>JAWWNH010000009.1:10000-4810000 GCA_034641385.1 Darevskia mixta | reverse complement strand
ATGTAACATGCCCCTTTTGCAATTCCTGAACAGTTAAATAGCCCTGGGAGCAAGTCTCATTGTGCTCAGTGGAACTTCCCACTCAGTAGACATGCCTAGGTTAGAAACATAGTAAGCTGCCTTATGCAGAGTCAGTCCATCTATCTCAGTATTGTTTGCACCGACTAGCAGCAGCTCTTCTGGGTTTTGGGTCACCCTAACCTGGAAATAGGGACGTGGGTGGCGCTGTGGGTTAAACCACAGAGCCTAGGGCTTGCTGATCAGAAGGTCGGCGGTTCGAATCCCCACGACGGGGTGAGCTCCCGTTGCTTGGTTCCTGCTCCTGCCTACCTAGCAGTCCAAAAGCACGTCAAAGTGCAAGTAGATAAATAGGTACCCGCCCCAGCGGGAAGGTAAACGGCGTTTCCGTGCGCTGCTCTGGTTCGCCAGAAGCGGCTTAGTCATGCTGGCCACATGACCCGGAAGCTGTACGCCAGCTCCCTCGGCCAATAATGTGAGATGAGCGCCACAACCCCAGAGTCGGTCACGACTGGACCTAATGGTCAGGGGTCCCTTTACCTTTAACCTGGAAATGCCAGGGAACGAACCTGGGAACTTCTGCATGCAATGCAGGTGCCCTACGACTGATCTAATAGCCCTCCCCCAATTGGGGGTGGATTTAGGACTGTGTGAGCAGAGCACATGCGCTGGATTTGGAAAGGAGGAAGAAGGGCACTAGGACCCTGCGAGAATCCTCACGCCTCCTTCCCAAGGCGCCATAGCTTCCCAGTCTGCCACTGCCCCAATTTGGGGGGGGGGGGAGATGAGGATATATCAATGTATTTATTTTTTATCTGTTTATCGCATTTCCATCCCACCTCCAAGGAGATCAAGGTGGCCCCACACGGTTCTCCCGATCCTCATTTAATCCCCGCACAACAACCCTGCGAGGTAGGTTAGGCTGAGAGGCAGCGCCTGGCCCAAGGTCACCCAGTGAGCTTCATGACCGAACGGGGGATTCGAACCCTGGTCTCTCAGGTCCCGGGCCAGCACTCTTAACTATGCTGGAAAGACTATTGAGAAAGACAAAAGTTAAGACTCGCCGCCAAGTAGCGAAGGCTTGGGGAAGTGGGTTTGTCTTAAAAGTTACTTTGGAAGAGTTGGGAGGGAAGGAATCGCGCCAGCGTCAAGAGGCAGCGAGTTCCAAAGATGCGTTGCCAGCAGCAGAGGTGGGTGGAAGTCCCTGGGCATGCCAGAAATAGCTCTTTGGATCCCAGCTGTAATTCGGAGCTCTGATCAAAGAGCCTTCCTGGCAGCATTGTCACTGGGGAACCAGCTGGGGAACCCTAAGGGATCAAGGCTCAGAGCCCAGGGAGTGGTGGTGGGATGGTGATGAGCAGGCTGAGAAGAGGTGTTGGAATCTGGAGAGGTAACAGGGCTTAGGGAGCAGGAAGAGTCTGTGGCAGAGAGAAGTCTAGAATCAGAGACAGAAGATGAAGCAGGGGAGGAGGGAGGCTGAGAGGCAGAGATGAGTCGGGCTGGTGAAGTCATGGGGGCCTCTCCCTACTCCTACGACAAGCTCCTCTCGACACCTGATCTCCCAGAACCACAAGAGGCATGAAAAGCGTGGAGGAGAGGTTGGCCGCCTGCAGGAGCAATCTCCGATTGCTTGGGGGGAACCCTGGAGAGGAGGCGACATAGGCGGCTGTGGAGAGGTGGGAATTTCTGAAGCACAATTCAAAGTGTTGGTGCTGACCTTTAAAGCCCTAAATGGCCTCTGTCCTGTATACCCGAAGGAGCGTCTCCACCCCCATCATTCAGCCAGGGCATTGAGGTCCCGTACTGGGGGCCTTCTGGTGGTTCCCTCCCTGCAAGAAGTGAGGTTACAGGGAACCAGGCAGAGGGCCTTCCCAGTAGTGGTACCCACCCTGTGGAACGCCCTCCCAGCAGATGTCAAGGAAATAAACAACTATCTGGCTTTTAGAAGACACCTGAAGGGAAGTTTTATTGTGTTTTTAATATTCTGTTGGGAGCCAGCCAGATGGGCGGGGTATAAAGAATGAATGAATGAATAAATTATTATTATTGAAGAGGTGTTGGAATCTGGAGAGGTAACAGGGCTTAGGGAGGTGGGAGAGTCTGTGGCAGAGAGAAGTCCAGAATCAGAGGCAGAAGATGAAGCAGGGGAGGAGGGAGGCTGAGAAGCAAAGGTGAGCCAGGCTGGTGAAGAGTCATGGGGGCCTCCCCCTCCTCCTACGACAAGCTCCTCTCGCCACCTGATCTCCCAGAATCAGAAGAGGCATGAAAAGGGTGGAGGAGAGGTTGGCAGCCTGCAGGAGCAGTCTCTGATTGCTTGGGGGGAACCCCGGAGAGGAGGAGACATAGGCAGCTGTGGGGGTGGGTGGGGACCTTAGTCCCAACCACTTCTTAAATGGGGTGAGCCTAGACCCGTTCCTGTGCGCATTAGGCCTTGCGCTTCCGTTCAGATCCCGTTTTTGCTAATAATGAGTTAGCTCCAACTCCTTCAGTGTGATCTGCTGCTGACTCGCTCCTGCAAATGGGCCCCCTCTGGCCTGATCCTGGCCTCTTCCTCGCGTCCCTTCGCCTTCTTTCCTCCCATCCTCCTCCTCACCTTCTTCCCCTGTGCCTCCGCAGCCTGCTGGAAACCATGTTTCACTACACCGACGAGCCCCGGTTCACCATAGAGCAGATCGACCTGCTTCAGCGCTTGCGGCGCACCGGGATGACGCGGCACGAAATCCTGCACGCCCTGGAGACCTTCGACCGCCTCGACCAGGAGCACAGCGACAAGTTCGGCCGGCGGTCAGCCTACGGGGCCAGCGGAGGCTCCTGCAGCAACAGCACCAACAACGTGGCCGCCTCGTCCTCCACCGCCACGGCCTCCACGCAGACGCAGCACTCGGGGATGTCCCCCTCGCCCAGCAACAGCTACGACACTTCCCCGCAGCCCTGCACCACCAACCAGAACGGCCGGGAGAGCAGCGAGCGGCTGTCCGCCTTCAACGGGAAGATGTCGCCCACGCGGTACCCGCTGGCCAGCAGCATGGCGCAGAGGTCGTACAGCTTCGAGGCCTCCGAAGAAGACCTGGACGTGGACGACAAGGTGGAGGAGCTGATGAGGTGAGCTCTCGGGGCTGGGGGGCGCGCTTAATTCTGACCTCCCTTTCCAAGGTGGCTTGCCGGAAGTCAGAGAAAGCGCAGGATTTCTCTGCGGTTGCGGAGTTGGGAGGGACCCCCAGATGTCATCTAGGCCAGTGATGGCTAACCTTGAAACTCCAGATGTTTTGGGACTACAACTCCCATCATCCCTGACCACTGATCCTGTTAGCTAGGGATGATGGGAGTTGTAGTTCCAAAACATCTGGGGTGTCAAGGTTAGCCATCACTGATCTAGGCCAACCCCCCTGCAGGGCAGGGATCTCGACTGTAGCATCCACGGCAAGGGGGCATCCAACCTCTGCTTGGAAGCCTCCAAGGAAGGTCTACCACAGGCTTCCTCAAACTCGGCCCTCCAGATGTTTTGAGACTACAACTCCCATCATCCCTGACCACTGGTCCTGCTAGCTAGGGAACATGGGAGTTGTAGTCCCAAAACATCTGGAGGGCCGAGGTTGAGGAAGCCTGGTCTACTGTCTCCCGAGGGAGACCGTTCCACGGTCAAGGAGCTCTTACCAACAGAAAGTTCCTCCTAATGTATGTGGATTGGAAATTAGGGTATAATTAGAATAGAGGGGGATATCTCTCTATGTGTGTTTTATTATTTATATTGTATTTTTCCTCTCTTTTCTTTCTTCCTTTGCCTTCCTCCCTTTCCTTTTGTTGTTTCTCTTTCTTTCTTTCTTTCTTTCTTTCTTTCTTTCTTTTCTTTTCTTTTCTTTTCTTTCTTTAATTTCATTTATTCTAGATAGAATTTTATTGAATTGCGAAAACTTTATTGAAAATTTCGCAGAGAAAGTTCCTGCTACTGTTTAGTGGCTGCTCCTAGATAGACAGACAGACAGACAGATATCATGTTGTGGATGCTTTAGTCGAGATCCCTGCATTGCAGGGGGTTGGACTAGATGACCCTCAGTGTCCCTTCCAGCCCTGCAATCCTATGAATCAGTGTTTTCATTCTGTTAGTGTATAATTGTTGTGTTTTTCAAATTATTGTCGTCATCCCCTGACCCTAAGTTTTCAGATGTTCATGTTTTATCTGCAAACTGCCTTGAGTCACTGTCAGGGAGAAAGGTGATTATAAATTATAATTGTAATAATAGTCAGAATTTCATGCAGCCCAAGCAGGCCTTAGATCACGGGTGGGGAACCCAAGGACCGTTTTCCTATCTGGCCAGTCTTCTGAGGGCCACAAGGCAGTGGTGGGCGGGGCCAGAGGGGAAAGTGGGCGGAGCAAGGAGCATAAATTCCACCTTGGTTCGGCGGCTGAGTTTCTGCACGTTTTCACTCCACCCTCTCTATATCCTCCCTCAGGGAAGCAAGAGGCGTAGTCATGAGGACACATTCCAGCTGGGCAAAAGCTTTTGGGGTGGGTGGGGGGTCCTGCGCAGAGCCCTGAGGCCAGACAGCGAGGCCTGGAGGGGCCTAATTTGTCTACACAGGCTGGCAGCAGCTCTCTCGGGATTTCAGACTCTTTGCCAGCCCACCCTGAAGGCGTGATTGAACCTGGGGGCTTCGATATGCAGAACATGCTCTCTATCCCTGAGCAAAGGCTGTTCCCGAATGCGCTGAGCCACATCCCCAACCGCAACACCCTAGTTTGATGCTGGTGTCGCCACTTTTTCAAAATTTAAAGTCACTGGTGGGAGAGATTTATTCATCCCTCCGTAATGAAACTTTGTGCATCCCATATGGCTTGCATGAATTTATACGGACCGCGAGTCATCCGTTCTCCTCCCTGTGCGCTTTGATCAGCTGGCGACACGACACAGATTAAAAGCAACGTCCGCCGGCGAGGGCCGTCCGTCAGGCCCTTCGCTCCCTCTGCCCCCCCCAATTAAACGCGGCTTCAACTCTGGCCCTCTTTCTTGCCCCCTCTAATCTTCTTCTTCTTCTTCCTCTCCCCTCCCATCCGCCCTCTACCTTGCAACCCCCCCTCCCAAAAAAACCCACCCCTCTCTGTTTTGTTAGGAGGGACAGCAGCGTGATAAAAGAGGAAATCAAAGCCTTCCTGGCCAACCGGAGGATTTCGCAAGCCGTCGTAGCGCAGGTAACAGGTAAGAGCTCGGAAACGCCTCCCCCCCCCCCCAGACCCCCAACCCCTCTCTATAGCTCAGCACCGCCGTCTCGCCGCCTTCTCCTGCCGGCGCAGATGTTGGGATATCGCTTGGCTTTCTGCATTGCAGTGCAGATCTGTCAGCTTAGTCATGATAATGTATGCCTTTGATTTAAGACCCATTGTGGAACTTCCCTGGTGAATCAGTGTCTCTCTCTTTCTCTGCACCTCCCTTGCCCTGCCTGATCTTCTCTCCTCCTGTTCCTTACGTGGCTTACGTCAGCAGGATTTCACCCTGCTTTTCTTAGGAATGCTGTAACGAGCATCAAGTGCTTAGAGCCGAAATGGCGTGGTTTTTAAATTGTGAACGTCATCCGCAGCCCTTCCGTTGAGAGTGGGAAGGTGAGGTTCCAGCCCATTTAGACTTCGGAGGAGGACGTCCAGTCCTTGTGGGTCTCTTGGCTGGAAAGCGTTGTTTAATTGTACCCACGTTGTTTTATTAAGGGACGCGGGTGGCGCTGTGGGCTAAACCACTGAGCCTAGGGCTTGCCAATCAGAAGGTCGGCAGTTCGAATCCCCGTGACGGGGTGAGCTCCGTTGCTCGGTCCCTGCTCCTGCCAACCTAGCAGTTCGAAAGCACGTCAAAGTGCAAGTAGATAAATAGGAACCGCTCCGGCGGGAAGGTAAACGGCGTTTCCGTGCGCTGCTCTGGTCAAAGCGGCTTTGTCATACTGGCCACATGACCCAAAAGCTGTACGCCGGCTCCCTTGGCCTATAGAGCGAGATGAGCGCCACAATCCCAGAGTCGTCCGCGACTGGACCTAACGGTCAGGGTTCCCTTTACATTGTTTTATTAGCCCAATAACCCAACCTGCCTACTTAAGCCAAGCGTGGGTAAACACTGTCTCCTCCCAACCCTTTGTCTTGCTAGATGCTAAAGAGAGTGAATAGCTCAGTCAGGAGAGCATAAGGCTCTTAGAATCATAGAGTCGGAAGGGATCTCCAAGGGTCATCTAGTCCAACCCCCTGCAATGCAGGAATCTCAGCTAAAGCATCCATGGCAGATGGCCATCCAACCTCTGCTTAAAAACCTCCAAGGAAGGAGAGGCCACCACCTCACAAGAGAGATCATTCCCCTGTCAAACAGCTCTTACCGTCAGAAAGTTCTTCCTGATATTGAGTTGGAATCCCCTTTCTTGTAACTTGAAGCCATGGGTTCGAGTTCTATCTACCATAGCGGGGGGGGGGGGGAACCAAGCTTGCTCTATCTTCCATGTGACAGCCCTTGAGATACTTGAAGATGGTTATCCTATCTCCTCTCAAGTCTCCTCTTTTCCAGGCTAAACGTACCCAGCTCCTTCAACCGTTCCTCATAAGGCTTGGTTTCCAGACCCCTTGATCATCTTGGTCGCCCTCCCTGCCCACGTTCCAGCTTGCCAACATCCTTCTTAAGCGGTGGCACCCAGAACTGGACACTATATTCCAGGCGTGGCCTGACCAACGCAGAATAGTGGTACTATGACTTCCCTTGACCTGAACACTTGACTTCTGTTGATGCAGCCGGGAATAGATTTCCTTGGTTTCTGCAACATCCTGCCTCACCTCTGTCTTCTGGCCTCCCTGCTCTCCTGCGTCTGATTCTGAACTGCTCACTAAACCCTGTTGCCCCTTTAGCTTCTGACACCTCCTCCTCCCCCCGGTCTTCTCCTTCTTTCTCCCTCTGCCCAACCATCACCGTCCCCTGGCTCTGAGCCTTCTTCCCCTGGGGGTTACCTTGGGGGGTTTCCCAGCTGAAGCCTCTCAATGTTCCTCAGCATCTAGCCAGTCCATGACATTCTACATGTATACTCTTGAGCTGAGCACCACTGAGTTCAGCCAGGCTTGCTCCCAGTTAACTGGGAGCCTAAGCCGCAGGGAAATTGCCCCCTCTGGCCTTGGCTTTTTAGGGGGGAATTTGTTTAGGCCTTGTTTAGGGAAGTTTTTAATGTTTAATGCTCTATTGTGTTTTTAATACAGTCATACCTCTGGTTGCGTTCGCTGCGGGTTGCATTCGTCACGGGATATGAACGCACTGAACCCGGAAGTACCGGAACGGGATACTTCTGGGTTCGGCACTTTGTGCATGCGCAGAAGCACCGAATTGCGCGGCGCACATGCGCAGATGCGGCGCTTCAGGTTGCGCTCTTTTCATGTTGTGAACAGGCCTCCGGAACAGATCCCGCTGTATTTGATTGGGAGCCACAGAGTGGCTGGGGAAACCCAGCCAGATGGGCTGGGTATAAATAATAAATTGTTGTTGCTGTTATTATTATTATTATTGGCTAATACGGGAGGCCTGTTGCACCTGGGAGCCGACTGCAGTGACGACAGCGTAGAAGGGCGAGTTGTAAATCTAAATAGCAAATAGAAACAAAGACTAAATTAAATAGATGAATGATATCTCTTGCATCGTGTGGTGGCAGACCCCGGAGCGCTCGCTGCAGAAGTGTGTTGCTTGCCCGCGTAAGGACAATAGCTTTGCTTCAAATCTTGACAGCCGGGCCTTTCCGGCTTAAGCAAAGGGCTTTGTGCGCCCGCTCCCCTTAATTTGTCATTTCAGCACAGGCCGATTCTGAGCATAATTCCCTCTCTTCTTCTTCTGAATAAGCAGCAGCGAGCTTCTGGTTTATGGTTGTTAACTTCCCTGACCCAGGCAGGCATTTAACAAAGCAGCAGGCAGCATACTCTGGAAATGTGAGGCTTAAATCAGGGGCACAGATCCTTTATCGTACATTTGCTCGTATGAAAGCTTCCAGGGCCTGTGTGCCAGAGGATGGTGTGACCAGATGGGAAATGGGACGAAGTAACAGATGAAATAATAATAATAATAATAATAATAATAATAATAATAATAATAATAGAAACACACCGAAGCAAAAAATTAAAGAGGAGTGGAAATATGTGGATGAATATTTAAAAAAAGAAGGTATTAAAACGGAACTAGTGATTTGCTTAGATTGAAATACGCATGGGGATGGAAATAGCTATAGCTACATAGAAAATGGATATCTGTCATATCTATTTTATTTTATTCTTGAAAATTCTTAGTTTAATGTGTTAAAATGTATTAGAAATAGCAAAGATACGAATAACAAGAAAGAGAAACGTTGCAAAAACAGTAAGAAGTCATATTTTAATTATAACATTTTCAGTCTTTTTTATTCTGTTTCTATTTGTGGTTTTTTCTTTTTGATTGTGTTGTCTTGTTTTCCTTTTTTTTCTTTTTACTTCTGTTAGTTCTGTCTTTTTCCTTTGTTCTGTAAATTCTGTTATTTTTGAGAGAAGTATAAATAAAGTTTATTTTAACCATAATAATAATAATAATAATAGTAATAATAATAGTAATAATAGTAATACCCCGCCCATCTGGCTGGGTTGCCCCAGCCACTCTGGGCGGCTTCCAACACACATAAAAACATAATAAAACGTCAAACATTAAAAACCTCCCGACACAGGGCTGCCTTCAGATGTCTTCTAAAAGTTGTGTATTCCTTACCTCCTTGACATCTGATGGGAGGGAGTTGCATAAAAAACACACAATCCACAATAGAAACAACAACAGAAACAAACCAATACCCCCCCACTCCCCCCATCGCCTCCCACAACACATTTGAAAGGATATCGGATGTAATCAGCCGAAGGCCTGGACTAAGAGGAATTTTTTTACCTGGCGCCTAAAGGTGCTGTAGAATGAAGGGGCCAGGCGAGCTTCCATGGGGAGAGCATCCCACAAATGGGAAAAGGCCCGTTCTCGTGTTGCCACTCTCAAGACGTCTCATGAAGGATGCACATGAAGATATACTGCTGTTAGCATTTACCCCGCCTGGGGCTGTTTGTGAGACTGCCCCAAAGCCAGAGCAAAGCCGTGTGTGCACATCCCCGGCTGCAGAGAGTCCGGTGGCGCAGTAATATGTGATTGTTCCCATCGTGAAGAACAACACACACAAGCCATAAATAAGGCTAAAAACTATTTATTGTAGTAATAGTGCAGAGAGATTCTCTGCTGCCAGCCCGTTAAGATGGAGCTGCCATAATGCCGTCCTTCCAGTTTGAGGACTAGCCAGAAGAGAGAGCCCAAAAGCTAGGATTACAATAGTACAGTAAAACATAAAACATTCCATGTAGGAAAAGATAAAGCAGTTTTCTCATGGTTCAGTGAGACAGGCAAAAGTGAAACCAGTCCTCGCTGCAACTGGTGCCGCTCGGCTTGGACAAAGATCACAACAACTGCGTCCAGTTCTGGGCGCCACAATTTAAGAAGGATATTGACAAGCTGGAACATGTGCGGAGGAGGGCAACCAAGGTGATCAAGGGTCTGGAAACCAAGCCTTATGAGGAGTGGTTGAAGGAGCTGGGTATGTTTAGCCTGGAAAAGAGGAGAGGAGATAGGAGAGCCATCTTCACATATCTTAAGGGCTGTCACATGGAAGAGGGAGCACGCTTGTTTCCCTCTGCCCTTTAGGGTAGGACTCGAACCCATGGCTTCAAGTAACAAGAAGGGAGATTCCGACTCAACATCAGGAAGAACTTTCAGACTTTAAGAGCTGTTTGAGAGTGGAACCGAGTTTCTCGGGAGGTTGTGGACTCTTCTTCATTGGAGGTTTTTACGTAGAAGTTGGATGGCCGTCTGCCGTTAATGCTTTAGTTAAGATTCCTGCATTGCAGGGGGGTTGGACTAGATGACCCTTGGTGTACCTTCCAACTCTACAATTCTATGATTCTTTGCACAGCAGGCTATGTTGCAGTCATGCTAAAGTCACCCACCCAACCTTCTTTCCCTCCCTCCGAGCAAGAAGCATTTCAACATTTCAGGGGCACATTCTAGCTAAGCCGCAGGACTTAGGGAGTGGTTGGGGGGGGGGGACACAGACCAGGGCTGGTGAGGAGGGATCTGGTCTGGGTAGAGGAGAAAAAAGTCTGGGAGGCTGCATTCGATGCCCCCCACCCCGTAGTCCTGCTTGAAATTCTGTGTTCAGCTATAAATGCAATGAAACAATAATAAAGTAATGCCATGCAGCAAAATAAAGCTGAAAAGCTGAAAAAGGGAAAACCCCAAAAGCGTGCTGCTGCAGTTGTTGTTGCTGCTGTTGTAATATTATTATTATTATTATTATTATTATTATTATTATTTATTGGAAGTCCTACACAAAGCAGCAACGGCTAAGCACTAGCCCAGAATGCGGAAGTCTTTCATTTATAGAAGCTGCCTTTCAAGGGTTGTGTAGACGCTGATGGGCAGGGCGGTTCATTAATAAGGCAAATGACAGCGTGAACCGGAGCTAATAATAGCCCGTGCAGGAAGACCCGGTGGAAAGGGGCTCTTCCTTTCATGCTTGCTCCCTCTAGAGATGAGATTGGGGAATAGCACACCATGGGAACTAATTTGGGATGCGGGGGAACTGTAATGTGGGAAGAGGGTCTCCCGGGTTCATCAGCTCCAGTCGTGTTCCGCAGGCAAAAAGGGTGCTTCAGTGGAAACTAATCTGCTGGCAACCAAATAAAATTCAAAAATAATACGTTTCAAATGTTGTATTTAAAACACTTTATAAAAATAAAGCTCTCCCCCAAAGCTGTGAATTTTGAAGTAGACGCAGTGTCCTTAAATGTGTCAAAAGCTCTTCCCTTGATCACAGTGGCCTGGTTTTCATAGAATTGTAGAGTTGGAAGGGACCCGGAGCTTGTTTTTGGACTACAACTCCCATCACCTCTAGCTGGCAGGACCAGTGTTCAGGGATGATGGGAACTGTAGTCTGAAAACAGCAGGAAACACAAGTTTAGGAAACCCTGATCTAGTCCAACCTTCTGCAGCGAAGGATCCACAGCTAAAATTCAGGAATCGGTTCACACTAAACCAAACGGTGTCTTGGCACGAATGCATGAGCGTGGGGCTTGTGGGGAGGAGGTGATTGTGGCCACTTTCCCTCCTCCTCCGTCATTCTGCTGCTGTGCTGAAGTAAACCATGGTTTGGCTTAGCACACTCTCTGAACACGAGGTTGCGTTTTCGCTCTCTTGGTGCCATAGTTAGGCTATTTGTCAAAGGAGGATGAAACCACTAAACCCAGTGCGGCGGAAGAGCAAAGAAGCCACAATGTCCTCTTCCAGAGCCTCTGCTCTTGCACACTAAACTGTGGTTTGGCTTAGCACAGGGGTCGGCAACCTACGGTCCATGGGCCAGTAGAGGCTACGGGGCTCGTCTAACTGGCCCATGGCACCCCCTGCCGCCCGCTCTTACCGGTGCGGTACGGTGACCGACTTCCGGGTTGATAGCGCCTGTGCGCATGCTCACGGGCACTCCTCCAACCCAGAAGAGCGTGCATGCGCACACGCTGCGGCCCATCCTCCAACGGACGGAGCGAGTACCAGCCCATCGTCCGGTAAGCTTGCCAACCCCTGGCTTAGCACCACATGTGAGCCAGCCCACTGAGTCATCTGTGCAGGCATTTGAGTCCAGATCCTAAAAATAACGCACAGGGGAGTGTTTAGTGAATGATACGCTTCCCGTTTTGAAAATGCGAAGAAAAGCAGCTTTCCTGCCTGCCACTAAAGTTATGGTTAATCTCTGCCCCTCCCAGGAAAGCCAGCTTGGCCCCGCGACCATGGGTGCTCAGGGCTGTGGGTGCCATGCAGCTTTCATGGCCTTGGCACCGAGATTTGTGGGTGCTTGGTCACCCAGGGCCCCAGGGAGTTGGCCCCTATGGCCCCTCCCCACACCAAAAAAATCACTCCATGTCTAGGAATATCACCATTCTCTTCTTAAAGATGGGACAGTTTCTATCACTTCCTTCTCAGCCTGCATTTCTGACCCACCCAGGACTGAGTAGCGACTGACTGCTGTTTACTCCTGGGTAGTGCGCATGCGTGACTGGATCGTTCTGTCCAGAGCAGAATGAACGGCCGAGTGAGTCATTCCATTTCCTGGTGGACGTGTTCTTTATGTCCTATAAGCTGCTATTCTGCGCTCTCTCTCTCTCTCTCTCTCTCTCATTCTCTCTCTCTCCCCCCCCCCCCAAGTCGTTGTCTATCTATGTAAGCGGTAGGAGCAATTAATCACAATAATGTCATCTGAAAATTTGGTCTCTTAAACGTGAGAGCTCAAAGCCATATATATATATATGCATGGGCTCTTTTTAAATTAAATAAGAATGCCCGGGTCTGTGTATTCTAGCCCCAAAGCACCCGAACTGTGTGTCCAGAGTAGGGTTAGGGATCCCAATCCAAAACTGGTGTCGCGATGTTCCACACACCTTGCAAGATGTGTCTGGTGGAATGCAAACTCAATATAGGATTTAATGCAGAATGGGGATATTAAGGCGGTGGTTCCCAAAGTAGGAAGGTTACCACCCCCTGGGTGGCAGTGGGATTACCCAGGGCAGTGCTGGGGTGCTAACTTGAATAAATATTGGGGGGAGGCAGGTAAGCCTTGCCCCACATAACTGATCATAAGATGCAGCGCGCACACACACCATTTGTGAATGGCAATGCCCATAAACTTGGGGAGGCCCTCAAATATTTTACAGGGGGGTGCATTGCGAAGGGACCTTGCCCCAAGGAGTTGGTTGCTATGGGGCACACTAAGAGGCAAGGGGGCAGCAGGGGCTCCATGGAGATGTAAAAGTACCAGACTTTGAAAAGCTGGCACCACTGAACTAAGTCCATCCGTTTTGTTGAATTAATTGTTGTTTAGTCGTTTAGTGGTGTCCGACTATTCGTGACCCCATGGACCAGAGCACGCCAGGCACTCCTGTCTTCCACTGCCTCCCGCAGTTTGGTCAGACTCATGTTGGTACCTTCGAGAACACTGTCCAACCATCTCGTCCTCTGCCGTCCCCTTCTCCTTGTGCCCTCAATCTTCCCCAACATCAGGGTCTTTTCCAGGGAGTCTTCTCTTCTCATGAGGTGGCCAAAGTATTGTAGCCTCAGCTTCAGGATCTGTCCTTCCAGTGAGCACTCAGGGCTGATTTCCTTCAGAATGGATAGGTTGGATCTTCATTGAACTCTCAAGAGTCTTCTCCAGCACCATAATTCAAAATCATCCATTCTTCGGCGATCAGCCATAGCTTTAACTATACGGACTTAATTAATTGAATTAATTAAATGGCTTTAATTGGTTTTTGAATAAGCGTGCAATGGATTGTTCCTGTTTTGAATTGTATTGTGTTGCAATCTTCCTTAGTGCGCCATGCAAAAAAAATGCTACTCCAAATAACCCTTTTTATAGGACAGGGTAGGGGGCACGGGTGGCGCTGTGGGTTAAACCACTGAGCCTAGGGCTTGCCAATCAGAAGGTCGGCGGTTCGAATCCCCGTGACGGGGTGAGCTCCCGTTGCTCGGTCCCTGCTCCTGCCAACCTAGCAGTTCGAAAGCATGTCAAAGTGCAAGTAGATAAATAGGTACCGCTCTGGCGGGAAGGTAAATGGCGTTTCTGTGCACTGCTGTGGTTCGCCAGAAGCAGCTTTGTCATGCTGGCCACATGATCCGGAAGCTGTACACCAGCTCCCTCAGCCAATAAAGCAAGATGAGCGCCGCAACCCCAGAGTCGGATACGACTGGACCTAATGGTCAGGGGTCCCTTTACCTTTACCTAGGGGGCACCGGGGGTGAGTTCGTGGAACCAAGGTGGCAGTGACCCGAGAAGGTGTGGGAACCGCTGTCTTAAAGTCATGGGGACAGAGGACACTTCTTGATGACCAGGTCAGATCGTTGACCCGCCTGCCTCAGTGTTGCCCAGACCAACGATCACCAAGCTGGTGACCTTGGGAAGTTTTTTTTAAATATATACTTTTTATTCATTTTATAAGAAGAAGAACAAACAATCAGGCAGAAACACAAACAAATCACAAATATTTCTTATACATCCCTAACATTTTTCACATTATAGGGTGACCTCCTCCGTTCCCCCCTTCTGAACTTCAATTTCAATCTTCTTGGCAGTTACATAGCTTTAATAATTATACATAACTATTCAATTTCATAAATTTTAACAATTAAACCAAATTCTAAAACATTCTTAAACTAATTAAACCTAGAACCTATATCTATACCGAAAGCCTATAATTAACTTCCCTAGGGAATATAAATTTTAAATATTACTATATTTTTTCAAATGATTTTTAAATTTCTTCCAGTCTTCTTCCACTGTCTCTTCCTTCTGATCGCGGAGTTTCCCGGTCAGCTCGGCAAGTTCCATAAAGTCCATCATCTTCATTTGCCATTCATGAACAGTCGGTATCTCTTGAGTCTTCCAATTCTTTGCAATTAATATTCTCGCAGCTGTTGGGGCGTACAGAAAGAAAATAATGTCCTTTTTGGGGATTTCTTCCCCTACTATTCCTAATAAGAAGGCTTCTGGTTTCTTAATAAAAGTGTTTTTCAACACTTTTTTCATCTCATTATAAATCTTTTCCCAGAAGTCTTTTATTATTGGGCACATCCACCACATGTGGTAAAAGGTTCCTCCTTCCTTAATTCCCTTGGGAAGTTTTGGGCCAAAACTCCACTCAGCCAGCAGCCAACATGGCAAAGTCGACTGGGGCTCAGGGGACCTGGGGTCCAAAATAGCCATGGGGCATCAGGTTGGCGCAGGTGGACAGTCTGCCACCCTGGTGCCACCTGTGGCTTTGAGCATCGTTTTGTCGGGGGGGAGCAAGAAGGGGGAATGGGGGTGCACCTTTGACTCTGGCCCTGTTTGCTGCTCATAGGCAGCTCACTCCCATCAACGCTGGCAACAGCAGTGATTCCAACAGGCGGCAGTAGGGGAAGAGGGAGGAAAATTCTGCATGTCTCTGAATGCCGGTTTCTGGGAATCACAAGTGGGAGAGAGCACTGCCATTGCACCCAGGTCCCGCTTTCAGGCTTCGCACTAGAGCATCTGGTTGACCCGTGCAAGAACAGGATGCTGGGCTAGATGGGCCCCCTTTGGCCTGATCCAGCAGCCAAATGCTTACATGCTTAGGTATTCAATGAACCTAGAATCATAGAATAGAATCATAGAATCATAGAGTTGGAAGAGACCACAAGGGCCATCCAGTCCAACCCCCTGCCAAGCAGGAACACCATCAAAGCATTCTTGACAGATGGCTGTCATGCCTCTGCTTAAAGACCTCCAAAGAAGGAGACTCCACCACACTCCTTGGCAGCAAATTCCACTGTCGAACAGCTCTTACTGTCAGGAAGTTCTTCCTAATGTTTAGGTGGAATCTTCTTTCTTGTAGTTTGAATCCATTGCTCCGTGTCCGCTTCTCTGGAGCAGCAGAAAACAACCTTCCTCCCTCCTCTATATGACATCCTTTTATATATTTGAACATGGCTATCATATCACCCCTTAACCTTCTCTTCTCCAGGCTAAACATACCCAGCTCCCTAAGCCGTTCCTCATAAGGCATTGTTTCCAGGCCTTTGACCATTTTGGTTGCCCTCCTCTGGACACGTTCCAGAACCTGAACACAAGAGCCCTCTCATTGCGGGCGCAGCATTTCCATCCTGGCTAGTAGCCCTCCTCCTCCATGAATTTCCCCGCCTCTCTTTTAAAGCCATCTGAGTCGGTGGCCATCGCTGCCTCCTGCGGCAGGGAGTTCCGCAGTTTAACTATGTGCTGTGTGAAGAAGGACTTTCTTTTACCTGTCCTGAATCTTCCAGCATTCAGCTTCGTCGGATGGCCTGGAGTTCTGGCGCCACAAGAGAGGGAGAAAACCTTTTCTCCATCCATGCCAGGCATAAACTTCTGTCTCGCCTTTTCTCTAACTAAAAGTTCCAAACAGTTCAGGGTTTCCCCATAAGGGAGTCGCTCCATCCCCTGGGACATTTTGGCGGCCTCTTTTCTGAACCTTTTCCAAACCTGCGATGTCCCTTTTGACATGAGGCGACCAAATGTGGTCGCACCATAGATTTTGTCTGATGGCGTTGTGATGAACAGGCAGTTTTACTTTCAGTTCCTTTCCTAATGCTCCCTGGCATGACTAGAATTGGGAACAGCGTGTGTGGCTTGATCACAGGTTGTCCGTAGGGCGTGACGAAAACTTGTGCGCAAGAGGAGGTGCCACATGGTGTGGCAATCAGTTGCATAGTTTCTCTCTCTCTGGACGCAGTTACATTAGTAAAAAAAACAACAGCGTTTTGAATGCGTTACAAACATGCAACACCAGGTGGCGCTGTACAGCACAAACCTTTTCTATGCGATTTTACATAGCGGTTGTTCTTCATTTTACATAGCGGTTTTCTTCATTTTATTCTAACGTTTTAATTTATGACTTATTTATAGTGTTTTCCCCCCTGTGTGTAGATCCACCCTCTCTCTCTCCTCTCTTTGCTCTCGCCTGCAGGTATCAGTCAGAGCCGGATCTCCCACTGGCTGTTGCAACAGGGATCGGACCTGAGCGAGCAAAAGAAAAGGGCCTTTTACCGATGGTACCAGCTTGAGAAGACAAACCCCGGTAAACAAAACCAAGCCGAGACACTCCAGCTGTTCCCTCTGAACCAAACCTTTTGCCCAGCGGCTGTGAGTGTTGTTGGCTTCATCGTGCTTCGGTCGGCATGGACCCTCCCTCCTCCCTCCCCTGCTCCCCCACCCCACCCCCCAGTTACAGTCCATGCTCAGGAGTTGGGGTGGGTGGGGGTGGGAGGGGACTTGCATCGGGCAGAGCAAGGTTTGGGGGACTTCCCTGCCAACGGGTCTGTATCGGGGACCTTGTTTTCCAAAGAGGGCTGGTAGAGGTTTGGGGCGTGCGTGGAATTTACGGCGGGGCTGTCCCAGAGGACAGGATCACACTTCAAAATGACCTTAACAGATTGGGCCAAAGCAAACAAGATGAATTTTAACAGGGAGAAATGTAAAGTACTACACTTGGGCAAAAAAAAGGAAAGGCACAAATACAGGATGGGTGACACCTGGCTTGAGAGCAGTACATGTGAAAAGGATCTAGGAGCCTTGGTAGACCACAAACTTGACATGAGTCAACAGTGTGATGCAGCAGCTAAAAAAGCCAATGCAATTCTGGGCTGCATCAATAGGAGTATAGCATCTAGATCAAGGGAAGTAATAGTACCACTGTATCTGGCCAGACCTCACCTGGAATACTGTGTCCAGTTCTGGGCACCACAGTTCAAGAAGGATACTGACAAGCTGGAACGTGTCCAGAGGAGGGCAACCAAAATGGTCAAAGGCCTGGAAACGATGCCTTATGAGGAACGGCTTAGGGAGCTGGGTATGTTTAGCCTGGAGAAGAGAAGGTTAAGGGGTGATATGATAGCCATGTTCAAATATATAAAAGGATGTCATATAGAGGAGGGAGAAAGGTTGTTTTCTGCTGCTCCTGAGAAGAGGACACAGAGCAATGGATTCAAACTACAAGAAAGAAGATTCCACCTAAACATTAGGAAGAACTTCCTGACAGTAAGAGCTGTTCGACAGTGGAATTTGCTGCCAAGGAGTGTGGTGGAGTCTCCTTCTTTGGAGGTCTTTAAGCAGAGGCTTGACAGCCACCTGTCAGGAATGCTTTGATGGTGTTCCTGCTTGGCAGGGGGTTGGACTGGATGGCCCTTGGGGTCTCTTCCAACTCTATGATTCTATGACTTGAAAGATACAAAAGTGCGCTGAACAGCATTGCACGGCGATTCCTTCACTCGTCAGCAGGTGGCGCTGCTGTTTTGTTTAACCGGAGGGAGACTGTGAGACTAGAACGGGAACTTTAAATGCCATGACAGCTATCACCTGTGGCCTCTAAATTATTGTTTATTTGGTTTCTGTCCTCCCGCCTCTCCGTCCGTAAGGATCCCCAAAGGCAACAGGCGTAAGATAATGCAATAAGAGTTTGCTCAGCATGCAGTGATGCAGAAGACTGCTCAGGGGTAGCATCTTCTCCTCTCTGCACCCCTGGCCTTCGTTCTCGGTGGGCGGGTGAAGCTGTTCCCTTTCCTTTGATGGCAATGAGGAATTGGAAAGCACTACACTTATGAGTGGGACCCAGGTGGCGCTGTGGGTTAAACCTCAGAGCCTAGGGCTTGCCGATCTGAAGGTCGGCGGTTCGAATCCCCGCCACGGGGTGAGCTCCCGTTGCTCAGTCCCTGCTCCTGCCCACCTAGCAGTTCGAAAGCACGTCAAAGTGCAAGTAGATAAATAGGAACCGCTCTGGTGGGAAGGTAAACGGCGTTTCTGTGTGCTGCTCTGGTTCACCAGAAGCGGCTTAGTCATGCTGGCCACATGACCCGGAAGCTGTACGCTTGCTCCCTCGGCCAGTAAAGCGAGATGAGCGCCGCAACCCCAGATTCGTCCGCGACTGGGCTTAATGGTCAGGGGTCCCTTTACCTTTACACTTACGAGCCAAAGCTATAGCTGGACAAAAGCTGCAATCCTAAGCGCTGTTAGTTGAGATGAAGCCCCAGTGGGAGCTAAGTGGGACTTACTTCTGAGTAAACAAGCTTACACTCTAACTTTTGCAAATGTGCATCTCCGTTTCTGTGGATGACACAGCCACTTGCTCACAGGTGTGCAATAAAACACTTAAAAGGGGACGTTGAGCTAATTCCCCTCACACACAAAACAAGAAAAGAGCGTGCCTGTCCATTTTGTCTCCTGTCTCAGGGTCAACAAATGCTAGAAGCTTTCTCTTTCTTTAAAATAAAAGCTAGAGGACTATGGTACATCTGAGGTTGGGGGCTGCCCCATTTCTCCCCCCACAATCTCTGGATACCCAGAAATCTGCTGTGCAGATTAAGTAGCAGACAGGGTGGATAAAAATCAATGATTTTTTTTAAAAAATCAGATTTTTTTGATTTAAATCAGATTTTTTTGATTTAAATCGGATTTTTTGGATTTAAATTGGATTTTTTAAAATAAAATGCTTTTGGAGGAAAAATCTTTCTAAATATAGTCTTCTATTTAAGTTACATTATAGTCCAAAGGCTATTCATCAGGAAATAAGGATTTGTTTTAAGTTTATCAAGTGTGCTAAAACTCAGTCTAAGTTTTTTTTTTAATGTTTAACCACATCAGTTAACAAACATGGATACATATGCTATCATGTTATTGTTTTAGTTAAATAAATTGTTTAAATGGTGATTAAGGAAATGATTATTTTTCTCCTTCCAATAAAGTACAGCAGAAAAGTTGTCCAAATATACACAGTTAACTTATTAAACCTCACCATAATTTCATAATTATCTGTCTATGTATTTCTAGTAGTATAACCAAATCAGTAATTTTTGATATAACTGTAAAAACTACTCTGAAAATTTATTATTCCAAAAATGAAACCTTCATATGGTTGTAAATATTAAGATTATACCAGCAAGGAAGAGTCTTTCTGTAAAAAAAATATTTAAATCAAGTCTTACTGACTAGTGATTTAAATCAAGCCTTACTGACTAGTGATTTAAATCGTGATTTAAATCAATTTGATTTAAATCAAATCCACCCTGGTAGCAGATGTTTTGTAGTTCTTCAAGTCGTTCCACCCGGTGCGTGTTTCTTCCTCCTGCAGCGAGTGAGGCAAAAAGAGAGGTCTTTCCCCTGGAAGACGACACGGCTAAAACATGGTGGGTTTTTGCTGGTGTCAGTGCTCAGGGTTAATTCTTGGGTAAGCCTGTAATGAGTGGCTCTCAGGCTCCTTAAGGCCATTGGAAATTGTCCAGGCAAAACGAAATTGAGTCACTTTCAGCTGAAGCAGGTAGAGTGCTCTGGAACAACACACTGGCTTTCTCTGCCTCAGAAACCAAGGAAAAAAAAACCCCTTCTACGTTTTTTTGGTTTGTATGCACTTTCTAAAACGCTCCCTTCTTGTTTTATGTCTTCTGGCAGGCAGCTTAGCACCCTTTATCACTAGCTCTCTTCTGGCAGAAAAATAGGATGCACATATCTCTTCATAGAAATTAAGCAGTAATATTTAAGCTGATATGTGCTTCTAATCTGCCCACCTTCCTTCCTTCCTTCCTTCCTTCCTTCCTTCCTTCCTTCCTTCCTTCCTTCCTTCCTTCTCTGGGTTTGTCAGTGAGGATTTCCAGTCGGAGGTTACCTCTTCCCTTACCTCCAAAGTAACCAAAAGGAATAGGTGTGCTTTTCTACTCGGGGTTAGGATTTCCTCCACGCAAGTAGGACCCTGGCAGAGACACATGCCTGACTGGCATGTTCCCTCCCTCCTGGTTGATCGTTCGGGAGCTTCAAAAGCTTTCTTCAGTCTGAACATCACAGCGACTGATGCCGAAAAGCATTAGCACACTTACAGATCCGCAGAGTTTGCGCAGTTGCGTAACAGAACTCAGCAACTCAGCATTTTGGCTAATCTACTTTTATTTACATATAAATACACACGGAGCACTGCAACATGGCTCCCTCTCTCTCTAGCATCAGACAGCAAAGAGAAAGAACAAAGGACAACAGTCCCACTTCAGGAAACACAGTAACACAAACATCCTGTCTTCATCACAATAATGTGATAAACAATAATCCCATGACTGTAGACACGGGGAATGAATCTCCAACACTTAGCCCATGAATTGCCAAGTGGCTGGTGAGTGAAGTGTAAGTCCAGGAGTACAATGCCTGGCTTTACGTTTTGCAGAAGCACCGTGGCTCGTTGGTAGAGCACTTTCTGTGGAAGATCATTGGTCCCCCTAGTTCTGTATTGTTTACACTGACTGGCAGAGGCTCTCCTGGCTTCCAGAGACAGCTCTCTCCCAGCTATGGCCCTTCAGGGGGTCCCCTTCCATCCATGACGTCTCCAGGTAGCAGATAACAGAGGGGGACCTCTGCCTCGGATCCTGCACAATACCAGGCTGGATGGACAAAATGATCTTACCAGTTATAGGGCAGTTTCGTATTTTAATGCAGATTTTATGACACGGCCACTTCCTCCTGAAAAGTTGAGGATTTTTGCATTGTCCCGGTATTATTCTTGTGAGATACACCTGCCACTCTGTGCTCCTGTCTTCCACATATGACTTATTATAAACTCCCAGCTTGTACGGCCACCGCAAATGGAAGTTTCCATGCACCTCTGGCTAACAGTCCTCCAATGAAGTTGAAGTCTGGGAGATTCAGGACAGGCCAAAGGGAGGTACACAACTCATAGCAAAGAGTGGAAGCTGCTCCCAGCAGATGTAGGGATGGCCACCAACTTCACGGAGGCTATCCGAAGAGCACAAGAAGAGCATTGCTGGATCAGGCCAATGGCCCACCTAGTCTGGTTGACAACATGGGAAGCCGTCAAGCCAGGATCTGAGCCCAAGAGCAGCACACTCCCCTCCAGCCATTTCCAGCAACTGGTCTTCAGGAGCGTTGCTTCCTCCAACCATGGAGGCCGAGCCGAGCCACCATGGCTAGCTATGGTAGAGAATTCATGGAGGATAAGGCTGGTCAGGGCTTCTAGTCACAACAGCTGTGCTCTGCCTCCGCTGCTGGAGGTCTCATGCCTCCGGACGCCAGCTTCCGGAAACCACAGGAGGGGAGAGAGTGCTTCTGTTGCACCCGGGTCCTGTTCCCGTAAGCATCTTGCTTGGCCGCTGCGAGAGCAGGCTGCCGGACTAGAAGGGCCATGATCCAGCAGGGCTCTCCTCCGCCAAGCTGGCTGGCGCTCCTTCCTGCAAGGGCCCTGCGGCTCGCCCGCCAGCGCTCCGAGCAATGCGCGTTGGGGAGCTGGGTCGGAGCTTTGCCGCATTGGCCGACCCACCTCGGAGCGCCCACGCTTTGACACCAGCGGCACTGATTCATTAGGACGGGCCGGATCAGTCTGGCAGGGCCAGCAAGTAGCCGGCCAAGTGGGAGAGGATGAATGAGTTCCCTTGGCTGAGCTCCCTGTCTCTTCTTCCCTTGGCCGTCACAGACTCAGGCTGGCTTAGAGGCACCAACCACCTGCGTCCGTTTTGGGGATGTTTTTTGTTTTTTAGCACAAATGCCAGAATGTCCTTCCTGAATTTGCTCCTAGGTTCTGCTTTAACCTGAGCATTAGCAGCTGCCTTTGGGCCCAAGTAGGGACGTGGGTGGCACTGTGGGTTAAACCACTGAGCCTAGGGCTTGCTGATCAGAAGGTCGGCGGTTTGAATCCCCACGACGGGGTGAGCTCCCGTTGCTCGGTCCCAGCTCCTGCCCACCTAGCAGTTCAAAAGCACGTCAAGTTCAAGTAGATAAATAGGTACCACTCTGGCAGGAAGGTAAATGGCATTTCCGTGCGCTGCTCTGGTTCACCAGAAGCGGCTTAGTCATGCTGGCCACATGACCCGGAAAAACTGTCTGCGGACAAACACCGGCTCCCTCAGCCTATAGAGCGAGATGAGCGTCGCAATCCCAGATTCGTCCGCGACTGGACCTAATGGTCAGGGGTCCCTTTACCTGAACTTAGACCGTTGGCTTAGCTGCAGAGGAGTTTTGGCATGTTCACGAGCATTTCAGCAGTTCAGAAGCAATTAATGATGATGATTATTAATAATAAAGCACATCTGCCCTCTAGATTGAGGGACTGCGGGGATCTGATTATGGGCAGCAGTGTGGAGAAGGCAGAACTGTCCCAGTGGTAGGCAGCCCTTGGACTACTGTGTGTGCAAGAGAGGGAGGGATCCAGTATATGAATTATGTGCAAAGTGGATATGGAGGAAATGAGGTTGTCGTTTGTAGGAGTTTAGATATACCTGCGTACCTTTTCACCTGAGCAAAAGAGGCTTTTTTATAAAATGAAAGAGCAGGTGTGCTGTAGTTTTAGACGAGCTCCTGTGTTTCATCAGGGCAGGTGCTGTTTTAGAAAGAAGCAAATTTACGGAAGGTCAGTCTTAATGGCTACTAGTCATGATGGCTGTGCTCTGAGGCAGCAATGCTCCTGAATCCCAGCTGCTGGAAGCCACCAGAGAGGAAGAGTTGCTCTTGTGGTTGAATCCTGCTTTCAGGCTTCCCAGAAGAGGCATCTGGTTGGCCTCTGTGAGAACAGGATGCTGGACTGTTGGATGTTAAAAAGTATACCTAGGCCGGTCTGATGTCTAAAACCGATGCCGTCTCTTTAAGTTATACAGGTGTTTGTGATTTGTCTTTAATTGGCTGAAGCGTGGGTGTATTTAAGGCTCTGCTACCGAGCGTTTATTGCTCCTAGCTTTTGGGGTTGGTGGGAGTGTTTGTGGCTGGGAGTATAGGAATGAGAATCTTTTGATAAAGGATATTTAGTGTTCAGTGAACAGAGTCTCTGTAAAGAACTAGCAGGGAGTTCTTACTTTCCTTTTGAAATTAAATGCCTGCTAGTAAAGTTTTTTTTAACTCCTGGTGCCTGCTTTAGTCAAGTTAAGGTTTTCTGTTGCGCTTATTTCTTAAACTCTGCGGAAAGCATACTTTTATGGGCCACTGAAAAACTGGGGTTTTTTGTTTCAGTACCCAGTACTTTTGTTTCAGTACCCAGTTTTTATTTTTACTCATTAGGTTATGGGACAGAGCTTTAACTAAGACTTAAGCTGACGTAGGTGGGCCGCTGCGTTCCTTCGCTGTTGAGCGGGGCTTTCCAGTTCCGCAGGGAAACACTTTCGTGTCCCACTTTGCTTTTTTCCCAGGCGCGACGTTAAGCATGAGGCCGGCCCCGATCCCGGTAGAAGAACCTGAATGGAGGCAGACTCCTCCCCCCGTCACAGCTACCTCTGGGACCTTCCGCTTACGGCGGGGAAGTCGGTTCACCTGGCGGAAGGAGTGCTTGGCCGTCATGGAAAGGTAAGGAACCCCAAAGAGCTGGGTGGACCGGGTTGAACGTAAGTGTCGATTGTGCTATGGAGCCTTAAAAGGGGGGGGGGGGAGCATTTCTACCCGTTCCCAATACAGTCGTACCTTGGATCCCAAACGCCCTGGAACTTTGACTCCCGAACTCTGCAACCCCGGAAGTGATTGTTCTGGTTTGCAAATGTTCTTTTGGAACCCGAATGTCCGACGGGGCTTCCGCAGCTTCTGATTGGCTGCAGGAGCTTTTGTATGTGTGGGAAGCTGCCCAAAGTGGCTGGGGCAACCCAGCTAGATGAGCTGGGAATAAATAATAGAAAATTGTTATTAGTTGCATTACTACATTCCAACTCTACAAAAGCCAGAGGCTTCTAACACTGCCCCCCCCTCCAGAAAAAAACCCACAATACCCATCATCATAGGATCTAGGAGTCTTGGTAGACCACCAACTTGACATGAGTCAACAGTGTGATGCAGCAGCTAAAAAAGCCAATGCAATTCTGGGCTGCATCAATAGGAGTATAGCATCTAGATCAAGGGAAGTAATAGTACCACTGTATTCCGCTCTGGTCAGACCTCACCTGGAATACTGTGTCCAGTTCTGGGCACCACAGTTCAAGAAGGATATTGACAAGCTGGAACGTGTCCAGAGGAGGGCAACCAAAATGGTCAAAGGCCTGGAAACGATGCCTTATGAGGAACGGCTTAGGGAGCTGGGTATGTTTAGCCTGGAGAAGAGAAGGTTAAGGGGTGATATGATAGCCATGTTCAAATATATAAAAGGATGTCATATAGAGGAGGGAGAAAGGTTGTTTTCTGCTGCTCCAGAGAAGCGGACACGGAGCAATGGATTCAAACTACAAGAAAGAAGATTCCACCTAAACATTAGGAAGAACTTCCTGACAGTAAGAGCTGTTCGACAGTGGGATTGGCTGCCAAGGAGTGTGGTGGAGTCTCCTTCTTTGGAGGTCTTTAAGCAGAGGCTTGACAGCCACCTGTCAGGAATGCTTTGATGGTGTTTCCTGCTTGGCAGGGGGTTGGACTGGATGGCCCTTGTGGTCTCTTCCAACTCTATGATTCTATGATCACAGTTTAAGGACATATTCCTGCCAGTCAAGCGCACTCAAGGCTGTAGGTGCAGAGGAGGCATGGCTGGCGTGGAAAAGTTCTGAGGCCCACATATTGGGTCTCAGTGGATCACGTTTGGCCCTTGGCCCTCCTGTTCCCCACCCTGGCTGATTTTGCAAGGCTGGTTGCATATCCCCAGGGATCCACTGGAGAGGATAGAGCTGGGAACGGCAGGCGGCAACAAAGACTGCCTGGTCACATTGGGCAGCCCGTTCCACAAGCTGATCGCTCCTGGGTACATCTCTGGGCGTCCTGTTCCTTCGCCCCCGCTGCATGAGTATTGCACACTGAGGGATCTGCAGCCCGCTTGTAATTCAATTCTCTTTTCCTTCGCTGCTGCTTTGGAATTCCTCCCAGTGCACATTACGGGCTGCCGGGGCGCGGCTTTTGTGCCGGAGATCCAGAATCTCTCGCATCTCTCCTCCTCCGTCCCCCCTCCCTTCCCCGCTTCTTAAAAACTTCTCTCGGAATATTTACGAGCTGAAGGTTAAAGAGAAGCAGCGAGCGGACGTCTACGCTCGTAGCTGCAGGATGGGTGTGGTTCTAGATACACTGCATCGTGAGATCTTTTATTTTAATGTATTTTGATATTTGTTGGAAGCCGCCCAGAGTGGCTGGGGAGACCCGGCCAGATGGGCGGGGTACAAATAATAAATTATTATTATTATTATTATCATCATCATCTCTCTCGTGGCTGTGCAGTCTTCTACCCCGCCCCTGCTCTTTTACCTGCATGAACATCCCCTTGTTTGTTGCCCACCCACCCACCCCAAATAAAATATGCTAGCCTTGCCCGGGTCTCGTGAGGGTTTCCTGCTCTCTGCCACGAGGAGAGCCAGGAGGTCGCTTGGGGCGTAAATGGAGGTTCAGGCAGGAAGCCTCCTTGATCGTTTGTGCAAATTTACCGCCTGCTCCACCCCAGAAGCTCAGGGCGTGGGTTTGTTTTAATTTATTTTAATTTATTAGATTTATATGCCTCCCTTCATCAAAAGATTGCAAAGCGGTTCACAAGAGTAACATTAAAGGTAAAGGGACCCCTGACCATTAGGTCCAGTCGTGACCGACTCTGGGGTTGCGGCACTCATCTCGCATTATTGGCCGAGGGAGCCGGCGTACAGCTTCCAAATCATGTGGCCAGCATGACTAAGCCGCTTCTGGCGAACCAGAGCAGCGCACAGAAACGCCGTTTACCTTCCCGCCAGAGCGGTACCTATTTATCTACTTGCACTTTGACGTGCTTTTGAACTGCTGGGTTGGCAGGAGCAGGGCTGCCTTCAGATGTCTTTAAAAAATAGGATAGCTGTTTATTTCCTTGACCTCTGCTGGAAGGGCGTTCCACAGGGCGGGCGCCACTACCGAGAAGACCCTCTGTCTGGTTCCCTGTAACCTCACTTCTCGCAATGAGGGAACCGCCAGAAGGCCCTTGGCGCTGGACCTCAGTGTCCGGGCTGAACGATGGGGGTGGAGACACTCCTTCAGGTATACTGGGCCAAGGCCATTTGGGGCTTTCAAGGTCAGCACCAACACTTTGAATTGTGCTCGGAAACGTACTGGGAGCCAATGTAGATCTCTCAGGACTGGTGTTATGTGGTCCCGGCGGCCACTCCCAGTCACCAGTCTAGCTGCCGCATTCTGGATTAATTGCAGTTTCTGGGTCACCTTCAAAGGTAGCCCCACGTAGAGCGCATTGCAGTAGTCCAAGCGGGAGATAACCAGAGCATGGTGAGACAGTCTGCGGGCAGGGAGGGTCTCAGCCTGCGTACCAGATGGAGCTGGTAGACAGCCGCCCTGGACAAGAGTGTCCCTCCCTCTCCCTCCTTCCCTCCCTCCCTTCCTGCAGTTCATGGAATTGGTGTGATGTCTTGGTTGGGTGGGACGGCTTGGTGCCACCAATAGAAGGCTGAGAACCAGTACAGTTTCTGCGAGGGAAGTGAAAGGTCAAGTTTGCGGAGAAAAGCTTCACATGGGCTTAGAGAAAGGGCAGAGAAAGTTGCTCTAGCAGGGATAGCCTCAGGAGCGAATCGATATCTCGCAAGCTCGAGGGTGGCGATTTCTCTCTCTCCCCCCCCCACAACGAAGGTTTTTCAGAAGCCTGTGTTTTGTTTTGAGGGTTGGGGGAGAAGGGGTTGTTGGCGTCCTAAAAACAAACGGCCCTTTCCTTTTCTCCGCAGCTACTTCAATGAGAATCAATATCCCGATGAGGCCAAGAGGGAAGAAATTGCAAATGCTTGTAATGCAGTGATTCAGAAACCAGGTAGGGAGAGGGGGGTTTGTGTGCCTGCGCGTGGTTAACCCCCCCCCCAAAAAATCCTCGGTACCCCGTGCGAAATATATGTTGACACAGCTTGTTTTGGTTGGGTGTGTGTGTAGTGGTTAAGAGCAGTAGACTCGTAATCTGGTGAACCGGGTTCGCATCCCCGCTCCTCCACATGCAGCTGCTGGGTGACCTTGGGCCAGTCACACTTCTCTGGAGTCTCTCAGCCCCACTCGCCCCACAGAGTCTTTGTTGTGGGGGTGGAAGGGAAAGGAGAATGTGAGCCGCTTTGAGACTCCTTCGGGTAGTGATAAAGCGGGATATCAAATCCAAACTCTTTTTAATGCAGGGAAGAAACTGTCCGACTTGGAGCGAGTCACCTCTCTCAAAGTGTACAACTGGTTCGCCAACCGGAGGAAGGAAATCAAGAGGAGAGCTAACATTGGTAATGTATCCCAAGCGCCTTAAGGAGCTGCTCACGAGAGATGGGATTTGATTTGGCGTTCTTTAAGGGGGAGCGTGGAAGGGTCAGGAGGACATTTTGAACGTGGGATCGAGGGGGCTTGGTCAAAACAGATCGCTTGCCCCACTCCCCCTGCCCCATTGGGGCGTTTTGTAGGCTGAAGTCCAGACGTCTCCAAAGCGGTTGGTGTTTGTGGGTGCAATTCCTCTCCGAAGCTGCTTTAAGGGTTTGAGAGCTTTCAAATTATGTGCTCCAGGAACACCTCAGGTTGCTCTTCCTCCTTTGGAAACATCCGTAGTGGCAGGCGAGATTCCTTCACCTGCAACCCGGAGGAGTGAGGGAGCGTTAGGTATTTATTATTATTATTATTATTACTATTAAGTTCATTAACAATTATACAACTGTGGATTGTTTTGTTTTTTAAAAAGCCCTCAAAGCAGTTTGCAAAAAAGGCAAAACAAGAGAACAAAAATGAACAGCTCTAATTTTCAACTTTCAAAGAGTTCCTCTAACGGCAGACTTAAAAGCAACTTAGAACTCGCACCAGCATTCTGGATACCTGGACAGGGTTGTCTAAAACAAGAATGTTTTTAGCAGGGGCCGAAAAGAGCTCAGCGAAGGCCTTGCCTGCCAGATCTCAAGAGGCAGGGAGTTCCGAAGTGTAGGCGGAATTTGCTGCCAAGGAGTGTGGTGGAGTCTCCTTCTTTGGAGGTCTTTAAGCAGAGGCTTGACAGCCACCGGTCAGGAATGCTTTGATGGTGTTTCCTGCTTGGCGGGGGGTTGGACTGGATGGCCCTTGTGGTCTCTTCCAACTCTATGATTCTATGATTCTAGGCGCTGCCACACTAAAAAATTCAAGTTCTTGATGAATGCAAACCGGGATTTTTGTGGCACCTGTAGCAATGCCAGTTCCACCAATTTTATGTGGTCAACTGGGGGGGGGGGAGGTGATCTCATAGGTAAGCTGATCCCAGTTTCTAATGGCTTTATGTACTAATATATAATTATACCTTGAACCTGAACTTAGGTATGTGAAACAGTGAGCTGTTGGTTCACTCGCGATGCCTGACATGCCTCGTCAGGGCTGTCTCTGAGTCCAAATATTTGTTTGTTTGTTTATTTCCCACTTTCCCCCCTGACAGGGACTCAAGGTAGCTTACAGATAAAATAAGAACGGTTAAAAACGTATGGGGAAAATCATTAAAAAAAACAATTAAAGGTTGATAGAATTAAAACCATATAAACTGTATATAAACTATATAAAAATATATATTATATAATCTTTATATAAACTCTCTATATAAACTACATATAAATATATATTAAAACATACAGAGTAGGCGCAGGTTGTGTATGAATAAATATAATGATATTTGGAATCCACTTGTAAAAGGTATAATGTGAATAATTTTATTGGAATAATTGTGTTAGTTATATACCCATGCACTCTATTGTTTCAACATTTCGCTTTTTGCTTTTCTTTCACACTGCTCCCTCACTGAATACTTTTAGTAAAAATATAAATATTGAAAAGCAAACCAACACACAGGTAATTACAATAAAAACAGCCCCTTTTTCATTAAAAGCAGTTAGTTTTCCAAGGCCTGCCGGGATCGGAAGGTCTTCACCTGCCCCTGGAAGGACAACAAGGAGGGAATCTCTAGGCGGGGAGTTCCAAAGTTCCCTGGGAGCACCGAGAAGGCCCTCTCCCTCAGCCATAACAAGCGAGCCAGAGTTGGTGGCGGGACTGAGAGAAGGGACTCCCATAAAGATCTCAGAGCCCAGGAAGGTTCGTATGAGGGGATACGGCCCTCCAGGTAGCTTGGACCTAAGCGGTGAAGGGTTTTCTAGTCTTCCCAAGGATCAGGCAAGTGACTGTAGCAAAACGTTCCCTGCAGGTAGGCTGTTTTGGAGCCCGCCGCCATGTTTGGCTGTGATATTGCGATGCTCTTCTGGCGAGTTCAGGCGGCTCCACTTAATCCCTCTGCAGGAACAAGGTGGATGCCCCTCCACTCAGCTGGCATTCTGGGTATTTTACGCACCCTTCATCGCCACCAGAATTTACCGTATTTTTTGCTCCATAAGACGCACTTTTTCCCTCCTAAAAAGTAAGGGGAAATGTCTGTGCGTCTTATGGAGCGAATGCGTGGTCCCTGGAGCCAAATTGCCTAGGGGCCAAAAGCAGATTGTGCTCTCTTTTTTTACAAAGAGAGAAGAGGGTGTTGAAAGGAAGCCGCTGAACAGCTGTTTAGCAGATCGGGGAGAGAGATAAGGCTCCCTTTCCAGCCCCGCCCCCTTGCCCAGGCCTCCGTTGTTGAATGCAGAGGGAGGCTGTTTGTTTCCCCAGCGACATGTGACTGGCTGATTAGATTATCTGTCTGGAAACTGTAGAAATGGCTCCCTTACCTGTAGGACTAGAAGCTGCAAACTGTGAGTTGAACCCCATAAAAACGGGGCTTTTCCTCTTTGAAAAAGAAGCTGCACCACTTCCAGCTGATCCTAAAAAAAGCAGGGCTTTTCCCTTTGCAAAAAAAGCTGCACCACTTTGAGCTGATCCTCAACAAAACAGGGCTTTCCCCCTTTCCTCCTCTAAAAACTAGGTGCGTCTTATGTTCAGGTGCGTCCTATGGAGCGAAAAATACGGTACATGGCGCCATCCAAGGGTTCGAAACGCTTCAGGCACCACAGGGGAATAAAACAACACGAAACACCTTTTTTTAAAAATGGCGTGCTCCTAAGAGAAGCTCTTAAACGCAACGGCCGTTCATATAAAACGCATGCTGGCTCGGTAACACTAAGCCCAAACCGTGGCTTAGCGTGACTGAACAAATGTGCAGGTGGTTTTGCCGACGTACTTCACCGAGCTAAGGTTTGCCTTAATGTGCTGTCCAGACCCGGGTTCATAGTTTAGCTCTTCTCCAGGCAAACCAGGAGCCGTAAATGAGGTTTGTTTACAGCTTGTGGTTCGGGTGGCGTTGCTGCTCCAAACCACGGTTTCGTGTGGCACAGAAGCAAAGTGGTCAGGGAAGAGGAGTGAAGCAGCTGCAACCTCCTCTCTGGAGAGCTCATTCACATTTCGCTCATTCACATTGTCTCATTCGTTCACGGTAAGCCAGTGAACGAGGGCTGTATGAACTGTGTTTGTGCAGTTAATTCCAGAAATCAATTTGCATTTGCTCGAGATTGCTCCAGAATGAATGAATCCCATAGAAAAGTCTTTTTCCTTGCTGTGCAAAGTTTCCCTTCTGTAACACAAGCTTTCCCTCGGCGAATATATCCTGGCACCTTGGCTTGGTCATAAAGTGGTACGGGTTGGAGGGAACCCCAGAGGGCATCCAGTCCAACCCCGGCCCTCGGTGCAGCTGCAACATCCAACCCCCTGCAGTGCATGGTCTCAGTAGCCCCCCCCCCCCGATGTAGAAATATCTCTGGACTTTTGGTCCTCTTCATGGCGGAGGAGGGAGGCAGGAAGCTGCCTTATAAGACCATTGGGTCCATCTAGCTCAGTATTGTCTGCACTGATGGGCAGCAGCTCTCCAGGATGTCAGGAATTTTCTAATCCCCACCTGGGAATGTCTTTGGAGATTAAACCTGGGACACATCTGCGTGCAAACCAGATGCTCTCTGCCACTGGGCTATACAAGGAAGGAAATAGAACACCACGTGGACGTCTGTTAGGAAAGGCAGAAGTGTTTAGGACTTCTTAGGTGTTTTGTTTTGTTTTTTTAAAACGGCAAGGTGCCCATTATCTGAGCAAAGACCCCAGCTCAGAACTGCTTCTGCGTTTTTTTTGGGGGGGGGGAATGGTGTTCTTCAACCACATCAACCCTCCCTTCCTGAACAGCCTAAGAACACACGTTAAGAGGGGCTTGCGCCGTATTGAAATGAAGATGAAAAGGGGACCCCTCGCATGGTGTGCCTGTATTGTAAGAACCATCAAGCCACAGTAGTAATAAATAAATCCGGGAACATTCGCAAGCATGAGGGAGGGAGGGAGGGAGAGAGAGAAATGTATGAATGTTGCTTCTTATAAATCAAGTCTAGCTTGCCACCCTTCTTGACGAAAGGGCTTTTTAGGTTTGAACCTGTTAGGTAGGGATTGTGCGTGCGTGCATTGCACTTCCACAACCATATAGGAAAAAAGCGTAAAACTGGACGCATTATTTGGCTTCCTGAGGACTGCTGCTCTCGTTTGAAAGGCAAGTCACTAGCCCTCATGACTGAAAAGATAGCGGCTGCCGAAATCTCAGGAGCCAGAGAAATGGCTGCATAAGATTATTTCAGGATCCCGTATCAGGGCACGCACCCCTGATAGCAAAATAAAATTTAAAAATGCAGAATAAAACACTACGCAGATGTGCATGACATACCTGCAAACCAGGCAAGCTTGCCCAGTTTCTTGTTTTGCCGGATCTGGGTTGTCTCGGCTGCAGGAACTTTCAACTCCTTATTTTTTTATTTTTTTTAGCGTGGGGTACACACAGCTCTGGTTGTCTTATTTGTGGTTCTTACAAGAAACAACGTGCCCCGTTTGTGTGGGGGGTCCCCATTCTTCATCTTCATCCTTGCCGGTAACCCTTGCAGCAGATAATTTAGGGATCCATTTGCTTTTTTCGAAGAAGCAGCAATCCTGGAGAGTCATGGCATAGATGTTCAAAGTCCCGGAGGCCACTCCAACAGTGACGACATAGACGGGAATGACTATTCGGAGCAGGTAAGTATCCGGAACGAGCCAGGTGGCCCCCCAACCTCGAGCGGCGCGTCTCTCCCTCCGGTGGGCGCCGGTCCTCACTTGGGGCGTTTGGGGAGGTGGCGGCGGTGGGGGGGTGGGCCTGGCCTCCCTCCTCCGCTTCCCGGATTAACCCTCCCAGCTTTTTTGTGCCCTGTCGCGTAACTGGGGGGGAAAGGCGGCAAAACCCCTTTCGCCAGACCAGCCTTCACCCACACGGATTTATTGTCATACAACAGGACACTTGGCAAGTGCGCAATGGGGAGGAGGAGGGCCGATGTTCAGAGGGAGGCAGAGAAGCAGAGAAGTTAGAAGAAGACAGGAGGATCTGCTCAAAACAAGCAAGTTAACGCTCCGTTTGCAAAATCAATAAATGCGAGGCCATGATTTCACTCTCCAAATTCTGCACCGCCACGCAGTAGTAACCCTGCGGTCTTGTTTCTCCCGTGTGCCCTTGTAACCAGAGCTGTGTGTATCCTACGAAAATCCATCCTTGTGTTATTGTTATTTATTTATTTTTATTTCCAACAAATATTTCCAGTGCTCATTGTTCTAGTGGGAGGGAGAAGCCTGGAAACGGCATTCAATAAAGTTTCGGAGGGGTTGTGCGCACGGTCGCGTTTTGGGTTCTCCAAACAGCCCATCGCGAAACAGAGTGGAGGAAGGACGGGCGCCACCCGTTTGATTTGACAGAGTGACGGCCGCTCTCTTGTTTCCCATCGCCAGGCAGCCATCGCCCTGCCCTCTAATTCCGTTGGCTGCCTCGCTTTGGCCTCTTCTCAGCCCCCCTCCCCCCCTCTGCTCCTTGCCAATGAATTACGAAATTTTTTGAAGGCACGAAGCCTAGGAACAGAATCCGTAAGGGTGCAATCCCGATCAAGGCACACCTATTTGCATAATGCTCAGGATGCATTTCTGAGCCCCATGGCTTTTGAACGGCATGTTTGGTGTGGAACACACAGCCCTGCTTATAGCACAAAAATATACAAAGTTGTCCCCCCCCTCCCTTCCCCTCCCAGTGCAAGGAATGCAAAGAGATACATGCATGCTCCTCACCCCCCCCCCCAGGAATGAATGCATTGATCGTGACTTAGTAGTATGGAAGCTCGGTCCGCAATAAGGGAACCCCTCCCAGTCCACCTTCTCATGATGTTCTGTGGGGTGACCAAAGGATATTCAGTCCATGGCTGAAGAATCATAGAATTGTAGAGGTGGAAGGGACCCCAGGGGCCATCTAGTCCAACCCCCTGCAATGCAGGGATCTCAACCAAAGCATCCCTGACAGATGGCCAGCCAGCCTCTGCTCAAAAACCTCCAAGGAAGGAGAGTCCACCACCTCCCGAGGGAGACCGTTGCACCGTCAAACAGCTCTTACCGACAGGAAGTTCTTCCTGATGTTTTGTCGGAATCTCCTTTCTTGTAACTTGAAGCCATGGGTTCGAGTCCTCCCCCTCCGGAGCAGGGGGAAGCTAGCTTGTTCCCTCTTCCATGGGCCTTTGGATCTTTGAAGATGCCCATCGTTTCTCCTCTCACTCTCCTCCGGGCTAAACATCCCCAATGCCTTCCGCCACTCCTCATCAGGCTTGGTTTCCACACCCTTGGTCAGTCTCCGTCGCCGTCCTCCGCACACCTTCCCGAAAGTGTAGAGGAGGATCATGGGGCCAGGAATCAGCTGCTCCTTCGCCCCACACATGATTGCAGCCCTTTCCATCTTCCTCTGCCCTGTGCTGAGGAAAGACTTCGGGATTCTCAGCACACAAGGCTCCCGCGATGCCCTACTTCTCTCACCGGGCAAATACAGAACGTCGCCAGTCCCCTCTTAATCAGGAGTCTGTTCTGGCAGAGCTTTTCATGGGGTCCAGTTTTTTTCTCCAGCTGTGGGATTAGGTGGTCTGTAATAATAATAATGATAATGATGATGATGATGATGATGATGATAATGATAATTTATTAATAATAATAATAATAATAATAATAATAATTTATTATTTATACCCCGCCCATCTGGCTGGGCTTCCCCAGCCACTCTGGGCGGCTTCCAACAAAATATTAAAATACAATAATCCATCAAACATTAAAAGCTTCCCTGAACAGGGCTGCCTTCAGATGTCTTCTAAAAGTCTGGTAGTTGTTGTTCTCTTTGACATCTGGTGGGAGGGCTTTCCACAGGGCGGGTGCCACTACCAAGAAGACCCTCTACCTGGTTCCCTGCAGCTTTGCTTCTCGCAGCGATGGAACCGCCTTAAGGCCCTCGGAGCTGGACCTCAGTGTCTGGGCAGAACGATGGGGGTGGAGACGCTCCTTCAGGTCTACTGGGCCGAGGCCGTTTAGGGCTTTAAAGGTCAGCAGCAACACTTGGAATTGTGCTCAGAAACGTACTGGGAGCCAAGGTAGCTCTCTCAGGACCGGTGTTATATGGTGTCGGCGGCCACTCCCAGTCACCAGTCTAGCTGCCGCATTCTGGATTAGTTGTAGTTTCCGGGTCACCTTCAAAGGGAGCCCCACGTAGAGCTATAACTGCATGATTCAGTGACCCTGGGCCTTCAGTCTGTGACTGTGGCTGTAAGCATTTGGAACTGTGGTCAGCTTTGGTGAAGAGGCCACCAGATTGCTTCACCGCACACGTATTAAAGTTGATAATTCCCCGTTGAGCTTGCCGCAAGCTGCCCAGGGCGTTGCCATCTTTTCAGGTTGCCCAGTAGCCCCCTTCCCACCGCTGTATAAACGGGCCACCAATTGTAGGGTTGGAAAGAGACCCTAAGGATCATCTTGCCTGACCCCCTGCAAGGCAGGAATTTGCAGCTGCCCCAGATAACTTGCAACCTGGACATTATCAGCACCATGCTGTAACCAACTGAGCTTACCCAGGGAATGAAAGCTTTCTGCTATGGGGGTCCTTTAACTGAAGGCTTCCGGGCGCCTTTTTTTAGGAGAATCCCACCAGAGGCACCAAGATGGAGTGTCTCGAACCTTGGATGGTGGTGATGATGATGATGATGATGATGATAATATTAAATTTGTATACCGCCATTCACCCATAGATCTCAGGGCGGTTCACAACATAAAAATGCAAGGTGAAAAACACAAAATGCATTATAAAAACAAGAACAAAGCAAAAACAAGAACAAATACCTCCCCCCCCCCGCCCTAAAAACATTTAAAAGCGGAATAGGATGTTAATCAGCCCAATGCCTGGTTGCAAAGGAACGTTTTTGCCTGGCGCCTAAAGGCATATAATGAAGACGCCATATTTCACCATGGTCACTTTTAGTTGAACAGGTTACTCAAAAGTTTTAAGAAGTAACGCAGAAGAATATACTGCTGGACTGGGGGAATAGTTTTTCTTCTAAATTCTTTCTCTCTTCGCTGAGGGAGGTGAAAATCTGAACCTTTGCACCTTATTTTTCCTTTTAAAAAAAAACCTTTCTCTGCAGTTTAAAAAATGCTTTCTTGGGTGTGTTCTACCCGGCCTTCTGTTCAGATTTTCCAAGCCCCAACTCATCTGGGGAATCTTGTATGAGGGGCGATCAAAAGGTAGCAAAATGATCCCATGCACGTCCCACTTTCCAGCTGTGCTTTTAGTTTTCTTATTGTCATTGTGGACCATTGTTTTTAATGGCGTTCTAATTTAGTTGTACGCTGCCCTGGGCTGGCATTTGGGAGGAGGGACGACACAGAAATGAAAGAATAACTAGGTAGTGCTTCAGGTTTCCTCTGAGGCTCTTTACAAATGTGAAGGCGACGGTTTTAATTTTTCATCTTTCTTTTGTTATGTTTTTTTGTTAATAGAATGTCATGGTGCAGATAAAAAGAACCCAGTGAATACAGCGCATTGAATCTTGCCAGGCTTAGTTAAAGGGACATTAAAGCCCAGAACATGTTAATCTCAGAGCACATGCATGTTGCAGCACCTGTGTGCATTCACTGCTTTCTCAGATGTGAACCCCCCCCCCAAATTGCATCCTTAGAAAAAGCAGAAGCTGCTTCGTCTCCTCTTTGTTAAGGTTATTTTTGTGTTTTTTTAAATAAACCCATGGATATGGCTGTCTTTAGATCAGCTTTCCTAGCTTGGCAATCTCCAGACTACACACTTTGAACTACAGTTCCCATCAGCCCCAGCCAGCCTTATTATTATTATTATTATTATTATTATTATTATTATTATTATTATTATTATTTATATCCTGCTCATCTGGCTGGGTTTTCCTAGCCACTCTGGGCGGCCTCCAACAGAATATTAATAATAAATTTTAAAAACCGATAAAACATCAAACATTTAAAACTTCCCTAAACTAGGCTGCCTTCAGGTGTCTTCTAAAAGTCAGATAGTTTTTTATTTCCTTGACATCTGGTGGGAGGGCGTTCCACAGGGCGGGCGCCACCACCGAGAAGGCCCTCTGCCCAATTCCCTGTAACCTCACTTCTCGCAGGGGAGGAACCACCAGAAGGCCCTTGGAGCTGGATCTCAGTGTCCGGGCTGAGCAATGTGGGTGGAGACGCTCCTTCAGGTCTACTGGGCCGAGGCCGTTTAGGGCTTTAAAGGTCAGCACCAACACTTTGAATTGTGCTCGGAAACGTACTGGGAACCAATGTAGGTCTTTAAGGACTGGTGTTATGTGGTCTCGGTGGCCACTCCCAGTCAGTAGTGAAAGGTAGCCCCACGTAGAGCACATTGCAGTAGTCCAAGCGGGAGATAACCAGAGCATGCACCACTCTGGCGCGACAGTCTGCGGGCAGGTAGGGTCTCAGCCTGCGCACCAGATGGCGCTGGTAGACAGCTGCCCTGGACACAGAATTAACGTGTGCCTCCATGGACAGCTGTGAGTCCAAACTGAATCCCAGGCTGCACACCTGGTCCTTCAGGGGCACAGTTGCCCCATTCAGGACCAGGGAGTCCTCCACACCCACCCACCCACCTGTGTCCCCCAAGAACAGTTCTTGAGTTATGTGGCTTAAGCCATTGGCATTTCACCATGTACACAAAGATACACAGAACTGGCATGAATCAGAAAGTGCTGAGGCCGTGCCAGAAGCGTTTAGAGCAGAGATAGTTTCAATAGAGGAATGAAAATGATGCTCCTCATGGTTTGGTTCAAATTTTGTCTTGTCCTACCCTTTCCCCCCCACTAATTGCTGTGTCCAAAGAACTAAGCACACAGTGTGTAGCATTATTTAAGCTTTCTCCCCCACTCACATCAAGGCATTCGAGTTAAATTAGGCTGAGAGCTGAGGACTTGCCTCAGTGAGGACTTGAACCTTGAATACATAAAATAAAAACACAGCTCATGCGTTCCTCCCCTCCCCCAACTGAACTTGTCTGCTGGGACGGGTTTATGATCCAAATAAATAAGGAAATAACATTCCCCCCCCCCTTCTCTCTTGGTTCAGTTATAAGCATTACAAATCATAATGCCACTTTGCCTTGTATTTTGCCCAAAAGCTGCAGAAATAATTTTTCAGAGGTGCTCAATGTAACTATCCCCCCAAAATACATTTCTTCCCGTATTATCTCTCTTCCCCCCATTTTCTTCCTGAGAGCAGGTTGAAGCGTAATGTTTTATTTTGATTTGCGGGTGTACTAAGATGCAAATGTCGTTGTGTGTCTTGAGCTCCGAGTGAGAAAGGGATAGAACATCCATCCTTGGGACACTGGAACAGAAGGCAAAATGTTCCCGCAGAGAGAGGAACACATAAGCATGTATTTTATTCATATGCACGTCAACACCCCTTCGACAAACAAGCTTCTATATCCGTCGTCTGCAGCTGAAATTTAAAAAAAAAAAGAGAGTGTTAGATCACTTCCAGGAATGTACAGCTTCCACTCTCAGCAGAGTTCTAAAAATGCCTTGTTTGCACACTCCTTCCTTCCTTCCTTGTCTTTTTTTTATAAAAACAACTTGAAATATTTGGCCAGATGTGAGCTGTATGTGTGCTTGTGCAGATAAGCACATCAGTCTCTACCACTGTCATTATGGACGGGGTCTTAGATTGTACAAATTCAGAGGTCTTGCAGAATAGCCTTTTTTTTCTAAGACCCTCGCCAAGAGCCCTGAAGAGTCAAGCATTTGGGCCCAGCGGTCATCACTAGCTAGGACGGTGTCTCTGGTTGCCCCTGAGCTTGGCACAAGGAACCTCTTCCCATGTGGAGAGCTGGTGGCCTTGCTAAACTGATAAATAACACCCAAATCCCATGGCAAACCTGCAGAGACATTCCTAATCTGCCTGAACTGTGGACATGTGCCCCTTTGCTCTGGTTTTCATGCTGCCGTCCCGCTTGCAGATTTTCAGGTTTCCACTCGCGGAATTTAAGATTGCGGAATTTGAGTGGGGAGAGACGGGAAGGAGAGAGGTCAGCTTTCCCAAAACTTCCCTTTTAGGTGCGTTGTGGTCCTTCGTGCCTCTCCATAATTCCCTGCAGAACTCGAAAGCGTGGAGGTTGCTCCTTCCGCCTAGTCTCTTTCCTTTCCGTCTGGAAGAGTTGGAAGGGACCCTCTAGGAGCATGTAGCACAACCCCCTGCAATGCGGGAACAAAGGAACCTTCCTCTAAGACAGGGGTCAGCAACCTTTTTCAGCTGTGGGCCGGTCCACCGTCCCTCGGACCTTGTGGGGGGCCAGACTATATTTTGAAAAAAATAATAAGAATGAACGAATTCGCATGCCCCACAAATAACCCAGAGATGAGATGCATTTTAAATAAAAGCACACATTCTACCCATGTAAAAACACCAGGCAGGCCCCACAAATAACCCAGAGATGCATTTTAAACGTAGAATCAGTGGTATCAGTAATAATAATAATAATAATAATAATAATAATAATAATAATAATAATTTATTATTTATACCCCGCCCATCTGGCTGGGTTTCCCCAGCCACTCTGGGCGGCTTCCAACAGAACATTAAAATACAACAATCTATTAAACATTAAAAGCTTCCCTAAACAGGGCTGCCTTCAGATGTCTTCTAAAGGTCTGGTAGTTGTTGTTCTCTTTGACATCTGAAGGGAGGGCGTTCCACAGGGCGGGTGCCACTACCGAGAAGGCCCTCTGCCTGGTTCCCTGTAACTTGGCTTCTTGTAGTGAGGGAACCGCCAGAAGGCTCTCGGCACTGGACCTCAGTGTCCGGGCTGAATAAAAGGACACATTTTACTCATATAAAAACATGCTGATTCCCGGACCATCCGCGGGCCAGATTGAGAAGGCTGTTGGGCCAGATCCGGTCCCCGGGCCTTCGTTTGCCTACCCCTGCTCTAAGAAAACCTTGAAAACTGGTTATCTCTGCACGCCCCCTCCCCTTCCCCCCAGTGCCTGACCAGCATGTGCTGCCATCTTTGGAAATAAGACCCACTGGATGATTAGAGTCATTTGCTGCCCTCGGACTGTTGCATCATAAGACTTTATTCTGAACTCCTCTCAAGTGATGGTTTGCTTGCTAATGGGGCTTTCCTCCCCTTCTCCCTCCCTTTCTTTCCTCCCTCCCTCCCTCCCTCCCTTCTCTCCTCCCTGCCTCCCTTCCCCTCCGCCTCCCCAGGATGACAGCACTAGTCATAGCGACCACCAAGACCCTATCTCACTAGCCGTGGAGATGGCAGCCGTGAACCACACCATCCTAGCGTTGGCCCGGCAAGGAACCAGCGAGATCAAAACAGAGGCCCTGGACGACGACTGATGGCGCGACGGAGGGGGAGGGGCTCCGAAACGAGAAAGTAAACTTAGTTTTTAGCCGTAGCACCTTAGCAGCCTTTTCCGACCCCCCAGCCCCACCCCCCGTGCCCCCCACCCCCCGGTCTCTAAAATGTGTTCTTCTTAACAGTATAACTCTTTGCAGTCTCTTGTATGTCCAGTTAGCCGTTTAGGGTCTCGTCGTCCTGTGAAGAGGGCATGGTGCCCTCCGACTCCGCGTATAAACTCTCAGTATTATCTCTCCCGGTCCAATAAGCAACCAAACCGTCTGACCTCCCCCTGCACCCCGTCTCACAGCTAGGCGAAAAACCTCTGCTGTTACTGCTGCTGCTGTTCTCTCTCTCTAGCATTCCATGAGTGTGCTTCCTGGCATCGCCGCCGGCCCTCGATTCCAGCTTAAATCCGGATTTAGCTTCACGTTCACCCCTCCCAGCATCCCCCGTGGATGCTTTCCCCGTCCCAAGTCTGGGGGAAGCTGTTGTCGCTGCATTGCCGGGGGTTGGGCTAGATGGCCGCTGGGGGTCCCTTTCAACTCCACAGTTCTACGATTCCACGGAACGGGAGTTTGCGTGGCTTCGGGGCTCGTGGTCGGTGCGTGGAGGGGTTTGGCAGGGAGGCGGGGAGACCTGGGCGAGATCCGAGCGCCTGGTTGCCAGTGAGCGATGTCCCTCTGCTATTCAACTCCGCCCCTTTTCTTGCAAACTGGGATGTGGGATTGCCAGCTGACCTTGAAAGAAGCCGGGGGTCTCTTGTAAGCTTCCATCTGCAGAAGAGGGTGCCCGCTGTGTCTCTGTGTGGCAGCCACAGGCGTGCCTTCTTCCAGAGAGAACATAATATCATTGGGTGGCTTAGAAGCTCTGTAAATAAGGAAGTCTCTCTTGGTGGAGGTGATGGGGGGGTTGGGTCTTCGGTGTCTGGGCTGCGAACGGAGCTGCTGGCCTCAGATCTAGCAGAAGACCCACACGCAGAGGGTGCAGGGCTGGAACAGTGACTCGGGCAGGGTGGGCTTCCGCGAGGATAGGTAGCCGTCTCTAAATGTACACGTTTTGTGGCGAAGTGGGTCTTACGTTTGCAAACTCGGCCCCAGCTCTCAGAAGTTTGGGAAATGGCTCCAGAGTCTTATGACCACTTACTCTGCGCACACACACCCCGCAAGAAACGCAGTGCTCTCAAGGAAAGCTTGACCATCGCCTGTTAGCTGGTCCCCCCTAAAGCGTTACGGAAACGTAGGTGGCGAGCGCCACAAATTAGCCCATCCGAGAGTGTGCCTCTTCTGTAGCCTGTTCCCCGCAGTATCGCACAATTGACCCGAAAGAAAACCGGGTGCAATTTTTTTGGTGTCTTTTCTCTTCGTCCTGCTGTTGCTCAGGAGCTAGAAACCTGAATCGGGGGGCAGGTGAAATAATCATTGGAAGCCATAAGTAAGCCGGAGAACGGATTTAGCTTTGAGCCAGGTATTCAGACGCTGGGGTCCAGTTGCCATTGACCTCCTAGCACGACGCGGGTTAGTTTCTGCTTCCTATTATGCTCTTTGGTTGGGTCGCCGTGAGGTCGGGTTCAGGAGAGGCAGGCTGCCCAGGGATATGCCTTTGGTTGGGTCAGAACGCTCTGGCTACGTAGGAAAAAGACCGACGCCTAAACAGCAGAAACAAACGGAGGTGTGTTTCCTTTGTTTTTGGTTCATCTTGGATCCGATGTAGCACTTTGGGTTTCTTACTTTTTTCCGTAAATAAATAGATATATTTGTATTTGATAATTTCCCTTTTTTAAATATATATATAACATTGGATTAGCCTAAACTAAATATATATATATATATGTAAAAGCTTGTGCTAAACCATCCCAGATGCATCTTGGGGGATCATCAGTCCGGGGCATCTCAGGTGAAAAGGAGCCTCACCTGTTGCTCAGGAGATGCTCCAGTACCTTTGCCACGCTGGTCCCTTCCAGATGTTTTGGACTACAGTTCCCATCAGCACTGCCACAGGAGATCGATGAGAGAGTTGTGGTCCGAAATCTCGGGCAGGCACCGGCGTGGTGAAGGCCGGTGTGCTGAGTATTTGAGTTCACTCATCGCCGCTGCCTTTTGCCGCTTCCCGGTCGCATCAGCGGAATTTACCCGGGAGTCGTTCCTGGTGGGATCGTGGCCCGTGTCGCTCAGCATCTCTCGGGTGCAAATCTTCAGCCCATTGACTTCTTGCACACACACACACACCCACACCCCCGATCCTCAGATGCTCTGGTGACGTGTGTCTTAGCCTCGTTTTTCTCTGGTAGATTTTACTGACCAAAACATATCTCGTTTCTTTTTCCCTCCCTCCCTCCACTGAAACGTAAGCAAATACTTGTCTTCTGCCCAGCCCTGCCTTGTCCAGAGCAGGCCAGCTTTCAAGGGGCCTTGGACTTCGACTCAGGGATGTTGTGAGATTAGTCTGGCGCCTGGAGAGATAGATTCTCTCCCTGTTGGGCAGAAGTCGGGACCCTCTCAGTGCTGGGGAGTGAAGAGGTGGGGAGATTTAGGGTGTGGTGTGGTGTAGTGGTTAAGAGCGGTAGACTCATAATCCGGTGAACCGGGTTCGCTTCCCCACTCCTCCACATGCAGCTGCTGGGTGACCTTGGGCTAGTCCCACTTCTCTGAAGTCTCTCAGCCCCACTCACCTCGCAGAGTGTTTGTTGTGGGGGAGGAAGGGAAAGGAGAATGTGAGCCGCTTGGAGACTCCCTAGGGTAGTGATAAAGCGGGATATCAAATCCAAACTCTTCTTCTCCTGTGTGAGGGAATGGCCCAGCGCTGTCCCAGATTCCTTTCTGCTGCTGCAGAGGGTGGGACCCGAACCAATGGATTCAAGTTAAAATATAGGGGATTCTGACTTAACATCGGGAAGAACTTTCTGACAGTAAGAGCTGTTCAGCAGTGGAACCGACTCCCTAGGAAGGTGATGGACTCTCCTTCCTTGGAGGGTTTTCAGCAGAGTTTTCACCTGCCGTTCCAGCATTTCAAGGGGGCTGGACTGGATGACCCCAGGGTCCCTTCCAACCCTCCAATGAAGGAGAGTTCTGGGTTCACCCATCTGAGCGAATGAACCAGGAAAACTAGAGCTGCTCCGGTGGGATTTTGACCTAGCGTACAATCACAGACGGAGCTGGCAAGCAAAGTGTCTGCATTTGGGAGGGCCGTTTAATGGTCAATGCCTTCTCCGCACTGATAATGTTGTCCTTGATGTTATTCCGGTTCCGAATTTGTTCCAGCAGCCAACTTTAGCAAATAAAAAAAGGGGAGAAATTAGCCTGCGGAACAGCTCACTTTCCCAAGTACAGTAACATAACATCGGAGCCATTGGCTCAAACGGGCCATTGTTTTTTCCCTGTGGACGGACTTGCAATTTCACCGCCGCCTCCTCTGAAAGGAACGCTGAGATCTCGTGTGAGTTTGTGGCTCTGGGCCACTTGTTTCAGCGACGGCTTTTTGTTATTGATGCAAACTTTGGCTGCTGCTGTGTTGTCAGAACGAATTCAAAAGGGCAGCCATTCCGGAACTAATATTTTCAGAAGATTTTGCTCCCAAGGCTGAAAGAACGGTGCACTGGGTTACGGAAGGAAAGGAGCCTGGTCCCGGGGTGGAGGGCTTGGACCTTGATTGTGGGAGGGTGAGTGGATTCAGCAATAAATGTGCAGAGAGCATGTTTGTACAGATCTAGGAGGAGTCGCAGAGGAGGCAGGCTGTGTGTGTCGAGGCAACAAAAGTCCTGAGTTGTCTGGACCCTTTTCGAATATTGTATCTGAATGGAAATACGAGACGCAGCCGCTCAGTTGCTCTTTGTGCCTGATGAGGAATGGTTGAAGTCTCCATCAGTATTGTCAGAGCAGTTACAGGTAGGTAGCCGTGTTGGTCTGCCGTGGTCGAAACAAAATAAAAAAATTCCTTCCAGTAGCACCTTAGAGACTAAGTAAGTTTGTTCTTGGTGTGAGCTTTCGTGTGTATGCCATCAAATGCCAACAGTGCCCTTCAGCTCTCTATATTGGACAAACAGGCCAAACCCTATGCCAAAGGATAAATGGACACAAATCTGACATCAGGAATCACAAGACAGAGAAACCAGTAGGAGAACACTTCAATCTCCCAGGACATTCTATATAAGATCTCAAAGTAGCTGTCTTATTACAAAGGAATTTCAGAAATAGACTGGAAAGAGAAGTTGCTGAATTGCAACTCATTACCAAACTTAAAACCATGGAGAGACCTGGTCTGAATAGAGACATTGGATTCTTATCTCATTATACATGGTATCTGAAGAAGTGTGCATGCACACGAAAGCTCATACCAAGAAAAAACTTAGTTGGTCTCTGAGGTGCTACTGGAAGGATTTTTTTTAATATTGTCAGAGCAGTCAGTTCCGCCCCATCCTCCCTCGCGCCGAGCACCCAAGTTCTCTTCTTCCTTCTCTTTTCTTTCCAAGTTGCCTTTACGGTCCAACGAGAGTTTTCTAGGTGCACTGCCGAGGGTCTAGCCTACCACCCCAGCCTTCGCCAAGTTCCAGGCGTTTGGAACTGCAACTCCCATGAGCCTCAGCATCACACAGCCATGCCAGCTGGGGTTGATGGGAGTTGAAGTTGAAAACATCTGGAGGGCGCCAGGTTGACCACAGCTGCTATACCTTTATTAACCATCTTAACCATCGTGGGAAGGGTTGAGGTTTTCGGAAAGTAGTCGCAGATCGACTTAGCCAACACATGCGCAAAAAAAAAAAAAAGTATGAGGAGAAATTTGTCTCAATGATTTGACCCGTAAATCCCTTTGGCCATGTGCTAACTCCCTCTGTTGTGGGTTTGGTGGGAAGATAGCCTTTGGTGGGAAGATAAGGCCTTTACTCCCAGCAGAAAGGTCTGGTCTGGTCTTCCAATACCGCCCAACTTTATGGTTTTGTGAAACAACTGGGATAACACTGGGGTAGATCTTAATTTTTTGGAATCCAATATGTCCAGTTCTTCCTTTCATAGTCTTCTGTTTGGATTTGAAGCCAGAGCTTTACTTTGAAACTGTATAACGTTAGCTTGGAGGTGTGCTGTTCCTTTCTTCCAGGTGGGGGTGGAGGTGGCGTATACATTTAAAGCTCCCCAGCCCAAAGGATCCTGGAAACTGTAGCTTGCTAAAGGCACTGGTTTGCCAAGGGTGAACTCCAGTTCCCAGGATACTTTGGAGAAAGCCATGTGCTCTAGACGTACAGCCAGGGTCAATGAAGAGCAGCTTCCTCTAGAACAATCCATGTTGTTCTGTGTATCTTCCACTTCCTTCCTGATGTGTATTATTATATCCCAAACCCTGCCTTTCCGCATATTTGGAGCGGCAGGGGCTGCTTTGGAGACGGGGAGAACCTGGTTAGAAGATGACCAGGAAACGCTGAGATTTCCTACCAGAAGTAAATTCCATGTTCATGTTTAGAAAAGTGCTTCCTGTTGAGATTTATTTTTATTTATTTCTTTGGCACTCTGCACTACTTGTTCTTTTCAGCGATTGGGATTGGAAAGAATTTTTTGGCAATAAGCGTTGGCTTGGGTGGGGTGGGGTGTGTGTGTCTTGTTGATATTGGCCTGTCGGGGCAAACGTGGCGAAACTCAGCGCCTGTTGCCGTTCCCTCCAGCAACGTCAACTTTCTTAAGAATCTGGGCTCCTGTTCCCCCCTCTTTTGCTGTATCCACGCACAAGCCGACAACGGTTTTACGTTCCATGGTGTTGGTGTTGTTCAGTCGTGTCCGACTCTTCGTGACCCCATGGACCAGAGCACGCCAGGCACGCCTATCCTTCACTGCCCCTCGCAGTTTGGCCAAACTCATGTTAGTAGCGTCGAGAACACTGTCCAACCATCTCATCCTCTGTCGTCCCCTTCTCCTTGTGCCCTCCATCTTTCCCAACATCAGGGTCTTTTCCAGGGAGTCTTCTCTTCTCATGAGGTGGCCAAAGTATTGGAGCCTCAACTTCAGGATCTGTCCTTCCAGTGAGCACTTAGGGCTGATTTCCTTCAGAATGGATAGGTTTGATCTTCTTGCAGTCCATGGGACTCTCATGAGTCTCCTCCAGCACCATAATTCATAATTCAAAAACATCAATTCTTCGGCGTATACGTTCCATGGTAGATGATGCTTTATCAGTTCCGTCGGAGGGAATCGGCCTTCTCCCGAATCAGACCAGCGCCATCTTTTCCAGACTGGCAGACAGCAGAGTCTCCCAGATTGCAGAGAGGGGCTTTTGCCAGCCCTTCCTGGGAATGGCAAGAATTAGACCTTCTGCACTCAGTGCAGGTGTTGTCCCATGGTGCTGCCATAGCAGTGACAGGGAGACGCTGCTGAGATTTGACATTTCCTGCCCACAACAGGAGCGTGGTTCAAAGGCGCCCATGCTAACCACTGGCAATCTTGCCTTACCTTTCCTTGTCTCCTGAACTTCCACTTGGCTGATCTGGACCTTTCTCATGCGCTCTTGATGCGCACCTGTGGCTCTTGCGGACGGGCTGCCCCATCCATTTCAATGGAAGACGCAGACCCAAAGAAGTGTCTCTGCCACCGCAGAGCAGAAGACAATGGCCCATCAAAGTCCAGCATCCTGTTCTCACCTTGGCCAACCGGATGCCCATCATGGGGAACCAGCAAGCAGGATTTGACCACAAGGCCCCTTTTCCATCTTCCATCCACTGCTCCAACAGTGGAGGGCACCCTGGCTATCATGAATTTATTTAAGTTACGAACGATGGCTGCCGCAAGGCCTGGAAGCTGGCCTTCTTCGCCCCATCCCGGGACCAGGTAGGCAGGCATCCATCCAGCAAAAGTGAGCCCCAACAAACGTGAGGCCTGTTGACCGAAGTCCCCTCTTAAGTGTCCCATCCAGTTGAATGAGTTGCCTTGTAGGAACTGGTGCAGCCAAGGAGACGGCTGCTTCCTGTGCGACTCGGTCCAGACTTCCACCAGCCGGATCGAGGCCCCTCTTTGAACCACAAACGCAGGTGGATCTCAGGGGCTCTCAGTGAGAGCAACTAGATCCCCCTGGCAGAGCAAGAACCGCACCATTTCCATACGCTGGATCTTTTTTGTGTTTTTCCAGTTTAGGGTATTTGCTCAGGTCTTTGTGGCTGAACACATGCATATTGCCAGCCCCCACCCCCACCCCTGTTTCTTAGGCTGCAGTCCCAATCCTGCTTACTTAGGAGTAAGCCCCCCTGAATTCAGCAGGGCTTACTTCTGACTTGCACTGCTCACTGTCTTTGTGTGCTCCTCAGGATCTGTTAATACTATTTTTTGCCCAAGAAACAAAATTTGGAATGCCCCTGTCCTTTCTGCCAACCTCCTCGTGGATAAAAGGTTTCTGTGGAGACTCCTGCCTGGTCTGTTGGAGCTTGTATATCTCACACTGGGGTCTGACATTGTATGCCCTTTTAAAATGTGGTTGTTTTTTTTTGGGGGGGGGTATAGGGTTGTTGTTTTTCTTTTGATTATGTATTTTGTGGTTTTATATTTTGATTTTATTCCATGAACCGCCTCCGGGTATAGGGCGGTATGTAAATTCAATTAATAATAATAACAATAATAATAATAATTGTAGGTTGTGCCTTCCATGTAACTGAAGCTGCCATACATCCACCGGCTTCCCTAGCCTAGAAATGTCCACTCTGACTGGCAGCAGCCCTGCTGGAGGGGAAGCTGAGGCTTCTCCCTGGCTCTCCCACCCAAATCCATTCTTAACTGGGACTGAACCTGATTATACACATTTCTCTACCCTGTTCTTTGGAGTTGGATCAGGCCAGTAGCCCAACCAGGCCAGCTCTCTGTTCTCACTGTGGCCGGTTCGATACCCAGACGGAGCCCACAAGCAGAACCTGAACCCAACACCTGTGATTCCCAACAACTAATATTCAGAGGCCTCCGACTGCGGAGCTAAAACATAGCCATTGTGGTTAGTAGCCATTAAGAGTCTTTTCTTCCACGATAAAGCCAAGTTTTCCGGTCTTCTCCTTCTCCACGGGGACCAGCTTGCGTCGTGCCTGCCTCTGGGACCGTGGCCATGTTCGGATGTAGCGCTACACATTTGCCGGGCTTCGGACGTAACGCTAAACCGTTAACGGTTGCAAACCGAGCCAGAGGTTTCCGAATTCCTCCTGGTGGCCACATCAGAAGAAGGCGCTAAACTGTAGCTTAGACTCGCGTCAAAAGCAGAGCTTCCCTTGTCTAGCCTTCAGGAGAACCTTCCACTCTCCTTATCCCACACGGTCTTGTATATAAGGGCGATTCGCACACCATGTTGGCTCTGTGGCGACGGCAGCCATCACATGGTAGCCTGGCTATGTCAACACGCACCGTGTGATTTGTCCGCCACAAATCCTGGCCTGGCTGGGTCTGGTCCAGCATCCTGTTCTCCCAGGGGCCAACCAGACCACGGCCTTTTGCCACCCCAGGCCAATATTGCAAGCTGATAAGGACCAGCGGCTCCATTTGTGGCTGATCCTGGGAGCTGGATCAGACCAATGGACTGTCTAGTTTGTCATCTCATTTTCCCACAGAGATGAGCAAGGTACCAGTTGGCCTCTCTGTCCTGCTGTTGATCCTCAGCAACCGGTCTTTAATGAGGTTTCGGTTTAGGCCAGCCACCCAGCCGAGAAATAACTTTGTGCTGAAAATGCTGTGTTAGTGTCTTTTACGGTGGTCGGGTGGTTCTTCTGTTTGCGGCTGGGAACGGGGTCTCTGTCCGGGTCTGCGGTCGGAATGGCTTTGGTGCAGCTGACTGGTTGGCTTTCAGTGGAGCCCAGCGTGTTATTTCTGGTGTCCAAGCGCAGAAACACCTCTGTGGAACCCGCTCAGCTGGTTACCCCGAAAAGGAAGCTGTAACAAACAGGCAGGGGAGGACATTGCAATCTGCTGCACCATCTTGAATTGACCGAGATCGCACTGGACTTTTAAGGAATGAGATTCCAACTCAAGCTCAGGAAGAACTTTGCGGTGGTAAGAGCTGTTTGACGTTGGAAGGTGCGGGGCTCTCCTTTCTTGGAGGTTTTTAAGCAGAGGTTGGATGGCCGTCTGCCGGGGATTCTCGAGATGGGATTCCTGCATTGCAGGGGGTGGGGCTGGATGACCTTTGGGGTCCCTTCCCTCTCTGTGATTCTGTGAACTCTGACCAACCGTTTGGTATTCAGGGCGGATTTCAAGGAGCCGCTGCTGACACCTTCCCATCCTGATACGAGGAGCGAGCTTTGTGCAACTTTTCCTTAGTTTGTGATGTTTCCGAAGGGGGGGGCGCATGCCCCCCCTTCCTTGGCATGTGGGCCATCAGTGTGGTGAGGCTGCTGTTCTGGGAGAAGGAAAGCTTCCCCCTCTCTTCGAGAAAAGCCCAGTATTGGAAATAGAAGATAAGTTATTGTCTCCGCCATCTTGGATGTGGCGCTCTGGGCCCACTGACTGTGGGTAGAAACATCCGCTTCCTTGAGTCCCGAGAGTGGCCTGTGCGCTACAGAGTAGTTGTTGTCTGTCTTAGGTGTTCATTTTCTAAAAGTGCCTACACGAGCGGCTGGGGGGAGGGAGGATAGCAAGCAAGAAGCCCCCCCGGGCTCACCAGTTGTCCGGGGATGACGAAAGGGCATCTCTTCCTTGCATGCCTTCCGCCTGTGGGACTCGGAGAGCAGGAGACCCCAGAAGGTTGCATTAGCTGCCCAACAAAAGCCGGGCAGAAGCCATGGCGGCCGCCTCCACTGCCTCTCTTTCCTCTTGACTTGAATTCTGTTTCTGGGAAACCTCTGTGAAATCTGGGCATCCTCGGAGAGGTTCGTTCCAGTCTCCTGTTTGGGTGTGGGCAGCAGAGATATAGATCACCCCGATGCTTCCGAGATGTGTGTTGCTTGCGCCTGGTGGCAGGGAGGCAGGGCCGTCCCAACGAGTGATACCCACCCACACCCAAAGTCTGCCGTGACATATCGGACATGACTCCTTTTGCTTCCCCCCCCCCCCGCCAAACCTTCTCCTGACCACCCTCTTCCCTGAGTCGCCATTGCATCCCTGGACAGACCATGTAGTTGGGGAATTTTCAGCACCTCTGCATTTCATCACGATACCTCGGGCAGGTTCGCGCCCCCCGTCGCAAAGTCCTTCTCCTGGCCAGGCTGCCAACCGTTGCAACTTAACCTCTGCCCCGAAAGGGACTCTCGTTGCAGATCTAAAACAGTGCAGGATTTGTTTTCCGGGGTCCCAGACCTGTGCATTTAATTCCGCCTGGAGGGATCTCTTTCTAACTGGCTGTCTCAATTGTGTCCCTCTGTAGCTGAAGCTTCCGACCAAGTTCTTAAATCAGGTTTCCAAAAAATGCCTTCTTCTTTTTCGGTCAGGCTTGTTTTTGTAAACGGTCACGGGTCGCCCTAAGTTTCTAAATACATTAGTGGGAAGTGTTCTTGGTTAATCTTTTTTCTTTTCTTTTCAAAAAACAAATAAATGGGTATTGCAAAAAAATCTGAAAGGAGAAGTATTTCCCCCAGATTTGCAGTTAGTTTGGCGTCGGGTTCGTGTCATGCAATTTCCACGCTAGTTCCGTAGGCGTCGCGATCTTGCCCCTCCGATTACAAAGGGACAGAGTTTCTTGCACCATGGTGGGGAAAGGCTGGTTTCCACGCTGCTTTATGAGCCCTGAGTGCGAAACACACGTGGTTCCAGATTATTCGGTTTACCGGCCAGGCTGGTCCACCCTGCAGGAGGCGTGGATTGCCACCAGAAGCCAAAACGCCAGACGTCTTTGTCACACTGTTCCCAGGCAGCGGCTCTGTAGTCAGAAAGCTCTTTCCCTCCCTGGCGCAGAAAAAAGGAGCGTGGAACTCTGCTCCGGAGGCCTGCCATTCATCCTGATATCGCGCCTTAGCCCGTTCCGGGGCGACGCCGTCCGCCTGCCGGCGCATTACCTGGACGAGAAAGCCCCTTTCTGAAAAGGAACCATCCAGACTTGTGCTGGGGCTGCAGAAGAGGGTGGGGTCCCTGCACCTTACTTTAAGCGGAAGATTTCATGGCCTGCTAATGTCCCCCCCCCCCTACCCAAGAGGTGCAGGGGCTTCCTCCACTTCCGTTCGTCTCGCTTGCAGCCCTTGTGCGGTCCTTACGTTGCTGTCGCAGCAGGGGGGGCCTGCGAGGGAGACGGTGGTGCCTTTATCGGCTCAGAAGGGCCAAGGTGAAGCGGCGGGGTGGGGGTCTTGTTCCTGTACCAGGGGGTCAGTAGCAACTCTTTGCTCTTCTCCCTACCCCCCTCAAAGGGTCTCATGCTGCTGGGGGCGGGGTCCCTGGTCCGTGCCTTCGGCCAGCGTCTCTCGTTCGGTGATGGTCAGGCAAGGGTGGTGGCATCCTTCTCTGGGCTCTTTCCCTCTCGGAAAATGAAAAAGGCAGGACGGATACTGACCCCCCCCCCTCCTGTTAAGTCATTGCATTTCAACTGTGTCTGCATCCCTGCATCATCAGGAGTTAGCGATGTGGGAAGAGGCCATCTCTAGTTTCTTTTCAAAGTTCCCCATGTGTGTTTTTGTGCGGCATCAATATTGCTCGGAGGGGGGGGGGCAACGGGGAAGACCATTAAACATTGCGTTTGGAAAACGGAAGCATAGGAGCCAAACGCCCAGGAGCCAAGGTCCCTTCGGCCCCCCCAATAAAATATTGGAGGGTCCCCAAGTTGATGGGCATTGCACCGTGTCACGTGATCGGTTATGCTTGGTGGGGCTTACCTGCCCTCCCCCCCAAAAAAAAAATTGGTTACAGTGCCACCTTGGTTTACAACAGGGGTCAGCAACCTTTTTCAGCCGTGGGCTGGTCCACCGTCCCTCAGACCATGTGGGGGGCCGGACTATATTCTGAAAAAAAATATGAACGAATTCCTATGCCCCACAAATAACCCAGAGATGCATTTTAAATAAAAGGACACATTCTATTTATGTAAAAACACGCTGATTCCCGCACCGTCCGTGGGCCAGATTGAGAAGGCGATTGGGCCGCATCCGGCCCACGGGCCTTAGGTTGCCTACCCCTGGTTTACAACCATAATCCGTTCCGGAGGTAGTTGTAAACCAAAACAGGTTGTGACCCAAGGCTCGCTTTCGCCAATGGGGCCTCCCCCCAAAAATTGGTTGTAATAAAAAAAAAAAGGGTTGTAATCCAAAAAAAAAGCGACACCCACTTCTGGGTTTGACGTGGTTGTAATCCAAAACGGTTGCAAACCAAGTTTCCACTGTATTTCAGTTGACACCCCTGGAATCTAGCCAGTCCAAGTTGATTGGCCTTTTGATAACTGTATAATTTGGGAATTAACTGTTATTGTTATAATTTGGTTATTTTGGGGGTAAATTGGAAAACTAATTACATAGAAATTATTATTTTTTTAAAAAGGAAGCTAGCCAGTCTGCCTTGTAACCGGTGAAGGGGGTGGCATGCCGGCCTCAGACTTTTCGATTCTCCCGCTGTCTGCATTACGGGGAGACAAGACCCGCCCCGTCGTAGGAGCTCATTTGCCTTTGGGCCGTGACCTGCCGTCGACAAGCCTTGGTGTGTTTGCCTGTGCGTTTCCTCAGTTGACGTCCTCGGGGTCTCCCGCGTCTCGCTCTGAGCGGCGCCCCCTCCTCGCTCACTATTGCGGTGGCAACGGGCACCCCTGGCCTGGTGCCCTTGCCCTGCCAACCTGTGTCTCAGCCTACCTCAAGAGGTAAATCTGTGTCTCGCCGCAACCCGCAGCTCGCAACCCTCGTTTTCGTTTTCGTCCGTAAATGTCCCGCTCTCCACGCAAAAAAAAAAAACCACAACACCCAACGCACTGGAATGTATGTATATCTCTATCCCTTTCCCCTTCCCCCAAAAATCCACCACTGACAACCTCCCCCCCCCAAAAGCCCCCCATCCTTGCTGTTGCCACCAATTCCTCTTGCAGATTGGATGCTGCTTTAAATGTGAAAAAAAGAAACAATTGTTTTAAAAAAAAAGCTATATAAGGAAGAGAAGAAAAATAAAAAAATTAAAAAAAAAACCTGAATGAAAAGCTAAAGCTGAATTTATAAGCCTTGTTGCATATGAGCCAAAAGTGCAAAAAGCTCCATATTAATAAACTAACCTGCCACTCATATAAATATAAATATATATAAATATATTAAAATCAGACTGTTCTACAAAATTGTGTATTTGTATTTTTGTGTACGTAAAATTTTCTGCTAAGCAGAAGGGAGGATGTAGTATATAGGATGATGTGAGAGAATTTTTTTTAATCAAATTTCTTTTGCTACTTATTTTTGTTAACATCTATATGCCTGTCTTCGTCTTCTGTATGTATGACACAGTTTTTGAAAAAGCTGTGGTCTCTCTCTCCCTCTCTCTTTCTCTCGCCCTCTTGCCTTTGGTTCTGTATTTCAGGACCAGGTTCGGGTCTGCCACCCCTCGCCCCCACCCTGTTACGAGACCCAGAAACCCCCCTTTGCCCAAAGGGCTGAGTAATATCTGAGTAATACCGCTGCCAATATCGGAAGACTCATCGGAGGGGTTTTGCTGCCGTCGCACTTTGTGGCGCCGAGCTCCAGCTGGCGCCGTTGCGTTGCTCAGAAGCCGCTCTGCTCTTCCTTAAATTATCCTTGCGGATCCTTCTGTGCAGTGGCCCCCCAGCAGCGAAAAAAAAACCCTTGGGTCAAAGTACCCAAATCCCTTAGCCGGGATATTGCTGCAAAGAATGCTGTTATCAAATCTTCTTAAGGTCACTGACTCCACCCAAACCAAAATGGCAGCTTTCTGCCATGATGGTTTGAGCCACGGCGGCGTCTGGCCACCTCCTGCCCCTCAAGATGGTTTAGGGCAGTCCAAAACAGCTCAAGGGGTACCAGGTTGGCGGAACATTAATAATCTTAATTTCCCATCTCCTCCATAATCTGTGGTAAGAGAGGAGGAGGCAGTTTCTCGCAAACCTGCTCCCCGTGTAACGACCAGTGAAAGATCCGCCGAGTGTATTGGCCGACGCCTTGAAGACAGATCATTTCCCTCCTCCAAATCATTCATAATTGCAGCCTAATCTGCGAAGGGTTTTGTTTAAGGATCTCTCTCCCTGCCCCCGGCTCCTTCCTTCTTAACTGCAAGGCTAGTCCCAAGCCCCCGGCGTGAATTCTCCCCAAACCGCTAGTGCAAAACGGGGACCACGGTGGTTCAAACCCCTGTGCGTTTTTTTTACAGAACGGTCAGTGCCTTGAGTGCTTTGCTAGCATGTACACGGACACGCTTACGGAAGGCCCTTTCGGGAAAGAACCAGACAAACAAACGAGGAAGAACACCTCTGCGACAAACTGCGGTAAAAACGTGCTTGGTCTGCGCCACTCCCCGGTGCAGGTGAGGAGCGCGTGTTTTTGAATGCTGAGCCCTATGGGAAAAATAAGCCAAAACTTGCACAGCAGGCAGAAACATAATTTCCCCTTCTGTGCTAATTTTGTGTTTGCGGGGAGGCATTCAACACCGTACGCTCCCAAGTACGGTTTGATTCAACTATGGAATCGATTCGTCGAGAGCGTCTTCCTAAAATGAAGTTGCAGCCATAATAGAGACCAGGCATCCTCAAACTCGGCCCTCCAGACTACAATTCCCATCATCCCTGACCACTGGTCCTGTTAGCAAGGGATGATGGGAGTTGTAGTCCCAAAACATCTGGAGGGCCAAGCTTGCGGGGTGCCTGATAGGGACGCTGAAGTCTCAGAGCCTCTTCCTTGTCAGTCCTCCCCCTGCCCCCCCCCCGGGGCCTCGATTTTCTCACCCATTTAATACAATGCATTCTTGCAGAGAGGGACTATTCACATATTTCCCCATCTCTCCATTAAAAGATAAAATGCCATATATATATAATTACCTCTTGCCTTCCTTCCCCCCCCCCAAGCAGCGGTGGCAATGAGCGAGAGAGAGAGTGAGAGAGAGAGACGACATCTTTCTACGTAGGGCTCATATTTATACCAATGTGTATTGACTGTGAGAGACGTCCTTGTTTCTGTACGTGAAGGGGGGGTTGGGGAGAGAGGAAGAGAGAAACAAGTGCTCTATTGTATTGATTAAATACTAGTTTAAAGAAAAAATACAAAAAACGAAACGACAACCGAGTCCTTGTATCCTTGTAATCTCCTATTCTGGATTATTAGTGCCTTTTTGGACAGTAGACTGTTCTGTAATTAAATTGTAGTATAACTGCTTTTTTGTACAGTTTTGTTTTAAATAAAACTTTTTTTTAATTTGTGTTTATTTTAGTATTGTACCTACTAGAAAATTAAAATGTATAACTGAAAAAAAAAAGTTCTGGTTCGGTCCCTTTTGTGCGAAACGTTTCATTTCGTTGGGTGTTTGCAGGGGTCCCCAAAGTCTCAGGACACGGCTGCCATCGGTCACCCAGCCACTTGACCCACTTTTGTGGCAGGATGGTCCTGAGAATGGCGCTGTTCAGAAGATTCATCCCTAGCTTTTCAAATGGGAGGGGGGGGACGGTTAAGGGAATCCAACATGCTACTGGGAGAATTGCCTTTACGACGGAATTCAGTCTCTTTCTTTGTTTATTTTTAAAAATTTGGTACAGTGTTTGATTGGGGGGGGAGAGAAAAATGTTTGTTGGAAGCCACCCAGAGTGGCTGGGGGGACCACTGCCAGATGGGCGGGGTACAAATAAATTATTATTATTATTATTATTATTATTATTATTATTATTATTATCATTATCATTATTATTATTATAAACACTGCAAAGTGGTTTACAGAAAAGCCAAAGCAAAAATACTAACAATAAGAGTTAATAGCCATTTAAGACATTTGAAAACAACAAGAGACTGAAAACTCGCTTCAACTTTCTTTCTTTCTTTCTTTCTTTCTTTCTTTCTTTCTTTCTTTCTTTCTTTCTTTCTTTCTTTCTTTTTCTTTCGCTTCAACTTTCTAAATGTCGGGGAAAACCTGTCCAAACAAAAATGATTTTGGCAGGTGCCGAAAAATACAGCGAAGGCACATGCCTGATGTCAAGTGGCAGGCAGTTCCAAAGTTCAGGTGCTACCATGCAGAAAGATAAGAGTTCTTATGCAGGGGGGATTTTAATATGACTCCAGTAACAGGGCCAGTTTGACTGATCAAAGTGGTTGAGAGGGCATTGCTAGGTGAACTGGTCCCAAGTTCCTAAGGGCATCATACTAACAGCAACTACAGCCACGTCATCGTAAAAAGTTACACAAGTGTTTTGGGGGTCAGTATTATGACCAATTTGTTGTAAAAAGGGGGGGTCTTATGACAGCTTAGGGCACTAAAATATATATTACGGCATAAGGTTTTATAGACTTGGGCCCACCATATCAGTTGTACGAGTGGATTAAAGGAGAAAATTGCCAGGTGGGAGTTGCATGGCAGCACGATGCAAAAAGATTGCAGCTGGTGCAAATGAGAGCTTTAACGTACGTTAAATAGGCACACATTTTTACAGTGGCAGGTTAGTGATAATTGCGTTGGTGATTGCATTAACACAGATAGTGAGCCGGGGAAGAAGCATTTGCAAGAAGCAGGCAGGGCACACAGAGTGAGCTGGAACAGAAGCCTGGCTCTGGATGACGCACCAAGTCCAAGCTTGGCTTAGCTCGGTGCAACAACACAACAGTAAAATGGGCTGGGGGAGAACAAAGTGGCTGTGAGCTCCTCTCCCGAAGGCTGCGCGCATTCCTGGTCCCAGCAATCCTGCCTTGGGGTTTATTGTGGTATGTGAATGAGGCTATGTGGGGGCCCAGCTGGGGGCGTTGACACCTGTAAAGGATGGTCGCGGTCAAGTCTCATGCTGGCTTTGCGATTTCTCCAAAGTCCTGGCATTTCCTTAAGAAGTCCTGGACTTCTTACCCTGCACTCAATTAAAATATTGATCTATTTAAAGTTAGGTTGGTAGCCGTGTTGGTCTGACGCAGTTGAAATAAATAAAAAAATTGTCCAGTAGCACCTTAAGGTAAAGGTAAAGGGACCCCTGACCGTTAGGTCCAGTCGCGGACGACTCTGGGGTTGTGGCGCTCATCTCGCTTTATTGGCCGAGAGCCGGCGTACAGCTTCCGGGTCATGTGGCCAGCATGACTAAGCCGCTTCTGGCAAACCAGAGCAGAGCATGGAAACGGCGTTTACCTTCCCGCCGGAGCGGTACCTACTTATCTACTTGCACTTTGACGTGCTTTCGAACTGCTATGTGGGCAGGAGCAGGGACCGAGCAACGGGAGCTCACTCCGTCGCGGGGATTCGAACCGCCAACCTTCTGATTGGCAAGCCCTAGGCTCTATGGTTTAGACCACAGCGCCACCCTCGTCCCTTCTTAGAGACCAACTAAGTTTGTTCTGGGTATAAGCTTTCGTGTGCATGTACACTTCTTCAGATACACTTATACCCAGAAAAAACTTAGTTGGTCTCTAAGATGCTACTGCAAAAATCTTTTAATTTATTTAAATAATAATAATAATAATAATAATAATAATAATAATAATAATAATAATAAACTTTTATTTATATCCCGCCCTTCCCCGCCAAAACCGGGCTCAGGGCGGCTAACAATCAAATACAAATATAAAAACACAGATTAAAAATACAGATATAAAATACACTTTAAAACTTAAAAATTTTGAATTTTAAAAGTTACACTCAAATTACCCCAAAAGCCAAACGGAACAGCTCCGTTTTACAAGCCCTGCGAAAGGGTGCTAACTCTTGCAGGGCCCTCGTTTCTTGTGGCAGATCATTCCACCATATCGGGGCCAGAACCGAAAAAGCCCTGGCCCTGTTGGCTGCCAACCTGACCTCCTTATGACCTGGGATCTCCAGAAGGTTATTATTTGATGACGTCAAGGTCCTACCTGGGGCATACCAGGAGAGACTGTCCCTATTTTACTTTTTAAAGTAAAATAGTGCCACAGTGCACGTGTCTGTATACTGCAATTTCACAGGTGTGATGACCCACAGTCGCCTTGAGAACCTCCTTCCAAGTTTCTACCCCCTATGAATGAAAGGTGCAGTGTTTCATTTCATTTCCAAACAGTGTTTCATTTCATTTCCAAACAGGAAAGGAGGAGGAGTGGCATTATATGTCAAGGATGTGTATACCTGTGAAGAGATCCATGATTTAAAACTTCAAAGCCAAATTGAGAGTATCTGGGTCAAAATTAAGGGAGAGAAAAATAACAGTGATCTCATTGTGGGAGTTTACTATAGATCCCCGAGCCAAACTGAGGACATAGATGATGCCTTCCTGGAACAGATGACCAAGCATTCAAAAGGAAATGAGATAGTAGTAATGGGGGATTTCAACTATCCTGATATTTGTTGGATGTCAAACTCAGCCAAGAGCATAAGGTCGAACAGATTCCTCACTGGCCTTGCAGACAACTTCATTGTCCAGAAAGTGGTAGAAGCAACAAGAGGATCAGCCATTTTAGATCTGGTCCTAACCAATAGTGATGACCTGGTTAGTGGGGTAGAAGTGGCAGGATCATTAGGTGGGAGTGATCATGCTCTTCTGGAGTTTATTATACATCAGAAAGGAGCAACCAAGCATACTAAGACTCAAATTCTAGACTTTAAGAAAGCCGACTTCAGAAAACTTAGGGAAATGCTGGATGTGATCCCATGGTCAGTAATACTAAAAGGGATGGGAGTTCATGATGGATGGGAGTTTGTTAAAAGGGAGATATTAAAAGCACAACTTCAAGCAGTACCAATGCGACGAAAACATGGAAGGTGCCTAAAGAAGCCAGGGTGGCTATCTAAAGAACTTTTAACTGAGTTAAGATTTAAAAGGGATATGTACAAGAAATGGAAAAAGGGGGAAACCACCAGAGAGGAATTCAAACAAATAGCCAGCACATGTAGAGACAAAGTCAGAAAAGCTAAAGCACAGAATGAACTCAGGCTTGCTAGAGAGGTTAAAAGCAATAAAAAGAGTTTTTATGGGTATGTCCGTAGCAAAAGGAAGAACAAGGAAACAGTGGGGTCACTTAGAGGAGAAGATGGTGAAATGCGAACAGGGGACGCAGAAAGGGCAGAACTCCTCAATACCTTCTTTGCCTCAGTCTTCTCCAAAAAAGAAAACAATGCCCAACCTGAAGAATGTGGAGCAGATGATTCAGCAGGGGAAACACAGCCCAGAATAAGTAAGGAGGTAGTACAAGAACACTTGGCTAGTTTAGATGTATTCAAGTCTCCAGGGCCAGATGAACTACATCCCAGAGTATTAAAAGAACTGGCAGAGGTGATTTCAGAACCACTGGCAGTAATCTTTGAGAATTCCTGGAAAACAGGTGAAGTCCCAGCAGACTGGAGGAGGGCAAATGTTGTCCCTATTTTCAAAAAGGGGAAAAGAGAGGACCCAAACAATTACCGCCCAGTCAGCCTGACATCAATACCAGGAAAGATTCTAGAGCAGATCATTAAGCAAACGGTCTGTGAGCACCTAGAAAGGAACGCTGTGATCACTAAAAGTCAGCATGGGTTTCTGAAAAATAAGTCATGTCAGACTAATCTGATCTCATTTTTTGACAGAATTACAAGCCTGGTAGACGAAGGGAACACTGTGGATGTAGCCTATCTTGATTTCAGCAAGGCCTTTGACAAGGTGCCCCATGATATTCTTGTAAAGAAGCTGGTAAAATGCGGGCTAGACAATGCTACCATTCAGTGGATTTGTAACTGGCTGACTGACCGAACCCAAAGGGTGCTCATCAATGGCTCCTCTTCATCCTGGAGAGAAGTGACTAGTGGGGTGCCACAGGGTTCTGTCTTGGGCCCAGTCTTATTCAACATCTTTATCAATGACTTGGATGATGGGCTTGAGGGCATCCTGATCAAGTTTGCAGATGACACCAAATTGGGAGGGGTGGCTAATACCCCAGAGGACAGGATCACACTTCAAAATGACCTTAACAGATTAGAGAACTGGGCCAAGGCAAACAGGATGAATTTTAACAGGGAGAAATGTAAAGTACTACACTTGGGCAAAAAAAATGAAAGGCACAAATACAGGATGGGTGATACCTGGCTTGAGAGCAGTACAAGTGAAAAGGATCTAGGAGTCTTGGTAGACCACAAACTTGACATGAGTCAACAGTGTGATGCAGCAGCTAAAAAAGCCAATGCAATTCTGGGCTGCATCAATAGGAGTATAGCATCTAGATCAAGGGAAGTAATAGTACCACTGTATTCCGCTCTGGTCAGACCCCACCTGGAATACTGTGTCCAGTTCTGGGCACCACAGTTCAAGAAGGATATTGACAAGCTGGAACGTGTCCAGAGGAGGGCAACCAAAATGGTCAAAGGACTGGAAACGATGCCTTATGAGGAACGGCTTAGGGAGCTGGGTATGTTTAGCCTGGAGAAGAGACGGTTAAGGGGTGATATGATAGCCATGTTCAAATATATAAAAGGATGTCATATAGAGGAGGGAGAAAGGTTGTTTTCTGCTGCTCCAGAGAAGCGGACACGGAGCAATGGATTCAAACTACAAGAAAGAAGATTCCACCTAAACATTAGGAAGAATTTCTTGACAGTAAGAGCTGTTCGACAATGGAATTTGCTGCCAAGGAGTGTGGTGGAGTCTCCTTCTTTGGAGGTCTTTAAGCAGAGGCTTGACAGCCACCTGTCAGGAATGCTTTGATGGTGTTTCCTGCTTGGCAGGGGGTTGGACTGGATGGCCCTTGTGGTCTCTTCCAACTCTATGATTCTGTGATTCTGTGATTCTGTTAGCAAAGCTTGCTGAAGTTATAGGTTCAAAAAACCGAAGTTGGAAGGGACCCTGAGAGTCATCTAATCCAACCCCTTGCAATGCAGGAATCTTTCACCCATGACCCTGAGAGTCACAGTCTCTCTGAAAGCAAAAGTGTTTAGTGAATGGGGAGGAGGGTTAGAGAGACACTTCAATTTCCCTGCGCAGCCACCGCTATATTTTCCGCACAACCAGCAAAAACTTCGGAGTGAATTGGGCAAGGGAAAATAATAAAAACACACTCACTTCACGGAGCACATCCAGGACAATAAATAAATCTGGATTTCCTTTTTAAGCACAGAGCACCGGCCAGGAGGTCCTGTTTGACTCCTCTGCTGATGCCTATTTGCTTGAGTCTCCTTAACCCATCAGATCTGCAGTGCTCTGGCCAGGCAAGCAGGCTTTTATTTTTATTTATTTATTGAATTTATATACCACCCTATATCTGGAGGTCTCAGTCCGGGAGGGTGGGAGAAATGGAGCGAGTGAGGATTCGAGACTTGACGTAAAGGAGGTGGTTTTATTTTAGGTAACGTACATCATGTCACAGATATGGTACAATATTACAAGTTTAGTATGATACAAGAGAGCATTAAAAACTTTACACTTCATTACAATTCATCTTTGGATTTTTAGCGCATTTTAAAAAGGTACAACCAACAAACACTTCCGAGACCAGCTAAACATCCGTCCTTTATATACAGTCTCTCTACATTTACAAAGAAGTAAAGATCACAACACAAATCAACGGAAAGTAGCTAACTCTGAAAGCCCGCTCCCCTCCCTAAGACAGGAGAGAAAGTTAGTGACCCTGGAATCCTGACCACGTGGGGACGCATTCTGCACAGAGCCAAGATTGCCGCCTTGGTAAACTCCTCTTGCGCTGATGTGTAGTGTTTATGTGTGCCTGCGCTGGGGGAGGAAGGATCAGGCCACTTTTCCACTCGGGATGAATTTGGGTGTTAGATCACCCAAAACATCTGCCCGTGACTCTTGCCAGGTAACATTCCCACTGGGTGTTGCCTCCTTGGCAGCTACCATTCTATACCTGGCGTGTGTGCACACACAAAAATGGCGGCAGGTTGCTGGCGTCGCCACCTTGGGTGGGGCCTTCGACCCCAGCCCTGGGGGAACTGGGGAGCTCTTTCAGAGATGCTGGAACAAGACACGGTCGTGGCAGCGCTGGCTGAAGAAAGGCAGGGCTGCATCCCAGGGGGTTGGGCTAGATGACCCGTAGGGTCCCTCTTCCAACTCAACAATTCTGCAATTCTACTGGGAAGCAGCCTGCTAATGGAGCGGGTGCCGATGAAGGGCCCCAGCTGGAAAGTGGCGCTAAAGAAAACCTTCCCCCTTTCAAGACGATGGTGACATCTGCAGCCATCTTTCCAGCCAACTCGTTGGCCCTACAGACCTGGGAGCACCTGCTATTGCCTTAAAAGCAGGACTGGGGAGCCCAGGGGCCAGGGCTGGTGGGGGTTGGGAGTCCCATTTGGAGGGCCAGAGGTTCCCAATCCCTGGTTTAGTGTGCAAGCCAGCTGTCAAACCGATAAGGCACAGTGGAAGGAATCGTGGCTTGGTGAAAAGCAAGCCGGCAGTACAAGCCACGAGGGCAGAGTGTCCCTATGTGTTCAGCACCTCCAATTCAACTATATAAAAGCTTTCGATGCAAGCAAAGTGTACACAGCTGCAAACCCAAGAAACTGCACTTTTTAAAAAAGTATTTGAACTTCAAAGTCTTAAAAAGGGACCCCTGACCATTAGGTCCAGTCGTGTCCGACTCTGGGGTTGCGACGCTCATCTCGCTTTATTGGCCGAGAGCCGGCGTACAGCTTCCGGGTCATGTGGCCAGCATGACAAAGCTGCTTCTGGTGAACCAGAGCAGCACACGGAAACGCCGTTTACCTTCCCGCTGCAGCGGTTCCTATTTATCTACTTGCACTTTGACATGCTTTCGAACTGCTAGGTGGGCAGGAGCAGGGACTGAGCAACGGGAACTCACCCTGTCACGGGGATTTGAACCGCCGACCTTCTGATCAGCAAGCCCTAGGATCTGTGGTTTAACCCACAGCGATGGAGAATTCTACGGTGGACCCACTGAACGTATTGTAGAAATCCTTTGCTCCATGATTTAAAAAAGAAAAAAAGGTTATTTTTGGAGGTGGAGCTCCTAGGACAGTGGTGGCTAACCTTGACACTCCAGATGTTTTGGAACTACAACTCCCATCATCCCTAGCTAACAGGACCAGTGGTCAGGGATGATGGGAGTTGTAGTCCCAAAACATCTGGAGTGTCAAGGTTAGCCATCACTGTCCTAGGAGACACCTATCTTTCAAAGCCCGTTCCACGTGCAAATTACATGGGGAGTTGCAACGGCTGGCGCAAGCCTGCGTTTCCTTGTTAACATGGAAAAACAACTTGCCAGCAGCGCTCTGGCTTAAGAGCTGCCACAATTTGTTGGAAAAAGCAGACCTGGGTGTTTTTTTTAAAAAAGAGCAGTTAATGCAAGACGAACGGAAAGGACGTTACATCTTGTTGAAAAGACGGGGGGCATGATCCAGCAAACCGCACGAGTACGCACAACAGGGCTTTTAATTGCAACAAACCGTTTTTATTTCACTGTCTCGAGTCCTGTTCCCAATCATACTTGAAAGCTATTCTTTACGCAAAGGGCTCTTTAGCTCGGACAATGAATTAAATATAAAAGGAAGGGCGAAAGTGTCAAAAGCCCAGGGGGAGAGGGAGGCTGCCCCCGAGTCAGAGAACCGCAAAGGCTTCAAGGGGCCTTTGCCAACCTGGCGCCCTCTGAAGTGGCTGGGACTGATGGAGGCTGCTGTAGCCCTAAAGAACTGGAGGGCACCAGGTTGGCGAAGTATGGTCTCAAAGGCGTCTTCTGGCTTACGGGCTGCTGACACAACTTGTAAAGTGCATGGGAAATTCTGGCCAAACCCAGGGGCCCTGATGGCAGTGAGCGTGCCGGGTTTACCTGCCAAGCAAGCCTCAGCTCACCTGGGATTGCTCACACATGCCAGAAATAAGGAGGAAGGTAATGTTAAGGATGCCCATCGCCACGGTGGGAAAACTGTTGCCACTTGCATTGTTCGGCACAGCAGCCCCAAAGGCTGCAGGGTGAAGGAACCCAACATGGAATCCTAGAAACCTCCACTTAACAGACAAGCTACTAGCCCTCATTGAGTCACAAAACCCAGCATAATCAATTTCAACGGGACTCAGGTGGGCTTAATTCTGTAAGGATCACGACAGATAGGTCTGGAAGTTTCCCCCGCAGAACTTCATAAAAATTTTTTCTTTTTCAATAAAACCCTGCCTGGATATTAAACACCTTTGCTGGGGGACGACTGTAGCCCGTGTGGAGCATTTCTCCTCCAGTTAGAAAGCTGCGGGGAGGCGTTTAAGACGCAACGGTGAAATGTTTTCCTAACCCACCCCAGTGTGCTTTATTAAAATTCCCAGCGGGATGGGGGCATAGCGAACCAGCTGCTTTTATACTCCAGCCCCTTCAGCCCTGGAGCTCGGCTTGCTCTAAAGACACCCCCTTTCGGCGCTGCCGCCGTCTAAAGCCTCTGGGTTTTCTAGATCTGCAGAATGTCCAGAGAGGCCTGTACGGCTCTTTTCTCTGTAGTACTCATTCATCTCCAGTCCCCTCTGCCCTTTGTAGTGGTGCATGCATCACTGAAAAGACTATGCGCTTGGTCTTCCTTTTCTGCCTGGAGAAGAGCACCCCCCCCGTTAGCTGTGATTGCAGGGGGGTCAGACTAGAGGGCCCCTTAGGGTCCCGGCCAACTCTACTGTTCTATGATGCCAAGTCAAGTCTGCCAGTTCTCCGCTTGGTGCCTGCCTGCCCCTCTCCCCTCCATCTTCCCAAGCCGACCAAATCCTGACCCATATGGCTTCTTATTCGAACATCCCATCTGTGTTCCTTCCAAGGCCAAATGAGAGTTCAGTTGGCAGCGGCGTCTCCTGCGTAGGAGACACAGGAACCCGCTTTCTGCCAAGTCGGGCTGTTGGTCCATCGGATTCAGCATTGTCTACACTGACTGGCAGCAGCTCTCCAGGGTGCCAGGAAGGGAGTCTGCCGCTGGGGATGCTGCTGCCGCCGATTGAACCTGCGGCCTTCGTCATGCAAAGCACTCTGCCCTTCCTTCCTAATCGCCCGGACATCCTTCCGCAAGGGATTTTCCTTCCCGCTGGATTATTAAGGCACAACATGGCTGCACAACCACAACAGGAAGGCGAGAGGGAGAACGGGGACGCTGCGAGGTTGTTCGAGAAAAAGCCGCCAACAGAACTCAGCTGGGCTGAGGCTCCCGATCTCTCCCTTCAGCAAGCCCAAAAGACAGCGAGAGAGCCTGAGCGCAACAGCGTTTGCCCACGGGAAAATATCAGAAATTCTGAAAGGGGTTCAAGTATCAAGAAGGATACTGACAAGCTGGACCGTGTCCAGAGGAGGGCAACCAAAATGGTCAAATGCCTGGAAACGATGCCTTATGAGGAACGGCTTAGGGAGCTGGGTATGTTTAGCCTGGAGAAGAGAAGGTTAAGGGGTGATATGATAGCCATGTTCAAATATATAAAAGGATGTCGATATAGAGGAGGGAGAAAGGTTGTTTTCTGCTGTTCCTGAGAAGAGGACACGGAGCAATGGATTCAAACTACAAGAAAGAAGATTCCACCTAAACATTAGGAAGAACTTCCTGACAGTAAGAGCTGTTCGACAGTGGAATTTGCTGCCAGGGAGTGTGGTGGAGTCTCCTTCTTTGGAGGTCTTTAAGCAGAGGCTTGACAGCCACCTGTCAGGAATGCTTTGATGGTGTTTCCTGCTTGGCAGGGGGTTGGACTGGATGGCCCTTGTGGTCTCTTCCAACTCTATGATTCTATGATTCTATTCTAAGGCAGAAATGGAGGATCGGTGAGCAGCAAGCCGTCCCAGGAGGTCCACTCGCAAGATTACCGCCACGCATGCTTGCGGGAGATGCTCTTGCAGAACAGGGGGTGTGAGGGGGACCCCCTGCGCATGCGCCAGGCAATAGGGAATCCGCTCCGAGTTTTAGCATGCCATTGCTTGTGTCCTGCCGCCTTCGACGGGAAAGCATAAAACACGCAAGGGCAATGAGGTGGCCGACTAAGGCAGCTCAACAGTCACGGGACTGTTGCAGGAACTCCACAACCTCCTCTGTGCCTTCAGCTACCAAGAGGGGGGGGGTTTGGGGGGGGCGTTTCTAGGCCGCTGGGAATCTGTGAAAATTTCCCAGCCTCCATTTGTGGCTCGGGGGGTTGCACTGAGCTGAGCGAGCCACAAAGTGGTTCTGTTCTGGGCTCAGTGCAGCCGCGGAAACTACACCCTTTATCAGCCCGATCGCCAGCTTAAAATCTGGAGAGACGTTTTAATTCTTCGACGGGAAGGAATCCAGTTGAGCAGTGCAAAGAGGCTGGTGCAAGCTGGCAAGCGGCGTGTTGATTGCAAATCGCAAGGGCTGTGCTGCTAGCATTCTTTTAGCAATAAATAAGAAATAAATACCATAGAATTTTTTTGGGGGGGGGGAGAGAACGGGGGGAAATCTGCTTTACACACTGATTAAACGTCAACGCCGCAAAGGAGGAAGCCCCCCCGAGACCAAACTTTTAACCAACCGTACTGGAAAACTGGTTTCATAAATACAGTAGCACCAGAGGGCATGCTGAAATAATAATAAATTCTAAAAATTCAAGGAGGATCTCAGAGAAAAGCGGACCTCCCCGCAGTCTCTTTTTCTCCTTTAAATAGAAAAAGCACTAGAGCAGTGTTGTCAGCTAGATGCAAGGTGTCTTTGCTTTTAAAGATTCAGGCATTTTTTTTGGGGGGGGGAGGGAACAGCCCACCACCCAACTGGTTAGATCCCCCAAAAGCCTCGTCCCAGTGCAGCGAGGGGCGATACCTTCCCAGCGATGCCGGCAAGAGTGACGAAAAGACCAGAGAGTAATACTCAAGGCAGGCACTGTTTGTCTGAAGCCGCCATCCGCCAGGACACACAAGTCTCTTCTTCTCTCTTCCGTGGTTTAAGGAGGAGGCCCCGAGCAACAGGGCATCTCCTTAAAAAGAGGCTCCGTGACCATTGCCTCTTGCAGGAGGGCTGGAAATCTGGGCAGTCACGTCCGTAGATGGCTTTTTTTTTAACCTCACCTGGCCTGGGGTGTGTGTGAAGAGAGGGATGGAAAAGGGTCGCCATTTGCATCAGGAGTAGCATGCCGTTACCCCTTCATGGCAAGAATTCAACCGGCGACCCAAGGAAAGAACGAACGAACGCACCCACACACACACCCCGGGCCCTGCAGCGCCCCGACTGCCCCCGCCGGCTTTGTTTAGTTGTGCAAAGTAAGGCCGCTCCCAAGGAAGTGTCAAATTCTCGCAAGGCAGTGTCCGGCTGCTGCCCCGCTCAGTTGGCCCACGACTTCCGGTTCTCTGTGTTCTTGGAGGTCTTTTCGGCTTTGGCCAAGGCGGTCAGGGAAGCGAGGTTGGAGGCCGAGCCCGAGAAGGTGCCGCTCTTGCGTTGCTCGGGGGTCCCCGCGCCCTGCAGTCTCGTCCCTGCGCTCCGTCGCCTGGCCGGCCCCGTGGCTCTCTTCACCCGGCTCGGCTTCACCAGGAGCCCATAGCCTGGATTGCACTTGAAGTATTGCCGCCCTCCGATCGAACCGTCGTTCTTGCCTTGGGGGGGGGGGGGAGAGAGAAAAAAGAAGAGGTTTTACAAAGAGAAACTTTTGTCCAAAATGTGTAATTTATTATCCCCTGTTATACAGAAAATTCTTTTTTTTTTTTTTTGCATTTAAAAATAGCTTTATTGAATTCACAAACAAACAATATACAACAGAATACAGCACAAACAAAAAAAGGGGAAGAGGGAAATAAACAGAAGAATTAGAAGAGTACAAGAAAAAAAGTTTACAAAGTGTACATCGAAATACAAAATAAACATTTTACAAAACAGAAAAACATACGTGTTTGGTGTTTACTTCCAGCCTCTCCATTATTGCAGTATCCTATAACCATGTCTTTTATATACCTTATTTATTTTATTACTCCCTTTATTTTTGCTTGCTTTTAAACCCACTTGTATATCAGACCAGAAGACTGGCTCTTTCCACTGTCTTTCCAATATATTCTTTGAATTCCCCCCAATATTTCTCTATTTTTTGATCTGTTATTCCTCTAACTTCTCCTATCTTTGTCGCCATTTTTTGGTATGTTAGTAATTTTAATTGCCAGTCTTCTATACTGGGTACCATAGTACTTTTCCAATACAGAAAATTCCAAGTGAAAATTCCAACCTCAATGGTTAAAATCCATGATAGAGGATAAGGATCCAGACATCACGCTAAGGGTGGCCAAATTTTGCACGGCTGCCATAGAACTCTGTCCAGCAACACATTACTCTGTCCGGTAACACGGGGAAGGATATTGTTTTGTTTCTATTGTGTTTTTATGCCCTGAACTGCCCCGAGATCTACCGATGAAGGGCAGGATGCAAATTTAATACAGCGGTTTCCAAGCATCTCGGAAGCTGAACGATTCAGAACCCGAACGCCGAAAACCCGGAAGTAATTCCTTCTGTTTTCGAACGCCCTTCGGAAGTCAAACGGCTTCCGACGCGCATTTCTCCATTTTTTCAATAGAGTTTGCCGACCGTCCCTTGATCCTTGGTTTTTGAATGCTTCAGAAGTCGAACGGTTTTCCAGAATGGATTACGTTCAAAAGCCGAGGTTCCACTGTACTGTATAAATAAATAAATTACCGAACAAAGTCTGACCAATTCAAATCTGACTTGATTCCGCCAATTGGGAACTTGGCATGAGTCTCCATGCTTGAACCCACTAAGGCAATTTCTCCCGCAGATGCCTCTCTCGCTTTCCGCAGCAAATATGTGCCAAGGCTTCCTCCGTTCTGAGGAAGCGACTCTGCCCTGAGACCGGTCGCCACCCCGCAAAGCACCCCATCACCTCCCCAGCCACGCTTACCTGATGGCATATCCAGCTCAACTCCCACCCAGGTGCCCTCCTGGAAGTCGGTCGGCCCGACGTATCTCACGGTCCCGGTCTTATTCATACCGACGGTCACATATTCGCCCTCCTTCAGCCAGTCCGGGACCTCGTTGGTTTCCTCCGAGTCGGACGCGGCATCCGGCTTCTCCTCGGAGGTGCCGGCCGCTGTGCCGTTGTTCTGGGCGGGGCTTTGCGGGCTCCACACCTCTCTCTCCTCTCCCGCCTCCTCGGAACTCGAGAACCCCCCGGACTCTCCTCCCAGCATGCTGGAGAAGGATCTCAGCTCCGACGTCCGGACTCTCTGGATTTTGAACGGGGAGTTTGCGATGCCGGGCTGAGGCGATGTCTCGGCAGGAACCGGAGACCTGGAAAGCCCTGCGTCGGGGAGCGATTTGGTTGCCAAAGGGGGGCTCCGAGCTGGGGAAGCACTAGGCTGCTGTGTCGCGTGCGAGTCGTTCTTTGACGGGGAGGAAGAAGGAAGGCTGTCCTCGCTCGGAGCTGCGGAAGAGGCCACGGGCTTTGGCTTCGAGGTGCCGTCGCTGTGCCCTCGGTCTCCGCCACCCTTAGTTCTTGCCTGATCCGTTTTGTTAAGGCCGGGGGTGCCCGGGTCATCTCTCGCTAGAGGAGGGAGGCAAGGCTCAGGAGAGGAGGCGAGACATGGTTTCACCGGCGCATCCACGGCGGCCCCCGTGTGGGTGGCCAGAGTGGGCTGTGTTGCGTCGCTCGCGGTGGGTGCCTGGCCGCCAGCCGGGAGCTGGGTGTCGTTCCCCGGTGCGAGCGCCTCGGAAAGGGTGGCCGTGGAAACGCTGTGGGAGAAATAGCCGCTGGACGCCTCGCTCAGGGGGCTGGGCGGACCGTCCTGGGAGTCCTGCGCCTGGATGTCGGCCGGGGGCGGCTGCGGAGGCACTTTGGGGGGCCTTTCGGGGGTCTGCTCCGGCTCCGTCGACTGCGCGGCCACCTCAAAGGGCTCCTTGGCGCCTTCCCCTTGGGAAACCTAGAGTAGAAATGCAGATCCCAGAATTACAACCCGTTTAGGAAACAGCAAAGCACCGAGAAGGTAATAAAAAATGATATATCAGGCATGTCTAACAGGTCGATGGCAATCTACCGTCGATCGCAGGCGTGCTCTAGGTCGACCCCCCCAAAAAAAACCTCAACAAATCTGGGCACCCCTCCCCCCCAAAAAACTCAACAACTGTGGGTCAACCTTCCCCCCAATAGCTCAATAACTCTTGGCAATGACAATGGGTAGATCACTGCCAGTTTTTTTTATACTGGGAGTTGATCGCAGTCTCTTGGAAGTTGGATGTGCCTGTGATATATAATGAATTTTAAAAAATGTTTAAAATAACTTTTATATAAAAATCTATAGCTTTTCTATTAGGAATTGTAGGTAAAAGGTAAAGGACCCCTGATAGTTAATTCCAGTTGCGAATGACTCTGGGGTTGTGGCGCTCATCTCACTTTACTCACTTTACAGTTTGTCCGCAGACAGACTGAGATTGAGGTTGAATCCTGACAAGACAGAAGTACTGTTTTGGGCAGACAGGAGGTGGGCAGGTGTATAGGACTCCCTGGTCCTGAATGGGGTAACTGTGCCTCTCAAGGACCAGGTGCGCAGCCTGGGAGTCATTTTGGGCTCAAAGCTGTCCATGGAGGCGCAGGTCAATTCTGTGGGATGTATAACACTGGTGCAGTCAATCACAACATTCCTAGAGTGTACACAAAGGGGACTTGGTCCTCCAGGTAGAGTTTCCTGTGCCAAGACTGAAATCACTTCCTTTGTGTGACCAGAAGTGGGAGTGGCCTTACCTGTAGCTATTCAAAGATACAGGTGAGCTGCTACTCTCCCTCTCTTCCCACCAGGACTCCGAGGATGCAACATCTCAGGAGATGCTCTCTTGGCTTCCAGCCAAGAGAGGCCCACATGGAGCCTTTCTCCCTTAAGGGGAATCTCCACATGTAAATACATTTAATCTAAGCTAGCCTGCCTTCTGAGACTGCCTGTATGAGCTTGGAATGTCTGTAAGTAAAAGCTTTATACTTTTATAAGCTTATGTGTCGTGTATTTTCTTTTAAGAGGGAACCAGGGGAAATATGTGCCAGGATCTGCCTTATTCTAGAAGTTCATAGGAACTTAAACGCCACGCTTTGCTGCGCTTTATTGGGGATGAGAAACTCTGCTAGTTTGGAGCTTGTTAGCACAAGCTGGGATAGGAAATATTAATCAATATTCCCTCATCCACATTCCCTCTCATCTCCCACAAAGGGTTATGGGCCCAGAACTGCGTATTTTGTGTATTTTTAAAGGATTGCTTTGGATTGTGATTTTTGGCAGAGTAGTATTTTTCTGTTTGTACTTCCTGGTAAGCACATGGTCCTTTGTTCTCCATTGTGCTGTGAAAAGGGGGATTAGCGACCCCTCCCCTCCCTCAGAGCTCACAGACCTCAGAGGCAGTGAAGATTAGTTTGCATTTTGAGATTTTTAAGTTTTGATTTTTTGAATTTTAACCATTTTTGGGAATTTTTGAAATTTTTGAAATTTTTTAAATTTTTGAGGATTAAGATGGCAAGCTCAGGATTTGATAGTGAAGCAAGATCAAGCTTTATGCTGCTGAATGATCGTAATTTTGTGCAATGGAAGCAGCGCCTTTTAGTGCATCTTGGTGCAAAACAAGTGCTTAAAGCGGTGAAAGATCCCAAACCTGATTTTGCTGATTTAACCAAGAAAGCAGATTGGGAAAGGCAAGATGCAGAAGCTAAACACATAATTTTGAGCAGTTTGAAAGATGAGCATTTATCTCTGATTGACTATGAAAGTGATGCATCTCAGATTCTAAAGGATATTGAGAGGGTTTATGCACAATCATCAGAGAACTCTTATAGACATTTGTTGGATAAACTGCTGAAGTTAAAGATGAATTCCAGAGAACAATTTACAGGGCATTTTAAGGACTTTAATGAAATTGTTCAAAGGATTGCCCTAACTCCCAGAGCTTTTGATGATGCAACCAAAGTGACTTTTATGCTGGCATCATTAGGAAAAGAATTTACTTCATTTAAGAGTATAATGGATCACACAAGAGATTTGACTTTTAATGAACTAGCAAATCACTTAAGAGAGGAATGCAGAGATTACCTTGATTCTCCACAAAGGAATCCAATGAAAATGGACACAAGTTATGTTTCTAAGCAATTTCCCAAGTCTAAGGAAGTGTCCAAAGATATAATATGCCATAACTGCAATTTAAAAGGGCACATTGCAAGGAGTTGCCAGAAGCCCAAGAATAAGTCCCGCCCCTTTCAACCAAAAGGTGAAAAGAAGGGGGGTCACGAGCGTACATTTCTACTGCAAGAAAAGAGTTTAAATGTGCAAAGAAATGAAAGGAAAAGTGACCAATTTATTTTAGATTCGGGAGCGACAAGCCATTTTGCGCATAAAAGAGAATATTTCAGAGAAATTAATGATAGTGAATGGACTGAAATCCAGATTGCTGATGGAAATGTTCTAAAATCACAAGGTGCAGGTTCAATGCGTTTGAAATTCAAGGTGAACAATGAATCTCTTGAAACAACTGTGCCTAATGTTCAATATGTCCCAGAATTGAATTGTAACTTGCTTAGTGTGTCTGCTTTAGACAAGAAAGGTTTCAAGGTTACATTTGCCAATGGAGAATGCAATGTAACGAAAAATGATGAGGTTTATGCTCAAGGGAAACTAATCAATGGTGTTTATGAGATTAACGTTTCAGAAAACCAATCAGCACAAGTCGCCCAATCCAAGCAGAAGCATGAAGCAGATCTGGAGCTCTGGCATCGAAGACTGGGTCACCGGGATATCAGAGTCATCCAGGAACTGCAGAATGGAGATCTTGTGAGAGGTCTACAGGTAAACAAAAGTAACACACCCACACCAAAGTGTATAACTTGTGTAAGTGAAAAAGGAGTCAAACCTTCTTTCCCACGTTGTGCAGAAAAGAGAAGCACAAAAGTTCTGGACATTGTGTACACTGATTTAGCTGGACCTATGAATATACCTTCCTTAGGAGGAAATAAGTATATTTTGATATTTTTGGATGATTATTCAAGGTTTTGTGTGGGATACCTTCTCAAAGAGAAGAGTGAAACAGTGGAATTGTTCAAGCAATACGTAAGCATGGTCAAGAACAAATTCCATCGAGCACCCACCACCCTAATGTCCGATAATGGTGGGGAGTTTTGCTCACGTGAAATGGAAGCCTTCATGGCTCAGGAAGGCATAGCACATGTGACCACAGTAAGCTACACACCTCAACAAAACTCTATTGCTGAGAGGAAATTTAGGTCCATCCTAGAGATGACAAGGTGTATGCTAAAAGGATCCAACTTGTCGAAGAAACTTTGGGGTGAGGCAGCAAATACTGCGATTTATATACAGAATAGGCTGCCAACAAAAGGCACAGAGCGCACGCCATTTGAACTTTGGCATGGAAGAGTCCCAAATTTGTCACACATATGTGTATTTGGAAGTTTGTGCTATTACCACGTGCCCAAGGAGCACAGACACAAACTTGACTCCAGAGCAAAGCCTGGTATCCTAGTTGGATACGCTTCTGGAGGAAAAGGCTACAGAGTTGTGGACTTACAAACAGGGAAAACAAGTTCACATCACGTGATTCATTTTGAGGAGTATGAAAAGGCTGACACAAGGAACACAGCAATTGACTGTTCCAATGAGCCACCAACAGAGGAGTTTGTAAGTTTTCCTTTTGAAGCCATACCAGAAACTAATCCACCTCCTAGTATTGTACCTCCTAGTGTTGTAGCACCCCCTACAGATGACACCCCAGAAGACGCGGAGGACCAGATGTCAGAAGGCTCCAGAGACGAAGAGGACCCGTATGCAGGGATGCCGCCATTGGAAGGAGATGAGGAAGCTGATGCGGTTCAACAAGAGCCAGAGGTCAGACGTTCCTCCAGGTCCAACAGAGGCGTTCCACCACTACGACTGTCCTACTTTGCAGGGTCGGCGCCACCACAGGAACCTTCCACGTGGGAACAGGTTCAACGGTTGCCAGCTGCTGAGGCCAGTCTCTGGAAGCAAGCCGCGCAGGAAGAGATGGATGCACTGCATCGCAACAAGACCTGGACCCTGACAGAGCTACCTCCTGGTAAGAAGGCAATTGGGTCCAAGTGGGTGTTCAAGCTTAAGAAGGGGTCAGAAGGGGAGGTGCAACGCTACAAAGCTAGGCTTGTAGCACAAGGATTTTCACAACAGTATGGCGAAGATTATGATCAAGTATTTGCGCCTACAGTGCGATATAGCAGTGTTAGATTACTCCTAAGTATTGCAGCCTCTAAAGGGATGAAAGTCCGTCATGTCGACATAGCAACAGCTTTTCTTCATGGGACGATTTCTGAACAGATTTATATGAAGCAGCCCAAAGGCTTTATCAAGCAAAATGAGGCACATCTTGTATGTAAACTTCAGAAAGGAATTTACGGTTTGAAACAAGCTGCAAGAGCATGGAACCAGAAATTACATGAAATGCTGGTTCAGCTTGGGTACAAGCAGTCAACAGCTGACAAGTGCCTGTACACTAAGAACAGAAATGGACAATTCTCTTACATTCTGGCTTTTGTCGATGATTTATTAATATCAACGTCCAATGACAGAGACTATAAAGACATAGTCAGACATCTCAACAAAGAGGTGGAAGTAAAGGAATTGGGACTTGTCCAGTATTACTTGGGAATTCAAATTGAGAGAGAAGAAGACGGCTCATTTCTTCTCAGCCAGAAGCAGAAGATAATAGAACTGATAGAAAGCATGCAGATGCAAGGTGCACACCCTGTCGCGACACCCATGGCCACAGATTTTCTAAAGAATCAGCAAGATTCGAAGCTGCTGCCAGACAACAGCGAATACAGGTCAGCGATTGGTAAACTTTTGTATTTGGTTACTACCAGCAGACCTGACATAGCAAGTGCAGTGGGGATCCTAAGCAGAAAAGTGAGTTCTCCCACTGAACATGACTTGGGTGGGGTCAAGAGGGTGGTGCGTTACCTCAAGGGTACAATGAATTGTAAATTAAGATTGCCAGCTGTAAGGGACCCTAAGTTGGTTGGGTACAGTGATGCAGACTGGGCTGGGGATAAGGCGGATTACAAATCCACAAGTGGTTATGTTTTTATGTTTGGAAATGCACCTATCATATGGGGCAGTTATAAACAGAAATGTGTAGCCTTATCGTCCACAGAGAGTGAATATATTTCAGCTTCGGAAGCATGCAGAGAAATCATCTGGCTGGATCAACTCCTGACAGACTTTGGTTTGCCGAGAAAAGGACCTGTCAGCTTGATGGAGGACAATCAAGGCTGCCTGCAGCTAGTGCAAACCGAAAAGTTCCTTGCACGTTCAAAACACATTGGGGTCAGGTATCACTTCATTCGCCAGATGATCCAAGATGGACTAGTAGAAATGTCCTACTGTAATACTCAGGAGATGACTGCGGACATTCTCACGAAACCCTTGCCACGAGAGAGTTTCCAGAACCTGCGTGTCAAGCTGGGACTCTGGGTGGTTGAATAAAGTTGTTTTATGTTTGTTAAATGTTGTTCAGACTGAGAAGGGGTTTGTGGGATGTATAACACTGGTGCAGTCAATCACAACATTCCTAGAGTGTACACAAAGGGGACTTGGTCCTCCAGGTAGAGTTTCCTGTGCCAAGACTGAAATCACTTCCTTTGTGTGACCAGAAGTGGGAGTGGCCTTACCTGTAGCTATTCAAAGATACAGGTGAGCTGCTACTCTCCCTCTCTTCCCACCAGGACTCCGAGGATGCAACATCTCAGGAGATGCTCTCTTGGCTTCCAGCCAAGAGAGGCCCACATGGAGCCTTTCTCCCTTAAGGGGAATCTCCACATGTAAATACATTTAATCTAAGCTAGCCTGCCTTCTGAGACTGCCTGTATGAGCTTGGAATGTCTGTAAGTAAAAGCTTTATACTTTTATAAGCTTATGTGTCGTGTATTTTCTTTTAAGAGGGAACCAGGGGAAATATGTGCCAGGATCTGCCTTATTCTAGAAGTTCATAGGAACTTAAACGCCACGCTTTGCTGCGCTTTATTGGGGATGAGAAACTCTGCTAGTTTGGAGCTTGTTAGCACAAGCTGGGATAGGAAATATTAATCAATATTCCCTCATCCACATTCCCTCTCATCTCCCACAAATTCTGTGTCCAGGGCAGCTCTCTACCAGCTCCATCTGGTACGCAGGCTGAGATGCTACCTGCCCGCGGACTGTCTCGCCAGAGTGGTGCATGCTCTAGTTATCTCTCGCTTGGACTACTGCAATGCGCTCTACGTGGGGCTGCCTTTGAAGGTGACCCGGAAACTACAACTAACCCAGAATGCGGCAGCTAGACTGGTGACTGGGTGCGGTCGCTGACTTAGTTGGTCTCTAAGGTGCTACTGGAAGGAATTTTTTTATTTTGCTTTTTATAGGGTTAGGCTGCACTGGGGATGAGTTCATGGAGCCAAAAAAAAAGGTGTGACGCCCGTCTTGACCAAGCATTTCTCAATCCCTGCCCTCGAGGGAGCAATGGCTTATCTGCATTTTTCACAGCATCTAAAGCTGCCTTCTCCAGCGTGGCAATTTCAGGCACCACTCCTGGTGGTTCATCAAGATTCCCCTGCCAATTTTTTTATTTTAAAAACTGAGAGCTGGGAGGGGGAGGGCTTTTTTCTTTTGGCTGCTCTTATTATCTTACACTGTGGGTTAAACCACAGAGCCTAGGGCTTGCCTATCAGAAGGTCAGCGGTTCGAATCCCCGCGACGGGGTGAGCTCCCGTTGCTCGGTCCCAGCTCCTGCCAACCTAGCAGTTCGAAAGTACATCAAAGTGCAAGTAGATAAATAGGAACCGCTCTGGCGGGAAGGTAAACGGCGTTTCCAGAAGTGGCTTTGTCATGCTGGCCACATGACCCGGAAGCTGTACTCCGGCTCTCGGCCAATAACGCGAGATGAGCGTCGCAACCCCAGAGTCGTCCGCAACTGGGCTTAATGGTCAGGGGTCCCTTTACCCTTTACCTTTATTATCTTACAGTGTTTTATTATTTTTTTGAGGAGGGCAGAGGTTTTTTGCTTGCTTTTCATTTGAGAGTGATGGTTCCAAGCATTTCCAACTTCTGTGAAATGGGTATTTTTGCGGTGTCCACAACAGTTTCTTAAAGCTCCACATGTGCTCCAAAGAGTTGGGGACTGTTGGCAGGAGGCCCAAAACATTTTTTCAAAAACCCTGAGACCTGTTCTTAACACACACACAAACACACACACAAAGATTTACACATTCAGAACAGGCCACAAATCTCTGCAGCATCCTCTTACATTTCATAATTCAAAATGCTCAGGCATGCTCCCATTACAGAAGCCAGAGCCCAAATGATTCACAGAGAGTTAGCAATACACGCCGGTAAAATTGCGGATTATCTGAACTCCCGGTGCATTAGCAAGCAGTTTTGCAAATAGCCAGTTTCTTCCAGAAAGGCCTGGTAGGATTAATATACAAATGCATGGAGCACAATAAATATGCCCCTTATTATTTACAGAAATATTATTTATATTACGGGAACGGGCACCTGCTGTTTGAAAAGGGCAATTTATGTGAACGGGGGGAAACAAGCCAGATCCATAAGTCTCTCCCAGTTATTTGGCTTAATTCGCAGGAGGGATAAATCACTTTTGCGCAAGCCAGGCTGCACAGAGTCCCACGCTCCAAACCCAGAGCCCTTCGCAAATGCGTTAACTGCGGCAGGACAAACCGGCAGTGTACAGAGTTAACAGCACCTGCTAAGATTAACAGCCCATCCTGGTGATCTATATCTTGGCAACAGCATTGACAGACGGCAAAGAATCAATCGCTCCTGCCAAGCCGTTCTCTGTTCAGATGACTTTACACTCCACAAACCCCTCTTTTGCAGGGAAGGGGGAGATAGAATCATAGAATTGGAAGAGACCACAAGGGCCATCCAGTCCAACCCCCTGCCAAGCAGGAAACACCATCAAAGCATTCCTGACAGGTGGCTGTCAAGCCTCTGCTTAAAGACCTCCAAAGAAGGAGACTCCACCACACTCCTTGGCAGCAAACTCCACTGTCGAACAGCTCTTACTGTCAGGAAGTTCTTTCTCATGTTTAGGTGGAATCTTCTTTCTTGTAGTTTGAATCCATTGCTCCGTGTCCGCTTCTCTGGAGCAGCAGAAAACAACCTTTCTCCCTCCTCTATATGACATCCTTTTATATATTTGAACATGGCTATCATATCACCCCTGAACCTTCTCTTCTCCAGGCTAAACATACCCAGCTCCCTAAGCCGTTCCTCATAAGGCATCGTTTCCAGGCCTTTGATCATTTTGGTTGCCCTCCTCTGGACACGTTCCAGCTTGTCAGTATCCTTCTTGAACTGTGGTGCCCAGAACTGGACACAGTATTCCAGGTGAGGTCTGACCAGAGCCGATAAGTATTGGAAGGGCTCAAGTAAGGTGCTCAGCAAGATAGCCCAGTCCATAGAGTGTGAGACTCTTCATCTCAGGGTCGCGGGTTCGATTCCTGCATTGCAGAGGGTTGGACTGGATGACCCTCAGGGTCCCTTCCGACTCTACAATTCTAGTCCATGATTCTATGTTGTCCCCATGTCATCGGGGGGGGGGGGCTTGCAACATCCTAAGATGCCCCATCACATGGGAGGCGAGCAGGGCCAGATTTAGGTTTGATGAGGCCCTCAGCTACTGAAGGTAATGGGGCCCTTTTTATATGTCCAGCTGTCAACACATTGGCGCTGTTTTTTGTGTTGAATATATGCTATATGGTAATTTATGGACCTAATAGGTATCTAAAGCCATTTGCACATAACAAAATATGTATTTTATCAAAGTAATTGTTGAATTGAAATACAATTAAGAACTATATTAATAGTGAAATACAATTAAGAACTATATTAATAGTGAAATAATTATTAAGCTCTAACTTAAAATGATTTTTTATTCCTAACAAATTTAATAACGCAAACACCTTGGCATTTGGCAATAACCAAAGTTCCTTTAGAAACACAATTTACAAAGACTCACAATCTAGTCTCTAGAAACTTGCTATAACATGAAATAAAAATAGGTGTAAATATATGATGCAAACCACTAATAATTATAAATAGCAGAATGTAGGCACCCTATATATAGAAAGAAGCAAACCAGTGATATTTCAGGGAGCAGGCTAGCAGGCGGGGCCCATGACTTACAGAAAGAAGATTCCACCTAAACATTAGGAAGAATTTCTTGACAGTAAGAGCTGTTCGACAGTGGAATTTGCTGCCAAGGAGTGTCGTGGAGTCTCCTTCTTTGGAGGTCTTTAAGCAGAGGCTTGACAGCCACCTGTCAGGAATGCTTTGATGGTGCTTCCTGCTTGGCAGGGGGTTGGACTGGATGGCCCTTGTGGTCTCTTCCAACTCTAGGATTCTATGATTCTATGATTCTATGATCATAGGAGCCTACACAACACAAAACACTGTTGCTGTATGTAGGTTTTATTTGTTTTTTATCTTATATTTTGGAAATGTAAATCCAGTTTTTTTCCCCTTTAAATTTTTTTGGGGGCCCCAAGAGAGTGGGGCCCTAAGCTATAGCTTGTCTAGCTTATACGTAAATCTGGCACTGGAGGCGAGCAGCCCTTGCAAGGGGACCAGGAAGATGCTTCTGCTAACCCAGAGGAATATGAAGACAAGCGCAGATGTTGCCTCCAGCAAACACGGGGGTTGGGTCAGCATTGTCACCCCCAGAGCATGTGTGGAAGGGGGACTTTCAGGGCCGAAGGAGCTTTCGAGGACCACTGGGTTAGCCTGTGGCAAAGCTGAGATCTCCGCGAGGAGCTACATAGGTCACAGATGCAAGAGCAGGATGCAAAGGGCTTACCTGCTTCACTTTTGCTGTGGTGGCATCGACGCTGGCCGACTGAACCATAATTCTCGGGACAGGCTGCAAGGAGGGAAAGGAAGAAAGACAACCCTAAACACACGGGCAGCAAACGCAGCATTATTCTGGACTGTCTTGCCAAAGTGGTGCATGCTCTGGTTATCTCCTGGTTAGACTACTGCAATGCGCTCTCCGTGGGGCTACCTTTGAAGGTGACCCGGAAACTGCAACTAATCCAGAATGCGGCAGCTAGACTGGTGACTGGGAGCGGCCGCCGAGACCACATAACACTGGTCCTGAAAGACTTACAGGAGCTTCCTGCAGCCAACCAGAAGCCGTGCCTTAGTTTTCAAACATTTTCAGAAGTCGAACGGACTTACGAGGTACGACTGTAATAATAATAATGATAATAATAGGTAAAGGTAAAGGTCTATTTGGTCCAGTCGTGACCGACTCTGGGGTTGTGGCGCTCATCTCGCTTTATTGGCCAAGAGCCGGCGTACAGCTTCCAGGTCATGTGGCCAGCATGACAAAGCCGCTTCTGGCGAACCAGAGCAGCGCACGGAAACGCTGTTTACCTTCCCGCCGGAGCGGTTCCTTTTTATCTACTTGTACTTTGACATGCTTTCGAACTGCTAGGTTGGCAGGAGCAGAGACCGAGCAACGGGAGCTCACCCCGTCACGGGGATTCGAACCGCCGACCTTCTGAACGGCCTCGGTCCTGTATACCTGAAGGAGCGTCTCCACTCCCATTATTCAGCCCAGACACTGAGGTCCAGCGCCGAGGGCCTTCTGACGGTTCCCTCACTGCGAGAAGCAAAGCTACAGGGAACCAGGCAGAGGGCCTTCTCGGTAGTGGCGCCCGCCCTGTGGAACGCCCTCCCATCCCATGTCAAAGCGATAAACAACTAGCTGACATTTAGAAAATACCTGAAGGCAGCCCTGTTTAGGGAAGTTTTTAATCTGTGACATTTTGATGTATTTTAATGTTTGTTGGAAGCCGCCCAGAGTGGCTGGGGGGACCCAGCCAGATGGGCGGGGTACAAATAATAACTTATTATTATTATTATTATTATTATTATTAATTATTATTATTATTCTGATCGGCAAGCCCTAGGCTCTGTGGTTTAACCCACAGCGCTACCCACGTCCTTAATGATAATAATAGGAGATTCTAATTCTATAAGGAAGTTCACAGGGAGACAAGGGCCCTCCATCTTCTACAGCATGGCATACCTGCCAAGTGAAACTGACTACGAACACACTGTTGAGTTTGGAGCTGGGGTAGGCTGTAGCCCCGAGCCCCCCTGGCTGCACCCCCCAACGGATTCAAAACGAGAAGTAGCAGCAGCAGCGGCGGCGAGTTGAGACCAAAGGCATTGAAAGGGAAGGTGCCTCTCTGTTCACATGCCCCCCCCCAAAAAAACTCGGAGATGCTAAGAGGTGCAGCGTCAGTCCAACCGAATCCCGCTCTCCCTAAATCTGAAGCAGCGCATAAACAGCTTAATCAGAAAGCCGCCCTTTGAGGTGCGCAGAGCAGCTTCCATCGGAAGCCAACCCGCGAGTTACGCGAAGAATCCTATTATGCTAAATTAATTCAATCTGACTAATTAGAGAGCAGGAAGTTCTTTCAATTATTTTATGTACCTTCTGAGAAACGCACTTGAATACGAGAGCAGCTTGCATTAATTGTGGCTTCCTTATTTCTACAGATTCGCTCCTGAACGGGCGGTGGAGGTGGGGTGGAGGCGGGGGTCAGAGGCAGCTGATCTGCTCGCTGCCGCCTCCAGAAACGCCAGACTGTGGAAATCAGTGACAGACCAGACAGAAAGTTGGTGGGTAGGGAAAGAACAGTTTGCAGGGGGGGACCCTAATATTAATATTAATAATAATAATTTATTTATACCCCAGCCACTCTGGGCGGCTTCCAACAAAATATTAAAATACAATAATCCATCAAACATTAAAAGCTTCCCTAAACAGGGCTGCCTTCAGATGTCTTCTAAAAGTCTGGTAGTTGTTTTTCTGGTGGGAGGGCATTCCACAGGGCGGGTGCCACTACCGAGAAGGCCCTCTGCCTGGTTCCCTGTAGCTTTGCTTCTCGCAGGGAAGGAACCGCCAGAAGGCCCTCGGCGCTGGATCTCAGTGTCCGGGGCTGAACGGTGGGGGTGGAGACGCTCCTTCAGATATACAGGACCGAGGCTGTTTAGGGCTTTAAAGGTCAGCACCAACACTTTGAATTGTGCATGGAAACGTGTGGTCTAAGACAACCACAGACGTCCCAAACCTAGGTCTATGCATAAGAATAATTTAAAAGACGGAATGCCTGATTTCAGAAATTTGCACCCCGAGGTCTCTGGACCTTGGCACAAACTCCCCCTCCACCTGCTCAACTTTTGGAATCCCACTAAAATTAAACATGAGTCTGGAAGGCTGGTTGAAGAAACACACCAAACTATGGGGCGCTCCTACACCTAGAGGCTCTGGGGTAACAGATATGATTCTTAAGGAATAAAAAGCCCACTTTTCCACCCTGCAATCTTCCTGATCGATCAAGTTCCAATCAATGAACTGGCCGTAATTATCAATTAATGCTTTCAACCCTGCTGGATTCTTTACTGCCTCAGCAAGACGTCAGTAAGACAGAATGCGCTCCCTGGGCTACGGGTCACCTTGCTGAGCCCCTCTCGGTGCTCCGATAATTTAGAGTATTCCAATATTTTTTCCACTGTAATCAGCAGCTGTCCAGCTTTCCAAATTCAGGGAGCCATACCTGGCTGCACTCAACCTGGGGGTCTCGCGAGGGCCTGCCATGTTTGAGGGTGCGCACCCAGTTCATTCCAGGCCTCACCGTCGCCCTCCTCCTGAAAATACCACCCCAAGCAGTCAAAGAACAACCCTCCTGGATCAGGCCAATGGCCTGGCTAGTCCAGCAACCTGTTCTCCCAGGGAACAACCAAGCCCAGAGGCAGGACCTGAGTGTAACTGTGTTCCTTCCCCACCAACAATTTCCAGCAGCTGAGATCCAGAGGCCTGCTGCCTCCGACAGTGGGGGTAGCAACCACCCACTGACTGCTCAGGGCTGTGGGTTCAAATCCCACGCTGGGCGAAAAATTCCTGCATTGCAGGGGGTTGAACTAAATGATCAACTCCATAGAATCATAGAATCACAGAGTTGGAAGAGACCACAAGGGCCATCCAGTCCAACCCCCTGCCAAGCAGGAAACACCATCAAAGCATTCCTGACAGGTGGCTGTCAAGCCTCTGCTTAAAGACCTCCAAAGAAGGAGACTCCACCACACTCCTTGGCAGCAAATTCCACTGTCAAACAGCTCTTACTGTCAGGAAGTTCTTTCTAATGTTTAGGTGGAATCTTCTTTCTTGTAGTTTGAACCCATTGCTCCGTGTCCGCTTCTCTGGAGCAGCAGAAAACAACCTTTCTTCCTCCTCTATATGACATCCTTTTATATATTTGAACATGGCTATCCTATCACCCCTTAACCTTCTCTTCTCCAGGCTAAACATACCCAGCTCCCTAAGCCGTTCCTCATAAGGCATCGTTTCCAGGTCTTTGACCATTTTGGTTGCCCTCCTCTGGACACGTTCCAGCTTGTCAATATCCTTCTTGAACTGTGGTGCCCAGAACTGGACACAGTATTCCAGGTGAGGTCTGACCAGAGCGGAATACAGTGGTACTATTACTTCCCTTGATCTCCAGATTCCTAAGAGTCTAGGCTTTGGGGGAGACTGTCCACATACTCCACAGTGACTTCCCGTCTTTCAATTACTAGTAAATGAAAGTGAGTCCCTTCATTTCATCTTAGCTGGCTAAAACACACACACACCCTCCACTTTATTATTTTTTGATATTTATATCCTGCCCTTCGCCAAATACAGTGGAACCTTGGTTTTCGAACTTATCCCATTCCGGAAGAACGTTTGGTTTCCGTAAAGTTCAAAAACTGAGAAACAATGGGCTGGCTGCAACGTCAATGGGGGAAAAAATGAAAAATGCAGCTGGGAAGCAGTTCGGCTTCCGAAAATCGTTCAAAAACCAGAGAAGTTACTTCTGGGTTTTGGGCGCTCGGGAGCCGAAACGTTCCAAAACGGAGGCGTTCGGAAACCGAGGTTTGACTGTACATATTGGAATACTGTGTACAGAATTGGAATACTGTGTCCAGTTCTGGGCACCACAGTTCAAGAAGGATACTGACAAGCTGGAATGTGTCCAGAAGAGGGCAACTAAAATGGTCAAAGGCTTGGAAACGATGCCTTATGAGGAACGGCTTAGGGAGCTGGGTAGGTTTAGCCTGGAGAAGAGAAGGTTAAGGGGTGATATGATAGCCAGGTTCAAATATATAAAAGGATGTCATATAGAGGAGGGAGAAAGGTTGTTTTCTGCTGCTCCAGAGAAGCGGACACGGAGCAATGGATTCAAACTACAAGAAAGAAGATTCCACCTAAACATTAGGAAGAACTTCCTGACAGCAAGAGCTGTTTGACAGTGGAATTTGCTGCCAAGGAGTGTGGTGGAGTCTCCTTCTTTGGAGGTCTTTAAGCAGAGGCTTGACAGCCACCTGTCAGGAATGCTTTGATGGTGTTTCCTGCTTGGCAGGGGGTTGGACTGGATGGCCCTTGTGGTCTCTTCCAACTCTACGATTCTATGATTCTATATATTCGTAACAGTCACTATCTGATGCAGCAAAATTAAATGTGCATATTCCCCCAAGTTGTCGAAAGCATTTCATAACCAACAAGTGGAAACTTTGCTGTTCTCTCTTTGGTATTTGCTTTTCCGTAAGTGCGGAGAGGAAAGGCTGGGACAATTTCGTTCCCATTCAGTATTTCCCTCGGAAATCACGTAACTCGTTTTTCTTGCTCCTCATTGCGGATTCCTTCCAACACACCGATTGCTTTCTAACAAATATTCTTCTGTTTCTATGGCACCCAAGGGCACCCCAGTAGTGGCACAGCCACCGACTGCAGCAAGCCCTCAGCACGTCCTTTTTTGCAGTAATAAATTTTCTTGGCAATCCCAAGAAGGTGATTGCTTAGTCCCCTGGAAGCTTCCTTTTATAGCAAGGACTGCAAATGCATGTCCCAACGGATTATCGAATATGCACGATTTAACTCCGCATCCAAAACTTTTGGGTTTGCCAGCTCCTCCCCCGATGCCATTTTTAACTTGTTCGTTAATTCGATCGCGCATTCGCACCCTCCATCCCTCTGCCTTCACCCGCAAAAGCAAGACTTCAAAAGCGAACCTGCTTTTGAAGAGGCATAGGAAGACAATGGAAATATATTGGGATCTGGACCGGAGAGGAGGGAAGGGAAAATATCTTTTCCTCCTGCAACACCCCACCCAAGATTTGCTGCTGGAGACAAATCTTACAAACCCACCCACCCATGGTCACAAGATCTCCTAGATAAAATGTACCACCACTGTCGAATGCAAACACAGATCTATTGTTGTTTAATCGCGTCCGACTCTTGGTGACCCCATGGACCAGAGCACGCCAGGCACTCCTGTCTTCCACTGCCTCCCGCAGTTGGGTCAAACTCATGTTGGTAGCTTCGAGAACACTGTCCAACCATCTCGTCCTCTGTCGTCCCCTTCTCCTTGTGCTCTCCATCTTTCCCATCATCAGGGTCTTTTCCAGGGAGTCTTCTCTTCTCATGAGGTGGCCAAAGTACTGGAGCCTCAACTTCAGGATCTGTCCTTCTAGTGAGCACTCAGGGCTGATTTCTTTAAGAATGGATAGGTTTGATCTTCTTGCGGTCCATGGGCCTCTCAAGAGTCTCTTCCAGCACCAGAATTCAAAAGAATCAATTCTTCGGCAATTAGCCTTCTTTATGGTCCAGCTCTCAATTCCATACATCACTACTGGGAAAACCATAGCTTTAACTTTACGGACCTTTGTCGGCAAAGTGATGTTTAGCTATTCTGATACTCTTGTTATGTCTACCTGTTTTTTAAGGTCTGTTGATTTCACTGGTATTTTCTAATGGTTTTTTAAAAATACTATTCTGGGTGAAATGTGGGCAGGGTTTGCGGAATGAGTCTTGCCAGGTGAAACCTTGTGCAATGGGGCTTCCCTCCTTCTCTTCCCACTGCATCCCCCCCCCTGGGAATTGCCTCAAGGGGTTTCAAGAGAACCCCCCCCCCCAGAACAGTGGGGAGGGGGCAGAGAGGGGGCTAATTCCATCTGGCAAATCGAAATGCCTGGCTTGACAGAACAATCAATTTAGTGGGAATTTTAATGTCTGCATATGTGTGTGATTAAATCATCCACACATCTTGTTAAACCAATATACAAAATGAACGATATGTTTTGAGTATATGGGGTGGGGGAAGACTTTTTTGTTTTTTATTGCTGTTGTATACTCAAAGAAATTAAGATGTGAAAGAGTGCCACTCAGAAAGGAGGCATAGAAATGTTTTAAAAGAATAAATAAATAAATACTCCATCATCTCCATCAACCACCACTGCTACCTCTCTCACAGGAATCAGGAATCTCACACACTCCATTCAAACAGAAAACCGGCTGCGCTGTTTAAACTTACTGGCTGCCGCATCGGCCCGAATCCCATTTTGCACGAGGTGTTTTCAACTAATGTGATTTACGGTAACATCAGTTCCAGCAACAATGGTAAAATTTATGATGTGCACTTAGTGTTGTTTGCGACTTGCCAAATGGAAGATGTGTGCGGCTTCTATTTTTAATCCGTAAATTTTATTCCCCCAGTCTCTCCTTCTGGTAAACCCCGTGGATCCAAAAGACCAGGCAGAGCCACAGCCGAGAAGGGTATCCACAGGAACATGGAGATGGGTGATCCTCCAGCTGTTGGGCGTGAAAGGGAGACACACCTGCCCAGATGTGGACATGGACACACAAACTCGCTTATCGCTTATTGACTGACAAAACCGTGGCAGTTCAACTCTAGAGAACATAATGCAAAAGGGTGGCCGGCCGGTTCAGAGCAAAGTTCTCTCCAAGTCTAACACAGGCTTACAGAGGCATGGTGAATCGTGGAACTGCAGAATCGAGGGAACCCGCAGGTCCAACCTGCCCCCAGCAAGGCAATTCTATGATTCTAGCTCCTGTGGCCCCCCAAAAAAGGTTTTGTTCAATGGGTAGACATCGGAGCACACGCAGCATGGGAGAAGTCAACCGCAGGTGCAGAGAGACGCTGGCGTGTTTGAAAGACCGACCGCAACAACAAAGGGGTCGCCATGCGCAGAGGCACTTTATGCACAGCAGCGCTAAGAGTGAGCTGAAAATATATATTTTTGGAGCAGCAGTTCTGGAGGATCCCCCCCACTATATTCTCAAACTTCTGCTTTATTATGATATTGGGGGTAGCTATCTTATAGGGACGCGGGTGGCGCTGTGGTCTCAACCACTGAGTCTCTTGGGCTTGCTGATCAGAAGGTTGGCGGTTCGAATCCCCGCAATGGGGTGAGCTCCCATTGCTCGGTCCCTGCTCCTGCCAACCTAGCAGTTCGAAAGCACATCAAAGTGCAAGTAGATAAATAGGTACCACTCCAGTGGGAAGGTAAATGGCGTTTCCGTGCGCTGCTCTGGTTCACCAGGAGCGGCTTAGTCATGCTAGCCACATGACCCGGAAAAACTGTGGACAAACGCCGGCTCCCTCGGCCTATAGAGCGAGATGAGCGCCACAACCCCAGAGTCGTCTGCGACTGGACTTAACTGTCAGGGGTCCTTTACCTTTTATCTGTGGGATGTATAACACTGGTGCAGTCAATCACAACATTCCTAGAGTGTACACAAGGGGTCTTGGTCCTCCAGGTAGAGTTTCCTGTGCCAAGACTGAAATCACTTCCTTTGTGTGACCAGAAGTGGGAGTGGCCTTACCTGTAGCTATTCAAAGATACATGTGAGCTGCTACTCTCACTCTCTCTTCCCATCAGGACTCCGAGGATGCAACACCTCAAGAGATGCACTCTTGGCTTCCAGCCGAGAGGGCCCAAGTGGACCCTTCTCCCTTAAGGAGAGTGTCCACATGTACATACATTTAATCTAAGCTAGCCTGCCTTTCTGAGACTGTAGAAGCTTGAAATGACTGTGAGTAAAACCTTTATACTTTTATAAGCTTATGTGTCGTGTATTTTCTTTTAAGAGGGAACCAGGGGAAATATGTGCCAGGATCTGCCTTGTTCTAGAAGTTCATAGGAACTTAAACGCCACGCTTTGCTGCGCTTTATTGGGGATGAGAAACTCTGCTAGTTTGGAGCTTGTTAGCACAAGCTGGGATAGGAAATATTAAACAATATTCCCTCATCCACATTCCCACTCATCTCCCACATTATCTAGATCCCTTACTAAAGAACAAGAAGTACTGGAATGTGAAATAAAAACGGAGCTTCCTGTTGCTTATAAATAACCTGTTACATGACCTGGAGGGCAGCCACAGAAAAATAAATAAATTTGAAATCTATTTTACCCAACTGTTGTGGAGCTTCCAAGTTCTGTGAGTATCTACACATTAAGATCCGTATATCTCCCCTATTTTATTTCCGTTTAATTTTATTACTAATACGAAACTATGTTATGCATACTTTGAAGTTCTGAATTTGATTCTGTGCTCTTTTGAGATGCTCTGCAGACTAACTCAATAAATTCTAGTCTAGTGCTACGTGCTCACCAATCGCTGGTTATTGTTTCCTGAAGGTTAACTCCAAGGTACCTCTTGACTCCCAGAAAGAAGCCACGTAATTAATGCCGGGGACCCGGACCTGGAACTGCGTTGAGCGTGCCTCTCCAGCCTCGCAAAATGGGTTATTGCACATACTTAATATGCAACTCAAAGAGCTGCTTTTTAAAGCTAACCTTTACAGATTTAATAGAATAAAAGATGATATTGAAATGCCGCACTTTGGCGGAGATCTCCCGCCCGAGGCAAGACACGCACGGAATGCAATCCGGGGGGCTTTCGAGGAGCGGCCCCTCAGAGCCCCATCTGCTTGTGAGGCTCCAGCCTAGAGGCATGCCTAGGTGAAAGGAGAACTGACGTCTGCGCCAGAAAACGAAACGCCAAAATGTCAAGAGAGCCACCGCAACTCCTTGGGAACTTGCTGGAGCAATTCGCAAACCGAACACTCTGGGATGTACCGTGTTTTTCGCTCTATAAGGCGCACCTGACCATAGGACGCACCTAGTTTTTAGAGGGGAAAAGCCCCATTTTTTTGAGGATCAGCTCAAATTTCTGCAGCTTCTTTTGCAAAGGAGAAAAGCCCCATTTTTTGAGGACCAGCTCAAAGTTGTTGAGCTTACGTTGCAAAGGGGAAAACCCTGTTTTATGGGGTTTAACTCACAGTTCTGCAGCTTCAGGACGCCATTTCTACAGTTTCCAGACAGATAATCTAATCAGCGTCACATGTCGCTGGCGAAACAGCCTCCCTCTGCAAGGGGGCTGGGCTGGAATCTCTCTCCCTTATCTCTCCCCCCGATCGTTTGCTGAGCAGCTGCTCAGTGGGCTTCCTTTCAACACCCCCTTCTCTCTCTCTTTTTTTAAAAAAAGCACGAACTGCTTTTGCCCCTGGGCAGTTCAGCTCCAGGGACCACACATTCGCTCCATAAGACGCACAGACATTTCCCCTTACTTTTTAGGAGGAAAAAAGTGCGTCTTATGGAGCGAAAAATGCGGTAATCCATTGGTGCAATCAAATGCAACATTCCTTGTTTCCCTAGAGTTGTCTTGTTCTACCTTTTGCTGCCATGCTGCTCTCCTGCAGTCATTTTGCACTCTAAATGCAATTTTTATAGATTCAGGTAGGTAGCCGTGTTGGTCTGACGCAGTAGAAATATATATAAAAATATAAAATAGTCCAGTAGCACCTTAGAGACCAACTAAGTTTGTTCTTGGTATGAGGTTTTGTGTGCATGTGTATCTGAAGAAGTGTGCATGCACACGAAAGCTCATACCAAGAACAAACTTAGTTGGTCTCTAAGGTGCTACTGGACAATTTTTTTAAATATGTAATTTTTCTGTCTGCTGGCTCTCAGCCAGCAGCACACGAGTTCTGTCTCCATATGAGATTAACTCAGAGTTTCTTTGTGTAACTATTAAGCAAAGCTTGCCATTCAGGGATCAAATCGTGAACTGAAATGTGAGTAAACCTTTTGTTACTTTACTCAGAAAGACTCCCGTGTCTTCTGTATTCTTTTAAGAGGGATCAAAGGGGACACCAGGAATAATATTAACTAAGAGATTCAAACGAATCTGCAAACTAGCTTCCAGCTATGTTGAGGGGAATCTGCTCTGCTGCATCACTTACTAGTATGAGTGAAGGAAGGATAATACTTATTCAATATATCCTTTCTTACTATCTTTAACATTCCCACAAAAACAGCACGCCAAGTAAAAAGGGGAACATAAAATAGCCCAGAAACAGTGATTGTCAGACACTGACCCAAACACAACCTTTCAGCTTGAGTCACTAAAAACTCAATACCGTTATGACTTTCAATCAATATGCATTTATTACGGAAGGGTAGCAATATTAAGAGGGCCGCGGGTGGCGCTGTGGGTTAAACCACAGAGCCTAGGGCTTGCTGATCAGAAGGTCAGCGATTCGAATCCCCATGACAGGGTAAGCTCCCGTTGCTCAGTCCCAGCTCCTGCCCACCTAGCAGTTCGAAAGCACGTCAAAGTGCAAGTAGATAAATAGGTACCGCTCTGGTGGGAAGGTAAACGGCGTTTCCGTGCGCTGCTCTGGTTCACCAGAAGCGGCTTAGTCATGCTGGCCACATGACCCGGAAGCTGTATGCTGGCTCCCTCGGCCAATAATGCGAGATGAGTGCCGCAACCCCAGAGTCGTCCGCGACTGGACCTAATGGTCAGGGGTCCCTTTACCTTGACCTTTAGCAATATTTTAGTTTTTGTTTCAATAGCCCAGCAACCCGATTCTTGAGCTCCTCTGAGCTCATCAGCAACCTGCCTTGCAATGGCACTATGTCTAATTTGTCATGTATGCTACGAGGTTATACAACTTGTACCGTTAATATGCATAACAACTGGCTGCTCTGCACATTCGCCAGCTGATCTTTTTATGGAGAAGGGAATTTCCAAGTCGTAATAACAATAATATTCGTTGTTGCTTTGTTATTCATATGCCGCCCATCTGACCGGGTTGCCCCAGCCGCTCTGGGTGGCTTCTAGCAAAATATAAAAATGCAACAAAACCAAATACATCATCTCCATTGGGTGATTATGTATAATAGCTGGAGGATGCAGAAAATGGGAGTCCTGATAGGCACATTTCCCCAAAGCCTGTTGGAGATTATGTATATTGACCAGAAATTCTGCATAATTCCCTTTTTCCTCCTTCCCCCATATATCAGGCGCTTATTATACCTGCTGTGCCAGTGGAGACAGTTGTCGGCCCTTTTTCTCATCCCGTACAGGAAACAGGGATTTAAGCAGCTTTGGCATCTGAGGCACGAAGGACTTCACAGGACTCAAGTAGGATGCAGCCAGGCCAGCAAGTCCTAGGAATAACAATGACAACAATTATTTCAAAACTCTGCCTCATTATTCTGCCCAGACACTGAGGTCCAGCGCCGAGGGCCTTCTGGTTCCCTCACTGCGAGAAGCAAAGCTATAGGGAACCAGGCAGAGGGCCTTCTCGGTAGTGGCTCCCGGAACGCCCTCCCATCAGAGGTCAAATGGATCAACAACTACATGACATTTAGAAAATACCTGAAGGCAGCCCTGTTTAGGGAAGTTTTTAATCTGTGATGTGTTAATGTATTTTAATGTTTGTTGGAAGCCGCCCAGAGTGGCTGGGGAGAATATTATTATTATTCTGCCATCCCCTTGGCCTACTGAACGCCCACAACGCTATAAAAAGCCCACCCTGAACCACCTCCAAGCCTTTGGGCTGGTTCGGTTAAAGCCTTTCAATAAAGCAGTCTTTCAATAAAGCCACATGATTAACAAGCCATATATGCATGATATAACAGAATGTATAATGTTCACGCAGAGGATGAGATGGTTGGACAGTGTTCTCGAAGCTACTAACATGAGTTTGGCCAAACTGCGGGAGGCAGTGAAGGATAGGCGTGCCTGGCGTGCTCTGGTCCATGGGGTCACGAAGAGTCGGACACGACTGAACAACAAAATAATGTTCACGTGACTGAACCATTCAGCAACAGGTTGGGTATAGCAACAAAATCTTGGTGCCAACAAAACGTTCACAATTGGTTGATGGTGAGTAGATAGTAGAATTCTTCAACGGTTCAAATCAAAAATCTCATGGATGTAATAGCAGATGAAGCATATTTATATGAGTCTTGCAACATCACCATCCAGCCGAAATCAACACAAGTGGCACATGAGAAGGACGAAGAAGACCTGTCCTCCGGATTACTTAAGCATTCTGATTAGCACAACATGCGAAATATTCCACAGGCACAGCTAATCAGAATGCTTAACCTGAACTGATGAAGCTATATAGCGAAACCTGTGAGTAATCCGGAGGACAGGTCTTCTTCGTCCTTCTCATATGCCACTTGTGTTGATTTTGGCTGGATGGTGATTGTGTGGTGGTTTTGGTTGTTTATGGTTCATATTATCACCACAGTGATACTTTATGCTGTTTGTGTATACATATTCTGAAAACATGAATGTACTTAAATCAATAGTCATTCTTTGAGACACTTGTCTATTACACTCTAACAACACTTTACATTCTTAACTTTGTTTTTCAACCCGTTATCTTTCTTTAATCACTCGAAAGCTGGCAGGGTGTTCTCACCTGGGTCTGCAGAACCGTTCTGCTGTCGAGAGTCCGAGAGGCTTAACCTGGACCTGTTGGAATGCACTGAATTTTGTGATACGTCTTGCTGGCTTTCCCAACGACTCTAAAAAATAATTCAGAAAGGGGGCGGGGGGGGGGGGAAGAGAAACCGAGAGAGATAAAACCGGAAGTCCCCACACTCGGGAAATACTTGGCCAAAGTTTCCCGTAGAAAACGTCGCAAGCAAAAGAAGCAGAGCAGCAAGAACAGGAACCCTTGTCCCAAAGAACAATTCAATTCAAAGTGCTGTTTTTGACCCATAAAGCCTTAAAACGGCTCAGGGTCGCAATACCTCAAGGACCGCCTCTTCCCACACGAACCGATCTGGACCCTGAGATCATCAACCGAAGCCCTTCTTTGTGTGCCTTCTCCGTAAGAGGTCCGGAGGGTGGCAGCACGAGAACAGGGCCTTCTCTGCAGTGGCTCCCCATTTGGGAAATGCTCTCCCCAGGGAGACTTGCCTGGTACCTCTGTTGCATATCTTTAGGCACCAGGCAAAAGCAGTCCTCTTCTTCCAGGCCTTTGGCTAATTAAACAACCTATGGCCTTTGAAACTGGGGGGGTGGCATTGTTTTTGTTTTTTACCGTGTTGTGTATTTTTGTGTTTTGTGTTTTTATATTGTAAACAGTCCTGTGCTCCTCAGATGAAGGAGCGATATGGTAATTTAGTAACGTGCAAACAATGCTCTGTTGAGATTTCTAAACTGCAACCTGGTGCCTTTCAGAAGTTTCGGAATACAATTCCCCTTGACAGTTGCACTTTGGTTCTCGAACAGAATGTGTTCCGGGAGTCCGTTCGAAAACCAAGGCGTGGATTCCAATTGGCTGCAGGAGCGTGCTGCAGCCAATCAGAAGCCGCAGAAACCGCGCCGCATGTTTGGCTTCCGAAAATCGTTCGAAAACCGGAACACTCACTTCCGGTTTTTGATCGTTCAGGAGCCGAAACGTACGAGTTTCAAGGCGTTCAGCAACCAAGGTATGGCTGTATTATGGTTTAGACTGTATTATGTGGTGTATTATGTGGTGTATTAGGCTGTATTATGTGGTGGAGTCTCCTTCTTTGGAGGTCTTTAAGCAGAGGCTTGACAGCCATCTGTCAAGAATGCTTTGATGGTGTTCCTGCTTAGCAGGGGGTTGGACTGGATGGCCCTTGGGGTCTCTTCCAACTCTATGATTCTATGATTCTAGATATCCTGCAAGTCACAGAGTGGCTGGGGTATTAATAATAATAATAATAGACTCAGTCAGCCCAGCTACAATCCCATCAGCCCCATGGGTTGCGGCTGATGGGAGCTGTGGTCAAAAAAACATCTGGAGGGCACCAGGTTGGAGAAGACTGTCCTAAGCCCCCTGCAAAGAGTGCTGAGTAGCAATCAGATGGGCTTAATGATATCAGTCCGTAGAAAATATCCCGATCGCTTTGTCCCACAAGCGGCAGCTGCAGAGGTGATGCTTCTCTTCGGACAACGCAGAACCACAACACAGTTGTAGAGGTTACTGCTCTCTGGGGAGAACCTGGCCTAGCCTTCCGCAACCTAATTAGGAAATTAAGACAGGTTTAAGGAGCGCCTTTGGTCCAATGTGTGACCTGCTGTAATCAGAAGATTACGGCAATTGAGAACATTTTGCCCACAACGCCGTTGGAGGTTGCTCCTATCACCTACAGTTACCCCGCAATTTGTGGGTTGTTGTTGTTGTTGTTTTTTTTTTGCAAAGCCGTAATTTTATCATCCGCGATTACAGCACACGAAGCCCGGGGTGCTTGGGACGGAAGGCACAGAAAGAGCCAGATGTTTTGGACGGCAACTCCCATCCCTTGGTGGCACGGAGGATCCGTAACGTTCAAAGTGAGACATCAGCGTTGTAGACCTTCTTACAAGTTCAGGCTGAATCACGCCCACAGACCTATCGCTCCCCTGGTGCGGTTTCAGGCAGAGAGAGAGAGAGAATGATAGCGCTCATCACTCCAGCTCCCGAAAAGGATCGTAATAATAGGGAAAGACAAGAACGGACTTATTCATTATTTGTCTGGCGAAACCTCTGCCAAATGACTGGGCACAGAGGTCAGACTTCATTAAGCTAATTCTCAGCAGCCACTTTTAAGAACATCTTGCTCTCCCCTTGCCCTTGAAAGGTCGCCGCACAGATGCCTCAGCGCCTTCTGAACGATCTTTCGCCTTCCTGCCCCTCTCCATGCACCTGTTTTGCAGACGATCCCGGGAAGAAGCTGCGGGGAAACCACAGCTGTATCTTAGAATCATAGAATCATAGAAGAGTTGGAAGAGACCACAAAGGCCATCCAGTCCAACCCCCTGCCAAGCAGGAAACACCATCAAAGCATTCCTGACAGGTGGCTGTCAAGCCTCTGCTTAAAGACCTCCAAAGAAGGAGACTCCACCACACTCCTTGGCAGCAAATTCCACTGTTGAACAGCTCTTACTGTCAGGAAGTTCTTCCTAATGTTTAGGTGGAATCTTCTTTCTTGTAGTTTGAATCCATTGCTCCGTGTCCTCTTCTCAGGAGCAGCAGAAAACAACCTTTCTCCCTCCTCTATATGGCATCCTTTTATATATTTGAACATGGCTATCATATCACCCCTGAACCTTCTCTTCTCCAGGCTAAACATACCCAGCTCCCTAAGCCGTTCCTCATAAGGCATCGTTTCCAGGCCTTTGACCATTTTGGTTGCCCTCCTCTGGACACGTTCCAGCTTGTCAGTATCCTTCTTGAACTGTGGTGCCCAGAACTGGACACAGTATTCCAGGTGAGGTCTGACCAGAGCGGAATACAGTGGTACTATTACTTCCCTTGATCTAGATGCTATACTCCTATTGATGCAGCCCAGAATTGCATTGGCTTTTTTAGCTGCTGCATCACACTGTTGACTCATGTCAAGTTTGTGGTCTACCAAGACTCCTAGATCCTTTTCACTTGTACTGCTCTCAAGCCAGGTGTCACCCAACTCTTTAAAAGCCAAGAGTTGCTGCAGCTAGGCTGGATGGATCTTGGGTCGGATCCCGCAAGGCAAAATGTATAAGGTGAAAGGAAGCGAGCCCAAGCCCAGAGGGGGGAAATTAAGGTTTGCCTGGGGTCATAATCAAGGTGCTTCTTTTAACAGAAACCCCACTGAAGCGCTCCATTTTGAAAAACAAATAATGCTGGACCAGTTGCCACGAATATCTCATTTCATCAGCCAAAGGCTTGGGTATCAGAAAAACAACAACTTGCAAAGCTGATACCACTGATTCTACGTTTGGAAAAAACATACTCAACTTCTTGCTCTATTTGCTAAATTCACACCATGACTGATTCCTCTCCTCTCCACCCTGTCCAACACATACAAAGATATCTGAGCCCAGGCTTGGCCAACCTAGAAAGTTTTGGACTACAACTCCCATCAGCTCCAGCAAATGCGGCCACGCTGGCTGGTGTGGTCATGGGAGTTGTAGTCCAAAAAACAGCAAGGTTGGGGAGAGCTATCTACAAGGTCCTTCCTTCTGATTCTCATGATAGCCAGCGAGGGAGGAAAATAAATCTGGATGTTTATCTGGTGCTTCTGCTGACAAACAACTTAATGAATAATTCTCCCCAATTTCCTTGGACGGCTTTTTAACCGTTGCAGGCATAACAGGGCTGAAAACCAGTGGGAGTGAACAAGACCCCAAACAATGACCGACCCCCTGCGCCCGCAAACAGCCAAATGCTAAGCACCAAACATGGGCAGCAGCTCAACTTGATGAGCCTCCTGTTTTTACTGCCTGCTTAAAGGTAAAGGGACCCCTGACCGTTAGGTCCAGTCGCGGACGACTCTGGGGTTGCGGTGCTCATCTCGCTTTACTGGCCGAGGGAGCCAGCGTACAGCTTCCAGGTCATGTGGCCAGCATGACTATGCCACTTCTGGCGAACCAGAGCAGCGCACGGAAACGCCGTTGACCTTCCCACCAGAGTGGTACCTATTTATCTACTTGCAATGCGTGCTTTCGAACTGCTAGGTGGGCAGGAGCAGGGACCGAGCAACGGGAGCTCACCCCGTCGCGGGGATTCGAACCACCGACCTTCTGATCGGCAAGCCCTAGGCTCTGTGGTTTAACCTGCTTAGGAATGCAAAAAACCAACTTGCATGTGTGAGTCAAACACTGTTAGGCTGCACTCACAGATCACACAACCTGATCGCCACTAAACCAAGCAGGCGTCAGCTCACGCTCCAGACCACTGTCAACCCTGGGTTAAGCGCTCTCTGAGGCACACAAGAGAAAAGGGCAGGAAACAAGTATTATATATGCATTCCCATGCAAGACATCTGTGCGCAACCAAAGTCATGTCCAGGTACCGTCAAGAACCACCCTCCACATTTCATTCTAAATTTGCAAAAGAGCAGGGACGTTCCACACAGCCTATTCTGAGTCTGGGATTTTGGCGTTGGGGTGGGGGGCCTGGGACAACAAACATGGAGATTTTTGTGACTGTGGACAGCAGGGGCCTCTGCAGTTCTTGGCATGGGTGGGTGGGGGTGTCATGCACCTGCTTTTGGGGGTGCAGCCAAATCTACAACCTGACCGACACTTACTGTGCCCGCTGCAGAGTCTACTGGACAGCGGTCACTTACCGATGGGCCAAATTGCAAGACCGGTGACATGCCAAAGGAACCGTTAACTACTGAATGCTATACAAAGTCACCCATCCCATAGTTGAACCTCACCAGTTTGGTCTTGAAGACTGGCTCAGTGCTCACTGTTTTAACATTTCCAGCCTAGCTGGATAAAAGATTCGGAACGGACATTGGATTCGAGACGAACCAAATGTACAAAGTAACGTTAGACAAATTCACTGGAGGACGGCAGCGGGCTTGATAGCGAAACAAAACCTCCATGTTCAGTGGCAGTATAGCACCGAATACTAGGTGCCTGGGCACAAACAAAGTTTTGGGTTTCGTCTTCATGTCCTGCCTGTTGACTTCCCAGAAGGGTCCAGCTGTTCGCTGTTGGGACAGGATTCTGATCTCCCCGTGCAGTTCAACACACTTGATCCATGCGCTTGTTTATGCTTATAATTCCATTGGCTCGTGTGCATCTATTGCTACCCATTTTCATCCCCACGACACTGTAGTGTCTTTGGGGCAGATACCCAATGTATCTGGGGCTTATTTTGTGGTCTAAAGTTCTCTGCAAATTGATGGCACTGTACAAGAGATGGGATATCAGAAGCAAGACTTATTTGACTAGTCGGATAAAGTCAGCACGTTCACGGCTCAGGAAGCAACACGCGATCCACACTGACATGCTGACCACCACCTTCCGAAGAGTTGTGCCTATTCCCAGGTTAACAAGCACAGGGCGAAAACGAAGAACGACAACAACATTTCCAAAGCAGGTTTTAAGGGTTAGTGAGCAAGGAGGTTGACGGGAAAGCACTCCAGAATGGGATAATAGATTTATCCGTTCATTAGGTGAACCTAATGAATTAGTTACCTCTGCCTGGACCTTTGGATACTGACACATGCAATGAGGGGTGGATACCGTTGAAGGGTTAAGAAACAAAAACATAAAAGAAAGAAAGAGAGAACAATGAAAATCCGGATTACGAATGATTCTGCACACCCCGCCCTCCCCACCCCAGCGCAAATTAAGAGCCCCCTTAGCTTGGTCGGGTTGTTTTGCAGATGCTCCGGAATCTGGCAGAAATATTGGGAAATGAAGAAGCCGCCACCCCCCAAAAAAGGAGCCACGGATTTCCTCCAACGAGGCGCAGCCCAGCAGAAGCGAAACACTCAAGTCCCGTTGGCTTCCAAGCAGGAGAAGCAAGGAAGCACCCAACTCGCTCTCACCGCAAGCAACAGGACTGAGAAAGTGCTTAGCTGTAGATGGAGCAAGCTGCCTTCCACTGAGTCAGAGCCACCGGTCTACCTAGCTCAGCGCTGTCTGCAATGACTGCCAACAGCTCCCCGGCTACCTGGGCAGAATTCCTTCCCAGCCTTTCCTGGAGGTGCCTGGGATTGCACCGCCTACGGTCCTCCCCCAGTTTGCACTTAATGGACACAAGTGCTAAACTGTAACCCGAAAAAGGGTTGGGAAGAAGATTCCTCCGCTCAGCCAGGGCTGAATGGAAGCTACGTCCCAGCATCCCGTTCCGTTACAACAACAATAATAATAATAATAATAATTTTTTATTTGTACCCCGCCCATCTGGCTGGGTCTCCCCAGCCACTCTGGGCGGCTTCCAACAAACACAAAATACATTAAAATATCACAGGTTAAAAGCTTCCCTAAATAGGGCTGCCTTGAGGTATTTCCTAAATGTTATGAAGTTGTTGATTGCTTTGACCTCTGATGGGAGGGCGTTCCACAGGGCGGGTGCCACTACCAAGAAGGCCCTCTGCCTGGTTCCCTGTAGCTTTGCTTCTCGCAGTGAGGAAACCGCCAGAAGGCCCTCGGCGCTGGATCTCAGTGTCCGGGCTGAACGGTGGGGGTGGAGACGCTCCTTCAGGTATACAGGACCGAGGCCGTTTAGGGCTTTAAAGGTCAGCACCAACACTTTGAATTGTGCTCGGAAACGTACTCGGAAACGTTACAAGGGCGGAAGAAGCGGCAGATAAATCTTGCCTTGCATGCAGAATGCCCCTGGTATCAGTTTGCATTTCGTAGTGCAGAAAGTATTGATCTAATGTGTAGAGCCAATGTGAAAGACCTACATTGGCTCCCAGTACGTTTCCGGGCACAATTCAAAGTGTTGGTGCTGACCTTCAAAGCCCTAATAAAACAAAATAAATTCCTTCCAGTAGCACCTTAGAAACCAACTAAGTATGTTAATGGTATGAGCTTTTGTATACATGCACAGTTCTTCAGATAAAACACGAAAGCTCATACCAATAACAAACTTAGTTGGTCTCTAAGGTGCTACTGGAAGGATTTTTTTATTTTGTTTCGACTACGGCAGACCAACACGGCTACTTACCTGTAATTTAAAGCCCTAAACGGCCTCAGCCCAGTATACCTGAAGGAGCGTCTCCACCCCCATCGTTCTGCCCGGACCCTGAGGTCCAGCGCCGAGGGCCTTCTGGCTGTTCCCTCACTGTGCGGTGAGGTTACAGGAAACCAGGTAGAGGGCCTTCTCAGTAGTGGCACCCGCTTTGTGGAACGCCCTCCCATCAGATGTCAAGGAAATAAACAACTATCTGATGTTTAGAAGACATCTGAAGGCCGCCCTGTTTAGGGACGTTTTTAATGACTGATGTTTCAATGCATTTTTAATCTTTTGTTGGAAGCTGCCCAGACACCGTTTTAAGCTAGGCTTAAGTATGTCTTTGCAACTGAATTAGCATGTTAAGCCTGCCTGAACAACGCTGCTGGATCCGTTACTCTTCAGCAAGTATTCTGTGCGAGTAAACATTTGTTTTGCCTTTTGCAAGACTGTTTGTGTTATTGTTATTTTAAGGGGGAAATATCAGGAGAATCCAGTCTGCCTTAGAGCATCTCAGATGACTTTAAAGGCTAAAACTAGCCTATCTAAGCTTCCCTTTTAAGCTGAAAAGGGATAGCACTGAACTCACAAACGTGAGGAAGGAAAGATAAGATCTAATAAACAGAACCTCTCCTAGCATCTATTCAAATTCAATTCCTGGCTTCTCCAGGCGAGGCTGGGCGACATCCTTGTCTGAAGTCCTGCAAAGCTGCTGCCTGCCAGTGAAAGCAATACTGAGCTACGTGGACCAATGGCTGGGATCAGCGTAACACAGCTGTCTATGCTCCTAACAGGGCATTTTCCGTACTGCTAGGGTGCACTCTCTCATAAATGTTTGTTTAAAAACAAACAAACTGCTAAGCAATTCTGAAATCTTACTTTGTAAGTTGCAAGGCTGTACGGCGGGTTTAGATCCTGGCGGCTTCCGGAGAGCTGGAAGAGTGAAAAGAAAGAGGGGACTTTAATAAAGAAAAAAACCCTTTGCTAACTTTTTTTTGTGTGTGGCAAAAGTTAACAGCTAAAATAAGAGAACCTAATGGTGAATGTTTTGTGGAAGAACGGAAATCCTTTCTTGGATTATTTAAAGAAATATTATTATATGATGAACACGTGAGCAGGATTTGAACTCTAACAGAAGGGGTTAGAGATTATAGTAGCTTTGTTGAGGTTTAAGAGACAGAAAACAGCGTGGAGACAGAAACAGCATGGAAAAGCGGGGGGGGAGTCGGGGGGAGAGTTTTTATTATGTATTGAAGAAGAAGAAGAAGAGAAGGGTTTGGATTTGATATCCCGCTTTATCACTCCCCGAAGGAGTCTCAAAGCAGCTCACATTCTCCTTTCCCTTCCTCCCCCACAACAAACACTCTGTGAGGTGAGTGGGGCTGAGAGACGTCAGAGAAGTGTGACTAGCCCAAGGTCACCCAGCAGCTGCATGGGGAGGAGCGGAGATGCGAACCCGGTTCACCAGATTACGAGTCTACCGCTCTTAACCACTACACCACACTGGCTCTGTATGTGTGAACTTTTGGAAAACTTGATTTTAAAGGAAAAGGTATGCAAGAAGAGGTGAGCTGAGCTCCCCCACATGGATTCTGGAGCCTTCCACACACCTCTGCTCATGCCCTTCTTGGCTTGGCAGCAGAGGTGGATGCCAGCCCTCACCTGAAGGACAGGTGTGCTTACAAAGGTACTGAGACTGGTGGAGTGGTCCCCGTTCCCAAGCACATACTGTTCCCCAGCTGCAAGAAGAGGTGCCACATTTCTCTGCCACACTGCCGCCCACCGTTGCCAAGCATTTCCCGGGGCAGGGGAAGCACAATTGCGGAGACTCACTCGGTTGACGTTGGGCGAGCTGAGGCTCTTTCGGTAGAGCTTTCCTTTGCCCGTTAGCTGTTCCTTCACCGCAACCTCCTGTGACAGAGAAATAAAATAATAATAATAATAATAATAATAATAATAATAATAATAATAATATATTTATACCCCGAATCATATATACGGCGGGTTTTTATTTCCCCCCTTATACAAAATGTCCCAAATGAATCTCTGCGTCTCAAATGCCTTATTGAAGACACGAATCCTGAGTTCACGATGAAAGTGGCCAAATATTGCGCAGCAGCTATAAAACTTAGAGAACAAGCGCTGTCACTGACACGAGCAAGATCCTAATGGCGATCTTTAATTATAACCATGAGCCCAGCGTTCAATACACATACGATATATGCTGTAGCATATCTAAACACATATGTATCACCCTGGTTGGAAAATTTTAATGTTTTTGTATTAATGTTTTATCAGCTGGTCTTTGACCGTTAAATAAAGAATCTATCTATCTATCTATCTATCTATCTATCTATCTATCTATCTATTTATACCCCACTCACTCTGGGTGGCTCCCAACAGAATATTAAAAACATGACAAAACATCCAACATTAAAAGCTTCCCTAAGCAGGGCTGCCTTTCAGATGTCTTCTAAAAGTCAGAAAGTTGTTTATTTCCTTGACATCTGGTGGGAGGGTGTTCCACAGGGCGGGTGCCACCACCGAGAAGGCCCTCTGCCTGGTTCCCTGTAACCTCACTTCTCGCAGGGATGGAACCATCAGAAGACCCTCAGAGCTGGACCTCAGTGTCCGGGCTGAACGATGGGGGTGGAGACGCTCCTTCCGGTATACTAGGCTGAGGCTGTTTAGGGCTTCAAAGGTCAGCACCAACACTTTGCTCGGAAACGTACTGGGAGCCAATGTAGGTCTTTCAGGACCAATGTAGGTCTTTCAGAAACAAGAGGAACGGTAAGTATCTGAGCTGAACAAAGACAAGGGGGGTGGGGAACGCCTGTTCTTTGCAGACATGAGGCCTACAAACGTAATATTCTTCCAAAAAATACTTATCTATTTATTACAAATAGGAATCCAACAGGAAGAATCCCCAGGGTCCTGTGATTTTGCATCAGAGGCCAAAGCTCCACAGCAAACCAATAGCCACGTGGCGTTTCGACTCGTCATCTGCTCACCTGACGCAGCCGGTCCAAAGTAAGGATGTTCTCAACGGCCAAGACACTCCGAAGGTACTTCTCTATCCGGGCTTCCGAATCGGCTGAAGCTGCGTTCTCAACGTTGGCAGCCATTCTCGCCAGGGCCTCCCTCTCCTCTGCCCCCTGGGCATCCTGGAAGGAAGACAAGCCGGCCAGAGTAAGCAGCGCTCCAATAATAATAATCCTTAATGGGAAGGCTGCAAATAGGAGCAGAGGGGAGCGCAATACCAGTCTCCCCTCCTGCAATAATAATACAATAATAATTTATTCTTTATACCCCACCCATCTGGCATTGGGTGCCTTACTCCAATGCACAAAGACTCAGCCAGATGGGTGGGGTACAAATAATAAATTATTATTATAAATTATTATTATTATCTCAGAACTGTAGAGTTGGAAGGGACCCAAAGGGTCTTCTAGCACAGCTCTCTGAGATAATTCAAACCGACAGACAGCCTAAAAATAAAACAGTCATCATAACAGTCCTCTCCCCCAAACTTTTACAGGCCATAGATTATTTAATAGCCATAGGCCAGGGTCAAGAGGAATGTTTTTTGCCTTTGCACTTAAAGACATGTAATGATGGTGCCAGGTGAGCCTCTCTGGGGAGAGCGTCCCACAACCAGGGAGCCACCACAGAAAAGGCCCCGTTCTCTTGTCGCCATTATGCAAACGCTCTATATGACAGCAGTTGAGGGAAGAGGCTTCCCCCCACCCCTTCTTAGCTCTGCAAAATAAAATAAAATATATATTCACCTCTGGGATATTTGAGACGATTTCAAAGGTGACTCCGCAACCAGGAACGGAACTTCGGTAAGACATTCTTCTCAGGAAACTCTGAGCAAAACCCTGGGGGGGGGGGGAGAGGAAAACTCGCAGCTTCAAATAAGTTGATGGCAAATACAAGGAGGACTCTTTCAATGGGAGGAAGCCAATATGCACACCAGCAGCAGCCTAGCGCGAGAAAATAACAAGCAGCTCCCATTCAGCTCGAAGGAAGGCAAAATAGAGGCCTTTTACAATCTGCAATTCCTGTTCCTGTTCCACCCAAAAAAAAACATATGCACAACTATGATCACCAGCCAGCTGAGAAAGGTTTTAGTTGACCTGTCACCTGCTTTTAAGCAATTACCGTATTTTTCGTTCTATAAGGCGCACCTGACCATAGGACACACCTAGTTTTTAGAGGGGAAAAGCCCCATTTTTGTGGATCAGCTCAAATCTCTGCAGCTTCTTTTGCAAAGGAGAAAAGCCCCATTTTTTGAGGATCAGCTCAAAGTTGTTGAGCTTACTTTGCAAAGGGAAAAAATCCTGTTTTATGGGGTTTAACTCACAGTTCTGCAGGAAAGGGAGCCATTTCTACAGTTTCCAGACGGATAATCTAATCAGCCAGTCCCATGTCGCTGGGGAAACAGCCTCCCTCTGCAAGGGGGCGGGGCTGGAATCTCTCTCCCTTATCTCTCTCCCCGATCGTTTGCTGAGCAGCTGCTCAGTGGGCTTCCTTTCAACACCCCCTTCTCTCTCTTTTTAAAAAAAAAGCACGATCTGCTTTTGCCCCAGGGCAGTTCAGCTCCAGGGACCACACATTCGCTCCATAAGATGCACAGACATTTCCCCTTACTTTTTAGGAGGAACAAAGTGCGTCTTATGGAGCGAAAAATACGGTATATTCAAATTGATCCCGTTTAAACCCATGGCAACCTTTTAGAGCGTGCAAGGAATTGGTATGAAAACCAAGAACTATTCTTAAATGGAAAGGTCACTTTCGGGGCGGAGGCAGCGGAGGGGAAGAAAACCCAATACAGTCGTACCTCTGGTTACGGCCGCTGCGGGTTGCGTTCATCACGGGATACGAATGCGCTGAACCCGGAAGTACTGGAACAGGTTACTTCCAGGTTCGGCAGAGCGAGCATGTGCAGAAACGCTCAATCGCACGGCGAGCATGCGCAGATTCGGCGCTCCAGGTTGCGCGCTGCTCAGGTTGCGAACGGACCTCCGGAACAGACCCCGTTCGCAACCTGAGGCACCACTGTACACAGAATTGTAGAGTTGGAAGGGACCCCAGATGCCATCTAGTCCAACCCCCTGGAATGCAGGTATCAAAGAAAAAGCATGCACAGCTCTGCATTTGGTGCCTCGGGTGATGGAGGACATCCACACACCGAAATATATGTCGGTTGTCCTGGTTTCTGGGACCTCCCCCATCTTTCCTGCAGATGGAAGGATCTGTGGGGCTGAGTGTCCCTGAGAGGCTCCATGCCACATTGGAAACAGGATTTGTTACGGTTAGAGATGCTTGGATCCCCTGAAAGCAAACATGCAGAATATAATTGCTTTTAAGCAATTATATTCAAATTGATCCAGTTTAAATCCATGGCAACCTTTTAGAGCGTGTCAAGCAGAGGCTTGTCAAGCGTGTCAAGCAGAGGCTTGACAGCCACCTGTCAGGAATGCTTTGATGGTGTTTCCTGCTTGGCAGGGGGTTGGACTGGATGGCCCTTGGGGTCTCTTCCAACTCTACGATTCTATGATTCTCTGTGAATTGACCTCAAGTTTCTTGCGCTGGCGCAAATGTTACGTTCACATAGATGACCTAGTCTGGATGTTGCCACCTGCTCTTCCAGGGAAGGCAAGACCGTCCGATCTGCCAGTGGCATCAGAGAAGGAGGAGGCTAACTTCCCCTCCTGCAAGGGGAAATTTGTGTGCTTCTGGCTACCAGCTCTGCTCCTAGCAGGGGTGTAGGAAGTGAGGGGCAGGGAGGGCGATTCGCCCCAGGTTCCATCATGGAGTGGGGTGACATATTATCAAGGAACAATTACCGCCCTACTAGGGCGGTTAATAAAAAATTTTTTTTTATAAAAAATAAATGCCTGCTCCAAAGGCCTTATCTTACTACACTAGGGATTATATAGCTATATATGAAATTTCATGCATATCAATTAATATCTTGACCCTCCTCCACGAAAATAGCTGTTTACTTGGCCGTTTTCCTATGTCGTGAAGGCTGAAATTTCAATTCAGTGGAGCACTACTGTTCCCAACCCTAACCCTGCAGAAAGCCGTCTAATTAAACTTTAATTTGATTTTGACGTGTTTTTAGGAGGTAATTTAATTATTGTTTGATTTTATACCAATGTTATGTATCTGATGATAGCCGCCCTGAGCGCGACTTTGGCTGGGGAGGGCAGGATATAAATAAAAGTTTTTTATTATTATTATTATTATTATTACTTATTATTATTCCTTTGTAAGAAAATATGAAATACCGTAAAACCATTTTTGCAGGCAAAAAATAATATATAAAAATAATGATCAATGTGTGTTGGGGGGGGTGACAAGAAATTTTCCGCACCGGGTACCACCTGACCTTCCTACACCTCTGGATCCTAGATTTAAGCTGGGGGGGAGGTGTTTCTGGGGTTTTTTACTGTTCTTTATCAGGGGAAAGTGAGTCAGAACCAACACTGGTATCGGGGAGGAGTTGGTGCTCTTACAGACAACCCAGAGCGTGCATAGAAGGAGCTGCATACAACTGCATCGTAAGAACAGCAACTTGAAGAATTTGTGCTTGCTTTTCCCTCTTCCCTCCCCTTCCCTTTTTCCTTGCATGCTGTGTCTTTCCAGATCAAGAGCCGGCAGGCAGGGACTGTCTTAGGACTGGTTTTAGTTAGCCTCTTTGGGCAGAGTATAAATGCTGCAAATGAACAAATGAATTACAGAAAACCTAGGAAGGTGACGACTTAACCTGCAGAACTAGCGCAAGCCTCTATCTTATTCTATTTTTTTTCTCGTGAGCTCAGAGTTATTTGTGCTTCGAATTGCAGACGAGTCTGGCCATTGAATCCTTGGCCAGAGAGATCATTGCCAGCAATGATTTAAGACGGGGCAGAGCCATTGTTTATGCTGACAGGGTGCCTCGCGAGGTTAAAATCCCGACTCCTGAATTAATGCAGAGATGAGTCATCCCAAGCTTGCTGCAAAACGACTGGGCGCCTCGGAAGGTTATTGATACGCTTTTGAAATGCACATTTGGGCTGCATGTCGGAGGCGGCGCTGAATAGCTAAGAAGTCCAAGCAGAAAGGAATTTGTGGAGGGTGTGCGGAAAACACGGAGGGGGTCACAGCCGAGGAGTGGAGGTCGTGGTCTGCAAAGCAGAAGGTCCCATGTCTGATCCTCAACCATCTCAAATTCTCACCTCTGGGAAAAGGGCTGGGAAATATCTGAACTTGAGAGCTCCTCAGGGAGGAGAAGGCTGCTGTACCTCTCCTCCCTGAAGCTCTACCTCTCTTTCAAATCAGAACCAGTGAAGGCGGTGAAGGTCCTGTGTGAGTGCCTGGAGGCGGTTAGAGGATGGATGGCAGCTAACAGATTGAGGTTGAATCCTGACAAGACAGAAGTACTGTTTTTGAGGGACAGGGGGCAGGCAGGTGTGGGGGATTCCCTGGTCCTGAATGGGGTAAGTGTGCCCCTGAAGGACCAGGTGCGCAGCCTGGGAGTCATTTTGGACTCACAGCTGTCCATGGAGGCGCAGGTTAATTCTGTGTCCAGGGCGGCTGTCTACCAGCTCCATCTGGTACGCAGGATTAGACCCTACCTGCCCGCAGACTGTCTCGCCAGAGTGGTGCATGCTCTAGTTATCTCCCGCTTGGACTACTGCAATGCGCTCTACGTGGTGCTACCTTTGAAGGTGACCCGGAAACTGCAATTAATCCAGAATGCGGCAGCTAGACAGGTGACTGGGAGTGGCCGCCGGGACCACATAACACCCGTCCTGAGAGATCTACATTGGCTCCCAGTACGTTTCCGAGCACAATTCAAAGTGTTGGTACTGACCTTTAATGCCCTAAACGGCCTTGGTCCTGTATACCTGAAGGAGCATCTCCACCCCCATCGTTCTGCTTGGACACTGAGGTCCAGCGCCGAGGGCCTTCTGGCGGTTCCCTCACTGCGAGAAGCAAAGCTACAGGGAACCAGGCAGAGGGCCTTCTCGGTAGTGGCGCCCGACCTGTGGAACACCCTCCCAGCAGAGGTCAAAGGAATCAACAACTACATGACATTTAGAAAACACCTGAAGGCAGCCCTGTTTAGGGAAGTTTTTAATCTGTGATGTGTTAATGTATTTTAATATTTGCTGGAAGCCGCCCAGAGTGGCTGGGGAGACCCAGCCAGATGGGAGGGGTACAAATAATAAATTATTATTATTATTATTATTATTATTGTCAATGGCCGCTGGGAATCAACAGGAAGTTCCTGCAAAGGTGGGCGGGTGAAGTTTTGCAGTTCCCCCAAATGCTCCACTTCCAAGGTGTCCCCCAAAAAGCTAGCAGCTGAACAGAAACGTGGGCAAACGAGATATTTAAGTGGATTCAAGGGGCAGGGGGTTCATATGACCCCAGGAGAATTGACAGTGAAACAGGGCCAGAGGTTATGGGATGAAATGGAAAAGCATCACAGGATCATAGAATGGTAGAGCTGGAAGGCACCCCAAGGGTCATCTAGTCCAACCCTCTGCATTGTAAGGCATCTCTTTTGTTTTGCTCGCATCTCTCCCGCGTGCTGCGAGGACTTCTTCCTCCATCTCCCCCACAGCACGGAAAAGCACAAGGGGTAACGTAAGGAAACCCAACCGATACTAAATTAAGGAAGTTAAAAACCGTCGCACAAACCACAACAGCACCCTGAGTTTCAGGGTGGAAAAAGAGCAGCATGGAGGGAACTCATCCAGATCACGGCTCAGGGGCTTAAAAAATGATAATGCAAGAGGAGAGCACTGCATGAGTGCAAGGAAGAAGAAGAAGAAGAAGAAGAAGAAGAAGAAGAAGAAGAGGAGGAGGAGGAGGAGGAGGAGTTTGGATTTTATATCCTGCTTTATCACTACCCGAAGGAGTCTCAAAGCGGCTCACATTCTCCTTTCCCTTCCTCCCCCACAACAAACACTTTGTGAGGTGAGTGAGGCTGAGAGACTTCGAGAAGTGGGACTAGCCCAAGGTCACCCAGCAGCTGCATGGGGAGGAGCGGAGACGCGAACCCGGTTCACCAGATTACGAGTCCACCACTCTTAACCACTACACCACACTGGCTCTCCCGGTGAGGTGTTTGCCCATCTAACGTCTTCACAGACACCTGTCTGTCCTCAGAATGCAAAGGGCCTTAGAGCAGAGCCCTTTTGCAAAGAACTGTGCACAAAGGGGAAGATCAGGGGCAGTGTAAAATATATATATTTTTGACACATCACCAGTGCATCCCAAAGGTGTTCTTACATAACTGGCCATTCTGGGATGATGATGATGGTAAGGAAAGCGGGAAAGGGGTTAATTTTCCGTGAGTCGGCAGAAATATGGTTCCCCACCACCTCACAGTGCAGCTGAAGGCACCTTATCTGTGTTGCTGGGCAAACCAGCACAGTAGCGCTGGGTAGATAAGGGATCAAGTCACAGCAGTACAGGGGAATCTGCTGGAGACATGGAGACTGTTGGAGAGATCCTGTGCAAATGTGGAAGGCTTCGTGAAGAGCTCATCTGAGGGACGTTGGGCAGCTTGCAAGACTTCTGGACTCAAGAGAACTCTTGCAGTTGCAGGACTTTGTGAGCAAATGGATTTTTGCACTTGCTGTGTGGACTCTGTCTTTGTAAGCCGGAACCCTCTCTGGGCTCAGAGAGTGGAGACTTCTTGTAGCAACTGTAAATAGTTTTTGTGTGTATGCAAAGTAAAATCTATCTCTGCTACATAGTTGTTTCCTGCAGTGAGCTTAACTGCTTGGCTGAACTTCTGTAGTGCACTGTGGAGTCCCAGGAAGACAGGTGACCCATCTGGATTCACTTAGGCAAAAGGACCATGCCTCAGTGGCAGAGCAACCTGCTTTGCATGCAAAGGGTTCCAGGTTTGGCCCCCAGGTTTGAATCCCTGCGATGGGGTGAGCTCCCGTCGCTCGGTCCCAGCTCTTGCCAACCTAGCAGTTCGAAAACACATCAAAGTACAAGTAGATAAATAGGTACCACTGTGGCGGGAAGGTAAACGGCGTTTCCGTGTGCTGCTCTGGTTTCGCCAGAAGCGGCTTAGTCCTGCTGGCCACATGACCCGGAAAAACTGTCTGCGGACAAGCGGCGGCTCCCTCGGCCTGTAAAGCGAGATGAGCGCCGCAACCCCGGAGTCGGTCACGACTGGACCTAATGGTCAGGGGTCCCTTTACCGTTACCTATTATTATCATTATTATTATTACAGTCGTACCTCGGAAGTCCGTTCGACTTCTGAAAAGGGGTCCTTTACCTTATTTTTATCTCTAGGTAGGGCTGGGAAAGAATCTGTCTGAAACCCTGGACAGACTCTGGCAGTCAGTGTGGACAGCGCTGAGCTAGATAGAAGGCCGCTTCCTCTATTCCAAGCATAGGCAACCTTGGCTCTCCAGATGTTTTGGGACTACAATTCCCATCATCCCTGACCACTGGTTCTGTTCGCTAGGGATCATGGGAGTTGTAGTCCCCAAACGTCTGGAGAGCCAAGGTTGCCTATGCCTGCTCTATTCCTACTTGCCCTTGTGAAGTGAGGCAGGAAAAAAAGCGCACACGCATACCTCACATTCCAGTCACAACAGCCACATCCCAGCACACAGGGCAACAGAAAAAGGGGGTCACAAACGCCGGCGAAACAAAGCTGGCTACATGAGATGACAAGAGATGGGGTGACCTGCTGGCAACGTAGATTTGCTGAAGCACAGTTTGCTCGCATGCAGCAAAGGCCCATGTATACAACCTGCCCAACGCTGCCTGTTTACAAAAAAAGAAAACCCCACAAGGCACCAAGGGGAATGAATGAAGCATCTTATTCCAGTGGCAAAGGATGCTACAACACAAGCGGTCCTCGGTACTTCAGCTCCTCGCACACATCAAAGCCATGCAGTTAGAGGCATTGGCACGGGGGCCGAATCGGCAAGGGGTTACTACCCTCCTGAAGCCTCTCTGCAGCATTCTCACGACTGCCACGGAGCCCGGAGCAAGGAAGAGAGGAGGAAAAGGAAAGAAAGAGTCAGTTGAGGCAGGAGGGTTAAGCTTGCAGGAATGCTCCACGGCTGAGTCCCAAAGATGACGGGTGAAGCCAGTGGATCCCCTTCTCCAAATCCCCAGGGATCAAAGAAGCAGAGGAAAGGGGGCACGCCAAAAGTCATTTTTAATTGAAAACACTAAACTAGAAACAAAATTTAAAAAAATCCTTCCAGTAGCACCTTGGAGACCAACTAAGTTTGTTCTTGGTATGAGCTTTCGTGTGCATAAACCTGGTGATGACAGTTAACGACTGCAATTGGTCTTATAGGAAAAAGCAAGGGGTGAGATGACCAAAAATAGCTTTATCATGTATAATGAGATAAGAATCCAATGTCTCTATTCAGACCAGGTCTCTCCATGGTTTTAAGATTGGTAATCAGTTGCAATTCAGCAACTTCTCTTTCCAGTCTATTTCTGAAATAGACTATTTTACCTCTCCTATCAGCCAATCTCCCATTCCCACCACCCTTCTGAGTAATACCCCTCCCACCCTCTCACTATATATAAGGGTCTGGTGACTTCTGTTTCAGTGTATCTGAAGAAGTGTGCATGCACACGAAAGCTCATACCAAGAAAAGACTTCGTTGGTCTCTAAGCTGCTACTGGAAGGAATTTATTTATTTTGTTTTGACAACGGCAGACCAACACGGCTACCTACCTGTAACTGGAACTAAACTAGAAAGACAGCCATTTCTTTTGAGGCAGGGGCGGAGGAAGGGGGTGCGGTGGGGGCGGCCCACCCCAGGTGTCACCATTGAGGAGGGTGACAAAATGCCGGGTGGCGCTCGCCGCAGGGCCTGCAGCGCGCCCAAGCCACGCATCTCTCCTGGGAGAGACACGGTGGTTTGGGTGCGCACAGGCGCCACGCTGCCCCAGACGGTCCGGCTGCCGCCTCCCCCTCAGCTGTAGGGCGGCTGGGTGGCAGACTCTGGAGGCCCCGCGGAGCGTCCTGCCCCGGCTGGCCCCACCCCTGGGCACACGCACCACCCCTGGCGCCCTATCGGCTTGCTCCGCCGGTGTTTTGAGGCATCCGCTGTTAGCAAGAAGTAGAGATTTGCCCCAATATTTCCACTTCGTCCCATGTTAAGAGATGTTCATCAGGGCCACCTCTTCGGCTAACTTGCCCTAGACCTAGACCTATGTAACTTCCTGACATAGTCACTGTCGACATGCCCTGCTATTGCTTCTTATTTTATCTGTTTTACTCAGCATGATTTTACACTTAAAGTTTTTAAATGTATTTGTACAAAATGTATAAAATGTACCTGTTGTATTTTATGTACATTCGCGACAGGTTTCCGCCTGGTTTCTCATTATGTGCTATGGCCATATGGCTAATGCAATAAATAATATTTTGATTTGAGAGATGTTCATCAAAACCATGCCTTGGGATTTCCTGCTCGCTGCAACGGCAGGAATGCTTCTAGGAGTGCAACTGCATGACGCCGAGAGCAAATGAAGATAACTAGCGCCTAGGAGGGCTGCTGTACCTGCTTGCCGTAGACGCTGACGCAAATCCGCTTGCGGAGGACCAGCTGCATCTCGGCCGGGTGGCTGAGCTGGACCGTCACTCGAACAATCAGGAAGACCCTCTGCTCGGCGGCTGTCCCTCTGCTGAGCTGTGCGCAGTTGTGGACTGTGGAGTCCCAGGAAGCTTCAGCCTTCACCTGCGAAACAACACACAAACACAACATCCTTGGTCAACATGCCAACATCCTTCTTTGTCTGTAAGCCACATTTCCAGGGTAAAATCCCGCTCAAAGAGGCTCACAACTGGGGAAAGGGTCTTCTTAGTGGCCGCTCCCAAACTTTGGAACTCCCTGCCTAGTGAAGTTAGACTGGCTCCCTCCTTGTCCTTCCTGAAGGCTGTTTCTTTTACTTTTCAGGTTTATACATTTCATTAATTTTACAATCGTTTTAACATTTCAAAACTGGACTTCCTTCCCCCCTCTTTCTGCGGTTCGTTAAAAATATTTTTTTAAATGTCTTATGCATATCCAAATTCAGTTAATTTGCTCATTTGTTTATTTACTTTAAATATATACTCTTATCAAACTGCAGCTTATTACAATAATCCTGCCAATGCTCTTATCTCTTTGCTTATCTGTAAATATTCAATAAACCATTTCCATTCTTTTATAAAAGGTTTGTTATCTTAATTTCTTATTCTTCCGGTAAGTTTTGCCGTTTCTGCATATTCCACAAGTTTTTGTATCCATTCTTCCTTTGCTGGGACTTCTGCTTCTTTCCATTTTGGGGCGAGTAGCATTCTTGCCAGTTTAGTAGCATACATGAATAAGTTTCGATACAGTTTACAGTTTCGATACAGCCCTGTGGAACGCCCTCCCATCAGATGTCAAGGAAATAAACAACTCTCTGACTTTTAGAAGACATCTGAAGGCAGCCCTGTTTAGGGAAGTTTTTAATGACTGGTATTTTAATGTATTTTTAATCTTTTGTTGGAAGCCGCCCAGAGTGGCTGGGGTATAAATAATAAATTATTATTATTATTATTATTATTATTATTATTATTATTATGCCCTTGGCAAGTACAGTATCATCCTCATCATCTTTACCTTCTTTAGGAGTGAGCTGCAGCTTCAAACTAGCCTCAGAATGAAATTCAGAAGTTATTTAAAGAAATATTGTAATATTTGAATTTAGTAATGTTTCAGAAGACCAAAAGAGGCTCAGATTAGAAATAGATGTTTAGTAGATAGGATAAGTTTTAGTATTTAGGAATTATGATTTAGAGAGTATGTGAAATAAGTATACAAATAAAGATTAGGAGAATGACAAGATAAAAATTCAGAATAATAAGGAGTAAAGAGGTAAATAAACGTAAGAAATTGCTCTACCTCTCTTTCAAATCAGAACCAGTGAAGGCGGTGAAGGTCCTGTGTGAGTGTCTGGAGGCGGTTGGAGGATGGATGGCGGCTAACAGATTGAGACTGAATCCTGACAAGACAGAAGTACTGTTTTTGGGGGACAGGGGGCGGGCAGGTGTGGAGGACTCCCTGGTCCTGAATGGGGTAACTGTGCCCCTGAAGGACCAGGTGCGCAGCCTGGGAGTCATTCTGGACTCACAGCTGTCCATGGAGGCACAGGTTAATTCTGTATCCAGGGCAGCAGTCTACCAGCTCCATCTGGTACGCAGGCTGAGACCCTACCTGCCCGCGGACTGTCTCGCCAGAGTGGTGCATGCTCTAGTTATCTCTCGCTTGGATTACTGCAATGCGCTCTACGTGGGGCTACCTTTGAAGGTGACCCGGAAACTACAACTAATCCAGAATGCGGCAGCTAGACTGGTGACTGGGAGCGGCCGCCGAGACCACATAACACCGGTCTTGAAAGACCTACATTGGCTCCCAGTACGTTTCCGAGCACAATTCAAAGTGTTGGTGCTGACCTTTAAAGCCCTAAATGGCTTCGGTCCAGTATACCTAAAGGAGCGTCTCCACCCCCATCGGTCAGCCCGGACATTGAGGTCCAGCGCCGAGGGCCTTCTGGCGGTTCCCTCGCTGCGTGAAGCCAAGTTACAGGGAACCAGGCAGAGGGCCTTCTCGGTAGTGGCGCCCGCCCTGTGGAACGCCCTCCCTTCAGATGTCAAAGAGAACAACAACTACCAGACCTTTAGAAGACATCTGAAGGCAGCCCTGTTTAGGGAGGCTTTTAATGTTTAATAGATTACTGTATTTTAATGTTCTTTTGGAAGCCGCCCAGAGTGGCTGGGGAGACCCAGCCAGATGGGCGGGGTATAAATAATAAATTATTATTATTATTATTATAAGAAATTGGACAACTGCTAAAGAAGTCAGGCACGGAACTTTAGATAGGGAGGTTCAGAGGAAGTCAATTTGAGGTGAATTTAACTGGATAGAATTTAGGTTCAGATATATATCTTTTGTTTTGTTTTTGTTATGTATGTGTTTTATGTGTTTTAAGTGTTTATGATCATAGAATTTGTGAGAGATATAAAAACCATAAAAAAAACAAACTAGCCTCAGAATGCATTGGCAGATCCGAGCTACTGAAAACCGGGCTGGGTTTTAAGAGGGATCGCATGCTGCTTGGCGGAGCAAGTTCCTCAAAGCACATAACGTAGGAACATTAAGAAGAACTCTGCAGGATCAGGCTAACCAGGTGCCTGTGGGAAACCCGCAAGCAGGATCCGAGCACAAGAGCATCTCTCCCCCTCCTGCGGCTTCCAGCAACTGGCATTCAGGAACATTGCTGCAGGATATGCATTTTTACACAGTGGTACCTTGGTTCTCAGACACTGAAAACCCGGAAGTAAGTGTTCCGGTTTTCGAACGCTTTTTGGAAGCTGAACGTCCGGTGCGGCTGTCGGCTATTGTTTCCGGGGCGCCTGCACCAATCAGAAGTTGCGCCTTGGTTTCCAAACATTTCGGAAGTCAAACGGACTTCCGGAACGGATTAAGTTTGGAACTTTTGTTTGTGCTATTTATTTTGCGTTTTTGTTTTTGAGGCTTTTTCGGTTGATTTGTTTTTGTGACTGTGTGGAACCCAGTTCAGCTACTGATTGATTGATTGATTGTGTGACTGCGGAAATGGATAAAGCCCCCCCCCCCAATCCAAACAATGACTATCAGTGCAGGTAATAATGTTTTTTTAAAAAAATTATCATCTACAATACTGTCTTATTTATTTTATAGTACAGTACATTGATTATTGCTTTCGTTTTAGGGATCAATGGTCTTGTTAGATAGTAAAAATCACATTAAATTGCTGTTTTAGGGGTTACAGGTAGGTAGCCGTGTTGGTCTGCCATAGTCAAAACAAAATATAAAATAAAAAAATAATTATAATTTAATTTATATTTAAATTAATTTAATTTAAATTAATATAATTTAATATAATTTATTTTATATTTTGTTTTGTTTTTGGGGTGTTGTTTTTAAAAGTCTGGAACAGATTAATCTGTATTGAATTACTTTCTATGGGGAAGCGCGCCTTGGTTCTGGAACACTTTGGTTTTGGAACGGATTTCCGGAATGGATTTCCGGAATGGATAAAGTTTGAGAGCCAAGGTACCACTGTATGAAGATCAGATACTGGTCACATCTCTCCCAGGGCTGCTGTTAACGCTGCTCCATTGGCAGCCTCGGGAAGGGAGCTTAGGACTTGCTCTGTGCCTTACCTCGCTCTCATGGTGCTTCACAATCTGCAGCTCAAAGAATTCATCCTCATCTTCGGCAACCAGGGTGGCGTCCCAGCCGCCAGCTTCTGGCTCGTCGAGGTTATCCTGAGAGCTGAAGTCATCCGCTGTAGAAAGGGAGGGCGGGAGAAGTTCAGTATGTGCTGAGCAACTGCAGCACAGCGGACCTGGGAAACCCTGGGTTGCGGGCTCAACAGGAAACTCTGGACAAGGCAAACCCTCTCCACCAAAAGCAACTCCTGCAATACAAACAGTGGCAGCTGGTGCCCAGCTGGTTGGGCAGCAGGCAGGGAGATGAACAGCAGGTGGCGCCAGAGAAGAAAACAGGCAGATTAACCAAACTGAGGATTTAGTTGTTGTTGCTTAACAGAGGGCAGGGGCTGCTTTTTTATATGCATTATGGTTTTTGGAAGATGTGCATCCTTTTCCCTCTTGTCCGGGTGGGCATTGCCAATGTTTCTTCTATGAAATGGGCATTACTAAACAATCTACAGCCTGTTAAATGTGGGGGGGGGGGCTGCTGGTATGATTATTTCAATTATTATTAGTACTATTTGTTAAATTTTTTTGCCTTATACTCACAGGTCTCAAAATTTCATTAACATGCTGTACATTATTATGTTTTATGCTTTTATCATTTTGCTGCGTAAATTATGCTCTCAATGTTGCACAGCGCCCTTGGACCTTTGGATAAAGGGTGGTTTATAAATTGAAATTGGGATGCAGGTGGCGCTGTGGTGTAAACCACAGAGCCTAGGGCTTCCCGATCAGAAGGTCGGTGGTTTGAATCCCCACGACAGGGTGAGGTCCTGTTGCTCAGTCCCTACTCCTGCCCACCTAGCAGTTCAAAAGCACATCAAAGTGCAAGTAGATAAACAGGTACCGCTCCAGCGGGAAGGTAAACGGCGTTTCCGTGCGCTGCTCTGGTTCGCCAGAAGCGGCTTAGTCATGCTGGCCACATGACCCGGAAGCTGTACGCCGGCTCCCTCGGCCAATAATGTGAGATGAGCGCCGCAACCCCAGAGTCCTCCGTGACTGGACCTAATGGTCAGGGGCCCCTTTACCTTTACCTTTATAAATTGAATACCTGAAGGAGTGTCTTCACCCCCATCGTTCTGTCCGGACACTGAGGTCCAGCTCCGAGGGCCTTCTGGCGGTTCCCTCCCTGCGAGAACCAAAGCTACAGGGAACCAGGCAGAGGGCCTTCTCGGTAGTGGCACCTGCCCTGTGGAACACCCTCCCACCAGATGTCAAAGAGATAAACAACCACTTGACATTCAGAAGACATCTGAAGGCAGCTTTTAATATGTGATATTTCAATGTATTTTTTATTTTTGTTGGAAGCTGCCCAGAGTGGCTGGGGAGACCCAGCCAGATGGGTGGGGTACAAATAATAAATTATTATTATTAATGATACAAAAGTGGTACCTAGGACAGTTTTTTGGACAGTTCGATGGTTGACTGACACCAGGAGCAACCACTTAGAACGCCTGCTTTTCATTCACTCCCGCCTCCAACACAATTCTTCTTGTATTCCTTTCCACATCCCTTAAGTGTAGTCATTTCTGATCTCACTTACCATTTAAATCAAGGAAGATGACTGGGATGTGCGTCTCCATACCTGGCACAGGGGTCCTAAAAGAGAGAGACGCAGTCAACACCGGCATATCAATGGAGGCAGATTTAACACAGGACACGTGCCTGAGAGCATCACGGCAACCGTGCTATTACACTCAGTACCCAGGCAATTGTAGGTCAAGGCAACGATAACCTTGGTTTGCTGTGGCTTCATCTCAATTTACTCTGATAGAAGCAGAGGACATTCAGTACTTTGGGGGCCTCTTTTCAACCAGGGCTGCATTCTCGGTAGCAGAAACGAGTGCGTGTTGCTGTCAGATGCATGTAGTTAGATGATTGTGAAATAAACAAGTTAATTTAAACCAGTCTCTCGGTCACACGGATACTGCAAAGCGATGGGCCAAAGGCATTAAGCGGCACGATTTTTCCACAGCTATCTGCAAAGGGCAAGCGGCAAAAATATTATCTAGGCAAAGTCTCAGGCCCTCAGAAAAGGCTCCCTCCCATTCCTCAGGTCGGTTTGGAGGTGTTCTGCAAACTGCAAACAGCTTCGCTACAATGTGAAATGCAGTTGTGGCAGTGGTTCTGGAACCTGCAAGAGCCGGCGTTTACCAAGGTGGTGTGGACAAAGATTCCATTCAACAGGTTCAGGTGTAATCTTAAAACACGTCAGGCGTTTACCTAAAATATGTAAGGTAAAGCATGAATGCAGCTAAAACGTTCCTCCTTTGCACTGGTGCAGCTGAGAGACCAGCAACTTTGGCTCCTCCGTTCCTTGAACGTTTCAACCTCCTTAGAAGCAAAACCTTGTGTCTGGGTTTGATTATTTCCTCCTCCCTCCCAATCCACTTTCCTTCTGTGCCATGTCTTTTCAGATTCTAAGCCTGGAACCGAATCCAACCTTGACTTTGAGGAGGATGAAAAAAAGGCTACAGAAGTTCTAAAAATAATAATACCTGGTACTTATATTACATTTCCCCCTGCACTTGGAACAGTTCACAAATATTATCTCAGGCTGATGGATATTAGTTTGCCGAAGAACATTCAAGTAAGTTCACGGCCGACATGATATTTGAACTGGCGACTCCCTGGCTGACGGATCACTCTCTTAACCAGACCTCAAATTTGGTTTTAGGAGTTGAATTTCCTGGCTTGCCGATAATTGCAGCTCCTGTGACCCGGAGGCCAGGGCAGGCTGGACCTGATTCTATTACCAGCGTCACGAATGAAAGATTCCGTGGCATATCTGCTGACTACAGAGGACTCTGGCAGGGTGGGGAGGTACGTGAAACCCAGGATCCAGGCAGATGTTCTGACCGAAGCGGTTATCGCAAGTACGGAGCGGGCCCCTCTTAAGTGAATGAACCGGGCAATTAGCATTACCATTTTTCTTTCAAATCAGCTAAAGTGCAGCAGCAATAAATATTGATTCCGTTCCTACAGAGGATCATAATTAAACTCTGGCTAATAACCCCGTTGCTTTAAGCAGAGGACATTTTGCTGCTTGCGTTATATGGAGCCTAGGGGAAATTATTCAGGTCGTTTCGGCTTCTTCTGCCTTCTCTCCTTCCTTCCTTCCTTCCTTCCTCCCCTTTTCCCACCCTCCCCATTCGCCCTTCACCCTCTCGGATGTCATTTCAAACCCTCTCAAGAATCTCAGGCAGGAGGAAACAAGGTCACTCCGCAAATTCATGCTTTGCCATGGCTTCTGGGACACGGCAGGCCACACCTGTCTCTTGTTGTTGGTGTTAAGAAACGGTAAGTTTGTTCATGGTATGAGCTTTCGTGTGCATGAACACTTCTTCAAGCTCATACCAATAAAAAACTTAGTTGGTCTCTAAGGTGCTACTGGAAGGAATGTTCTTATTTTAGTTAAAACCATGTTTATGGAAAACCATCTTAGTCAGCTACGAGTGATTGCCAAAGAAGAAGAAGAAGAAAGCTGATGCCAACACAGATGAGGTCTCGGCACATGGCAAAAGCTTTTATTCTAAGCAAGCTGCAAAATGCAGCCCTTCTGCTGCACTGCACTGCGGCCTCCTTGCAATTGTGCCTTACCACTCCGCAGGCGCTCCAGGAATCCCGCTCCCAGCAGAAGGCACCATGACCGCGTTCCTTTCTTCCGTAAGGGTCAGCCTCATCTCCAGCAGTTGGGCTTCCCGGTCCGTGTCGTCTTCCGTTTTGTCTGCAAGAGTTCAACAAAGTTACAGCTTTCCGCCGGGGCTTCTCAAACCCCCACGTGGCTCCTATCCCGACTGCTGTGACACAGGGCGGAGGGCGGCTGGGGGCTCCCGGAACAGCAAATTCCCTCCCCGCGCTGGTTTTTTAAGGGAGGAAACTGAGCAATTGACTTTTAATGTTTATTTTTTTTAATCATCTTTACTGAATTAAAATACAAATATATAGAGGTAAAAAGACCCCTGACCGTTAGGTCTAGTCACGGACGACTCTGGGGTTGCGGCGCTCATCTCGCTCTATAGGCCGAGGGAGCTGGCATTTGTCTGCAGACAGCTTCCAGGTCATGTAGCCAGCATGACTAAGCCACTTTTGGCGAACCAGAGCAGCGCACGGAAACGCCGTTTACCTTCCCGCCGGAGCAGTACCTATTTATCTACTTGCACTTTGACGTGCTTTCGAACTGCTAGGTTGGCAGGAGCTGGGACCGAGCAACGGGAGCTCACCCCGTCGCAGGGATTCGAACCGCTGACCTTTTGATCGGCAAGCCCAAGAGGGTCAGTGGTTTAACCCACAGCGCCACCCACGTCCCTTGGGGACTCATTATAGAAGCACAGGATTGTAGTGTTGGGACCCCAAGGCCCGTCTAGTCCCACCCCTTGTAATGCAAGAATCCCAGCTTAAGAATCCTTGACCGGGGGCCACCCAACCACCCTATCTATATCTGTATCTATATTATTGTAGTGTTATATCACTTCGATATGCTTCATAGGAAGCAATTAATAAATGACATGAAATAACAATATTGTGGGGGTGGGGGTATTGGTTTGTGTGTTTGTGTTCTGGTTTTTATCATGTACTTCGTGTTTCTGCCTTGTATTTTTATGCCTTGAACCGCCCTGAGATCTATGGATGAAGGGCTATATGCAAATTTAATAAATAAGAATAAGAATAATGACAACGATAATAAATTTAGATGGGTTTCCCCAGAGCAGAAGCTTAAACTGGCATTGATCTGCTCCAGGGCAACGGCTCCTAAGCACAGAATCCTATTCATAGAATTGCAGAACTGTAGGGACCCCGACGGACATCTAGACCAACCCCCACCCAACCACGAGAGCCCAAAACGTCTGGAAGGAACCAGCTTGCAGAAAGGCTGGGCTAGAGAGATCTAACTGGGAATCAACACCTATCAGAGAACTATAATCCCATGGGGGAAGCCTATGAGCTCTTTCAGCTCTATTAAAACTCAGTGGCCCACATGCCCCATATATCGGTCCTGTATACCTGAAGGAGCGTCTCCACCCCCATCGTTCAGCCCGGACACTGAGATCCAGCGCCGGGGGCCTTCTGGCGGTTCCCTCATTGCGAGAAGTGAGGTTACAGGGAACCAGGCAGAGGGCCTTCTCGGTAGTGGCGCCCTCCCTGTGGAACGCCCTTCCAGCGGATGTCAAGGAAATAAGCAGCTATCCTATTTTTAAAAGACATCTGAAGGCAGCCCTGTTTAGGGAAGTTTTTAATATTTAATGCTGTATTGTTTTAATATTTGACTGGAAGCCGCCCAGAGTGGCGGGGGAAACTCGGCCAGATGGGCGGGGTAAAAATAATAAAATTATTATTATTATTATTATCTGAATTAAATTGACCCGAAGAGGGACACATGATCTTCGGCAGAAGTCGGTGAGATATCCATTGAAGCTCACAAATAGGGCGTTGTGGTCACTACCTTCCCCTGTCGTTTGTCCCCGGTGGGTAGCACTGAGAGGTAGACTCTCTTTGAGTATGGAGGCTTGAGTAATGTATCTTATAGCCTACCTCTGGACTCTTTCCCCAGCCTATTTACTTCCCAACAGCCAGCAGCAGAAACCATATTTTTTGCTTACCAGGCTTCCCAACGAGTTTCTGCAGCTGCTGATCTAAATACTCCTGGCGTTTCGTAAGCGTGTTCAGCCATTTCCGACGCAGCCTCTCCAGGTCTCTGTCCTGCGAAGAAGTTTGAGACCATTTAATTTCGATTTCTTTTTAAAGCAAGCAGCGGCTTGTGAGCAGAGACGGAAAGGCAGGCTTCTGAGACTGCGCACAGAGAGAGCGGTGGAGAATGCCACGCCCTGAGGTTGCGCTTCCGTTGTGTCACCTTCTGCACAACCTACACACAGGTAAACCAGGGGTGAAATGTGGCCCCCAGACCGCTCTATCTGGCCGTCAGAAGTCTCCCCAGGCCACACCCTGCAGTGGTTTTCCTTCACCACCTCCTTGAGTGTTTCTTTGTCCTTGAACTCTGACAATGCCTCTTTACTTGTCTGGATGGAGGACAGGAGGGTCTGTGTTTATGTACAGAAACCAGGTTCTGTGTAGACCTTGAGGACTAGAAACATGAAGGCCCTGTTCTTTTCCTAGGTGAGATCCTCCATTCCCTGTCCCAGTCACCCGTTTCCAGAGAGGAAGAGCCTAAACTGTGTTACTCAAACAGTCTCCAACTCCTTGGAAGATTCCATCAATGGTGTCTCCGAAAATTTTTACACATCACTTGGGAAGACAGGCGAACTAATGCCGGTGTACAGGAAGAAGCAAATATCACCAGTGTTGAAGCAATGATTCTTCAACATCAACTTTGTTGGACTGGTCATGTTGTTCGGATGCCTGATTATCGTCGTCCAAAGCAACTACTCTATTCCGAACTTAAAAATGGAAAGCGTAATGCTGGTGGTCAACAAAAGAGGTTTAAAGACTGTCTCAAGGCAAATCTTTAAAAAATGTACAGTAGTATAAACACCGACAACTGGGAAACACTGGCCTGCGAGCGCTCCAGTTGGAGAACAGCCTTTCCCAAAGGTGTCGTGGGTTTTGAAGACGATCGAACTCAGGACGCAAGGGAGAAACGTACTAAGAGGAAGGCACGTCTGGCAAACCCTCACCGTGATCAACTCACGCCTGGAAACCACTGTCCCCACTGTGGAAGGACGTGTGGATCCAGTATTGGCCTCCACAGTCACTTACGGACTCACTGTTAAGACTGTGTTTATGGAAGACAACCTTACTCAGCTATGAGTGATTGCCAAAGAAGAAGACTCAAATAGTGGCGGCGGAGACTCTGGTGACCTTTGCTTGTGACTTATAATGCGATGCTCTGATGGATGAAGGAATGTTAGGACTGCATGATCTTAGAGGCCTTGCATCCGAAAGGAGAAAAGTGTAGCAGGGCACTTACCTGGTAGCTGTCCATGTCGTCGTCTTCTTCCTAAGCAAAAACCATGCAAATGCAAGTAAATTCAAAGCGGTAATTATCATTATAGCTTGACTTTTTCCCTGACAGGGACTCAAGGAGGCTTACAGATAAAAATGAGAGCAGGTAACAGAGCCAGGTGTAGGTTTGATGAGGCTAAAAAAATTCCTTCCAGTAGCACCTTAGAGACCAACTAAGTTTGTTCTTGGTATGAGCTTTCGTGTGCATGCACACTTCTTCAGATATGCTACATGGTAATTGATGGACCTAATAGGTCCATACACAACACAAAACACTGTTGCTGTATGTAGGCTTTATTTTATTTGTTTTTTATCTCATATTTTGGAAATGTATGTCCAGTTCTTTTTTTCCTTTAAATTTGTTTTGCGCCCCCCCCCCAAGAGAGTGGGCTCTAAGCTACAGCTTGTTTAGCTTATACGTAAATCCGGCACTGACAGGTAAAAAGGAGAAAATAATAATAATTTAAAAAACCATGAAGCATTGATAGAATTGGAAACTACCTATCTGTCTGCTGGCTTCTGTATGTCTCGGGGGACAAAGGAGGAGCGTTCCTTTGGGGGTGAAGTCAGATTGTTGGAAAGGTTGCAGTGTGGCGACAGATATATGATCCTGGGACCTTCCGCATGCACCACAGAGCTACGGAAACCCTGATATTTACATTACAAGCAAGGGCTCTTACCTGATGCATCTCGTGGCCTTTCGGAGACCTGGCCCGCATGATCTGAACGCAGCCCACCCCGACCGAGAGGATGGATTCTTCCATCAGAGGCAACGTGCCCGACTCCTGCACGGACTTCACTTCCACTTGAATTCGGTGCGACTGGCCCTGCAAGCCCGGGGAACGCAAAGAAACGACACGTTGGAAGGGGAGGGGGAACGATGGTAGGGGGGAGACCTCTGCTGGCAACTGCTTTCTAGACAGCATTGCACCAGAAATACATTCACTTGGCCGTGTGCGTTTGGATTGATAACCTGCTTCCTCCAAAAGACGTACAATTTTAGATGAGACATTAAAGTTTTAAAACTTACAATTACAAAAAACAACAAAAAACAACCCACAATCAACAAAAAAAGTGGAATACTGAAGTTATATATACAGGTGTCAAATGCCAGCATAAAGAAATGTGGGTTAAACCACAGAGCCTAGGGCTTGCCGTTCAGAAGGTCGGCAGTTCGAATCCCCACGACAGGGTGAGCTCCCATTGCTCGGTCAATGGGTACCGCTCTGGCGGGAAGGTAAATGGCGTTTCCGTGTGCTGCTCTGGTTTCGCCAGAAGCGGCTTAGTCATGCTGGCCACATGACCCAGGAAAACTGTCTGCGGACAAACGTCGGCTCCCTCGGCCAGTAAAGCGAGATGAGAGCCACAACCCCAGAGTCGTCCACGACTGGACTTAACTGTCAGGGGTCCTTTACCTTTACCTTTTTAGGCAAACTAAGGCCCGGGGGCCAGATCCGGCCCAATCGCTTTCTCAATCCAGCCCGCGGGCGGTCCGGGAATCAGCGTGTTTTTACATGAGTAGAATGTGTCCATTTACTTAAAATGCATCTCTGGGTTATTTGTGGGGCCTGCCTGGTGTTTTTACATGAGTAGAATGTGTGCTTTTATTTAAAATGCATCTCTGGGTTATTTGTGGGGCATAGGAATTCGTTCATTTCCCCCCCCCCAAAAAAAAATATAGTCCGGCCCCCCACAAGGTCTGAGGGACGGTGGACCGGCCCCCTGCTGACCCCTGGATTAGACAAATATACGGAGGTAAGGGCTATAGCTAGCCACTATGGCTAAGTTCAATGCCGGAGGCAGCATTCTTCTAAATATCAATTCCTGGGACTCAAAAGCGGGCAGAGGGCTGCTTTACCCAGATCTCGCTTTCAGGCTTCCCAAAGGTACTTGGGCTGTGAGAAAAGGATGCTGGGCTAGATGGGCCACTGGCCTGATCCAGCAGAGCTTTTCTTATGTTCCCACATGCAGCAATCTGGCTGCGCTTGGATGCCACGGCTTATCACAATGTCTGAACGCAGCCACGGAAGCCCACCGAAGCTGAAGATATCGCAAATATCTTGCCAGCAGAGTGACACTCAGTGATTTCACTGATTAACTGATATTTCATGAATTGATGGATCCACTAAAGGGAGAATTCAGCACGCTGAACATCTTACTTTCCATCTTACCTGCCTGAGTTGAAAGATGCCCCCTGTGTGTACATCTTTTGCCGGAATCACCTCCACTGGGCAATAATCTCCATTCTCATTAAGCTCCAGAATCTGAACCCACAGCTCCACTTTGCGGGTGACTTCGCTCCACCTGCAAAACAACAACACTTCTGTATAACTTTGCCTCTTGACAGAGGCCCTAGGCAGCCTGGCTAAAGCCTGGGCAAGGTCCGAAAACATTGAAGAGGATGGGAGCAGGGTGGGGTGACAGAAAACAGCTCCAATGTAGCCGTTCAGTTGGGAAAACGCTTGTTAAAAAACCAGTTGGGAAGACACGTGTTAAAAACTTCTGTGGCTATGCTCAAACACAGCATTGCATTTTGCCTACAGAAACAAGTCATGTTTAAAAGTGCACCAGCTATAGAGCAGAGATGGATTAAAAAGTTAAATTTCATGACTACTGTAGACTTCCTGAGCCATGATGGCTATGCTCTGCCGCCACAACTGGAAGCCCTAATGCTTCTGAACACCAGCTGCTGGAAACTACAGGGTGGGTGGAGTGGTCTTGGGTTTGAATTCTGCTTACGGCGCAGTGCCGGATTTACGTATAAGCTAAACAAGCTATAGCTTAGGGCCCCACTCTCTTGGGGGCCCCAGAAAATTTAAAGGGGAAAAACTGGATGTACAGAGAGCCAGTGTGGTGTAGTGGTTAAGAGTGGTAGACTTGTAATCTGGTGAACCGGGTTCGCGTCTCCGCTCCTCCACATGCAGCTGCAGGGTGACCTTGAGCTAGTCACCCTTCTCTGAAGTCTCTCAGCCCCACTCACCTCACAGAGTGTTTGTTGTGGGGGAGGAAGGGAAAGGAGAATGTGAGCCGCTTTGAGACTCCTTCGGGTAGGGATAAAGCGGAATATCAAATCCAAACTCTTCTTCTACATTTCCAAAATATAATATTAAAAAAACAAATAGACTAAAACCTACATACAGCAACCGTATTTTGTGTTGTGTAGGCTCCTGTGATGTAAGTCATGGGCGCCGCCTACTAGCCTGCTCCCTAAAATATCACTGGTTTGCTCATTTCTATATATAGGGTGTCTAGGACGCAGGTGGCGCTGTGGGTTAAACCACAGAGCCTAGGGCTTGCCAATCAGAAGGTCGGTGGTTCGAATCCCCACGACGGGGTGAGCGCCCATTGCTCGGTCCCTGCTCCTGCTAACCTACCAGTTCGAAAGCACATCAAAGTGCAAGTAGATCAATAGATACCGCTTTGGCGGGAAGGTAAACGGCGTTTCCGTGCACTGCTCTGGTTCACCAGAAGCGGCTTAGTCAGGCTGGCCACATGACCCGGAAGCTGTATGCCGGCTCCCTCGGACAATAAAGCGAGATGAGCACCGCAACCCCAGAGTCGTCCGCGACTGGACCTAATAGTCAGGGGTCCCTTTACCTTTACCTTGCATTCTGCATGGACTGGTTGCATGCCAAATGGCTTGAGATACCTATTAGGTCCATAAATTACCATATAGGTCCAGTTGTGGACGACTCTGGGGTTGCGGCGCTCATCTCGCTTTATTGGCCGAGAGCCGGTGTACAGCTTCCAGGTCATGTGGCCAGCATGACTAAGCAGCTTCTGGCAAAGCAGAGCAGCGCACAGAAACGCCGTTTACCTTCCCGCCAGAGCAGTTCCTATTTATCTACTTGCACTTTGACGTGCTTTTGAACTGCTAGGGGGGCAGGAGCTGGGACCGAGCAACGGGAGCTCACCCCGTCGCGGGGATTCGAACCGCCGAGCTTCTGACCAGCAAGCCCTAGGCTCTGTGGTTTAACCCACAGCGCCACCTGGGTCCCATATAGCTTATATTCAACACAAAAAAACAGCGACAATTTGTTCTTGACAAAGAACAACTGGACATGTCAAGGGCCCCATTACCTTCAGTAGCTTAGGGCCTCATCCAACCTAAATCCAGCCCTGCTTACGGGTCTCCCACAGGCATCCGGTTGGCCACTGTGAGATCAGGATGCTGGACTCGATGGGCTTTTCGCCTGATCCAGCAGAACTCAAGCTTCTTATACCCAATTTCTGATCTGGAGGAGTAATATCAAGCATGCATTTCTGCCGCTTATAGCAGGATCGCAACCTTTTTAGCAAGGTGGTGCATGAGATGGAGGAGGGTCTCGGGGCGACAGGAGAGGGATCTTTGGAGAAGGGCAGAAAGTACTTGCCAGGTCCAGATCTGCAGAACAACCCATCGTCTTGGTCAGCAACCATGGCCTCCTATAGATGCAGAGCTCTCCACACACTTCCAGCCCGTTTGCAAGCAAAAAGCCATCTCTCCTACCTGTCTCGGAGGCTTCTCGTTTTGGCCTGGATGATCCCCAAATCCCACAGCGCCGTGTTTTTGCGGGGGTCACACGCCTTGTGCCCATAAACTTCGATGGCCAAAGCACCGTCAGAAAGGTACTCCATGAAATCTTCAGTGATGTTGACGGAGAATTCCTAGGTCAGAAAAAAAGGTAGAACAAATGCAGAGCTTCAAAATCAGTCTCTGTTCCGCGGATACATGAAGCCTGCAAAAATAAGACGCTAGAAAAGTTTCGACTATGCAAAGCCAAGAAATCTGCCCAGGAATGCTTGAAATCAACAGCTCAGAGATGCAAAAATTTACAGGAAGCTCGAATCAGTATGACCTAACTCTTTTGTGCATTGCTTTGGGATTCCTTTGAATTTAGAGCAATTAAGATTTTTTTCCCCTTAAAAAGTATAGTGGTTTCCTTGGTACTCAAACGCCTTGGTTCTCAAATGCCGAAAACCCAGAAATAAGTGTTCCGGTTTACGAATGCTTTTCGGAAGCCGAATGTCCGATGCGGCTGTCGGCTGTTGTTTCCGGGGCACCTGCACCAATCAGAAGCTGTGCCTTGGTTTTTGAACATTTCGGAAGTCAAACGGACTTCCGGAACGGATTAAGTTTGGCGCTTTTGTTTTTGCTATTTATTTTGCATTTCCGTTTTTGAGGACAATGACTATCATCAGTGCAGGTAAGATTTTTTTTTTAAAAAAAAAAAATTTTATTACCTACAATACTGTCTTATTTATTTTATAGTACAGTACATTGATTATTCCCCTTCATGGATCACTGCCTTGTCGTGGCGAAGGGGCTTGAATAACTCCAAGAAGCTATGAGCTATGCCGTGCAGGGCCACCCAAGACGGACAGGTCATAGCTGAGAGTTTAGACTAAATGTCATCCACCTGGAGAAGGAACTGGCAAACCACTCCAGTATTTTGCCAAGAAAACTCCATGGACATAAAAAAGGAGAAGCTTTGAGAAGAAAGTGAGAGTTTCCAAGGCATGCTCTGGTTCATGGGGCCACGGAGAGTCAAACAGGACTAAGACGACTAAACAACAATAACATTGATTATTGCTTTCATTTTATGGATCAACTAGTTGAAGTTAGCCCGTTCAATAACGGGCGCTAGAGGAGGAGGAGGCAGGAGGAGGCAGAACAGCGGCCGCTGGGGGGTGGAGAGGGGCTCCCTCCCCCTTCTTCGTTTTCCCCGGGGGCGGCAGTAGCGGCGGCAGTAGCGGCGGCGAGGATGGGGTGGCACTCTGCGTCCGTGCAAGGCAGCGGCGCTGGTGCAACTGACAACGCGCGTGCGCCACCGCTGCCTCGCGGACACGCCCCCTCTCCGCCCGCTCCAATCCCTGCGTCCGTGTGGGACACGGACATGCGCAGTAGCGCAATTCCGTGACACACGGACTGGACGCAGGGACACAGCAACTTTATTATATAGGATTGTCTTGTTAGATAGTAAAAATCATGTTAAATTGCTGTTTTAGGGGTTGTTTTTAAAAGTCTGGAGCGGATTAATCCTTTATGCATTACTTTCTATGGTTTTGGAACGCTTTGGTTTTGGAACGGATTTCTGGAACGGATTAACCAAGGAACCACTGTAAGCCTCTCCTCCTCCTCCTCCTCCTCTTCCCCTCTTTACAGTTTTCACCGGAAGGCACCAAGGCGCAGGCAACAGCTGCACCCACAGCATAAAAGCCCTCACTTGGTCTGCAGGGACTAAAAGCAGAAGCGAAATTACATTGCAGTGATCGAAGACTACCATGCCCCGTGGCTCCTTGCTAATGGGAGATAGAGAAGGGTCCACTTCCGGGGCCACCGTCACGGGCTCCAGCTGATCCCAGAAGGAATATTTGCAGAAGACGAAGTTGGAGAGGTGCTGCGGCAAGCCGGTAGCTTGAAGGATTTTGATCTAGGAGGAAGCAAACACACACACATGGAGTAACGTTCCAACAGTATAATTATACAGCAAGCTTTAAAGTGCCATATTTTTCGCTCCATAAGATCAAAGCGGGAAACTCCCTTATTCCAATGCCGTTTCCCGCTGCTATCCCGGATTGTTGCTATCCCTTAAATTTCCCGGATTTCAAAGGAAGCAGCTCCTCTCCCTCCCTGCCGGCCAGGGAGGCTCCTCAGCTGCATTGCTCGGCTGCCAATAAGGAGTCTGAGACCGACTGGGGGCAGGGATTCGAACCGCCGACCTTCTGATCAGCAAGCCCTAGGCTCTGTGGTTTAACCTACAGCGCCACCTGGGCCCCTGAATAGCTGGCTGTATTTGAGTAAAATATCCCATGAAATAGATACGGATGATAATGCAGAATGAAAATCCCCACTAGGGGTCACTGAATGACCGGCTTTGGGGAGGCACAGCTGGGGTTTGTTTTATTGGGGGGGGGGGAATCCAGAGGATTTTTCCTTGGCTGTCTTGATGCACACCTACTTCGGGCGGGGGAGGAAGGAGGAATGTTCCCCCCGCCCCCAAAGCTGCCACCTCCTCCTCCGCAGCCGCCGCCACCAAGTTTGAGTCAGAATATTTTTTTCCTTGTTTTCTTCCTTTAAAAAATAGGTGCGTCTTATGGTGCAAAAAATACGGCAATTATTTCACTATTAATATACTTCTTCTTAATTGTATTTCACTATTAATATACTTCCTCTTAATTGTATTTCACTATTAATATACTTCTTCTTAATTGTATTTCACTATTAATATACTTCTTCTTAATTGTATTTCAGTTCAACAATTACTTTGATAACATGCATATTTTGTTATGTGCAAATGGCTTTAGATACCTACTAGGTCCATAAATGACCATATAGCATATATTCAACCCAAAAAACAGCGACAATTTGTTGTTGACAAAGGACAGCTGGACATAGAAAGGGCCCCATTACCTTCAGGAGCTTAGGGCCTCATCTAACCTAAATCCGGCCCTGCATATGGGGCACATAAGTTGCCTCTGTAGCTATCAGACAGCTAATTGCCCATTTTTCTGTGCCTAGGTGCTTTGCAAAGGGAAGCGGGGAGCAGTGTCTCTGCAAACTCACCATGCACGCCAACTTGTGCTCCTGCAGGTCGTTCTCACCAAATCCTTCCATGCCGTCCTCGCCTCCTGCTATGCGCTCCCCAATCTCCCCACTCACCCGCACGACTTCGACGTGGAGGCGTCCGGCCACCTGTAAGAAGGGAATAGAAACCCCAGGGTCATGAACCGGCTGGATGGATGCCTAGGAGTGGCGGGAGGCTGACCGGCTGGTGTGCTGCCCCTGACGCCCGCCTAGACACCCAGGAGGGGGAGATTCCACCCCCATCGTTCTGCCCGGACACTGAGGACCAGCGCCGAGGGCCTTCTGGCGGTTCCCTCGCCGCGAGAAGCGAAGTTACAGGGAACCAGGCAGAGGGCCTTCTCGGTAGTGGCACCCGCCCTGTGGAATGCCCTCCCACCAGATGTCAAAGAGAAAAACAACTACCAGACTTTTAGGAGACATCTGAAGGCAGCCCTGTTCAGGGAAGCTTTTAATGTTTAATAGTTCCAGTTACAGGTAGATAGCCGTGTTGGTCTGTCATAGTCAAAACAAAATAAAAAAAATCATTCCAGTAGCACCTTAGAGATCAACTAAGTTTGTTATTGGTATGAGCTTTCATGTGCATGCATCTGAAGGTATCTGAAGAAGTGTGCATGCACACAAAAGCTCATACCAAGAACAAACTTAGTTGGTCTCTAAGGTGCTACTGGAAGGAATGTTTAATAGACTATTGTATTTTACTATTCTGTTGGAAGCCACCCAGAGTGGCTGGGGAAACCCAGCCAGATGGGAGGGGTATAAATAATAAATTATTATTAATTATTATTATTATTATTATTATTATTATTAGGAACCGAAAATAAAAACGCAACCCAACCCAAACCGTACACTATTTCTATGCAAACTCACAGGACGCCATGAGGCACCACCAGTAAATACAAAGAGCGTCATTTTACAATCCCAGTTGGGAGATGCAGTAACAATAGGGGTTGGGTTTTGGGGGGGGGTTAGCTCTGAGCATTACAAATGGGGACAGCGGAACCACCGAAGAGTTGGACCTCCGTGCGAGTTCGGCGGGGGGGACTGGAGTTTGGTGCTCCACTCTGCCTCCTGCCTCCCGTTTCGGGCAGGATCGTGGGTCCTATTCTCAGTAAGGTGTTAGGTCAGCGGTTCCAAATATGGATGGTACCACCTCGGGGGGGGGGGTTAGGTTGGGGGCACTAAGAGGCACAGGGGAGGGGGCTCTGGAGGTGTAAATGACTATCGGACTCTGGAAAGCTGGTATCACGGGAGCAAGTTCATCAGCTTGATTAAACTAAACAGTTTTTGTTGGATTTGGAATAAATGTGCAATTAATTGTTACTGTCTTTAATTGTATGGTGTTACTCAGTGCTTTTTTCTGGGGTGGGGACAGCCCACAGGGGTACGCATACCCCTAAACATTTTGTGAATCTTTGTACTTTTGTCCATTTATTGTATTTATTTTTCCCGATTTGAACTATAAAATGGTGACTTTCTTGAGTCAAAATGAGAGTACCCCCTAAACATTTTTTAAAGGGGAAAACAAGCACTGGTGTTACTACCTTCCTGAGTGGGTCGTGCAAACCGCTCTTGTGATTCATGCTTTTTATAGAGAAGGGGAGGGGGCACATGAGGAAGGGCTTCAGATGATAATAATAAAAAATTATCATCAGCATCATCTGAGGCCCTTCCTCATTAATAATAATAAATTATTATTATTATTATTATTATTATTATTATTATTATTATTATTATTATTATTATTAAATTTGTATACTGCCTTATATCCATAGTTCTCAGGGCAGTTCACAACATAAAATCACAATATAAAAACCAGAAAGTACCTAGCAAAACAAAAACAACCCAATAATCCCCTACAATAATCACAGGGTCTGGGTTGGTTTGTATGGGGAGAGGTATTAAACAATGCTTTTTATAGGGGAATCAAAGTTCACAATTCATATGCCATTTAAAAAACAGATTAACTGCACATAAACAGTTGTCCACTGATATAATTTGAAAGATTTACCCAATAAATTCCTCACAAGACAAAGAGGTGTTTTGGGGGAGGGATTTATGCAGGGCTAAGGTATAATTAATTGCAATTGGGTGATACCAGCATCTGCGTCAAGAGAATCAATTGAAATTGTGCCCCGAACTGTATTTGTGGGGCCTGCCTGGTGTTTTTACATGAGTAGAATGTGTGCTGTTATTTAAAATGCATCTCTGGGTTATTTGTGGGGCCTGCCTGGTGTTTTTACATGAGTAGAATGTGTCCTTTTGTTTAAAAGGCATCTCTGGGTTATTTGTGGGGCATAGGAATTCGTTCAATATTTTTTCCCCCAAAATATTGTCCGGCCCCCCACAAGGTCTGAGGGACAGGAGACCGGCCCCCTGCTGAAAAAGTTTCCTGACCCCTGGCTTAGGTCACCCAGGAGAGACTCACCTCTCCCTTCTGATTGATGATGGGCACAGCGTACTGCAGCTTCACGTCATAGAAGAGGGACTCGAGGAAGACGTTGGCCACGCCGATGAGGCTGTGGTTCTCCTGCTCATCGTAGAAAGGATCCGCTCGCCGGAAGTACGACCTCATGACCTTGATTCGTGAAAGGGAGACAAGTGGCAAAGCTCTATGGTGACCAGATCCACAGACAGCTGCCGTGGCAGCATCTCACAGGCTTGAGGGCGGCAAATCCTGCTTTCTGTTCCGCCCTTCCTCCCCGGGGAACCCAAGGTAGCTACACAACATTGTAAATTAAAGCGGCATGGGTGTACTATTTCAAGAAAAAGCATCTCTGGCCATGCTGGCAGGGGCCTTGCGGTCCAAAATATCTGGAGAAAGATTATGGCTGATCTTTGTATACAATAATAATAACTGGACAACCTCTTTTGGGCTTCTTGGATGGAAAGGAAAATGAACTTGCGGTGCCTGGATTGAACACTAGGAAAACATCAGCTAGCAGGGGGAAGAATAACGAGATACTACTCTGGATTGAACATTGGTCACCCAGCAGCTGCATGTGGAGGAGCGGAGACGCGAACCCGGTTCACCAGATTACGAGTCTACCGCTCTTAACCACTACACCACACTGGCAGCGGCTCCATACCAGGTTGTCTTCCTCGCAGTCTTTCCATTCTTGATAGAGGTCCCTCATGTCGACCAGCCGGTTCTCCAGCTTCTCCAAGGACCAGATCTGCTTGCCTTTCCCTTTCCTCCGCACTTGGATGGCCGGCTCACTAAGGACGGCACCTCGCTGCGGGGGGGAAAGGACAAAGGAGGAGATGGGGCGGGGGGAACCAGAAATAAAACGTCAAGGCAAAAATTAACTATTTGATCCTTTGTTTATTTCATAAATTGTTAAGAAAACAACCCCAAAGAGGTTTACGAAGAGAATACATATCGTGAACCAGTCGGCTGAACCGAGGGCGATCGGCAGCTTGTTAAGATGAAAGCCTTTGATAGCTTAACCTCTTTATTTTTCAAGAAAACCCCTATACAGCAGTACCTTGGTTTGCATACGTTGTGGATTACAAACACGTCAAACCCGGAAGTGCATGTCCCGGTTTGCAACCTTTTTTTGGATTACAACCCATTTTTTTTGGATTACAAAATCCAAATTTTTCCAAAATCCAAATTTGGAGGCCCCATTGGCGGAAGTGCACCTTGGGTTACAACCTGTTTTGGTTTACAAACGGACCTCCGGAATGGATTATGGTTGTAAACCAAGGTACCACTGTACAGTGTTATACTGTACCCCATACTGTACCTCGGTTTTCAGACGTAATCCGTTCCGGAAGACCGTTCGACTTCCGAAACGTTCGAAAACTTAGGCACAAAGGGCTGTCTGCAAATGCAATGGAGAAAATTGGGGGTGGGGGGGACTCAGCGGAAACTGTTCGACTTCCAAGAAGCATTCAAAAAAGTCGTCAACAGGTTTACCACACCTATCAGCCAATCACCCAACTGAGTAATACCCCTCCCCACCCTCTCACTATATATAAGGGTCTGGTGACTTCTGTTTCAGTGTATCTGAAGAAGTGTGCATGCACACACAAGCTCATACCAAGAACAAACTTAGTTGGTCTCTAAGGTGCTACTGGAAGGAATGTTTTTATTTTGTTTCGACTACGGCAGACCAACACGGCTACCTACCTGTAACTAAAAATGGAAGCATTTGCTTCCAGGTTTTCGGCGTTCGAAAACCAAGGTACCGCTGTATTCTGTTGTAAAAGCACATGGCGTACCTGATCGTGCAAATAAATAAGGTGCATGTTTTGGGTTGTTTTTTTAAAAAAAACTAAAGCTGCCATTTTTGGCCTAAAAATACAAATGCTCTAAATCAATACATAATAATCATCGAAATCCCAGCTGGCTGATGGAATCCATTCCTGAAAGACATTCCTGCTCACCTTTCTGTTTGCATTAAGGCTGGAGGCTGGGATCTGCAGGGTGACCTTGTACTCTGTCCGTTTGTCCATCTCTTCGGCGATGAAGCTGGCTTCTCTCACATATAAGTTGGCCTTCATAATCTGCTCCCTCAGCTTCCTCAGGCTGTGGGTCAGCATCTCCTCCCTTTGGGGAAAGAGGAAACGATTTGGAAAAGAGCATTTCAACGACTGCTAAGGATGCAAATCACAAGGATTAGTTTTGGGATTTCTACCGGGCGTTGCAATATGGCTGCACTACGGCATGCAGCCGAATTGAAACATCTAACCAGAAGCTCAACTGTTTATGGGACCATGATGCTGGTATCTGAACCGGGTAGGAGTGGTTTTGCATCTTCCATTGTCATTATCATTCCTAGATTTATAATAATAATAATAATAATAATAATTTATTATTTGTACCCCGCCCATCTGGCCGGGTCCCCCCAGCCACTCTGGGCAGCTTCCAACAAACATTAAAATACATTAAAATATCACACATTAAAAACTTCCCTAAACAGGGCTGCCTTCAGGTGTTTTCTAAATGTCAGGTAGTTATTTATCTCTTTGACATGGGATGGGAGGGTGTTCCACAGGGTGGGCGCCACTACCGAGAAGGCCCTCTGCCTGGTTCCCTGTAGCTTTGCTTCTCGCAATGAGGGAACCACCAGAAGGCCCTTGGCGCTGGATCTCAGTGTCCGGGCTGAACGGTGGGGGAGGAGACACTCCTTCAGGTATACAGCACCGAGGCCGTTTAGGGCTTTAAAGGTCAGCACCAACACTTTGAATTGTGCTCGGAAACGTACTGGGAGCCAATGTAGATTGGGAATTTAGAGGGAATTTAGAATTTATTTATATATTTTAATAATTTATTAATAAATAATAATTTAGAGGGAACGGCTTGTTTAAGAGCTCACAGTAAGCAGTTTCTCACTTTGAACTATGGTTTCTAGATCATGGTTTGGAGACGAACTATGGTTATCGCTAACCATAGTTTACCCTACTGGGACACCATAGTAAACATGGGTAGTGAATGTGGCTGTTAAAGTGCTTATTGGACTACAATTACATAATCACCGACCACTGGCCATAATGGCTGGGGCTCTTGGAAGCCCAATAGCGTCTGAGAGTCACACCCGTTTCCCACCCCTCCAGTAAACCATGGCTTCCATGAACCAGGAAATGGGAGTATGGAGCACACAGGCCCAAAACATCTCCCTGATGAACAAACCATGGATTTGTCATCGTGCCTGAATGGGGTCGCAATGCGCCTATAAAATACAAAAGGCTAAGGTTGCAGTCCTAAACTCACTTATTCCTAGGTCCCTAGTCCCACTCATGCTGAGACCAGTGTGTAGTAAGGGTTAGAGCAGGCATCCCCAAACTGCGGTCCTCCAGATGTTTTGGACTACAACTCCCATGATCCCTAGCTAACAGGACCAGTGGTCAGGGGTGATGGAAATTGTAGTCCAAAACATCTGGAGGGCCAAAGTTTGGGGATGCCTGGGTTAGAGTATTGGATTAGGACCTGGAAAGCCAGGGTTCAAATCCTGACTGGGTGACCTTGGGCCAGTGACTGTCTCTCAGCCTAACCTACCTCGCAGGGTTGTTGTGAGGGGAACCATGTGCGCTACCTTAAAGGAGACATGGGGTGTAAATGTGTTTTATTCAAATTATTTATTACATGCTTCCATCGTCTTTTCTCCGAAGCGCTCAAGGCGGAGCCTGCGGTTCTCCCCCCCCCCACCTCCCCGTTATCAGATCAAGTTATTTATTTAGCTTCGGTTATACATCTGTAAAATGGGCACACATGCGAGCACACAGACTTCCTCCAAGTCCCGTCACAGTGGTGGGAGCCCAAGGGAGGAGATGGAGGGCAGAGGAAGCAGGAGTGTAGTGTTGCATCTTGGGATTGCTATGGGGAATTGTGAAAGATGAATCAGGCCATCGTGTCATGGTGAAAGCATCTTGACTGGGTGTGATTTCATAAAATCATAATTTCTGATATACCGTATTTTTCGCTCTATAAGGCGCATCTGACCATAGGACGCACCTAGTTTTTAGAGGGGAAAAGCCCCAATTTTTTGAGGATCAGCTCAAAGTTGTTGAGCTTACTTTGCAAAGGGAAAAAAACCCTGTTTTATGGGGTTTAACTCACAGTTCTGCAGCTTCAGGAAGCCATTTCTACAGTTTCCAGACAGATAATCTAATCAGCCAGTCACGTGTCACTGGGGAAACAGCCTCCCTCTGCAAGGGGGCGGGGCTGGAATCTCTCTCCCTTATCTCTCTCCCCGATCGTTTGCTGAGCAGCCGCTCAGCGGGCTTCCTTTCAACACCCCCCTTCTCTCGCTCTTTTTTTTTTTTAAAAAAGCACGATCTGCTTTTGCCCCTGGGCAGTTCAGTTCCAGGGACCACACATTCGCTCCATAAGACGCACAGACATTTCCCCTTTTTAGGAGGAAAAAAGTGCGTCTTATGGAGCGAAAAATACGGTAATCCCAAAAGCCTCTGCATCTATGCCATTTCCCCCTAGGCCTGACAGTCACACAATATCTTACACAGGCCTTTGCTCTTACACAGACATTTTGTTCTTTGCTCGCCAAGCATCCTTTGAAGCATAGAGATAAGAAAATAGCTTTGGTGTAGATTTGTTAATTCTCAGGTAGCTTTTTAGTGCCAGGCAAACAGTGCTGGCACAGAGGTAATAAATGCCAATAAATGCCTGTCCTTCTCTTCCTGCCTCCGGGGTTTGCTAAGGCACAGTCTTCCTGATTCCTGTTTATTCTGTCTTTGATGTATATGCATGCTTAAGTAGCCATATAATTAGTCTTTGTAGTTGAAGTGCCCTGTGATCTGAACTTTATCCCACGTGGGGATTTTTGAGATGTCCAGAGAAAATTTGATTGGCTCTTACCAGAATGAATCTGGTTGGCTTTTAAGAATGCTGTACTGAAATTTTTTTTACAGGTAGGTAGCCGTGTTGGTCTGTCATAGTCAAAACAAAATAAAAAATAAAAAAACTCCTTCCAGTAGCACCTTAGAGACTCTTAGAGTCTCTAAGGTGCTACTGGAAGGAATTTTTTTATTTTATTTTATTTTATTTTATTTTTTATTTTTTTGACTATGACAGACCAACACGGCTACCTACCTGTAACTGGAACTATGGAAGGCACCACATTGACCTTCCATAGTTCCTTTAGAAGACATCTGAAGGCAGCCCTGTTTAGGGAGGCTTTTAATGTTTAATGTTTAATAGATTATTGTATTTTAATGTTCTTTTGGAAGCCGCTCAGAGTGGCTGGGGAGACCCAGCCAGATGGGCGGGGTATAAATAATAAATTATTATTATTATTATTATTGAGCCGCATGAAATGGAAGTCCATCAACCTCACCAAGAAACTTGCACAGGTACAGACCGACATCTTCTGTCTCTAAGGTGCTACTGGAAGGATTTTTTTTATTTTTTTGAGATTTCTTTGTTAATAAAACGACCTGACCCTGAGAGGGGAGATGGCACTTTGCACTTCTCACGCACTCAGAGGTCTTGCTGGACAAGCCGTGTGTGTGTGTGTGTGTGTGTGTGTGTTTTTTACAGGATCCAGTTCTGCATGTTGCATCCGATGCATGTTGCATCCGATGCATGTTGCATTCAATGCAACATTGGAGGAGCTAGGAGGGGAAGCAGGAGCTCCGTTCCCCAGAACGGCTGCGAATTCTGCGCAGATGCTCCTCCCACCAAGCTGCAGTATCCCCTCCACTCACCTCTCTTCCGCCCACTGCCGAAGCCGCTGCTGAGCATTGGGAGAATGCCAGGAGAACCTGTCCATGGTGCGGAAGTGCTGCTTCTCGGGGGACAGGCGCCTCCGGAGCTGCTCCAGTTCATGCTCGTACATCAGCCTCTGTCGCTCCAGCGCGGTCCGCTTCTCCTCCTCGTGCTGCTGCTCCAGGCTTTGTAAAATCGACTGCATGGGATCTAGGAAGGCGGAAGGGTTTGTTTCAGTCAGATGCGGGCCACAGGGTCCGCGGAGCTCAAGGGTATCTACAGAGAACCATTCCACCAACAGTGTATCCGAAAAATTTTACCCATCACTTTGGGAAGACAGGCAAACTAATGCCAGTGTACTGGAAGAAGCAAAGATCATGCGTCTTGAAGCAATGATTCTTCAACATCAACTTCGTCAGACTGGTCATGTTGTTCGGATGCCTGATTATCGTCTTCCAAAGCAACTACTCTATTCCGAATTTAGAATAATAGAATCATAGAATCATAGAGTTGAAAGAGACCACAAGGGCCATCCAGTCCAACCCCCTGCCAAGCAGGAAACACCATCAAAGCATTCCTGACAGGTGGCTGTCAAGCCTCTGCTTAAAGACCTCCAAAGAAGGAGACTCCACCACACTCCTTGGCAGCAAATCCCACTGTCAAACAGCTCTTACTGTCACCCCCCCCCCACACACACACATTGATTTTTTTTGTGGGTTTTTTTTTGCCTGCAAAAATGGTTTTGCGTTATTTCATATTTTCTTACAAAGGGTAAGTAATAAATAAATAAAAAACCCTTTTATTTATATCCCGCCCTCCCCGGCTGAAGTCGGGCTCAGGGCGACTAACATCAGATACGTAACATTGATATAAAATCAAACAATAATTAAATAATTAAATTACCTCCTGAAAACATGTCAAAATCTAATTAGACTGCTTTCTGCAGGGTTAGGGTTGGGAACAGTAAGTGCTCCACTGAATTGAAATTTCAGCCTTCACGACATAGGAAAACAGCCAAGTAAACAGCTATGTTTGTGGAGGAGGGTCAAGATATTAACTGATATGCATGAAATTTCATATATAGCTATATAATCCCTAGTGTAGTAAGAGAAGACCTTTGGAGCAGGCATTTTTCAAAAAAAAAGTTTATGAACCACCCTAGTAGGGCAGTAATTGTTCCTTGATAATTTGTCACCCCCCTCCATGATGGAACCTGGGGCGGACCGCCCCCCCGTCTCCCCCTTCCTACGCCCCTGCCTCTCCACTTCATTCTAGACTCAACCAGATGTTCAATTTTAGCCTTTGTATTTTAAAATAGGTACTCATTCAGGCATTCCCATTCCGTTTTCACTAGGGATTTGGGTTTGTGTCTTATTATATCCGCTAATTTAGCTAACTCTAGATATTCGCACACCTTGCACCTATGAATTCAGAGCAAGAGCACCCATGCTCCTTACCGTTGCCCCCCAGAGCTTTCATGGTGACCTCCATCTGCGCATATTCGTAGCTGAAGTTAATCTCGCTGGAAACCTCGCTGGAGCTGTCGCCGTCCAAATCCAGCTGCTCTGAACTGTTGCTACCTTTCATTGAATTGTCTTTGTCGTCGTCCTCGGCTTCCGACTTCTTTTTCTTTTTCGGCAGATTCAGCCTGGAAAGGAGGGAGGGGTCCCATTAAAACTCGTTGATGCGAAAGATTCCTGCAATGCAGGGGGTGGGACCAGATGACCGCTGTGGTACCTTCCATCTCTACAATTCTATGGCCTTTGATCAAATTATAGGCTTATAGCAAAGGTTCCTGCGCCGTGTAGGGAGGTGACAGCCACTGCAATTGGCAGGTTTTGGTTCTAGTAAAAGTTATGGAGTGGGACATGGGTAGGCAAACTACCGTATTTTTCGCTCCATAAGACGCACTTTTTTCCTGCTAAAAAGGGGGAATGTCTGTGCGTCTTATGGAGCGAATGTGTGGTCCCTGGAGCTGAACTGCCCTGGGGCAAAAGCAGATCGTGCTTTTTTTAAAAAAAGAGAGAGAAGGGGGTGTTGAAAGGAAGCCCCCTGAGCAGCTGCTCAGCAAACGATCGGGGAGAGAGATAAGGGAGAGAGAGTCCAGCCCCGCCCCCTTGTAGAGGGAGGCTGTTTCCCCAGTGACATGTGACTGGCTGATTAGATTATCTGTCTGGAAACTGTAGAAATGGCTTCCTGAAGCTGCAGAACTGTGAGTTAAACCCCATAAAACAGGGTTTTTTCCCTTTGCAAAGTAAGCTCAAGAACTTTGAGCTGATCCTCAAAAAATGGGGCTTTTCTCCTTTGCAAAAGAAGCTGCAGAAATTTGAGCTGATCCTCAAAAAATGGGGCTTTTCTCCTTTGCAAAAGAAGCTGCAGAAATTTGAGCTGATCCTCAAAAAAATTGGGGCTTTTCCCCTCTAAAAACCAGGTTCGTCCTATGGTCAGGTGCGCCTTATAAAGCGAAAAATATGGTAAGGCCCGGGGGCCGGATCCAGCCCAATCGCCTTCTAAATCTGGCCAGCAGATGGTCCGGGAATCAGCATGTTTTTACATGAGTAGAATGTGTCCTTTTATTTAAAATGCATCTCTGGGTTATTTGTGGGGCATAGGAATTCGTTCATTTTCCCCCCTTCAAAATATAATCTGGCCCCCCACAAGGTCTGAGGGACAGTGGACCGGCCCCCTGCTGAAAAAAATTGCTGACTGCTGGAGTGGGAGATCAACGCCTCCCTCCCCCCCACACAATGCACAGGGTACAATTTGCTCTTAGGCAAGTCTTCGCTCGTTTCAGTAAGGCAGCTTACGCTAAGGTGGCGCCCTCTAGGCGATTTGAACTACAACTCCCACCAGTCGCACTCAGCCTGGTGTTGATCCCAAACCTCTGGAGGGCGCCAGGTTGGGGAAGGCTGTAGTAAGGCATGTGCAGGCGAACATCTGGGAGGAGTGCGCTGCGTTGTTACTTGGCAAGAGGGCGTGTGCCGCGCAAGTTCTCTAAAGCCAGAATTCCTCTGGTGAGCTCTAACTAACCAAACAGCTCTAAGGATTATATCCTTCAAACAGAAAACCACAGGCACGCCCTCCCTTCCCCATCGAGATGGATATGCAGCTTTTATCCGGAATTAAGAGGCACCCAAGGGAGTTATAAAAAAACCACAGGGATTCATCTGTAACGCCAGAGGTCAAGGTAATCCTACAGGCCAAGGTGTGGACTTGCCAGGCTCTCGATTTTTAAAGATTTTTTTTTGTAATGCTTTTAAATTAAACCAGGACACCCAGTGACATAGCAGTGCAAAGGTATACAGCCTTCTTGCAGCTCCATTTAAATGTCAGCCTCCACCCTGGCGCTGAAAAACTCAAGGTACACAGGTGTGCAATGCAGTCTTCTTATTCTGATATGGATTGGCTTTGCTTTTATTACTCAGCGTTAGGTTTCATTAGGTTGGACTACTGCAATGCGCTCTACGTGGGGCTACCTTTGAAGGTGACCCGGAAACTGCAATTAATCCAGAATGTGGCAGCTAGACTGGGGACTGGGAGCAGCCGCCGAGACCACCTAACACTGGTCTTGAAAGACCTACATTGGCTCCCCAAAAATTGGGGCTTTCCCCCTCTAAAAACTAGGTGCGTCCTATGGTCAGGTGCACCTTATAGAGTGAAAAATACGGTAAGTTATGCCATTTTCTGTCAATTTGTTGATATATTTTTATAGTTCATATTTCAGAGTTTTTCACGGTTTTGTGTATTTCACATCAGTGTGCAAGCTGGCCAAAACCCCAGCCCTTGAGCGGAGGTGAGGGGCTTCACGAAATCTACAAGCTCCGATCTCGGACTCCCTCTCAGTTTTAGAGAAATCATTTCCCCTGCCCCAAATACACGCACTTCTAAAATGCAAAAGCTAAGAGGACCTCCTCTTCCACCTGCCTCTGTAATTCAAGCACTCGAGTAACCTACTTTGAAAACAAAAAAAGAGGAGAAAGAAAAAACTGAAGCAAGGGTCATGAAATAAATCGGTACCTCTGACAACACCCGTTCAGGAGATGTGCATTTCGCAACGGCAGCCGCAGCCCCCAGAGAAGAGGGGCCTCCGCCGCCAGGTTTGGTGAGATCCGGCGGTTCTATTCGGGGAACGCCATTCAGCTCCACCCCAGGGCCCTGAGCGCTTTCCAAAAACACAAAGGACAAAGCCAGCAGGGAACAAAGAGCAGCCGCCTACCTGAAAAAATGATTGTTTCCCCACAGAATCCTGTCTCCGTGGTGCAACTGTGTGGGGCCTGTCACAGCCGTGCCATTGACGAAGGTCCTGCGGAGGAGGAGGAAGAGAAACAGAGTCAGGCCCTAAATCCTGCACCCCAATTATTAGAAGGCTGCAGTGTGAGGAGCAACGGGGACCGGATCTGTAAGGGCCAAGAAGGAGGGGCACTGTTATTTTCATTTATACCCTGCCTTTTTCCTGGACTCAAGGCAGCTTACGTAAGACAGATAAAATGCAAAAAGCTAAAAGCACATCAAAGGTCATTGCAAAACTGTAATAGAATTTGAACGATATAAAAAAACAAAATAAAAAAATTCCTTCCAGTAGCACCTTAGAGACCAACTAAGTTTGTTCTTGGTATGAGCTTTTGTGTGCATGCACACTTCTTCAGATACCATGCACACGAAAGGTCATACCAAGAACAAACTTAGTTGGTCTCTAAGGTGCTACTGGAAGGAATTTTTTTATTTTGTTTCGACTACGGTAGACCAACACGGCTACCTACCTGTAAATAAAAAAACAAATTAAACACAGATAATATAAATGGCACGGCACTATTAAAAAGCTCTTTCCCAAAGTTCCCAAAATCCTGCAGGGATAAAATAGCCTTTGTCTGCCGGCAGAAGGACAAGGAGGAAACCAGATTCAGGCAGGTAGCCGTGTTGGTCTGACGCAGTAGAAATATATTAAACAAACAAATAAATTGTCCAGTAGCAGCTTAGAGACCAACTAAGTTTGTTCTTGGTATGAGCTTTCGTGTGCATGCACACTTCTTCAGGTACGCTTCTCTAGGGGGGGAGTTAAACAGTTTTCTGGGAGCAGCCACCAAGATCATGCACAGCTAAGGAAACTTGAAAATAACTGAGCATCATCTCCTCCACCTCTTCCTGACTCCCTGCAGATCCTCAGCATCTCAGTTTGGGAAGTTTAAAATCCTTGTGAATGGAAGTGCCCTCTCCTGAAAGCTCCTCACTGTGGGAGGAGGCAGAACCGCACTCTCTTGGCTGCCGCAAAGCCCTCACTCTGTCTCTTCCGAGTCCTCTTGGCTCTCTGTTCCCGGAAACCGGACCGACTTCGGTTTCCAAGTTCTCCAAGGTGGTCCTTTTCTGTCCGTCCCCTTTGCTCCTCGCACTGCAGCCTTCTAATAATAGGGAGCGGACAGCAAGGCAGCCACTCTGGGTTCCCGCTGTGGGTGCCTTGCTCCCTACGGCCCAAGAGCTTTTGTAGCTGGAGTCAGTCCTGGGCCAGGTGGGGAAAGGCCTGCAAAGTAGGGAGCAGGTCTCCCAGGACTCACAGCCAAGATGGCCCTGGAAACTCTAAGTCACTGCAGGGAGTGGCAGGTAGCCTCACAGAGAGTCTGTCTCTCCCTCCCTCTCCCTCTTTTTTTACTGAATACATAAAAAATTCCAAGCTGAGAAAGCCCACAGTTTTGGCACCATGTCTCCATTTAAATTCCCTGCATTTATTTGTTCTGTTTAGAAAGAAGTGGGATGTCGAAAAAGAGAGGAGAGGCGGGAGGTGGCAGGCAGCCGATGGGGGAGCTGGGCAGATTCCCCTAATTTCCCAAAGTGGAATTTCAGAATTCCTTCCATGCTTTATGAACCACTCTGCAGTAAAAGCCACAAGGCTTTCTTTCGGGAAAGAAAGAGAAGGAGGGAGGGAAAGAAAGAGAGAAAGAAGGAAGGAAGGAAGGAAGGAAGGAAGGAAGGAAGGAAGGAAGGAAGGAAGGAAGGAAGGAAGGGTTATAAGAATTTTAAGGTCTCAAATATAGAGTAAATATATGAACCACGTGTCAGAAATAGTACGGGAGAGAAATCCTGAAGCCATTTTGACTCTCCCAATGACCTCAAATATTCCTCTGAAGTGAGGGAGGCAAATGAGGAAAGCCTTCCCATTGTCTTTTTGCTTGCAAATCCTGGACTCAGGGACCTGGACTCAGGAACTAAAGTATTAACCGTCACAAAAGAATGACCAGACTGCCCAGGTAATGCAATCAGTGACCATTATCAGGTATCCTGACAGGCAGGATTTCTGCTGTAGACCGCCTCCTTCTGTGATGTATGCATGATGTGTGTGTTTTTTTTGGGGGGGGCGGTCCTTGAGCTACAGGGTGGGCAATTTCAAAAGTCTATTTTGCGCACCATTGTTCTGGGTCCCTCCTCCCTCCTGCATGTGGTGAGAGAGGACCCTGTTGCAACAGTTTAATAAAGATCAGGCTTACTAGCCACTTTGCTTCTCAATATTCTCTGGTTGGCCTCTGTTGTTTTCTCCTACTGATGGGGAACCCACTTAAGGACTCTATACGGGCTCTTGGATACCCCATAAGGGAAAAGGAGCAGTTTTTCTTGTAACGGAAGGAAGGAAGGAAGGAAGGAGGGAGGGAGGGAGGGAGAGAGGGGGGGGAGAGAGAGAAACAAGCAAACAAACCCTCATCTTACCTAGTATTCTTCTGGGGTGTCAGCATAACCTGACCGTCCAAGGTGATGTCAATTATACAGTGCTCAGGCAGAATGCCCATGCCACAAAGCTGGATGTCTTGGGAGTTATCTGACCCAATCAATGTGTGCTCCTGCAAGAGGTTCAAGGTTGATGGGTGGTTTAAAAGACAGCAAAAGTGTGTGGGTGCATTTGTTCAACATGAGAGGAAGAGCCATAGCTCAATGGCAGGGGGTTGGGCTAGATGACCCATGGGGTCCCTTCCAATTCTATGATTTTATGCACCCGAAAGGTCCCAGGTTCAATCCCAGGCAGCCCCAGAGGCCCCAGCCTGAAACCCTGGAGAGCTGCTGCCAGTCAGTATATCTGTTGTTGTTGTTGTTGTTGTTGTTGTTGTTGTTGTTGTTGTTGTTGTTGTTATATTTGTTTATATCCTGCTTCCCCCCCAGAACCAGGACTCCAGGCGGCTCCAAAAATGTAAACATACACAGATAAGACACATCTATCTATCTATCTATCTATCTATCTATCTATCTATCTAATCTAATCTAATCTATCTATCTGGAGCAACTGTTAAAAAAATAATTAAACAATCTATGGCAGGCATCCTCAAACTCGGCCCTCCAGATGTTTTTGACCTACAACTCCCATGATCCCTAGCTAACAGGACCAGTGGTCAGGGATGATGGGAATTGTAGTCCCAAACATCTGGAGGGCTGAAGTTTGGGGCTGCCTGATCTATGGGATTAAAACAATGCAAAAAACACACACCCATATCTACTAAAATACAGAAAGAAATAAAACTATAACTGAGCCAGTGGGTCTGACTCGGCATAAGGCAGCTTTCAGACGGCACTGTGAGCTTGTTTGCAGAGATTCCTGGGAATAACATCTATTTGACCAGGTCCGCTGTCTTCACCTGCCGACTCTTTCCTAGAGGACTAACTGCATTAAATAAGGAGGACCTTGTTTTTTTCTCTCCATCGCACCAGGATCTGAAAGCACCGGCTTCCTCTTTCTCGCCCCTCCCTATATTCTCCTGACCTCTAACTTATCAGGGCGCCAAGAGGAAACTCGATCTTTCCGCAAGCACCTCAAGGTCACCCTCCTGAATTTGTCCTGCTGCCAAGGCATTCTTGCTGCGCCTTCAGGCTCAGAAAAGGGTGTGTTTGTTTGTGTGTGTGTGTCAGCTGACAAAGCACTTTTGAGTCGCAGCCCAGACACCTACACCTCCGGGAAGTTCTCCGGATCGACTCCAAAAGCCTCTGATCAGCTCTTTCGTTGCTTCTTACCAAGCAAGCGGGGGGGGGGGCGAGGAACCCTCCCAGCCCCGCATTCTTTCGTCTGCCGTCCTCTGCTGCAAAGCAAGTTCTCCTTAAAGAGGGAGCTCTTGCAACTACCAATGGTCCATCTGGCTCTGCATTGCTTGCACTGACTGGCAGCAGCTCTCCGAAGATTCAGGCAGAGGGCAGTCTTCCCCAGCCCTAGCTAAAAATGCTGGGGAGATCATCAGACTGTTTGCGCAACTGCCCCAGGGGTCTGGAGCAGATGTCCTGCTGTCTCCTTGCAAATTGTGGCTTACAGATCTGGAGCCCTGACCTCACTGCCTCTTTTCTAACAACAACAACAACAACAACAACAACGATAATAATATAACAACAACAACAACAACAACAATGATAATAATATTTATACCCAGCCCATCTGGCTGGGTTTCCCCAGCCACTCTGGGCAGCTGCCAACAAAAGATTAAAAATACATTAAAACATCAGTCATTAAAAACTTCCTTAAACAGGGCTGCCTTCTGATGTTTTCTAAAAGTTCTGTAGTTCTTTATCTCCTTGACACCTGATGGGAGGGAGTTCCACAGGGTGGGCGCCACTACCAAAAAGGCCCTCTGCCTGGTTCCCTGTAACCTCACTTCTCACAGGGAGGGAACCGCCAGAAGGCCCTCGGAGCTGGACCTCAGTGTCCGGGCTGAATGATGGGGGTGGAGACGCTCCTTCAGGTATACTGGGCCGAGGCCGTTAGGGCTTTAAGGGTCAGCACCAACACTTCGAATTGTGTTTGGAAACGTACTGGGAGCCAATGTTACAACAGGTTTCCACTTCAAACCACAGTCACCACTGCTTGTGTACATGCAGGAACGCTCGGGTTCTAGTCAGTGGTGAAACAGTGCTTCAGAGATGCAAGCTACGAAGTCTCTAGCTCAGACTTCACATCAGCTAGGATCTCTCTCCCGACCCAAACATGGTTGATGCTTCATGGTGTTTTCAATATTGTGCTAGGAGCCATCCACAGTTAATTATACAATTATATAATGAGGCAAGATGGCGGCGCAAGCACTTGCAGCGGCTCGGCACTCCGAAGACCGGTATTCGGTAATTAGTGTTTTATTCTTATCTGTGAATTTATTGCTGCTATGGACTGTGCACACTCAGGCACAAGTAATTTATAGTCGTCAAGAGCTCTTAAGTATCGGCAGAGACGGTTGCAGCCAGGAGGTCTCAACTTACAACATTCCAGCTGAGCTTATCAGAGAGCCGCCATATCTTGCATATTCTTGGGATACTCCCCTTGCTCTCCTTGCCAGAAAGAAAAGAAAACGGAGGGGGCGCAAGCAGAAGAGGGGCTGCAGGGCTGGACTACGAGTGAGGCTAAGTAAAAATCCCCACAAGCCTGCATTGCCAAGTCTCCTTGTATCAAATGTTAGATCTCTACCCAACAAGGTAGAGGAGTTGGAACTTATCACCTCTCGGCAGAAAAGTATCCGGGACTGTTGTGTTATGGTCCTTTTAGAGACGTGGCTGGATCCCTCCTTTCCACAGGGACTTTTGCAGCTAGAAGGGCGCTCAGTAATTAGAGCGGATAGAACCGCCGAATCCGGGAAGAGCAGAGGAGGAGGAATTTGTGTTTATATAAATAACAACTGGAGCTCGGACATTAAACAAATGGACACGCATTGCTCTCCTGATTTGGAGTACCTAGTGGTGAAGTGCCGTCCCTTTTATTTGCCACGTGAGTTTAATGTTGTCTTAATAACAGCGGTGTATATACCTCCCGATGCAAACACTACTACAGCTATGGGGCTCCTGCTAACTGCTATTAGCAAACAGCAGCGGGCCCACCCGGATGGAGCATTTGTGGTTGCTGGCGATTTCAATCGAGCCGATCTAAGGACTGTGCTTCCTAAGTTCCACCAGTATGTTGATTGTCCCACTAGGGGGGGAAATACCTTAGATCGAGTATATAGTAACATCATGCACGGATATAAGACCAAGCCCTTGCCCAATTTGGGACAGTCAGACCACATATCTTTACTTATGATACCATCATACAGACCTCTCGCACGCAGAATTAGACCATCAACTAGAGAGATACGAGTGTGGCCAGCAGGCGCATCCGAGCAACTCCAAGATTGCTTTAGGAGCACTGAATGGTCACTTTTTGAGGAGAATAATGTGGACACATACGCTTCAACGGTACTGTTCTATGTTAAAAGCTGCATTGACGTTGTTACTACCACCAAACAAATACGGGTGTTTCCTAACAACAAGCCCTGGCTAAACAGGGATGTGCATCTCCTGTTAAAGGCAAGAAATGCTGCTTTTCACTCTGGGAATGTGCAACAGTATAGAGAAGCCAGAGCCAAATTGAAAAAGGGCATTAGGGATGCCAAAGCTATGTACTGCCGGAGGATCGAAAAGCATTTTGAGAGCTCCGACCCTCGTCGAGTATGGCAAGGCCTGCGACAAATTACAGGGCAAAATATTAAAAACGAATTGGCTAGCAGCAGTGAGCACCTGGCTGACCAGCTGAATCAATTCTTCAGTCGTTTTGAGGTGGGAACTGGAACTACCGTCACTACAGCATTGGCTACCAGCACATCATCAGAAACTACTACTGATAAACAACCATTTTTATTACAGACTTCTGACGTACAACGTGCTTTTCGGAGCATTAATATTAGGAAGGCAGCTGGACCGGATGGAATCATGGGACGAGCTGTTAAGGACTGTGCTACAGAATTGGCTGGTGTATTTACGGACATCTTTAACCTATCCCTGTTGCAGGGTTCTGTCCCTACCTGCCTGAAGACATCGATTATAGTGCCAGTCCCTAAGCAGTCAGTGGTGGTATCTCTCAATGACTACAGACCAATAGCCCTAACATCTGTCGTTATGAAATGTTTTGAGAGATTGGTGCTAGATCATATTAAGGCCGGTCTTCCATCCACTCTAGACCCGTTCCAGTTTGCATACAGAAGTAACAGATCTACTGATGATGCTATTTCCATCGCTATCCATACTGTACTGAGTCATCTAGAACGACAGGGAACCTATGCAAGGCTGTTGTTCGTGGATTATAGTTCTGCCTTTAATACAATTCTACCAGACAGGTTATTCCTTAAAATGACCAATTTGGGCATACATCAGAAGATCTGTTTGTGGGTAAGGAATTTCCTGACTGATAGGCCGCAGACAGTGAGAATGGGATCTTACTATTCCTCTACTCTAGTATTAAGCACAGGAGCCCCTCAGGGATGCGTGTTAAGCCCCTTTCTCTATTCCCTGTACACATGTGATTGCATCCCACTGTATAAGTCCAACACAATCATCAAATTTGCGGATGATACAACAGTGGTGGGGCTCATTAGTGAGAATGATGAGTCTGCTTATAGGAAAGAAATACAGGGGTTAATTCAATGGTGTAAAGAAAATAATCTTATGCTTAACACCAAAAAGACCAAAGAACTCATAATTGACTTTAGGAGGAAGAAAAGTGTATTCTTACCATTGTACATAAATGGCGAGGAGGTGGAGAGGGTTGACAGTTTTAAATACCTGGGCACTTACATCTCTGAGGACCTCTCATGGACTGCAAACATTAATGTGGTTGTGAGGAAGGCGCAGGGGAGGTTGTATTTCCTGAGAATGCTCAGGGGATTGAATCTATCTCAGCGCCTACTTATGTCCTATTATCACAGTACCATTGAGAGTGTCTTAACCCATAGTATATTATCGTGGTATGGAAGCAGCTCTGTAATGGATAAAAAAGCTTTACAGAGAATAATTAAAATTGCCCAGAATGTTATTGGGCTCCAACTACCAACCCTGGATGAGATCTTCATGTCTCGCTGCTTGAAGAAGACACACAATATCCTGAGAGATCCCACCCACCCTGCTCACAACCTCTTTGCACTGTTGCCTTCTGGCAGAAGATACAGGACGATGAAAACTCGAACCACACGTCTTCTGAATAGTTTCTATCCAAGAGCTTTGATTGCACTAAATAATGATCTCAGGGCCAGTAGTAAGAAATAGCAAGCAGTGACTAGTAAGAAAGGAGATAGGTTTTAGGTTATGTTATGCTTTTAATAGGTTATGTTACATTCTGGATTATGGTATGTTTTAATAGATTATGTCTTAATAGGATGAGAGTGTTGGAGATATGTGTAAATGTGTAAGGCAAATCCGGTCTTTGGGTGTTTGATTTTCGTTGTTGTGTGTACTGTGTATATACGGACAATGACAATAAATTTATCTAATCTAATCTAATCTAATCTAATCTAATACAGTCCTACCTTGGAAGTCGAATGGAATCCGTTCCGGAGCTCCGTTCGACTTCCAAAACATTCGGAAACCAAGGCGCAGCTTCCGATTGGCTGCAGGAAGCTCTTGCGGCCAATCGGAAGCTGCGTCGGATGTTCGAGTTCCAAAGAACGTTCGCAAACTGGAACACTCACTTCCGGGAGCCAAAACGTCCGACTCGCAAGGTGTTCGCGGACCAAAGTACGACTGTAATTCATAATTACAGTGAAACACAAAAAATTAGAATATCGTGGAAAAGTCCATTTATGTAAGCAATTGTTTTCATTAGCTACTGGAGTTTAATATATGAGATAGACTCATGACATGCAAAGCGAGATATGTCAAGCCTTTATTTGTTATAATTGTGATGATTATGGCGTACAGCTGATGAAAACCCCAAAGTTGAAATTGTTAAGTTGGGGTTCTCATCAGCTGTACGCCATAATCATCACAATTATAACAAATAAAGGCTTGACATATCTCACTTGGCATGTCATGAGTCTATCTCATATATTAGTTTCACCTTTTAAGTTGAATTACTGAAAGAAATGAACCTTTCCACGATATTCTAATTTTTCGAGTTTCACCTGTATAAAAGTAGAGAATCATAGCTTCATAGTGTTGGAAGAGACCCAAGTGTCATTTAGTCCAACCTCTGCTAACAAACCTCCAAGGAAGAAGAGTAATCATCATCATCATCATCATCATCATTTACTACAACTACCACTACTGTTTCAATAGCTGACAGATTCTGCCAGAGTGGGACTCATGAACTGAACTCACACCCGGGGGGGGGGGGGAGCTTTCGTTCGGAAACGACCCCGTGTAACGTTCCGGCATTTCACCTTTAAGTAGTAGACCAGGAGCTCGTTGAGAGCGGGATCCGCGTTCAGATTCACCAGGAAGCACTTGTTATCGCCAACCTTGATCCCAGAAGACTGGAGAGAGATGCCGAGGCTTTCCAGCTGCTTCTGCCGCTCCTGCACGAAGGAACAAACATCTTGGACTGGGTGAAGGCCAGAAAACTGAAGTTAAAAGGTAGGGGAAAGGTAAAGGCGACTCTGGGGTTGCAGCGCTCATCTTGCTTTTCAGGCAAAGGGAGCCGGCGTTTGTCCACAGACAGCTTTCCGGGTCATGTGCCCAGCAGGACTAAACCGCTTCTGGCGCAACGGAACACCATGACGGAAGCCAGAGCACATGGAAATGCCGTTTACCTTCCCGCCGGAGAGGTACCTATTTATCTACTTGCACTGGTGTGCTATCGAACTGCTAGGTTGGCAGGAGCTGGGGCAGAGCAACGGGAGTCCACTCTGTTGTGGGGATTCAAACTGCCGACCTTCCGATCGGCAAGCCCAAGAGGCTCAGTGGTTTAGACCACAGCGCCACCCGCATCCCTAAACTGAAGTTAAATCCTGGCAAGACAGAGGTCTTGTGGGTCAACCTGGCGCTCAGGTTTGGGAACCAGGGTACCGAACGAGCAGGCACGCAGCTTAGGGGTACTTAGGGGCAAGCCTTAGTGGCAAGAGGTAATCCATGCAGCAAGGGTCATTTCTGGATAGGGAGAGTATGGCCTCAGTGGTCCAACAAGCTCCAAGTTAGATTACTACAATGCACTCTACATGGGGCTAACCTTGAAGATGGAAGCTTCAGCTAGCATAGAATGCTGCTGGTTATGGTACAGAGATGCAAAAAGTGACCTTATAACCAATATTCCCAAGACCTAGAAGCTACTGGGTTCTACCCAAGAAGTTAGTACGGTATAATAAATAATAATACATTTTTATTTATACCCCGCCCTTCCCGGTTTAAAAACCGGGCTCAGGGCAGCTAATAGCAAATATAAAACATTGATTAAAATGTGACTATAAAACAGCATAAAATACAACTTAAAATGCAGCATCAATATCAATAAAATTCAAAAATTTCAGGGATCATTTCAGGGGAGGGGGGAGAACCCAGTCAGTAGACATCAAATGATCACCAGGGCTAACTGGCCAAGTTGGTCCTACTAGGGCCAGCAAGGAGACCAGGGAAGAATTTAAATGTGGAGTCCCAGAAAGGGTTTCTTCATAGAAGAGGAAAGGGAAAAGGGGATAGAGGATCAGGCTAATTCAAATTGAAGGCCAGGCGGGATAGCTCTGTCTTACAGGCCCTGCGGAAGGAGATCAAGCGTAAAATGTACTAAATGACTACAAAGCAGTACCTTCACCAGGACCCTCCAAATTTATGATCTGGGGAAGAGGCCCTACTCACCCTCCTGCGAGGAGGACTAGCAAGAAGAGGGGACCTGACGCAGGGCACTCTTGGTGGTGTCCCCTCCTCCCCTCCCAGGGGAAATGTAAATGCTGCTTCTACATTGCCCCAGTTGATAGTTTTATGAAGTTTTTCCGTTGCTGGTTTTAGCTACCCTTTGCAATACGTAAACTCCGCCTTTACCATTGTTTTTACGTCATTCTCTTATCGTTTGCCACCTCCCCTTTGGGGAGGGAGATCGGATTACAAATCAGAAATAACAAATGAACAAACAAAGTGGTATCTAGTCCATGAAAGCTAATGCCGTAATAAATCTGTTTGCCAGTAAACACGTCCTTTGTTTCTGAAAACAGTAATAATCTCTCTTGGAAAAATAACCACACCAAGAATTAAGCAAAGACCCATTTGGAGGGCATGGATTGGCCAGCTTACCCCAAAACACCATAAACTCATGCGAAGGGATTATTCAAGCGAGGAAAGCGCCTCTCATTTTGCACCCCCAGCCACCCTCAAAACAGATATGCAGACCTGTGCAATCTCCTCCGTTTTCCTCAGCTTCTCCTCCCAGGTCACAGTCATCTCCTGGATAAGTTTCTCAGACTCCTCCAAGCGGTCCTTCAGTTCTGGAGACTTCATAGCCTGTGAAGCCGCAGAAAGGAAAAGGGAGAGAAAGAAGGAGAAGGAATATTTCTCGGAAGAGCCACTGCTTAAGGCTGGGGGGGTGGGGTGGGGTCTCCCAGCTCTCTTATCACTGTGATCCGAGTTACTGAGAAAAGGAACCAAAAATGCTGCGCTCAGGAATCGGCAGCCGTGATGCGTGAGGTTTTAGCTGAGGGCACCGGCATGGGAAAAGAACCGACCGTGCCAAACTTGACTTCATTAGTGCAAAACAAACCGTTATAAGATGGCCAAGGTCTGTGCCAAGGTCATAGGAGTTAAAAGGTACCGGCAGAGGGGGACTTTGGGTTGCCCAAAAGAGCAGGAAAAACAAACCTCAAAAAAAACAAAACACCAACAACCCGTGAGAGAGATTTGAGATGCCTGGCTGAACCGAAACAACTTTATGGGAACTCTTTAATGAGCTGTAAATTGGAGGGCTGTCACTCAATTAAAGGAACTAAGAGCTGCATGAATTTTGCATATGAATGAACACTAGAGTTGCATTTCTGGGTCCTAGAAAGAGCCATCACAAAAGAGGCCTTTGCTTCTGCGTGAAAACAGAGGGTACCTCGCATCAGGTGTCACCTACTTCCAGCAAACCATGTTGGCAAGGAACTAAATATATTTGCAAAATCTGGTGCGGGTCTTTGCGGACAGTTAAATCAGTCCATTAGAAAAAAGTTAATTTAAACAAAATTTTAAAAATCCTTCCAGTAGCACCTTAGAGACCAACTAAGTTTGTTCTTGTTATGAGCTTTCGTGTGCATGCACACTTCTTCAGATACGAAAGCTCATACCAAGAACAAACTTAAAGTAAGGTAAAGGGACCCCTGACCATTTGGTCCAGTCGTGTCCGGCTCTGGGGTTGCGGCGCTCATCTCGCTTTATTGGCTCAGGGAGCCGGCGTACAGCTTCCAGGTCATGTGGCCAGCATGACAAAGCCGCTTCTGGAGAACCAGAGCAGCGCACGGAAACGCCGTTTACCTTCCCGCCAGAGCGGTTCCTATTTATCTACTTGCACTTTGACGTGCTTTCGAACTGCTAGGTTGACAGGAGCAGGGACCGAGCAACGGGAGCTCACCCCGTCACAGGGATTCGAACCGCCGACCTTCTGATCAGCTAGCCCTAGGCTCTGTGGTTTAACCCACAGCGCCACCTGGGTCCGTTAGAACAAACCTAGTTGGTCTCTAAGGTGCTACTGGAAGGAATTTTTTGGTTTGACTATGGCAGACCAACACGGCTACCTACCTGTAACTGGAAGTTAATTTAATCAGCTAACTTGGCACTGCAGGACAAAGGAAACTCATTCCACACAGAAGACCCACCTCTGCTTTGGTGAGCTGTTCCCTGAGTTTCTCCACCTCCTCCCGCAGTTCGCGGATGATCCGGGCGTTGGGATCTTCATTCACCACGGCGTGGTTGACGATGTTCTTGGCCCGGTCGGCATACCGCAAAGTGGAAAGGGTCTCGTCGTAATTATCTGCCGCAGGGCTCACCGTAGCGACCATAGCGGTTTTGCTGTTGCCGCCGAGGCTGTCCTGGGGAGTGACAACAGGGGGTAAGAATGTGGGCACTTTTGCACACTTTGGGTGGCAGAGGGGACAGATTTCTTGCAGAGGGAACTCTCCCTCCGCTCCACTTGACACACGTTTTGCTACACACGAGTAAACCCCCAAAATACCTATGTCGGCTGAAGAGCAAACTTTCTTGTAAACTCAGCCATGATACAACAATGTAAACACAAACAGCATAAAGTATCACTGTGGTGATAATATGAACCATAAACAACCAAAACCACCACACAATGGCTGAAAATGTAATAAAAGATTTACTGGAATACTCTTCTGAAAAACTAATAGTCCTTCAATTAAGCCACAAGATTAACAAAGCCATATATAAGTGGTATAACAGAATGTATAATGTTCACGTGACTGAACCATTCAGCAACAGGTTGGGTATAGCAACAAAATCCTGTTGCCAACAAAACGTTCACAATTAGTGGATGGTGAATAGATAGTAGAGTTCTTCAACGGTTAAAAGCAAAAATCTCATGGATATAATAGTAGATGAAGAATATTTATATGAGTCTTGCAAAGAGCAGCCAATTTCTATATCCACCCATGTTGGCAAATAGCTCGTGGTTCTCAACCTTAGAACAAAAGAGCAGCCCTTGTTCAAGGAAGTCCAGCATCTGCACTTTGGAACTCCCTGCTGATTGATATCAGGCAACTGCCTTTGCTGTGCTATTTTCTGCCGAAAACGCTCTTGTTTAAGCCGGCCTACCGGGACATTTACGTTTGTTGTACATTTTAGCGCTTAATTTGTTTCGTAATGTATTTTCTTAAAACTTCTGGTTTTCTTTTGAATTTTTGTTCTGAATATTCTAACTTGTTCTGAATATTCGATTTTATCAGTAATTCTAAGGCATTTTAAAATTAAGGTGCCAGGCAAGGCATTCCTCTTCTCTCTCAGGCCTTTGGATAATTAAACAATCTAAGGCCTTTTAAATTGTGCGTAAGGGGGGAGGGCATAGCTTTTGTTTGTTACTATATTATGCTTTTTTTGTTTTTATACTGTAAAATGCCGTGTGATCTTCAGATGAAGGGCGGTATAGAAGTTTTATAAATAATATCATATATTTCATGCAAACCACTTAGAGCAGCGGTTTCCGATTGGTGGCCTGCAGAGGGGTCCACATAACCCACCCAGGGGTCCGTAGCACCATTGACATAACAAAAAGTACCATAGAGATATCAACGTTTTCAAAAGTTTGGGGTCCATGGCCTAGCTTTTGAAAAACAGGGTGTCCGCAGTTCTTAGCTAACTGGGAACAACGTGCCTAGAGGTTTCGGAAGTAATGGGGTATATAAACCCTGTTAAACAAACAAACAAACAAACAAACAAACAAACAAACAGGTATCTGAAGAAGTGTGCATGCACATGAAAGCTCATACCAAGAACAAACTTAGTTGGTCTCTAAGGTGCTACTGGAAGGAATTTTTTTTATTTTTTATTTTGTTTAAACAAACAAACAAACAAACAAACAAACAGATATGGCCAATTTATGTCCAACCCACTTCCTCCAAAAATCACTTTAAAACATTGTTTTTACTGCTGCTACGATTCCCACACTGCAATGCCGTGATGATGCCTTATACGAGACGAGATTAATACAGTGGGACCTTGGTTCTCAAACGCTTTGGTATTCAAACGCCTTGGTTCCCAAACGCTGAAACCCTGGAAGTAAGTGTTCCAGTTTTTGAACGTTTTTCGGAAGCCGAACATCCGATGCAGCTGTCGGCTATTGTTTCTGGGGCTCCTGCACCAATCAGAAGCTGCGCCTTGGTTTTCGACCATTTCGGAAGTCAAATGGACTTCCGGAACAGATTAAGTTTGGCGCTTTTGTTTTGGCTATTTATTTTGTGTTTTTGAGGCTTTTTCGGTTAATTTGTTTTTGTGACTGTGTGGAACTCAGTTCAGCTATTTATTGATTGATTGATTGATTGTGTGACTGCGGAAATAGATAAAAGCCCCCCCCCCCCCATCCAAACAATGACTATCATCAGTGCAGGGAAGATTATTTTTTTAAAAAAAATTATCATCTACAATACTGTCTTATTTATTTTATAGTACACTACTTTGATTATTGCTTTCATTTTATGGATCAATGGTCTCGTTAGATAGTTAAAAATTCATGTTAAATTGCTGTTTTGGGGTTTGTTTTTAAAAGTCTGTAACGGATTAATCCTTTTTGCATTACTTTCTATGGGAAAGCACACCTTGGTTTTGGAACGCTTTGCTTCTGGAACGGACTTCCGGAACGGATTAAGTTCGAGAACCAAGGTAACACTGCACTGATCTTTCTGGCAGACGCCTTCAGAGATCTCAGCAAGAAAAAGGGCTTTGCTTCTAACTGGAGATGCTGGGAGGGTACGTGGGCAGAGTCGAACCTGGAGCCTTCTGCGCGCAAAGCAGGTTCCCCACTACCGAGCAATCCTCCCTCTTGCCTGGCGTGCTTTGGAAGGGAGCTGTACACCGGGGATATTGGGTTGCGGTGGGGAGAGATCGTAGCCGAAACAAGGTGCAGGCAAAAGGCTGTGGGATCTGCACACTTTCAAGTTGCCTGCGAAATCTAGGTCATGCGTCGCCACCGGGCATCATTAACATTGTTTTTATCTCTGCCTCCCCCCTCCCCACCCTCATCCCTACTACTCCTAATTGTTTTGCTGAATTTAAGCTTTTCATAACAGCCCTCATTAAATCCAGGGGGGCAGCGGTGAGAACGGTTGGTTCGGATGTGGGAAAACGCAGGTTCGGACCTGAGGCAAGTGGCTTATCGGCCCAATCTAGGCCCAAGGGGGAATGGGGGCGGAAAAAAAGGAGGTAGCTCCGTCTCCTTGGAGGAAGGGATAGAGGTGGGAGTTGAAAGTGCTCATAGCTGCAGCTTTTCTCTGTGCAAGGAGTGCAGGAAGCGGACGGGAATTTTTTTCTCTCCCTTTCTCATAGCACTGTAATAACTTGTGGACTTCCAGGGGAGCCGAAGATTCAGAACAAATAAAAGGACTTATTCACGCAGCAAATAGTTGGACTGTGGAACTCCCTGCCACAGGAGACAGTGAAAGCCAACCAACTGGGGTGGCTTTGAAAGAGGATAGGACAGATCCACGGAGGAGGAAGAGAGCTATCAAAGGCTATTAACCTCCACAGCATCCAGCTTTTAAAAACTTTTCCACAAGCATTATCCACACCACCATCCCAAGGTCAACTTGGAGGAGTATTTTAAAAGGGTCTTCCTCATTTCCCTGAAAACTGTAACAAGAGAAGCTAGTTCTATGAGTTTTCCGTAACCCGAGTGCCACTACTCGGAAGGCCCTGCTCAATTTGATTGCTGCCTTAGTTGTGTTCTAAGCTGCCCTGAAGAGACGCGGGTGGCGCTGTGGTCTAAACCACAGAGCCTAGGGCTTGCCGATTGGAAGGTCGGTGGTTCGAATCCCCATGACGGGGTGAGCTCCCGTTGCTTGGTCCCAGCTCCTGCCAACCTAGCAGTTCGAAAGCACGTCAAAGTGCAAGTAGATAAATAGGTACCGCTCCGGCGGGAAGGTAAACGGCGTTTCCGTGCACAAACTGTCTGTGGACAAACGCCTGCTCCCTCGGCCAGTAAAGCGAGATGAGCGCCGCAACCCCAGAGTTGTCCATGACTGGACTTAACTGTCAGGGGTCCTTTACCTTGATCTTTTTTTTAAAGCTGCCCTGAAGTCTTCTTGGGAGACATGCAGCAGGCTACAAATAGGGTTTCGTTTAGCTTTTAACCAGTAAAACCCCAAACAGAGGGTATTTTGGATCAGGAGAAGGGGGGGAAGGGTAGGCAAAAGGGAGGAGAGCTTTGACTCTAAGCCCCTCCACCCGAGAAAGCTGCCCACGATTTCACCTCTAAACAGGGGGTAAACACTCAAAGCTAATGAAATACTTGAGGCAGGTACGGAGCTGAATAATTGTGCAACATGACTAAGCCGGCCAGGTATGCGCTGGCACTGAAACGCTGGCAGGAAGCAAAAGGAATTGCAGAAACAAGAGGGCTGCGTGTTTTTCTCCCTCCCGCCCTCCGCATAAAACCAGTGCCTGGGTACAAAAAGAAAACAAAACATTGCATTTATGTGGATTAAACGGATTTATCTGAAGGCAGCCCTGTTTAGGGATGTTTTTAATGTTTAATGCTGTATTGTGTTTTTAATATTCGGTTGGAAGCCACCCAGATGGGCGGGGTATAAATAAATAAATATAATAATTAATAATAATAATAATAATAATAACACTTATTATTAACTGGGTCAATCAGAGGCCTTTGGGAAGCCAGCAAGCAGGATCTGAGCACAATTTCACTCTCCTCTCCTGCGGTTTCCAGCAATTGGGGTTCAGAAACATTGCTGCCTCTGACCCTGGAAGCAGAGCTAGTAGCCATCAATAGCCCTCTCCTCCCTCCATGATTTTGTCTAATCCTCTTTTAAAGTCATCCCAGCTGGTCACCATAAAGTGAGAGCTGGACCATAAAGAAGGCTGATCGCCAAAGAACTGATACTTTTGAATTACGGTGCTGGAGGAGACTCTTGAGAGTCCCATGGACTGCAAGAAGGTCCAACCTATCCATTCTTAAAGAAATCAGCCCTGAGTGCTCACTGGAAGGACAGATCCTGAAGCTGAGGCTCCAATACTTTGGCCACCTCATGAGAAGAGAAGACTCCCTGGAAAAGACCCTGATGTTGGGAAAGATGGAGGGCACAAGGAGAAGGGGACAACAGAGGACGAGATGGTTGGACAGTGTTCTCGAAGCTACTAACATGAGTCTGACCAAACTGCGGGAGGCAGTGGAAGACAGGAGTGCCTGGCGTGCTCTGAAGAGTCGGACACGACTAAACGACTAAACAACAACAACAAGCTGATCTCCATTGTTGCCTCCTGTGATTTAAGGCAGAGACTTCTCACGCTCTCTCACCTGAAACGCCAAATGACCGTTCGACTTACTTTGAGGAGCCAGGTGAGCACCGAGTCGCGGTACGGGACAAACTTGTTCTTATTTTTCCCGGCGGCCTGATCCGCAAGGGCAGAAATGACCAACCCAAGAGTCGTGAGGGACCTGCATGGGGAGGGGAAACATTTTGAAATCACGTGTAGCATCATCTGGAGGACAACTTATCGAATTTATATACAGCTTCCCTCTAAGAAGCCCTAAGAAACTATTTGCAACCATTTTCTGAAATAAAAAGACAAGGCCACAATCGCACGAATGAGTTAAAGCAGATCTCAAAAGTGTCATTTCCGGCACTGCCCAAATGCCCAAGGGGATAAGAGTGATATTTGCCAAGTGCCAAAGCAATGGGGCCATTCCATTGTCACGGGTGGGACACTTGGACCATGTTTTTTGGTATTCACACATGTGTAACAATGTAAAAATACATAAAAATTAACAACCAAAATTTAAACTATGTTCCTAATAAGATACTGAACATTTTACTAATTTTTTATTATTTTTATGGATATTTTTGACAATTTTATTAAATGTTAAAGTATTGTCACGGGTGGGACAAAAAAAGGACATGGAGCTTGAGATAAGTTTGATTTATGGAAAAACTCTGAGTTGGGAGGTGAATCAATGATAAACTCAGCATATGTGTTTAAATCAATGTTTATTGGTTACAACTATGCAATCAGAAATTAAGTTTTAAGAAATTTAATGATACAAAATTAAGGAAAAAATGCTGTCACGGGTGGGACAATCATCAGAAAACTTTTAACTTGAACACTTCTGTGAAGGCTACGTGGGTGGACTTTGGAAAAGAAGGTCCATAAACTAAACTTCTTTAGCTTTAAAAAAATGGTTAGACTGCACGTTTGGAATCTGTTTAGGTAATGAAACCATAAGTAAAAGAAGTATATTTTAAAAATAATTTTTTTCTTATCAGGCTCATTTTTCATGGAATGGCCCAATGATGAAAGGTTGGCACCAGGTGAGCTTCCCTGGGGAGAGCATTCCTCTCCAACACAAAGCCGTGGCACAAGGAGGCATCCAAGGAAGCTGAGGTACGACTACTTTCCTTCGCTTTGAATTTGTCCCTTGAACCATTTCTTGGGCTCGGTTTTGGATGACACAGCAAAAAAAAGGACACAGGTGGGCGGAGCCAATGGCAAAAGTGGGTGGAGCCAGGGACAGGATTCTTAGCTTACATTTCTGCCCTGGAAAAGTTAAGGATTTTAGTGACGGAGTTTTGCAGCTACAGCCAGAGACTGTAAACAAAGGAGAGCAATGACGCAAGGCATGATGGGATTAGGAATAACCAAAACGGACATAATATTTGCCAAGGACAAGATGGAACAATACGGTTAAAATAAAAAAAACACACACAGGAAGAAGAAAATTTCACTTGCGCACCGTAAGTTATTAAATGTGTCCACACGAATTGGAGTTTAAAATATTGTAGCTGTGGTATAAGGGATTACTTATCAAGATTGTAATTGGATTGAATAATATTTTGGAAGCAGGATTAAACCTTGGAATCTAGCACGCAGGGGGCCACCTAAATTGTGTAACTGGCTATATGACTGATTGGTATTTGAACTGGTATTGTAATTCGGTATTGATATAACAAGGCTTATATTGGACTTTTGTAATTGAAAACTAATAAAAATTATTTATGTTAAAAAAAGGGAAAGTTAAGGATTTCTTCACGCAATCCATCTCTCCACCACACACACCCGCCATCCACAAAAGCAAAATAGATTCAGCCCAGAGGCCCATCCTAACTACCCTAATCCAGGTGTCAAAGGCGGGCATTTCCACTCCTGTGAGATCAAGCGCACTGATCCTGCTACTTCCTTCCGTCTCTTGCTGCTATTCTCGTGGATTAACGGAATGCGCTGGGTCACGCGATCCCCTCCCCTCCCCGTTATCCATCCCTTTAAAGCATTCAGCGCCCCATGAATCCAAGCTCTTACTTGTTGATATTGCTTCCTTCCTTCAGCCGGTCACCTGCAGCCCCGGTCTTGGTGGCTCTTTCGCTGCCCGCCAGGTCGACCAGGCTCAGCTTGCCCACCTTCTCGCCAGACGTCTGCGGAACAAACGAGCAGGGAGTTAGCCCAGAAACGCAGTGCCTGAACTCGGGCCCAAGCGGCACGGTTCAGGGCGCCTTCGCTTTAGATGGAAGAAGCCAAGGGAGGATGCTTCGGGAATTGGTTGGAGGGGAAGGAAACCGCAGTGCCAAAGGGGTAGTGCATTTATTTTATTTTATTTGGCGTCGTGCAAACTGCTCAATTGCAAAAGCAGCTAGGCCAGGGGCTTCCAAAGAGGGCGGTGGGGTTATTGGGGGTGGGGGCGCTAAGAGGGAAGGGGGCAGCTGGAGGGAATCACTGGATCAAGTTTGTATGTTTTGTTTAATTAGATAAATGAAATCGTTTTAATTCAGTTTTGAATAAACATGCAATTAATTGCCACTGCTTTGAATTTTAATGCATTATCACATATAAATATATTAAATTTTTTGTTTTACAATTTAAAATACTCATTTTACACCCTGAAGATATCAATGACTTCCCTTCTTCTCCTTCCATGGTTCATTTTACATATCATAAATCCCGGCATATTTTACAAAAACTATACCATTCAGTATTCCATTATTGCATCCATCAAAACTTAATTACACTGTTGGATTGATCTTAATGCTGCCAGCGTTTTCAGCTGTACACAATTATTTCCAATATATTCAATAAACATTTTCCAATCTTCCTTTAACATATGTTCTTCTTGTTCTCTTATTCTATATGTTAAGAATATAGACATTATTATCCTTAACATTATTATCCTCCTTAGTGGGTTATGCAAACCTCTATTTTGAAAGGTGCTTTATATAGGCTAAGGGGGCCCTGAGGATGAGTTTGTGGAACCAGGGGAGCACCGGCCCCCAAAAGTGAACATCACAGTTGAGTGGAGATTAGAACCCTGGTCTCCAAGGTCCTAGTCTGACACCCTAAGCCAGTGTTTCTCGGCCTTGGGTCCCCAGATGTTGCTGGACTACAACTCCCATCATCCATGACCACTGGTCCTGCTAGCTATGGATGATGGGAGTTGTAGTCCAATAACAGCTGGGGACCCAAGGTTGAGAAAGGCTGCCCTAACCACAACACTGCATTCGTATACTCTGTGTTGCATGCTAACCCCCTGTTTGTGTGCAAAAGCCTGTTAAACTGAGCGCATAACATGCGGTTTCTTGACTTAGGATAAAGCAAACGCACCAATTCCACTTTCCCTAAGCTGGTGCCATCCAGATATTTTGGGCTGCAACTTCCATTCGCCCCAGAAACTGTAAAGACCCCTACAGTACGTGGGCACCACTCCTCAGAAGAGACCAGAAGTGCGGAATTCAAGAACTCACCCCTGACTTTGCATCGTACAATGTGTGCGTGAGGATAATCTTGAAGACGGCGTGGGATCGGCTGCTCTCTTCGTTCATGTTGGTGGCTGCGACCGTCCGAGATTTATTGCCTTCGGACATCAGAGACTCTATGTCCTAAACAGAAGACAGGATTGAAAAGCAACCGCAGTGAGGATCTGCAGGAAGGCAGGTGCGGCGCGAACACATCAGGGAGAACTTCCTAATTTGGGCGAGGCTTCACACTTCACACAGCGGTAGCCGCCCGATCTTCACTGGAAAGATCTCTCCATTAAACCCTGGGTTTCTCCATTAAACCCCTGGGTTTCCTTTAGGAGTTTTAAATTAGGTTGGAGTAAAGGAATAAGGTTTAGGAAAGTATCAGAAGTAATGAGGTGCCGAGGTATAGAAAAAAGGAGTTAGTTTAAGTAAAATGATTTTGGTATTTTATGTTATTGTGAAAAAGGATAAGGAAAGTAAAAATAGATAAGTCTATGAATTTGGAAAACTGATAAAGAGGAGAGATAATGAATTCAACAGAGGGGGACTTGAGGAAGTCAACCGAAATATGAACTTGAGGAAAGGAAGACTATCTGGCCCACAGAAATGGGCCAGGCCTAAGCAATGATATTTAATATGTTAACTATGTTAAATGTCTAATGTTTATTTTCTTTCCCGGTGAGAGAGGGGAATGGAAATTTGCTTCCCCCAGTGAGGGGGGGGAGGATGAAAATTTAATGGTATTGTAAAGTGCTTAAAATTGTTAAAATCAATTTTTAAAAATTGGGGGGGGGGAATAAACCCCTGGGTTTCCGTGGGTGGGTCAGGACCAAGCGGGCAGTTTGTGCTCCAACTTAAAGAGGATAGCAGCACCGGTGGCATGACTGCTGTTTTCATTATGGATAGAAAAACCATTTAGATTTATGTCCATTCCCAACCCAAAGGGTTCACGGAGAGTTAGAAGATACCCTGAGGATCGTATAAGCCAGGGGTCAGCAGGGGCCCGGTCCACTGTCCCTCAGACCTTGTGGGGGGCCGGACTATATTCTGGGGGGGGGGGGAATGAACGAATTCCTATGCCCCACAAATAACCCAGACATGCATTTTAATTAAAAGGACACATTCTGCTCATGTAAAAACATGCTGATTCCCGGACCGTCCGCGGGCTGGATTTAGAAGGTGATTGGGCCAGATCCGCCTTAGTTTGCCTACCCATGGTCTAAGTCAACTTTCCTACAGTACAGTGGTACCTTGGTTCTCAAATGCCTTGGTACTCAAACAACTTGGAACCCCAAACATTACAAACCCAGAAGTAAGTGTTTACGAACTTTTTTCAGTTTGCGAACTTTTTTCGGAAGCCGAACGTGCTCCGTTTTGAGTGTTACGCTTCCGATTTGAGTGCCACACTTCCGTTTTGAGCATTATGCTGAGGTCTGTTTTTGCTATTTATTTTGCGTTTTCGCGGTTTGTTTGTTGTTGTTTTTGCAACTGTGTAGAACCCAGTTCAGCTACTGATTGATTGATTGTGTGACCAAAGTACAGTGCTTTCATTTTATGGATCAATAGTCTCGGTAGATAGTAAAATTCATGTTAAAATTGCTGTTTTAGGGTTTTTTAAAAGATTGGAACGGATTAATCCATTTTACATTACTTTCCATGGGAAAGCGCGCCTTGGTTCTGGGATGCTTTGGTTTTGGAACGGACTTCCGGAATGGATTAAGTTGGAGAGCCAAGGTACCACTGTATGCAGCCATCCCATAAGGGAATCGAACCTGCAACCTTGGCATCATCAGCAAAATGCTCTAACCTATTGAGCTATCAAGGCTGACAGTGCAACTAATTTCAGCATTCTTGATTCCATGTCCCTAAAGTGAATCACAGTGGAAATATATTGCACATATGTTTGGGGGGTGCGAATAGAGTTGAACACCCCCATCCCCACCTGTATTTACTGAACTCAAATACCACCCCAACATACTCCTAGTACCACGGATGGGGAGGGGCTTATTGGCGCAAACATTTGCTGATTAAGGCTTAGCCAAATTTGCATTTTCATCTCTCCACACATTGTTTCTGGTGTTAGGACATCTTTAGATGTTGCAATCAGTGTCTGCGATGCGCATTTTTGACAATTTTGCATTTTATGCATTGATTTTACTGCACACTGCTTAGATAGAGCCGTGTGAAGCGGTACAGAAACAACGCCAAACTGTTAATTAATTAATTTATATGCCGCTTAATGCCGAAATAGGCTTCTGAGCCACTCACGAGTGCAGGAGCCGGTTATCCAAGCATGAAAATATCACCATGTTATGCAACATTACAAAAATAAACCTGCAAATGGAAGCAGAAGATGAGGCAGCTCTCAGCTGATCGTGGAGAAGGGTGTCCCCAGCTCCTCCTTTCCCTTGCTCTCACAGATACAGGGCTGTTCATTTTTAAAATCCATTTATTTAACACTCATTTTAATTATTTATTCCCCACTTTTTTTTAAAAAAAAGGAAGCATTCTTGAGGCAGCTTACACAGCATGCTGGCGCTTCATGGAAAGAGCTCTTTCCTCAATATGTGCAGGAAAAAGAGGACTAGGCTTATCACGGAATCCTAGGAGCGGAGAGTTGGATGGGACCCCAAGTGTCATCTAGTCCACCCCACTGCAATGCCTGCATCCTGGGAGATGGCCTAGCGCAGAGGCAAACAGAACGGGGCTCTGTTTGCGCCAGATATTTAAAGCACACAGCTTCTCCCAAAGAATCCTGGGAGCTATAGTTTACGGGTGCTGGGAACTGTAACTCTGTGAAGGGTAAACGACATGCGCAGCCTGGGGCTGGAAAGCCCCTGGTTCAAAATCTGACTATGCCAGGCAGTCGTTCCTGAGCCTCCATGTTGCCCACCTGCCATATGGCGAGAACATCAAAAGATGCCTCTCTTTCGGGACTGCTGTAAGAATTAGCAAAACAACGTGCATCTCGTGCCACCCAGGGACTCTTGCGGAGAGATGCCCTTTCGAGGGAGCCCAACAAAACTCATCTTGCTCCAATTGCCCTTGACCATCTCTGGGTACATTCCTTCCCTTATTTTGACAAGTCGGCTGGGTAACAAAACATTAATTCAGAGCAAAGGAAAACATTCTGGCCGCACAGAACAACCCGGCCTCGAAATTAAACAAGCATCGAGCTCGGAAGATAAACCCCCAACTTAACCCGTCACGAGAGCCGCTGGGTTGATTCCGTCCTGCTCTGCGATCTGGAAGTCCCCCACTTCTCAGTGGTGGGCCTGCTGGATCAGACCGACGGCATCCTGCTCTCACAGCAGTTGACTGGATGCAAGCAGGATCTGACCGCAAGAGCCCTCTATCCCCCCCCACCGGCCGGGGGTTTCCAGAAACTGGAAGAAGAATGTGGCTGGTAGCCATCCATAGCCCTTTCCTCCAAGCCTGATGAGGAACGGTCGAAGGAGCTGGGTATGTTCAGCCTGGAAAAGAGGAGACTGAGAGGAGATATGAGAGCCGTCTTCAAATATCTCAAGAGCTGTCACACAGAAGATGGAGTAAGCTAGTTTTCTCCTTCTCTGGAGGCTAGTACACAAACCAATGGATTCAAGCTACAAGTTCATGTCCTACCCTTTAGAGAAAAGAAAATAAGCTTGCTCCGTCTTCCATGGGACAGCCCTTGAGATATTTGAAAACGGCTCTCGTCTCTCCTCCCAGTCTCCTCTTTTCCAGGCTAAACATACCCAGCTCCTTCAACCGTTCCTCATAAGGCTTGGCTTCCAGACCCTTGATCATCTTGGTTGCCCTCCTCTGCTCAACTTCCAGCTTGTCAACATCCTTCTCAAATTGTGGCGCCCAGAACTGGGCGCAGTATTGCAGGTGAGTGAAGACCGACATCAGGAACAAGGAGGGAATTAAGGTCTACATCAGGGACAAGGGTGGGAGGAGACCGGCAGTGGCTCTGAGACCCTAACAGGCCACTGTAGAAGCGACATTTGGGGCGGGGGACAGATCCGCCCCCCAAAGAGAACGCCACAGCCATCGTTGCCAGCAAGTATTGCAGTCCTTGGAGATTGGATCTGCTCCCCCCCTGGGTATCCTGCCGCCTGAGGCAGCCGCCTCATTTGCCTCATGAGTGGGCAAGATTCAGCATAAGGCTGCTTCCTGTGTTTCTGGCTTTTGTCTCCTTTTTGTTCTCCAAGTGCGGCTGCTGCAAACACAGCCAAGAGGCCCCAGCCACCTTCCTTCCATGCTAAACTTTCTATAAGTGCTTCAGGCTGTCGCTAACATTTCTGCAAACAGTGTGCTCGCTCGTTAAACCGGTTTTACAAGATCTTTATTTATTTTTTTAAAGACCGGGAGAATGAAGGCGTTCAAGACCTCTGTGTGCGCCTGCGACAGCATATCACATCCTTAATCCTGGCAGGGCTTAGAATCATAGAATCATAGAAGAGTTGGAAGAGACCACAAGGGCCATCCAGTCCAACCCCCTGCCAAGCAGGAAACACCATCAAAGCATTCCTGACAGGTGGCTGTCAAGCCTCTGCTTAAAGACCTCCAAAGAAGGAGACTCCACCACACTCCTTGGCAGCAAATTCCACTGTCGAACAGCTCTTACTGTCAGGAAGTTCTTCCTAATGTTTAGGTGGAATCTTCTTTCTTGTAGTTTGAATCCATTGCTCTGTGTCCGCTTCTCTGGAGCAGCAGAAAACAACCTTTCTCCCTCCTCTATATGACATCCTTTTATATATTTGAACATGGCTATCATATCACCCCTTAACCTTCTCTTCTCCAGGCTAAACATACCCAGCTCCCTAAGCCGTTCCTCATAAGGCATCGTTTCCAAGCCTCTGACCATTTTGGTTGCCCTCCTCTGGACACGTTCCAGCTTGTCAGTATCCTTCTTGAACTGTGGTGCCCAGAACTGGACACAGTATTCCAGGTGAGGTCTGACCAGAGCGGAATACAGTGGTACTATTACTTCCCTTGATCTAGATGCTATACTCCTATTGATGCAGCCCAGAATTGCATTGGCTTTTTTAGCTGCTGCATCACACTGTTGACTCATGTCAAGTTTATGGTCTACCAAGACTCCTAGATCCTTTTCACATGTACTGCTCTCAAGCTTGTATACCCAGAGTGGGCAATACGGAACACCAACCTCTTATTAAGTAATAGACTTGCAAATATTTGAGTTTTCCTGAAGTGCAGCCAGGTTGGTGCTGAGGGGAGGCATCCCAATCACGGAGGCAGGATAGGTATTTAATTTAAACGATCCTGCAAAAAAAACCCCAACAACCCCAAAGCACCAACTAAGTCCAGCACCTTGTTTTCACAGCTGCAAACCACGGTTTATTGGACAGGGAATGTCGCATCTGAACTGCACCATTGTTATTTTCTTATGTACTGTAAGCAGCTTGGACTGTTATTGCCACGAAACAATTAGATTTCTTTACCTTGTAACAGGCAACGGCCAGTTTTGAAAGCCCATCCACGTAAGGTCCATAAACGCTGTGCTCTCTGACTTTCAAAGACTGTCGACTCCTGTTTCCAAAGCAAGAAGAAGAAGAGTTTGGATTTGATATCCCGCTTTATCACTACCCGAAGGAGTCTCAAAGCGGCTCACAATCTCCTTTCCCTTCCTCCCCCACAACAAACACTCTGTGAGGTGAGTGGGGCTGAGAGACTTCAGAGAAGCGTGACTAGCCCAAGGTCACCCAGCAGCTACATGTGGAGGAGCGGGGACGCGAACCCGGTTCACCAGATTACGAGTCCATCGCTCCTAACCACTACACCACCCTGGCTCTCAGCTTAGATCAGGCATCCCCAAACTCGGCCCTCCAGCTGTTTTGGGACTACAATTCCCATCATCCCTGGCCACTGGTCCTGTTAAATCATCCCCAGTGTGCTCCAAGTCAAGGCACATTTTGCCAACCAACAACTTTAGGAAGGAAGGAAGGAAGGAAGGAAGGAAGGAAGGAAGGAAGGAACAAGAAAGAAAGAAAGAAAGAAAGAAAGAAAGAAAGAAAGAAAGAAAGAAAGAAAGACAGAAAGAAAGAAGAGATAAGGGCTGTGCATTCCTTTCCACGCTAACAGGGAAGTACAGACAAATAACTGTTAACACTTCTTTAGGTTTGAAAGGCATCCGAGCTAATGCAAGGCGACAATTGTCTTGGGAGGGCTGGGAAGAGGGAAGGTTAAGAGATATTTGCCAAGGACATACGTCTGGGGCTATTTAGACTTCTCTCCCCTTTCATGACTTAGCCCTGACCCTCAAAAGATGAAGTTCTCTGATGCGGAAAGATTGGACCTCCGAATATAAGCAATTGCATGAGCTTTTACTACTTTCTATTATAGTGTGTTGTTGTTGTTGTTAGACGTGACTGCATTGTTTCTGTAATTCTAAATTACTCAAAGCTGTTTTTAATGCTGTATTTTAAATTGCTGTAACCCGCCCCGGGACCTTAGGGTGAAGGGCAGGTAATACATTTGAATAATAATAATAGTAATAATAATAATAACAACAACAACAGGCAGCCCAAACAGGTAAAGTCAATCCCTTCTCTCCCAGCGCCATGGTCTCAATCTGATTTGAGAGGAGTGGCGTTGCAATTAAAAAGAAAAAGGAAGCAAAACATGGGAGATCCCAGTTACGGCCCTGCCACATTAACTGCAGTTCTAATTAGACGTACTAGGAATACATGAAACTGCCTTCTTCCACCAGTCCAACTAGCTCAGTATTGTCTACACTGGCCGGCAGAGGCTCTCCAGTAGTAATAATAATAATAATAATAATAATAATAATAATAATAACAACAATAATTTATTATTTGTACCCCGCCCATCTGGCCAGGTCCCCCCAGCCACTCTGGGCGGCCTCCAACAGATATTAAAATACATTAAAATATCACAGGTTAAAAACTTCCCTAAACAGGGCTGCCTTGAGGTATTTTCTGAATGTCAGATAGTTGTTTATCTCTTTGACCTCTGCTGGGAGGGCGTTCCACAGGGCGGGCGCCACTACCAAGAAGGCACTCTGTCTGGTTCCCTGTAACCTCACTTCTCGTAATGAGGGAACCGCCAGAAGGCCCTCGGCGCTGGACCTCAGTGTCCGGGCTGAACGGTGGGGGTGGAGACTCTCCTTCAGGTATACAGGACCGAGGCCATTTAGGGCTTTCAAGGTCAGCACCAACACTTTGAATTGTGCTCGGAAACGTACTGGGAGCCAATGTAGGTCTCTCAGGACCAGTGTTATGTGGTCCCAGCAGCCACTCCCAGTCACCAGTCTAGCTGCCGCATTCTGGATTAATTGCAGTTTTCGGGTCACCTTCAAAGGTAGCCCCACGTAGAGCGCATTGCAGTAGTCCAAGTGGGAGATAAACAGAGCATGCACCACTCTGGTGAGACAGTCTGCAGGCAGGTAGGGTCTGGGAGATATATTGATATATCGTCCAGTTTCAAGCCCGTATCAGGATATTGACTTCATAGTTTTGACCTGGCAATATATGGCAAATCATGGTGTGTCTCTCTGTGTGTGCTATGCAAAATCATGACGCGGGAAAAACCGTGAAGCCAGCCAGCCAATGCCTCTACATAAAAGACATCTGAAGGCAGCCCTGTTTAGGGACGTTTTTAATGTTTGGTGTTTTATCGTGTTTTTAATATTCTGTTGGGAGACTCCCAGAGTGGCTGGGGAAACCCAGCCAGATGGGCGGAGGAATAAATAATAAATTATTATTATAGTTCCATCCTTATTTCAGACATTGTGATATGCAGTCGTACCTCTGAAGTCGAACGGAATCCGTTCCGGAAGTCCGTTCGACTTCCAAAAGGTTCGGAAACCAAGGCACAGCTTCCAATTGGCTGCAGGAATGTCCTGCAGCGAATCAAAAGCCGCGGAAGCCGTGTCGGACATTCAGGTTCCAAAGAACGTTCGCAAACCAGAACACTCACTTCCGGGTTTGCAGCGTTCGGGAGCCAAAACATCCGAGTACCAAAGCGTTCGACTTCCGAGGTACGGCTGTATAAGTATATTGTGATGTTTGGCTGGTGATATATCAGTGTTGAAAACCCAATATTGCTTAGCCCTCCTCCGCAGGAGAAGAAGAAGAAGAGTTTGGATTTGATATCCCGCTTTATCACTACCCGAAAGAATCTCAAAGCGGCTGACATTCTCCTTTCCCTTCCTCCCCCACAACAAACACTCTGTGAGGTGAGTGGGGCTGAGAGACTTCAGAGAAGTGTGACTAGCCCAAGGTCACCCAGCAGCTGCATGTGGAGGAGCGGGGACGCGAACCCGGTTCACCAGATTACGAGTCTACTGCTCTTAACCACTACACCACACTGGCTCTCCTTCGATGGCTCTGCAGCCCTACCCAAAACGCTGAGGACTCAGGATATTTCTCAAGGAAAGCACACACCCAGCTACGGAGGGCTGGCCCTCCCCGCTAAGCGAAAACTGTCCATTTTGTTCAGAGAAAGACACGTTCATTCAGTTGCCCCCCCCCCGAAGGCATGCCTTGAGAAGAGGCAGGCTTTCACCGCCTGGCTCAATGGGCTGCTGGCCATCTTGAATCCTGCCGCGTTCCACCTTACCCCTTTGGGTCCAGAAGGTCCCGGACTTTCTCGTTGTAAATCTCCATGTAGGAAACCTCCACTTTGAAACTCTGCTCTTCGTTCTCCTCCTTCTGGGCTCTTTCGAAGAGCGTGCTGCACAGGCGAGGGATTAGTCCAGGCTGGTCAGCTGTGCCCATCATGGTATAAGACTTTCCGGACCCTGCGTAAAAAGGGGAGGAAGAGGCGCTTTAGGAAGAAGGGAGGAGAAGGGCGGCGGATAGGAAGGAAGGGAGAATTTCAGGGTGCCTTCGTAAACGAGCTACCAAGGAGACCGGCAGGGGGGGAAAAGGAGCGTTCGAGATTTGGAGGTGGGAATGTGAAACAAAACTACTCCAAATTCATGGAAGAAATTCCACGGGAAGACGTATCCTTCCACAAACGTTAATGTACAGTTGTACCTCCTCTTACGTATCCTTCTGGATACGTAAACTTCGGGATGCAAACGCGGCAAATCCAGAAGTATTTTTCTGGGTTTCGCCACATGCGCAGAAGCACTCCACGCGCCGTGCACATGCGCAGAAGCGGTCCTCCGGTTGCAAATTCCTTGGAATGCAGCCGGACTTCCGGAACGGATCCCGTTCGCAAGCAGAGGTACCACTGTACTGATCTCTGGCCTTTCCTGCTGTAGTTGCAGCTAGACTGGTGACTGGGAGCGGCCGCCAGGACCACATAACACCGGTCCTGAAAGACTTACATTGGCTCCCAGTACATTTCTGAGCACAATTCAAAGAGTCGGTGCTGACCTTTAAAGCCCTAACAGCCTCGGTCCAGTATACCTGAAGGAGCGTCTCCACCCCCATCGCTCAGCCCGGACACTGAGGTCCAGCGCCGAGGGCCTCCTGGCGGTTCCCTCCCTGCGAGAAGTGAGGTTACAGGGAACCAGGCAGAGGGCCTTCTCAGTAGCGGCGCCCTGTGGAAAGCACTCCCATCAGACATCAAGGAAATAAACACTATCTGACTTAGAAGACATCTGAAGGCAGACCTGTTTAGGGAAGTTTTTAATGTTTGATGTTTTATTGTGTTTTTAATATTCTGTTGGAAGCCGCCCAGAGTGGCTGGGGAAACCCAGCCAGATGGGTGGGGTATAAATAATAAATTATTATTATTATTATTATTATTATTATTATTATTATTATTACAGTCATACCTCTGGTTACGTTCGCTGCATGTTGCGTTTGTCACGGGATACGAACGCGCCGAACCCAGAAGTACCAGAACGGGTTACTTCCGGGTTCGGTGCTCCCAGGTGTTGTGGGACTACAACTCCCATCATCCACAGTCAGCAGGGGATTTTTTTTTTTTTAAATATAAAACCCAGACAAACACAGTGAAAACCTCCCCTGGCGATCGATACAGCGGATATACATAAATACTAAGACATATTCAATTCCACCTTATGTACACTTCTATATATATTAACCGTCCATCGGGTCTTATTTAGCCTTTAACGTTTTGATTACACTAAATTCTTCAAATTTACCTAAATAGTTCATTAAACTCTCAAGCCAATCTTCCTCTCTCTCGCTGACCTTGAACCCTTTCATTCTGCGTACCTTTACAGTTAGATATTCTAAAATTACAATATTACTCAATTTTTTCCTCCATTGGTTCATCCCCAGCTCTTCTGCATTTTTCCAGTTACTTGCAATAACCTGTCTGGCTGCCGATACCATCCAATTAACCCATTTGCATTCCTCTTTTGTTTTTAACTCACTTCTGCCCAAACTAATGAGAACCATTAATTTAGATATTTCCACTTTCCTACCCACAATTCCTGATTTTCCATACCAATTTGTTTCCAAAAGTTATTAACTAAGGGACAGTCCCACCACATATGACTGTACGTTCCCATCACTCCACATTTCCTCCAGCAATTTTATTTTTTAAAAAAACAGTCAGCAGGGGAAGCAGTCAGGGATGATGGGAGTCGTAGTCCAGCAACAAGGAAGGGGCGGGGAGGGTCTAACCAAACTGCCAAAGCGTGAACTTATATAATCAGAAACTTATTTTATTTTATTTTTCCATCCTCCCAAGGGGCAAGAGCTTACCGGTCTGTCCATAGGCAAAGATGCACGCGTTGTAGCCTTCAAAAGCATTCTGGAGAATGTTCTCTCCAAGGCACTTGAAAACAACGTCTTGGCCTAAAATTAGAACAAAAAAGATTCAAATGGCTCAGCTGGAAGAGGAAGAAGTCGTAAACCTCCTTTGATAAGACGCTCCAGGACTTCAAAACATGCTGCAACACACATCATATGAGAGCCGTTAACGTCTTTCATGTGCGTCCAAAGTAAATGAAGCCTTTAATTCCGACCGCACTGAAGTCTCCAGTAAGTCCCTTTTGTGTTACTCTGAGTTTACACCAACACGGCATGGATCACGATAAGGCAGCAGGGTACGGACTTGGGGCTGTGGGCCCTCTCACTTGCGATTTAGGAAGCCCCCTGGGCCGGGGAAGGGCTACTTGGCTTTGCCCTCACCCACTACCACTGCTAGGAAGGCCAGACTGAGAGATAGCGGCTGGCCAAAGGTCTTCCAGGAAGCTTGGCAAATGAGCAGGGAATTCGAACCCAGGTCTCCCAGTCTCAGCTCCATCCATTAGGCCACACTGATTCTGTGTCTGAATCCAGCCTGAGCTACAGATAAGCTCATAATGCAGAGCCTGACTGTAAAAGGACCAAGGCTGAGGAGATGGCTTTGTAAGGAGGATGTGTAATTATTAGTAGTAGTAGTAGTATTTCATTATTTATTATCTATTATAAGACCACTTCCTCTTGCTCAGTGGAAGTGCCTGCTTTCCCCCCTAAGAAAATAAAAATAAAAATGGTTTGTCCGTCGCCCTGCAGGCTTCTAAGCAATTAAATCATTGTGATCATACAGAGCCTATATAAAAACTGGGGCTGTGGAAAAACCAGAGTTTAAGAAAACATGGTTGCTTACCTTGGCTGCCCATGCCTGCATCCAGCAGCGAACATCAGTGTGCAGCCAAACTTGGTAGGATTTAGTCTTTTAGTCTTTTAACTTTGGAAGCAACTTGGGAAGGGCAAATTTTGAGCCGGGAAAAGGATGACTGGGGAAATGTTCAGTAGCCCCCCTCTGCTCAGACTGGTGATTTCTCAGGAAGTAACAGGAGAGTCCATGTTGGTATGAACCCAGATAATTTTCAGTCTCCGCTGTGAATCTCCGTGTTAACCCTTAAGGCACAGACTGTCTGGGGTCTTGAGTGAACCGTTTGCTAGTCATAAATTTCAGCCATTGTCGCTTGAAATATTGCCTCTGGGGGAGTCTGCCTCAGTTTGGCACAGTGGTTTTCAACCCGTGTGCTGGGTGGCACCCTGGGGTGCCTTGAATGATGCCCAGGGGTGCCGCAGGCAAAAATGGCCTCTGTCCCTCTTTCCTGCCCTCCCTCCTCTGATGAACCACTCACATCTCTGCCTCCCAAAGGCTTGTGTGGTGTAGTGGTTAAGAGCAGTAGACTCGTAATCTGGTGATTTTCTATGGGAAAGCGCGCCTTGGTTCTGGAACGCTTTGGTTTTGGAACGGACTTCCGGAATGGATTAAGTTTTAGAACCAAGCTAGCACTGTAGTTGGCCAAATGAGCCGTGGACTCAAAAAGGTTGAAAACCTCTGGCCTAGCAGATCGACTTTCTGAAACTGACTTTGAAACTAAGCCTCCCCTTCAGACAAATATTCTGTTTCATGTCCAGGCAGAGCCAGGAGAAAACCCCAGATAGTTGCTGCCAGTCAGTGTAGATAATAAGGAGCTAGATGGACTAACAGCATGACTTGGTATAATGCAGGTTCTTCTGTTCCTTGCTAGATCAATACTAGGTCTGTATCTCAGCCCTGAAATACTACCTGCATATTTTTCCTTGACAGCTTCGTCCAAAGACCAGAAGCAGTGATCGTAGGCAAATACCTGCAGAGAGACAAACCAGAGACATCTTATGAAAGTCTTACTTTTACTAGGTGAACAATCCTACCAGCTTAACAGGCCATACGGAAAACAGACATCCAGCTACCAATACGTGGTTGTCCAGTGATAACTTTAGGATGTGTATGGGTCTCCAGGTGTTTTTCAGACTACAGTTCCCATCATCCCTGACCACTGGTCCTGCTAGCTAGAGATGATGGGAGTTGTAGTCAAAAAGCAACTGGAGACCCAAGTTTGGGAAACCCTGTTTGATCAGATGCTGTTGGGACTCCGAACTCCCATCATCCGCAGCCAGCTTAGTCATTGGCCGGGAAAGATGGAAGTTGTAGTCTGGAAACATCTGGGTTGGTCAGCTTAACTGCTGCCAACATTCCATGCAGGTCACTGGCAACTAACTTGCGGTCTTCCAGATGTTGCAAAGTTACAACTCCCATCAGTCCAGCATTGACCAATGCTCTTGGCCCAGTATACCTGAAGGAGCATCCAGAGGCGTAGCAAGCCCAGGTGGTACCCGGGGCGGATTTTTTTTGTCACCCCCCACCACTTTAATTTTTAAAAAAATTAAAAAGTGTCACCCCCCTCTGATGGTGCCACTTTGCAAGGTGTGGGGGTTTTGTGTTTGTGTGTCTATTATCTCTTTTTTTTCAATAAAGTTAAAATAAAAATAAAAATAAATAATAATAATAATAATGTAAATAAATAAAAATAAATAAAAAGTGTCACCCCCCCTCTGATGGTGCCTCTTTGTGAGGTGTGGGGGCTTTGTGTGTGTGTGTGTCTATTATCTCTTTTTTTCAATAAAGTTAAAATAAAAATTAATAATTAATAATAATAAAAATGTAAATAAATAAAAATAAATAAAAAGTGTCACCCCCCTCTGATGGTGCCACTTTGTGAGGGGTGGGGGTTGTGTGTGTGTGTGTGTGTGTGTGTGTCTATTATCTCTTTTTTCCAATAAAGTTAAAATAAATAAATAATAATAATAAAATGATAAAAAAATTAAAAAGTGTCACCCCCCTCTGATGGTGCCACTTTGTGAGGTGTGGGGGGTTGTGTGTGTGTCTATTATCTCTTTTTTCCAATGAAGTTAAAATTAAAAAAAAAATAAAAAAAATAAAAAAAATTTTTTTAAAGTGTCACCCCCCCTCTGGGGTGGAACCCGGGGCGACCCGCCCCCCGCCCCCCTTGCTACACCCCTGGGAGCATCTCCACCCCCATCATCCAGCCCGGACACTGAGGTCCAGCGCCGAGGGCCTTCTGGCGGTTCCCTCCCTGCAAGAAGCGAAGTTACAGGGAACCAAGCAGAGAGCCTTCTCGGTAGTGGCACCCGCCCTGTGAAACGCCCTCCCAACAGATGTCAAAGAGAAAAACAACTACCAGACTTTTAGAAGACATCTGAAGGCAGCCCTGTTCAGGGAAGCTTTTAATGTTTAATAGACGATTGTATTTTAATATTCTGTTGGAAGCCGCCCAGAGTGGCGGGGGGGGGAAATAATAAATTGTTGTTGTTGTTGTTGTTGTTATAGAGTTGGAGTCCAACAACTGGGAACCCAGACTTGGAAGAATGCTAGACTAGAGGTTGATGGACTGGCATTGTCAATTCTCAGGGTAATTCCTCCCCGTGTCTAATTTACAGCAAGATTTTTGTGGATCCCTGCTACCCAGGCTCAATCTGGCAGGGCTCAATCTGTTGACTGCAGCGACGCGCACGCCTGGAATTTGCAGTCTGATGCACTTCTGCAGCCTTTCAGAAATGCACTGAGAAAGCGAGTGCGCGTGAGAGAACCACTGAGATCTGTGCTCACCACGCAACTCCACCCCAATAACAAAAAAGCATTGACCAAAGCTTCCATGAGAATACGTTCCCACATACTCTAAGCACCCGCTAGTTTTCCTAGTCATAGAATTGCAGAGTTGGAAGGGACCCCGAGGGTCATCCAGTCCAACCCCGTTTTGCCCCCCCCCCTTGAGCCTGCAACTCCTTTCAAACGCTGCAAAGGAAACTGTCCGAAAATAAAACCTTTGGAGAAGGCGAAAGGGAACACATCCAGAAGAGAGACAGAGAGAATACTGACAGGCAGCAGCTGCAACTTTCCAACGCTGTACAAATGGGAGGAAACGATTTGTGTGGTTGTATAAGAAGGAAAAAACCCCACACAACACAATCTTTCATCCACAATCCTCAGCGTTCAGTGTGTGACCATGCTGTCATTTGTTCCTGTGACTCATATCTTGGCTGCCAATGGTGCTTCTGGAGAGAACAGCTTTTCATGTTCCCCCCTTCCTTGCACAGTAGCAGCGAGCGCATTTAGAAAGAAAGTGGTAAATATTTTTTCTGCACAGAAAGGCAAATAAATCCAAAGGCAAATAAATATCAGGACTTCCCGACCTCCACCCGCCACACACCAGGCTCCAAAGTGCAATCGGAAAAGACTTACCTTGGGTTGGCTCCTACAGTTCAGAAACAGGAACATCACGGGACATGCAAGGGAAAAAAGCGGTAGGGGTAGAAGGAGGGAGAGAAGGAAAATAACAGGTTAACACCTTGCTCTCTCTCTCTCTTGTAAGTGCAAAAGAAATCACAAGTTTAAAAATGAACAAGACAACAGTTGTGGTCATGGATGCAGATACAAATCTTCAAAAGTATTCGCTTTAATATCACTTTCAATAATCAGTTTGGTTTCTGCAAATATGCCGGCTTGTCAGAAGAAAGGCATTTCCGCACACAGGACAGAGTTCCAGAAGTGACGAGTAAAAGACTTATGGCACGATACACCCAAGTAAATAGATACAGTGGTACCTCCGGTTACGAACTTAATTCTTTCCGGAGGTCCGCTCTTAAGCCAAAACTGTTCTTAACCTGAGGCGCGCTTTTGCTAATACGTTTTGCCAGTATGTTTCTGAGCACATTTCAAAGTGCTGGTGCTGACCTTTAAAGCACTAAACAGCCTCAGTCCAGTATACCTGAAGGAGCATCTCCACCCCCATCGTCCAGCCCAGACACTGAGGCCCAGCTCCAAGGGCCTTCTGGCGGTTCCCTCATTGCAAGAAGTGAGGTTACAGGGAACCAGACAGAGGGCCTTCTCGGTAGTGGCACCCGCCCTTCCATCAGAGGTCAAGGAAATAAGCAGCTATCCTATTTTTAAAAGACATCTGAAGGCAGCCCTGTTTAGGGAAATTTTTAATACTTAATTCTGTATTATTTTTAACATTTGATTGGGAGTCGCCCAGAGTGGCTGGGGAAACTCAGCCAGATGGGCGGGGTACAAATAATAAATTATTATTATTATTATTATTATTATTATTATTATTATTATTATTATTATTATTTGCTAATAGTGCCTCCTGCTGCCGCCGTGCCGCCGGTGCACGACTTCTGCTCGCATCCCGGAGCAAAGTTCGCAACTGGGAGCATCTACTTCCGGGTTAGCGGAGCTCGTAACCCGAAGCGTTCGCAAGGAGGACGGTACGTAACACGAGGTTCCACTATATAGGATCGCAGATACGACAGGGTCAAGATCCCACAGATTTTGCAAAAATCCAAATCCTGAAAACAGATCTGGGAGATATCTACGGTAGTTTCCAACATCGTGATACATCACCAGCTAAACATAGCGATGTACCGATATATTGCGATGTCTGAAATAAGGATGGAGCTATGCAGAGGCACTGGCTGGCTTCACGGTTTCCCGTGAAAATTGTGATTTTTTTGCGTAACACAAACACACACACATCATGATTCACAATATATTGCCAGGTCAAGAATGACGAAACTGATATCATGATATGGACTTCAAACCGGTTTTGGACGGCATATCGATATATCGCCCAGCCCAGTTTGCAAGAAGATTTACTCTCCAAAGTGTGCTCTCGTTTTTGTGTGTGTCATTGCCTCCCAATTTATTATATTTTTACCCCACTTTTCAGGGAAAGCGCTGACCATCTCTCCCGAGGCAAGTAGCTTGCAGAAATCCAAATGCCACTCTCAATGTGAGATAACCACATGATGAGACTGTAGGGCAGTGGGAGGAAGAGGAACCAGCAATATTAGCGACGAAACACCCTGGCATCTCCCCCATCAGGTGTAAGGAGACTGACCCTGACATTTCCCAGCCGCCTCTGGCCGGCAGGAGTGGGTGGTGGAGGAAGGGAAAGCGAGACAGAGAGAGTCACAGGAATAAAACATTAATTGCAGATCCTCTCTCGTTGGCCACTTGTGCTTAAAGGGGGAGGCGGCGTTCAGCTCTCGAGGTAATGTGTGTCGCTTGGACGGTCTCCTGGCATAATGATCTGACCTTGACCGCTGCTGCTCCGCTCTTACCCTGCATCCGATTAAGAGTCAACAGGCACACAGAGAAAAGCGCCGTAGCAGCAGCAGCAGAAGTCAGGTGCAGTGCTAGGAGCAACGCTTCCGGGTGGAGCGGCTACTCTTGCAAAGAAAGGCTGCTGCGCTTCGGACTTCTAAGTCGAGAGAGGGGATCAAGAGGCGACACGATAGAATTTTTTTAAAAAATAAATGATGCACGGGGTGGAGAAAGTGGAGAAAGAAAAGCCAGTGTGGTGTAGTGGTTAAGAGCGGTGGACTCGTAATCTGGTGAACAGGGTTCACTTCCCCGCTCCTCCACACGCAGCTGCTGGGTGACCTTGGGCTAGTCACACTTCTTTGAAGTCTCTCAGCCCCACTCACCTCACAGAGGGTTTGTTGTGGGGGAGGAAGGGAAAGGAGAATGTGAGCCGCTTTGAGACTCCTTCGGGTAGGGATAAAGCAGGATATCAAATCCAAACTCTTCTTCTTCTTCTGTTTGTTGCAGCAGCCCTGGCTACAAGCTCCCCGGGCGAATGGTCCTTTCAAGGGGCCTTGGACTTCGACTCAGGGATGTTGTGAGATTAGTCTGGCGCCTGGAGAGAGAGATTCTCTCCCTGTTGGGCAGAAGTCGGGACCCTCTCAGTGCTGGGGAGTGAAGAGGTGGGGAGATTTAGGGTGTGGTGTGGTGTAGTGGTTAAGAGCAGTAGACTCGTAATCTGGTGAACCGGGTTTGCTTCCCCGCTCCTCCACACACAGCTGCTGGGTGACCTTGGGCTAGTCACACTTCTCTGAAGTCTCTCAGCCCCACTCACCTCACAGAGTGTTTGTTGTGGGGGAGGAAGGGAAAGGAGAATGTGAGCCGCTTGGAGACTCCTTCGGGTAGTGATAAAGCGGGATATCAAATCCAAACTCTTCTCTCTCTCTCTCTCTCTCTCTCTCTCACACACACACACACACACACACACACACACACACACACAAAACGCCAGAGCTCTGGACACCCAACGAAGCTGGGTGTGGGAAGATTTAGGAAAGTACTTCTTCACTCAGCACATAGTTAAGCTACGGAACTCCCTCCTGCAGGAGGCAGGGGTGGCCAGCAACCTAGATGGCTTTAAAGAAAGGATGAAACAAATTCATGGAGGAGGAGGAGGAGGAGGAGGAGGAGGAGGAGGAGGAGGAGAGGTCAACGATGGCTGCTAGCCAGGATGGCTGTGCTCTGCCCTCCTCAGTCGGAGGCAGCGATGCTTCTGAAGACCAGTTGCTGGAAACCACAGGACGGGAGAGATGCTCTTGTGCATTGCTGGTTCCCCACAGGCTGGCAACTGTGAGAACAGGATGCTGGATTGGACGGGCCATTGGCCTGATCCAGCAGGCTCTTCTTAGGTCGTTCCTCCTCTAGACACTGCTATTGATGCATGACCAGACTGCCTGTCTCCAGGCGCCGTGGTTGTCTGCATGGGATTCCCACACAGCGGGGTTGACGTTGCCAGCCTTCATGTCACGTTCATGTCATCTGCGCTGTGTGGAGGAGCATGCCACACAGCTGACTGGCAAACATCCACGCACATACAGCTCCCACCTGCACGATGCAGCCGACAGCCAGGAAAGAAGCAATTGTTTTTTGCACTATGGTGGGCTTGAGTTCCGAAAAGCTGGCTGCGTTCGCACATTGCGCAAACGGCTTAGTACGGCGTGCATGGAGAGGAACAAGACGGAGCAAACTTCGTGCTTCCAAGAAAAGGGAAAGGCTGGGAGCTTTTGCTTAACTGCAGTTTGTCATGTGGTCTGTTCCAACAAAAATGTGGTTCGCACTAACTATGGCTAATATCAAAGAAGCCGGCATCAAACAGAGGTTTCTGAAGCTGGCTTTGATTTATGTATTTCTCTATAGGAGGGGAGGGGATTATAACACCAACAGTAAGGGGCAAAAACCATCATAGTGGTAAACAGCATAAAAGGAACTGTAGAATGTAGATTCCCAAGGAAAGCTCAAAATGCGTCACAAATCTGCACATCATCTTAATACATCGACACAGCTGATTTACCTCTCGGGAAAGACTAGGCGAAGAGATGAGTTTTTGAAATTAACTGTGGTTAGCCTTAACAGCAATTCTTGGTTCGAAAGGCACAGCAAACCATGGTTAGCTAAAAGCAGAAGTGGAAGCTGCTGAATTCCTCCTCTCAGTTGTGTGGGACAAGGAGACGTGAAAGGCCAAGAAAGACCCACTATGGCTCAGGCATGCCACACTAAACCATGGTTTATCATTACGCGCAAGCACAGCTCATGTGACTGAAGCAGGAAGTGCAATGAGATCTGCACAATTCACAGCAGCCCATTTGAAACTTGCCTTTCAACGCAGCTGTCCAGCCAAGCAGCCTCTAGCGGCAAAGGCTTTTCATAGAATCATAGAATCATAGAATCATAGAATCATAGAATCATAGAGTTGGAAGAGACCACAAGGGCCATCCAGTCCAACCCCCTGCCAAGCAGGAAACACCATCAAAGCATTCCTGACAGGTGGCTGTCAAGCCTCTGCTTAAAGACCTCCAAAGAAGGGGACTCCACCACACTCCTTGGCAGCAAATTCCACTGTCGAACAGCTCTTACTGTCAAGAAATTCTTCCTAATGTTTAGGTGGAATCTTCTTTCTTGTAGTTTGAATCCATTGCTCCGTGTCCTCTTCTCAGGAGCAGCAGAAAACAACCTTTCTCCCTCCTCTATATGACATCCTTTTATATATTTGAACATGGCTATCATATCACCCCTTAACCTTCTCTTCTCCAGGCTAAACATACCCAGCTCCCTAAGCCGTTCCTCATAAGGCATCGTTTCCAAGCCTTTGACCATTTTGGTTGCCCTCCTCTGGACACGTTCCAGCTTGTCAATATCCTTCTTGAACTGTGGTGCCCAGAACTGGACACAGTATTCCAGGTGAGGTCTGACCAGAGCGGAATACAGTGGTACTATTACTTCCCTTGATCTAGATGCTATACTCCTATTGATGCAGCCCAGAATTGCATTGGCTTTTTTAGCTGCTGCATCACACTGTTGACTCATGTCAAGTTTGTGGTCTACCAAGACTCCTAGATCCTTTTCACTTGTACTGCTCTCAAGCCAGGTATCACCCATCCTGTATTTGTGCCTTTCATTTTTTTTGCCCAAGTGTAGTACTTTACATTTCTCCCTGTTAAAATTCATCCTGTTTGCCTTGGCCCAGTTCTCTAATCTGTTAAGGTCATTTTGAAGTGTGATCCTGTCCTCTGGGGTATTAGCCACCCCTCCCAATTTGGTGTCATCTGCAAACTTGATTAGGATGCCCTCAAGCCCATCATCCAAGTCATTGATAAAGATGTTGAATAAGACTGGGCCCAAGACAGAACCCTGTGGCACCCCACTAGTCACTTCTCTCCAGGATGAAGAGGAGCCATTGATGACTCCCCCACCCAAATTGCGAGACAGGATTATGTTATTATATGTCACTTAAAACGTTTAGGTCTTTATTGTGCTCGTATTATTCAGCGCTTGGGATTAAAAGCAGCAATAAGAACATAATCCCTGTGGCCCTTTCCCGCATATGGAGGTTTCAAAAAGAGGATTACGCTGTGTAAAACAAGCAGCTCAATATAGGCCAAAAGGCCGATTTCAAATAAGCATTGTGTTCTTTCCACAAAGATGCACACACAGCCTCATTTGATGTTCGCAGCTAAGCAGAAGACCAGAAGCCCTCCCATGAAAGCAAACCACAGGGCAGCCAGCACAGCTTGCAGCTCAGGCAATCGCTCTGGGCAGCCTCCCCCAAACCTGGTGTCCTTAGATGGGTTAGGCCACAATTCCTATCAGCAAGAACATCTGCAGGGCACCTGCCCAGCGAAGGTGGCTGTATACGTACTAGTTTTGCCCACATCAAAGCAGACCACGTACATGCACACGCATGCATGACCCGGGGGGTCTGGATGCAGATAATTCTTCTCCTGTCCATGAAAGAGACAGCTAATGAGCGCGGAGGACAAGAGCGAGAGAAATTCTCAGCACGGCAACATTAACGTATTTTTCCGTGTATAAGGCGCCCTCGTGTATAAGACGACCCTTATTTTTGAGCCCCAAATTAAGAAATAAATAATTGCAATGTTCCATGTATAAGACAACTCCCAATTTTAAACTGAAAAAAATTGGGGGGAAATATAGTCTTACTAGTAGACTGTAAGCCTGTTAAATTAACGGGCGCTAGAACATCATGGAAAGCGGGGACGGCGAGAACTTGCTGAAGTGCTCGATGTACTTGGGCGCCCCGGCCAGCGCCGAATGGCCCTTCAGCAGGCAGCGCAGGAGGCGCATTGCCGCGGCCGCGGCGGCACTGGCACTAGCCAGGCCCCGGCAGGCCAACTCAGCTGCCACTTGTAACGGCCACTGCCGCTTAGAAGTAAGTCCACACGAGCGCGCACCTGCCGCTTCAACAGCCCGGCTGCCCGAAGTCTCTGCGCTCCAATCCCTGTATCCGTGGGGCACATGCGCAGTTTCGCCCGGCCACCCGAAGTCTCTGCACTCCAATCCCTGTATCCGTGGGGCACATGCGCAGTAGGACACAGGGACTGGACGCAGAGACACTTGCACTTTATTACTGTAGATACACAGAAAAATACAGTATGTTCCATGGTTTTCTTTTAACAGGGGAAGGGTTGTAGCTTAGAGGCAGAGCGCATCGAATTGTAGAGTTGGAAGGGACACCCGGAGTCATCTAGTCCAACCCTCTGCAATGCAGGAATCTCAGCACAGAATCACAGAATCGCAGAGTTGGAAGATGGAATGGTTCATTATTATTTTGCAGTGATCATTTACGCAAGAACTCCAAAGCATTGCAGGTGCTGTATCTTAGCAGTCTTCACGGCAGCTCAGTTTCGCTAGGCCAATTGTTGTTGACCTCAAAAATCACAGAATTGTGGAGCTGGAAGGGATCCCAAAGGTCATCCAGTCCAACCCCCTGCAATGCAGAAACCACAGCTAAAGCATCCCTGACAGACGGCCACCCAACCTTTGCTTAGAAACCTCCACCACCTTCCAAGGGAGTCCGTTCCAATGTCAGACAACTCATAGTGTCAGAAAGTTCTTCCTGGTGTTAAGTCGGAATACCAAGGAAAAACTTAGTTGGTCTCTAAGGTGCTACTGGAAGGAATTTTTTTATTTTTTATTTTGTTTTGACTATGGCAGACCAACACGGCTACCTAACTGTAACTCATCACTGTGGGTCTCTCTCCCTCAGCAGCAACCAGCAACCATACCGTACTTAATAAAAATAAGACACCCCCTGAAAACAAGCCATGGTGGGTTTTTTTGAGGAAAAATAAATATAAGACAGTGTCTTATTTTTGGAGAAACACGGTACTAACATGAGCTTGGCCAAACTGCGAGAGGCAGTGAAGGATAGGCGTGCCTGGCGTGCTCTGGTCCATGGGGTCACGAAGAGTCGGACACGACTGAACGACTGAACAACAACAACAAGCAGTGGAACCGTGTTAGGATGCGGGAATGTTATTTGCAGGAAAACTACTCCTGCTGGCTCGCATTACTCCTTCCCGTTGCATTTATTGCCAGCCCTGAGTCGGGCTTCAGGGCGCTTCAGTTTGGCGGTTGGGAAGGTGAGCGACACAGACATTTATCACATCCGAAGCGCAACACAGATGAGAGGAGATGCTCTGTTTCCATCTGGGAGTCATCTGCGTTTGTCTGGCTAAGAGATTAAATCCCGGCATTTCGTATCCTCATTCTCTTTAATAGCGCTAATCTCAAGTAATTAAAGGGTGTTCGTTAAAATTTTCAGGGAACTCTTTGAAGAGAAATCAGAACGATGGGTGGGTTTGTTGAGAAGGGGGGGGGGAAATGAGGAATAGGCTCGTGCTTATTTCACCTTCCTAAAAATACACACCGTTTCCCCATTATTCAAAAACTTCCTACTCACCCAGCGGTGGCTCATTTTGAGACTAGGCTTGTAAATTATAGTAAGTAGCCAATACACGTGGGTTTATGATGTGCGGTTTGTTTAATTTGTGAAAACCACAATAGACAGTGGCAGCAATTAGTGAGTCAGGATGGTTAAGGGTGTCTGGTCTGGAGGAGAAAAGGCTAATAAAAAGTCAAAAGGGAAAAACCCTGAGTACTAAGAGACATCCATTCCTCACCTTCCTTAGGCATTTCCAGCATGCTTGCTTTAATTATTATTCTTTTGCTGCTCATTTTAATGCTATGAAAACAGGCACATGGTTCTCCTCCTCGCCATTACACCCTCACGACAACCCTGTGAGGTAGGCTTGGTTGAGAGGCAGGAACTGGCCCAGGGTCACCCAGTGAGCTCCATGGTCTCCCAGGTCCAAATCTGATACAGTCGTACCTTGGATCCCGAACGCCTTGCAAGTCGAATGTTGTGGCACCAGAAAGCCGCAAACCCGGAAGTGAGTGTTATGGTTTGCAAACGTTATTTGGAACCCGAACGACCAACGCGGCTTCCGATTGGCTACAGGAGCTTCCTGCAGCCCATCGGAAGCCGCGCCTTGGTTTCCGAATGTTTTGGAAGTCGAACGGACTTCCAGAATGGCTTCTGTTCAAGTTCCAAGGTACCACTGTACTCTAACAATTGCACCGTGCTGCAGATGTAGAAGCCATATCCAAATAAGGGATAGGTAAAGGTAAAGGGACCCCTGACCATTAGGTCCAGTCGCGGATGACTCTGGGGTTGCAGCGCTCATCTCGCTTTATTGGCCGAGAGCCGGCGTACATATTCCGGGTCATGTGGCCAGCATGACAAAGCCGCTTCTGGTGAACCAGAGCAGCGCACAGAAACACCGTTTACCTTCCCGCCAGAGTGGTTCCTATTTATCTACTTGCACTTTGACGTGCTTTCGAACTGCTAGGTGGGCAGGAGCAGGGAACCGAGCAACGGGAGCTCACCCTGTCAAGGGGATTCGAACCGCCGACCTTCTGATCAGGAAGCCCTAGGCTCTGTGGTTTAACCCACAGCGCCACCTGGGTCCCTTTAAATAAGGGATAGCGAGCCCCTAAACCAAGGTTAGGAAAGGGGGAAAGAGTTTTGAAGCCACGGCTTTCTAAAACTTTGGCAACACGCCCCCCCCCACCCCAACCAGCAATTTGCATGCTGTCCACATCTGAATATGCCCAATTCCTGAAATCAGATTGGATTTGCACGATTTGCATTTCCTCGCCACGCTTTTCAGTTTGCTTTTGTCATTGACGCTATTAAATATACACAGGCATTGGCTGCATGTTGTTGGTGCCGCAACTCTCCTATGTTTCTCTGTCCTGTTTGCCCCTCCATGTCAGGGAGGGTTTTATGGGTGGGAGAGGAGGGGAGGGGGATAAGCTCTCAATGACCTGGTTTACCCAAATAGCAAAGCGACAATTCTCTCTCTCTCTCTCTCTCTCTCTCTCTCTCTCTCTCTGTGTATGTGTGTGTGTGTTGGCGGAAATCGCAAGAGAACTTCCTACACATGGTCTACACCAGGGGTCAGCAACCTTTTTCAGCCGTGGGCCGGTCCACCATCCCTCAGACCTTGTGGGGGGCCGGACTATATTTTGAGGGGGGGGGAATGAACGAATTCCTATGCCCCACAAATAACCCAGAGATGCATTTAAAATAAAAGGACACATTCTACTCATGTAAAAACACGCTGATTCCCGGACCATCCGAGGGCCGGATTGAGAAGGCGATTGGGCAGCATCCGGCCCCCAGGCCTTAGGTTGCCTACCCCTGGTCTACACCCCAGATTGGAGTTTGGGTAACTGGCTTCATCCTCGTCTCCAAACTCCCCGCAAAACAGCAGCTACATCGTTCCAGACAAAATGGCAGAAATCCACCCCTGTGCCCAGTGTCTACAAAAGGGGGCTTCAAATATGGGCAGGTAGGGTGGGTGGGCTCCTGCCCACCTAGCAGTTCGAAAGCACGTCAAAGTGCAAGTAGATAAATAGGTACCGCTGCAGCGGGAAGGTAAACGGCGTTTCCGTGCGCTGCTCTGGTTCGCCAGAAGCGGCTTAGTCATGCTGGCCACATGACCCGGAGGCTGTACGCCGGCTCCCTTGGCCTATAGAGCGAGATGAGCGCGCAACCCCAGAGTCACGACTGGACCTAATGGTCAGGGGTCCCTTTACCTTTTACCTTTAGGGTGGGTGGGAACAGGGGAAAACCAGGCAAGCCCAGCTTTTAGAGACAGATGGGGGATAAAAGCTGGGGAACAATCAAACGGAGACTTAATACCAAGCGGAGCCTGGAGAATATGCAGAAACATGGCAATGAAAGACAAATATTTGGGACGTCCAAAGGGATTGCGGCTTGTATTCGAGGCATCTCCATTCCCTTTCAGCAATGAGGACCAGAATCGCGCGGAAGGGAAGACAAGTTCATGTTTCTGCGCAAGTCGCATCCCGCCCCATCCTCAAAGGCTTGTCCTACTTTCTGTTTCACCGGGTGGGCTTTCAACATCTGCTCCATCGTTCTCCCACCCACCAAGAACAGGCTGCATTTCGGGCTGGCAATTCCGAACGCCTGTTTTGTACTTGGGAGGCCTAAGAGGTTTAGATTTAAAGAGTTTTCTTCTTTTTTCTAATGCTCCCATCTTCTTTCTCGGGACTGGCACACGGAGACTTGCAGGGCTACTTTCCTCCGCACAACGCTCTCTTGATAATCAAATTAAAACAAATTTGTGGGCAGGGAGGTCTTGTGAACAGCCATGGGCAACAAAGAAATCTAATAAAAAATTAGACGGTTTAGACCAGTGTTCCCCAACCTTGGGCCTCCAGCTGTTTTCAGACTACAATTCCCATCATCCCTGACCACTGGTCTTGCTAGCGAGGGATGATGGGAGTTGTAGTCCAAAAACAGCTGGAGGCCCAAGGTTGGGGAACACTGGTTTAGACCACAGCGCCACCCGTGACATTAAGGGGCCATGAAATATTGAACTAACTTTTTATGTTAACGAGACTCTGGGCAACCTATTTGGCTCAGGGGCCTCCTGAGTACAAGTTTGCGTAGCCTAAGAGTTAAGCCAGCCCGAACCTCGCAGATTCCATTGGGTCGGCCAGATAGGGTGCCAGGTGTTGAACACACTGCAAGATGCGAATCGTTAGCTCTGAGCAGCTGCTTCCCAGCAAAGAAGACTCTCCCATCAAAGCCCTGCCAAACTTCCTGCTCTCTTCCACTGTCTTTAAGAGACAACAACTTGCTATGGCTGGCAGATGTAAAATACATCAAAATCAAACTTTAGGCAGCTAGAAAGGGAGCGAGGAAACAGGAGGGATGAGAATTGCGACAGAAATCACAGCTGCTAAGATACGCATCAGATTTTTTTTTAAAAGGAGGAGGGAGTTGATTTAAAGATTGGTGATTGTTCCCAAAAATATTTTATTCTTTTCACTCATTTATACAAAAAGCAACAACTCCCGCTTCCCGAAGTGCCGGATGTCTATTTATTTATATTTAACTTTCAGATAATTTCAGTTTTTAAGCAAAGGTATTCCACAAGTGTTTTCTGAGGTCTCCGACTGTGTTCTACCAGTATTGCATCATGTAGTAAAACCATGGCAGGTTGATTGAATGGCACCAATTTCCTCGACAGTTTTACTCCATCAGACCTTGTCGGAGATCATAGAATCATAGAATCATAGAGTTGGAAGAGACCACAAGGGCCATCCAGTCCAGCCCCCTGCCAAGCAGGAAACACCATCAAAGCATTCCTGACAGATGGCTGTCAAGCCTCTGCTTAAAGACCTCCAAAGAAGGAGACTCCACCACACTCCTTGGCAGCAAATTCCACTGTCGAACAGCTCTTACTGTCAGGAAATTCTTCTTGTAGTTTGAATCCATTGCTCCGTGTCCGCTTCTCTGGAGCAGCAGAAAACAACCTTTCTCCCTCCTCTATATGACATCCTTTTATATATTTGAACATGGCTATCATATCACCCCTTAACCTTCTCTTCTCCAGGCTAAACATACCCAGCTCCATAAGCCGTTCCTCATAAGGCATCGTTTCCAGGCCTTTGACCATTTTGGTTGCCCTCCTCTGGACACGTTCCAGCTTGTCAATATCCTTCTTGAACTGTGGTGCCCAGAACTGGACACAGTATTCCAGGTGAGGTCTGACCAGAGCGGAATACAGTGGTACTATTACTTCCCTTGATCTAGATGCTATACTCCTATTGATGCAGCCCAGAATTGCATTGGCTTTTTTAGCTGCTGCATCACACTGTTGACTCATGTCAAGTTTGTGGTCTACCAAGACTCCTAGATCCTTTTCACTTGTACTGCTCTCAAGCCAGGTGTCACCCATCCTGTATTTGTGCCTTTCATTTTTTTTGCCCAAGTGTAGTACTTTACATTTCTCCCTGTTAAAATTCATCCTGTTTGCCTTGGCCCAGTTCTCCAATCTGTCAAGGTCACCTTGAAGTGTGATCCTGTGATCCTGTCCTCTGGGTTATTAGCCACCCCTCCCAATTTGGTGTCATCTGCAAACCTGATCAGGATGCCCTCAAGCCCATCATCCAAGTCATTGATAAAGATCTTGAATCCCTCCAGCTCGGGTCCGTGGAGGGCTAGATTTTAACTTGCAAAAGGTGGCTAACCCCACAGACGTTTCCATTTGAGATTGCCAGGTCCTCCAACATCAGCTGCAGTGCCAGATCTGCTGGCTTCTGATGGCCTGCCTTAAAAAGGACCATCTCTCATGAACAACAACCTCCCCCCCCCCAGCTTTCTCTGCAGAGGGACAGAAATGTGGGGTTTCAAGCAGCACACAGAGGCAGCTTGCGTAAGATGCAATCCTCGGGGTGTACAGAGCACGCTGGAGATCTCGCAGTGCTTGCAGCCTGGGTGTGATGGCCTGGGATTCAGACTCAGATGCTGAACCTGAGGGATCCCAGCCTGCACAGGATTCCCCACCTCCAGAACCAGCAGAGCCAGGGCTAGGGCCTGAGTCTGAAGGGGCCTCACCTGTGCTGGATCCTCAGGTGCAGGCATCTGCTGAGTCTGCTCTGGCTTCTGATGGGGTGGAGGACCCATTGCCTGCAGGTGCTCCACTTCCAGCCCCGTCAGGGGAAGCTGAGGTTGCCTCTGGGTCCGGTAACCCTCCAGCCTCTCCTGAGCTGCAGAGGCGAAGGGAACTGAGTTCCCGCAGGAGGAGTGCTCGCCTCCAAGCCAGGAGAGGCGAGTCACCAGAGGATCGGGGCCACCCTATGCCTTGGGGCAGATAAAAGCCAGCCAGCCCCAGCCCCAAGTTGCAGGAGCCACATTGTTGGATACCAGTTCCTGCTTGAAACCTGTCCTGCTTTCCTGCCTGAGCTCCTGACCCGCCCTGGTTCCCTGCTTGCCTACCTGTTCCTGACTTTGCCTGACGCCCTGCCCTGCACCCAGCTTCATTGACTATGGACTGCCTTTACGTTGCACCTCTGACCACGGACCATCCTTGAACCTCGCCTTTCTGGTAACCCACGGGACCAGCACACTGGGTGGAGTAGCAATCGCCTTGGGCAAGCCGACAGTTGGCAAAATGCACCTGCAGTTCTGTTCCAGTACATCAGGACTGAGGCCCAGACACAGTCAAAACACAGACCAGGCATGGAGCATCTTCCAGCTCAAGGTTTTACAAAGTCAGGTGCCGATGTTGGGTGTTGCCTTTCTGCTCCTGAAGGAAAGTGCGAAGAGACCACGAGACTTGCAAGACCAGTTCCCAGCGATCTCTCTGCTCCATATACACCTGGCCTGGGGTGGTGGCAGAGAGAGCCAGTGTGGCGTAGTGGTTAAGAGCGGTAGACTCATAATCTGGTGAACTGGGTTCGCTTCCCCGCTCCTCCACATGCAGTTGCTGGATGACCTTGGGCTAGTCACACTTCTCTGAAGTCTCTCAGCCCCACTCACCTCACAGAGGGTTTGTTGTGGGGGAGGAAGGGAAAGGAGATTGGTAGCCGCTTTGAGACTCCTTCGGGTAGTGATAAAGCGGGATATCAAATCCAAACAATTCTTCTTCTTCTTCCCCTTCCAGCTGCAAAGGCTGATCCTGCTGCGGAAGACGCCCAGATTGCATTTCGTAAAGTTTAGGGAAATAGCTCTTGCTCGCCTTAAATGCATTTGAGAAGGAACAGAGGAAGCGCTTAAGGTGAGCAAAATTAAGCCAAGACGTTCCAACAGTCCAGAAGTGTCTGAGTTCTGTTATGAGGCTATGTGGCTTTACAAAATACTGTTGTTGTTTTAATGCTCCTGACTGTTGTTTTAAAGCTCTTGATTTTGTTGGCTTTTAAAGGACTGAACATTTATATCAGCTTTGCCCCTTGGTAGTTCTTGGGTTTTTCAACTGTATTTGTTGCTATCCAGCTTGAGTTTAGAGAGGGGCATGGCAGAAAAAAACCCTGTTTTTAAAACTCTGCACCCCGTTCCACCCACCCTGCCAGGGGAAAAGAGATCATTCTGTTGACTGCGCTCTAGCTAGCCTTACCCTTCGCACAGCATCCGAAATAACCTTCCTCCTCACCCCTCGGTCATTTCCCCCTCCTTGACGTTTCAGACTGGCACACTCATGACTTAATAATGAAATATTCCCAGGGGAAGGATCAGGCTACATGAACATAACACAACGGGCTTCCATTAATTGTTTCGGGCAGCGGCAGGGAAGCACTGCTCTTTCGACATTAAAAAACACACGTTTTGAACTGTTCCAAAGCTACTCGCACACATAATAACCTCTGTTTCGACAAATTAATAAGGAACAACACCCTGAGCACCATCGCTTCAGATTTCACATCACTCTCTACCGTGGTAAAGTGAGAAGTCCAGGTGAGGTCGGGAGTAGACAAGAGGAAATTACCGTATTTTTCGCTCTATAAGGCACACCTGACCATAGGACGCACCTAGTTTTTAGAGGGGAAAAGCCCCAATTTTTTGAGGGTCAGCTCAATTTTCTGCAGCTTCTTTTGCAAAGGAGAAAAGCCCCATTTTTTGTGGATCAGCTCAAAGTTGTTGAGCTTACTTTGCAAAGGGAAAAAAACCCTGTTTTATGGGGTTTAACTCACAGTTCTGCAGCTTCAGGAAGCCATTTCTACAGTTTCCAGACAGATAATCTAATCAGCCAGTCACATGTCACTGGGGAAACAGCCTCCCTCTGCAAGGGGGCGGGGCTGGAATCTCTCTCCCCGAACTTTTGCTGAGCAACTGCTCAGCCGGCTTCCTATCAACACCCCCTTCTCTCTCTCTTTTTTAAAAAAGCACGATCTGCTTTTGCCCCTGGGCAGTTCAGCTCCAGGGACCACACATTCGCTCCATAAGAAGCACAGACATTTCCCTTTACTTTTTAGGAGGAAAAAAGTGCGTCTTATGGAGCAAAAAATACAGTAATTCCAAGTCTGTATACAATGAACTTTTTTAAAAATTATTTTATTATTATTATTATTATTATTATTATTATTATTTTAAATCCAATTTCGTTGTACTTGTACAATGACAATAAAGATATATACATATATACATATACAATTTTAGAACTGTAGAGCTCGAAGGGACCCCAAGGGTCATCCAGTCCAACCCCCTGCCATGCAGGAATCTCATGTACTCATTACAGGAAGTGAGGGGCAGATGAGGCTTGTCAACCTGGCAAGGTACCCCATCCAGGAAAAACCTCTGATCCTAAACCTCTACTGCCTTGCAGGAGTAAACGCTACACAGATCCAGAGTGGAGTCCCTATAACGATTGGGTGGTGCCTGATATCTTCTTCTTCTTTGGCGATCCCTCATAGCCGAGTAAGATTGTCTTCCATAAACACGGTTTTAACAATGAGTCCGTAAGTGACTGTGGAGGCCAATTCTGGATTCCACAGTGGGGACATAGGTTTCCAGGCAGGAGTTGATCATGGTGAGGGTTTGCCAATTGTGCCTTCCTCTTAGCACATTTCTCCCTTGCGTCCCGAGTTCGAGCGTCTTCAAAGCCCATGACACCTTTGGTAAAGGCTGTTCTCCAACTGGAGCGCTAGCAGGCAAGTGTTTCCCAGTTGTCAGTGTTTATACAACATTTTTTAGATTTGCCTTGAGAGAGTCTTTGAACCTCTTTTGTTGACCACCAGCATTACGCTTTCTATTTTTAAGTTCAAAATAGAGTATTTGCTTTGGAAGACGATAATCAGGCATCTGAACATGACCAGCCCAACAAAGTTGATGTTGAAGAACCTCTAGGGGAAGAGAGGAAGGTGGTGGACTCTCCTTCCTCGGAGGTTTTATTATATTATGGTCTCGGCAGCCACTCCCAGTCACGAGTCTAGCTGCCACATTCTGGATTAGTTGTAGTTCCCGGGTCACCTTCAAAGGTAGCCCCACGTAGAGCGCATTGCAGTAGTCCAAGCGGGAGATAACTAGAGCATGCACCACTCTTGTGAGACAGTCTGCGGGCAGGTAGGGTCTCAGCCTGCGTACCAGATGGAGCTGGTAGACAGCCGCCCTGGACACAGAATTAACCTGCGCCTCCATGGACAGCTGTGAGTCCAAAATGACTCCCAGGCTGCGCACCTGGTCCTTCAGGGGCACACTTACCCCATTCAGGACCAGGGAGTCCCCCACACCTGCCCGCCTCCTGTCCCCCCAAAACAGTACTTCTGTCTTGTCAAGATTCAACCTCAAACTGTTAACCACCATCCATCCTCCAACCGCCTCCAGACACTCACAAGTGTGCTCACGGAGATGAGCCCGTCCCCTCTGCCCTTCCATGCATCTACCAGCCTCAACTGCCTTCCTTGCCCCCTCGCCACAGCTGCCGTTGAAAAGGAAATGCTTTGCAGGAGTCGTTTTCTTCCATTCTAAAGAGAGACCACCCAAGCAAAGAAGAGATAAGAGTCTTGGAGAAGACACTTCCTTCTCAGCAGAAACTGACTTGGCAAAAAAAAAAACCCTCTTTCTCCCCACAGCTGAACCCACTCCCCCCCCCAAGCCCCAACTGCAATGTTTTGCAGGTGGGTTTCCGTTTTCTGGTTCTTCTTTCCTGATCTTTAAGTGATTTCCTGAAAGCGTCACCTAAAACACCCGTGCTCTGCGCAGGGTATCCAATATCAGTTGGAGAAAACATTAAATTGCCTCCAAACCAATGTTCAAAATTCGCCAGGCACATTTTGCACCTGGCTATGGGCCACCTGCGGGCAAGTGAAGATGCCCGGGCGCCAGGATGGCACCTGAGGTCTCCACCATGTGGAGGTGCATGCCTGGAGATCATTGGATCTGGATTATTTTCACACACTAATACCCCGTCCTGTAGGATTCTGTCTGTTGTATTTTATCTGCACAATCAGAACGAATTTCAGGAACTAAAAAAGTCCTATTGAAAAGTACGACTTCGTAGCCGTCTGGCCCCAAAATGGCACCTAGGCCTTCCGTTTTGGTGACCGTAACCCTGGCTTAAGGAGCCATTTGGCGCTTAGCTTATATATCTGAGTTTCTAACATTGCTCCAAAGCCTAGCTGCTCTGTGCTGTTCAAGCTGGAACACCCGGGTCTCAGCTACATTAGTCCAAAAACAGCATTTTGAATGCTTTATAAACATGCAACACCAGATGGTGCTGGAAAGCAAAGAAAAATTCTTTGCAATTTTACATAGTGTTTTCCCCCCTTGTGTTATATAGTAACGATTTAATTTCTGACTTACCGGTACTTATAGTGGTTTTTTTCCTGTGTGTAGATCTATCCCCATCCCCCAGTGTTTTCCAACCCCCTGCAATTGGTTTGAGCCCTAGCTGCTCTGGAGGGTAGGACTCGAACCCATGGCTTCAAGATACAAAAAAGGTGATTCCGACTAAACACCAGGAAGAACTTTCTGACAGTAGGAGCTGTTTGACAGTGGGACTGACTCCCTCGGGAGGTGGTGGACTCTCCTTCCTTGGAGGTTTCTAAGCAGAGGTTGGATGGCCGTCTGTCAGGGACGCTTTAGCTGAGATTCCTGCATTGCAGGGGGTTGGACTAGATGACTCTTGGGGGTTCCTTTGCACACCGCCACATGCACAAAACCCACCCACATTTTGACAGGAGGGCACCAGAGTTTTACATTCAAACAAAGTGATGTGATTTATACGTGTGCATTGTTCATGAGAAGATAAAGACCATCAGTGCCAGTGTGGTGTAGTGGTTAAGAGCGGGGGACTAGTAATCTGGTGAACCGGGTTCGATTCCCCGCTCCTCCACATGCAGCTGCTGGGTGACCTTGGGACAGTCACACTTTTCTGAAGTCTCTCAGCAGTGTTTGGTGTGGGGGAGGAAGGGAAAGGAGGATGTGAGCCGCTTTGAGACTCCTTTGGGTAATGATAAAGCGGGATATCAAATCCAAACTCTTCCTCTTCTTCTTCTTCAGCGGATGAGGAACCAGGTGCTCCCTTTCCAAAGTCCGTATAAATCACCCCCCAGTGTTTTCAATACTGCCTCTTTGTTTTGTGGAGTTAGGATACCGCAGGTGTCTTTAGAGCAGTGGTAGGGAACATGTGGCTTTCTGGGAACTCCGTGTTCCCATTATCCACAAAATAAATAAAAAATTCCTTCCAGTAGCACCTTAGAGACCAACTAAGTTTGTTCTTAGTTCACAGGCTATGCTGATGAGAGCTGGGGTCTGACAACATCGAGAGCAGAGAGTGTTTCCCTATCTCAGGCTTTAGAGAATTCTCTAAATGGACTGTGTCAGCTGACTTAAGGATGGTTAAACCTGCTGTTGAATAACGATGTGCAAATTTTAGAAACTTGACTCTTCCTTGCGCAGGGACCAGATGTGTTTTCCTGGTAACACATTTACTTCCTACTGCTCCCCTCTCTCCCAGCTTATTTTCACTGCCCAAAATTTCCTTTACAAGGAGGAGGAGGAGGAAGAAGAAATAACAATGATGATGATGATGATGATGATGAAGTTGCAAGGAAAAACAACTTCACGCAAAACGTTGTCTACTCAAAGACTTCTGTGACACTTTGCACAAAATGTATTCAAAGCAATGCATGGCAATTTAAAACAAAAATACTTCATAAAACTACAGGAGAAATATAGCAACCATACTGCAGACCAGGAACAAACAACAAGTAATTGTGAGCTGGTAGTAAAAAGCTCTGTAAATATAATACAAAAAAGGAGTGTGTTCACTTATTTAAAAAAAAAACCCATCCGTTTCTTAACATCTGGCCACCATCTCTCAACACAGATCGTCTTCCTGCCTGGCTACTTTAATTTCCACGGTTTTGATTAAAGGAACAGCTCGTTAATATAAGAAGGGCCTGGCTTCCTTAATCAGGCCAAAAGCACATCTATAGCATGTTTGCATCAGAGGCAGAGTTAGAAACTCAGATACATAAGCTGGGTGCCAAATGGCTCCTTAAACCAAGGTTACAGTCTCCCTGGTTGACACCCTTCAAATGTTTTTGGTAAAGGGCACCCAAAGGCGAGCCCAAGGGTCCAGGTAGGTGCAGCTGCTTAAGGTATTTGGGCCCCGAGCTGCATGAAGCGTTGTAGGTAAAAAAAGAAAGGAAAGGAAAGCACTTTGCATGCGGCCCAGAAACATGTTGACAGCCTGTGCAGTCGAGCCAAAACTGCTATGCGGGGAAGACATTAATTTCATTTCTGCTTTTCAGGTTTATACATTTCATTAATTTTACAATCATTTTAACATTTCAAAACTTGACTTCCATCCCCCTCTTTCTGTGGTTCCTTAAACTTATTTCTAATATCCAAATTCAATTAATTTGCTCATTTATTTATCTACTTCAAATATATACTCTTATGAAACTGCAGGTCGTTACAATAATCCTGCCAATGTTCTTATCTGTTTACAATTTGTCTGTAGATATTCAATAAACCATTTCCATTCTTTTTACAAAAAGTTTGTTATCTTTATTTCTTATTCTTCCGGTAAGTTTCGCCATCTCTGCATATTCCGTAAGTTTTTGTATCCAATTCTTCCTTTGCTGGGACTTCTGCTTCTGGGAAGACATTTCTTTGGCCTGGCCTGAATCCCTTGTCAATCAATGCCACTGGGTGACCTCATGTTTTGTGTACTATGCAAGTAGGAGAGAGAGAGAAGGAAAACCTGTTTTCACTTTCTCGGAGAGCCACTTCCTTTTATACAAACCTCAGTTCCGTCCTCTCTCCAGGGCCACGGTCTCTTTGCGCTAAAGGAGTGCCACGTGCCACAGCGCACGGGCATCTCACGGTGTGCAGGGTAAGGACAGTGACCACCCTTGGCTTGGTCAAAGGCGATGCCATGGCAACGGGTCAGGGTCACCCAGGGGTGAGTTTTTAAGACCCCCGCGGGCTCCCCGGCACATCTGCCGCTCGTAAACGTTTCAAGCTCGATTTGGCGCAACCCATTAAAGCGAAAGGCGAAAGCGAGCGAAGCCCTCAAACCAACAATGGCACTGTCGTCTTGCAGGGGCGATATTTAGCGTGCCGTAACAAGGCTTCTTGGGAGAAAAGCAATGACAAACCTAGACAGCATCTTAAAAAGCAGAGACATCACCTTGCCGACAAAGGTCCATATAATTAAAGCTATGGTTTTCCCAGTAGTGATGTATGGAAGTGAGAGCTGGACCATCAAGAAGGCTGATCGCCGAAGAATGGATGCTTTTGAATTCTGGTGCTGGAGGAGACTCTTGAGAGTCCCATGGACTGCAAGAAGATCAAACCCAGGCATCCCCAAACTGTGGCCCTTCAGATGTTTTGGCCTACAACTCACATGATCCCTAGCTAACAGGACCAGTGGTCAGGGATGATGGACAAACCTATCCATTCTGAAGGAAATCAGCCCTGAGTGCTCACTGGAAGGACAGATCCTGAAGGTGAGGCTCCAAGACTTTGGCCACCTCATGAGAAGAGAAGACTCCCTGGAAAAGACCCTGATGTTGGGAAAGATGGAGGGCACAAGGAGAAGGGGACGACAGAGGACGAGATGGTGGGACAGTGTTCTCGAAGCTACCAACATGAGTCTGACCAAACTGCGGGAGGCAGTGGAATACAGGAGTGCCTGGCATGCTCTGGTCCATGGGGTCACGAAGAGTCGGACACGGCTAAACAACTAAACAAAAACAACAACAACAAACAAAACCCGTGCACATCAAAGGCTGAGGGATTCACCTCGAAACAGCAAAAGCAAACTCTTCTCCAGAAAGCTCCAGGGCAGAAAATCCACGGGGACATTCTGCGGTGCAAGTTGCAGCTGAGAAAGAGGAGCTCTGCTTTGCTAAGAGCATGAGAAATTGAGAAGAGGCTGTTGGATCAGCCAAATGGCCCATCCAATCCAGCACCCTGTTCTCAGAGTGGCCAACCAGCAAGCAGGATTCGGGCACTAAAGCAAGTCTCCCCTCCTGTGGTTTCCAGCAACTGGGATTCAGAAGCATCGCTGCCCCTGACAGTGGAAGCAGAGCAGAGCCATCATGGCTAGTAGCCATCGCTATCCCTCTCCTCCTCCATTAATTGGTCTGATCCTCTTTTAAAGCCATCCAGGTTGGTGGCTAGCACTTATTTCGGTGGCAACGAGTTCCAATCAGGTGCGCCATCTGTGGGGGACTGTGGGGGCTGGGCCCCCTCAATATGCCGCAGCCAAGCAGGCCCTGTTGGGCCCTCCTGTGGCAGCGGCTAGGCCCCACTGGGCCTTTTAGAGGGTGCTCTGGGCCCCACCGGGAGAGAGAGAGCCAGTGTGGTGGAGTGGTTAAGAGCGGTGGACTCGCAATCTGGTGAACCGGGTTTGCGTCTCCGCTCCTCCACATGCAGCTGCTGGGTGACCTTGGGCTAGTTACACTTCCCTGAAGTCTCTCAGCCCCACTCACCTCACAGAGTGTTTGTTGTGGGGGAGGAAGGGAAAGGAGAAGGTTAGCCGCTTTGAGACTCCTTCGGGTACTGATAAAGCGGGATATCAAATCCAAACTCTTCTTCTCTTCTTCTCGTGGTCAGATAGTATTGCCCCTGGGGCTACCCTTTCCCTTTGTCAGCTCTTGGTGGACATTATTTTTCTGCATGGGTATTTGATCTCTGCTAAATGGCAAGGGGGAACCACCCCCACTTCCTGTTTCCCACAGGCACACTAAATAATAATAATAATAATAATAATAATAATAATAATACCCCGCCCATCTGGCTGGGTTTCCCCAGCCACTCTGGGGGACTTCCAACAAAATATTAAAAATACAACAAAACATCAAACATTAAAAACTTCCCTAAACAGGGCTGCCTTCAGATGTCTTCTAAAAGTCAGATAGTTGTTTATCTCCTTGACATGTGATGGGAGGGCGTTCCACAGGGCGGGTGCCACTACCGAGAAGGCCCTCTGCCTGGTTTCCTGTAACCTCACTTCTCGCAGGGAGGGAACCGCCAGAAGGCCCTCAGAGCTGGACCTCAGTGTCTAGCCAGAACGATGGGGGTGGAGATGCTCCTTCACATGCAGGGATGCGGGTGACGCTGTGGTCTAAACCAGTGTTCCTCAACCTAGGGCCTCCAGCTGTTTTTGGACTACAACTCCCATCATCCCTCGCTAGCAAGACCAGTGGTCAGGGTTGATGGGAATTGTAGTCCGAAAACAGCTGGAGGCCCAAGGTTGGGGAACACTGGTCTAAACCACTGAGCCTCTTGGTCTTGCTAATCAGAAGGTTGGCCGTTTGAATCCTCACGATAGGGTGAGCTCCCATTGCTCTGTCCCAGCTCCTGCCTACCTAGCAGTTTGAAAACGTGCCAGTGCAAATAGATAAACAGGTACCACTGTGGCGGGAAGGTAAAGGATGTTTCCGTGATCTCTGGGTTTCGTCATGGTGTCTGGTTGCGCCAGAAGCGGTTTAGTCATGCTGGCCAAATGACCCGGAAAGCTGTCTGTGGACAAACGCCAGCTCCCTCGGCCTGAAAGCGAGATGAGCGCCGCAACCCCATAGTCACCTTTGACTGGACTTAACTGTCCCGGGGTCCTTTACCTTTACCTTCACATGCAGACTTGACCAACGTAAGATGCAATAGTTCTCTACCCTTCTTAGTTTTCATTTTGCGCGATCTGTTGCATTGGCGGCTGGCTTGCGCAATTCCCATGAATCTTCTTGTGGTGGATCTGCAGAGAGTTATGGCCCGGAAAGCAGAGGCGCCTCGTCCGACACCCAGCAAACAAAATTTCCTTCCTAAATCATAAAGTGACTCGTGGGCGTAGCACTGGATCGCAGCTGGAATGCCTTGCCTTATCGGTACATTGCTGGCATAGTTAGAAAATGTGCTTTGCAGTTTCACCCTCCCCTGCAGTGACTCTTTCAATGTAATTCTTAATATGGGATGCAAGAACCTCACAACGTGGACCTCACCAGGGTCAGTGTTGTTGACTTGGCTGTGGATCTGCTGCCGGGATCTGCTTATCACTTTCCCCTGCCCTGTCGAGGCTTCCTTTACAGGTGGAGGAGGGTTGGATTTTGTCCCACCACGAATTGCTTAATAAATATCACTGGACTGGTGTCTAGTTACAGGTAGGCAGCCGTGTTGGTCTGTCATAGTCGAAACAAAATAAAAAATAAATTCCTTCCAGTAGCACCTTAGAGACCAACTGAGTTTGTTCTTGGTATGAGCTTTCGTGTGTATCTGAAGAAGTGTGCATGCACACGAAAGCTCATACCAATAACAAACTCAGTTGGTCTCTAAGGTGCTACTGGAAGGAATTTTTTTATTTTTTATTTTGTTTGGACTGGTGTCTGTTTGCTTTGCTGAGCTGGCTCAGCTGTCCTCTGCTGCTGCCTTGGAGATTAAGCCAGGTACTTTCTCGTCATTCCCCTTCTAGGCCATTTGTAAGTTTGCAGCCGATAAGGAAGCCTTTATCTACCCAGTGAGCTATAGAGATGTTTGCATATAGCTTTGCGTCCTCCCTTAAACCCTCCCAGGGCGCTCTCTTGCGTGAGCTGCAGAATCAAGAGACCTTTCTAAGGGGAGGCTGTCCGTTCCTGAGCTCGTAGCTTGAAGGAAGCGTTTGCTTGAGAGGCAACCAGTACTAGGTAAAGGTAAAGGGACCCCTGACCATTAGGTCCAGTCGTGTCCGACTCCGGGGTTGCGGCGCTCATCTCGCTTTATTGGCCGAGGGAGCCGGCGTACAGCTTCCGGGTCATGTGGCCAGCATGACAAAGCCACTTCTGGCGAACCAGAGCAGAGCACGGAAACGCCGTTTACCTTCCCGCCGGAGTGGTACCTATTTATCTACTTGCACTTTGACGTGCTTTCGAACTGCTAGGTTGGCAGGAGCTGGGACCGAGGAACGGGAGCTCACCCCGTCGCAGGGATTCGTACCGCCGACCTTCTGATCAGCAAGCCCTAGGCTCTGTGGTTTAACCCACAGAGCCACCTGGGTCCCTCTAACCAGTACTAGGCCAACCCAAAAGGAAGCTGTCTTGTGGCACCAGAAAATAAAGAAGGAAGAGTGACAGCTCGGGGGTAGACCATTTGCTTACACGCAGGAAATCCCCGGCAGGGCTGGGAAAACACCCCTGTCTGAAATCCTGGAGAGCTGCTGCCACCCAGTGCTGACATTACTGAGCTAGATTGACCAATGGTTTTACTCTGTTGAAAGCAGTGTCCTGTGTTAGAGGTGCTGGCTTTGGAAAACTCACAAGTGGGGAAAGGTAGGAGCTGACATCCCCTGCCCCAGAATCGTAGAATCGGAAGGGACCCTGCGGGATCATCTAGTCCAACCCCCTGCAATGCAGGAATATGCAGCTGTCCCATACGAGGATCGAACCTGCAACCTCGGCGTCATCAGCACCAGAGCTATCTTTTGCTTACAGGGCAGCGGAAAAGGCTACCGTGGGGGCCGTTTGAGAAGTGAAATAACCCCACCTCCTCAAAAATGACAAAATAATGGGCGTAGAATCATTAGGATACTTTTCGCGGGTGGGCAGAAAAGCAGTGCGTGGTTAAATTGTGGACTGGCACGAAGGGTTCTGCCCAACGTTGCGGGAGCCTGGCTCAAGTGTGTGACAAGAAGAAGAAGAGTTTGGATTTGATATCCCGCTTTATCACTACCCGAAGGAGTCTCCAAGCGGCTCACATTCTCCTTTCCCTTCCTCCCCCACAACAAACACTCTGTGAGGTGAGTGGGGCTGAGAGACTTCAGAGAAGCGTGACTAGCCCAAGGTCACCCAGCAGCTACATGTGGAGGAGCGGGGACGCGAACCCGGTTCACCAGATTACGAGTCCATCGCTCCTAACCACTACACCACACTGGAGCAGCGTTCAGCATCCTTTCACCCCTTAGGAACTTGTGCTGGAATTTAAATTTAAGGCTCTACAAGCAAAAGCGCTTGGGCATTTTGCCCTTGCTCTCCCTGCTTAAGAGGCACTAATTAAAGCGACTTCTGAAAGTGTGTGTCGGGGGGGCGCAGAAGGCATGGAGCAAGTGGGTGGCAATGCCCATCGCAACTGCTCTGCCGCCTCTCCAAGTTGCAACGCGCCAGCACATTAAACATTTGTGTGCAGGCTCCGGGAAATCTCAGGCCACCAGCACCTAGGAATCCGAAATATTTCTATCCAGCTCTACTCGTTGCTCCTTAATATTAGGATTATGGACATTCTTCTATAACAGGCTCCGTTCTCAAAACGGCGCTGGCTTTAATAGGAGAACGAAGCCGCCGTCTCGGGCAGGGAGAGTCAGTCAACAAGTCGTGCACGGCTGCCAAAGGATTCCTCCGGCCCCCAGATCCTCCTTTGTGAAATGTCAGAGCAGGTACAGACGGAGCTGCCCCAATTAAAATTATACAGTATTGCTTAAAATCAGGAGTGCGGAGAAGGGGGACGGACGGCGGCTGAAGGCTGGTACTCTTGTCTGGTTTCTCTTGTCAAAGGGCAGAAGCTCCAGCCCAGAGGGAAAGGGTCCTTGCCTTCTGGACGGCCAACAGCAGATGTTGCCTTCCTGTAAAACGGGCTTATAAAGAGGACACGGCAATAAAAGAGCCCTATAAAATGCTGGGTTACGTAGGGAAGGGAAAATGGCCTTCTCTGTCTTTGTCTCCGGAGCAAAGAGACATGGACAGAGATGTCACAGAAAACAAAGGGGAAAGTATCTTACCCAGTCCCCAGGGATCTCATTAATTAAAAATCTTCCTTTCAGCAGAAGCCCTGGTGTATTTGGGATGGAAATGAAGCGCACCGTTTTTGTTTTATCTTGCATCTGTTTTCTAGCGGAGCGGCTCACATGGATTTCAACGGCGATCCCCGCACTGCACGCTGGCAGAACTGACAGCCGGGCCAGACAGGAAGGGGGCAAGAGATGCACTCCTAAGTTGGCCAAGCAAGAAGAGCTCCTTTGAAAACACAAGCTGAAGCCACCACTGTGCTGAAAACTGGAGGGTACTTCCACTCCGGGCGGCTCCCAACAGAAGATTAAAAACACAATAAAACACCAAGCATTAAAAACTTCCTTCAACAGGGCTTCCTACAGATGTCTTCTAAAAGTCGGATACAGTGGACGCTCAGGTTCCGAACGCAATCTGTGTGGGAGGCGCATTCGCAACATGCCTGCAATCTGTGCGGGATGGGGCTTCTGCGCATGCACAAAGCACAATTTAGCGCTTCTGCGCGAGCGCCGAAACCCGGAAGTAACCCGTTTCGTTACTTCCGGGTTCAGCGCAGTGCGCATCCGAAATCACGGAACCTAAAGCGGCCGTAACCCGAGGTATGACTGTAGTTTTTTATTTCCTTGACAACTGAAGGGAGAGCATTCCACAGGGTGGGTGCCACCACCGAGAAGGCCCTCTGCCTGATTCCCTGTAACCTCACTTCTCGCAGTGAGGGAACCTCCAGAAGGCCCTCGGAGTTGGACCTCAGTGTCCCGGCTTGCCTGGGTAAGTGGGTTTTTTCCTAAGTGGAGAGAGATTTAAAAGGGTTTATCGTCAGCTCAGAACCACTCAAAGCTGGGAACAACCAACTGTAATCAGTTCATCATCACAGTGCGCCAACGAGAAAATTCCTACACAGCCACCTGCACTTAAGAAACGATTCCAGAGCGAAGGTTTTGGTTGTTTTCAAAGTGGGTTGTGTGGGCCTGAGAATCATAGAATTGTAGGGACCCTCAGAGGCCATCTAGTCCAACCCCCTGCCATGCAGGAATCTCAGCTAAAGCATCCATGACAGATGGCTGTAAAGTCGGGTCCAAAGTGGTTTGGACGCCAGTTTACATGGGCGGGCATGTTGCACGTACTGCTATTTCCTTTGATCCTTTAAAGCAGGCACCCCCAAACTCGGCCCTCCAGATGTTTTGGGACTCCAGTTCCCATCATCCCTGACCACTGGTCCTGTTAGCTAGGGATGATGGGGGTTGTAGTCCAACAACATCTGGAGGGCCGAGTTTGGGGGTGCCTGCTTTAAAGTCTTAACCAGCGTTTCTCAAAAACCTGGGTCCTCAGCCGTTGTTGGGACTACAACACCCATCATCCCTAGCTAGTGGTCAGGGATGATGGGAGTTGTAGTCCGACAACCGCTGGAGACCCAAGTTTGGCTGAAGCTGGTATTTAGCCTCAGGTTCCTTGACTTGCACTAAGCCCCAGGTCCCAGATATCTCCCTGCAATGGGAGTGCCAGCAACCAGGGAGAGTGGATGGTCACAAAACTGGACCAGAATTACCTGTTGGGTAGGTTTTCTCCATGAGGAACTTGGCTCTTCCTCAGGGATTGGCTCAAGGTAGCCGCACCTATGAGGTTTTCCTAATGGGCAAATCGGAATTACAAAAAAAAAAAAAAAAGGCTTCATGCACAAGGCTAAACGGGGTTAATATATAACAGAAGCCTTGATGGGAGACCAGGACGTTTACTCAAAGCAAACAATCTCTTGCACCAAAAATAAAAATGAAAGGGGCCAGCTCAGGAGCAAATGTTTGGCTATAGCCAAGAAATACCAGTTATGTTGACCTCTCAGTCAGCTTTTTCTAGGAAAAGAAAAAAAAATCACAGGCAATTCCACTCTCCACCCCCACCCCCCAAAGACAGTATAAAACAGGCATGTCCAACAGTTAGATCGTGATCTACTGGTAGATCACTGGATGTCTGCGGTAGATCACTGGTAGATCATTGGCTCCCCCCAAAGAAGCTGAACAACTGTGGCTCCCCTAAAAAAAGCTCAACATTTTACCTCCTCCCTGAAAAAGCTCAACAACTTTGACCTGAACCCCCCAGTAGATCACTGCCAGTTTTTAACAGTCTCTTGGGAGTTGGCCACCCCTGGTATAAAATCTCACACACGATGACCCAAACACAGCACCTAAGAAAAAGCACATTTCTCCTCCAGGCTGTTGGTTGACAAAACACTAATATGATCATCTTTGGATGACTAAACCCAATATTCAGAATCCAACAAGGATTGCCAGAAGGAGCTCAAGGGGAAAACCTTGCTCTACAGTTATGCAGAGTACGCCCAGGGGGGAGTTTCTCCCTCATTTTAGGGATTTAAAAAAAGAGCTCCGGCCCTTGAGGACTGAATTAGTACTCTCATTTGTCTGTTTGGGGTTCAAACTGTCTCAGGGATCATATCCACCTTCCTCCAACCTCTGAGATTAACCAAGAAGAACCTGAATCTACCAGGAGCAGGGCCTGTGCTGTGGTGGCCCCTGAAAATAACCAAATGCTTGTCCTTTGGAAGTTCATTGAAGCAAAAATGCTCTGATTCTTTCAAAGCCCTGAAAGTTGAATTTATCTCATCCCCTGCTGCTGATACTTCTATTTCTGTTTTGTTTTAAAAAAATAAAAAATTAATTGTTTTTTTCCTAGACCACCCTGGAAACTTTGTTAAAAAGCAGCATGTCAGCCATCACCAACCAGGAGCCCCTCAAGACAATTTGGACTACAACTCTCATCACAGCCATTTTGGCTGGAACTGATGATGATGATGATGATGATGATGATAATAATAATAATAATAATAATATCCCGCCCATCTGGCTGGGTTTCCCCAGCCACTCTGGGCGGCTTCCAACAGAACATTAAAATGCAATAATCTATTAAACATTAAAAGCCTCCCTAAACAGATGATGATGATGATGATGATTTATTGAATTTATATACCGCCCTATATCCGAGGGGCTCAGGGCAGTTCACAGAATAAAATTATAGAGCTAGAGAGGGTGGGCTCAAACCATTAACCTTCAGGTTAACAGCCAGGCGCACCAATCCACTGTGCCACTGGAGGAGGAAGAGGAGAAGGAGAAGGAGAAGGAGAAGGAGAAGGAGAAGGAGAAGGAGAAGGAGAAGAGTTTGGAATTGATATCCCGCTTTATCACTACCCGAAGGAGTCTCAACGCGGCTCACATTCTCCTTTCCCTTCCTCCCCCCACAACAAACACTCTGTGAGGTGAGTGGGGCTGAGAGACTTCAGAGAAGTGTGACTAGCCCAAGGTCACCCAGCAGCTGCATGTGGAGGAGCGGGGAAGCGAACCCGGTTCACCAGATTATGAGTCTACCGCTCTTAACCACTACACCACACTACACAGGGAGCTGAATCTGGAGCAGGGCAGGTGTAGAACCCAGAGCTTTAGAAGGGGAGAGGCTATAACTCTGGCCCTGCAATACAACTCCCGACTCCCACCAGTCCCAGCCAGCACAGCTAGTGGTCAGGGATAATGGGAACTGCACTTCGGCAATACTGGGAGAGGCACAGCTTCCCCACTCAGGAAGGGGGCGGGGAACCAACGGCCACCATCATTTCTAAAAAAACAGGAACAGAAACTCCTGGTTCCGTCTCTCATTTTTCAAACTCTCCTCCCCCAGAAGCATTCCCAGGCATGTGATGACTGACACGCTCCCCACCGCAGTTGCAAGCGCTTTGCTCCAGGGCAAGATGCCGAGAGCGAAATTCATCTTTCCAGGTGAGGAAAGAGCCCTGATTTATTTAAGAGCGCCGCCGGGGGGGCTTTTTCCAAGCATGGTTGTGCATCCAGCGCTTCTCTCCCGAGTTCTGCCTTCTGAACAGATGTTTCCACCGTACACAATGACCTCTGCATCAACCCTATGCCCGCATCGTCAACACTTATAACAATAATCTGTTCTCTTTCTCAAGCTCTGGGAGGAAGACCTTTCATCGCCTACAGACAGCCACCCAATCTTAAACAACTCCTCACCCACAATAATACTACAACCAGACTTAACACGGACACTGGCACCAGAGCCTGCAATAAACCCAGATGCCAACTTTGCTGCCACATACACCCGGACAACACCATTACTGGCCCCAACAACATCAAGCATACCATCTCAGGACTATTTAATTGCTCATCGTCTAACATTGTGTATGCCATCAAATGCCAACAGTGCCCTTCAGCTCTCTATATTGGACAAACAGGCCAAACCCTACGCCGAAGGACACAAATCTGACATCAGGAATCACAAGACAGAGAAACCAGTAGGAGAACACTTCAATCTCCCAGGACACTCTATACAAGATCTCAAAGTAGCTGTCTTATTGCAAAGGAATTTCAGAAATAGACTGGAAAGAGAAGTTGCTGAATTGCAACTCATTACCAAGCTTAAAACCATGGAGAGACCTGGTCTGAACAAAGACATTGGATTCTTATCTCATTATACATGACAAAGCTATTTTTAACCTTCTCACCCCTTGCTTTTTCCTGTAAGACTAATTGCAGTCGTTAACAGTCCTCAACAGGTTTACCACAGCTACCAGCCTATTACCCATTCCCACCACCCCTCTGAGTAATACCCCTCCCCACCCTCTCACTATATATAAGGGTCTGGTGACTTCTGTTTCAGTGTATCTGAAGAAGTGTGCATGCACACGAAAGCTCATACCAAGAACAAACTTAGTTGGTCTCTAAGGTGCTACTGGAAGGTTTTTTTTAAATTTTTTATTTTGTTTTGACAATAATCTGCATTACTGCCCACCAAGTCAAAAGTTGCACTTTATCACCATAATGTTTGGGGTTCTTTTTCAAGTTTTAAAATGGCATGGAATCATGGCTAGGGAGAGACTGTATTTCCAGATCTCCTGGCTCTGTCCAACCTCTCTGGCCACAGAACCAATGCCATTGTAAGACGTGTTGTGGAAGGGGGGTGGGTTATTGGGTTGTCTTCGTTTTTAATTATGCATTTTATACTGTGATTTTATGTTGTGCACTGCCCTGAGATCTACGGGTACAGGGTGGTGTACAAATTTAATAGAGTCGTACCCTTGGTTCTCAAACAGAATGCATTCCGGGAGTCCGTTTGACTCGGCTTCTGATTGGCTGCAGGAGCGTCCTGCAGCCAATCGGAAGCCACGCCGGACATTTGGACCTTCAGTTCGAAAACCAGAACACTCACTTCCTGTTTTTGATCATCCGGGAGCCGAAACGTACGAGTTCCAAGGCGTTGGGCAACCAAGGTACGACTGTAAATGGAATTAAGAAATAAATACGCAGACCTAGTTCACATGCTCTTCCCCCAGAGTTTTGTTGGCAGTTGGGGGAGAACAGCAGGAATCAGGCCTCAAACCCTTCAAGGCCTCCACATAGCATGTCTCTAGAATATGCTGAAATGGCAAAATTGACATTGAAACTAAGAGGAAGAGATGACAACGAGTTTAAAGAAGACTGGAAGGACTTTATTGCATATATACAGAAGCAATGTACACAGGTTAATACATTAGCAGGATTCTAGAAATATTTGTAAGGAAGTATGAATGGACAAGGAGTAATTTTAATGAATTTTTTAATTAAAATGGACATGCAGTATGATGATAAACAATGGAACCAGGGAAGGGACTGGGGGGGAGTCAACTTTTCTTTTTTTTCTTTTTCAATTTCTTGCTTTTTTCTTTTTTTTATGTCCAATTATTAATATGTATAGGGACGCGGGTGGCGCTGTGGGTTAAACCACAGAGCCTAGGGCTTGCTGATCAGAAGGTTGGCGGTTCGAATCCCTGCGACGGGGTGAGCTCCCGTTAATCGGTCCCAACTCCTGCCCACATAGCAGTTCAAAAGCACGTCAAAGTGCAAGTAGATAAATAGGTACCGCTCCGGCGGGAAGGTAAACGGCGTTTCCGTGCGCTGCTCTGGTTCGCCAGAAGCGGCTTAGTCATGCTGGCCACAAGACCCGGAAGCTGTACGCCGGCTCCCTCGGCCAATAAAGCGAGATGAGCGCCACAACCCCAGAGTCGGTCACAACTGGACCTAATGGTCAGGGGTCCCTTTACCTTTATGAATATGTATTATTGATGCTATTGTTGATGTTATTTTTTCTTTTCTTTTTTCTTTTTCTGTTTTATATTTGGAAAATTAATAAAATATTATTTTTTTAAAAAATGAAACATAGCATGTCTCTTTCGCTCACAACACATCACATGTGGCAGAAAGCACAGCCGCCTCCCTCCTTCAAGGAGGGTTGCAGGCTGGCTGTAACTGATGCAACCAAACCACAGTTCATTTTGCAGACGGTCCAAGCCTGCGACAGGTCAGTCCACAATTGATTCTGATGCTTTATCAATTACATGCTATTATAGTCTTGCCCAAGGGGCTATCTGTGATTTAAGTGCTCCTCCTAACAAAGGCAGTCAGCTATGACAGAGCCTTTGAAAGACACCCGGCCTGTGCACTATCAGCCTCCAAATAAAAAGGATGCCAGGAAACCTGGAGTCGATGACTTTCAAAAACCCGAGAAAGTAGGAGCGGGTACATCTCTTAAAGCTCCATATGCCCCAAACGTTTTCACAATTGCTTATAGCTACGCAGACCTCAAAGTGAGTCCTGCGGGCTATAGGGGGGCGGTATGCAAATTGAATAAATAATAATACTAATACTCTGCCCCAGCCCAAATCATAAAATAATCTGCCGAAGGCTCACACGACATTCGCTGCGAATTCTAACTGCCCGTGCACACAGGTCAGAGAGGTGCCTGAAAATGTCTGCACACAACTCAGCACCCTGGGGTGTGTTTGGCCTCATAGCTCAGTTGCGGAGCATCTGCCTTGAAGGTAAAAAAAGATCCTGGGTTCACAATCCCCAGCATCTCCAGGCAGGGCTGGAAAGTCGCCTCATCTGAAACCCTGAAGAGCTGCTGCCAGTCTGTGTAGACCAGGCGTCGGCAAGGTTATCCGGCCATGGGCCGGATCAAGCCCACGGAGAGCGTCTGTGGCCCGGACACGCGCAGCGCGAAGCGATTTTCGGCGTCTGGGCATGCGCAGACGCGATTTTCAGTATCGGTGCATGCGCAGACGCAATTTCCGGTGCCGATCAGCGAGTCCCTGTGCCGCACTGTGCCGGTTTAGTGCAGCGCGCGGGGGACTCACTGAGCGGGCAGGGTGGCTCGTGGGCCGATAAAACGGCCTCCGTGGGCCAGATCCAGCCCCATGGGCCAGAGGTTGCCGGTGCCTGGTGTAGACCATGGGTAGGCAACCTAAGGTCCGTGGGCCGGATGCAGCCCATTCGCCTTCTCAATCCGGCCCGCAGACGGTCCGGGAATCAGCATGTTTTTACATGAGTAGAATGTGTCCTTTTATTTAAAATGGATCTCAGGGTTATTTGTGGGGCATAGGAATTGGTTCATGTTTTTTTTCCAAATATAGTCCGGCCCCCCGCAAGGTCTGAGGGGCAGTGGACTGGCCCACGACTGAAAAAAGTTGCTGACCCCTGGTGTAGACAATACTGAGCTGGATGGACCAATGGTCTGGGTTCGATAAAAGGCAGGTTCCCATTGTTTTCTGGAGGGTAGGACTCGAACCCATGCTTCAAGTTACAAGAAAGGAGATTCCGACTCAACTTCAAGAAGAACTTTCTGACGGCAAGAACTTGATGGCAAGGGTCTCCTCAGGAGCTTGTAGTTTCTCCTTCCTTGGATGTTTTTAAGCACAGATCGGGTGGCCATCTGTCATGGATGCTTTAGTTGAGATTCCTGCATTGCAGGGGGTTGGACTAGATGACCCTTGGGGTCCCTTCCAACTCTACGATTCTATGCTCCTAGGTGTTTCCTACCCGCACGCACCAGTTCAGATTCCTGTTTTTCGATCGCAAGATGACTACAAATGGCTATGTGGAGATGATGGGGGTCATACAAGCTGGCCCCTCTTCCAACCCCTATAAATTTATTAGAACAGAGAACATAAATTTATTAGACACAGATCCAATGCACAAAGGCTACACATATGTAATCTGTCCCCTGAAAATATGAAGAGAACAGAGTGAAGGCAGGGGCGCGGGTGGTGCTGTGGGTTAAACCACAGAGCCTAGGGCTTGCCAATCAGAAGGTCGGCGGTTCGAATCCCTGCGACGGGGTGAGCTCCCGTTGCTCTGTCCCAGCTCCTGCCAACCTAGCAGTTTGAAAGCACGTCCAAGTGCAAGTAGATAAATAGGTACTGCTGCAGCGGGAAGGTAAACGGCATTTCCGTGCGCTGCTCTGGTTCGCCAGAAGCGGCTTAGTCATGCTGGCCACATGACCCGGAAGCTGTACGCCGGCTCCCTCGGCCAATAAAGCGAGATGAGCGCTGCAACCCCAGAGTCGTCCGCGACTCGACCTAATGGTCAGGTGTCCCTTTACCTTTACCTTACAGAGTGAAGGCGCAAGGAAGGAGAGCCATAGGGAACAATCCTGACCTCTCACCTGTTTGGGCTGCCTGCAGGCACCATACACTGCACTCCTGCAAGGAGTTACTCCAGAAACACAAGGGTCGCTACCCAGATATCTTGCCTCCCAACTTCACTGATGGAAAGGCAGAATCCTGCATTTCCTGGGCTGCGCAAGCTGGGCAACTGAAGAGCACTGCATGACATGCTTGCTTATGCAGGACCAACCTCGACTTGGCAACGCATTTCCATGAGATCTGGGGAAAGAGAGGAATGCGCAGCCCAGAACTTTCTAACCACCCTGATCGCTGTTTGTTAGAAACCCGAGGTGGCGATGTGACCCCGGGGCCCGGCATCCTGATGGGAAAGAATCCCTCTCCTTCTTGCATTGCAAGCCTCTGCCACAATAACAACAACATCCCCTGTGGTTTCTCAGATCCGCACTGGAGCTCTTCGGGCTGTTTGCTCAGACGCTGGGACGGGTGCCAACGCTCAAAGCACACAACCTACCTTGTGATCTTGATAGGGGGAGTGTGAACTTTGCCCCGTGCTGAAGCGAGTGGGCTTAGTTCACGGAAGCGAAAGTTGCAGCGCGAAAACATGGGATCGCTCAGCTGGCCGGCCGCCCACCCCAAAGCCATGAATCCTAACTGCACATTCCCCGAGGTTCCCGTGTCCGGCAGCCTCGTCCTTGTGGTTTTCTACCAGCCAGGCAGAAGCCAACTGGTGTTTAGTCTGTGCTGGTTTCCACCGTCTTCCCTGCAGGGAAGTGGCAGAGAAGCAATGGACTTCCCATCAATTTCCAATCCAGCAACGAGGAGCTGAGTCAACGAAATCAAGAAGCTCCAGGTTCAAGTCCTGATCCTGCCTGCAAATTGCTTCTAGGGACCACATGGAAGGGTGGCAGCTGCCCCCACGTCCTCCAGATTTCTACCTCGCTCCTTCTCTCCTTCCCGGAAGAATCCGGATACCCTTGTCAGCAACGAACAGATGTTGGCAGATGTTGGCAGCGGTTGGAGGATGGATGGCGGCTAACAGATTGAGGTTGAATCCTGACAAGACAGAAGTGCTGTTTTGGGGGGACAGGGGGCGGGCAGGTGTGGAGGATTCCCTGGTCCTGAATGGGGTAATTGTGCCCCTGAAGGACCAGGTGCGCAGCCTGGGAGTCGTTTTGGACTCACAGCTGTCCATGGAGGCACAGGTTAATTCTGTGTCCAGGGCAGCTGTCTACCAGCTCCATCTGGTACGCAGGCTGAGACCCTCCCTGCCCGCGGACTGTCTTGCCAAAGTGGTGCATGCTCTAGTTATCTCCCGCTTGGACTACTGCGATGCACTCTATGTGGGGCTACCTTTGAAGGTGACCCGGAAACTGCAATTAATCCAGAATGTGGCAGCTAGACTGGTGACTGGGAGCGGCCGCCGGGACCACACAACACCCGTCTTGAAAGACCTACACTGGCTCCCAGTACGTTTCCGAGCACAATTCAAAGTGTTGGTGCTGACCTTGAAAGCCCTAAACGGCCTCGGTCCTGTATACCTGAAGGAGCGTCTCCACCCCCACTGTTCAGCCCGGACACTGAGATCCAGTGCCGAGGGCCTTCTGGCGGTTCCCTCACTGCGAGAAGCCAAGTTACAGGGAACCAGGCAGAGGGCCTTCTCGGTAGTGGCGCCCACCCTGTGGAACGCCCTCCCTTCAGATGTCAAAGAGAACAACAACTACCAGACTTTTAGAAGACATCTGAAGGCAGCCCTGTTTAGGGAAGCTTTTAATGTTTAATAGATTGTTGTATTTTAATATTCTGTTGGAGGCCGCCCAGAGTGGCTGGGAAAACCCAGCCAGATGGGCGGGGTATAAATAATAAATTCTTCTTCTTCTTCTTCTTCTTCTTCTTCTTCTTCTTCTTCTTCTTCTTCTATGAACGGAACGAAAAGAGCAAAAGACACCAACGCTGCCAGAATATGATGGCCTCTTGATAATGTTGCGGGGCTCAAAGTTTTGCAACACGAAGGGGCTTTGGCCCCCCAGCCCATGTGGCCTGCCACAAAGAGTGGGTCTTGCCTCATTCTAGGAGCCATTCTAGGGGATCCTGACCCTGGTTGTTTACTCAGGTCTTCTCATACCGAAAGATGGCCACGATCCAACTATAGCTGTTTTTATAAATACGAACTTCCAAGATGGAGCAGGAGGAAACAAGCTTGCTCCGTCTTCCATGTGACAGCCCTTGAGATATCTGAAGATGGCTCTCCTATCTCCTCTCAGTCTCCTCTTTCTCAGGCAAAGCATACCCATCTCCTTCAACCGTTCCTCATCAGGCTTGTTTTCCAGACCCCTGATCATCTTGGTTGCCGTCCTCTGCACATGTTCCAGCTTGTCAACATCCTTCTTAAACTGTGGTGCCCAGAACTGGACACCAGGTGTGGTCTGACCAAGGCAGGATAGAGTGGTACTATGACTTCCCTTGATCTGGACACTAGACTTCTGTTGATGCAGCCTAGAATAGCGTTAGATTTTTGGCTGCTGCATCACACTGTTGGCTCGTGTTAAGCTTGTGGTCCACCAAGACCCCTAGATCAGGCATCCCCAAACTGCGGCCCTCCAGATGTTTTGGCCTACAACTCCCATGATCTCTAGCTAACAGGACCAGTGGTCAGGAATGATGGGAATTGTAGTCCAAAACACCTGGAGGGCCGAAGTTTGGGGATGCCTGCCCTAGATCCTTTCCACATGTACTGCTAGTAAGCCAGGTGTCCCCCCGTCTTACTTTTGTGCATCTGGTTCTTCTTGCCTAACCGCAGAACCTGACATAGGTCCCTAGTGAAACTCATTTTGTTAGGAAATATTTTCCGTAAGTGGAATCCCGCATGTTTTGCAGTTTTCCCTGTGCTTCTGCAGAATCGCACCATTCACGTGAGCTTGATTATAGCCCTGCTTTTCATCTCTGCTACTAGAGATACACGTCATACATGCCTTCAGCTAACCAAACAGCTACTTAAGGAGAGCTGAAATAGCATTAGTAAGACGGCAGCACAGCTCAGACATAGCCACACCAGAATCTGGAATTTCACCTGCTCTCTGGGATTTATCACTCCGCAAAGCAACATCTCCAGGGCTGGAGTTTGCATCGTATGCGTGATTTCGTGGACCATCCATAACTAGTTCACAACCATCCATAACTAGTGGAAGCAAATTCCTGCACTGCAGGGGGTTGGATGCGATTGCCCTTCCGAGTCTATAATTCTACGATTCCATGAATTCAGATGCACAAGTGAAATCCTATACCCATGAAGAAGAAGAAGAGTTTGGATTTGATATCCCGCTTTATCACTACCCAAAGGAGTCTTAAAACAGCTCACATTCTCCTTTCCCTTCAAACACTCTGTGAGGTGAGTGGGGCTGAGAGACTCCAGAGAAGTGTGACTAGCCCAAGGTTACCCAGCAGCTGCAGGTGGAGGAGCGGAGACGCGAACCCGGTTCACCAGATTATGAGTCTACCGCTCTTAACCACTACACCACACTGGGTAGATGATACCCATCTACTCAGAAGCAGAGCCCACTGACTTCAATGGGGCTTACTCCCAGGTAAGTGGGTATAAAATTGCAGCCTCGGGGATCTTCTTCGGCCAAGATTGAGAAAGGATCTCCTCCCCAGGCTGCAAGGGAAACATCTGCCGTTTGCAAGAAGTGCGCACAGACATGTGTGTAACAGATCTTCTCCCGAGAGAAAGGGTATGGATATTTTCTGGGGGACTGGTCAATACGAGGTCAGAGATTAAGGAAACCTAATACAAGCTCTTCGACATATTGCAGAGGGGGGCTTATTGAATCAAGGCCTTGGTGGGTTACAGTACAGAAACCCTCAAGAGCCCATGACTCTAAGACACATGTCTGTCGTATTATCGATCGTTGCAAGCCGCTCTAAGGGGCTTTTATGGCTGAAGGGCAGAGGGAGAAATACGCCAGCCCGCCAATCAAATGAATAAAACAAAACAGCAGGCCAAATCTCATCCCTGATGGGAGTCATGGTCCAACAGCAGCAGCCTGCCTAGAGCTGGCACCTTCCAGATGTTTTGGACTGCAACTCCCATCAGCCCCATGGGAACTGTAGTCCAAAACAACACGAAGGCTCCAGCTGGGGCAAAGCTGAGCTGGTTTTCATTCTCGCAAAACGGCTCTCAACATTTAGCAACCCTCTCCACCCCAACATCCAGAAACAACACCCGCCGCCTTCCAATCAGGACCTATTAATTTCCCTGCCTTCCCCCCACTAGCCAGAAGAGCAAATTTGCTTCAACGTCTGAATACATTCCCTTCTAACAAGATGACATTTGAGCCTGCCCCAAATCTGGCTGTCACATTGAAAACAGTCATATTTTATGCCCTGGGAAGGAGGCGGGTGGGAGGGGGGAGAGGAAGAACGAGGAGGAGGAGGAGGAGGAGAGTTTGGATTTGTTATCCCGCTTTATCACTACCCGAAGGAGTCTCAAAGCGGCTCACATTCTCCTTTCCCTTCCTCCCCCACAACAAACACTCTGTGAGGTGAGTGGGGCTGAGAGACTTCAGAGAAGTGTGACTAGCCCAAGGTCACCCAGCAGCTGCATGTGGAGGAGCGGGGAAGCGAACCCCGTTCACCAGATTACAAGTCTACCGCTCTTAACCACTACACCACACTGGTGAAGAAGAAACCAGATAAGTTTTGAGCAACTCCCCACACTGTGGTTGGAAATATGAGTTGAGGAGCAGGGAGGAGCAGCCATTTTTACAACAGCAATCTATTTCAACCACGTTTTCAGAAATGTAGCTAAGCATGATGAAAATACGTGTTTGGAGGGTTGCTAGGCTGGAAGCAGCCAAGTCAGATCAACCAGCTCCCCGCGCCAACTGGCAAAAACACACACAAAACCAGTCTCCTGTATCTGCCACACACAAATACACAAGAAAATAAATCACATCAGCAGCAAACAAATTAAACCAGCACCATCACACTCTTGTTCCTCCTTCCTAAGAAAAAATAAGACTCACCTGGCATCTCCTTTCGAAAGGTTAGTGTTCACAGGATGAAGGATAACTTTGTTTTCGTCCACATCCACCACACATTTCGTATGAAGATCTATTTCTATTAGAAAGAAAAAGAGGGGAAGGACAGAGAACGTCAAAACCCTGCCTTAAAATAAGAGGCGTTCAGTGGTGCAGCTTGAATACTTCTGCTGAGCTTCCCAATTCACCCCAAAGTCAGGTTAAAGATTCGGCTAGTTTTGCACTGCAGTTATTTAGTTGCTTGATAACCTACAACACACGTCATAATTTTTAATCACAACAGTCAACGGTGCCCTTCTGCGCAGTTACGTTCAAAAGTTGTATAGGTAAAGGGTAAAGGGACCCCTGACCATTAGGTCCAGTCGCGGATGACTCTGGGGTTTTACTGGTCGAGGGAGCCGGCTTCCGGCTTTCGGGTCATGTGGCCAGCATGACTAAGCCGCTTCTGGCGAACCACAGCAGCGCACGGAAACGCCGTTTACCTTCCCGCCGGAGTGGTACCTAATTATCTACTTGCACTTTGACGTGCTTTCGAACTGCTAGGTTGGCAGGAGCTGGGACCGAGCAACAGGAGCTCACCCCGTCACGGGGATTCGAACCGCCGACCTTCTGATCGGCAAGCCCCAGGCTCTGTGGTTTAACCCACAGCGCCACCCGCGTCCTTAAAAGTTGTATATTCCTATCCTATTTTCGTTTTCATAAAAATAATAAAAATCATTGCTTGTATTCGTTGTGCTCCTCCCTTCCTCAAGTTAAAGATGTATCTATCTATATGTTTGATTTCTCTCTGAGGCTATTATGATTATATCTGTTTTATAGAACATGAAGGCTGCACTGACTCCTATGTGACTTTTGTTGTAATTCTGCTGCATGACTTATTTTGTTTTGTTAACGGAGTTTCATAGGCCGCAATTGTTTTAATGATGACTTGTAAAAGTTTCACAGATGACTTGCCACCTATTCCGTGTAATTTATGCTGCATTTGTAATGTTTGGAGATGTTACTGCTGTTTATCTTTTGTAAGCCGCTGTGTGACTCATTTGAAGGAAAACATGGCAAATCAAACAGAAATGGGAGGGAACCGCCAGAAGGCCCTGGGGGCTGGACCTCATTGTCCGGGCTGGACAATGGGGGTGGAGACGCTCCTTCAGGTCTACTGGTCCGAGGCTGTTTAGGGCTTTAAAGGTCAGCATCAACACTTTGGATTGTTCTAGACGGCCTCGGTCCAGTATACCTGAAGGAGCGTCTCCACCCCCATCGTTCTGCCCGGACACTGAGGTCCAGCTCCAAGGGCCTTCTGGCGGTTCCCTCATTGCGAGAAGTGAGGTTACAGGGAACCAGGCAGAGGGCCTTCTTGGTAGTGGCACCCACTTGGTAGTGGCAGCTACCAGACTTTTAGAAGACATCTGAAGGCAGCCCTGTTTAGGGAAGCTTTTACTGTTTAATAGATTATTGTATTTTAATCTGTTGGAAGCCGCCCAGAGTGACTGGGGAGGCCCAGCCAGATGGGCAGGGTATAAATAATAAATAATAAATTCTTCTTCTTCTTCTTCTTCTTCTTCTTCTTCTTCTTCTTCTTCTTCTTCTCAGAAATGTACTGGGAGCCAATGTAGGTCTTTCAGGACCGGTGTTATGCGGTCTCAATATGTGCTGTCTTGATACAGTCCAGGCAGATGATGTTCCAAAGTCAATTGCACCCAGACTGAACAGCTGAAGACCCCCATCCCTGCCTCTCTCTCCCTAAATAAAAACTGCTCTGCTTTATCAACAGAGCAGCATGGGAACGGACTGAACTGAATCACGTGGGACTGACAGGAGTGGATTTGATCAGATCTGACATGGGGCAGCGGTTAGGCTAGGGCTGGAAAAACCAGAGTTCAAAAAATCCCCACTCGGCTACAAACGTCACCGAGTGACCCTAGGTCAGTGGTGGCTAACCTTGACACTCCAGATGTTTTGGAACTACAATTCCCATCATCCCTGACCACTGGGCCTGTTAACTAGGGATGATGGGAGTTGTAGTTCTAAAACATCTGGAGTGTCAAGGTTAGCCATCACTGCCCTAGGTCAATCATAGCCCTTCGGTCTACTCTATCAAGGTGCAGGATTGTAAGGATAAAATGGGGGTGGAATCATATCAGCTACAGGGAACCAGGCAGAGGGCCTTCTCGGTGGTGGTGCCCGCCCTGTGGAACGCCCTCCCATCAGAGGTCAAAGCGATAAACAACCACATGACCTTTAGAAAACACCTGAAGGCAGCCCTGTTCAGGGAAGTTTTTACTCTGTGATATTTTAATGTATTTTTATATTTGCTGGAAGCCGCCCAGAGTGGCTGGGGAGACCCGGCCAGATGGGCGGGGTACAAATAATAAATTATTATTATTATTATTATTATTATTATTATTATTATTATTATTATTATTATTATAGAATCATAGACTCACAGAGCTGGAAATGAACCACCTGGAGTTCTCTGCGGGGAAAGGCAAGATGCAATGAAATAAATATTGAATATTTATTCTTTCGCGATTCCCAAACAGGTCACCGGCCCAACCATCAACTCTCCCAACGGTTTGACTTCACACCCAAAAAAGGTTATACTCCTCCATTGTCTCCCAAGAGACAGACAGGTGCCAACACATAAAAGCGGCCAATCAATTCTGTGAGCTCACTTCAAGGTATTTTATGGGAAGCAATTCACAAATGGAATCGAATAAGCAAACAGATGGATTCCGTCACGGTCCCCAACACTTGCCCATCACGCCCATAGAGCAGGGTCTCCTAATCCTCTCTCCCACCCGACCAATGCCACTGCGACAGTGGATCCGTGCCTCTTCCTTTCCCTGCTGCGCTGAAGGTATCGCAACACCAAGACGACAAATTCAGGATGACAAGGCCTCGGGGGCATAGCCAATCCATGGGCCAGTGGGGGGTGTGGAGGCAGATGGAAAACAGGGCGAGACATCTCTGAAATACCAGGCTATGCACCAAGGATAAGGCAGCGCAACGCTTTCCAGGGTTTTCTCCGGGAAATGCAAATAGGTTTTATTTCCACTTCTGAGTGTCCCTTTGAAGTGCACACCTGCTATGGTGGTTAATCTACTATTGCCTTCCCTCCCACCTCCAATCTGTCACTAATTGGGATTTTTAAGTCGCTAGGCTGGAAGCTTTCAAATGCAGACGGTGAGGAACATGCTACACACTGTTCTACTGCAAAGGCAATGGGGGGGGCCAGGGTGGATAAAAATCAATGATTTTTTTAAAAAAAGCAGATTTTTTTTATTTAAATCGGATTTTTTTTATTTAAATCGGATTTTTTTGATTTAAATCAGATTTTTTTGATTTAAATTGGATTTTTAAAATAAAATGCTTTTGAAGGAAAAATCTTTCTAAATACAGTTTTCTATTTAAGTTACATTGTAGTCCAAAGGCTATTCATCAGGAAATAAGGATTTGTTTTAAGTTTATCAAGTGTGCTAAAACTCAGTCTACGTTTAAAAAAAAAAAAATGTTTAACCACATCAGTTAACAAACATGGATACATATGCTATCATGTTATTGTTTTAGTTAAATAAATTGTTTAAATGGTTATTAAGGAAATGATTCTTTTTCTCCTTCCAATAAAGTACAGCAGAAAAGTTGTCCAAATATAAACAGTTAACTTATTAAACCTCACCATAATTTCATAATTATCTGTCTATGTATTTCTAGTAGTATAACCAAATCAGTAATTTTTGATATAACTGTAAAAACTACTCTGAAAATTTATTATTCCAAAAATAATAAATTTATTTACTGACTAGTGATTTAAATCGTGATTGAAATCAATTTGATTTAAATCAAATCCACCCGGGGGGGGGGGGGTGGAGAAATCCCAAGATTTCCAAACGCCCAAGCACTTACGAAGCATGGTGCTAGTCCCCATGAATTTGGATCCCTCTTGAGGCTGGCTCCCAAAAAGAAATTGGATTCCCGGAACTGACCCCACTCCCACTCTGCCTTACGGAGCGTAGCATTGGCGTCCGAAGGAGGCTTTCTGATAGAAAGGGGTTTGGGTTCCTTTAAAAGGTAACCTGGCCATGAGAAAAGCCGTTTGTAGATAAGGAATATCTCAGGAAGGGGAAAGGGTTGGGGAGAGGAGGGGGCTACCATGGGTCCTAAAAGGAGCTATTCTTTCGCTTCGCCGAAACTGAAAGAAAATTCCACCCCGAGATAATTATCGGCTTGCTAGGTTTGGAAAAAGCCACAGGTGTCAAATTCCCATCACCACCTTGGGAAATATTCGCTACAGGTGAAGCCTAGACATCAGTCCACACAGGAAATGAAGGCCCCTTTAGATTCAAAGGACACAGCAAGGTCAGAAGAAACTCCGGAAGATCCTACATAGGAGGTTGCCGGTTTGGGATGAGAATGCAGAAAGTGGAGGGTTTTCCCCAAGTCCCTGCACATCTAGTAAGTGAGATATACTCCTTCGGTACCTTTACGTACGCTCTATGTGGGGCTACCTTTGAAGGTGACCCGGAAACTACAACTAATCCAGAATGCGGCAGCTAGACTGGTGACTGGGAGCGGCCGCCGGGACCACATAACACCAGTCTTGAAAGACCTACAGTGGCTCCCAGTACGTTTCCGAGCACAATTCAAAGTGTTGGTGCTGACCTTTAAAGCCCAAATGGCCTCGGTCCTGTATACCTGAAGGAGCATCTCCACCCCATCGTTCAGCCCGGACACTAAGGTCCAGCTCCGAGGGCCTTCTGGCGGTTCCCTCATTGCGAGAAGTGAGGTTACAGGGAACCAGACAGAGGGCCTTCTCGGTAGTGGCGCCTGCCCTGTGGAACACCCTTCCAGCAGAGGTCAAGGAAATAAACAGCTATCCTATTTTTAAAAGAGATCTGAAAGCAGCCCTGTTTAGGGAAGTTTTTAATATTTAATGCTGTATTGTTTTTAACATTCGATTGGGAGCCGCCCAGAGTGGCTGGGGTACAAATATAAATTATTATTATTATTATTATTATTATTATTATTATTATTATTATTATAACTTCCTTAATTGTATGGCATGCGCAAAACGTCATTTCCGGGTCCGCGGAGGGCCCTGCGCATGCGCAAACGCTATTTCCGGTGCTGCGTCACGCTGGAAATGACATTAGAGCATGCGCAAACGCTATTTCCAGTGCCGCGCCATGCTGGAAAAAGTGAGTGTGTGTGCGTATGGGAGCGCGCTGCTCTGCCCTCCGGCCCTCCGCGCGATCGTCGCCGGAGGAACCGGCCTGCCAAGCGGTGATTCTGGGGACCCCTGAGTTAAACGTTTGGCTGGTTCAGATGACAACCGTGAGCAAGGTTAAGAGATCAGAGAACTTAAAGAAGAAAAGTCAGCGACGCAGACCGTTCAAAACGTAAGAATATTCTTCACAACTGTGAGCAGGGCAGTGGGGTGGGTTTAAGGGAAGAGAAGAGACAACAATGAACTATGGCCTTGTTCACCGCTCTTGCTCAGGCTGCACAGAAAAAGCAATTTGGTTCCCGTGATAAATTACCTGTATGTTGGAAATGCAAAAAGAAAGAGAGAGATTTTTACCGTATGTGGTGGGCATGCGAGAAGACAAAATTGTTTTGGGAACTGATCTATAATGAACTGAAAAAGATGTTTAAATATACCTTCCCAAAAAACCAGAAGCTTTTTTGCTAGGTATAATGGGAGAAGAGATTGCGAAAATAAATCAGAGCCTATTTATGTATGCAACAACTGCGGCGAGAACATTACTAGCCCAAAAATGAAAATTACAGGACATACCAACGGCTGAGGACTGGCGGGCAAAGATGATGGACTATGCGGAACTTGCAAAACTGACCTGCAGGATCCGGAACCAGGACGAATCAAAATTCCAAAGAGACTGGAGTAAATTTATTGACTATATAAATATTAATTGTAGAAGTTTAAAAACACTAGCAGGACTGAAATAATACCTATGACATGGACTTGAGGAGATTGAAAGAGACTGTGAGAATAGATTGAATAAGAAAGCCTGTGGCTGGGAAGGATGGAAGTCACAGCTCGGCAGAGCGAAGGGAAATACGATGCATATAAGATTGTTGAAATTTGCAGTTTTTTTCTGTGTGTTTGTTTGTTTGTTTGTTGCTTGTTTGTTTTTGTTGTTAAAAGTGAAAATTTAATAAAAATGATATTAAAAAAAAGAAAAGGAAAAGCAATTTGGTTCCTGAAATCTGTTCTGATTGTGCAGGTAAAATATAACTGATAGAATTCCACAGGATGGGGCATTAGTGCGTGAAAACAGTCAAGAGCCAATGATCCCCAGATGGTGGGGGTGTCAGGCGCCATCCCAGCGCCCAGGCATCTTCACTTGGTCACAAGTGGTCCAAAGCCAGGTGCAAAATTTCGAACACTCATCGCAAATGGTGGACAGATTGCATTTCGTCTGGTCAGCCTGCCAGTCTGGCTACCAACCTAAAGAAGACTGCACAAATTCCTGGAAGAGAAGGCTATCTGACGGCTGTGCTCTACATCTCGACATCTGCAGGCAATAATGCTTCTGAATACCAGTTGCTGGAAACCGCAGGAAAGGTGGAATCTTCTTTCTTGTAGTTTGAATCCATTGCTCCGTGTCCGCTTCTCTGGAGCAGCAGAAAACAACCTTTCTCCCTCCTCTATATGACATCCTTTTATATATTTGAGCATGGCTCTCATGCACGGATCCTGCTCGCGGGTTCCCCACAGGAATCCAGTTGGCCGCTGTGAGAACAGGATGCCGGACTAGATGGGCCTCTGGCCTGATCCAGCAAGCTCTCCCTTGAAGTCCAATCTTCCCATGAAACATACACTCTCCAGCCAGCCTCTGAGGAGCCTCAGGATTCTCAAGACTGAAAACCACAGAGATTGCACATTTGGGTCAAATTTGGCCTGGGAGCCAATGCTTGAAGATCAGTTCCCCCCCCCCCCCGAGGTTTACTATTATTTATTCTTTATTTCTGGAATTAAACCCCGCTGCTTCGAGCAAACGGGTGCCAGTTGGCATTCCAAAGAGAGAGAGAGAGAGATTCTAAAGCAAGCATCACCGGTTAGGGAAATCAAGTAACACGAGACAACCACATCTCCAATCCATTTCTCCCACCAACACATGCTGTTTTCCAAGTGCCTTTGCTGAGTGAAAATTGAACTGACTCCATGGCGGCTGGCGGGGAAAGGAGAGAATACAGAAAGCCCACAGCCTTCCATGGAAGAAGCTGCAGAAAGCGCCAACCAGGGGCGCAATCCGGTGGGAATTTCTGCCGCCTAAGCCACATTCGGATGAAGGGGAGCTGTGCGAGAACGGCGCTCTTCTTAGAATCATAGAATCATAGAGTTGGAAGAGACCACAAGGGCCATCCAGTCCAACCCCCTGCCAAGCAGGAAACACCATCAAAGCATTCTTGACAGATGGCTGTCAAGCCTCTGCTTAAAGACCTCCAAAGAAGGAGACTCCACCACACTTCTTGGCAGCAAATCCCACTGTCGAACAGCTCTTACTGTCAGGAAGTTCTTCTTAATGTTTAGGTGGAATCTTCTTTCTTGTAGTTTGAATCCATTGCTCCGTGTCCGCTTCTCTGGAGCAGCAGAAAACAACCTTTCTCCCTCCTCTATATGACATCCTTTTATATATTTGAACATGGCTATCATATCACCCCTTAACCTTCTCTTCTCCAGGCTAAACATACCCAGCTCCCTAAGCCGTTCCTCATAAGGCATCGTTTCCAGGCCTTGGACCATTTGGGTTGCCCTCCTCTGGACACGTTCCAGCTTGTCAGTATCCTTCTTGAACTGTGGTGTCCAGTCGTGCCCGACTCTGGGGTTGCGGCGCTCATCTCGCTTGACTGGCCGAGGGAGCCGGCGTACAGCTTCCAGGTCATGTGGCCAGCATCACTCAGCCGCTTCTGGCAAACCAGAGCAGCGCATGGAAACGCCGTTTACCTTCCTGCCGGAGGTAAGGTATCTACTTGCACTTTTGACGTGCTTTCGAACTGCTAGGTTGGCAGGAGCAGCGACCAAGCAACGGGAGCTCACCCCGTCGCGGGGATTCGAACCGCCAACCTACTGATCAGCAAGCCCTAGGCTCTGTGGTTTAACCCACAGCGCCACCCGCGTCCCCTAATCAGCACAGGCGCCACAGAAACATATGATAAATGATTAAGAAGCGGGTCCCCAACTGCAAGCGTGGCCAAAAAGGTGAGTTTGAGAAGACGGAAGAGAACTGGCTTCTGTTGAGCCAGAGACACTCTTTCTTACAATAAAAGTCTGGATTACAATCCATAAAATTTTCAGACCGTGGTAATTAGCTGGTTAATTATGCATGGGTACATCTGCCAGGAAACATACAATACTTGTACCCAGATCTCCGCAGTAAGGAGAGTCAGAAACAAGGTAATTGTGCTCCAATTTTGTCTTGCCGCAGGAGGGTGGGTTGAGGAAGTCAAAACCACTGAAAGAGGAATCTGCACGTGTGCCCTAAGTATTTGGGATAGGGTAAACAAAATTTTCAAATAATAAAGAGGCGTCATTTCTCGCTCTCGGCTTAATCGTTCTTCTGCTAAGTAATTGCACGCAATGAAAATGCAACTCGCCCAGCAATTTTTTGACCCAGCAATTAAAAAGGTATTATTACTGTGTTATGAATATGCTCCATTCATCCATTTTAATGTTTCAGGCAGCTGTGAATTAAAGGCACAGAAGCAAGGTAGTAAAAGACGGAGGAGAGGGAAGAGGTGGAATCATCAAATTGGAAAGTTGGAGGGTCCCCCAAAGGGCATCTAGTCCTACCCCCTGAAATGCAGGAACCACAGCTGAAGAATCCTGGACAGGTGGCCATCCAACCTCTATCTAAAAACCTCCAAGGGGAACCCACCACCTTCCGAGGGAGACCTATTCCACTGGCAAACAGCTCTTGCTGTCGAACAGACATTTGGACTGCAAAGCTGCAGAAGTTTCGCTCAAAATGGGCATAATTGCCTCACAAGCGCAAGAGACTTTCAGGAATCCTGATGCCGTTGCAAAGCTCGCATTACGCACTGCTCTATTTTTAAGCATGCTGAAACAAAACTACACAGGCACGTGTCTGATTCCCCATCATCCAGTTTTCCAAGATTTTACTCCTCCTGCCATGCAAGTTACTTTACAAGGGCACTCAAAGCCAATAAAACGAACTGTGTTAAAAATGTTCCTGGTCTGCAAAGGCTGCCACTTCGTTTAGAAGCAGATTAACAAACATTCAAAAAGGAGAGAGATAGCAGCCACGGGAGACTTCCCCCGATATTTGTTGAGACTCAAACCCTGAGAAATTGATCGGCGAAGTGAAAGTACTCGGAAACGTGGCAGGAAGTGATCCTGTCCTCCTGGGTTTCATGACACAGAAGCAAGGGAAAGCGGAGTGTAGTCGGACATGCACTCTGGACATTAAGAAAGCCAATTTTTAAATGACCTTAAGGCTGGATGGCCACCTGCCATGTATGAACTAGTTGAGATTCCTGCATCGCAGGGGGTTGGACTAGATGACCCTTGAGGGTCCCTTCCAACTCCACAATTCCACGGTTCTACGATTTCAAGCATAATTAAGCTTAAGAAGACTCCAGCTTTTCACCTTTCAGCTCGTATTCACGTATGCGTCGGCCCCCTTTCCGTTTCGGAGGCATACAGCACAAAGCCGACGCAGCCCAGAAACAGCCCAGGCAAGCAACAGAAACAGGAGTTGTGCAGGAAAGGGAGTTAACCATCTTGTGCAAACAGGTTCCTTGGTTCAAGCAGGGAATCTGGCGCACACTGTATAATTAAACACCAGAACAAACACAGAGGAGAGGAGGTAGCCCCGTGGAAGGACGCCCGGCTGAAAACTGGCAATTCAGATAAGGCGCTGCAGTACCATTTTACAGCGTGGTTGGGGAAACCTCAGGGCCCAAGAGGCAGGCAAATGCAACCCTCTAGGGCTCCCTTTCTGGTACATGGGGCACCCTATTCTCCCCCCCCCAAGGGACATGCCTTGCACCCCTCCTTGAGTTTCTCTGTCTGCAGGAATGTGTCCTTGAACTCTGATACTGGCACTGGCTGAACAGAGGAATTTGTGTCTGTGTGCTCATGGACACTAAGCCAGTGTTTCTCAAATTTGGGTTGTCCCCCCCCCCTGCTGTTGGACTACAACTCCCATCATCCCTATCTAGCAGGTCAGAGATGATGGGAGTTGTAGTCCAACAACAGCTGGGGACTCAAGGTTAAGGAAGATCAAATGTACATTCGTCGCTCTGCCCACCTTTGCCTCTGGCCCCAATCGCCACCACTAGGCGGCCCCCGGAAAGTCATCCAGAAGGGAATGCGGCCCTTAGGCTGAAAAAGGCCCCCTTTCCCTCCTGTGCACTTTGTGCAACACACAGGACGGAACTGTGGTTTGTTGCTTCTGATTCAGTTATTCCCTAAATTTGTATCTCCACCCTTCGCTCCTAAACGAGGCCAGAGCAGCGGTGCTACAAATGCATGCATTGGGCTCAGAGCCTACTCTCTCCACCTCCGGAGGAGTCCCCCTTGCAGCCACGCCAGAGGGGAAAAGGCAAGGGGGCGGAGTGCCCAAGTTCATGCAACGCTCAACCACGGTTTAGTGTTACATCCAAACGCAGCTGCAGAGGAACTGTGTTTGTGTGCTGACCGGGATCTACACCAGGGGTCAGCAAACGTTTTCAGCAGGGGGCCGGTCCAATGTCCCTCAGACCTTGTGGGGGGCCCGACTATATTTTGAGGGGGGTGGAATGAAGGAATTCCTATGCCCCACAAAAAACCCAGAGGTGCATTTTAAATAAAAGCACACATTCTACTCATGTAAAAACACGCTGATTCCCGGACCGTCCGAGGACCGGATTTAGAAGGTAATTGGGCTGGATCCGGCCCCTGGGCCTTAGTTTGCCTACCCATGATCTACACCCTAATGATGCAGTTCCCCTGGGCTTCGTACCTCTGCAACACACAATCGCCTCTCTCGCCATCGCTGTACCCTAGCCAGGGCTCCACCAGTCGGATACTGTCTAGCACATACAGATCCGGTGGTCTCCTAATACTGGCAGAGGCTGTCACTCGGCGGTACAACATCCGGGTCCCAGGTTCAAAACCTGGCACCGCTAGGAAGGGCTGGGAACGCCCCATGTCTGAAACCCTGGAGAGCTGCTGCCAGCCAGTGTAGGCAATGCTGAGCTAAATGACTCACTGGACAGAATTTCGTAGAGCCGGAAGGGTCCACTGAAGGTCATCTAGTCCAACCCCCTGCAATGCAAGGATCTTTTTCCCAGTGCAGGCCTCGAACCCACGACCCTGAGTCTCACACTCGGTATAGAGCACCTTCCCAATATTCCTATAAGTGCATTGTACAGAAGGATGGCAAGCAACTTTTATGAAACTTTGTCCTGGTTTACTAACAAGGGTTAATACTTAAGATCCCCGGTTAGTAAGCCGACATTAACTCAGATGCCCCCACCTCCCAATTTCCGGGAACTGTAGTTTGAGCTAACTAGCACCATCATGTTGGGGAATTGGGCAAGGGGTGGGCACAGCTCTTTCTTGGCTGCTAAACTGTGGTTTAGAAGGCTGATCGCCGAAGAATTGATGCTTTTGAATTCTGGTGCTGGAGGAGACTCTTGAGAGTCCCATGGACTGCAAGAAGATCAAACCTATCCATTCTTAAAGAAATCAGCCCTGCATGCTCACTAGAAGGACAGATCCTGAAGTTGAGGCTCCAGTACTTTGGCCACTTCATGAGAAGAGAAGACTCCCTGGAAAATGGAGTCTGGTACTTAAGGGACCGCCTCTCCTGGTATGCCCCGGGTAGGACCTTGAGGTCCTCAAATAATAACATCCTAGAGATCCCTGGCCATAAGGATGTCAGGCTGGCAGCTACTAGGGCCAGGGCTTTCTCGGTTCTGGCTCCAAGATGGTGAAATGATCTGCCGCAGGAAACGAGGGCCCTGCAGGAGTTGGTACCCTTCCGCAGGGCCTGTAAAATGGAGCTGTTTCGCCTGGCTTTTGGGTTGGGTTGAGTGTAATCCCTGATGTTTTTATTCTGTTGGTTGTTGGTGAGCTACTTATAATGAGGTGGCTTTTAAACTTTTAAGTTTTAAATTGTTTTTAATTTGTATTTTAAACTGTTTGTTTTGTGGTGTGTGTGGATTTATGATTGTTAGCCGCCCTGAGCCTGGTCTCGGCTGGGAAGGGCGGGGTATAAATAAAAGTTATTATTATTATTATTATAAAAGACCCTGATGTTGGGAAAGGTTGAGGGCACAAGGAGAAGGGGACGACAGAGGATGAGATGGTTGGACAGTGTTCTCGAAGCTACTAACATGAGTTTGGCCAAACTGCGGGAGACAGTGAAGGATAGGCGTGCCTGGCGTGCTCTGGTCCATGGGGTCCCGAAGAGTCGGACATGACTGAACGACTGAACAACAAAGCACCATCATGTTGGGGAAGTGGGCAAGGGGTGGGCACAGCTCATTCCTGGCTGCTAAACTGTGGTTTGGAAAGCCAGAAACTACATCTAGACCGGGTCTCTGACTGTTAGTTGCCACCAAACCGCTGGGTCCTCATCCCAAGCCTGGACCTTGAAAGGTGAATTGCACCCTGGAAGGCGAAAGAGTTAAAAGGACAGAGCTTTGAACATATGGCCCTAAGGAATGAAGTATTTGTAGCCCAGGGAGCAGAGATCACTAAGCCATCTTCTCCTGATAAGGCTATTGTTAGATGGAACAATGGCATGCATTACGCACCATTCCTCCAAACTGAGGCAGGAGCCTTGGTGCATGCCACATTCAAAGAGAACAGAGGCAGGATTGATGCAGGGAATAATGCATCCCTCCCCCCCCCCCCAACCCCAGAAAAATCTGCCAGTTTAAAGCAGCTATGGGCAACCCTCCCCTGGTCACATGCATGCAGAAGTTTCAGATGTAAAAATAGATCTACGTTCTGATAACATGTGCCGCAGCCGCATAGTATTGCTTTGGAATTTAAAAAACCAAAGGTTAAGAGAGGCCGACTTTGGTCCTATAGCCTTTGCGAATGCAATCTTTTCTCCGCTTAATGTACATTTTGAATGTTTTGTGCATTTAGAATTCAAAAAGGGGCACGGGCGCCGAAAGAAATAAAACGAAGCTACGGCAGAGGCAAGCCTGTTTAGTCTTCCAGTTATAATCGGTTCCACACTTTTAAGGAAGAGGGTTCCTCCTTAATATCGCCCCAACCAAAGCCTGAGAGCCGTTATTTTATGTCTCATAAAATTCCCTTATATGGAGCAGAGGCAGAAAACGTCTTTGGAGGAGAAGCAGGTACAGCTTGCGTCAAAGCCCCCCCACCAGCACACCCCTGACCCCCTGCTCAGGAGGGGTGGTGGAAGTCGCCGCTTTCTGACCCACTTCTATAGGGGAGCCCCTCGCCTGAGGTCTTCAAGTTTGCGCCAGCAATTTAGAACCAGGAGGGGAGAATATGCTGGGCATGCCAAGGGTGAGAAGGGCATTTTCTGGCCAGGATGAGGCGGTGGGCACCCAATCAATAGAATTTTTGGAAGGCGAACGCAAGGAAAAGAGGCAGGCAGTTGACACTGTAAAGGGGCCTTTTTGTGCTCTCTTGCACGGTTGGGGGGACGGGGAAGGGAACGGTTGGGGGGACGGGGAAGGGAACGGTTGGGGGGACGGGGAAGGCATAGCTGTCAACCCTCCCTTTTTTTGCGGGAAACTCCCTTATTCCAATGCCGTTTCCCGCTGCTATCCCGGATTGTTGATATCCCTTAAATTTCCCGGATTTCAAAGGAAGCAGCTCCTCTCCCTCCCTGCCGGCCAGGGAGGCTCCTCAGCTGCGTTGCTCGGCTGCCAATAAGGAGTCTGAGACCGACTGGGGGCGGAGCTTGCATGCCTTGTGCAGCCAGACCCTCACGCCCAACCAGACAGACAGCCTGCCTGCCGTCTATGCGCTCGCTCTTTCGCTCACCCGTTCGCGCGCAGCCTCTGGAGCGCAGGGTGGCGAGGCTACTTGGTGCCATTGCACCGCCCTCGCTGCATCCCTTATTTTCAAATCCGAAAGTTTGAAAAAATCCCTTATTTTCAAATCCGAAAGTTGACAGCTATGGGGGAAGGGGACGAACCTGTTTAGCCCCAGAGCCCAATTTGATATTTCTTGACTTGCAAGCTTCACAAGCCTGGCAGCTTAGCACAAAAGCTATTCGGAAGAGGGATCTTCTACCACAAATGTTAAAAAGGCAGCGTATCAATAAGTAATAAGGAAACAGATGTACCGGCTGCTCTCCAAGCTCAGAGATGAAACCTGCCTGCCTGGCCCCTTTGCCCTCAGGTGATGACAAATCCACAATAGTAATTTTTTTATTAAAAACCGCACACACATTCAGGAGATAAAGCTTCCAAGGTTTCACACCCACCAACGGTCCTGTTGCAAAAACCTTAGCAAACCACCACTAAATTACTATTACCATGGGCAAAATCCAGCGTTTGGCCACCCTCAGAACAAACCTAACGGTTTGGGTTGATTTCAATGGGTCTACTCAGAGTACAAGTGATCCTGGATATCACACAATTACACGGCATTTCGGCGTGTTTTTCCGTACATTATCTTGTTGCAAACTTTGCAATAACTCTGCATGGTGGGAAAGTATTGTTTTTCTCCTGCTCCATATGCACATGGCTGACTGTGCCTCGCAGGGCTGGGTCAGCAGAGCCGGAGGCTCTTTATGATCAGGGCCGTGGGTTCGAGTCTCGCACGTTGGGCAAAAAGATCGCTCCACTGCAGGGGGTAGGACTAGATGAACCCCACCCCTCTCTGCTGAGGGTCCCTTCAAATTCCACGGTTCCATGAGAGCTCATGGCCAGTGCAAGTCCCAAATTTCCACTCCCTCTCCAGCACAGCAAAAAGAAACAGGCAATCTCAACCCATACCAAATGTTTGCTAATATGCAAAACTTAAGACCCGTCTCTTTGAAATATGAATTTCCTTGCCTTTGAGCCAATGCCAGGAAAGGATGGCGATAGCAGCACATTTGCTTTGGGGGCATGCCTATACGTGTTGGGTGGGGAGGGGAAACCCTTTGTTTTCAAAGGTGCATTGCAACTCCCTGTATGGGGTATCTGAAGAAGTGTGCATGCACACGAAAGCTCATACCAAGAACAAACTTAGTTGGTCTCTAAGGTGCTACTGGAAGGATTTTTTTTATTTTGTTTTGACTATGACAGACCAACACGGCTATCTACCTGTCCCTGTATGGGGTGTTAGGGGAGGGCGTGTACCTCTGCAGGGGGGCACGTCCTGCTCCTTCTGGGGTAGTTTGTCCACCTTTGGTCCCCACCCTTCTAAAGGTGTTTCCTAGAAGCTGTCAGCATGTGACAGCAACCACATCCCCGGGGAAACAGCTTCGACTGGCTGGCGAAACCAGATGAAGGCAGCCTATGGGTCTCAGACCCTCAGGGCGTTGGGGATTTCCCCTGTGTGAGAAGACAAGGGCGGATGGAACGGATGAGGCCAAGAGTGGGTCCTATGGTCAAGAAGGTGGTTTCCGCGTTTCTGTGCTATAGAGGGAAGTGAGGGGAAGATGGGGATCGTCAGAAGAAGACGACTTTGGATTTGATAGGCTGTGTGAATTTCGTGTGCATGCACACTTCTTCAGATACACTGAAACAGAAGTCACCAGACCCTTATATATAGTGAGAGGGTGGGGAGGGGTATTACTCAGAGGGGTGGTGGGAATGGGTGATAGGCTGATAGCTGTGGTAAGAAGTGTGCATGCACACGAAAGCTCATACCAAGAACAAACTTAGTTGGTCTCTAAGGTGCTACTGGAAGGAATTTTTTTATTTTGTTTTGACTATGACAGACCAACACGGCTATCTACCTGTATTTGGATTTGATATCCCGCTTTATCACTACCCGAAGGAATCTCAAAGCGGCTCACATTCTCCTTTCCCTTCCTCCCCCACAACAAACACTCTGTGGGGTGAGTGGGGCTGAGAGACTTCAGAGAAGTGTGACTGGCCCAAGGTCACCCAGCAGCTGCATGTGGAGGAGCGGGGAAGCGAACCCGGTTCACCAGATTACGAGTCCACCGCTCTTAATCACTACACCACGCTGGCTCTCAGTGTCAGCCTGGGAAGGGAGCCCATCTAGGAGAAGGAAAACTCTGATCCTAAACTTCTGCTGCCTTGTGAGACATCTTCAGGAGAAGAAAAGGCTAAGGAGAAAACGCTACGCAACTCTGGAGCGGAGTCCCTAAGGCGGTTGGATGGCAACTTGTACGCCTCCTTCCTGCAACTCCTGCAGCCAAGCTGGTGCCCAACAACTTGGTCTGCATTCCTCTGGCCCCCATCAGCAAGGCCGAGAGGGGGGTCTTGTTGTCCGAGCGGCCCAGGACCTCCAGACACACTGCCCACCAGGCTTGTACCCCAGGGAGGTCGCTTCAGTGCTGCAGGCGCAGTGCTTTGACTTCACCCCTGAAGGCAAACTCCATTGTCTCTCAAGACAGGCAGGTGCCAGCAACAATACCCCGCCTAACCGATTGCAGACCAAGGTCTCTCCAAACCCTACCTGGAGATGGACGGAGGACCTAACCCAAGACCTTCTGCAACTAAAGCCTGCTAAGTAACATGCAGGTTAACCTCAGGTACTTAAAAGCACACCTCTGCAAATTCCACATTAACATTATAGCAACTCCGGGAACACCCATCGAGAACTCGCCTTCCCTGAGTGCATGGCAAGGTGACTCTTTTCACGTCTAACAGGACACACCTCAGCTATAATAGTATTATGACACAACCTCCCTCCACCTCCACGGACCTGCTGTGACCTCACGGTGTGTTGACACCAACCAGCGTTAAGTGACGAGGGGGGGGGGGGAACAGAAAGTTGCTTGCAGCCACAGGAGCTCAGAAGGATTTTTGGGAGCACCCAATTTCCTAACGTGCGTCTGCCTGCACGCTTAATGCCGCAACCGAGCTCGGTTCGAAATGGAACATGCAACGGCAGGGAAAGCACAGCGGGCCGTTCACAGCGTATCGTTTCAAGGTTTCGCAGGAAGCAGAATCGCAGAACCGCAGAGCTGGAAGGGACCCCCAAGGGTCATCTAGTCCCACCCTCCGCACACTTACGTCTTTTCGTCTAAGGGACTTGAGGAATGCAGAAAACTGAGAAAAGTCACCCTAAAGGGCAAGGAGGGAGAAGGAAAGTGGGAGCCTCAACGCTGCATTGCAGGGGTTTGGGCCAGATGACCCTGGGAGACCCTTCCAACTCCTGAGAGTCTATGATGTCTCTTCCAAGAGTTTTTTTGGGTCTCCTGCATGCTCCCCCCACGCCCCTCCAGTCCTCAGTATTTGGGCAAGGGGGTCAATGATCTGATTGAGTTTTCTCCTCTCCACAACATCACTCTGCCCTCCAAGGTTTGGGTTCCTTGGCTGTTCTCCCCTGCCATGTGACAGGTGAACCCCATGTTCTAGAAACAGGATGGAGGTCTACCTCTTACCAGGCCACCTTAGGGAGCTGCCCCCTGCCAGCTCAAGCCATTCACCCACCCACCCAACTCTGACTGGCAGCAGCAGTCCAAGGACCCAGCCAGGTCCCTAGAGATCCTTTCACCCAGAGGCCTGGGGACTGAACCTATGGACCTTCACCCACCGAGCCAGCCTCCCTCTTACTTTCTCAGAGTTTGGGGTCTCTTCTGAACCCCCCATCACCTACCCCCCCACGAAGAAGCTGCCCACAGACAGGGAGGATCTCTCTGTCCCTCCCAACGCAGTATTTTTGCAAGGGGTGAATTCCCTCTCTGCCTCCCAAGCCAGGGCAAAGCTTTCTCACCCACCGCTCCCCATGGTTGTTTTTTTCGGGGGGGGGGAATCTCTGCCCATCAAATCAAGGCAGCCCCTTCCTCACAGCTCCTGAATGGAGTTCACTCTTCTCCCCCCATCTCATTTTGAAAGGAAGGGGGGTCACCCCCTGCCCAATTTTATTTGGGGTGGGGGGTGTTCTCTTAGTACTCCATTACCCCTCCAGTGTTTTGTCCGCCCCCTCTCTCCTTCAGCTTCTTGTGAGTGACGGGTGCCCTTCCAACTTCATTTAGATTGGGGGGGGGGTGTCTTTCCTTCTCCCCCCCCTTCTCTCCCAACTGCTTCTTGAGGAGAGGAACACCATTCTACCTATTTTGCAATTCCCCTTTAACCCTTCGCGCACAGTTTTCAGGGGAAGGGGAGACCCTTCTTTCCTTCTCCCCCCACTCCTTCAAACAACCCCCTCTGCCATGTTTTCCTTCTCTCCCACCACCATCTTTCAGAAGGGGGGGTCCACCTCCCCCCCAATCCCTTAGGGCAAGACTCCCCACATCCACCCCCATTTGTGTGGGTGGGTGTGCTTCCTCATCTCCCTATATCTCAGCTGAGGGGGTGTCACCACCTTTCTTTTTTGGGAGGTGTCTCCCCTTTCCTATGTTCTCATTGGGGTTAAAGTTCTTCCTTTCAAGGGGGTCTCCTCTTTCCCCCTTTTGGAGGTGGTCTCCCCTTTCCCCTACTTTCACTGGGGGAGGGATCTTCCTTTGGGGGGGGAGGTTCCCCTTTTCCTATGTTTCCACCGGGGGTGGGGGAATTATTCCTTTTTAGGGGGGTCTCCTCTGCTTCCCATTTTGGAGGTGGTCTCCCCTTTCCCCTACTTTCACTGGGGGAGGGATCTTCCGGGGGGGGGAGTGTTTCCACCGGGGATTCTTCCTTCCTTGGGTGAGGGGGTGTCTCTCCTCTTCCCCCATGTTTTGGGGTGCCTCCATTCCTTGCCCCCCTCTCCCTCGCTGCTTTTTTGGGGGGTCTCCTCTTCTCCCCTCCCCACGACTCACCCCTCCTGTTCATGGGCCGGACCCGCACGGCCACCTTCACTTTGGAGTCCCCCATCTCCGCCAGAGCAGCGCCTCTCCCGCCGCCGCCGCCGCCGCTCCTCTCCGGGTCTCTCCAGGCTTCCGTCTTCGCGGACGAGGCGGAGCGGAGGAGCCACGGACTCCCTCCAGGACTACGGCGACCGGCATGCACCGCGGCGGCCCCAGCGCCACTCTTTCGACCCCTCTCGGCTCCCGTCGCCGGCCCGCAGCCCCGCTGCCTGACGGGAAATGTGGTCCTGGGAGCAGCCGGGCGGGTACGGAGGGACCGAAGCCCGCTGGGAATTGTAGTCCTCCGAAAGCGGGCGGAGAAAGAGAGAAGCGAGAGAAAGGCCCGAAGGAGTTTCGCCCGGCGCGGTGCGTTCTGGGAAGCGTAGTCCCATGCGGCAATTCGCAGGTGCGGTTCCAGAGAGGAGGGAGGAGGCTTGTTTCCGCGTCCCTGATTGGCTGGCGGCTCTCTCGCGCCTGAGCGCTCACCTGCGCGGAGAATTCCCCGCACGCAGAGAAGTAGCACGTCGGGGAGAGCCATGCAGCCTGATGTGCTATGTTTCTAGGTGCAGCCAGGGCCGGATTGGGGTTGGATGAGGCCCTAAGCGCCTGAAGGTAATGGGACCCTTTATATGTGCAGCTGTCCTTTGTCAACAACAAATTGTTGCTGTTTTTTGTGTTGAATATATGCTCTATGGTAATTTATGGACCTGGTAGGTATCTAAAGCCATTTGCACATACCAAAATATGTATTTTATCAAAGTAATTGTTGAACTGAAATACAGTACAGTTAAGAAGTATATTAATAGTGAAATACAATTAAGAAGAAGTATATTTTGGATGAAGACAGGAGTGCCTGGCGTGCTCTGGTCCATGGGGTCACGAAGAGTCGGACACGACTAAACAACAACAAACAACAACAACATGTTTTGGAGGGGGCCCCAAGGGAGTGGGGCCCTAAGCTATAGCTTGTTTAGCTTATACGTAAATCTGGCACTGGTGTGCAGGCGATGAATTTGTGTGTGTGTACGGAAATGGGTAAGGACCCCTGGACGGTTAAGTCCAGTCAAAGGCTATTGGCTTGGAGGAGCCTGTCAGTCATGCACCACCTGCCCTCGTCCGAGATGGGAAGGTCTAGAAAACAGGCTGAGCACCTCAGAAAGGACCTGGCCACCTCAGAAAGGACATGGTTTAGTTAGGTGTTTTCCAAATTTACCCTATGGAGAATTAAGGATTGCTCTCCCACTATGGTATATGGGCCATTCCATGAAAAATGAGCCTGATAAGAAAAAAAATATTTTTAAAATATACTTCTTTTACTTATAGTTTCATTACCTAAACAGATTCCAAACGTGCAGTCTGACCATTTTTTTAAAGACAAAGACAAAAGAAGTTTAGTTTATGGACCTCCTTTTCCAAAGTCCACCCACGTAGCCTTCACAGGAGTGTTCAAGTTAAAAGTTTTCTGATGATTGTCCCACCCGTGACAGCATTTTCCCCTTAATTTTGTATCGTTAAATTTCTTAAACTTAGTTTCTGATTGCATAGTTGTAACCAATAAACATTGATTTAAACAGATATGCTGAGTTTATCATTGATTCACCTCCCAACTCACAGAGTTTTTCCATAAATCAAACGTATCTCAAGCTCCATGTCCTTTTTTTGTCCCACCCGTGACAATATTTTAACATTTAATAAAATTGTCAAAAATATCCATAAAAATAATAAAAAAATTAGTAAAATATTCAGTATCTTATTAAGATCATAGTTTAAATTTTGGTTGTTAATTTTTATGTATATTTACATTGTTACACATGTGTGAATACCAAAAAACATGGTCCAAGTGTCCCACCCATGACAATGGAATGGCCCATATGTGAATGGAGCTATTTATTGCATTTTGTTCCTTCTCAAGGAACTCAAGGCGGCAAACATGATTCTTCCTTCATTTTGTTCTCGCAACAACCCTGCGAGGTAGGTTAGGTTGAACGAGAGGGAAAGGCCTGGCTGGTTTCATGGGAGATTTGAATCTGGAGGGGAGGAAGCAGCTCTGCGCAACTCGGAGGAAGGCTGGGACAACAAAATTGATAAACTTAAGGAAGAAAATTATTACGAAGGCTATTGATTAGATTCCTTCACAACGAGGTCCCCAGGGTAGTTATAACCATTTAAAAACACAATAATGCAATCAGTTAAAAATCTGTGAACATTGGTTAGGAATGCAGTGTGGTTTCGTATAAAGCTTGCATCCAGCCCTTAAGGATCCAATTTATACCCAATTAAATATTGTGCCGCTGCAACAATATTACTATTTTATTATTATTATTATTATTAATTAAATTTATTTACCACCGTTCATCTGAATTCATGGAGAGGTCTTTCCAGAGCCTGGCCTAAACAAGAAGACTCTGGTTTTAACTCATTTATTTCATGCCTCTTTTACCTTTTCGTCCCTTTGCCTGAATTTCTCCCCTGAGTCTGCAGATCTGAGCTACCTGGTCTTGCTTGCGGCACAGCAACGAACCATTAGGCATCCGCCATTGGTCTGCTTGCTTATTGCCCATGCAGTTTGTCCCAGTTTCCCAGTTCCATCTCCTGCTTTTCTTCATTTGCAGGTTACTTCTGCTCAATGATTAAAGCATCATTGAAATCGAATCTGAGTAGGATGGCTGGGTCACACCCATTCCCCCCCTTTTTTTTCCTTTTTGCCCTGCGGCTGAATCAGGTTGCCCTCATGCGCGTCTGTGCACTAAATAAATTCCGCGCAGAAGGAGATGCGGAGGCGGTTCCTGCTTTAAATCACTGCATGTGCGAGTCAGAGATGAAATTAATTTGAGAAATTCTCCCGAGTTAAATCAGGAGGCGGGTGGAGCGGAATGCAGAAAAGCAAGCAGTCGCGCAATAATAACACAGCGGAATATGCTTTCGGGGTTGCTTTTGTGATAATATTTGGTTTGTCCCTTCAGCGTTAAAAAATGAAGAGAAGTTTGTGGCCTCTTCGATATGGCAGCCTATTCCTACTATACCCACTTGTTGTAAGAATTTGAGGACGTTTCCAGGTAAACGGGTCCAATTCCGGGTGGAATCCCAAAACCCCAGCAGGACGTTGTTTGAAACCCCCGCTGTCGAAAAACAGAGACCGGACCAGAGTTCTAGTGAGAAGCAAAGCGGCTGCTAAACCTGACCAGTTTATTTTAAAGAGTAGAGCTGTTGGCAACAGGGTTCTTGCTCACATGACAGACGATGGAGAAGAACCCAGAACAAAAGAGCAGGCGAACTTTTATACACTTTTGACACAGTACAGAACAAAAGAGATAATAGCATTACGTGGGTGAGGTAAGGGATTTGACCTGGTGTCAGAAGGGAGGGGGTTCCTCTGGTGGAGGGTCATGTTTAGATACAAAAGGTGTTTTTTCCAGGTGGTCGTTGTCTTTTCCCAACTATTGGGAGTCGCCTGACAAGATTTTATTTGTGTGCACATTTGCCCTACAGCTTTATTTGCTTAACAAAGATCCCTTCTCCTGACTTGGGTAGGGTTTGTGTATTCTTATGCAAACACGTTGGAAGACCAGTGGGCAAGGATACAGAGAGTCACAAAAAGTTTAACACACAGGAGAAAGGGGTAGGGCTGTGGGGGTGCAGACACAGTCGTGTTTCTCAGGAACATTTCTTCCATTAATAAGCGCCCCCCACCACCACAACAATTTGAAGATGAGTTTTCTCCCAGCCCCATACGCCCCTGCTCCTAGCATTATTATATTATCATTATATCTATCCAAATCCACAATGGAGTCCCTAAGACGGCTGGAGGGGGCCTTGTACACCTCCTTCCAGCAACTTATTCTTGCAGCCAAGCTGGGGCCAAACATTTTGCCCTGCTTTCCTTTGGACCACATCAGCGAGGCTGATCATCTGGGGCATCCCAGGACTTCCATACACAACTGCCCAGGCTTGTGCCCCAGTCATTTTGGTGCTGCTGATGCAGAACTTAGACTTTATTCCCTGAAGACACACTCCATTGTCTCTCGAGACAGACAAACACCATCAACATTATATGTCTTTATATCCCGCCTTGTTCCCAAGTTGAGGTTCAAGGTGGCTTACAGCATTTTAAAAGCATCATTACTGGAAACCACAGGAGGGGAGAAATGGTCTTATGTGTGAATCCTGCTTGCAGTTTTCCCGCCGGCTTCTGTGAGAACAGAATGTTGGACTCAATGGGCCCTTTGGACTTAACCGTCCAGGGGTCCTTTATCTTTTTCTTTTTTCTTTTTAACCAGTAAACAAAACTGGCAAGACGCTTTTCTTTTCCCTCTTTTCCCGGAATGATGTATCCTGCACAAAGCAGCAGGGCTGAAGCATCCTTTATTTATAATGGACACTGTTCCTCTCCGGTTGATGGTTCTCCTCAATTCTGGTCTTGACATTTGAGTCTGGAAGCTAAGAAGAGCCTCCTGGAGCAGGGAGCTCACTCCATCACGGGGATTCGAACCGAGGACCTTCTGATCGGCAAGCCCAAGAGGGTCAGTGGTTTAGACCACAGCGCCACCCGCGTCCCATCTCTAGATAGTAAGGTAAAGGTAAAGGGACCCCTGACCATTAGGTCTAGTCGTGATCCACTCTGGGGTTGCTGCGCTCATCTCGCTTTATTGGCCGAGGGAGCTGGCGTACAGCTTCCGGGTCATGTGGCCAGCATGACAAAGCCGCTTCTGGCGAACCAGAGCAGCGCACGGAAATGCCGTTTACCTTCCCGCCAGAGCGGTACCTATTTATCTACTTGCACTTTGACGTGCTTTCGAACTGCTAGGTTGGCAGGAGCTGGGACCGAGCAACGGGAGCTCACCCCGTCGCAGGGATTCGAACCGCCGACCTTCTGATCGGCAAGCCCTAGGCTCTGTGATTTAACCCACAGCGCCACCCGCGTCCCCCCACCCGCGTCTAGATAGTACCTGGCGGTATAGAGTTGTATACAGCGAGATGAGCGCAGCAACCCCAGAGTCGTTTGCGACTGGACTTAACTGTCAGGGGTCCTTTACCTTTACCATGTTAGTCATAGCACTCAAGTTCCCTCCTCCACCCAGCAGATACTGGAAATCCTGTTTAGGAGGACCGCACCTTGGTCTGGCCTCAGGCCACCACACCCTTCGGCTTACAAGATTGCACCGACCATTGGCCACACCCTGTCTGGCTTCTCAGATCTCACCAGGGTTCCCTGCTCGCAGGTTCCAAGCCTCCGTTTGCAATATTAGGGACTAGAAACCTGCTGTTTTGTTTTGGGTTTAAAACATACAGAGAAAGATAACGTGTCTCAGGAGACTTAATCCTGTGGCAGGATGCATGGAGGGACTCACACTGAGGGCTGATCTCACTGCGTATTTTAGCGTAAGTTGTATGCATGCCAATCTCTACCCTGCGTAAAAAAACAACAACCAACCTTCTCTAATCCCTTTCCCCATGCCATACACCCATCTATCATGGCCCCAACTGGCCTTTTATTTAGACTAAAATCTCTAAACCATCTCAGCCTATGATAAAACAGGGACACGGAACAAAAACTGAAATCCCCAAGTCAGCAGAAACCTCTCTTTTGCTAGCTCTGCTTGCAAAAGTAATCAAGACTTAAATTTGTGTCCAGGGGTATGGAAGACCTTCTGAGCCGCTGACTTTATATATGCACCAGTGGCACCTTGTGGACGAGTAAGAAAATTCATCCTATTATAATAAAGTTTGTCGGTGGTGCGTTTTTGTTTTTAATGGGAGAAATTATTTGTGCAAAGTCTTTTCAATTATAACGGCTCGAATGAAACCCACAAACCCTCTGCTGGATGCAGGTTGTCAAAAAAAATTTTTAATCCATTGCACGTTTTGAAAACTAACAATAGATTAATGGATATGAAGAGACACTAGCCAATTAATGGAGAACACGACTGTTCCAACTCTTCTGGCCAGAGTAGAGTTGGGTGTAAAGAATTTATGTGCTTGATAGGAAATCCATGAATCTGGGAGTAGAAGCTCCTGTTGAAAGCATTTGGGTGCAGACGGGAGGAGGGAGAGACGCAAAAGTGATGCTGAGGTTGCAGAATAAAGTACTACACACCGCACAGGTGACACTTCCCTGAAGCAAAACTGCGGTAGTCATTCTCACATATGGAAGTCTTGAAAAATGCCTTCCCGCCTTGGCTTGCTGGCGACTTCATCTCTCAGGAGATATAATTGTGAAGTTTCAGAGACTTGCAGCTCAATCCCTTTCGCGTTGCCCTTTTGAGAGCCAGTGTTGTGTAGTGGTTAAGAGCGGTAGAAGAAGAAGAAGAGTATGGATTTGATATCCTGCTTTATCACTACCCGAAGGAGTCTCAAAGCGGCTAACATTCTCCTTTCCCTTCCTCCCCCACAACAAACACTCTGTGAGGTGAGTGGGGCTGAGAGACTTCAGAGAAGTGGGACTAGCCCAAGGTCACCCAGCAGCTGCATGTGGAGGAGCGGAGACGCGAACCCGGTTCACCAGATTACAAGTCTACTACTCTTAACAACTACACCACGCTGGCAACAGGGTCAAAGAGTCGGTATGGGAGGCTTTGAACAGGGAGAATGATGTGTTTTAAGTCAATTCAAAGTGTTGGTGCTGACCTTTAAAGCCCTAAACGGCCTTTGTCCTGTATACCTGAAGGAGCGTCTCCACCCCCACCATTCAGCCCGGACACTGAGGTCCAGCGCTGAGGGCCTTCTGGCGGTTCCCTCACTGCGAGAAGCAAAGCTACAGGGAACCAGGCAGAGGGCCTTCTCGGTAGTGGCGCCTGCCCTGTGGAACGCCCTCCCTTCAGAGGTCAAAGGGATCAACAACTACATTTAGAAAACACCTGAAGGCAGCCCTGTTTCGGGAAGTTTTTAATCTGTGATGTGTTCGGGTAGTGATAAAGCGGGATATCAAATCCAAACTCTTCTTCTTCTTCTCTCCTCCTCCTCCTCCTCCTCCTCCTCCTCCAGTGGCACAGTGGATCGGTGCGCCCGGCTGTTAACCCGAAGGCTAATGGTTTGAGCCCACCCTCTCTAGCTCTATAATTTTATTCTGTGAACCGCCCTGAGGCCTGCGGATATAGGGCGGTATATAAATTTAATAAATCATCATCATCATCTGTTTAGGGAGGCTTTTAATGTTTAATAGATTATTGCATTTTAATGTTTGCTGGAAGCCGCCCAGAGTGGCTGGGGAGACCCAGCCAGATGGGTGGGGTACAAATAATATATTATTATTATTATTATTATTATTATTATTATTATTATTATTATTATCTGCAAAGCTATGAAGCTCACCAGGCCACCTTCAGACAGTATCTCAGTCAAAGCTACCTCACAGGGCTGTTGAGAAGATGCAATGCTGGGGTGTGGAAGGACAGGCCCAGGGGCCAAATGTGGCTCTCTGGGTCTGTCTACGAGGCCTTCTGGACTTTCCCCCAGGACATAGCCCTCCTGGGATCATTTTGCACTCTGAATGTTTTTGCCTGGCTGGAATGGGTCCTTGAACTTGGATCGTGCCTCTTTTTTGCCTGGATAGAGAAAGAATGCGGGTGTGCAGAATCCAGCTTCTGTACAAAGGCAAAATTTACATTTGTTGCTCCATGCACGTTTGCCTCTGGCCCCAACCATCCCTGCCATGTGGCCCTCAGGAGTTTGCTTCAAAGGGCAATGTGGCCCTCAGGCTAGGAAAAAAGCTCCACTCTTGGTGTAATGGAATAAGCTCATGTATTCGGTGACCACAGAAGCATGTTCAAGGTGGGATGTGAGTGTGTGTGTGTGTAGGATGATGGGTGTCCTGGTATATATTTATTTCCCCCAGGTACATTTTAACACCTGCTGATTTGACTCATTCCTTCAATACGTTTATTGTGCTAGCCAAAAGCCATAGCAATCACATTATAATGTGCCAAAATACAAACATAGCAATAAAATGGCAAACATAGGTAATATAGAAGTACCATCAGCTAGTTCAACTTCAGATTAAACCTCTGACTCTCCAATTTTACAGCAATATTATCAGTATTACAAAACTCTCCCTTCCAAATTTTGACTGCAGCCAGTGCAAAAAGAGCCATTTTATGTGTCACTCAAAAGAAAACGAAGTGTTTCTACCAGGGCGTTCCTGCTTCCATGTATTGCAGCAGAGTTTTCAGAAGTCTCTCTCTTGGATCAACATACATATAAATGACAGAGTAAGGTAAAGGGACCCCTGACCATTAGGTCCAGTCGTGTCCGACTCTGGGGTTGCGGCGCTCATCTCGCATTATTGGCCGAGAGCCGGCGTACAGCTTCCGGGTCATGTGGCCAGCATGACTAAGCCGCTTCTGGTGAACCAGAGCAGCACACGGAAACGCCATTTACCTTCCCGCCAGAGCGGTTCCTATTTATCTACTTGCACTTTGACGTGCTTTCGAACTGCTAGGTGGGCAGGAGCAGGGACCGAGCAACGGGAGCTCACCCCGTCGCAGGGATTCAAACCGCCGACCTTTTGATCAGCAAGCCCTAGGCTCTGTGGTTTAACCCACAGCGCCACCTGGGTCCCAAATGACAGAGTAGCAGCACTATTGATCAATGTTTTGCTTCGAATTGTATTATTGGAAAATACCCTGAAGAAACTAATCTGCTAATATGATGGGCAGCTGATGAAGTTATATGCTATCATCACATTCAATATTGCTGAAGTCAGACTGCTTCTGCACTTGGGAGGATGAAAGGAGCTATCACAACAATTTGGCCTCTCCCAGGTGCAAGCCTGGGGCAGTATGTATGGAGGTCCTGGCCTGCCCAGATGACAAGACCCCCCTCTCAGCCTCACCAATGGGAAGAAGAGTTTGGATGTGATATCCCGCTTTATCCCTACCCGAAGGAGTCTCAAAGTGGCTAACATTCTCCTTTCCCTTCCTCCTCCACAATAAACACTATGTGAGGTGAATGGGGCTGAGAGACTTCAGAGAAGTGTACCTAGCTCAAGGTCACCCAGCAGCTGCATGTGGAGGAGTGGGGAATCAAACCCAGTTCACCAGATTACGAGTCTACCGCTCCTAACCACTACACCACACTGGCTCTCTTTGGGGTCCAAAGGAAAGCAGAGCAAGATGTTTAGCACCAGCTTAGCAGCAGGAGTTGCCAGAAGGAGGCATGAAAGGTGCCATCCAACCGCCTTAAGGACTCCACTCCGGATCTCTGTAGGGTTTACTTCTGAGCCTTTTATTCTTAAATGGCTCAGGACCGCAATACCTCAAGGATTGCCTCTTTCTATATGACCCTGAGATCATCTTCCGAGGCCCTCCTTTGTGTGCCTCCTCCTCGAGAGGTCCGGAGGGTGGCCACACGAGAACGGGGCCTTCTCTGCAGTGGCTCCCTGTCTGTGGAATGCTCTCCCCAGGGAAGTTTGCCTGGCGCCTTCATTACACACCTTTAGGCACCAGGCAAAAACGTTCCTTTTTAACCAGGCCTTTGGTTGATCTTATTGACATCCAACACCCTTTTAGAATGTGGCTTGGGGAGGGTGGTTTATTGGGTTACTGCTTTTGGTTTGATTTTATATGTTGTGATCTTTTCTGTGAACCGCCCTGAGACCTTCGGGTATAGGGCGGTGTCAGGTTCCCATATCGGTTGCTCAACAGTAAAGTCCAAGTCCTCATTGTCTTTCCATCATTTTAATTGTGCAATATATATACAGTGCAGAGTTCAGTCCAAACATGATCGCCTAGTCACTAGTGGAATCCGGAAGTGCCTCCCTTCTGTTTTGGTGCCAACACCAGAGTCTCGGCACTCTAAATTGCCGCCTCCTCCTTCTACGTGAAGTGGGCACCGGAACTGACGTCTCCCTCTCTGAGCGAGCCTGCTGGGTGGTGCCAGGTCTCTCTGCAGCTTCCTAGAGACCTCTCACTCCCTGGCTCCCACCCACTAACTGCTCCTCCCCCGAGGAGGGGCTGGCAGACTCGCTCTGAGATGAATCCGTTTTCAACACAGGCTGAGGCTCTCTGTATCCACTCAATGCCGGACTGCCAGGGGTGGACACATCCCTGACAGGCGGTATATAAACTCAATAAATAAGAAATAGTAATAATAATTCTCCCCAAGATCTCCTGCAAGGCAACGGAGGTTCAGGACCAGAGTTTTCCTTCTCCTAGATGAGCTTTCTTTCCAGGTTTATGAGCCCCACAAAGTAATATCAGGGCCCTAAAAATATCCCACATTTTGTCCCTGCCTCCAAAGATCAACATTTTCCAGGCTCCCCTATCCTTCTGTATGCTAACCCCAGATTTCGCCACCAGGGGGTGCGCTTGGATTAACTATTCGCCATGCAAACTAGCTGCGCTCTATAGCAAAGCCTTGACCCCATGTCAGAGCCTCCCACAATTAGCTGGCCACTGGGCAGGGTGCCCCAAAACGCAGCCGTGCCACAGGCCGGCCTGGCTGAGTGAATCAGCCTTCAGCTGCACGCCGGAATAACGGGAAGAGCAGCAGCCTTTGAGACCAGGGAGCTGTCCACAGAAAGCCTTTCTGTTGGTGGTGCTGAAATCAGACCAGGGTTTTCTGAGCTCATGGCAGATCAACGCATCAATGCATGAAATAGAGGTGGGGGAGGGAGTGATGAGTCTGGAGCTGGGATCACTGCGGCCTCAAGTCCAGGCATTGCACACACTTATGAAGGCACAGTAGCTTGTGCAATGAGATCCTGCCAGGAGCAAGACCCATTCATCCAGGGTCGTCTTGGACCACAGTTCCGCCTTGTAGAGGCTACACTAACATGCTCAGTTTGGGATCTCAGTCTTCAGCCATTGTTTTGACGGGAGAACTGTCTTCTGACTGCATCGTAGGGGGTTAGGCTCCATGACCCTGTGGTAACTCTACCATCCTAGGATTCTGTGACTACTCAAATGCCAGCTGAGAGGACCTGCTCCGGGGTGTCTTGCTTAACCCATGGTGCTTCCTAGATAGGCACTTCAGAAGGGACAAATCTTTTAAGTATGTGTGGGATGAGCCCTGTCTCATAGACTTGCAAAGTTGGGAGGGACCACGAGGGTCATCTAGTCCAACCCCCTGCAATGCAGGAATCTTTCCCCCAATGTGGGGCTCGAACCCATGTCCCTGAGATTAGCAGTCTCATGCTCTACCAACGGAGCTATCCTGGATGGCCATGATAATCAACCAACCAAACAATCAATTAATTAAATTCATACCCCGCCCCCAGGCCTCCAAGGAGCTCATAGCAGCATACATGTGCCATTTGTCCTATTGGCTGCCGGACATATTATGTTCCAGACATTACCAGAATTTCAAAGGTGGAATTGATGGTGGGGGGGGATTTCTGAAAGGTGGCGCTTTGTCCTGGATCTTTTGGGTTTGCTCAATAATTTGGGGGCCTTCCTTAAAAGAAGCTCAACAACTCTGGGGGTGTCCTGAGCATGAGGTGTGAAAGAAGGAGGCGGGGTCAACTGTGGGTGAGGGGTTGCTCTTTCCAGTTCTCTCTTGGGTCAACTCTTCCTCCAACATAATTTGCCTTTCCTTTGCTGAGAGAATAAGGTACAAAGAATCAAAGAAGCGGAACTGCCTCGCTAGACTAGAATGATGTTATAAATAGACCAAAAAGGCTGTAGCTTTGGGTCTGTTGCTTCAGCGGAGGCTGATCCTTTAGGGTAAATGAGGCCACCCCATCAACCCCACTCTGTTCTCTGCCTGCCCCCATCTTGCCTCCCTCCTTATCTATGACTAGTCAAGGAGGATGCCTTGACTGTGCATCTCAGTCTTCCCCTTGAAGAACTCACCAGGAAGTAGGAAGATGGGGACAAAATTAGAGTAAATTGGCTCTGTTTGTCACTGGCTCTCTGGCGCCACCTGCTGTTGGCCTCCCGGCCTTTCACCCCATCGGCCCCAATGGGTACCAGTCACCACTGTGTTATATTTCTATGGCTAAGAAATGTGATGCTATGCATTTGGGTAGCTGCGTAAAATTGCCACGGCACATCTTTCTCTCCAGGCATCTGATGTAGTGGCCTCTATGTTGTGAAAACCGACGCTGCGGTTAGTCTATTAGCCTTTGAGTCTGTTGGTTTCACTCCAAGGAAATGTATTTTTGGACAACTAAGTGCCTGCAAGTCAACCTAAATCCCAGCAGCACTGGGTTGAGTTGAACTAAAACCACTCCTTTGTGAGTAAATCCCCATCCTGAGTCTTAAAAGTGAGTCCAATTCAGTGTTCAATTATGTAAGCATAAGACTGCAACCAAGGTAGGAAAATGTATTTGCATACCATTTATACGTCCCTTTAATGGTACCGTAAGGTGTTGCACTAGGGACCCAGGTGGCACTGTGGGTTAAACCACAGAGCCTAGGGCTTGCTGATCAGTAGGTTGGCGGTTCGAATCCCTGCGACGGGGTGAGCTCCCATTGCTCGGTCCCAGCTCCTGCCCACCTAGCAGTTCGAAAGCACGTCAAAGTGCAAGTAGATAAATAGGTACCACTCCGGCGGGAAGGTAAACGGCGTTTCCGTGCGCTGCTCTGGTTCACCAGAAGCGGCTTTGTCATGCTGGCCACATGACCTGGAAGCTGTACGCCGGCTCTCAGCCAATAAAGCGAGATGAGCGGCGCAACCCCAGAGGACACGGCTGGACCTAATGGTCAGGGGTCCCTTTACCTTTAAGGTGTTGCACTGATGATGAAAATTTGTCTGGGAGAAAAACCAATTCTTTATCATGTTCTTTGGAGGGAAGGAGAATGCCCCTCCCGCTTCATCACCAAGCAGAAAATGAAAATAAAAACAGAAAGCTGGTAGCCATGTGGTCAGCCAGGGGGCCTCCCACAACCCCCCACCTCCCCCAAAGCCCTTTTCCTGATGTCTGATATTTCTGCTGTGCTATAATGTGATTTAAAATGTTGGATGACTGTTCTGTGATGGATGGGGTCTTAATTGCTTCTTAATAGGGTTTAAATGCATTGTGATACATTTGAAAAGAAGGGAAGGAGGAAGGAGCAAGGACTTTGCAGAAAGGGTGGGTTTGGGGAATATTTATGTGCACAGTCAATACAAAGGAAACATTATGTATACATGTGTACACATGCACACACATTATACAGTGCTATTTTTCTAGAGAAAGAGGTGCCGGAACTCACCATGAACGCCTCCCTTGTTCTCTTATAATGGCAATGGCTCTCACCTGAGAAATGCCGGAATTGAGTTCCTGTGAATTCTGACTAAAAAAACCCGGTGTGGAGATGTAATGGGCAGCGCAGTCTGTGATAGGCTGCCATCCTCTGAGTGTTGTGGACTACAACTCCCATCAGCCATAGGGAGTTTACCATGCTGATGATGAGAGGTGCACTCCAAAATGTCTGCAGGGCACCAGGTTCCTGAAGGCTGGCTTAGGGCACGAGCTATGAGCCGGCTCAAATTTCACCTCCACCAAGAATTCATTAGGTGGCACTAAGACACAGTTGAAGACAGGAGTGCCTGGCGTGCTCTGGTCCATGGGGTCACGAAGAGTCGGACACGACTAAACAACAACAAGACACAGTTTGCTTTCAGGTCTTTGTATCATCTCCCACTATCTGCGAACTCCAGTAGAGGGGAAGAGTTTTTGTTTTGTTTTTAATTGTCCCATAAAATGTGGTTTCCATTGTTTAAAAACCAAAACCACTGCTTACGTTTGTTTTTTGTTTGATTCTTCAGTACAGTAAAATTGACAGCTAGGAGCAACTATTTAAAACATCCAAAAAATAATTGAAACCAATGCTAAGCTAAAGACAGATTCAATTGCATGTCATCGTTCTACATATCTGGGTAAGGTTGCCTAACAAAAAGTGTTTTTAGCTGGTGCCAAAAAGAGTTCAGTGAAGGCGCCAGCCTGATGTCAATCGGCAGGGAGTTCCAAAGTGTGTGTGCTGCCACACTAAAATACTAATATACACATGCCTGGAAGATGTGATTATGGCCGCTAACCTGCAAGGCTTTAAAAGGTGATTAGACAAATTCCTGGAGGAGGAAAACTCTCTCAGTGGCTTTCAGCCTACAGGTTAAGTGGAGCCTCCATCTCGAGAGGCAGTCTAGCTTTGACTATCAGGTACTGGGGCGCAGGAGAAGCAGGAGGCTACCACTTTCATGGCCTGCCTGTGGGCTTACACAGGCACGCAGGAAGCTGCCTTATGCACCATTGGTCCATCTAGCTCAGGACTGTCAACACTGACTGGCAGCAGCTCTGCAGCGTTTTGGATGCTCACCTGGAGTTGCCAGGGTTTGAACCCAGGACATTCTGCAAGCATAGCAAATGCTCTGGCAGGCCACAGCGGTCTGGTCCAACAGGGCTCTTCCGACGTCTTTATGACCATCACATCCAGGCAGCACATGAATGGGTGTCTGCTACAGCTGTTAAGCAATACATGTGACGTTGCCAGGCCACCAACTCCTGTTGTGCCATCTCTGACTGGCAGCTCTCCAAGATCTTAGGCAGTCTTCTTCAACCTGGAGCCAAATGCTGGCTGGGATTGGAACCGTCAGGGATGCTTTAGCTGAGATTCCTGCATTGCAGCGGGTTGGAAAATTCTATGATTCTAACATCTGGAGCACATCAGGCTGGGGAAGGCATACCCTCCAACCTTTCTCTGATGAAAATAGGGGTGTCCTATTCCATAATAATAATAATAATAATAATAATAATAATAATAATAATAATATTAATTTTATTATTTATACCCTCCCATCTGGGGTTGCCCTAGGCACTCTGGGCAGTTTCCAACACATATAAAAACATAATAAAACTATACAGGGCTGCCTTCAGATGTCTTCTGAAGATTGTGTAGTTATTTATCTCCTTGGCTCGGGTGTCGCATAACTCCATACCCTCCAATGTTTCTCCGATGAAAATAGAGACATCCTAAGGAAAAGCGGGACATTCCTGGATCAAAAGGATGGCTTCTGTAAATCTGAGGCTGTCCCTGGAAAATAGTGGGTCTGGGAAGGCTGTTTTTGTCTTAGGCAAAGATGTTCTCACAAATCTTTGTTTTAATTTTTCAGAAAAGATTTTATTGAATAAATCAAGCAAATCAGTACAACAGTAACACTCGAAGTACAAAACAGCTGTGCAGTATATCCAGGAGAGACTTAATATTAGGTTGGTAAAGCACTCAAGGCCTTCAGGAAACCCAATTTCCTGCTGTGCAGAGGGAGTCCTCTGTGTGTCTGCATATAAGATAAAATCCCCACCAAGCAGCAAAGAATTTTTCAGGGCCCTCCAAGCTTTTGGCAACACGAAATTTATGAGTTTGTTTTTTTAGCTCATGCTAAACTCCATATGGACGCGGGTGGCACTGTGGGTTAAACCACAGAGCCTAGGGCTTGCCGATCAGAAGGTCGGTGGTTCGAATCCCTGCGATGGGGTGAGCTCCCGTTGCTCGGTCCCAGCTCCTGCCCACTTAGCAGTTCGAAAGCACGTCAAAGTGCAAGTAGATAAATAGGTACCGCTCTGGCGGGAAGGTAAACGGCGTTTCCGTGCGCTGCTCTGGTTCGCCAGAAGCGGCTTAGTCATGCTGGCCACATGACCCGGAAGCTGTACGCCAGCTCCCTCGGCCAGTTAAGTGAGATGAGCGCTGCAACCCCAGAGTCGTTTGTGACTGGACCTAATGGTCAGGGGTCCCTTTACCTTTTTAAACTCCATATATATCCATACTGAAAGCGAAAGTTGCAAATCCTGCAAGGTTTTTCATGGGGGGGGGGGCAATTTAGCTTCTGGTAGCTCCTAATGTCATTGTCAAGAGTTCATGGGAGCTGAAGCTTTTCAATTTAATACCCCACAGATTTAGTAAACAAAGCTGCGCTAAAGGTGGACTGGGATGTTTGAGTATTTTGCTCATTTCCTGACAAACGCTCGTCCGGAATTTGGGCAGATCGTCTCACAAATCTGAGATCCTTTTATAACTGGGGAGGGTGGGGGATCGAGCCCACAAACTTGGGCATGCAGTCCTCTGCCATTGACTTACAGGCCTACCCAGAGGCAGTAATAACTGAAGTAGTAAATAAGATGGAGATGTTCATTCATACGGGAGTTACTTGAATGCTTTTCACCCCCAATATGTAACAAAACCTAAACGCTAATTTATCCAAAACAAAATAAAAAAATTCCTTCCAGTAGCACCTTAAAGGTAAAGGGTAAAGGGACCCCTGACCATCAGGTCCAGTCGTGTCCAACTCTGGGGTTGCGTGCTCATCTCGCTCTATAGGCCGAGGGAGCCGGCGTTTGTCCGAAGACAGCCTCCGGGTCATGTGGCCAGCATGACAAAGCTGCTTCTGGCAAACCAGAGCAGCGCACGGAAACGCCGTTTACCTTCCCGCTGGAGCGGTCCCTATTTATCTACTTGCACTTTAACGTGCTTTCGAACTGCTAGGTGGGCAGGAGCTGGGACCGAGCAACGGGAGCTCACCCCGTCGCAGGGATTCAAACCGCTGACCTTCTGATCAGCAAGCCTGTGGTTTAACCCAGAGACCAACTAAGTTTGTTCTTGGTATGAGCTTTCGTGCGCATGCACACTTCTTCAGATACTAATTTATCCAGCGCTCCTTTGCCTCTCCCCTTCTTCCTCTCCCCTCTTCCTGGCTTAGCCTGCGATCCTAACCCCACTTACCTGCCTGGACGTACTGTGCGGCGTAGACATGGTTAAGATTGTGCCGCTAGCTGCCTCTTCCACGGCTGAACTTCTGGGGCGAGGTAGAAATATCTGTTGCTAGACAGAGAGATGTGCATATCAGTCACCACCATCATCTTAGCATTATTGGGAGGGGGGAATCTGGGGCCATAGTTTGCACTTCCGTGGGGCAAATACACACACGCAAACAAATAATTAATACATAGGCTCTCCAAGAAGCTGCTGAAACATATGCCTGTTAGAGACAAGAGTCAGAAATGGTGAAAAGGATTATCATAAACCCCAACATGTTAACAGTGGGACAATCAGTAGAGGAGAGCCATTTTCAACGGCTGGCACATGCAGGAACAATAAGACATGGGGAAATGTGATTTCTTCCTTTTTTTTAATTTGTTAAAACTGTAAACAAAATAATGGAGGCTTCCTCCTCTCCCATCTGCAAAAGGTACTGAGAAAATATCCCTATGAGATCTCTGGATCCAGTTGAATGAGACATGTATTTCGAGCCCTGCAAGAAATCTTGGTTCCCATTTTGTTTTAGCTTCCCCCGCTCCCCTGCAGACCTCACAGTGTGGGTGAAAGGGAGAATGCATGATTAGATGAGCATTTAGCCATGTGCCTTCAGCTCTGGAGCCAAGCTCTGCCACCTCCACCTTCCTCCTTGGGTGATTCAGATCTTGCAAGATCCTCTAATCAGGTGCAAGGAGGTTTTCCTGGGGAGATCTGGAATGGGCTCTGACTTGAGGCTGCTCCCCCTATCTGCCCCACACTCGATTGACTCCTGAGACCCACCTTTTGGCCACCCCTGCAGATATTTAGCAAACACGGCAAAACAAACACGAATCATCTGAGTTGTGAATTTAGACTCTGCATGATCTGAGTTTGGGTTGCTGGGTTTTTTGCATTAATGGCTCTGATCCTTACTTTATCGTGCCTTTTATTTTAGATACTGTTTGTTGATCAAACTTGGGTGGTTTTTGGTTTTTAAACCCTTTCTTTCCTCTCCCCTCTCTGCTGTTTTGGTAGCTCTTTGGGGCGGAGACCTACATTTGTTTATTCCTCTGCAAAGTGCCATAGACACGAATGCCACTAAATTACTAAGACCAATGCCAGCCATGTCAAAATCTTGAGGGTATGCATTGCATGGAAATAAATAAGCAGATGTCAGTAGGCTTCTGAAGGGGGTGTGTCAAATTGAGTCACCCCCACTTTGCACCCCATTTAGACTTGGATAACTCGCAGCTCAGTCCCTAAGTATGTTTGCTTGGAATTGAATCTCATTGAGCTGAATGCAGTGCTTTTTTTCTGGTGAGACGCAGGGGTACGCATACCCCTAAACATTTTGTGAATCTGCCTCATTGAGGGGCAGCATTTCAATACCTGTATGAGTAGGGAAATGAGAATACCCCTAAACATTTTAATAGAAAAAAAGCACTGGCTGAATGGGGACTTCTTCTAAAATCAAAAAAAGCATGCCTAGGGCTGCAATCTTACTCAGAGATCCAAGAGTCCTTCCTGTCTCTGCAAGGTGACCGTAAAAAGGATTGCTTTCCCCCCTTTAAAAGAATTCCTATGGGACAGAGGCAAGAGAACAGTGAATTATGAGGCCACCCAATATAGGTTTCATTGCCATTTTTATGGTCGGCTTGCTGTGGATCCTCGTTCCTTGATGCTGAGGTTAATGGGTTTTGGGGAAATGGTTTGGGTTTTTGTTCAGCAAGCTACCTAGAAAGAATGGTCAGGATAAATTTTCCCATGAATGAAGAACGGGGGGGGGGGGGGAGAGAAAAACATCTCTCCCCTGCCCCAGATTTGTGCTGCAGTCCCCAAACCACTTAAACCGCTTTATATGAATAGTACAATAAACAAAACCGTTCTATTTTTGGTCCCTTGTATCAAGTAATGACTGGAGCCCGCGCCATTTCAGGTAGAAGTGGAATTCTCTCCGCTTTGGCGAAGGACAAACGAATCTGGGGAAATGAATGAACTGCGTTGAAATGAATGGGGCTGGCTTTAGGATCAAGGGCCCTGCTAGGCTGCAACACACCAAATTATGTTGCTGCTGACGCACTGAATTAATGTGGGGGCTTTCCACATCCTAGCTTGACCTTGAACATATTTTCTTGGGGTGCCAGTGAGATGCAGGGTCCATCCTTGCACCCCTCCAACATGCTGCGGGTTTATGTCCCTTCCTGCGCCTGGGCGCCCGTTCACATGAGCCACTCAGCTCGCAAGCGGACAGATGCCATCTTAAAAGTATCTGTCACTCTGTGGGATCTCTGGGAAGCAGCTTAGCGGGACAGCATCTCCCATGCACCCAGAAGGCCCCAATGGCATCTCCAGGTAAGGCGGGGAAAGACTCCCTGCCTGAAACTCTGGAGAGCTGCTGCCAGCCAGTGTCAGCAGCACTGAGCCAGATGAACCGTTGGTCTCAGCTCCCCGTGTTCCAGGATCCCTGTTTTCGTAAGCAGAAATGGCCCATTCCAATCTACGCCTAACTGAGAAGGGGCGGCAGGTGCAAGGCATGCCAATGTCTGCTCTAAAGTTCAGTGCATTTAGAGGTTCCAAAAGAGATGGTTAAGTTGTTTGCGTATGCTTCTATCGCAGCCAGAATCCTGTATCCGCACAAATGGAAAGACGGAGGCGTCCCAACGAAAGAAGAATAGGTTTTAAAGGTCAACGGCTACACAGAGATGCCGAGGTGAGCAGCAAAAATAAGAGATCAGACAGACGAGCACTTTGTCGAAGAGTGGAGGTCCTTTGGGGGCTATTGGGAGAAAAAACTATAGCCAAATAAAAGTGCAAGCAGGAGTTGAATAATAGGCAAGGGAAAGAGAATAAATAAATGATAACATGAGTTAGAATACAATAGAAAATAAATGGCAGCAGATAAAGGAAGGCAATAGGAACATCACTGATTCAACATGTAATAAGTTATTCTATTAAAAGTGAAAAGAATAACGTCACATTTTGTGTAAGAAACTAATTTTTTAAAAAAATAAATAAATAAAGTTCGTTGCATCTAATGCATGGGCAAACTCCCCCACACACACTTCCTTCGGCATAAATGCAGCCCGAATTGCAGCCATGAGCCACAATGCATTGCCCACAGAGCTGCCCCTGATGTGCATTAATGCTCCAACTCACTTGCTTTCTCTAGAGTCAGATGACTGTGGGCTGGATGACTTGCAGGAGAGGGCAGAGCAGAGGAGTGCAGCTCAGCGGCTCAGAGCACATGCTTCAGATGCAGAAGGTACCTAGCCTTGGGTTGAAGCCCCCTGCATCTCCAAATGCTCAGTGGGAAAAGACTTTTTTTTCTGCCTGAGGCCCCAAAAAAGCAGCTGCCAGTCAGAGCGGACAACACATGGATTACTGGACAAAGAGCCTGGTATAACATGCCTTCCTAGGTTCCTGTTGATGTGGCGAGTTAACTGCATTGAAAAGGTTTGGCCTGCCTTGTCCATCAGTGACCTCTTGCTCTCTCTTCTGCTTGCGGCTGCAGACCTAGGTTCTTCAACCTGGCGCCCTCCAGATGGTTCGAACTACAACTCCCATCAGCACGCTCTCTCTCTCCCCCCCCCGCCCCCAATGCAGACAGCCTAGCTTGCAAACGACAAGGCCTTACTTAGAAGGACAGCCATTCCTGCATTGCAGGGGGTTGGACTAGATGACCCTTGGGGGTCCCTTCCGACTCTAGAATTCTACGATTCTAATTTCCATTATTATTATTATTATTGGCTGACTCTTGAAATAAGGGCCATGATCCACCAGCGTCTCTAGCACGGCTTGTTTGGAAGGCATTTAAAACCCATTGTGGTGGGCGGTAGCCTTAAATGGGGCGAAAACACATTTTCTTCAAAATAAAAAGCCAAAAGGATTCCTAGCTTCCAATATTGATCAGAGCCCTCTTCATTCTGTCACCTCCTTATCTTAGAGGGTTTTCATGGGGGAGAGTGTTCCTCCCCCCCCCCCACCTTAAAACACAGGCCCTCAAAGTCAGGGCAGCTGGCTTTGTCTGTAGTCTGTAGCTTCCCCGGGCCATTTTTTTCACCCCTTCTTCGGAGAGGGCCCCCCCGCTTCCTTTTACCACCTCCTCTGCTTCTTTTTCTTTTGATCCTATAAATAATTTGGTTTATTATCTCCTCCCCCCCCCCCGCTGCCATCTATACGCTGCCTTCTCGCTGCGGCAGGGAGGGGATGTAAAATGAATTGAACGGTGGGGGGGGGTCAATTCTGCAGGGTAATTGGTCCCCATTGTGGAGATGCTGGGGCAGCTGTTGGGGGTGAGGTGGTTGTGGGGAGGGGGGCCACGGTCTGTGTTACCATACAAAGGAAACAAATGGCATGTTTATCCGGCAAGGAGGCTGACAGGCAACCTCTTCCCCCCCCCTCTCCATACATATCACACACATGGGGCTGCCCCCCTCCTCGGGTCCTTCATTTTAAATTATATTTTTAAAGTTGGGGGTTGGGGGAGGGGAGATGCAAAGCCACCCTCCCCACTGGACATCTGCGTATAGAGGATAGGAGATGATATATTTTCCATTATGATGCCTTTGTTTTGGGTGTTTAAAATGCTGGTTATCTGTATAATCCTACAGAACTCTTTCCCAGTAATAAATGCAAGCCATGCATAGCTAGAGAGGAAATTTTTGATTTCTCAGCAGAAGAGTACGCAAGAGAGAGATAGCTATTCGCTGCAGAAAGGCGAACTGATATCCCAAATGACCTTTTAAAATAATAATTGCAGTAAATAATCATCATAGTACTACTGCTAATGACAATAATAATAGAATTGCAGAGCAAACCGTGTTCAGTTTGCTTATGTCATCCTGCAGAAACATACAGACTTTGCATTCAGGAGAACAAGCCTTTGCAGATAAATCTTTTTGCAAATGTAAAATGTACAACAACATGATGAGAAAATTAAATGACAAATCTAACCAATAAAAAATCTGCCATGAATGCTTAAGGGTGTGTGTGTGTGTGCGCACACACACACACACACACACACACACAAAATTGTTTCTGTGACATCCACACTGCATTACAGCCAATGACACCAGTCCTATTTAATGGTTCTAGATAGTAGCCTTGTGATTATGTGCAGTGTTGTTGTTTTTGCAGTCATATTCATCAGATTTTATAAATGCTTATCACTTATATCTCAATGACACGCTGCCATTAAAATCTATGGGAGTTTCCCGATTGATTGCAATATGATGTAAATTGCAAGCCCCCCCATACAATGCTCATACACACACACACACACTGATAGAACGTGGCCCCAATCCATTCACATTTAAGCACTAACTGAGTTCAATAGGAGAAATATGGGCTTACATCGGTTACTCTCCTATTAAAATCAGTGGAACCTAAAAGTGCATAACATTAGTTGGAGCCTAGTCTGCGATTTAACAGCTCTATAAGCTTTCTGTGTACGTCAAATATATAGAAATCGATTGACATTTTATATCTATATATCTACAGTATATCTAACTTATTATCTATCTATTATCTATCATATGTAGCTTTCTATACTGTCTATACATTCTTGTTCTCAAAAGGTTATTCCTTTGCAAGCTTTGATTGCCTTTTACATTTGTCACATGCCTGTAATATTAATTTATTTACAAAATAAATGTTCTTAGGGTTTTTGGTTTTAAAGATTTCCAGCCTCATTTGCAGTCAGGGTAGCAAATGTGTCTTACTCGAATTGTCCCTCCTCACCTTCATTTCAAAACAAAACACTGGGTGGTATGCAACCTTACTCAGAGTAGACCCATGGACGTTAATGGGCATGGCTCACTTCATTTCAATGGGTCTACTCTGAGTAGGACACAGCTGACTATAAGCCACTGTAGTAAACCCCCCCCCAGTGATACACAGCAAGACACGCAGCGATTCCATATCCCCCCCCCCCAATTATCCCTACATAAATGACAAACTAGCAGCAATCTCTAGGGCTGAGGGCCCTGGCGGCAGGTGGGGAAATTTTGAAAAAACAAAAAAATCCCCACCAAAAAACGAGGGGCATTTCAAGGGTTGGTTTAGTGACACACACACAAAAGAGGAAGACCCTCTGCAGGGGGACCCCCCTTGCTGCCTAGGTGGGACCCCCGTGGGTGTCTCTCATCCCATATGCCCAGAAGGTGACCTCTATGGGGGTGGGGGTAGGAGACACCCCATAGGGCAGCTCCCGTTGGAAACTAAAAAGAAGTGGGGGTTTCTCTGTCGGGGCAAGGCTGGCTAAGCCCAGAACACATCAGGGGCCCAATCCAACCACCACCACCCCACACACACACCCGCCATAGAGTTAAGCATGCTCAACAGATGGAAGTGGCTCTGGTGGTGCAATAATTCTCTGCACACTTACCTGGGGGGCGTCCGAGGCGTGTGGTTCAGAGTGGACGGGGGGGGGCTTCCTTCCGCAGAGGCTGGGGGCTAGAGTGGAGATCCGGGGGGGGGGCTTTGGCACTGACTGGCGCATCATCCAGAGACCCCCGCCGCGCCGGGCTGCTGGGTCGCTTGTCTTGCCGTCCACCCCCCACCCCACCCCCCGACGATTGGGCATCCTCGTCCTTAGCATTCACCGCGTGCCTTAATTGTATGGACATTTAAATCAAGGTCCGCTGTGAACACGCAGAAAGGGGGCCTCGGCTGGTCCCGATCCTGCCCCAGGCAGGCAGGCAGGGGTAGCGGCAGCAGCAGCAGCAGCCCAAATCGAGGTGGGCAAACCCCCCACCCTCTAAGTGGAGTGGAGTGGAGGTGGGGAGGGGGAAGAGAGAGGAGGACCAGAGGAGAGGGGGGGGGGTCAGATCAGCCAACCTCCCTCCCCAAACCTGCTTCTATTTCTCTCCTCTCTCTCTCTCCCACCACCCCCATTTCCATCCCACCCCATCCCACAAACAATAGTGGGGGGAGGGAGGCGATGACGATGCCTCTGCAAAAGGGCGTCTTTGTTCTTAAGCCCCTCGCGGGCGCCGCTGTCAGATCTGCTGCCTCTGCAGTGGGCGGTGGGCCCTGTTTCTCCGCCCCCCCCCCGTCCCCCACAAGAGCTGATGCCAGGAGGAGATGTGGGGCGGAGGAGAAGGGAGGGGGGAAGAGGACCGTAGGTTGTGGGGAGAGGGGAGAAGCCAGTGCCCTTATATTCCCCCCCACACACACCGCCCCGCACGCCGGACCCATCCCAAGAGCATCTTTCTTTGGAAAAAGAAGAAGAAGAAGAGCATCCCTACTGGTCCTGATGCTGCGGATGCTGCGTCGGTGATGCTGCGCTTTGGTTCTTCTGCAAAGGATGCTCTGAGCGCGCAGCCTCTGCAAGGGCAGAGCGAGGCCTGCGCTCGGCGGGGAGGAAGGATGGAAGGAGAAGCAGAGAGGGAAGGGAAGAAAGAAAGGAGGAATGGGGGAGGAAGCCAGTCTTTGACTGCTGCAGCCAGTCTTCTAAAGCGAAGGTCCCAAGTGGTCCAAAGGGGGGGGTGGAGAGGCGGGGAGGGGGGGCCACACGGCGGCGAAGCGGGGGCCCATCTGTCTCCTGCTTTGTCAAGTCTTGCATACGCTAAAATGCTAATGACCTAGATAGCTCATGCAAAATGCAGCAGCAGAAAGAGGAGGGGGAGGGAGGGAGGGAGCCAGATCTCGCCCCCCCCCCCCACCGGCCACCGCGCGCACACGCACACAGAAACATATCCTCGCCCCAGCTTCAAAGCCCTTTCTTACTTAGGTAGATGGGTTTGGCCAGAGCCTGGCCAAAGGTCACCCCCAGAGTGCTTTTTTTTAAAAAAAACGTATTTTTAAAAATGGATTGGGGGGTGGGGTTGCCAAGGTGCCCCAGATTAAAATAGACCCATGAGATCGAACCCTCGGCACCTCTTCTCTTCCTCCTCCCAAAGCCAACAAACACAGACACACACACACACACACACACCTCCACCAGAGTGGTGGGGGCCACCCGCCTTCCCCCCCTCCAAATAAATGCGGGCAAATACAAGCAGCGGCATTCCTTCTGCAGGCCACCAACGAGATTATTCCCTCCGCGTTAGGATTATCATGCGATTCCCCCACCAGCCAAATCTCTCTCTCTCTCTCTCTCTCTCTCTCTCTCTCTCTCTCTCTCTCTCTCTCTCTCTCTCACACACACACACACACACACACGTGCAACACGAAAAACCTCCCCTGGTCCAAGGTCCCTCTCCGTCCTCACCTCTCCAGCTCCCGGGGAGGAGGCAGGGGAAACTCCGCCGAGTCCCCTTTCCCATGACACCCAAGAGCACGACCTTCCTACAAACACCCAACTGGAGTTCCTTCTCTAGAGGACCTGCCTCGCTGGAGCCAGGCTCCTGCTTCCAACCGTGGCCGGACAGATGCCTCCGGGAAGAGCCCACAAGCAGGAACTAACGCCCCACCAGCCTTTCCGTGTGCCTCCCTCCTCCTCCCCCAGCAGCTGATATTCAAGAACCGGTAGACTGCGCCTGGACACGGACGTTCCATTTACCATCCTCTCCCGAACGCTCTTTTGTTGTTGTTCTTGTTTCTTTGCTTTAAAGCTGCTTCTGACGACGCCACACACACAACCCCCCCCAATACAACAAACTAACCCCTCCAGCACAGAAAACAAGATTCCCCCTACTTTCTCCATCTCCAGACTCCCCTTTATGGGAAGGGCTCGGTTTGTCCCTCCAGGGGGTGGCTTCTTCGCTGGGGTGGGGGTGAGCGGGAGAACAAGAAGACGGAGAGGGGGGGAGGGATGCTGTCGGGAGTGGGGGGTGAGAAGGGGGGGGTAGTCTTCCTGGATCAAAAGGAGGAGGGGGGAGATTAAAAAATAAATAAAAATCCGCAAGCAGGACTTGAGACTCTTCCAAACCTTCCGGAGAGGAAAAGATGCGTCCGTGTGGGGCATCCCCAGCCCGGGGAAGAGGCAAGCCGGGGTCCCCCCCTCGATGGTCCAGGCAGCGCTGTGCCTTGCAGAGAGAGAGAGAGAGAGAGAGGCAGGCAGGCAGGCAGGCAGGCAGGACGAGGCTTGGTTCGGGCTGCGAGGCGCTTCTGCAGTTGATGCTCAATCTGGAGACCCGGGAAGCGCCATCCTAGGCTGGAGGGGGGGAGATGGGGGAGGAGGAGGAGGAAGAGAAAGAAAGGAGGCTGCGGATCACCTGGGGGAGGGGGAGGGGGAGGGGGAGGAGAGGGGGCAGCCTCAAAGGATGCCCTTCCTTAGGAGAAAACCTCCGCGCCTATCTTGCCCACTTGCCTGCTCTTCCGCAGGGCTCTCCAGCAACTCCTCCTCCTCCTCCTCGCTCTGCCCTCCTCCCCTTAGTCTTGGGGGGATTATTCCTTTAAAAAACAACCCCCCCAAAAAACTCTACCAGCAGCTGCTTTATCAGCCCCCTACACCTATTATTTCCTCCCCGCCCGCTCCCCCTTGTAACCAGCGCTCTGCGCAAGGTCTTGGAGAATGCCCTTTGCCTTCCCGTCTCTCCGAGTTTCCTCTTCGGCGGCGCTGATGGGATCTTTGGAGAAGGAGAGGGAGGAGGGAGAGATGAGGCTTTGGAGATGCCTAAGAGGGACCACAGCAGCACCCACGGCCCAGCTGCTAAGGCAGGAGTGGGAGAAGGGCGGGGGGGGGGGAATAAAAGAAGCGCTGGGAGATCTACCTCGGCCTCTCTCTCGACAGCAGTCTGGGGAGGGAGGAGAGGCTGGTTCCTTAACGCATCCCACACACACCCCGCCCCACCTCTCGTTGCCAAGAAGCCTCTTGAGCTTTCACCTTGACCAGAAAAGGTCATCTAGGGGTCCCATCTTGACAGCTCTTTGGCTGGGGAGATTGAATGAACTCATCGCTTGGATATGTTTGTGTGTGCGCCTCCCACCCACCCCCAGTCTCTCCGCCCTCCTCTTCCGTGGGGGCGCTTGTGGTGGGTGTATGTACGGATCCACACGCATGTACGCTGCAGTGGAGTGCCCCAGATTTCGGGCACGTCATGGGCATCCTTTATGTACATGCTGACTATCTCAGATTAACACACACACACACACACACACACGCCCCACCATCCTGTTTTGGGCACCATCCATCATGGAATGGTGGCGGTCCGAGTTGGGTAACTCACAACATCATTTGCGAACATGGGAGTCCATGTGCCGCCAGCATTTAACATGCGAATTGTCAACAGCCTCCACGTCCCGGAGATTTCCTCTTTATGGGCAATTCTATGCCCCTCTTTCTGGTTTTGCGTTTTGCAAAAGCTCCGGTGGTTCGCTATAATTTGAGGGCGAAAACAACCCGAAACAACCCTCTCAGTATCTATGAAAGGTGGTTCCTGATTAAAGAGAGCTATCTCTAGAGGTGCATGCAAAACAGAGAAATCCTTTAACCCTGCCTGTTAAAACCCAACACAAACAACAAAGTCTCAGATATCTACGTAGACGCAAATAGCAAGATATAGGAAGGTTTCAGGTCTGTGTGTGTGCAGAGCATGTGTTGTGCATTGGAGTTTGACTGCTGTTGATGATGAAACTGGGAACAGGGTTGGGGGGGAGAGAAAGAGAAGTGGGGGGGGGAGTTGCTAAGGGAGGGAGGGAGTAGCCATCTTCTGCAGCTGACATCACTGCGGTGGAGTAGAACCGAGAATTTCTGAGGCTGCATGCAGGCTGATGCAGTGGTACAGCGTGTCTCTTTCTCTATTTTTTTTTAAAAGCCATTATTTCCCTCCCCCAGCCACTCTACTGATTATTGTCAGAGAAAAGAGAGCTATTGCTCCCCCCCTCCTCTCCACCCCACCCCACCCCATCGCACTTCCAACCCACCTTACTGCATTCAAGGTGAATTTGAAGGAGACTAGGGCTGTTTATTGTGCGCTTCTCAGTCATAGGCAGGGGAGCTCGAGGAGGAGGTGGGCAGAGCCCGGAAGGAGAGGAGGCAGAGGTTGCTGGAGGAAATGGGGTAGAAGATGCATGAGCTTTAGCCCAGAGAAAAGGAGATCGAAAAGGGGGGATGTAGAGAAAGGGGATAGATGTCGAGCCATTGCAGGATCTGCAGAAGGCAGCGAGGAGCGGGCTGTTGCATTGCCCTGTCCACTGAGGAGAGAGGCAGAACTGCAACAGAAACTCAGAACACAAGAAGAGCCTGCTGGATCAGGCCAATGGTCCACCTAAGTCCCGGGACCCAGGTGGCGCTGTGGGTTAAACCACAGAGCCTAGGGCTTGCTGATCAGAAGGTCGGTGGTTCGAATCCCTACGACGGGGTGAGCTCCCGTTGCTCGGTCCCAGCTCCTGCCAACCTACCGGTAGCAGTTCAAAAGCACGTCAAAGTGCAAGTAGATAAATAGGAACTGCTCTGGCGGGAAGGTAAACGGCGTTTCCGTGCGCTGCTCTGGTTCGCCAGAAGCGACTTTGTCATGCTGGCCACATGACCCGGAAGCTGTACGCCAGCTCCCTCGGCCAATAAAGCGAGATGAGCGCCGCAACCCCAGAGTCGGACACGACTGGACCTAATGGTCAGGGGTCCCTTTACCTTTACCACCTAAGTCCAGCATCCTGTTCTCACAGTGGCCAACTAGACGCCTGTGGGAAACCCACCAGCAAGGTTCAAGCTGCCTCTGACCACAGAGCAAAGATCAACCATTAATTGCCCTCTCCCCCAAGAATTTGTCCGATCTTCTTTTAAAGCTGTCCAAGTTGGTGGCCCTCATTGCCTCCCGTGCCAGGGAGTTCCATAGGCACTGCATGGAGAACTGCTTTCTTTCATCTGTCCTGAACCTCCCAACATTTACCTTCATTGGAGGTCCATTGAGTTCCAGTGTTAAGGAAGGGGGGTGGGGGACCTCTCTGTTCACTTTCTGTATGCTGTGCATAATTTTATAAACTTCTATCATGTCAACTCTATCTCTATCCTATGCTGCAAGCTCGAAGGAAGTCACCTTGAATGTTTTGGTCACCCTTTCCCAACTCCACAATATCCTTTTCGAGACGAGGCAACCAGAACAGGTGGAACTTAACAGTAGGAAGGACTTCCTAATCTTATTAAGAGCTATTCTGTCAGAAAGCTGTGTGGAATCTCTCCTAGCCTGGAAGATTTAAAGCAGTGACAGGAAATGTGGCTGCAAGGGGGCTATTTCACATACTACTCAGAAGGAAACACAGAGAAAGAATTTGCCATTTATGTCCAGAGCTTTGCTGTTGGCCTTTGTATTTTTGCATTTTGGCATCCAGACAGTTGAGATCTTCACCACCATCCCACTGACTCCCCAATATGGGTGGTGCCATCCTTAGTTATGTGCAGCAGTCCTTTAGGCAGCAGAGCATGTGTGCACATGTATGTTATCATATGTAATCTGTGTGTACATGTCCATTGCAATGTTCAAGATGGCAATGGCATGTGGTGGTCTCAGAAATGGCAGAGAGAGGAACTGAAGGGCCTCAGAACAACTTGATATTTTTTGTAAGTCTATGTACTGGAAGCCGCCCAGTGTATAAATAATAAAATTATTACTACTGCTGCTGCTACTACTATCGTCATTATTCCCAACTTCTTGGTCCACGTCACTGCCGCAGATGTCAAGAGGTTGCTGAGCTGGACTGAAAGGGTCCAGTAAGTTCATGCAGAGAAGTGCTTCTCTCCAGTGTTGGCAACGGGGCAGCCAGAAGCTGGTTCTTCAGTACCAAGGACAGCAACCAGGCAACTCAGATGTTGCTCCTTTGAGTTCACCCATTGCAGCTACCGTTACATGTCTGAGTACAAAAACAAATAGTAAAAAAATCTGAATAATGATGCAGTTTCACCTAGTTTCCAACTCACACTCTGAAAGACACTCTGAAAGACAAAGATTAACTTGGCTTATATGGATTTGTGAGCCCCTCTTCATAGAGGCTGAGGCCGTGGCTGGAGTGAAAAGGCAATTTGCAAAACAACCTCATAAAAAAGAGAACCCAGCTAGGCGATTGCAATAAATATTGACAGTGGTGATGGGTGTGCCTGGAATTGTTCATAACAAATGTGAGCAGAATCAATGACGCTGTCTGTGTTTCCTATATACCCCTCTCCCTGGCCACTGCTCATTCATCTGACCTTGGGAAAATTCTGTCAGGACTGGAGCCTGTCGCAGGTCTTCTTCTGCACTGTGTGCCAACCACCAAGTTCTGGATAATAAAAGGGAAAACTACGCAGCAGCCAAGGGAGCCCTTCTTGCACCCATATGTCAGAATGGATCAGTCACTTCTCTCTGAGCCCTGGAACAACCTTTCAGATCAAGGCCTGCTTGACTTCAGCGAGGACCTGGGTGCTTTCTGAAAGTCGCTTCTTAAGGAGAGCTTAAACTAAGCCTGCTGAGTTTAGCACAAGGAGTCTGGAGACAGCTCTAGAAGGTCTCCTTGTTGCGCAGGCCAGCAAGCAAGCCTAATGGGTGGTGATGGCACAGCTTCCCTGCATTAGATCTTCCACAATTTATTTATTATTGCATTTATATTCTCCCCCACAGCTCAAGGAACTCGAGGTGGGGTACATGGTTGGACCAGATGACCCTTGGGGTCCCTACCAACTCTATCCTTCTATGATTCGGTGATCCTGGAGAGCCACAGGTAGTCAGTTAAAGCAATTCTGGTGGACCAAGAATGGCGTGACAGCTTTCTGCCTCCCGATGTTCCTACAGTAGGGCCATCTGAAAACTCCCAGAGTTCAATGTGGTTCTCCTCCCCCCTCCACACACACACACACACACCCCTGAAGCCCAGTACTAATTGCTATTGTAGAAAAACATACCCAGTTGGGAGGATAGCTACAATATTTTGCATTGTAATTATGGTGCTTTGAACGACTTAGATTTTAACAGAAGGATGTAGTGGAACAGTTGTGGCAGGAAGAAACTGGGTTATATGCTGTGTGCTCTGTCACATACCTTCCAAGAGGGAGTGGCCATAAGACTAGAAAATACAAAAAAGGAATAGCCATAATCGCAGCCGGCATAGTGCTGTGGCACAGGGCATTACGACCAAGGCTGCAAGCATAAAACTCTAGCTGCAAAGAGTCACTAATTTTGGGTTCCCCAATGTGGCCCACAGACCTCTCCCCTTTGACGTCCACCAAGGCTGCCCCCATTGTTGTTGTTGTTGTGCTTATTTCAGTGGGGGGAGTACTGTATATGCATTTTGTTTTTTTGGAAGAGGTGCCTGTTTCTCCTCTTGTTTGGGTGGGTGGGTGTCTGAGCATATCAACGCAGAATCCGTTGCTATGCACACCCGTGTTCTTAATCTCCCGGTGCTAAATTTGGGATCTAATTCCCCTTTAAAAATGTTCCCCCACCCCATGAGGTTTCTCAAGCCTAAGCATGCCTATTATTATAGCATTCATGCCTAGCCTATTAACATCAACTTGTTTCATTTCTGTACTTGGAACAGCAACAATAAAACAAAATAAAAGGTGCAGGATATAAAAGCAGGAGCAGATATAAATAGATTCGGGTACCACGTGCAATTCGTTCCCCACGATGGCAAACCTCCCATGGATTGCAGTGGTTTTTGATCGCGGGAACGATCCAGCTAGAACAGCAGATTCATGGTCACTATTCAGTTCAACGGCACTTGTTCGTTAAAGCTCCGTTCCAAACGAGCCTCACTTTGAGGTGTGTGACCCTAGGGCTGTGTACATTCTGTCAAAGCACATAAATCAGAATAGGACTCAGATCTCAACTCCACAATATGCCTGTCTGTCTATCTTTATATCTAGAACATAGGAAGCTGCCTTCAACTGAGTCAAACCATTGGGTCCCTTGGGCTTGTTCCACCTGCCTTGCCTCACCTTCCAGCCCTAGGTTGAACTAAGTGGAAGACTATGAGTCATGGGGGTGGGGAAAGAGTGTGCGAATTCAACAGTGCTTAGTTTGCTTTTGTTAGTTTGTTAATGTTGTTAATATTTGTTCAACAAATGTGGGCTGGAGTAGGAGGCCTCTGATGCTGGTGCTGGGCTAGCAAAATCCAATTACAAGGGACCTTCAGTACCTTGGAGAGTTCCAAGGCAAAGAGATGTTGCTTCCATAAGAGCAATTTTCACACCAGCCCTATAAGGTAGGCCATTGTCACCCACATATTGCTGGTGGGGTTTGAGATAGGGCTCAGAGATAGCGGTTTACCTAAGGACACCTAAATAATTCATAGCCTAGATGAGATTTGATCTGATAATTTCCTGGCCCACAGCTCATGCTCTTAGCCACTGTGTTACATCTTTTGCAGAGAGGTCATGTAATCGCTTGCTCCTAGCTACATTCTAACAGTTAAACCCTTAAAGCGCCTGGGTTAAATCTGGCACAAAGATCTTCTTGCAAAGGTGTTAACCTTAAAATCCCTCCTGGGTGCTCCACTCCCTCCATATGTTTCCATAGGTTATTTTTTGCTGGGGAATCCAGCATGCACACCTGTGCCATCTAAAAGTAAGAGAGATCATCACCCAAAGCAAGGCAAGCGATGAGTCGCGCCTCCTCTCCCTTTCCACAGTAAGAATTTTGTCTAAAGAAACACAGATCCCAGAAGTTCCCACCTTAAATTCCACAAAAGCAGATCTGTCTCAATTGTCAAAAGTGACCCCAACCTTGAAAAACAGCAGAGGTGTGTGTGGAATATCACAACTGTGCCAGCTGATGATTAAAATCACCTGAAGGGTGGCCTCCTTGGGGCTTTCATGAACTTTGGAGGAGGAGGAGGAGGAGGAGGAGGAGGAGAAGAAGAAGAAGAAGAAGAAGAAGAAGAAGAAGAGTTTGGATTTGATATCCCGCTTTTATCACTACCCAAAGGAGTCTCAAAGCGGCTAACATGGGGCTGAGAGACTTCAGAGAAGTGTGACTAGCCCAAGGTCACCCAGCAGCTGCATGTGGAGGAGCGGAGATGCGAACCCGGTTCACCAGATTACGAGTGTACCACTCTTAACCACTACACCACACTGGCTCTCAGTGGGTGTGGTGGCTTTCAGTGGCTACTAGCCACACTCGGAGGCAGCAATGGTTCTGCACACCAGCTGCTGGCAACCACAGGAAGGGAGAGTACTGTTGAGCTCAGTCGTGCATACTGACCGCCTGTTTGGCCCCTGTGAGAACAGGATGCTGGCCTAAATGGGCCCTCTTTGGCCAGATGCAGCAGGCTCTTCTTATGCGTTCTGTTTTCTGTAACTCAAAACGAATATTGCAGTGTTGGAACAGATTCAGAAAAGGGCAACCGAAATGACCAAGGGGGTGGAAATCTTGCAGCACTTGGGGCTTTGTGGTTTAGATCCGTGTTTCCCAAACTTGGGTCTCTGGCTGTTGTTGGACTACAACTCCCATCATCCCTAGCTAGCAGGACCAGCGGTCAGGGATAATGGGAATTGTAGTCTGAAAAAACAACTGGAGACACAAGTTTGGGAAACACTGGTTTAGAGAAAAGGCAAGTGGAGAGGCGAAATGATTGAGGTGTATACAATTATGCATCGTAAAGATAAAGTAGATCTCTCTTCCCCTCCCTCCAATAACACTAGAACTCAGGGACAGCTAATCAAGCTGAATGTTGGAAGGTTTGGGACAGATGAAAGAAAATACTTCTTCAAACCGCATACAGTTAAACTATGGCAGTGGTTTTCAACCAGTGTGCTGTGGCCCCCTGGGGTGCCTTGAATGATGGTCAGGGTGCCGCGAGCAACACTGGCCTCTGTCCCTCTTTCCTTCCTGCCCTCCTCTGATGCCCTCTCACGTCTCTGCCTCCCAAAGGCTTGCACAGCTGTTTGTTGCAGCAGCCCTGGCTATAAGGCCCGGAGGCGAATGGTGCCTCTGGGAGGCACCTCTCTTGGGGGCAGGGGCAGCAGTAGCAGCTGCCCAGAGGACTCCCAAGGAGAGGGGGGAGGAGAGGAGGCTGAGGGAGTGCTCCACAAGGGAAGGTGATTGAGAAAGGGGGAGAGACTGCCAGCTCTGCAGGCAAGGAGTGACAGAAGAAGAAGAAGAAGAAGAAGAAGAAGAAGAAGAAGAAGAAGAGTTTGGATTTGATATCCCGCTTTATCACTACCCGAAGGAGTCTCCAAGCGGCTCACATTCTCCTTTCCCTTCCTCCCCCACAACAAACACTCTGTGAGGTGAGTGGGGCTGAGAGACTTCAGAGAAGTGTGACTAGCTCAAGGTCACCCAGCAGCTGCATGTCGAGGAGCGGGGAAGCGAACCCAGTTCACCAGATTACGAGTCTGCCGCTCTTAACCACTACACCACACTGGCTCCTGAGCCCTACGGGGTGCCGCAGAAAGAATGTAGTTGGTCAAGGGAGCCAGGGAGTCTAAAAAGTTGAAAACCTCTGAACTATGGATTTTGCTCCCATTAAGAAGTAGTGATGGCCACCAATTTGGATGGCTTTAAAGGTGGACTGGAGAAATTCGTGGACGATATCAAAGGCTGCTCGCCATGATGGATATGATCTCCCTCCACAGTTGGAGACAGTAGAGCTCTGGATCAACATATGCTAGGAACCATAAGTGTGGAGGGCACTCAGGGCCTGTTTGGGAGCTTCCCTTTGGGGGACCTGGTTGGCCATTGTGAGAACAGGATACTGGAATACAGGATACTTGGGCTGACCCAGATGCACGGCTCTTCGTATGTTCTAAGAGATGATGGGAGTCATAGACCACAACATCTGGAGGGCATCGCACTGGCTACCCACATGCGCCACCCGCCCCAATTTTAGCCAGATCATGATATCCCCCGGTTGTCTTCTGAGAATAGTAGCTATAGGATCCATCAGTAAAAAGAAGGAGTGTGGTGTCCCTATGCCCCACCCAGTAATTTGAGCAATGGAGAATGGATCTTGCATAAGGGCTGTTTGGCATGCTTCAATAGCACATGGCCTAGGTAGCAGATGGAAAACATCATGGTGCCTAACCTACAGATCTGATCTATTAATGTTTACACTATTTATTTAGAATATTTCACACATAAACACATGCACATCTCAGAGGATAGGTTCTACTGAAATATCTAATGATAAACAATATTCTAAGAATAAACACGATTGATAGTCTTTTGAGTTTTCCTTCTGCTGATCCAACATCTAAAAATTCTTATTCTTCTTCCTTTCACTGGAAGGCCTCTTCCCAAACTGACACCATGCCTACTGAATTAACAGGGCACGTTCTCAGGTAAGAGGGGCTAGGATTGCAGCTTTAGTCAAATATATTGACTAAACGGCCTCGGTCCTGTATACCTGAAGGAGCGTCTCCACCCCCATCGTTCAGCCCGGACACTGAGATCCAGCTCCGAGGGCCTTCTGGCGGTTCCCTCACTGCAAGAAGCAAAGCTACAGGGAACCAGGCAGAGGGCCTTCTCGGTAGTGGCACCCGCCCTGTGGAACACCCTCCCATCAGAGGTTAAAGGAATAAACAACTACATGACATTTAGAAAATACCTGAAGGCAGCCCTGTTCAGGGAAGTTTTTAATCTGTGATGTGTTAATGTATTTTAATATTTGCTGGAAGCCACCCAGAGTGGCTGGGGAGACCCAGCCAGGTGGGTGGGGTACAAATAATAAATTATTATTATTATATTATATCACCGCACACACAAACAAACAAACACACAAGAGTATGAAATATTTTCCAGAGTGTTGTCTGTGAGCAAGGCTTCTGCAATAAGTCAGCACTGCTGGAGGCAATGTTTTTCCATGTCAGATTGAATTTGTATCACTGGGTCTGCATAGCATGATGGGTGCTACACACACACACACACACACACACAGTGAGAAGAAAACATTTATTTGCATGTTTGTTTCTGCAACAAAATTAGCAACCATTTGACGCAACGTATATCTTAATATGCATCGTGAAAAATGTCTTTTTTACGGAGGCGTCATTAGAAGAGTAAATCGCTGGTTCCACACTGCCCTTTTTATGCCTCATGAGAGTGCCTAGCAGAAGGAAAGAGAAATAATAGCAAAGGAAAGCAATATGTTCCCACCCCAACGGCAAATTTCAAATCTCTCTACTTAAGAATGATGGGTGAAGAAAGGATGGAGACCTTGAGGGGCCAGGGCAGATCTAAGGACGCAGCAACCCAAGCAATCATCTGGATTTGTGTCTTGTCCTGACTGACTGAAGTCTATAGAACATGGCGTGGGATCACGTGGTGGTGGTGGTGGGGAAGGAGAGCCAACTGGCAGTGGTTTCTGAAGTCAGTTCAACACAGACAAGGGAAGCCAAGGCAGAGAGTCAGAACCACGGACAGCTACCAGGCCGATCACATAAAAAAAACCTCCACAACAGAACTGGAAACCCTACATAAAAGGTAAAGGTAAAGGTACCCCTGACCGTTAGGTCCAGTCGCGGACGACTCTGGGGTTGCAGGCTCATCTCGCTCTATAGACCAAGGGAGCCGGTGTTTGTTCGCAGACAGCTTCCGGGTCATGTGGCCAGCACTTCTGGCGAACCAGAGCAGCGCACGGAAACACCGTTTACCTTCCCGCCAGAGCGGTACCTATTTATCTACTTGCACTTTGACGTGCTTTCGAACTGCTAGGTTGGCAGGAGCTGGGACCGAGCAACGGGAGCTCACCCTGTCGTGGGGATTTGAACCGCCGACCTTCTGATCGGCAAGCCCTAGGCTCTGTGGTTTAGACTGCAGCACCACCTGTGTCCTGAAGCCCTACATATCCTGGTGAAATTCTGAAAACTGCCTCAAGTGCACACACGCACACCCCAAATAGGGTGAGCCCTGTAGGCTTCTGCAGCAGAAGGGTGCCTTCTCTGGGCTGGAGAAGGCATCCTTCCTGCAGGGATTGCAGTATGCTTGTATCCTGGTCCTCCAGTTTAAACCCAGAGCTCAATCTCTCACTACGGTTGGAAGTTGTAACGGTGTTAAAGTCAGTATAACCTCTCAACATGAGACTACAGGTTAGGCACGGCATAAATCTATGACACGTGGCTAGGCATAAGCTAAGATGCTGCTCCAGTGCTTGGCATGCCCCCCTGTGCGCTACTTTTGAAGAGCAAGGTGGGCACAGCTATTTGCGTTGTTGGTATCCTGAGCCTCGGGACTGGGTGAACAAAGAGGATGGGCATGCATGGTTTTTTCATGCTGGCACTGCTGCCTTTGCATTCTTGGAGACAGGGGTGGATTTGATGATGCCGTCTCACTGTGGAACCTATTCTCTTTTCTGATAGGGGAAGGCGCTGGAGAATATCAACAGCTGGTGATGATGTGTTTGGAGTATCCAATATCGCGGAGGCAGGTCACTCTCCTGACAGCCCACTAGGCACTTCCCCAGAATCCAGGTATCCACATACCAGGCCACTAGGACCCTTCTCTGGGCCAGACTTCTCCTGGAGACCCAGATTCTCACCCTCCAGCCCATTGGAGGGTGTTGGACTAGGTGACCCACTGGGTCTCTTCCAGCTCTCCAATTCTATGATCCCCTGGGTCAGCCTCCTCCAGCTCTCCAATCGCCCCTCATTCCACCCTCTCCAAGACACCTCCATGGGATTCATGACCGGTTGGCCTCAGACCTGGCCATGGTAGGGATGCCCTTCTAAGTTGGGTTTTATTGAGGAAATGTGTTAGCATGGTGCCATATTCTCTACCCTGACAGCAGTGCAAGCTCAGGATTTTTGCCAGTGATGCTTATTCCTCCAGGGATGGTGGTGATTGATCTCAGCACTAATTGAAGTGCTACGTGGTGGTTGACGGTCGGTCAGAGAAGCCCCATGCTTACTGTGGGGGACGCCAGGCTGGGGAAACTCAAGACGGAACTTGAAAGTGTGGCTGGAAGAATGGGAAGCTCACCTCTCCAGATGGGGCTGTCACTCAATGGTTGAGTATGGACCATAGATGTTGGCATGCGGAAGACAGCAGGTTCCATCACTGGCATTCCCAGTTGAGAACATAAGAAAATAAGGAGAGCCTGCTGGATGAGGCCAATGGCTCACCCAGTCCAGCATCCTGTTCTCACAGTGGCTGACCAGATGCCTGTGGAAAGCCTTCAAGCAGGATTTGAGCACCCCTCCCCTCCTGTGGTTCCCAGCAACTGGTATTCAGAAGCATTGATGCTTCCCAAATAAGTTCAGGTGATAGGAAAGGTCTCTGCTGGGGACCTTGAAGAGCCAATCAAAATAGATAATACTGGGACAGCTGGATAAAGAGTCTAACCTAGTATAAGGCAGCTTCTCTCTCTCTCTCTCTCTCTCTCTCTCTCTCACGCGCGCGCGCGCGTGCGTGTGTGTGTAGTAGTAGTAGTAGTAGTAGTAGCTGCCAAAACAGATAAAGTCATCCTTAGGTAGATAAATGTGTTTGGCTTCCTTCCTCATCAGTAAGGAACTGAATTCCAAATCAGACACTGGAAGCCAAGATGAGAGATCCAGGAACGCCGAGGATGAAAAAAATGATAAAGACAGTGACACTTGTTCTCTCCCAGCACAGCAGAGGTGTGTTAGGCGGTTCGTTCTGTAAATACAGAAGAGGCCCCCCCCCCCAATAAACCATTGGAAAATATTAGCTGGTCTGGAAGTTGTGGCCATCTAAATTAAGTTTTATTTCTTCATTTAAGGAATTTATACCCTGGTTTTCACTATATGCCACAAAGTGGCTTATGCGAAATAATAAAAATAATAATATAAAACATACAGCACCCAAAACTTAAAACACAATAGCGTAAGAAGAGCCTGCAGGATCGGGCCCATCCAGCCCAGCATCCTGCTCTCAAAGTGGTCTACCAGGTGCCTGTCAGAGACCAGCAAGCAGGAAGGAGCCAGCGAAAGAGAAGGGGGCAAATCTGAGCAACGCAGCTCCGCATTCTCCCCCTCCGTTTCCACGGTGGTGGGGGTGGGGGTGGGGGTCAGGGCGAACGCAGAGGGTTAAACCAGCTCCACCCAATGCAGTACATGAATTCTCCACCCCATCCAGACAACTGCATTTTGCTGCTGCGTTCGCTGCTCTCAAAAAGAAAATGCCAGGCATTCCAAAAAAACAGGACCCGGCGGCTTGTTGGTGTGTTTGGCGCACTTCGCCTTTCGTAGCTCCTGAATGATGGTGTTGCGAAATGGTGCAAACCTGATTTAATCCCCAGCGCCACCCCTGTCCTCCTCCTCCTCCTCCTCCCCCCCCCCGCCTTATCCCTTGATTTGCTGCCCAGGGCGGCTGCACCAAGGATGAAATGCTGACTGCGGGGAATTTCCAGCTTTTTCTGCTGCTCATGCAGAGGTGGAGTGCGGAGGGAGGGGGGGGAAATGCAGCAGTTCGAACGGAGAACATGCAACCTCATTCCGGAGCCGTGGGAATGATGTGTTGAATCCACAGCAGAAATTAATTTTGGGTAGTAGAGAAAGGGGAGGAAGGAGAAGGGAAAGAAAATCTATATGCAGCTGTCCCTGCTGGGCTTGACAAATCTTGCAGGGCCAGAGCGAATCAGAGTGTGTCATAAAGCACAGATTCATTGTAGCGTCTTCAAATTAATGGCAAGGGTCCCTCCTCCCACCCATCACTCTATTGCAAGCTCCAGGGTGCTTGGTGTGTGTGTGTGTGTGTGTGTGTGTGTTGTTATCCAATTGCATCAGCTGTTATAACCAGAGATCTATGCAACTCCGACAGGGCTCTGTGGCTCTGTTCCTGGGGCTTTCCATGCAAAATTCCCGAAATTTTGCAGTGTGAAGCAGTGCAAAAGCATCTTGAAGTGTATTGTTATGTATTTTGCAAAACAGTTGGGCCGGCCTCCCTACCTCGGGAACAGAGTGACCCAGGAAAAGCCAATGTCTCCGACAGTGGAGGGAACTAGTTAAAAGGTCGACGCAAGGAAGACACTCGGATCAAATCCTCCGTTAGGAAAGGCTCTTTGGATTATGGGATTAGGTCTGGCTATTTTTGGTCAGGCTAATCTGGGGAAGCAAAGCGAGCCGCGTCAGAAGGACAGCCTCTTCAGGGATGAGCGGGGAGGATTTGCTGGGCCCTTTGGGAAGCTGGGAAGTTCACTGTTGACTATACACCCAAAACGTGTTTGGGGAAGTGTGTGCTATTTAAACCCAGGGCTTGTTCAGGCTTGCGGTTTACTTCTGCCACCTAACCCCAGTGAAAGAGGGAATACACCCTTGGCAATTTGCACCTCATTGGTCCATGGTTGGTCAGTCTTAAAATGTGCTTTCCTGTTAATGAACAGATTGTTAGACTGGCAACAGATCTCTCTGTTACTATTCCTATTCCTACTGTGTCGCAGCACCGAGTTAAAGTCCTGCTATCAGCTGAGAGGCAGGAATGTTCCACCTTGCATGCCCTTGTTTTTTTAGGCACCCAAATGGATGACCCAGGTGGCGCTGTGGGTTAAACCACAGAGCCTAGGGCTTGCTGATCAGAAGGTTGGCGGTTCGAATCCCTGCGATAGGGTGAGCTCCCGTTGCTCGGTCCCAGCTCCTGCCAACCTAGCAGTTTGAAAGCACGTCAAAGTGCAAGTAGATAAATAGGAACCGCTCTGGCGGGAAGGTAAACGGCGTTTCTGTGCACTGCTCTGGTTCGCAAGAAGCGGCTTAGTCATGCTGGCCACATGACCTGGAAGCTGTACGCCGGCTCTTGGCCAGTAAAGCGAGATAAGCGCCGCAACCCCAGAGTTGTCCGTGACTGGACCTAATGGTCAGGGGTCCCTTTACCTTTACCTTTAATCTGATGCTTGGAGATCAGCCCTTTCTTATGACACAGCATGGACTGCTGTTTCCAAGAGTTTACTTACTCTGTTACTCCGGAAATGTTTGCCAGGGGTGGGCAGAAGAAGATCTCAGTCTCTGCTGGGTAGATCTCAACAAGGTTTCCAGTACAGTAGATCAGCAAGGATTCTGGTTCCCATTTGTTTAGCAATAACAAAGACCAAAACAAAACAAAACAAAACAAAACAAAACAACCTTCTGCATTAAGGCTGCTGAGATGAAGAAAGCTTAAAGAGAAAACCAGTAGTGAAGTTTTGCCTGACAGAAGGCTCGGGAGTTAGATAACTCCATACCCTCCGACATTTCTGCATTGCAAATAGGGAGATCCTAAGGAAAAGTGGGGCATTCTGGGATCAAATCAGAAACCAGGACAGCTTCTCTAAATCTGGGACATGCCTGGAAAATAGGGACACTTGGGGGGTCTGCAGTTGTGGTGGGGACGCAGGACAGGGCCTTCTTGGTAGCTGCTTCCAGGGTTTGGAAGTCCCTTTCCAGAGAAGCTAGACTGGCTTCCTCCTTGTCCTTCTGCCGGCGGGAGAAGACCGTTTAATTCTGACAGACCTTTGGGGAAGTGGCTGGTGTTGTTTTTTTAAGGAAAGGGCTTTTAATAGTGTTGCACTGTTTATATTATCTGTGTTTTAACAGAGTCATTTTTGATATTGTTCTGAGTCGTTCTTTGGTTTTTCAGATTAAAATTTTACAATCATATATCGAACACAGATCATAAAAGCAAGATTCTAAGGAATCACCTGAACTTCCAACCTCCCCTTTGTGGGTCCTATTATTAATCATTTCCTCCTGCATCTTTTATGATGATCCAAATCTTTTACATCTCCATTATATCCAAAATTCACCATTAAACTACAAGCGATATTCCAACCCTGCTAATGATTTTAACTGCTTACAATGGTCTTTAAGGTAAGTTATAAATTTTCCCCATTTTATTAAAATTTTGGTCTTCCATGATTTCTGATTCTTCTGGTCATTTTAGCCATTTCGGCATAGTCCATCAACTTCATCTGCCATTCTTTTCTGGTAGGGACTTTGTCTTCTTTCCATCTCCTTTCCATCTCTGATGGTTTCTTAATGCCCAGAGGGCACTAGAAGATGCTTTCACAGGAACCAGCATTGAGAACGTGACGATAGCTTCTTCAGTCAATATGGCGGACACAAAATGCGGGGAAGTTCTTCATGGGTCCAAAACTAGAACCTTAGGTTGTGCTTGGAAGGCAGCAGAGGCCACAGAGTACTGGAGTGCTTACCTAAACCTAATGGTTTTCCCAGTAGTGATGTATGGAAGTGAGAGCTGGACCATAAAGAAGGCTGATCGCCGAAGAATTGATGCTTTTGAATTCTGGTGCTGGAGGAGACTCTTGAGAGTCCCACGGACTGCAAGAAGATCAAGCCTATCAATTCTGAAGGAAATCAGCCCTGAGTGATCACTGGAAGGACAGATCCTGAAGCTGAGGTTTGGCCACCTCATGAGAAGAGAAGACTCCCTGGAAAAGACCCTGATGTTGGGAAAGATGGAGGGCACAAGGAGAAGGGGACGACAGAGGACGAGATGGTTGGACAGTGTTCTCGAAGCTACCAACATGAGTTTGGCCAAACTGCGGGAGGCAGTGGAAGACAGGAGTGCCTGGCGTGCTGTGGTCCATGGGGTCACGAAGAGTTGGACATTACCGGTACTAAACAACAAAATTAAGGGAATCACATAGGGAGAGAGGGAAGCGAGGCTGATCCCTCCTCCCACCTAGCAAACCCTCACTCGTAGGTGGATTTATTTTAGCTGGGGAAATGAATTATTTCGGCCCGAACAAGAGCAACCAAGGAAGCATTTGTTATGCAAATCTTTTCATTACCGCAAAGCCAGAGTGCTGATCGCAGATAAAACTCTTTGTAGCCTTCCTTCCACATATTCCCCCCCTGAGCAGCAAGACGCCATCACCTAGGCTGATTATCTTTGCAAAAAACAAAAACAAAAAAGGAGAATGGGCCAGCTCTCTAGTGACATGTTTTCTCCTTGGCTCTTTTGGGCTTTTTTTTTTTGTCACCAGAAGAGAAAGGCCGGGATAGCAGGTGAAAAACTGCTGGGCTCATCCAAGTTCGGTCCGTTTCAGTTCCTCTCTGTCCCCAGCTGACGTGACATCTGCTCTTGAATGACCTCACGTGCCTTCTGTCAGCGCACCCTCTGCCCATTCTTCGTATGCGCATATATTAAGGCCTCTTTTCCTGCGTCCTTGGATCTCCGCTAAGCCTGTCAACAGCCTGAGACAATGAGGCAGATGAGGGACGGACCCCAAGTCACACCCCGGGGTGAAGAGGGTAGCTATGGCGCCTCCTAGGAAGATAGGAGGGAGATGCTATTTATTTTCTCCAATTATATTTTTGTTACATTTCAACATTTCTAACATATATGGTACAGTCCAAACGCAATTCCATCTTTTCTCTTATTTTTGTTGGCTTCCAATCCCATTTTAAGTGGAGCTGTTGTTCCTCTGCTGCATCTTGTTTTCTGTCCCATCCCCTCCAACGTTTCTCTGATGAAAAATAGGGACGTCCCGATGCATAATGATAATTTTATTATTTATAAGCCACACGTCTTATGGGGTTGCCCCAGCCACCCCGGGCACCTTCCAACATATATAAAAACATAATAAAACATTAAACCTTTTTTTAATTAAAAAAACCCGTCCTTCCTTATACAGAATTGCCTTCAGATGGCTCGAGGGTCGGAGAACTCCATGCCTTCCAACTTTTCTCCAATGAAAATAGGGACGTCCTAAGGAAAAGTGGGACATTCTGGGATGAAATCAGAAACTGGGGTGGCTTCTCTAAAGCAGGGGTGTCCCTGGGAAACAGGGACACTTGGAGAGTCTGCTATCAAATCATAATCACAGTATTATAATCTAATTACTTCTGTTGCTCATAATGCAAATCCTGCTTGCGAGTTCATCATACTATATATATTTTTTAATAGTCTGAAAAAGGCATCCATTCTTCCACAAAACAGTCATCGTTAGATTCTCTTAATTTTGCTGTTAATTTTGCCAGTTCTGCATAGTCACCTGACACCCTTTGCCCCACAGCTACACCCATTTCCCCAATAACCTGGGAGCTAAATGAGGCAAACTGACCCTTCAGTGTTGCCCCTCTGCTATGGGGCATCTCTTCTGAACAAGAAGATTTCTGCACAATGCAGATGCATCGCTCACATACTCATGCCAGGCAGGGGCGTAGGAAGGGTGGTGCGGGGGGTGCGGTTTGCCCCAGGTGCCATCCCTGAGGGGGTGACAAAATGGTACACCGTGGGGGGCGGCACTTACTGTGGGGCCTGGCCTGCAGCACACCCGAGCCACACATCTCTCCTAGGAGTGACACGGTGGCTCGGGGCCCGTGCTGCCCGAAACGGCAGAGTGGGGCTTGCGTCCGCCAGACAGACTCTGTGGGCAGCTCACTGCAGCGTCCCCCTAGGTGGATCGCAGTGGTGCCCCCCTGGGTGGATCGCCGCGGCGCCTCCCACCCTGGGCAGAGTGCGGATTGCCACAGCGCCTCCATGCGTGGATCGCCCCGCCCCCGCTGCTCCAGGTGCTGAAGCAGCTAGCTACACCCCTGGTGCCAGGAAACCTGGTCCATTCAGGGCCTACACACGTGTAGCAGTCGCATTTAGATAAGATAAGATAATTTATTGTCATTGCACAAGTACAAGCACAACGCTATACAAGTGCAATGAAACTGCACGCCCCCCGTAAAAACAGAAGAAAGAAAAAACAAAACAAAAAGCAGCACAAAACACACACACACCAAAGAAAGCCACACATACACACACATACACCCATCACAGCTCTCCAAGGTCATATTATCTGGTTACAGCGTTTAAGATGGTTATAGCTCTTGGGTAGAAACTGTTCTTCAATCTATTTGTTCTTGATCTAATTGTTCTATATCTTCTACCCGAAGGCAGTGGTGCAAAGAGGCTATGTCCTGGATGAGATGGATCCTTTAAAATATTGTTAACCTTTTTAAGGCAACGGGAACTGTATAGTTCTTCCAGAGATGGGAGAGGATGACCAATAATATTTTGTGCTGTGGTTATGACTTTTTGAAGTATCTTCTTCTCCCTGGCTGTGCAGCTGGAGAACCAAGCACAAATACAGTACATAAGAATGCTCTCTATGGAGCCTTGGTAGAAGGACACCAGCAGTCTCTCACACAGATTGTTCTTCTTACACGGCATTTGCCGTGTAAACCCCCAAAACTGCTCCAGCTTCAAGTGTTTGGAGATGGAATGAACAGTTCCATTCTTGGCGGCAGCATCATTATGCAGAGAACCTCGACGATGCATCAAACTTCCCTCCTTATTAAAAAATAATCAGAACTAAATCTGGCTTGTTCTAAGCACCTAATGGGATCTGTAATTTCTTGCTAATTATATAATGATTCTAGTTTGTTATGTAGGGCTGGCAATTAAACACTCCAAAAACACTTTTCGCGTCAAGGAACCCGTTCCGTCGGCTGTCCCCGTGAAGGCGCTCCATTTGTGGCCGCCTTTTCGGCAACACTTGACATTTTCCGTTCAGATGTGCCTCTGCTTTTAAAATGGCTGCCTTCTCCTCCTCGTTTCATTGTTGGCTTCCATTCAGGTAACTTGTTAACTGGCAATTTGGGAATACATGCCAGGATGTGTCCGGACCAGTGCTCTCATCCCTTACTTCAGAGCTTTCCTAACTTTTCATGTTAGTGACAACACTTTTTAGACATGCATCCTTTCACGACACAGTAATTCGGTTTTAGTAGCAAACCGGAGGTTAATCTAACCCCTTTCCAGCTCCGGGAGGAGTGCGGGGAGCATTTGCAAGACAGACCTGCACACTGCAGCCGACACACCAACGTGTTGCAACACAGTTTGGAAAGCTCTGCTTTACTTAATGACATAAACCAGATCCATCTAGTCTAGCCTCCTGTTTCCACAGTGGCCAACCAGATACCCACGTGGGAACTCTGCAAGCAGGTAGGTAAAAAGGTAAAGGGCCCCTGGACAGTTAAGTCCAGTCCAAGGTGACTATGGGGCGCGGATCAGATTGTATGTTTTATTATTTGGCAGGTTTGCGTGAAGGAACAAACGCCAAACTTTGTAGCTTCACAGAGTTCACGTGCAGATCTGTAAAATCAGCTGATATGCCTGGTATGCCCCGTGTAGGACCTTAAGGTCCTCAAATAATAACATTTTGGAGGTCCCGAGCCACAAGGATGCTAGGCTGGCCTCAACCACGGCCAGGGCCTTCTCAGTACTGGCCCCGACTTGGTGGAACGGTCTGTCACAAGAGACCAGGGCCCTGCAGGATTTGGCATCTTTCCGCAGGACCTGCAAGACGGAGCTGTTCCGCCTGGCCTTTGGGTTGGTTTCAGTTTATCCCTGATGTTTCATTCCTTTATGGTTTGATTGGTGGGCTACTTAAAAATGAGGCTGCATTTTAAACTTTAAATTGTATTTTAACCTGCATTTTAATTGATTGTTTTGTATGTTTTGTTCTGATTTTATTGGTGTTAGCTGCTCTGAGCCCGGTCTTGGCTGGGAAGGGCGGGGTATAAATAAAAAATTATTATTATTATTACCGTATTATTTTGCAATGGGAACGTGAGGGCACCATAAATGTTGATCTTTGCTAGCAAAGTGAAAAGGAAATGTTCCTCTTGTTCGGCCAAGCTTAAATTTCTTAGCAGGGAAGTTCACTGTAAAGGTACGCCCACCGCCGTGGAATTTGCTGGGGCTGCACGTTTCTGTGTTGCCACATGGGAAGCAACCACGATCTTTTCGTGGGTCTGTCCCTTGTTAAACACCGTCAGGTCTCCGTGTAATTATACTTAAGCTGAGGCACCAGAGTGGAATTCTAAATGGACTAATTAAGACTAGATTACTCTAAACTTTGACAGCTTCCCTTTAAAATTAGATCCCCCCCTAGTTATATGCCATTATAGTTCTCATTCCCCATCACATTAGCAGCTATGAAAGTGCTGCAATTTGGAGCGGGGAGGGCGGAGGAAATTGTGACCAAAAAAAAGAAATCACAAGGAAATGGCAGAGCTAGCCAGGGATGGGGGTTTGAGTGCGTGAAATGGGTAAACACATGCTGTCACCCCACAAAAGGGATTTCATAATGTTTGTGACTCCTGTGGTAATCATTGGCTAAGGAGAAGGGAGGCTCTGGAAGGCTACACCCAAAAGGAATGGAGCCCTCGGATGGAGCCTCTTCGCTTTCGCCATGCCATGCATAATAGAAAAAGAGGTGCCAGAACTCACTAGGAATGTCTCCCTTGTTCTCTTATACCAGCAATGTCACCATAGCTGTCAACCCTCCCTTTTTTGCGGGAAACTCCCTTATTCCAAGGCCGTTTCCCGCTGCTATCCCGGATTGTTGATATCCCTTAAATTTCCCGGATTTCAAAGGAAGCAGCTCCTCTCCCTCCCTGCCGGCCAGGGAGGCTCCTCAGCTGCGTTGCTCGGCTGCCAATAAGGAGTCTGAGGCAGACTGGTGGCGGAGCTTGCATGCCTTGTGCAGCCAGACCCTCACGCCCAACCAGACAGACAGCCTGCCTGCCGTCTACGCGCTCGCTCTTTCACTCACCCATTCGCGCGCAGCCTCTGGAGCACAGGGTGGCACCGCCCTCACGGCATCCCTTATTTTCAAATCTGAAAGTTTGAAAAAATCCCTTATTTTCAAATCCGAAAGTTGACAGCTATGAATGGCACCCACCTGAGAAATGCCGGAACAGAGTTCCCATACCCTACAACATTTCTCTGATTAAAACAGAGACACCCCCTCTAACATTTCACCGATGAAAATAGGGACATCCTATTCCATAGGTAAAGGTAAAGGGACCCCTGACCATTAGTTCCAGTTGCGGACGACTCTGGGGTTGCGGCGCTCATCTCGCTTTATTGTCCGAGGGAGCCGGCATACAGCTTCCGGGTCATGTGGCCAGCAGGACTAAGCCACTTCTGGCGAACCACAGCAGCGCACGGAAACGTCGTTTACCTTCCCGCCGGAGCGGTACCTATTTATCTACTTGCACTTTGATGTGCTTTCGAACTGCTAGGTTGGCAGGAGCTGGGACAGAGCAACGGGAGCTCACCCCGTCGCGGGGATTCGAACCGCCGACCTTCTGATCAGCAAGCCCTAGGCTCAGTGGTTTAACCCACAGCGCAACCCGCGCCCTATTCCATACCCTCCAACATTTCTCAAACGAAAATAGGGATGTCCTAAGGAATAGTAGGACATTCTAGGATCAAATCAGAAACTGGGATGGCTTCTGTAAACCTGAGACTGTCCCTGGAAAATAGGGGCACTTGGAGGGGCTGAGTTTCCATAAGTTCTGTCTAAAAAAGAAGAAGCCCTGCTTCTGCCATGTCACCACCGCCTATTTGCCTTTTCTATGAACTATTGTCAAAGAGAAAGATCTGCCACATGGAAGATGGAGCAAGCTTGTTTTCTCCTTATCGAGAACGACTCAAACCAATGGCTCCAAAATGGACTCCCTCGGAAGGTGGTGGACTCTCCTTCCTTGGAGGTTTTAAAGCAGCGGTTGGATGGCCGTCACTCATGGATGCTTAAGTTGAGACTCCGGTATTGGACTAGATGAGCCTCAGGGTCCTTCCCAACTCTAGAAGAGTTTGGATTTGATATCCCGCTTTATCACTACCAGAAGGAGTCTCAAAGCGGCTAACTCTCCTTTCCCTTTCTCCCCCACAACAAACACTCTGTGAGGTGAGTGGGGCTGAGAGACTTCAAAGAAGTGTGACTAGCCCAAGGTCATCCAGCAGCTGCATGTGGAGGAGCGGAGACGCAAACCCGGTTCACCAGATTACGAGTCTACCGCTTTTAACCACTACACCACACTGGCTCTCTACAATGGATGGACCAATGGTTTGACGCAGCAAGAGGCAGCTTCTTATGTTTCCAGAGAGCCAGCCCACTGCTTGTTCCTGCTGGCTGTGGTGGGCAAGGCACTAAAGTCTGGCTGCTAGGGCCCGTGGTTCATGACCTCTTCAACGCATGGACAGCTGGAAGGCTGCAGGATGCAACAACACTCACCAGCAAAAGCCTGGACCCCAGCAAGAGCTGTGGCAGTTCATTTTATCAGCTAATTGCACACTGTTTATAGATGAGTGGTGTGTTTCCTTTTATAATGTCATCCATTTTTCTCCCTTTCACTCCCTGCATCCCTGGTCCAGTTCATGACTTTTCCTCTTGCAGGTGGCACAGTGATGTCTTTAGTGCCACGAAGCAGAAGAAAGGGGAGTTGTCTGTGATCCTTTCTCGCACTGTTCATTATTTTCCATGCCACTTTCAGCTAGCCTGATGGAATCAATAGCGAGCCACCTCTGCTATATTAGAGGGTCACTGCTGAGAAATAACACACACACACCCCTGAAAAAAACCAAAAACCATATATACCTATTACCCCCGTTTATCTTCTGCTAGCTGCATTAATGTAGCAAATCTCTTATTTGGGCCTCCTTCCTTAATTCAGTCCTTCAAGTGGTCAAGGTCTGAAATCAAGTTCTTGTTGCAGACCTCCTTGATGCCATTGTCCAGCCAGCCACTTCACCCTTTTCATGCTTGTGGCTTACCCTTTCATCCTTGCATCATTAAGGACAAGTCTTGAAGCCTTACAGTCAAGGATGAGGCACAATCTGCCTTATTCTTCTGTTCATTGCGTTGCCTTTTCCATTTCCTAACTTCAGTCTTGAGTGATTCTTCAGCCTCTGGCAGATGAGTAAGATGGTTGGCCTTTGTCAACCCGGTGTCCCATTTTTCTTCTGCCCAAGCCAGTATGGCCATGGTGGCTCGGACCTGGAGGGTACCAGGTTGGTGAAGGCTGGTCTACACTCCCAAAATACTACCAGTATATTATGGTCAACTATGGAACTCCTACAGGAGGCAGTGATGGCCATCGACTTAAATGGCTTTAAAAAGAGGATTAAGCAAATCCATGGAGGAGAGGGTTGTGGGTGGTTGCTAGCCACAGTGGTCATGCTCTGCCCTCCACAGCTGGAGGAAGCAATGCTTCTGAATACCAACTGTTGGAAACCACAGGAGGGGAGAGTCGCTCTTGAGCTCAGATCTCGCTTGATGGTTTCCCATATTGGGCATCTGGTTGGCCACTGCGAGAACAGGATGCTGGACTAGATGGGGCATTGGCCCGACACACAAGCACTTATTATTTTCTTATAAGCACTGAGGAAGATAGAACGGAGAGCCTTAGAGGAGGAAGTGAGAGAAGAGCCTCAGGTGAAGGTCTAAAGGCCCAGGTAGGTTCATATTGGTTGAGGTGCTCCAGAACAGATTGTGGTCCTCAGCAGTAAAGAGCTTTCAGTAGGTCAAATTGGGCTTGGAATTCTACAAGCATTCCGTGTAAGCTGATGGGGGAAGGGGCACCATATCACCTTTAATGACCCCTGTGGGTTCATGGGTCAGTGGGAGACTCTTTATCCCCCGGGCCAAATTCGTAAGCTCCCAGACCTAGGTGTGGCCCTGACTATATGGCCACTTTTGGCTACCGAGAGAGACCTCTTTTCCGTATATTAATCTGATCCTTTAAAAAAAGCCACAGGCGACTGGCTAGGACTCTGCCTGTTCCATATCTCACGAATGTCATGTCTTCTCTAATAGTAATAAGCCTCATTGTAGTTGTTTCTCACATAATCATGGTAAAATAGTGCAAATAGATAAAGGGAAATTAAATGGGCAAATGAAAAGGGGACACATTAGCTGATGCCTTGGACGGCTAATCAAATGCTTAGCGAGATTGTATATTGCTTGCAATTAAATCCGAAAGCACAAAGGTGTTTCCGCATTCTGGGATGCAACGTTAGGTGGAGCCTTATAGATAACCACAATATAAAGCCATTATAGAAGCCCCCCAAAAATGTGCTTTTGTGTATTATGTGGCTGGTAATAAAGATGATGGAAGCTCACATTATGATGGTGGTAGAGGTAGCCAATGCCTCTCTGTTATGTCTTCTCAATAATGCTCATTTCAGCTGTTGGAAATTGTTGAGCATCCTTGGAGTGAAGGGGTGGGGTGGGAGGGAGCTCCCTCCTCTACTTTCTCCATTAGAGATAATGTGTAATTTGCTGGAAAAACAAGCTATATGGCCATTAGTATGTCAGGAGGAAAAAAAATGTTAACATAAATTTGTCAACATGCTTAAATTGGCCAAAGGAATAAAAGACAGAACACCCTGGTTCCATGTGTTGGCAATGACTTCTGCACGACCTTTTCTTCCTTATCACAATGAATAAATGTCGAATGGAGCCAGTAGGATACAGGAGCAGAGAGTTTGGCCTTAATGAAAATTCAGTGGATTTAGTTTGATTTTCCATCTTTCCACCTCGATGACTGATGTTTGTCCCATCACGTGAATAACTGGCCATCTTCATGGGGGTTTGGTTTAATAAATTAATGGCTACAATTCCCGAGTGCAAGTCCTATAGTGCACAATGATGCTTTGTAAAAAGACATAGTGGCTCAATTTGCTTTTTCTCGTCCCCACCCAATCTTTGCATCTATTAAATTAAACAAGCTTTGGACTTGTTGGACTGCTGGACTATGTGTTAGCATCTGCCATGGAATCATGTACACCTGTGGGACTTGCTGCCAGGTACCCTGTGGTTCAGGGCACTAGTCAGTGGATGATTCCTCCTGGATGGAGCTAGTTCTGCCCTCTGGCATTTGTATTATTTTCTTGGGACGTGCTCTGTTGTTCTCAATCTTTGGGACCAACACTTGCATTAACAGGAGTCACTAGGAGCGTCCAGCTGCCGGCATAGCTCCGTGATGCTGTAGTTATGCTGGAAGTCCACTAGGTGGCTTGAGGGAATCCGTTGCAAAAACCAAAAATTTCTGCCAAAGGAGAACCCCCCCCCGCCCCACCCAAGGAGATGGTCTATTTGGTAACGTTCAGAAGAACCCTGAAAATACGGTGTTATGTAAACTAACAACCTACACGATGCGTGTTGTTATGCCTGCGCATTTCTTTATAATCTGCCTGTGAGCATCGTAGGCAGCATTAAGAAATCAATACTGTGTGAAACAAATGCACACCTGCAGTTAACTCTCACGGAGCCCCTCTTCAGCCCGTGTAACACTGGTGCTGCAGAAAAGATTAAGACGTAAGCATCTGCAAAAAGCTGCAGGCCCGGTTCGCGTTCTACGTGACATGCAGTGCCTGCTCACTCACGGGGTGGGGGTGTTGCAGCAGCAGCAGCGACCGTAAAGCTGGGGCGCATTTTGTGAACAGATGTCAGAAAGCCCTGCTTAATTGTATGGTGCCTAAGTGTTATCCTAGGTTTATTAAGCTGCTGATTTTATTTCGTTTGAGTTTATTTATGTTTCATAACAAATTATGTTTCCCCAAATGTTCTGTATTTTGATGGCAAGCTACATGTTTATCGCAATCCGCTTTAGGCATATAAATAAACTGAACGGAAACCTTCAACTTATAATTTTAAGACGCTGAAAATCTAACGGAGCTGCATCTGATGAAGTGGGCCTTGCTCCATAATAGCTTAGTAAATGGTAGTCTTTAAGGCAGGGCTCAGCAAACTTTTCCAGCAGGGGGCCGGTCTACTGTTCCTCAGACCTTGTGGGGGGCCAGAGTCAGACTATATTTTGAAGGGGGGGGGGAAGAATTCCTATGCCCCACAAATAACCCAGGGATGCATTTTAAATACCTGTAAAAGGACACATTCTACTCATGTAAAAACACCAGGCAGGCCCCACAAATAACCCAGAGATGCATTTGAAATAAAAGGACAATTTCTACTCATGTAAAAGCATGCTGAGTCCCGGGCCATCCCGATTGGGCCGGATCCGGCCCCCGGGCCTTAGTTTGCCTACCCATGCTTTAAGGTACCAGAAGACTTTGTTGTGCCCTTAAGGTCCTTTATTTATTTATTAATAAATAAAACCAGCTGTTATTGTAGTTAAGAGGAAATTCCCAAGGTTTGTTTAGGGTGCTTATGTACCACTCTTCTAGTGAAGACCAACACACAGTTGTTTACATTTTATCACATTAATAAGCATAAATAAATAAGCATCAGCCCCAGCCAGCATGGTCCAGTTAGGGGTGATGGGAGCTGGGAGATTCTCCAGTCCTGCTCAGGGGCGTCAGTGGTGCAGAGTGCCTTCCATCAGCATCTGCTGATGGCTCAGCTGTGCCCCTATCTGGACAGGGACAGCCTACCGGTAACTGATGTCCATGCTCTAGTACAGTGATGGCTAACCTTGACACTCCAGATGTTTTGGGACTACAACTCCCATCATCCCTGACCACTAATCCTGTTAGCTAGGGATGATGGGAGTTGTAGTTCCAAAACATCTGGGGTGTCAAGGTTAGCCATCACTGCGTAACTTACATTATAGAGCACTGCAATGCATTATTCATGGTGCTGCCCCTGAAGACGGCTTGGGAACTTAGCCCATAGTCATCTAGCCTAACCCCTTGCAATGCAGGAATCTCAACAAGATGATACATGACAATGGCCGTTCAACCTCTGCTTGAAAACGGAACAGGAGTCCACCTCCTCTCATGGGAGTTCATCCCACTGTTGAAGAGTTCTTCCTGATGTCTTATCTTTCCTGAGAGATTTCCATTGCGTTTTTTTTATCAGCTACACAACAAGCAGGAATAGCACAGCGCTCCCCATCACTTCATTGCCATGCTAGGGTGAGCTGCACCCTTTGCATTTCTACCTCTCATGTCACTGAGGTACGAAACCTTCTTTGGGGAAAAAGCTGACCCCTGATGCAGATGTTCTCAGACAGTCCATTCCCAAGATTCAGGCATCCATCTACTACGCGGGTGGCGCTGTGGTCTAAACCACTGAGCCTCTTGGGCTTGCCAATTGGAAGGTCGGCGGTTCGAATCCCCGCGATGGAGTGAGCTCCCATTGCTCTGTCCCAGCTCTTGCCAACCTAGCAGTTCGAAAGCATGCCAGTGAAAGTAGATAGATAGGTACTGCTGTGGCGGGAAGGTAAATGGCGTTTCCACGCACTCTGGCTTCCGTCAGTGTTCTGTTGTGCCAGAAGCGGTTTAGTCCTGCTGTCCACATGACCCAGAAAGCTGTCTGCGGACAAACGCAGTCTCCCTCGGCCTGAAAGCGAGGTGAGCGCCACAACCCCAGAGTCGCCTTTGACTGGACTTAACCGTCCAGGTGTCCTTTACCTTTTACTACCATCACACAAGGGCGTAGCAGTGGGGGAGGGGAGGTGCCTCCCGAATCAGGTAAATAAATAGAAATACTTAACTGACCAATTGTGTCACATAACTCAGTTCTGTCCCTGGCTACGCCCATGCCATCACACCTGCTTGGGCAATGTTTGGTCGGAATCTCCCTCCTTGCAACTTGAATCCATTAATTCGGGCCTTAGCCTCTGATGCAGCAGACATAATAAATTAATGTCGAATAACATTAAATAATAAACATTATTATTGATAATTAATTTTATGATCATCAACTGCATTTCTGTACCGACCACCGCGGGAAGGTTTGCAACGTAATTTGATCCATTGCCCCCCCCCGGCGTTAAAAAACCCCCAATACAGTACAGTATTATGCAAGATAAGTTGAGCAGGTAACGTTCTCGCTCGCGCGTGCGCAACTGCACCTTTCCTCTCAGGGGTGACGTCGCGCCCAGGAGCACGTGACTCCCCATCGCGCGCGCCCAGCCGCTGACCACGTGCCCTCCCACCCCACCCCCGAGCCTCGCGACATGGGTTCCGTCCCGGCGCATGCGCACGCGCCACCTGACGGCTGCCGCCTCTCCGTCCCTTTTGCCCCAGTTTATGGGGTGGGGGAGGGGCGATGAGTTCCGCCGGTCTCCGCAGACTCTTCCCCGCTTTCGCAGCCATGGGAGAAGCCGCCTCTTCTTCCCTCAAGGCAGCCAGTGAACGAGAGTTCCTGCCCGGCCGGAGCCGGACTCTTGTGCGCCTCCTGGGTAAGTGAGCGGGAAGAGAGAGAGAGAGAGAGATAAGACTAAAAAGCGGCCTCCTCCTGAGGGGAGCCGGGCGCTTCGAGTCAGAGCGAAGGAGAAGGCCGCGCATGCGCCTCGAGTCGCTGGTCTGGGGTGGGGGTGAGAGCGAGAGAGCGCGTAGCTCGTGAGGGAGGCGTTATTCTCGAGACTGTGGCGCATGCGCGAGCTCTCCCCGGCCGCGCTCGGCGCCTGCGCCCTGAGGAGGTGGGTCGGGGACCTCGCGGCGGCGTTCGGAGGGAGCATGCGCGCCTCTTGGCCGCCTCCCGCCTCTCCCTCCGAGGGAGAAGCCAAGCCCCAGTGCGCATGCTCCGCGCTGGTCTCCTCAATCCTAGGCGTTGCATAGGTTGCATTAGGTTGGCTATTTCTAAAGAGCAGTAGAGAGGCGGCTGTTTCGCAACTGGAGCGATGATTTTCACGTAGAGTTGGAAGGGACCACGGGGGTTATCTAGTTCAACCCCCTTGCAATGCAACCCCCTTGCAATCTATTTCCCCCACGTGGGGCTCGAACCCACGACCCTGAGATTGAGAGTCTCGTGCTCTAGTGACTGAGCTATCCCCAGGCTTTGCTCCAATAAAGGGAATTCCATCTCACAAACAGCCTGCATAAGGCGGTTTTTCAATTATACTTCCTTGCACACCTCTGGCTTTGGAAAGTTAAGGGTTGCAACTGACTGTTGGGGGGAAATATTTATACATACATACTTACATACATACCCTGCCTTTCCCCCTGAAGAACTCAAGGTGGCTTACAGCTAAAATAGAAACATCTAGAAGCAATATGTTACCATAATGCCATTATACATAAAATAAACATGTCATTACAATAAAATACCTACTCCCCCCCTTTATTTGCAAAAAGAAGATGTGCTCTAATGAAAAGTACCTAAAAAGACACATTGCATAAAATGTTCTCTTGGAGTTGGGAAGGCAGCAGAGGGGTGGCCCAAGTTTGCAGAGGGGTGTTAAGTTGTTCAGGGTCATTGAAACAGGAAGGGAGCTCTTCAAAACGAGTGAATGGGTGGTAAAATGGCATATGCAGTTCTTTGCAAATAAGTGTAAAGTGATACATGCCAGGGTGAAGGAACCCTTAATTTGGCATACAGTAAGCCCACAATTTACACACATTTAATTTGTGTGCATTCAGATTTACGCACAGGACAATTCCCCCCCCCCAAAAAAAACCCACAGAGCCTAGGGCTTGCCAATCAAAAGGTTGGTGGTTCGAATCCCCGCAATGGGGTGAGCTCCCATTGTTCGGTCCCAGCCGGAGTGGTACCTATTTATCTACTTGCACTTTGACGTGCTTTTGAACTGCTAGGTTGGCAGGAGCTGAGACCGAGCAACGGGAGCTCACCCTGTCGCGGGGATTCAAACCACCGACCTGATCAGCTAGCCCTAGGCTCTGTGATTTAACCCACAGCGCCACCCGCGTCCCTTTATTGAACTGATACTTAGGTGGAAATTCTTCATGTGACTTCTGGAAAAGAAGCATTATGTCAAAAGCGTGCAAATAATCTTTGGTAGGTGAACGGTATCCAATATGTATGCATTTCAGATGGCTTGACTGGCTGTCAGAGAAACACAGCTCCTGGGAGTCCTCAAAACCCAATACTGTCTTATCACCTCCTAAGTACCGCACACAATACTCATTAGCCAACACTTTCACCTGAAAGCCCCCCCCCCTCCAATCCCTGGAGTTCTTCAAAAGCTGCTTAACATTCCTCTCACACTGCGGTGTGCATGGGCCTGAAGCTTTATTGTGCAAAGCTGAATCCCCACCCCAGAAGAATTCAGATGGGCTTGTAAGCCAAAGTATCTCACCAGAAGGGCCCCCCCCTGGGAATAAAAGGCAGGTTGCTGGGGAACAGCATCACTTGAGGGGTGGACACGTTTACCCAACTGGCAATCCCTTGATGGCAAAGAAGACATAAAAGAGACGTATTCAGCAGATTGCATATTCATGAACCTGACCACAAGGAAATGGAGAAGATCTTTATTTGGAGATTGATGCTTGTGTGTTGCTCTGAGAATTTATTCCAGATTATGGAACAGAATAACTTGATGTGAGGGCGTTCTTCAATGCCTGGCTGTCAAGGCTTGGGAAGGCCCTCGAATAAAATACGGCAGCTGATCGGTTCTTCAAATAGTATCTGGGATTAGAGGAAGTTGGAGGATTGCATTTAGAAGAGGGAATTTTGGAAGGGTTAGGAGAACTGCACCTTCCGGAATTCCCTCTTCTGTGGGCCAATTAAAGATACAGAAGACCTGGCCCTCGCCTCTTCTGCTTCTGGACATTTTATCAAAACATCCTGGGGACTATGGAGCAGAGATTAATAATATTGAAATCTTTCCTGCAGTCTGTGTTGAGATTGTTTACAGAGTATTACTTCATTTTTCTCACAACTTCCCTGTGCTGCTTCATTGCTGAGCAAGGAAGCCTACGCAGCAACACTGGTGTAAATTCCCCTATTGCTGAAAATCTGGCCCTGTACTGGGGACGAAGGTGCAGTCCTATAGCTTCTATAGTTTATTAACAGTGGCAGCAAGACCAGCCTTTCAGAAACCTGTGGAAAATGTTTATCCATGAATAAAACGGTTATGTACGCCAAAGAGGGAGAATATCTTAAAAGGATCTGTTATCTCCAATTTCCCAAAGGTTGTGTTTACATTTTTTAAAGGACAGTGTTTCATGTACTGCAATTGAGGGATGAATTTCTGATACGGCTTAACAAACCATACTAAAAGCTTTTCTGAGGTTATCAATAACAAAATAGCTGTGCCAGAGATAACATTATAATATGCCTTGTCCACAGCGGTTACTGGGTTTGCTTCCTTCTTTTTATTCAAATTCTCCCTCGAGAGTCTCTGCTTCCCTGGTACCCCAGGGATGAAGAAACTCTGTTCACTTGCGGTTATCAGTATGGACCTGATGTCTGCTGCTGTGAATAGAAGTGCTGCCACTTCACAGACCTGAGTCACTCCTTTGGTATGCAGAGCTGCTAATGAATAATAATAAAAGATCCTTATATTAACTGAGCCTAGTACTGTGGATCAACCAGCTCTAGCTATTTAGGCAGCTCATTTCCAGGCTCATTTCTCTTTTTCCTGCTTTGAAAGTGATATTTCCTCTTTGCGGTTGATCTGCTTGGTTCCTCCTTCTCTGCGGTTTCCCAGGCTATGGTATCAGAAGTTTCCCAAGGGCTGAGCTGGCTTGACTTAGTCAAAACAAAAACAAGCTCAACTCACCTGCAAGTTGTGCAAGGTCCGCAGCTAGTTTCCACACAAATGAAGAATATTGACTAAGTTTCTGCTGATAGGTAGCCAAATTTACATTGTTCCAGTGACGCCCTAAGCATGTTTACTTGGTGAAAGTCCCACTGAATTCAAGGGGACTTCTTCCCTGCTATGTGCGCATGTACGGTTTTGACATTTCAAAGACTGCTGATAATTTCTAAGCCTGCTGAGGTTTAGCAGATTTTAAAATTAGCTGTCAGAAGCTTTACCACCACTTTAGGCTGAAATGTAAATTCTTACCTACCCTTCTGGCATGAAGTTTGGCAATCTTTAATGGTTTTTGCCTACAGTGCATGTTTTGGAATACAAACATTTGGAATACATACAAGCATTAATTTGTTAGCAGGAGGCTAACAACAAACCCTGGTTTTTAATATCTGCTTTTATTGGGCAAGGTCTATAGCTCAGTTGTAGAGCATCCTTTGCAGCATCACCAGCTAGGACTGTAAAAGACTCCCTATCTGAAACCCTGGAGAGCCACTGTCAAATCAGTGTACACTACTGAACTAGGGGTACTGCTAGTCTGTCTTGGTAGAACACAGCTTCCTGTGTCCCTATAGGTAAGACCATGGGTAGGCAAACTAAGGCCTGGGGGCCAGATCCAGCCCAATCACCTTCTAAATCCGGCCCGCGGATCGTCCGGGAATCAGCATGTTTTTACATGAGTAGAATGTGTCCTTTTATTTAAAATGCATCTCTGGGTTATTTGTGGGGCCTGCCTGGTGTTTTTACATCAGTAGAATGTGTCCTTTTATTTAAAAAAACAATGTTACTATTATTACTATTATTAGCATTTGTGCCTAACTCTTCAGCTGAAAAGGCTCCCAGAGTGGCTTACCGTATTTTTCCGTGTATAACACGCCCCTGTGTGTAAGATGCCCCCTATTTTTGGGGACGCAAAATTAAGAAAATGGGTTGTTGTTGTAGGAAATCGCTCACCCGCACGTGTAGCAAAAGCCACCTAAAATATCTCCCCTCGCCGGCACAAGCCACCATTCACTCGCCCTAATGCCGCAGCGACAGCCAATCAACACCAGCCCTTGCCGCAGCCACCAATAACACACCAAATAGACGCTGGCAATCTCCGCATCGTGGAAGCAATCAATACCACGTCTCCCCTGTGCACTATCCGTGTATAAAACGAGCCCCAATTTTTAACATAATTTTTCAGTAAAAAAAACCCTCGTCTCATACACGGAAAAGTACTGTACATACAATTAGCTACATACAAGTCAGTACCTGATTATCTGTACTGAGAGAAGGAGAGAAGAAGATGACCCTGCTAATGCGTTTTGTCTTTTTGGTGGCCTCTGACGCCATCAGCCACCGTGTCCTTCTCAACTACCCTTGTGTGTTGGGAATTGGAGATACGCATTTTAGTGGCATGGTTTCTTCCCCCCTTGGGAATTGTCCTTTGTGCTTCCCCAGGGATAAATATTGTCTCTCATGCTGTCTTACAGCTACTTGAAGTGCTGTGTGAAGTTGTCTGGGGGCTGGAATGCAACCTAGGGCAAGCCAGTAAATATTGTGGCTGAGCAGGGGTTTGAAACCCGTTTTTCCATTTGGGTGTCCGTGTCTAAGACTGATGTTCTTTCTACCTATTGCAGCATACTGTTTCCTGCAGTTAATGCACTCTTTCATGGAAGCATTGATACTTTTCTGAAGCCAGAACATGGACCCTTCAGATTGTGAAACTGTCCAGTGTTATGTGCACAGTATAATAACAAATGTTCAAATAACTGTTGGAATTGGCCGGTGGGGGTGGATCCAGGAAATTACGGAGTGGTTAACTTAATGTCTGTTACAGGAAAACTGGTGGGAGGTATTGCTGAAGATAAAATAATATAGAAGAACAAGCTTCAATGAAGCACAGCCAGCATGGCTTCTGTAAGGGCAGTGACATGACACGACATGACATTGGCCAAACAGATGCCTGTGGGAAACCTTCAAGCAGGATCCGAGCACAAGAGCAACTCTCCCCTTCTGCAGTTTCCAGCAACTGGTATTCAGAAGCATTACTGCCTCCAACTATGGAGGCAGAGCATAGCCATGATGGTTAGTGGGCACTGACAGTGCTCTCCTCCATGAATTTGTCAAATCCTCTTTTAAAGCTATCCAAGTTAGTGGCCATCACCCCCTTCTGTAGGAGTGTTTTTTAACTGTAACATCGGTTTTAACTGTGGTTTGGGGTGGGTAATAATTAGGTGTGCCTGATACTGCTTTTTATTGTAAAAGAAGAAGAAGAAATGTTTGCAAATGGACAGCAAGGTCCCTTTAAGAGTTCCTTTTCAATGCTAGCATAGTGTCACCAGGCATTACACCAGGCCAGTACAATTTCGTTGTACTTGTACAATGACAATAAAGATATAAAGAAAGATAAAGAAAGATTTGTAGGAGAGGGAAGCACTTTTTATGAACTGGTCCCAATTCAATGCCTTGTGGTCTGATCACCCATTGCCTGTGGTCCCACCTGACAAGGCATCTGACAAGATGAGACACAAAGGGGGGGGGGGAAATTAACATCTTCTGTTTTCTCTGAGAACAAAATGATTATAATTTCAGTTTTAGCTATGATATAGGTCTGTTTCCATAGTGGAGCTTTTCCCATTATCACCAGTCAGCCTGATATTAATGCAGTATTCCATGCTTCTTAATGTTATGGGTAGAACCTCCTTCGAAAGAAGCTTGGCATCTTTATGTATCGCCTGCAGACGTTTATAGAGAACACATTTCTTATCGTTGAATGGTGCGCATTGCATCCAGTTCTCTAGGACTACTGAGTAAAATGTTTTTGTTACCATTGTGCACAGTGTACAAAACCATGAAGGCTGTAAGGCGATTTGGCAGGATGAAGCGATGCTGGTGCCAGGATTTGGTTTCTAACCAACAATTTTGGCTAAGAATACACACACACACACACACACACACACACACACACACACGTGTGTGTGTGTGTGTGTGTGTGTGTGTTAATAGACTTGCAAAGGGCATCTATTGGAAACAAGGACTTCCAACAGCCTGGAGCTCTGCCAAGACTGTTTGGGAAGGTTGCCATGCTGCAAGCGAGCGAGCGAGCAAGCGAGCGAGCTGAAGAAAGGGGAAAAAAGGCAAGACTTGGCACTGTTCAGTCAAATCGGCTTCTTTTGTCTGCTTTCTCGGCTTGAGCTTCAGGAAAGAAAACCATCTTGGGATACAGAAAAAAAAACCTCAGAAGTTTTCGGTGTTCAAACTTAGAAGATTATTAAAAGTCGCTTGGGCTTTTTTGTTTTGTTTTGTTTTGTTTTAAAGCGGCGGTATATTAAAATTCGTCCATCACTGGTTTGGGAAATAGCAGCCTTTCTTAAAGAAGCCACCACAGTGTTTTGTCTTTATACATATAGGATAATACGGTATTTGAATTTTGTATGTATAGTAAGATTGGAAGATGGGGATGAGTGTGCAGGGGCGGGGGGAAGATTCTAAGTTTTTTAAAAATGGCATACGGTTGCAGAATAAAAGTTCTCATTGACTTTAAGCTTTTAGGATCGAGCTGGACAGTTGTTTTTATTCAAAAAAACTGGTTTGAGGGCATAAGCTTTTCTTTTTTTCACCTTTATAATACAATGCAAATGATAACTTTTAAAAGGGATCCCCTCTAATATATGTTCCTATATCCGCTGTGAAATGATATAGTTTAAATATTGTTGTAAAATAGTGTTTTTGTATTTTCTTAAAGCAGCAGCGTTTGTTTTCAATGATTCCTCCTTTACCTAGCACGTTTCCCTTCAGTTGGTGACAACAGGGAAAACCCATGATGTTCAGCTTGAAGGCACCAGTCTTTGCTTGAAGACATGCAGCTAGAAAGATGGCAATTTGTTTTCGTGCCTGGAAACAGTTTTGGGCATACAGTATAACTTTCAAAAGACACTTGTGAAATTAGCGAATTGTATACTTCAGGAGCAAATTGTAATGGATTCTGTAAAATTGTTTGATGTGGCAGGAAATGCAATTTGGGCTGATCACTCAGGATGAGGAAAGTTTTGGGTTAAGTAGGTTCTGTTCTGTTGATTGAGATAACTGGTAGAAAAAGCCGCACAATTTATTTGCTTGAGTTTGAGTTTATTGGGTTAAGTAGTTTAACAATGACCGAAGATCAGATTCAGTGTGATTTTAGTTATGCAATTAGATAACAGAGTAATTTTCTCTTAAAACAGTCTTTAACTTTATGACACAGGAGAGGAATAGTTTATTCCTAATTTTGAACCAACAAATACACAAGTATCTTGTCAACTAGGCCTTGAATTACTTCATTTCTTTCCTTCATTACTGGTTCACTTAGCATAAATAGTTGATGAACTTTTTTTGAAATATGAGATTGTTCACCAGTTGTGCCACCAGCTGTTAGAATAACAAGTTTCATCATATTTCTTTTTTACAAAACAAGCCCGTGACTGTGTTTAAAAATCTTTATGTAGATCCTGAATGTACATAGAAAATTGTTACGTTTGTGATGCCAAGCACACTTATGAAGAAATTAATTCCCTTGAAATTCAAAGAACTTTATGAATAACAAGTTTAGGACTGGAATGTTAAAAGAGCCAAAAATAGTTGGAGTTTTTTTTTGTATAGAGAATAGAAGTTGATATATTTTTAAAAACAAAGTTCTTGCCTAGCTGAACAGATTCCAGAGTCATTACAGTAAAGCAAATGCTGTCACTGAACTTCTTTTTGTGTCTTATTGCAGTGTTTGTTGTAATGGCTTGCTTGGAAAGATATGTAGGACTGCCTTTGTAAGAGCCCATTTAATTTTTTGGAAACGAAAGGTCTGCATGTAGCTTATTTTATTTTCTAACATTCATGCTAATATTCATGTAGATTTGTTTGCATTTTATAAGGTTGGAGTTACCATTATTATTAATGTACTTTTTCTATGTTTATCTTTTGTATAATTCTTCATAACATAACATAAGATAACCAAAGGTAAGCACTTTAAAATCGCTTTGATTTGAAAGAGAGATATTCAAGCACAGTGAATTCTTCCATTGGATTGAATGGGATTGAATGTCCAATCCGGTGCATGATTCCATGAAAGATAGATTCACTGTATCCAATGGGATTTACTCCCTACTAGGTGTGTTTAGGATTCTGCAATTGTATGCCCATTTATATAGGAATAAACTATTGAACTCAGGGGAACACAGCAGATGTGTAGGATTACACAGTTAAGCAGGATTACTTTGGTGGATTGTGCCCTTTGGTCTTGAAAACCTAATCTAATTTTTGCTTGCAATTCCTAAACAATTATATGGGAAAGTGTGCAGAATTTTTAAGGAGGATATACTAAGTAACCTGCTTTAAATATACTTTGACGTATTCATGCAAGATGCATTAGTATTCTGCTTACCTTTTTCAAAACTTAAAAAAAACTTTTTAGCCAAATGGTTGCCAAGGAATTATTCTGAATCCCCAAATTGAGATGCCACAAGTGTGCATTGTTTGTGTGTTAAGGACCCAACATTCCAAACTTTTGGAATGAAATTCTCTCCAAAAGTGCAGTGAGCCAGCTGGAAAAATAACTGAATTTTGAAATGTTCTTTAAAATAGATTCAGATCATGTAATATAGGGGAGTATTCAAAAATACAAACTGCCAATTTATTCTGAAATGCTATATTTCTTTAGAGGTGCTAATTTGAATGCAATCCAGTCAGAGTAGCTCCTGCACAACTTTCTTTGAAATTGTTAGGATTCACAAAGGAGTATTAAAATATTACAATGCTCTGGTTCAATCTCCATTGATTTGATGGGGTTTGCATAGGAGTAGTTCCTGTGGATTGCACTTTTTGCTGCAGCATGTGCGACATGTGTTAGAATTTTTAAAGAAAATGCCATTGCCAGCAATGTGTTAATAATGAATTAGGCCTTAGGCAGACAAAATGTTTAGCTACAGTTTGTTTCCTTTACCACAGTTAGTTAAATGATAATCTGAGCAATCTAATCTTGAATAAACTAAGCAATAATGGTTGTCTGTAAGAATACCGGGATGTGAAACCCTGGTTAAGGCTGTTTCCTCAGTTCTCCAATTGCTCTGCTTTCAAGGTGGCAGGCATGTCTTAGCCCAGGCATAGGCAAACTCAGCCCTCTAGATGTTTTGGGACTACAATTCCCATCATCCCTGACCACTGGTCCTGTTAGCTAGGTATCATGGGAGCTGTGGTCCCAAAACATCTGGAGGGCTGAGTTTGCCTATGCCTGTCTTAGCCAGACTCCCTAAACATTTGTTTGTTTCAGTGCTCATTCGTATCTCTCTTTCCTTCCAAGAGGAAGCACAACATGGTTAACATAATCAAACAACAATGCATAAAATAATATCCAAAGACAATCAGACACCATGAAAAGTTAAGTATAGGGCCTCAGTTGTTGCTGTGATTTGTTGGCAATTCACAGCAACAACAATAAGAGAGGAAGAAAGAGGGGAATCAGCTGTACACCTTCCCCATCCAGGACAGGATGAAAAGCATTTCTTCAAAATTGGGAGCGCAGGTAAAACCTTTAGGAAGAACTTCCTACCCATGAGAGCAGTTCAGCAGTTAGAGCTATATGTCTAGTTCCTCATTCTGAAATGAAACTTTTGATGAATGAATAAAGTAGGTTCCCCCCACCCCAGAAATAAATAAACCCAAGTGGGCACAATTATGTATATGTTTGTGAACCAGGTGATATCATAAACTTGAGTTTGAACTGTCATTGAATGTCCTGTGTATAGCGAATGAAGAGTAAGTTTGCAAAGCAAGGTATTATTATTGTTGTTGTTGTTGTTGTTGTTATTATTATTATTATTATTATTATTATTATTACACCCATCTAACTGGGTTACCCAAGCCATGCTGAGCGGTTTCCAACAAATTAAAACACAGTAAAACATCAAATTAAAAAAAATTCTCTATACAGGTTAACCTTCAGATGTCTTCTAAAAGTCAGAAAATTGTTTATCTCCTTGACATCTGATGAGAGGGCATTCCACAGGCTGGCATGACTACTGAGAAGGCTCTCTTCCTGGTTCCCTATAACTTCACATCTTGTAATGAGGGAATCATCAGAAGGCCCTCATAAAGGTCAGCTTTGTGGGATGTATCAAGGAATACAGAAGAACAGAAAGAGCCCTTTGTATATCAAACATTATAGTAAATGTCTGGGCCACATTCCACGGAGGAACCACTGTACATTCCACAGAGGAACCACTGGGTACTTGGCCTGTGGGGAGCACCTTCTGTCTAGGTCAGGCATAGGCAAACTCGGCCCTTCAGATGTTTTGGGACTACAACTCCCATCATCCCTGACCACTGGTCCTGTTAGCTAGGGATGATGGGAGTTGTAGTCCCAAAACATCTGGCAGGCCAAGTTTGCCTATGCCTGTTCTAGGTCAAGGGTAGCTAACTTGTGGTCCTCCAAATATTGTCGGACTTCAAATCCTATCAGCCCCAGCCAGTGTGGGTAATGGTGAAGAATGAAGAGAGTTTATTTATTTTGCTTAATTTGCTTAATAAAATTTACACACCGCTTGATTGGAAAAAAAACCCATGCCTTAAAGCGGTTTACAAAGAGATAAAACAATACAATCAAGAAAATGTTTACAACAGTACTTTAAAACATACAAAAGTTAAAATACTATAACAGATTAAAATTACCTCAAAGCATCAGTGTAGGTTTTTCTAAACAATAATGCTTTTAGCAGGCGTCAAAGAGTACAGTGAAGGCACCTGCTTGATCTCAAATTGGCAAGGAGTTCCAATGCATAGGTGGCACCACACTAAACAATCAAGTTCTTACAAATGCAGGACGGGTATTATGTGGTACTTGTAGTAGTGCCAGTTCTGCCGATCAAAGCGGTTGAGTGGGCACATGTGGAGTAAGCAGATTTGGTAGCTAAACTAGAACCAAGTTGTTAAGGACTTTATATGCTAATAGTAACACCTTGAACTTGGCCCAGTAGCAAATTGGCAAGCAGTGCACATCTCTGAGCACAGGTGTTACACACTGACGAGGTATCTTAAGTAGACATCAAGTAGATTGTTGATTTAGGAAAGCTGGAAATCCTATATAATAATCTTGCTATGTCCCTGCATCCACTTTCTGTGTGTCACGGAAGTGCGTTCTGCGCATGTCACAGAGGGGACGCAGGGATTGGACAGCAGAGACCACTTCCGCCGCTGCCTTTACTAGATGCTCCCGCTGCCGCCATTACTGCTTACAACGCCAAGTGCGGGGGCAGGGGCGCGAAGCGCCCCTGCCCCCGCCGCCGGCCACCTCCGCCGCCTTGGCCGCCGCTCCCCCCGCCCCCGGAAAAAAAAGAAGAAGGGGGAGGGAGCCCCTCTCCACCCCCCAGCAGCGGACAAAGCAAAGAGCGGGGGCGCCGCTGCCCCCAGCCTCCTCCTGCCGCCCTTCCGTTGTTGGAGCGGAGGGGCGACAATGCCGCGCGCTCTCCTCTCCCTCAGCCCGTCCTTCCTTTTATTTCTTCCTCCTCCTCCCCTCTTCGCTCTCCGCCGCTCCGTCGCCTGCCGCCCGTGTCCTTCCTGCGCGCCCGCCTTGGCGGGGAGGGGAAGGAGGGACGGACGGAGCGGCCCAGCAGGGAAGGAGGGCTACTGCGCGCCCTGGCCGGGAGAAGGCGAGCCGGCCGCGCGGACCTTTCGGCAGCGTGGGAGGACGGGAGGACACTCTAGCCCTGTCCTCTCGATGCCTAGGCGGACACAGCGGGCGCGAGAGGGAGAGAGCTGCGGTTGCTTCCTGCCCGCTGTTTTGCTGCTGTTGCCGGTCGCGCTGTCGTGGCAGGCCGTCTGCCTCGCCGGGAGGCCAGCCACCCTCTCAGCCCTCGCGAGGGGTGTCCATGGGGGAGAGAGGCGGCGGCGGGGAGGGAGGCAGGCGGGAGCAGGCGCCCCTTCGCGGCCTCTGTCTCTGTCTTTCAGCCTTTCTCTCTCTCCCTCTGGCCGCCTCAGCCTCTTCCAGCCGCCGCTGTCGCCGGGCCCAGCTCCGGGGCTGCCCTCGCTGCGAAGTAATTGGGAAGTGGGGGGGGAGGGGTGTGTGTGTGAGAGAGAGGGAGAGAGAGAGAGGCGAGCTGTGTGTGGAGGTGGGGGGGAGGGTGGGGGGGGAGGGAGGGAGACGCGAAGGAAGCGCCTCGGGTCCCCGTCGCCGCCTCTAGCGGACCACGGCTCCTTAAAAACCAACACTTTTCCTCCTCCGAGGAAGGTTTCGCTTCTTCCATTTGCTGCCGCTCCTTCTTTCTTGCTCCTTTCCCTTCCTCGCGCTTTTGTCCTCAGAGCAACCCTGTGAGGTAGGTTAGGGTGAGCGAGAGAGGGACTTAGGGGCGGCGTCGGGGCCGGAGAGCTTTCTAGCGCCTGTTTTTGTAACAGGCTTAATTTACTAGTTCAGGCAATATTTCAGTACCTTGGACAGAGCACTGGAGCTCTAAAGGCAGAGTCCATCAATGCTCTTCTTAGTAGCTGTGCACAGGAGTTCTACAATGCGGCCCAAGCATTGCTCTTGCCTTGTACACATGCTGGCTATACTGTTAAGCCTGTTGTTACCTTGAGATTGTGTTGAGGCAGGATGCTGAGGGGTTTTGGGCAAGAGGCACCTCTCACATTTAAGGGTGCCAGAGATTACCTAGGTGGTCACAAGATTTGATGATGGACGATGCGATTCCGAAGATTCTTTCTCTTCTTCAGTGGAAGAACCCATGGAAATGTGCTGTTCAGTGACTTATTTTCTGCAACAGGAATTTTCCTCCAAAGAGGAGATCTACAAGTCTGTAGCTGGTTCTTGAGCCTGGTGCTAAACTGTATGAGAGAGTGTTCCCTCCAAATAATGTTAGCCTGGAAGGAAGTCTCATTAGTTTTAATGGAACTTATTTCCACAAAAGTGATGGGCTTAGTTTTCATTTTACCTGGAAAGTGACAACCCCCCCCCCCCAATGTCTCCTTCCCCCTTCCCTGCATCAGCGCCGTCTTATTCTCTGCTGCTGGTTATGTTTTTAGCATTTATGGGTGATATTATTTTGACAAGGCTTGTAGCAAAAAGGTAATCATCAGTGTGCTGTGCTGTTTTATGAGGTAATAATCCAGTTCCTTTATTTGAATAAACTGCTTGGCCTTTGGGCTCCTAGTCTTCACTTGGAAAAAACTAGATTGGATTATTGCTTTGTACAAGAGAGACGTCTTCTTGTTTTGATTTATTATAAGCCTTTGCCAATTACTGATCGCTTGCCCTGCTCCTGATTTTGCCCTGCTCCTGCATTTATATTTTGGCAAACCTGTAGTCAAATATTGATATTGGAAAAGTCTCTGACGGTGATCCTATCATTATATTCTTATGATAATTCTCATTATAATTTGAAAGTTTGCTGCTAGTGACCTGGCCAATTCTTGAAATGGAAGCAGTCCTAAGCACTTGAAAGGGAGTGTGTTTGGAATCAACACAACTTGCTTCAAAGTAAATAGGAATGCAAAATTAAAACTGACTGCCTCAGAAGGACTTGACCTTTATGTTCAAGTGTTAGGAAATAATGGGGGAACCACTTGATGACTTTGAAGCAGTGGACAAGAGTGGGGGATTAAATGCTGTTCAGTTTTCTACCAATGTTGTACTCCCAAGGGAATTTTGTTGTCTAAGAACAAAAAATGAGTGCAAATCAAAAGGCTTTCCACTTATGATCTTCAGGTTTTTTTAATAAAACATTTCAAAAATTTAACCCCCCCTTCTCATCAGTGTCACAAGGCAGCTAACAACAACAACTTTTGAAATAAAATAACAGCAATAATCTGTAAAAACAACTAGCAACAGCAGATTAACAAAACAAATAAATAAAAAATTAGTTTGAACTGATTGGGGTATTAGTTGAGCTGATTGAGGTCAGCAGCAGAAAATTTTCCAGTGCTTTGTGGGGGGGGGGAATCTGTTTCGTAAGTTCATTTGAAACAATGAATTGATTCCAATTGCAAATATTCATACATTCATTAATGAATCACTTCCTATGAAACACCCTGAAGCAGTTTCACAATACAATAAAGACACACACACACACACACACACACACATCACACACACAACAGCATGTTTATAAAACAAATTTAAATCCAATCCTGACTGGGATAAAAATATCTTCTGGCACAATTCTAACCCTAGATCGAAGCAAGGTTTAAGATGTGGTGGATCTCTGGCTCAGTGAGCAGGTTCCCAGCTCACTCTGGTTACACTTGCATAACCTAATCCGGGTTTAGCCAGAGATACGCCGGAGTAACTCACTCATCCTGGCTTATCCTGGTCTAAGTCAAGGCTTGTAGAACAGGTGCCATCATGTTATCATCCGTCTGTCTTGGGAGACAGTGGAAGAGTGCAGTACCTGCTGTGGCTGTAACTGTGGCTGTAACATTGTTATTGTTGCATTATCAGCACTGAAGTAATATCCCCTGGCGCAAGCCTGGGTGCTGTGTTCTGGGCTGCCCAGAGGATACAACCCCACTCTCGACCTCACTGGTTTGATTTAAAGGAAAGGAAAGCAATACATTTGGCACTGATTTAGCTGCAGGAGTTGCTGGAAGGAGGCATCCAACTGTCTTGGAGACTCCACTCCAGATTTGTGTAGGGTTTACTCGTTAGCCTTTTCTTCTCCCAAATATGTCTCATAAGGCAGCAAGTAAGCCCTGAAAAATAGGTGTTCCAGGGAGGGGGAGGGGGATTTATGCTGGATCCTAACTGTACATCTTGATAGCATGACTTGGCAACCTGGTGGAATTTATGCCAGTGAAAAGGTATAATAATAATAATAATAATAATAATAATAATAATAATAATAATAATAATTTATTATTTATACCCCGCCCATCTGGCGGGGTTTCCCCAGCCACTCTGGGCGGCTTTCAATCGAATATTAAAAACAATACAGCATCAAGCATACAGAACTCTGTTTAGTACTAATTGTTCTGTGTCACAACAATGCAATCCCACATGTCTACACTGGTGTTGTAAGCCTCAAGGTAATTGAAAACTCTATTTTAAAGCCTTGTTTTCCATCTGCCAGGCTTAGGCTGCCTCAGCCAGTGACTGCCCAATGCCTGAATGTAGTTTATGCATTCTGTGTACTTTATGCTATCTTAATTTGAATTACGATGACTCCCCAAATATGGATCACACCATTAGAAGGCTTGTTGAAAGAGGAAAGCCTACAACAGACACCGAAAATTATCACCACCATAATAGAATCATATTGTAGAGTTGGAAGGGACCCCAAGGGTCATCTAAGCCAGCTCCCTGCAATGCAGGAATCCTCTGCCCAATGTGGGGCTTGAACCCATGACCCTGAGATTAAGGGTCTCACCATCATTATATTTATTTATATTCCGTTATTCTCTCAGAACTAGGACTGAAGGTGGCTCACAAAAGTCAAAACAAGCGGGAATAAAACACAGAAAGCTAAAAACATAAATGATCATAGTTAAAAAGTTATTGCACTATAATAAAATTAAAATGATATTAAAGCAAATCTATTAAATTCCAGATAAAAACAGCACAGCACTATTAAAAGCCCTTTCCGTAAAAGCAGTTAGCTCCCTAGAGCCTGCAAGAATAAAACAGTCTTCACCTTCCAGTAGAAGGACAAGGAGAGAGCAAGTCTAGCTTCTCTCGGAAGGGAGTTCCAAGTCTGGGAGCAGCCACTGAGAAGGCCTTCTCCTGCATTACCATGTATTGTGAAAAGACAACAAACCAGTGCTTGTTGGATACCTAATGGGAGGGAGTTCCAGAGTGTAGGTGGCACCACACTAAAGGCGTGATACTGACACCTTGCAGAAGGGCCTCTTGATAAGATGGCATCTGCTGGTTCCCTCTATTGCAGAGCATAGTGATTTGTTTGGTATGTAGAGCGAGAGAGGATCCTTCAAGTATCATGGTCCCAAGCTATTTAGGGCTCTGTACACCAATAATGGGATGTGGGTGGCGCTGTGGTCTAAACCACTGAGCCTAGGGCTTGCCGATCAGAAGGTCGGCGGTTCGAATCCCCGCGACGGGGTGAGCTCCCGTTGCTCCGTCCCTGCTCCTGCCCACCTAGCAGTTCGAAAGCACGTAAAAGTGCAAGTAGATAAATGGGTACCGCTCCGGTGGGAAGGTAAAACAGTGTTTCTGTGCGCTGCTCTGGTTCGCCAGAAGCTGCTTAGTCATGCTGGCCACATGACCCGGAAGCTGTCTTCGGACAAACGCCGGCTCCCTCGGCCAGTAAAGCCAGATGACCGCTGCAACCCCAGAGTCGCCTGCGACTGGACCTAACGATCAGGGGTACCTTTACCTTTACCTTTACCTTTTTACACCAATAATATCACCATGAACCTAGCCCAGTAGCTAATCGGCAGCTGGTGCAGTTATTTCAACAGTAACATAATAGGATGATGCTCTTCTGCCTCAGTGAGCTTTTTTTTTTTAATCTAAAGAATATTTATTTTATTCTTCACTGTGACTGCCTCCAAAAAATAATATTGGGAAAACCCCCAAAGAGGGGTACATACAGTGACTGTGGTAAAACAGAGTTGAACAATCCCGGGAGTGAGGAACAAAAGTAGAACTGTCTAAGCAAAGACAATTAAACTAAAAGACCTGCGGAAGGCATATCCTTTCTTCTTTGAGTTTTAAACTGAGAAAGTCCCTTGGAATTCTAACAGATTGTGTCTCAGGTACAGGCTAACAAGAATGAACAGGAGGACTACAATACAAAACCTTCACTACAGAACGCTGTACACACCTGTTGGCAAAACCCTTCCCTCAAAACCCCCTTAACCACAGTGTCTATTTGCTTGCTTGCTGAGCTTGTCTGCGGAGAAGGACATAGGTCTTCTCCTTTATCCAGTCTTTATTGTATGGCTGGTATGTCCGAGTATCAGCACGATAAACAAGGCAGCTGAGGTCAGCCAAGTCATCAATGAAATCAAATAACTGGCTAATATATGTAACTGAAGGGCTGTTAGGATTCATTCTCTTCAGATGCTCTTCATACATTTTACAGACTCCTTCCATTCATTCATTCATTCATTCACTCACTCACAGATTCATAATCAGCATAAGTCCTGCCTTCTGGTCGTTTGGTAGGTTGAACAAGCAAAATTGTGTGAGACATGGCGACTTGTTCCGTTCGGCTCAGGTGCGAAGCTGGGGGGTGAGCTCAAATGCTCACCCCCCAGTGAGCATTTGAGCTGCCACATTCTGTATTAGCTCTGCTTCAGGCAGCAAAATGTATTGGGCTGTTGCTAGAAGAGGCATTCTCTTCTGTGCAAGGATAGGAGGGGATGCCTCTCCCTTTTAAGGTGATGTTTGCTGTGACACATGCACATATCATTCAAAAATGAAAGCTTCCTTTTGAAAACGACTGGTTAATAGTATAGGTAAATGATAGGTGACCACAGTTCAGTTCTATATTTACACTAGCTGAGCCGGCCACGCCTTGCTGTGGCTGATTTGGTGAGATGCAAAAGTAAGATACAGTATGAAAGAGAAAGCGTATGTTTACTTACAGCTTTTCTCGTTGAAGTTCAGTCTGTGTGTTCTCCGTTTGCCCCTCCCGTTTTTGTCTTCGTTTCTACAACTGTTTATTACTACTATTTTAGTCTATGAGGTTCTTTGTCCCAGTAGTGTTTGTGGGCAGTCTGTCTGTCGATTGGATGGTGGTAGTGATGTCGGGAAAGGAGGAGGAGGGGTCAGAAAGAGGTGTGTTGTGTTGTTCTGTTTAACGTCCACTGGAGGGTGCTATATTTTTTGCAGAAAATCACATTTTTACCTGGGAAAGGTGTGGTATTTGTGCAATGTAAGTACATATGATCATTCCCATATGGGCACGGAACGTTGTGTCCAAATTTGAACGGAATCGATCAAGGGGTTACGGAGAAAGGCGATTGTTAACAAACATCCAACTTTGCAGGGGCTTGTTTAGCTCAATTAATGAGGGAGAATTCCAACAGCAGGTTCTTGGTGTAGCTTTTTGAAGACTATAAACGTTTTATAGCTGCTGCAGGGGAAATGATCTTAGAGCTGTTCTGCTAAAACTACCCACTGAAGTTACATCCAGAAAGGAGAGATTTGATAGCTTTTACTGGGCTCTTTTTAAAAAAAAGCAAACAGAGTTCCTTGAGGATAGGATGGGCATTTGGAATAAAAATTAAAAACAGTTTTCAGTTGGGTCCAGCAAGGAGCTCATATATTTTCTCCATTCTTATGTCAAGAACATACAAATTGAGAACTTAACTTAGAATTGCAGAGTTGGAAGATACCTCAAAATGTCAACTAGTCCAGCCCACGGTAATGCAGGATTTGCCATAGAAGTGATAGGAGAATGAGCTTCATGCAGGACCACAGATAAGATAGATAAGATAATTTATTGTCATTGCACAAGTACACAATGCTATACAAGTGCAACGAAATTGCATGCCCCCCGTAAAAACAGAAAGAAAGAAAAAACAAAACAAAAAGCAGCATAAAACACACACACCCCAAAGAAAGCCACACATATTATCTGTCATATATCATATGACATATGTCATATTATCTGGTTACAGCGTTTAAGATGGTTATAGCTCTTGGGTAGAAACTGTTCTTCAATCTATTTGTTCTTGATCTAAAAAAGCCAATGCAATTCTGGGCTGCATCAATAGGAGTATAGCATCTAGATCAAGGGAAGTAATAGTACCACTGTATTCCGCTCTGGTCAGACCTCACCTGGATTTGCTCTCAAATCTGGAAGATGAAGACCAGACTCCATTGGAAGATCTCTCCCTCATCACAGTTGATGAGGTATATGAAGACGAGCAGCATAGTCAGTCCTCCGGGAATGTGCAGGCGACCTTGGAAGGGACAGCACGTGTAAGAATCCCGACCAAGCCTAAGAGGAGACGTGTAGTGGTGATAGGGGATTCCCTACTGAGGGGTACCGAAGCAGTGATCTGTGGGCCTGACAAGATGTCTCGAGAGGTATGCTGTCTCCCCGGGGCCAAGATCCATGATGTTACAGAACGGCTGCAAGGAATAATAAAACCTACGGATAAAAACCCCTTCCTTTTAGTCCATGTGGGAACCAATGACACCGCAAGCCATAGCCTCCAGAAGATCAAAAGTGATTATGAGGCTCTGGGCAGGAAGCTGAAGCAATTAAATGCACAAATTGTCATCTCATCTGTCCTCCCAGTTGAACGCCGTGGCCCAGGAAGAGAGGGGAAAATAGGAGAAGTGAACAACTGGCTTCGCAAATGGTGCCGGCAGGAACGGTTTGGATTCTTAGATCACGGCCTGCAGTTTCTTGAAGATGGACTTCTGGCAAGTGATGGGCTGCACCTCACAAGGGTTGGGAGGAATGTTTTTGCCAACAATCTCAAAAACCTCATCAGGAGGGCTTTAAACTGACTTATGTGGGGGAGGGAGACAGTGGTCCTGAAGGTAGGAGTCTATCAAATGCTGAAGATGATCATCCAAAAGTCAAGGACCAAATGGAGCAAACAGCACACAGACCTAGTGGTGGGAGGAAAAAATCCTTAAGTAGGAGACTAGGGGGAATGATCAATGGTTTTCAATGTCTGTATACAAATGCACAGAGCATGGGAAATAAACAAGATGAACTTGAGCTCTTGATACAGCAAACTAAATACGACATAATAGGCATCACTGAAACCTGGTGGGATGAGTCTCATGATTGGAATGTAGTAATAGAGGGATACAATCTATTTCAGAGAAATAGACCAAACAGGAAAGGAGGAGGAGTGGCATTATATGTCAGGGATGTGTATACCTGTGAAGAGATCCATGATTTAAAACTTCAAAGCCAAATTGAGAGTATCTGGGTCAAAATTAAGGGAGAGAAAAATAACAGTGATCTCATTGTGGGAGTTTACTATAGATCCCCGAGCCAAACTGAGGACATAGATGATGCCTTCCTGGAACAGATGACCAAGCATTCAAAAGGAAATGAGATAGTAGTAATGGGGGATTTCAACTATCCTGATATTTGTTGGATGTCAAACTCAGCCAAGAGCATAAGGTCGAACAGATTCCTCACTGGCCTTGCAGACAACTTCATTGTCCAGAAAGTGGTAGAAGCAACAAGAGGATCAGCCATTTTAGATCTGGTCCTAACCAATAGTGATGACCTGGTTAGTGGGGTAGAAGTGGCAGGATCATTAGGTGGGAGTGATCATGCTCTTCTGGAGTTTATTATACATCAGAAAGGAGCAACCAAGCATACTAAGACTCAAATTCTAGACTTTAAGAAAGCCGACTTCAGAAAACTTAGGGAAATGCTGGATGTGATCCCATGGTCAGTAATACTAAAAGGGTTGGGAGTTCATGATGGATGGGAGTTTGTTAAAAGGGAGATATTAAAAGCACAACTTCAAGCAGTACCAATGCGACGAAAACATGGAAGGTGCCTAAAGAAGCCAGGGTGGCTATCTAAAGAACTTTTAACTGAGTTAAGATTTAAAAGGGATATGTACAAGAAATGGAAAAAGGGGGAAACCACCAGAGAGGAATTCAAACAAATAGCCAGCACATGTAGAGACAAAGTCAGAAAAGCTAAAGCACAGAATGAACTCAGGCTTGCTAGAGAGGTTAAAAGCAATAAAAAGAGTTTTTATGGGTATGTCCGTAGCAAAAGGAAGAACAAGGAAACAGTGGGGTCACTTAGAGGAGAAGATGGTGAAATGCGAACAGGGGACGCAGAAAGGGCAGAACTCCTCAATACCTTCTTTGCCTCAGTCTTCTCCAAAAAAGAAAACAATGCCCGACCTGAAGAATATGGAGCAGATGATTCAGCAGGGGAAACACAGCCCAGAATAAGTAAGGAGGTAGTACAAGAACACTTGGCTAGTTTAGATGTATTCAAGTCTCCAGGGCCAGATGAACTACATCCCAGAGTATTAAAAGAACTGGCAGAGGTGATTTCAGAACCACTGGCAGTAATCTTTGAGAATTCCTGGAAAACAGGTGAAGTCCCAGCAGACTGGAGGAGGGCAAATGTTGTCCCTATCTTCAAAAAGGGGAAAAGAGAGGACCCAAACAATTACCGCCCAGTCAGCCTGACATCAATACCAGGAAAGATTCTAGAGCAGATCATTAAGCAAACGGTCTGTGAGCACCTAGAAAGGAACGCTGTGATCACTAAAAGTCAGCATGGGTTTCTGAAAAATAAGTCATGTCAGACTAATCTGATCTCATTTTTTGACAGAATTACAAGCCTGGTAGACGAAGGGAACACTGTGGATGTAGCCTATCTTGATTTCAGCAAGGCCTTTGACAAGGTGCCCCATGATATTCTTGTAAAGAAGCTGGTAAAATGCGGGCTAGACAATGCTACCATTCAGTGGATTTGTAACTGGCTGACTGACCGAACCCAAAGGGTGCTCATCAATGGCTCCTCTTCATCCTGGAGAGAAGTGACTAGTGGGGTGCCACAGGGTTCTGTCTTGGGCCCAGTCTTATTCAACATCTTTATCAATGACTTGGATGATGGGCTTGAGGGCATCCTGATCAAGTTTGCAGATGACACCAAATTGGGAGGGGTGGCTAATACCCCAGAGGACAGGATCACACTTCAAAATGACCTTAACAGATTAGAGAACTGGGCCAAGGCAAACAGGATGAATTTTAACAGGGAGAAATGTAAAGTACTACACTTGGGCAAAAAAAATGAAAGGCACAAATACAGGATGGGTGATACCTGGCTTGAGAGCAGTACAAGTGAAAAGGATCTAGGAGTCTTGGTAGACCACAAACTTGACATGAGTCAACAGTGTGATGCAGCAGCTAAAAAAGCCAATGCAATTCTGGGCTGCATCAATAGGAGTATAGCATCTAGATCAAGGGAAGTAATAGTACCACTGTATTCCGCTCTGGTCAGACCCCACCTGGAATACTGTGTCCAGTTCTGGGCACCACAGTTCAAGAAGGATATTGACAAGCTGGAACGTGTCCAGAGGAGGGCAACCAAAATGGTCAAAGGCCTGGAAACGATGCCTTATGAGGAACGGCTTAGGGAGCTGGGTATGTTTAGCCTGGAGAAGAGAAGGTTAAGGGGTGATATGATAGCCATGTTCAAATATATAAAAGGATGTCATATAGAGGAGGGAGAAAGGTTGTTTTCTGCTGCTCCAGAGAAGCGGACACGGAGCAATGGATTCAAACTACAAGAAAGAAGATTCCACCTAAACATTAGGAAGAACTTCCTGACAGTAAGAGCTGTTCGACAGTGGAATTTGCTGCCAAGGAGTGTGGTGGAGTCTCCTTCTTTGGAGGTCTTTAAGCAGAGGCTTGACAGCCACCTGTCAGGAATGCTTTGATGGTGTTTCCTGCTTGGCAGGGGGTTGGACTGGATGGCCCTTGTGGTCTCTTCCAACTCTATGATTCTGTGATTCTGTGATTCTGTGGAATACTGTGTCCAGTTCTGGGCACCACAGTTCAAGAAGGATATTGACAAGCTGGAACGTGTCCAGAGGAGGGCAACCAAAATGGTCAAAGGCCTGGAAACGATGCCTTATGAGGAACGGCTTAGGGAGCTGGGTATGTTTAGCCTGGAGAAGAGAAGGTTAAGGGGTGATAGGATAGCCATGTTCAAATATATAAAAGGATGTCATATAGAGGAGGGAGAAAGGTTGTTTTCTGCTGCTCCAGAGAAGCGGACACGGAGCAATGGATTCAAACTACAAGAAAGAAGGTTCCACCTAAACATTAGGAAGAATTTCTTGACAGTAAGAGCTGTTCGACAGTGGAATTTGCTGCCAAGGAGTGTGGTGGAGTCTCCTTCTTTGGAGGTCTTTAAGCAGAGGCTTGACAGCCACCTGTCAGGAATGCTTTGATGGTGTTTCCTGCTTGGCAGGGGGTTGGACTGGATGGCCCTTGTGGTCTCTTCCAACTCTATGATTCTATGATTCTAATTGTTCTATATCTTCTACCCGAAGGCAGTGGTGCAAAGAGGCTATGTCCTGGATGAGATGGATCCTTTAAAATATTGTTAACCTTTTTAAGGCAACGGGAACTGTATAGTTCTTCCAGAGATGGGAGAGGATGACCAATAATATTTTGGGCTGTGGTTAAAACTTTTTGAAGAATAGAAGAATAGGAAGACCACAGAAGAATAGGATACCAACTTTAGTCTCCATAACCGTCACTGCCATTTTCAAACAAAGTTTCATATCTGGTGGGACAGTAACACCTTCTGTGTAGTTTAGTGGTTTGTGTTTCAAACGAAAACTGGGGAGTATCAGGTTCAAATCCCTTCTCAGCCACGAAGCTCTCGCTCTGTGAACTTGAGCCAGTTACTGTTTCTTGTCCTCACCTATTCACAAAGTTGTTGTGAGGCCAAATGGGAAAGGGGAACCATGAGCTCCTCTGTAGAAAGGTGGGATATAAATCACAGAATCACAGAATGGTAGAGTTGGAAGCAACCCCAGGGATCATCTAGTCCAGGGGTAGGCAACCTTCGGCTCCCAGATGTTTTGGGACTACAACTCCCATGATCCCTAGCTAACAGGACCTGTGGTCAGGGATGATGGGAGTTGTAGTCCCAAAACATCTGGGAGCCGAAGGTTGCCTACCCCTGATCTAGTCCAGCCCCCTGCAGTGCAGGAATCTTTTGCCCAGTGTGGGGCTCGATTCCACAGCCCTGAGATTAATAACAATAGCTGGGCTTTATACAGTGGTCCCTCGACTTACGAAGTAGTTGACATCCGAATTTTTCGATTTACGGATGAAAAAAGTGGCTGCACGCCTACGAATTTTTCGACTGAATGGAAATCGTTGCCGGTTTTAGATGCGGTTTTTTTCGACTTACGAATTTTAGATGCGGTTTTTTCGACTTACGAATTTTTCCGAATATTTTTTCTCCCAATGCATTCCTAGGGGAAATGGCTTTTTTCGACTTACAAACTTTTTGACCTACGAGTGTCCATTCGGAACGGATTAAATTCGTAAGTCGAGGGACCACTGTACCATGATAGTGCCTACATAATGTACATTTAATGTGCATAATTTCAGTGGCATCTTCATGAGACAGCTGAAAATTGATGTCCCAGGCTGAAGAGGATTTAGAATTATCTCTGTAATTTTCCACAATCATTAAATATTTTAATTTACAGTGTTTTATTCTAGTGGCTCAGAGTGGACAACCAAATTTTATGTAAATGGTTTTAAATCCCTGTCACTAAAAGGCTAACAATTTTACTAAAAAGGAAAACTAAGAATGCTGAAATATAGTTGATACAATTCAGAGGTCTCCAATACAGAATTTTTCTTATTGCTATTAATGAAGCTCATATGCCCAAATGTGAAATTTCCTGATGGAAGTTACCAAAAAGTGTATTAATTTATGAATGAAGCAACTCCTTTTTCAGTAGCAATGGCAAAGTATCAGAAAGTGCACCTTTTGAGGGGGAAAGTATTGCTACTGGCTGTGCAAGCAATGCATTTCATTTTAAAATTCATAATTACAGCAGTGTTTTCCAGTCCAAAATTGAACTGAAAATCTTGTTTATATACACATTTCCTTTGCATTGTTATAATTAACTTATCTTTTCGTTCCTCAAAATACTGGGGGCTGGGCTGAGCCATGGTGGGCATGGTTCCTTCTTGACGATGGATTTCAGAAGACCCTGGATTTGGCTAAAATAGCAGGGGCAGGGAGTCAGAGTGGGACTTGGGGATGTTATTAAGTGCCCCCTACTTTGCTCCTCATAATTTGAGCCCTGCATCTATTAGACAATAATATGTTGTAATATTTGTGTGCATGGCAAACCATATTAGTGCTAATACTGTGAATTGACAACATTATAATTCTGAAGATACTGTATGTTCAATTCTACTGGTTGATTGTTTTAAACTGTTTGCTTTGCTAATTATGATGTTGAGGCTGTCTTATTGTCTCCTGTTGCTGTAATAGCTAAAATAAACAGTTTTCCTTGAACCCCAAGGCTTAGGTTTCATGGTTTTCACATGTGGGCAGTGCAACTTGGCCTCCCATTTGCAATCCCCTGCTGTCACTGTCCAAAGCCTAGGACAAAAAGAGATGACAACATGGGACTTTTAATTCCTGATCCTTTAACAGAATTGTCACACATATTAAAATTATTTTTTCTGGCTGAAATCCAATGCTCACTTACATTAAGTAAGCGATGGTTAATACAGTGTGACTTATTTCTGGATGAATGTGCATAGTATCACATTGTCAGTCATGAGGACTAGGTGCTTATTCTTAAAAAATAAAGCTGGCATCAACTTTCAGCAAGAGTCTCTTCTGCGGTCATGAGATCGTCTGGAACTTGGGGTAGTATATAGCTCAGCTTATTGCCCGAAAAGTTAAGGTGAGAGAAAGGAGTTGGGCAAAAAAAAAAAAAAAAAAAAAATATCCATAACTTTGAAATTCAATTGAATCCTGAAAGAGTTAATTAAATTTTATAGAACAGAGCGCCTTTTTCCTCTGGCTGCATCTTCACACCTTTTATTAACCTCCCCTTTATTATCTACATTTCACCTGGGAAATTAAATTAAAATTACATTTCGTAATGATTCTATTTTTCTTAATGATATTTAATGACCTCACAACTCTGTATGTGTTTTAATGAGTTGGAGGAAAGCTTATAGTTTCTGCTAAGAAGCAAGCTACAGCTGTACTAAAGGCTGGGCTGACTTTCAGAGTGGTCTTTAGATTTTTAATCCACTTTCTCACCAAAGGCTTAGGGCGGCTAATGCTTAGAATAATGTAGCATTTTAAGTATTGCATGTAAAACTATGCAAAACTAAAATGAACCATATCTCCTATATACCGATAATAGGTTTTATATAATAATCTTTTACACAAACATGGCCATTGGTTCCTTAAGTGTCTTTCATTTCCTACAATGAAAGGAAACATGGCCATAGGTTCATTAAGACACCCTTTCATTTCCTAAAAGTTAGGCTTTGATGAGTGACAGCTGTTGTTCTATCCTTCTTCCAGCTAGAAAAAAATTAGCTTGTTCCAGGTGGAGGTGTTTTGGACTTGTGTGGAACTTTTCTGATAACTTTTCTGCTATGTCCTTTAACTCTGTAGGTTGAATGTTTCAGGCTGTTGCTTAATTTGGGCTGCAATTCTAAACATACTTACTGGTACTTGGGTTAACAGACCATTGAAAGAACAGTTGCATACATAAGATTGTGTTGTGCAATTTCCAGAGGCCCAATCTGTGCCAAATTTCTAAGGTTCCCATGATTCCTTGTTTCTTCGACTGTGGTGTTCGCCCAAGAATGACCAACAGGAGTGGTTGTTTGGCGACCACATACCGGTAAATGGTACTGTTATAAACCGCTGTTACCAACACCGCAGGGACTGCGTTATTTCTTTATTAGCAACATTGTACTGGGTACTGCACAAAGAACAGGAGATAAGACAGGCATAGGCAACCTTGGCCCGCCAGATGTTTTGGGACTACAACTCCCATGATCCACAGCTAACAGGACCAGTGGTCAGGGATGCTGGGAATTGTAGTCCCCAAACATCTGGCGGGCCGAGGTTGCCTATGCCTGAGATAAGAGGTAGGTGCACGCCCTGCCCAGAGGGCTTACAGTCTACACCAGGCATAGGCAAACTTGGCCCTCCAGATGTTTTGAGACTACAATTCCCATCATCCCTGACCACTGGTCCTGTTAGCTAGGGATCATGGGAGTTGTAGGCCAAAAACACCCGGAGGGCCGAGTTTGCCTGTGCCTGGTCTACACCAGGCAGACAAATAACGGTACAGGGATGGAAAAAGTTGAAAGCATGAACATACATGTACTGAGAATGGGATTGTGAGGGGTGGGTGGATAAATTACAACAGAAGGTAGAAGTCTGAAGCTATGGTAGTGGTTTGATGAAGAAGTAACTTTAAATGCTCAGAACTAAGCATGGATAGAGTGGTCTTTCTGCTCAGTGATGCAGTATTTCAGGTATGTTTTAGATCTAGTTGACTTCAGCCATCTTTTGGAATGAAACATCAAAAGAGAATTTCCCTCCCGTACCCATCGAGATTAGGCTTTTGGGGATAGTGGTCAAGGGGAACATTTCCCACATCCAGTTTCCTCAACTCTGAACATGAGAACCAGTGCGCCACTGTTTTTGAGCACTGTGCTGTTGATGGTCAGCCCATGGTTGCTATGGAGGTGATGGGAGAAAAACCTTGAATTAAACTGTTTTTCTTTTTTAAAGTGGATTAAAAACATGAATTCTTAATCCTTGTTATAATGAGCTGAGTGGAACATAGAATCAAAGCATCTCCAAGCCTAATTGGGACCTCCACCAAACAAACACAGATTACCTGTCCTTTGTCAGTGGACAATAATGGCAGATAAAGGGAACCTGCGGAGCTCACATTGTGGAGGACGACCAATTCTGACCTTGGGTGGCTGAGGGTAGCTGTTGTTGGCACAGGAGGTGCTTCACTGTGATGTTTTAAAAAGGAAATAGCTGCCCCAACAGTGCCCTAATTGCATTTAACTCCTGTTGACAGACTGTGTTGTTCTTACCACCGGCTTCACACATATAAAATCATTAGTACTCAAAGATGTCCAGATTATTTACTAACTTCACTGAACACAAAACTGTATTTGAATAAATGATGCAAGGCTCCTAGATTCCCCTGGAAAGCTGGTTATAGCAAAAGCTTTTTCTTTACATCAAATGCTGTCTTCTGGAGTTGTATGCGGCAGTCTCTAAGAATCTTCCCTATTCCCTAGGGGGCTTGTTTTAAACCTCTCCTGTTGGCACATGTTCCCTTAGCATGCTAATGAATTCCGAATCCCAGGGGGCTCCTTTGCAGAGTGTTTTCTTTTTAAAATCAGCTTACACACTGTTAAAACCCACAAAAGAGGCACAGCTATCTTTTGGGGAGTTGACATAATGTGCGCAAAATGAAAAGATGATCAACATCTAATATGGAGGGGAAATATGTGAAGCATAACATTTCTGCTCTATAAATATATTCTGGCTGCTTGGACGTATCTATATATGAAACAGCTCTTCCATGCAATTGGATACGATGCCTTGGCACCCTGGGGCAGCTGTTCAGAGACTATGATGGCTGCATTCCCCCTCCTCCCTCCCCAGCCTGTGGTTTGGCTCCTTGTCTGTTCCCAAGGGGCTGAGAGGGGATTGCTCCTCTCAGCCAGCTCTGTCCACTATTTTACTGATGGCATTCATGCAGCCTGTGTAGTGGGGAAGGTGGGATGCCCTGGTCAACAGCATCTTATTGCTGCTGTTCCAGCATTCCCAGGGGCTGCCACTGAGTAATCATCATCATCATCATCATCATCATCATCATGATTTATTTATACCCCGCCCATCTGGCTGGGTTTCCCCAGCCACTCTGGGCGGCTTCCAACAAAATATTAAAATACAATAGTAATTGTTCTCCCTCCCTGTTTGCCATTGGCAATGACACAAACCAGCATCTAGGTAGGTGCTGTGCTTTAATGTAGAGCAGGCACAGGCAATCTCGGCCCTCCAGATGTTTTGGGACTACAACTCCCATGATCCCTAGCTAACAGGACCAGTGGTCAGGGATGATGGGGATTGTAGTCCCAAAACATCTGGAGGGCCGAGTTTGCCTGTGCCTGATGTAGAGGCTACTTGATCAGGTGTGTGCAACCTCCTCCTCTTGAGTTCTTTGGGACCAGAGTACTGTAATCACGTTTTGGTTCAGGCATTATGAAAGCAAGTGGCCGGTTTCGGATGATCCATCAGGGATTGGATGGCACACACTGCTGAGCCATTGCAGAAGATCTCATGTTTGCAGTGGGCTGCAGGCGTGCATACTGTGTGTATACCAAGCAAACAGGCATTTCTGCCAGGAGGCTTTTTCCTAGCACCAAAGGAAACAGTTGTTTCCAACCAGAGGCAAATTAATTCAGCTGGACAGGCTGATGATGACACCAAGCTTAAGATATATGTTACTTTGCTCCTGGCCAGCGTTTTCTGTATTTATAAAGATTTGGATATATATTTGACGGTGTATAGAATTGCACTTTTGATAGTTGGCCCAATTATTTTTTGTAGTACTAGAAAGCAAACTTTTCAAGCTGAGGTTCTAGATGAGTAAAACAGATAATGTGCACTAGCTGAAGTTTACCTAGTTGAATCTGATCTCCAGAGCAAAGAAACCAAGTAGATGTTGGAGAGCCGATATGGTTCTAATTAGACTAGAAATAGCTAGGTCATATTGAGAAGATTTATGTTACAAATACTTGCTGAATACCTATCAGCCAATGAGAAATAAATTCTGCATTAACAGTGCAAATATCTGGCATTTTTGTATTCTGAGAACAGTAATATCTGTCCCTTCTCTGGAGCTGAACTGGGATTGTCCCTGTTAAAACCTGCAAGATGCACACATCTGAAGAAGTGTGCATGCACACGAAAGCTCATACCAGTAACAAACTTAGTTGGTCTCTAAGGTGCTACTGGAAGGAATTTTTTCATTTTAACTTCCAACAGTTACTTAACAGTCTTGTTAGTGAATATTGGGAGTGAGTTGGGCATTGAATCTCATATACTGTATGCAAAAAATTGCTGTTCCTTCTGTTTTCAGCTCCAGTCTGTTGTTTTCCTTCATAGTTTCAACAAGAGCAGTGACAGGAGTTGCACACGTGCTTCCTGCTGCGTTTATCCTTTCTTTGTTTTGCTGTAACTTGCAAAAGAGGACTTGTACACTGTGCACAAGGGGGTGAAGACACCTCATCATAGATGAGATGCATGAATCCAGTGCTGCACTTTGCAGGAAAACAATTAATTAATTATTGATTTCTGTCATTTATAAATCTCTTCCTATGAAACATATCAAAGTGATATAAAAATGTACATGAAACATATAAAAACCGTAAACTACTTGCTTATATAAAAACAATTGAAAAGCTGTACTGTATATCTATATCTATAACAATGCTGATAGTGCCTCAGTTTCAACCGCTTCTTAGACAAGTGGCAGTTCTTTTTAAAATGTGCTGCATAAGTAGTGAGTATAAAACTCTAAATCATTCACAAAGGTCTGCTAACATTCATATTGAGATTTACATGTGTAGTCCATTTTATACTCCTAGAAGTGTACTCCAGAGAATTATAGCTTTTTATTAACACTGTAGTTATCTGTTATCCTGTATATTATCTCTGGTACATATTAGTATTACTATATAATTTACTCATAAAAAGGCAGTGATTTGTAATGAACAGCAACAAGGAAAGGGCAGATAAAGAAGAGCTTGGGCAGACACAGCTGACATAATAGTACCAGGGAAAATAAACCGCCTGCCATACCTGATATTTCGACATCTCTGCTCAAGGAAGCAGATTTATTTATTTGCAAATTTATAATCCATACTTTCATAAAAAATATAGCAAGTATATAAGAAGAAGAATAAAATTTAAAAATCAGTAAAAACACCAATAAAGCAACAATAATAATTTTATTATTTATACCTTACCCATCTGGCTGGGTTTCCCCAGCCACTATGGGCAGCTTCCAGCACATTTAAAAAGATAATAAATAAGTATAAATAAATAAATACTGATTGGGTAAAGGCCTGTCTAAAGAAAAGCATTTTCACAAGACATCTGAAAGGAGGGGTGGTTCCTGCCGAACCTCTGCTGTTCCCCAAAAGGCTTTGTCCTTAGTAAAGGCTGATTGAATCTCAGGGGTGGGGAACCACCAGAAGTGCTTCATCAGGGGATCTCAGTTACCGGTACTAAGTTGGAACATAAGGAATCAGGCAGTCCTTAAGGTATGTTGAGCCCTAGTTGTTTAGGGCTTTGTGGATTAACCTTGGACCTGTCCTGGTAGCAAATTGGCAACCAGTCAGGTCTCTCAGTAGAGAGAGGCAGATTGAGACAGTCCCATGGTTGCTGTGGAGGCCATGAAATTTGGAGCCGGTCCAATAGCAGCCTCCGCATAAATGTTGAAGTCAACCAGAATTATCATCCAGGATCCCTTCAGCACTATGCTTAGGACTACCTTGCCCAGATGGGTCAGGGGGGTTGTTGGACAGCTGTGTGACTGATACAATAATAGCATCCTTAATTTGCCTCTAAGACCCGGTGCCAGATTGGAGGTGATCAGGAAGCTCTGACGTCCGAGGCATGGGGAGTCCATATATATATATATATATATATATATATATATATATATATATATATATGGAATTATTCCAAATTATATTTCAAATTACAATCCAAATTAATTATGCAATTCCCAATTAAAAAACAAAAACATTCCAATTATGCCTAATTATTATTATTATAATAATATATATATATATATATATATATATATATATATATATATTATAATAATAATAATAATTAGGCATAATTGGAATGTTTTTGTTTTTTAATTGGGAATTGCATAATTAATTTGGATTGTAATTTGAAATATAATTTGGAATAATTCCAATGTGATTTGTATTGGAAGATTTAATAAATAGATTCATCCTCAAAAAAAAAAAAAAAAAAGACCCGGTGCCAGATGCAGGCCCTCTATATCTGCTCCAGGGCAGAGAGGGTTCCTGGTTAGATAGAACAAACTCCGGTGAAATATGTCCCCCTCACCTTCCTGACCCTTTAGCTTGTGCTGGTCCTGTGCTGAGTATCCAGTGAAGCAGAGCTGGGTAAAATCTGGACCAGCCATCTCTCCCCACCCCTAAGTCACAGTGATGCACACCGGGTCAGTACCCTCCTCTGCTATTAAATCATGTACAACCATGGTCTCATTACATACTGACCTGCCGTTTAACATCAGTTCTACCATGCTGTTGGGGACAGTGGCACCCAGCGGCACCAAGAAGCTGTGGGGAGCCAGACATGGACATTGGGTGCAAGCATCTATTGTCCCGTGTGAAGATTTGCGAGACACTTCATTCAATGCAAACTCTAACATGATTATTTTTGCCGATTCAAGAGTAGAAAGTAAAAAGTAGGTCAGCTCTGCAGCTGGTACCTGAAGTCGAGACATACCTTAGCATTCCCCAGGGACTCTCCTTTTATTTACTTGTGCTGGCTTTGAAATACACAGTCGTGGGGTGAGATCTACTAACCTGGAAGCCCCCAGACCAGAACACATTCATAAATTTAAAAATATGTACATATATTTATTTATGGAAAACAACAATCTGAACAAGTAGCCATTTACTATCCCAACCAAGCATACTTTATTTCCCCTTTTAATAGCTATCCTAATTTCCATTTTTTTTTACCCAAACTGCTGCTCTCTAATATTGCTCAGTCCTCTCACACTTTGTCTGAACTGTCCCACTTCCCCCATCTTTCTCAGTGGACACTCCACTTATCACTCACCAGACTCCACCTACAGATTCATCACACGCCCTTGCTGACGCTCATTCTTCCACTCATTCATCTGCTACCATGCTGCTACTTCCAACATTTATTTGGTTCCGTGGGCTGTGCAGAACTGGTGCTGATTCTGCTCAGAAGACTTAACATCCAGCTAAGCTGTGCTGGAGTTTTGATGACTCCAGATCAAGGGATGGGATTTTTTCCTTTCCTTTGTAGAACATGAACCGTTCCCATTCCCCCCACTGTTCGATAACATAAACAGGAGAAAAAAGGTAGTTGACAATTCCCCCATGACCCCTCCCCTCCCCTCCCATGTCCCATCAAAGGTGCTGTCAGAACGCTCTTCACACCGCATTTGATGCCTTTTGCCTCTTGGCAGGAGGAGGCATACCTCTTCCATCAAAGCTTATATATGCAAACTTGTATGGTGCAAATGTATGCCCCCTAAAGCTTTGCTACAACACTGTAAGAAATTGGAACATGTTGACTTCTGCACCGCTGTGCTCGGTGTGTGATACCTAAGAAGTGCGGAAAACTTTTTTCTTTTTGTCGTTGCTGTTAAATGTTCTCCTTCGACTTCAGAAGCTTCCTGGTTATTTTGCTGAATATTTGTAAGTCTTGTCAGCTTCTGAAGAAAGCACTTAAAGCTGGTGGAGAATTTTCTTTGCTGCTCTTAGACATTTCCCTCTGTGCTTTCAAAGGCTCTGCAAGGTATATGCTTGCATCCCTATCTATCAGCACTGCCAGTTTCTCTTGGCAATAACAAAAGAAACATCCCATGATCCTCTGTGTCAGTTTGTAGCCCTTTGTATTTGTGCAGAATCCCTGACTTGTGCTTCTTCCTCCTGCTGTGGAGTCTGTTTGTTGTTTCTCCTACCGATATCACTCCCTTTTAGTTAACACCTTTTAAAGGAGGAAGCCATTCATATTCTGGAAGAGAAGACATAACCAACCCAGTTTGTATATTTCTTAGGACTGGATTTGTTAGTCATAGAGCAGGAAGGCACCCTCAGCAGATATTCAAATGATCCAAGTAAATGTAAGGTAAGTACTGTAATATACTATAGCAGTCTTGATTTCAGTCTTTCACCTTAGTAGCACCACAACCCAAGGAACTGTAGATCTGGGAAGCAGCTACACATTTTTGCCAGACTGCTTGTCCCTTTGCTCTTGCTATGGCTTTATTGCAAACCTGGAACTAGGATTTGGAGTTATTAAAGCTGTAGTCCCCCTTCATGGATCACTGCCTTGTCGTGGTGAAGGGGCTTGAATTACTCAGGGAAGCTATGGACAGGTCAAGATGGAAAGGTCGTAGTGGAGAGTTTGGACCAAACGTGATCCACCTGGAGGAGGAACTGGCAAGCCACTCCAGTATCCCTGCCAAGAAAACTCTATGGACAAAGACAACAGGCATATAAAAGTTATGACGCTGGAAGATGAGCCCCTCAGGTCGGAAGGCGTCCAACATGCTACTGGGGAAGAGCGGAGGACAAGTACAAGTAGATTCAGAGCTGATGAAGCGGCTGGGCCAAAGCCGAAAGATCGCTCAGTTGCGGATATGCCTGGAAGCGAAAGGAAAGTCCAATGCTGTAAAGAAAAGTATTGCATAGGAACCTGGAATGTAAGAACCATGAACCTTGGTAAGCTGGATGTGGTCAAAAATGAGATGGCAAGAATAAACATTGACTTCCTGGGCATCAGTGAACTAAAATGGACGGGAATGGGCAAATTCAGTTCAGATGACTATCATATCTACTACTGTGGGCAGGAATGCCGTAAAAGAAATGGAGTGGCCCTCATAGTCAACAAAAGAGTGGTGAAAGCTGTACTGGGATGCAATCTCAAAAATGATAGAATGATCTCGATACGAATCCAAGGCAGACCTTTTAACATCACAGTAATCCAAGTTTATGCACCAACTACCAGTGCTGAAGAAACTGAAATTGACCAATTCTATGAAGACTTACAACACCTTATAGAAATGACACCAAAGAAGGATGTTCTTCTCATTATAGGGGATTGGAATGCTAAAGTAGGGAGTCAAGAGATAAAAGGAACAACTGGCAAGTTTGGCCTTGGAGTTCAAAATGAAGCAGGGCAAAGGCTAATAGAGTTCTGTCAAGAGAACAAGCTGGTCATCACAAACACTCTTTTCCAACAACACAAGAGACGACTCTACACATGGACATCACCAGATGGGCAACATCGAAATCAGATTGATTATATTCTCTGCAGCCAAAAATGGAGAAGCTCTATACACTCAGCAAAAACAAGACCTGGAGCTGACTGTGGCTCAGATCATCAGCTTCTTATAGCAAAATTCCAGCTAAAACTGAAGAAAGTAGGAAAAACCACTGGGCCAGTAAGATACAATCTAAATCAAATTCCTTATGAATACACAGTGGAAGTGAAGAACAGGTTTAAGGATTTAGATTTGGTGGATAGAGTGCCTGAAGAACTATGGATGGAGGCTCATAACATTATACAGGAGGCAGCAACGAAAACTATCCCAATGAAAGTGGCTGTCCAACGAGGCCTTACAAATAGCGGGGGAGAGAAGGCAAGCAAAATGTGAGGGAGATAGTGAAAGATACAGGAAACTGAATGCAGATTTCCAAAAAATAGCAAGGAGAGACAAGAGGGCCTTTTTAAACGAGCAATGCAAAGAAATAGAGGAAAATAGCAGAATGGGAAAAACCAGAGATTTGTTCAAGAAAATTGGAGATATGAAAGGAACATTTCGTACAAAGATTACCACAATTAAGGACAAAAGTGGAAAGGACCTAACAGAAGTAGAAGACATCAAGAAGAGGTGGCAAGAATACACAGAGGAATTATACCAGAAAGATATGGAGGTCTCATACACCCCAGGTAGTGTGTTTGCTGACCTTGAGCCAGACATCCTGGAGAGTGGTCACATGGGCCTTAGAAAGCATTGCTAACAACAAGGCCAGTGGAAGTGATGATATTCCAGCTGAACTTTTTAAAATTTTAAAAGATGATGCTGTTAAGGTGCTACACTCAATATGCCAGCAAGTTTGGAAAACTCAGCAGTGGCCAGAGGATTGGAGAAGATCAGTCTACATCCCAATCCCAAAGAAGGGCAGTGCCAAAAAATGCTCCAACTACTGCACAATTGCGCTCATTTCACACGCTAGCAAGGTTTTGCTAAAAATTCTACAAGGCAGGCTTAAGCAATATGTGGACCGAGAACTCCCAGAAGTGCAAGCTGGATTTCGAAGGGGCAGAGGAACCAGAGACCAAATTGCAAACATGAGCTGGATTATGGAGAAAGCTAGAGAGTTCCAGAAAAACATTTACTTTTGCTTCATTGACTACGCAAAAGCTTTTGACTGTGTCGACCACAGCAAACTATGGCAACAACAAACTTGCTTCCAAAGAAGAGTGCTTAAGATTGCAGCATGATGCTTGCGTGTTAGTACATAGTAATACCAGTAGGTATATTTAGGATTGTAACTGGCCTGTGTGGCTATGAACCTCAACATACGTTCCCTAGAAAAACACTGAAGTGAAATCAACAAGGCTTAGGGCTCCTCCACACCCCCATTTACTCTGCTGCTTTCCCCTGGGGAAACCCAATCTTTAGGAGGCTCTAAATAACTCGGTGATTGTGCCTGATGTCTTTCACTCGGTTTTTGCAAAAAAGATAGAGAAAAGGTCTTCTTTTAATCAAGGGACGACAACACGAAGGTCAGCCTTAGAACAACAACAACAACAACAACAACAACAACAACAACAACAACAACAACAACGAAGAAGAACATTTCCTATCCCCCTTTTATGAAATGAGAGGATTATCCTAATTTCTTCACGTTCACTACCCTGTTAAGAAACAATTTTTTCTCCAATGCTTTTTACAAATCAGGACCTTTCAGCCTGTCTCTCTGCTGTCAGCCTTAGTGTCCGTCTAATAATATAAGTTGTCTTTAGCTGCTTTCCCCCTCTTGTTTTAGCCCCCAAGGTTGCAGGGGGAAATCACATTGAAGTACAGTGTTCTTCTGTATAGCTGTACAAAAGGAGAGAATAGTTGTGGCTCCCCTTGAAGTGACCTAGTGCAATTACGTTTCCTCCCTGATGAGATGTGACTGTGTGTTGCTGTTCTGTTCCTAGTGTGCTTTTGTTTGTGTTCTCTTATAATTACAGGGAGCAAGATGGACAAGCTCTGTATGCTTTTGAAAAAAAACCCTATTGTTTCAACACAGACATCTGTACTCAAGGTCTGAACACTCTTCCCCCCCACTTTTTGTTTTGGAGGGAGGGGGCGGAATTAGCCTTCTTGCATCATACTTAACCTTTTGCTGTTCCCTATTTCAGCAGTGCTTGGTTTTCCGCAAGGAACTTGGAGGCAAAAAAATGTCCAGTGTTTATTAGCATTTGCCTTCCTTCTTGGGATAGGTTAGATTTTTAAAATGTGTTTATAGAACATTGTTTTTCTAGGGTCCTGAATAAATGCATCAAGTGGCACCGAGTGCTTAGTGTGTACAGCTGCCAGTTAATTTACTTCTCATCCTAGTCAATTGAGATCCAACCAACCTTGCAAACAAGCCCGTTAATTTGACTAGCCCACAAACATAAGCCCCCCTGCCCTTGTGTGGACTACAAGAAAATGGTGACCAGCCTTTGTAATCCTTCCCAGCCTGGTCGTCTGAGGCATTCCTTACTTGCCACAACCAGGCAAGTGTCTTTTGCTTATCGTATTTTCAGCTATGCTTTGCAGCTCTTGCAGTTGTGGGTACTCGCAACGAGGCTTTGTGCTGCAGTTTCTCTGGTATGTACAAAGAGGTTCAGAGAAGTCACTAATAGTCAGTGTGAACTAAAAAGCAGAAAGCAGCAGAAGAACCTGAGCCATGAACAATGTGATACACTGGTAGAAATGGCCAGCTCCTTTTAAAAATTATAGATACAGGGGCATTGTTCCCAAGAGTCAGGATAATACAATTCTGCTTTGATCAGTGCCTCTGTGATCTTGCTTATATAGTTTGATAATGGTGGTGACCAGTAGGAGGCTACTGGATGGAGTTCAGGTTGAAATTTGGGATTCTTGCATCTAAAATCTTAGTTGCGTTTTTGCAGCAGCATAGACCTGCTTTCCTCATTAACCTATCCCCACAAATTAGAACAGTAGGTTTCAATAGTAGGTCACAACGAGGGCTTTTTCCCCAGCTGGAACTCGGCAGAACTCAGTTCTGGCACCTTTCAGGTGGGTGCCATTGCCATTCTAAGAAAACAAGGGAGGTGTTCATGGTGAGTTCCGGCACCACTTTTTCTAGAATAGCACTGGTCACAACTCACAAGTGGTTTTTGAACTGACCTAAGAGGGGTTTGCGACACTGGTGAGAGTGGGGAAAGGGAGAGCGAACAGAAAAGGAGAAAGGGAGGATACGATGGAATTTGATCAATAGATGTAAGATGTAAAGGTAAAATTAATACAGGAGAAAATGAAGTCTTATCTAGAAGGTTGGAGCTTAGTGGTGGGTTCTGCATCTGTAAAGGCTGATAGCAGCTGCTTAAGAACAGGCATGCCACCCTCTTCTCTTTAGTTGCAGGAACTTACTGCTCTTGACTTGAGGGAGAGCAATGCCAAATTCTGTATTGGATAACCCTCTATTAAATAAATTTATTGATGATAAGCTGAGCAGCAATGTTTAGTGAATTTTCAAAAGACTCTTTATAAAATTAAAGTCATCTTGATATATTTGGCTTTTAACATATTTTTTTGTATTTTTTATAGTTGTTTTTCTTTTTGTAAACCACCCTGGGAATAGAAGTAAAGAGTGGCATAAAAATACTTAAATAAGTTTTCAGTTCTGTCACTAGTAGCCAGCATAGTCATTGTGCCTTTGGATAAGTTTATATAAGTAAGAAGAAATTAGTTTTGCAAGGGGTATGATGAGAAAGAATGAGAGAAAGTAACTTGGTATTGATTGCTGCTCTTGAATTGTGCTTGTAATTTTTATTTGTTTGCAACTTGGAAACTTTTCACAACAAAAATCAATGAAGAATATTCTCATTTGCTTCCATAATTGCAGCACTGTCTGTTTGCAATTCTTTTACATTTCCAAGCTGGAGAGTAAAAAATGGTTCTTGAAAATGATTTTTGAAAATGAAATATTGTAGTCAGCATAACAAAGTAAACTGGCTGACATTTCTGGATAAATTGAATCAGTTTCCAAATGAGATGCTTCACCTGATGACCACTTTTTTCTACTTTGGACTTTCTTCTTCTAAAAAAAAGTATCATTGAAAAGAAGCATCAATATAGGAAATCTCCAGAAATGTCTTGTTAAAGGAATTATTTAAGTTAGTAGGGCGTGTTGCTTTAGCTGCCCTTAAACAAGCAGTCATGCATTCACTACTGAAGAAGCCCACCAGCACCCCATGGTTTACAACACTTAAAAGCCTGGTCGCAAACGCCACTTCATGGGCAAGGTGAGGGAGTGAGTGGTGATGGAGCAGTTATAACTGTAGAATAACTGAAGGATACAGACTACAGTATGTCTGGGTTCAGGCATGGTTTTTGGACCGAATCAGCCTTGGTTGGCCTGATGGATGACCTGTATTGAGAGTGATACATGGGAATGCAGTTTTCCATCTGCTTCTCAATCTTTCTGTGACTTTTAACACCATTGACCATGGCAACCTCCTGGATCAGCTCTGTAGAATGGACATTGTTTTACAGTTGTTCCTTTCCTCCCTAGTCATTGGGGTTTTGGGGCTCAATGTGTAATCAGCTGTTGATATACAGCACTATTTCTCTACAACATCTGAGTCAGGAGAGGCTGAGCGTGATCAGGGATGATGGAAATTGTAGTCCAAAAGCAGCTGGAGACCCAGGTTTGGGAAACCCTGCTCTAGAACATTGTATGGATGTAGTTTTGGTATGGATGGCCCAGAAACTGAGTTTGAACCTCAGGAAGACGGAGGAATTGTGAATGGTTCCTGTGTTTGGGAGGTTGGCTACTTGCAAGTCCTGGATAGGGTTGTTCTCCCTCTGAAAGAACAGGTTTGTACTTTGCAGCTGCTCCTGGATCCAACTCTGATACTTGGGGCTCAGCTAGCCTCAGTGGCCAGGAGTGGCTTTTACCAGCTGCAGCTGCTACTTCAACTACGATCATTCTTGGACAGGGATACCTTGGAAAGGTGAATCATTCATTGGTAACCTCAAGGCTTGATTATAGCAATCAATCAATTATAGTTTGATTGATTGATTATATGTGAGGCCACCCTTGCATCTGGTCTAACTACCAGCTGTAAATTCAGTATTTTAGGTCCAGTTCTGTGGGACTCCTTCCCATCCTGACTGAGATTAGACACATACCATCCTGGTCTAAACCACTGAGCCTTGGGCTTGCCGATCAGAAGGTCGGCAGTTTGAATCCCCACGACAGGGTGAGCTCCCGTTGCTCGGTCCCAGCTCCTGCCAACCTAGCAGTTCGAAAGCACGTCAAAGTGCAAGTAGATAAATAGGTACTGCTCCAGCGGGAAGGTAAACAGCGTTTCCGTGCGCTGCTCTGGTTTCGGTGTCCCGTTGCTCCAGAAGCGGCTTAGTCATGCTGGCCACATGACCCGGAAAAACTGTCTGCGAACAAACGTCAGCTCCCTCGGCCAGTAAAGAGAGATGAGCAACGCAACCCCAGAGTCGTTCGCGACTGGACTTGACTGTCAGGGATCCTTTACCTTTACCTCTATCCTGACTTAAAAGGCACTTAACAAAGACTTTCCTATTACAGCAAACATTTTAAGGTGATTTTCTGTTTCTATGGTGCTTATTCTTTCTTTGTTTTTTAAGTACAAATTTTGGAGGGTAGTTGTGTTTTGGCCTGCTTATTAAGTTGGGAAGTGCAAATTGGAAGGTGAATCAAACAAATTGCTCCCCCATATCCCAGAGTGGCTTTCAAAAATCAGAAGTCAGTAGTAAAACAGCCCCCACCTTCTCAGGATTATACTCTAAAAGGCATGACATGACACAAAAGGAAAAGGGAAGGGAAGGGAAGGGCGGAAAAAAATGCATGCTCCAATTCTTACAAGTTGTAATGGCCGGCTGAGATTGAGCTGCTGAGGGAGGTTGATGAAATGACTGTTGCTAAGTGACTGTTGAGGGAAGGCCAAAGGCAGCTGGTTTCTCAGCAAAAGTGATAGAATAGTCTTGTTTCTGTGCTATCCTCTTCTCTACTGCCTGATGAAATTTTTGCCATTAAAACATGGAGACATTTTGACATGTAAAGACTTGCATTGCTGAGACCCAGTATAATGACCTCCTGTCATCCTAGCATAACACCTGCAATTAACTTATAACACTGTCTGCACCAAGTTGAGCACACTGAAAGAGGTATTTTCAGTTCCCGTCCCACAAATATGGAGCTCCTTGAAGAGTCTCTAAAGTTATTTAGTTTGTTCTGTTTTCCTCCAATTCTGTGTTCCTGTAGTTGTCCCCTTTCTATGGAACTGCCTGCCTAGTAGTGGTTGCTTTTGCTTCAGTTTGTGGACTGTAAGGAAGGCTTAACAAAATAAAAAATAAAAGAATTATAAGGCTTGTGAGTCTCTTCTCTTTCATAATTTCTCTATGGGGGATGGCTGGTGGCTTTATCTATGGCTAACTTTTATTTTATGCTCTCTTTCATGCTATCTCTTGGGCTTGCTGATTGGCAGTTCGAATCCATACAACAGGGTGAGCGCCCGCTCCTCTGTCCTAGCTTCTGCCAACCTAGCAGATTGAAAGCATACCAGTGCAAGTAGATAAATAGGTACCACTGTGGCAGGAAAGTAAATGGCGTTTCTGTTTGCTCTGGCTTCCGTCACTGTGTCCCGTTGTGCCAGAAGTGGTTTAGTCATGCTGGCCTCTTGACCCAGAAAGCTGTTAGTGGACAAACGTCGGCTCCCTCGGCCTGAAGCTAGATGAGCGCCGCACCCCATAATTGCCTTGGACTGGACTTAACCATACAGGGGTCATTTACCTTTTTTACCTTCATCTTACCTGTTGGAGTGTGATTTCATGTTTTGTAAACTGATTCGGAGAAGTATTAAAATGATAAATACATAATGACAGCAGATGAGTTGAAATAGTTTGTGTTTCTGTTAATAATATTTTCTCTCTCTTATTGGCTTATAACTGACTTTTATAGATGCTTTATGCATTGTTACTTGGCCAGAGCCCTTTGGAATTGTCGGGGCTAGCAATACACAGATGCATCAATATATCTTCTAAGTGTGAAAAATAGAGTGTGCATTTTTCCCAAGGAAGAGATGGCATTTTTCTTAGAATGGGAGATGCATAGGAAAGGAACTCTTAAGTTAAGCAATTCATAAGTGAGTCTGAAACTTCACCCCATGTTTTGGGCAGAACAAGCAACAGCCTGGAGTCAGGAACAATGCGTCTGTTCAAATTGGGCCAATTCTACCTTCAGTCAGTTTGCGCCTTGTGGTTTTCTGCATGTATTTTAGAAAAGCAGCTCTCAGATATTTGAATTGCAAATGATGATGGAGTTTAGCATCTTTTTTGAGAGGTATGGCACAAGCATCTGAAGTAGCACTTGCCAGACTTTTAAGCGTCAACGCAGCAGAAAGCCAAATGATTTCCGAAAAAGGAACATTTCACGGAATAATTTATTTGATATGGCAAAGCCGTTTGTTGTATAATTTCTGTCCTGTTGCTATGGGAACCCATTTTAGTGTTGCAGTGATTGTTAATCAGGATTTGCAGTTATACCATTTTCATCGCGGGGTCCTATATCCTTATAGATTGAATCATGGTTCTCATTGACAGTGGCATAGATCAACCATTATTGCAAGATATAAAATGGCATCAGCCTTCCTGTCATTTTTCTCATTATTACCAGAAGCAAAGACACAAGTTTAGCTTTTCCAGGAAACTCAAGAGTGCTGCCTGCCCCACTTAATGCCTTTGATCCCTGCAGAATTCCGGCACAAAGAACAGGCTTCTGGTGCACCATACCATCACTCCAGAAGAGAGTGATTTAAAGGGACAGGATGCACTCTTGTGTGCAAAGAGCATCTTCAGCCAGAGTATTCACGAGAGCAAATAAGGCATGGTGACTTTGCCACCAGCTTGAGGTCATTTGTGGAACGGTCAGCACATTCTGCCTTTTATAAAGAGGGAGAAATTCAGGAGGAGGCAAGAGAAGAATTTCTTGTTGGGCTTAGAAAAGCCCAGATGTCTAGCTGATGTGCTGTTTGGCTTCCTATTTTACACCCCCCAACACCCGTCACCCTTGCATTGTATAGGAAACCTGAAGTTGAGAAGCTCCAAGTCCTTTCATTGTAGGGCAGTTGGCCAATTGAACATGCAGGTTTTAAAGCTTGTATCAATGTAGTAGAAGCGTCAAGTCAGTGGCACTGGCTATGATCCTGCAAACGGCACATGCAGTTGAGTCTGATGTGTAAAGGCCGGCAAGTTCAAGCCGTTCTCTGGGTCAGCGTGGGAAGAACATAAGAAGACATGCTGGATCAGGCCAGAGGCCCATCTAGTCCACCATCACAGTGGCAACACGATGCCCCAGTGGGAAGCCTGCAAGCCTGGTACAGCACTCTCCCTACTTGGGATTTCCAGCAGCTGGTGTTCCCACTCTTGACACCGGAGGGAGAAAATAGCCATCATCATTATATCCTTATCATCCATGAATTTGTGCAGTCCTCTTTTAAAGCCATCTATGTTGGTGATCAGCACTGCATCCTATGGGCCTGAGTTTCCATAGTTCAGCTATGTCCTGTTTGGAGCATTGCCGCTTCCTGTCTGTCATGAATCTTCTAACATTCAGCTTCAATGGATGTCCACGGGTTTTAGATGTGGGAATGTTGTGGGTAACAGGAGAGGATATATTGATTCTGTATTACCCTATTGCAGAATTATTCCTTGTGTAGTTACTTTCTTTTTAGTTGTGCTTGTGAGAGTTACTGTTCTTCCTTTAGCCTAATTTCCATGATGACAACTGCTGTGGAAAAACATGGATGTTGTTATGATGTATTGCACAACAAACATGATCTTGCAAACTGCAGAAACTGTCATGAGCATAACATGCAAGCATGCACACACTCTGTTTTATACCAGCACCAGAAATTAGACTCTTTTTTTGGAAGCCTAATGGAAGTAGGGAGTGGTCTTCCTAGAGAGTGCAGCTGGGAAGGCAAGAGTTAATCTCACCTTCACAGCTGTACTCTCCAGGAAGATCATCCCACTCCACAAATAGGCTTGAAGAAAGCCTTATATTGAAGCAAGAAACCCCCATTTCAAGCTTAATTGTAGTGGGGAAGAAGTGATTTTGGGAGTAAGGGTGGTGGTGGAAGTTATTCAGTTGCGTTAGGGTAACTTCAGTGTTTGCCTCAGTATTCATAATGTGCAGAGCTGTCCAAAACCACGCTTGGCTGGATCTCTAGTTGCTGGCTACTCCAAGATGCTCCAAAAATGCTAATATTCAAATATCTTGCAGGGAAGAATAAAGGAAACTCTGCTCATGGTGTGCATTCTTTAGCCAAGTTCCCTGCGGATCCAACCGCTTAACTCTGGCTCTTCCATGGATGACAAGATATTACACAGAATTTTCACTCTAAGCAGGCCAGTGTAAGCATGGAGACTAGGTGAAATCTATCCACATTTCTCAAAGGTGCTCAAGGGGAGGCTCTTGAGTGCAGTGGCAGAGTACAGGCTTTGTATATAGAAACCCCCACAGCCAGTCCTCTGCATTTCCAGTTAAAAGGATTGCTGCCAATGTGGCAAAGAAAACAGGGCCTGAGACCTTAGATCTGTCGCTGCTTGAATTATGGTCTAGGGCAGATATCGCATGGAGAATTGTAGAGTTCAAGTAAGGAGGCAAGACCTGGGAAAGCTCCAAGTAGAGCTGGGAAAAGTTCAGGCTAGATACAGGCAGTAGAGCAGGCATCCCCAACCTTCGGTCCTCCAGATGTTTTGGACTACAATTCCCATCATCCCTGACCACTGGTCCTGTTAGCTAGGAATCATGGGAGTTGTAGGCCAAAACATCTGGACGGCCGCAGGTTGGGGATGCCTGCAGCAAAGTATGAAGTGAAGGCCTGAAACTAACTGATGATTTAGATAGGCTGTGGGTGGGTCAAAGTTCCTTTGGGATCAGCTGTTGACTCTAGCAAGGCTGATTGGCTTCCTTCACAGGTGAAGGTTTGAAGTTGGTGTTCTTAGCAATGGAGGAGAGTAGAATGACCTCACATTGTGGAGCTTGTGGCACTGTGGATTTCTTAAGGTTCTTATGCGAAGTCCTCTGATGTTCGTTCTAGGGATGATACTCACACTCAGTCTTGTGCTTTATGGTGTCCTCAGAACATTCTCCAGGTTGTAGGGAATCCAATTACTGGGTCACAACAAGTACACAGTATTGGGTTAAATTAATCACTAGTCTGACTCCATATAAGGCAGCTTTCTATACTCACATGTAAGAAGCTATCCAGGAGTTATGCATGCCATTTTCTTAGGAATGGAAGAACCTGCCTTATACCAGATACTTGTTTATCCACCCAGCCCAGTGATATCTATTCACCTGTGTGCCTGCAAAGCATGGCATCTGCCACTGAATGAAGACCCTTTCTCCCATTCCATTCTGCATGGGTCAAGGGACTTCCAGGCTAAATTCAACCTGGGTCTCTGGAAATCATTAATATATCTGCTTCAGAAATCCCAGAGCAGCGCCGCCGAGAAATATACATTTGTCCAGTTTGCAGCTTACACGGCGTCTCAGTAATAACATTCATGCTGTTTCGTTTCTTATTGACACACATTCACAGTTTCTCTAATTTCAAGTCTGCTTATGGAAGCCAAGGACCTTCGTGTAACAGTTACATTTTCACTTGGTTGTCTTCCAGTTCTTCTGAGTGATGAATAATCAAAACATTAGCAAGGCGCAAGTAGCATTTTTGCTGCCTCCTTTTCCGTGTTTGCTTATCTTTCCCCCCTCATATTCAGCCTTGCACATGCCCAGCCCCCAACTGTAATTCTGATTGGCTAAATTAATTCCGCAGTATCCTGCTGTGAATAATTATGTTAATCCTGTGTAGAATCAGATGCCTCCTCCTCCCCCCAACCTTTGCCTATATTAGAATGTGGCAATTGTAGCTCACAGCTGGCTCATCAGAGGTGGCCAGTTTGGGAATAGGCACATCTGACTATGCTTAAATCTCTGCCTTGATTGCTTAAGACGATACACGCAAACTCCATGATTACTGTCATTTTGTATGTTTCACAAATGTGCCTCTTCCCCTGCAAAGCTGGGTTGTTTGAGAGGAGAAATGACTAGAATTGAGCCTCTTCTCCAAACTCCAGCTGATGAGGAAGTGTTGCTAGGCTTACTTTAACAATGAAATGATACGTGAATGTGGCGTTGATGGCATTGTTTTGAACAGATCGCTGTTAGGACACCGAGGCAGTTTCTGATTTTTCAGCTCTTGGGACAAACTGGATGCTATGGTGGCAGGCCTGTGGCAGGATGGGAGGTATGGCAGGGGCAATTTCAAGTGGAGAGGTGGCAACCCTCTTCCCAGGCAGTTTCTCCATCAACCAGGCTCATTTCTGGTCCCTTGAGTGCTCCTCAGATTTGGCAGACTGGCTTTCTGTCAGTCTTGATAAAGTAACTTTGGCACACTGAGGGTGGGGTAGTGCTTCCTGTAAGCAACAACCCAGAACTGGCTTTAAGCTTGAAGAGGTGTTGGAATTAGAGTATCTAGCAAGGGCACTGAAATGTGAAGGTATACCATGTGGTGCTCTCCATAAGTTGTTGGACTGCATAGTATAGTGTCTAGACGTCTAGTTTCCAGGTCAAGAGAAGTAATAGCATCACTCTATTCTGCCTTGGTCTGACCACACTTGGAATAATGTGTCCAGTTCTCAGCACCACAATTTAAGAAGGATATTGACGGGCTGGAATGAGTGCAGAGAAACGTGACCAACATGATCAGAAATCTGGAAACCAAGCCTTACGAGGAATGGTTGAAGGAATTGGGTATGTTTAGCCTGGAAAAGAGGAGATTGCCAAGAGATATGATAGCCATCTTCAAATATATTAAGGGCTGTCACATGGAAGATGGAGCAAGTTGGTTTCTCCTGCTCTGGAGGGTAGGACCCATACCAACAGCTCCAAGTTACAAGGAAAGAGATTCCAACTAAACATCAGGAAGAACTTTCTGACGGTAAGACCTGTTCAACAGTGGACCCTCCTTCCTTGGAGGTTTTTAAGCAGAGGTTGGATGGCCATCTGTCATGGGTGCTTTACTTGAGATTCAAGCATTGCAGGAGGTGGACTAGATGACCCTCAGGGTACCTTCCAACTCTACAATTCTATGCTTCTATGCAATTCCCATCTCCCATGACATGCTAGCTGGAGCCAATAGGAATTTGAGTCCTACAACTTCTGGAGAACACTGCACTGGTTAACCCTGTTCTAGGACATCATTGGAAATTTAAATGGTGACTGCCTGATGCTCATTGGAGTCCTTAAGGCTCATTGGAGTGCCTAAGGCAGTGGTCCTTGCTAGGGTGGGGAAGTAACCTAAGTGCTCACTTGTTTTCTGAGATGTTGTTGTCATTTAGTTGTGTCCGACTCTTCGTGACCCCATGGACCAGAGCACATCAGGCACTCCTGTCTTCCACTGCCTCCCGCAGTTTGGTCAGACGCATGTTGGTAGCTTCGAGAACACTGTCCAACCATCTCGTCCTCTGTCGTCCCCTTCTCCTTGTGCCCTCCATCTTTCCCAACATCAGGGTCTTTTCCAGGGGGTCTTCTCTTCTCATGAGGTGGCCAAAGTATTGGAGCCTCAGCTTCAGGATCTGTCCTTCCAGTGAGCACTTAGGGCTGATTTCCTTCAGAATGGATAGGTTTGATCTTCTTGCAGTCCACAAGAGTCTCCTCCAGCACCATAATTCAAAAGCATCCATTCTTCGGCGAGCAGCCTTCTTTATGGTCCAGCTCTCACTTCCATACATCACTACTGGGAAAACCATAGCTTTAACTATACGGACCTTTGGCAAATAAAGGATGCAAATAACCATCTGATACTCTGATATTTGATTAGCTAGGAGCTGAAAACAAGTAAGTAGATTCCAGAACAAAACATTCAGGCAAGTTGTCATTCTGCAGAATGCATCTGAAAAAGAAACATGCCATGTATTTAATCCATTGTAATGCTGCTTCTGGTTGGCTTATTGAATTTGTGTCTCGTAGCTGAAAATATCCAAGCTTCAGTTTTTGTAATTCTTTGCTGTATGCATAATTCATTTCAACCTGTCAGAATCTTTGCTCATGTGTCCTCTGATGATGCCTGCTTATTTCCATCTCATCTGCAGGGCAAGGGCCTATTGTTGGGTTTTTCTCTTTATTTGTTTACAATCTCGTAGGATGTGAAGGTGCTGCCTGCTTTGGTTTGTTTGAATATCCTCAGTTTTATATTATGGTAATATATTGCCTTTTACATGTTTTTAGCAACTGTGGTTGAGAAGGTGGCAGTTTTTATTCAAGAATCTCTTTTTCTGAGGTCGTAGGCAAGGGAAAGAAACTTCCAGGGGAAGAAACTTTGATGGATACTAGCATTCATGTTCACAGATGCATCTATCTAGACATAGATATATGGATATAGATTGTTGTTGTTCAGTCGTTCAGTCGTGTCCGACTCTTCGTGACCCCATGGACCAGAGCACGCCAGACACTCCTGTCTTCCACTGCCTCCCGCAGTTTGTTCAGACTCATGTTGGTAGCTTCAAGAACACTGTCCAACCATCTCGTCCTCTGTCGTCCCCTCCTCCTTGTGCCCTCCATCTTTCCCAACATCAGGGTCTTTTCTAGGGAGTCTTCTCTTCTCATGAGGTGGCCAAAGTACTGGAGCCTCAGCTTCAGGATCTGTCCTTCCAGTGAGCACTCAGGGCTGATTTCTTTAAGAATGGATAGGTTTGATCTTCTTGCAGTCCATGGGACTCTCAAGAGTCTCCTCCAGCACCATAATTCAAAAGCATCAATTCTTCGGCGATCAGCCTTCTTTATGGTCCAGCTCTCACTTCCGTACATTACTACTGGGAAAACCATAGCTTTAACTATACGGACCTTTGTTGGCAAGGTGATGTCTTTGCTTTTTAAGATGCTGTCTAGGTTTGTCATTGCTTTTCTCCCAAGAAGCAGGCGTCTTCTAATTTCGTGACTGCTGTCACCATCTGCAGTGATCATGCATAGATATAGATATAGATATGCAATTTACCAGTGCAGCCCTTGAACCACATATATTGGAATTTAGAGAAAGTTTATACCTTCTTGTTCTGAAAACAGGACCCAGAAACAGGAGTGTTTCTCCCTTGTACTTTGCACAGAAAACCTGTTCGTGGATTATGTTGGAATTGCTGTTTTCACGAGAGTCATCTAGCTGTGTGGGCAATGCAGCATGTTAGATCGCCACTCACAAATCTCAGCTGCAGCAACTCAGCAACAGTGGAATATGCCTGAGGGAATGTGCAGACTGGCTTGCTAGAAAATAAGCGAGTGGCCGAATACATTCCTTTCCTGTCCAGACTTGATTCAACACCTTGAGCATATGCCTTACAGGCCTGGTTGCCTCCTGTATCAGTTTATTGCGCTTTCCTAAGCAGCTCCGTCCCACAAGTCTTCCTTGCCTACCTACTAGGCAGCTGTACCAGGTTTCGGGCAGCCAAGCTTGCTCTTTTGGAAAAGTCAGTTCCTCCTGCTCCAGGGTTCCTTTGTCTCTTATATGAGTTTGACTCACACTGCGGGGGGGGGAGCTCTTTGGTTTTCTGGGCGCCTCTCTATTTTGTTTAAAAGTATCTCATGAAAGTAATAAATTATTAGTTCTAGGCTTCTCTTGTAGCAAGCACTCGAGTTGGTGACCAAAACAGGACTGCCTTCAGATGTCTACAAAAGGTCATGTAATTGTTTGACATCTGATGGGAGGGTGTTCCACAGGGAGGGCGCCACATTTTGCTGGGTTACTCCACTCCCATTCCTTCCCCCTAGTTTTCTACCTGTACCTTGCCTTCTTTCTTCCTCACTTTGTGTTTTAGGAAGAACATAGGAAGCTGGTCCATCTAGTTCAGCATTGTCTGTATTGACCACTCGCAGCGTTCCAGGATTTCAAGCAGGAGTCTTTTCTAGTGCTGGAGATGGAGGCTAGAACCTTTTGTATGCAAGACTTCCAGTTGACCGCGGCTGCAGTCGCGTCGTGGATCGGTAGGCTGGGAGCCTACAGTCCAGTCCATAGAGGGTGCAGAGGCAACCCGAGGGCCACGGAGTGCACCACCCCAAGGAGGAAAATTTCTGGGGGCAAAGGTGTGAGCGGCGCAGACAAAAGGGGACGAGAACTAAACGGAGAATAGTGGAGAGGAAAGACCCCAGCGCAATCACTTAGCCTGCCTTCTATGGATAGCCTCGAGACGGGGCTCAGCCAAGCGGTTTTTTACTCACATAAGGAGAGTAACGGGGAGCGAAGCTAAAAAACTGGTAAAGCTCAGACATTTATTTTAAAAGCTGTCGCTAAAGAGAAGGATTGCACACTCACCAACTTTAGCGAGACGGACAAAGAGCTGCTGGAAACTCGGGGAGCGACACGACTGTGGACAAAGCCATACGAGGGACGCTTAACGCCAGAGAAGTAGATAACCCCCCGCCCCCGATCCCCGAAGCCGTGCCTGGTCCGGAGGTACCCTTTACGGGGAAAGGACAAGGCGGAAAGCACAACAAAAAGACAGTCCACCGGCGGAGACCGGCGGGAACGAAGTAAGTGCGAACGGGGTGGAGGGAGAAGGGGAGGCTCTCACGACCTCCAGGTGATTAATAGAGCCAGCAGGGAACGACAAGGGAAACTGAGCAGTGGTGGCAAGAAGACCAGAGGAGAAAGGAGAACAAAGAAGATTGGGAGCGTGAGGAGGAGAAAGGAAGGAGGAGGAAAGAGGAGGAGGAGAGAGAAAAGGGAAGAAAGAGAAAAGAGAACAAAGTAAAGTAAAGATCGGCTGAGGGATAAGATGGCGTCAGCGTCTGTCTGCTGAATCACTGCTTGCAGATTCGATACACCGGGAGGTGGGAGGTCCCACCGGATCCGGAAATAAGGAAGGGAAGACAAGGCAAGACGCACAGTGAAAGGCAAGGCAAGGCATATAGACAAGAGAGGAGAAAGTAAGGAACAGCGACACCTGGTGGGCTCCCAATCAAATATATCAATCATACCAGTTACCCGCTTTTGAAGGCTTCTACCCTTTTTAAGGGGGCATGAAGACAACATAAGAAGAGATAGTCTCTCCCCCCGAAAATCTTAACAACCCCCCTAATAAGAAGGATGGGCAAAGAGTTGGAAGCAAAAAAGGCAAGAAACCCAACCAACGCGACACCATCGAACACCTCCAAAAGAGCTTCCAATATGGAGGCGGAAAGTGCGGACATAAGAGAACTGATTCTGGGCATGAAGATGGAAATAAATGAGAAAATGGACTCTATGAACGAGAAATTAGATAAGATGAACAATAAAATAGAACAAAATACAAATATGATAGAGCAAAATTCTAAAGCAATTGGAGATTTGACGAAACAGTTTGAGGAACTACGAATGACAAACAAGGAATTGGAAAAAGGAACTCAACATTTAAACACCAGAGTGGATAAGCAGGAAGTAGTGACGAAGAAAATAGCGGAAGAACAAAAAGATTATAGGAAGGAACAAGATTACATTAAGGAAGAACTACAAAGACTGAAAGAAGTACAAGAAGCCACATGGGATGCTCTTGCAATGCAAGAACTTAAACAGAATGATTTGACTCTGAGATTTAGACGAATCGAGGAGACTCGAGAGGAGGATATAGAAGGTACAATTATCAAAGGCCTGGCAGAGTGGATGAAACTGCAAGTAGAAGATGTCTCAATATGTATTGATAGAGCATTCCGACTAAGACCGAAAGATGACAGACCTAGAAGATGGCCAGGTGACTGTTTAGTCTTCCTTAACTCAAGGATTTTGAGGGATAAAATAATGCAACAAAAGAAAGTCCAAAAGCTAATGATAGGAGGTAAAGAAATAGTCATAATGAGAGAGGTCCCACCTCGCTTATTGAGGAAAAGACCAAAATATAAGCTACTGACTGACTCACTTAGCAGGAATAATATCCAATTTAAATGGGAATTCCCGGAAGGAATTTCCTTTATTTACAAAGAAGCAAGAGTCAAACTTACAAATGATTTGGAGATAGAGAGGTTTTGGAGAAGGAATGAAAGAGTACTAGGGGGAGGAAAAGAAAAGAGGAAGAAAGGGGGGAAAGACGACAAACATAAAGATAAAGACAAGACAGAAAGCGAGGAAGACTGAAAATTTACTATACTGAATTTTTGAGTACTAAATGTGATATGTGAAATGTGCTTTTAAAATTTATGATATTATTAAAATTAATGATTTAAGTTATTTCTGTTTTGTTTAAATCTGCTCGATTGCCAAGCCCTTGTAGGGTAACAGGACATTGAAATATTTAAGAACCAATTCTCCAAATAGAATTAAACTCAGTTATAGCTGGTTACTTGATATTCATTAAAGATGACGGAGTTAAGGGTACTTACCTGGAATGTTAATGGCTTGAATAATAAGACCAAAAGGAATAAGGTACATCATATCTTGTACAAAAAGAAATTAGATATTATCTGCCTGCAGGAGACTCACATAACAAGAGCCCATAGCAGATTATTAATAAACAAAAAACTGGGAGAGGAATTTATTTCCTCGGATACGGTGAAAAAAAAAGGCGTAGTATTATACATCAATTCTAAACTAAAACCAAAACAATTGCAGAAAGACAAAGAAGGTCGGTTAATAGTGGTGCAAATCCAAGATAATCAGGAAAAAATTATTATAGTAGGGGTTTATGCTCCCAATGATAGGAAAGCGGAATTCTACAAAAAATTAGAAGATCTTTTATTAGAATTTTGCGATCAAACAATCCTGCTTATGGGTGACCTGAACGGAGTGGTGCTACCAGAATTGGATAAGGACAGTAGGAATCCAATTGGCAAGGAGGGGAAATTGCCAAAAAGTTTTTTTCAATTAATAGATAAGTTTGAACTTCAAGATATTTGGAGATGTAGACATCCTGTCCAGAAACAATTCACCTTCTACTCTCATCCCAATGATTCAGAAACCAGAATAGATGCAATATGGTCAACTAAGAATATTTTAGTGAGATGCAAAAAAATAGATATGCTACCAAAGACCATTTCTGACCATAACCCGGTATATATGGAGATATGGGAAAGAACTAAAATAAATAAAAGATGGAGGTTAAACGAAGTATTGTTAGGAGATGAGAACATAGTAAGCGAAGCGGGGAAAGTACTGAAAGAATATTTTGAAAATAACCTTAACCAAGGAACTAATCCTGATACTGTTTGGGATGCTGGGAAGGCAGTAATTAGAGGGTTTTTTATAGAAAGGAGTATTAGGAAGAAAAAAGAGAAAGGAAAGAAACTGGAGGATTTACTAAAAGAAATCAGGAAAAATGAATTAGAATTAGGGAAGGCCAAAAAAAAAGGGAAAGGAGAGGAGGTAAAAAAGAATATTAAATTCCTACAAACCCAAGTATCAAATATTCTGGATAAAGAGATCGAAAATAGAATAAGATTCCTAAAACAAAGAAGTTTTGAATATTCTAATAAAGCAGGGAAATATCTCGCCTGGCAGTTGAAAAAGAAACAAAAAGGGAAAATAGTAGACAAATTAGAGATAGGAGGAAAGATAATTACTGACCCCAAAGAAATAACAACCGCATTTACCGAATTTTATTCCAACTTATACAAAAAGGAGAACTATGATCAAAAAGAATTAAGAAATTATATTAAAGAAACGAACGTGCCGGGAATAGAGGAGGGAATAACTAAAGAACTAAATGAAGATATCACAACCCAGGAAGTGCAAGATCTAATCAGAGGTGCTAAATTAGGCAAAACTCCCGGCACGGACGGACTACCTGCCCTGTTCTATAAGAAATTAGAAGAAATAGTGAAAGAACCATTAAGGTTAATAATGAATCAGGCCCTAGATCGAGGGCAAATCCCCAGATCATGGGAAGAAGCAACCATTGCAATAATCCCAAAACAGGGAACAGACACAAGCCAAATTAAAAACTATAGACCGATTTCACTTCTAAATAATGACTACAAACTATTTGCAGGAGTTATAGCAAATCGGCTAAAGGAAAAAATGAAGATGATAATTAAAGATGACCAAGCGGGATTTTTGCCAGGTAGGAACATGCATATGAATATGAGGAATGTCATAGATGTACTAGAGTACCTTAATATAAGAACAGATAAAAAAGCAGCCCTGCTATTATTAGACGCAGAAAAAGCCTTTGATAAGGTTTCATGGGCATTCATAAAAGAGGCAATACTAGCATTAAAATTTGGGCAGAAGATTACTAAGGCAATAGAGGCCATATATACAAAGCAGAGAGCCAAATTATTGATAAACAACGAAATAACAGGTGAAGTAGATATCCAGAGGGGAACTAGACAAGGTTGTCCACTCTCTCCACTATTATTTATTTTGAGTTTGGAATTTCTTTTGGAAAACCTAAGAAAGGATGAAGAGATCCACGGCATCAAAAACGGGAAGGACATACATAAAATTAAAGCTTTCGCGGATGATGTGATACTTACCTTGGAAAAACCAACACAAAGCATAAATCAAGCTATCAAAAGAATCAAAGAATATGGGAAGGTAGCGGGGTTTAGTTTAAATTTAGCAAAGACCAATATATTAACAAAAAACTTATCAAACGAAGAGAGGGATCAGTTACAAAGAGCAGTGGGAATAAAAGTTGTTAATAAAACAAAATACTTGGGAATCTGGATATCGAATAATACGAATAATCTGGTCAAAGATAACTACAATAAAATCTGGCAGGAAGTTAAAAAAGATTTTGAAATTTGGAATAGACTGGGGCTATCTCTATTAGGAAGAATCGCGACCATTAAAATGAATATTTTACCGAAAATGATCTTTTTATTTCAAATGCTTCCCATTTTGGGATCGGGCAAGAACATTTTCAAACAGTGGAAAAGGGATATTGTCAGATTTGTATGGAATTACAAAAGAGCCAGAATAAAATATAAATTGTTAATCGATACTAAAGAACGGGGGGGTATGGCGTTGCCGGATTTAGAACTTTATCATGATGCCGCAGGATTAATGTGGCTAAAGGATTGGATTAAGCTGGAAAATCATAAATTATTAGATCTTGAAGGATACGGAAATAAATTCGGCTGGCACGCCTACCTAGAAGGAGATAAAATTAAAGCACATAAAGGCTTTAATATACATATTATTAAAAAATCATTGATAAAGATTTGGGAAAAACATAAAGGCTTACTAGAACCTAAAACCCCGAACTGGCTATCACCAATGGAAATTATAACACTGAAAGGAGTAAACTCGGAAAGAAAATGGGGAAAATATAAGGATATACTAGAACAGGAAGGAGGGAGGTTAAGAATGAAAGATTATAACGAAGTGAAACCATACCTAACGGGATGGATTCAGTACCATCAAGTTAATAGTAAATTTAAAGAAGATAAACATAAAAAAGGCTTTCTGACCGAACCCTCATTGCTAGAAAAACATCTCCTACAAAACAACAAAAAGACAATATCAAGGATGTATAACCTGCTCTTAGAATGGGAAGTAAAAGATGAAATGATTAAAGAAACAATGATACATTGGGCAATTGAGCTGGGAAAGACGATAGAACTTGAGAAATGGGAAACTCTATGGGCAGAAGGATGGAAGTTTACAGCTGCAGAAGGAATAAAGGAAAACATGATTAAAATGTTTTATAAATGGTACCTGACTCCGAATAAAATACATAAAATGTATAGAACAAAAAGTAACCTATGCTGGAAGTGTCAAAATGAAGTGGGAGATTTCTTACATATGTGGTGGAAATGTGAGCATATACAAAATTTCTGGACGCAGGTATTTGAAGAAACCAAGAAAATATTGAGATACAATATACAGAAAAACCCAGAAGCTTTTCTCCTGGGTATAATAGGAGACGATATTGCCGCACAAGATAAAAAATTATTTCTGTACATCACAGCTGCAGCCAGAAATTTGATAGCTTTATATTGGAAAAATAAACAGACCCCTGGTATTGAAGAATGGAAAGAGAAATTATTTTATTATATGGATATGGCAAGACTAACTGAAATAGTAAGAGGTAATAGTAACCAAATTTTTAAGAGAAACTGGGAGAAATTTAGAGATTATATGAAAAAGGAGTGTCCCACAATAAAATCTTGGATTTACTTCTAACCACCTCGTATGGACATAGGGGAAAAATAATTTATAGTAAATTATATTAAGAATTAATTACTGAGTGGATAATACGCTTTCAGCTAGAATTATGAAAACAGTTAATAGATAGACCAACCTGAACACCTGAGCGAAGAGCAGACGGAAGTTATCTGATTTATGTTGTTTGTAAAATTTACGTAGAATGTGTAATATGTATAATTGTAATATGTATAATATGTATAATGTGATAATATAATAAGATTTCTATTTAGGAAGAAGGAGGAATGTATATAGAAGGACGAATGTATATAGAAATATGTAAGTTAGTTAAGAGCTGTGAATTTTCTAATTTTTGATTTCCTTTCTAGTTCTTTGTATCTTCCTTTGAATGTATGGATTATTTTGTGTAATTTTTAAAGTTTAATAAAAAATTAAAATTAGAACCTTTTGTATGCAAAACATGTATTCTACAGCTCAGCTACAGCCCTGGATCTCTCTCCCTTTTCCATAGCACATTTACTAGTACCATCCACTTCTGTGTTCCCCAGAGGCCCTACTGCTTGTAGGAAGAGCATCACTAGAAGAGTGAGCATCATTTAGTAATAAAAATCTGTTGTTTTCTTTTGTCCTTTAACTGGAGTGTTACAGTCTATGATCTCTACCCACACTAATAGGGGGTATAGAATTATATCAAAAAGTAAAACCCATAGTTCGTATCCCTTTAACAACAGCTTTTATTTAGGTTTTGATTGAGCAAATGCAATCTCATGATTTCAGAATGTGGTCCAGGCTGTCACAATGGGATGCAAATTGATTGGACTTTTCTCCATTTATTTGGTTTAGCACTGCAGGTTTTCTGATTGCTAATTCAGCAAAGACACAGAGGTCATAAATACGTGTAATTTTCCACAAGGTTAGATCAAATGTGTTAATAGGAGAAGAAACATTAACAGGCCACATTCACAAAAGCTCTTCAGAAAAGATCACAGAGTTTCAAGGACTTTCTTTTTGCCTTGGATGAACAATACATTCCTTTTTTTTAAAGGGGAAAATTAGCTTGGCTTATAGAAAGTTATGTTAAAGCTTGGGTTAAACCATTGTGTTAATTATCTGGAGGTCATTTGGAGAAAATTGCCATCAAACACATTGAAAAGATTTTATATTTTCACAGAAATTATGATCTTCTGTTTCTATGGAAACAGCAACTGTTACTCGTGAAAGCTTTTTAATGGAGGTTTGCAGAAGCTTAATGCGGAGAAATTTAGCAACATCTCTTTAGAACACCCAAAGCAAACAACCAACAACATATGTGTGGCCAGTTTCAGTATTACGTTTTATAAAGCTAGGGCAGTTTTAGCTGATTGTAGTTGTTATTTCACAATATTTGGATTCTGGTTCCTAAAACGTTCCATGCATTTGCACACATACATGTCTTCTGATCTTTGTGCAGGGATTTTCATTTCCACCATATTTTAATGGGATAAGAAACCATTCTCTGGTTCTTATATCTTCAAAGGCTAAGCAAATGAGATTCTGAAAGGGTTGCAAAAGTGTATTTTCTGGGCTAGTCTGCATGGAACACTAAAGTGTGATCAGTGCTATGCGGATAAGGCTCAGCAAGCTGAAGTAGAGCATTGAGTTGGTATGCTTCCCTCGCCTGCCTGCATGAATCTCCGTTTCGAGTGTATGTGTGAACAAGGAGTCCTGGTTTAAAATAAGCAGTGCTTATTGCTAATCGAGAAAGCTTCAAACCATGACTTACCAGTGGTACCTCGGTTTACAAACTTAATCCATTCTGGAAGTCCGTTCTTAAACCAAAACCGTTCTTAAACCGAGACGTGCTTTCCCTAATGAGGCCTCCTGCCACCGGTGCCCTTTCACCGTTCGGTTTCCGTTCTTCGACCGAGGTAAAGTTCTCAGACCAAGACACTATTTCCGGTTTTGCGGAGTTTGTAAACCAAAATTGTTCTTAGAATCATAGAATCATAGAGTTGGAAGAGACCACAAGGGCCATCCAGTCCAACCCCCAGTCTTAAACTGGACTGTTCTTAAACTGAGGTACCACTGTGTTTGTTTTAATCCAGGATTTCTGATTTGCAACCTAATGCTAAGCTGAGATTCTTTGAAAATGAAATTAAAGCCCAGTAGCAGTCATTGTTCTGGCTGCGTGGAAGAAGGGAGGGAGGAGTGTGTATGTCTTTGTCCCTTTGCTCTAGCTTTCTGAGGATCATCCGTATAACACTGAACCTTGGTTTAGCATTATGTGTGTGCTAGCCCTCTGTGTTTTTAAAGCAAATTAGAATTACGTACCTGGGCATTTAAGTTCTGTACAAACAAAGCTGAAATCTGTGCCCGGTATAAATGGTGGGAATTCAGATCCTCTTGGTGCCTTGATTTTTCTGTGAGTTGGTGAGATGAGGAGAGCTGTCAAAAACTCGTTCCTACGGGTTCTTCTCCGCTGCCTCAGGTTCTGCTCTGCACCTTGGTTTTACGAAAGAGCTGTGAGCAATGAAGCAGGCTGGCAGTTGACTGGGTGTAGGTGGCAGAAAACGCTCCCTAAAGGTGGCTGAATGCTTGTTTAGTTTACAGAGTTCTGCCTGCCAAGTGGTGATGAAGGCAGGAAAGGAGGTTGCTGCCTGTATTGCATCCTCAGTGAGTCATCCTGCAAAGTTGCTTCAGGGGGTCATACTAGTCCAGGCATAGGCAAACTCGGCCCTCCAGTTGTTTTGGGGCTACAGCTCCCATCATCCCTGACCACTGATCCTGTTAGCTAGGGATGATGGGAGTTGTAGTCCCAAAACATCTGGAGGGCCGAGTTTGCCTATGCCTGCACTAGTCCAACTGTTTGGGCTGGTATCCAGTTTCTATGTCTCCAGACAAATTCCATTTACAAGCAGAAGTTGTTCCGCTGAAAGTTGCCACTACTGAATACTGCTTGGATGCAATTTTCAGTGGCAGCAATTAGGACTGAATTACTGTGCCAATAATTAACATGGCTAATTCTTGTGATGTAATTACTACAAACAATAATAACTAAACAGGGTAATAAGAGCTAATGCAGCCCTTGCCCTGAAATATTCCAAATGGCTCTGCATTCACCTAATTTCTAAGTATCGCATGTACATGCGCACGAATCATAAGAATGAGAATAATTTTTTTTAAAAATGCCAATGTAAAAATTTCCCAGCAGTGTCATTCCATCCAGCATAGAAAACAATTTGATTCCAGTGAATGCTGTTGCGAATATTGATTTAATTAAGTATCTCCATTAATTCCTAGTTCTCCTCTGGCCAGTTTTGCCTTTTCTTCCTGCTGAAGTTGTCCAATAAACATTTAGGAGTCTTGATGTATTTTCTTAATTAGATGGTTGTGATAATGAGTCCCCATGCTGGACTTAATTTGATGCACAAGAGGCAAAGGGTCTAAACTTTTACCCCCCTGAAGGGGAGGAGGGAAACATGCACAGTAGAGCAAGTTTTATTGAAACTTACAAGTTCAGCTCATTTTGGCGCTGAGGACAAACTGCATGGGTACAATTTAAAAATAACAAAGCAGCCCTTGGGTTTGGATCGCAGACTTTTTAGAAATGAAAACTCTTTGACAGAAAAGGCCACCAGTGTTTTAGTAGGATAATCTCCACTGCAGAAAACTACCGGTATTTCAGGATTATCCTAACAGCTGAACTCTTACAACTCACAAGATGCAGGTGTTCCTAAACATTACCATGTGCTGCAATTACTACAGTAGCAGCAGGATTTTCAGTGACACCAGCTCCCCTGCATCTGCCTTCAAGGAGCAGAAGCATAAAATAAACCACCCACTGAATACGTCCGGCATGTAGCAGGGAGGCCTTGCCTGTTAGCATTTTTCCCTACCAGCTGCCATGCAACCTGCAGTGTGTTGATTTTTTTCTTACTAAAAGATTATATAGTAAGATATATTTAAAAAAAATGTCAAATGGGGAGGCTGTGGGGTACCAAAAAATCTTGAGTGGGGGCATGTGTACCTCACAGGCAGGGGTTAGGCACCCCGGCATTACGTTTTGTGGGCCAGAGCCCATGATGTCAGATGCATAAAGTGTATTCCTCAGTTGCCAGGTTCACATGGTTGAAGAGGACAGAAAACAGTGAAAGTTAAATGGCAATAAAATACAGAAAGTACACTCTCTGAAATTAATTAAAGCTTCAGTGTAGGCCAAATAAGCACAGTGACCCTTCACAATAGCAATAATTGGTGATAAGCATAATTTTACCATTGCTTAGTAAATTAGCATCTGAGGAAGAACAGGAAACCATAATCCTGGTTCAGATCTAGATGAATAGAATTTATGTCTTGATAAGTTGTAGTTCAGCAGTTTAATACTGGCGTTTCCCTTTAAAGTTATTTTGTATAATAATAATAATAATAATAATTCTGGGCTGGACGATGGGGGTGGAGCAAAGCCTTCAGGTATAACGGACCGAGGCTGTTTAGGGCTTTAAAGGTCAGCACCAACACTTTGAATTGTGCTTGGAAATGCACTGGGAGCCAATGAAGATCCTTTAGGACCTGTGCTATATGGTCCCGGTGGCCTCTCCCAGTCACCAGTCTAGCTGCTGCATTCTGGATTAGTTGTAGTTTCTGAGTCACCTTCAAAAGTAGCCCAACATAGATGGGCACCTTAAATTCCTTGTAGGTTGTAATGCTGTCTTTCTTGTTTCTGAGTATTCTGATGTCAGATTTGTGCCTATATATTTACAGGAGCTGGTATAGCAGCCAACTCCTAGGGATTTTGGCTGTGCCAATAATTTTTTTGAGGAGCCCCACAAGCTAATGGGCATTGCCATTCAGATGGTGTGCATGTGCCACATCATGTGATGTGGCTCCCCCCGCCCATATTTTGTTCAAGTTGGCACCCATGGGGTTTCTGGGGTGGGATAGTACCTCTGGTGGGGGCACGTCATGCTCCTTCTGGGCTAGTTTGTCCACCTTTGGTCCCCACCTGCACTCAGCTCTTACCTGTGGCTCCTAGAAGCTGTCAGCAGGAAACAGCAGCCACACCCTGGGAAACGGCTTCAACTGGCCGGCTAAACCAGGTGAGGGTAGCTGATGGGTCTCAAAGCCTCAGTGAGTTAGGACTTTCCACGCATGTGAAGACGGGCTCTAGCGGATTGAGCGGACGAGACCAAGAGTGGGTCCAACGGTCAAGAAGGTGGTTTCTGCACATTCTTGGAGAGGGAAGTGAGGGACAGATGGGGTTCTTCAACCTGGAAAGGCAGCCCATCTAGGAGGAGAACACTGACCCTGAACCTTCACCGCCTTGCTGGATATCTTTGAGAGAAGAAAAACCTAATAAGTAAACCTTATGCAAGTCTGGAGTGGAGACCTCAAGATGATTGGATGGCACCTTGTATGCCTGCTTCTGGCAACTCCTGCGGCTAAACTAGAGTCAAACATATTGCTCTGCTTTCCTTTAGACCACATCAGTGAGGCCAAGAGCGGGGACTTCTTGTCTGAGCAGCCCAGGACCTCCATACACACTACCCAGCTTGCACACTGGGGAAGTCACTTTGGTGCTGCTAATGCAGCAGTTTGACTTCATCTCTGGAAAGGCACTCCACTGTCTCTCAAGACAGACAGATGCCAGCGACATTTACAGGAACTGGCTTGTTTATCCTACCTGGAATGTAGAAAGGCACTGCTGAGAGATGGATGCTATCGTATCACAGTGGAAGATGACCTGGTAAATTGGTGTCTTCCCTCGTTTTGTCCAGTACTACCGGTAGTTTGATTTAGTAGGTTTAGGTACTGCGTTGGCGTCTGGGGTTGAGACCCTACAAGAATCGGTCCACATATCAGGCAAGGTTATTACAGGAACTCATCCTGACTTCAGTACAAGGTTTTCGGAAGTGCAAGTACAGTGCCTCCTGGCTTGTGTTGGTAGAGAAGAAATTTCCTGACCTTTTTGGGCCACTGTGCCATATGAAAGGTGAGCTCTGTGGAGGTTCATAAACATGGTTGCATGTCCAATGGCCGCCTGCATGGTTTCTGGAATATATGGACTGGGCCAACTTTGTAAAAATGGAAAAAGCAGACCCAGATCAAAAGTATGTAAAGCTGTTTATGTGAGAGGTCTGTAGAGTCTCCTCGAGAGTAAACAGGCGAGGCACCTTGATTGCTAAGCTAGTAGCTTTATTTACAGCATCAGACATCAGAGCATTCACAGTTCATGACTGCTCGAATCCGTAGCAGATTCCGGGAGTGGGGGTTCCCGACTCCGCCCCCAACATAGGAGCTTCGGCAAGCCGAAATGCCTCCTTGCTTCCTTCCGCTTCCTCCCCCTCCTTAGTTGTGGGGTGACGCTGGGCGCATCCCCCCGTTCTCCCTCCTTACCACTGGGTGTTGCTGGGGCTTCAGTCACCTCCTGAACCCCCTGTTCCCCCCTGTGCGTCGTTGCTTCCTGTCCACCTTCCTGCGGGTCTGGGGCTCTAGCGACCTGCCAGAGCCCCTCCTCTCCCCCCCCCCGGTGGGTTCAGGGCTCTGGCATCATCCCAGAGCCCACGCTCCAATTCCTGTGGGCGTGGGGCTCTGGCAACATCCCAGAGCCCTTCCTCCCCCTGGTGCGCTTGCATTACTTCCTCCCCGCTATTGCTTCCCTCTTGGCTTTCTTGTGAGTCACTTTCCAATCTCATCTCCCTCTTCTCCCTCCAGTGGTTTTTTCCTGCCAGCTCGGCTTTGGGAATGGGCCAGTCCCTGACAGTTTAGTTTATACATTTTTGTTATCATGCTATATCAACTGCTTATGCAATTCCATTTGGTTTTATTGTTTATTTTATTTATAATATCACCTTTCAGAATGTAGAGCCTTCCATGTGTTTTGGTTTTTAGCTTACTGTAGATCTTCGGTATAGAAATGAATACAGTGGTACCTCGGGTTAAGTACTTAATTCGTTCCGGAGGTCCGTTCTTAACCTGAAGCGTACTTAACCTGAAGCACCACTTTAGCTAATGGGACCTCCTGCTGCTGCTGCGCCGTCAGAGCACAATTTCTGTTCTTAGCGGAGTTCTTAACCTGAAGCGTACTTAACCTGAGGTACCACTGTACTAATTACTATGCTGACTATAGTATTTATTTTTAAAAGTGTGTTTTTCTCTTTCAACCTTGGTTTCCATAACAGGAAAATCAATGAGTACTCAGAGTCCCCCCCATCTTATACTAGCTGTTTTGCTCCCATTTCCCACTTTCTGATTATATTCATATTATCACAGTTCATAATAAAAGTGGTGTATTTGGCAGAATTTCTTCTAAAGTATATTTAATTTTCTTATTTCAATTATAATTGTCACTTTTTGTCAGCTACAGAAAATACAATGGCATATGTATTGGAAGAGCTTTAATTTTCTAAAAAGCTTTTAGAGAGAACATGTTCAAGCAACGCAGTACTGCTTAACTATGAGAAATTATCATTGCATTCTAATTTTAAAGTAATGTTATTAATTAATTCTTAATATCTGAATCTGGACAGCTTATTTAACAGTAGTTGAGGATATACAGTACTTCACTAGGCTATTCTTTAATTTCATTGGAATACTTTGGAATTGCAAAATTTCTTATTGTATCTTTTACATACCGGTAATCTATTTTAGCTTCATTTATTTTATAGGTGATTCACCCAAATCTATAACTTAATTTAAATCAAACAAATGTTGTTGTTGTTGTTTAGTCGTTTAGTCGTGTCCGACTCTTTGTGACCCCATGGACCAGAGCATGCCAGGCACTCCTGTCTTCCACTGCCTCCCGCAGTTTGGTCAAACTCATGTTGGTAGCTTCGAGAACACTGTCCAATCACCTCATCCTCTGCCATCCTCTTCTCCTTGTGCCCTCCATCTTTCCCAACATCAGGGTCTTTTCCAGGGAGTCTTCTCTTCTCATGATGTGGCCAAAGTCTTGGAGCCTCAGCTTCAGGATCTGTCCTTCCAGTGAGCACTCAGGGCTGATTTCCTTCAAAATGGATAGGTTTGATCTTCTTGCAGTCCATTGGACTCTCAAGAGTCTCCTCCAGCAGTATAATTCAAAAGCATCAATTCTTCGGCGAACAGCCTTCTTTATGGTCCAGCTCTCACTTCCATACATCACTACTGGGAAAACCATAGCTTTAAAATAAAAAGCCTATTAAAGGAAATATGCTGTATCAATCCAATTTGAGACAGGTTTAATATTTAGAAGCTTAAACATGCTTTGGGATTATTTTATCTTCCCCCTTTAACTAAAATTTAAAGCATGTGTACGCAGATATGAATCTGCAGAAAAATGGGAGGGGGTGGAAATGACCAATTATATCACAATAACCCTGTTGGGAACTAAGTTCTACCCAAGCCAGTGGGTTTCATTTCAAAACAAGTTGTGACTTGTTCTGACAGAGCTACCTCTCCATCTCAGGTAGGGCAAGACCATATTGCCTGCCAACACCCTCCTCCAAAAAAATCCCATTACAGGTAGTTGCTTTCATATTTCAAGCAGTGTCGCTGGTTAGGATCCACAGGAGAAGGCCACTTTCAGGATTGCTTCTGGCCCATCTTCACTGTACTTCCTATCAGCAGCATCTCATAAATGTAGGAGCACTTGTAGATTACCACTGCGCAGTGTGGGATGGGAGGGTCGGTTGTTAGTGGGATAGCATTGAGTAGTGGAGGCCCGTACTCATAGGGACTTGTAGGTCAGAAGGCAGGGAGGCCAACAGTAGATGGATTCCAGAAAAGTGACTGGCAGAGCCAGAGCAAATATTAGGCAGAGCCAGCTAATTCTGATACTGTTCTCACACTCTTCCCTGCTGAGTTCTACAAAGGGAGCGCTGAAACCAAAGATTAGAAAGTTGGCAGCTTTGCCACCCCCTGGACTGGTTGTTAACAAGGAGGTAGGCAGCTGAAGGCTGGCTGAGCTTGGTGGGGCAGTGCCCCATTCACTTTAATGGACCAGTTTCCATTGGGACATTGACACATACTGTGTGGTGGCTTGGAGAACGCCATGGGTTGCTATGCTGAGCTGACTTGGCAGTCCTTGCACCATTCTTGCATGCTTATTTGCTGGTGTAGGGTCTTATAGGGCACACCCTATGAGAGTGCAGAAGTAGGGTGCCCGACTTGCCTTACCGAGAATAAACTTTCCTGTTTGATCGCCCCGATCTTTATATGCATTGCACGCATTCAGCAAGCGTAGCCAAGACTAAGAGAGTTACATCCATAGCATTTCCCCGCTTATGTTGCTTCTCTACTCTTTTATCAGTGTTCTGCTCTTCATTTATTGTCTCTCCTGAGTCATCAGTATTGGTCTAATGGACTGGAACAGCCTAAGGTGAATGATAATTACTTATTGAGTCGCTGATAGCCCAGATGAGAATAAGGCTTATTAGATCAGTAATAATGGAAATCTGCATTTAATATAGAAATTTGTAACCAGTTTGAAACAAAAGAGCCCAGATTCTATTGATCCCCCCCACCTCTGTCCAGAAAGTTAAAAGTGTTAGAAAACTTTTAAAATTAATAATATGAATCATAGAATCGGAGAGAGAGAATACTTTGGCTGTCATCCTGAGCTTGTCAACTTGGAGGCAAGCTCCAATAAGATCAGTGGGATTTGCATCCAAATAAATGCATTTTGGTGGTGTGATACCTAGTGTGCACCCATGAAGTTTGTGTGTGGGGGGTACACTTGGCGCTGTGCTAGCAGTGCTTTAAAACTCATTGCATGTAGCTGAAAGTCTGTAAATTTTGATAACAAACTTGAATTGCAGTGTGGGTTGAGTAATTTTGACTGCAACTGTAAAAAATATAAATAATTGTTTGCACATACAGTAGCTTAAAACACTGATTGAGTATTCATATTCTGGTCAGTTCTGGTCAGAACTGTAGAGCTGACCATTTCCTGTTGGTTGAATTTTCACACCAAACATTTGAAATGATGCAAATATTCTGTACATTCGTAGTCAGTACAAGAAAAGAGGGTACCATTACATGAGCACATTGAGCTTCTGCTTGTTTGTCCAGCCGTATGACTCATTTGGAGAGGGAAGGAAGAAGATTGGGTGTCCCCTGACAACTGCTTGCCTTGTGATTCCCTCTGGAAGACCCATTATCTCATGTTTTAATCATGGAATCTCCCTTGGCCTGGGAACCTCTTTATCCAGATTATCTCCAAGAGGGAAAAGCAGGATGTGCAGACTCTCTCTCTTTTGGACATCTCCTTTTTAAACACGGGAGAGTTTGTTGGACAGGGCAGGTGAAGCACTGCTGCTTATTTCCAACACCTGTATCTATTTAAAGAGGTGTAAACTGAAACCTGGTTGTAGAGGCTCTTCACAGAACTTGTGACCTTCCTTTATTTTCCCTGGCTAGAACTGGTGCTAACCCAGGATACTTTGGTTCCTAAGGTGGTCCTGTCCCCAACCATACACACACACTCCACTAACCAACAAGGGGCACAATCCAGTGGATGGTTCTGCCCAGGGATCACTGAAATGAACAGGAACCATTCAAGAGCACTCCAAATTCAGCACCCAACCAAGGCAGCTTTGGGGAAGCAGAAATTCCCTTTCCAGAACTTTTCCCGCTAAACCCCAACGGATGGGGCATTATTTATTATTATTATTTGTTTGTGGTTTCCATTGGTACCCATCCCTCATCCGGGGAGGAAAAGCTGGGGCGCTAGTCTGAAACAAGATTCTGAAAGGGAGGCCTGGAACTCTCCAGCTTATCTGAGCATTACTTCTGATCATTTATCACTGTCAGATGGGAGTGGGCGGGGGTGGGGAAGAGGCACTGAACCATTCCTGCTCATCTGTTGACTGACAGCTGAATGAAGCTTTAATGCAACCTCCAGGCAGATAATCTGCCATCAAGGGGAGGTGGGGGGGGGAGTGTGTACAAGGAAGATACTCTATCACAGCCTGCATATTGCTTACAGCTACTGACATCTTCACGAGGGCTGTTGTTGGGGTGTGTGTGTGTGTTGCCGTTTGTGCTGTATTAGCAGCATGCTGGAGCCGTGCGCTCAATCTCCAAAATGATAATACTGCAACATTGTGAGCCAGATGAGAAGATGTCAGTGTTTTTGTTCTACGTTTGTACAGAGGGAGTCGACTCCTGACAAATGTCAGTGTCCAAGGGAGCCAGCGTAGCCTGCTGAGGCTGTAGAATAGTGTGAGTTGGAAGATTCCCCATTTCTGATTCTGCCACAGCCATGAACTCAACCAGTAGCCTCAGGCAAGCCATGATTCTCTCAACCTCATCCCCTGCCCCCAACCTGGAATATGGGGATAAACAAATATTAAATTCACCCTGTTCTGAATTTAATTGGCCAGTTCATTTGTTTCTTTTTGCAATGTTGTTCTTCACTTTTTGTTTGTTAGTTTTTTTACAGAACCCCACTCCCCCCTGTTTTATTTGTTCTTATTAGTGGTTAAAATACATTGACTCTGTGACTTGGTGGATTTGGCATGCTGTTTTGGACAGTGGCCTCTGTTTTATTCCTGTGCTGCAACCTAAGGGAGTCTTCCGTCATCCTAACATCCACATTCTTTAAATCCTCCCATTTGTATATGTCATCATTTTTGAGATTCATTTCATATCACATGCTGTCGCTTAGGCAGATTTTATGGAACTTTGCTTGAAAGTGGTGTCAGTTAAAACACTATTGGCAGCAATTGTTATAAGCTACTGCAATAAGTATTCTAGAAAGTGAAATTTCAGACTCTTTGAACAGCGTTAATGTAGCATTCGTGGATTGTGGCTCTGGAAATTTCAACTTTTCCTTTATGGCCCATTAAGCAACATGGCAAGGAAGGAAGCAAGAGGGACTACAGTGAACTAGTATTCTACATTTTAGCATTGCTAGTTTAATGATTTCGAACTCGTTCCTTAATGAATAATATTTTGCTGTTTCCATGTCAGTAGAAAGCAGTAATTGTAGCTCTGATGCTCCCCACTTTTCAGCCTCCAAGGGTCAGGCGTGTGCACAGGCCCCTTTCTGTGGCTTTGTCTCCAGATCCAGTCAGTAGCTCCCAGCCTTCCTGCCATGGTGTTTTACAGGTATACTTGTATGGTGCCAGCACTTAAACCAGGGATTCTGGGACCAGATGCCCTACTTGTCCATTACTGGGACAGCTTTCAAGTAGAGGAACTTAATGATCTAGTTTGATGTGCTGTACTACCGGCTATATAATAGCCAGTGAAAGCAGCACCAGGTGACTTGAGGAACCAGTGGGAGGCTGGCTGGTCCTATAGTAGTTCTTCGCTCTGAGCATTTGGAAGAAGCTTCTATACAGATGTGCCTCACTTTATCTTCCTCCCTCTTCATGTATCTGTAAAGTTAGTAAAAGTTCCATTGTGATTCAGTAATTCACAGCAAAGTGGATAGTCCACACTCAGGAAATCATTCATTTGTGTGATTAATACAGTACCTTCCACTTAGTTCATTCAGTGAATGGTTTATATATGACCCAAATGATCCTTTCCCTTTATGATTCTGATGCCATATCCAGTGAGTAGAAGTTTGTCATGTCTTGAACAGATACTGCAGTGCAAAGCATTTCTACTTTTTCATGCTCCTTATTTCTGTCTTAAAATTTCTTAAGGTAGAGTTGCCACATGTCTGGGAATTCCTGGACATGTCCGCTTTTGGGGGTCCTACATGCCCATGCAGTGGGAATTTTTGCGTTTTAAAGCAAATGTCTGGCGTGGGCAGCTTGGGCTATCGGGTGATTGCCCTAAAAAGGGCCTTTCCCATGTATTATTGGGTCAATGACCATGCAATAGGGTTGCCATATTTCAAGAGGTAAAAAATAAAATATTTACCTCTTGAAATATGGCAACCCTATCGCATGGTCATTGACTTGGTGTAGGAGGTAGGAAATCTGGATCTCACCGACCCAATAATACATGGGAAAGGGTTGTCCTGTGTTCCTTATCTTATATCTGAAGTGTTCACCATTTTCAGATGCAGGACCTCCTTTGAAGCCAAGCATGTATTTGGTGACCTGCTTCTTTAATTTGTTCCCGTATAAGTTTATGCTTGTGACCCACTGTAGGTCAGGCTGTGGTAGTGGGTCCACCCATAAGAGCAGTCCTACTGGAGCAAACCAGAGGCCCATCTGGTTTTTGAGGGCCTGGCTGGAAGCAAGTAATAGTGCTTGGGGCCTAGGGCTATTGTTTGGGTGATGAGCTACTAACTCTCAGTGAAGTTGCATCCACCATGCAGCTCTCATGTGTCTGCTCGTATTCACTGTCTTCAGTTGTCTGTTCTATCCACTGTCCTGAGAATAATTGAATTCAATGAACAGCTTGCAAATCTCAGGGCAAAGCAGGGGGAACAAGAGAATGGGAATGGAGAAGGGGAACAAGCACTGACGAATGTATATAAAGAGAAGAACAGTGAGCTGGGTTCTTGTGCATGTGGGTGTCAGTGGAGTATGGAGACTGATTAGGAATTTGCTTACCATCTGTGGTCTAAACCCATGGACTGAAATCCTATGTAAATATTCTTAATTTCAGAGAAATGTGTAAATCGTTTAAAAGACTATATGTTTTAATTCTGCCTTTCCCTTTCCTGGCAGTAATGGTGCAAGCTGTTTTTCTTATAAAAATACAAAAAATAAAAAATTGTCCAGAAGCACCTTATAAACCAACTAAGTTTGTTCTGGTTTAAGCTTCCGTGTGCATGCATACTTCTTCAGATACCCGAACATGAAAGCTTATACCAGAACAAACTTCGTTGGTCTATAAGATGGTACTGGACAATTTTATTTTTTTTTAAATTTTATTTCGACTGCGTCAGACCAACACAGCTACCTACCTGAATCTCTTTTTTCTTATGAATGCCTAACCAGTCTTTTTTACTTTTTTAAAGAGAAAATTAATAATTCCCAAATCCTACCTAAAGGAATTTTGGCTCAGTTTAAAATCATTATTTACTGACATCTTGTACTGAATATTGTACTGAAACACATCATATTTTGTAACATCAATCAGTGTGCAGACAGTAATGCCGCTTGATATAATGGATGCAGTTGAATGTGGGGTGTCACATCGCGATACGTCAACTGCATGAAAACATTGCTGGAACTATTTTAAGCCACCACTGTGCCCTTTGTCAGTGTCAATTTTAATAAGTGAAAATAATTTGTTCCCAGTATAACTTGGAGCCATATTGTTTTTCACAAAGCTCCCGTCCAGCCAAATGAAAAGCAGTATTTGAGGGTACTTGGTGGGGGCTTCTCTTCAAGGATAGGGGCTTTTCTTTTGCGAGTCTCCTGGCAAGTGCCATTCAGCCTTGAAAGCCCTGGAGCTGGGAATTGTACTGCTGTCAGAGATCTTAGGAGAGAGATTGGGTTCAGTGGCAGCGGTGTTCGGAACAGGAGATCAAGAAGCAGGAGCCTAAAGTGCCTTTGCTAGGAGTTAAGATTAAATAGCTTGCCATTTGGAACATGAGAACTATCAGTATCCTGCACAACTGTGTATAGCAAAGGGTGCAATTGGGGCTTTAAAAGGCAGTCAAGACATCAGGGGAGGCCGTGTAGCATTGGGGCAAACGCTGTGTTTGTCTGATACGCTGGCCTGACCTTGCAGAAAGTTTAAAGTGGGCCAGGAGACAAACAACTAATTTAGGCTCAGTTTAAAAGAAAATGAGTAAGCAGCACTGAAAGCACCCACCCACACCCACCCTCTTGCAATCTTCTCAAATTCCCTTGAGTACTAAGCTTTGTTTGCTGTGTAGCACGAGGAGCTGATGCTTGAGAATCAAAGATGCAAACCCCCAGTGAAGCTAGTTGAGCAAGTTCTTTCAATCATGACAATGAGAGCTAACTCTTCTACTGTTGAAGAGGAACATTTGAGTGGAAAGCAGCATTAGCAAATGGACACAATCTCTTTCTCTCTGTCTCTGTCTCTCCGACCCCCACCTGCTGACATTATTAGACGTTTCGCTTATAAGATACTGAAAGAGAAAATCACAGTGACAAATACCCACTTTTAAATTAAATACATTATTTCCATCTCTTTCTGGTCAGCATCTTATATGCAAGTCTGAAATGCAAACCACTGGCTTCCAGATATTTCCTGATGCAGTGAAGGATTGTTACAAAGAGTGGGAGTTGAGGGGTAAGTCTGGGAATGGGCTGGAAATCAGGTGAAAGAAATTTCTGCCAGTGTAATCCCATTGTGATCCTATTGTCTTTCGTGGCACTTGTGATTTATTGCTGCATCTCAGATTGCCAGTGCTTCTTCCTCCCCCCTTAAGCCATGCAACTCTCAGAAACAAGGAATTTACTCGTTTCCTACTGTAGCGCTTTTCTTTTTAGTTTAGAACTTAAAAGAAACATGTTGGGCTTTTTAACTTGCAAGGAATAAATGGAACAGACAGGCCATATCCTGGGAACATTGTAAGCTGCTTTATAGAGAGATAGACCATTGGCATCTATCGCAGTACAGTGGTACCTTGGTTCTCAAACTTACCAGTAATCCGTTCCAAAACCAAAGTGTTCCCAAACCAAGGTGCACTTTCCCATAGAAAGTAATGCAAAATGGATCAATCCGTTCCAGACTTTTAAAAACAACCCCTAAAACAGCAATTTAACATGAATTTTACTAACAAGACCATTGATTCATAAAATGAAAGCAGTAGACATTGCACTGCAGTCACACAATCAATCAATCAATCAGTAGCTGAACTGGGTTCCACACAGTCTCATGCACACACACACACACACACACACACACAAAAGCTGCAAAAACAAAAACGCAAAAAATAGCAAAAACAGACAGACCTCAACGTGTAACACTCAAAACGGAAGTGTGGCACTCAAATCGGAAGCATAACTGGATCAAATTGGACAATTTCAACAAGATTTGGAATCAACTAAAGAAAAGGTCAGCAAAGTTGAATCCCAGGTGCAAACTTTGGAGCAGACACACATCAGAGACCACTACAACACTCAGGTATCTCTTGCTTTTATGCAAATGAAGCAGAGGGCCACGAATCTGAGAGTGAGACACTTGCCAGAACAGGAAGGAGACGATCTAAAAGCCTACGTAGTCAAGGTATTTGGAGAATATTGGGGACTGGACCAACAAAAACTGGAAAGCACCATTGTTAAAGTATACCGTTTTGGACCAAAGGACAGGAAGAATACAAAGACAGTCAACGATTGCCTAATTGAATTTCAAACAAAAAGCCAAAGAGACGAGATTCTGAAACTCCACTACGAAAACAATCTTGAATTCCAAGCAAAGAAGGTCATTCTATATAAAGATATCCCCAAATTCTTCCTGGACTTAAGACCAAGTTATACTGATTTGACACAGGCTTTAAGCAAGAAGAAGATCAACTACAGGTGGGAATTTCCTCAAGGCCTAGCCTTCGGATACAAAGGAAGACTCATCAAAATCAAATCAAAAGAAGACAAAATTAAATTTATACAGAACAATCTGGACGAATTCCCTGGAATCTTAGCTGAAGGCCCGGCTCCAACACCAGAGGAAGAAGCCGAGGGAGCAGTAGGAGGAACTGCATAATAAAAGATGGCACTGAAGATCTTAACATGGAACGTTCATGGTTTGAATATTCGATCGCAGAGGAACCAGGTCTTCCATACATTGAAGAAACAAAATTTGGACATTATCTGCCTACAATAAACTCATGTAACAAGATTACACAGGAGAGTCCTAGAAAATAAAAGAATAGGCCTGGAATTCATATCATCAGCAAAAGTGAAGAAAAGAGGAGTAGTAATCTATGCCAAAGAGAAATATAATCCAAAACTGGAATTTAAGGACGAGGATGGAAGATTTGTCGCCATACAAATAACAGTGGAAGGCGATAAATTTTTGATATTGGGACTGTATGCACCAAATGATGCAAAATCGGAATTTTACAAGGAAATCCATGAAAGGCTGACGGAATATATGGATTACAAAATAATAGTTCTAGGAGACTTTAACGCGGTAGCCTCCACGCTCATGGACAGATCACAAAGAGTAAAATTTACAAATGATGGAAGGCTACCGAAAACTTTCTTTGAGATGACTGACAACCTAGACCTGATAGATGCATGGAGAACACTGAATCCAACTGATTTAGAAGCAACTTTTTATAGTGAGTCAACCAAAGCCTGGAGTAGGATAGACCAAATATGGACATCCAGGGAATTAACTCCCAGGATGCTCCAGTCTGAAATACATCCAAGGACATGCTCAGATCATAATCCTGTGCAACTGGACTTAAGATTAAACCCGAAGGGTTCCTTCAGATGGAGAATGGATGATTCACTGCTCAGAAACCAAACTATCTGCGAAAAAGCTCAAAAAACAATAAAAGACTATTTCGAAATAAATCTAAATACGACAATGGAAAAAAGAATAATTTGGGACGCAAGCAAAGCGGTGATGAGAGGATTCTTAATACAACAAAAGGCAATCAAAATGAAGGTGCAAAGAGAGAAAAAGGATTCAATTCTGCAACAATTGAAAGAAAAAGAAAAACAATTGAGAATAAAACCTAAAGATATTAAATTACAAAAAGAAATAAAGCATCTACAAGTAGAATTCTCTAAAATAATTAATTGTGAAATTGAATGGAAAATCTAAATGTTGAAACAAAAGACTTTTGAATCAGCCAACAAATGTGGAAAACTGCTAGCGTGGCAACTGAGACAGAGGCTGAAACAGAATACTATCACGAGTATCAACATCAATGGAAAGAATGTAGTGAACCCATCGGAGATAAGGAAAAACTTTGAAAAATATTATAAACAGTTGTACAAAGAAGAAACTAAGGAAAAAGATAAAATAGAGCAATACATAGCTGAAAATGGCCTACAGAAAATCCCAGAAAGTATGAAAGGCCCCCTAAACCACCCAATAACATCAAATGAAGTCGAAATGGCAATTAGTAACATGAAATTGGACAAAGCCCCAGGACCTGATGGACTCTCAGCAAAATATTACAAAACACTGAAAGATTGGATAATTCAACCATTAATGGAAGTTTGCAATGAGATATTGAAGGGAAGAGGGGCACCGGAGTCTTGGAAGGACACATACATAACTCTGATACCAAAGCCAGATGTGGATCGGACATTGATGAAGAATTATAGACCTATCTCCCTCCTAAATGTGGATTATAAAATTTTTGCAAATATTATGGCTAGCAGACTCAGGAAGGTTCTAAAAGAGGTTATTCACCAAGATCAGGCCGGTTTCCTACCGGAAAGACACTTAAATACTAACATAAGGAATGTGGTGGATATCCTTGAAAAATTAGAACAAGACAAGAACAGCAAAACAATCCTGATGTTTGTGGACGCCGAAAAAGCATTTGATAATGTATCCTGGATATTCATGAAAAAGAACTTACAACATATGGAGGTGGGGAATGGTTTTATGAATGGCATCGAAGCGATCTACACTGACCAAAAGGCTAAGATCATCATTAACAACGTGGTATCAGACAACATCAGAATTCAGAAAGGAACAAGACAAGGTTGCCCCTTATCCCCGCTATTGTTTATTACAGTCCTGGAGGTACTTTTAAATATGATAAGAAATAATTCAGACATTAAAGGGGTGGCGGTGGGGGCCAAATAATATAAGCTAAAAGCCTTCGCTGACGACCTAGTATTGACATTACAAAATCCAGACTCTAGTGCTCCAGCAGCACTGGAGGTGATACAAGACTTTGGGGAAGTAGCAGGATTTAAATTAAATAAAGCCAAAACCAAAGTTTTAGGGAAAAACCTGACACAAGGTGAAAAAGAAAATCTGGAGAAAGAAACAGGCCTGCAATTTATAAAAAAAGTAAAGTATCTGGGTATCAACATGACAGTGAGAAACCAAAATTTGTTCAAGGACAATTATGAAAAGGTATGGAATGAAATAAAGAAGGACTTGGAGATCTGGAATAATTTGAAATTGTCCTTGATGGGCCGAATTGCAGTTATAAAGATGAATGTGCTGCCTAAATTATTATTTCTCTTCCAGGCAATTCCAATACTTGATAAGATGGAACCTTTCAAGAAGTGGCAGAAGACTATATCAAGATTTGTCTGGCAGGGAAAAAAACCCAGAATTAAGTTTAAGATATTAACTGATGATAAGAAAAGAGGGGGCTTTTCCCTGCCGGAATTAAGTATCTATTTTGAAGCAGCAGCCTTCTGCTGGCTGAAAGATTGGTTCCTATTAGAAAATACAGACATACTTGACCTGGAAGGACACGACAATAAATTTGGATGGCATGCATATTTATGGTATGATAAGATAAAGGCCCATCAAGGATTCAAAAATCATATAATAAGAAAGGCTCTTTTCAGAGTTTGGATGAAATACAAGGATCTCCTTGAAAGGAAAACACCCAGATGGCTGTCACCAGCAGAAGCAAAGGCCTATAAAAGAGTCAACGCGAAGGAAAATTGGTTAAAGTACTCTGAGATGTTAATATATGAAGGAGAACAAGTCAGGTTGAAACCCTTTGAGCAATTAAGAAGAAGGATCCGAGATTGGCTACAATATCATCAGATTAATGAACTTTTCAAACTGGACAAAAAGATTGGCTTTCAAGTGGAAAAGTCAAAATTGGAAACAGAACTGCTAGAACCAAAGATTAAGACTTTGTCAAGAATGTATGACTTGCTGCTGGAATGGCATACGCAAGATGAGCTAGTAAAATCTGCAATGATAGACTGGGCAAAAGATGTTGGACACAATATCATGATGGCAGACTGGGAAAGACTATGGCGAACAGGTATAAAATTTACAGCATGTACTTTGTTAAGAGAAAATATAATGAAAATGATTTACAGATGGTACTTGACCCCAGTGAAGCTGGCAAAAATCTATCATTTGCAGGACAATAAATGTTGGAAATGTGGCAATACGGAAGGAACATTCTATCATATGTGGTGGACCTGCCCAAGGTTGAAGGTCTTCTGGGAGATGATATACAATGAGTTAAAGAAGGTGTTTAAAAACACATTTTTGAAGAAACCAGAGGCCTTCCTCCTGGGAATGGTTCACCAAGTTTTACCAAAAGAAGACCACACTTTGTTTATGTATGCCACAACAGCAGCAAGAATCCTTGTTGCAAAATACTGGAAGACAAAGGACTTACCGACACTGGAAGAATGGCAGATGAAAATGATGGATTATATGGAAACCGCTGAACTGACCGGACGAATCCGCGACCAGAGGGACGACGCAGTGGAAAAAGAATGGAAAAAGTTTAAAGACTATCTTAAAAAATACTATAAAGTACAGAATTAAAATAAATAGAAATGCCAATGTATAAAATTAGTTTATAAAAGATTAGTATAATAAATAGTATGGTAGATATATTGTAGAAATAAGTGTTAAGTAATATTGATTTTAAGTTTCTTTTTATAAATATGTGTTAGGAAATATAAGGTTGTTGACAAAGAATCTGGAAGTTATTTTAGATTTAAAGAACGTAATTAAAATAAGATAAAATGTAATAGAAATGAGAAGATAGAAATATTAAGAAATTGCTGGTAGACAACAGATAAGGAGAATCGACACAGAGGGACAGAATGGAGGAAGTCAGGAGGAAATGTTAAGGAAATAGGATAAGAATAATATGATAAATGTGGTAGTAGTGTAGCGTAATGTTTTAGTTTTAGTATAGTTTATATGTATGTGTTTTATTGTTTGATAATATGTGTCTGTGTTTTATTGTTTGTCTGTTTATTTTTGTGTCTAAAAAATAAAATTTTTTATAAAAAAACAAACAAAAACAAATCGGAAGCATAACACTCAAAACAGAAGTGTGGCACTCAAAACGGAGCATGTTTGGCTTCCAAAAAAAGTTTGCACTCCGGAACACTTACTTCTGGGTTTGCAGTGTTTGGGTTCCAATTTGTTTGAGTACCAAGGCATTTGAGAACCAAGGTACCACTGTATTGTCTGCATGGACTTGCTGTGGCTTCTCTACAGTTTAAAAGAGGGGATATTCCGGGGATTGAACCTGGGACCTTCTGCGGAAAAAGCAGATGCTCTGTCATTGAGGTATGGCCTTTCCCTCATTCTTCTTCATGCTTCCCAGATACTTCTCCTGCTCTTCCTTCGGGAGGGTGATCTTTTGCTTCTTCCAAGTGTACAGATGGAGCAGCTTAAGCCTGTTCCATTTAATTTTGCAGACTTTAAGAACGGAAGAAAAGCTCTGCTGGATCAGACCAAGGTCCATTAGTACAGCATCCTGTTCTTACACATGAAAATTAAATTACGTACTTCAATTTTATATGTGCTGTTTCCCTAAAATGCTCATTTTATTGGAACCTGCTTGGCTGTGCCTCATAACCATTGCTGGTCAGTTTTTTGTTTTTTGCAAAAGTTCCCGCAGGATTACATGCTAATTGCTTTGGTGTGGTCTCATCAAAGCCAATGGAACTTGACATTAAAATATCTGGGCACTGTTATGGGTATTGCTGTAAAGCCTTTTTAGATCTCTTGACATAATGGGAGGTTGTTTAAGAAAATTAATGGAGCTCTATATTTTCTTTAGACCTGTGTGTAACAACAGCACAATAAATTGGTATTGAAATAAAATACAGAAGTGAATTTCATTTCACACAGGCATAATTGAAAGCAAGTATTTTAAAAGCCTATTAGCTATAAATAACAAGTATCTAACAAAGTAACCATTATTGATTATATGTGGTGGAGACATTAACAGTTCAAGCTAAAATTATTGAGCTCTCATGAAAATAAAGAGCTGGGGGTGGACTTTTAGACCATGACAACCAACCCCAAGGTGTTACCTTCCTGTGGCCTTGAAGGTAATGCCCACCACAGAATGCCTTCATGAGAGAATAGGCATGGATAAAATTATCTGTGCCACATTCCTGCCAGGCATTAACTCTGGAAGTGTAGACTTGATTCTGACCAAACTATGCCTCCTAGAGCAAAATATACTTTAGGGGGCTTAATTTGGTCAGAATCAAGTATACACTTCCAGGTAAAGGGTAAAGGGACCCCTGACCATTAGGTCCAGTCGTGTCCGACTCTGGGGTTGCGGCGCTCATCTCGCTTTATTGGCCAAGAGCCGGCGTACAGCTTCCAGGTCATGTGGCCAGCATGACAAAGCCGCTTCTGGTGAACCAGAGGAGCGCATGGAAACGCTGTTTACCTTCCCGCCAGAGCGGTTCCTATTTATCTACTTGCACTTTGATGTGCTTTCGAACTGCCAGGTGGGCAGGAGCTGGGACCGAGCAACGGGAGCTCACCCTGTCGCAGGGATTCGAACCGCCGACCTTCTGATCAGCAAGCCCTTCCAGTAAATGAGCCATCTTAGTCGCTAAAGGGCCGTGAAAATTTGTGTCCCAGGCTTTATAGACTTGTCTACCCATGTGCTATCGGAAACCAAAGGGGCTCACTGGTTGCCAGATGTGAAATATACATATTGACATTATTTTCAGCTCTCCCACCCCACTACTGTCATTGGTGTCCCCACCCCTTCCTCCTGGAAGCACATTAAAAAAAAATGTCATAAGGAATTGTCAAATGGCACTTCTTGTAGAGAAAACTTTTTAAAATTACATGAAACTAAAAGATTCTGCTCTTCAGTATTTTTTTCTTTTGTATGTATCATGTATATGTACCTATATGGTATAGTTTGCCCAGCAACGGCATCCCTGAACACACTTGCTCCATAGCCAGGAAGCCCATCTGCCACCTGGATCACTAATATGAGCTAAACTCATGAAAACAGATTAGACTGGGGTCTGGGTCTGCTCCCCTCAGTATCCTGTCCTTAGGTGTGACCGTATATTCTTTATGTAGCTTACTTGGTCACCTTGCCTCTGTAACACCCATAACATTTGAATTGGGGTCCTTAAATCTAGAAGACCTGGTGTAAATAAAAATTGTTGTGTGAATGTGAACAAACATAAAAAACCTCTTGCTTACTGCAAATGACAATTGCCTTTATCATCACTGCTATGAATAATGGATTTAGCATTAACCCATGCTAGTTGAGGTATCGAAGATATAAATGTGTTTAAGGGGCTTGTTCCCATGATACATTTTCTTACCTGACAGGTAGCTATTTCCTTCTTTCTTAGATAAACACCATGTGAATGGAAACAGCATGGTCGAACCTTTTCCAGAGGGAACACACATGGCAATATTTGGTAAGTTTTTCTATTATTAAGAATATTGACTATCAGTACAGCTCTTTGTGTGTGCTCTATAAAATTATTTACAATTATTATTCCACTTGGTTGTTGTTAGAATTCCCAACTCCTTGATGGCTCATTCAAGATGACTGAGTGAGCTTCAAGGCTGAGCAGGGACTTGAATCTGAATGTGGCAAACCTTGCAACCTTGGCTATCATTCATGGTTTGTTTGTTTTTGAGAGAAACAAACCATGAGTTCATGTTTAGATGACGCAACAAGCCAAGGCTTGTGATTTGTTCCTCCTTGTGTGGAGGAGGAGGACTTTTGGGCAATCAGCACACAGTGGTTTAAATGTGACATGTGAACGCAGCCCTACACTTTTATTGATTTTACTTCTTATAAATTGCTCGGTTACAAGTCCTTCCTTCTGCTTTTGAGTGTTACGAGTCGATATATTTTGGTTTGGGATTTGGGAGCAACCGGGTCCTCTCTGAACATTCAGTTGAGAATCATTGATAATAAAGAAGTACCGTATTTTTCGCTCCATAACGTGCACCAGACCATAACGCGCACCTCGTTTTTAGAGGAGGAAAACAAGAAAAATATTTTTTCTGGTTTTCCTCCTCTAAAAGGCTGGGAGGGAAGAGAGAGAGAAGGAAGGAAGAGGGAAAGAAGGAGGGAGAGAGGGATGGAAGAGAGAGAGAGAAGGAAGGAAGGAAAGAAGGGGTGAGAGAGAGAAGGAAGGAAGGAATGGGTGAGAGAGAAGGAAGGAAGGAAGGAAGGAAGGAAGGAAGGAAGGAAGGAAGGGGTGAGAGAGAAGGAAGGAAGGAAGGAAGGAAAGGAAAGGGTGAGAGAGAGAAGGAAGGAAGGAAGGAACGGGTGAGAGAGAAGGAAGGAAGGGGTGAGAAAGAGTGGAAGAAAGAGGGAGAAGGAAGGAAGGAAGGACGGATGGAAGGAGAGAGAGGGGGGAAGCATCTCCCTCCCTCCCTCCTTGTGCTCTCCAGGGGCGGGGGAGGAACGGACATCCCGAAAGGGCTGCTTTTGGGCTGTCTGTTCCTCTCCTGCCCCCTTTGCTGCTGTGTGGGCATCGGCGGAGGGGTGGAGGGAAGATCCCTGCTCTGGCAAGCGTCAGTGGTTACATGGTCTATGACCACTGCTCCGAGTGAAGTGTATAATTTAACAAGCTACGTTAGCTGAAGAAGTGTTCGAAACAGTGTCTTTACCGGAACACTGTCCAATAAAGAAAGTTTTCGTTCATCTGTGGCTTACCTACAGTGGCCGTTGTGTGGCGTTTTTTTGGTTCTCTGTCTAAAGACTGCCACCCACTGGTTTTTTTCCGTTTTGCTTAAGCGTCAGAGGCGGGCAGCAGCAGAAGCGGCGCCCAGTGCCTTCGCTCCATAATGCGCACAGACTTTCCCCCTTCCTTTTTAGGAGGAAAAAAGTGCGCGTTATGGAGCGAAAAATACAGTACCGGTAATCACTGGTATAGATAAAAGGATTAAAAGTTCAGGAAACATTTCAATATATATGCTGACTGATGCTCATGCACATCTCCCTGACCAAACAATGCTTTCTAATTTTTTTAGAACAGTTGCATCTTCTAAATACTTTAAACTTATTTATTTTTCAGTTTACTATACTTATTATCATTTGCACTGGAAAGCAAATTGAGAGCAATTTTTTTGGATTGAAAATGTTCCATTTTTGGTCTGAAGTGTTCACCTTTTACACTAGGCAAATGGTTACACTAGGCATGGAGAAGCAAAGGAATTGGGCTCTAGATTCCTTCAAAACATTTGCAGTTACTGTGACATTACCAAGGACGTTTTTGAAGTACACTGTGCAATAATACGGGAAACTGTCCTTGATTGAGGTTGCATTAACATTCTCTTATTTCAAAGGATCACATATTTATCTTTTTATGCTTTCTCTCTGATTTTTGTTCTTGGAGAAAAAGGCAATGCAACTGCAAACTCTTGAGTGTATGTGTAGGTCCTGTTTATGCTCTCTTTCATGGTCTTTTCCCCAAGGTACCATAATTTGTATTTTTCATTCTGACATTTTGCAGTTTATGTTTTATTTTTCATCTGCTCAGCTTGTATCTTCTTTATCCATCTCAATGCACGTTGAGTTTGATGTCAGTGCAAATTGCTTTTCAAAAGAGACTTTTTGATCTGCAGAATACTCTTTTCAGAAGCATAGCATTCTTTCTAGAAGTGGAAAATTCTTAAAATATTCTCCCTGGAGTAGTTGTAGGAACAGACCACCTCCTTGGGCTCAATGCAGAGTTAGATAAACATATATGTTGTATATCTTGTCATTTCTGTTCCTCTGCTGCAGGAGGGACTTCCATAACTAAGGGATGAGGTATGCTGTGTGGTATTGGTGTGTCCCAATAATATTGCCCTTGGAAATGATTGGCTGAGACAGTGGGCCATATCTTTCTATGTTTGCATGTGTGTATGTACAGTGTATGTGCTACATTTCTCAGTAATGTGCAGCCTTCATGTCATGTTTTTGCAGCCTGAGGCAGGGAGCAAAGTTCCTTGTTGCCCACTGGATGCGGCTGGTTGGGTGAACTTGCTTGTGCATGCATGCTTTATGGTGACTTGTGAGGGGTCTGTTGCATGGATGCTTATATATTTGGTACAGTCATGCCTCGGGTTGCGAACACTGCGCGTTTTCAGGTTGCACTTCGCACCGAACCCGGAAGTACCAGAACGGGTTACTTCGGGGTTTCGACGCTCGCGCATGTGCAGAAGTGCCGAATCACATCACGCGCGTGCGTAGATGCGGCGCTGCAGGTTGCAAACGTGCCTCCCGCACGGATCGCGTTCACAACCCGAGGTATGACTGTATTTGGTTGGATTAGGTGGCCTCTCGGCCCTTTCCAACTCGATGATTCTATCTACAAAGAACTGTAAGATCCTGTAGAACTCAAACTCCATGCCAGTGGGCTCATGGCTCACTCTCTTTGACACTGCTGGGATCTTTTGCCTGCTGCTGAGTTCTAGAGCAGCCTTTCCTTTATTCCATTCCACAGAGCAGTAGAATGGTGTCCCCCAACCCCAAATACCAGGCACTTCAGAGTATCTGTTCCCCCCCCCCCCATTGCTTTTGAACCTGCCTGGCAAATAAGATCTTTATTGGACACCCTTCTCTAGGTGCTCCTGCCTTTCGAAGTTAGGAAGGGTGGTGACTGGAGATAGAGGGAGGAATTCAACATCACACTAAAAGTACATATCTGCTTGCCTAACTGAACGACCTCCCCTCTCCTCCTCCAGTGTATTTTTCTGGGGGTTCCCCTGACTCTCCCAAGCCAATTTTGGGGATGGTGTGAGGGGAGGAGTGGGGGAAAGCCCCACTGCTGGCTCCTGCTAGGGATACTACATAGTTGAATCCGTTCCAGAGTTTTTTCAGTGGTAGTACCCTAACTATGGGGCTCCCCTGCCCCAAAGCATGTATTCCTGTTCATTGCTATATTTTATGCACCAGGGGATGTCTGGCATCTCTTTGGCATGCACTCTCCATTCTCCTTTGGAGCAGAGTGTGTCACACGATCTGAAAAACAACCACCCTCACTTTGTCTATTCATTGACCCAAATGGGATGCATGTTCTCTGGAAGTAGATGATCAGTTTTGATGCTGGGATTCTATGTTCATAATATTGTTGTGTCTGGAGAACTTTTCAATGTCCCCAATGCTGTCTAGAACTGGCTAAAGTGTACAAATGATTCCTAGGTGGTTTTGAATGCAGGCACTGCTTTGGGCCAGCTCTCCTGAGCTTCAGCTGTCAAATTTAATCACATACCTTCAAGCTATTCACTGGGCTGTGGACATGGCCACAGTGGTCAGCAGTCTATTAATCAGTTGCAGAGGTAGTGATAACTTCCCAAGGCAGGCTAACTAATCATACTTATTTTCCCAGGCGTTCTAACATGTTTTTAGCCTTGTTTGAGGGTCCTAATCTTGTCTTACCAGCTGAAAGTACCTGACATTGCTTGGGAATTCCAAGAAACCAAAGAATACCGAGAATCATAAATGGCTATTGGTTAGTTTCTAGGGCTATACCTGCCCCCACCCTCTGGGGTGGCCCAGGAAACACCTGACCTGGATCTGGCCCGATATCAATTGGGGTTGGGCTTAATTGGTTTTTTATTTTATTTTACAAAAGCCTATACAGTGGGGGAAGGAGGCACTGTGTCTTCTCCCTGGCTCCTGACCACACTGCATAGAGCAGGAGGGTTCAATCCTGCTAGGTCCTGCTTTGCAAGTGCGTACTCCGACTGGTACAGTTTGGGAAGGAAATGGTTTTGTGACCCAGAATACAATTCTGCACAGTCTCTGTTCAGCTCTTTTTATACATTGCTGGATACAGAATATTCTGGATGTACAATTATTCTTAGATTGTCATTATATTGTCTCTTTGTTTTTAGTACATTTCAACCAGCAACAAAGGTAGGAGCCGGCCAGAGTACATGACTTAGTTTGAAGTTGGTTTCTGAAGTATCAAAGGAAGGCCATACCTTTGTAATCTGTTTGATGGCAGGTACGGCTTTGTTCTGTTAACTGAGCTTTCAAAGAATCTTTGAAATTGGCAGAAGGCAGCAGAGCTCTTCTGATTCGCTCCTAGAGAGGACCTGGCCTGAAACACTTTTGAAAAAGCAAAAGCAAAAAAAGAAAGAAAAGAATGCACCACAGGATGTCCAGTAGAACCCAGCCCTAAAAATAAAGATGGAAAGCAAAAAACAAATCCCAAACCCATTTGGAGTCGTGGTTTAACTTTTGGGGCCAGTGGGCACATTTGGAATTTTGAGAAACTGCTCTGGGTTGACAGTTGCATACCATGTTTCTCCTAAAATAAGACACCGTCTTATATTCCCCCCCTAAAAAAACCACAGTATGGCTTATTTTCAGGGATGTCTTATTTTAACCACTCCGCGTCGGTACACTGCATAGCCACGCCTATCCAGGCCATCTTAAGGGAGAGGCGCTGCGTCACTATGTCTTATTTTCGGGGTATGGCTTATTTTCGGGGTATGGCTTATCTTTCGCAAATGTATAGAAATCCTGCTACGGCTTATTTTATGGCTACGTCTTATTTTAGGAGAAACAGGGTAGTTGATGCCTTGGAATGTGGCATCACACAAAATTGCTGCCATGGGGCCACAGCATAACACAAAATGGCTGGCACATTTAAAAGAGAAGAAAATGAGACGGGACCATTCCATGGGATAGAGGAAGCAGCTGCCTCCTCTGCCCAGCTGGCAGCAACAGGACCCTGAGCGTGCAGGGGTACCTTTCTTTTAAATTAAGTGGCTGGCAGGCAGCAGCAGTGGTGTGGGCAAATATGTCATTGCTCCTTATGAGAGGCTGCTACACCATTGTGCCTACCTAGTGGCCGTGAAGGCAGCAAAGAAGGCATACTTTGCTGCCTCCGTTGCATCCTCATTGTGCCGTCCAGCAGAGCTTTTCTGAGTACTTGGGGGCCTTTTACAGTCTGACCCAAAGGAGGTGGCAGAACCGATGGTAGCTGGCTGTCACTTGTTTGCAAAGCATTTTGAGCATAAAATGGCTTGCATCCAGGACCTTGACTCCACTGTTAAAGTGGATGAATATTGAGAGGTGTCCTAACAAAATAAAAAAATTCCTTCCAGTAGCACCTTAGAGACCAACTTGGTATGAGCTTTCGTGTGCGTGCACACTTGTATTTCAGATAGTAAGGCTCGAGGATATGGACAAGATATTTGGTTCTTTCAGGGCAACCACTTGCATTCTACCCTTGCCCCTCTTGGCTGATAAAAACTAGCAGGGTGGGAATTGCTGGCTGGGCCAGGGAGATGATTAATGCCTCCTTGAGAGAGGGGGTGGTCCCTGGCTGCTTGAAGGAGGCAGTGATAAGACCACCCTGGATTTGGAAAATCTAAGTAACTAGTGGTTAACCTCCTCTTCTTGGACAAGGTTCTTGAGAGGGTGGTTGTGGACCAGATCCAGGCACTCTTGAAGGAAACAGATTTTCTTGATCCATTTCAATTGGGGTTTAGGCCTGGTGTTGGCATAGAAACTGCTTTGGTGGCCTGTATGATGACGTCTGTTGGGAGAGAGACAAGGGAAATGTGGAGCCTTTAATGTGGGATTCCTCAGAGTTCAATGCTATCTCCCATGCTGTTTAACATCTACAATAAACCAGTGAATGGGGTCATCCAGAGTTTTGAAGTAGGTTGAAGTAGGTTGTCAGCAATGTGTTGATGACATACAGCTCTAGACATACAGTTCTACTTCTCTTTTACATCTGCTGGTGTGGCAGTGGACGTGCTGGACCTCTGAAGGAGCAGGCACACAATGTGAGGGTACTTCTGGGTCCTTTGTTGGTTCTTGAGACTCAGGTGGCCTTGGTGGTGCAGAGTTCCTTCCATTAGGTTTGAATAGTATCCAGGTTTCTCCAGTTATGACTAGTCTTTATTATAACATGGTTAATGAAGCTAGCACCTACTGGCTACCATCCAAAAGCAGTTGAACTTTTGGGTTTCTTCTAGACATCTGAAGGGATGAATTTTATAGGGAAGTGGCACCCCTTCCCTGTCACAAGTATCACAAAGGACAGCAAACCTCACTTTCTCAGGTCTGAGCTAAGAAATAGAGATACCATCTTAGAGCACATGAAGGCCACTTTAGATATGTAGAAGAAGAAGAAGAAGAAGAAGAAGAAGAGTTTGGATTTGATATCCCGCTTTATCACTACCCGAAGGAGTCTCAAAGCGGCTGACATTCTCCTTTCCCTTCCTCTCCCACAACAAACACTCTGTGAGGTGAGTGGAGCTGAGAGACTTCAGAGAAGTGGGACTCGCCCAAGGTAACCCAGCAGCTGCATGGGGAGGAGCGGAGACGCGAACCCGGTTCCCCAGATTACGAGTCTACCGCTCTTAACCACTACACCACACTGGCTACACACTACACCATGTAGGACTTCTGATTCAAGGAAGGACACAAAAAACACACTTTTCCTTGCTTCCACTTGAAGCCTTTCCCCTAGTTAAGTTGGCTTTTTTTTAAAGGTAATGATTCACAGGGCAAGAGACTGTAGGGTGAATGGATTCAAGATGGTGTCTGTTGTACCAAGGTCCGTCCTGTCTGCTATTTAATTTGTTGCTTGCTTTGGAGCATTCAGCTTCAAAGGGAGAATTTTCAGGCCAGGCCCTGTTTATATTTAGATATTTGCTAACTTGTAATTGCGGATAATTTGAATTGGTGAAGCTCTTGTTAAAATTAGTGGAATTCTGTTGCATTGAAACTCTGACTTAATGGCTAACCGGCCATGTCAGTGAATAAATATTTCATTTTTGTGTGCACTTTGAATATTATTTTCATGCATAAATTGACTAGCCTAGAGAGCCCCCCCCCCAAATTCCTGTATGATCTCTAATTTAGTTAATTATTGCTCTGCCACCTTTAAAGATTGCAGATGCCAGGAAGCAGAGCATTAAATGAATGTTTGCCATTAATACAAATTATTGTGTTTTGACAGTTTGTTAATCAGCTAAAAGAAAATTATGCTGTAAAAATATGTACAATTGCCATTTAACCAACCCTAAGGCTTTTACATGGATGGGGATTCTCGTCCCTAAAGGTTGTGCATTTAGAAATCAATTTTTTAAAGGAAATGGGCCATCTAAACTCTAAAGTGTGGAAGAATTAGGTTTTTATTTTATTTTAAGGAAAGCATGTGTTCATGACGACTGCAAGAGCATCTAATTAGGTTGTCATTGAAGAGTTCCTTTCCCTCCCATTGGATCAAAGGGTCTGCTCAGATTCTTCCTTGTTACATAGGGGAAGTGTGATCCTATTGGTACTTCTGATAAACTTTTGACCCAGCTGCCCTCCAAATCCTTCTGGTCCTTTTGGAACTGGCAGGGATTGGCAGTATTCTACTGAGGACATTAATGGACTGATGGATACCAGACAGTGACTCCACGAAACAACTGGTCTATCCCTTGGGATATATCTTATATCAGGGGTTACTAACCTTTTTAGACCAGTGGGACCGTTTTGAATTTTGGGAGAGTACCAATGGTGCCAGTCACAAAATGGCTGCCATGGGGTGTACCATAATTCAGAATGGCTGCCATAGGGAGATTTTCTTTTCAAATGAAAACTCAGAGTCTGGGGAACCTGCCCAGGCACACCAGTGAATGTCTGAACTCTGTCATAGTTCCACCAGTTTTGACAGAGCTTTTTTTTTTTTAAATGTTCTTAAATGTATAGCAATTATTTCTTTTTCTTCCCCTCCCCCTATTAATTATTAATTTTTACAGTGTTTTTGATAGCAGATTGGAAGACAGGGTTCCCTTTTCTTGAATTTATTGTTCTTTGTTTTGTTTCTCTTAAATAGTTTATGTTTTATATTTTTAGCTGTGTTGTATGGCACGTTGAATATTCATTTTTAAGCAAAAAGCTTGTAAATCTTTTGTAACAAGAATGCTTTCTATTTTGTCCCATACAGGGATGGGCTGCTTCTGGGGCGCAGAGAGGAAATTTTGGCGGCAGAAAGGAGTCTACTCAACTCAAGTGGGCTATGCAGGAGGACACACCCCTAATCCCACCTATGAAGAGGTCTGTTCAGGTAGGGCTGACTCTTTCATGGATTATAAGCCTTTTTCTGAAGCACTGTGATGTAAGTCCCTTCCCCAAACAAACAGGTGGTTAAGACTAATCTATAGAAGTAAGATCAGTGGCATAGAAGCATGCAGACTTGCCTCATGCCAACCCAGACCGTTGGATCTTTCTACGTAGACCAGGGCTTCCTACTCTGGCCTGCCAAGGACTTGGGCAGAAAAGCCTCTGGCAGCTCAGATATCAAGAGGTTCATTTAGCTGGAGATGCAGGCCAGGGATTGAATCTGTGACCTTCAGTATGGAAACCAAGTGTTCAAATACTGAGCTGTGGCTGGGCTCTGTGTGCGCTCCACACTGAAAAGCATAAATAAAATAACTGTTCCATCAAAGGAACCCAGATTTTGTGCCAAGAAAAGGGAGTATTCCGTAACCCATACCCATTTTGACAGTTAAGCACAGATTTATTTGTTTTGCCTAGTGCTCTGCTTACATGGGATTGTGGGAACTGTGGCAATGTGCTCTGCAAATACCCCCATTCCCTGGCAATGTTTTGCACTGGGGATTGCATACAATCTGCAAGGTTAGGAAACTTCCTTTTGCAATCCACCTTAAGTCACAGCACGATCATTTGTGGGTCTTGACCTGCTAGTAGAAGACCAGTGTCTCAAGGTGCTACGACGTCCTTGGTTTCCTGTGGGTGCAAGGACTTTGAATGGGCCAGCCCAACTGGCCTGGAAATCCAAGAAGTCATTGGAATGACTGGAGTGTTGTTACGACTGCAAAATGGGGAAAAGCCATAGAGTATCTGCTTTGCATGCAGGAGTTCCCGGGTTCAATCATAGACATCTCCAAGTAGAGCTGGAAAAGAAGCTCATGTCCAAAACCATGGAGAGTCCCTGCCAGTCAGATAATGCTGAGTTAGAAGAAGAAGAAGAAGAAGAGTTTGGATTTGATATCCCGCTTTATCACTACCCGAAGGAGTCTCAAAGCGGCTCACATTCTCCTTTCCCTTCCTCCCCCACAACAAACACTCTGTGAGGTGAGTGGGGCTGTGAGACTTCAGAGAAGTGTGACTAGCCCAAGGTCACCCAGCAGCTGCATGTGGAGGAGCGGAGACGCGAACCCGGTTCCCCAGATTACGAGTCTACCCCTCTTAACCACTACACCACACTGGCTCAATGGCCCAATGGGCAGACTCAGCATAACTTGACTTCTTATGCAATCCGAGGGTTGTGCGCTAGGAGCTTGTAGAATAAGGCTTTAGACACAGAGTGCACTTGTATTTTTCTCGGACATAAAGGATGCAAAGGTTGTGTCCCAGCCTCTGTGCCACAACAGCTGTGATGTAATTCAGCCATCAGGAGTAACAGAGTGCCTTGGGCTGGTGCAGAATATCTCAAAAAATATGATGTTTTGGTATCAGAAACTACAAAAGTGTCTCATCTTACACAAACTCTGCCTGAAAGCAAAATAATCCGTGCCCAAATTTTTATCTACAACACACTTGAAAACCTTCTAAGATTAATTGACCCCATTTTGATTGCCATGTGCTATTAGGAGCAAATATAAGAATAGATAGTGCACAGCACCTTTTCTGGTGGCAAGATGGATGCCATGTTGCATTGAACTGAAGGAGCAACTGGCCTGCTCAGATTTCTGAAGCCGATAAGTACTCTGATAGGGAATTATTTTTACATCACAGTAAATTGTCCTACAGATGCAAATTTGAAAAGGCATTTGCAATGGATAAGTGTTTGGGCTATTTCCAGTGCATTTTACTCAATACACAAATACACATTTTTTTGGCAAGCATTATGTGAAACTCATGATGTTCATTCAGTATGAAACATCTCTTCATAGTTTGCTTACAGATGTTCAGAACAATTCTTTGTTTATCAATGTATTCATAAGCTATTTGAAATCTGCACATCTCAAGTGGAACTGAAATCTGATGGAGGGAGAAAGTACTTGGTGGTTTATCAGCTGCTTCACTGCAATTACCTCCGCCCGCACTTCTTGAAATCAGAATGTTTTTACATTATATTTCTGATTCAGACTTGGGTATACAACCATGTAATTTCCCCGGAATTTAGGGTAGCTTTTAAAAAAAGTAATTATATGGGGAAACATGTGCTTTAAACATTATTTATCATCGTGTTACCCCGAAAGTCATTTGGTTGGCCTGTTTTAAATCTTGTCATCCTCTGATGGTTTTTCTCAACAGCTGTCAGTTTATCTTTTAATATGTGTGAGTGATCTATGAAAATTAATAGCAATTTAAATATATGCATCCTGCCATTAGCTTTGTTGCCATGATACCTTAATGGACAAATTACGCTGGTCACACAATTAGCTTTTGGGGGGAGACCCACCTGATCGTGTTCTTTGTGGTTGGCTTTTATTATCCTAGTCTAAAAGCTACTTTAGATATTACTGTGGAGTGCATGAAGAGAAGGAGAAATGAGATTGCCACTCAAGTAACCAGTGTCCTTGGTTAATGTTTCTAAGAATTTTTAAGGATTTGTGGAGGCGACACACACTATCTTGAACAATGCTTTTCTCTGTTCTACCATCCCCTTATTGATGGGAAGAAATTCAAGTCCTCTTCTGCAGGTTCAGCTTCATTTGGAGAAGAGTGCATTGGATACATAGCATACCTTTCCAGAAGAAGTAGGGAAGGCTCAGAGGGTGGTAGTGCCAAGGCAGAATGGAACCATGGGCCCCGATTCCATTGAGTTCAGAGCACCTGTTGAAGATGAATTTTCCACTATCCAACCTTGACCAACTCAGTATAAGTTTTATATTGTGTTGTTTTATATTTTTGTCATCGTTTATTGTGCAGTTTTACTATTTGTACACTGCTTTGGAATCCCACCTTGGGATCCCACCTTGAGCAGGTGGAAAACTATTTATTTATGTAAAAAAATTATGCAGCCCTTCAGCAAAAAGTCCCAGGGCAGGATACAAGACTAGACTAGGCTAGACTAGACTAGACTAGAATATGCATACAACTATAAAACAATTACAAACAGAACAGAACAAAACAGTGTAATCTACTGTTAGGTATCAAAAGTGCATCTTCAACTTAAGGTGGAAACTGTACAATTAAAGTGCCAGATGTACGTCTGTGAGGAGGTAGTTTCACAATTTAGGTGCTGTCACAGAGAAAATCCTCTTTTGGATTGTCATTCCCTGCATTTAAGAGGGTGGCCAAACTACCAAAAATATCTGGAGCCATCCAGGTCATCCACCCTGGTCTCGGTTATACAATTCAGGGCGGCCTCCTAGTCCACATTCAAATCGTGAATGACGTGTTTTATTCCAGACAGACCTGTCTAGAGAGAGAGAGAGTTGCTGTCCTATACTGCCTGGAATAGGTGTAACTTGGGCATCAAACCTACCTTGGAAGTCAAACGGAATCTGTTCCGGAAGTTATCCAAAACATTCGGAAACCAAAGCGCGGCTTCTGATTGGCTGCAAGGAGCTCCTGCAGCCAATCAGAAGCCACACTAGCCGCGACGGATGTTCAGGTTCCAAAGAACGTTCACAAACCGGAACACTCATTTCCGGGTTTGCGGCATTCGGGAGCCAAAACGTCCGAGTACCCAGGCGTCTGGGATCCAAGGTACGACTGGATATGAAATTGTCTCCAGGCAGTTGCTTACTTAGAAAGCTTGTCCAGTGCCCCAACCAATGCTTTATATCTTGTCAAGTAAAAACCATGCTTACATACATGAGTGCACAATAACAGGGGCATGTAAAAAAAATTCCTTAAGGAAGTACATGACACTCCCCATGTTAATTACCACTTTCTGAGCAGAATAAAGAAAATGAGCAGTGCAAAGTTTTTCCCCTCTCCCCTCTAGTTTCACCTATCCTGTATGTGGGATGTCCCCACCCCCATTAGGAAAATTCAACTATCATATAACTTAGACAAAAATACCTTACTGTCCTGGCAATATAACGGAGACGTCATTATACCTTGCCAGATCACCTAGCTTTCTGTGATGCTTTAGTTGCATAATTAAACTACAAACATTATCCTCATTTCCTATGGCTTCTAAGGATACCTGAAGGGTTTTGAGAACAGACTCTGAAGGAGATCACAAGATTAAAGTCTTCACACAGTAATGAGTGTGGTTCAGAACATTTCCTTTTATTGTTCAAGCCATTGTCGAGAGAATGGATTCCTGTTGAGCTTTTGTCTGCACTCCTTATAGCCTCTCTTATAAGGAAAGGGTGTAAGGATTTAAATGACTAGTTTACAGATTCAGTGGAGACTTATCAGTATGCTGTGCACCCTTGATTATTCTACATTCTTCTGCTTGTTTTACTGTACCATTCTGTCACTTTCTCTGGTTAGCCTTATTCACCTGGGCTGAAGGGTGGACAGGTCAAAGCTATCAAAGCACTCTGTATGATCTGAAGGAAGGGTAGGTGTTGGCACCTAACTGCTGCCCATTATTTCATTATAGAAAATAAGGAATATTGCTGGACAAAAGAAGTTTAAAACTATGTTCTTGGGGAACTCTGTGGTTTTGAGGAAGCTCACGAGCTGTTCCTTGATGAGACGATCAGTAAGATCAGAGATGAGCTTCCATGTAAGACGACTTGCCCTCAGCTACAAGTTTCTGCCCTGTAATGCGAAGTCACGAAAGAGTGATGGGCGCATCTTTGGGTCCAGTTCACATGGTGGCATCAGTAATCACAAAAGCCCTGGCAAGCGCGCCATTGACTTAGTGTGCCCCCTAGAACATGGCCTGGAATTTTCTGTAACTTGGCAGGTTCCTCAGAAGTCAGACTGATGCGAAAAACGATCCCAGTGCTGAACTGCTGATGCTGCACACTGAGTAAATGGTAGGCATTAAATGCATTTGCATATCTACCCTTCAGATGGCTAAATCTGGACTTTCGAAAAATTGATGAGTGTCTGTGGCGAGAAATATACTTCTAAGAAATATACACATTTGTTATCGAGGCAAAGAAGATAACGGGGAAGTGTGTTGGTTGTTTTTGTGTGGGGTAGGGTGGGGAGACTGAGTGCATTGGTTTGCCCCCAGAGCTAGAAGGGGTGTGTGTGTCACAAGTTGGAACGTGTGCAAAGGATCAAGGATCTGGAACCCAAGCGTTATGAATAATGGTTGAGGTAATTGTGCATATTTAGCCTGGTAAGGTAATAAGGTAAAGGACTCCTGGACGGTTAAGTCCATTCAAAGGCGACTATGGGGTGCAGCGCTCATTTCGCTTTCAGGCCGAGGGAGCTGGCGTTTGTCCACAGACAGCTTTCCGGGTCATGTGGCCAGCAGGACTAAAGCGCTTCTTGTGCAACGGAACACCGTGATAGAAACCAGAGCGCACGGAAACACCATTTACCTTCCCGCCACAGCGGTACCTATTTATCTACTTGCACTGGCATGCTTTCAAACTGCTAGGTTGGCAGGAGCTGGGTCAGAGCACGGGAGCTCACCCCGTCGCGGGGATTCGAATCACTGACCTTCTGATCGACAAGCTCAAGAGGCTCAGTGGTTTAGACCACAGCGCCACCTGTGTCCCATATTTAACCTGGTAAAGAGCACGCTGAGAAGAGATATAGCCATATTCAAATATCCAAAAGACTGCACATGGAGGATGGAGCAAGCATGTATTCTCCTGCTTTGGAGGCTAGCTCCTGAACCAATGGATTCAAGTTACAAGAAAGGAGATTCCGACTAAACAGCAGGAAGAACTTTTTGACAGTAAGAACTGTTTGAAAGTGGAGCAGACTCCTACGTGAGGTGGTGGACTCTCCTTCCTTGGGGGTTTTTAATCAGAGGTTGGATGGCCACCTGTCATGTATGATCTAATTGAGAACCCTGCATGACGGGGTTGGACTAGATGACCCTTGGGTACCTTCCATCTCTACAATTCTGTGATTCTATGACATGGCCATGAACAACAGGAATGGACTACAGCTGCTATCAGTGCAGATTTCCAAAGGGCAGCAGATGGTGTCGGCTGCCTGTTCGCATCTTTCTCGTTCGCTGCTGCGTTTTGTTTTGTTAAAAATTAATATTCTTATTTCAGTTTCATATCAAAGCTCTTGTTCTCTTAACGATCCAACGCTAAGGAGCCGCAGTGATAATAATGATGACGTTTACAGGGCACATCCTGTTTCCTTGAAATTGGGATATTTCTGTAATTACTGTGTGTAATATTATAGCCGCCATTTATACACTGCTGTTCCCAAGGAGCAACGGCCTCCATATGTCGTGTGCATTCTCTTTCACATTAGGGTAATGATTCTGAGCACTTTTAAAATGTGGGTGGGGGTGGGAGGGGGCTTCATAGCCTATTTTGTGTTTCACTGAGAAAAGTGTAGTGCTCTGTCCTCACGAAGATATTGCTAATAAAGCTATATTGGTTTCACAAACATAACTGAATGAGGAGGATAAATTCTACCTGTGAATTCTCCAGACTTCAAGGGCCTTCTTCTGTTTGCCTCTCAAGGAGCTCATTTGGTAAAATTTGTTGACTCTCTTTAATGCACATGCGCCAGATTGGGATGCCCATTTATCTTCCAAGGGTCTGCTGAGCTGTGAAGCTCAATGAATAGCCTTGGGCAAGTCATTACATCTCATCCTTAGGAGTAAGGGCTATAAATCTAACTAAGAAATAATCATATTTTGCAGGCTGGTGGGAGGTTTGCTTCGGGTAAACCGCCCTGAGATCTATGGGTATAGGGCGGTATACAATTTTTAACGACAACAACTGCTCCTGCCTCCACTCAAGTGGAGTGAGGTTGAAAACAGAAACAACTTGCAGTGATGCCAAGGAGCTTTGGTGTGAGAATAGGGAGCTGGGCTGGGGAGCGCTCAGTGAGCAGGAAAGGCACATGGAGGGACCTTTTTCAGAAATCTCCAGAGAAGTTCACTGTGGAAGATCTGCATCAAAGCTTCTTTTGGTGCAGGCTGAATGGGCCTGGAGTTTGGATTCCCAGAGGCTTGACAGCCACCTGTCAGGAATGCTTTGATGGTGTTTCCTGCTTGGCAGGGGGTTGGACTGGATGGCCCTTGTGGTCTCTTCCAACTCTATGATTCTGTGATTCTGTGATTCTGGGACTTGGAAGTGGCTGAGGAAGGCCCATGGTCAAAATACATTCAATTGGTCGGTAGACTGATTTATGGTCAAATAATTATTTTTTCTGTTATTTTGGGAAGACTCTTGAAGCACATGAGTATTGGTGTGCTGCAGTTTTTATTGCTTTTTTGAACAGTCCTGTAAATAACTTGCTATTATTGTATTATTTCCTATTTATCCGAGTTCTTCTTTGGGTTTATATGTTTTGAGTAAGGTAGTTGTCTCTTTTGATATTAACTTCCACAGAGATAGCCATGTTAGTTTGTGGAGGGTGGGGAGCAGCAGAACCTGGTTGCATCTTAGAGAGTAAAAATTGTATTATGACTTCAGCTCTTGTAGACTAGAGAGAAGAAGAAGAAGAGTTTGGATTTGATACCCCTCTTTATCAGTACCCGAAGGAGTCTCAAAGCGGCTCACATTCTCCTTTCCCTTCCTCCCTCTGTGAGATGAGTGGGGCTGAGAGACTCCAGAGAAGTGTAACTAGCCCAAGGTCACCCAGCAGCTGCATGTGGAGGAGAGGAGACGCGAACCCGGTTCCCCAAATTACGAGTCTACCCCTCTTAACCACTACACCACACTGGCAGAACCTGGTTGCATCTTAGAGAGTAAGAATTGTATTATGACTTCAGCTCTTGTAGACTAGAGAGTCCAGTTCATCAGATGTCATCCATGTACTCTGTGGAAATATATGCCATAATATATTTATTAGCCTTTAAGATGCCACGAGACTCATAGAATTATAGAGTTGGGAGGGACCGCTGGTTCAGCCCACTGCAATGCAGAAATCTTTCACCCAATGTGGGGCTTGAACCTACAACCCTGAGATTAAGAGTCTCATGCTCTATTCCTCGTCTCTTTGTTCCTTTTTTATTCTTGCCACAAAAGAAGAGAGAAGGGGACAGAGGGGAGGGAGAAGAGCTGGTGAGGGGCGGAGGCAAAGTCCACCCAGTTTTGTCTTCCCAGGCCGAGCAGAGAAATTGGCAGCTACCTACTCTGGCCATGCTCCATCCGTGGCAGTGTTCCTTCGTCTGGCAGCCTGCAACCTCCTTTGGCACCCTGTTTCCTCCTAGGAACTTCCTCCCAGAAGAAACAAGAGGAAGACCAAAGGGCAATTGAGGGCTGCAAGGACAGTCATCAGATACTGGGAGGTGTAGGAGGCTGTCTGGATGTGGAGAAACCTACCTACCTGGATAATTTTGTAGGGCAGTGCTTGGCCTCAGTGTGATCGCACATCTTTATCTCAAGCCTGCACACTTGAGCGAGATTCTTCAGTTCTTTAATGCCTGATCTGTGATATTTGAAGAGGTAGTCCAGATCAGAACTTCGGTGAAGGCTCTCTGAGTAGCCACCTTCTGCAACTTTTGCTAGTTTGTGTTCTGATTTCCCAGTTGGCTTAAGCCAGTGTTTGCTCACCGAAGTGGCAAAATTAGAAATTAATTGTGTTTTCTTTCCAAACAGTATCAAATGTTAATTGTGGCTGAAATGTCTTCTAGTTATTCAGTTCTAATGTCACATTTCCATAAAGTGTATGCAGCTGAACTTTCTGCTGAATGTGCTGTAGCAGCCTGACATGAGTGTGTCTAATCTCCCATTTCTGAATAAAACGACGACAAGCAAGTGGAGAGCCATCTTTTGGCTTCATGCTTGCATAGGTCGGCATATTTGTTACCTACGTCAACAACTGGGGTGGCAGAGAAGGGGATGGTACGGACTGTGTTGCAGAGGATGGCTTGGTCTCTGGTAAGGATGCTGAGTATAGGCAGGGTCAGGATTGCTAAGAGTGCTAAGAGTGCTGTTAAGAATTAAATAAAGGATGAAATAAACCACAAGCTGTTGCACAGCCATTGTGGTCCATGTGGGCAGCCACATGCTAAGTTGAATAACCATAGTCAAATAATGCATACATGGGGTATGGTAGTGTTTGGCCCTATCTCTTAGAATCATACTACTAGAATTCCCAGTAGTAATGTACGGAAGTGAGAGCTGGACCATAAAGAAGGCTGATCGCCCAAGAATTGATGCTTTTGAATTATGGTGCTGGAGGAGACTCTTGAGAGTCCCATGGACTGCAAGAAGATCAAACCTATCCATTCTTAAAGAAATCAGCCCTGCGTGCTCACTAGAAGGACAGATCCTGAAGTTGAGGCTCCAGTACTTTAGCCACCTCATGAGAAGAGAAGACTCCCTAGAAAAGACCCTGATGTTGGGAAAGGTTGAGGGCACAAGGAGAAGGGGACGGCAGAGGATGAGATGGTAGGACAGTGTTCTCGAAGCTACTAACATGAGTTTGGCCAAACTGCGGGAGGCAGTGAAGGATAGGCGTGCCTGGCGTGCTCTGGTCCATGGGGTCACGAAGAGTCGGACACGACTGAACGACTGAACAACAAAGTGTTTGGCCTTATCTCTTAGAATCATAGAATTGAAGGGTTGGAAGGGACCAAGAGGGTCATCAAGTCCAACCCCCTGCAATGCAGGAATCTCAACTAAAGCATCCATGACAGATGACCATCCAACCTCTGCTTAAAAACCTCCAAGGAAAGAGTCTTGGCCCTGTTGACATCAGGACTGCTCTTGTTTTTTTAAAAAGATTCTTTCCCCCTACTGCTTTCAGTCTGATCAATGTTAGCAGTTTATGGGAAACGGAAATGGGGAAAGTGGAATCCAGGAAGTGACATGAGATTTGGAAGTTAAGCTTAACGAAGGGCAGTTTATATTAGCCATTCATCTTATTTCCTATAATGCCATTCTTTTAAAATGAAGCCGCCTCCATAATTTCCACAAAATGGAATCTGTGCTCATATGATGTATCCACCCAATTCGCAACGGCCAATTTATAAAAAACAATTAAGTGCTGAATAGTGGTCACACTTAGTAGTAGTCTTTCTCCTCCACACTGTTTGAAAGTGTGATTTAATGGTGAAATGTATCTTTTAAACATAATGGCATGAAATATAAACATAATGGCAAAAAATATTTTTATTCCATTCCTGCATTCTCTTGAGAAGGAGCTTGAGAAGATGACTATTGTCTCCATGCTAAATTCAGGGCATTATGAGAACTCCAGAATGTCTAATTGTCATTGTGGGAGGAGAATATGTAAATCAGGCTGTTAGCTGATATTACTCCTGTTGCACTTTTTGTGGCATTATATATAGATAGATAGATAGCATTTTTCTGTATGTCTTGCACTTCACTATGTATGACTGAACACCTAGATAAATATCTTACCCTGTTCACCACATAGGACTTACGCCCAGAAAAGATGTGAAATGGGATATATATGATCAAAGCAGCATGGCAGGGGAAAGCCCATTTGGAATGGGGATCATGGCATATTTAAAACCATTTCCCATCCATTCAATTTTCCCAGTTAGAATCCTTTCCTCCAAATCTACTATTTTCCCTGTGGAGCAAAAATTTTAGATGTGATATTACTCTGCAGTATCTACATTGATGAATATGTAAATTGGAATGTATATGTAAACAGATTAGCACATGCACAGATACACCACCATTATAATATCTGAATCCCTTTTCTACTGAGGGCCTTTGTTTGCATTACATTTTGAAACTATTTCTTAGCAGAAGTTGTCTGTGAAATTAAATAATAATCAAGCATTGATACGGTTTGTTAATCATACCAAATTTTGTGGATGCTCTAGTAATATGTAATCAAGAACTGGGTATCCTGCTGCATTGTAGTATTCGCTGTATGCTCAGCCTGGAAAAATAAGTAACCGAGAAATGAAAATGTGACCTAAAAACAGAATAGGCACTCCCAGCATCCCTGAAAACTTTGCCAGTGAGTGACTGCCAAGCCACGACTGTGCTTCTACCCACCCACGGAGGCAGCCAATGAACTCATGAAGATGGGGAAGTGCCCCCCCCACCTCCCTGCGTTATCACGTCATGCACAAAATGCCAGGCAACCCCAGGGGACTTCCAGCCCCAGTGGCACAGCCAGCAAGGACCCTTCTATATCCAGCCTCCAGGTGTTCCTTTGGGCAGGGGCGCAAATCCCGTGATACCCCACGCAACCGCCACCCAATACACAGAATTTCTAAGTGCTATATAAATGCTTGAAAAAAAGAGCACCTGCTTTGGAGTAACAACACACACAAAAGGGAAGGGGGAGAAGCCACTTGCCGCAGCAGCAGCACCCGCATGGCTTTCTGGGCAGGGCAGCAGCAGAGCACATTTGAGTCCTCCTGGGGCAAGGGTTCAAGACCCACCCACATCAAGGTTATATTATAGAATATATTGTGTGGGGGTGTGTGGGGGGTGTGTGGGTGTCACAAGAGGTTTAAAGACTGTCTCAAGGCAAATCTAAAAAAATGTAGTATAAACACCAACAACTGGGAAACACTGGCCTGCGAGCTTTTACCAAAGGTGTCATGGACTTTGAAGACACTCAAACTCAGGACGCAAGGGAGAAATGTGCTAAGAGGAAGGCACGCTTGGCAAATCCACACCGTGATCAACTCCCACCCGGGAACCAATGTCTGCACTGTGGAAGGATGTGTGGATCCAGAATTGGCCTCCACAGTCACTTACGGACTCATTGTTAAAACTGTGTTTATGGAAGACAATCTTACTTGGCTAATAATAATAATAATAATTTATTTGTACCCAGCCCATCTGGCTGGGTCTCCCCAGCCACTCTGGGCGGCCTCCAACAGATATTAAAATACATCAAAATATCACAGGTTAAAAACTTCCCTAAACAGGGCTGCCTTCAGGTATTTTCTGAATGTCAGATAGTTGTTTATCTCTTTGACCTCTACTGGGAGGGCGTTCCACAGGGCGGGCGCCACTACCGAGAAGGCCCTCTGCCTGGTTCCCTGTAGCTTTGCTTCTCGCAGTGAGGGAACCGCCAGAAGGCCCTCAGCGCTGGACCTCAGTGTCCGGGCTGAATAATGGGAGTGGAGACGCTCCTTCAGCTATACTGGGCCGAGGCTACGAGTGATCGCCAAAGAAGAAGAAGAAGGTGCATATGTGTGTGTGTGTGTGTATGTATATGTATGCAATATATATGCAAACACAACAAAACATAAGGTACTATGAAACAATATGAAAATAACTGGCAACTGAATAGACCTGTTGGCACAAAAAGGTGTACAGGAGACTCCTGAAAGTTAGCAGCGAGGATGCCTGCCGAATCTCTGCTGGTAGGGTATTGCATGCCATGAGGCAGGTGCTACTAACTGCCCAACTTCTACCGTAGTCAATGCCTGTCAGACTTCTGAAACATGGGAGACCACTAAAAGCATTCCTCCAGATGATCTGAGTGGTCGAGCAGGTTGGCCTTAAGGTGGATCCAAGTTCCTCGGGATTTTGTATATTAATAGAATGACCAGGAGGAGCTTGTTTTATTATCTGTTCTCATCACTGGTAGGCTTGATAAGAGAAAATTAATGTGGGTTAGGGTGGGGTTCATGTGTACTAAAGTCATACTTAGAAATGTTATCTATGAAGGGTTTTTTGGTTTTTTTAAAAGGGCGACCTCTTGATTAAAATTGCAATTCACAGTTTCACTTTTGTAAACAGACAAAGATTTTGTCCCACTGCATTGTTTTTCATGAGAATTCAAGATCATTGGAGTAGAGGGGAGGGAAGAGGCCTTTTATTCTAGAGAAGTGGCAGCGTAAATAGCAAACTGTTTACTGAAGCCAGTTTTAATTAATTCCCTGTATGGTTCAAAACTAAGTTGCTCTTATTGGTCCCTCACAGCATAATTAATCATCAGTAATAATTTATTTTATGTGGATTCCGAAGGTTAAACATGGGCACAGCAATTCATTAAAAAAGGGATGGAAATTAATAACATCTAAAAGGTTTGCCACAGAAAAAGTGAAATATCTGGAAAGATTTATTAAAGGCTAATGATTGATGTGTTCAGCGTTTTATCTGCTAAACTTGAGAGCTTAAATCTGGGTCGAGTCCCAACAGAAATACGCTGGCTGGTGCTTGATCATTTCCCAGTGGCTACCTTTTTCTTAGTGAAAAAGCACAATGTTTCACTTTTCATTTATATTCTTGGCAAGATGCTAGTCATCAGTAAGTGTGAAATTGTGAGGCCATGGCTACAAAAATAAATGATATACATAAAAAAGGTAAAGGACCACTGACAGTTAAGTCCAGTCGCGAACGACTCTAAGGTTGTGGCGCTCATCTCACTCTATAGGCTGAGGGAGCTGGCGTTTGTCCGCACACAGTTTTCCCGGGTCATGTGGCCAGCATGACTAAGCCGCTTCTGGCGAACCAGAGCAGCACACGGAAACACCATTTACCTTCCCGCCAGAGTGGTACCTATTTATCTACTTGCACATTGACGTGCTTTCGAACTGCTAGGTTGGCAGGAGCTGGGACCGAGCAACGGGAGCTCACCCCGTCGCGGGGATTCGAACCACCGACCTTCTGATCGGCAAGCCCTAGGCTCAGTGGTTTAGACCACAGCGCCACCTGCGTCCCAAATGATACACATATGAGAGCATAAATTGTGTATATCTTAATCTTATTGTGATGTACATTTTTAGTTACTGCTTTATGACAGAAGTGGGCAACCTTTTCTGTCAAGGACCACATCCCAACCTGAAATACCATGCAGTGTCAAAGAAACCTCACTTCATCTTTCCTCATGCTGGCAAAGGGTAGCTATAGCAGAGGTGAGATAAGACCAGGAAACTCTGTAATGCCTCTATGGCAATTATGCAAAAGTACCTTTTTTACCCGGAAGCTGTACGCCGGCTCCCTCGGCCAATAAAGCGAGATGAGCGCCGCAACCCCAGAGTCTGTCACGACTGGACCTAATGGTCAGGGGTCCCTTTACCTTTCTACCTAGCAGAACACTTTCTAGAACCTCCTCTGGGGTAGGTTCGCGGGGATGGCAGAAGGAGATAGGATCTGCCCATGTGATGCCCACCTGGTGGAAACTCTAGCTCACATGGTCCTCAAATGCAAAATGTATGATGATCTCCGCCAACAATACCTAGACCAACTATGTATCCCAAAATGGAAACTGGAGATGGAGGTTATACACTTCCTATTACAGGGGAGAGACCAGGAGCTCACCAAGACAGTAGCTAAGTTCCTCTATTTGATCTTTTGCCGCCGAAGTACATTACAGGACCCTGCCCTTGTTGGAGACCCACAGAGGTGAAATAGATTGCTGGCCTCCTCTTCCCTTCGGCAAGTGACTGTACTTATGATATGGCGACGAGATTGTACTGGCCTATTTATTTTGAATGTTTATAAGTGATGCCAATAAAGATTTTGATACTGATAAACTTTCCAGAACTGGTCAGTACCTTCACCCTGCAGGGCCACATTTTTACAGTACAGTGGTCCCTCAACTTACGAAATACTCGACATCCGAATTTTCTCGATTTATGAATGAAAAAAGTGGCTGCACGCCTACGAATTTTTCGACATGCGAATGGAAATCGTTGCCGGTTTTAGATGCGGTTTCCTCGACTTATGAATTTTAGATGCGTTTTTTTCGACTTACGAATTTTTCCGAATATTTTTTCTCCCAATGCATTCCTATGGGAAATCGCTTTTTTCGACTTACAAATTTTTCGACCTACAAGTGTCCATTCGGAATGGATTAAATTCGTAAGTCGAGGGACCACTGTAATTAAGTACAAAAGCATCACAAAGCATCGTGTGCTTCATCTGTGGAAATTTTACTCATGGCACTGCACCCTACAGAATATCACAGGGTGATGGCCTGGAATCAGGGGTCTTCCACGCTTGCCCCTGCACTTTGGAATGTCTTTTCCTCTGCTGTACATGAAAGACATGAAGTTGGAGGATGGGTGGCGGCTAACAGATTGAGGTTGAATCCTCACAAGAGAGAAGTACAGTCGTACCATGGTTCTCAAACGCCTTGGTACTCGTACGTTTTGGCTCCCGAACAATGAAAACCCGGAAGTAAGTGTTCAGGTGTTCTGGCTGAATTGGTCCAGTTTGTAAATAAAAACAGTTGCATACATCTTCAACTAAAATTCAAACTTGCTACATAATCCCTTGCTCCATAAGAAGCTTCTGAGTGTGGCTTGCAAACTTTTAAGAGCATAATGCATAACATAAAGGCAGAAAATAACAATATGTTACAATGAAAGCCATTGAGTTCCTCTAGTTTCTTCTAGCTGTTCCCAAGTAACCAGATTACTCCCAATAAAAGCCGTACAATAATAGAACAGCCCCAATAAAACAGCTGCAAAAACATACAATCACTAAACAGTGTCAAAAGAATATTAATACTGGTGTTTGGTAGACCTCAGTGGGGAGAGCATTCCACAAGCAGGGAGCCACAACTGAAAAGGCCCTCTCTCTGTGTATATATACTGTATGTGTATATATATACGATGGTTTGAGTGTGAACATGAAATCATGCAGATTCCCAGGAGAGGAGATCATAGCCGCTTTGCTCTTCCTCTGATCCTGCTGCTGTGACCTAAACCATGGTTCACCTTACATGTTTTGTCCAAACCCAGGCTCATGGGTTGAACCACTAGCTGTAACCAAGGTTTGTTCTTTATCTTATTTATTAAATTCATTATCACCCTTCATCCAAAGATCATGGGGTGGTTTACAGTATAAAAACACAAAAATGTATAACAATAACAAACAAAACAATAACCCCCATCGCACAGTTTTAAAAGGCCATAATTAGCCAAAGGCCTGGGAGAAGAGGAATGTTTTTGCCTGATGCCTAAAGGAATGCAATGAAGGCACCAGGTGAGCCTCCTTGGGGAGAGCATTCCACAAACAGGGAGCCACCTTGGTTTGATTTAGTCCAGGCATGGCCAAACTAGACCCTCCAGATGTTTTGGGGCTACAGTTCCCATCATCCCTGACCACTGGTCCTGTTAGCTAGGGATGATGGGAGTTGTAGTCCGAAAGCATATGGAGGGCTGAGTTTGGCCATGCCTGGTAGTCCTAAGCAAGATCTGAGCCTGTCTCTTACAACACCTGGTGGCAGAATAAAACCAGATCTTAAAGTGCTGCTTCGGAGTGTTCTGTTTTCAGATAGGAAATCTTTTTTTGTTTTGTTTTAAAGGTACAACTGGTCCTTAATAGCGGGAGAGCAGAAATCAATGCTATCTGCAAAGGAGTGGTGTTCTGAATGTGGAGCAAGGGAATAAACAAAAGCTTCAATTAATGCTGTGGCAGAAGGCCAGGTTGCAGAATGACGAGGCATGAATTCTCGGCTTGCAAGAGATGAGCACAAGAAAGATGAGTGCAAGGATTTTATGCACCCCTAGGAATAAGACCACCAAAAGTGGAGCGAATGTGTATGGAAATGTGGCCATAAAAATAAGGGGGCGCACACACAAATGATTTCCCTTGCTAGCAGTACTTGAATTACAGGGGGCAGAGAGGGCACAGCATCCCTTACCATTTATGATGACTCCCTCAGCAACTGAAGGCTATGGGGAAGGTCATTGGGGGAGTCAGGGAGCGGGGGTCCATACCCTCCCCCAACCATAATTTGATCACTGTACCCCACCTTGCTTTGCTCTGCCTCTTTTCCTCTGCATCACCCTTCCCTCCCTCCCTCTAGTTTCCCCCCAGTCTACTTCTGCACTGTCACTCAGTTAGGTTCACAGATAATAACAGTGCTGGTTGTTGCTCAGTTCTGTGTGCCTTTAGTCACACTTGACCCTTTCATGCTACACCTGCTAAGCATGGCGGCCTTTAAACATTTCTGTGGTGTGAGATGGTTTAGATTGCAAGGAATGCAGATAGATCAGAGATGAGGTTAAGGGGAAAGTACCTCACCAAAGACTCCTAGTGTGGTGTAGTGGTTAAGAGCGGTAGACTCGTAATCTGGGGAACTGGGTTCGATTCACCGCTCCTCCACATGCAGCTGCTGGGTGACCTTGGGCTAGTCACCCTTCTCTGAAGTCTCTCAGCCCCACTCACCTCACAGAGTGTTTGTTGTGGGGGAGGAAGGGAAAGGAGAATGTGAGCCGCTTTGAGACTCCTTCGGGTAGTGATAAAGTGAGATATCAAATCCAAACTCCTCCTCCTCCTCCTCCTCCTCTTCTTCTTCTTCTTCTTCTTCTTCTTCTTCTTCTTCTTCAGCAGCTTAGCGGTCTTGGAATATCTGGTGGTATAGTCTTGTGGAGCAGGAACTGGTTAAGTAATGGGAAGCAGAGAGTAAGAATAAATGGATGGTTCTCATGGGGGGAGGATGTAGAAAATGGAGTCCTCCAATGATTGCTTTTGGACCTGCACTTTTAAAATTGTCCATACATGATCTAGCGTTCAAGGTGAGCAGTGAGGTGGCCACGTTTGCAGTTGATGTTAAATTGTTTGGGTCATTAAAACAAACCGGGACAGTGCAATTCAATGCAGACAAGTATAACGTGATGCATGCTGGGGCAATTTTATTTTACTAATTTCACGTATACACTCACAGGGGCTGAAGTGGCAGTGATTGACAGGGAGCAAGACCTTGGGATCGTAGCGGCTAGCTTGATGAACATGTCAACCCAGTATGTGGCAGCTGTGAAAAAGGCTAATTCCATGCTGGGGATCAATGATAATTAGGAAAGGAATTGGAAATAAAACTGCCGATAGCATAATGGAATTATACAAATCTATGGCACAGCTTTATTTGGAATACCAAATCGCCTCACCTCAAAAAGGATATTGTTGAGTTAGAAAAGGTTCAGAAAAGGTCAAGTGAAAAGACCAAGGCAATGGAGAAATTCCCCAAGAAGGAAAAGTCACAAACATTTGGAGCTTTTTAGTTTAGAGAACAGGTGAGTAAGAGGCAACATGATAGGTAAAGGGATCCCTGACCACTAGGTCCAGTTGCGGACGACTCTGGGGTTGCTGCGCTCATCTCACTTTACTGGCCGAGGGAGCCGGAGTACAGCTTCTGGGTCATGTGGCCAGCATGACAAAGCCGCTTCTGGCGAACCAGAGCAGCTCATGGAAACGCCGTTTACCTTCCTGCCGGAGCAGTACCTATTTATCTACTTGCACTTTGATGTGCTTTCAAACTGCTAGGTTGGCAGGAGCAGGGACCGAGCAACGGGAGCTCACCCCGTCGCGGGGATTCGAACCGCCGACCTTCTGATCGACAAGCCCTAGGCTCTGGTTTTAGATCACAGCGCCACCCATGTCCCAAGAGGCAACATGATAGAAGTTTATAAAATCATGCATAGCGTAAAGAAAGTGGATGGAAGAAAATTTTGCTCCCCGTCTTATAGCACTATAACCTATAGAAAGCCAATGAAGCTGAAGGTTGGAAGATTTGGGACAGACAAAATAAAGTGCTTCTTCACACAGTATGGTGCTAAACTATGGAATTTGCTCCCACAGAGGGCAGCAATGGCCACCAACTTGGATGGTTTCAAAGAATTGGACCAATTCATGGAGGATAAAGCTCTCAATGGCCGCTAGCCATTATGGAGGCTCTGCTCTGCTTCCATGACTGTAGACTGCATGCTTCTGTAAACCAGCTGCTGGAAACCGCAGGAGGGGAGAGTGCTGGTTCTGCTTAGGCTCTGCTTGTGGGCTTCCCAGGTGCATCTATCTGGTTGTCTACTGTGAGAACGGTGCTGTACTAGGTGGGTCCCTGACTTGATCCAGCAGAGCTATTCTTATGTTCTTGCGTTCTTACCAAAGTCACCCTTCTGGAGCCAATATGTGAACCAAAACACAGATAGCTTTTGAAATTTACATTTCTTTGAAGTTTGCAATGCAGGTCTTTAGTCAGGAGTGTGTACAAAAATGCGTATGCCGGGGGAAAGTGTGCATAGAAATGCATATATGAGTGAAATGGAAATACAAAAAAATGCATTATATTAGGGGAAATGTGTATATTAGTCAAAACTGCATGCCAAAAATATGTTTATTAGTAGGAATTTGCACTAAAATGTTGACAAATATTCATGAGGACTTCCCCCTAAAAGGTTGTTTGTTTGTTTGTTTGTTTGTTTGCAAATTGCTTTGGAAATATGGAGAACTGAATTTAAGATTGGAAAAATGAGAAACAGAAAGAACCAAATTTGACAAATTTGTATATCCCTGCTGATGGTAGAGCAGAATGTCAGAGCTTTTGAAAATGCCCCCTGTGGAACAGTACCTACCCTATGATAACTTTAACTCTGTGGAGATCGTTTAATGAAAATGTGTTCGTTGAACAGCTGTACAGCCAGATCAGGTGGTTATGCAGTGAGCTGCATCGTGTTAGAAGATACCCAGTGGTATCTTGTTCAAGCAGTTTAAGGGGGGTGGGGAATGATTGTGGGCAGGACAAGGTCTTGATAGATCTCCGTAAACGCGCAGGCTTTCTTTCGCATATTTAATCCTTCACCAAGAAGCATGACTGCAACACAGGAAAATAAGGTGAGGTGACAGATTCTCTCCCCTTGATGCAGCTGCCACAGGCTATGATTGCAGCCTCCATTAAGCCGAATCAGAGAGCTATTTTCAGTGATTTTAAACTGACAATCTGATGGGAAATTTACAAACAGTGGTTAGGTGGCATACAAATAGCTCTTTCCCAAGACTGCGTGTTTCTGATCTCCCTTGTTTGGAATATCCACTGCAAGAGCTTACTTCATGTAATCTTCTAAGAGTGGCTATGCTTTCCAAGTGTGAAATGAATATAGGCTGAACAGGCAATTAGCTTCTGGCAAACAGCTTTTCATCAACAGCATGATAAACTTTTATCCTCCACTGGTCCACGGCTCCCTGGGAGCAAGCTGGGTGGTGTGTGTGTGGGGGGGGAGCAGCAGGGTCAGGTAGTGGACACATCGCAGCAGGGGCAGACAGCTGTTAGCCTGTGGACCATATCCTGCGCTGATCAGGCATGGTCCAGCTCCTCTCCACTTCAGATCAGACTGGTCAGTTGCTGGCCTGGGTGGTGTCACTCCTTGAGTAACCTATAGGAAGTGGCTCCGAAATAAAAGCAGAGTTCTTTCCCAGTGTCAGGGGTGCTTCCCAGCCAAAGGAATGCACACAGCAGATAGTTAACTCTTTGTCGTCAAAGATAACACAATTGCTTCTGCAGCTCTGGATATCTTTGCACTTTCTTTGGCGATCCCTCGTAGCCGAGTAAGATTATCTTCCATAAACACGGTTTTAACAATGAGTCCGTAAGTGACTGTGGAGGCCAATTCTCGATCCACACGTCCTTCCACAGTGGGGACGTAGGTTTCTGGGTGGGAGTTGTTCACGGTGAGGGTTTGCTAAGCATGCCTTCCTCTTAGCACGTTTCTCCCTTTCATCCTGAGTTCGAGCGTCTTCAAAGCCCATGACACCTTTGATAAAGGCTGTTCTCCAATTGGAGCGCTCGCAGGCAAGTGTTTCCCAATTGTTGGTGTTTATACTACATTTTTTAAAAAAAATTGCCTTGAGAAAGTCTTTAAACCTCTTTTGTTGAGCACCAGCATTACACTTTCCATTTTAAAGTTCGGAATAGAGTAGTTGCTTTGGTAGACGATAATCAGGCATCCGCGCAACATGACCAGTCCAACGAAGTTGATGTTGAAGAATCATTGCTTCTTTGCTTCTTCCAGTACACTGGTATTAGTTTGCCTGTCTTCCCAAATGATGTGTAAAAAATTTCGGAGACCCCGTTGATGGAATCTTTCGAGGAGTTGGAGATGGCGTTTATAAGTGGTCCATGTTTCACAAGCATACAGTATGGTTGGTAGTACAATAGCTTTGTAAACAAGCATTTTGTCCCAGTTCCACACTCTATGGGGCAGTTGCAGCAACTGAGGGCCACTCCCCCTCCATCAGTTAATGTACCGCCCCCTGACGGGCTCTGTGCATGCAGTTGGAGACTTCGCCTACGTTGAAGCTTCCTCTGCTTATCCCTTTTCAGTCCCCTCCTGGATCTGGGAGACAGCGGTGCAGGAGAGGGTAGGGAAGTACCCAGCCCTTCACTTACCTGGCCTGCCTCTTCCTCCTCTTCTACCGACCCACCCTGAACTCCAACCTCCACCTCTGAAGCTCCCCCTGCCTCCAACTCTTGCCTCCTGGGGGGAACAGTTCCCCACAAATCATCGACCCCCCCTCTCCTGAGTCAGACTCCAGTCCCCCTTCCCCTGGTGCACACCCAACTTCCTGCCAGTCCCTGACACCCAACTGGCTGGTGCACCCTCACACCCTCCAGTGCAATATGAGATGATGGCTCAGGCATGCTGCATCTGAACACCTCCAGAGCATCCCATCTGTTAGTGTGCTGTACCTGCCATGTCTGAAGTTTACATTATGTAGGGTATATATACATATGGCAGGTGGAGAAATGCTTGTGATGAGTCTAATTGTGATAGGACTCAATATGGGATCTCCCCTGCTGCAGTTAGGGCTACAAAAGACGGTCTCCCTTCCAGGCATTACACTGTTTCCCAATGTAGCTTTTCCATGTGGTTCAAGGCCTTTTGCATTTTGGCCCAAGGGGAGATACGGCACAACCCTTTGTGGCACGGGGTGACATGCTTGCTAGGCACTTTGAGAATAACATTCCTTGCGTCCGCCATGACTTGGGAAGGTGTTCAGTGTAGTGTCTATTGAATAGCTTTCAGTTATTGGAGCCAGAGGGTATGTGCTTGACCAATACTTGACACTTGCCCTTCCTGTCTCATCTTGTATAGCAGAGAAAGGATGTCCAGTGAGTCCAGGAGGTTGTAAATGCCTCTTTTTTGGGGGGTGGGGGTCTGTGCTTCCACCTTCTTTAAAACAGGTGATAATATGTAAGCCAGTTGTCACCACCTTGTTTCCTGGGTAAAGTGCTCAGGCAGGTGGTTGCTGGCCAATTCCACTCACACTTGGATTAAACTAGTTATTTGGATTAATTTAAGTGGGATTTCAGGCCTGGTTTTGAAACGGAAACTTTCATCCTTATTCCACGGTATGACCTTTGCTCAGAGAAAGACCAGTGCTTTTTTTCTTGGGGTACGCAGGGGTACGCATACCCCTAAACATTTTGTGAATCTTTGTACTTTTGTCCATTTACTGTAGGGACCCAGGTGGCGCTGTAGGTTAAATCACAGAGCCTAGGACTTGCTGATCAGAAGGTCGGCGGTTCGAATCCCTGCGATGGGGTGAGCTTCCGTTGCTCGGTCCCAGCCCCTGCTCACCTAACATTTCGAAAGCACATCAAAGTGCAAGTAGATAAATAGGAACCGCTCTGGCGGGAAGGTAAACGGTGTTTCCGTGCGCTGCTCTGGTTCACCAGAAGAGGCTTAGTCATGCTGGCCACATGACGTGGAAGCTGTACACCGGCTCTCGGCCAATAAAGCGAGATGAGCGCCGCAACCCCAGAGTCGGACATGACTGGACCTAATGGTCAGGGGTCCCATTTACTGTATTTATTTCCCCTGATTTGAACTATAAAATGGTGATTTCCTTGAGTCAAAACGAGAGTACCCCTAAACATTTTTTTAAAAAGAAAAAAAAGCACTGCCTTGGAACTAATGTGAGGCAGGCGGAGTGGAGCGAGGTGCCACTTCTGCAGAAATTGCCAGTGCTGTTTTAAATCAACGGAGCTTCAGCATACTTGGGCTTTAACCCACTTTCAACCCACATCTACACTTAGTATCGAGCGGCCTTGGGACACATGGCAACCCCCAGCTGCTTGCCATAGAGCTTGATTGCACAAAGGCCTTGTTACATAGAAACATGGATAATAGGCCCTAGAACAGCATGCCGGTTCTAGCTGCAAGCTTCCTTCTTATGAACATTTATTGTTGAAAAGCTGGCCTCATATGGTTGTGCTGAACATGGCGAGCAGAAGCAGAAAGCTGTTTGACACTGAGATTTTCTGACCTGAGATCAATCCATCAAGGTTCTGCGTCTCTGTTTCAGAGTTTAAGCTTCGGCACAGAAGGTTCCTGAAATTTTCCTGCCTCAGGCTGCGGGGCTGCTCGACCGACGGAGGAGAACTTTCTGTTTTTAACGTGAGATATGAAGGCACCCTCAGAGTGAAATGAACATGCTTTAAGAGCAAAATCGGAAAATACATTCCGGAGTCAGGAAGTTTTCATCTTCAGCAGTGACCCTGTCTTTATTAAGTTGCACAACAAAACTATTATAACGTGAACGACCTCTCTTTCTGCTGTCATGTTGAAAAGCAGAAATGTTCCCTACTGGAAGCCTTATCTAAGGGGAAAAAGTATTTGAGTTTTATCCAGATTTATTACCTCACACCTGCTGATTTTGTATCTGCTGTGTATTTAGAGGGGTGGAAGATGCATATTCGTTAGAAAGGCACTTTGAAATAGACTTAGTGTGTCTTTCCCCACCTTGCGATTGATGTCTCCAAGAATTCTCTATAGAGTTTTAGGCTCACGTTGCTTCCAAATGTGGAATCACAGACTTGCAGGCCTGGCAAGTCTCAGTCCATGTCCACCCATAGGCCCTATGCCAGTATCCCAGCAACGGCATAGGCCCTGCCAGCGGAAAGGGGGCTTCAACCTGGTCATTATTTGTTTCTCTCATCTGCCACCACTGTTGTTGTTGTTGTTTCCGAGCACAATTCAAAGTGTTGGTGCTGACCTTTAAAGCTCTAAACGGTCTCGGCCCAGTATACCTGAAGGAGCATCTCCACCCCATCGTTCTGCCTGAACACTGAGGTCCAGCGCCGAGGGCCTTCTGGCGGTTCCTTCACTACAAGAAGCCAAGTTACAGGGAACCAGGCAGAGGGCCTTCTCGGTAGTGGCACCCGCCCTGTGGAACGCCCTCCCACCAGATGTCAAAGAGAACAACAACTACCAGACTTTTAGAAGACATCAGAAGGCAGCCCTGTTTAGGGAAGCTTTTAATGTTTAATAGACTATTGCATTTTAATATTCTGTTGAAAGCCGCCCAGAGTGGCTGGGGAAACCCAGCCAGATGGGCGGGGTATAAATAATAAATTGTTGTTGTTGTTGTCATCCGTCTGTCTCAAGAGAAGAGCGCCTCCAGGGGTGAAGTTAAAATACTGCATTAGCAGCACCGAAGGCAGTGTGTATGGAGGTGCTGGGCTGCCCAGATGACAAAACTCCCTTCTTGGCCTTGCTGACGTGGTCCAAAGGAAAGGAAAGCAAGACGTTGGGCACCAGCTTGGCTGCAGGAGTTGCCAGAAGGAGGCGTGCAAGGTGTAAGGCAAGGCTCAAAAGTTCAGTGCCATCATGAAGATGGGGTAGGAGAAGAACTGGGGGAAGGCATCCTCACATGTAGGGCCGTCTTAAGCATATCCGGCGCCGTGGTGCAAAGATCCCCCCGGCGCCCCACCCCCACCCCCCGTTTCCCAGAGTTGTCGACCTTTTCCCAAGCCTCTGCGAGGATCGTTCTCCCGCGGGGGCTTGGGAGGAAGCTGCCCGCCCGCCAGCCATATGGTTGACCGGGCGCAGCTGGCAGGTGTGCAGGAGGGAAAGGGGAGGCCGCTGGCAAAGCCGCACAGCTCCCCTACTCGCTGGGGCACCCCTGAGAGGCCGGCGCCCTGGCGCTACGCGCCAGTAAGCCCAATGGGAAAGACGGCTCTGCTCACATGCTTCCTTTGACACCAGGCAGGTGCCTTCTCTGCCTATGCAGAGTTGGGTGGGCAGGGGGGGGAAAGCACCATGTAGCCTCTCAGGCCACTCTAGCTTGTGGAGCGTGGGTCTTCCTTCTTACCCCTCAGCACACTTCAGGAGGTGATGATGGCTGCTCTGGATTCAGAAACCACAACGATAAGAGACCAGACCAAGAAGCTATAAAACAAGATCCTTGGATTCTAATATTCGGCATCCTAGCATGTTGCTTACTGGGTGCACACCCACCCACACATAGAATCATAGAATTGTAAAGTTGGAAGGGACTCCGGGGGTCATCTAGTCCAACCCCCTGCAATACAAGAATCACAGTTAAAGTATCCCTGACAGGTGGCCAACCAACGTCTGCTTTCAAACCTCCAAGGAAGGAGAGACCACCACCTTCCGAGGGAGTCTGTTCCACTGTCAAACAGCTCTTACATACACTGCAAATTTAGTGTGACTAACAGAAGAAAGTACTTAATTAGTAGAGGAACATGCACACGTGCAATGTACAAGAATATTTGCACTGTCCCACAAATCAAAGTACAGGTGAAACTTGAAAAATTATAATATTGTGGAAAGGGTCATTTCTTTCAGTAATTCAACTTAAAAGGTGAAACTAATATATGAGATAGACTCATGGCATGCAAAGCGAGATATGTCAAGCCTTTATTTATTATAATTGTGAATATTATGGCGTACAGCTGATGAGAACCCCAACTTAACAATTTCAACTTTGGGGTTCTCATCAGCTGTATGCCATAATCATCACAATTATAACAAATAAAGGCTTGACATATCTCGCTTGGCATGTCATGAGTCTATCTCATATATTAAACTCCAGTAGCTAATGAAAACAGTTGCTTACATAAATGGACTTTTCCACGATATTCTAATTTTTTGACTTTTACCTGTATGTTGTACACATTTTTACTACTGTGTCCTACTACATTTAATCCTAATTTCTTATATCTTTCTTAACAGGAAGCAGTCCCCCTCCCCATCATTCCACTTTGGTTCTTTCATCTCTCCCCATCCCCAATTCCAACTAGCAATAAAAGGACAGAAATGAGTGCTGAATTTGGAGGTTTGAGATTTGAAGGCACAATTAAAAGCTCTTGTGCCTTTTCTCCTGTTATTCTCCAATGGTTTTAATATATCTCCATGTCCTTCCTATTTCTCCCTCCCCATTATTCCTGTTGTGCGATGAACAGATGTTTCCACTGTGCTTCCCCCCCAAAGACTCCCAAGATTTATTTTTGTTGTGTCATTCTAATAGCCCCTATAGGTCCTCAGTAGACCTTCATCTCTGTTACGCAGAGCAATTTCACCGAAGTCAGAGTAGTAATTATCCAGATTTACATTCACGTATAAGTAAGATACAAACATTGACTAAAATATAGTAAAACCTCCCCAGCAAATTCCTCATGCATAATGTGGATTGTAATGAACAGTAGAACATCATGGTGCTAGTGTCTAGATGTTTATGTGTTGTTTGTGTGTGTGTGTGTGTGTGTGTGTGTGTGTGTATGTGTATGTGTGTAGAAACCTGTTTTGCAGGAGAAACAAGGGCTTTTTTTCTGCTGGAATACAACGGAGCACAGTTCCGGTACCTCTCAGGTGAGAGCCAGTGTGGTGTAGCAGTTAAGAGCGGTAGACTCATAATCTGGTGAACCGGGTTCGCGTCTCCGCTCCTCCACATGCAGCTGCTGGGTGACCTTGGGCTAGTCCCACTTCTTTGAAGTCTCACAGCCCCACTCACCTCACAGAGTGTTTGTTGTGGAGGAGGAAGGGAAAGGAGAATGTGAGCCGCTTTGAGACTCCTTCGGGTAGTGATAAAGCGGGATATAAAATCCAAAATCATCATCATCTTCTTCTTCTTCTTCTTCTTCTTCTTCTTCTTCTTTACAAAAACCACAGCCTCCAAGCGGTCACTGAGAGCAAAGGACCGACGCATGAGCAGCAGTGGCAGTAGGGTGAGGGGCACTCCAGCTGCCTCATGATGTAGAGAAGCAACGGTCAAGGCTTGCCCCTCCGAGGGTGCCTGTTCCGTGCACGCCAGGCTGACGCTGGGGCGCATGCTTGGAGACCAGAAGGTGAAGGGGTGCCTGTTCCGTGCACGCCAGGCTGACGCTGGGGCGCATGCTTGGAGACCAGAAGGTGAAGGGGGCAGTGGCCGGCTGCTGCCATGGTCGTGCACAATGCAGGGGATCTGCGCCGCAGGGCGGTGCCTGCCAAGTATCACTGTTTTGAGAGGCTTCGCAGCATGAGTCAGTATAAAAGGGCAGGGCTTTTATGTTGCAGCCCAAAAGAGTACATGTGTGTCTTGCTCCCCATTAATGAGTGAAGGTGCTGAGGGAGGAAAACAATCTGAATCTCCCTAGAAGATGGTGTGGCCCGCATAGCTGTCAACCCTCCCCTTTTTTTGCAGGAAACTCCCTTATTCCAATGCCGTTTCCCGCTGCTATCCCGGATTGTTGATATCCCTTAAATTTCCCGGATATCAAAGGAAGCAGCTCCTCTCCCTCCCTGCCGGCCAGGGAGGCTCCTCAGCTGCGTTGCTCGGCTGCCAATAAGGAGTCTGAGACCGACTGGGGGCGGAGCTTGCATGCCTTGTGCAGCCAGACCCTCACGCCCAACCAGACAGACAGCCTGCCTGCCATCTACGTGCTCGCTCTTTCGCTCACCCGTTCGCGCGCAGCCTCTGGAGCACAGGGTGGCGAGGCTACTTGGTGCCATTGCACCACCCTCGTGGCATCCCTTATTTTCAAATCCGAAAGTTTTGAAAAATCCCTTATTTTCAAATCCGAAAGTTGACAGCTATGGCCGGCGTCTTGTCACGTGACTTTGGTTTCAAGATGGTGGCGCCGGTGTCTGGGTTGGCGACTGAGGCGGTGAGTTCCGGCACTTTTTTGTAGGGTGAAAAAAGCCCTGGTAGAGACCATAGCTCTATGGTAGAGGACCTACTTCGCATGCAGAACGTTCTTCCCCCATGGCTCCAGTTAAAAGGGTCAGGTGACATGACCTGCCAAGACACTGCAGCACTACTGTCAGTCAGTACAGGGTTGGATGGACAAATAATCTGGTATACAGCTGCTTCCTGTGTTGATGGATGTCCCAGTTTGGTCAGGTCAGGTCTGCCCTAAAAGTTTAGAAATTTTGCAGGTCTAGCATTGTCCATTAGTATTTGAGTATACAACAATATCTGCAATTTTATTGCTGCTCTTATCCTGGGAAGGGAAGTTACTGTCATGGCTCCTCCTAGGGTGATTTTGAAAATATTATGGCCTTAGTGCTAGCATAGTTTATCGTTATTAGGTTTTGCAGGAGCACTTTCCCCCCTTCTTGCAATACAGGCTATCAGTGAGTACTCCTGGAAGTCAGGCCTATGTCCCAAAAATATTAGAGGAGATGCAAATCATCGTTTAATTGCGTTCATAAACCTTGGCCATCTTTATTTATTGGTTGTGCTTCTGAAGGCAGCATTTAATAAAAAACCCTTTTGGTTGTTCCGTAACAAGCGTTCTCTCATTTATCTGGACTTCAAGGATATGTCTGTAACCTGCTGTTTCTAACAGTATGCTCTCTGATTCCTTTAGAAGTTCGGGTCTGCTTATTTCGCTGGGGAAACCCAGCCAGATGGGCAGGATATAAATAAGTTTATTATTATTATTATTATTATTATTATTATTATTATTATTATTGAAATCTAAAGGATGCTGCCTCTGGAAAGGATCCTTTACCCCATTGTTTTTATCTAGGAATAGTATCTCTTTACCCCTGTTTCCTCTGGTATGCTTGAAACTACTGCTGTGTTTTGCAAGGGTAGTTTTAATGCGAAACTACCATAGGCTAAGGGTGAACTTGCTTCTGGTTGTGGTAAACCAAATAGTCAATGTTTCATTTTGTGTAGGGGTAATGTTGGTTTCTGGTACTTTACCTATGAGTATTGTGCTGCTGTTCTATGTTTTATTGGAATGCTTTGTAGAATACTGTTATTTGTTTGCCTCACCGTATATTATTGTTCTCTGCCTTATGAGAAATTATCTCATATATAAAGGATATAAATTTATTGAATATATAAAATAAATAAGCAAACTCCTGTTCTAAGGTTTAGCTGCTTTTGTTGAGATTCCTGCATTGCAGGGGGTTGGACTAGATGACCGTTGGGATCCCTTCCAACTCTACGATTCTCTGATTCTATGGTCTTCTGGGCTGAAGTTATTTGAAATTTCATTCACAGAATGCTGAGTATCAGCGTTCTTGGCAACAGAAGAGAGGTTCATATCCTGGGTTTGAACTTAACCATAAAATAGATATAATCCCCAATTAATAATTTGAGAGTTATTGAGATAACCAAATCCACTGGGTAGATTATGCAGTAATTCCATTACAGGAATAATTTGTAATTAATCATGCCTTTCCCCCTTGCACTGTACATAGTTTTAATTGAGAACTGCTATTACCAGGCGTAAAATGGTAACTGCTTGGTTCACATGGAAACGACTAGCAGCCCAGGGTTAGAATTGACATACCAGAACCCATGCGTTTATGCAAGTGTGTGCATGAAATAACATTGCAGTTCCTCTATGCATTGTATTAGCACAGTTGTTTAGATCTGGGGTCCCAAAAGCCCGAGCCACTGTCATTTTTATAATAATAATAATTTATAATAATTTATTATTTGTACCCCACCCATCTGGCTGAGTTTCCCCAGCCACTCTGGGTGGCTCCCAATCGAGTGTTAAAAACAATACCGCATTAAATCTTAAAAACTTCCCTAAACAGGGCTGCCTTCAGATGTCTTTTAAAAATAGGATAGCTGCTTATTTCCTTGACCTCTGATGGGAGGGCGTTCCACAGGGCGGGCGCCACTACCGAGAAGGCCCTCTGCCTGGTTCCCTGTAACTTGGCTTCTCGCAGCGAGGGAACCGCTAGAAGGCCCTCGGAGCTGGACCTCAGTGTCTGGGCTGGACGATGGGGGTGGAGACGCTCCTTCAGGTATACTGGACCGAGGCCGTTTAGGGCTTTAAAGGTCAGCACCAACACTTTGAATTGTGCTCGGAAACGTACTGGGAGCCAATGTAGATCTCTCAGGACCGGTGTTATGTGGTTTTATCTCTCTTTACATCCCCGTTTCCCTTCTCAGTCTTTTCTGCAGCCCAATAAAGTAGCTGATGTCTGGTGACAGTTTAGAGAGCGAGAAGCCCCATGGAGCTGGTCTTCCAGCACACCTAATATAATGGCCCTTCCAGTGTTAGAAATTGAGATATGAAAGCTAGGAATTAAATGGCACCTTAAACCTAGATTGGGGCGCCGCAATGAAGCGTCTAGGCACACTTTTTTAATAACAAGAATACATAGCTGAAAATGAATGAACTGCAGCTAAAATATTGTGCTCATTTTTCACATGGTCTAGTCCTCCCCCCCCCCCATATTCTCATGATAATACCGGTATGATAATATTCTTCTCCAGTCTTCAGAGAGTGGCTGGAAGTGGGGAGGCAGGAAAAGGCCCTCCTTTTCTTCCAGCAGTAGCAGTTTTAATCTGAAATCTTAGGCTCAGTACTGCGCCCAGAGCTCAGAAACTGCTTGCATCATTGAAATTCCCTGTCGCAAAACACGCCTAGAACAATGGGAGTTTCGAATGCTGGACCCTACCACTGAGCTCTTTGTCTGCTGCAGCCTTTGTGAATTTATTACCACTTGGGTGCTAGTCAGGCTGCATCAAATGTTCCTTAATTTTGACATTCATGTTAAAATTGTCATGTTTGGCGTAGGCAAGCAACTTGCCGAAGAATTACTTACCTTGCCAAGCCCTTCTGCTGATTCAGTACTCTTTGGTGCCCCTTTAGTTATCTGACTGTGGCTTCCTCTCAGCACTTCTTTACCTGTTGCTGCCCTCAGCCCTCATTTGCCCTCATTTTATCTGGCTGTGAATTCGTTTGCAGGCATCATTGGTGCCATAATTTAATGGCACACACACTGTAGGGTATTGCAATGCAATGTCATAGATAAAATTCCATGCGTTGCCAGAGCCAACTTCTGGTTAACAGCAGTTGAGAGTAAAGAACTCGAGGACAGTAAGAGCAAGTAAGAAAATGGAAGTTGGCATCAGCCATGGAGAAAAAAGAGTGTCAAAGCAGCACAACTTTTGTTTGCAACGGATATCAAACCCACCTCCTGAAAATGGGAGGTAACTTTTCACACAAATGAAAGAGAGCATGAATCTTGATAAACTACTTCAGCCCAGCCTTCCTCACACCACGAACTGTGGAACAGAACAGAGGTTCTGGCTTAGTTTTCTTTGTGGTCCAACATCATGGCTGCTCCAGCTGGCCTTTCTGGGATCGTCTTGCAAGGCCTCTGCTCAAGGAATCCATCGCAATGCACTGCAAATGCTCCTCTCAAACCACCTGAAAAAGTGATGTGGTGAAATTGCGAGCAAATTAGAAATCCCTATCCTATCCACATATTTATATTGCCATTTTAATTTATTGGTGAGGCAGATGCCCATTATTTTAGGTTGGCCTTTTGTGATTAATACTTTGGCTTCTTCTTCTTCTTCTTTGTTTCGTTGAAGGGAGAACTGGCCATACCGAAGCTGTGCGAGTGGTATTTCAGCCAGAAACCATCAGCTTTGAGAAACTGCTCAAGGTCTTCTGGGAGAATCATGACCCGACACAAGGTAGAGTGATGAGCGAGCCAGTATTTAATTATCTTACTAATTACAGCTGGGATAATTAGTGTTCGAGCTGCTAGGAAGAGATGAACCTTGAAATCACACCGCAGCTTGAGAGTATGATTGCCGGCATTTATTGATGGGGTGGGGAAGAATGAGGAGCAGGAAGCTCGCAAGGCAGCCTCCCCCCCAACCCCCCACAGATGCCTGCCTGTGAAAATTCCCAGAGAGAGAGAGAGAAGAGAACAGAACAGAGAACAAGACAATAGACATTCCTTTCACCTTTGATTATTACAGTTTCTTCCTTAATGCGATCTTTTGTCTTTCAAATTAAAGGCCTCTTCGCAGTTGATAATTTCACTCAGGCACAGAGCTTTATCCTCTGTGAATTTGATGCGTTTTTTCATCTTTCCAGAATTACTACAGGTATCTCTTAGGATTAGAGGAAAATGAGCGAGAGGTTGCAGGGCTTGCTGATCTGAGACCATTAGCACCAGTGCGTTAGACAATTGTCTTAGCCAGGTTTGATAGCTCCTCCCTGGAAGTGTCTGCAGGATGAAAGCAGTACATGCCTGGAGGAAATGGAGCAGTTTTGGCCTAGGGATTGCTGACTGATAACTTGCTCTAAAATGCTGCTCACAACATGAGTCCCTTCATTCCAGATTTGTGACTTTGGGTGTGACTACCTCACAAAAGCAAGGGGAGAGGTGGATGGATCCTTGGTGTCTTCCACCCATTCAACCCCCCCCCCCCTTAAGAGCTCGGTGACACCCGGTTTTTATACAGACTGTTGCCGGATTAGACCAAAGTTTCACCTAGATTGGTGTCCTGTTTCCGACTGTCTTCACCAGTTCCTGGCATTCAGAGGAGGCAGATGTTATCCTTCAGTTTGCACCTCACTGAGAGCAGAGGGGCCTGAGAGCCAGAGGCATAGCGTGGGGGGTGCCGTGGCCCTGGGTGCAATTTTGAGAGGGGGCACAAGCAGGCACCCCGGCAGCAGGCTCCTTCATCGGAGCCTGGCTTTGTGCCAGGAGGAGCTGCACCTTGGCTGCGGCGCTTGTGCCTAGCGCAGCTTCGCCCCCAGGTCAGGCATTACCTGGGGTAGGAGAGCAGGCAAGTGGGCAGCAGCGCTGCCGCCCACCCTCCTCGGCCGTGGCACACCTCGCACCCAGTGGCAGCAGCTCTTACGACTCGGCAGCGGAGGGCAGCCCTCCTTGGCCGTGGCCAGGTGTGCCGGGCTGCAGCAACTCCTCCTGCCTCCACTGCCGGGTTAGGCCTGACCCAGCAGCGGAGAGCAGGAGAAGAGTGGGCAGCAACCTCCCCGCCCCTCTGCTACTCTGAACTGTGGCGCATGGAAGGGTGCCCTTCGTGCCCCATCCCCGGGCAGCGTGGGCATAGGCAGGGGCGTAGCAAGGGGGCGGGGGGCGGGCTGCCCTGGGCAGCGCCCTGCTGGGGGTGACACTTTGGGCTTTTTAATTATTATTTTTTTAAGGCTATTTTCGGCACTGCCGGGGTGGAGCCGCAGGGGCGGCCAGCGAGGAGCGGTGTCATCCCCCCTCGCTGGCTGCTCCTGCGGCTCTGCCCCGGCAGCGCCGAAAATACCCCCCCCCTTCCAGCAGCTTTTCCCGCCACTGGCTAGCTTGCGGAGCCGGGGAATGGAGAGGGGCACGAGCAGCCGCCGCACCAAGGGGTGCCGGGCAGCGGCTTCAGGAGACACCCGAATCCGGCGCCCGGCACCCCCGGGGGCGGGGCATTGCGCTGTGCGCGTGCGTCATGACGCATGCACACGCCGTGACGCCCCGCCCACCGGGGTGCCTCTTGGCTTCCCGCCCCGGGCAGCCAAGGGGCTACGAACGCCCCTGGGCATAGGCTCCACCGCTGCTGAGAGCAGCTCCTTGTTGCTGTTCCTCCCACCCCAAAGCATTCAGAATCCAGCAGCAGGGAAGGGGAGAGAGGTGGGTTGGAGCAGCCTTCTCCACCTTGCTGGCTGGGACTGCTGGAAGATGCAGTCGGAAACATTTGGAAGGCAGCAGGTTGGGGAAAGTTAGAGGGTGCCTCCTCCCTTCAACAAGACCCAGTTGTTTCTTTTCAGGAGGACGATCCAAGATTTCCCACTTTCCTCCATTTGCCCTGTCTCTTGCTACTTTTTAAGCTTGCCCAGCCCTTTCCCTTCCCTCTGGTTGGCTAGTGGAGTAGCTCAGCTGCAATGAGCATCCTGGGCATTGTATGCCATTTGGTGAGCCTCCCACCATATTTTTCTTCCAACATGGGATGCAACTCTGACTCCTGTTACCTACCCTGTCTCCATGGGGTTTCATTTCCTCCCCCACCATGGATGTGGCGTGGGGAGGAGGCAGTGGTGGAATATGTGACTCACAGCTCATTGACAGCTTTCAAAAGGATCTTATGAATCCTATAATCAGACCTCAGCAGCAACTGAAGATTAAACCATGCTGTACAGCAAGCCAAGCTTGTGAAACCAGTTTATTGCTCTGGTTGCTGCCTCTGAGTCACCTGATGAGGTGGAGGACCCAAGGAATCCCCTTTTCTTTTTCTCAGGAGACCAACCTGCCCCATTCACTCATTTTTCTCAGTTTGTATCAGATTTTCATTACTCCATCCCATTTCGCCTAAAGGACCTGTTCGCTTGTCACCGAGTGGGGAAGCCTGAGCCTTTTATAGATGCACAAGGAATCTATCATCTGCAAATAATTAAAATTAGTCACTAGAAATTACATTGTTTTTTCTAATGAACAGATGTGTCTTCTTAGAGGAGTGGAAGAACAGCTGTACCCATATAGAATGTGAAAGGAGGCCTTAGCCACCATTATGCATTCTGCTGTGAGCCTGCTATTTCATTTTGACATGTTAAAAATGAGGAGGGAGCCAACCAGCTACAAATCCACATAACAGTAACACCGTCCAACCCACATTTTACTAGCTTCTCCCACTAGAATATTATGGGAGCTTTGTTCAGGCAGGCTTAAAATGGTGATTCCGTAACAAAGACAGGCTGAAGTTTAGCTCAGGGGTAGCCAACCTTTTTATACCTACCGCCCACTAATGCATCTTTCTTGATGGTAAAATTTCCTTACCACCCACCAGTGCTGCAGTAACATGTGCCGTAGAACCCCCTACTGCCCACCTGGAATCCTGAAACGCCCACTAGTGGGCGGTAGGGACCAGGTTGACTACCCCTGGTCTAGCTCAGGGGTCGGCAAACTCACCGGGCCTCGGGCCGGTTCCTCCAGGGCCGATTGTGCGGAGGGTGGGGGAGCGCGCGCCCATACGCGTGTGCACACACTATTTCTGGTGCACTTCTGGGTTGGCGGAGCACTGGAAATAGCTTGTGCTCGTGCGCACGGTCTCCACCGACCCAGAAGTGCACCGGAAATGACGCTTGCGCAAACACTATTTCCAGCACACTTCCGGGTCGGCGGAGCACCAGAAGTAGCTTGTGCGCATGCGCTGTGCACCGGAAATGATGCTTGTGTATGCGCACAAGCTATTTCTGGTGCTCCGCTGACCCGGAAGTGGGCAGCTGCGCCACGCTTCGCTGGTAAGAGCGGTCGGCGGCAGCGGGGGTTGGTGGGGGCCGGATAATTAAGTCCAGCTGGTCGTATCCGGCCCGCGGGCCTTAGCTTGGGGACGTCTGGTCTAGCTTAAGGTGGTGTCTGAGCAATGTAGCTCAGAGAGGCAGATTGCTCTCAGATTTCTGGTTTGGTGATGAGATGAAGAGAGGCAAAAGAGAGTGTGCCCAGGCAGGTGATGAGACTATATATGGCAATACCCCTGGCAGGGCACAGTGGGAGTGTCTCACAGAGTTCTCTCTAGCAAAGAAGTGTGCATGCACACGAAAGCTTATACCCAGAACAAACTTAGTTGGTCTCTAAGGTGCTACTGGACAATTTTTTTATTTATTTCGACTGCGTCAGACCAGCACGGCTACCTACCTGAATCTAGAATTACAGGAACTGTGAGCTTCAGCTCCTATCATGAGCCTATATTAGCAAACAATGAATCATTGGTTTGACTGCCCTTTGAATATCCCACACTTCGGGCTCCTGAACTGGCAAGTGACTCCATAGTACAAAGCATAAAGGTAAAGGTACCCCAGACCGTTAGGTCCAGTTGCGGACGACTCTGGAGTTGCACGCTCATCTCGCTCTATAGGCCAAGGGAGCCTGCGTTTGTCTGCAGACGGCTTCTGGGTCATGTGGCCAGCATGACTAAGCCGCTTCTGGCGAAACCAGAGCAGCTCATGGAAACGCCGTTTACCTTCCCGCCGGAGCGGTACCTATTTATCTACTTGCACTGGTGTGCTTTCGAACTGGTAGGTGGGCAGGAGCAGGGACCGAGCAATGGGAGCTCACCCCATTGTGGGGATTCAAACCGCCGACCTTCTGATCGGCAAGCCCTAGGCTCAGTGGTTTAGACCACAGCGCCACCCGCGTCCCTGTAGTACAAAACATAAGGGGCTGTTATTGCCTCTTCACCCCTGCTCTACCTCCAGCTGATGCCTTTGTGAAACCTGAAATGGGCAGTTAAGTTTGATGATGATGATGATGATGATGAAGAAGAAGAAGAAGAAGAAGAAGAAGAGGATGAAGAGTTTGGATTTGATATCCCGCTTTATCACTACCCTAAGGAGTCTCAAAGCGACTCACATTCTCCTTTCCCTTCCTCTCCCACAACAAACACTCTGTGAGGTGAGTGGGGCTGAGAGACTTCAGAGAAGTGTGACTAGCCCAAGGTCACCCAGCAGCTGCATGTGGAGGAGCGGAGAAGCGAACCCGGTTCACCAGATTACAAGTCCACTGCTCTTAACCACTACACCACACTGGCAGAGGCCCTGGTTTCCTTGTGGCCTACAGCTTCACCAGGGGCAGTTGCGGCTGGGAACTTAGCTACCGAGTTCCTCCTCCGGGTGCAGAGCTTCTTCTCCCCTTGCCAAACAAGTGGGGCAGCCTCAGTGCCAGCTCATTAACATGCCATGACCTTCTCTTAAAAAATGTTCCCTTTTCCATTGGCGACTCTCAAGCTCTTTTCGCAGGAATCGTTACAGTGAGTGATGAGATGAAGCCAGGGCGACACGGTACAAATGACTTCTGCTAAATAATCATATGATGAGCTGCAGGAAGGGGGTTTTATTAGTCTTAACTCAGCAGGTATTGATTGTGGGGAGAGGAAAATCGCGGATCGATATATCAGAAGACAAGTGACAGCTGCAGAAAACTCTGTAAATCAAAGATACATTTTTACAACCAAAGTAAGAGCTATGAGCTGCCCTTTACAGTTTCACTGCACCATGCCAAAAGAGCGCTTCAGAGCATAGCAATTTGTCTCCATTACCACTTGGATCCTTTGAGATTGGAGGGGAACGGAAAATGGTTCCATTAGGTTCTTGCCTTTCATGAGAGGGGGAGATTAGGAGTGCCACGTGTGCGACTCTCAAAATGCCATTGCAATCCAGGTTTACACTAGAACTGAATTAAACCTGGTGATTCCACTTTGAAAAGTAGCAGGGTCTCAGGCCTGGATTATTCATCTAGTTGCTAATCGTGCTGCAAGGATTAATTTTGGCTTCTGCATGATCTGTAGCTTATCAACACCCGGTGAGTTTTTTGTGACTACAAAATGCTTCAAGGCCGCCTTTGCTTCCTGGTTCCAGTTACAGGTAGATAGCCGTGTTGGTCTGTCATAGTCAAAACGAAATAAAAAAATTCCTTCCAGTAGCACCTTAGAGACCAACTAAGTTTGTTCTTGGTATGAGCTTTCGTGTGCATGCTCTTGGTTTGGCTCTTGCCACTCCCGAACTGCCTTTATCGGTGGCCACTCCACCTTGTCTGACTGTGTGCCAGCTCACAGCATAATGCCATCAATTTGGTGTGTGCATCCATACCTCCACTCAAGCTTCTCACAGTGGCATGCAGCCCTCTCTTAATCTTCAGCCCATTTCCCCCCCAGTGACGAAGTAACAAATGAGCCTTAGGCTTCTATTTCTGTAGAGCCAGCAAAGGGACCTCCTTCTGTTTAAAGCGGAGCAGGATTGTAGGGGAAACTTTCCAGCTCCTGTAAGAGTGCAGAACCGCCTCCTCAGATAAGCACTCCCCACTCATTAGAGAGTTTCTAAAGGCCTCTTTACAATTGGATTCTTTGAGTGATTTTATGATACCCCCTTCCCGTTTTTTTTAAAGCAGCCTCTTGATTTCAATGAATTAAATGACAGCACATATTGCAATCACTCTCTTGATTTCTCTTAATGCCTTACAGCTGTACTTGGCTGCCAGTGATGTCATCAAGCCATAATATGCATCCACTTCTGGTTAAGCAAGAGGGAAATACAGTTGATAAAAATGTCAACTGTGGGCGTACAACACACAAAGAGCTTGTTTTTCTAAACCTATGGCAGGACAACACTAACATTAGATTGATGGGTTATATTTTCACCCTCTGGGATGTAGAACTGAGCCACCCACACCTTCTTCTTCTCCTTCTCTAATCTTAGGGATGAGGCAGGGGAATGATGTCGGCACACAGTATCGGTCTGCCATCTACACGCTTTCCCCAGAACAGATGGAGGCTGCTTTGAGATCCAAACAAGATTACCAAAAGGTAAGGCTGAGTAGAACTTAACAGTGAGGGGGACTTTCAGGTCCCCCACAAGCACCCGGCCTTTGGGAAAAAAGCGACCATCAACTTTTTAGCCATCACACTGTACATTGCTGCAAAGTTTTGCAGAGTTCTAAGTGCCAGCGTGAGTTTTCCAGCCTTCCTGGAGACTAGCTCCCTGTTGGGTTTCCTGCCTGGCTATTAGTGCACTCACATGAGAGATCATTTTGGCCTCGCTATACTTTTTTCATGGTGTCGCACCTAGCAGAAGAGAGAATCCATCACTCCGAACCGTGAACTCCATGCTGATGTTGCCATCTCTCCCTGTTGGAACATCTGGGGTTTGCATGACATTGGTTTATACTGTTGCAGCTTCTTCCTCTTCTGCATTTAAATCTGCCGGCATTATCCTTTTTTTCTTAACGCTTTTGGCAGTCATAGTCAAAAATAACTGAGCACCAGAGCAATGCTTTTCATATTCCTCCCCCGAGGGAGCCCTTTCCTTATCTGTTTGCTTGCCAGAGGGTCTATGCATTTCTCGAGGAACCTATGTCAGATTCAGAGTCCCATTCAGCAGTGCCCTTGCTGTTTACACAGGGCACTGGCCAAACCTCTTGGGCTTTACCATTGGTCCATGTCAACCCAAGCCTTCATTAATGATCATTTCCCGGAGGAACCCCTGATAAGCTTCTAAGGAAGCCTAGAAAGTGTTTGAACAATGCACTAGAGAGAGATACTTCAGCAGTATGTCAGTTCCCAGCTCTGTAGTCAGACATGGGCTTACATCAAGGGGCTCTTGATTACCAGGAGGTTGTTTCCATAGTTTTTGTCTGGGGGTATCTTGGAAGGTTGTTGGGGATCGCAGGTGGGGAGAGTGCTGTTGGAAGTTCCGTAGGCATCTGGTTGGCTGTTGCGAGAATAGGATGCTGAACCAGATGGACCTGATCCTGCAGGCTCTTCTTAAGGTGTAAAGCCATCAAGAGTGACTGGCAATTGGTAAGTTGGCCGCTTCCTTACATACTAAAGCACACAATAGCATCATCCTTGCACACCTGAGACCTTATCCTGCAAAGCATATGCTCTACCTCTGACTTCTCACCCCCAAACATATTGGATTTGCTCTCTTTGTCAGCTGGCAACCTTTGAAACTTGGGTTTACAGTGTAGTTTTCCTGTGGGTAGTTCTAGTTATGTTGTTGGCATTCTTGCTCTAAGAGCTGCTATTTGATTTAAATCCTGGAGAAAGTCGAAAGAACAACTCTTTCCTTCCTCACCTCCAGAAATTTGCCATGATGAATGCCAAAAGGAGAGGGTGGGGATGGATTGAGGGGGACAGGACATTGCAGTACCAGACCTATAGATTTAGGATTGCTTGGCACAGATTGTCAGCTGTGTCCTCCTGTGAAGGGTTAAGCAGATTTTAAGCTGGCAGGTTTGACTCTCTTCATCGCACCCACAAGCTGAGGTTCAGTGTCCGCAGCTCCCCTCCTGGTGTGCTCAGCCTGGAGCTGGCAGTCCTGTCATTGTCTGTCTGTTTTGGGCTGCCAACTTGGATGGATAAGTACTGGCCTGTGTCTGACTGATAGGAGGTCGGACGTGACCGCGCGACCACGCAAGCGTTGGCCCTCTAATCGGGGATGGCAGCCTGATTTGTGAGGGTCTCTATGCCTCTAGCCAGTCCTTCCTTTCCCCTTTTCCTCCTTACTGATAGGATACCTTTCCACAGGCAAAGGATTTGGGTGGGGGTGAGGGGCTGCGCATAAGGGTACATTCAACGCAGTCGATCCCCACTTGCAGTGCAAGATGATGCAGTCTCAAGAGAGACTGTTCCCCATGCATATTTGACTTCCTTAAATGAGTAGACTGAAGAGGCTTTCGATGAATTGAAAGAGGTGAGGCTGTTCCAAACACACTCACCAGACTCTTTCTCAGTGTATCTTTATCTCTGGAGTGAACATTTTACTACTTATCCCATGTGTACCTCGCCGTTCTCTTTTTCGCCTTACTCTGGGCTGTTCCCTTGCTTCCTCCCATGCTAATATTCTTGCATTTTAATTCAGCGGTTCCCCTTTCTTTACCATTTTTCCTGCTTATCGGCACAGATGTTTCTTGAAAGATCAAGTCAGTGGAATTATTCATAGGAAGTTTAAATGAAACATGTTTATCTGTTCTTGGGACAATATTGTCCTTAATTTAGGTAATGTGCAGTGTCTTCGGGGAAAAATGAGCCCTATTGGGGCTTTAGTACATATGGAATTGCAGCCTTAGATATTTAATATACAGTATGTTAAATAATCTTTCTGCAATCTCAGTGAATGAAGGGTGCAATTTAGTGTCGTTTAGCTGTAATTTTCAGTGAGCAACTTCCAGGCAAAGAGAGTTGCAGCAGAAAAAGAACCAAGAGGCTTGTGGCACATTAAAGGATAACCAGTATTATTATAGCATAAGATTTTGTGAACTGGAGACCGCTTTAGCAGATGTGGGTGTTAAGCAGCTGCTTAGGGCTTAAGTCATAAGGAGTGCCGGGGTGGGGGTTTCTCTCACTGCCCTTCTGTGGTGCAACAAGCACGCATCGGAAAATCTGGGGCAGTTGCTTTTGTGTGTTCCTTATCTGACTTGTGGCCTGAGTCAGTGGGGATAAGTGAATTGCCAATCAGCATGTTACAGGTGAAACTCGAAAAATTAGAATATCGTGGAAAGGGTCATTTCTTTCAATAATTCAACTTAAAAGGTGAAACTAATATATGAGATAGACTCATGAAATGCCAAGCGAGATATGTCAAGTCTTTATTTGTTATAATTGTGATTATTATGGCGTACAGCTGATGAGAACCCCAACTTAACAATTTCAACTTTGGGGTTTTCATCAGCTGTACACCATAATCATCACAATTATAACAAACAAAGGCTTGACATATCTCGCTTTGCATGTCATGAGTCTATCTCATATATTAAACTCCAGTAGCTAATGAAAACAGTTGCTTACATAAATGGACTTTTCCACGATATTCTAATTTTTCGACTTTCACCTGTATACCTGCTTTTCTCAGTATTAGATGTTTTTGGCTGGGAAGGTGGGTAGAGGAGCTTTCAAATAATTGCCGCAGAAGCCACTGCCTGGACTCAAGCCCGCAGCTGGTTCTGAGCATGGGACACAAAGGGTGTCAGGCAGCAATTCAGACTTTGTGACACTGTCCAGCTCTGGCTGAAGAAGAATAAGAGTCTGGATTTGATATCCGGCTTTATCACTACCCGAAGGAGTCTCAAAGCGGCTCACATTCTCCTTTCCCTTCCTCCCCCACAACAAACACTCTGTGAGGTGAGGGGGGCTGAGAGACTTCAGAGAAGTGTGACTAGCCCAAGGTCACCCAGCAGCTGCATGTGGAGGAGTGGAGACGCGAACCCGGTTCCCCAGATTACGAGTCCACCGCTCTTACCCACTACACCACACCACATCTGAAGAAATGTGCATGCACACGAAAGCTCATACCAATAACAAACTTAGTTGGTCTCTAATGTGCTACTGGAAGGAATTTTTTAATTTTCTTTCGACTACGGAAGACCAACACGGATACCTACTTGTAACTATAACATTTGGAGAAGAGCAAATTCCAAAGACAATTACAGTGGTACCTCGGGTTAAGTAGTTAATTCGTTCTGGAGGTCCTTTCTTAACCTGAAACTGTTCTTAACCTGAAGCACCACTTTAGCTAATGGGATCTCCTGCTGCCGCCGCGCCGCCAGAGCACGATTTCTGTTCTTAGCGGAGTTCTTAACCTGAAGCGTACTTAACCCGAGGTACCACTGTACATTCCAGTCTGTGTGTTAGTCTGGAAGGTGTGAATTAGGTTAGTTTGCTTGAACATGCAGATCGAACAAAATTCCCCTCCGTCCCTATGGTAGGCCAGAGTAGTTCAAGTAATCTCTGACTCTTAGAAAGCCTTCTGATTTGCTCCATCCACCAATAGAATTGTAAGATCCATTGCAGCAGACCCCGTCCAGGGTCACCTATTTCTCAGCAAAGCTCTGTTGCCTCTACTCTGACCAGTGACAGAAGGCAAATGTCAATTGGGTGCAGAGCCCTACAGTCTCTTAGCCCAAGGGATGCCTCGGATAGGCTAGGTCCTTAGCTGGTTCTGGCACGTGTGGTGGTGTGCCAGGAATATATCTGTGGATCGCACTTCATGGCTCTGGCCATTTGCATGATGTGCTCCAAAACATATTTGCCTCAAATCCGCATTAATGGCATTAATATATCTGACTCTCCAGTTGTTGCTCATGCTAAATAGCCCATTTATCTCTCTGTGCAACTGTCGGGCATCACCTGCCCTGTTTCTGTGTTGGTGTAATCATTTCTTACTATTGCAATTGTTTAATTATATCTTGTGTGATCATTTCTCTCCCCGTCCCCCCTCCCGCGCCCCTCCAAACTTGTCATTATCTCTTCCAAATGTGCAAATTGGTGTTAAGTATCAACTGCCACAGCAAATAAACATCCACATTATTCAATGGCATTTTATTGCAGCAAAGGGGAAAGCTGCTGTAATTGACTTGCCTGCTGTAAGATGTTGAAATTCAGAATTATGACCATGGGAGAACCTGGTTTATTTCATTGCCCTCTGGTGGCCTTGAGACATGACTGTAGCGCAGTCAAATGAAGCAGCTCACGTTTGCGCCTTCCTATATTGGCAGAAGTTGCCTTTTTCTCAGTAGCCACATCAGTATGTGCCCCCTTCCCCTACATAGGCTATTGTGTATTAGCGAGAGCCAATGCTTCTTACAGGATCAAGGCCCCACAGAGTGCAGAACTTGGTCAAAGGAGCAAAAATTTGAGAAAGGAAGTCAGTTCAGAGCGACAGGCCAGTGGGTCCCAGTAGAAATCCAAAGTCCAGCCAGGTCTCAAATCCAGGGAAACAGTCCAGAGCAAGAGAAGGCAGGAACACAGTTACTTATTACAGCTGGAGGTCAACTTGCCAGCAGATGTGCTTTAAAAATGTAGGGCAGCTGGAAAGTTGTGAGTCCTGTAGGGTAGGGCTGGTTCTGAGTACCAAAGTCAAACACTACCAAAACCGGCACACTCAAGCAAGATCAAGAATGAATCCTGACAATACGCCTTGATCCGTAGGAACCAGGAGAGGAAGAGCACAGGCACGCCATACTTTTTCAAGGGCCTCCCAGCAGAAAACAACAAATAGCGTTTTAAACCTTGCTCTGCAGAAAGCAGCTCAGCACTGGGAATTACCCCAAAAGGAGCCTAGTTAAAAACTGGATGTGCACTTGGGTCTAGGATGCTCAAACTTGGGGAGTTTTTTTCGGTTGCCCAAATCGATCCACTGCTATATCTGAGTTTCTGTGGGAATCTTTAATATGTTTCAACGCCTCCTACCAACCCTTGTATCACAATTTTTGCAGGCTAGCACATACCCCTCCTGCCATCTGATGCACTTGTCTGATGCTCTCATAATGTATCCCCATTTGTTGTCTATTGGAAAGCAGGAAGGTCCCTGGAACAGAGTAGAAAACACCTGTACGCTTTTTACAAAAGCTCAGCTGCTCATTAGTTTTACTCACAAATCCAGCACAGGGAACTGAACTTGCAGAGGGGTTGGTGATGAGGCCTGTACACTACATTTGTCACATTAATAGTGGCTGAGATTGAAGGGCATTTGTATAAACATTTGAAAACATTTTGGCCATGGTGTATTAACTGTAATGCAGAAGCATAAATTGAACAATGAGTAGTGATGTTTATTTGGCTATTGAGTTAAAGTCACTCTTCCTTCTCTATCTTCAAGGGGAGAAAGCAGTTGCCTGGAGGTTTTTGTGAATTTGTTTCCATCAATCAGTTAGTTCAGTGGTTCCCAGTTAGCTAATTACCGAGGACCCCATACTTATCAAAAGCCAAGCCATGGACCCCTTTACTTTTGAAATTTTTGATAACTCTATGGTAGTTACCTCTGCAAAGCAAATTTTTGAACAAAATGTGGTGTAGCCCCTAATAAGCAACGGATTTTAGGTATACTAAAAAACAGACTAGGACTGAGTGATAGTCTGGTTTTCAACATCGTGATATGTCAGCAGCTAAACACCGCGATATTCTGATATATCACGATGTCTGAAATTGGAGATCAGGCGTGGGGATGAGGGAAGGAGCAGTTACAGAGATTGGATGGGTGGGGGGAGGAGAGGAAGCGGAGTCGCCTCCACCACATGGCTTGAGTGGGAGGGGATGGGGGGACAGCGGGACAGCCAGCGGTGGCAGCCGGTGAAAATGCAGATCCCCTATGGCTTCTTCTTTCCTGCCGACTGAGAGAAGCAGCTCTGTCTTGGTGCCAGGGTGCCACGATGTAGTGCCACGATGCCTTGAAGTGAGAGCGATCAGCTGCCCTGGTATCAGATGAGCAGCGTTATCGGCTGAGATCATTGTGCAATATCAGCAGTGCCTGGAAATCGACTGCCCTGTTTTCCCTCGCGCAAGGAGCGATACATTGCTGCGTATATAACTGCAAACAGTTATCACAGTGTTATCACCACTACAGTCGTACCTTGGTTCTCGAACGCCACAAACCCGGAAGTAAGTGTTCCGGTTTGCGAAGTTTTTTTAGAAGCCCAACTTCTGACGCGGCTGACCCGGCTTCCGGTTGACTGCAGGAAGCTCCCGCAGCCAATCAGAAGCCGCACCTTGGTTTTCGGAAGTCGAATGGGCTTCCGGAACGGATTCCATTTGAGAAGCAAGGTACGACTGTATATTGAAAAATCGCACAGCGCTAAAACAGGCCATAAATTTTGTGATAGTACAATGTGAAAATGACAAAAATATAGTTGCAGGGGATTCAAGGGATGGGGCCATGGACCCTCTGGGTGCATTCCACGGATCTCCAGGGGTTCACGGCCCCCTGATTGGGAACCACTGAGTTAGTTGACTAAAACCTCAGGGATTGATTGGTAGTGAAAAATAAGTGTACTCTGTAGACGTCTCCTGGGAAAATACTTACAGGCTTTAAAAAAATCTCTCAGGCCTTCAGCTTCAGGGATTTCCCTCGAAACTCAAATTAACCAGCCTTTCGTGAATGGTGATTGTTGGGCCTGCAGCTAAAGATACAGCTAAAGATGTCAGATAGCATAGCTCACCTGGGCAGCTGGAACCCAGTCATTAATGCTCACCCTCAGCCTTTATCCACCGAGTTCTGACACAATAATATTGGCATCCCTTACAGAATTGAAAGGATTACTGGCATTATACAAAGCTTGGAGTGTAGTGGGGAAAGCGGAATATTCATGGTACTGCATATAAAAATGTGGAATGTTTTCTGCGGTGTTAGTAGGATCTAACACCTGATTTGCAAATATAGGTTTGTTTCTTAGTTTGTTCAATTTATTGGTTTGTTCAAGACAGATAGAGTGTTTTAATTGTGATGAGCTGATTACTCATTTCTCTAGATAGGTTTAGTTGAAGAATGGAATACAGTCATACCTTGGGTTACAGCCGCTTCAGGTTGCGCGCCGTGCCAAACCCGGAAGTAATGGAATGGGTTACTTCCAGGTTTTGGGGCTCGCTCATGCGCAGAAGTGCTAAATCGTGCATGCGCAGAAGCACCGAATTGAGCGCCGCAACCCCAGAGTCGTCTGCGACTGGACCTAATGGTCAGGGGTCCCTTTACCTTTAGCATATATATAAAATATACTATACAATATAATGTGTATATGGTGTGTTTGTGTACAGTGGTGATGGCCTGGGACCTTTAAAAAGTGGAAATGGACCAGATTTACGCTTTAAAAATGACTCGCTCCCCCTGGTGGGAATGTATAATTCTGAGCGCGATCATCTGCCTCTCGGCCTCCTTCCTCGCCCCCTTTCCGTGCAGCACATTCATCTTCTTTCACGTGACACCTCGAATGTGCTACTGAGCTGCAGTATGGTTGCCATGGTAGCCAGCCTAGGGAACGTGCCCATTGGCTGCATCCTCAAAAGGAGGAAGAAAAGGCCTGCCGTGTCAAGGGTTTCCTGCGCAGGGTGCCTGCCTGCCATTGTTCCCGATCAACCCTTAGCCCGGGACGCATTAACAGGCAATGTCAAAGAAGGGCATCACCCAAGAGGTCACTTGAATGGCCAGCTGCGCACCCTGCCCGGCTTGCGCTGCTGAGAGCCCCCTCCCCTCCCCACCCGCCCTGGTCCCCTGCCGGTCAATGCCATTATCTTGACCCTCAAGTGTGGGTGTCGCCAAAGGACAGTCGTCTAGCTGGGAAGTGCGAGCGGTGGGCTCCTTTTGTTTAACATCTCGCTGCGTTTCCTTTTGAACTGCTTAGGATTCAGATGCGGTTGCACGTGGGGGCCTTTCCTCCTGCCAGTTCAAACGGCGGAAATGCAGATGACAGGCCTCAGATATTATAATTAACTTCCATTTACAGCACAGCTGTCATCAGAATTGCTATGACAATTGAGCGACCGAGAGGGCCATTCTGCACCTGGACCAGATTTAATTTTAAACTCGGTTCTCCTTTGATCCATGCCCTCCCTCTCTCTCTCTCTCTCTGCCTCCCTCCGTCTCTCACACATTCTGTTTAAAAATAAATGTTTCAGACTCCTAAGCACCAGCCTTAGGTTAGCAGCATGCAGGCGCGCAAATACTTCAGCTTTTTCCATGTCTGCTAAGCAGGGAGGGGGAAAGCACTTTGCACATGCCCAGAGTCATGTTATAAATTCATAGCTGTATTAGCGATGCCAAGAAATATAACACCTAGCTAATGTGACTTTTTTTTTTAATTAGATGGTTTGTTTCAGGACAGTTAGAGGTAGGTAGCCATGTTGGTCTGCCGTTGTCGAAACAAAATAAAAAAATTCCTTCCAGTAGCACCTTAGAGAACAACTAAGTTTGTTCTTGGTATGAGCTTTGTGCATGCACACGAAAGCTCATACTAAGAACAAACTTAGTTGGTCTCTAAGGTGCTACCGGAAGGAATTTTTTTATTTTGTTTCAGGACAGTCGACTTCTTCAGCCTGTGAGTTTGGAACTGCTCTGGCCGATAGGCTTGGGAGCCACAGTGCATATGCCTATGAGGATGCTAATGTTGCAATAGCATTATGAAAACCTGAGGCTTATTTCTCTCCAGCTCAGCCCCTGGTCCCATGACCACAACACCAATTGCTGCAATTGTGAGCAGACACACATTTCAATATAGGGACCTGTTTGGCCCTTTTATTCTGATCCAGCAGGACTCTCCTTATGATCCTAATATGAAGCATTGCAAAGAGCTTTGCTGCAGTAGGAACATTATCACACGCCTAATGGTTTAGGATTTTGTGTGGGTAATGTTTTGTGTACAGATCTTGCCATACCAAGGATCCCAGGAAAAAAATAGCCCGTAATTTTGAAAAACATTACTTCATTACAAAGATTTCCTTCCTTCCTTCCTTCCTATCTTCCCTCCCTCCCTCCCTCCCTCCCTCCCTCCCTTTCCAAACCATTGTCCCATCTATGTGTTCATCCCCACCTCTCTCCATATCAACCTGGATTAAAAATAAATAAATAGGCCTCTTCTGTGAGTGCTAGCAGGGATCACTCTCAAGCCAGAAACCCTTTCTTCATCAGAAGTCAATGCCATTTTAAATTGGTTAAGTATTTCCAAAATTTCTGGGGAAAGGCCATTTTTGGAAGCATCAGACCTTAGTCATTTTAGTCACCGGCGTACCTTGCTCAGGGGTCAGATTCTGCACCCCTTCCCTGTCACTGCAGATGCACATAGTTACTTCTGAACAAGTCCGTTGGAGGAATCCTGGGTCCATGATATCCAGGCCAGTCTTAAACAGCCCTCAAAGATTCCAACTTTTCTAGCTTGAAATAATACGGTACATTTGATTCTCTCTGCAGTGTATTTTTCCTCACCTTCCAAATTCGGGCCCCGGGAGACTAGCAAATCCGTCCTCAATCCTCCTCTCCACAATAAAATCTACTAAGAGATAAACTGATTCTGAAGAACTTCAGCTATATCTTATCTGACTTTGTTTTTTATTGGATTGTTTAGTTTAATGAGGCACTCTCTAGAATGATGAATGATTGGGAGTTCAGCTCCCATTTCCCTTGAGCACACAACAAATGATAAGAGCTGCATTAAGCATTAGTCTAAGTATGCTGCCGACTAGGTGCACCAGGGAAATGGAGACCCAGCTGTAGCATAATTACCTTAGAGGACCTCTGTACGTGGACGGGGCCTACTTTCCTTTATGATCATGGTACCTGCTTCTCTCCACCCCACCAAAAGCTCATGGCTTCTTCCAGCTCTTGGTTAAATGGGGGCATCTCGCCTGCTTGCCAGGAGCAGAGCCCACCTTTCTGAATGCCACCACACAACGCGAGGGGAAGAGTGTTTTTGACGCAGCTGGTGCTGGCAAATCGGATGATGCGTTTGGTAGCTAGCTGCCCCCCCCCTCCCCGTGGAATGACGGGAAGGCGGTTGACATGAGCAGGGTGCCCATGAATGGCCGCCGCGAGAGGTGCCTTAACCTCTCATGAAACTTCTCCTTTGCAACGTGCGACCGCAACGCGAACCGCAGACTCTCTGCTCATTAATCGGGTCCTCCATTAAAAGAGGGCATGTGTTGCGGTGCGACTGGCTACCTGACCCGGTTGTTGTGGGGGGGGGGTAATTGGATCAACAGGCCACAACCCCTGATTGGTGGTCACGTGTTGCTGGGGAGGAAATCGGACCAATAGGGCGTCGTAAAAGTGCTCTGGTTGAGGTGATAGGCTTGGCACCAGGGGTGGCCACACCTATACAAATGCAGGATATTCCGGTACAGGAATCCAGGGACTCATTGGTTTGTCGTTCCCAATAGGGCACGGCCTATGGCCAAGTCCCGGGGACATCAGGATGGCTGTATGGTAACCCAACCAGCAGATGTCCCTGGTGTTCATCCTTGGCTGTCCTACGAATGTGGCTCTGGGACAGTTCTGCCTGCAAGGGTGCAGGGAGATAGTCGAACCAGAACCTATGCAACCACTCACTTGGTTGTAATCAATAAAGTTGGGGCCTAGATTCTGCCAGAGTCCCATGGACTGCAAGAAGATCAAACCTATCCATTCTTAAAGAAATCAGCCCTGAGTGCTCACTGGAAGGACAGATCCTGAAGTTGAGGCTCCAGTACTTTGGCCACCTCATGAGAAGAGAAGACTCCCTAGGAAAGACCCTGATGTTGGGAAAGATTGAAGGCACAAGGAAAAGGGGACGACAGAGGATGAGATGGTTGGACAGTGTTCTCGAAGCTACTAACATGAGTTTGGCCAAACTGCGAGAGGCAGTGAAGGATAGGTGTGCCTGGCGTGCTCTGGTCCATGGGGTCACGAAGAGTCGGACACGACTGAACGACTGAACAACAAAGATTCTGCCAAAAACCAAACCAAATATCTGTCTCTCGTGTGATCTTATTTCGGGGAGGGTGAAAGGCCTAAACACACAACTGGCGCGGCCTTGTTGCTCAAGGAATCCCAGAGCTGCAAGGACCAACCACGTTCTCGGCAATGGAAAGAGAGGAATCACATCCAACACTGGCAGATCGAGGGAGCTCTTTGGAGGCATTTGAAACATGGCCCGTAGAAAAGAGCCCAGCCTGCACCACATCTCTCCACCAGCAAAGTTGAAAAAGAAATCTTAATTTTTGTTTCTTTAAAGCTATATGCCTCCATTGTCTGCCTCGTCTTCTTTCCTGGGCTTTCTAGCGCTTGCCCTCCTGCATGTTAAACTCTCTGCCCGATGCCTAGGAATTATTTTAGTTCTCTTTGGTGTGATCCATCAAAGCATCAACGGTGCCTTGAAACATCATTGTAAATGGAGCAACTTTTGCTTGAAGTCAGCTGGACACCCACATCACCCAAACACCCAGATCACTGCCGGTGTCTTTGCTTTTATGTTATCCTCCCACACCCCCATGATGTTCACACGCAAGGATAAAAGAAGAGCATTAAGATGCAAGTCTCCAAGAACGGATTGATGAGCAGGGTAAGCGAGAGACATACTTGGTCATTGTTGTTTAAATGAAATAAGAAGCGGCTCCGTTATTTTGCTGCTGCAGCAGCAGCAGCTATGAATAAACCAGAGTTGCCCAGTAACTGGGGTTTTCAGCTAAATCCCCGTCAATGCTAGAAAAATCAATGCCCAGCTCCCGCTTTCTGTAGATTTACCAAAGTGAACAACCGTGTACTGAAATCAAAGGCATTTGTCCACAGGCTCCCACTCCATAACTTCTGTGACATTTCCCTAAAATTCTAGCCTTATCGTGGTTAATGAAAAATGGCTGTTTTGGAAAACAAACCATCGGTTTCTCCTTTCATGCAATATCACCCTTGGTTCTTAATTGTAAAGATACATACAGTGATCCCTCGACTTACGAATGACCCGACTTACGAGTTTTTCGAGTTGTGAGGGATCAAAGCGGCCGCCGCTTCCGATTTTTTTCGACTTCCAATCGGAAGTCGCGGCCGTTTTAGATGCGGTTTTCTCGACTTGCGAAGGTTTTTTCGACCTACGAATGTGTTCTCCCAATGCATTCCTATGGGGACTCGAGTTACGATGATTTCGACCTACGAAGATTCCGTCGGAACGGATTATCTTCGTAAGTCGAGGGTCCACTGTACTGAGTATTGCAATTAGTAACACTCTCACAGATATATAGCAAAACACCTAATTTCTCTCTGGATTTGTAAATAATAGAACATAAATGACGTACGTGATCAGATTCTTTCCCCCAGGATCTTATTCATTGCAAAAAGCTATGAATGGTTGCCATTCCCCGCACCTCAAAATGCATTTATAGGCCGTTGTCTGCTTAAGTGTATCTGAGTAAGAGCAGTAAGCTTTCTTGTTAGTAAAATATTCCGAATCCTTACACTATTCCTCAGCAGATTGTTGTTATTTTCCCAATTCTTTGCAATAATCATTTGGGCAGCAGTTAACAAATTACAAACAAGCTCTCTTTTTGTGTGATTGGCTTTGGGTTTTTTTTTTTTTTTTTTAAACATACTTTCTTGTCAAAACAAAATAAAATAAAAAAAATTCCTTCCAGTAGCACCTTAGAGAGTGCTTAGAAAATTCAAATTTTTTTTGAATTTATTAAAAAAAAAAATTTATTTTATTTTGTTTTGACTATGACAGACCAACACGGCTATCTACCTTTATCTGATACTTTCTTGTGTCACTTAAAAGGAGAACTTGTGGCCTGTGCAAAAATCCAGCTCCTGTTATTCCTTGAACATTCGCTTCCGGTGCCTTATAATAGTGTTGCACCACTGCTAGAGACACATAGTAAAACTGCAGCTGCAGCCATCTGCTGGTGATATTACTGTACACCACTTTAATTCAACTATAGTTTTTCGGTTGATAAAATGTGCAATCTCAGTTCAATTATAATTTGAAAATACAATGCAGATACTTGAAGCCCATCCCTGTAAATGATTTTGTAGTGTTTATGACCTGCCTGTTGATAGGAAGAGGTTCCAGAATATTCCAAAAAATGTACAGGCTTGGGCCTAAGGGGGGGAATCTCCTGGAAATGGAGTTCCACCTTTGCAATCTTTCTGTCCTCCCTGTGTTCCTAGTGGTCAAACTCAAGAGAGTATGTATGGTTGGCATTAATGATTTTGGCCTGGCCATTTTTGGATCAAGTCTTTTTGAGGCCCTTAAAGGACAAAAAACAGATTTTCTTTACAGAAGACGCAAGGGAGCTCTTGGAGTCACAGAGGAGCCTGTGCTTTCAGCACCCCCAGCCACCCCTAAGGGGACAGATGGTTCTTATCGGAGGGTTGAAGACGCCAAGCCAATTTGATCACCGGCAAAATTAAAAGAAGAGTTTGGATTTGATATCCCGCTTTATCACTACCCGAAGGAGTCTCCAAGCGGCTCACATTCTCCTTCCCCTTCCTCCCCCACAACAAACCCTCTGTGAGGTGAGTGGGGCTGAGAGACTTCAAAGAAGTGTGACTAGCCCAAGGTCACCCAGCAGCTGCATGTGGAGGAGCGGGGAAGCGAACCCGGTTCACCAGATTACGAGTCTACTGCACAGTGCCCTACTGCAGCAGAAGCTCGTGTGGAGCACAGCCCGTGAAGAACAGCCCAGCGGATTGTTGTCCTCATCAAACTGGAGGTTGGGGGGGGGGAAAGTCAGTATGTCTTTTGGACAGTTCAGTGTTTGCACTCTCTGCTTGACCATTGCAGAGGCGCAGTTTCTAGTAACAGCAGCGACTCTTTACTTTGCGGTAGTTATTTGCCCTGTACACCCAAGTAATCATCCTCAGCATCTACCTTGCCAGCTTTTCCTTCCTTGCCCCCAACAGAGACTTACACACACAGAGAGACCCTAAACGCTGAGAAAGCTGGTATCACAAAGGTCTAGTTCTTGCAGAAATGTCAGATCTGTGTCTGGGCTGCCCCTCTTCAGGCTGCAGGCGAGGATTCACGTAATGAAGTGAGACACCATGTCCAAAACTCCCTGCCTGTAGAAAACCAGCCTGTCAAGAAGAAGGTTTCCTGCCTACCATTGTTGTGGCATTCCAGGTTTTGTGGGTGCATGAATGTTTAATATGCAGGGATTTTTGTTTTGTTTGTTTGTGGAGGACCATTCAGTCCTCTGAGGCGCTCTGATGTGATGCTGAGCTGGTAGGCCTGTGTACGGCGAACTCAAGATCTGTTATTTCTTCTCTTGTTTATCCTTCAGGAGAGGAAGGCAAGAAGAGTGTCAAAGATCCGTAGGCAGGTGTCTCTGCATATATTCTCAGCCCCGCTCCTCCTCCGAGAGCTCCACACAGAATGAGTACATGCAGGGTGTGGTTCATGGTGAAAAAGGATACTTTTTGCGTGTTCCGTGCGTCCGTCTGTGTCATCTGTCAATCATTGCTTAACCCTTAGGAATATAAATAAAAAAATTGTCCAGTAGCACCTTAGAGACCAACTAAGTTTGTTCTGGGTATAAGCTTTGGTGTGCATGCACACTTCTTCAGATACCTTCTTCAGATACTTCAGTGTGCATGCACACAAAAGCTTATACCAGGCACGGCCAAACTTGTCCCTCCAGCTGTTTTGGAACTACAACTCCCACCATCCCTAGCTAACAGGGCCAGTGGTCAGGGATGATGGGAACTGTAGTCCCCAAACAGCTGGAGGGCCAAGTTTGGCCATGCCTGGCTTATACCCAGAACAAACTTAGTTGGTCTCTAAGGTGCTACTGAACTATTTATTTATTTATTTCGACTTGTGTCATACCAACACGGCTACCTACCTGGACCTTAGGAATATAGGAAGCTGCCTTTTACAGAGTCCGACAATTGGTCCGTCTAGGCCAGTATTGTCTGCACTGACTGGCAGCAACCCTCCAGGGTTTCACAGGAGACATTTTCAGCCCTGCCTGGAGATGCTGGGGGGTTGAACCCGAAGCCTTGCGTTTGCAAAGCAAATGCTCAACCACTGAGCTATGGCTCTTTCCCTCAGCGACTTGAACACCACAGCTGCCTGTATCAGTAACCCTTTTCAGTTCTTTTAATGTATTAAAACCCTCAACGAAGCATTATTTTCCATCCTTATTGTTTTGGTCCGCACAACAACCCTCCGAGGTGGTTCATGCTCATGGACATGACCAGGGCTGAGGTGCAGTTTTGAATCTGGATCTACCAGTTCCTCTTTCATCACTGTTGTGTTTATTTTACCATCACGCTTGAGATTATAGTGACTGGTTTTGATTTATAGAAGGTAGAAAATGGCATAGAGGGAAATTCTGTAGCCTTGGTTCAGATAAGATAAGATAATTTATTGTCATTGCACAAGTACAAGCACAACGCTATACAAGTGCAACGAAATTGCATGCCATCCCGTTAAAAAAACAGAAAGAAACAAAAAACAGCACAAAACACACACACACGCCAAAAAAAGCCACACATACACCCATCACAGCTCTCCAAGGTCATATTATCTGGTTACAGCATTTAAGATGGTTATAGCTCTTGGGTAGAAACTGTTCTTCAATCTATTTGTTCTTGATCTAATTGTTCTATATCTTCTACCCGAAGGCAGTGGTGCAAAGAGACTATATTCAAGAAGCTGGGTTCTCCCCAAAACTGGTGTGCTTACCTTATTTTGAAAATTACCGCAGATACCACATCCACACAGTATCACAGACACACTCACTCCAAATGGAAATGCAGAGGAAATTACTGGTTCTCTTTGCAAACACAGATTTAGAAAAGGGGGGGGGGCAGATTTTAAACCTACTAACCTTGACACATCATAATTAACCCACATGTGGCATTGTATCTGCAGGAGAATGAAAAGAAGCTCTCAAAATATTGGTGTGAAACATCCTTGCAGCATTGTTTCTTTAACTGGAATCAGAGAGGCACATGAAATGGGGGGTCACTTAATGCCACCGCAGAAATAAAGGTATTGGGAGGAGAGGGAAGGGGGAGACAAATAGCAATGGAACAAAGGGAGAGAAGGGCTATCGTCTCCAGCACACTATTGTTTATGGCAAACTTGTTTGGCTGGATTGTACATTTCCCCATTATCTTAACTCATAACGAGCACACAAATTGCATTCCTTGCTTATTGTGAAGCCTGCCTACTGTTAACCCAGCCACGAGGGTGCTAGAGTAGCATTATTTAAGCATCATTAGTATGCGGCAAGGTGCCTTGCTTCCCACTTAATCCCTTTGCAAAGTGGGCCTACAAGCTCTCTGTCTCTTTGTTATGACAGCACGAGTCTCCGTGCTTCTAATGCAACACTAATAAGACTTTAAACTAGAGAGCTAAATTAGGGAGACGGGGAAATTGAGACGAGAGAATAAGACCCAGTGAGCGAGGAGCCGGGAGGATAAGCAGGACGGAGGGAGAGCTGAGGTCTGTATGTGCAGCGGCGGCAATGGGCAGTGCAGAGACATCTCGGGAGAGCCCAGCCATACAGGGAAGGTGCAAAGGACCTGAAAGGGAACCCACATAAGAACATAAAAAGGGCCTGCTGGATCAGGCCAAGGGCCCAGCATCCTGTTCTCACAGAGGCGAATCAGAAACCAGCTGACAGAAGCATTGCTTCCTCCAACTGTGGAGGCAGAGCGTAGCCATCATGGCTAGTAGCTGCTGACAGCCCTCTTTTTCATAGAATAGAATCATAGAATCATAGAGTTGGAAGAGACCACAAGGGCCATCCAGTCCAACCCCCTGCCAAGCAGGAAACACCATCAAAGCATTCCTGACAGGTGGCTGTCAAGCCTCTGCTTAAAGACCTCCAAAGAAGGAGACTCCACCACACTCCTTGGCAGCAAATTCCACTGTCGAACAGCTCTTACTGTCAGGAAGTTCTTCCTAATGTTTAGGTGGAATCTTCTTTCTTGTAGTTTGAATCCATTGCTCCGTGTCCGCTTCTCTGGAGCAGCAGAAAACAACTTTTCTCCTTCCTCTATATGACATCCTTTTATATATTTGAACATGACTATCATATCACCCCTTAACCTTCTCTTCTGCAGGCTAAACATGCCCAGCTCCCTAAGCCGTTCCTCATAAGGCATCGTTTGCATTGATGGAAAATCAATGCATTGATGGAAAATGAAACTGATTAAAACGGACTACCGTTGATAGGGGCAAGGAACTGCACTCTGTTCACGAGGCCAGGACCTGGATGTACTGTAAATTTCCAGGGGACTCTTGGACAGAGGTTTCCAGCAGTCATGCTCTCCAATGCTTTCCCTGGGTGTCCACTGCTCACGTGGAGATGGACAGAGGGGCTGACCTGGCAATTTGCACCTTAGGACGTGGGTGGCACTGTGGTCTAAACCACTGAGCCTCTTGGGCTTGCCGATCAGAAGCTTGGCGGTTCGAATCCCCGCAACGGAGTGAGCTCCCGTTGCTCGGTCCCAGCTCCTGCCAACCTGGCAGTTTGAAAGCACACCAGGGTAGATAAATAGGTACTGCTCTGGCGGGAAGGTAAACGGCGTTTCCGTGCGCTGCTCTGGTTTCGCCAGAAGCGGTTTAGTCATGCTGGCCACATGACCCGGAAAAACTGTCTGCAGACAAATGCCTGCTCCCTCGGCCAGTAAAGCGAGATGAGCGCCACAGCCCCCAAGTCGTCTGCGACTGGACTTAACTGTCAGGGGTCCTTTATCTTTACCTTTTTATGTGTCCCTATATTTATCTGCATGCCCTGTAGCATATGATGGAAGAGAACGGCCATACCTACTTGTGCCAAGGGGCTCATCTAGGGGCTCATCCAATTTTGTTCTCGCAGCTTTGAGGGGCAACTTATGGGCAAGAGAGAATGATACCTTCAAGGCCAACTTGTAAGTTTCACGGCTGAGAGAGGGGATTTGAGAGCAGGTTCTGTCCATCAGCTACCACTGGTCTGGCTGTTAACGTATATTCCGGGAAGGGAAGGAGCATCAGCGCAAAAACGTGTAGGGAGGAAGCCTCGTAGGTGCACTGAAAACAATTTATTGCCCCAATCTGTTTGTCAAGTCTTGAGGCTCTCCTACAGAGACACTCATATTAAGTCGAACTCATCCATGACCCGCTCAGCACATCGATGGCAAGACAATTGTGAAATCTTTTTAAAAAACCAATCTGTTCAAATGTATTGCTTAAAACCATAGGCCATCACAGTGTAGAGCAATATAATGCACAATGCAACAAAAACAAAAACGGAGGCAGATACAGTCATACCTTGTGTTGTGTTAGGTTCATGTTGCGTCTTTTCGGCTTGCGAACTCGGCAAACCCGGAAGTGTATACTTCTGGGTTTCGCCGTGTGTGCGTGCGCAGAAGCGTTCTGCGCGCTTCACACATGTGCAGAAGCGTTCTATCGCGCTCCGCGCTTGCGCAGAAGCGCCGCTCCAGTTGCGGACTTTTCGGGGTGCGAATGGCACCCCGGAACGGATCGTGTTCGCAACTAGAGGTACCACTGTACAATATGGCAAATGTGGTGTGACATAGAATTAAGTGTAAATCAATGAAAAGCAACTAATTAAAACTTCGTAGTTCAAATGGCACAGTTACCAAGGCCAGGTCAGCTGGTTATTTGCCTAGGTTTAATTTTCCCCATCATACCATTTTCTAATATTAGTTTTAGGTTATTATTAGCCATATAGGCTGATTCACACAACTTGGTTAACCACTCTATGGGTTAGCGAGGCCCTGTGAATGTGTAGGGCACTTGGAGAGGAGCTCACAGCCTCTTGCCTCCTCCCTGGTCCTTCCACCTGAGCTAAGGCAAGGTTTGGCATAGCATGTCCCCCAAACAGGGACTTGTGGTTAAGTTCTCTCTTCGTCCTCGCTAACCCTGAGCTGTAGCCAAACTACATACCATGTGCGGATTGCATGGTAACATCACACACCTGCCTCTAAGAACTGCAAAAAGCATTATTTGGAACTTGGCAAATGTGAGCTCTTTCCACAGATGAAACCTACTCATTTTAAATTAGAAATCCTGGTTCAGATTGTGAGAGAAGAATATCTTTACGGTATAAAGACATTACGTTATTTCGACTACAAAAATAACAAGTATAAAATAACAGAGCCTTCATGACAACTGTCACAGCTTGGATTTGCTTCATTTTTGCTGTTGCTCCGAAGTAGGATGGAGGAGAAATTGGTTCAGACCAGATTTTATGGCAAACTGACCTAATTTTCAGAGCACAGCTGTCACTCAGATTATGCGCATCTCTGTGTTTCCTGATGCACTTTCAGTAGAAACAAATGTGCACAAACATAGATATTTTGGCGGGAAATGCATGCAAAAATCCATATCCTAGGATAAATGCTTTGAAAGGCTTATAAAAATGGCATATTTTATGGGGTTAATGCTTACAAAATGCATACAAAAGGCATATCATTTAAATTTGATTTTTTCATTTTTAAATGGGGTAGGGGGGAACAGACAGTGTGGAATGGACCTGTGGTTGAGTGCATGTAGAACTGATCTAAAATGGAAATAGGCTGATCGGTCCATCTCTACCTGGAAGAAGAGTCACAAAACTTGAAATGCTTTTTCAGTGCTTCTTTGTGCTCTCCTCACTTCTTATTGTCATATATACGTTTCTGCCCACTTCAGAAAGTGCCCCTTTTCACATTTAGGTATCCTACATTTGTGCAAGTCCATTTCCATACATTCAGTGTTCCTAAGCCAGATAGAATTTGCTAACCAGCTAAGCATGCAAAATGCAAGGTCTGGGATATAGTGCAACTTTAAGAGTGCGTTATCGCACAGTTAGCAAATTCATCTTGGTAGAATGGGAGCTGACGTGAGGCCCCAGAGAAGTAAAAATGCATGGAAACATGTATAAAAATGGCCTGTCTGACACATAAAACATTGCACATGTACACACACACACCATTCAAGGTGAATCTAACAAAAATGTCTCACGACACCTCTGAAAACAGCTACACAGCTGAAAAAAAATGGGAAATGGAGTAGAAAGTGTTAACATTATTTCAGGAAGAATGCCTCTTGACTCCAGCCCGCTTCACATATGGGTTAATTTCCCTCTTCCATCCTCTAGAGGACAACTCTGGCATATCTGGCTTGAACAGCTTTGCTTCATCTTTAATACCAATATTGTAAACCGAAATGGTCCAATCTGCACAATGAGTTTCTATCTGGAGGTTTTGTGCAGTTTTTTTAAAAAATATTTTTTTATTATTATTATCAGCATTCCCTTGATATCTCTATCGTAATTTCGCAACGTACGTGGAAGTAGCTGGCAGGATCTCCCTCGCCAGACACACACACACACACAAAGGGCTCTTAGGGAAATAACCAGAGCCCTTAGCTCTCCCCCCTCCCCCTCCCTGCTCATGCTACACTTGGGAATGCCGCTTGGAACGGCAACCCTGCATTCCAAGCTGTGTGTTTGCATTCAGCGTTGTACGTGGAGTAAGCCATTTCGTAGCAATACGCGCCTGGCAAGCTTCCCTCCTGATGGAGGTAATGGAAGAATGTGCTCTTCCTATAGTATATTGGCTTGGCACAGGCCACTCGCTGGTGCGATTTTGGCAGCTGCGGGGCCCAGCTGCCCAGTTCCAACTAATCTCTTCTCTCAGAATATGAACAGAGTGCCTTCTAGCGCTGCATTTGCCAAGAGTCAAATCGAAGGTCACGCCTGGCTGGGGGATAACGTTCGGGGCAGTTACTACACAGAAGTAAGCCTCCAACTTTATTCAGGGGGGATTTCCCCCCTCGTAAGTTTGCAGGGGGCGCCAGCCTTCGATGCAGTTTCCGCTGGTAGGTTCTAGTCCCAGCCGCCTACCCCAAGGCAAAACCATCTCACCGCCTTGTTGGTCCTTATAATCAACCACATTGTGGGCCACAGGCAAGTCTGAGCAGGGCAGGGGGAATTCCTTCTAGAGTTCAGATTTGATTCTCACTGGGATCTTTGCTGCAAAAGAGTGAACTCTTAAGTGTGGCGAAAGTGTGTGTTTTGAAAAGCAGGAAGATTTTCCACTGCAGGTGTGGGGTTCAGGTAGCCCATATGCAATTTGGGTAACACGAGGGTGTACGCATAAGTTTCCCCTTAATAAATCGAGTTATAAAACAGGTGGCATTAAAATTCCAAATTCTAGGGCTCGGCTTCAGCATCATCAGACCACCAGCACAAGGGCTGTTGTGCTAACGATAAGAATAATGATTGTGCAATATGAAACCCAACACAACAGCTGTAATAGCGGGAGCTGGTTGCACGACCAGTTGTGCAACAGAAAGTATTAGGACTGCCGCATTCTGCCTGTGGCACACAACGTTGTCAGTTGTGCAATATGAAACCCAACACAACAGCTGTAATAGCGGGAGCTGGTTGCGCGACCAGTTGTGCAACAGAAAGTATTAGGACTGCCGCAATCTGCCTGTGGCACACAACGTTGTCAATTATAAGGGCCAACATGGCAGTGGGTTGCCAGCTTCCTGCCTTTCTCTTGGGCAAGCCGTTCTGCTAGTGCAACTGGTACGCTGCTAAGGGACTTCAGCATAGTGCAGCACTGAATTCTTCCCTGGGAATGTTGTTGTGGTTGTTGTTTAGTCGTTTAGTCGTGTCCGACTCTTCATGACCCCATGGACCAGAGCACACCAGGCACTCCTGTCTTCCACTGCCTCCCGCAGTTTGGTCAGACTCATGTTGGTAGCTTCAAGAACACTGTCCAACCATCTCGTCCTCTGTCGTCCCCTTCTCCTTGTGCCCTCCATCTTTCCCAACATCAGGGTCTTTTCCAAGGAGTCTTCTCTTCTCATGATATGGCCAACATATTGGAGCCTCAGGTTCAGGATCTGTCCTTCCAGTGAGCACTCAGGGCTGATTTCCTTCAGAATGGATAGGTTTGATCTTCTTATAGTCCATGGGACTCTCAAGAGTCTCCTTCAGTACCAGAGTTCAAAAGCATCAATTCTTCGGCGATCAGCCTTCTTTATGGTCCAGCTCCCTGGGAATAGAATTCCTAAAATGAGCAATATATGCTATCTTAGTGGTTTTTGCAGCAATCCTGTAAGGTAGGCCTAGGAAAGGCAGATAATCTGCCAAGTGGCTACCTCAAGGCCACACATTGAGTTCATGGCTGAGGGGAGAATTGAACCTGAGGCTCCCACCTCACTCTCTTAATCACCGTCCTTGCTGCATTGTTCCTCAGTGCCTGTATTGCAAAGGTAAGAGCAGCCGACTGGTGGTTCTGTGGCTTCTCTGGACAACGTGCATTGCCTAAAACTCTGCTTCCACTTTCCTTCTCAGCCCCCAAACTCTGTTGCATGTTCATTGCTAGCAGCCTCTATCAAGTACACCTGCCAATAATGCAGAACCTGAACTACAGGATTTTGGGGGAATAGGAGGAAACGACAAGGCTGCTTTTGCAATCTATGCAATCTAGAGGAGTTTTACAAAGCATTTGCCCTGGTGAGATGAGAGCCTCTCCCCTCCTTACCTGCGTGAGGTAGCTTGCCACGCTCCCGTTATCTCAGCAAAGCCGCCATTCACCCTGCCCAGCCGCCCTGAGACTTGATAAACTGGACTTGCTATGCCAGTCTAATTGCACAATTAAATTCATCTGCATGTGGTTCGAGATCCCCGTCTTCAGGCTATCGAGTGGTGAACTCTTGAGCGTAACTTTATTGTCTGCACGGTCATCACGAATGCCAACAGATAACTTTTTTCCATGCTGTGACAGTCCATCACTTTAGTGAGAAGCACACAGACACACAGAAAGAGACACTCCAGTTTGTCTTCTGAGCTACTGCGGATTCGTGCAAGATTCATTGCAGCTGCTCTGTAGCTTGCAGGGAATACACTGGGCTGAATTGGCACACCTGAGCCTCAGCAAATCCCGCTGTGGACATGCCATCAGACTCTTGCACAAAAGCAGTGTGTGTGTGTGTGTGTGTGTGTGTGCAAAGGAGGGTGCGGTGGAGGCTCCCTATGCCACAATTTCGCTGCAGATTTCCTCTCCTAAGAGGTTTACTTCTAGAGAAACCCAAGCAGACCTTGCTGTCATCTCTCCCACAGAAGCGCATGCAGCCAAACACACTCTGCTAGCTTATAGGCCTTGAGGTTTGTGAGCGTGCTAGCATTGCTTGTGTCGGATGCTGATTCCCCCCCCCCCAAAAAAAAAAACTCAAAAAAGAGAGAAAGAATCCGAACCCAGCCCTCCTCCAGCAGGGTCTGTAATGTGCGCAGGCATATTTGTCAAGGAGGCCGTGTTCTTTTTAACACTTCCCTCAAGTGGCGTTCTCTAACAGTAAAACACTCCCTAAAAATACGCAAATATTTTTAGCCACCGTGTACAAATCAGGTTGTGTTGCACATTCCCCTGGTGAGCAAAAGTGATGAGTTTGTGTTCATTAACTCTGGGCCATCTGGTGCAAACATGATGCAGTCTGTGAATCAAAACGCGCGCCGAACTCCAGGGATCAGAATAAGTGCCAGGCCCTGTGTTTGGGGCTTGGGACTTGGAGGTGGGGGGTAGGCAGCAGTTGAATGCATAGATGTCCCTCCCTCTTTTAATTAACTTTCCTTAGTAACATGTCTGTGCTGCTGCTGCTGCTGCCGCTGCCGCCTCTCAGTTGAGAGCCTGGATATTTTTAGAGCAGTGCTTTGCTCCTGAAGTATTTCACCTGTCCCTTTCCCTGCCTGTTGTTTGACACGTGAAAGTATTGGGACTGTCTCCTGTGGGGTGAGTGGGAACTGCCTGGGAATACTGGTGTTTTCCTCCCCTGTGCCCCCAGAAAAGGTTCCTGTAACTTAAAATCTTGGCAAGAGAATTGGATCCAGTGCAAGCAACCAGGGAAGCACCAGAAAAGTGAGAAAGAAATCCCAAATGGTCTCGGATTGAAGGCTGGTGGAGGAAAGGACTCTGTGCACAAGCTCTGCTTGTCTTAGAAAAGCCAAGAATGCAATGTGCTCTACACTTGAAGGTGACCTGGAAACTACAACTAATCCAGAATGTGGCAGCTAGACTGATGACTGGGACCATATCACTGGTCCTAAAGGATCTACATGCAGGAATCTCAGCTAAAGCAATTCCCTGTCAGCCACAGGCAGTGTAGCTGTACTGGCTGGTGCCAATGGGAGTTGTACCCCAAAGCATTTGGAGGGCACCACGTTGGGGAAGGCTGCCTTAGATGCTGAGAGTATAATGTTTTGTGAGAAGCACGGCCCAAGGCCAAACCACCATCGCAGAACACCTCAGCTAACGGAGTGCCCTGATTTAGTGCTTTCCTCTTGTGCTTCCCATTACCAAAGGCGATCCATACACCCAGCCATTGTTCTGCTGTTCCTCCTCAGCTACAAGAGCATTATTTGTTTCTTGGTTTATTTTTAAAACCTTTATTATTATTATTTTGCATACACACACTTAATTGGCAGTATCCACCAAAAGAAAATCCTGGCTTGCATATAAAGATCCCTGTGTGCAAGCAAAAAACCTGCAGCCATCTGAAAGGTTAATGAGTTCCCGGTGTTGACTGTTTTTCCAGAGGGACCTCAGTCTTCAGGAGCAGCTTTTGGGGGGCTTCAGGGAGAAACAGGGTGATTGGGGGACATGGAAAGGGCCTGGAATGCTGTGTGGGCACTTTAGAAACCAGACATTGTTTGAAGAGATAGTGCTTTGTTCTATAAATCAGGGTCAGCCGATTTGGTGTTATTGGACTACAAGTCCCATCATCCCTGGCCATTGGCCATGCAGACTGTGGCTGATGCGAGTTGGATTCCTTTGCAGAAGTCACCCCACTGCTTTCAATTGGTCTTCCTTCAATGTAAGGGCACAGCCATCTGTTTACATCCTCCAGGGGACAATAGGATTGCAGCGTTGTTTTCTCCGGATGTTGTTCCTCCTGTTTCTGATGTTCAGGCTGTGAATGCTGGTGCTTTTCTAGACAAAGCAGCACCCTCAGTGCACAAGAGGAAGGGATAATCAGACCTGGGGAGAACCTCAAAGTTTGCAGAAGCGCAAAAAAGGCCTAAGGTGTGGGGTAAACAAACCTGTACGTTGAGGACTGAGTGGGCCAAGTGCCCACGAAATAATGACATACTTGTGGGGTGGGCAGTGGTAAACCAGGAAGGAAGGAGGATGCAATGGAGTATTGCGAACAAGGGCATGGTTCACACAGCCCAACAAGACAATGACAAAAATCTGCCGGCAGCATACAAATCAATATGGCTAACCTGATCAAAAACAGTCACCCACCCCACTCACACAGAAAACCAAAGGCCACCACAGCCAACTACAAATGAACAATCACACCCTACGCTAACCTCGACCTCTCTCACCACCAAAAAGAGCACAAGCGAATAACAGAGATACCAAATCACTGACACCAAACCCTGCATATATTAAGTAAAATAAAAAACATTGTTACCCCACCCCACCCACCTCCCCATCCCGCCCACCTCTTTTCCCCCCTTTCCCTCTCAATGTCTCAACAAACGATACTGATTTGTAAAAATGTTACATGGGAAAATACAAGAGAGACATTGCACATACCTTTGTAAATCAAGAAAATCTTTAATAAAAATATTTTTATTTTTTATTTTAAAAGGGCATGGTTGGCTGGAATACTTCAGGCTGCAGCTTGTTTTGACTAATACTCAACTTTGTAAAGTGGTCACCCAAAGGTCTTGCATTCTGGACCGTCGTTGCTCTTACAGTTAGCTCTGGTGGCAATGGTAGCCGTCAGGTGTACCTGCCCTGGAACGGGTGTTAGGAGAAACAGCCCCACCATTGTTCCCATGGCAGCTAATCATGATGTCATGAGCAGAAGACTGTAATTAATAGGTGTGGGGAATAAGAAGCAAAAGTGGATCAGCTCCGTGGAGCAAAAATGCTGTTTCCATGCCAATATCCATATATAGAACACACTAAGCATAGTCATTTCAACAGCGCTGGTTTCCTAGGTGTGTGTCGGAAGGGCATTAGCAACGAAACGATAGTCAGGCAAAACGGTGTCAACAAAACTATGTGAAAGGGAAAGCAAATCCCTACAGTTCAGCAGCTCTTCGAAAATAACTCCTCAGATTAACAGGAACCGTTCAAAGGAGGCAGTGCATGTAAAAGGGATAATGACCACCCTGGGTCAAACAGTGGTCCAATGTTGTACCTGTGATCATAAACAGGGCATGATGACGACAGGCATGGTAACCTTGTGCTAATCTGAGCATCGCCGTTGTGGCGGTGCTTCTCCGCGCCTGCCTTCTCCTCTTCCGTTGTGCTTGCTAACATAGTCTGTAACCTCCAGGTTTGCAGTTTAGAAAGACAAGAGAAGCACTGAAGGACACATGGCACAACAGAAGCCAAGAACGCAATGTGCTCTACGTGGGGCTACCTTTGAAGGTGACCTGGAAACTACAACTAACCCAGAATGTGGCAGCTAGACTGGTGACTGGGAGTGGCTGCCAGAACTAGATCACTGGTCCTAAAGGATCTACATTGGCTCCCAGTACGTTTCCGAGCACAATTCAAAGTGTTTGTGCTGACCTTTAAAGCCCTAGATGGCATCAGCCCTGTATACCCGAAAGAACATCTCCACCGCCGACGTCCAGCCTAGACATTGAGGTTCAGCTTCGAATGCGAGAAGTGAGGTTACAGGGAACGAGGCGGAGGGCCTTCTCGGTAGTGGTGCCCACCCTGTGAAATGGCATCCCATAAGATGTCAAGGAGATAAATAACTAGACAACTTTCAGAAGACATCTGAAGGCAGCCCTGAATAGGGAAGTTTTTAATGTTTGATGTTTTATTGTGTTTTTAATATTGTGTGGCTGAAGTTCCCAAGAAGTTTAAATTCTGCACCACATTCTTCACCTGTGCAGAATTGCAGCATACGAATAACACTGTGCACTTTGGACAAACGTCACATTTTCACATCAGCTGAAAGGACTTCTGAGTAAACATGCAACACATTCCTAAGACCCAGCATACATGTTCAGAGTAGCGGGGTTGGACTAGATGACCCTGGGGTCTCTTCCAACTCTGTGAGTCAGTGAAATTACCTGGGCTTTAACCAGTCCTGTTTAAAGTCCCTGGGCAGGTAGAGCCAAGCAAAAAGAATGGGCAATATGTGTGACTTCAGTCTTCCCATAAACTAACCATATATCTCACTATGTCAGTTGCTTGTATTTATAATTCTGGAGGCCGCTGATGTGAGCTCCAGCGTGTGATGGCCATTGCAAAGATATATTATACCTGCAACTCAGGTACTGAAGGCACAACAATTAAGCCTTTATTCCTTAAAAATGCATTTAGATGCCCTGAATTCCATAAGCTACTTTCTCAGGAGCAAGCCCTCTTTCAACATGATTGATGTTGAGATGAGACTTTCTGCCTGGGTGGTATGAGCTATTCTTTGCCTGTTTAAGCCATCTGTTTTTGCCCTCACTTTCTAATCTTACTACTTCCCTTGAAGGCATATGTCCTGTGGTAAACCATGGGCCTGCCAATCTTCTCTTTCTTCATCTTTAAAAAATATTTACACAACATATTGATTTGTCAATATAAGCTTCTTTCCCTGTGTAATGCAGGTGCTATTTTTATAGGCTGCATCTAAACATCTGCGAAAAGGGGAGAGTAGTTTTGCCCAAATACATTACATTTACCTCAAGAAAACACTCATACGCTGCCTGTAACACACACACACACACACACACACACACACACACACACACCATTGAATTTTATTAGGGTTGGATCTAAAGGTTCCTTTTCTCCATTGGAGAGGAGTCTCCTTCAATCAGAGAAAGGAATCTCTGGGTCCAACTGCCTGAATTCTGGATGTGCGTACATACAGTACTGAGCAGATATACCTGTAGATGGGAATTATTAAGTATTTTGACTAGTCATCATCATCATCATCAAACCTTTTATTGGCGTCACATGTTGTTGTTGTTCAGTCGTTCAGTCTTGTCCGACTCTTCGTGACCCCATGGACCAGAGCACGCCAGGCACGCCTATCCTTCACTGCCTCTCGCAGTTTGGCCAAACTAATGTTGGTAGCTTCGAGAACACTGTCCAACCATCTCATCCTCTGTCATCCCCTTCTCCTTGTGCCCTCTATCTTTCCCAACATCAGGGTCTTTTCCAGGGAGTCCTCTCTTCTCATGAGGTGGCCAAAGTACTGGAGCCTTAACCTCAGGATCTGTCCTTCTAGTGAGCACTCAGGGCTGATTTCTTTAAGAATGGATAGGTTTGATCTTCTTGCAGTCCATGGGACTCTCAAGAGTCTCCTCCAGCACCATAATTCAAAAGCATCAATTCTTCGGCAATCAGCCTTCTTGATGGTCCAGCTCTCACTTCCATACATCACTACTGGGAAAACCATAGCTTTAACTATACGGACCTTTGTTGGCAAGGTGATGTCTTTGCTTTTTAAGATGCTGTGTAGGTTTGTCATTGCTTTTCTCCCAAGAAGCAGGCGTCTTTTAATTTCGTGACTGCTGTCACCATCTGCAGTGATCATGGAACCCAAGAAAGTGAAATCTCTCACTGCCTCCATTTCTTCCCCTTCTATTTGCCAGGAGGTGATGGGACCAGTGGCCATGATCTTAGTTTTTTTGATGTTGAGCTTCAGACCATATTTTGCGCTCTCCTCTTTCACCCTCAGTAAAAGGTTCTTTAATTCCTCCTCACTTTCTGCCATCAAGGTTGTATCATCAGCATATCTGAGGCTGTTGATATTTATTCTGGCAATCTTAATTCCGGTTTGGGATTCATCCAGTCCAGCCTTTCGCATGATGAATTCTGCATATAAGTTAAATAAGCAGGGAGACAATATACAGCCTTTCCCAATTTTGAACCAATCAGTTATTCCATATCCAGTTCTAACTGTAGCTTCTTGTCCCACATAGAGATTTCTCAGGAGATGGATGAGGTGATCAGGCACTCCCTACAAACATTCAAAACATGTCAATTCAAGGTTACCACTCCCCCCTTGGTACAAGACATCTACCAGAAAAAAGGAGAGGCAGAGCAGACTATTGTCACAGTTTTTGACTAGTCAACTAGGCTTAATCAGCCCTTCCCAACCATTACTCCTAAATATTGAGTGAACAAGGGGAATTTCATGATAGGAACAGAGACCAGCAGTGTCAGCCAGTGAAGGGGTCCACTTTCTTTGGCGATCACTCGTAGCCGAGTAAGATTGTCTTCCATAAACACAGATTTAACAGTGAGTCCGTAAGTGACTGTGGAGGCCAGTTCTGGATCCACATGTCCTTCCACAGTGGGGACATTGGTTTCCGGGTGGGAGTTGATCACGGTGAGGGTTGGCCAAGCGTGCCTTCCTCTTAGCACGTTTCTCCCTTTCATCCTGAGTTCGACTGTCTTCAAAGCCCATGACGCCTTTGGTAAAGGCTGTTCTCCAATTGGAGCGCTCGCAGGCCAGTGTTTGCCAGTTGTCAATGTTTAGATTTGCCTTGAGAGAGTCTTTGAACCTCTTTTGTTGACCACCAGCATTACATTTTCCACTAGTGCCAGCTGACATGAGAGTTCTTCAGCCTTGTTCTTCAACCTTGGGTCCCCAGACATCACTCCCACCAACCCTGACTCTTAGCTATGCCGGCTGAGGTTGAAGAAGGTTGCACTAGTGTGAATTGCCACCATGCCTGTGAGCCCTAGGAGGCCTCAGTGGAAGCAGGATGCTTGACGGACAACCCTGATATGAGCACACGCTGCTGATCTGCCTGTCTTCTTGAGGAGCTGGAAGCATTACAATACTTTCTGTAACGGTCTGGCAAAATGGCATCCCTTTGAGCTGTTAATATTTTGCAGTTTTAGAGATGAGGGCATGAGCTTGCGACTTGTCCAAGGCCACAAAGGAGAACTGCAGGTGAGAGGTGGGGTTGATTCATATTGATAGGAGCTCAGCATTCTCTCTTCTGGTCTGCAGTGACCGTCTTCCTGTTTGAATTTGGCTATTGTTTTTGACTCATTCTTCCATTATTGAAAATTAATCTGTAGCATGGATTAGCTAATACTAGTCTTTCAGTTTTGTTTTTCTTCACAACAATGCTTTTGATTCTGCTCCATTTCTCTTAATTGCATTTTCTTTTGCTATTGTGAACTGGCTCCCCCGCCCCTTTGCTGTCTTTGCAGCAGATGTGAAATCTAGCTGTTAAGTCTTGTGATAAAACGGCGGAACATTACAGTAACTGTGGAGAGCGGCCATGAAGCAAATGAAACACAGCCCCAAGATACTGTACTGAAACCTCATGGGAAAATGCAGAACATCCTGGGAATTGTAGTTTTGCAATGAGCCATAAAACAAGCCGTTGTACCCCTCTAACACTTCACAAGTATGGATGAACAAAGAAACCTCTTTCCAGTCCATTTCGCTTTCACATGTGTTTGCCCATCAGCCTGTTCCATCCTATTTCCAAACAAATTTCCAGTTTGTTTAAATGCATTTTGCTGCATTTGAGGCAAGAACTATGTTGGAACACTGGGTTACTGTATTTTTCTCTCTATAAGGCGCACCTGACCATAGGACGCACCTAGTTTTTAGAGGGGAAACGCCCCATTTTTGGAGGATCAGCTCAAATTTCTGCAGCTTCTTTTGCAAAGGAGAAAAGCCCCATTTTTTGTGGATCAGCTCAAAGTTGTTGAGCTTACTTTGCAAAGGGAAAAAATCCTGTTTTATGGGGTTTAACTCACAGTTCTGCAGCTTCAGGAATGGGAGCCATTTCTACAGTTTCCAGACAGATAATTCTATCAGCCAGTCGCTGGGGAAACAGCCTCCCTCTGCAAGGGGGCGGGGCTGGAATCTCTCTCCCTTATCTCTCTCCCTGATTGTTTGCTGAGCAGCTGCTCAGCGGGCTTCCTTTCATAGAATCATAGAATCATAGAATCATAGAGTTGGAAGAGACCACAAGGGCCATCCAGTCCAACCCCCTGCCAAGCAGGAAACACCATCAAAGCATTCCTGACAGGTGGCTGTCAAGCCTCTGCTTAAAGACCTCCAAAGAAGGAGACTCCACCACACTCCTTGGCAGCAAATTCCACTGTCGAACAGCTCTTACTGTCAAGAAATTCTTCCTAATGTTTAGGTGGAATCTTCTTTCTTGTAGTTTGAATCCATTGCTCCGTGTCCGCTTCTCTGGAGCAGCAGAAAACAACCTTTCTCCCTCCTCTATATGACATCCTTTTATATATTTGAACATGGCTATCATATCACCCCTTAACCTTCTCTTCTCCAGGCTAAACATACCCAGCTCCCTAAGCCGTTCCTCATAAGGCATCGTTTCCAGGCCTTTGACCATTTTGGTTGCCCTCCTCTGGACACGTTCCAGCTTGTCAATATCCTTCTTGAACTGTGGTGCCCAGAACTGGACACAGTATTCCAGGTGAGGTCTGACCAGAGCGGAATACAGTGGTACTATTACTTCCCTTGATCTAGATGCTATACTCCTATTGATGCAGCCCAGAATTGCATTGGCTTTTTTAGCTGCTGCATCACACTGTTGACTCATGTCAAGTTTGTGGTCTACCAAGACTCCTAGATCCTTTTCACTTGTACTGCTCTCAAGCCAGGTATCACCCATCCTGTATTTGTGCCTTTCATTTTTTTTGCCCAAGTGTAGTACTTTACATTTCTCCCTGTTAAAATTCATCCTGTTTGCCTTGGCCCAGTTCTCTAATCTGTTAAGGTCATTTTGAAGTGTGATCCTGTCCTCTGGGGTATTAGCCACCCCTCCCAATTTGGTGTCATCTGCAAACTTGATCAGGATGCCCTCAATCCCATCATCCAAGTCATTGATAAAGATGTTGAATAAGACTGGGCCCAAGACAGAACCCTGTGGCACCCCACTAGTCACTTCTCTCCAGGATGAAGAGGAGCCATTGATGAGCACCCTTTGGGTTCGGTCAGTCAGCCAGTTACAAATCCAATGAATGGTAGCATTGTCTAGCCCGCATTTTACCAGCTTCTTTACAAGAATATCATGGGGCACCTTGTCAAAGGCCTTGCTGAAATCAAGATAGGCTACATCTACAGTGTTCCCTTCGTCTACCAGGCTTGTAATTCTGTCAAAAAATGAGATCAGATTAGTCTGACATGACTTATTTTTCAGAAACCCATGCTGACTTTTAGTGATCACAGCGTTCCTTTCTAGGTGCTCACAGACCGTTTGCTTAATGATCTGCTCTAGAATCTTTCCTGGTATTGATGTCAGGCTGACTGGGCGGTAATTGTTTGGGTCCTCTCTTTTCCCCTTTTTGAAAATAGGGACAACATTTGCCCTCCTCCAGTCTGCTGGGACTTCACCTGTTTTCCAAGAATTCTCAAAGATTACTGCCAGTGGTTCTGAAATCACCTCTGCCAGTTCTTTTAATACTCTGGGATGTAGTTCATCTGGCCCTGGAGACTTGAATACATCTAAACTAGCCAAGTGTGCTTGTACTACCTCCTTACTTATTCTGGGCTGTGTTTCCCCTGCTGTATCATCTGCTCCATATTCTTCAGGTCGGGCATTGTTTTCTTTTTTGGAGAAGACTGAGGCAAAGAAGGTATTGAGGAGTTCTGCCCTTTCTGCGTCCCCTGTTCGCATTTCACCTTCTTCTCCTCTAAGTGACCCCACTGTTTCCTTGTTCTTCCTTTTGCTACGGACATACCCATAAAAACTCTTTTTATTGCTTTTAACCTCTCTAGCAAGCCTGAGTTCATTCTGTGCTTTAGCTTTTCTGACTTTGTCTCTACATGTGCTGGCTATTTGTTTGAATTCCTCTCTGGTGGTTTCCCCCTTTTTCCATTTCTTGTACATATCCCTTTTAAATCTTAACTCAGTTAAAAGTTCATTAGATAGCCACCCTGGCTTCTTTAGGCACCTTCCATGTTTTCGTCTCATTGGTACTGCTTGAAGTTGTGCTTTTAATATCTCCCTTTTAACAAACTCCCATCCATCATGAACTCCCTTCCCTTTTAGTATTACTGACCATGGGATCACACCCAGCATTTCCCTAAGTTTTCTGAAGTCGGCTTTCTTAAAGTCTAGAATTTGAGTCTTAGTATGCTTGGTTGCTCCTTTCTGATGTATAATAAACTCCAGAAGAACATGATCACTCCCACCTAATGATCCTACCACTTCTACCCCACTAACCAGGTTATCACTATTGGTTAGGACCAGATCTAAAATGGCTGATCCTCTTGTTGCTTCTCCCACTTTCTGGACAATGAAATTGTCTGCAAGGCCAGTGAGGAATCTGTTCGACCTTATGCTCTTGGCTGAGTTTGACATCCAACAAATATCAGGATAGTTGAAATCCCCCATTACTACTATCTCATTTCCTTTTGAATGCTTGGTCATCTGTTCCAGGAAGGCATCATCTATGTCCTCAGTTTGGCTTGGGGATCTATAGTAAACTCCCACCATGAGATCACTGTTATTTTTCTCTCCCTTAATTTTGACCCAGATACTCTCAATTTGGCTTTGAAGTTTTAAATCATGGATCTCTTCACAGGTATACACATCCCTGACATATAACGCCACTCCTCCTCCTTTCCTGTTTGGTCTATTTCTCTTAAATAGATTGTATCCCTCTATTACTACATTCCAATCATGAGACTCATCCCACCAGGTTTCAGTGATGCCTATTATGTCGTATTTAGTTTGCTGTACCAAGAGCTCAAGTTCATCTTGTTTATTTCCCATGCTCTGTGCATTTGTATACAGACATTGAAAACCATTGATCATTCCCCCTAGTCTCCTACTTAAGGATTTTTTTTTCAACACCCCCTTCTCTCTCTCTTTTTTTAAAAAAAGCACGATCTGCTTTTGCCTCTGGGCAGTTCAGCTCCAGGGACCACACATTCGCTCCATAAGACGCACAGACATTTCCCCTTACTTTTTAGGAGGAAAAAAGTGCGTCTTATGGAGCGAAAAATACGGTAAGTTCAAAAGACAGTTGGGGAACTAAGGGAAAATAGTATCTTAATAGCATCCCTATGAGTCTGTTTCTAGGTGATCTAACCTTCATAAAGTTCATGCCTGTGGGCTGTCCTCGAGAGTCTTGTATTGCTATTAAAATATGTCAGCCGCAGAAGTGGCTTCCTGCTGGTGCTGCTGATGTTTGAAGGAACAAAGTCTGTCCTTGATGCTTATCAGAATGTTATATCTATTGCAAGAGTTTGATAATGGGCATTTGCAGTGCAATAACAACAGCCGCAGCAGAAAGCATTTATGTTCATCACCTACATCGTCACAATAGCACTATTCGCCCATTCATATCGAAACTTGTAAGGAGTGCATGGGACTGGCATTTGGACAAGGGCGCAGTAGTGTCAGGGGGCCACAAACTCAGAGGAGGAGTGGGACTTCATCATCTGTGGTTCGGTGTTTCCATCAGGCCAATGGCACAGCTCAATCTGAGACTCTAGGAAAGTCCCTAGCATCTTGGGTGTACAGATATTCATGCTACTAGGAGGTTTCTGGGCAGGGTTGTGTGTGGCAGAGGACCTGGGAAGAGTAGAATGACAGAAGAAGAAGAAGAAGAAGAAGAAGAAGAAGAAGAAGAAGAAGAAGAAGAAGAGTTTGGATTTGATATCCCGCTTTATCACTACCCGAAGGAGTCTCAAAGCGGCTAACATTCTCCTTTCCCTTCCTCCCCCACAACAAACCCTCTGTGAGGTGAATGGGGCTGAGAGACTTCAGAGAAGTGTGACTAGCCCAAGGTCACCCAGCAGCTGCATGTGGAGGAGCGGAGACGCGAATCCGGTTCCCCAGATTACGAGTCTACCGCTCTTAACCACTACACCACACTGGCTGGAACTGGAACTGGAAGAAGACCAGCAAGGAGACTCAGGATTGAACTAGATACAGTGGTACCTTGGTTCTCAAACAACTTGGTACTCAAACAACTTGGAACCCAAACTCTGCAAACCTGGAAGTAAGTGTTCCGGTTTGCAAACTTTTTTCGGAAGCTGACCCTGCTCCGTTTTGAGTGTTACGCTGACAATTTGAGTGTTACACTGAGGTCTGTCTGTTTTTGCTATTTATTTTGCGTTTTTGTTTTTGTGGCTCTTTTTGTTTGGTTTTTGTGACTGTGTGGAACCCAGTTCAGCTATTGATTGATTGATTGTGTGACTGCAGCACATTGTTTATTGCTTTCATTTTATGGATCAAGGGTCTTGTTAGATAGTAAAACTCATGTTAAATTGCTGTTTTAACAGATTAAAATTTAATTTAACAGATTAATGCATTTTGCATTACTTTCTATGGGAAAGCTCACCTTGGTTTGGAACGCTTTGGTTTTGGAACAGACTTCCGGAATGGATTAAGTTTGAAAACCAAGGTACCACTGTATTACGCAGCAGACCTATGTAACAGTTTCCTGATTTTTAATACATAAAAGTGGCCATTGGGCGTGGAAGTGCATTGGGGCTAGGTGGGAATGAAATGCCTAATACCTTCTTATATTCATGCTTCCCCTCCTGCAATTCCTCTCAAAATTGCTTGCATCAGCAGCTCTGTGCCATGTGCCTGTCTTATTTTCTTCCATGGTTGGAAGAAGAGTTTTAAGGAGGGGTAAATTTGAGCAGAAATGTAGCCAAAGGTAAGCATTAACCTCCTGCCTTGCATGCAGTAGTCTTTCTCTCAGCCACTTTGCAGGGTCTAATTTGGCAGCGAGAATTTTTGGCAGAAGTTGACTGAGGAACTGTCCAGGGTGCTGAAGCTTCCACCTCCTCCATCACTGAAAACTTTGCTCCGGCTTCCTTGCCGAGAAATTGTCCCTCACTCTCCAGACTGGAACAGTGGAGAGGCTCGAGATAGCCTGCTTTAGAAATGCAGACCAGATTTCATCCTTACCCTCATTTTTGTGAAAGTATTATGTTGGAGGTTAGATTTCACAATGTGGCCTCAGGGAGGTGGGGAGGCAACCATTATATTGCGGTGGAGAGTATTTTGCAGTGCCGAGAGGCCTTTAAACAGTATCAGGAGGAGCCTGACTCCTGGCTGCACAGTGCCTTAAGGAAAGGACCATCCAGGTGGTAGGCACCTCTTCTACTTATTATGACTTTTAGTACCGAACTGGAAATGTAGACAACACTCTAGGGTAGGGTAGGGTAGGGTAGGGTAGGGTAGGGTAGGGTAGGGTAGGGTGCCTCCTTCATTGGAGGCTTTTAATCAGAGGTTGAATGTCCATCTGCTAGAGATTATTTAGCTGTGACTCCAGGATTGCAAGGGGTTGGACTAGATGACACTCTTGGTCCCTTCCAACGCTGTGATTCTATGAAAGGAAGTTGGATTCATCCAGACCCTTTTGCTTCTCTGATGGTGCACTTTGGAGGGGGGAAAGTGCTGATTGGTGGAAGAAACTTTCAGCTAATTATGGTCTTCCTTTCCCCCTGTGAGTCTCACTCCTGTTCTTAATTTCCTGACCAGCTTGTGCCCCTCCCCCGCTCCTTTCCTAGCATCTGTGGTTGTTTCAAACGGAGCTGCGCTACCTGCTGCTCTGACTTTCTAACATACCATACATGTTGCATTGCCAAGCAGTGAACTGCCAGCCATCTGCCGTCCAAATCACAATTTACATTGTTTCTTCTTAAAATAACGCCTTCAGAATACCAAGTAACTCTCTGTATCAGGTTTTCGGGATTGAAAGTCGGCCAGAATTTAAAGGGGGCAGGGGGAGGGGGGGAAATACCAAATGTGCCTCAAAGAGGAACACGGGGGGAGAACTCTGAAACACCAAAAGGTTTTGCTTTGTTTGATTTCCCCCTCTTTGCTCTCTGATCGTGTATTTATAGAATCATAGAATAGGGGGGAAAGACAGTGGAAAGCCGTTGGATTCAGGGATACGGAATCACACACACAGTTCCTAAATCCCATGAAATACAAAGCCCATCCTGTCCCGCGACAGTTTTCAGGTGAGCTTCATGCAGCGAAGCCAAGCCACATTAGAGGGCAGGGGGAGAGAAGCACAGATGGAGTCAACGGTTATTGAGCCAGGTTGTGTTGGTCTAGAACCTGGGAGATCAGGGTTCAACTCTCCAGTGACCCGTGAAGCTCACTGACTGACCTTGGTCCAGTCTCTTGTCTCTTGACCTACCTTTCAGGGTTGTTGTGTGGATAAAATGGGTATGAGAACCATCTTTGCTGTGACTCCTAAAAGACCTGTTCCCTATTTTGCTAGCTGATTTCTACCTGGCCTGGGAAGGTGGGGTCCTGACGGACTCCAGCTACGAAACCTGCCACTCACGATGCCTATAGACAGTTGGGGTGGGGCATCATTTAGGAGTTTTTATTGGGGGTCAGGATTTAATTTAATTTTGGAGATGCTTAATTTTTGCTGTTCTTGGTGCTTTGTTTTTGTATTTCTGTTGCCACACCTTATTATGAATCATGTGGGAATTGTTTGATTTTATTGTATGCTCATTGATATGTTTTCATTTATTGCTTATGGCAACTTATTTTTTTCTTACATTTTTGTAATGCAAAGGTGGCATACTACTAATAATAAAATGCCTCACAGAGAGCTGGACTAGGGGACCCTTTGAGACCCTTCCAGGCCTACAGTTCTCTGGTTTCCTTTGAGCCAAGGTGGGATATAGAACTGTAATAAATTCTGGTATTGTAATTTATATTTTTTTACAGGCACAATGTGCTTTCCAGATTCCCTCTTGTTGTCCTCGCTACAACCTGAGAGATGATTCCCATTTTACAACTGGAGAGCAGAAGTTGAGAGTGGTTGGCTTGCAACCAAGCAGGAATTTGAGCGTAGCACTTGTACGTAGGAATGCTGGGAGAAACTCAAGAATGGCTGATCTCCTATTTTTAAAACTATGCAATCCAGCAGTTACCTGGTTCTGCCCCCATCTTTAAGTGAAGCTAATGTAGGTTCACTGTTAGGCAGGAAAAACAGAAATAGAGAGAAACATGGCAGTTTTTTTTTATTATTAGCAATGCTGGAGATCAGTTTTAGTTTTTAAAAAGTCATTAAAAGCCAAATTGGGTAGCATTATCTAGGAATTGGAGGGAATGGCTGCTCTGTATTTTGTGGTATTTTGGTTGGCCCTAAGAAACATATTGCTCAACTATGCTTTTGCAACTTATCAAAGGGGTAAGATTTTGCATATATGTGGTTGGTTGGTTGGTTGGTTGGTTGACTTTTTGTCAGCATTGTGTTTCTAAACTGTTATCCCTCACTCACCCTTCCCCAAACACAACCCTTGGAATGGGCCGATTGGAAGGAAGGAAGGAAGGAAGGAACAGAACCAAGCTCTTATTTGTCATCTGTGTGCAAAAGTATGCTCAAAGCTCAAAGCTGGTAAATTTCATGGTCTGCAACTGTTGCTGTATATAGCAGGTGCCACAGCTGATTAAAGTTTTCCAGAGTTAATTTACATTTCTTTTTTATGACACGGGAAGAAATAAGCTACATGTAAATTGAGAAACATCCTGTCACTTGACATTAAATGTGCTTCTTCACACCTGTACTCCTTGTCGGTTTGCCGAGTATCCTTTTGGCTTTTCACTGGGACCTTGGGCAGTCTTCCAGTGTCAGACGGCATTAGAACTCGTAGCTATGTAGCCGCTGAAGTTCCTCTTGTGTGGTGCCTGTGCCACAGGGTTCTGTCTTGGGCCCAGTCTTATTCAACATCTTTATCAATGACTTGGATGATGGGCTTGAGGGCATCCTGATCAAGTTTGCAGATGACACCAAATTGGGAGGGGTGGCTAATACCCCAGAGGACAGGATCACACTTCAAAATGACCTTAACAGATTAGAGAACTGGGCCAAGGCAAACAGGATGAATTTTAACAGGGAGAAATGTAAAGTACTACACTTGGGCAAAAAAAATGAAAGGCACAAATACAGGATGGGTGATACCTGGCTTGAGAGCAGTACAAGTGAAAAGGATCTAGGAGTCTTGGTAGACCACAAACTTGACATGAGTCAACAGTGTGATGCAGCAGCTAAAAAAGCCAATGCAATTCTGGGCTGCATCAATAGGAGTATAGCATCTAGATCAAGGGAAGTAATAGTACCACTGTATTCCGCTCTGGTCAGACCTCACCTGGAATACTGTGTCCAGTTCTGGGCACCACAGTTCAAGAAGGATATTGACAAGCTGGAACGTGTCCAGAGGAGGGCAACCAAAATGGTCAAAGGCCTGGAAACGATGCCTTATGAGGAACGGCTTAGGGAGCTGGGTATGTTTAGCCTGGAGAAGAGAAGGTTAAGGGGTGATATGATAGCCATGTTCAAATATATAAAAGGATGTCATATAGAGGAGGGAGAAAGGTTGTTTTCTGCTGCTCCAGAGAAGCGGACACGGAGCAATGGATTCAAACTACAAGAAAGAAGATTCCACCTAAACATTAGGAAGAATTTCTTGACAGTAAGAGCTGTTCGACAGTGGAATTTGCTGCCAAGGAGTGTGGTGGAGTCTCCTTCTTTGGAGGTCTTTAAGCAGAGGCTTGACAGCCACCTGTCAGGAATGCTTTGATGGTGTTTCCTGCTTGGCAGGGGGTTGGACTGGATGGCCCTTGTGGTCTCTTCCAACTCTATGATTCTATGATTCTATGATTCTATGATTCTTTTACATGTTGGCATATCAGTAAAAAGATTAAGAACAGAGGAGCTTTTATGCGCTTGTGCTAGAATGGGTTACGCTCTAAACTTAATCCAGGGACCCACTGGATCACAGTATTGTGAGCCTTGGTGAAGTCCTTGGGAGTTCAGAACACGCAGGAGGGCTCCAGGCAGCATCCTTTTTACTTGCTTAATTCGTTTACTCAGATTTATGTCATGTCCTATCCTAAATTAGAAGGCTGATCATAGTATTATGCACTGAAAATGCCTCTGTATCTCTTGAGCCTATTTAGCCTATCTTCCACCCTTCTTTCAGCTCTACAAGAGAGCTTCTGACAATGTACCCAACCCAATACTGCTTATTAAAAAGGCACCACCCATTTGACGCTCCCGTATTTCCATTTTATATCACAGCCATCCCAACTCTCAGTGGCGAGGTAGTTGCTGTTGAATGCGGACCACTTCAGAAGCAGATCCTGTGCTCTTTCACTGGTGTACTGCAAGATTTCTCTTGCTCTCCTTGGTTTCCTCCTAGCTTGGCTTTGATTAGCTGGGAGCCTGATAGAAGCTCTTGCCGCCCGTGTCAGATCTAGACATGGATATTTTGGCTTCATCCCGCATGTTAGGACACAATTGCCTCAACTTTCTCGAGCCTTCCTTTCCAGCTTTCCAGTCTTTCCTTCTTCGTAGACCATTCTGAGCTGGAGGGACCAAAGGTGTGACCCAGAATGTTCCTTCCTTCCTGTGTTCAGACTGCGACCACAGACACAAACAACTGAATCCAAGGGTTACCCTGAAGGAACTCAACTCAGCTGCTGGATTCTAAGGGTGGGATTCACCTAACCAGCCCCGCCAGTGGAAGCCCAGTGCAAGGACTTTCACTTTTGCAATGGAACTTTCCCCTCTCATGTCCCCCTGTGCCCCCTAAAATTGGCTGTGGGAGAGCCCCCTGAAAAGCATGTGAGGTGAGGAGAGGGGGGATCCTTTCACCTGGCCAGCTGGCCCAGGCAGAACTGTTGGAGGATCATGGCGTGGAATTCCACCCCAAGTCACAACTGTTTAAGCCTCTGCATGGAAGCCAAGCTCTTAACGTTCATCCACTCCTTGCCTTCAACATCAGATCTTTGAGACCATCTCTGGTGAGAGAACAAAACACATCTATTTAGCACCTGCTGAGAACCGCAGTGTTATTCAAGCAGAACGAGAACCAAATGTTTTCAGGACAGGGGCCTAGATACAGGGCACACCTGCTTGACAGCACAGTGAGAGAACGGAATCTGACTTCTCTAACTGTGACTCAGAGAACAACATGCCCATACCAAAAGCACATTTATTGGAGCTGCTTTGGGTGTCATGGAGATGGACGGCTGGCTGAATGCAGGGGGGTGGGCACATTCGGCTGCCATCCAGAGTCTTTCTCTCAGATGGGAAGGTCAAGTTGCCTTGGCTTTCAGCTCCTTCGCTCACCCCACTGCCCAGACCGAGACGCACAATGCTGCCTGGCGCATGAAGCGCATAATCCCTTCACACCATCCTAGTAGCATCTTTCCATCAAAAAATCATGAGGCTGGAGAGCACTGGGTGAGAATTTGTTACATTATTAATATTCTCTCTGACAAGGGGATGTGATTTCCTCTGGCTTGCCTCCAAAGCATCTCTCTTTTCCTTTTTGATCTTGCCAGTTTTGTTTGGGCACATACTCTCTGATTGGGATTGTCTTTGGTGGTTTGGTCTGTAACTTTCAACGAAAATAAGACGAGGACCCGAATGGGATAATAATAATAATAATAATAATAATAATAATAATAATAATAATAATAATAATTTATTATTTCTACCCCGCCCATCTGGCTGGGTCTCCCCAGCCACTCTGGGCGGCTTCCAGTAAACATTAAAATACATCAACACATCACAGATTAAAAGCTTCCCTAAAGAGGGCTGCCTTCAGGTATTTTCTAAAGGTCATATAGTTGTTGATCCCTTTGATCTCTGATGGGAGGGCGTTCCACAGGGCGGGCGCCACCACCGAGAAGGCCCTCTGCCTGGTTCCCTGTAGCTTTGCTTCTCGTAGTGAGGGAACCGCCAGAAGGCCCTCGGCGCTGGATCTCAGTGTCTGGGCTGAACGGTGGGGGTGGAGACGCTCCTTCAGGTATACAGGACCTCGGCCGTTTAGGGCTTTAAAGGTCAGCACCAACACTTTGAATTGTGCTCGGAAACGTACTGGGAGCCAATGTAGGTCTCTCAGGACCGGTGTTATGTGGTCCCGGCGGCCACTCCCAGTCACCAGTCTAACTGCTGCATTCTGGATTCATTGCAGTTTCCGGGTCACCTTCAAAGGTAGCCCCACGTAGAGCGTATTGCAGTAGTCCAAGCGGGAGATAAAGAGGGGAAGAAGGAGTAAGCACTTTTATCCTCCTTATGCATGGTCACACCTTCCAGGACCTTGAAGTAAGGTTTCCGCCCCGCCCCCCGTACCCCCCCGTTTAGTTACATACTCTGGTTGATTCCAGTGCTCATCCAGCAGACTTATTGCTGTTACAAAAAACTGCTTCTGCAAGTTCTAGATGCTTGAACCTGCTCCTTGGTTGAGTCTTCCAGATAAGTTGTTAAGTAGCCGCCCCAGTGCTGCTGGACCTCGGGGAGTATGATGCTGAGGTGGGTAGATTCAAAGGGCCCAATGAACACGGGATTCTGCCTTACAGCAGGTCAGGCTATTTGTTCACCTAGCCCGGTATTGTCCGCTCTCACTGGCAGCAGCTCTCCAATGTTGCAGGCAGGGACCTTGCTACCTGATTCTCTCTCACTCACTGGATCATCACCTTGTTGTGGTGAGTGGGCTTGCACGTTCCTATGACCCTTGTGAGCGAAGCCGTTGGGAATTTCGTGCTCCCAGCAGAGTCACCCAAGGCGGTAAGGTCAAAGGCAAGCAGCTAGACAAAGAATGATCCAAGAAGTCCTCAACGGCAGAACAGGCAGGTGATAACAAGGGGTATGTTACAACGGCTGTGAAGGCAGACGAAGGCTGCAGCAGGTAAGAATCTACTGGTCGCCGTGACTACTCACGTCATTGGTACAGAGCCTTACTGTGAAGGCTGTGCATTGGTCAGTGTGCCCTGATCTACACACATAAAACAAATTCACGCACAGGCATCTTCCAAAAACCCAACCCAAACCCAAACCCCCAAAGGGCCCATGGCGATCGGCAAATGGTAACAGGGACAGGATCGTGAAATCTGGAAGCCCCTAGTTATGAACCGGCACATGGCCGGTGGAGACAGATTCGTTCGTTCTGACTCAAGGAACGAGGCAGTTGAGCAGCTCGGCAGCTGTATCCACGACTGAGCAGCCCTTTTTAGGACCCACTCTGCTCACCCCGAAAAGGGGGAGGGGCCTAAAAAGGTGCCCTAAACATAGTCTGCCTCCTTTTTTCCCCATGTCCCCACTGTGGAAGGACGTGTGGATCCAGAATTGGCCTCCACAGTCACTTACAGACTCCTTGTTAAAACTGTGTTTATGGAAAACAATCTTACTCGGCTTCGAGTGATCACCAAAGAAGAAGGAAGACCTGATCCTCTAAACCGGCGATGCTGAAAACTGAACTGGGGCCCTTGTGGACACAAAGGGTGATATTCAACTAAGCTTTGCACAGAGTTGACCCACTGGAATTGATGAGCATGGCTAAGTCAGGTCCATTGATTTCAGTGGCTGTGTTCTGAGCGAAACTTAGTTGAATGCCACTGAGTTGTGGTCCTTCTGTTGGCCCACAGTGGGAGTGGATCAAAGTATTTCTCCAGACGCAATAAGCCCCAGCCATACAGCAGCAACCACAGCACTCCATGGGTGTCTGAATAGGAGCTCTTCATCACTAACCATGTTTAGCCACTCTGAAATGAAGCATTCATTGAAGGGGCGGAGAAACCCACCCTTCTGCAGAAAGATAAAACCTGGTCAAGACCATGGATCTCATCTCTAAGCTGATCTCACCTCTAAGTTCATATTTGAGTCCTGACATCCAGGCCCTGGATCCTTGGAGTTCTGTTACAGCAAGAGAAAGGACATTCAGAACCAATTCTTCCCTCATTGTCTTTTCACAGAATAACTGGCACAGCAGGATATGCACCATACTTCCATGTTGTGGGATTAGTCTGCTTTCAGGAGAGCTCCTAAAATGGATGTTTCTGCTTCCTGGCTCTGTGTAAGGATATCACTCCAGCTTGCAATTATTATAACTGTAGTTGTAATAGTAGTAGCAGTAGTTTTCATATTCTACTTTTCAGCCAAAATGCCCCCAAAGCAATAAACTGAACATTTAAATACAATGAGACAGATCCGGACTTATTTGTCCTTTGAGTAAACCCAATGAAATCATTGAGACCTGAGTTAGCCACAGCAGGTTTACTCTAAATATGACTAAGTCTGGATCCAGCGCAATCAAAAATTGATAGAATGGATCGAGCATTGATCAATCAATCAAAAACAACAATATCAGCCAGAAAAGAATTATATAAATCATAGGATCTACATGCAATGTCTGTTTTTCAACACTGACAGGCTTCCTATCTTTCAAATGTAATTTCTGTTGTTGTTGTTCAGTCGTTCAGTCGTGTCCGACTCTTCGTGACCCCATGGACCAGAGCACGCCAGGCACGCCTATCCTTCACTGCCTCTCGCAGTTTGGCCAAACTCATGTTAGTAGCTTCGAGAACACTGTCCAACCATCTCATCTTCTGTCGTCCCCTTCTCCTTGTGCCCTCAATCCTTCCCAACATCAGGGTCTTTTCTAGGGAGTCTTCTCTTCTCATGAGGTGGCCAAAGTACTGGAGCCTCAACTTCAGGATCTGTCCTTCTAATGAGCACTCAGGGTTGATTTCTTTAAGAATGGATAGGTTTGATCTTCTTGCAGTCCATGGGACTCTCAAGAGTCTCCTCCAGCACCATAATTCAAAAGCATCAATTCTTCGGCGATCAGCCTTCTTTATGGTCCAGCTCTCACTTCCGTACATTACTACTGGGAAAACCATAGCTTTAACTATACGGACCTTTGTTGGCAAGGTGATGTCTTTGCTTTTTAAGATGCTGTCTAGGTTTGTCATTGCTTTTCTCCCAAGAAGCAGACGTCTTCTAATTTCGTGACTGCTGTCACCATCTGCAGTGATCATGGAACCCAAGAAAGTGAAATCTCTCACTGCCTCCATTTCTTCCCCTTCTATTTGCCAGGAGGTGATGGGACCAGTGGCCATGATCTTAGTTTTTTTGATGTTGAGCTTCAGACCATATTTTGCGCTCTCCTCTTTCACCCTCATTAAAAGGTTCTTTAATTCCTCCTCACTTTCTGCCATCAAGGTTGTATCATCAGCATATCTGAGGTTGTTTATATTTCTTCCGGCAATCTTAATTCCGGTTTGGGATTCATCCAGTCCAGCCTTTCGCATGATGAATTCTGCATATAAGTTAAATAAGCAGGGTGACAATATACAGCCTTGTCGTACTCCTTTCCCAATTTTGAACCAATCAGTTATTCCATATCCAGTTCTAACTGTAGCTTCTTGTCCCACATAGAGATTTCTCAGGAGACGGATGAGGTGATCAGGCACTCCCATTTCTTTAAGAACTTGCCATAGTTTGCTGTGGTCGACACAGTCAAAAGCTTTTGCATAGTCAATGAAGCAGAAGTAAATGTTTTTCTGGAACTCTCTAGCTTTCTCCATAATCCAGCGCATGTTTGCAATTTGGTCTCTGGTTCCTCTGCCCCTTCGAAATCCAGCTTGCACTTCTGGGAGTTCTCGGTCCACATACTGCTTAAGCCTGCCTTGTAGAATTTTTAGCAAAATCTTGCTAGCGTGTGAAATGAGCGCAATTGTGCGGTAGTTGGAGCATTCTTTGGCACTGCCCTTCTTTGGGATTGGGATGTAGACTGATCTTCTCCAATCCTCTGGCCACTGCTGAGTTTTCCAAACTTGCTGGCATATTGAGTGTAGCACCTTAACAGCATCATCTTTTAAAATTTTAAATAGTTCGGCTGGAATATCATCACTTCCACTGGCCTTGTTGTTAGCAAGGCTTTCTAAGGCCCATTTGACTTCACTCTCCAGGATGTCTGGCTCAAGGTCAGCAACCACACTGCCTGGGGTGTATGAGACCTCCATATCTTTCTGGTATAATTCTTCTGTGTATTCTTGCCACCTCTTCTTGATGTCTTCTGCTTCTGTTAGGTCCTTTCCACTTTTGTCCTTAATTGTGGTAATCTTTGTACAAAATGTTCCTTTCATATCTCCAATTTTCTTGAACAGATCTCTGGTTTTTCCCATTCTGTTGTTTTCCTCTATTTCTTTGCATTGCTTGTTTAAAAAGGCCCTCTTGTCTCTCCTTGCTATTTTTTGGAAATCTGCATTCAATTTCCTGTATCTTTCACTATCTCCCTCACATTTTGCTTGCCTTCTCTCCCCCGCTATTTGTAAGGCCTCATTGGACAGCCACTTTGCTTTCTTGCATTTCTTTTTCATTGGGATGGTTTTTGTTGCTGTCTCCTGTATAATGTTACGAGCCTCCATCCACAGTTCTTCAGGCACTCTATCCACCAAATCTAAATCCTTAAACCTGTTCTTCACTTCAACTGTGTATTCATAAGGAATTTGATTTAGATTGTATCTTACTGGCCCAGTGGTTTTTCCTACTTTCTTCAGCTTAAGCTGGAATTTTGCTATAAGAAGCTGATGATCTGAGCCACAGTCAGCTCCAGGTCTTGTTTTTGCTGAGTGTATAGAGCTTCTCCATCTTTGGCTGCAGAGAATATAATCAATCTGATTTCGATGTTGCCCATCTGGTGATGTCCATGTGTAGAGTGTAATTTCTGTTAGCAAGTCCATAAACAGAGGCCAAGTAAGGGCTGCAGTAATTCAATTAATACTCCTTTTGCTTTAAGTTCGGCCCATAAGGAGAAGGAGAAGGCGAACATATGTGTCGTTGAGATCCTATTGCAACAGTGTTTGGCTTGTCTAGCCGAGAATGAATTGGGCGTTAAAGTCTCATTTCCACCCCTTTTTCAGCACACATCTTTGTGGCTCTCAGAAGCGAGAGGTTGAGCTTCTTTTCAAATGTACCCACTGCTGGCACACACAACAGAGGGGTGCTGTGTTTCCTCTGCTCCTGCTGATCCATCTGAGGAGAAGATGAGAAAGGGATGCCTCTGGAGCACCCTCACCTCTCCAGTGCCCTTGCAGTTCTAAAAGCCTTCTGTGTGCGGAGCCGTTGCTGTCGTTCATGCATTTGAGGAAGACAAACCAAGTCTTCATTGCTTCATCAGGATGGGTCATGTCATGTCAAGGCTGTTCTGTGCTCTTGAGTCTGATCTGTGGGAGGAAGATGGGGCAGGCTGTCAGGTCAGCATTTGAGATGAAGCATGAATGGACTCATTAAGGAAAACATTCAAGGTGTAAAACTAAGGGGGATGTCCACACCAGGGTACAACAGGCTGCCCCTTGACCAACAGAGCACACACACGTGGAAAGAACAGGGAACCCCACCACCACCACTGGCCACACAAACCATAAGCCACACACCCCAGCTCACCAGCAGAGCAAGGAGAAACGGCTCAAAGAGCTGCCTGCTCTCCTAGTTGGTCTGGTGAGAGGGATGATGACTCCTCCCATGGAGAGGCAGCAAAATGCTTTAATAGACCCTGCCTGTTCCTTCCTTCCATCATCCTCACGAGGAACGTCATCCATCATCCCCAGTAAACAGAAATTCACAGCAAGACAAATTTCCATTTTTGACTCGCCCTGGGTTTTTTTTCTTACTTCAGCTGCAGTGCAGTAAAATGCACAAAGTGCAGTGCAGCAGACACCCTTTTAAAACATTGTGCAGGCTGCACATATCATAAAGGCCCATTGAAACATTTGCCGATAATGAGGATAAAACTGAGGGCAGTATTGCTGACTTTAAAGAAATGCTGTCCCCCCCCAATGTGAAAACATCAAGCAAATATAGAAATCCATATTTCTGTTAACTGTGTTTTTCTTAAAAGTAGCATCTCCTGTGCTGCTTACAAGAACAAATTCAATCAAAATAAGATCCGTCTTTCTTTCTATCTATCTGTCTGTCTATCTATCTATCATATCTATGTATTCATCCATGCAATTTAACATGCCACTCTGGCAAAGTATTATTTACAGAGCCAGTTGGGGAAATGTGTCTGAGGCATTGCTTCCCCAAACTTATTTATTAGCTTCAGGTTGGGGGAACAAAAGGGAATTCCTGATCTTCTACTCTTTATTTCGCCCAACACAGAAGGAACTGAGTTTGAAAAGCGGGGAAGGAAGTTGTGTGTCCAAGACGCTGTGTTGGTGAATGGGGTGTAGGGCAGATAGCGCTGAGGGCAGGGGCAGGCCTTGGTAATATGTCACCCCCCCCATCTTAAACAGGACTCTAGGAAGGAGGCACGAGGCTCTGGCAGGGTCCTACAGCCCTCCTCCCTCCTTCCCGGAAGCTGGGCAAGTGCTTTTTGGACTTTGAGAAGGTGCCCTCCTTGGCTGTGTGCCCAGTGTGGCTGCACCACTCGCATTGCCCTAAATCCGCCTCTGCTGTAGGGGAAACAACTTAAACTTTTCCTAACTTCCAATACTGCCCCCTGCCCCCCGTTTAAAAGGTCATAGGTTGTTTAATTAGCCTGGGAGAAGAGGAATGTTTTCATCTGGTGCCTAAAGATATATAGCAGTTGTGCTGGGCAAGCCTCCCTGGGGAGAGGCTCAGAAGATGATTGCAGGGTCCGTGTTGGTTCATATGGGTGAGGCAGTCCTTGAGGTATTGTGGTCCTGAGCCATTTACCATATTTTTCGCTCCATAAGACGCACCTGAACATAAGACACACCTAGTTTTTAGAGGAGGAAAGGGGAAAAGCCCTGTTTTTTTGAGGATCAGCTCAAAGTGGTGCAGCTTTTTTTGCAAAGGGAAAAGCCCTGTTTTTTTGAGGATCAGCTCAAAGTGGTGCAGCTTTTTTTTTGCAAAGGGAAAAGTCCTGCTTTTTTGAGGATCAGCTGAAAGTGATGCAGCTTCTTTTTCAAAGAGGAAAAGCCCCGTTTTTATGGGGTTCAACTCACAGTTCTGCAGCTTCTATTCCTACAGTTTCCAGACAGATAATATGATCAGCCAGTCACATGTCGCTGGGGAAACAAACAGCCTCCCTCTGCATTCAACAACGGAGGCCTGGGCAAGGGGGCGGGGCTGGAAAGGGAGCCTTATCTCTCTCCCCATCACTTGCTAAACAGCTGTTCAGCGGCTTCCTTTCAACACCCTCTTCTCTCTTTGTAAAAAAAAGAGCACAATCTCCTTTTGGCCCCTAGGCAATTTGGCTCCAGGGACCATGCATTCGCTCCATAAGACGCACAGACATTTCCCCTTACTTTTAAGGAGGAAAAAAGTGCGTCTTATGGAGCGAAAAATACGGTAAGGCTTTCAAAGCCAGCACTGTCAATCGGGCCTGGAAACAAAACGGCAGCCAGTGCAGTCAGGCCAAGATTGGCGTTATATGCTCAAACCATCTTGCTCTGGTGAGCAACCTGGCTGCTGAATTCTGCGCCAGCTGTAGCTTGCAAACCGTCCTTCAGAGACAGCCCTACGCATAACCCGCTGCAGTAATCTAACCTAGAGGTTACCAGAGCATTGATGATGGAAGCTGGGTTATCCCTATCCAGATAGGGGCACAGCTGGGCCACCAGCCGATGGCACTCCATGCCACCTGAGCCTCAAGCAACAGCAGTGGATCCGGAAGCACTCGCCATGTGTGCGCCTGCTCTTTCAGAGGGAGAATAGAATAGAATAGAATAAACTTTATTTGTGTAGCCGATAGGCCATAACAACAAAAAGACAGATTAAAACTTAGCAGAGGTTATAAAATAATAATGATAAACATAATAAAAATAATAATAATAAGATCCTAGGCGGGGAACCCGGGGTGACGACACTGATGTCATATGGCAGCTCTCAGTCTCATTGCTTTCTCGATAAATTTGGCAACCTTCTCTGTTATCAAGCTGTTCTGGTCAGCTAGGAGTGGGAGCAGTTTAGCTTCGCAGGAGCGGCCCGGGATGGCAGATAGGAGCGGCGTTATGATCTCCTCCCTCAGATCTTTGTATAGGGAGCAAGACAAGAGAACGTGTGACGCAGTCTCTACGTAGCCAGCTCCACAGGGGCAGAGCCGGTTCTCAAATGAAATTTTTTGATATCTACCTTCGAGGACAGCGGAGGGTAGCATATTTAATCTGGCCAATGTAAAGGCCCGCCTGAATTTTGGGATAGTTAGAGTAGACAAATATGATGCCCGAAAATCAAAATGGGAAGGGGGCAAGTATGCGTACCAAGCACTAAATTTCTTAATATGGGCCAGATTATTCTGCTGCTCTATATCCTTCATGCGCTGGTCGATAATGGTTTTTGCCTTGGGGAGACCCATTTTCAGGAGATGCTGTGCTTGGAGGCCACATGTTAGTAGTTTTTGATGCACTACTTTGGACCACCGACTTCTATGAGCATCTTGTGCTACTAGAGGTAGTAGGCCGGATGGGTTTAAATTTAAGCGTAGCCAATAGTTGAATGTTCTTAACCAAGTCCGGGTTTCGACGGAGAGGAGGCCAGTCTCTAGCCGTAAAGCCGCATTTGGTGCACATGGTGGGACTGCTAGAATCTGTCTTAAGAATTTAGACTGGACCGTTTCGAGTGTGCGGCAGTGATTTCCCGTCCAGATTTGGGCCCCGTAGAGCAATTGTGCCAAGGGTTTTGCTTGGAAGACCTCCAAAGCTGCTGGAATATGTCTGCCCCCCTTCGTAAAATAGAAGCGAGACAGTATTTTAGCGCTTTGGGATGCCTTTTCCCTGGCATATTTGTGATGAGCCTCCCAGGACCCTGTTGCCTGGAAAACTATTCCGAGGTATTTGAAGATTTTTACCTGTTCTATTGGGTGGTTGTCTATCTCCCATTTATGATGTCTGTGTTTTCTGGCGAAGACCATGGCCTTAGTTTTTTGGTGATTGACCACCAGTTGATCTCTCTTGCAGTAGGCTGAAAATTCTCTTAGTAGCCTTTTGAGGCCTACTTTAGTTCGTGATAACAGAACCGCGTCATCCGCATAGAGGAGCGTTGAAATTGACTTCTCAGCCAGTCTGGGGGCATGAAACTCCGAAGATGTTAGGTGTTTAACCAAATCGTTTATATATAAATTGAATAAGGCCGGGGCCAGAATACAGCCCTGCTTGACTCCTTTGGTGACTGGTACCGGGCCAATTAATTGCCCATTTACTGAGGTTCTTACATATAACTTGGAGTCTTTATATAGACTTTTTATCAAGAATAATAGTCTTTTGTCAATGTTGGTGGCATTGAGTTTAGCCCAAAGTTTGACTCGTGAAATCGAGTCAAAGGCCGCCTTCAGGTCAATGAATGCTGCGTATAGAATCCCACGTGTTTTATTGACATATTTGTCAATAAGGTGTGCTAATACGAAGCAATGATCTATTGTTGTTCTGCCCTGTCTGAAACCGGCTTGCTCCTCTGCCAAAACTGCCTCAGTTTCCATCCAGTCAATTAGTTTGGTGTGGAGGTGTTTGGCATACAATTTGCTGGGGATAGTAAGGAGGCTAATGGGTCTATAGCTTGCTGGATCTGCCATACCCTTTTTATAGATTGGGATGGTTACTGCCTCTGTCCAGCTACCAGGGATTGTGCCTGTTGAGTCGATGTATGTGAATATTGATGCCATTATAGGAGCCCACCAGCTGATATTGTTCTTCATGAGCTCTGCTGGAATGTAGTCTATGCCCGGAGCTTTGTTGTTTTTTAATTGGGCAATTAGTTTCCCCACCTCCTCTGTGGAGACAGGAGGCCAATATGGTAAATTCTCGAAGTAAGCGCTTGGAGCATTGTGTTGGGCTTCGTCGTCAAAGAAGAGGGTTTGAAAATATTTCATCCACTCCTGGGGTTCTACAGTACATATGGGGCCAATCCGCTCCTGGCCCAGAAGGCCCATAATGGTGTGCCAGAAGGAGGTTGAGTCTTTCTCATTCGAGGCCTTCACTAAATTGCACCAGGCCAATCTCTCCGCTTTTTGTTTTTTTACCTTTAATAGCTGTTTGTAATTTCGTCTTAAATAGACGTAAGCCGTGAATAACGAAGGTGCTCCGGTATTTCTGTAATTCCGATAGGTTGATCTCAGACGTTTCCTTGCTTGTCTGCACTCCAAATCGAACCATCTCTCTTGATCCTTTGCCCACTTTGTAACAGAATTAAGTATCTCAGTTGTTAAGAAGGTCTTTAGTCTTACTAATAACTCGTTGAACGTGTCCATGGCCTTTTCCCCGGTCTTGGCTGATACAATGGCTGTTTCAGAGGGAGTGTGGCCCCCTCAGGAGCCACCCACTAACAGTGCCTCACTTTTATCTGGATTGAGCTTCAGTTTATTGGCTCGCATCCAGTCCGTTACCGAGGCAAATCCGGCACATCCACGTCCATATGGTGCAGCAAACTCTGCTGCCCAGACGGTTGACCTAAACTCCACAGCAAAGACATCAAAAATGCAACTAGCTCTGGGCATATTGGTACTTGTTTAAACCTGACTACATGACAAATCACTTAGTATGTAGCAACACTAAGGCCAGGCTGAAGGGAGCAGAGAATTGCAATGCATACCCAAGACCCCTCTCCCCCTCGCTCGCTCTTTTCCCTGAACCATATTCAAAATTCTGAACCAGGATTGACCTCACCTGGCCTTCCAGATGCTGACAGATAAGTAGAGCAGTCTTGTTCATTTATAATTTAAAAAAATAACCTTTAAGCTTTTTGACAAGGTCAGGTGCTTAAGAGGAGGAAGTGATAAATAGATGGAGTGTAAATAATGCTTCACGACACCCCCCAAGTTCAGTGCAAGGTTGGAAAGGCTGGTGCAGAGGTTTTTTTTTGTTATATTATTATTATTATTATTATTATTATTATTATTATTATTATTATTATTACTGTCTTGGTATTTGTGTTTGAACAACGCGGGGGAAAGGTTTCAAATGACAGCACGTTGGTTTTGCTCCGATTTGTGTGGTTTGCTTCCCCAGTGGGGAAATGCACTGTATTTTTTTTAATGTTCACACTGTTGTGCTTTGTGCATCTCTCCCCGCCCCCCCCCCCATTCCATAATCCACTGCCTTGGCTTCTCATGTCTTTGTGACAGGTTTTCTGCTTCCTTCTCAGCCTGCCTCGTCGTCCTTCCTGTCATCACCAAAGAGCCCCCATGTAGCCATAAGGCTTTGGGTTTATTCTCTCCCCCCCCCCTTTTCGAATGTCCTCTGTGTGTTCTGCATGCTAGCATATGGCAGAACTATAATCATATTCTGGTGGGCAGGGGCTGGCAGGCAACATCACCCGGAAATCCCAAGAGAATGCCGCTCGGGGTTGCCTCCAATGGGCACCAACACTGTCAGTTGCAGGAGGCATGGTGGCCGCTTCTTGTGACTGTGTGCTGGTCCCGTGGGGTATCCGAAAGGCGAGGTCCAAGTCCGGTCCGTGGTCAGAGGGGTAACGTAAAGGCAGTCCATATTAACTGAAGCTGGGTGCAGGGCAGGGAGTCAGGCAAAGTCAGGAACAGGTAGGCAAGCAGGGAACCAGGGCAGGTCAGGAGCTCAGGTAGGAAAACAGGACAGGTCTCAAGCAGGAACTGGTATCCAACAATGTTGCTCCTGCAACTTAGGCTGGGGCTGGCCAGCTTTTATCTGCCCCAAGGCATAGGGCAGCCCCGATCCTCTGGTGACTCGCCTCTCCTGGCTTGGAGGCGAGCACTCCTCCTGCGGGAACTCAGTTCCCTTCGCCTCTCTGCCCTGAGCCTTTGCAGCTCAGGAGAGGCTGGAGGCTTACCGGACCCAGAGGCAACCTCAGCTTCTCCTGGCAGGGCTGGGAGTGGAGCACCTGTAGGCAATGAGTCTCAGACTCAGGCCTTAGCCCCAGCTCTGCTGGTTTTGGAGGTGGGGAATCCTGTGCAGGCTGGGATCCCTCAGGTTCAGCATCTTGAGTCTGAATCCCAGGCCATCACAGACTGCACAGGTTGGGCTTTCAAGGAGGAAGTGAGTGATGGGGGAGCTGGAGGGTGGGTGGGAGGATTGATGGTGGCTTTCTCCCTACAGCTGGGCAGGAGAGAGAGCTCAGGGGCAACCGGAACCACTGGAGCAAACGGCCTTGAAATCAGCCAGCAAGCCTAGGTTTGTACCATGAAGGACTGTTAAGGGGACCAGTCTCATATATAAAGCTCTATGTCCCGAGGAGGATGGCTTTGCAGCTCAGTGGTGGAGAACGTGGTTTGCATGCAAGAAGTCCCAGGTTCAGTCTCGGGCATCTCCAAGGAGGCCTGAGAAAGAGCCGGACTCCCTTTTTGTGTAGACAACACTGAGCTAGCTGGACCAACGGCAGATTCAAGTCTACAAATCATAGAATCACAGAGTTGGAAGAGACCACAAGGGCCATCCAGTCCAACCCCCTGCCAAGCAGGAAACGCCATCAAAGCATTCCTGACAGGTGGCTGTCAAGCCTCTGCTTAAAGACCTCCAAAGAAGGAGACTCCACCACACTCCTTGGCAGCAAATTCCACTGCCTAACAGCTCTTACTGTCAGGAAGTTCTTCCTAATGTTTAGGTGGAATTTTCTTTCTTGTAGTTTGAATCCATTGCACCGTGTCCTCTTCTCAGGAGCAGCAGAAAACAACCTTTCTCCCTCCTCTATATGACATCCTTTTATATATTTGAAATATGAGAGTTAGTAGCCATTCTTGACCCGTTGATGTCCTCAGTGGGGAAATGGCACCCCCTCACACCAGCCTTACTTCTGCGCATCACATCCTTTAAACTTAAGGCGTTTTTGACCGGCGGATATTGTAACGAAACACTTCAATGTTTGACACATTGCTTTTTCCCTTGCTGAGGGGAGGCACAGACAAGTGGCTGAGGGCTGATCTGCTCTTCCACCAACATGACTTGCTGGAATTCTTCCTGCAGGCTGCGGGGGTTTTGATTTGAAGCCCCACATTACAAAAACTCCCTGCATGTTGAAAACAAACACCCTAAGGAGAGGACCACGCGTGAAACCCTTTTCATCCTTTCCAAGCTGTTGGAAGATAACACGGAGCAATGGATTCAAACTACAAGAAAGAAGATTCCACCTAAACATTAGGAAGAACTTCCTGACAGTAAGAGCTGTTCGACAGTGGAATTTGCTGCCAAGGAGTGTGGTGGAGTCTCCTTCTTTGGAGGTCTTTAAGCAGAGGCTTGACAGCCATCTGTCAGGAATGCTTTGATGGTGTTTCCTGCTTGGCAGGGGGTTGGACTGGATGGCCCTTGTGGTCTCTTCCAACTCTATGATTCTGTGATTCTGTGATTCTGTGAAGACATGAAGGCTGAGCAAGTAGGCCCTTGTGCTGACCTTACAATATTCATAGGAGTCTGATACAATGGCCTGTACAGTCAGCGGTCATATTAACGTTGGGACATTAATGCCTTGTAGCATTCCATAAGTTTGGGACACAGGTGGTGCTGTGGGTTAAACCACAGAGCCTAGGATTTACTAATCAGGTCGGCGGTTCGAATCCCTGCGACGGGGTGAGCTCCCGTTGCTCGGTCCCTGCTCCTGCCAACCTTGCAGTTTGAAAGCACATCAAAGTGCTAGTAGATAAATAGGTACCACTCTGGTGGGAAGGTAAACGGCGTTTCCGTGCGCTGCTCTGGTTCGCCAGAAGTGGCTTAGTCATGCTGGCCACATGACCAGGAAGCTGTACACCGGCTCCCTCGGCCAATAAAGCGAGATGAGCGCCGCAACCCCAGAGTCGGACACAACTGGACCTAATGGTCAGGGGTCCCTTTACCTTTACCTTTTAGCATTCCATAAAGGCGCAGGCCTCCACTGTCCCGAAGCTTCATAACATTTTCTTCCACTGATTCACTGAACTTGAGATCTGCTGTAAAAATAAACTGCGCTTCTCTTTACCTTGCAGACGTTTCCAGCAGAAGTGTTTCTGCACCTGGCCTAATTTCCCCTTCCTGTTCTGCCTCTTGCTTTCTTCTTGAGCTCCTGGCGAGAACTTCCCCGTCTTCACAGCTTTAATAGAGACATCCATTCATCAGCACAATGCCTTAGCAGCGCTATTCACCATTACACAGCGAAACACACTTCAGCCTCCACGATTAGTCACTCCTGTCCACGAGGACTTGCATCAGACAGGTGGCATTTCTGCAATTATCATTTTCAGATGCCCTATTCTGAATCTTGTTAAATTGCATTGGGGTGGGAGGGTGGGAATTATCTCTCCTTTGCCACCATTGATGCCATTTGTCCTTGGGACAAGTGTTGCATATCTGCAATACGGCTATTCATGTCATCTAAAGGCACTGACACACTACAGAGCCTTAGCTCTGTGTATGTTGTGTGTTAAGTGGCAATTGCAGCAATTTTATACTCTTGCTTCTCAGAAAGAGCTTTGTCAGTAGTGATACCATGACAAAAGCCTAGGGATTACTGCGAGAGACACTGAAACCCCTCTATTTATTTATTTTTAACGCTATCAAGGTTTTGTCTCGAGGCTTCATGTCTGAATAAAGCTTTATAGAAAACCTTCAAGGTAACTCACTTCCTGATCTACCTCAATAATTTTAGGAACATGAAGTAAAGGGTACCAAGCATTTAATTTTTTTTAGCTGTTCTTTGCGAAACCTTAATCAAAGCCTCGGCAACTGGCCTCATTTTTTTATTGTTTTGCTTGTTTATTATTATTTGTACATTTATTAGTCACCTTTCGCATACATGTCTCAAGGTAATTCGCAGATATTTCGTAAAAGAGTTTTGGAAACAGTTCAGCGAACTGAGAATCGGTTTCAAAACGATACGTACGAACACAGAGAAGGAAGGTTAGACCACCTCAACTTTAGTCTGCCGTGGCTGGTGTCATATGGCAGTGACCTGCCTTTTATGTAGGGGGAGGTTAACCCTTCCCCAGCTTCTGGCTGTTTGAAAAGTAGTGGGATAAGTAAAACAAAAAAAACCCAAACCCACTTCCATGCCATTCTCTTTGTCATTCTTGCCCCCTTCCCGCCCCCGTTGTTTGAAATGCCAAGATTTTTAAAAGACAATAACTTTCGGCATCAGTAATCGCTCTCCCATCTGCTCCGGCCTGCTGCTTCTAAATCTGCGTGTTCTCAGCTGCGGCGTGTTCAGCTTCCTGCTTGTCTTCTTCTCGGAGATAAGAGATGCCAGCAGAACCTAAACTCTTAACAGCATGATGGGGGGAGGATCTTGCAGTTCGGTTCAGCTGCAGCTTTAGCAATGAAGAGGAGACCTAGAATTGAAAATATTTGTGTCCCCCACCCCCACCCCTTTTTAAAAAAATCCCAAACCAGAGGTTTTTCCTTGCTATTTAAAAAACAACTGCCTTTGCTCCTCTACTCATTTGCTACACAAAGATGTAGGATTTCACTGTTCTTCTGTTGCAATAATCACCTGATCACTGCAGTTATTTGGTGTGTGTAATGACGCTTATCAGTCATTGCGCCAGAAATAAGCGTAAAAGCATAAGAGCCTGCTGGATCAGGCCAAGGGGGGCCCATTTAGTTCAGCATCCTGTTTTCACAGTGGCCAACCAGACGCCTGTGGGAAACCCACAAGCAAGACCTGGGTATCTCCACTTCTGATACCCAACAACTGCTTTCAGAAGTATGCTGTCTCTCAACAGCGGTGGCAGAACATAGCCATTGTGGTTAGTCTTCTTCCCCCATCAATAGTCTCATCCCCCATAAATTTGTCTAATCCTCTTTTAAAGCTGTCCAAGCTGTTGGCCACCACCACATTTGTGGGAACAAAGTCCTATGAGCTGTATGGAGAAGTATTTTCCTTCTCTTTCCTGAATCTTCCAACATGCCACCTCATTGGCTGGCCGCCATTGGGTGTTTCTTTTTTTTTCTTTTTTTTTAAAATAATTTTTATTAATTTTATAATTTTATAAATATTCAACGTTACATTTCGGTCAGGATTCATCACTCCCCACCTCTCACCTTGGGGAGTTATTTAATCTTACCCTCCCTCTCACAGAGGTAAACCCATTCATTATTTCCCCTGACCTTAAAGCAATCATTATCTGACTTCGGCCTAACCCTGTTACCGGGTAAACCATTCTTAGTTACAAAACTTAGTCATAGTGACTTCCTCCGCACCTCCCCAGTGGCTGCATTAAACAAAATATATCTCCAGTTCAGGTACATAGTTACATTAAGCATATCTTTAACTTTGTAACAAAGCATAGTTCTAACTCTAGCAAAGTAGCATTACATTCTTTTTTCATATCATCTGTTAATTCCAACCTCTGCGTCATCCTCCCAAATCTTTTATAAATTTCCTTCTGACTCCCCTGAATCTTCGGGCTCCCAACTTCGAAAGATCCTAACATAATCATAACTCAAGACCATGTCCGATAGAAATGTTCAAAATCCACACATTTAATCAATCCGGGGTTACCCACCTACACTGTTCAACCCTCCCCTCGCCTTTCCCCAGTCCAAGTCCAAGTGCTTGCTTGCACTTGGACTTCACCTTCTCTTTGACTTCTCAGCTGTTCCTGCTCCCACTTCTTAAACCAATTCTTCTTCTTTATTGGTGTCTTCTTGCGTCGAAAAAAATAATCCTTTGCCAATGTTGTTTTCTTGTTCCTCTTCTTCAGTCTAAATATCTTGCGCCGAGAAGAAATTTTCCTGTGGCGAGGCTTGCCTTTGACCTTGGGGGGGATTTCTCCCCCTTCCATCCTTTGTGCAGCTGGCATGACATCAGTGTTGATTACTTCTCCTCTCATTCTTGCAGTCTCCGCTTGGAATTCCTTTCTCAGTTCCCAGATTTTTTCAAGGACCCTCTTCCAGCCTCCATTTTCAAAATCATCCTCCATTTTCATAGACATAGCTTTGCAATATTCCAGACCGAACCAAGTCCAAGTTCAAAGTCCAAATTCCCGCAATAGAGTCCAACAGGTCCGATTCAGATCCTCTACTTATCAAGAGTGTTAGTTAGGTGCCCCCCCGATCAGGGGTATCAAAAGGATCCAATCTCTGTTGTATAACCAAATTCCATTACAGTTCAACCGCATCGGTAATAAAGTTCCTGATTTGGTGCCACAGTAGCAAGGGACGGACCTCCGTAATTACATCCCAATGCTGTTCCAGATCAGTCCAAATTCTTGAAATTCTTTCTTAATTACTCACATTTAAGTCGTCCGATCTTGTTTTATTTTGGAGGAATCGGCGCGCTCAGGGGGGAAGGACTCGCGGCTTCCACCCGACGGGCAATGGCGATCCGATGAGCTCCGTCGCCCCGCGTCGCTCACGGCGGCCCCTACTGGGGTCTACCGGGGAGTTGGGGCAACGTTCCGAGCTTCTGCCGGATCTTAGGTCCCGGGACAACCCTCCCGGGAGTTTTGGGGGTTGCGTTGCCGTCGCAAGCTCCCCTTTGAGCCGGTCGGGTCGGGGAATGTCAAGAGCGACATTTCCCCCGACCTTCTCCCTCCGGCGCGCCGACCGGAAGCCCCGCCATTGGGTGTTTCTAGTACAGTGGTACCTCGACTTACAAAGTACTCAACATCCGTATTTTTCGACTTACGAATGAAAAAAAGTGGCCGCACGCCTATGAATTTTTTCGACATCCGAATGGAAATCGTTGCCGGTTTAGATGCGGTTTCCTCGACTTACGAATTTTAGGTGCGGGTTTTTTCGACTTACGAATTTTCCCGAATATTTTTCTCCCAATGCATTCCTATGGGAAATGGACTGACGATTTTTTCCGACCTATGAATGTCCATTCGGAACGGATTAAATTCGTAAGTCGAGGGACCACTGTATTACAAGACAGGGAGAAAAACACCACCTTATCCATTTCCTCCATGCTGTGCAGAATTTTATACATGGCTGCAGGGGTGTCAGCTCCAGGGGGCCGAGTGTTTTTGCCGCCCCCCCAAAAAATTTTTTTGGGAGGAGGCAGCTCCCCAATGTTCCCTACCATCAGGGGGCAGAGGAGACTGAGTGAGGAACTGAGCACAGCTTCAGTAGCTGTCTCCTCCTCCTCCTGCCGTGTAATGGAGAAGTGTAAGGAATCCATGAATGAAGCGCCATGATCATTGCCAGATTTGTAGGTTGTGCCATCGTGTCTTGAGTAGGATGATGCAATGGGCTGGTCCAGACATCTTGCCAGATGCTATTGTCTTTCTAGTTCTTGCTGCAAAGCAAAAAAAGGAGGTTCCTTTTTATGTCCAAGCCGTTCTACACACACACACACACACACACACACACACACACACACCGGGCCCGGTGTTATGTTGGGCTCAGGCTTTGTTGTGAAGGTGACCATGGGAAACGCTTGCACGACTGTCAGTATCTAAACTCTGATTTAAGACTCTCTCCATCTCAAAAGCTCAAGCCATTGCCTGCGCACTTCGATGAAGGGAAATCTGCCTCGTATACGCCAGGTGTACCTTGCGAGATAATGGAGTTGGCTTGGAAAACACAAACACTACATTATTCATTTGGGAGCTCTACATGGTATCGAGATTAGCAGCGAAGAGAGAGCCAAGCCCTTGTAGATCAAACCATGGCACTTGCAGGCTCGATTAATGACGCAAACTGAAGGGACCCCTGCTGGGCGGCGGAATTACCTCCGTGTTGACTTCCCTCCCTTTTATAAGTAGAACTGTTACTTTAAATTCCCACCATCGACCCAAGACTAAGTGTTAGGAGCGCAGGAAGCTGTTGTTGTTGTTCAGTCGTTTAGTCGTGTCCAACTCTTCGTGACTCCATGGACCAGAGCACGCCAGGCACGCCTATCCTTCACTGCCTCTCGCAGTTTGGCCAAACTCATGTTAGTAGCTTCGAGAACACTGTCCAACCATCTCATCCTCTGCCGTCCCCTTCTCCTTGTGCCCTCAACCATTCCCAACATCAGGGTCTTTTCTAGGGAGTCTTCTCTTCTCATGAGGTGGCCAAAGTACTGGAGCCTCAACTTCAGGATCTGTCCTTCTAGTGAGCACTCAGGGCTGATTTCTTTAAGGATGGATAGGTTTGATCTTCTTGCAGTCCATGGGACTCTCAAGAGTCTCCTCCAGCACCATAATTCAAAAGCATCAATTCTTCGGCGATCAGCCTTCTTTATGTTCCAGCTCTCACTTCCATACATTACTACTGGGAAGACCATAGCTTTAACTATAACCTCTGACAGGAAGCTACCATATGCCAAATCAAATCAACAGTCCATCTGTCAGGAACTGGCTGGATGAGGAAGAGTGGTGGGAGCCAGCCACCCAGAAGCCTCCCAGGGAGGACACAGAAGACGATAACATGGACCCTAGATCGTGGCGCTGGGACACTGAAGAGCAGTCCGGGGAAGTGATGAACTAAGAGGTGTTAGAAGCAGATGGGTTGAGCGATCGGGGGCGGGGGAAGATCAGGAGGAGGACCTTCCAGGACAGGGTTAGAGGCTGAGAGTCACAGTGTGAGTGCAGATGCAGAGAGAGAGATGGGTCAGAGGTTGTCCTCTCTACCCAACAGCAGGACAGTCCCAGTCCTAGTCCTACTGGCCCTCCTCCCCCTCGGACACACCACATTGCAGGTGTAGCCTTCGTCTGCTTGGGAGGGATCCAGAGTGAGCGGCCGGAGGGGGGAGGGCGGGGCTAGTGGTCAGTTCTGTGACTTCAAGAAGACTATTGTAGGACAGGGAAAGGCTCAGGGAAGGGTAGCAAGCATGGTCAGGAGGCTTCCTTATGTGGAAAGGTTTTTCGTTTAATAAAATAGAGAGAAAGAAGGACCACGATAGAGCTACATGAATGCATGCGTGGTGTGAAGACGTGGATGGGAGGCAGTTATTTCTCAACCTCTTGTATTACTAGAACCCCGAAGCAACTGGATGTCGGGAGATTCAAGGCAGAGAAAAAGGACGTGCTTCTTCATACAAAGCAAAGTCGAACTATTGAATTCACTCCCACAAGGTGTAGCGATGGTCAACAACTTAATCTGCTTTTAAGGACCGATTACAGTGGTGTCCAAACTTTTTTCAAAGAGGGCCAGATTTGATGAAGTGAAGGGCCGTGAGGGCCGACCAAAGGGCCAACCAATGTTGTTGACCTTTCTTTAGGATTGAAGCTGTTGACCTTTTTTTAGGGTTGAAGTTGTTGAGGGGCCGGATTAAACCGACCAGCGGGCCAGATTAGGCCCCCGGAATGGTCTTTGGACATGCCTGGATTAGACCAATTCATTGAGAATAAGGCTACCAGTGGCTATATGCCTTCTCCGGGATCAGAGACAACACACTTCTAAACACTGGGGGAGAAGAGCATGAGGCAGCTATTGCCCCCATGCCCAGCTTGTGGGCTTCCCATTTGGGACATCTGCTTGGCTACTGTAGGAAACAAGATGCTGGATTAGATGTGCCCCCCATTTGGCCTGATCCAGCAGCCGGGCTCTTCGCATGTTACATTTTGGGGTGAGGGAACACTTTCTCTCTTCTCAGCAATTTTGGCGCTTTTCCAGGCCCCCTCTACGTGGGTCTCGTTGCAATCTAAATCCTTGTTCCGAAATGTTCTGTTTAAAACGGGGAGGCAGTATTTTTAGTGTCTGATAGAAGCATCACATGATAGGGATCGTGCCAATGAAGGCTGGGTTAAGGTGTGAAAAGGAGTTTGGGATGCTCTTTTCCCTCTTCCCCCACCCCTTGCCCAGCAATAAGCTGGCGTCCTTGATAAAAAGAGCAACCGAAACTGACGTTCAGGAGAGGGAGGAGGCTCGCCACCCTCTCTTCTCTTGGAACTTCCTGTAATAATCTAACCAAACAGTTTTGAGATTTCAGAACGCTCCCCGCTTCCTAATTAGGACAAGCTTAAAAGGGAACAGTTGGCATTCCCGTTGGTGAGGCCCATGTGCTACCTGCAGCAGGCCAAGTCGAGAATGAAACTGATTTCTCCCTTACCTACGTTCCGCGTTCAGCAGCTGCTCCGAACAGGTGCTCACTCTCTTCGGAGCAGATGGCACCAAAAGTAGGTTTGTTGGCAAGTTTCTCTACAAAGCGGCCCTTCTTCTTGCTTGCATTGATGTGCGTATGCAAAGAGGCACATACAACCGGCGCTCCCCCCTTTTGTTGTTGTTGATGATGTAGCTTCACTTGCCATAGAAGGTCAGTGACTAACGGGTCTTCCCGGCTCTCAACAGTGACTTTCGGAATCTAGTGGCAATTGCTAAGTAGGGAACCGGTCCAAAAGCATCCAGGTTCTGTGCGACCTCTGTTTAAAGAGCCATGCATCTGTTAGCAGTTAGCTAGGGTCTGGATTCCCCTCAAATTTCAACTGAATGGTTAATACTTTGAACTGCTTTTCAAAACAGGGTACTTTTACTTGCTTACTACATTTATATGCTGCCTGTCCTCCAAGGAGCTCAAGGCAACTTCTGTTTTGTCCCCACAACAACCCTATGAGGTATAGAGACTGACCCACCCAGTGGGGATTTGAATCCAGGTCTCACTGGCCTTAGTGTTAAACACTCTAGCCACTGTACCACATCAGCTGCCTGCACAGAATATTCATTTTTAAAAAATAAAACAAACTTTTACAGCAATAAACGCACAACGTCATTTTCTTGTAGCACCAACGAGAGCATGTGTAGTCCATCAGAATTGGCCCTGTGAAACTATGATGCAAAAAACCCCTAGACCAGGGTTCCCCAAACTTGGGTCTCCAGCTGTTTTAAGACTACAGCTCCCATCACTCCCTAGCTAGCAGGACCAGAGGTCAGGGATGATGGGAATTGTAGTCCAGAAACAGTTGAAGAGACAAGTTTGGGGAACCCTGCCCTAGACTCAGTGAGTTATGGGATAATGTGAACCCGGCAATGGGCGGCACAAAGGCAAAATGGTCTCCGCTTACATGTGACTGTCCATGCTGCATTTTCCACCTGGTTAGCCAGTGTACAAAATTGCTGTTTGTCAAGCTCCGCACTGAGAAGTAGCTGCACAATTGACCAAATATGACAGGGACACATGAAGTGCAGTTAAAACTTTGTATATCCGAACTTCCTGGTTCTGTAGATGTGCCTCATTCCAGTGGTACAGAGAGTGGCGTATGCCAACTTCATTACTGTGGAGCAAGGAGGTCATGCCGAGGCCCCTATGATGCAGTCGCAATTCTTTTATAGCACACTAATGCCCAAAATAAAGCATAGTGCGCTTAATGGCAGCCAGTAAGGTCTTCATGATGGTGGTTCTGTAGCAATTAGGGATTGGGGAGCAATGCATTTCGTCCGCTTTTCACAGTGGTCCAGCCCAATCCAACACTCCTGAACTCGCTTGCGGAACTACACAAATTACACAATTTTGCAATGCATTTTCAGTGTGCACAAAGTACGCAGAAGATGTGCTCAAAATACGTGCTTTACAGGTGAATGCACTGAAAAGCATTGAAAAGTGCATACTTCATGTAAAATTTTACATGAAAGGCACATGCAAAAGACATACGATTCAGATGCGGTCTGGTCATGCCTTCCTTTGAAAAATCCACTTGGCCCTGGGTGGCGCTGACCTATGATCAAGATTGTTTGAAGGCTTGGTGACTAAAGGAATCAGTAGGAGATAAGGCCATGGTCCTAAGCATTCTTTCTTCATGTTTCGCGTTCCCAAATTCCCGCCCCCCACCTCTTACTTTGTTAACCTGGTCTACTGCTCGGTAACTTACCTGTCTGTATAAACCAGTCCTCTTTCAGTCCATTTCATGCATCAGAAGCAGGCTTTTATCTACCAAACCTCATGATGCACCTTAATAAAGTCATGAACTTGCTCCAGCGAAGCCAATGGGACATCAGTACTTGCATCACAGACCATGATGGAAGGCCTTATTGTGGCCTTCTGGTCACTCAAGACGAGTCAATGCCATGGCTCTGGAATATGCTAAAAGGATCAGTTGCTCCTCTCTGCACATGCCACAAAACGCAGCGGCCCTTCTCTCTGTTGTTTAAGTTTTGACCTGATTGTACTGTCTCTCCCAATTGTGCCCCGCAAGCCTCGTCACGTTCATTCAAGCCATGTAAACCAACATGGGCTTCGAGAGTCAGAGGCGCTGACCAGAAGGGCTTTGCTCATTTCCTTTCTCTCTGGGCACAAAGACCTCCACGCTTGCTTGGCTTTGCTGTTCATTTTGAACAAACAACTGGAGCCAAAGCAACCAGATGAGACTGACATCTGTCTCTTTAACTCTTGCCAAGTCACTGCTGTTCCATGGCTGGCAGGGAAGGAGAGGGGCTGCAAACGCCAAGTTCTCTTGGAACAGCACGGTGCATTCCTTGTTACTCTCCCTCCCTCCATCTCCCTCGCCTGCCTCTTCCCTCTCTTGCATCTGGTGCTTCTGCAGTGGCTGGAAAGAGAGAAATAGGATGGAAGACAGGAAGGAGAGCAACTCTAACAGGGGGACAGAGCATGTAGTTTATAAGACCACCCCCTGTTTAAAAGGCAGGGGGGAGGGAGGGAGGCTCTGCCATACATTTAAAGCACTCACATACACTTTAACAGCTCTCCCCCCCCCCGAAATCCTGGGAAAGGTGGTTTGTTAAGGGTGCTGGGAGCTGTAGCTTTGTGAGAGGTCTCCTCTAACACCTCTCAGCACCCTTTATCAAATTATAGGTCCCAGGATTTGCCAGGGGACGCCGTGCCTGTCAAAGTGGTATGGTGGGAATGTGGCATGGGAAGTGCTAGCCCTCCAGAAGAGATACAGCTACAAAGGCGAGAAGAGCAATAGCTGCAAGGACTAACACACAATAAAACAGAAGAAGGTTTTCAAGAGGTGTCAGATCCTGGAATCGGGCCTTCCTTGGAGCACAACACCCCCTGCAAAATCTCCAGCGTTTTGCGGACAGAAATAGGACCGCTCTTGCCCATGCGTAATACCAGGGAGAGTCCCAATCAGTCAGTGTAGATCTGTCTTAACCAAACAGGTGCCTTCCAGATAGTTTGGTCTCTAGCTTCCTCCCTCCCTGACTATTGGCTGTGCCAGTTAGGGAAGCTGTAGTTCCCAAACAACTAGGTGGCACTAGGTTGAAGAAGGCTGGTGAACAAGGCAATACCGAGTCAGCTGGGCCCTTGGTCTGACATAGACAAGGCAGTTTCCTGCCTTCCTAACACCTGATATTCCTAAGCATATATGCTTTTTATGTCATTTCAAAAAAGCTTTCCCTGATTTCTCCCAGCAGACAAATTATGGGCAAGCTAGTGGGGGTGAGTGGCTTCCTAGTGGATTAGTCAATTGGGGCTGTTTCAGGAAAATGGGATCGGTTGAAGTACATGCTGCTATAATGTCTAAAGGAAAACGCAGGGCTCATCCACACTTAACAACTATCTGACATTCAGAAAATACCTGAAGGCAGCCCTATTTAGGGAAGTTTTTAACCTGTGATATTTTAATGTATTTTAATATCTGTTGGAGGCTGCCCAGAGTGGCTTGGGAGACCCGGTCAGATGGGCGGGGTACAAATAAATAATAATAATAATAATAATAATAATAATATTATAACCTTTGCTCCACATTTCTAGCAGAGGTCTGGTCTTTCCAGGTCCTTGTTCAAGTGCTTTTTTGGGGGGGGTCACCTTGCCACTCCCCCCAAAAAACCCACTATTGGCCACTGATTAGGAGCAAACAGCAATTCACAGAAAACCTGAATTGCTGTTTACTCCATTTCAGTGGTAATGATCAGGTTTCCTCAAGGAAAGCAGCGGGGGTGGGGTGGGGGGAGCACTTGGATACGGATCGGGAAAGTGCATATCTGTGCCTAGAAAGCATGCAGGGCAGAAGGTGGATAAACCCTCAGTCAAATACACAGATTACCTTTCACCTGCATATTGGAGCTTCTGCAACTTCCACCAGAGATGGGAAACGGGGCCGTCCCAATCTTGCCCCAATAAATTCATCGTGGTGAATGCGTCTTGCTCACAGTCTGGTTGGCCTCCATAGTCCAGTGGCTATTTGGGGGAGAGGGGTGCAGCCAGAAGCTTAGGTGTCCATTGCGATGGGCAGATATCAAAGCAGCCAGCCTCTCGGGTGAATATTTCACACTCAGATCTGCAGGGGTTAAAAGCAAAGCACAGTTCCTGTTCTGAGGACAGAAAGGGAGCCTCTGAGCAGGAGTTGTGCCCAGCGCCCTTGAGAGCTGGAAAAAAGAGAGGGCACAAATGTGCACTTTAAATTATCCTCTCTCTTTTTTTAACTTAAAAGTCTCCTCTGCAGGACCGAACAGCCTGTCCTAACCCTAGACCCCTTTCTGAGATTTTAGCAGCTGGTTTTGTCAGCAGGCCAATATAAGGAAGGGCATAGAGGTCAGAGTCTGAGCCCCCGTCCCTGATTTATCAGCTGCCTCCAGCAGCTTTGTGGCAAAAGCAAGGTCAGAAGCCGATCCTGTAGCAAGCGCGCGTGGGCCGCACAGAGACTGGCAGGGCCTGGAGGGCTCTTTTTATCTGCTAGGAGAACGTGGGCGAGTTACAGGTCGAATGTTGCTTCTCTGCCAGCCAGAACTGGCACCTGGGCCGCCTCCCGTTGCGTCCTGTTTTCAGATCTTACGTTCCCAGGAATGAAGAAAGGTGACCTGATTTCTGCTGTCCCCAAACCGCAGGATGACTATTTGACTTTGCTCAGAAGTCCAGCTGCAGGCAAACTCCGCTTTAGTCGCTCTGCCTTCAAAAGGCATGGGTGGGTGGGTGTATGAGGGGCAGGATGCCATTTGAAGGCATCCAGAAATATGGCCCTCTGGGTAAACGAGGGAGAGCCGAAAGGCCAAAGTTGAGCTGCTGCTGTACGCCTTTGGCTCAGAGGCAGTTGCCGCAGAGCTGTTTTGCTGGGAGGGCCTTTCGCTGACACAGCATTTTGGGGGAGCATCCTTTGTTTATTCACAGCGCACCACTTTTAGACTTCAGATGTAAACAAGAAAGCCTTCCTCTTCTTTTCTTTTTCGCACCATCTTAGACTCCCCACGGTATGGTGCCAGCAGCCCAAACAACAACAGTCCAACTCCATGGAATTGGATTCTTCCAAACACCTTTTCCGCCGTTAGGGGAAATACATCTCCCCCTCCTTTTCCTCCCCCTGGAGCCATGCCTGCTTCGCTAACTGCGAAGACTCAGGAAGACTCAGGATTTAACTCTTTTTATTTTATTCGTGTGTTGCGGCAGCTAGACTGGTGACTGGGAATGGCCGCTGGGACCACATAACACCGGTCCTGAGAGATCTACATTGGCTCCCAGTACGTTTCCGAGCACAATTCAAAGTGTTGGTGCTGACCTTTAAAGCCCTAAACGGCCCTGGTCCTGTATACCTGAAGGAGTGTCTCCACCCCCATCGTTCAGCCCGGACACTCCAGCGCCGAGGGCCTTCTGGCGGTTCCCTCATTGCGAGAAGTGAGGTTACAGGGAACCAGACAGAGGGCCTTCTCGGTAGTGGCGCCCTCCCTGTGGAACGCCCTTCCAGCAGATGTCAAGGAAATAAGCAGCTATCCTATTTTTAAAAGACATCTGAAGGCAGCCCTGTTTAGGGAATTTTTTAATATTTAATGCTGTATTGTTTTAACATTTGACTGGAAACCGCCCAGAGTGGCTGAGGAAACTCACCCAGATGGGCGGGGTAAAAATAATAAATTATTATTATTATTATTATTATTATTATTATTATTATTATTGTTCACCCTGCTCTTCGTTTCACCTTCACAACAACCCAGAGAGGTAGGTTAGGCTGAGGGGCAGAGACTGGCCCAAGGTCACCCGCTGAGCTCCATGCCTGAGTGCGGATTTGAACTGTGCTCTTCCGTTGACCTAGTATGACACGCCAACCACTCAAGCAAACTGGCTCTCTTGGTCACATTCCCCCCTGGGCTCCTTTGGGAAGAAGGGCAGGATATAAACTTAAGAGATACGTAAGTAAACAGGATTCAAGGGAACCAACAGGCTTTCTCCTACATTCAAATTGTTTGCACATAAAAAGCAAAGGTAGCTGTGTTGGTCCACGGAGAAGTGGGAACTCCTCAAATCCACAGCTAGGCAATGCCTTTATTAAGGTCAGCTGAAAACATTGCAAAATTGTGGCAAGCTTTTGAGTTCTCAGGACTCGAAATCAGGTGGAATGCTACGCATAGCAGGGGGTGATGGGGAACAAGAAAAATTGGGGGGAAACCCGACAACAGAAAGACCCAAAATTGGGCTGTGCGCTGTATCCACAAGGTCAGCTTATGGACTCAGTTCCAAGATGGATATGGCTGGCTGGATATGTCCCTCCTAGGTGATTCGCTACCATTCTGGAAAGCAAGTGGAAGTAATTTCACACACACACACCAATTTGCTTCCAATTTGTTCTCTGACAGCTGCGGTAAAAACACCTACCACTTTCCCCCCCTCCAAGCCATGCAACTAAGGGAAAAGGTTCTTTAAACATGCACCCAGAAATGGAAGCATCTGGTTGGCCACCGTGAGAACAGGATGCTGGAATAGATGGACCACTGGCCTGATCTAGCAGGCTCTGCTTATGTTCTTATGTCCTCCCTGGGTAGCCCCCACCCTGGCATTGTGGACTCCTCTCTTGACGCCCACATATAGAGGAAGGGGCTTCCATGCATGAAAGACCTACATTGGCTCCCAGTACGTTTCCGAGCACAATTCAAAGTGTTAGTGCTGACCTTTAAAGCCCTAAACGGCCTCGGTCCTGTATACCTGAAGGAGCGTCTCCACTCCCATTATTTAACCCGGACACTGAGGTCCAGCGCTGAGGGCCTTCTGGCGGTTCCCTCACTGCGAGAAGTGAGGTTACAGGGAACCAGGCAGAGGGCCTTCTCGGTAGTGGTGCCCGCCCTGTGGAACGCCCTCCCATCAGAGGTCAAAGAGAAAAACAACTACCAGACTTTTAGAAGATATCTGAAGGCAGCCCTGTTTAGGGAAGCTTTTAATGTTTAATAGATTATTGTGTTTTAATATTCTGTTGGAAGCTGCCCAGAGTGGCTGGAAAAGCCCAGCCAGATGGGCGGGGTATAAATAATAAATTATTATTATTATTATTATTATTATTATTATTATTATTATTATTATTATTATGTTTAGGGAAGCTTTTAATGTTTAATAGATTATTGTATTTTAATATTCTGTTGGAAGCCGCCCAGAGTGGCTGGGAAAGCCCAGCCAGATGGGTGTGTATGTATGTATGTATGTATGTATGTATGTATGTATGTATAAATAAATATTATTATTATTATTATTATTATTATTATTATTATTATTATTCACCATGCAGAGACTTCTCTGGAATTTGCAGCCTTGAGCTATCAGGTTTGCAGATTCCGGGGAAGTTTTCACATGTGCAACTGCGTGTGCGAAGACCCCCTAGCTATAGACTCCTGAATCGGGCTCTAGCCTACGTTTGTTGGCTGGTGGGTCACGCAAATGACTTTCTTACCTCAGCGCAAACAATTCCTAATGGGATTCTCCCTCCTTTTCCTTCTTCTGGCAGGTGTTGACGGAGAAGGGCTTCGGCACCATCACCACTGAGATCCGCGAGGCTCCAGAGTTCTATTACGCTGAAGAATATCACCAGCAGTACCTGAGCAAGCACCCCAATGGCTACTGCGGACTTGGGGGCACTGGGGTTTCCTGCCCCATCGGCGTCTAAAAGTGATCTTTCCTCCTGCGACCACCTCAGCACCTTAAAGCAAGATGTCGGACGCAAGGGGACATTGCTCTGGATCTTTCCTACGGTTTGGCTGCAGTCTTCGGGGTGTTCTCCCCATGAGTGAATGCCGTGAAATCAAAGGCACCTGCTTGCAAGGAAAGGCTGAGAGCTGAGCTATGTGTTTAGCAGAGCCACATGCCTGGAGTCCTTGTTGGACTCCACCACTTCAGGATGCAGGCAGGGGGAGATCACTTTTGTTTCATGCTCCTCCATGTAAGTAAAAACGAATTCACAGCATAAAGAAAGTCAGCTCAACTGGTGTACTGCCATAGCCTGGAATATTAGTTTTCTACACACAAAGCGTTTGGGGTTTTTTTTAAAAAAGGGGAGCATTCAAAAATGCACTCCCCCAATCTACATTCTGAAGTGGTGCAGTCCAGGAAGGCCTGTGATGTGTAATTTTGCGGAATCTACATGGCTCAGAATCCCAACACAAGCACCCAGGTGGACATAGTCTCTGCAGTGGAACCCCGGGTTGGACTGGGTGTTTCACGCTGTGTGCCAACATTAGCCCTGGAATCTGAAGGGGGTGTGGAAGGCAAGGCTGTGTGTTCCCATGCAGGAGAGAGAAGAGATAGAAAAACAAGATGATGGGTGTGTGTGTGTGTGTGTGTGTGTGTGTGTGTGTAAGCCCCCGGGAGAGGATTTTGAGAAGCAGACAACAGAGATAGAGCAAAGCATCTCCGCACCCCTCTAGCTTCTTTGCTGTAAATGCTCATACTTGCAATGCCCCTGTTTGGTTGTTAAAGCCCCGTTCACGGGGTTAGAATATTTTGCAGGGTTGGCGGGGATATTCTGGTAGCCCCCACCTTCTGTTGTGTCCCTGTCACCCAACCCCCACCACCCTCCATGCACCAGGGCTGAAGGTTTGAAGCGAGCAACCTCTGCAGACTCCCCCCTAGTTTTGTAGAGTTCTGTATCGCCAGCATGACACCCCAGCATGAGGAAAGCAGGCTCCCACTTCACACCTCCCAACACCGATACATGCGGGTGGTTAGGGGCAGCCTATGAGAATGTGACAAGAGAGGGTGGGGATGACAAGAATGGCTCCTCTTCTCCCATGATGGAATCCTAATGGTGGCCCCGTTCATTTTGGAACTGGTGCCAGAGCTCAGTTATATCAATCTGTGTTCAGCTAATGCCTTAATTCTGTGGGTTCAGGCCACAGATCTTTTATGTGTGCTCTTGCAGAAGTTAACTCTGCCGGAAGGCATTTCAGGAGGGGAGCTACGTGGGCACAACTGAGTTGCTTTTTCAGCTGTAATCGTAAATAAGTTGGAGTTCTTGTTACAAGATACACTGAAATAAATAGCTATACCAAGAACTCTGGCCAGAAGTTTCAACAAAAGAAATAATATCTACTCGTGAGTCAAAATCAAATAGGGTATATATTCTGTTAAGAATTACAGTCTTAAATGCAGTTGCCGATTAGAACAAAAATTATAATTTCAAACAAAGATACAGACTCAAACTCACAATAATATGTGTAGTATGATATTATGTGTAATATAAAGCACACAAAATACCAAATACAATGAATATATTCCTGGTATTTTGTGTGCCTTATACATAATATCATACTACATTTAAGACTGTAATTCTTAACAGAATATATACCCTATTTGATTTTGACTCACGAGTAGATATTATTTCTTTTGTTGAAACTTCTGGCCAGAGTTCTTGGTATAGCTATTTATTTCAGTGCTTTTTCAGCTGTGGCATATAAAGCTTCTGCTATCCTCTTGGGGTGGGGAATTTGCTGAAACTAAGTGTGAAAATTGAGAGCTTGGACTGTGGGGAAGTCTCTTGACTGAAGGAGGAGCCACAAGGCTTGATTTCTGCAGCATCAAATGTGCAGTTTTATAAGACCCTCGGCCCATGGGTACCCTTCTGTTACCGCCCCAGATGTCTATAGCATGCAATTCCCCGCCCACCCACTGCAAGGACTTCTGTGATTCTCTCCCCACTCCTTCACTCAGTTGTAAAGAATGCAGTTGTTTCTTATTTGTGAGAGCAGCTGCGACATGGGGAAAGCTGAAGAAACCTGGGTTCTCTTTGACCCAGGTGGTGGTCTGGATCGGTAAGGAGACTGTATCAAATGTAATGCAATAAAGAGCTACAGGTTGCTAAGGAAAAAAGATGTCTTGTGCTGTTATCTCGAGTCCACATACCCCAAGCCTTGGAGCTGCTTTGCGGCTCTATACATCGAGGCTGCCGACCTGGGCTTGGAGATCAGGTTTCTGCTGAGTTGCCCACCGATGGAACGCCAACCATCTAATCCAGGGGTAGGCAACCTAAGGCCCATGGGCCAGATGCGGCCCAATCGCCTTCTCAATCTGGCCCACGGACGGTCCGGGAATCAGCGTGTTTTTACATGAGTAGAATGTGTGCTTTTACTTAAAATGCATCTCTGGGTTATTTGTGGGGCCTGCCTGGTGTTTTTACATGAGTAGAATGTGTGCTTTTATTTAAAATGCATCTCTGGGTTATTTGTGGGGCCTGCCTGGTGTTTTTACATGAGTAGAATGTGTGCTTTTATTTAAAATGCATCTCTGGGTTATTTGTGGGGCATAGGAATTCATTCACTCCCCCCCCCAATAGTCTGGCTCACCACGTGGTCTGAGGGACGGTGGACCGGACCACGGCTGAAAAAGGTTGCTGACCCCTGACCTAATCAATCCTCGCACCACCGTTCAGCCCGCTTCCATCTGCTCTGCTGTGGGTTGGATCGTTTCAATGGCCATGTGCTCAAAGCCAAAATCCCACAACCGCTTCAGGGCATTCTCCTTCTGCCCTGCAGTTGGGGGCGGGAATGGGTCACGTGACATAGGTGCCAACTCCCCGGGGCACCCACGAAATTCCCCATGAAGGGGCTGGACACCCACAAATTTCAGTGCCAAGGCCATGCACACTTCATGGCACCCACGGTCGTGGGGCCAAACTGGCTCAGTGGTGAGCAACACCCCCCACCCACAATTCCTTTTCAATGTTTGCCCTTGGCTAGGGTCTAACATGTGAGTCTGCCCGCCCTCCTGAGCTGCCCCCCTCATCCTTAGAAGGCATGGTTCCTATAGTAACAGAGCGCATTGTGTGGAAACGTTATACCTCCAAATTGTTCTGTTCTTCACTATCAAGGAACCTGGCCCTATCTAATTTCCCAAGCGCAGGGGTGAAAAGGGGAATAGAGCATAATAGCTCTGCAGCGGATTCTTTACTCGTGGCTGCTTTACCTTTTTGGTTAGTATTTGCCAGGCGGCGGGTGAGTGTTATTTTTCTCCCGCTGCTGGGTGAGGGCCTCTGGCACGGAAAGGCCCATTTCCAAGGAGCAGTAAGAAATTACAGCCTTGAAGCTGCCGTGCTTTTTGCACAAAGAGATTGGATTTATTAGCAAATCGGATACCAGGGGCCTTGAGCTCAGCAAGTGTCTGGAGCGGTTTTTCTCATTCCGGAAAACAAATGTCCCCCTTCAGCTGTTTGGGGCTATATGTATTGCTATGCTGGGCTGCCGCCATTTGAAAAGAGGTCTCTTGTGTTCGTAAGTGCTGCGCATGGATGCAAGACATACCCGCCCATTATCTCTATGGTTTTTTAGGCATTTCTGCAACCCCCACCCCACCCCCACCGCATAAAAGGTTCCTGGTTATTCGTAACCTGGATTACGACACTGCGACCTGACATAGCTAGAGGAACTGCCATATTGGGCCCCATCTACCCTATACATTGAAAGCAGATTTTCAACCCAAAATGCGCACAGAAAAACCTCACAGAGTAGATGCATTTGTCACTAGATTCCTGGTTTCTTTCCATTAATATAATTTATTTAATTTCTAAAATGGCGGCGGGGATTGTCCTACCTGGTGTGAAGTTTTTTGGTAGTACATTTCTGGAGACTGGTGGTTGTTTGTGTATGTGTATGTGTATGTGTATGTGTATATATTGGGACGCGGGTGGCGCTGTGGGTTAAACCACAGAGCCTAGAGCTTGCTGATCAGAAGGTTGGCGGTTTGAATCTCCGCGACGGGGTGAGCTCCCATTGTTCGGTCCAGCTCCTTGCCCACCTAACAGTTCGAAAGCACGTCAAAGTGCAAGTAGATAAATAGGTACCGCTCTGGCGGGAAGGTCAACGGCGTTTCCGTGCGCTGCTCTGGTTCGCCAGAAGCGGCTTAGTCATGCTGGCCACATGACCCGGATCCGTGCGGGAGGTGCGTTTGCAACCTGCAGCGTTCGCAACCTGCAGCGGCGCGTCTGCGCACACGCAGGTTGCGATTCGGCGCTTCTGCACATGCGCAAAGTGTGATTTAGCAATTATGTGCATGCGCGAGCGCTGAAACCCGGAAGTAACCCGTTCCGGTACTTCCGGGTTCGGCGCGGTGCACAACCCGAAAACACAACCTGAAGCATCTGTAACCCAAGGTATGACTGTACACACACACACACACACACACACACACACACGAAGCTCATTTGAAAAACCACCTTCCCATTTCTTCCTTGGGATTGCCAAATCTCAACATCGGCTCCCTTGTGCCGCTTCCTCCTTTCAGTATTCGGAGGTCCCCCTGGGGAATTTAACAGAGGCTAGACATCCGCAGGTTGCCGGCCTTCCAACTCACCGCCAGACCCAGCATTCCATTATGACATCACCACCAGGGAACAGGCTGGTGGGTGACATCACATGGGGTCTGGCAATGTGGGAGGAACTGTGAGTGATGTCACTTCTAGGCAAACAGATTGCTTATGTCCCGTACAATGAGGAATGATGGGATTGCTTCTTGTAGCTTCTGGTCTGAACATGAAGACAGAGGACCGCTTTAGAACGAGGCTAAAATGCTACAGCGCCTTCTCCTGTTGCTAGCATCCTTCACGAGAATCGCCCATACAGGTAGGCAGATTCTGTTTCCACGATACTTGTTTATTCCTGATATCTAGGTGGCAAAAGCCCTCAGTCTTGGTGCTATCCACAGGAACCGGGGGGGGGGGGGAGAGAAAGCAGGTTTGAAACACAAGTCATCGCCCATGGCCAAGACACATACTTCAAGCCAAGCCCGGCCTCACTTTCCCTAGTCTGCCATATGGGCACAAATCTTGCAGGGAATGAAGTAATTCTGCTATCTCTTGACAGAGCTACAGGCATTGCCCCCTGTGCATTGTGGCCTGTGGCCTGAATTCAAAGCCATCTCAGGATCAGGAGCAACGACTGCCTCTGAGATGCTTCCCTGGCAGGCCAGCATCCAATCAAATGAGCTGCATTTCTGTGGAGGTGTGATACTGAGCAGTTGGTGGGTCCTGACTGCAGCTCACTGCTACACGGAGGAACTGTGAGTACTGAGGATTCCCTTTAAGTAGATAGCAAGCTGTCTTTAAAAAAATAATAATTCCCTGAGTTATTTTAATGGATGAATTAAGAGTATGATCCATAAAGAACCCCTTTGTCCCTGAGGAAGCTCACTCTCCAAACACTCTTTGGAGCAATCTTCAAATAATAATACTATATATTAATCGCAAATGCATCCTTTGAGTCTGGATCCTAAGCACCATCCATACACAATAGGGAGGGATCAGCAGGCTCACGTTCAAATACACACACACACACATACACACTTACACATATATAATAAAAATGTAAGAATGTCATCATGCTGCAGTTCACCTGGCTGCAGACAGGTGGTGCTATGAACTACAGTGTGATGGCAAGCTTGGGTCTCAGAGTTGTTAGGCCAGGCATAGACAAACTCGGCCCTCCAGATGTTTTGGGACTACAACTCCCATGATCCCTAGCTAACAGGACCAGTGGTCAGGGATGATGGGAGTTGTAGTCCCAAAACATCTGGAGGGCCGAGTTTGCCTCTGCCTGTGTTAGGTCATTATAACAGGCAAGGAGGAGGGAACTGGAGATGAGAACCAGGGAAGGAGGCAGGAAGATGGGCAGCTGGTGGCAGGCAGGCAGCCCACCCAGGTGGGCAAGCACTCCAGGCAAGCTGTGGAAATTTGACATGGCCTCTGGGGAAGGGTTGATTTTGGCAAAGTGCAAAGAGACACTCAGAGGGTGAAGAGGAAGGAAGCAGATGAGGGAACGGAAGACAGAGAGACAAGTCAGCCAGGCAGCACATGAACCAGGTGAGTGGGTGGGCACCCCAGACAGGCGAGTGGGTGGCCCAGGGGTGCTTTGGCAAGGAGTAAGAGGAGCAGCTGTGCAGCTGTTTGTGTGGTGTGTGTGTGTGTGTGTGTTTTAATACAGTCGTACCTTGGAAGTCGAACGGAATCCGTCCTGGGAGACCATTCGACTTCCATAAACGTTAGGAAACCAAAGCGTGGCTTCCAATTGGTTGCAGGAAGCAGTTCCTGCAGCCAATCGGAAACCTCGTTGGACGTTCGGCTTCCAAATGAACGTTCGAAAACCAGAACACTCGCTTGCGTGTTTTGATCGTTGAGGAGCCGATTTTTTCAGAAGCCAAGACATTTGAGATCCAAGGTACGACTGCACTAGAAAAAAGAATACCCAAGGAGAGGGAGGTCAGATGGCTTAATGCTTAATGACTACTAAGCATGCCCATTGGACAGTGCTGCCCAACTGTTGGGTGGGTGGAATGGGAAACTGGGCAGAGAGGGAATAGAACGGAGTGTACTGAAAAAGGGCAGAGCTGGCTTTCAGGAAACCTGTCCAAGAATCTTTCCCACTGCAGTGTTTTGCTGCATGTTCAACTTTCTGAGTACCAGCCTGAGGCTTTGCCTGTTGTTTGTTTTGCTTCAACTTGGGAATGGTGGGGGGATCCCAGCACACAAATGTTGCCCCGCAAGCCTTCCCCACCCTTTCTAAGCTGTTTTATGCTAATTCAAGACACGGTTCTGCGGTTCATTGTTTGATCTTTGTTGACGCCCTGCCTCTCTTTCCTTTGTCCCCAAGTCCTTCAGATCTCCATGTAGTGGTTGCTTTGAATGGGCATGAATTGGAGAGAATGAAGTTGGACAGGGTGCTCATCCACGAGGACTTTGACTGTACAAACCTGAACAACGACGTTGCTTTGCTCCTGCTGGCCTCCCCAGTCGACTTCGGTGAAGAGAGGACTCCCATTTGCCTGCCCATGCTGCAGGACCTTGGCGCGTGGGAAGACTGCTGGGCTGCAACTTGGAGACCCACCACACCTGGTATTGCATTTTCTAGTCTCAGTAAAAAATACTCCCCTGACTTTGCCACACACACACACACTCGCTCAGGGGCGTAGCAAGGGGGCGGCGGAGGGGGCGCCCCCTGGTGGGGGTGACAATCGGGCGCCCCCCGCGCCTCCAAAGCCACCCTGGGCTTTTTTCTTTTTTCTTTTTAAAGGCTATTTTCGGGCAGAGCCGCAGGGGTGGCCAGCAAGGAGGGGTGTCACGCTTTTTACTGACGTGACACCCCCCCCTCGCTGGCCGCCCCGGTGGCTCTGCCCTGGCAGCGCCGAAAATAGCCTTTCCCCCCTTTCAGCGCCGAAAAAGCCGCTGGGCTCCCTGGGCGGAGCCGCGGCATGGAGGGGAGGGACTGGCCAGCCAGGAGGGGGGTGACACCCCTCCTGGCAGGCCCGTCCCTCTCCTCCTTGCTGCGGCACCGCAAGCCAGCCAGCGGCTTTTTCGGCGCTGAAAGGGGGGGAAAGGAAGACAAAGCAGGCGTTTTAAAACGCCTGCTTTATCTTCCTTCCCCCCCCTTTCAGCGCCGAAAAAGCTGCTGGGCTCCCTGGGCGGAGCCGCGGCATGGAGGCGTCGCTCTGTGCGCATGCGCGTCGTGACGTCATGTGCACGGAGCGACGCCCCGCCCCCAGGGGTGCCGCTTGGCTTGCCGCCCCCGGTAGCCAAGCGGCACGCTACGCCCCTGCACTCGCTGCTGTAAGTGGGAGCAGATAGGGTGTGTGGATGTGCAGGTATCCATTGGCTCAGTCTGCATTTCAAGGTGAAACGATCAAATCCTCAGTTTCTGAAACCACATGCGAACCCAAACGCAGCTGTTCCCCTTTGAAATTCGCATTTGAATTTTGCAATGCCATTCTCCAGCCAAGTAATGCGCAGGAAATTCATATGCTCGTGTAAAGTGTACATGAAAACTCAAGTACTGGTGTAAAATAATATAGGAAAACGCATTCTGTCAGGGAGAATTGCTTTGTAAAAATGTGTGCGTGTGACAAAACTGCATAGAAACGGGAGAAATTTGTACTAAGGTGCTGATTAATTCTCCTAATAACTTTAAAGGGCTCCCCCCCCCCCAAACTGATAGGAAGATACAGATAACCGAACTTAAGATTTAGGGAGATTTGAGGAATGAGAAATGGAGAGAAACCGAAACTGTTGGACTCTGAGCTTGAACTGGGAACTCAATGGCTTGTGACAGAGACCTCCCCACGAGATCTCACTGGGAGGAACCAGCACAAAATGATCTGGAGCAAGTGGAAACACTAGCCTTTGTAGCGGGCAGGCTATAGATTTGGCCTCTGAATTGCCCAGACCTTTTGCCCTTGCCCTGGCCAGCAGTGCAGCCCCTTCTGCCTCGATGCCATGCCACTAGCATCCCAGGCCCCTCTTGGGCTTCGAGAAACGCAGGCTCTCCTTTTCTCAATTCCAGAACAGCACAAGTCTTAGCGCTGCACAGAGCGGCGAGGCCTAAATGAAGCCCCCGCCGTCCCATTCACCCCTCTCTTCTCCCCCCGCCGTTTCTGAATGGCGCCGCCTCCCCCTCTTTCCTCTGTGCCTGCAGGCGACGAGAACACCAGAGTGCTGAAGAAAATGGAAATGTCTCTGGTCAGCGGGGAGACCTGTTCCAAGAGCGTACAGGGGCTGACGGAGGGCATGCTGTGTGCCGTCTCTGACGAAGGAGGGAAGGAGACCTGCAAGGTATAATGAACCTGGCCCTGTACTGCTGTGCCGCAGGCTGGGGAGGCAGGATGGATGCGGTAATGATCTTCGATCTCTTCCCCGGGCTTCCTGGGGGCTGCTAATGTTTCTCTGCACAGCCTCCGGAGAGATGGGGAAGACTTATTTTAGCAAGCTTACAAGTAGGGGAAGTCCTGGTCACCTACAAGGATATACAAGCCGTGTCCTCCAATCTTGTTCTGAGTCCCAGAAAGGGGAAGAGAGATGTCTTTGTGTTCCTTTATCCCTCCTTTTGATGATGTTTGTTCCTCTCCCTCCCTTTCCCCCTTTCTCCGTCCCTCTCTTATTGTTCCTTATTGAGAGCCAGTGTGGTGTAGTGGTTAAGAGCGGTAGACTCGTAATCTGGTGAACCGGGTTCGCTTCCCCGCTCCTCCACATGCAGTTGCTGGGTGACCTTGGGCTAGTCACACTTCTCTGAAGTCTCTCAGCCCCACTCACCTCACAGAGTGTTTGTTGGGGGGCAGGAAGGGAAAGGAGAATGTGAGCCGCTTGGAGACTCCTTCGGGTAGTGATAAAGCGGGATATCAAATCCAAACTCTTCTTCTTCTTCTCCTTCCCCCTCATTTTCTCGTCCTGCTTTTCTGCCTCCACTGATACACACTGTGTGTTCGGAGGAGTGAGCTTGTGGCTGGAGGTGGAAGCTCTTTAGAAAGAGGTGCATATTCTTTACTCAAGAGGAGGTTTTGCAGAGGGTTGAATCCAGGGCTCCCCCCCCCCAGCCAGAACTCATCGGAACTTAGTTCCAGCACCTCTCAAGTGGGCGCCAGTGCCGTTATAAGAGAACGAGGGAGGTGCTTTGGGTGAGTTCCAGCACCTCTTTTTCTAGAAAAATAGCACTGGTTGAAACTGTATGGAAAATGCAGAAGGGAAAGGGAACAAGGGAGGATGAGGAATTAATGTGGGGAATTTATAAACCACGTGATTGCTATCTATTGTCTATGGTGCGCCTTCAATGTGTCGGGGTCTTCAAGGCTGCGAGAGCAGAGGACTCCTGCCTTGAGGGGAACCCATGTTCAACTCTAACACGGTGGAGATAACAAAAGGAAAGGCATGAAATGGAGATTGGGGTAAACGGAGAAGAATATGCCTTTGTTTTGGTTGAAACACGCATAGGAAACGGGCTCAGAAAACTTCTCCATTGATGTTTTTAGTAACATTTAAAACAAAAAAACTAAAGTGGCTGAATTTCCCCATACAGTGGTACCTCTGGTTGCGAATGGGATCCATTCCGGAGGCCCGTTTACAACATGAAAAGAGCGCAACATGAAGCGCCGAATCTGCGCATGTGCGCAGCGCAACTCGGTGGTTCTGCGCATGCGCAAAGGGTGATTTAGCGCTTCTGTGCATGCGCAAACCGTTATTTAGTGCATATGCGCATGCGCTTGTGCCGAAACCCAGAAGTAACCCGTTCTGGTACTTATGAGTTCGGCGCGTTTGTAACCCGCAGCGAACACAACCAGAGGTATGACTGTAAAATTGAAAACCCACAATCCACGTTAGGGTCATTCCTTGATTAGGCCAATGCAATTGTCGCTAAACCTCAGAGAAGCTTTTGATGTGTAAAGTCATTTGATGTTTAGTCACTGAACACCTAGCCTGGTGATGAAGAATTGTGGAAAACTCCCAACATTTGCACACTATTTTCTGGTATTTTGGTGACTGATGTGTGAATTTGGGGGCCTATGGAGAGGAAAGTTTGCCTCTGGACCTTGAGAGAGTGACTGCGCTATCTCAGATTTGGGATACCTAACAGTGGTGTAACAACCCCTCACCGCGAATAATAGTGCAAAGCTTTCTGCTGCTCCAGAAAGTAGGGCCCGAAAACAGTGGTTTCAAATTACAGGAAAGAAGATTCCAACTAAACCCTAGGAATAACTTCCTGGCAGTAGGAGCTGTTCAGCAGTGAAACGGGCTACCTTGAAAGTTTGTAAACAAGAGTTTGGGTAGCCACACGCCAGGGATTCATGCGCTGTGATTCCTACGTTGCGGGGGTTGGACTAGATGACCCATGAGGTCCCTTCCAACGCCACAATTGTGATGATTCTATGAGGACGTTGACCTCTTTCTCTTGTGTCCTTCTTCCAACTTCTCCCAGGATGACAGTGGGGCTCCTTTGCTTTGCACTTTTGGAGAGGACTTGAGATGGTTTGTGGTTGGAATAGGCAGTCAAGGGGAGGCCTGCGAAGGAAAGGGCAGCCCCGCTGTCTACACTGTGGTTTTCAGCTACCTCAACTGGATAGAAGAGGTAACGGCCGAGGAAGGAAAACCGTTTATCCCCGAAGGGGTGGACGTTGCCGTAGCTGATTCCGAAATCCCTGCTCCCGGTTTTCCTGAGATAGAAGAGGTAGCGGCTCAGGAAGAGAAACCATTAATCCCCGAAGAGGAGGACGTTGTCATAACTCATCCCGAAATCCCCGTTCATGGTTTGGCTGACTCCCCCTTCCTTTCCGCCGCCTGTGCCGTTGCTTCTGTTCTGATGTCGATACTTTTCCGTTTATTGTAATAAAATCCACTTCGCAAACGCTTACTCTCTGTTGCACGAGTTCTCGCTCGCTTTCTTCAGGCGTAAAACAAATAAAGCTCCGAAAAACGAAACCCGAGGGCCGTCAAATGAACATGCTTCCTGCACGTTTCCCCCAGGGCTGACTTCTCAGGGGTTTGGGGGTTTTTTGCAAGTAGTGGCACGTTTTGCAATACAGAGGGACATCTTGCGGTTACACTCTGCACTGCAGCCAGCAAGAGGCTGCACTGCAACAGAAGATGCTGTGTACATACAGGTGAAACTCGAAAAATTAGAATATCGTGGAAAGGTTCATTTCTTTCAGTAAGGTAAAGGTAAAGGAACCCCTGACCATCAGGTCCAGTCGTGTCCGACTCTGGGGTTGCGCGCTCATCTCGCTCTATAGGCCGAGGGAGCCGGCGTTTGTCCGAAGACAGCCTCCGGGTCATGTGGCCAGCATGACAAAGCTGCTTCTGGCGAACCAGAGCAGCACACGGAAACGCCGTTTACCTTCCCGCCAGAGCGGTTCCTATTTATCTACTTGCACTTTGACGTGCTTTCGAACTGCTAGGTGGGCAGGAGCTGGGACTGAGCAACGGGAGCTCACCCCGTCGCGGGGATTCGAACCGCTGGCCTTCTGATCAGCAAGCCTGTGGTTTAACCCACAGCGCCACCTGGTGAAACGAATATATGAGATAGACTCATGACATGCAAAGCGAGATATGTCAAGCCTTTATTTGTTATAATTGTGATTATTATGGCGTACAGCTGATGAGAACCCCAACTTAACAATTTCAACTTTGGGGTTTTCATCAGCTGTACGCCATAATCATCACAATTATAACAAACAAAGGCTTGACATATCTTGCTTTGCATGTCATGAGTCTATCTCCTATATTAAACTCCAGTAGCTAATGAAAACAATTGCTTACATAAATGGACTTTTCCACAATATTCTAATTTTTCGAGTTTCACCTGTACATCAACTGCTGCTGTAGGCCACAGACCAACTCTGGCCCACCCCTGGCAATCCAGAATTTGCCTCTGGCCCTCCTCTCTCGGACCAGCACCACCACATATGCTACACCGGGTCAGGATGCTACAGGAGTGTGTGTCCCCTTTTGACAGATGGGCAGCATCACTCACCTGTCAATCACCTGATCTCAATCTCCATGACATCATGATGGGAGGAAGCCGGTTGCAGAAGGATCGTTTGCATCATTGATGGTGCTGTTATTCATGGCTTTTGCCTTGCTGTATGCTCACAAATCTGCAGTAAGAGCAATTGTTTGCAAAGAGGCTGCTGAGATGTTCTCACCGGGAGATGGGAATTATTCCTTCGCACCTTCATCTTTTCATTCCCTGCCTTGTGGAAAGTTTTTCCCTCGTCCTGCCACTTTCCTCACCCTTTGTGTCGTGTTTTTTTTTAAGGCTGTTTACTGGCGGTGGGGGGAGAGAGACTTTCTTTATTTCTGTGCAGCTCCTGGCATGTGTTAGGAATCAATAGTACCGACCATTTATTTCTTAGATAAAATAGAAATGCTTACCCAAAAAATTACACCAAGGCAGCATTCAGCATGCAAAATTACAATGAGGTAGATAAAAACATCACTAAAGATTAAGATTAACGTTTTTATTTAACCCATTCTGCATTCAACATATTGGTAATTACCGCCATATTTTCTTTTCCAAATATGTAGAAGTAATCGTTAAACCTCAACAAGTGTAATCTTTCTCCATGTCTGCTCTGATACGGCTTTTCTTTTGGTATCTTCTCTCGCCCCTTTCTTCTTTTCCTTCTGTAATTTTATTCCTTTCCTTGTAATTTTAAAACTACAACAATTACATTTAAAAAAATCAGTACAAAAAAGAATAAATACTAGTTGTTTTGTTTTTTAAAAAAATCACTTTCCAAAGGCATGCACTGCCACACAGTTTTAGGGGATGTCTAAAAGAAAGCATGGGTGATTCCTGCTGAGCCTCCACCTGCAGGGAGTTCCACAGAACAACACCTGCCATGCTAAAGGATCGGTTCCGCGTAAAGGCCGACCGAACCTCAGGGGTTTGGGGAACCACCAGACATGCACCACCCAAGGATCTCGGGGATTGAGGAGTAGTACAGTCATACCTCGGGTTACGGCCGCTTCAGGTTGCGTGATTTCGGGTTGTGCACCGCGCCGAACCCGGAAGTAATGGATCGGGTTACTTCCGGGTTTCGGCGCATGCGCAGAAGTGTTAAATCACGCTTTGCGCAGAAGCACCGAATTGCGTCATGCGCAGATGCAGTGGCACGGGTTGCGAATGCGTCTCCCGCATGGATCGCGTTCGCAACCTGAGCGTCCACTGTATAAGGAATAAAGTGGACCCCAAGGTGCATTGGGCCCAAGTTGGTTAGGGCTTTGTAGATAAACACAAAAAACTTGAGCCTGGCCAGGTAGCAAATTGGCAATCGGTGCAGCAATCTCAGCAGCTGACTACCATGTTGCCAGTAGCCTCCTCCTGTGAGCAGTCTGGCCACTGCATTTTGCAGTAGCTGCGGCTTCCAGACCAAATGCAAGGACAGCACGTTGCAGTAATCCGTGATGGGGCGAAGACAGAGTTACTTGGCCCCACCCATCATTGGCTCTCTGCCATCACCTATTGTCTGGACACCCTGCCGTCTGCCCCAAGAGTCCCAGGGGGTTCCAGCCATCACTGCTGAGGCCTGAATGCCGTTGGGAGACCAGAGTGCCGTTGGGCTTGATGAGCAATTTGGAAAGGGCCCTAGCTTAGTGTCCGAGCTTTTGCGTGGCATGCACAAGGTCCCAGGTTCAGTCCCCCAGTGGCATCTCTGCGTAGGCCTGGGACTGTCTCCTATCTGAAATCCTTGAGAGCTGCTGCCTGCCCGTGTTGACAGCACTAAGCTAGATGCACCATAAGGCAGCTTCCCATGTTCGTGTGTGTGTGTGTGTGTGTGTGTGTGTTTATTTCCTCCCTTGTGATTCCCCCTTGCTTGGTGTGCCTAATTGGCCTAACTTACTTATCCCCCTTGGATCTTTCTTTCTTTTTAAAAATATCTTTTTATTAAGTTTTCAACAACAACCACATACACTAGCAAACATCCTTACATACAAAGAAACAAAAAAAATACTTACATAACCAAAATTCCTTAATATGACAATTATCAAACACATAAAGATATATAAATAATACTTTTTAGCAGTTCCATTCATAACAGAAAGAAGACTAAAATATATATTAATATATTTATAATAGACTTCCCAAATCCATCTCTCCATTAACCCAACTTAAATACGCTCGTATCAGAAAAAGTATGACACTGACATCAACAACTGTATTATTATTTATTCTTCATATAATTTCACACTGTATCATTTTGAAATTGGACATGGATTAATCCAATGCAAGAACCCTCGGATCTTCCAATGGACGCTGCATTCCTCTTGGCAAGCAGCACATCAGTGGGGAGCATGGGAGAGGGGGGGGCAGGGGGATTAGATGAGAAGCCCCAGAGGAACATGGACGAGGGAGCCAAGCAGTTAGCCAAGGCCAATAGTTCATTGGAAGAGGCTGAAGGAGGCTCAACTTGGCTCCAGGGGCCGAGTCTCCAGCTGCAGAGCGCACTGTCCTTTCAAGGAACGGAGTTGTTGTTGTTCAGTCGTTCAGTCGTGTCCGACTCTTCGTGACCCCATGGACCAGAGCACGCCAGGCATGCCTATCCTTCACTGCCTCTCGCAGTTTGGCCAAACTAATGTTAGTAGCTTCGAGAACACTGTCCAACCATCTCATCCTCTGTTGTCCCCTTCTCCTTGTGCCCTCAATCTTTCCCAACATCAGGGTCTTTTCTAGGGAGTCTTCTCTTCTCATGAGGTGGCCAAAGTACTGGAGACTCAGCTTCAGGATCTGTCCTTCCAGTGAGCACTCTGGGCTGATTTCCTTCAGAATGGAGAGGTTTGATTTTCTTGCAGTCCATGGGACTCTCAAGAGTCTCCTCCAGCACCATAATTCAAAAGCATCAATTATTTGGCGATCAGCCTTCTTTATGGTCCAGCTCTCACTTCCGTACATTACTACTGGGAAAACCATAGCTTTAGCTATACGGACCTTTGTTGGCAAGGAACGTAGTAGTTCCTCAGTAAAGCCCCTAGGTGGCAGCATTGCCTTCCCCACCCACTAGGATCCTTCTGCCTCCTCTGGAATATCTTATGTTCTGCTTAGCAATGAGCAACACTCCTTCGCTCGTTGCAAAACTGATGCCATCTTTTAGGAGCTTTCTGGGCAAACTTTTTGGGGGGAGGAACAGTTGCGGGGAGGCGAGACTTGGTTTCTGAGAGTCTTTCCCTAGCAGCTGGTCATGCCAGCCCATGCAAGCTCATAAGTGCCTTTCTGCGCTGCCCCGTGGGAGTTTGCCGTTCTTCCTAGCACACCTGGCATGGCAATGAGCGATGCCCAGGGGACGAGGTTCCTTTCTTTGCAAAGCAAGAGAAGACGTTATGCATTTGTTCATATTAATTGAGTTATAAAAGTATTTCTAGACTGCCCTCTTGCAAAACCAGGGTGCTGTACCTTTATATAAAGGTAAAGGTAACGTAAGGTATTTGAATTATGGTGCTGGAGGAGACTCTTGAGAGTCCCATGGAATGCAAGAAGATCAAACCTATCCATTCTGAAGGAAATCAGCCCTGAGTGCTCACTGGAAGGACAGATCCTGAAGCCGAGGCTCCAATACTTTTGCCACCTCATGAGAATAGAAGACTCCTTGGAAAAAGACCCTGATGTTGGGAAAGATGGAGGGCACAAGGAGAAGGGGACGAAAGAGGACGAGATGGTTGGACAGTGTTCTCGAAGCTACCAACATGAGTCTGACCAAACTGCGGGAGGCAGTGGAAGACAGGAGTGCCTGGCGTGCTCTGGTCCATGGGGTCACGAAGAGTCGGACACGACTAAACGACTAAACAACAAGGTAAGGTAAAGGTCCCCTGGATGGTTAAGTCCAGTCAAAGGCGACTATGGAGGTTGTAGCACTCATCTCGCTTCAGGCCGAGGGAGCCGGTGTTTGTCCACAGACAGCTTTCCGGGTCATGTGGCCAGCATGACTGAACTGCTACTGGCGCAACAGAACACTGTGACGGAAGCCAGAGTGCACGGAAATGCCATTTACCTTCCTGCCACCTATTTATCTACTTGCACTGGCATGCTTTTGAACTGCTAGGTTGGCAGAAGCTGGAACAGAGAAATGGGAGCTCAGCCCATCACGGAGATTCAAACCACCAACCTTCCGATCGGTAAGCCAAAGAAGCTCATTGGTTTAGACCAGAGCGCCACCCTTAGCAGACAATATAGATCAATGATCAAAATGACTTAATTGCTCAAGAACTGCATAGGTTTGTTGGCATTAAAATGTGTTCAAGGGACTCCTGAAAGTCGAAAGTGAGGGTGCCTGCTGCATCTCTGCCGGAAGACTGTCCCATGGCCTCAAATCAGCTGGGTGAGGCAGGAACCACATAAAGAGCTTGCGTGAAAGAGTCCAAAGGATTTCCCCAAGCAGATAAATCCTTTCTCATATTTTTGTAGGCAGTTTAGGCCAATACATATACGGTATTTTTGTGATGCAATTTCCCCTAAAACAACACCTTTTTGTCTCACTCATTTAGGCATCTTAATGCACACTTTCTCCTTATTTACAAATTTTCACGTGCGTCCTTGGGCCGGATTGTTGTTGTTTAGTCGTTTAGCCGTGTCCGCCTCTTCGTGACCCCATGGACCAGAGCACGCCAGGCACTCCTGTCTTCCACTGCCTCCCGCAGTTTGGTCAGACTCATGTTGGTAGCTTCGAGAACACTGTTCACCCATCTCGTCCTCTGTCGTCCCCTTCTCCTTGTGCCCTCCATCTTTCCCAACATCAGGGTCTTTTCCAGGGAGTCTTCTCTTCTCATGAGGTGGCCAAAGTATTGGAGCCTCAGCTTCAGGATCTGTCCTTCCAGTGATCACTGGATTACTGCATCACAAAATTCAGAGAAGTGCGAATTTCGAAGGATAGTCTCGTTTCTGTTTGTGTAATGCTTCAAAAACTGAATTGGATCATTTCTCATTAAAGTGCAAACAAAAGTGAATTTATCCACCCCCACCCCACCTTCACATCTCTACTCTGAAACCCGCATAAATGGATCCGAGAAGATGGGGGAGTTCCGTTTTCCTCACCTTTTTTCTTGTTTTGTTTTTGGCAATAATATGAAGGAGAGGAAATAAAAGGGGGAAAAGTTGTGAATGAACAATAATAACATAATGCCCTCCCCCCTTTCACACCTTGGTCTCCATTCAGACTTTTGACAATCAACAAGGTCATTTGATTCATTCAGTTCTTGGAGTAAACAAAGACTCTCAATAATAAATCCCCCTTCCCACCCCCTGCTGCCGTTCTGCCTCCTCCCCCGCCTTTTCTCTAAGAATAGATGCCTTCCAGACCCCCCTTTTACCTTCATCTCCCTCTGCCTCTGAGAATCCAACTCGCTGCCACTTCCTCAGACGGATTTCAGGGCTTCCAGAAAAGGCACAGCATTTCCTCTTCAGTGTGGGAATCTCACCTTCCCTCCGTAACATCTGCATAGACACCCCGGTCATTCTCATATTTGTTTGTGTTCTTTCTCTCTCTCTGAAACCTAAGAAGCTGCCTTATATTCAATAACACCATTGGTTCACCTAGTTCTGTAGCTGTCTAAACCACTGAGCCTCTTGGGCTTGCCGATCGGAAGGTTGGCGGTTCGAATCCCCATGACAGGGTGAGCTCCCATTGCTCTGTCTCAGCTCCTGCCAACCTAGCAGTTCAAAAGCACGCCAGTGCAAGTAGATAAATAGGTACCACTGTGGCGGGAAGGTATAAGGCATTTCCATGTGCTCTGGCTGCCATCACAGTGTCCCATTGCACCAGAAGCGGTTTAGTTCTGCTGGCCACATGACCCAGAAAGCTGTCTGTGGACAAACGCCGGCTCCCTCGGCCAGTAAAACGAGATGAGCGTTGCAACCCCATAGTCACCTTTGACTGGACTTAACCATCCAGGGGTCCTTTACCTTTTATTCCCCCCCCCCCGCCGCCAGATTGACAGTGCTTTTCCAGGATTTTCAAGCGGAGTCTCTCCCAGCCCTACCTAGAGATGGCATTGGGAGTGGAACTTCGTACCTTCTGCATGCAAAGCAGCTGTACTACCACCAAGCTACGGTCCTTTCCCTCTCTTCCAAAGCAAGCTAAGATAAAAAAAACACACTAATAATTATATGGTGATGGCCAGTGCCGTGCAATGGTTAGAGCACTGCACTAGGACCAGGGTTCAAATGCCCTCTCGGCCATGATGCCCCCTGGCCAGGCGCCATCTCTCAGCCTAAACTACCTCACTGGATCATTGCGAGGGTGAAATGGGGAGGGCAGGAAAACCATGGGTGCTGCCTAGCACTTCTTTGAGAAAAAGTGTGATATAGATGCAATTGATAGACAGTAGAAGAGATGTCCTTGGACTCCAACTCTCAATAGCACACCAAAGGACAGGAATGATGGGAACTGTAGTCTTAACAGCATTTAGAGGGTCAAAGGAAGAAGAAGAAGAGTTTGGATTTGATATCCCGCTTTATCACTACCCGAAGGAGTCTCAAAGCGGCTCACATTCTCCTTTCCCTTCCTCCCCCACAACAAACCCTCTGTGAGGTGAGTGGGGCTGAGAGACTTCAGAGAAGTGTGACTAGCCCAAGGTCACCCAGCAGCTGCATGTGGAGGAGCGGGGAAGCGAACCCTGTTCACCAGATTACGAGACTACTGCTCTTAACCACTACACCACACTGGCTCAGACTCCCATGGTTATTGGGAATTTAAGGAGCCCACAGAGCTCCTACAGTTTCCCATATCTGTCCTACTGATATCGGAAGTCAACACAGGGGCAGAGGAAGGTGGGCAAGCCTCTCTCTAGGGAAGTTTTTAATCTGTAACATGTTAATGTATTTTAATATTTGCTGGAAGCCGCCCAGAGTGGCTGGGGAGACCCAGCCAGATGGGCGGGGTACAAATAATAAATTATTATTATTATTATTATTATTATTATTATTATTATTATCTCTCTAGGCCCTACTCCCATGGATGGGCAATCGGGGTGGATTTGGAGGTTAGGGAGGGCAGTCGAGATGTAAGGGGAGCCAGGGATTCTCCCACTTGGACTTGGACTTTTCAAGGGAGAAGACGTCTTGCTTTTGGCTATAGAACTCTGAGCCGGATCACTGGTTCATTGCAGTCTACAATGATTGTCTCCAATAAGGCTGAATGTTGGAAGATTCGGGACAAGAGGAAGTCCTTCTTTGTGCAGAGTTAAACTACGGAACTCACTGCCACAGGAAGGAGTGATGACCCCCAACTTGCATGGCTATGGAAGAGGAATCCATGGAGGAGAGGTCTATGGATGGCTACTAGCTATGACTGTGATGGTTTGCCTCCACTGCTGGTACAATGGGGGATGGAGTGTGCGCCCATGTTCGAATGTTAGGTGTAAATCTTAATTGAATCATACAACAAACGTAACCGGCTGATAAATGATAATTGTAATAACACGTAAATTATAAATAATAATCTCCAAAAACATGCACATGGACCAAATCCAATGTGTGATATAGCATAAACTCTAATCAATCAATATACATACAATATGTCCATACTAACACTCCAAATTATGTAAGAAAATTCATATTCATAGCTGTACGTAACCAGGGTTTGCTGTTGTTGGATATTGTAAATCTTAATTGCCCTGGGAATACATACATTTCACTGGCTATTAATTTGGCATTGGTGGGAGAGCCACAGTTGGGGAATAGAGCGAGCAAAATGGCTTTCTCTCTCACACAGGTCAGTAAAATGTGTTGGGGCATTCCTACAATAATAATGATGATAATCTTGGCAGCCTCTGGCTACCCAAAGTATGAATGAATAGAAGGACCAAAGGAAACACCTGCTGTGGGAGGAAATCCAGGACAACTTTTATTATCCCTCTTCACAGGTCTATTCAGAACTACATTAGGGGTTTCCTCCTCCCCTCGTGGGTACTTCTGCGCTCATTCATGGTGAAAAAACACAGGCTGCATCCATGTCAGTTTGATGCCAGGGAACACCACCCAGGCTTCCAGACCTTCCACCAAAGGTTGTTATTCTTGCGGCCACCAGATTCCCCGGTGAATCATTATCATGGCAATTATTCTTGAATGAGCGATGTCGCAGTTGCGTGGGACGATTCCCTGAGTTGTTGTTGTTGTTCTTTTCTTTTTCTCTGAATGAGCCTGGCAAACCCAGCTTCCCTTCTGAAAAAGCAAGCGCTGTTTTAGTAAAATACTCGGATGCCCTTCCACGCCTTACGTGACAACTGGGATCCACCGGTGTTTCCCGCAGTGAAGGCATGCAGGGTGAAGGAAGGAACACGTGCTCCTGAACATGGAGTGTAGATGGGTCCTGGGGAACTAGGTCACAGAGTCATAGAATCGGGGAATTGCAGAGTTGGAAGGGATCCCCAAAGGTCATCTAGTCCACCCCACACTACAGTGCAGGAATCGCAGCTACAGAATCCCTGGCAGATGGCCCTCCAACCTCTGTTAAAAACTTCCAATGAAGGAGAATCCACCAGCCTCTGGGAGAGTCCATTCCATGGTTGAACAGCTCTTACCATCAAAAAAAGTTACTGGTAATGTTTAGTCAGAATCTCCTTTGTTGTAACTTGAAGCCATTGGTTTGGGTCCTGGAGCAGGAGAAAACAAGCTTGCTCCATCTTCCATGTGACAGTCCTTTAGATATTTTAAGATGGCTATCTCCTCTCGCTTGGCTCTTTCCCAGGCTAAACATCCCCAGCTCCTTCAACCGTTCTTCATCAGGCTTGGCTTCTAGATCAGGCATAGGCAAACTCGGCCCTCCAGATGTTTTGGGACTACAACTCCCATGATCCCTAGCTAACAGGACCAGTGGTCAGGGATGATGGGAGTTGTAGTCCCAAAACATCTGGAGGGCTGAGTTAGAATCATAGAATCATAGAGTTGGAAGAGACCACAAGGGCCATCCAGTCCAACCCCCTGCCAAGCAGGAACACCATCAAAGCATTCCTGACAGGTGGCTGTCAAGCCTCTGCTTAAAGACCTCCAAAGAAGGAGACTCCACCACACTCCTTGGCAGCAAATTCCACTGTCGAACAGCTCTTACTGTCAGGAAGTTCATTCTAATGTTTAGGTGGAATCTTCTTTCTTGTAGTTTGAATCCATTGCTCCGTGTCCTCTTCTCTGGAGCAGCAGAAAACAACCTTTCTCCCTCCTCTATATGACATCCTTTTATATATTTGAACATGGCTATCATATCACCCCTTAACCTTCTCTTCTCCAGGCTAAACATACCCAGCTCCCTAAGCCGTTCCTCATAAGGCATCGTTTCCAGGCCTTTGACCATTTTGGTTGCCCTCCTCTGGACACGTTCTAGCTTGTCAATATCCTTCTTGAACTGTGGTGCCCAGAACTGGACACAGTATTCCAGGTGAGGTCTGACCAGAGCGGAATACAGTGGTACTATTCCTTCCCTTGATCTAGATCAGGGGTCTGCAACCCGCGGCTCCGGAGCCGCATGTGGCTCTTTTGCACCTTTGCTGTGGCTCCGGAGCGCGGATACTAGTCAAGTATCCCGGTTTGGCCGGGAAATCCTGGCGCTGCGGCTCCAGAGCGCGGATACTAGGGGTGGAAAGGGGTGTGTCCAGCGCCGCACAGGCTGCTGGGCTGGCCGGCGAGAGGAGGACGGGAGCGCGTAAGGGCGCGAAATCCTGGCGCTGAGTAAGCCCAGCCCTCGTGGGCCGGGCCGGGGAAAGGGGTGTGGCCAGCGCCACACAGGCTGCTGGGCTGGCCGGCGAGAGGAGGATGGGAGCGCGTTTTCATGCGCTCACCGCCCATGCCCAGCCCGGGTTTTGTGGCAGCGGCGGCAGCTGGAACAGCGGGGAGAGCCTTTCCTCTCCCCGCACAGAAGCCTGTTGGGCTTGCTGCCCATGCCCAGTCTGGGCTTTGTGGCGGCGGCGGCAGCTGGAGCAGCGGGGAGAGCCTTTCCTCTCCCCGCACAGAAGCCCGTTATCTGCAACAGATATCAGCTCCATTTCCCTTCCAAGCACAAAGCAGAACAGGGCTGCCTTAAACAGCCTGGGGAAGGAGCTGAGCTACAAACAGGTCCCATGTGCGCGCAGCTCCCTCTTAACTGGGTTAAAACAAAATGTCTTATTCAACATCTTTATCAATGACTTGGATGAGGGGCTTGAGGGCATCCTGATCAAGTTTGCAGATGACACCAAATTGGGAGGGGCAAACAAGATGAATTTTAACAGGGAGAAATGTAAAGTACTACACTTGGGCAAAAAAAATGAAAGGCACAAATACAACAGTGTGATGCAGCAGCTAAAAAAGCCAATGCAATTGTGGGCGAGGATGACATTGGGCCCTCATTATTAATTATTATTTACATCAGGCACTGATTATGATTTATGGTACACTGTATATATAGCATTAAGGTAAGAAACAATATATGCAGTGTTATATTTGTTTTAAATGTCGCAATGGTTTTGCGGCTCCCAGGTTTTTTTCTTTCTTCGGAAACGGGTCCAAGTGGCTCTTTTTGTCTTAAAGGTTGCAGACCCCTGATCTAGATGCTATACACCTATTGATGCAGCTCAGAATAGCATTGGCTTTTTTAGCTGCTGCATCACACTGTTGACTCATGTCAAGTTTGTGGTCTACCAAGACTCCTAGATCCTTTTCACTTGTACTGCTCTCAAGCCAGGTGTCACCCATCCTGTATTTGTGCCTTTCATTTTTTCTGCCCAAGTGTAGTACTTTACATTTCTCCCTGTTAAAATTCATCCTGTTTGCCTTGGCCCAGTTCTCTAATCTGCTAAGGTCATTTTGAAGGCTTAGGGAGCTGGGTATGTTTAGCCTGGAGAAGAGAAGGTTAAGGGGTGATATGATAGCCATGTTCAAATATATAAAGGGATGTCATATAGAGGAGGGAGAAAGGTTGTTTTCTGCTGCTCCAGAGAAGCGGACACGGAGCAATGGATTCAAACTGCAAGTAAGAAGATTCCACCTAAACATTAGGAAGAACTTCCTGACAGTAAGAGCTGTTCGACAGTGGAATTTGCTGCCAAGGAGTATGGTGGAGTCTCCTTCTTTGGAGGTCTTTAAGCAGAGGCTTGACAGCCATCTGTCAAGAATGCTTTGATGGTGTTCCTGCTTGGCAGGGGGTTGGACTGGATGGCCCTTGGGGTCTCTTCCAACTCTATGATTCTATGATTCTAATATTTCCCCAATAGGTCCGCCTGGAATTTAACAAAAGAACATGAATGTGCTCTGTTGCCCCTTCCTAATGATCCATTGCAAGACATTCTCCTTTTTTCACAGGTGGCACCCACTGGGTGACTCATCGCTGAACCACCCACTATGACCCCAACGATTCTCTCCTGGTAGCTCAGCCCCTTTGAGTGTATATGTGAGTTTTAGATTCTTATTTCCCTTCGGTGCATCAATTTGGATTTGCATGCATCGAATCGCATTTGGTTCCTGCCTATAAAGCAGTTATTGCTGAGGGTCCATGCGCTTGGGGTCACGCCAAGTGCTCCCACCTTCTCATTGATAGGGGACGTGCTATTGTGTTTTCCGTTGCAGATCTGAATCGGCATTGTTTATTGCACCAATACCCAGATTCCGCCCCCCCACCCCCCACCCTGAGTGTCAGGCTCTTGGCTGTGTTTTCATAACAGGAAACGGCCTCCTCTCTCCTGCCAATCGAAGGAACTCTATTGTGCGCAACGGGTCCCACACCAGAAATCGGAAACGGGGGAGCTGAGATGATGCTACTATACACACGCTGCCAGGTCCCTCGGCATCCCTGCTGAACCCCAAAGGCTGGCAAATCACCATCAAATGCCACTAAGGCGAATTTGCACATTCTCTTACTTTCTAAGCGTCGTTTCCCAACCTGGTGCCCTCCACCTGACACCCCTGGGGCTGATGGGAGTTGTAGTCCAAAACGCCTGGGGGGGGGCACAAGGAGGCTGTTTTGCAGGATGCTTGGAAATGTATAGAGCTGTATTTTGTCTGCAGTGGAATGCTTCGAGTGGTCCAAAGGAGCTTTAAAGGAAGATTAGATAAATTCACGCAGGTGGTGCTGTGGGTTAAACCACAGAGCCTAGGGCTTGCCGATCAGAAGGTCGGTGGTTCGAATCCCCGCGACGGGGTGAGCTCCCGTTGCTCGGTCCCAGCTTCTGCCAACCTAGCAGTTCGAAAGCACACCAAAGTGCAAGTAGATAAATAGATACCGCTCTGGCGGGAAGGTAAACGGCGTTTCCGTGCGCTGCTCTGGTTTGCCAGAAAGCGGCTTTGTCATGCTGGCCACATGACCCGGAAGCTGTCTGCGGACAAACGCCGGCTCCCTCGGCCAGTAAAGCGAGATGAGCGCCGCAACCCCTGAGTTGGTCACGACTGGACCTAACGGTCAGGGGTCCCTTTACCTTTACCTAGATAAATTCACAGAGGAGGAGCGGGCTATCGATGGCTACTAGCCAGGGTGACGATGCTCAGCCTCCACAGTTGGAGGCAGCAATGCTTCTGAATACCAGTTGCTGGAAACCACAAGCGGGGACAGTGCTGGTCTTGTGTTCTGATCCTGCTTGCAGGTTTCCCATAGGCATTTGGTTGGCCACTGAGAGAACAGGACTAGATGGGCCATTGGTCTGATCCTGCAGGCTCATCTTATATTCTTCACAGTGTTTGGAACTGAATGGTCAGCTGAACTACTTGCCCTTGCAAATTACCAGGACATGTGCAGGGTTCTTATGTTGATTTTGCAAACCCTGAAGAACTTGGGTCCGGGATATGTTAAAGCTGGCCTGGTCCCTTATAGTCCCAACTTCATCACTGATTTCATAGAATCATAGAATTGTAGAGTTGGAAGGGACCCCAGAGGCTCATCTAGCCCAACCCCTGCAATGGAGGAATCATCCAGAGGTGTGCTGCACGTGTTTCACAGGCCTGAGCGACCTCAGTTTAGACATTTAGCATGGCCAGTCCCATGCTGTGGAACACACCTCCAGCAGAGGTTCAACAGGCACCCTCACTTCTGAGTTCCAAGGGTCTCTCAGAGACTTGCTGTCTTGCTGACAGGCCTTTGTGGCACTGGAGAAGCAACGAGATGTTGCAGAAGGGCACCTGCAAGCAAGCTACGAAAAACACCAGTCTGGAGGGTGTCGTGAGCCAGGAGTCCGCTTCACCTGCTGAACAGCAGCCTGAAGGGGGAGAAGGGGGAGCGACTCCACCTGCAGCTGATCAGCCTTCAAGGAGAAGGCACTGATGAGAACCAGCTGGCTCTGCCTTCTTAAACAGAGCTCTCGGCTGCAGGTAGGTAGCCGTGTTGGTCTGCCATAGCCAAAACAAAATAAAAAATAAAATTCCTTCCAGTAGCACCTTGGAGACCAACTAAGTTTGTTCTTGGTATGAGCTTTCGTGTGCATGCACACTTCTTCAGATACACTGAAACAGAAGTCACCAGACCCTTATATATAGTGAGAGGGTGGGGAGGGGTATTACTCAGAAGGGTGGTGGGAATGGGTGATAGGCTGATAGCTGTGGTAAACCTGTTGACGACTGTTAACGACTGCAATTAGTCTTACAGGAAAAAGCAAGGGGTGAGAAGGTTAAGAATAGCTTTGTCATGCATAATGAGATAAGAATCCAATGTCTTTGTCCAGACCAGGTCTCTCCATGGTTTTAAGTTTGGTAATGAGTTGCAATTCAGCAACTTTCTTTCTTCTTTCTTTATTAAATTTTTACCCCGCCCATCTGGCCGGGTCCCCCCAGCCACCCTGGGCGGCTTCCAGCAATTATTAAAAAACAAAACATTAAAATATCACAGATTAAAAGCTTCCCTGAACAGGGCTGCCTTCAGGTGTTTTCTAAAGGTCATGTGGTTGTTTATTGCTTTGACCTCTAATGGGAGGGCGTTCCACAGGGCGGGCGCCACCACCGAAAAGGCCCTCTGCCTGGTTCCCTGTAGCTTCGCTTCTCGGAGTGAGGGAACCGCCAGAAGGCCCTCGGCGTTGGACCTCAGTGTCCGGGCTGAATGGTGGGGGTGGAGACGCTCCTTCAGGTATACAGGACCGAGGCCGTTTAGGGCTTTAAAGGTCAGCACCAACACTTTGAATTGTGCTCGGAAACGTACTGGGAGCCAGTGTAGATCTCTCAGGACCGGTGTTATGTGGTCCCAGCGGCCACTCCCAGCCACCAGTCTAGCTGCCGCATTCTGGATTAATTGCAGTTTCCGGGTCACCTTCAAAGGTAGCCCCACGTAGAGCGCATTGCAGTAGTCCAAGCGGGAGATAACTAGAGCATGCACCACTCTGGCGAGACAGTCTGCGGGCAGGTAGGGTCTCAGCCTGCGCACCAGATGGAGCTGGTAGACAGCCGCCCTGGACACAGAATTAACCTGCGCCTCCATGGACAGCTGTGAGTCCAAAATGACTCCCAGGCTGCGCACCTGGTCCTTCAGGGGCACAGTTACCCCATTCAGGACCAGGGAGTCCCCCACACCCGCTCGCACCCTGTCCCCCAAAAACAGTACTTCTGTCTTGTCAGGATTCAACCTCAATCTGTTAGCTGCCATCCATCCTCCAACCGCCTCCAGGCACTCACATAGGACCTTCACTGCCTTCACTGGTTCTGATTTGAAAGAGAGGTAGAGCTGGGTGTCATCCGCATACTGATGAACACCCAGCCCAAACCCCCTGATGATCTCTCCCAGCGGCTGCATATAGATGTTAAAAAGCATGGGGGAGAGGACGGAACCCTGAGGCACCCCACAAGTGAGAGCCCAGGGGTCCGAACACTCATCCCCCACCACCACTTTCTGAACACGGCCCAGGAGGAAGGAGCGGAACCACTGTATAACAGTGCCCCCAGCTCCCAACCCCTCTAGACGGTCCAGAAGGATGTTATGGTCGATGGTGTCAAAAGCCGCTGAGAGATCCAGCAGAACTAGGAAACAGCTCTCACCTTTGTCCCTAGCCCGCCGGAGATCATCGACCAGTGCGACCAAGGCAGTTTCAGTCCCATGATGAGGCCTAAATCCCGATTGGAAGGGATCCAAATGGTCCGCATCCTCCAGGCGTGCCTGGAGTTGTTCAGCAACCACCCGCTCAATCACCTTGCCCAAGAATGGAAGATTTGAGACTGGGCGATAGTTGGCCATATTGGCCGCATCCAAAGATGGTTTTTTAAGAAGCGGTTTAATAACCGCCTCTTTTAGCGGGTCTGGGAAGGCTCCCTCACAAAGAGAAGCATTCACCACCCCGCAGAGCCCATCGCCCAGCCCTTCCCGGCTAGCTTTTATAAGCCAGGATGGGCAAGGATCAAGGAGACAGGTGGTTGGTTTCACTCGTCCAAGCAGCCTGTCCACATCCTCGGAGGCAACAGATTGGAATTGATCCCACACAACTGGACTAGACAGGACTCTAGCACTCTCCCGCCCCAGCCCTGCTCCCACGGTGGAGTCTACCTCTTCCCGAATCTGAGCGACTTTATCTGCGAAAAACTTTGCAAAAGCATTGCAGGAGATCTCGGGGTCCCTACCAGACCCCGGTGATGACGGTGGTTCTGATAAATTTCGAACCACCTGGAAGAGTCTCCTGCTGCTGTTTTCTGCAGATGCAATAGAAGCGGCGAAGAAGGTCCTCTTCGCCGTCGCCATTGCCACTTGGTAGGCTCGAAGTTGAGCTCTAGCCCGTGTTCGGTCTGATTCAGAATGAGTTTTCCGCCACCGGCACTCTAGCCGTCTCAACGACTGTTTCATCGCCCTCAGCTCCGGGGAGAACCACGGGGCTGTCCGGGCAACTTCTCTTTCCAGTCTATTTCTGAAATTCCTTTGCAATAAGACAGCTACTTTGAGATCTTGTATAGAAGATCTCAAGAGCTCTCCGGATCAGTCAGATGCTGGAAACGGCACCTGTGGTTCCTGGTCCAACCTTGCTGCTTCCTGTTCTCCTTCTGGACCCTTGGCTCTGTGATCATCTGGATTCCCTGACCTCTGGACTGGCTGACTACACACATTGCTGCCTGCCCGGCCCTTGGAACAGACTTGACTTGGTATGTGGATTCTGCTCTCAGGGAAGTGTTCCTCGCAGACTCCTTGCTTGGCAACGGGACTCTGACGGGGCTACGACAGAGGAGGCCCTGTATCTTTCAGCCAGTCAGAAGTCTGCTAAACCTGATGGAGCCTAAGAGCATGTACACACCCAGAACCGCTGCATCCATGAAACTGTGCAAAGTCCGTCGCAGTTCTGCCATGCAGCTTATCGCAGAAGAGCAGTGGCATTCAAAGATTGCATCCTGGAAGCAGCCCTTGTTGTGTTGCTTTATTGGGAACTGCCGCTAGGGGGCATCAGGGCCCTACTGGCTTTTTAGAAAACTGTGAATAGCAAAGGGGGAAGCCAGAAATACATCACCTCCACCCCCAGCAAACCTGGTGCTCTCCAGGTGTTACGGACTACAACTGTGGACGAGAGAATCAATTTCAGTTTCTCTCCCTGCTGCCGTCCATCTCAACTCGAATTCTTCGCAGATGACCCTGGGAAACCCACAAGCAGGATTTGAGTGCAAGAGCAGCCCTCTCCCCTCCTGCAGTTTCCGGCAACTGATCTTCAGAAGCATCGCTGCCTCTGTCTGTGAAGACAGAGCACAACAATCATTGCCAGTAGCCGTGAATTTGCCAAATCCTCTTTCTTTCCTTTTTCTTTTTAAAATAAATTTTCTTTGATTTTCTTTGTTGAAACACCGAGAAGAAGAAAAGAAGAAAAACAGAAATACAAAGGAAAATGAACACAATATTATTTACAAAACAATAAAGCAAAAATTGTTCTTTGAACTATAGACCCGACCTCCCGTCTATTCCTTATTTCAATTACATTGCTTGTTGTCAATACAGTGGTACCTCTGGTTACGTACCTGATCCGTTCCAGGGTGCCGTTCGCACCCCGAAAAGTAGATAACCAGAACAGTGATATTGCGCATGCGCCAAAGCGCGATAGCACACTTCTGCGCATGCGCGACCTGCACGGAGCATGTGCGACCTGCGCGGACGCTTCTGAGCTTGTGCTCGCGGAGAAACCCACTTCCGGGTTTGCCGCGTTCGTAACCCGTGTTGTTTGCAACCTGTAGCGAACGCAACACGAGGTACGACTGTATACACTTTTATCCTAATTTGACTAGTCTGTAATTTATCTTAGATCCCATGTCTTTCTTAAAGCCCAATCCTGATTTAAAGGACTTTCTTTCATCTGCCCTGAATCTTCCATGATGTCCACCAGTTCTAGTGTTATGAGAGGGAGAAAAGCTTTTCTCTATACACCTTTAAGCTGACGTTGGATTGCCATATTATTATTATTATTATTATTATTATTATTATTATTATTATTATTATTATTATTATTATTTATTAATTCCCTGCCCATCTGGCTGGGTTTCCCCAGTCACTCTGGGCGGCTTACAGCACATTAAAAATTGTAAAATATTAGCGACTGAAAATTTCCTGATGCAATTGTTGCTTTCAGGTGTCTTCTAAACATCAGATAGTTGTTTACTTCCTTGACATCTGATGGGAGGGCATTCCACAGGGCGGGTGCCACTACTGAGAAGGCCCTCTGCCTGGTTCCCTGTAACCTCACTTCTCGCAGGGAGGGAACCACCAGAAGGCCCTCGGAGCTGGACCTCAGTGTCTGGGCTGGATGATGGGGGTGGAGACGCTCCTTCAGGTTATCCTATCTATTCTCGCAGTTTCTCACTATTTTCTAGTCCACGTTGTAGGATTTATTTCAGTCCTGCTAATGTCTTAAAACTTCTACGGTTATTGTTTATATAATCAATAAATTTACTCCAGTCTCTTTGGAATTTTGATTCGTCCTGGTTTCGGATCCTGCAGGTCAGTTTTGCAAGTTCCGCATAGTCCATCATCTTCGTCTGCCACTCCTCAATCGTCGGTAATTCTTGTAATTTCCACTTTGGGGCTAGTAGTGTTCTCGCCGCGGTTGTTGCATACATAAATAATCTTCGATCTATTTTTGCAATCTCTTCTCCCATCAAGCCTAGCAAAAAATGCTTCTGGCTTTTTGTGGAAGGTATACTTAAACATCTTTTTCAATTCATTATAGATCAATTCCCAAAACGACATGGTCTTCTCGCATGTCCACCACATATGATAAAAATCACCTTCCTTCTTTTTACATTTCTAACATATCACTCATTCTATACATTTTAGCCAACTTAAAGGGACTCCTGACCATTAGGTCCAGTCGTGTCTGACTCTGGGGTTGCGGCGCTCATCTTGCTTTATTGGCTGAGAGCCGGCGTACAGCTTCCGGGTCATGTGGCCAGCATGACTAAGCCGCTTCTGGCGAACCAGAGCAGCGCACAGAAACGCTGTTTACCTTCCAGTCGGAGCAGTTCCTATTTATCTACTTGTACTTTGGCGTGCTTTCGAACTGCTAGGTTGGCAGGAGCAGGGACCGAGCAACGGGAGCTCACCCCGTCGCGAGGATTCGAACCGCTGACCTTCTGATCGGCATGCCCTAGGCTCTGTGGTTTAACCCACAGCGCCACCAGTGTTAAATACCATCTGTACATCATTTTCTTTCAGGGTGACACATGCAGTAAATTTCAAACTTTCATTCCACAATGGAGACACTCTCTTAGCCCTACCAATAAAGTTCCTTTGGCCACACATCCGCTGAACCTGAACATTTCTTCAGACAAAGAAGTTTCTTCTGTATCACAGAACCATCGCCTCTTTCCCAGGGGACTTGAGGGAACCTCAGGGTAACACATCCCCCCCCTACATTATTTCAATGCCTGGCTGCTGTATCTTCCATCAATTGTGTGCTCTCCCTAGATTTCCTCCCCAGGTAGGTGTCGGCTGAATTGTTGAATGGGAGCCTTTTCAGACAGGATACATGCTGAATGCCAGGTGCAGAAATATTTTCCTGTGAGGCAGTGTAGTGCATGTGAATTGCTGATAACACAAACAATGCAGCAAAGTGTGTGTGTGTGTGTGTGTGTGTGTGTGTGTGTGTGTGTGTGTGTGTTAACAATTAGATGCTGGAAGCTCTCGGGACAGAACCCGTGTCGTCGTCTCTCTGCCCCCCCCCCCCGTTTTTCACAGACTTCCTAGAAAGGTGGGTGTCGAGGAGAGCTTGAAAAGAAACTTCGCCTCAAAATGCTGTTCCCAGCTTCCTCCTCTGCCAATCTGATGGTGAGTACCATAGTTTTCCGTGTATAAGACGATGGATGTTCTTTGCTTAAAAAAAATAAAATAGTCAAAAATTGAAATATTGATTTCTTAACTTTGGATTCAAAAAATAGGGGTCATCTTATACATGAGGGCATCTTATACACAGAAAAAATATATGGTAATTGTTGCTCGAGAATAGAATCCCAGAGTTGGAAGGAACCTCAAGAGTCAACAGTGTGATGCAGCAGCTAAAAAAGCCAATGCAATTCTGGGCTGCATCAATAGGAGTATAGCATCTAGATCAAGGGAAGTAATAGTACCACTGTATTCCGCTCTGGTCAGACCCCACCTGGAATACTGTGTCCAGTTCTGGGCACCACAGTTCAAGAAGGATACTGACAAGCTGGAACGTGTCCAGAGGAGGGCAACCAAAATGGTCAAAGGCCTGGAAACGATGCCTTATGAGGAACGGCTTAGGGAGCTGGGTATGTTTAGCCTGGAGAAGAGACGGTTAAGGGGTGATATGATAGCCATGTTCAAATATATAAAAGGATGTCATATAGAGGAGGGAGAAAGGTTGTTTTCTGCTGCTCCAGAGAAGAGGACACGGAGCAATGGATTCAAACTACAAGAAAGAAGATTCCACCTAAACATTAGGAAGAACTTCCTGACAGTAAGAGCTGTTCGACAGTGGAATTTGCTGCCAAGGAGTGTGGTGGAGTCTCCTTCTTTGGAGGTCTTTAAGCAGAGGCTTGACAGTCACCTGTCAGGAATGCTTTGATGGTGTTCCTGCTTGGCAGGGGGTTGGACTGGATGGCCCTTGTGGTCTCTTCCAACTCTATGATTCTATCTAGTCCAACCCCCTGCAATGCAGGATCACAGTTGACGCTGAATGATTTCTTGGTAGCCATTAACACACTATGCACTACAGCACACTTGCTATGCTTGGCAATATTTGGCAGCGTTTGCCATGAAACAGTCAATATCTGAGAGTACCTGACAACTAACATGCAGAAGCAAGCAGCATTTGACAGCGTTTGACATGTAACAGTCGATATTTGGCACTTTCGGGAAGGTAATTCATAGAATGACTCAGTCAGGTGATTGGCACGCAGTAGCAATTGACATTTGACAGTTTGCTGGCAGGTGACATGCAGAAGCGTGTAGTAAATTCTGTTCTTTGTCCGTTCATTCATTTAACCTGCCAGGAAACACCACCTCCGAGAGGAGCTGCACAAAGTTGAAGGTTGATGTCAAATTGCATTTTTTGAGGCGGGCTTTTCAAATCAAAATCTCAAACCTTGAAAATAAGACAGATATATCCCCCCTCTCTCTATCTCTCTCTCCATCTTGCCAGTGTGATGTCATAGAGTGTCAGACTAGGACCTGGGAGAGCAGGGTGCAAATCCTCACTTGCTTGTGAAACTCCCTGGGTGAGCGATCCCTGTGTCTCAGCCTAGCCTACCTCGCAGGGTGGTTGTGAGGATCAAATGGGGAAGGGAAGGAATCATGTACACCACCTTCAGCTTCTTGGAGGAAAGGGGAGGGATCTAAACGTAACACATAAACTATATTTGGTATTTCACAGGTAATAATAATAATAATAATAATAATAATAATAATTAATAATAATTTATTATTTATACCCCGCCCATCTGGCTGGGTTTCCCCAGCCACTCTGGGCGGCTTTCAACAGAATATTAAAATACAACAATCGATTAAACATTAAAAGCCTCCCTAAACCTCCCTAAAAGCCTCCCTAAATAATAATAATAATAATAATAATAATAATAATAATAATAATAATAATAAAATTTATTTATATCCCGCCCTCCCTGGCCAGAGCCAGGCTCAGGGTGGCTAACATCAAAATATATAATACATTAAAACATAAAGTAGACTTCTTCAAGACGTGGTGTTATGCCTATTTACCTTGACTCTGGAAAAAGTTTCAAACCAGAAGAAAAACTTTCAAGCAGCCTTTTAAAAGAAAGCTTTTATTGTTTTGTCAGACAAAGCAATAAGGTACATTCAGTGGAGCTGCCATTTAGCTGTTTGCCATCCTGTCCCAGGATTCAGCATGTCATATGTCCTTCAAAGCGATGGGCTGCCCAGTAAGCTGAGACCAAACCATGGAGCCAAGGCACAGGATCCCATCCTTCTCCTTCATGTGATGGAGGCCGACTCGGCCAAACTCCTTGTTACGAACTGTTTTGTCAGCATTTGGCGCTGGGCTGAGCCGGGTGACACCAATTAAGTTTGTCAAGCCCCCTTTGGAAGCCCAAAGATATATGAAATCTAGCTGGGGAATGATCCATCAAGGCCCCTTTTGCCGCAGAAGGCCTGTCACGCTGACAAGGTATTGAGTGAGCCGGGAGTCTCTCCGGATGGACAGGTTATGGAGAACATTATATCATCCCAAGCCGATCCTTCAGCTGAGGAGAGTGAAAAATGATGCCGGGGTGGTTTCCGCTGGGGCTATTGACCAGGAAAAGCCTGCGCTGAGATGCAACGTATTGGCTTTAAGCTCGCACAGGCATCGCTGAGACTGCAACAGGACTGGAATCACGGAAGAGTTGGAAGGGACCCCCAAGGGTCCTCTAGTCCAGCCCCCTGTGATGCAGGAATTGCAGGTAAAGAATCTCAGACAGATAATCATCCAGTGTCTGCTTAAAAACCTCCAGTGGTCCAGAGGTAGCGTTATTTTCAATTTACGATGGGGTGGAAGGTTCGCAGGCTATGAAGGACTCGCTCACAAATTTACTGACAGCTTCACGAATTATTATAGCCAGGAAGTGGAAGGGGCAAGCAGAATATAAAATGGAAGAATGGTATAAAGAGGTCTTGGGATATAGCTATTAATGATGATGATGATGATGATGATGATGATGATGATGATGATAATAATAATAATAATAATAATAATAATAATAATAATAATAATAATAATTTACTATTTATACCCCGCCCATCTGGCTGGCTTTCCCTAGCCACTCTGGGCGGCTTCCAACAGAACATTAAAATGCAATAATATTAAACATTAAAAGCCTACCCAAACAGGGCTGCCTTCAGGTGTCTTCTAAAAGTCTGGTAGTTGTTTTTCTCTTTGACATCTGGTGGGAGGGCGTTCCACAGGGCGGGTACCACTACCGAGAAGGCCCTCTGCCTTGTTCACTGTAACTTGGCTTCTCATAGTGAGGGAACCGCCAGAAGGCCCTCAGAGCTGGACCTCAGTGTCCGGGCTGAATGATGGGGGTGGAGACGCTCCTTCAGGTATACTGGACCGAGGCCATTAAGGTGCCATTAAGGTAAGACGGGGAATATGCAGGAGAAATGATTGAGGAGATATGAAGGGTGTTTGTAGAATTTGTACTGTTAAAACGGAAAGGGGTCAAACCATCGCAAGAGGTGATGGAATTTTGGGCGGTTGGATGGTTACAATGAAATAGTCTCAGTGGTGGGGTACACATTTTTATTCTTGTTTATGTATGATTATTACTTTGTCAAAATAAAATTTAAAATAATAACAATAAACCTCCAATGAAGGAGAGTGCCCCACCTTCCCGAGGGAATCGGTTCCACTGTCGAGCAGCTTTTACCGCCAGAATGTTCTTCCCAATTAATATTAGGTGAGTCATGATTAATAGAGCGTTGAGGATGCACCCTATTGGGTGAGACTGACGTCCATCTTGCCCAGCATTCTGGTCTCCTGCAGAATCAGCCAATCAAATGCCTCCTAGAAGCCCACCAGCAGGGCAAGAAGACAACAGCCCTCCCCTTTTTTCTTTGACCACCTGGAATTCAGAGGTAGACTTCCTCTGAACGTGGAGGAACCACTTTACCTGTTATGGGAGCTAAACAGACAGGAAAGGGCCTATCCACTGTGACTCATCCCCCTTCAAAGCCGTCTTAAGGCTATGGCTGTCTCCACACCTTGTGGTAAGTTGATAACCTCTTGCATGGAGAAGGCACACTTCCTTTTCTCGGTTACACAAAAGTGCTATTTATTGCATCAGATCACCAGTCCTTCTGGCCCAGGGCTGCCTACTCTGACTGGCAGCAGCTGTCCAAGGTCTCATCCTGAACCTAATACGAATCCATTTCCTTGGGCAATGAAACCTGAGTTACTCCGGCTCTTCTGCAGTACAATTACATCTTATGTGGAGGTTCAGCTTCAAGGGTTCTGCATATACGCAAAAAATAAACCCAAACCAACCGCAAGTGAGTTTCCCTTGCCTTCCGGAGCTGGTATGGACAGATCGGTCAGTTTCACATTCTCATTTTCTCAAATGGCAAGTTCGATTCTTCGCTTTTCCGCTTCGGTTTGCGATGTTCTTAAAGAAAAAAGCAAATCCCCATGAAAATCAGCGTGCATTACTAGCTGTCTTCCTTCAGTGAGTCCCAGGGCAAGGTGCAACAATTTAAAATTCAGAATTAAAAGCAGTGGAAAGAGACTCCTGTCACAGGAATAGGGGGGATTCTGAAAACACACATAGGGTTGCCATATTCCCAAAAGTAAAAACCCCAAAGTTGTTGACTCGCCCAAAAAAACACGTGGTTTTTCGATTGACTTCTCTAAGATCCATGACAGGCATAGGCAAACTCGGCCCTCCAGATGTTTTGGGACTACAACTCCCATCATCCCTGACCACTGGTCCTGTTAGCTAGGGATGATGGGAGATGTAGTCCCAAAACATCTGGAGGGCCGAGTTGATCCAGGACAAAGCGTCGCCTTTCGGAAATTCCCCCCTGGATGTCTATTTGGCCTTTGAAATCTAGGTAGACACATCTCAGATGTGTTTCCTACATTTCAGGGGGTTGGACTAGATGATCCTCAAAGGTTAAAGAGGTGCTTTTTCAGTGTTCACAGAATAATAATAATAATAATAATAATAATAATAATAATTTACTATTTGTACCCCGCCCATCTGGCCGAGTTTCCCCAGCCACTCTGGGCAGCTTCCAATCAAATATTAAAACAATACAGCATTAAGTATTAAAAACTTCCCTAAACAGAGCTGCCTTCAGATGTCTTTTAAAAATAGGACAGCTGCTTATTTCCTTGACATCTGCTGGAAGGGCGTTCCACAGGGCGGGTGCCACTACCGAGAAGGCCCTCTGCCTGGTTCCCTGTAGCTTTGCTTCTCGCAGTGGGGGAACCGCCAGAAGGCCCTCGGTGCTGGATCTCAGTGTCCGGGCAGAATGATGGGGGTGAAGACGCTCCTTCAGGTATACAGGACCGAGGCCGTTTAGGGCTTTAAAGGTCAGCACCAACACTTTGAATTGTGCTCGGAAACGTACTGGGAGCCAATGTAGATCTCTCTACAGAAAACTTTCTCACGAAGGTGCTGGAAACACACCTTTGTATACATATCTTTGTACACAGTTTTGCCTAATTTCTGCAACCAGTTTCCCCTAACAGAATGCATTTCTGTATTTCACTTTAACAGTTGTATGCATTTCTGCGCAAACTACCCCCCCCTTTAAAATGTACACTTTTGGGACATGTGCTTTGGTTGGAGTAATGCATTGCAAAATCCGGACGAGTCGCTGCGCTTTGTTTTGGGAAGGGTGACTGAGCTTGAACCGAACTGGTTTCCTCTCGCTTCCCTACTCAAAAGTATATCGTTTGCAGGCTGCAACCCGTGAAGGGCTGGGCGCAAGCAATTATGGATTAAGTCCTTAATTAAAGACTCTCGTTCTCTGCGGAGGAACCGCCACCACCCTGTCTCCCGAAGAAATTCCGAGCAAATATTCCTGCCCCATCTATAGATCATAGACTCAGAGCAGTGACATAATAAATAATCCACCGTAAGTTTTTAAAGGTAAACCCCGGCATGCTATTAATAACCATCCCGGCCCCATATATCAAAGTGAAGCCTTCCCATTAGAGCTGATCCCTGGTCTCTCTCTGCTCGCCTCCTGCTGCCTCCCTTCGTTGCGTTTGCTGCCGTGAATTGTACCGCTCCGTATTGCTCATCTCAGGGAACCGCCGTCGCCTTGGGACTTGATGCCAACTGCATCTCAGCTATTCCCTGGAATGGTCCTGCAAAGCTGAGACCACATAACACCGGTCCTGAAAGACCTACATTGGCTCCCAGTACGTTTCCGAGCACAATTCAAAGGGTTGGTACTGACCTTTAAAGCCCTAAACGGCCTCAGCCCAGTATACCTGAAGGAGCATCTCCATCCCCATCGTTCAGTCCGGACACTGAGGTCCAGCACCAAGGGCCTTCTGGCAGTTCCATCACTCCAAGAAGTGAGGTTGCAGGGAACCAGAAAGAGGGCCTTCTCGGTAGTGGCGCCCTGTGGAACTCCTTCCCACCAAATGCCAAGGAAATAAACAACTATCTGACTTTTAGAAGACATCTGAAGGCAGCCCTGTTTAGGGAAGCTTTTAATATTTGATTGATTATTGTATTTCTAATCTTTTGCTGGAAGCTGTGCAGAATGGCTGGGGAAACCGAGCCAGATGGGTGGGTTAATAATAATAATAATAATAATAATAATAATAATAATAATAATAATTTATTATTATTATTATTATTATTATTATTATTATTATTATTATTTCAATTTTGTAGGCTGGTGTAGGCTGTAGGTTCACCCAAACAGGGAGAGAAAAGAATGCCACCCAAAATTTATCTGAACCTTTCCAGACGAAGCAAAGGGAAGAGATACAGTGGTACCTCTGGTTACGTACTTAATTCATTCTGGAGGTCTGTTCTTAACCTGAAAACGTTCTTAACCCTGAAGCACCACTTTAGCTATTGGGCCTCCCGCTGCCGCTGCGCCGCCACTGCCCGATTTCTGTTCTCATCCTGAAGCAAAGTTCTTAACCCGAGGTAATATTTCTGGGTTAGCAGAGTCTGTAACCTGAAGCGTATGTAACCCAAGGTACCACTGTATAGCGCTTTCTATTTCACCTGGGGGGAAAGAGTGCTTTTCCCCCTGAAGCTGAATGTGATGAACCCAGAAAGAAGCCTCTGTCATCTCTGGGGAACCACAGCTAAAGTTCCAGTTCAGCAGTTGCTCTCAGTCGTACGCAGGAATCCCCTCTTGGGACTCAATTAGCAAGGCCTCAAATTAGGAGCACAGAGACTTTTGCCTTCCCTGCTCATTCGGGAACGTTGTTTTCCATGTATGCCGTTGACTTTAAGGCTGCATTGACCATATTGGCCATACAGTGGTACCTTGGTTCTCAAACTCTGAAAACCCGGAAGTAAGTGTTCTGGTTTTCAAACGTTTTTCAGAAGCCGAATATCCGATGCAGCCGTCGGCTATTGTTTCTGGGGCACCTGCACCAATCGGAAGCTGTGCCTTGGTTTTTGAACATTTCAGAAGTCAAACGGACTTCCAGAACAGATTAAGTTTGGCGCTTTTGTTTTTGCAATTTATTTTGTGTTTTTGTTTTTGAGGCTTTTTCGATTAATTTGTTTTTGTGACTGTGGAACCCAGATCAGCTAATGATTGATTGATTGTGTGACTGCGGAAATAGATAAAAGCCCCCCATCCAAACAATGACTATCATCAGTGCAGGTAAGAAAAAATAATAATTTTAATTTTTATCATCTACAATACTGTCTTACTTATTTTATAGTACAGTACATATAGTGCTGTCCCCCCCAAAAAAAACTACTCATGAAAATTCATCAGCATCACATTTATATCCCACCAGTTGTACGCATGGTTCCCCCCCTCACTTTATCCTCACAACAACCCTGTGAGGTAGGTTAGGCTGAGAGGCAGTGATTGCCCTGAGCTTCTTGGCCAAGTGGGGATTTGAACCTTGGCTCTAACCACTACACCACACTGCCTCTGCACTGCCTGATAGACACATGTTTGCAAAGCTATCTCCTCTAATATTAAGCATTTTTGTATTATTATTTTTTAAACCAAATGCATGCAGCTTTCCGCATGTTATGTGGCTGGAAAACTTTCGAAATTCAGAGAAGTACAAAATTCAAAGGTAGGAAGGTTCCCGTTTACGCATGAGCTGGACTGAATTTCTGCCCCAGGCCTCCTGCTGTTTTTGGAATAACACCCTGTTCTAGTTTGGTCCTGAGAAAGGGGCTCTATCCATTCATCTTAATAGCCTGGGCTACAGACCTTCTGGGCACCTGCCTGAATCCACACTCTTTCCTCCCCCAGGTGGTTAATGTCATCCGAAGGTGAGGCTGATCAGATTAGATCCACAAACCGCTTCTGCAGTTGCTTGGCTGCCACAGGAGGCTGACAATGTAATTAATTCCGCCAGTGATAAGAACAGAGCCGTGGAAGTTCGTTAAGAGGAGGGGTGGATTAACCTCCCGCTTTTACTCTGATGATGCAATGACTTTAAGCTGGCTTTGCAAACACGACTCTGCAGAATTGACGGGGATGACGTCGGCTGTGGCCGTGGTGATTTTCTCTTCCAAGCAGCTATTTAGGAGCCTGTTTAGCAACGGGCTTCTCTGCTGCGCATCATGCTACGGTCTTGCCCTTTGCATGCGCACAGGGCCAGATGTACAGGTAGGTTTGATGAGGCCCTAAGCTACTAAAGGTAATAATGGGGCCCTTTACATGTCCAGCTGTCCTTTGCCAACAACAAATTGTCCCTGTTTTTTGTGTTGAATATATGCTATATGGTAATTTAGGGACCTAATAGGTATCTAAAGGGACGCGGGTGGCGCTGTGGGTTAAACCACAGAGCCTAGGGCTTGCCGATCAGAAGGTCGGCGGTTCGAATCCCCGCAATGGGGTGATCTCCCGTTGCTCAGTCCCTGCTCCTGCCCACCTGGCAGTTCGAAAGCACGTCAAAGTGCAAGTAGATAAATAGGTACCGCTGCAGCAGGAAGGCAAACGGCGTTTCCGTGCGCTGCTCTGGTTCGCCAGAAGTGGCTTTGTCATGCTGGCCACATGACCTGGAAGCTGTACGCCGGCTCCCTCGGCCAGTAAAGCGAGATGAGTGCCTCAACCCCATAGTCGGACACGACTGGACCTAATGGTCAGGGGTCCCTTTACCTTTTAGGTATCTCAAGCCATTTGCGCATGTTGCCATGCAACCAGTCCATGCAGAATGTAGGCACCCTATATACAGAAATGAGCAAACCAGTGATATTTTAGGGAGCAGGCTAGCAGGTGGGGCCCATGACTTACATCATAGGAGCCTACACAACACAAAACACTGTTGCTGCATGTAGGTTTTATTTTATTTGTTTTTTATCTTATATTTTGGAAATGTACGTCTGGTTTTTTCCCCTTTAATTTTTTTGGGGGGCCCCCAAGAGAGTTGGGCCCTAAGCCATAGCTTGTTTAGCTTATATGTAAATCCAGCACTGCATGGACACACCCTCTGGTCTCGGGGCAGACCCGTAAAATAAATGCCTACCTCGGTGACGTCTGAATGCAGATTTTCATTTCCAGGACTCCTGAAAGCAACAGCACCTGCCTTCCTACTCCAGACTTTTGGGGCTGTAGGGTCTGCAATGTGCTTGTGTGGCAGTGGGAGGGGGTGGGTAGGAAATGTGACCCCCCCAATCCAAATTCTAGCCCCTTTCTTCTTCCATGTGGACGTTAATGCACTCCCTCAACTCAAGAAAGAACAAAGGTCTGGGCTTCCACAGTCAGCTTGGATAATAATAATAATAATAATAATAATAATAATAATAATAATTTATTATTTATACCCCGCCCATCTGGCTGGGTTTTCCAGTCACTCTGGGTGGCTTCCAACCGAATATTAAAAACAATTCAGCATCAAACATTAAAAACTTCCCAAAACAGGGCCACCTTCAGTTGTCTTTTAAAAGTAAAATAGTTGCTTATTGCCTTGACCTTTGCTGGGAGGGCGTTCCACAGGGCAGGCGCCACCACCGAGAAGGCCCTCTGCCTGGTTCCCTGTAGCTTTGCTTCTTGCAGTGAGGGAACCGCCAGAAGGCCCTCGGAGCTGGACCTCAGTGTCCTGGCTGGACGATGGGAGTGGAGACGCTCCTTCAGGTATACTGGACCGAGGCCGTTTAGGGCTTTAAAAGTCAGCACCAACACTTTGAATTGTGCTCGGAAACGTACTGGGAGCCAATGAAGATCTTTCAGGACCAGTGTTATATGGTCTCGGCGGCCACTCCCAGTCACTAGCTCAGTTGGTTAGAGCACGGTGCTGATAATGCCAAGGTTGCAGTTTCTATCCCCGTATGGGACAACTGCATGTGCCGGTCTTACAGGGGGTTGGACTAGGTGGTCCTCAGAGTCCCTTCCAACACTATGACAAGATCAGCATCCCCTGGATCTGGGGTTGCAAATGTCGTGCCCTCAGATGCCCCCTTGGCACCCACCAAGACCACCTGACTCCCCACTTTTAACGAAAGTTTTGGTGACCCCCCTCTTCATTTTTTTTGACTGTGTTTTGTTTTGGGGTGTATAGGTGTTTTGCCAGTTTTTTTTGGGGGGGGGGGCGCCACATGATTCTGAGAAAGAAAGTGCTTTTTTTGGTGCAATTACACAATGGCAGCGATGGCCACCAAAGTAGAAGGCTTTAAAAGAGGATTTTATGGATTCAAGGAAGAGGAGAGCGGTACCAGGGGCTATTAGGCATCATGGCACTGCTCTGCCTCCGCAGCTGGAGGCAGCGATGCTTCTGACTACCAGCTGCTGGAAACCACAGGAGGGAAGAGTCGCTCTTGAGTTCGAATCCTGCTTGCAGGTTTCCCACAGGTAACTGATTGGCTACTGTGGGAATAGGATAGTGGCCTGGATGGACCTGATTCAGCAGGCTCTGAGCATCACCAGTTTTTCTTCTGGGTAATGGTTATTTTTGTGGGCCTCTGCCAGCTTCTCAAAATGTCCATATTTGCCCCTCGGCCCCAAATAGGTTGGAGATGAAACCCCCATCCTAAATGTTCGAGGGAAAATGGAAGAATCCCAATAGTGTCTTTGCATCCAATGTGCAGACCAATTCTGGCGTGTGTGTGTACAGAATCAGGTCCGTCTGCAGCTTCCAGTCTCCAGTCTCTGTCCCCCCCCCCCCAGCATCTGTCTCTTGTTTCACTGGAAAATCCAATTCTTGGAGCCTGGCTGGCAAAGAGGAGGGAAAAGTATTGAGGGTCAAAGCAGCCAAGCTCTCCTTGTGCCGCAGCAGGGATGAAATCCGAGATCTGCGGACATTTGGTGATGCTTTTGCAGGAAATATTTGTGGGAATTGAAGCTCACCAGCTTCCTCCCATCTCTGCTCCTGATGTTCCTGTTCATGCTTAGCGGCAAGGTGAGGCCTTTATGCAAGGAGCAAAGAGTCTCGAATTAGAGAGCTCAGCCCCAGAGCATTTCTTGGCTGACCTGCAGAAGAAGCTCATGCAGGACAAAGGTTCAGAGCAAGGGAGGCAGCTAAAATTAGACGCTCTGCCAGCTTAAACTGAGAACTAGAAACTTGCGGCCGGAAAGTTAACCAGTTTGGTTCTCAATTTGCAAGGAGGGCAGAGGGGCCTCATCCTCCACTCTTGTCGTCTTTGGAAGATTATCGTCTTCCAAAGCAAACACTCTATTCTGAACTTAAAAATGGTAAGCGTAATGCTGGTGGGTCAACAAAGGAGGTTCAAAGACTCTCTCAAGGCAAATCTTTTAAAAATGTAGTACAGTCGTACCTCATGTTACGAATGCTTCATGTTGCGTTCGTCATGGGATACGAACGTGCCGAACCCGGAAATACCGGGATGGGTTACTTCCGGGTTCGGCGGTTCGCGCATGCACAGATGCACGCAGTGACGTCATACGCATGCACAGAAGTGCCGAATCGCGTCACGCACATGCACAGATGCGGTGCTTCATGTTGCGTACCTTTCAGGTTATGAACGGGGCTCCGGAATGGATCCCGTTCGTAACCAGAGGTACCACTGTATAAACACTGAGAACTGGGAAACACTGGCCTGCGAGCGCTCCAATTGGAGAACAGCCTTTACCAAAGGTGTCATGGGCTTTGAAGACGCTCAAACTCAGGACAAAAGGGAGGTAAGAGGTAAGAGGAAGGCACACTTGGCAAACCCTCACCGTGATCAACTCCTGCCCGGAAGCCAATGTCCCCACTGTGGAAGGATGTGTGGATCCAGAATTGACCTCCACAGTCAATTAAGACTGTTTTCATGGAAGACAATCTTACTTGGCTACGAGTGATTGCCAAAGAAAAACATCAACCATGCTGGAAAAAAGGGACTCAAAGGCCAGGACAGTTAGGGCACCAACTTGGCCACCACAATATATTGAGCCACCTGGGAAGGGCTATGACATGGGTCAAGGCTGGGAGAAAGGATCGTCAGCTTCCCCCTCTGCAGCCAGTAGGTCATTTTGACCGGTGGGGTTGTCCACACGCCAGCTTCCCAATGCATTTGGGCAGGGATTGGCTGTACTGCACCCAAAGCAGCGGGTTCAAATGCCAAGGAAAGGGATTTCATCTAGACTTTAGGAGGAACTTCCTGGTGGCGTTGGCTGTTTGACAGAGGAGCAGCCTGCAGTACAAGGAGCAGGACTCCTTGGGACAAATGACCTTTGAGGTATCTTGCAAGTGCATGGTTCTAGCTTCCAATTGGGGTAGGGCATTTTTTGAAAAAATAAAGAAAGAAATCTGATTAAAACTTGATCTGAAACTATCTTAATTTATTTTACTTTGGTAAAAACGAAAATAAATTTAATGAAGAATGAAGGAATGTTATTTAAAATGAATGTCGTCTAAAATGAAGGTGTTACACCTACATGGAACATTGGTTGGATTAACTCTTGTAAAATAAGAATATATAGGGTTCTGAGAAGAAGTGTCAATGTCTATAACTTATCTTTCTTTAGTTATAATTATGTACATTGCTAGTGGAGAGTGGTAATAGGGAAGTCAGCTACATATATATAATGTTTGTAACTTAGTTTCTTTTTCCAAAAGGAACGGTTAATGAAATTTTGATAATATTAGGATATATATTACTAATAATAATCTTGATTTGTCTATGAAATTATAAGTTTATGTGTGAAGATTATATTGTAAAAATTATAAGAATGACGTATTTTATTCTTAGTCTGTAGGTCTGTGTATTAGTTTGTATGTTTGTATGTCTGTATGTTTGTGTGTTTATTTTTCTTTATGTATGCAAAAATAAAATTAAAAAAAAGAAAGAAAGCATAGATAAACAAATCAGGTTTGTTTTATTTTCTCATGTGATGCTCATGCATTTTCCACATTTCATTCACATTTACACGCTTGACTAAAAACGAACAATTAAAAAAAGCTATTTTTTAAAAATATAAAAAGGCAGGGGGAACCCACACGTTTGGAATGACAGACTTCTTGCTGTTTAAACCAGTCACATTTTATACACCGGTGCAAATGAGATTTGATTCTTCTTTTCCGTCAACTGTTCCCCCCTGGAAAGCTACAATTCGCTTGGTGGGGGGCAGGGAGCAGAGATACATATTGCTGCCTTTCCCTCCTCAAGTAAAAGGGATGACATGTTGTCTCTGTGGTAAACACATAATCTGTTGAGCAAAGTTGGATTATCTTAAAAGTTCAAGCAAGCCGTGACATTCAGATGACGTGTGAATGTCGTCAGCAAGCGGAAGTGGGAGTGACTTTGTCTATGCGCACAAAACACCTGTGGAACTCCCTGCAGGTTTGTCCATAAGCGAAGCTCCTCATTCAAGAAGCAAATGCCCCGTCCCCTTGGGAGCAAATTGTCCGCCCTAACGACTTGAGTGCAAGGGGCTCTGAAGGAATTCCAGTTTGCCATGTGTAGAAGACACTCCCTGAAATGCAATATTCGCCACGGGAAGTTGCTTATCTGCACTGCTGTGGCCGATTCCCCCGTTACAAAGATGCACAGGTATTTGCGCTGCCAATATATGCAAACAGCATCGAGGGAATCAGAGGGTGAGGGACGTCTGGTTTAGTAGGACGTGAGAAAACAGACGCATCTCCGATGGTCCCCAGAGTCTTGGATGGCTTCTTCTAAAAGTCCAGGTCATCTTGATCAATCGCCTCTGAGCTCGCCTCCTTTTTAGGGACTGGGCCGCTTCCACCTTTGGTCTTGCCAGTTTTGGGTTTCTTCTTTGCCTGAGGGGATGCTCGGTCTTCTTCTCCCTCTTCCTCCTCCTCCTCCTCCTCCTCTTCACTATCTGGGTACATCATTGTAGGTTTGGCCTCTGCGTCGCCTTCTGCCTCTCCATCCTCACCACCACCACCACCACCGTCCTCTAATTCCTTACAGTCTTCTTCTTCTTCTTCGCCGCCATTCCCCTCCTCAGACCCTTTCTGGGATTGCTGGGAACAATTCCCCATAGAGGAGAAGGCGGAACTTTTTCTCTGCGTCTCGGCGCCTTCGGTGGCTCCTTCTTCCGTTTCTCTGGGGTCTTCACTGCCCTCGTCTGCCTCCGCTTCCTCGTCGTTCGCCTCTGCTTCATTTTCTCCTGCTTCTTCCACTTCTTCCGTTTCGCACCCTGCCTCTGGCTTGGCACCATCCTCATCCTCTTCTGCTGGTGCCTCAGAGACCTCGCCATCGTCAACATTTTCTGCACATTCAGGTTCATCTCCTTGGTTCTCTCCTTCAGCTGCCTCTGGATCGGCGGCTGCACCACCAGTTTCATCTTCTGTTTTAGGTTCCTCTGCAGCTTCTTCTTCTTCTTGTTCTTCGGCTACTGCCTCTTCTTCCTCATTCATTCCCTCCTCTACTTCGCTTTTGGCTCCCACTTCCTCATTTTCTTCTTCCATTGCAACCTCCTCTCCCCCCTCTTGTTCCTCTGCTTCCACCTCCTCTCCCCCTTCTTCCTCTTCCCTCTCCCTTCCCTTTCCCTCCTTTTCTCCTTCTCCTTCTCCTTCCTCCTCCTTTCCTTCTCCTTCCTCCTCCTTTCCTTCTCCTTCCTCCTCATTTTCTTCTACTTCCTCATTTTCTTCTGCTTCCTCCTCCTTTTCTTCATCTATTTCCTCTTCCTCCTCCCCCTTTTCTTCTACTTCCTCCCCATTTTCTTCTGCTTCCTCCTCCTTTTCCTCATGTACTTCCTCTTCCTCCTCCCCTTTTTCTTCTGCTTCCTCCTCTCCCTTTTCTTCTTCTTCCTTTTCTTCTACTTCCTCCCCGTTTTCTCCTGCTGCTTCCTCCTCTTTTTCTTCATTTACTTCCTCTTCCTCCTCCCCCTTTTCTTCTACTTCCTCCTCATTTTCTTCTACTTCCTCTCCCTTTTCTTCTACTTCCTCCCCCTTTTCTTCTTCTACTTCTTCCTCCTCCTCTCCCTTTTCATCTACTTCCTTCCCGTTTTCTTCTGCTGCTTCCTCCTCCTTTTCTTCATTTACTTCCTCTTCCTCCTCCCCCTTTTCTTCTACTTCCTTCTCATTTTCTTCTACTTCCTCCCCTTTTTGTTCTTCTACTTCTTCCCCCTTTTCTTCTACTTCCTCACCCTTTTCTTCTTCTACTTCCTCCTCCTCCTCTACTTCCTCTTCCCCCTTTTCTTCTACTTCCTCCTCTCCCTCTCCTCCTTCCTCTATTGCTTCCTCTTGTGCTTCCCCATCTACTTCTCCGTTCACAGTTTCCTCCCCCTCGGCTTCCTCGCAGTCCTGATTTTCTGATGCTTCTTCCTCCCCATCTGCTGGGGCTTCTGCTGCTCCACCTTCGGTCACTTCCTGCTCTACTTCTTCCTCATCAGCCAACACTTCCTGCTCTGCCCCAGCTTCAGTGGCCTCCCCTTCTGCCTCCTCTTCTGCAATGTCCTCTTCTGCCTTGCCTCTCTGCATCCTCAGGATTTGCTGGAGGTCAAAGGCCTTCACAATGGGGGCATTGGCTGCCACCACCGGCCCTCGAGACCGCAGGGCTTTGGCCTCCATCTTCTTCTGGAAGCAGGCATCGCAAGGGCAGTACTCCTCTTCCCCCGGGGGGTCACTTATATCGTCTCTAATGGTTGTACTGAAAAAATCTAATTCCTCATCTAATTCCCTTGTCTCGCGTGGCTTGCTGCGGTCATTGTAGAGGGACATTTTGTGAATGCTCTGCAAACGGCGCCTTCGGTTTTCCACTTGCAGGATGGAAGAATCGCGACGCAGCTGCTCATCCGGAGGCCTCGGGACCCTCCTGCCCGCCCGGCTTCTGATTTTCCCTAACTCTTTCTCGATGCTCTTTTGGATCCTCCGGCTCACTTCCTCTTTCAGCTGTGCAATCATCAAGTCCAACTCCTCACTATTTGGCAAGTTCCACTTCACCTTGAAATCATTCATGGCGCTGACATAGTGAGCCATGAATTCCTTCTCGATCTTCTTCAAAAGCTTTAGCACCCAAACTGGGTCGGGGTCGATAGATTTCTGTGGGGTGATGAGGGAAGCTTTTGCTGTGGGTTGGCGAGAAACTATGTTGCTGGATTCTGTGTCAGTTTCTGTCTCATCCACCAGCTGATTTTCGACACTCGCTTGCGGTTCGCTCTTATTTGTGTTTGGGTCGGGTTCAGCTGGACTGTTGCTTGGCTCTTCAGCATTCTCTTGATTATTACTTGGCTCTTCAGCCACTTCCTCACCATTCTCTTGATCGTCGCTTGGCTCTTCAGCAACTTCAACATTCTCTTGATCGTCGCTTGGCTCTTCAGCAACTTCAACATTCTCTTGATCATCGCTTGGCTCTTCAGCAACTTCAACATTCTCTTGATCATCGCTTGGCTCTTCAGCCACTTCAACATTCTCTTGATCATCGCTTGGCTCTTCAGCCACTTCAACATTCTCTTGATCATCGCTTGGCCCTTCAGCCACTTCAACATTCTCTTGATCATCGCTTGGCTCTTCAGCAACTTCAACATTCTCTTGATCGTCGCTTGGCTCTTCAGCCGCTTCATCACCATTCTCTTGATTGTTGCTTGGCTCTTCATCAGCTTCATCAGTGTTCTCTTGACTGGGACTCTCTTCTACTTCCTTGAGAGCGGGGTCCTCTTGGGTCTGCTCAACAGGGTCTACATCAGCATCATCAGCTTCTGCCTGCTCCACCTCTACATCTTCCTTTTCTTCTTCTCCAACAACTTCTTTATCTTCCTCCTCCTCCTCGCCAACGTCACTGCCCTGATTCTCCTTGGGTTCTGTCACCTTCTCTCCTCCAGTAGAGGCTGCCTTTTCTTCTCCTTCAGATTTTAAGCAAGGCTGGGAATGCTCCTCTTCCTCTTCCTCACTACAGCCTCCCTCTTGTTCTGCCTCCTCTTTCGCCTCTTCTTTGGTGGGTTTGGCTCCGTTCGTTTTCTCTGGCGACAAGGCGCAGTCTCGGGCACCAGCAACACTCCCCTCTCCTGAGCCTCCATCGCCACTGCTCACATCCACCCCAGAAGAGGACAAGGGTGTGAAGTCCCCATCTTTATGGTCCTTGAAAGTGGAGGGCACTTTTTCAGGGGCCTCTCCTTGGAGGCCTGAGCTCGTGCCACCTTTCTCTGACGCGCACCCAAACCAGAGAGCCTGGAAAATGTTCAAGAGCTCAGTGTACCTTGGCCTGTTCAGGCATTTGCTGGACTTGCTGGAGGGGTCCAGCTCTTCGTCAAGGATCTGCAGGCTAGCCAGGCACGTGATCAGAATGTTCGCCGAGTTGCTGAGCTTCCTGCCCATCGTAGGGGAGACTTCAGGCAAGCTGTGGGAACGGTCCAACTTGGCTTCTTGCTTGGAAGCCAGCAGCGCCTTCATGATCTGCACGGAGGTCTGGATGGTGCTGGGCAAGTCCTTTTTGTGGTTGTTCTGGCTGGAGATGACAGAGTGGTTGCATTCTGCTTGGCCTGCCTTAGCCTCTTCTGACACCGCTTTGGAAGCTGCCTCGCCACTGAGATCCTTGTCGGCTCCCTCCTCAACGGCCCCCTCAACGGCCCCCTCCTCAGCTGCCTCCTCGGCTGCCACTTCTTCCTCTTCCTCCTCCTCCTCCTCCTCCTCTTCTTTCTTTACTTCCGACTCCTCTCCCAACGATTCCTGGTTATTTGAGCAACTGGGCATTTCGGCACCCAGTTCTGTGCCGTCTCCGTCATCCTGCATCTCGCATTTCATCAGCAGAGTCTCCGAGGGGATATTCCGCAACCACTCATGCACAACTTCTTCTGGAGAGGCGTTGGGAAGAGAAGAAGGGATGACGTCCTCATCGCCTTCCACCACAGCCTCTCCTTGGCAGGATTCTGCCTCGTCATGCAGCGCTTCAGAAGGATCCCCCAGCCCATTCTCCACCTCCATTTCAGTGAGCTGCGAATGGGCTGCTTCCTCTTCCTCTTTGCTTGCCGTTGGCTCCGACTCAGCGGCGCTGGCATTGTTAGATTTCTTCTTCAGCACCGCAGACCGGCTTTTTTTGATGCTCGGCCTCCCTTTCGGGGGAGCTGGACAGTGCAAACTGTACATGGACGCAGACTCGGACGCCAAAGCTTGGCTAGAGTGTTCCGTGTTGGCATGGAGGCTGCTCTTCTTCCTCCTCAGCTTCGAGGACTGCGCCACGCTCGACTGCGATCCAGCATGCTCGCTCCTCCCCGACGCCTCTGTCTCTGCGCATTTACTCTCCGAATGGGAAGACACAATCGACTGGATGCTCCCAAGGCCATTGTTTCTCGCTGCCGCCGTGCAGCCGCATTTGGAGCACGTGGATTCAAACACGCTCCCTGGCCTTGATGCTTTGCCAGTTCCATTTTTCCCGTTGGAATTGGAGAAGCTGGAGCCAGGAGATGATTCCTTGCTGGAGGAATCCGGCTGGCCTCCCTTCTGGATGCTCTTGGAGGACTGGCTGCAATGTCCGGAAGAGCTGCCTGCACTCTCCACATTGTTGGCGGGAGGTGCCGCCGCTTCGCTTAAGGACGACACGTTGGAACGAGGAGAGCTTGAGTCGTGAGATGCATGGCCTTCTCCCTCTCTTCCCTCCATTTCTGGGGAGCTGTTGGAGTAGCAAGAGGCCCTGCTGCCCGACTGTGCATCTTCTGCATGCAGAGACCTTTTTGTCCTCTTTTTCTTGATGGTGGACACCCTGGAGACTTTGGCGCCTGCCTCTCGGTGACTGTGGCTGTGCTTGCTCCTCCTGGAGCAAGAGGAAGCCGTCGCGCTGCACACCTGTGTTTCGTTGCTGTCTCCTCTCTGGCTATTCCCATCGCAAGCTTTGGAACGGAAGGACCGTTCTGTGGAGCACCTCCCACCCTCGCTGACATCATCCCTGACCGATTGGTTGGATGCCACGTTTTCCAAGGTGGAATGAACTTCGCTGGTTTCCTCTCGTTCCTTGTCCGCCTCTTCCTCCAAGGAGAACGAAGAGATCGGCTGAGCGTCTTCTGAAGGCTCATCTGGGTCGTCCCTTGTCTCAGGTGTTGTACGCTGAACGGATTGGCTGCAGGCGCTCTTTGGAGAGGACGGGCAGCTGGCCTCCTCCAATTCGACCTCTTCCCTTGCCATGATGCTACGGGAGGAGATGGTTCTCACCACGCTGCTGCTCTCCTCGCACACTTTGATCTGGCTTTCCGCGGAACAGCGAGACGATTTCGACCTGCTGCTCCCCGCCCTGCTGCCGTTGCCCTCCGTTCCTTCTGTGGTCGCCATGGAATTGTCCTCGTTTTGGGAACTGGCTAAGCAAGCTGCGGAATCCATTTCCACCGGTGACCCCCTTTTGCTCGTGTTGCTCTGGCCGTGTCGACAACGGCATTTTTGGACCGCGCGGTATTCTACCCTGTTCTCTACAGTCTCTGAGTAACAAGAGGATTCCCGTACGACATGCTTGGAATATTCTTCTCCGCTGGACGAGGTATGGCTGCTCTCGACGGAGGCCGTCTTTTTGCGGACGACCCTACGGTGGGACGACGTGCTCGAGCAAGAAGAGTGGGTGTACCAGGTGTTCTTGACCCATGGCTCCTCTTTCTGGGAAGCATGCATGGGGTTCTTCCAAATGTCATAGTCTTTGCACGGCTTGCCGCAATTGCGGCAACACGCCTCCTCATTTTCGGACACGTCAAGGTTCGAGATGTAGGAATCGGCATCGCAGGGATATAATGAATCGTCCACCTCAGAGCTGGCCCCCGGGTTCTCTTTCTCTGCGGGGTCTGTTCCATTGTCTTCGTCTATGCCCATCTCTTCACAGGGCACCTTGCCCCTCAGACTGGACTTCTTGATATGTGTGGACCACTGGAGCGTCTCATCGTTGAGCAGGCGGAAGCGGACTTTCATCTCAACGGACAGGCTGCCATCTTTGTTCACGTGCACCCTCTTCTCAATGTCATCGTTGACCAAGGAATGGACCAGGTTGCCCGCTTTGGAGTGCGGGCAGTGGCTCAAGCAGGGGGCGCCATTCTCCGGCGATGTCGTGAGGCCATTGGGATAGGATTTTTCCGATGACAAAGAGAATCTCGTGGAGCGATTGCTCAAGGCCGACCGCGGGTGAATCACACTCTTCTTGGCTTTGAGTCCAAAGTTCACTGGAGTTTGAGGGAGATGGGGGTGTTGAGGAAACACAAAAAGGGAAATTATAAGGAATTATGCCAAGCGTACAGCGGCACTTAAGATAGTAAACTGGGAGCTCAGTGATATTATTATTATTATTATTACTACTACTACCTGCCCTTTGCCATAAGGTCCCAATGTGGCTTACAACATCAAAACAACATCAAAAACAATTTAAAACAACCCACAAGTATCATCTGTTCACAATCGGATCCCAGAAGGCAGACTATACCTTAGTAAAAGTAACATACTTGCTGGAGTCTATTCCATATCTCCCTGTATATTTTCATGCTTTCTTCATGAGGAGAATACAGCTCCCCTGATCCAAAAATACTGACATAGGTGGGTTGGTTTGCCACCCATAACACTTGTGGTCTCAACAAATAACTTGGCTACATTTTGTCCGTTCGTTAAATCCTTAATTGTGTTTGGACCAGATTGGTATCACCCTATTAGGTTGCCTAACATGCTAGTAGTATAAACTAAAAATTCATTATAAAAAATAAATGGTGATAGTTCTGTGCATACAGTATCTTTTATTTAAATTACTTCGTCTAAGGTGGCAGATATTGGCAACGTATTGCTTATGCCTCCCCTCTCCCACTGCTCTTCCTGATATCACGTCAGCATTTAAACAAACGGAATTCATTTCAGCCAGGATAAGTTAAATGGAACCTCCATGGTCAGGGGCAGTGTACCTTGGCTTCCCAGATGCTGGAATATAACCAAGCGTTTCCCAAGGCATCTGAGTGGCCGCTGACTGCAGTCTGAATACAGACCTACATGGATCCTCATTCTGATCCAGAAAGGCCATCCAGATTTTGTCACCCCACCCTGAGACCTTTGGAAGGGGTGGGCGATCAATATTCGTTTTCCGGAAAAAGAACAGACTGCTTCCAAACCACCAACCCAAATCCAGCCACCTGCCCTCTTTCTTACTTTCGTGGTTTTCGCCAACGTTGCCTCTGCTGTTGGACTGTGAAGGCAGGCCGGGCAGCTTCTCTGAGGAGGGCTTCCTGGTGTTTTCCACCACGATGGGCTTGAAGGGCTCTCTCCCCACACAGACGAGGATATTGGGGCAGTGCAGAAGAGCTTGCATGTTGTCGATCTGGAGGGGAGGCAAGCGCAGCAGACGTCAAAACTGGACTTATCTTACACATCACTTGGGAAGGCAGGCGAACTAATGCCAGTGTACTGGAAGAGGCAAAGATCACCAGTTGCCGAAGCAATGGTTCTTCAACATCAACTTTGTTGGACTGTGTTGGTCTGCCGTAGTCGAAACAAAATAAAAAATTAAAAAAAATCCTTCCAGTAGCACCTTAAAAAGATAAAGGGACCCCTGACCCATTAGGTCCAGTCGTGTCCGACTCTGGGGTTGCAGCGCTCATCTTGCTTTATTGGCCGAGAGCCGGCGTACAGCTTCCAGGTCATGTGGCCAGCATGACTAAGCCGCTTCTGGCGAACCAGAGCAGCGCACGGAAACACCGTTTACCTTCCCGCCAGAGTGGTTCCTATTTATCTACTTGCACTTTGACGTGCTTTTGAACTGCTAGGTGGGCAGGAGCTGGGACCGAGCAACGGGAGCTCACCCCGTCGCAGGGATTCGAACTGCCGACCTTCCGATCAGCAAGTCCTAGGCTCTGTGGTTTAACCCACAGCGCCACATTGGTATGATAATAATAATAATAATAATAATAATAATAATAATAATAATAATAATAATTTTATTATTTGTATCCTGCCCATCTGGCCGGGTCTCCCCAGCCACTCTGGGCGGCCTCCAACAGATATTAAAATACATTAAAATACCACAGGTTAAAAACTTCCCTAAATAGAGACCAACTAAGTTTGTTATTGGTATGAGCTTTCGTGTGCATGCACACTTCTTCAGATACCAGGTATCTTCAGGTATCTGAAGAAGTGTGCATGCACACGAAAGCTCATACCAATAACAAACTTAGTTGGTCTCTAAGGTGCTACTGGAAGGAATTTTTTGTTGGACTGGTCATGTTGTGCAGATGCCTGATGATCGTCTTCCAAAGCGACTACTCTATTCTGAGCTTAAAAATGGAAAGTGTAATGCCGGTGGCATTTTTTTTTTAATTAATTTTTTAACATTTTTTTAACTTTATTGAAAAAAAAGAGATAATAGACACACACACACACAAACCCCACACCTCGCAAAGTGGCACCATCAGAGGGGGGGTGACACTTTTTAATTTAATTTTATTTTTTTAAAAATTAAAGTGGGGGGGGGGCTGACAAAAAAAATTCCGCCCCAGGTACCACCTGGGCTTGCTACGCCTCTGCCTTTACCTTTACCTTTATTACATGTTCAAATAACATTGCACATTTAAATCACTGTAACCTGCCCTGGGATCTTCTGGGGAAAGGTGTGGAAGTAAAATTACGATGATAATAATACTATTAAAGGGGGGGAATCACCATTTAATTCAGAAAGTTTGGGGGAAATGTGAACTGAAATTTAGAGTAGCTAACAGTTGCAGGGAGAAGGTCAGGCAGGAGAAAGCTCAGAATGAGCTCAGGTTTGCAAGAAAGGTTAGAAATAATCATGGGCGTAGCCAGGATTTTTGTTGGGGGGGGCAGAACCTCAGTTACCTATGTATTTATATTGATTTTTATTTATTAGGGGGCAGCTGCCCCCCTCTTGGCTATGCCCATGGATTAAAATTAAAGGTTTATTTGGCTATGTCCGAAGCAAAAGGAAGAAGAATCAAATGGTTTTCTGCGTGGAGAATTCTTTGAATCTGTCTTCACCCAAAAGGAACACAATTCCCAACCTGGTGATAACAGAATAAATGATGTAAGGAGGGAGCTGTGGCCCAAGATAGGAAAAGAGGTGATAAGGGAACACCTAGAGCTACTTTTAATTAATTCAAATCTCCAGAGCCTGGTGAGATGCACCCAGGTTTACTAAAGGAGCTTGCGGATGTAATCTCAAAGCCTCTGTCTATAATCTTGGAGGATTCTTGGAGAACAGGTGAGGTCCCTGCAGAATGGAGGCAGGTAAATATTGTTCTGCACCTAGGCAGGAAGAACCAGATGCACAAATATAAGATGGGGGGGGGGGACACCTGGTTTGTCAGCAGTGCATGTAGACCACAAGCTTAACATGAGTCAACAGTGTGATGCAGCAGGAAAACAGTGATAGTCTAGGCTGCATCGGCAGAGGTCTAGTGTCCAGATTAAGGTACTTGTTATGTACTGAGCTGAATCCTAGAACAATAGGATCCAAAATGCAGCAGTCTGATTGGTCCGCAGGAGCCACCCAATCCAGCTCCAGGTGGAAGTGAATCAGCGACCTGATTGGCCTTCAAGAGCAGCCAATCAGGCTCCTGGATGAAGTGAATCCGCAACCTGATTGGCCTACAGGAGTAGCCCGGAATTAGCCAATCACATGGGCCCCATTGTGTAAATCAGTGTTTCCCAACCAGTGTGCCTCCAGATGTTTTGGGACTACAATTCCCATCATCCCTGACCACTGGTATTGCTAGCGAGGGATGATGGGAGTTGTAGTCCCAAAACATCTGGAGGCACACTGGTTGAGAAACACTGGTGTAAATAATGTATATATATAGCAGACGTTTTGGGGAAAGATTCATTCCTTGCTACTATGAGCTGAATAAAGAGCATGAAGTTCACACTTGACACCGAGTATATTTTCAGTACTGTGGTCAGACCACACCTGGAATAATGTGTCCAGTTCTGGGCAGCGCAGGTTAAGAAGGATATTGACAATAATTCTATGACAAGCTGGAACATGTACAAATGAGGGCAACCCAAATGATCAATGGTCTGGAAACCAAGCCTCATGAGGAGCAGTTGAGGGAGTTGGGTATGCTGCTACGTTGAGTAGGAAACGGATTAATGGATTTGAATTACAAGAAAGGTGATTCTGACTCAACATCAGGGAGAACTAGATGACTCTTGGGGTCCCTTCCGTCTCTACAATTCTATGGGTCAATTCTGTGACCCACCGAGATTTACCACTCAACCGAGCAAAGAGATAAACGGGCCCTCCGCCTTCCCTATTTCACAAGCACCAGGAAGGAACATTCCAAGATTCTGTGACTGTTGGGACTACGGGGGAAACGGCTCTTGCGAAGTGAGCTGGGGAGAGGAGTTTGGGAGCTGGACGAAGGAGAAAGGAAGAGGAGGTGAGTTGAAAAGTAGAAGGTAAATGTCAATATAAGCTGTGCTTGTGTGAACACATTGACAAGCCCCTCACAAGGGAAGCTGTGGCGTTCCAGATGTTGCTGGCCTCCATCTCCCATCAGCCAGCACAGCCAGTGATAAAGGCAGTTGTTCTCTAGTAGGCTACCATCTGGAGAACCTCTGATCCCCCATCTCCAGATGTCTTTGGGGTCCTGTTGTGTTCTCAGCAAAGGGGAGGAGACAAATTCACCCAGTGCTCTACCAGCTGCACTGGCTCCTGGTGGAGTACAGGGTCAGGTTTAAGGTGCTGGTTTTGACCTTTAAAGCCCTATGCGGCCTAGGACCCTTGTACCTAAGGGACCGCCTCTCCTGGTATGCCCCGTGTAGGACCTTAAGGTCCTCAAATAATAACATTTTGGAGGTCCCGAGCCACAAGGATGCTAGGCTGGCCTCAACTAGGGCCAGGGCCTTCTCAGTACTGGCCCCGACTTGGTGGAACGGTCTGTCGCAAGAGACCAGGGACCTGCGGGATTTGGCATCTTTCCGCAGGGGCTGCAAGACGGAGCTGTTCCGCCTGGCCTTTGGGTTGGTTTCAGTTTATCCCTGATGTTTCATTCCTTTATGGTTTGATTGGTGGGCTACTTAAAAATGAGGCTGCATTTTAAACTTCAAATCGTATTTTAACCTGCATTTTAATTGATTGTTTTGTATGTTTTGTTGTGATTTTATTGGTGTTAGCCGCTCTGAGCCCGGTCTTGGCTGGGAAGGGCGGGGTATAAATAAAAAATTATTATTATTATTATAAATGAAGAAGCAAACAAGAAGGTATGCTCTCCTTGAAGGACCAAATACATACACAGACCCTTGTCAAATTTAGAAAAATGAAGAGGAGGCACGGGAGATCAGGATTGTATCCTCTGGTTAGCCACTGACCTCCATGTTTTCTGGGTCCCATATATGCCAGGCAAGAAATTTTGGCACCTGAAGCGAATCACAAAATGGCAGCACTCTCCCCACCAGGAAAGAAGAGGTGAATGGAGATCTATATTAGGAACATGGGGGGAATGAAGATCTAGATCAGGATTTCTGCCCCTGGGGATCTTGTAGCCTGAGGCAGTTGCCTCAGCTTGCCTCATGGATGGGTTGACTTTGAAGCCAGGCCTTCTGTTCTGACACAAACTGATTTAAGAGCCAGTATGGTGTGAAAGATGGACTTAGGCCACATCCACACCATTTTATTTTGTTTCACTTTTAATTTCTTTCTATATTACTATGCATGAGGCAGTTCACAAGCTGAAAAGGCAGCAAAACATAAACTGTCACACATCTTATAGCAATCTGATCCAATACGAATAAATCATAATAAAAATATGACTTAAAGTAAACAACTTTTATCAAATAAAGTAATATACAACAATCCATTAAAATATACCCAATAAAATTAACACACAACATACAACATATCAACAAATAAACAAACAGAAATTCACTCTCAACAATTACAATATATCGTTATTAGATTATAATCAATAAAAACAACCACAAAATTACAATTAAAAAAATCCCAATGCATTTTTTAAAAAACCATGTAAAAAGACTGAATTGAGCAAGAAGGTTACATAGCTTATAAAATTATTATTATTATTTAAAAAAAAGATTAAGCACATTTAAAGCACCATGATTTAACGCACTTCAAATAGTCATGGCTTCCCACAAAGAATTCTGGGAGCTGTAGTTTCTTAAGGTTTCTGAGAAATGCTAGGAGTCCCCCATTCCCTTCACGGAGGGGTTTAACAATCAACACCTCTTCACAGGGAACTCTGGAAATTGTAGCTTTGGAAGGGAAATAGGAGAACCTTAATGATTCTCAGCCGTACCCTTAACAAACTACAGTGCGCCGAAAATGACGCTTGTGCATGTGCACAAGCTATTTCTGGCGCTCCGCCGACCCGGAAGTGGGCAGCCGCGCCGGTAAGAGCAGGCGGCGGCAGCGGGTGGCGAGGGTTGCCAAGGGCCGGATAAATGAGCCCCTCGGGCCGTATCTGGCCCCTGGGCCGTAGTTTGGGGACATCTGGTGTAGAGTACACATGGTTTGGACCGAAGCGGCCAAGACAGGCTATTCTTTTATGAAGTGCTCTGCGTCACAAAGACTCACCCTCTTCCCGTCCAACGTGTACAGCTTCTTCACCGTGAACTGCATGATCTCCGAAATCTCGTCCAAGAGAGTCTTGAAGCTCCGCGCGTTCCTGCGGTTGAGGATTATCGGCCTCCTGGTGGCCACATCCCCGTTCTTAACCAGAGTGACTTTCTTGGGTATCCGCGGGCTCTGCTGGGTGAAAGCGGCCGAGTGGTCTTCGCGCTTGATGTCTTGGGCTGCCCTCCGCAACGCGCTGGCCGGGTGGCTGACCTTCTGAGGAACTGCCCTCCGGCCGGCGGGACCAATGCTGATGGGCGTGACGTATTTCTTATCGGAGCACAGGTAACACCCTCCGTCCTCCAGCTGGTCCAGGGTGCTGATGCAGTGTATCCCCCGCGGCGTCGTGATGGTCCGCACCCCGAAAGGCAGAGGGACCCTGTGGGAGAGGTCGTCCATCAGGGCGTTGAAGCTCTTGAAGCTGCGCTGGTTGATGGCCATCTTGACCCCTCCAAACTGAGGGTCCCCGCTCTTATAAAATGTTATCTTCTTGGCAGGGGGGACCTGGGTGAAGGCATTGGTCCGAGCCACGGGGGGAAGGGGCTGTTCATAGTTGTAGGGGCTGGCGGCGGAGAGGGGGTCAGCGGGCTCCTGCGTCATCCTGACGAACGCTTAGAGGTAACTGCAAGGCGAGAACAAGAGGTGTCTATGAATCGTATGGTTTATATTTGCTAAAACACACACACACACACACACACACACACACACGGGCCCATTAGGGTCAGGAGCGAGGCAGCAGTAAATCTCACTGTGCAAAGAGGAGTTAACTCTTTATTTGCAAGAACACCATCTGCACAGACCAGGCAGAGGGACCAGGCAGAGTGACAGCAGCTCATCCCCACTAGGTCTTGCCCCATAGAATAATAATAATAATAATAATAATAATAATAATAATAATAATAATAATAAATTTATTATTTGTACCCCACCCATCTGGCCGAGTTTCCCCAGCCACTCTGGGCGGCTCCCAATCAAGTGTTAAAACAATACAGCGTTAAATATTAAAAACTTCCCTGAACAGGGCTGCCTTCAGATGTCTCTTAAAAATAGGATAGCTGCTTATTTCCTTGACCTCTGATGGGAGGGTGTTTCACAGGGCGGGCGCCACTACCGAGAAGGCCCTCTGTCTGGTTCCCTGTAACCTCACTTCTCGCAATGAGGGAACCGCCAGAAGGCCCTCGGCGCTGGATCTCAGTGTCCGGGCTGAACGATGGGGGTGGAGACGCTCCTTCAGGTATACTGGGCCGAGGTCATTTAGGGCATTAAAGGTCAGCACCAACACTTTGAATTGTGCTCGGAAACGTACTGGGAGCCAATGTAGATCTCTCAGGACCGGTGTTATGTGGTCCCGGCGGCCACTCCCAGTCACCAGTCTAGCTGCTGCATTCTGGATTAATTGCAGTTTCCGGGTCACCTTCAAAGGTAGCCCCACATAGAGCGCATTGCAGTAGTACAAGTTGCCAAGACTGAAAGTCCCCGTCACCCCAAAACCATTTAAGTCCCCTTCTCTCCAGGGTTTTCCCCCAAGCAATCAGGGACTGTGCCTGCATGAAGCCAACCTCTCCTCTGCCCCTTTTATACCTCTACTGGTTCTGGGAGCTTGTTGCAGCAGGAGGGGAAGAAACCTCTGATTTTGCACCAGCCTGACTCATTTCTGCCTCTTGGCCTCCCACCTGCCCTGTTTTACCTTCTGCCTCTGATTCTGGACTTCTCTCTGCTACAGACTCTCCCAGCTCACTAAGCCCTGTTTGCTCTTCAGCTTCTGACACTTCTTCTTCCCAGTCTTCTCCCTCTGACCACTCGTTGTCATCCCACCACTGCTCCCTGGACTCTGAACCTCCTCCCCTTGGGGGATCCCCATTTGGGTATGGAGTTAAGTGGCCTGGGGAGAGTTCTTAGGACCAGAGGAAGAGACATGGAGGGCTGTATTTGGCCCATGAAATCCCCCCTCGCATGTCCTCATGCAACCAGTTACTCTCTTGCCAAGTTAGGCAGAACACCTGCTGTAAGAGTTTCCGGAGTGGCTGTTTGACAACTCTCCCAGTGGGAGGGTAAAAGGTAAAGGCAAAGGACCCCTGGATGGTTAAGTCCAGTCAAAGGCGACTATGGGGTCATCTCGCTTTTCAGGCCAGAGTTTGTCCACAGACAGTTTTCTGGGTCATGTGGCCAGCATGACTAAACCGCTACCGGTGCACGGAGGACCGTGACTAGTGCCAGAGCACACGGAAACGCCGTTTGCCTTCCCGCCACAGTGGTACCTATTTATCTACTTGCACTGCTGTGCTTTCAAACTGCTAGGTTGGCAGGAGCTGGGACAGAGCAACTGGAGCTCACCCCGTCACAGGGATTCGAACCGCCGACCTTCTGATCAGCAAGCCCAAGAGGCTTAGTGGTTTAGAGCACAGTGCCACCCCACCTGTGTCCCAGTGGAGGACATCCCATTTTGAGGCTGCTACTTCTCCTCGCTCCTGCTTTGAACCCTGATATCTCACCATTGGCCAGCCACTCTGGGAGGCTTCCAACATATATAAAAACATAATAAAGCATAATAAAACATTACACATTAAAAAGCTTCCGTATACAGATGCCTTCAGATGTCTTCTAAAGGTTACATAGTTACTCCTTAACATCTGATGGGTGGGCATTCCACAGGGTGGGTGCCACTACCGAGAAGGCCCTCTGCCTGGTTCCCTCTTCCCAGGAAACTTCCAGCGTGTGGTTAGGATGGGGCTAAGGGTTTTTTGTCAAAGCCTTCTTAGAAAATAGGAGTTTGCAATAAGAATATGAAGAGAGGGGTCTCGAGAAAATAGGAGATAAATCAAAAGGTGAAACATAAAATCCTAAACGTTATCATTAAATCTGTGCTTCAAGATCCTATGTCTCTTTTTCTACACCAGAGGCCCTCAATACCAGAGCCAGCGTGGTGTAGTGGTTAAGAGCGGTAGACTCGTAATCTGGTGAACAGGGTTCGCGTCTCCCCTCCTCCACATGCAGCTGCTGGGTGACCTTGGGCTAGTCCCACTTCTCTGAAGTCTCTCAGCCCCACTCACCTCACAGAGTGTTTGTTGTGGGGGAGGAAGGGAAAGGAGAATGTGAGCCGCTTGGAGACTCCTTCAGGTAGTGATAAAGCGGGATGTCAAATCCAAACTCTTCTTCTTCAATATGCGACTGGCAGCCACCCAGAATAGGCACCAATTACTAGGGGCCCCTAAAATATTTGAGGGGGGGCCACACCACCCAAAAAAAAAAGGTTGCTGGGCATTGCTATTTCAATGATGTGTATGTGCCCTGCCATGGCATTGATTATGTGGGGCAGGCTTTACCCCTCAATATTTTATTCATTTTGGTACCCCTGCCACCCACAAGTCTCGTTCAGGTGACTGGTGGAAAAGGCTGCAGAACAGCCGGGAATAATGTGTGCTTTTTCTGACGACAGAGATCACGGTTCGTTTTGACAGGGGCCAGATTACCGGGTAGGCTAGCAACGCCCTAGCTGACAGCTTGGGTTTTTCAGTCCAAATCTAGTAATGGATGCTGAAACCGACCCGAGGCTAATGCTGAAAAAACGTTGTGCCTGCTTTCACAGAACCTTCCTTGCAAAAACAAGCACATCCATTGCACTAGAAAGCATGGATAGGTCCAAGGGCGCTGTCTAGCCTTTTGGGTGCTCGTTGAAAACCAGGAAGCTTTATAATAATATTAAAAATGGTAAGCGTAATACTGGTGGTCAACAAAAGAGGCTCAAAGACTCTCTCAAGGCAAATCTTTAAAAATGTAGTATAAAAACCGACAACTGGTAAACACTGGCCTGTGAGTGCTCCAGTTGGAGAACAGCCTTTACCAAAGGTGTCATGGGCTTTGAAGACGCTCGAACTCAGGACGAAAGGAAGAAATGTGCTAAGAGGAAGGCACGCTTGGCAAACCCTCGCCATGATCAACTCCCGCCCGGAAACCTATGTCCCCACTGTGGAAGGACGTGTGGATCCAGAATTGGCCTCCACAGTCACTTACGGACTCACTCTTAAGACCATGTTCATGGAAGACAATCTTACTTGGCTATGAGTGATCGCGTAATAATAATAATAATAATAATAATAATAATAAATCATGCCCTAGCCACTCTGAGCTGCTTCCAGCATATACAGAAACATAATAAAACATCCAACATTGAGAACTTCCCTATACAGGGCTGCCTTCAGATGTCTTCTAAAGGTTGTATAGTTAACTTATCTCCTTGACATCCGATGGGAGGGCGTTCCACAGGGTGGGCGCCACTACCGAGAAGGCCCTCTTCCCGGTTCCCACAGGTATCCCTCTCCCCCAGAACCAAGATGGGTTGGCGCATCAGGAAACCCTTTCCATCTCACAACTATGGGTGTGTTTGGGGGTAGGTCAAATAAGGTGGGATAACAGGAGGAAAAGCCATGCCAAGGATTCTGGGGTTTGGGGGTGGGTGACATAACAGGGGCCACAACCCAAACGCAAGGCAGGCAGGTAGGTATACAACTCCGGATCACAAGCAGGGCAAATATACGTGCCTGTACTTACATGAGTTGGCTTCATGCTTTTTTTGGGTGGTCCGCAGTCCCTCGTTCCTTTCCGCTGCCCAGTGAAGGGACCAGCAGTTAAGTAAAATGTCCGCAGGCACTGCCGCTCGCCCTGCCCTCGAAATAACTGAGCATGCAGCTCCCAGGGTTAATCGGGACATTGCTGCTAACATTAGACAGCAAAGCCATGTAATCGCTTCGGGAAGGTATTCAAAGACACCTTCAACTTTGGAGGCAGCTGATACTGCTGGTGCTCTCTCTCTCTCTCTCTCTCTCTCTCTCTCTCTCTCTCTCTCTCTCTCCCTCTCTCTCTCTCTCTCCCCCCTCTCTCTCACACACCTTGCTCTGGTGCAGAATCAAAGAATCATAGAATTGCAGAGTTGGAAGGGACCCCGAAGGGTCATCCAGTCCAACCCCCTGCCACGCAGGAGTCACAGCTAAAGCATCCGTGACAGATGGCTTTCCAACTTCTGCTTTAAAACTGCCAATGAGGGAAGGGAGTCTGTTCCACGGTTGGACAGTCTTACTGTTGGAAAGTCTTTCCTGATTTTAGTCATAGAGTTGGAAGGGACACCCAAAGTCATCTAGTCCAACCCCCCCCCCACAATGCAGGAATCTTTTAGTGGGACAATGATGCGTGGTAGGAAGGAGAAGACTGGGAGGAGGTAACAGGGCTTAGAGACCTGGGAGAGTCTGTGGCAGAGAGAAGTTCAGGATCAGAGGCAGAAGCTAAAGCAGGAGAGGGGGAGGAGGGAGGCCAAGAATCATAGAATCGTAGAGTTGGAAGGGACCCCAAGGGTCATCTAGACCAACCCCCTGCAATGCAGGAATCTCAGCTAAAGCATCCATGGCAGATGGCCATCCAACCTCTGTTTAAAAACCTCCAAGGAAGGAGAGTCAGGCAGAGGTGAGTCAGGCTGGGGATGAGTCAAGGGTGTCTTCCCCTCCTGCTGCAACAAGCTCTCCCGCCCTGTCTCCCAGAACCAGAAGAGGGCTGAAATGAGTGGAGCAGTGACAAGCTGCATGCAGGCACAGTCTCTGCTTGGGAAAAGCCTTGGAGAGGAGGGGACGTAGACGGCTGTGGGGAGGTAGGGACTTTCTTGTCTTGGCAACTGATTTCATGCAGTAAGACCCATGGGGAATGGGCTGCTGTGCTCAGCCAATTCTGTGAAGATTATGTTTCTGCTAATAAACAACATTCAACGGAGTGATTTAGTCGTACCTTGGATCTCGAACGCCTTCGCTCCCGAACAAATCGGCTCCCGAACAATCAAAACCCGGAAGTGAGTGTTCTGGTTTTCAAACGATTTTTGGAAGCTGAACGCCCGATAGGGCTTCCGTGGCTTCTGATTGGCTGCAGGAGCTTCCTGCAGCCAATTGGAAGCCGCACATTGGTTTTCGAACGTTTTGGAAGTCAAACGGACTTCCACAACGGATTCTGTTTGACTTCCAAGGTACGACTGTACTGCCGGCTCGCTCTTTGACATTGTACTAGTTCTTATACACAGTGGCCCACTCTATCGTCCAACCAGGCAAGGAAAAGACATTATCATTGTTTGAGGGAACAGGCCAGCCAGGCCTGGATGACTGCATTCGGCCCCCGATCTGATTGATTTATTAGATTTCCTTTCCGCTTTTAATTCAAATGATTCCCAAAGCGGCTTACAAACAATGAATAGCAATGGTATGATAGCTCATAACAGAACAGCACAAATACAGCACAAATCGTACGGAATAATAAACAAATTGTAAAAGAAACAATTGCAATCTGTGAAACACTGTTAATGAAGCAGTAACTAAAAAAATAAGCTAAACATCACAATTAAAGCAAAAGTCATATTATACGATCCCACCTAACTGTGTTAAAGATACATACACATAAGAAGAAGAAGAGTTTGGATTTGATATCCTGCTTTATCACAATAGGGACCCAGGTGGCGCTGTGGGTTAAACCACAGAGCCTAGGGCTTGCCGATCAGAAGGTCGGCGGTTCAAATCCCTGCGACAGGGTGAGCTCCCGTTGCTCGGTCCTAGCTCCTGCCAACCTAGCAGTTCAAAAGCACATCGAAGTGCAAGTAGATAAATAGGAACCGCTCTGGCGGGAAAGTAAACAGTGTTTCCGTGTGCTGCTCTGGTTTGCCAGAAGCGGCTTAGTCATGCTGGCCACATGACCTGGAAGCTGTACGCCGGCTCCCTCGGCCAATAAAGCGAGATGAGCGCGCAACCCCAGAGTCAGACACGACTGGACCTAATGGTCAGGGGTTCCTTTACCTACCTTTACCTTTATCACTACCCGAAGGAATCTCAAAGGGTTAACAATCTCCTTTCCCTTCCTCCCCCACAACAAACACTCTGTGAGGTGAGTGGGGCTGAGAGACTTCAGAGAAGTGTGACTAGCCCAAGGTCACCCAGCAGCTGCATGTGGAGGAGCGGGGAAGCGAACCCGGTTCACCAGATTACGAGTCCACCGCTCTTAACCACTCCACCACACTGGCTCTCTTATAATGCTTATAGCAGCAGCAGCTCCCTTCTGAAGCTTCCTTGGGCTGGAGGTGGGACAGCACAGGTCCAAACCAACCACCACCTGATGGCAAACAGGGTCTCTCTCCCCTCCCAGGTCTTCCTCTGGAAACTGCTCCCTTAGGAAGGCTCCTAGGGCTGGAGGCGGGGGCAAGGCAGGTGGGGAAAGACATTACCTGGTGGCCAGCACAAAACCTCCCTCCCCTCTCCTGGGGCCTGAGGTTCTCGGTCCCCATACGGACCGGCAGCCACTCTCTGGAATTTCAAACAGGTCTCTCCAAGCCATGCCCAGAGATGCCAAGGGTTGAACCAAAGGTTGACCCTCTACCACTGAGCTACAGCCCTTCCCTGTCAGCAGATGCTTCTGGGATAACTCTACTGCAGATGTTTAGTTTCTGGGTCCAATTAATCCGAGGCCCTTCTTGGTTTGCCTCTTCCATGAGAGATCCAGAGCGTGGCAACACAAGAACCGGCCTTTTCTGTGGTGGCTCCCCACTTGTGTGACACTCTTCCCAGGGAGGCTTGCCTGGTGCCTTCATTGCATATCATGAGGTGTCAGACAAAATTGTTTTCTATAGGCCTTTGGCCAATTAAACAATCTATGACTTTTTAAACTGGGAGGGGGGAGGGTTAAAAACTTCCCTAAACAGGGCTGCCTTCAAGTATTTTCTAAAGGTCATGTAGTTGTTTATCGCTTTGACATCTGAAGGGAGGGCGTTACACAGGGCGGGCGCCACCACCGAGAAGGCCCTCTGCCTGGTTCCCTGTAGCTTTGCTTCTCACAATGAGGGAACCGCCAGAAGGCCCTCGGCGCTGGATCTCAGTGTCCGGGCTGAACGGTGAGGGTGGAGACGCTCCTTCAGGTATACAGGACCGAGGCCGTTTAGGGCTTTAAAGGTCAGCACCAACACTTTGAATTGTGCCCGGAAATGTACTGGGAGCCAATGTAGGTCTTTCAGGACCGGTGTTATATGATTTCAGCGGCTGCTCCCAGTCACAAGTCTGGCTGCCAAATTCTGGATGAGTTGTAGTTTCCGGGTCACCTTCAAAGGTAGCCCCACGTAGAGCGCATTGCAGTAGTCCAAGTGGGAGATAACCAGAGCATGCACCACTCTGGCGAGACAGTCCGCGGGCAGGTAGGGTCTCAGCCTGCGTACCAGATGGAGCTGGTAGACACCCGCCCTGGACACAGAATTAACCTGCGCCTCCATGGACAGCTGTGAGTCCAAAAACACAGCCATCCTTTAAAATGTGTACTTACATGAATTTTGCAGCACGGTTATCCAGCCACGTACGGTGTCCAAAATCCATAGGTATTTATAACCGACTTGGATGAAGGAATTGAGGGGATGCTCATCAAATTTTCAGGTGACACCAAACTGGGAGGGGTGGCCAATAACGCTGAAACGAAATCGGGATTCAAGATGACCTTCACAGATTGGAGAACTGGGCCGAAACTAACAAAATGAATTTCAGCATTGACAACTGTAAGGTTCTGCACTTAGCCAGGAATAACTAGATGGTACCAACAGTAAGGGAATCGCAGAATAAGTTATTAGACTATGCAGAACTGGCTCAACTGACAGATAGATTAAGGGGAAATACAAAAGAATCATTCACACAAAAAGGGGATATGTTTAAGAAATACCTACCAAAACATAACAGCGACATAATATTAATGGCTGCATTTGAATGACCCTTGTTTAAATTATATACGGAAATATATGGAATAAGGAAATATGGTATGATATGTTATAAGAAAGTACTTGAAATTATAGTAAGAGTAAGGTAAGAAGTATAAGTACATTTAATGTCGTAAAAATAACTGACATCGGGAAATGGCGGGAAGTCTGTTTTTATATGATTTAGTTTATTGGAATTTAGTTCATTGGATTTATTATTCTGATATACTTTTGTTTAGTTTAAAATTACAAGAAAAGAGCATGTACATATGCAAATGTGAATTAATACCTGACGGTTTAAGTATTTAAGGCTGTACATGAATCAAAGACTATATATGGATGTAAATTAATAAAGCGAAAACTGGAAAAAAAGGGGGAATAACTACCGGTAGATGGGGACAGTGGCAGAGGAAGGGCCGCCCCAGGTGTCATCACTGGGGGGGACGGACAAAATGACAAAAATATGAGCTTTAAAAATTAATAATAATAAAATTGGGCTCACAAAACTTTTTAGTTCAGTCAACAAACGTAACAAACTGCGGCTGGCACTGGGCGCCACACCGCAGGGGGTGGCACTTACCGTGGGGCCTGCAGTGTGCCCGAGGCAAGCGTCTCTCCTGGGAGTGACGTGGTGGCTTGGGCGCCTGCAGGCTCCGCGCTGCCCTCCGCCTCTCCCTCAGCCGCCCTATAGCTGAGGGGGGGGCCCAGCGGAGAGGCTCCACGCAGCGCGCCCCACCCCCGTGGGCGGCTCGCCCCTCCCCCAGCTGCAGGACACACACGCTGCACCCTGCACCTGGGCAGCTAGCTACTCCGCTGGATGGGGACACCTGGATTGCTAGCAGCACATATGAAAAGGATCTAGAGGTCTTAGTAGACCACAAGCTTAACATGAGTCAACAGTGTGATGCAGCATCAAAAAAAGCCAATGCTAAATCAAATCAAATCTTTATTACGGTCATAGACCAGCATTTAAAATCTGAAAAGTGCTTTACAGAGCTAAAGGAGATTAAAACGCAGAATGAATATAGCAGTCTAAAAATTTAAAAGGGACTAAAAATATCCAAGAGGAGGGTCCAGCTTGCATTTTCCCAGCTTCTGCTCAAGGTCTTCATTCCAATCCCGAACAGAAGAGCTGCAACCCACAGCCCAACACCAGGTTCAATACTCTGGGGAGGTCAGGGACTGCACAAGAGATCTTCTACATACAAAGCCACTGAGCAGTGTCTCCTCCAAAGTAAATGGGGGTGTGGAGCCAGAACTGTTTGACCTCCACTGTGCTTCGGAGCTTTCTGCATCAATCACATACAGATTGACCCTATCGCCCTGGGGGCTCCCTGCGACTGTTTCCCCCGCTGACTGGTTTGTTCTGGGAGGATGGACTGTGCCTGCAAATCTGCGTGCAGAATCTAGCTACCATCCGGGTTATCTTTTGGTCTTTGCCTAGTAAAAGGGCATTTAGTTTAGTCTTATCTGGAAGGTCAGCTAACCTCTCCAATAGGGGGGCAAGGATGTCTCTGCGCGCCTTGTCGTAAAAAGGGCATCTAAAAAATAGATGCTCGGGGCTACCTACTTCCCCCAGTGGGCAGGAGCAGAGTCTCTGATCGTATGGGATCTTTCCGAAGGATCCCAGCAGAACTGGCGAGGGCAGCGCCGAGCTTCGGGCAAGCGTAAAGGCTCTTCTTGAGTAAAGCGTAAAGGCGGCAACGTATCTCTCATTTTCTGCTATAATGAAATCGGGGGACCTCCAGCTGTCTCTCAGAATAGCAAATGCTATTCTAGGCTGCATCAAGAGAAGTCGAGTGTCCAGATCAAGGGAAGTCATAGTCCCGCTCTATTCTGCCTTGATCAGACGACACCTGGAATATTGGGTGCAACAGCTTAAGAAGGATGTTGACAAGCTGGAACGTGTGAAATTAAAAGGTCCGCAAATTGTTGGAAAAAAAAAAGATTTCTAAATGAAAGTAGGGCTTCCTCCCCCCCCCCCCCCGGCCACTCCTAATATAGCCGGAAGAGGTCACATGCGAAGCAAAATGAGCGGCATCTTAGCCATGATTACCTGTGACAGGAGTCGAAGCATTAAGTACTTTAGCCTGACCCAGCAGGGCGGTTCACAGCTAAAGCAAGATAATGTCCAGCAGAATCTTTTAACCGCACGTGGAAGAATAAGACTGACAGTGCAATAATCTGTGGGCGAAGGGATCTCCCAGTGATGAGGCATAAATTCACAGGTGGAGCTTAATTCAGGGTTTCTGGGCCAGTTTGCAATAACAGATGCACTGAACTGGACAACAGCTTGCAAGGAGGAATTTTTCATATTGCATTTCTCTGGCACTTTTGCTAAAAGAGAAAGTCTGCAGCCCCACAACACCCCAAGGGTGGGGGACCTCTGGTTCAGAGTGCCATATGCGGCCATCAATCAATCCACTTTATTTCAGCTTTAAGCACATAACACAAGACAACACAAGAACAGCAGTTACACTCACACAGTTGAATTTAAAATTATTGGCAATAAAATTAGTGGTAATCAAGACTTATTAAGTATACAAGATAGTGTAAATATTAATTCCAAACAATTTCAATTTCCAATCAACAGTCCATTTCGTCTCTTGTATGTCAGAACGGAAGTTAAAAAATTTGCCATTTGTAGGGTTACAAACTGGTCAGTGTCTTGCAATAAAAAAGCAAGGAGGAAGTCAACCAGGTGCCCAGGCAGTTTTTGGATTAATGGTTGCACTAAATTCTTCCGGGCAGCATCATATAGAGAGCAGTTAAACACCATATGGTGGAGAGATTCTATCGATCTGTTATCACAAGAACATAAAACTGAAATTTGACCCCCAGAAAATCTATGGAAAAGGGAATTCGATGGGAATACATTAAAATGCGCTTTAATAAAAGCAAAGCGGTGACTGGCGATAGAGAGATGATAGGTAGGTTGGCGCATGGGCTCCAATGCGGCCCTCGAAATCTCTTTATGTGGCCCGTGGAACTCTTCCCAGGCCACACCCCCTCTCTCCTCAGGCCACACCCCTCACTGCCCCCCATGCTTCCTGAAGTGGTTTTTCTTCCCTGGGGTGTCTCCTTGAGCTCTGATAATGCCTTTTGCATGCCAGGCTGGAGGGCAGAGAGGGGCTCTCTGAGCATGTGCAGAAATCAGCCTACTGAGCTAAGGTGACGTTTGCATCCATTTGATTGCTTCGCCCACTTTCGCACCTCGCCCAGAACTGGAGAGCTCGTTTTGAAAGAGGAAGTTCAGCACGCCCCCGCAGGAAGAAATTCCACTTCGCGTTCATCCGTTTGCAAAATGAATTAGTTATAATAATATAATAATAATAATAATTTATTATTTGTACCCCGCCCATCTGACTGAGTTTCCCCCGCCACTCTGGGCGGCTCCCAATCGAGAGTTAAAAACAATACAGCATTAAAAACTTCCCTAAACAGGGCTACCTTCAGATGTCTTTTAAAAATAGGATAGCTGCTTATTTCCTTGACATCTGATGGGAGGGCGTTCCACAAGGCGGGTGCCACTACTGAGAAGGCCCTCTGCCTGGTTCCCTGTAACCTCACTTCTTACAATGAGGGAACCGCCAGAAGGCCCTCGGCATTCTCCAAGCAAAAGTGTATTTACGTACAGTGGTTTCCACTGTTCGCTTGCAATCCTGAACTTGCTTACTTGGTTACAGGTAGGTAGCCGTGTTGGTCTGCCATAGTCGAAACAAATTTAAAAAATTCCTTCCAGTAGCACCTTAGAGACCAAGTAAGTTTCTTCTTGGTATGAGCTTTCATGTATCTGAAGAAGTGTGCATGCACACGAAAGCTCAGACCAAGAACAAACTGAGTTGGTCTCTAAGGTGCTACTGGAAGGAATTTTTTTATTTTGTTTTGCTTACTTGGGAGTAAATTACTGGGCCTCAAAATTACTTGGCTCTGCAAAGCCGAGCTGGCTGGGGCTGATGGGAACTGTAGTCCAAAACATTTGGCGGGCATTAGGTTGGGGAAAGCTGCCCTGCAGCAACCAGTTCTAGCCATGCAGAGCCATCCTGAGCATGGTTACTCAGAAGTAAATCCCACTGGGCTCTTTGGCTCTCACTAAATTGAGTTTAGGATCGTAACCTTAGGACCAGGCTAAATGTCATATGAAACTTCAATGACTGGAGATTCTAACATATGTTTTTTAAACAGCCCCCATATCTGAAAACTCTTTGTGGAAAGGGAAACAATGTCCAGTTGCAATTGGGGGGGGGAATGATAACATTCTGCCTGCAACTGGCTCCCAGCTAGGGAAGAAATTTGATTTAAAGGCAAACCTAATTCTCATGTTCGAAACGATATGAGAAACGAGACACGGCCACCCTAGAATCTCAACTTACGAATTTTTCGACTTCTGAAAGGAAATCCGCTTGGATTTTAGATGCGGTTTACTCGACTTACGAAGGTTTACATAGGGTTTTCTTACAAATTTTTCGACTTACGTTTCCAATGCATTCCTATGGGAATGCCGTTTTTTGACTTACGAGTCTGCTTTTGGAACGCATTAAATTCATAAGTCGAGGTTCCACTTTTTGCAATGCAGTTCTGCAGCCGAGTTACATATACAGTACAGAAATGCATATGTGCTAAGTTCAAGTGTGTATGGACGTGAGTGAATACAGTGGTGCCTTGGGTTAAGTACGCTTCAGGCTAAGAACTCCGCTAAGAACAGAAATCGTGCTCTGGCGGCGCAGCGGCAGCAGGAGGTCCCTTTAGCTAAAGTACTGCTTCAGGTTAAGAACAGTTTCAGGTTAAGAACGGACCTCCGGAACGAATTAAGTACTTAACCCGAGGTACCACTGACCTTTGAGTAGCTTGTTGGTACCCAGGTAGTATGAGGGGCCCAGGTGGCGCTGTGGGTTAAACCACAGAGCCTAGGGCTTGCCGATCAGAAGGTCGGCGGTTTGAATCCCTGCGACGGGGTGAGCTCCCGTTGCTTGGTCCCTGCTCCTGCCAACCTAGCAGTTCGAAAGCACGTCAAAGTGCAAGTAGATAAATAGGAACCGCTCTGGCGGGAAGGTAAACGGCGTTTCCGTGCACTGCTCTGGTTCGCCAGAAGCGGCTTAGTCATGCTGGCCACATGACCCGGAAGCTGTACGCCTGCTCTCGGCCAATAAAGCGAGATGAGCGCCGCAACCCCAGAGTCGGACACGACTGGACCTAATGGTCAGGGGTCCCTTAACCTTTTACCACTGGACTAGTGAAAATACCACAAGGCAACACACATTATATGAGGAAGCACGTCATTGCAAAACTGTGTACATTAGGTGAAATTGCATTCAAAAATATCAGGAGAAATTTGCACCCAAAGTTGGTGTATAGTTGGGCCAAACATATTTCCCTAGGAAGTGCGTTCCAAAGGTTTGGGGCCGCAAAAAAGGGCCCCATTCTGGCACCTGCCATTTTGGCAGCTCTCGATGTCTGGGGTCATCAGAAGATTTGTGACAGCTTTCACCCTGGCCTTCCACCCCTCCTCCTCTGAGCCTGCCCTTTCCTTTCTACCTTATAGGTTTTAGGGGAACATAAAGTATTGCACCCAGGGGGTGCTGGTGGGACAGAAGGCAAGGAGCTGAGCAGCAGGTGGCGCCAGAGAGCCAATGACAGGCAGAGACAACTCTTTCCAGTTTGTCCCCATCCTTCTTCCTGCTGAGTTCTAAAGGGGCAACTTTGAGATTAAGCCAACAGGCAGTGCCGCCCTCTGGCAAGTAAGATGGTAAGCAGGTGAGAGATGGTTGGGGACAGGTGGCGGTTGGTGGGGCAGTGCCCCATGTACCTTTATGGACTAGCCACCACTGAGGGACCTACATTGGCTTCTGGTACATTTCCGAGCACAATTCAAAGTGTTGGTGCTGACCTTGAAAGCCCTAAATGGCTTCGGCCCTGTAAACCTGAAGGAGCGTCTCCACCCCCATCGTTCAGCCCAGACACTGAGGTCCAACGCTGAGGGCCTTCTGGCGGTTCCCTCATTGCGAGAGGTGAGGTTACAGGGAACCAGGCAGAGGGCCTTCTCGGTGGTGGCACCCGCCCTGTGGAACACCCTCCCTTTAGATGTCAAGGAAATAAATACTATCTGACTTTTAGAAGGCATCTGAAGGTAGTCCTGTTTGGGGAAGTTTTTAATGTTTGATGTTTTGTTGTGTTTTTAATATCCTGTTGGGAGCCGCCCAGAGTGGCTGGGGAGGCCTGGCCAGATGGGCGGGGTATAAGTAATTATTATTATTATTCAAACACACACACAAAATAACTTTTAAGGAGGGTTTTTTTTAAGGGGGGTTGTTATCAATATTAATTTTGTGTATCTTTATCTTAGATCTTATTATGATTTACGTATGATTTATGATGATGATGATGATGATGATGATGATTACTGCAGCGCAGGGGGTTGGACTAGATGACCCCCGGGGTCCCTCCCAACTCTGCAGTTCCACGAGACTATGCTTCTACGACTGCACTTGTGATCCTGTCACCAGGAACACGACAGAGATCCTTTAGATAGCCATCGGGTGACAACCAAGGGAGGCCCTTTTCTTTGGCGGGCTCAGCACTCTGGAATAGACTCTGCCCAGAAATAACGCATATGCTGACTCGGTTGCAGTTTAGGGGAAGGTCCAGGGCTAGCCCACCCATGAGGCGAGGTGAGGAAGTTGCTGGGAGGTGTGGCAGATCCAGTCTCCAAGGAGCTGTGCACCCTCCTGCCTCCTCTTCTACCTCCTCTGCTGTGCACCTAATGCTAAACTATTTCCAAAATTATTTTATAGAACGTATTCAGAGCCTTCTGCAAGAGAGACAGGCAACATCCGTTGAATGCCTGTGTAATACCTGCTGCAGAATTTCTACAGCACAGCTACGGGGAACCTTTGTTCCTCCAGATGTTGCTGTACTACAACTCCCAGCACCCCTGGGCATTGGCTGTCCTTGCTGGAGAAGATGGGAACTGTAGTCCAGCAACATCTGGGAATTCCCTCACCAGTTCTAGCCCGTGCAGAGATCTTGCTTGCATGGGGTGGTTGTTCTATGGGTCAGCTTATTTATTTAGGGGAGGAGAGATACTCGAGGATTTTGGCGTTCTTTTTCTACAGATTTCCCTTGCCAAGCAAGCTGTAGTCATATTGATTAGCGTGCATAAGAACGAATATTGAATTATAAACGGGATGGTCTTTCATCGCAGCAGACAGACCTGTGGTGGCCCAGTTTGCCTTCTTAGGAATGGCTCAAATGGTTTTTTCCATTTTGCCTCTAGGGGCAAAACATCCAGGGCTGGCCCTGGGAAGGGTTGTAGCCCAATGGTTAGAGCATCCAATTTGCACACAGCAGGTCCCAGGTTCAATCCCCAGGCTCGTCACTAAGGCCGGAAACGTGAAACCCCCCTGAAACCCGTGGGTAGAGGCCTTTGGAGGAAAGTTCCAGGCGCCACCATTTAAGAAAGGATGTTGACAAGGTGGAAGGTGTGCAGAGGAGGGCGACCAAGATGATCAAGGGTCTGGGAACTAAGCCTGATGAGGAACAGTTGAAGGAGCTGGGTATGTTTAACCTGGAAAAGAGGAGACTGAGAGGAGATAGGAGAGCCATCTTCACATATATTAAGGGCTGTCAAATATATTAAGGGAGGAGGGAGAAAGCTTATTTTCTCCTGCTTCGCAGGGTAGGACCCAAACCAATGGATTCAAGTTGCAAGAAAGAGATTCTGACTAAACAACAGGAAGAACTTTCCACTATTTGACAGCAGATCGGACTCCCTTAGGAGGTTGTGGATTATTAAAGGATCTAGGAGTCTTGGTAGACCACAAACTTGACATGAGTCAACAGTGTGATGCAGCAGCTAAAAAAGCCAATGCAATTCTGGGCTGCATCAATAGGAGTATAGCATCTAGATCAAGGGAAGTAATAGTACCACTGTATTCCGCTCTGGTCAGACCTCACCTGGAATACTGTGTCCAGTTCTGGGCACCACAGTTCAAGAAGGATACTGACAAGCTGGAACGTGTCCAGAGGAGGGCAACCAAAATGGTCAAAGGCCTGGAAATGATGCCTTATGAGGAACGGCTTAGGGAGCTGGGTATGTTTAGCCTGGAGAAGAGAAGGTTAAGGGGTGATATGATAGCCATGTTCAAATATATAAAAGGATGTCATATAGAGGAGGGAGAAAGGTTGTTTTCTGCTGCTCCAGAGAAGCGGACACGGAGCAATGGATTCAAACTACAAGAAAGAAGATTCCACCTAAACATTAGGAAGAACTTCCTGACAGTAAGAGCTGTTCGACAGTGGAATTTGCTGCCAAGGAGTGTGGTGGAGTCTCCTTCTTTGGAGGTCTTTAAGCAGAGGCTTGACAGCCACCTGTCAGGAATGCTTTGATGGTGTTTCCTGCTTGGCAGGGGGTTGGACTGGATGGCCCTTGTGGTCTCTTCCAACTCTATGATTCTATGATTCTAAATAAGCTATGGTCTGTGAAAGTGTAGGGGTTGTTGTTGTTCAGTCGTTCAGTCGTGTCCGACTCTTCGTGACCCCATGGACCAGAGCACGCCAGGCACGCCTATCATTCACTGCCTCTCGCAGTTTGGCCAAACTCATGTTAGTAGCTTCGAGAACACTGTCCAACCATCTCATCTTCTGTCGTCCCCTTCTCCTTGTGCCCTCAATCCTTCCCAACATCAGGGTCTTTTCTAGGGAGTCTTCTCTTCTCATGAGGTGGCCAAAGTACTGGAGCCTCAACTTCAGGATCTGTCCTTCTAATGAGCACTCCGGTTTGATTTCTTTAAGAATGGATAGGTTTGATCTTCTTGCAGTCCATGGGACTCTCAAGAGTCTCCTCCAGCACCATAATTCAAAAGCATCAATTCTTCGGCGATCAGCCTTCTTTATGGTCCAGCTCTCACTTGTGTAGGGGAGAGGACTGTTATTATTGTGATTATTTTACTATTAGGCTGTCTGTCAGTATGCTTTTTACTAGGTTTTTATCATTGGTGTTTGGTAATGTGTTTCTAACATTGTACAGCGCCCTGAGATTTTTTTTTTATCAACGGCGGTACATAAGCTAAAAACAGATTAAAACAAACACCTGTAGTCTACAAGCCTGGGTGGGCTTGCCTAAACAACAATGTTTTTAGCAGGTGCTGGAAAGAATTCAGTGAAGGTGCCCCTTGATATCAATAGGTGGGGAGTTCCGAAGGGCAGGCGGCGCCTCCTTAACAGATCTGGACGTTCTGGAAGTGGTGAGCATGTCTCCTAATGAGTGGGATCTTTGGATGAAGGGCGCCATACAAGTTTAATTAATTAACAATACTAATAACAACAACAATATTTTCTACAAGCAATTTTCTATTGGAGAACTTGCATCACGAAGATTGCAGAAGGGCGAATTTTGCAGGATAGCTGTCTTTTTGGTTCAGGGTGTGCAAAATATGCAAGTTCACTTTGAAATGAAAACCGAACACATTTTTTTCTCTTGCACGCCATCCCTACCCAGATCTGTTTGCTCCGCTCAGAGCTCTGCTCCTACCTTGATCCTCAGCATCAAACTGTGCCCCTTGAAAACCCAAATTCTGCAGCCCGAATTAAATAAAGATAGATTTCTTTTATCTCGGGTATATTCATTTCCTATTGTTAGGGATGTGCCCTCCCCTGCCAGTCCGGCACTGAGTGGGTACCGGCAGCCTCAGCCTCTGTTGTCGATGGACACGTTTCCCAGTGAGTCTGTCAGCTCCTCCCCGGGGGAGGAAGAGTACCAGGAAGGAGCCAAGTGGGAAGGGGTCTCCAGGATGATGCAGAGAGACCCAGCACCGCTCAGCAGACCCACTCTGAGGGGGAAACGCCGTTTCCGGCGCCTGCTTTACGCAGAAGGGTCAGGGGAGAAAGGAGACGGCACTTTAGGGTGCCGAGACTCTGGTGTTGGCGCCGCAACAGGAGGGGGGCACTTCCGGATTCTGCTAGTGACTAGATGGTCATGTATTAGGACAGCTCCGCACTGTACATAATTTGCACAATAAAATAGTTGAAAGACAAGACGGACTTGGTCTTTACTCATGAGCAACCGTTAAGCGAATCTGACACCTATGATCCAAGTATTTTTTCCAAGTGCTTTTGAAAAAGCACTTTTACTAAAGGGGGAATCTAGCAACCTAACTTAACTTATATGCAGAATTCATCATGCGAAAGGCTGGACTGGATGAATCCCAAACCGGAATTAAGATTGCCGGAAGAAATATCAGCAACCTCAGATATGCTGATGATACAACCTTGATGGCAGAAAGTGAGGAGGAATTAAAGAACCTCTTAATGAGGGTGAAAGAGGAGAGCGCAAAATATGGTCTGAAGCTCAACATAAAAAAAAACTAAGATCATGGCCACTGGTCCCCTCACCTCCTGGCAAATAGAAGGAGAAGAAATGGAGGCAGTGAGAGATTTCACATTTTCGGGTTCCATGATCACTGCAGATGGTGACAGCAGTCACGAAATTAAAAGACGCCTGCTTCTTGGGAGGAAAGCAATGACAAACCTAGACAGCATCTTAAAAAGCAGAGACATCACCTTGCCAACAAAGGTCCGTATAGTTAAAGCTATGGTTTTCCCAGTAGTAATGTACGGAAGTGAGAGCTGGACCATAAAGAAGGCTGATCGCCGAAGAATTGATGCTTTTGAATGATGGTGCTGGAGGAGACTCTTGAGAGTCCCATGGACTGCAAGAAGATCAAATGTATCTATTCTGAAGGAAATCAGCCCTGAGTGCTCACTGGAAGGACAGATCCTGAAGCTGAGGCTCCAAGACTTTGGCCACCTCATGAGAAGAGAAGACTCCCTGGAAAAGACCCTGATGTTGGGGAAGATGGAGGGCACAAGGAGAAGGGGATGAAAACTGCGGGAGGCAGTGGAAGACAGGAGTGCCTGGCGTGTTCTGGTCCATGGGGTCACAAAGAGTCGGACACGACTAAACAACAACAAGCAACCTGCAATATTTATGAAAAGGAAAAGAAAGCGAGAAATTCTCAGGATACCACACACCTCATATTAGATACTATTCCGCCGCAAAAGCTTTTGACTCAATCAGGCAACCAACCAACAAACCCATTCAGCGTCAGAATTAGGATCGCTGCCAACTTAAGCCACAGCACACATGACCCGTTAACAGGGCTGCTCTGGAGTAAATGAGCTGAGGATCGGAGCCCTGTCCCCATAGACCCCAACAGCACAAGGCTTAAGCCCAAATTCTCGGATAAAAGCCAGTTGCAGTTCGACATTTAGCATCCTGACAAATCTAAAACGCATTCTTGACTTACCAAGGTCACCCAAGGACATCCCTTAGTTCTGAGCTCAGACCCAAAACGGAGCCTTTCTCCTCTTCCCGGGAACAGTGTAGAAAATCCACAGTTTCCAGAACAAAAATTGCTTTCAGACTGAAAAGGTCTCTACAGTTTCTGGGGGGTGACCCATTGTTTCCCCCCAAGTCTGGCCGGAAGGTGTTTTACGGTGGTCCCGGACTCAATCCACCCTTTCCCCTCCGGGATCCTGGCTTCATCCTGGGCTACGTGAGAGGAGGCCTGTTTCTCCAGAAAAGCGAGAAGAAAGTGGTCGGTCCCTCTAGCTGGGCAATGGCCACTCTGAATAGGATTAGGATGAGGAGAAAAGCTGCTTACAGGCCAGGCACCATCTGCAAACTCATGCGAGTAATGAGGTTATGGAGATTATTCGTATCCTGGTGGGTGTAGCAGGTTGCGGGCCTCCCAAAAAAATATCACCAACGCCTTTTCTTTGCAAGAGTTAAGTCATGATCTTAAGTGTTTGGACACAATGGCTCTATATTGCCTCTGGGATCAGATACCTTGGTTTTCAAACAGCTTAGTTATCAAACGTTTTGGCTCCTGAACACCACAAACCCGGAAGTGACTGTTCCAGTTTGCGAACTATTTTTGGAATCCGAACGTCCGACGGGGCTTCCACAGCTTCCGATGGGCTGCGGGCCCTAGTAGGACCAACTTGGCCAGTTAGCCCTGGTGATCATTTGATGTCTACTGACTGGTTTTTTCTTCTTCTTCCCCAAAAAGACCCTTGAATTTTTTAATTTTATTGATATTGATGCTGCATTTTTATGTTGTACTTTATGCTGTTTTGTGCTGTTCTTAAGTGGCATTTTAATCAATGTTTTATATTTGCTGTTAGCCGCCCTGAGCCCGGTTTTTAAACCAGGAAGGGCGGGGTATATATAAAAATTTATTATTATTTATTTATTCCTCACTTGCAGTGGCATAGCATGGCTTGCCAGGGCCCGGGACAAGGAAAGTATTGCACACCCTAAGGCAGGTATTGCACCCTTAACCGGTGCTTCCGGTGGGGGATGCTGGGTGGCCAAGGGATACAAGGGCCCACCCTCTACCAACTCCTGCTCAGTGTGCTGCTCAGGTGAGGTGGGTGGGAAAGAGGGGGAGCCCCTCTGGTCAGGGCAGCAGCTGCAGAGGCACACCCCTATTTTTTGCACCTGGGACAATCACCCCAGTAGTAAATCCCACCCCCCCCCAACGTGGAAGAAGCTTCCTGGTGTATAATAGAACATCTCTACTCTCATTGAAGAAATGTTGGTCACACTGACCCAGATCACAAACTAAACAACTCTGCATACGGTTTACAAAAATTCATTAACAACGATGTACAAAAATCTTAAATGATATTTAGAATGACCAAGTAATAATATAATATAACAATAATATTCTTGCAATAATAATAATAATAATAATAATAATAATACCACCCCACCCATCTGGCTGGGCTTCCCAGCCACTCTGGGCGTCTCCCAACAGAATATTAAAGACACAATAAAACATCAAACATTTAAAAATTTGTCGCACCAGCAACAAATATATACATAGAGAGTTATTCTCTTGGACTTATTGCAAGAATATTGGACTGTTTGGCTTTGAGATGTTGAGTTGTGTCTGTTGTTATTATTATTATTTTGGCATTGTACATATCATTTAAGACTCTAAGTAATAGAAGGTGTTGAATTTTTGTACATTTTCCTGGACATTACCGGGATTTCTAAGGCGGAATTGACATCCGAGGTGCTTTGACATGGATCTTAGGAAAGTCAATCGAAAATTGGGGGGGGGGGTTCCAAAAAATAGTGAAGCTCAACAACTTTTGGGACGTCAAAACCATATACAGAGTTATTTAGCTTGTGATATTCTTCACTAACCCAGGCAAATGAAGAGTCCCGCGACCGTCATGTTTGGGGGGGGGGGGGAGAACTGTAGCTCAGTGGTAGAACAAAGAAAGCTTTGGGTTCAGTCCAAAGGTGCTGCCGGGAGTGTCCCTCGTCTAAAAACCTGGAGAGGCTCTGCTGGCCAGTGTAGGCCATACAGAGACAAAGTGGCCTGACTCTGCACACACGGCAGCTTCCTGGGTCCCTAGGCTACTTGGGAGTGCATTTGACGATGGCCCCGCAGCTGCGCTGGAGTGATCTGTATCCCCTGGGCCTCTTCCTTGTCTGTAATAATCAGCAGCCTTAATCTGAAATCCTGATTATCCTGGAGGTTTTAGGCCTCAAGCACGTAGCATTCTCCTGCCCTGAAGTTTATGCAAGCCAAAGGGCTTCTAAGACCGTAGAGAAGGTACCAAATGCTCTCGCTTTGCATTTCTGATGCCCCTTGATGCACCATCGCAGGGTTTCATCACCGTCATCATAGAATGGTAGAGTTGGGCTGCATCAATAGGAGTATAGCATCTAGATCAAGGGAAGGAATAGTACCACTGTATTCCGCTCTGGTCAGACCTCACCTGGAATACTGTGTCCAGTTCTGGGCACCACAGTTCAAGAAGGATACTGACAAGCTGGAACGTGTCCAGAGGAGGGCAACCAAAATGGTCAAAGGCCTGGAAACGATGCCTTATGAGGAACGGCTTAGGGAGCTGGGTATGTTTAGCCTGGAGAAGAGAAGGTTAAGGGGTGATAGGATAGCCATGTTCAAATATATAAAAGGATGTCATATAGAGGAGGGAGAAAGGTTGTTTTCTGCTGCTCCAGAGAAGCGGACACGGAGCAATGGATTCAAACTACAAGAAAGAAGATTCCACCTAAACATTAGGAAGAACTTCCTGACAGTAAGAGCTGTTCGACAGTGGAATTTGCTGCCAAGGAGTGTGGTGGAGTCTCCGTCTTTGGAGGTCTTTAAGCAGAGGCTTGACAGCCACCTGTCAGGGATGCTTTGATAGTGTTTCCTGCTTGGCAGGGGGTTGGACTGGATGGCCCTTGTGGTCTCTTCCAGCTCTATGATTCTATGGAAGGGACCCCAAAAGGTCATCTAGTCCAGCCCCCTGCAATGCTGGAATCTCAACTAGACCGTACATGACTGATGGCCACCCAATGTCTGCTTAAAAACCTCCATCATCTTCAATACGTGTCAGGTTATATCGGCTGCAGCTCTACAAAGCGAGAACATCCTTTTTTCCCAGTGATTCTTTTTTAAAGGAAAAAGCAAACGCAGATCATGCTTACTTTTATATTTTAAAAATAAAATGATAGTTGGCTGTATTTATTTATCTATTGCATCTACACCCCACGTTTTCCTCCAAGGAGGTTCAATGGTTCTCCTGTTCCCCAGTTAATTCCAGTAACAAACCTGTTATTGTCAGGTGATGCTGAGAATCAGTGGCCCAGGCTCACCCAGTGAGCTTCATGGCTGAGCGAGAATTTGAACCCAGGTCTCTCCAAGCTCCTAGTCCAGCACTCTAACCATTGCACCGCGCTGTCTCTCCAAAGTGTATGTAGTCAAAGCACTTTATCTCCGAATCCTTATGACAGCCACGAATGCTAAGAAAGTCAGTATTATTGCCCCTTATATCACAGTTGAGAGGTTTGCAAAGGCTAAGAAGACCTCCCTTTCCTGACATGATAGCTTGGGGCTGTTTTTTCTTTTCTTTTTAACGGAGGAACGTTTATTCATCTGAGCCCCTGAGTGGTACAGTCCAGACACAGGCCAAACCCTCTCACTGAGCACTAGGGCCTTGGGCCTGTCCACACCAGAGCAAAATGTAGGGTCGCCCAAGACTTCTCTCCCTTTAAATGCAGGTTATTGGGGTGGTGTTTTTGTTTTTTTGTTTTTTTTACACTAGCTTTTTTGGGACATTCCAAACATAAAAGACCCCTGCATTCAAATGGGGGATAGCTCAGTTGGCAGAGCGTGAGACTCTTAATCTCAGGGTTGTGAGTTCGAGCCCCACATTGGATGAAATATTTCTGCATTGCAGGGGGGCAGGACTAGATGATCTTTGTGGTCCCTTCCAACTCTATGGTTCTATGAAGTATGGGGCATCACTGGGGAAGATGCAATGGACAGTGAAACAGGCTAGTACAAATCCACATTTTGGCCTGGTGTGGACAAGCCCTAGGTCACTTTTCCAAGAGAAAAAAAAAACACCATTCCAATTCATTGGGGAGGGTGCAATAAACTTGCAATCATCATCATCATCATCATCATCATCATCATCATCATCATCATTTTATTACTTATAGCCCACCCGGTGGGCTTGTAGGCAGTGTGATGTAGTGGTTAAGAGCGGTAGTCTCGTAATCTGGTGAACCGGGTTCGCGTCCCCGCTCCTCCACATGCAGCTGCTGGGTGACCTTGGGTGAGTCACACTTCTTTGAAGTCTCTCAGCCCCACTCACCTCACAGAGCGTTTGTTGTGGGGGAGGAAGGGAAAAGGAGATTGTGAGCTGCTTTGAGACTCCTTCGGGTAGTGATAAAGCGGGATATCAAATCCAAACTCTTCTTCTTCACCCATCAGGCTGGGTTGCCCCAGCCACTCTATTGCAACACGCATATAAAAACATCAAACATTAAAAACTTCCTGAAAAGGGGCTGCCCTCAGATGTCTTCTAAAAGTTGCGCTGTTATTTATCTCCTTGACATCTGTTGGGAGGGCGTTCCATAGAGCGGGCGCAACTCCCGAGAAGGCCCAACTGTTTTACAAGAACCACAGTGAAAGCGTCGTGCTCAGCTGTCTCCGTGTGAATTCATCTTCCTTGCAGACAGAGGGTTGTTTGGGGCTGTCAGAAAACTGGGCATATGTCTGTTTTCCAAAGTTGGAGCTGCAGAATGGCACCCTTGGCAAGTCTTGGCATCCTAGACCCTTCCCCAAATCGCCAAGGGTACTGATGTTGCAGGCTGGCACTTTTGTTTGTGGGCTGCCTTTGTTTCCCGCTTGCTGCATTTACCTGAAGCCGCCTAATCTGGAACGGTGAGCGTCTAACAGAACCTTTCCTTTTCCCTATTCATTCCATGGTTGTGCATCACAAGCCAGCGTCTCCTAGCAACCAGTCCCGGGAAGGATGGCCAAATTATCAGCAGAGGATGTCGAAGAAGTCCTCCAGCTGCCGGTAAATAAAAAAGGGAAGCAAAGTCGAGGCTGAGCTTTGCAGACGGGGGTGGAGGGGGCTGAGGCCGTCGCCCTGAAATGCAATACACGAAAGGCTTGCCAAGTTTCACTTTCTCAGGAACCAGAATATAAAGACGAGGCGGATTAATTTAGGGAACAAAAAAGTACCTGGCAGATTTGCACGAGGACACCTTTGTGCTGGGAGGGTCGTAGCTCAGCAGTAGAGCATCTGTTTTGTATGTAGAAAGTCCCAAGTCTGATCTCTGGCAACTCCGACAGGGCTGGGAGAGCTTTCGTGTGCATGCACACTTCTTCAGATACATGTACCTGAAGAAGTGTGCATGCACACGAAAGCTCATACCAAGAACAAACTTAGTTGGTCTCTAAGGTGCTACTAGGGGACCCAGGTGGCACTGTGGGTTAAACCACAGATCCTAGGGCTTGCTGATCAGAAGGTTGGCAGTTCGAATCCCTGTGACGGGGTGACCTCCCGTTGCTCGGTCCCAGCTCCTGCCCACCTAGCAGTTCGAAAGCACGTCAAAGTGCAAGTAGATAAATAGGAACCGCTCTGGTGGGAAGGTAAACGGCGTTTCCGTGCGCTGCTCTGGTTCGCCAGAAGTGGCTTAGTCATGCTGGCCACATGACCCGGAAGCTGTACGCCGGCTCTCGGCCTATAGAGCGAGATGAGTGCCGCAACCCCAGAGTCGGACACGACTGGACCTAATGGTCAGGGGTCCCTTTACCTTTACCTTTTAAGGTGCTACTGGAAGGAATTTTTTAATTTTTAATTTTGGTTTTGACTACGGCAGACCAACATGGCTAGCTACCTGTAACAGGGCTGGGAGAGTGAGACTCCTTGCCTGAAGCCCTGGAGAGCTGCTGCCAGCCAGTGTAGACAATATTGAGCTAGATGGAACAGTGATCTGTCTCAGCTTTCTGTGAGAATTCAAGTTTTGGAACTGAGTGTTCAGGGTCAGGGCTGGATTTAGATTGGATGAGGCCCTAAGCTACTGAAGATAATGGGGCCCTTTATATGTCCAGCTGTCCTTTGTCAACAACAATTTGTCGCTGTTTTTGGTGTTGAACATATGCTATATGTTAGTTTATGGACCTATTAGGTAGAGGTAAAGGGACCCCATACACAACACAAAACACTGTTGCTGTATGTAGGTTTTATTTTGTTTTTTTATCTTATATTTTGGAAATGTGCATCCAGTTTTTTTTCCTTTAATTTTTTTGGGGCCCCCCAAGAGAGTGGGGCCCTAAGCTATAGCTTGTTTAGCTTATACAGTACATAAATCCAGCACTGTTCGGGGTCAACCGTTTGATATCTTCAATTGGGAGTGATTTTTCAAATTTGGCCGGATTTGCGAATGTTGTGTATAGTTTTTGCGTGTGTGTGGTTGAGACAGGGGGGAGAGAGGTCAAATTCTGACAACATAGTGCTCGGGGGAATAAAAAATGACATGGCGGGATTCTTCTGATATGAAGAGTGCATTTATTTGCTTGCTTATTTATTCGGTTCACAAGCTGCCCTATAACACCTGCTCTCTGGGCAGCATGTAAGAGAAAATGACAATAAAGTTAGAAGTCACTGTTACAGGAAATAAATTCATAAAGTGGCAAAGCCACACCTCTTTAATGAAGAACAGCCGCTTTCTCATTGAGTTATGATATCTGAGGGTTCACTGCTGTATATCTATTGGTGATTATCTTTTAACGAAATCTATTTTGGTGTCATCAGTGATCTGCAGCTGATATCCATTCAGGCATAAATAAAATAATAAACCAATGAACTGGTAGATTCCCAGTGTTGCCGAATGCCACAAAAGTCTCCTGCTCCTGTAACCCTCCTCCAAGTGCGGTATTAGCTGTGTGCATAACAAGGCCTCTTAAATGAAGGGCATAATTAACTGAGTCTTTAGGTGAATTAGCTTGAATACAGGGCAGATCGCAGCAGGAGTCTTTCGGATGCTGCTAATCTCTCTCCACGGCCCTTGGCATCAGGACTTTTGCACCCCTACTCCCATTTCGTTTCCTGCTTTCAGAAAACCCATACTCTCACACACGCATATAAATGCTAAAATGGAGCCATCCAGTTGGTTTGGACTACGGTTCCCATCAGCACCAGCCTGCCAACTGAGGAGAGTGTTTCATCAGCAGAAAATCTTGCCCAGCAACTGATGCAGACTAGCAGGTGTGGCTGATGATAGTTCGGGGGGGGGGGGTTGAATCCAACAACATTGAGCCTATAGAATCATAGAATCTTAGAGTTGGAAGGGACCCCAAGGGTCATCTAGACCAACCCCCTGCACTGCAGGAATCTTAACTGAAGCATTAAACTCTGCTTAAATACCTCTAAGGAAGGAGAGTCCATAACCTCTCTCTCTCTCGAGAGCGTTCCACTGTAGAACAGCTCTTACACAAAATTACCGTATTTTTTGCTCTATAAGGCGCACCTGACCATAAGACGCACCTAGTTTTTAGAGGGGGAAAGCCCCATTTTTTTGAGGATCAGCTCAAATTTGTGCAACTTCTTTTGCAAAGGAGAAAAGCCCCATTTTTTTAGGATCAGCTCAAATTTGTGCAGCTTCTTTTGCAAAGGGAAAAAATCCTGTATTATGGGGTTTAATTCACAGTTCTGCCGCTTCAGGAAAGGGAGCCATTTCTAGTTTCCAGATAGATAATCTAATAAGCCAGTCACATGTCGCTGGGGAAACAGCCTCCCTCTGCAGAACATTCAACAATGGAGGCCTGGGCAAGGGGGCAGGGCCGGAATCTCTCTCCCTTATCTCTCTCCCGATCGTTTGCTGAGCAGCTGCTCAGCGGGCTTCCTTTCAACACCCCCTTCTCTCTTTGTAAAAAAAAAAAAAGCACGATCTGCTTTTGCCCCTGGGCAATTCAGCTCCAGGGACCACACATTCGCTCCATAAGACGCACAGACATTTCCCCTTACTTTTTAGGAGGAAAAAAGTGCGTCTTATGGAGCGAAAAATACGGTATTCCGTACGTTGAGTCGGAATCTCCTTTCCTGTAACTTGAATCCATTGGTTCAGGTCCTCCCCTCCAGAGCAGGAGAAAACAAGCTTGCTCTTTCTTCTATGAGATATTTGAAGATGGCCATCCTATCTCCTCTCAGTCTCCTCTTCTCCAGGCTAAACATACCCAGCTCCTTCAACCACTCCTCATAAGGCTCGGTTTCCAGACCCTTGATCATCTTGGTCACCCTCTTCTGCGCACCTTCCAGCTTGTCAAATTGTGGTGCCCTGAACTGGACACGGTATTCCAGGAGTGGTCTGACCAAGGCTTCTTAAGTGGAGATGTGGGGCTTGAACCCAGGAACTTCTGTATTTGAACCATGCAATGTGTTGTAGCTCTGAGCTGTGGTTGTTAGCCTATAAGGGGTCGCGAAAGCCTGGATTTGTTTCCCCTTTTGTCAAGAGATCATCATCATCATCATTGTTAATTTGTTAATCACTTTCTACACAATCAGCTCAATGTGATGGACAAGAAAAGCAGCAAAATAACAGTTGAAAACACTAAAAAGGAGGCCATACATTTCAAACAAAACTAAAACAATTCAAAACAGACACTCAAAATATGTAAGCTGCTTAGTTATTTTTCTTGAAATATGAATTAAGTAGTTGATTCATATATCAATCAATCAATCATCACAAAAACCGACATACTGCTTGATTGTAAAAACAACAACAACTAAGCCTCTCAAAGTGGTTTACAAAAAAGATAAAACAGTAAAATTATCAATAAGAAAAGTTAACAGGAATTATTTAAGACTTTTTTTTTAAAAAAAAAAAGTTAAAATGACTATAGGCTACAAACAGATTTAACCTCGCAACAGCTTTCTAAGCACTTGGGTAGGCACGGCCTGAACAGAAATGTTTTCAGCAAGCATCAAAAAGAGTACAATGAAGGGTTTCTGCTTGGTATCAATAGGCAGGGAGTTCCAAAGGGCAACTTATTGCCACCTGAACATATCTGAGTTCTTAAAAACGCGAAACAGGCAGTACGTGGCACCTGCCTTGCCGCCAGTTCCACCGAACGAAGAGCTCAAGCATGGGGTAAGGCAATTTCGTAGGCAGGTGGATAAAACATTGCGGAGGGTTTCTGGGCGTGGGGCGGGTGGGTGTTTGGAATAACAGGCCTCAATGCGTTACTCACGTTTCTTCCCCCTTCATCCCAACCCCTCCATCAGCAGAAAGCGGGCCGCCAGCACCTGAGGGATTTGCTGGGGTGGGAAGAGTTTGACGAGGTCCGGAATCTGCGGCAGAGCATCTCTCTCGACATCCATTACCGCAGCCTGGTGTTCGCCACAGAGAAAGGCTTGTCTTGGGTGGCTGTGGCGGAAGTGGGAAGGCTGGCAGGGGAGCTACTGGAGGAAACCGTAGGTGAGTCAAGCCAGCGAGATGAATGGCCTCTGCGGAAGGTGGGGAGGGAGAATTTCACTTTGCTCACTCATTTATTTACAGTGGTACCTTGGTTCTCAAACTCTGAAAACCCGGAAGTAAGTGTTCCGGTTTTCGAACGATTTTTGGAAGCCGAACATCCGATGCAGCTGTCAGCTATTGTTTCCGGGGCGCCTGCACCAATCAGAAGCTGTGCCTTAGTTTTTGAACATTTCGGGAGTCAAACGGACTTCTGGAATGGATCACCGTATTTTTCGCTCTATAAGGCGCACCTGACCATAGGACGCACCTAGTTTTTAGAGGGGAAAAGCCCCAATATTTTGAGGATCAGCTCAAATTTCTGCAGCTTCTTTTGCAAAGGAGAAAAGCCCCATTTTTGGAGGATCAGCTCAAAGTTGTTGAGCTTACTTTGCAAAGGGAAAAAAACCCCTGTTTTATGGGGTTTAACTCACAGTTCTGCAGCTTCAGGAAGCCATTTCTACAGTTTCCAGAAAGATAATCTAATCAGCCAGTCACATGTCGCTGGAGAAACAGCCTTCCTCTGCAAGGGGGCGGGGCTGGAATCTCTCTCCCTTATCTCTCTCCCCGATTGTTTGCTGAGCAGCTGCTCAGTGGGCTTCCTTTCAATACCCCCTTCTCTCTCTCTCTCTCTCTCTCTCTCTCTCTCTCTCTCTCTCTCTCTCTCTCTCTTTTTAAAAAAGCACGATCTGCTTTTGCCCCTGGGCAGTTCAGCTCCAGGGACCACACATTCGCTCCATAAGACGCACAGACATTTCCCCTTACTTTTTGGGAGGAAAAAGGTGTGTCTTATGGAGCGAAAAATATGGTAAGTTTGGCGCTTTTGTTTTTGCTATTTATTTTGTGTTTTTGTTTTGGAGGCTTTTTCAGTTAATTTGTTTTTGTGACTGTGTGGAACCCAGTTCAGCTACTGGTTGATGGATCGCGTGACTGCGGAAATGGATAAAAGCCCCCCCATCCAAACAATGACTATCAACAGTGCAGGGAAGAAAAAAATACAATTCTCATTTTTATCATCTACAATACTATCTTTTTTATTTTATAGTACAGTACATTGATTATTGCTTTCGTTTTATGGATCAATGGTCTCGTTATATAGTAAAATTCATGTTAAATTGCTGTTTTAGGGGTTGTTTTTAAAAGTCTGGAACGGATTAATTCGTTTTGCATTACTTTCTATGGGAAAGCATGCCTTGGCTTTAGAATGCTTTGGTTTTGAAACGGACTTCCAGAATGGATTAAGTTTGAGAACCAAGGTACCACTTGTATTGTCAATGATCTGTATGTTTCTCATAACTTTCTCTCTCTCTGCGTGTGTCCTACTTCAATTTCTGTAATCCAGATACTGAGCCCTGTGAACATTGCCTGAGGCCCTTCTTTGTGTGCCCCCTCCAGAAAAGGCCCGGAGGGTGGTAGCACGAGAACAGGGCCTTTTCTGTGGTGGCTCCCCTGGTTTGTGGAATGCTCCCCCCAGGGAGGCTCACCTAGCACCTTCGTTACATATTTTTAGGCGTCAGGAGGAAACGTTTCTCTTTGGCTGATTAACATTCTAGGGTCTTTTATAGGTGTTTATGGGAAAGGGGTCATTGGTTTGTTTTTGTTTCATTCAGTATTTTGTGTTTTCGTTTATGTTTTTATGCTGTGAACTGCCTTGTGATCGGTATACCAATTTAACAAACATAATAATTGTAGTAACAACAACAACGACAGCCCGCTCTACACGGAGCTGCCTTTGGAAAGTGCTCAGAAACTTCAACTTGCTCAAAGAGCTGCAGCAAAAATTGCTGACCAGGGCTGGTTATCGGGAGCAGATTGTTCCAAGAAGCTCCACTAGCAACTAATCTGGTTTGGGGGGACCATTCAAAGTGCTGGTTAAGAACTATAAAGCTCTTTGCAGAATTGGCTCAGTTAACAAATTCACTTAGAGGAAATTCGAACCAAAAATTTGTAGAAAAATGGGACAGATACCGAAGATATGTACAAAAATATACCAATAATCACATACCCATGCCAGCATTCGAGGGTTAAGTTTAAGGACAACTTGATAGAAGATTTAGATAAAACATTCTGAGATTGTAGTAGAAATATATTGATGAAAACGGAATTTTTTGTGTACTTTCTAATTAAAGAAAACACATGCAAGGGGAGATGACAGGAAGTCACACCTGGACACATTATTTTATTTCTTTTCTTTTCTTCTTTTTTTTCTTTCTTTTTTTTCTTTTTTTCTTTTTTCTTTTTTTTCCTTTTTTTCTTTTTTCTTTTTCGTGTGTGGGTTGGGTGAGTGTTTGGGGTGGAGTGGGAAAGGGTGATATGTGGGTTTGCATCGTCCTTTTACGTTTCAATAAGAAGTAAAAGTTTAAAGAATATATATAGGTAAATAGAAACAATATAAATAGACAAAACAGACAAAGATTATGGTATGCAAAGTGTTTTTATTTAATTGTATTCAACTGTATTTTGTAAAAATCGAGAGACGGCAATTTATGTAACGGTTCTTTTCTTTTGTTTATTATAAAAAATGCAATAAAAATTATTTTAAAAAAGAAAAAGAACTATAAAGCTCTATACAGTTGAGGCCCAAGCTATCTGAAGGGCCATATTCCCTCACACATAATTCCCTGGACTCTAAGATCTTAGGGGGGGAGCCCTTCTCTCGGTCCCACCAACCTCACCAGCCTGCTTGGTGGGGACGCAGGAGAGGGCCTTCTCGCTGGTTGTTTCCGAACCACTTTGGAACTCCCTCCCTAGAGAAGCCAGACTGACTCCCTCCTTGCTGTCATTCCGCCAGTGGCTGAAGACTTTCTGCTTCTAACAGCCCTTTGGGAATTGGCTGCTTTTAATGAAAGGGCTTTAACTATACGGACCTTTGTCGGCAAGGTGGTGTCTCTGCTTTTTAGTCCCATGGACTGCAAGAAGATCAAACCTATCCATTCTGGAGGAAATCAGCCCTGAGTGCTCACTGGAAGGACAGATTCTGAAGCTGAGGCTCCAATATTTTGACCACCTCATGAGAAGAGAAGACTCCCTGGAAAAGACCCTGATGTTGGGAAAGATGGAGGGCACAAGGAGAAGGGGATGACAGAGGATGAGATGGTTAGACGGTGCTCTCGAAGCTACTAACATGAGTTTGGCCAAACTGCAAGAGGCAGTGGAAGACAGGAGTGCCTGGCGTGCTCTGGTCCATGGGGTCACGAAGAGTCGGACACCACTCAACGACTGAACAACAAAATGAAAGGGCTGGTGCTGTGCTGTTTTTATTGCAATTATCGGTATGGTTTGAATAGATTTCAAAGAATCATAGCATTGTCGAAATGGAAGAGACCCCAGGGGTCATCTAGTCCAACCCCCTGCAATGCAGGAATCCTGTCCACAGTTTTTTGCTGTTTCTATTTTATCTGGGACCCATATTGCGTTCTTCTCGGGGGGAAAGGCGGATACAGATACAGTAAATGAAATAATAGGTTCAGGCCCAAACCAATATAATAGGCTAGGACCCGAACCAATGCCTTCAAGTTACAATAAAGGAGGTTCCAGCTTAGTCTCAGGAATACATTTCCGATGGTAAGAGCTGTTTGACGGTGGAACAGACCCCATTGGGAAGTGGGGGGGGGGCTCTCCTTCCTTGGAAGTTTTGAGGCAGGAGAAAACAAGCTTGCTCCATCTTCCACGTTACGGCTCTTGAAGTATTTGAAGATGACTATCATATCTCCTCTGAGTTCTCTGTGTACAAAATATATTAGTAAAAATGCTGCCCAAAAGACACGGTGCATTGGGAGTGATTGCTTTGCAAAAATGTGTACATTTGGGGAAATCGCATATGATCGCATGCATTTTAGAAACATCTGCACTAGAATGCGGACAAATACTCATGGTGACCTCTGTTTCTTTTAAGTTGCAAACTGCTATGGAAATGTGTGGAACTGAGGACTGCAAAAATGAGAGACCAAAATTGGCAGTTTTATCTATCCCTACCTAGGGAGTGTTCCCAACATCCTTTTCTGTGTGCTGCTCTGGTTCGCCAGAAGCGGCTTAGTCATGCTGGCCACTTGACCCAGAAGCCGTACGCCAGCTCCCTCGACCAATAAAACAAGATGAACGCCGCAACCCCAGAGTCGTCCGCGACTGGACCTAATGGTCAGGGGTCCCTTTACCTTTACCTTACTTAGGGAGCATTCCCAACATCCTTTTTAAAAACTAGTTCTGCTCCTGTGCCCCTGAAAGCGGCCTGGCATGCAGAGACGTCACAAGCAGAGCTTTTCCTGCCCCGGAAACAAGCCAGGAAAGGTTCGATCTTATGATTTTATAATGTAACTGGAGAAAAACGCAGAGTTGGAGGGTCATCCGGCCTAACCCCCTGCAACGTGTCAGGCTGCTGTCAGAGGCGGAGGAGCAGAGACAGTAAAACACCGTGCGGGCGCAGCAGAAGTGAAGCAATTCCCTTGCTGGGAATCAATTCCCCTTGAATTAATGAGAACGGTTGCCTCGTTAATAGGAACAAACCTTATCAGAGCGCGAGTGACAGAAACTACACCCCCAGCAGCCTTGCAAGAATTTTTGCCGGAGGGTGTCGGTGGCACCCGTGCCAGGTCTCACCCTCTCCAGATGACACCTGTGGAAATTCCTCTTTTACGAGCCCGCCTTTGCTTCATTATCAAACTTGTGGTTATCAGCTGCCAGCAGATTCTGCTGGCAGGGATTGCACCCGGGCGGCGAACCACAAAGGTGGCAAGTGGCTGGGTGCCTTCCCCCCAGCCATGGGGCCAAGACCCAGAGCTGGGGAAGCCTCCAGCCCAAGCAGCTGAGCTCAGCATCCCAAGAGAGAGATGCTTTGCAAGTTCTCCTGGTTCCCAGCTGACTTTTCCAGCCAAGCAAGCTGCCAGAAAAAAGGCAGGCGACCCTGTAGCCTGGGCAACATTTTTTTTATTTTTTTTTGCCCATGGGTGATCCCGGCTGCAGATCTAGGAAACCGACCCCGCCCTGTGCCACAGGCTGGCTGACACATCTCTGCCGCTCCTTGCGCAAGCCTGTCAGTTTCTGATTAAGACCTAGATCTTGGCTGACCTTTTTTCTGTAGGAAAAAAAACAATGACTGGGGAGGGTGGGCTTCAATTTGATGCTGGTGCCAACCCATCCTCATTGGCTCAGCAGCTCAAATGGTGAGCTGGGGAGGAGAGCAGGGCAGAGGTCCTTGAAATAATATGAAGAGGCAGAACAGCTGTCGTGACCTGGCTGAGGCTGATGGGCCAGGCCTCTCCAGTCCTCAGGCATTAAAGTGGTACCTTGGTTCTCAAACACCTTGGTTCTCAAACGCCGAAAACCCGGAAGTAAGTGTTCCGGTTTTCGAACATTTCTCGGAAGCCGAATGTCTGATACGGTTGTCGGCTCTTGTTTCCTGGGTGCCTGCACCAATCAGAAGCTGCACCTTGGTTTTCAAACATTTCAGAAGTCAAACGGACTTCCGGAATGGATTAAGTTTGGCACTTTTGTTTTTGCTGTTAATTTTGCGTTTTTGTTTTGGAGGATTTTTCAGTTAATTTGTTTTTGTGATTGTAATTTTTATCATCCACAACACTGTCTTATTTATTTTTTAGTACAGTACCGGTACATTGATTATTGCTTTCATGTTATGGATCAATGGTCTCGTTAGATAGTAAAATCCATGTTGAATTGCTGTTTTAGGGGTTGTTTTTAAAAGTCTGGAACGGATTAATCCGTTTTGCATTACTTTCTATGGGAAAGTGTGCCTTGGTATTGGAATGCTTTGGTTTTGGAACAGACTTCTGGAACGGATAAAGTTTGAGGTACCACTGTATAACAGAATCATAGAGTTGGGAGGGACTCTGTGGGTCATCTAGTCCAACCCCCTTTGACGCTGAAATCTCAGCTAATAGGGGGGAAAGGAGTTTCTTAGCAACTCTGCACATATTGCAAACTACAGGCCCCAGGAGTCTTGTGGGGGGTGGGAAGCAGTCTTGACTGCTTAAGGTGGTATACCCTCCAACATTTCTCCGATGAAAATAGGGACATTCTATTCCTGCTGTGCAGGGCGGTTGGACTAGATGACCCTTGGGGTCTCTTCCAACTCTACAATTAAAAAAACCACCCTCCATCATTTCTCTGACGAAAATAGGGGTGGCCTTAGGGCATTCTGGGATCAGATCAGAAACCGGGATGGCTTCTGTAAATCCAGGACTGTCCCTGGAAAATAGGGACACTTGGAGAGTCTGGAATGGTATCATGTGGCTTTAAATCCCAGTGTGGTGTAGTGGTTAAGAGCGGTAGACTCGTAATCTGGTGAACTGGGTTTGTGTCCCCGCTCCTCCACATGCAGCTGCTGGGTGACTTTGGGCTAGTCACACTTCTCTGAAGTCTCTCAGCCCCACTCACCTCACAGAGTGTGTTGTGTATTGATTCAAAGTGTTATCATATCTGTATTACTATTGTCTGTAATCACATTAGGGTAAAGTAACTGCCTTCCTGTCCCAGAAGGAACAGTTACTATTGGTGCATTCAAGTTGCTGCATTGGGATCCTCTGTCTTACTGGTTCCCACCAAAAAGCAGCTGTGTGATTGCTTGAGATTGTTCCCTCCAAAATGTATCTTTTCCTAGTCCTCCTTTGTCCCTATAAATGTAGCTTCCCTACCCTCAGTTCCCTCAGTCTTGTTTGCCTGAATAAAGAGTTGTTACATGAAGACGCTGTCTCCTGTCTGCAATGTCAGAGAGCTGAAATCACTTGCTGAAATCATTAACCCACGCTACAACAGAGTGTTTGTTGTGGGGGAGGAAGGGAAAGGAGAATGTGAGCCGCTTGGAGACTCCTTCGGGTAGTGATAAAGCGGGATATCAAATCCAAACTCTTCTTCTTCTTAAATGCATAGTGCAGATGCGGCCTTGGTTTGCTTGCACGGTTCCAGGGTGCTCACAGGCTGTATCTCCCACGCACCCCTTGCCCCTTCCTGGTTCTGAAGGCCCCTTTGTCAACCCCAAATCCTGAATGTGCCTCGCCCAGGCTTGCGATCCCATTTTGTGCTTCCTTGACCCGGAGGTGTTAGGAACATGTTGCATACACCACCGAGCTACCTGTGGGGATGTGCGCTTGTTTGATCTGCCCTAAGGCGGGGGTGGGAAGAAGGTAGATCAGGATCTCCTGGTAGAAATCCAGGTGATCTCCTTTAACAGTAGCAGGAAGAACAACAAGATGTCTGGGATCATTCTCAGCCTTTAAACTGCAGAGCTCCCTCCCTCCCTTCAGATGCGTTGTACAGGATTTGTTTTCAGGCAATGCTGAAGAAACACGCCTTTGCTCAGCCTTTTGCCCCCCCCCCCAAAGCTCGCATGAGCTGGCAGCTTTTGGCAACTACACAAATCTGTGACACAACTCCCTCTGGTGGCTGCGATACCAACCTGTTAACAGCAGGAATACTCTATTTTTTTTATTTTTTACAACAACCATACGAAAAATAGGTAAGATAACCAAGCAAGTGCTAGAAATCACCCCAGAATTGGTCTTGCTAAACATCTTCCAAGACAACAATGCCCACTTACACCACAAAGAACACATAACCCACCTACTTTCAGCAGCCAAAAACATCATAACCAGGCACTGGAGAGACCTGTCAGAAGTAAGCAAACAGTACCAAGTAGTAAAGGGACCCAGGTGGCGCTGTGGGTTAAACCACTGAGCCTAGGGCTTGCTGATCAGAAGGTTGGCAGTTCAAATCCCTGCGACGGGGTGAGCTCCTGTTGCTCGGTCCCAGCTCCTGCCCACCTAGCAGTTCGAAAGCACATCAAAGTGCAAGTAGATAAATAGGTACCGCTCCGGCGGGAAGGTAAACGGCATTTCCGTGCGCTGCTCTGGTTTGCCAGAAGCGGCTTTGTCATGCTGGCCACATGACCTGGAAGCTGTACGCCGGCTCTCGGCCAATAAAGCGAGATGAGTGCCGCAACCCCAGAGTCGGACACGACTGGACCTAATGGTCAGGGGTCCCTTTACCCTTTACCTTACCAAGTAGTATGGGAAACAGCCCTACTAGAAAAACTAACCAACAAGCTGAAACTGACACGGGGGCAAACAGAAGAATATACCTTCACCCCGGTATGGCTCCCCTTCATCAAACACACAGCCCAACAAGACAATGACAAAAATCCACCAACAGCATACAAATCAATATGGCTAACCTGATCCAAAACACCCACCCATCCCACTCACACAGGAAACCAAAGACCACCACAGCCAACTACAAATGAACAATCACACCCTACGCCAACCCTGACCTCTCTCACCACCAAAGGAGCCCAAGCGAACAGCAGAGAACCTGCACAAACAACGCTGACACCAAACCCTACGTATACTAAGTAAAATAGAAACATCATCACCCCACCCATCTCCCCACCGCACCCACCTCTTTCCCCCTCTTCTTCCTAATGTCCCAACAAACGAAACTGATTTGTAAAAATGTTACGTGGAAAAAATACGAGAGACATTACACATACCTTTGTAAATCAAGAAAATCTTTAATAATTTTTTTTAAAAGAAACTAACGTTTCTTGAGGCTTCTCATCACCACTCAACGCTCCTTCATTCCTCCAGCAGTAATTCATGCTTTCTCCTTCTTCTTCTTCTTCTTCTTCTTCTTCTTCTTCTTCTTCTTCTTCTTCTTCTTCTTCTTCTTCTTCTTCCAACATGACACAGAGCATGCCTCGTCTGCTACCTGCAATGAAACCTAGGTGCTCGCATTGGAAGCAATCACATACTGTGTCCCTGTTCTCTAGAGCCAGGCTGAAATTTATCAGAAGGTGCAGAGCAGCGGAAATACCTGTGCACCTGCCCATGAAAAAAAAAGTTGTGGAAGGCTGAGAGAGAAGTAAATGAGGGGAGAGAGAAAAAGGCACATAGTCTGGAGACTTTCCGTCAAAAACAGCCTTCTGGGGTGGACGGCCAAAGTGCAGAATAGGGCAAAATATCCATGCCTGGCAGAAAAAAATAATGACAGGGTGGTAGCTGATGGGTCAAGTTTGCAGCCGGAATAATGGCAGTGATGACCTGCTTGTGTAACCATTTACAGTGGTACCTTGGTTCTCAAACTTAATCGATTCCGGAAGTCCGTTCCAAAATCAAAGCGTTCCAAAACCAAGACACTCTTTCCCATGGAAAGTAATGCAAAATTGATTAATCTGTTCCAGACTTTTAAAAACAACCCCTAAAACAGCAATTTAACATGAATTTTACTATCTAATGAGACCGTTGATCCGTAGAATGAAAGCAATAAACAATGTACTGCAGTCACTCAATCAATCAATCAATCAATCAGTAGCTGAACTGGGTTCCACACAGTCACAAAAAAGCCACAAAAACGCAAAATAAATAGCAAAAACTGACAGACCTCATCATAACACTCAAATCAGAAGTGTGGCACTCAAATCGTCAGCATAAGACTCAAAACAGAGCACGTTCGGCTTCCAAAAAAAGTTTGCAAACCGGAACCCTTACTTCTGGGTTTGCAGTGTTTGGGTTCCAAGTTGTTTGAGTACCAAGGCATTTGAGAACCAAGGTACCACTGTACTTAATTTGATGGGGATGATTAATTTATTAATCGTCTTCTACGTGGTCATCTCAAGCTGAAGTGCACTAAAAAGAGCCAGGAAAAGTCCCCCACCCCAGTTAAAAACACACAAAACTACAGATACCTTTAAAACAAGTAAGGAAAGTGCTGGGAAAATCCACTGGGCAGTGTGGGATAACAACTGCTTCATATGATGTCATATAATCTGGCTTCGAAGAAATCAGCACGAATGCTCAGTGAAAATTCAGTAACCCCCCCCCCCCGCCAACTGTATGTAAAACTACAAAATGGTGCAAAACAAGTTGTGCAAAACTAACAAAATGTATTTCAGTAGGGACAAATGCAAGGCTCTGCACATAGGCAGGAAGAAACATCTGCACAAATATAATATGGGGACATAGCTGTCAACCCTCCCCTTTTTAGCGGGAAACTCCCTTATTCCAATGCCGTTTCCCGCTGCTATCCCAGATTATTGATATCCCTTAAATTTCCCGGATTTCAAAGGAAGCAGCTCCTCTCCCTCCCTGCCGGCCAGGGAGGCTCCTCAGCTGCGTTGCTCGGCTGCCAATAAGGAGTCTGAGACCGACTGAGGGCGGAGCTTGCATGCCTTGTGCAGCCAGACCCTCACGCCCAACCAGACAGCCAGCCTGCCTGCCGTTTACGCGCTCGCTCTTTCGCTCACCCATTCACGCGCAGCCTCTGGAGCGCAGGGTGGCGAGGCTACTTGGTGCCATTGCACCACCCTCATGGCATCCCTTATTTTCAAATCCGAAAGTTTGGAAAAATCCCTTATTTTCAAATCCGAAAGTTGACAGCTATGTATGGGGAGACACCTGGCTTGACAGCAGTCTATGTGAAAAGGATCTAGGGGTCTTGGTGGATCACAGGCTCAACATGAGTCAGCAGTGTGATGCAGCAGCAAAAAAAGCAAATGCTATTCTAGGCTGCATCAACAGAAGTCGAGTGTCCAGATCAAGGGAAGTGATAGTACCACCCTATTCTGCCTTGGTCAGACCACACCTGGAATACTGTGTCCAGTTCTGGGCGCCATGGTTTAAGAAGGATATTGACAAGCTAGAAGGTGTGCAGAGAGGTGATAAATTAGCCACCTTCAAAGATCTAATGGGTTTTCACATGGGAGATGGAGCAAGTTTGCTTTCTGCTGCTGCTCCAGAGGGCCGGATCCGAACCAATGGACTTGAATTACAAGGAGATTCTGATGAAACCTTATGGCAAGAGGGCAAGAGCTGTTTGTCAGTGGAACGGACTCTCTCGGAAGGTCGTGGGCTCTCCTCCCTTGGAGGTTTCTCAACGGAGGTTGGATGGCCATCTGTCAGGGATCCTTTAGCTGTGATTCCTGCATTGCTGGGGGTTGGACTAGATGACCCTGGGGTGTCCCTTCCAATTCTACAGCTCTATGATCCTATGAGGTCAGACACTCTAACACAGTCGCCAGCCATGACAGCTATGTTTTGATCTTTAAAGCTTTAAACGGCTCAGGACCGCAATACCTCAAGAACCGCCTCTTCCCAGACGAAGCTACCTGGACCCTGAGGTAATCTCCCAAGGCCGTCCCTTGTGTGCTACCTCCTCGAGAGGTCTGAGAACGGGGCCTTCTCTGCAGTGGCTCCCCGTCTGTGGAATGCTCTCTCCAGGAAAGTCCGCCTGGCGCCTCCATTATACACCTTTAGGCACCAGGCAAAAACGTCCCTTTTTAGCCAGGCAACTTTGGTTGATCTTATTGACATCCAACACCCTTTTAGAATGTGGCTCTTTTTTGAGATTTTTATTGAGTTGTTTGGTTTGGTTTTATATGTTGTGGTCTTGTTTGAAAACTGCCCTGAGACCTTCGGGTATAGGGCGGTGTATAAATGGAATAAATAATAATAATAATAATAATAATAATAATAATAATAATAATTTATACCAGTTGCTGCTGAGAATCACAGGAGTTCTCTTGAGCTCGGATCCTGCTTGTGGGACACGGTGAGACCAGGATGCTGGACTCGATGGGCATCTAATGGCTCAGACCTATGGTTTGCATGAGTCCAGAGAGTTTCTGTGCATGGAATTAAGAGCTGGTGTGGTGAGGGGTGTGTGTGTGTGTGTGTGTGTGTGTGTGTGAGTGTGAGTGTGTGTGAATAGAATAGAAGAAAGTCTTTATTACGGTCATAGACCAGAAAGGCATAAAACAATTCAGATTGAAAATATCATCTATATACTAAATCACATTTAAATTTAAAATCATCACATATTAAGCTTAAAATTTGTGAGATATCTCACCAGTCCGTCACTTTAGTATCATTTCTAAGGGGTTAACTAGAGTCTTTATCTCTGTTGTTGGTTGTCGTCGCGGTATGTCTTAGTCTTGACGCGATGTAGCAAAATTTAGCTACACTCCTAGTGATCTCTGGATTAGAGTCCGCTATTAGGTATCTAATATATGTTTCCTGTGATCGACCCGGTAAATTCTTTAGAAGGGGTTCAATTAACTCCTTTCTCGTGGTTTGATACAATGTACAGTGCAGAAGTACATGCCCGATTGATTCAATTTCGTTATTATCACAGGGGCATAGTCTCTGTTCTAGCGGAGTCTGGTGATATATGCCAGTTGATAGTACCGAGGGAAGGGCGTTGAATCGGGCCCTCGTGAAAGCCCATCGATGTCTGGGGTTAGTGTGTGTGAAATTGTCCACCTTGGGCAGTGAAATGCCTCTGCCTGACACCGTTCCTGCGCGTTTTCTCAGCTGCCAACCCCTGTCCCTACGCAGACTTGAGCCTCATTGAGATCCGTCTATTCAGCCCCATTAGCAGCTTGGCATCCAAACAGGCAGGGACATGCTTTCGGTTGTATACACTGCCTCTCGACAAACACACACGGGAATTTGCCCTGACCTCTTCCCCCGAGAGGAGGGCTTGTGTGTTTTCTCCCACCCCCCCTTCGTCTTTGCTTTCGCCCCCCATATCATTGCCAAGAAGTGAATTAGAAGCAATCCAGCGCTGCTTTTGTTTGAATACGAGATAATGCCATCAGTTCGCACTGAGCTAAGGTGTGGCTTAGCTCTGGGCTTAAAGAGATGTGGGGTTGAGGAGGCCCTGAACTCACCCAGGACCTCTTTAAGTCCTTGGGGGCAGATGTGTCCCTCTGATCATCCCTGTCTGGCCCTCAGCCCTCTCCCTGGGCCACACCTCTTTTCTCCAAGCCACGCCCCTCAAGGGCCATTCTTGGTACCCAGAGTGTTTTGGGGGGTGGCTGGAATCCTAGAATTAGAGAATCGGAGAACTGTAAAGCTGGAAGGGGCCCCAAGGGTCATTTAGCCCAACCCCGTACAATGCAGGAATTGCAGCTGAAGGATTCCTGACAGACAGCCACCCAACTGAGCTCTAAAAACCCCCAGTGAAGGAGAGAGCCCAGAGGGCACAAGGTTGGGGATGGTGGCAAGAAGGTTGGACAAGATTCTCCCGGTTTCCCAATTCCCTTCAGCTCGGGCTTACCTGCCAGGTGATGCTGCGATAAGGTTCCGCCCACACGGGAGAGAGTCTTGTAATACAGATTATCTGACTATCAAGAGAGATTAACCCGCCACTACAGAGGCTTACACCCAGGCAGAAAACATCGAAACTTCCATTTTCAGATTTACTGTTACTCTGGGTTTTGCAATGTACACACACACACAAACACACACACAGAGAGCTAATCCATGCTCAGAGACTTGGTTGTTTGCACGACCCCCTAGGAATCTGTCACGTAGGGAGTAAGAGACATTTTTAAGGGGATGATGGGGACACGGGATGGGAGGGGGGGCTGCCATCCTTGAGATCAGCAAAGTACCAGTGGGGGCACCACCACCCTCCCACAGGCTTAGCTGCTGTTTATTTGCTTATAACTGAAAACTCGGCCCTTGTTTCCTCCTCCCTCCTGATCCATTTTCCTTTGATGCTGTATCTTTTAAGATTGTAAACGTGAAAGCGGAGAACCGTCTTTTTTTAAAAAAGAAAAAGAAAAAGTGATCTGTAAGCTTTTCCCTGTCTATGTGAATGTGTGTGTCCTTTTTCTTTTTGGCTGAAGAACGGGATAGAAATTCTTTAAATAATGGATAAATATTTACAGGAGAAGCCAGGCTGGTTCACATCGGTTTTAGGGTGTGTGTGGGGGGGGGGACAGAAGAGGCTTGACGGAGAGATTTCAGAGGCCAGGTGTCACGGCAAACGCTGTTTGCTCTCTGAACATTATCCTGTGTCTATAGAGCTGCCCTAATACCTCTGCTGGCTCTGAAGATAAAAAGAGCCTTGCAAGATTAGGTCAAGGATCCATTCGACAGAGCATCCTGTTTCACACAGTAGCCACCCAGAGGAACCTTTCAAGAAACCCGCACGTTTCTCCTGCCATTGCTTCTTACCAGGAGAGTCCATTTCACCCCCAGAACTAGGAGCCAACAAGAGACACCCCCTCCTCCATGGATCAGGGCTGATCAGGCTTGGAGGAACATGGGAGTCACCTTATATTGGGTCAGGGACCTTCTATGGTTTCCGAAAGGGGGTCTCTCCCTGCCCTGCCTGATGGTACCGGGGGGACATATTGCATGCAAAGCAAGTGCACCAATAAGGCCTGCTCCTTAAGGAACATGGAAGAAGAAGAAGAAGAAGAGTTTGGATTTGATATCTTAACCAAGAACTTCCTGGTTCTGTGGTGCTTAGCTCCTAAATAGGTCACAAAGTCAGGGCAGGCTAAGCGTCACCTGATTTGGGCACAAGGAGGGTGTGGCTCTGTCTCTACCTCCCCCTCAGCCCAGAAGGATTAGATTCCTGCATTTGGGGGTGGCCTATTTAAATAGGATTTAAAGCGTGGTTCACTTGTGGCAGATCAGTTGCTGTCGCACGACCCTGCATCAGGGGAGTGTGCATTTTGGGGTTCTGTTTTGTTTTTGTTTGTTTTTCTTAAAAATTTATTAGTTTGTCACAATTTTAATTTTAACCATTTCAAACATTAAAATAAAAGGTTATTTTGGACCTTCGGACCTCCCTCCCTCCCTCCACGGGTTCCATATTTAAGATTAAATTTACTGCATCTTATTACCATTGTCTGGCTGTTATATACCTATAGTTACCATAGTCGATTCCACATTACAAGTTTCATTAAATCCCTGCCAGTGATTTTAACAGTTTACGGTGGTCTTTTAAATAAATTGGAAAATTTCCTCCAGTCTTTTAGAAATACTTGATCTTCCTGGTTTCGGATCTTCCCCGTCAGTTTCGCCATCTCGGCATACTCCATCAGTTCCATCTGCCATTATTCTTTTGTTGCTGCTTCTCTTCCTTCCATCTCTGGGCAAGTAGCATTCTCACTACCGTCGTTGCAGACATAAAGAAGTCTTTGTCCTCTCTTGGTATCTTTTCACCTATTATACCAGCACTAGCTGACCCGGTGTGCTGGTCCCGTGGAGTATCCAGGAAGCAAGGTCGATGTCCAGTCCGAGGTCGGAGATACGTGAAGGCAGTCCGAATAAACAGAGGCAGGGTCAGGGCAAGGAGTCCGGCGAGGTCAGGAACAGAAGGATAAACCGGGAACCAAGGCAGGTCAAGAGTTCAGGCAGAACAACCGGGCAGGGAGCAAGCAGAACTCTGCAGCAACGATGTTGCTCCTGCAACTTGGGACTGGGACTGGCCGGCTTTATCTGTCCCAAGGCGAAGGGCGGCTCCGATCCCCAGGTGACTCGCCTCTCCTGGCTTGGAGGCGAGCACTCCTCCTGCGAGAACTTAGCTCCCTTCGCCTCTCTGCCCTGAACCTTTGCAGCTCAGGAGAAGCTGGAGGGTTACTGGACCCAGAGGCAACCTCAGCTTCCCCTGACTGGGTGGGGGATGGAGCACCTGTAGGCAGTAAGTCCTCCATCCCATTAGGAGCCAGATCAACCTCAGCCGAAGCCTGCACCTGAGGATCCAGCACAGGTGAGTCCCCTTGCGACCCAGGCCCCAGCCCTGGCTCTGCTGTTTCTGAGGGCAGTGAATCCTGTGCAGGCTGGGATCCCTCAGGTTCAGCATCTGAATCTGACTCCCAGGTCATCACACCATCCCCCCTCCCAGGCCCCCCCCTCAACCGAGGGGCCGGACCAGGCTTGCTGGGGTAAGCCGCATGGAAATCACGGAGGCAGACAGGTGCGTGGATGTTCTCTGCTGGTTCCCACGACCGATCCTCGGGCCCATACCCCTTCCAGTCGATGAGGTATTGGAGCTTCCCCCTGCGGTATCGGGAGTCGAGAATGTGCTCCACCTCATACTCGGGCTCCCCCTGAACCAAAACTGGCTGCGGTCGTGGATGGTCTGGGTGGAACTCATCGGGCGGGGCGACCGGACTGAGCAGGGACCGGTGGAATACCGGGTGGATCTTCAGGGTCGCGGGTAACCGGAGACGGAAGGCCACAGGTGAGACCCGGTCCACGATCGGAAATGGGCCGGTGAAGCGGGCATCCAGCTTCCGCGAAGGCCGAGAGGGGTGCAGGTGACGGGTGGAGAGCCATACCAGGTCTCCGACATGGAGTTCCGGCCCCTCCTGACGGTGACGGTCGGCCTGGGCCTTATACGCGTCCTTGGCCTGGCTCAGTTGCTCCGTCAGAAGCTGCTGTTGTGACTGGAGCTCTTGTAGCCAGTCTGTCACTGCGGGAACTGCGGATGCTGGCAGCACGCTTGGAAATAACCGCGGGTGGTACCCATAGTTTGCCTGGAACGGGGTCTGTTGAGTGGAAGCGTGCACTGCATTGTTATACGCGAACTCGGCCAACGCCAGGTGGTCGACCCAGTCGTCCTGGTGGAAGCTGCAGTAGCACCGGAGGTACTGTTCTAACACCGCGTTTGCCCGTTCGGTCTGTCCATCCGTCTGTGGATGGTAGGCCGAAGATAGGCAGACCTCCGTCCCGAGAGCCTGATGAAGAGCACGCCAGAAGCGGGAGGTGAACTGGGCACCACGATCGGAGATCAAACGTTCCGATAGGCCATGTAAGCGGAAGACGTTTTGTAGGTACAGTTGTGCCGTCTCCTTGGCTGAGGGTACAGACGGGCACGGGGCGCAGTGCACCATTTTAGTGAAGTGGTCTGTGAATACCAGGAGGCAGGTACACTGACGGGATGGGGGTAAGTCTACCACGAAATCCAAAGAAACCGTGTGCCATGGACGAGGGGGAACTGGCAGTGGCTGTAGCAGTCCCGCAGGTCTCCCGGTCGCTCCCTTGGCTCGCCGGCAGACCTCGCACCCCCCAATGTACCGTGCCACGTCGGCCTTCAAGCGGGGCCACCAGAACTCCCGGCTGACCAGGTGGGTGGTCCGATACCTTCCAAAGTGGCCAGCTGCTGGGGCGTCGTGTGACATTCGAAGTACCTCGGCCCGCAAAGGCCCTGGTGGGATGTACAACCGACCACGGTGCATCAGCAAACCCTGGTGCACAACCAGTTCCGGGTATCGAGGACAGGATCCCCTGGCCAATTCCTGGATCCGTTCCTGAGCCCACGCGTCGACCCGTTGCTGCCTCCGCACTCGGTCCCGCAGCGACTCAGTCTCATGAACAGCCAGGAAGGCCGCTGGTGGGATGATCGTTGTTGGGGCCGCCTGCTGCACCGTCTCTGCAATGTCCTCCGGTTTCCGGGACAGCGCATCCGCCTTCTGATTTTGGGAGCTGGGGATGTAGCGGATCCGGAACTGGAACCGGGAAAAGAACAGTGCCCACCGGATCTGCCGCTGGTTCAGCCTGCGGGTGGTCTGGAGGTACTCCAGATTCCGGTGGTCGGTTCTCACTTCCACTGGGTGTCGTGCCCCCTCAAGATGATGGCGCCAGACCTCAAAGGCCACCTTGATGGCCAGTAGTTCCCGCTCCCACACGGTATAGTTACGCTCCGCCGGAAGGAGCTGCCGGGAGTAGTAGGCGCAGGGTAACAGTGGCGCATCAGGTCCGTGTTGCTGAGACAAGACGGCACCGAGAGCCGTACTGGAGGCGTCCGTCTCCACCACGAAGGGACGAGAAGGATCAGGATGCTGCAAAATTGGCGCCTTCTGGAAACAGGCTTTCAATCCCTGGAATGCCACCTCAGCCTCCTCATCCCAGTCGAAGGGCGTCTTGGGGCGCAGCAGTCGGGTCAATGGGGTGGTGCGATGAGCATAGTCCGCAATGAATGTCCGGTAATAGTTGGCGAACCCCAAAAACCGCTGTAGGTCCTTGCGGTTCCGCGGCGCCGCCCACTCTCGAACCGCAGACACCTTCCCGGGGTCCATCTGCACGCCGTCCGGGGAGAGTCGATGTCCAAGGAAGTCCACTGACTGCTGGTGGAACTCGCACTTGCTGAGCTTAGCATACAGGCGGTGCTCCCGCAAGCGCTGCAACACGGTCCGGACATGACTCTCGTGGCGAGCTGGGTCACGGGAGTAAATCAAAATGTCATCTAGGTACACCACCACGTACTTGTCTAGCAAGTCCTGGAACACGTGGTTGATGTACCGTTGGAACACGGCGGGCGCGTTGCATAATCCGAATGGCATGACCAGGTACTCGAACTGCCCATAACGGGTCCCGAATGCTGTCTTCCACTCGTCCCCGGCACGGATTCGAATCAAGTTGTAGGCCCCCCGGAGGTCTAGTTTGGTGAACATCTGCGCCCCCTGCACCCGCTCCAGCAGCTCCGCAATAAGGGGCAAGGGATACCGGTCTGGGATGGTGATCTTATTCAGGGCTCGGTAATCATGGCAGAGGCGAAGCTCCCCACACTTCTTCTTAACGAAGAGCACTGGAGCGGCCGTGGGAGAGGTAGAGGGCCTAATGAACCCGCGTTCCAGGTTCTTGTGGAGAAAGTCCTGCAGGGCTTCACGCTCTGGCTCTGAAAGAGAGTATAGGCGACTCACCGGCAGGGGCGCCCCGGGCTGGAGGTCTATGCCGCAGTCGAAGGACCGATGAGGAGGCAGCCGGTCTGCTCCCCGTTCCTCGAACACGTCTACGTAGTCCCGGTACACGGCGGGGAGCGTTGACGCAGCCTCTCCCATGGAAGCGGCCGATAGCATCTCGGACTGAGCATTCGAACCCGAGTCTGGGAAGCGTACAGTTCGATTGACCCAATCGATCTGAACATTGTGAGACTCCAGCCAGTCCATCCCAAGCACCAGCGGAAACCGGGGCATGGTGGCAATGTCCAGGGTACGCACCTCCCGGTGCTGCTGGTGGCACAGGATCAAGGGCTGGGTCTCCCGAGTAACGGCGCCTGACCGCAGGAGTCGTCCGTCAATTGCCTCCACCCGTACCGGTTCTAGCTTGTTCTGGAGCGGCACCCGGTGCTGAGCCGCAAAGGCAGAGTCCATATAAGAGCGGGTTGCCCCCGAATCCACTAGAGCGTGGGTGAGAATCCAGGGCCCGCCGGGGGGGTACAGACGCACCGGGATCATGAGGTGTTGCAATTCCACCGGTGAGGGCCCATCATGTGATGCTTGGGACCCCAGGTAGCCTGGGCCATTGGCTACTGGGGTTGGCGTGGTTCCCTGCGGCTGGCATTTCTCGGGGCAGGTTCGGGCATAGTGTCCACTCCCACCGCAGTAGAGACACAGGTTCCCCTCCCGACGCCGAGTCTTCTCCGAGGGGGAGAGGCAAGGTCGCGCCGCCCTGAGCTGCATCGGCTGCTCCGGTGACTCGGCCCTGGCTGTGGAACTGCTGGGAAGCACCGGAGCCGGGAGCCCAGAGTGCCGGCGGGCCCGGGCCTGGCGACGGTCCTCCAACCGATCGTCTATCTGCAGACTCCGATGGACGAGGGCATCCAGCGTGGCGGGGCGATCCAACGTGGCCAGCTGGTCCAGTATCTCGTCCGAGAGCCCCTCGAGATACTGGTCCCGAAGTGCAGAGTCGTTCCAGGTCAAGTCCTGCGCCAACAGCCGAAATTCCGTGGCGTAGGCGGCCACTGTGGACTTGCCCTGTTTCAACCGCCGAATCGCCCGATTGGCTTGACTCCCCTTCTGGGGGTTGGCGAACGCGGTTTCCAAATGGTTGCAAAACCCCCTATAGTCTGTCAGCAAGGGGGAGTCTTGCTGGAGCAGCGGCAACGCCCACTTGGCCGCCTGGTCCTTCAGCAAGCTGATCAGGAAGTGCACCTTGGTGCGGTCGTCGGGGAAATCCCGGGCTCGCCCCTGAATATACAGCTTGGCCTGGGCGAGAAACATGGGAAAGCTGGTCGGGGACCCATCGAATTTCTCTGGCAGGGCCACTGGGTACTTGCCTGGAGCTGGGGCGCCGGCACCAGGAGCCGGTAAGGCGTCCAAACGCTGCTGAAGTGCTGTAACCGCATTGCTTAGCTGCTGCACTGTGTGGGTCAAGACCTGGTTCTCCTGGGCCAATGCCACCAGCGCAGCCGCCTGGTCAGTCATGACGACAGGTTCCTCCCGAACGCACCCCAACGAAGGGGGAGTGCGGGTGTGGCAGGAGCAAACTGTGCTGGTCCCGTGGAGTATCCAGGAAGCAAGGTCGATGTCCAGTCCGAGGTCGGAGATACGTGAAGGCAGTCCGAATAAACAGAGGCAGGGTCAGGGCAAGGAGTCCGGCGAGGTCAGGAACAGAAGGATAAACCGGGAACCAAGGCAGGTCAAGAGTTCAGGCAGAACAACCGGGCAGGGAGCAAGCAGAACTCTGCAGCAACGATGTTGCTCCTGCAACTTGGGACTGGGACTGGCCGGCTTTATCTGTCCCAAGGCGAAGGGCGGCTCCGATCCCCAGGTGACTCGCCTCTCCTGGCTTGGAGGCGAGCACTCCTCCTGCGAGAACTTAGCTCCCTTCGCCTCTCTGCCCTGAACCTTTGCAGCTCAGGAGAAGCTGGAGGGTTACTGGACCCAGAGGCAACCTCAGCTTCCCCTGACTGGGTGGGGGATGGAGCACCTGTAGGCAGTAAGTCCTCCATCCCATTAGGAGCCAGATCAACCTCAGCCGAAGCCTGCACCTGAGGATCCAGCACAGGTGAGTCCCCTTGCGACCCAGGCCCCAGCCCTGGCTCTGCTGTTTCTGAGGGCAGTGAATCCTGTGCAGGCTGGGATCCCTCAGGTTCAGCATCTGAATCTGACTCCCAGGTCATCACACCCGGCCACGTCTTGCTGTGGTTGATTTGGTGAAATGCAAAAGTAAGATACAGTATGAAAGAGAAAGCGTATGTTTACTTACACCTTATCTCGTTGAAGTTCAGTCTATGTGTTCTCTGTTTGCCCCTCCCGTTTTTGTCTTCATTTCTACAACTGTTTATTACTACTATTTTAGTCTATGAGGTTCTTTGTCCTGATTTTGTCAATGGCCTTCTTCGATGTTGTTGACGTGTAGTGGTGGGCTGTATGTTTGTTTTTATAGGAACACGTTTGTATCTGTGGAAGGTGTGGTATCTGGCCCAAAATGTGAGTAGCGGCATTGTCGTCCGGCCTCTCTCTACAGCCGGTCGAGGTAGCGTCGCAAACTGGAAAAATGGCGATACCTCCCGACGTGGCTCTATACCTGCCGGCGGAGCCAGCAGTAGTGTTTGTGGGTGGTCTGTCTGTCGATTGGATGGTGGTAGTGACGTCGGGAAAGGAGGAGGAGGGGTCAGAAACAGGTTGTTGTGCTGTGCTGTTTAACGTCCATTGGAGGCCGCTATTTTTTGCACAAAATCACATTTATACCTGGGAAAGGTGTGGTATTTGTGCAATGTAAGTACATATGATCACTCCCATATGGGCATGGAACGTTGTGTCCAAATTTGAACGGAATCGATCAAGGGGTTACGGAGAAAGGCGATTGTTAACAAACATCCAACTTGAACGATTATATATATATATATAGGTGCCTTGTATAGGGAATCTGGTATAGCAAACCCTCTTTCTGCAGGGTGCTTTGCCTTTACCTTCCCCAAAGCTCAGGCATCATTTATTTTACAAATTTATAGAATCGTAGGATTGGAAGGGACCCCAAGAGTCATCTAGTCCAACCCCAGGTGGCCAGTCAAACCTCGATTTAAGAACCTCCCGAGGGAGAGAGTCCCCCACCATCTCTTACCGTCAGAAAGTTCTTTTGAATATTATTTAGTGGGAATCTCATTTCCTGTAATTTTAATTCATTGGTTCAGGTCCTGCCCTCTGGAGCACCAGGAAAAAAATCTGGCTCTGTCTTCCATGGGACAGCCCTTCGGAAAGTTGAAGATGGCTCTTGTATTGCCTCTCGGTCTTCTCATTTCCAGGCTAAATATACCAAACTCCCTGAACCGTTCCTCATAAGGCCTGGTTTTCAGACTCTTCGATATCTCGGTCACCCTCTTCTGCACACGTTCCACATGTTGTAATAAGACAATTATTATGCACAAGACAATAATAAGATGAAATGCTCTCCCCACAAAGGCAAGCTCTTTAAAACGAATCAAACCATTTCCACAAAGTGTAAAAACAAAGTCATTTCTACAAATGTGCAGTTAAAATGAGCCACGCACCAGGGAAAGCTCCCAGTACGTTTCCGAGCACAATTCAAAGTGTTGGTGCTGACCTTTAAAGCCCTAAACGGCCTCGGTCCTGTATACCTGAAGGAGCATCTCCACCCCCATCGTTCTGCTTGGACACTGAGGTCCAGCGCCGAGGGCCTTCTGGCGGTTCCCTCACTGCGAGAAGCAAAGCTACAGGGAACCAGGCAGAGGGCCTTCTCGGTAGTGGCGCCCGCCCTGTGGAACGCCCTCCCAGCAGAGGTCAAAGAGATAAACAACTATCTGACATTCAGAAAATACCTCAAGGCAGCCCTGTTTTAGGGAAGTTTTTAACCTGTGATATTTTAATGTATTTTAATATCTGTTGGAGGCCGCCCAGAGTGGCTGGGGGGACCCAGCCAGATGGGCGGGGTACAAATAATAAATTATTATTATTATTATTCTCAAACAAAAACATCTTCAGATGTCAAATGGATTCATAGAACTAGTCCAACCCCCTGCAATGTGGGAATCTCAGCTAAAGCATCCACCACAATGCTAGGCACTTGCATAATTTCAGCTAGTAACTTGTTCCAGAGGGCTGGAAGTACAACACTAAAAGTCGAGTTTGTAGAAGGAACTAAGCGCAGCTCTGGGGCCTGGGGTAGCCTCAGCAGTGCCCCATCTGGGGAGTGCAGTTGCCCGAGAGGAATATATGGGGGGACATATCCTCACGTGTTGGCCCCCTTTATGCCAATGCTAAATGGGCCACGTGGCATGTCAATTTCGGGGGGGGGGGGACAAACCTACTTTATTTATTTGGAGCATTTGTACTGCACCCTTCAGCCACGAGAAAAGCTCTCAAGAAAGAAGCTTAAGAAAGTAAATTAAGATGAGACAGCCTCTGCTCGCAGGTTTGCAATCTGAAAGGCACAACACACAAGGAAAAAGGGCTGAGGAGGGAAGAGGGGAAAGAAAGCTGGTTCTTAAAGGCACCCATTCTTAAAGTTCATAGAATGACCAGCTGGAATGGAAACAGTTCAGGGGCAGGAGGCCTTGGGATAATCCCCGTTTTTCTGTCACATGTTCGACGAACCCCCGAGAGGCTTGTCACAGCCCCCCCTGAGCCTATCCTGGCGAGTGTCAGAGGGAGGGTGAGAAGAGCCGGGGGCATGCTGGCGCAGTCAGGAAGGAACCTGCACCTCCCTTGCCCTGCCATTAAAAAATAAAAATATAAATCAGTCCTGTGCTTTCCAATTTACCCTACTTGGGGGGGCGGGGAGGGAAGAGTGAGGTGATAAAATGACTGATTGAAGTCTTGCAAAAGAGCCAAGGTGAGCCAGGGTGCTAATCCCCAGAAACAAAAGTTTGTGGGGGGCAAAACCAAACAAGAATCCATTTCAGATTAAGCGTAAAAAAAACATCGCAAGGTGAACCGACTTTTTAACACACACCGGCGGAGTCTTTTGACACGGCTGTGCAAGGATGCACAACCACCCAGAGACTCGCTCGCCGGGCTGAGGGCCAAATTAGATGTTACACATTTGGCTTAGGGGCAAATTAGATGTGTAACATTCCCCTGATGGCTCCCCGCCCGTTCCAAACACAAGCCAAGGCCAGTCTCAAGAAAAAGACAGGAGGAACGGGAGTCTTAATCCTTTTGCCACTGGTTAAAATTCTTGTTCCCTTGCCATTCTGGGCTCAGCCACTTGTTCCATGCTAGAAAGCAGGGGTCTGAGCAGTTTCCCCCATAGAATTGCTCCTTTCCCAGGGAAAACCCGCAGAATCAGTGCAAACGTCCACCCAGAGAAAACCTGAATTGCTGTTTGCTCCAACTGAGCGCTATAGAGTGGTTTTCCCCAAGGGAAGGCAGTGGGATGAAATGAAAGGTATTTAAGCATGGGTAGGCAAACTACATGGGACACGGGTGGTGCTGTGGTCTAAACCACTGAGCCTAGGGCTTGCCGATCAGAAGGTCGGCGGTTCGAATCCCCGCAATGGGGTGAGCTCCCGTTGCTCGGTCCCAGCTCCTGCCAACCTAGCAGTTCAAAAGCACGTCAAAGTGCAAGTAGATCAATAGGTACCACTCCAGCGGGAAGGTAAACGGCGTTTCTGTACGCTGCTCTGGTTCGCCAGAAGCGGCTTTGTCATGCTGGCCACATGACCTGGAAGCTGTATGCCGGCTCCCTCGGCCAATAATGCGAGATGAGTGCCGCAACCCCAGAGTCAGTCACGACTGGAGCTAATGGTCAGGGGTCTCTTTACCTTTACCTAGGCAAACTAAGGGACACTGGTGGTGCTGTGGTCTAAACCACTGAGCCTAGGGCTTGCCGATCGGAAGGTCGGCGGCTTGAATCCCTGGGACCAGCTCCTGTCAACCTAGCAGTTCGAAAGCAAGTCAAAGTGCAAGTAGATAAATAGGTACCCCTGCGGCGGGATGGTAAACGGCGTTTCCGTGCGCTACTCTGGTTCGCCAGAAGTGGCTTAGTCCTGCTGGCCACATGACCCTGAAGCTGTACGCTGGCTCCCTTGGCCAATAAAGCCAAGATGAGCACCGCAACCCCAGAGTCGTCCACGACTGGACCTAATGGTCAGGGGTCCCTGGATCCTGGAGCTGCATCTGGCCCAATCGCCTTCTAAATCCGACCCGCGGACAGTCTGGGAATCAGCGTGTTTTTACATGAGTAGAATGTGTCCTTTTATTTAAAATGCATCTCTGGGTTATTTGTGGGGCATAGGAATTCGTTCATCCCCCCTGAATATAGTCCGCCCCCCCAAGGTCTGAGGGACAGTGGACTGGCCCCCTGCTGACAAAGTTTGCTGACCCCTGTATTTAAGTATCCGTCTCTCATCTTCCACCTCCATCACAGAAGCTGTGCTGCTTGTGGACATTCCACTGCCGGCACCTTCCTCCTCCGAAAGGATATTGTAGAGTTGGATAAGGTTCGGGAAAGGGCGAAAGATCTGGGACAGATAAAAGAAAGTCCTTCTTCATGCAGTTGAACTGTGGAACTCGCTGCCACAGGAGGCAGCGATGGCCGCCATCTTGGATGGCTTTAAAAAAAGAAAGAAAGGATTGGACAAATTCATGGAGGAGGAGAGGGCTACTAGCCAGGATGGCAACGCTCCGCCTCTGTAGTTGGAGGCAGCAGTGCTTCTGAATCCCAGTTGCTAGAAACCACGGGAGGTAACCCTGCGAGGTAGGTGAGGCTGAGAGGCAGCGAATGGGCCAAGGTCACACCAAGTTAGCTTCATGGCCGAGTGGGGATTTGAACCCAGGTCTCGCAGGTCCTTGACCCACACTCTAACCACTACACCTCCGGACCTATTTGCCAGACGCAGTCCCGGATTTACTGAAGCCGTCCCGGTTTCTGATCTGATCCCAGAATGTCCTGCTTTTCCTTAGGACACTGGCGGCTAACCTTGGCACTCCAGATGTTTTGGGACTACAACTCCCATCATCCCTGACCACTGGTCCTGTTAGCTAGGGATGATGGGAGTTGTAGTTCCAAAACATCTGGAGTGCCAAGGTTAGCCACCACTGCCTTAGGACGTTCCTATTTTCATCAGAGAAATGTCGGAGGGTATAGCCCCGCACTGGCTCTGAATACCGAACCCCCGTTGGTGGAAACAATGGGCTCTTGTGCTCAGATCCTGCACATGTTCCACGGGCATCTGGTTGCCCATGGTGAGAAGAGGATGCTGGACCAAGATGGACCGTTGGCCTGATCCTGCAAGACTCTTTTTATGCTCTTAAGCAGCCAAAACAAAGTGGCAATAAGTCGTGATTCTTTCCATCAGAACACCATTGCCCTTCACTTCAAGGCGTTTTGCCTTTGACTCTCTCTTGTTAGGAGAGCATTTCCTGTCTTTCTCTCGCTCTCTTTTTGGAAATGTGGAGGTGTGGGTGTCTTAGAACAGACAGCCAACAATTGCCTGAGGAAGGGGGGTCAGTAGAGAGAGAGAAGCGTCAGCCAGCCGCAGTAGCAACAGCCAGGCCTCTTTAACTCCCAGCCAAATCCCCATTAGCAGGATCTTGTCTCTTAAGCTGGGAAATGTGAAGGCTTGTTTGTTTGCCTTGATCTGCAGAGTTTTAGGATGACACTCTTGCAAACAGAGAGTGTGCAGGGTAAAGGTGACCCAAAGGACATCTCCCCACCTCCCCTGAGCATTGCAAAAGTGCATCCCTACCAAGGGATTGGGAAGGATTCTGGCTTGGCTTTGCCACCTCAAAACCACGTGCAAACAACACTTTGCAGTTCTCGTGATTTTAAGACAGGGGTCAGCAACCTTTTTCAGACGTGGGCCCGGTCTACTGTCCCTCAGACCATGTAGTGGGCCGGACTATATTTTTTTTGGGGGGGGGGGGAATGAACGGATTCCTATCCTCCACAAATAACCCAAAGATGCATTTTAAATAAGAGCACACATTCTACTCATGTAAAAACACCAGGCAGGCCCCACAAATAACCCAGAGATGCCTTTTAAATAAAAGGACACATTCTACTCATGTAAAAACACACTGATTCCCGGACCGTCCGCGGGCTGGATTGAGAAGGCGATTGGGCCGCATCTGGCCCATGGGAGCACCCAACATACTAAGACCCAACATACTAAGGTGTGATCCCATGGTCACTAATACTAAAAGGGAAGGGAGTTCATGATGGATGGGAGTTTGTTAAAAGGGAGATATTAAAAGCACAACTTCAAGCAGTACCAATGAGACAAAAACATGGAAGGTGCCTAAAGAAGCCAGGGTGGCTATCTAAAGAACTTTTAACTGAGTTAAGATTTAAAAGCGATATGTACAAAAAATGGAAAAAGGGGGAAATCACCAGATCGACATAATCAGACATAATCGATCACATGGCACGGCACACACACACACCATTCGAATGGCAATGCCCATCAACTTTGGGGTCCCCCAACCCCTCACATGTTTTATTGAGGGGCCTGAAGACCCCTCGGCCCCTAGGAGTTGACTCTTAGGTGTCCGGGTGCGGCTCTCATTTTAAGCAACTGCCAGGTATTTCCCTCCCCTCCCCAGCTTTCAAAAGGAGCCCACAAACAACGTGCCGCTTCCTCGACTCCCCCCGGTGGGAATCATGAGTGGCAACTCTCAAAGGGAGGGCTTTGTTCAAGTGGGAACCAGGCCAATTTCTGGAGGAAAGACCTGTGATGTCCTCATAGGTGGGATGCCTCCGAGGTGCTGAAGGGGAACAACAAGAGGCGTCTTGTCGGTGAGAGATCGGTTGGGGTGGGAGAATCCGCCCGTTTCCGTTTCTCGTTCCAGCAGCCTTAAGTCCAGTTTTCTTCACGTTTCCGCACCAGTTTGCGATTCTCTCTTCAATTCTTTCTGAAAGCCCTATCAGCATTCTGGTGCAAATTTCGCCTGGTATTTGATTATTTGTGTTTGGAGACAGGGGGATGTCAAAGGGTTCTGGGTTGTGTGTTGTTTCACCATAGAACCATAGAACCGCAGAGTTGGAAGGGATCCTGAGGGTCATCTAGTCCAACCCCCTGCAATGCAGGAATCTTTCGCCCAGCGTGGGGCTCGAACCCACAGCCCTGAGGTTAAGATCCGCATGCTCTGCCAACTGAACCAGAATTATTTCTTCCTTTTCTTCTTCTTCTTCTTCTTCTTCTTCTTCTTCTTCTTCTTCTTCTTCTTCTTCTTCTTCTTCTTCTTCCTCCTGTATCTGTAAGGTCCCTGGAGTCCCTGGAGTTGGGTAAAAAAGGCAGGGGATAGATAGATGATAGATACATAGGTAGGTAGATTGATTTGGTATCCGTATATCTCGAGAGACAATGGCGTGAGCCTCCAGGGATGAATTCAAATTCTGCATCTGCAGCACCAAAGTGACCATACACAAGCCTGGGCAGAGTGTATGGAGGTCCTAGGCTGCTCGGACAACAAGAGCCCCCTCAAAGGAGTTTGAAATTGTGAAAACAAGGTAATTGGATAAGATAATAGGAAAAGAGCAGAAGTACCAAGACACTGAGGTTTGGAAAAAGGAGTGTTTTAAGTAAAATGATTTTTGTATTTTATGATGTTTTAAAATTTAGGAGTAAGTAAACTGCTAGAGAGGAATGATAATGAATTCAACAGAGGGGGACTTGAGGAAGTCAACCGAAACATGAAATTGAGGGAAGAAAGAATACCTGGCCTACAGATTTGGGCCAGGCCCAAGCAATGATTTTAAACACTGTTAGTAAGGTTAAATGTACAATGATTATGCCCACCCTTGTGAGAGAGGGGGATGAATGTTGCTTCCCACAGTGAGAGGGGGGAAGTATGGAAATTTAACCGATATGTTATGTGCTTAAAAATTGTAAAAACCAATAATTTTTGGGGGGAAAAAAACAAAAAAACCAAGACCCCCCTCTTGGCCTCACGGATGTGGTCCAAAGGAAAGCAGAACAACACTTTGGGCACCAGCTGGGCTGCAGGTGTTGCTGGAAGGAGGCGTGCGAGGCAGAGGTGGAGCTAGCTACTCCGGCACCCGGAGCAGCCCGTGGGGGCGGGGCTAGCGGCCCGTGGGGGTGTGCCGGTGGCGGGGAGCGTCCCAGGGGTGTGTGGCAGTGGCGGTACGTGTCCCAGAGGGGTGCACCTGTGGCGGCACATGTCTCGTGGGTGACGATGTCACCCCCTTCAGGGATGACACACAGGACGGACCACCCCCACTGCACCCCCCTTTCTCCACCAGTGGTACAAGGCACCATCCAACCTCCTTAGGGAATCCACTCCTGAGATATTTTTTTTTTATATCTTGCATTTCCCCAAGACCAGGACTCAAGGTGGCTCACACAAATTAAAACAACACAGCTTTTTCTGTTGTGAACCGCCCCGGGATCTTTGGATGAAGGGTGGTATGCGAATTTAATAAATAAATAAATAAAGGTAAAGGACCCCTGGACAGTTAAGTCCAGTCCAAGGCGATTATGGGGTGTGGCGCTCATCTCGATTTCAGGCTGAGGCAGCCGCCGTTTGTCCGCAGACAGCTTTCCGGGTCATGTGGCCAGCAGGACTAAACTGCTTCTGGCACAACGGGACACTGTGACGGAAACCAGAGCGCAGGGAAATGCCATTTACCTTCCCGCTGCAGCAGTACCTATTTATCTACTTGCACTGGCGTGCTTTCGAACTGCTAGGTTGGCAGGAGCTGGGACAGAGCAACGGGAGCTCACCCCGTCGCGGGGATTCGAACCGCTGACCTTCCAATCGACAAGCCCAAGAGGCTCTGTGGTTTAGACCACAGCACCACCCGCATCCCTCATAATTTATATAATACTAATAATCGGGGAAGCGGGCATTTCAGCCTCCCAAAATATTCTGCAGCTGACCTTAAGGTCACTGAACTAAGGATTACAAAGGAACATTGCAGCATAAAACCATTGGATATGCACCAGAACAAGAGGTTCCCTTGTGTATTGAATCAGCATAATCGATTTTAATCACACTTCATGCGTTAATTGGTTTACCGATGCCAAGATGTCTGTGTTATCAACAACTGTTTTTTAATGGCCCTTAATATAAGGTAATTATCACCACCTATAATTTTCTGCCTTTCATTTCCTTCTGAACCCACCGTGTACAATTACACACACCCCATAACTGTGTGTTTGTGTGTGTAATTCAGGATAACAACCCATGAATCTGATGAAGTAGGCATAAAGCCCATGAAAGTGCCATAATAAATTTGCTAGTTTTTCAGGTGTCACAAGACTCTTTGCTGTTTTGTCCTGAAACTTGTTATTCCAAATAACACTACAGCTATTAAGGAGGACGGCGATGTTGCAAAAAATCAATTTTAAAGTAATCTAATCATTCTGTTCCCTGAAAGCAAAACTTCTCAAAAAACATGCAGCATTGCCTAATCAGAGCGATATTCCAAACCCTCCTGAGCCAGCCTAAAATTGGTGAATCTGTGCTCCAATGTTAATAATAATAATAATAATAATAATAATAATAATAATAATAATAATAATTTATTATTTATACGCCAGCCACTCTGGGCGGCTTCCAACAAAAATTTTAAAACACAATAATTCATCAAACATTAAAACCTTCCCTGAACAGGGCTGCCTTCAGATGTCTTCTAAAAGTCTGGTAATTGTTGTCTGGTGGGAGGGCGTTCCACAGGGCGGGTGCTACTACCGAGAAGGCCCTCTGCCTGGTTCCCTGTAACTTGGCCTCTTGCAATGAGGGAACCGCCAGAATGCCCTCGGCGCTGGACCTCAGTGTCCGGGCAGAACGATGGGGGTGGAGACGCTCCTTCAGGTATACTGGACCAAGGCCGTTTAGGGCTTTAAAGGTCAGCACCAACACTTTGAATTTTGCTCAGAAACATGTTGTTGTTGTTTAGTCGTTTAGTTGTGTCCGACTCTTCGTGACCCCATAGACCAGCGCACACCAGGCACTCCTGTCTTCCACTGCCTCCTGCAGTTTGGTCAGACTCATGTTGGTAGCTTCAAGAACACTGTCCAACCATCTCGTCCTCTGTCGTCCCCTTCTCCTTGTGCCCTCCATCTTCCCCAACATCAGGGTCTTTTCCAGGGAGTCTTCTCTTCTCATGAGGTGGCCAAAGTATTGGAGCCTCAATGTAGGTCTTTCAGGACCGGTGTTATGTGGTCTCGGCAGCCGCTCCCAGTCACCAGTCTAGCTGCCGCATTCTGGATTAGTTGTAGTTTACGGGTCACCTTCAAAGGGAGCCCCACGTAGAGCGCATTGCAGTAATCCAAACGAGAGATAACCAGAGCATGCACCACTCTGGAGAGACAGTCCGCGGGCAGGTAGGGTCTCAGCCTGTGTACCAGATGGAGCTGATAAACAATGTTATTCTTTTTTGTGATTGTGGGCAAGATCAGCTTTAGGTTAGGCATCTAAAACGAGCAGAGGCTCATTTGCCTGCTCTTTCCTGTTGAGCGAAATGATTGGCGCTACCAGTGCATCAAAATAGAAAGGACAAGAAGCTGCGAAAACGACCGTCTCATTGTTTGCCTTGAGACCATTTCTCAAACTTTTGATTTGTTTCGAGCCTTGCAGGCAGGAGGCAACCGCCTTCTCCTCTCTGCAGCCAATATAATCCCAAATCCATATTTATTGGGATCATTACAGCTCCACCTTATTGACTCAACGTCGCTCTCTAAACAATAGCCGAAAGGAACAAGGATCTCTCATCGCCACCCGCCCCGAGACAAGAGCCTTTAAATATAAAATGGGAGAGATAATAAATGATGTCAGCTGTTGTATCCCATTAGATAAATATTGCTCAGTATTAATTGCTATGTTGTTCAAATACTGGCTCCCAAATGTCTGCTGTCCTCTTGAGACACATCGAGTTCTTCTGCAGATGTTCGACCTCTGAATAGATGGAAATATTTGGGAGTAATGCGGGCAGGGGGTAGGAATTTGAGATTCTCCCTGCCAATCCCACTCCCAGCCAGTGATGGAGATGGGTCATCTGAGACCCCAGACCCCACGGTCCTTTTCACAAGCATAAGTATAAAGTATTGCCTGCATTGCAGGGGGTTGAATTTAATGGCCCTGTGGGTCACTTCTGACTGTACAGGTCTATAATTCCATTTACTGTATGCTTGGGAAACATGGACCACTTATAAACGCCATCTCCAACTCCTCGAAAGATTCCATCAACGGTGTCTCCGAAAAATTGTACACATCGCTTGGGAAGACAGGCGAACTAATGCCAGCGTACTGGAAGGAACAAAGATCACCAGTGTTGAAGCAATGATTCTTCAACGTCAAGTTTGATGGACTGGTCATGTTGTTCGGATGCCTGATTGTCGCCTTCCAAAGCAACTACTCAATTCCGAACTTAAAAATGGAAAGCGTAATGCTGGTGGTCAACAAAAGAGGTTTAAAGACTCTCTCAAGGCAAATCTTTTAAAATGTAGGATAAACACCGACAACTGGGAAACACTGACCTGTGAGCGCTCCAGTTGGAGAGCAGCCTTTCCCAAAGGGGTCATGGACTTTGAAGACGCTCAAACTCAGGATGAAACGGAGAAACGCGCTAAGAAGAAGGCACGCTTGGTAAACCCTCACCATGATCAACTCCTGCCCGCAAACCTACATCCCCACTGTGGAAGGATGTGTGGATCCAGAATTGGCCTCCACAGTGACTTATGGGCTCAGTGTTAAAGCCATGTTTGTGGAAGACAATTTTACTCGGCTACAAGTGATTGCCGAAGAAGAAGATTCCATGTAAACTAATGCAAAGACTGCCAGAACATAGACACCAGAAATTGGGCTATGCTAAGATTACCAGTTTGTTTTTCCCCCAATGAATCCGGGGACACTTTTCAACTTCCTACTAAATAGATGGATTTTGTCAGGGGACTGATTTGTAAATCCAGGGACTGTCCCCGGGAAACGGGGACATCTGGTAACCTTTGGCTTTGCCCGTCCAAATTGGAGTGTAGCTGGGCCACCAGCCGAAGCTGATGGAAGGCTCTTTGCCCTACCAAAGCCACCTGAGCTTTTTTGTGGATCCAGAAATACCCACAAGCTATGTCCCTGCTCTTTCAGAGAGAGTGTAACCCCATCTGAAGCAGGCCACACCCTGCCCATCCTGCCTAGGGAGCCACCCACTAATAGAGCTTCCGTCTTGCCTGGATTGAGCATAAATGTTTGTTGGCGCTCGTCCAGTCCATTGCTGAGGCCAGACGTCAATCTAGCACACCCCCTGCCACACCTGCAGGTGTCAATGAGAAGCAGAGCTGAGCATCATCAAGGTGTTGCTGACAGGTGTTGCTCTGAGACTCCAGGTAGCCCCACTCAGCAGTTTCATGCGGATGTCAAACAGCAGGAGGAGGGGATTAAAATTGAAGCCTCATGTTAGAATATTTACAATTAGCAAAACTGACGGGATCAGTAAGAGGAATATCGAAACAAAAAACATCTAGAGAATGGATAATATTTAAGGACTATTTAAAACTTTATTGTACAAATAATTCCATATTAGCAGAAATTGAGTGATATTTGAAAAGAAAAAGATCAAAGGAATGTATATACAATAGAAAGAAATGAAATCATACAATATAAATCTGTGTAAAAAAAGAATAATATACCAACAGTATAATGAGAATGATTGGAAGGACTGTACAGATATGTACTTTTATTTCTTTTTCTTTCTTTTTTTCTTTCTTTAAATCTTCTTTCTTTATCTCCCCCCCCCTCTTACCCCCCAAAAAGAGCCACATTTTAAAAGGGTATAGGATGTCAATCAGGTCAACCAAAGGCCTGGATAAAAAGGAACATTTTTAAGGTGTATAATGAAGGCGCAAGGCGAACTTCCCTGGGGAGAGCATTCCACAGACGGGGAGCCACTGCAGAAAAGGCCCCGCTCTCGTGTTGCGACCCTTCGGATCTCTAGAGGAGGAGGCACACGAAGGAGGGCCTCAGAGGATGATCTCAGGGTCCGGGTAGGTTCATATGGAAAGAGGCGGGCCTTGAGGTATTGTGATCCTGAGCCGTTTAAGGCTTTATAGGTCAAAACCAGCACTTTGAATTGGGCCCGGAAACTGATCGGTAGCCAGTGCAGTCAGACCAGGATTGGTGTAATATGTTCCGACCGTCTTGCTCCGGTGAGCAACTTGGCCGCTGAAATCTGCACTGGCTGAAGTTTCCGAACCGTCTTCAGAGGCAGCCCTATGTATAACGCATTGCCATGTTCACCCTAAAAGGGTGTCATCGCATTCTCCCCCCCCCCTTGGTTTCCTCCTGCCCCTTTGTCCACACACTTTTTCTTGTGGATGCCTCTCTGGCACCCAGTTCCGATTGTGAGCTGCTTGGGGCCGTGACCTCAGACCCCTTAAAGCAGTATGCGCAGTGATTTATTTATTTATTATTTTTAAAAATACAATAATATAAGCAAAAGGCCGAATCGTCGTCTTTGCAGCCCGAGAAACCAGCCTGAGAGGCACAGGTAAGCTGCTCCAAGCTCCCCACAAAGGAATTAAAAACCACAATGTTATTTATTAAATCCGTAATCTGGATACTGACGGTTTATTTGATTCCATTCAAGGATCCCTTCCTGTGAAATATCTCAAGGCGACGTCACAGGGAAACAACAAAGTAAAAAGCGATTAAAAACAACTCCATATGTGAAGAGAGTTTAAAACAATTCCCTGTAATGCACATGCAGTATATGACTGTTTTAAAAGGCTTTTAGGTGCTTTTGACCCCACCCACAAATGTTTTAGATACGTTTTAAATCGAATGACTTGTTGTTTGATACCTCCATCCCTCCCCCCCAGGCTCCCTTTGGAGGAAGACCGGGATAGAAATCCATTCATTTATTTAATTATTGTCATGATGATGATGATTACAGCAATAGTAATAACAATTACTACCGGCGTAGCGGTGGTGTAATGGTTAGAGCATTGGACGAGGACCCGGGAGACCGGGGTTCGAATCCCCACTTGGCGATGGAGCTCGCTGGGCGTGACCTTGGGCCGGTCACTCATGCTCTCAGCACAGTCTACCTCGCAGGGTTGTTGAGGGAACGTTTTTCCGTATGTGGTGGACCTGCAAAAGGGTAAAAGAGTATTGGGGAATAATTCATAATGAATTGGGGGGGGGGCGTTTAAAAGTACTTAAAAACAACAACAACAACCCAGAGTCCTTTTTGTTGGGGATAATTCAGACAGAAATTCCTAGGTGTCAAAAAAAAGGGGAAACAAAGGTTATTTATGTCTGCCACTACTGCGGCCCATTTTTTTGTTAGCCCAAAAATGGAAAACGAGTGAGGTCCCAACTAAAGAAGAATGGCAGCTTAAACGGATGGCATATGCACAGCTTGCAGACTTAACATACAGAATAAGAGAACAAGAAGAACATACGCTTAAAGAAGATTGGAAAATGTTTATTGAATATATGGGGGGGGGATTTGAATTTCTGAGAGCTGTCCATGCAGAAAGACTGCGACATAACGAAGAGGATTAGTGGCTCTTGATGTAATGGTGAAGTGGAATTGTTGTACTGTTGTATTGTTTATGTTGATTGATTTTTTGGATGAAGGATCACTATGAGAAGTTTTAAGTTCCTTTTATGGATTAGTGGAATTCTGGAGTCAGGGATCTGATTTGTATAAGCCTTGTTTGCTGAGCCTGTATTTTGTACAATTTGTATATAGTGTCTGTGCGAGAATGTATGGTTTTACTATGCCTAATAAAGGTTTCTATTATATTATATGGGGGGGGAATTGTGTATATTTGAAAACGTGGGCGGCATTAAGATAAATTTAACAGTGTGAACAAGTTATGTTGGGTGTAATAATGGTTTAGGCAAAGGTAAAGGGACCCCTGACCATTAGGTCCAGTTGTGTCCGACTCTGGGGTTGCGGTGCTCATCTCGCTTTATTGGCCGAGAGCCGGCGTACAGCTTCCAGGTCATGTGGCCAGCATGACTAAGCCGCTTCTGGCGAACCAGAGCAGCGCACGGAAACGCCGTTTACCTTCCCGCCAGAGCGGTTCCTATTTATCTACTTGCACTTTGACGTGCTTTCGGACTGCTAGGTTGGCAGGAGCTGGGACCGAGCAACGGGAGCTCACCCCGTCGCAGGGATTCGAACCGCCGACCTTCTGATCGGCAAGCCCTGGCCTCTGTGGTTTAACCCGCCACTCGCGTCCCTTTAATAATGGTTTAGTTTATGTAAAATGCGCAAGGATTTATGTTACGCTAAATGAACCATGGAAAGAGAAGAAGGGAAGTCATTGACATTTTAAGGTTGTTTAAATGAATATTCTAAAATTTAAAAATAAAAAGTAATAAAAATTAGAGGGGGGAGAATTAAATGGGGGGTGGGGAGGAACCATACACGCTGCCTTGAGCTCCTTAGAGGAGAAAAAAGTTGGGGTATGAATAGAGGCATACCCAGAATCAAAACTGGGGGGGGGGGGAGCCATGGTCGTTCAGGTTTGCTTTGAACGGACGCTGATCATTTTTGCTTCTGGGGGGGGCAGCTGCCTTCTAGGGGGGCAGCTGCCCCCCCTGCCCCCTGGGTACGCCCATGGGTATAAATGCAACAAACAGAGAGCCAGTGTGATGTAGTGGTTAAGAGCGGTAGACTCGTAATCTGGTGAACCAGGTTCGATTCCCTGCTCCTCCACATGCAGCTGCTGGGTGACCTTGGGCTAGTCACACTTCTCTGAAGTCTCTCAGCCCCACTCACCTCACAGAGTGTTGGTTGTGGGGCAGGAAGGGAAAAGGAGAATGTTAGCCGCTTTGAGACTCCTTCGGGTAGTGATAAAGCGGGATATCAAATCCAAATTCTTCTTCTTTCTTCCCTTCTGCCCCAGGTCTGCCCGTCTCGCAAGCTATCAAACTCCTGCAGGAGAAGCTTGCTTCCTTCCGGGTGACTCTTCCGGACTTCCACCTGTGTGCCGTCTGCGATTACTTCCACAACACCTTCATCAAACATTACGGGCTGCACCAGTTCGTCCTTTCCCAGGAGAGGGACCGCTGCCAGACCTTTGCCAGCCTGGAGGTCTACGCTCCCCCCAAGCCCCTGCCGCTGAGACGAGGCACGGAAATCAGGGCCTGGAAGTACTACCAGCAGTTGGACGCAATCTCTGCAGCAGAGGAGGAAAGGCAGGCCGAAATGGTGCGGATCAGGGCCACCTTGTGCAGAGAGAGGGAGAACATGCTCGAGGAGGTCTACAGGAGCGTCCGGACGCAAACGGCGACCCTGGAGAAAGAGGTGAGAGTGGCTGGGGAAACTCAGCCAGGTGGGCGGGGTACAAATAATAAATTATTATTATTATTGGGGCAAAAGCCTAACTCCCGACTCCATCACAGCAGCCTCTTCTCGCAGCAGCCAGCTGCATTGATTTCTTTTATTGCTATTTGCTCCATAAAATGTATGCATTGTGTAAACGACAAGAGCAGCTGGGACGCGGGTGGCGCTGTGGGTTAAACCACAGAGCCTAGGGCTTGCCGATCAGAAGGTCGGCGGTTCGAATCCCCGCGACGGGGTGAGCTCCCGTTGCTCGGTCCCTGCTCCTGCCAACCTAGCAGTTCGAAAGCACGAAGTGCAAGTAGATAAATAGGTACCGCTCCAGTGGGAAGGTAAACGGCATTTCCGTGCGCTGCTCTGGTTCGCCAGAAGCGGCTTAGTCCTGCTGGCCACATGACCCGGAAGCTGTACGCCGGCTCCCTCGGCCAATTATGCGAGATGAGCGCCGCAACCCCAGAGTCGGTCACGACTGGACCTAATGGTCAGGGGTCCCTTTACCTTTACCTTTTAAACGACAAGAGCACCTCAAAGCAGTTTGCTGAGACCCTACCTGCCTGCAGACTGTCTCGCCAGAGTGGTGCATGCTCTGGTTATCTCCCGCTTGGACTACTGCAATGCGCTCTACGTGGGGCTACCTTTGAGGGTGACCCAAAAACTGCAATTAATCCAGAATGCGGCAGCTAGACTGGTTACTGAGAGTGGCTGCCAGGACCACATAACACCGGTCCTGAGAGATCTACATTGGCTCCCAGTTCGTTTCCGAGCACAATTCAAAATGTTGGTGCTGACCTTTAAAGCCCTGAACAGCCTCAGTCCTGTATACCTGAAGGAGCGTCTCCACCCCCACCGTTCAGCCCGGACACTGAGATCCAGCGCCGAGGGCCTTCTGGCGGTTCCCTCATTGAGAGAAGTGAGGTTACAGGGAACCAGACAGAGGGCCTTCTCGGTAGTGGTGCCTGCCCTGTGGAACGCCCTTCCATTAGATGTCAAGGAAATAAGCAGCTATCCTATTTTTAAAAGACATCTGAAGGCAGCCCTGTTTAGGGAAGTTTTTAATACTTAATGCTGTATTGTTTTAAACATTTGATTGGGAGCTGCCCAGAGTGGCTGGGGAAACTCAGCCAGATGGGCTGGGTACAAATAATAAATTATTATTATTATTATTATTATTATTATTATTATTATTATTATTATTATTATTATCTTGTGCACAAAGTCGCCCCCAGCTGTTAAGGTCTTTCTATGCTAATGGTAACATCTGGAACTTGACACTGCAGTTCCTGGCAATGGGTTCAGAAGCTCACTGCCTCTAGCAGTAGCGTTTAGTGGCCGTTGGTACCCTGATTCAAACCTCCAGCATCCCCCTGCCTCCCCCTTGCCTCTTTGCAGCCCCCTAGGTAACCCCATCGGCCCCCTGGATGTGGCACTACCCATTTTGGGATACAGTGCGTCGATCCCAGTTTGCACCACAGGTTCCACTCCATGCAAAACTACGGCCTTTGAGTCTCCCGGCTCCGGCAGCCTGTTGACAACACCTCAGAGTTACGTCTGTGGCTGCCTCGTCCAAAACTTTCTCCCCAGCCCTGATTTGCATAATCAAGCTGCGACGTGTCTTATCGCCTTGCCGAGACTTGCTTCCCTGCCTGGGAGCAAACTGTTTGGGGAAACCGAATGAAACTCCGACGTGTTTTTACTATTACTGCCAGCCCCATCTATGGAGTGGAATTAATTGGCAATTAATGCTTACACGTGTGCGCCTCAACGCGCTGCCAGCAACGGCCGCGGGTGAGTTGAGAGAACGTCACCTTTTGAACCCGAGCCGAGACGTCTATCCTGGAGCGCTCGGTGGTTTGTTCAGCATACCACCCTGTGTGCAAACAGGGTAGGGGACCCAGCACCCATCCTTCCCGGTTCCTGGGCATGGGTTCCTCTGCCGTGGACGTCCTCGAGATCCGATGGCTCTCCTCCAACCTCGATCAGCTCCCGGGAGATTGGCAAGAGGCCAGTCCTCACAGCTGCCTGACGGCTTCTGCTGACAAGTATCACAAACGTTGCCTCCCTGACCCACATTGGCCCCCACACTCTCTTCCCGGCCCCTCCCCGGCCTTCTTGCCAGTTCCCAAGCTCCACCCTGGCTTCTCGGAATGCGCAAGGTCAAAACCTTTGCAGAGCTAGTCGCTGAGAAGCGGCAGGCCTTGCAAAAATTGGGGGCAAACATGGCGGCCGGCGGCGGCCATGTTTCTTTGCGATTCACCTGTTTTGCAAGCATATAAACAGGGCGTGGGAATCTAATTTTAAGAAGAGTTTGGATTTGATATCCCGCTTTATCACTACCCGAAGGAGTCTCAAAGCGGCTCACATTCTCCTTTCCCTTCCTCCCCCACGACAAACACTCTGTGAGGTGAGTGGGGCTGAGAGACTTCAGAGAAGTGTGACTAGCCCAAGGTCACCCAGCAGCTGCATGTGGAGGAGCGGAGACGCGAACCCGGTTCACCAGATTATGAGTCCACCGCTCTTAACCACTACGCCACACTGGCTCTCAGCGAAAAGGGGAGGTGCATACCCTCCCGATTTTCCAGGGACAGTCCCAGAATCACGGAAGCCATCCTAGTTTCTGATTTGATCTGGAAATGTCTATATGCCAATAAAGATTTGAGGTTGAGGTTGACGTGCTCAGCAACCTCAAACGACCTTGCTGTGCTAGGTAACGGTTTCGGAAGCCCAGGCAGCAAGCCCAGGTTTATTCTAAGTCTAGCGGAAACATCAGAAGCCACAATGTCCTGTGTTTTATTCCCCCCCAGGCTCTCATGTCTCTTGTCCGAGAAGCGATTAAGGCCCAGGTCCAGAGTCTGCACGATATCATCCAGAACGAGATCCAGGCCACCTTTGAAATCCTCCAGCTCCGGCTCCAGAAGAAGGCCTTGCTGCTCAACCCGCCTGCCCCTTATCCCCCACCCTACAGTCCTGATGGGAGGAGGACCAGCAAGCAGAAGAAGCTGAAGGACTTGATATTAGAGGCTCAGATTAAGGAGAAGGAGAAGGAGGAGAGGGAGATGGAGAAGGAGAGGGAGAAGGCAGAGAAGGAGGCGAAGAAGGCGGAGAAGAAGGGTGCAAAAGACGAGAAGAAGTCAAAGAAGAAAAAGAAGTGAGGAGGACAGCGTCCAGGTTCCCCCAGGCAGGCCCTGACATTCTCAACCCCATGCCTGCGTTCTCTTTTCCAGGTCTTCTTCATCCTCTCGTTTTGAGGAGGATTCTCAGTGTCATAGTAAATCTGTCCCACTTCAGGTGGGACCTCACTTTCCTTCAAATATATCCCATAGAAAACTTGCGCACCTTCCTCTCTGACGCGCTGGTTTTCTATGGAGATAATTTTCTCTTCCTCTTTTTACGTGAACCCTTCCAGCTTGCAGCCCTAAGCTGTCTCATCCAGACACAGGTTTAACTCCCTCACTGAGAACAAAGTCTAAGTCTCTTTGTTCACAGGGGTAGAGATTTACAAAGAAACCCAAACACCTAAATGTAGATGCAGCAAACACCAACATTCACCAAAACATCAGAGGTTTTCGTTCCATCTTTCTCAGCAAAAATTCTTCCTGCCAACCTATGGAAGGATGAAGAAACTGTTTCGATGATGCAAAGGATTCATCGTGAGCTCCCTCTATCTTTACTATTCCAAATAAAATAAAACATTTAATATTTCTTTCAACTCAAGCTGGCGTGTGGGGGTTTGGGGGGGGCGGTGGCATTGTTTTAATTAGCTGTGTTACCCTCTGAGTTCCCACTGGCAGAATAGAATAGAATATAGAATCAGACTTTATTCACATAGCCAACAGGCCATAGCAACTAAAATACAGATAAAACAGATAAAAACATTGGAAAACGACCAGTCAGGAACAGAAGTATATAGATGTACTGATAGATCATATAGAGGTCAATGAGCCCCCAGTTTGGCAGCCTGAGATGATCAGTGGGGATGGTAAGGTTCTCTCGTTCATCAGGGCTATAGAGATAAGCTGATTGTGACATCTATAAGCCTCAGGTACATGGGCTGGTCATATATGCCGAGTTGACTTTCAGATTGCGGCCCTTAATCTCATTGCCCTCTCGATGAATCTGGCGACTTTCTCTGTTGTCAGGATGTTCTGGTCCGATAACAAGTGAAACGTTGTGGCCGCTGATGAGCAACCTGGGATGGAAAGTAAAAGGGGGGTGATAATCTCACTCCTCAGGTCTTTATACAGAGGGCAGGCCAGAAGAACATGTGGCACTGTCTCCATGTTTCCGTCTCCACAGGGGCAAAGACGTTTCTCCCTGGGGAATTTCTGATATTGGCCTTCAAGCACGGCAGAGGGTAGCACGACAAATCTTGCCAACGTAAAAGCACGTCTATACTTTGGGATGCTTAAATTGTACAGATAAGATGCCGAGGTATTGAAATGCGAGGGAGGCAGGTAGGTAAACCATGCACAAAATTGCTTTGCTTTGGCCAGGTTGTTTTGTTGCTCGATATCCATCAGGCGCTGATCAATTAGGCTTTTTGCTTTAGGAAGACCCAACATTAGCAAGTGCTGTGCATGTAGGCCACATGAAAGAAGTTTGAGTCACACCATTTTATGCCACGCGCTTTCGTGGGCGTCCCATATCACGAGGGGCAGTAGTCCTGTTGGATTTAGGTTTAAGTGGAGCCAGTAATTAAGAGTTCTTTTCCAGATCTGTGTTTCCATGGAAGTGAGACCGGCCTCGAGGCGTAGTGATGCAGTTGGTACGCATGGCGGGAAGGGCAAGATTTGTCTTAAAAATTTTGATTGAACCGTTTCGAGAAGATTGCATTGAGTCCCCATCCAAATTTGGGCCCCGTATGTCAGCTGGCAGACAATTCTGAAAACAATCTGCTTAAGCCGGCGTAACCCCATTTGCTAGTTCGCAGCCTTCGGTACTGATCCAGCTTCTGGCTGCACACAGAGCATGGCTAGGAATGTGCATCTGAGTGTTTGTCAAAATGTGAGACATCCCATTCAAAGGGATAGACCAGCTCTATGGGCAATAATGGGCACAGAATCCCAATTGCACACATACTGACCACAGACCCTCCAAGTGTCCCTATTACAGAAGAAGAAGAGTTTGGATTTGATATCCCGCTTTATCACTCCCCTAAGGAGTCTCAAAGCGGCTCACAATCTCCTTTCCCTTCCTCCCCCACAACAAACACTCTGTGGGGTGAGTGGGTCTGAGAGACTTCAGAGAAGTGGGACTAGCCCAAGGTCACCCAGCAGCTGCATGTGGAGGAGCAGGGAATCGAACCCGGTTCACCAGATTACGAGTCCACTGCTCTTAACCACTACACCACACTGGCCATCCCGGTTTCTGATTTAATCCCAGAATGTCCTGCTTTCCCTTTGGACGTCCCTGATTTCATCGGAGAAATGTTGGAGGGTATGGAATAGGACGTCGCTATTTCCATTGGAGAAATGTTGGAGGGGATGTAATCAACGTAACTGGATCAGTCTGGTTATTTCAATGCATTGTTATTACCCAGTCCCCAGCATTCAGGGAGAATGTTTGGAAATCTAAGTAAGCAAGTTGGCACACTATGTTGCAGTAGGGAGTAAATCACACACACACACACACACACACACACACACACACACTGTATATTTAAAAGCATGTAAAACAAATCCAGATATTTTAAGCAAATCCAGTGGCATTTGACCTCTCATTCCGCTCAGGTCTTCCTCTTTAGGAACCTCTCGCCACTGCCCTTTCATAAACAAATCAAACAGGAAGGTAAGTCAGCCTCGGAGACCCCACCCTTCCCAAACACCCCATCCATTCCTTTCGACTTCTGAGCCATCTTCTCGAGAGTCTTGCTCTCTCCTTCCATGGGGTTTCAGGGGAAGATCCGACACTGTTTGGGCTGGTGTCTTGCATCCAAGCAGATTGGGCAATTTCCTTCCTGAGACCACGGCAAGACGACTAATGTCCCACTCTCCCCAGAGCTGATAGGGAGGGACGTGATCACCGTGAGAGGGTCCCCAAGACCCAGAACTTACTGGAAATAAGGGGGAAAGATCTATGGGGAGGGGTGGGGTGGGGTGGGGAGAGGAACTAATACGATGGAAATATCTAAGATGAAAGAAGCATCAGTTGAATGGGGATTTGTTGTTGTTTAGTCGTTTAGTCGTGTCCGACTCTTCGTGACCCCATGGACCAGAGCATGCCAGCCACTCCTGTCTTCCACTGCCTCCCGCAGTTTGGTCAGACTCATGTTGGTAGCTTCGAGAACACTGTCCCACCATCTCGTCCTCTGTCGTCCCCTTCTCCTTGTGCCCTCCATCTTTCCCAACATCAGGGTCTTTTCCAGGGAGTCTTCTCTTCTCATGAGGTGGCCAAAGTATTGGAGCCTCAGCTTCAGGATCTGTCCTTCCACGGGCGTACCCAGGATCAAAACTGGGGGGGGGGGGCTTGCCATGGTCGTTCAGGTTTGCTTTGAACGGACGCTGATCATTTTTGCTTCTGGGGGGGGCAGCTGCCTTCTATATAATAAAAATAATAATAATTTATTATTTATACCCCGCCCATCTGGCTGGGTTTCCCCAGCCACTCTGGGCGGCTTTCAACAGAGCATTAAAATACAATAATCTATAAAACATTAAAAGCCTCCCTAAACAGGGCCGCCTTCAGATGTCTTCTAAAGGTCTGGTAATTGTTGTTCTCTTTGACATCTGAAGGGAGGGCGTTCCACAGGGCGGGTGCCACTACCGAGAAGGCCCTCTGCCTGGTTCCCTGCAACTTGGCTTCACGCAGCGAGGGAACCGCCAGAAGGCCCTCGGCACTGGACCTCAGTGTCCGGGCTGACCGATGGGGGTGGAGACGCTCCTTCAGGTATACTGGACCTGGGTACGCCCATGTCTTTCCAGTGAGCACTCAGGGCTGATTTCCTTCAGAATGGATAGGTTTGATCTTCTTGCAGTCCATGGGGATATGTTCATAGACTCTTAAGAGTTGGAAGGGACCCAAGGGTCATCTAGTCCAACCCCCTGCAAGGCAGGAATCTCAGCTAAACCATCCCTGACAGATGGCCATCCAACCTCTGCTTAAATACCTCCAAGGAAGGAGAATTCACAACCTCCCGAGGGAGTCCGTTCCACTGTCAAACAGCTCTTGCTGTCAGAAAGTTTCTACGTATGTTTAGTCGGGAATCTCCTTACTTGTAACTTGGAGCCATTGGTTCGAGTCCAACCCTCCAGAGCAGGAGAAAACAAGCTTGCTCCACATTCCACGTGACAGCCCTTGAGGAATTTGAAGATGGCTATCCTATCTTCTCTGAGTCTTCTCTTTCCCAGGCTGTGAACATTTCTATGTTCAAACAGCAATGCCGCAGTTAATGAAGGTAATTTAGGAGCATCCTCTGTGATTTAGCCAGCCTTGTTAATTAAGGCATGAAGAACTTCCAGGAAGACACATGATTCCCCAGGGAATTGGCCCTTAGACTTCAGGGTGTGTGGTAGCCATCTTCAAAAATGGGCTGTCCTGGGGAAGATCCTGTCATTTTCTGCTGCTTCGGAGGGTAGGACCCAAACCAATGGATTCAAATAACAAGGTAAAGGTAAAGGTACCCCTGACCATTAGGTCCAGTCGCGAACAACTCTGGGGTTGCGGCGCTCATCTCGCTTTATTGGTCGAGAGCCGGCGCACAGCTTCCGGGTCATGTGGCCAGCATGACTAAGCTGTTTCTGGAGAACCAGAGCAGCGCACGGAAACGCCGTTTACCTTCCCGCTGCAGCAGTACCTATTTATCTACTTGCTAGGTTGGCAGGAGCAGGGACCGAGCAACGGGAGCTCACCCCGTCGCAGGGATTCTAACCACCAACCTTCAGATTGCCAAGCCCTAGGCTCTGTGGTTTAGACCACAGTGCCACCCGCTTGAGCTAATAACAAAGAAAGGTATAAAAAGCTAATTTGTACCTCCAAAGTAAGCCATCGGCCCAAGTATTTCCAGAAGGGCAGTAGTGCGGCAAAAACAACAAATTCTTGAGGCACCTAATTTTAATCCTCCTCCTCCTCTTCTTCTTCTTCAATTTCTATTCCACTCTTCCTTTCAAGAGACAGATTTATTATGGCATACGTTTTCATGTGCTCTGTGACATTAGCAGGGAGTGTTTAACCCAAGAGGACAGGTAACCTGGGTCTCCCTTCCTCTTCTAACAGAGCCTTCAGTCAGGGAATACACCTCTCCTGAGCTAACTTAACATCTGGGGTGACTTTCCCCCTGGCACTGCTTTCCCCCTTCAGGGGGAGCTCAGGAGAGCAAGCAATGATCAAAGAAATAAAACCAACACAAAACCATTGTCCAAAACAAGATACGGGCAACTCGCGTCTTATGCAGGGGTTACGTTCCTGGGATGACGCATATATCCGAAAAACATGTGTGCTCAAACTGCCCCCACCTGAGCAATCTTACCTTCCAGAGTTGAACAGGTCCCCACCCACATTAAAAAAAAACCCACAAGGCAGACAGCCTTGCTGACCAGACATCTGAGTTCTTGTAAGATCTTGCGAGAGCATCCCAGAGACCAACAATCAAGGCAGAGCACTTCTTTCCGTGCCAGAAAAACTCTGCACAAAAATAGCTTCCTGGCATTTGATTTGTGTGATGGCTGGGAGGTTGCCTGCTCTTGATGAGGTTACCGTACTCTCCCTCTGACGGAGTGGGTTTGTAGCTTGAGAGAGCCAGTGTAGTGTAGTTAAGTGTGGTAGACTTGTAATCTGGTGAACCGGGTTCGCTTCCCCGCTCCTCCACACGCAGCTGCTGGGTGACCTTGGGCTAGTCACACTTCTCTGAAGTCTCTCAGCCCCACTCACCTCACAGAGTGTTTGTTGTGGGGGAGGAAGGGAAAGGAGAATGTGATAGTGATAAAGGGTAGTGATAAAGCCGAATATCAAATCCAAACTCCTCCTCCTCCTCCTCCTCCTCCTCCTCCTCTTCTTCTTCTTCTTCTGGATCGTTTGCTGTCACTCGAGGTTCAGGTGGCCTCACTGGCCTGGAGTGCCTTCCATCACCTTCATTTTTTTTTTTCAAATAATATTTATTGATTTTATAAACACAAATATACTCACACTTTCCTTAATTTCCTTAACATTTCCAAAACTGACTTCCTCCTATCTATCCTTCTGTGTTTCATTTGTATTCACTTGTTTCAATTGGCAATTTCATTTTCCATTTTAACATACTATTTTAATATACTCTAAAATCATTAACCTTATTTCTTATCCTACATAAAATATTGAAATCTCTTCTCTTATCCTAATACTTTCATAATTCATTCCATTAACTTATTAAACATATATCTTCTATTTATATCTTATACCTTCTAATTTAATGCATCTAAACTTAATACTAATCAAAACTTAATCTGTAAACTACTATAACTTCGACATTCTCTCCTTTTTACATTCTATAATATTTCTTCAGATATTCTTTAAATTTTCTCCAATCTTCTTCCACTGCTTCTTCCCTCTGGTCGCGGATCCTCCCGGTCAGCTCGGCGAGTTCCATATAGTCTATTAACTTCATCTGCCATTCTTCCAAGGTCGGTAAGTCTTTTGTCTTCCAATATTTTGCTATCAGTATTCTTGCTGCTGTCGTGGCATACATGAAAAAGGTGTGATCTTCTTTTGGTATCTCTTGGTTTACCATTCCAAGCAGGAAGGCCTCTGGTTTCTTCACAAATGTGTTTTTAAACACTCTTTTCAATTCATTATATATCATTTCCCAGAAGGCCTTCAAACTTGGGCAGGTCCACCACATGTGGTAGAATGTTCCTTCCGACTTCTCACACTTCCAGCATTTATTGTCCTGCAAATGATAGATTTTGGCAAGCTTTACTGGCGTCAGATACCACCTGTACATCATTTTCATAATGTTTTCTCTTAACAAATTACAGGCAGTAAATTTTATTCCTGTTCTCCAAAGTCTTTCCCAGTCCGCCATCATGATGTTATGTCCGACATCCTTAGCCCAGTCTATCATTGCAGATTTCACAAATTCATCCTGTGTATGCCATTCCAGCAGCAAATTGTACATTCTCGACAAATTTCTTTCTTTGGGTTCCAGAAGCTCCGTTTCCAATTTGGACTTTTCCAATTGAAAGCCAATCTTCTTATCGATCTTGAAAAGTTCATTTACTTGATGGTACTGTAACCAGTTCTTAACCTTTTCTCTTAGTTGTTCATAGGGTTTCAACCTGACTTGTTCGCCTTCATGCCTTCCATCACCTTCAGCTGGTGGCCCAGCTACGTCCCTATCTGGACAGGGACAGCCTAACTACGGTAGTCTATGCTCTGGTAACTTCAAGGTTAGATGACTGCAATGTGGGGCTCCCTTGAAAATGGCTCAGGAACTTCAGCTGGTACAGAATTCAGCAAGCAGGTTGCTCACCAAGGCAGGATGGTTTGAACATATTACACCGATCCTGGTCTGACTGCACTGGCTGCCAATTAGTTTCCAGCCCAATTCAGTGTGTTGGTTTTGACCTATAAAGCCTCAAATGGCTCAGGACCGCAATACCTCAAGGACCGCCTCTTCCTATATGAACCTACCCAGACCCTGAGATCATCTTCTGAGGCCCTCCTTCGTGTGCCTCCTCCTCGAGAGATCTGGAGGGTGGCAACACGAGAGCAGGGCCTTCTCTGCAGTGGCATCCCCACTGTGTCCTTGAGCAGAAAGCTTCCAGGTAGAAATGGGCCTTTAACAGTCTGGCCTAAAGGTGGTGGCAGAACTATATGAACTGACCTGGTCCCTGTGGTCATCCTCTGAGGCCCTTCTTCATGTGTCTCCTCAATGAGAGGCCTAGAGGGCAGCAACACGAGTACAGACCTTTTCTGTGGTGGCTCCCCATTTGTGGAATGCTCTCCCCAGGGAGGTTCACCTGACACCTTCATTAAACACCCTTAGGCACCAGGCAAAAATGTTCCTATTTGACCAGGCCTTTGGCAGATGGACATCCAACGCCGTTTTAAATGTTATCTAAATCTTATTTTTATTATGTATTTTGTGGTGTGTGTGTTTTATCTTTTTTTTTTTTTTTAATTCAACTGGTCAGCCTTCAATCGCATGAAGTTGAAATGGCGCATTTGAAGCATGCTCAAGTTGCAAGTTATGTGTCTTGTAAGAACAGAAGGCTGTGATAACTTGCAGTATGGTATCATGGTTAGGAAAGCCGGTATGGTGTTGTGGTTATAGTGTCAGACTGAGACTTTGCAGACTAGGGTTCAAATCTCCACTGGGGATTATAAAAATTGCTTTGCAAAAAGTTGGGGGGCAGATTGTTTTTATTTATTTATTAAGGGACAGGGGTGGCGCTGTGGTCTAAACTACTGAGCCTCGGGCTTGCCGATCGGAAGGTTAGCCGTTCAAATCCCCGCAACGGGGTGAGCTCCCATTGCTCTGTCCCAGCTCCTGCCAACCTAGCAGTTCAAAAGCATACCAGTGCAAGTAGATAAATAGGTACCACTGCGGCGGGAAGGTAAATGGCATTTTCCGTGTGCTCTGGCACTTGTCACAGTCCTCCGTGCACCAGAAGCAGTTTAGTCCTGCTGGGCACATGACCCGGAAAGCTGTCTGTGGACAAACGCCGGCTCCCTCAGCCTGAAAGCGAGATGAGCACCGCAACCCCATAGTCGCCTTTAACTGGACTTAACCGTCCAGGGGTCCTTTACCTTTACCTATTTAGTGGAACCTCTACCTACGACCATAATCCTTTCCGGAGGTCCGTCCGGAAGTCGAAATGGGTCGCTGGGAGAGGTGCTGATGTGCGCAGGTGTGGGTGGCGACCGCCACTTCTGCGCATGCACTAATGGCGATCACTGCTCCTGCGCATGCGCGACCAGCGGCAAACCCGCCAGTTACTTCTGGGTTTGCTGCGGACGTTGGGTGAAATGGACGCAAGCGGAGGCAGACGTAAGAAGAGGTTTGACTGTATTTATTGCCTGCCCTTCACCCTAAGGTCCCAAAGCAGGTTACAGCATTAAAAACAAAATTAAAAACTATTTACAACCATACAAATGAGGTGGATCCTAACAGCATCAAAAGCCAGGACAAAGAGGAGTACTTGCAGATTTCTACAAAATCTTCATAAGGAAGGTGGTACAAAAATGTGTGTTATTGGGAGAGACACTCATGCTAAATTGCTGGTGAATTTTCAAGGTTGACTTTTTGAAAAACCCAGTTTGCAAAGTAGTGCAGAATCTAAGATGGGGGGGGGACGAGGAACTGAGAGAAATCCAAACGGAGCCATTTATTTCCCCATGCCTTCTACGTGTGTTCATGAGGAAGAGAGAGAGAGAGAAAGAGGGAGGGGGGGCTATATTTCTTGAAGAATAAACAAGCCGTGATTTCTCCTCCTCAGCCCTTTGCTTAAACATGAAGGCAGCACCAGGGCTCATAACATCCGGCTCAAGGGGCCGCCTTCTGTTATCAGGCAGGAAACAGCTCTGGATACATCCTCTCCTTTGCCTCGGCAGCCCAAGCCACCTCCAGTGGCAAGATCGGGCAGGAAAACACCAGTGTCGTGCCTTGATTCCTTCTCCTTTAGCACAGCAGGAGCCCGGCCTCTGCAGCTCAGGGCGGGGCGGTGGGGGTGGATATATTGCCTTCCCTAGCAGATTAGAGCAGGAGAAAGTTTTCTGACTTGGGAGAGCAGAATGGCTAATGTCTCGCCTGGTAGCCTTGTCCCAGAGGTGGCCGCAAACCCAGCTTTCAGAGGCCTTTGATAAAGATTGACCTCTTTCATGGAATTATAGCATTGCAGAGCTGGGAGGGGCCTTGAGTCCAGGACAGCTGTTTACCAGCTCCATCTGGTATGCAGGATGAAACCCTACCCTGAGAGATCTACATTGGCTCCCAGTACGTTTCCGAGCACAATTCAAAGTGTTGGTGCTGACCTTTAAAGCCCTAAACGGCCTCGGTCCTGTATACCTGAAGGAGCGTTTCCACCCCCATCGTCCAGCCAGGACACTGAGGTCCAGCTCTGAGGGGCCTTCTGGCGGTGGAACCAGGCAGAGGGCCTTCTCGGTGGTGGCGCCTGTTATGCCAGTTAAAGGCATAAACAACTATCTGACATTTAGAAAATACCTGAAGGCAGCCCTGTTTAGGGAAGTTTTTAATCTGTGACATTTCAATGTATTTTGATATTTGTTGGAAGCCGCCCAGAGTGGCTGGGGAGACCCCGCCAGATGGGTGGGGTACAAATAATAAATTATTATTATTATTATTATTATTATTATTATTATTATTATTATTATTATTACCTGCTCGTGGACTGTCTTGCCAGAGTGGTGCATGCTCTGGTTATCTCTCGCTTCGACTACTGCAATGCACTCTATATGGGGCTACCTTTGAAGGTGACCCGGAAACTGCAACTAAGATAATAATAATATTCTTAGATGTTCTAAGATGGCAGCGCGCACAGACGCAGTGGCCCAGTGCTCTCCCCTTTTCTTTTTCTTTTAAAGTTTCGTATCATCCAATTTCATTGCATTGTATTTGTACAATGACAATCAAGAAATCTTAATCTTAATCCAGAATGCGGCAGCCAGACTGGTGACTGGGAGTGGCTGCCGAGACCATATATCCTAAAGGATCTACACTGACTCCCAATACATTTCTGAGCACAATTCCAAGTGTTGGTGCTGACCTTTAAAGCCCTAAATGGCCCAGTATACCTGAAGGAACGTCTTCAACCCCATCGTCCAGCCCGGACACTGAGGTCCAGCTCCGAGGGCCTTCTGCCGGTTCCCTCACTGTGAGAAGCCAAGTTACAGGGAACCAGGCAGAGGGCCTTTTGGTAGTGGCACCCGCCCTGTGGAACGCCCTCCCATCAGATGTCAAGGAAATAAACAACTATTGGACTTTTTGAAGACATCTGAAGGCAGCCCTGTTTAGGGAAGCCTTTAACATGAATTTTAATATTTTAATATTTTAATATTTTATTAATTATTTATTAATTAATAATTATTTATTAATATTTAATATTTAAAATATTATTTAATAGTATTTTAATATTCTGCTGGAAGCCGCCCAGAGTTGCTGGGGAAACCCAGCCAGATGGGCAGGGTATAAATAATATATTTTTTTTATTATTATTATTTAGTTCGGAACACGCCCCCCCCTTGCAATGCAGGAATCTCAGCTAAAGCACCCATGACCTCTGCTTTAAAAGCTCCAAGGAAGGAAGGAGAGTCCATCACCTTCCGAGGGAGTCCGCTCCACTGTCAAGCAGCTCTTATCAACAGAAAGTCCTTTCTGAGATTTAGGTGGACTCTCCTTTCTCGCAATTTGAAGCCATTGGTTCGTCTCCCGCTCTCTGGAGCAGCAGAAAACATGATTTGCTGGAACGCATCACGTTTTCAGGCTACTCTGAAATCAGAACTAAGCTGCTCTTCTTATGAGCAGATATTTTTCAGAGTCCTGATCCGAAGGCTGCAGCACCCACAACATTTCCATTCTTGGCCGACAAGGGTTTCAACTCCCGAAATTCTGGGGCTGCCAATCAAGGGTATTGGGGAGGGGGGTGGAAATCACCCCCCGATTCTCAAGATTCAAGGAAATGCAGGGATGCACTCACACACACATTGGCCATGTTCCAGCGGCTATCCGGGAAGGGTGATGTAATGATGCCTCATGATTACTAACACAGCAGTCTGTGGTCAGGGATGATGGGAATTGTAGTCCCAAAACAGCTGGAGGGCCAAGTTTGGCAATGCCTGGTCTACAGGACGCTGCATTAAGACGGGCCCTTGGCCTGATCCTGCAGGCTCTTCTGATGTTCTGATGTGCACATGGAATGCTTCGAGAAGCAACGTCCAAACATGTAATTATTATTTTTTATGACGTAATCATTACTTGATTGGGCTTAATTGGGTTGCTGTGGTTAGATTGCTCTTTGCAAAGGTTGAGACGCAATCATCAGCCCGCCAGGTTTATCAGGGGGACAGGAGGCGGGCAGGTGTGGAGGATTCCCTGGTCCTGAATGGGGTAACTGTGCCCCTGAAGGACCAGGTGCGCAGCCTGGGAGTCATTTTGGACTCACAGCTGTCCATGGAGGCACAGGTTAATTCTGTATCCAGGGCAGCTGTCTACCAGCTCCATCTGGTAAGCAGGCTGAGACCCTACCTGCCCGCGGACTGTCTCACCAGAGTGGTGCATGCTCTGGTTACCTCCCGCTTGGACTACTGCAATGCGCTCTACGTGGGGCTACCTTTGAAGGTGACCCGGAAACTACAACTAATCCAGAATGTGGCAGCTAGACTGGTGACTGGGAGCGGCCGCCGAGACCACATAACACCGGTCTTGAAAGACCTACACTGGCTCCCAGTACGTTTCCGAGCACAATTCAAAGTTTTGGTGCTGACCTTTAAAGCCCTAAATGGCTTCGGTCCTGTATACTGTACCTGAAGGAGCGTCTCCACCCCATCATTCAGCCCGGACACTGAGGTCCAGTGCCGAGGGGCCTTCTGGCGGTTCCCTCACTGCGAGAAGCCAAGTTACAGGGAACCAGGCAGAGGGCCTTCTCGGTAGTGGCACCCACCCTGTGGAACGCCCTCCCTTCAGATGTCAAAGAGAACGACAACTATCAGACCTTTAGAAGACATCTGAAGGCAGCCCTGTTTAGGGAGGCTTTTAATGTTTTATAGATTATTGTATTTTAATGTTCTGTTGAAAGCCGCCCAGAGTGGCTGGGGAAACCCAGCCAGATGGGTGGGGTATAAATAATAAATTATTATTATATTATTATTATCAATTGCTTATTGATTGATGGGTGCCCTTTAACAGGGGTTGGGGTTGGGGTGGGGGCAGGGAGGATGAACTATTTGGCAACCGCCAGTTTTCTCTACCCAGACCTAAAATGCAGAATAGGCTCGTTCAAAGTGCCTCGATTGCAGGTTGGGCAAAAGATGTTGATAGCTCCTTTATCAGGAAGATAGCATCGTACCGCCCAGCAGTTGCATAAACCCTCTTCAAAGCAGCACACAAACACAGATCAACAAACCGCCTCTGCGTTGCATTCTTGAGGTTTCCCACGTTCTCAGAATTGCTCGATATTTAATGGGATTCCCCAATGCATTTCAATGGGGCTGTACCGTATTTTTCCATCTATAAGACGCCCCCATGTATAAGACACCCCCTATCTTGGGGGACTCCGGTTTAAGAAAATGGGGGGAGATACTATCCATGTATAAGACGAGCCCAGATTTTGAACATTATTTTAGAGTAAAAAAAAACCCATAGTCTTATACACGGAAAAGTACGGTAATAACCTCTTGCCATCACCACACTATTACAAGTCCCACATAATACCTGTTCCACGTTTGTAAGAAATCATTTTTTTTTAGTCTGGCGGTGGCTACACTTTGGAACTCCCCGCCTATTGATATCAGGCTCTTTGGTGCCTGCTAAAGACATTTTTGTTTAGATAGGTTTACTCCAGGTGCATAGAATGCTGGAGTGTGTTTTAATCCATTTTTATTTCGTTGCTGATTTTGTTTCCCTGGAATGTTTTTAACTATTTAATTGCTTTATTCACTCCGTAACCCACTTTGAGGTTTTTATGACAACCAAGCGGAGTACGACTTTTATGAAATAAACAAACAAGCAAACCAGACCATCGGTTTTAACATGCACTTTGCTTTCGTTCCATCTGGAGAACCAAGGGCGTAAATGGCAGCGAAGGAAACTTTCTGGGAAGTTCTCCTCCACAACCCTGCTCCGTCGTGGCTCCCCAGCATTCCCTGGCTGTGTGTATGTGAGGGAGGGGGTGCTGTTGAACTGAACAATTAAAATAAATTGTGTGTAAATGCACCTAGAGTAATAATGCTCTCTGCTGTTTCCAACGGACTCGGTCCTGTATACCTGAAGGAGCATCTCCACCCCCATCGTTCTGCCCGGACACTGAGGTCCAGCGCCGAGGGCCTTCTGGCGGTTCCCTCACTGCAAGAAGCAAAGCTACAGGGAACCAGGTAGAGGGCCTTCTCGGTGGTGGCGCCCGCCCTGTGGAACGCCCTCCCATCAGAGGTCAAAGCAATCAACAACTACATAACATTTAGGAAATACCTGAAGGCAGCCCTGTTTAGGGAAGTTTTTAATCTGTAACATGCTAATGTATTGTTTTTTAATATTTGCTGGAAGCCGCCCAGAGTGGCTGGGGAGACCCAGCCAGATGGGCGGGGTACAAATAATAAATTATTATTATTATTATTATTATTATTATTATTATTATTATTAGGTGCTACAGAGCTTTTGAGGAGGGAATGCCCGGAAGTACGGTTGCCATATTTCAGATAGTGAAAATCCAGACACAAAACTTGTTCAGCTTTTTTTGGGCACAGTTGTTCAGCCTTGGGGGTGGAATATGTATAAATGTTTCTTTGATTGTCCTTGAATCTTCCTTGCCATCCTCTCCTGCCACACCCTTTGAGAACCGCTGCTTTAAACAGCCATGGCTTCCTCCACAGAATTATGGCAGCTGTAGTTTGTGAAAGGTGCTGAGAGTTGCTAGGAATCCCTCTCAACTGTCCATGGAGGCGCAGGTTAATTCTGTGTCCAGGGCAGCTGTCTATCAGCAGACGCCGAAAGGAATATGGTGAAGGGGCCTGCTTGAGATCAATAGGCGGGGACTTCCAAAGTGCACCAAATGACCGAGAGCCAGCAAATGAGGGCCGGGGTATTGCGTGGCACCTTTAGTAGTGGCAATTCCGTGGATCGAAGTGGTTGAGTGGGCACCTGTCAAGGTAAGGCCCTGGTCCTGAACGGGGTAACTGTGCCCCTGAAGGACCAGGTGCACAGCCTGGGCGTCATTTTGGACTCACAGCTGTCAATGGAGGCACAGGTCAATTCTGTGTCCAGGGCAGCTGTCTACCAGCTCCATCTGGTGCGCAGGCTGAGACCCTACCTGCCCGCAGACTGTCTCACCAGAGTGGTGCATGCTCTGGTTATCTCCCGCTTGGACTACTGCAATGCGCTCTACGTGGGGCTACCTTTGAAGGTGACTTGGAAACTGCAATTAATCCAGAATGCGGCAGCTAGACTGGTGACTGGGAGTGGCAGCCGGGACCACATAACACCGGTCCTGAAAGACCTACATTGGCTCCCAGTACTGAATTGTGATCCTAACAAATCTCAGTCTCTTTATTACACTACAGCTCCCAGAACTCTTTTAGGGGTGCCACAAATGTTTAAAGTGGCAGTACAGCGCTTCAAATGTATTTTTCCCCTTCTTTTTAATTTTGTTTTCTATTAATATATTATAAAAGAATTTCAACAATAGTGTTTCAAATGTAGTGTGTGGTCTTTTATCTCTGTAACAACAGGAAAAAATGGAATGACAATCCCTCTTCCCCAAGCCTTCTGCTCTCTGAAAAGATTGACAATTTTCATATAAAAATGCATTTATTTAATTTAAATACTTTATGCCAACGGAAAAATGTCCACACTTAAGATCACAGAGGGAAGCAAAATTAAAAGGAACGTTTTAGCTTAAACATCGTGGTGTTTAATTCATTTATTTTTATATATATTTATATATATATATATAGAAGTATTATTTGTATATTAAATCACACACTTCAGGGACATTATTAGAAAAAAACAAAAACAAAAATGATATAAACCTGCTAACTAATCATTACAATTAAGAATAACTCTATTAAATAACTGTTTAACAAAGGAGGGAGCAGGAACCAGGCAATTTCCATCGATACAAGAAAGTCCCAGGAATGCTGGACAAGGGCGAGATGTTGTGAAGCAGTTATGTACAATGTCATTTCAGGCAGAGATATACTGAGGCGGGAAAAGGGGAGAGTTAAAACATTAAAAGCATCTTCCTTCAGTGATAGTTTGATTTAAAAAACACCAGAGCATTGTGAGGTTGTGGAATCCTTTAGCCTGGAGAAGAGAAGGTTAAGGGGTGATATGATAGCCATGTTCAAATATATAAAAGGATGTCATATAGAGGAGGGAGAAAGGTTGTTTTCTGCTGCTCCAGAGAAGCGGACACGGAGCAATGGATTCAAACTACAAGAAAGAAGATTCCACCTAAACATTAGGAAGAACTTCCTGACAGTAAGAGCTGTTCGACAGTGGAATTTGCTGCCAAGGAGTGTGGTGGAGTCTCCTTCTTTGGAGGTCTTTAAGCAGAGGCTTGACAGCCACCTGTCAAGAATGCTTTGATGGTGTTTCCTGCTTGGCAGGGGGTTGGACTGGATGGCCCTTGGGGTCTCTTCCAACTCTAGGATTCTATGATTCTAAGGCTTTGCAGAGACTTTGTGCCAGCGATGAGGAAAACGTTTGGATGTGAAACGTAGAAGATTAATTGTGTGTGTGTGTGTGTGTGTGTGTGTGTGTGTGTGTGTGCAGAACAGGATGTTAAATTAATTAATTTCACACAGTCAGGGGATCTAGTTAAAGCCAAGAGTCAGCCCTGGAGCGCACGAATGAATCACATCTCTGAGAATATGCTATCCGAATAGCCAGCCTCTGAAATGAATCACAAAACACCTGAAACGCCTGAACTTTTCAACTGGCAGCGTAACTGACACACTATTTCTTCAAGGCCCCCTGAATTTTAGTCTGCTGGAGCAAGCAGCTCACGAAGCCACACCCTCGACACACATTTACTTGGGCGGGGAGTTTTAAAGACGGGGCCGTAAATCGTTCACTCTGTCGTGTTCCCACTCACGTCAGTGGGGTTGCGACAGTGTGGGAGCAGTCTCCGGATCGCGGGAACAAACAAGGACAAAAACGTCTCGTCTTGCAAAATGGCAAAAGCTTTGGAGAGGCCGGACCACAGAGGCTGCCAGCACATAGCTGCTTACATGGGAGATGTCCCTGTTAGATAGACAGGGTGAGAATTTGCCTGCCGTCTCTGTCAAAGGAAACAGAATTCCTGTTTCACACATTCACCCCCTTTAAGTTCCAATTTAAAAGACACGCATTTTCCGTGCGCAACTCACGTGTGCACCGCAAAATGAAACTGTGCAAAGCAGGACTAGAGGGGTCTTTTCAGTTTCTCATTTTCCCATTGGCAGCAATTTGAATTTTTGAAATGATTATTCCTCATGAAAATTCATTTGCGCTTCAGTGCCAATTCCTCCGAATGAACACATTTTTGCATCCAGCTTTTGACTAACGTACACATTTTTGCAAGCTGTTTCCCCTGATAAAATGTGTTTTTGTACGTTGCTTTTGCTAAGATATGCATTTTGTGTGCACTTTCCCTAATATATGCAACAGGGCACAGACTGTTTGGTTGAGGGGTGGCACTGCAAAATTCAAACTCTTGCAACATTTCGAAGGACAAACACGTCTCAGTTTGCATATTGGTTCAAGAGGAGCAAATGGGGTAGTTTCTCATTAAAATGAAAACTCGAATTTATCCCCCTTTCCTAGATGCACCAGTTTGTAGCCTTAAGAAACTAAGAGGAGCCCTGATGGGTTCCCCAAATTTGGGCCTCCTGTTCTTTTTGGACTACAGTTCCCATCATCCCTGACCACTGGTCCTGCTAGCTAGGGATGATGGGACTTGTAGTCCAACAACAGCTGGAGACCCAAGTTTGGGAAACCTTGGTTTAGATTCAGAGAAGAATGGGATGGTTCGACTTGCAACACAATGGCTGCCGCAGATGGCCGGGACATGGAAACCTCTCGCTTTCTTGCCACACCGAGAGCACGGCATCTTGGCTTGTCGTGCAAAGCAACGTGAATCTGGAGGAGTGCCTGCGGGTGACAGGCCACACCCTGACCTGATGTGCCACGCTGGGCCTACAAAGAGCCGTTTCACCAGGTGTGGAAATGGCCCAGAGTGGCGGATCAGGGAGTGGTTTGCTTGTCACCCTACCATCTAATTTAATGAATGCTGACCAGGACAAAAAAAAAAAAAAAAAATGATGCAGGAGGAGATGAGACAACAGCAGCTCCTCTCCATCCTGGAAAAGGATGTTCCAGAGTCACAAAGCACAGGAGCTGTGGTGGGCGGGGAAAAGCCCCCTCCCCAAAAAGTTACATTTGGATTAAAAGGTTTGGGCAAAAGCGTCGCCGCCAAGAGAGCCATTAAGCCAGGCATCCCCAAACTTTGGCCCTCCAGATGTTTTGGACTACAATTCCCATCATCCCTGACCACTGGTCCTGTTAGCTAGGGATCATGGGAGTTGTAGGCCAAAACATCTGGAGGGCCACAATTTGGGGATGCCTGCATTAAGTCAAGGCTTCCTCAACCTCGGCCCTCCAGATGATTTTGGCCTACAATTCCCATGATCCCTAGCTAGCAGGACCAGTGGTCAGGGGTGATGGGAATTGTAGTCTCGAAACATCTGGAGGGCAGAGGTTGAGGAAGCCTGCATTTAAGTGATGGAATGAGCTGGCTTGGAAGAATGGGAGCTTCTAGGGAAGGCCAGTTAAGAACAGTAGAAGAGCTGGCTGGGTCAGAACAGTGGCCTGTCTACTCCCAGATGCCTGTGGGAAATCTGCAAGCAGGATCAGAACACAAGACCAGCACTGTCCCTACTTGTGGTTTCCAGCAACTGGGATTCAGAAGCATTGCTGCCTCCAGCTGCGGAGTCAGAGCATAGCCATCCTGGCTAGTAGCCATGGCCAGTAGCCCTCTCCTCCTCCAGGAATTTGTCTGCTCCTCTTTTAAAGCCACCCAAGTTAGTGGCCACGGCTGCCTCTTGTGGCAGGGAGTTCCAAAGGTTAAGTATGGCATTCCTTGAAGAAATGCTTCCTTTTATCTGGCCTGGACCTTCCAACATTCAGCTGCATTGGATGTCCATGAGTTCTGGTGTTGCGAGAGAGGAGATTTCCTCTCTGGGTGCGTCCACTTTCTCTGTTGCCATCATTGGGCAGCTGTCTTGGAAAAATCTTTTCTTAGAGGAGACAGTTGGATGGTCGCCAGGTCACCTTTATCAGAGCTCTCGGAGAACATCCAAACTTCACCTTGCCTAGTGCTCTGAAGCACTTGTCCCCATTGAAAATACCCTAATTCGGCCCTTTCTGTTGATGAAATGTAAACAGAGGTTTATAAAAAGTATGCATGGGAAGAAGAAATCTGGGGTAGAGGGAGAAATTTGCTTCCTCCTCCTCCTCCTCCCAGATGAGATCTGGGGGTCACCAAGCAAGGCAGTCGACTCCTGATGGACAAAATAAAATGCTTCTCTGCACTAGGCACAGAAAACATTGAGAATTCACTGCTTGATTTGCCATCATTGCCAGTGACTCAAAGAACCAGAGAAGGGGCTTAGGGCAGATTCACAGAGGACAGACGTCTCAAAGGCTTGATTATCTAAACAGAACCTCCAGGTTCAGAGGCAGTGTATCCCTGAATGCCAGGCACTGGAGTCAAAGAATAACCACGGCTACTGGGTGAGGAGAGGGACCCAGGTGGCGCTGTGGGTTAAACCACTGAGCCTAGGGCTTGCTGATCAGAAGGTCGGCGGTTCGAATCCCTGCAACGGGGTGAGTTCCCGTTGCTCGGTCCCTGCTCCTGCCAACCTAGCAGTTCGAAAGCACCTCAAAGTGCAAGTAGATAAATAGGTACCGCTCTGGCGGGAAGGTAAACGGCGTTTCCATGCGCTGTTCTGGTTCGCCAGAAGCGGCTTTGTCATGCTGGCCACATGACCCGGAAGCTGTACACCGGCTCTCGGCCAATAAAGCGAGATGAGCGCCGCAACCCCAGAGTCAGACACGACTGGACCTAATGGTCAGGGGTCCCTTTACCTTTTACTAGGTGAGGAGAGTGGTCTTATGCTCAGTATCCACTTGTAGGCTTCATGTTGTCTACCGTGAGAGCAGGATGCTGGGCCAGCAAGGCTCTATCTCCCTCTTTGATTTCTCGTTACGGAGAAGACCTGAGTGGGACCCTTTCGCCAGGGAAGGATCCTGCGCGAAGCGTCAGAAGTGAAATTCTCCCTGTGCAGCTTAGTCATTCTGCAGATGCGTGAATAAAAGACTGACATCCCTGGAAGTCAACCAACTTCACCCTTGCTCTGGGGGGAAAAAACACCGTGATGCAAAGGTTGCCTTTCACAAGACACACTTAAGGGATTTTTGTGTTTCCCAATATGCAGGGCACATGTTGAGACTTGGTGGCATTACTGCATTTTATTTATTTATTTTTTAGAAATGCTGCAATGAGGAGTCCTGTAGTATCCCTTCTCTTCCTGCTGACTTATCACTCAAGCATGCACTTTCTCCCAGGGGTGAAACAGCTACATTTCCAGGGATCTTAAAAGGTAAAGGGACCCCTGACCATTAGGTCCAGTCGTGACCGACTCTGGGGTTGCGGCGCTCATCTCGCATTTTTGGCCAAGGGAGCCGGCGTACAGCTTCCAGGTCATGTGGCCAGCATGACTAAGCCACTTCTGGCGAACCAGAACAGGACACGGAAACGCCGTTTACCTTCCCGCCGGAGCGGTTCCCATTTATCTACTTGCATTTTGACATGCTTTCGAACTGCTAGGTGGGCAGGAGCTGGGACCGAGCAACGGGAGCTCACACCGTCGCAGGGATTCGAACTGCCGACCTTCTGATCAGCAAGCCCTAGGCTCTGTGGTTTAACCCACAGCGATCTTACCCCCCCTAAAAATCAACAACAAAACCCTCACTGCTTTCTACATGAACTACGCTCCCAAGTTTGAAAATATAGGTGCTAAATCAGCCTTTCAAATAAGTCCATATCTACAAGGGAGTTATTGCAAGACTGGTGGTCAGATTGTATGGAGTGGAGGAGAGAGAGGTGTCGGTTCCAAAGTGTGAATATTCGTCCTACTGACATCATTTTTAAAAGAAGTTTTGTAGTTGGTGGGGGGGGGGGGAGAGAAATGTCCTGGTACACCGGGGATGCCCCATCCCTTTCAACCCTTCTAACGGGCTATTTCTGGCTTCAGCCCGAGAAACCTCCCCATGCCAGCCCCACAAAAAAGGAATGAAAGGACAGAAATCTGAGCATAGACCTCTTGCAAGAATCTATTACGGAGACCTGGGGCGGATCTACACTCTTGGTTTTTAATGTTAAGGGATCATTAAGGAATGGTTTTGATGACTCAGAGGGACACATGACGTTCTATGTTTTACGTTCATAACACATCAATGCCTTGTCTTTCTCATCACTTAATTTTTAAACGTTTTCTGCTGCTATATCGGTGAAACACTGCTCCTATGTCCCCATGTAGTGTTTTACCTTTTTTTTTTTTTACTGCATTCAAACTCCAACCCCCCCCCCCCCGTTCTAATGGTATTCTAGGGGTGGTGTTCAGTTTCCCCTGAACTGAACTGAAAGAGGGAGAGAGGAAGGAAGAATTAAAATGTGACACCGGAGCAGAGGAGCGGAGTAACAGGCAACCAGTCGGGATTACATACATGGGGGGGGGCAGGGAACCAAGGTGAAAAACATTCTAATTGACAAGTATGCCCTGTGTCATTTTAGAATGACATATCTAATATCGTTCCAATAGGCGGAAATGACATTTAACATGTTGGTGTAGATCAGGGGTCAGCAACCTAAGGCCCAGGGGCCAGAAGCGGCCCATGGAGGTCGTTTGACTGGCCCTTGAGCTGCCTGCTTGCGCGCTGCACTAAATCAGCGCAGCACAGGGACTCAGTTCTGCGGCGCCAAAAATTGTGTCTCTGCAGATGCAGATGCCGCAAATTGCAGACGTGTACACACCAAAAATCGCAGGCATGCGCACTCACGATCCGGCCCACGGAGGGATCCTGCCCAGGGAAGATAAACCTTGCTGACCCCTGGTGTAGATCCAGCCCTGCCTGATGGTACCAAGGCACAAAACACACTCCGTTTAACAGGGGCTGTCTAGGTCAGGGAGGGGGAACCCTCCAGATGTTGCCGGAATACAATTCCCATCATCCCCGATCACCGGCCACGCTGATGGGAACAAGGGCGTGTGTGTGTCCAGCAACAGTTGGAGGGACACAGGTCCCCCCCCCCACCATTGGCCTAGGAGTTACTTCCAAGGCGTTGCACCCAATAACATCTTTGGTTAAGGCGATTGCCATCCCAGAGAAGCAAGAGGAGCAGCCAAGCAGATTCACTTTCCAGATTTATTTTTGTTCCCCTGCTGCCTGGGCGAGAGTTAAAGGGTGGGAAGGAAACTGCTCAGATCAACACAGAGGCCAATTTCGAGTTCTCCGTCTTCGACTCCAGTTTGCAAATCCAATATGGGCAGCCCCAAGCATTCCAGGTCCCTATTGTGGCAAGAGTCCTGTGGAGTATCAGGTGCTCCCGCCCCTCCAATCACCCTAAAAATCTGAGCAGACACTTTGATCCAATGGGAGGGACAGGAATGCTTCCCGATTAAGACGCTCTGGCCGTCAATCAAAAGGTTCCCACGGCCCTTTGAAGTGGAACCGAAAAGGCCTTTCAAACTTTCAAAAGGCCTTTTCTGAAGTTTAGATGTTAGGTGCACTCGACAGAGTCCTTAAGCCTAGCAGGCAACGTCCAAGGCGATTTCAGATCAGAAGGGGGGGGGAGAAACCCTGAGGAGAAAGGGCAGAGAGAGGCCAAAGGTGACCCACAGGTTTTTATCGTCCGGCAAAACACCCCACAGCCTGTCCTCGGTCAGCCCGCGGAGCCGATTCCGCCCCACAGGCCTAAGAAACGCTGTAGCTGTTGTAGTAAGTGGCCGTGGCATCGGCAAGGACGGAAATGAGGCTGGTCTCGGAGGAATGGGAGCCACCTGGCGCCTGAGACACCTGGACGTGCCCGTTGACGACCAGCCCGCCGGGCTCCGGGTGTCCGGGGGCGTTCAGGTACTGGTCAAACTCATCGCGGTCCATCTCTTCCAGCAGGTCCGCTTGGCTCAGCTGCTCGAGGGTGTCGAAGTTCTGGTGCTCGGGGGGAGGCGACAGCTGGCCCAGGTGGGGGTGGAGGCCGTGGGGCTGCATGGCCGGGTGGAAAGGCGGAGGAGGGTAGTAGTTGCACGAGGGGGGAGCCGAGCAAGCGGAAGAAGCAGGGTGGGCGGCTTGAGACATGGGCATGTGGCCCAGAGGGCGGCCGCACTGCAGGGAACTGCTGGTGTACTCCAGAGAGTAGGGGCCCCCGGGCAGGTTGGAGTGGCAAGGGTCTTCGGAGCAGGGGGAGGAGAAGAAGCTCTGCTCAGGGTCTATCGCATCCAAGGGGGACATCTCTGGAGGGGTGGGCAGGCCGTAGGGGTAGGTGTCCATGGGGGTGCCAGCGCCGCTGCTCTGAACCTCCCGGTATCTCCCGAGGCTGGGCAGCACCGGAGAAAAGTCAGCCTGCCCGTCTTTTTCTCCTGCCGCCCTGCCGCACCTCCGCTTCTCTGGCACGGAGTCCTGGTCCCTGGAGAGGTGGCCCAGCAGGAAACCCGGATCCACTCGCTTGCAGATCCGCTTGATCTGCTTCTTCCTCCGCGGCCGGTATTTGTAGTTGGGGTAGTCTTGCATGTGTTGCACCCGCAGCCGCTCGGCCTCTTCCACGTACGGCCGCTTCTGGGGCAGGGTTAGAGCCTTCCAGGATTTGCCTGCGGGGAGAGCAAGGAGCAGGGAAAACCCCTTTAAGGATGGCACACAGAGGAAATTAAGCAAAGCATGCACTGCAATGAGCTGGACTCAGCACACCGGCTCACAGTCACCCCCTGTTATAAATAATAATAATAATAATAATAATAATAATAATAATAATAATAATGGATGAGGGTGGCGCTGTGGGTTAAACCACAGAGCCTAGGGCTTGCCGATCAGAAAGTCAGCGGATCGAATCCCCGCGACGGAGTGAGCTCCCGTTGCTCGGTCCCTGCTCCTGCCAACCTAGCAGTTCGAAAGCAAGTCAAAGTGCAAGTAGATAAATAGGTACCACTCCGGCAGGAAGGTAAATGGCGTTTCCGTGCGCTGCTCTGGTTCGCCAGAAGCGGCTTAGTCATGCTGGCCACATGACCTGGAAGCTGTACGCCGGCTCTCGGCCAATAAAGCGAGATGAGCGCCGCAACCCCAGAGTCGGTCATGACTGGACCTGATGGTCAGGGGTCCCTTTACCTTTACTACAACTAATAATAATTTATTATTTGTACCCCGCCCATCCGGCTGGGTTTCCCCAGCCACTCTGGGTGGCATCCAACAAAGATTACATTAAAATGTCACACATTAAAAACTTCCCTAAACAGGACTGCCTTCAGATGTTCTCTAAATGTCAGGTAGTTGTTTATCTCTTTGATATATGCAGGGAGGGCGTTCCACAGAGCGGGTACCACTACCGTGAAGGCCCTCTGCCTGGTTCCCTGTTGCTTTGCTTCTCGCAGTGAGGGAACTGCCAGAAGGCCCTTGGCGCTGGACCTCAGTGTCTGGGCAGAATGATGTTAACGTCGACTCCGTTTCCAGTCCTCTTCTCTATGTGCCTGTTATAGTCAGACTGTTGGCGTTGAGATTGTAAGCTGCTTGGGACAGAGGACTGCGATCATTTTAAAGTTTAGGCTTATGTTGCACCGCCAATGCTACACATTTAACATTGTCTGTTAATTAATTAATAATAATAATGATTCAGCTTGTTTGGTGCAACCTATTCATTTATTTCATACATTTTATACACTGCTTGATTGTTGTTGTTGTTTTTTAAAAAAAACCTCAAAGCGGTTTACGAAAAGATGAAATAATAAAACCTGAGAAAAATTCACAGCCATACTTAAAATGTGAGCCAGTGTGGTGTAGTGGTTAGGAGTGGTAGACTCGTAATCTAGTGAGCCGGGTTCGCGTCTCCGCTCCTCCACATGCAGCTGCTGGGTGACCTTGGGCTAGTCACACTTCTCTGAAGTCTCTCAGCCCCACTCACCTCACAGAGGGTTTCTTGTGGGGGAGGAAGGGAAAGGAGAATGTGAGCCGCTTTGAGACTTAGTGATAAAGCGGAATATCAAATCCAAACTCTTCTTAAAATGTTAGAAGTTTATTTATGTAAGTTAAATGTATTTTGTTTTTGCTTTCTCTTTTTTCTTTTTCTCTCTCTTTTTTCTTTTTCTTTCTTTTTACTTTTTCTTTTCACTATTTGTGATGTTGAGAATGTGAACTTTTTTAATGTGCAATTTAAATCAATAAAGATAATTTTTTTAAAAAAGATCACACACACACACACACACACACACAAATCATAAAAAAATCAAAAGAGCTGGAAATCACCTCAACTTTCTAAGCATCCAGACAGGCTTGTCTAAACAAGAATGGTTTTTAGCAGGTGCCGAAAAGAGAAAAGAGAAGGCACCCGCTTGATCTCTCAAGTGGCAGGGAGTTCCGAAGTGTAGGCGCTGCCACACTAAACAATCAAGTTCTTACAAATGTGGAAGGGGTTTTGTGGCACCTGATCAAATCCTTTGAGTGGGCCCATGTGTTGCTGCCCCCCGACCCTCTCATGCAGAGGGCACACAAAGAAGGCCCTCAGAGAATGATCACAGGGTCTGGGTCAGTTCATAGGGGGGGAGGCGATTCTTTGCACACCCCTGGCAAACTGGGAAATGCAACTTTGAGGCTTTACAGCAGGGGTCAGCAAACCTTTTTCAGCAGGGGGCCAGTCCACTGTCCCTCAGACCTTGTGGGGGGCCGGACTATATTCTGAAAAAAGATATGAACGAATTCCTATGCCCCACAAATAACCCAGAGATGCATTTTAAATAAAAGGACACATTCTACTCATGTAAAAACTGAGAAGGCGACTGGGCCGCATCCTGCCCATGGGCCTTAGGTTGCCTACCCCTGCCTTAGGTAAAGGAATTTTGAATCCTTCCAACTCTGCAACTCTGACTCTGTGACTAGATGGGCCATTGGCCTGATCCAGCCAGAGGCTCTTCCTGTGTCCTTAGGTCAGGGGTCAGCAACCTTTTCCAGCCGTGGGCTGGTCCACTGTCCCTCAGACCATGTGGTGGGCCGGACTGTATTTTGGAAAAAAAAATTGAACAAATTCCTATGCCCCAAAAATAACCCAGGGATGCATTTTAAATCAAATCACACATTCTACTCATGTAAAAAAACACTGATTCCTAGACCGTCTGCGGGCCGGATTTAGAAGGCGATTGGGCCGGATCTGGCCCCTGGGCCTTAGTTTGCCTACCCATGGACTAGAGCCAGGGGTCAGCAAACTGATTCCCAGACAGTCTGCGGGCCAGATTTAGAAGGCAATTGGGCCGGATCTGGCCCCTGGGCCTTAGTTTGCCTACCCATGGACTAGAGCCAGGGGTCAGCAAACTGATTCCCAGACAGTCTGCGGGCCAGATTTAGAAGGCAATTGGGCCGGATCTGGCCCCCAGGCCTTAGTTTGCCTACCCATACTTTACAGGGTGATGTCCAGCGCTAGCTGTAGTCAGAGTAGAGCTAGTTAGAGGTAGATAGCCGTGTTGGTCTGTCATAGTCAAAACAAAATTTAAAAAATCCTTCCAGTAGCACCTCAGAGTAGACCTATTGAACTCAAACTGATGACCCCCTATGGGGCCCCTTAAAACCCACTTCACATCTAAATGTTCCCGAGTGAGTACGCTCTTGCCATCACCCAACATCTCATTCTCGACACCCAAGTGTATCCAGAATTTCAGAAGGGAGCAAAATCGATGAAGGTCGAGAGATAAATCTGAAATAATTCGGCAATAGACGGCCGGCGTGTTTCTAGCCGGATCAGGGCTAATTTAATTAGCGAGCGCAAATGCAATCAACAGGTTTGTGGATTGAGAGCACTTTTGTTCCTGGAGCGTTGCTGCGTCAAGGAAGGAAAAGGGAAATGTCAAGAGGCGGCATCTCCTCCTCGCAAGGAGCAAAAGCTTTTGTTGGTGAACTTATGCACCTTCGGCCACTCTAATCTGCAGCATCTCAGAAGGAGCATAAAGTGAATTCGAAAGCAGCTCAGTGGCAGATCGCCCGTTCATTCCCCAGTATGTATGTTCAGGTAAGGCTGGGAGAGACTCCTTGTCCGAAACCCTGGAGAGCTGTTGCCAGTCAGTGTCAGCAGTACTGAGCTAGATGGACTCTGCATAAAGCAGCTGCCTGTGTCCCTACTATGCACATCAACTTGGTTAAGGACAGACGATCAACCCACTGAAACATGCAAATCCAATCCGAATCTGAGCCTGATGTTTTAAATGCTGAGCGATGCTCCCAGGGGCGGGGAGGAGGGAGGAATATCAAATTTTGCTTAGGATCATAGAATTGTAGAGTTGGAAGGGACTCTGAGGATCATCTAGTCTGACCCCCCCTGCAGTACATGAATACGCAGTTGTCCCATACGGGAATTGAACCTACAACCTTGGCATTATCAGCACCACACTTCGTTACTCCCCCCCCCCGATCCTTATTCTCCCCCAGATTCTGGACTGCAGCACCGGATCATAGCAGAGCAAGCTGCCGTCCAATGCAAATCATGGCAACCTCAGCTCCCTTCATTTCAATGGGTCTACTCTGAGCAGGACTAATGGTAGGCACAACCCAGAGTCTGTGAGCAGCGTTTATCATTTCTTTCCACCCCTCTGTGTCACCTTCCCCCACCTTTCCTGCTGTTAGGTGCAGTTTCGCAGGCAGAATTTCAAGAGGTGCAGTTTTATTAGCAGTATAACCACTTTGCATTGTCATGTGGCTTTAATTTTTTTTCTTTTCCATTAGCGTTGTGTGCCCCCGATGAGCCTGTTGTGTGAAGGCATCAATAAATAGTTATATTAATGATAAACGTACTAAGAATTTGCTGGGCATGGAGAAGCAGGAAGAGAGATGCACCTGTTGAACTTTTGCCTGCATGGGAGTCCTATTCCTCACATTCTGCCATTCTGTCACCCTCCACGGATCCCCCACCAGGTCAAGAAACGTGTTCCCAAAGTGCCAACCCGCCACTCGCCTTTGAAGGTTTCTGCAAGGCAATAAATGAGGATAGTGGTTGCAAGGAACGGATAGTGAGTGAGGTTGAGAGGTCATGTGAATATTGCGTGTTATGTTGTTTGAAATTTTGCCTTACGCTGCCTTGTAAGGCTCTCCGATTTTTGTATTGATTTTGTGTTTGCATTAATTTTGTGTTTCTGCGCAAGGGCATTGTTTATATATTTTGTTTGGCAGATCGTTTGATTTACACTTAATAAATAATAATAATAATATGGATTTCATGGCACTTACTGTGTTTGTACTTATTTATCTATTGCGAACCACCCCGAGATCTCAGATAGCAAGCGCTCTACCAATGGAAATGATAAGTGATACAGAAATGAAAGCCTTGCTAACTGCTGAGCCCTTTTGCTCTAGCACAGCTAGTCTTCTAGAACCTGCAAATTAAGTAATGTATAATGCAGATGAAATCCAGCTTGCATCATTTATCACCAGCAAAAGAGTGGCAGGTCATGGACTCTAGGGAGATCTTGTTAAAAAAACAACAACTGTAGAATTCCCAGTGTTCCAAGGTATTCCTACTGATGGAATTTCCTTCGGATGCAGAGACTGTTACTGGGGCTTGATCCTCCGTAACGCAGCGTGATGGAGTGCAGAACGAGGAGTTGGACGGTGAGGGAATCAGGTCAAGTGACTCAGGAGCGCGAAACCCCAAACAGACCACAAACAGACCCCAAAAGATCTCTCCAAACTGGGGGAACAGGCAGCAAAATGGGGCTTCATGAGATTCAGCACCCTGAGCTGTAAAGTGGCCCACAGTGGATGAAAATATGAAAACAGTAACAAATGAAAACAATACACTGAACTGGCAGCGATTAAGCAGGAAAGAGATATTGGGGTCATGACGCCCAAGCTTGAGGGAAATGTCAAGGCAGTGCGTAGCAGCTGTGATAAAGAAAAACCCATGGCAGGAATTATTAGGAAAGGGGTTCGATGTGGAACCTATAATATGGCAGAACCTTATATAAATCTCTGCCGTAATCATGCTTGGGAACGTGCTGTTACGGAAATTACAGGGGGCCCCCGCATCTTTAAAGTTGCTAAATATTAGGGTTAGGGTTAGGGTCGCACTCCCCACCATTCAGCCCGGACACTGAGATCCAGCACCGAGGGCCTTCTAGTGGTTCCCTCACTGCGAGAAGCAAAGCTACAGGGAACCAGGCAGAGGGCCTTCTCGGTAGTGGCACCCGCCCTGTGGAACACCCTCCCATCAGAGGTCAAAAATATAAAGAACTATCTGACATTCAGAAAATACCTCAAGGCAGCCCTATTTAGGGAAGTTTTTAACTTGTGATATTTTAATGTATTTTAATGTCTGTTGGAGGCCGCCCAGAGTGGCTGGGGAGACCCGGCCAGATGGGTGGGGTACAAATAAAAATATTATTATTATTAATTAATATTATTATTATTATAAATATTTCAATGCCATTTTGCAACTCTGGTCTATGACCCACAAGGCACTGGGTCTCCTACATAAACTCTCAGGCAAGAGATCATGTACACACAGGAAGGTACCCCAGTGGGCAATCGTTGGGTGCTCCGGTTGGTGGCTGGTCTCCTTTTTTTCTCCGCAAAGAACCACAGGCTTTGCCTGAAGGGCCAGGTGGCTGAGCAGCCTCGCACCTGGACTTTTTCCGTAACAGTGCGTTGTATTGAAGTATGTTTTAGTCAAAGAATTCCCAATGAAATTCATGGACCTTTAAGTAAGCCGCGCGTGCCAATTTCGATGCATCGCCTCTTAGATGAAACTAACACTGCATTGCAACCCAATGGGTAATGTGAGCATAGCATCTTTCAAGAGGGTGCTGCAAATCTGGGGAAGGGTGGGGAGAAAGGGGCGGCCGCCTAATTTACAGGTAAAGGTACTTCACTTGTGGGACAGAGGTTTGTATAGTTATGAAGATCGCCGAGAAAAATGTGCCTCCTCTGAATTTCCGGCGTTTGAGAAATCAAATGAAAAGCATCACGGGCAGAAAAAGTTTTCCAGGACAGATTTTCCTGCAGACTCCCCCTGCACAACCCTGTAGCAAGTCATGGCTGTAACCTTACATATGCTTACTTGGAAGTAAATGCAATTGAAATCAGAGGCATTTATTTCTAAGTCAGCCTGGTCAGGGTGAGGCAGCGCAAACCTGAAATACTGATGCAAATATTTAGAAGTTCTTTGTGCTCTATTTGAAACTGGTTCTGACTGAACACTGAATGCACCTTTCAGTGGAATTTGCTTCCAACGGACACATAAACTTAGGAATTCTTTTATTTTTTATTTTGTTTTGGCTTAAATGGTTACATCTAGAGGTGCAGAAACATTAAAAAGTATTCCACGCTGGAAACTGCGAGCTAGCTACTCATTACCACTTTCCCCACATATGATTTTAAATTAATCCCAAATTCTATTGTAAATAACATTATTGTTTTTTGGTGTTCTTTTTTTATTATTCAATCTTGGTGCAGAGATTTTTATTCTACTACATAGCAGAACTTCCAACTTGCAGGGGCATTGGTCTTTGTGATAGAAAAGTAACATTAACAGCGGATTCTGATGCCAATTGCCATAAATGTCCCAAAAGTTCCACCGCTCTGCATCATGGTTTTGCCAACACCACCCATCAGTTCTCACCCTCTCATGCCAAACCTGAGACAAGAAAATATTGTTTTGAAAGGGAAAGTGTCTCTAAGTACCTCCCCAGAAAGAGAACGAATTAAGATCAAGCAGCTGCGGGTGTAACAAACCTTTGGTATTTGTGCTTGATATGGGATGTGCTGAATTGCTTTTATTTAAGTGTTGAATTTGTTCGTGCTATCTTGATTTTATAAGTGTTTTTTGTCCTTATTGCTGCTGAACTTTTATTTTTCTAAAAAATGTTTTAGCACAGTGTATTGCTTTAGGCATATTTTATGTAGAACATGGCTAGGGAGATGATAAATAAATATTTATTAACATGTAGTGCTCACCCCCTTGGCAAAACAAAACAAAAACCAAAAACCTGGAGATGCTACCTTTTCTCCTTAGACTTTTGATTGACTGTTTGCTGTTCCTTGTTCTTAACATGTTGGTTTTTTTGTTCTTGCTGCTGTCATTGGGGGTTGCTTTGTGTATTTTTTAAAAGTATCATTGCATCCGTTTCTGTGTAAATGTGTCTGTAGTATAATATATACTCTTTCTTTATGTTTTTAAATATGTTGCCAGTGGCTTGGAGACCCTTTCTGCTTAATTGAGGGACTCATGAGCTTTAATAAACAATGACTATACAGATATGAATAAGTACATCATAGCTGTTGTGTTGTTTTTGATTTAATTATACATGATTTAAATATCCTTCATGCCTTAATATATATATATATATCCAGCAGTATTCTTCTTGGTGTGCTGTATCCAACATTAAAACCATATTTAAATGCCCTGTTTATTTATTTAAAAATAAATAAAGCTGTAATTTAATTTCCTAGCTAAAAATAAAAGTGGTGTTATATATATGGCTATTCCTCCCTCCTGCCATTTAATACTACTTCGGGAAGAAAACAGAAAGACGCCTATCAGAGAGCTTTCAAAGTTTTCCAAGCACTTCCCTAAAATATGTACGATATTGTTTATATTAGGTCGTTGACACTTTTCAGAACAATACAGAACATAGCTAAGAAACACCCCCCCAACCCGGATTTATTGTGTGCATTTGCGACACGTCAAGTTTGCAATAAACTTTAGGACTTTCCCCCCACCTTTATTCCGGGAAAACTGATCTCATTCTGCCCAACGGGTTATTTGCAAAGGTGAGCTCTTAATCATAAAAAGGCACGGTCATTTATTTATTTAGCTTAAATTTTATTTTGGCGGGGGTGGGGGGATTAGGGAAGCATCTTTTAAACTTTCGCACGGTTTTAAAGCAGTTTTAAGCAAAAAGTAAAAAATAAAAATAGGGAGACGCGTGCAAAAAAAAACAAAACACCACGCCATCCCCTCGCGCTCTCAGAAACCTTTTCCCCGCTTTTTTTTTTTAAAGATGACGAAATCTGATAACTTTGTGAAAAAGAAAGTGACTCGACGCCTTTTCACCGGCTTTTCCCGATTCCGAGATACTGAGGGCCCCGATCCGATAGGGTGAGCAAACCGCAGCTGACGGGAAATCCGGATGGATTTTCCCCACCTAAGAACTTCCACTGGAAAGGGACCCGCTTCGGAGCGACTCCTGAGCGCGCCGACCAAACCCCATCACTCCAAAGTCCGCGCTGACTCCAAAGCAACGGCCAAACCGGGGGCTCTTTTATCGATGTTTTTGATGGGAATTCGGGAACGGACCAACAAGTAAACCTTAACGGGCTTAGAGGAGCTGGACTGCGGCCGGATCAGGCCTTTCCTCCCTGTTAAAGGCCGCGATCCCCATACCTTCTGGCAGTCACCCCGCACCCTGAACCGATTTTTACGCACAGAAAAGATTTTTACGCACAGAGCGCCGGCCAAATCAGACGGCCTGCAAAGCAAACTGTGAGATCTAAAAACATAGAACCGAAAATGTTAAAACTTTAAAAAGTAATCAAACCTAAAAACTTTTTTTAAAAAAGAAAACTCGAATAACGAGATGCGCTCTTTCCCGCACTCCTTGCGCGCGCTCTCACTCCCGCGTCCGCCTTACCCAACATCTTGCTCAGCTCGGCGTTGTGCAGATCCGGGTTCTGGACAGCCAAGCGCTTCCTCTCGTCTTTGGCCCACACCATGAAGGCGTTCATGGGGCGTCGGATGCGGCTTTCGGGGGGCCCCTTCTCGGCCCGGCTCCCGCCGGCGGATGCTGCGCCCCCGTCGGGCAGCTCCAGCGCGGAGCACTCCAGCCTCTCGGACCAGGCGTATGAACCCAGCAGCGAAGCCATGCCAGGAGGGCGGGCTGGCGGGTCTCGAACCGGCGAGTCCCGGGCAGGCAGGTGGGCGCGCAAGCGGGCGGCGTCCCCCTCTATCCACTACGCTCCGGCAGGCGCCCTCCTCCGCCCGGCCGCGCTCTATTTATGAGCTTCCTCCCGGGCCGCCTGGGGAGGGACCGGCTCCGCCTCGGGCGCGCCCTGCCTGCCTCGCCGGAGGAAGAGAACGCGGGGAGGGGTAGGAGGGCCTGGCGCCGTCGGGAGGGAGGCGAGGAGAAGGCACGCGGGGGGCAGCTTCCTTTCCAACCATTAAGTGGGTGGGGGGACGCAGGGGGACAGTGCCCCTGAGCAAGTGCAGAGCGCCCCTCTTTTCACAGCCGGGCTGGATTTTATTAGGGCAAATGTGAAGCCAGGAGGACAGTACCCCTGAGCAAGTGCAGAGTGCCTTTCTTTTCACAGCTGGGCTGGATTTTATTAGGGCAAATGTGAAGCCAGGAGGACAGTACCCCTGAGCAAGTGCAGAGCGCCCCTCTTTTCACAGCCGGGCTGGATTTTATTAGGGCATATGTGAAGCCAGGAGGACAGTACCCCTGAGCAAGTGCAGAGTGCCATTGAGTAGGTGCAGAGTGTTTTCACTGACTGGGTTCAACTCTGGAACACATCCAGTTGTGAGGACAGGAGGTCAGGGCCCCTGAGCAGGTGCAGAGTCCCTTTCCACCACCTCTGAGCAGCCCCAGAGAATCCTCACACCTCTGGGGCCAAAGGGGCCTTCACATAAGAGGGTGGCAAGTCTAATCAAACTCTCCCCACCCCTATTCCAGTGCTCACTGGAAACCAACATACAAAAGCAAAGGCAACCCACCTCAATTTCCCACCCCGTCTCCAAGATTATGGGAGGGTGGGGGAGAAACCCGTTTCTGAGATTCTGGATCCTTCGAAATGGAGGAACCACCTTGAGGAAGGATTCCGCCAAGAAGAGCTTGGCAAGGGATGCTCTGCAAAATGCTAATCTCTTCCTCCTCCTCCTCCTCCTCCTCCTCCATCTCCCGAGGCTTAGTATGACCTGGATCCCTCAGCCCCAGAATGACTTTGGGCATGTACAGAGTGTTGTGTACCCGTCTATTGAATGAAAACTACCCAAGACCAGAGAGACAAAAAGATAGGCAACTCTCTCAGTCCTAAGAAGCAGAACTGTGCAAGATTTCGAATTACACAGCGCTGTTGGTCTGGTGTAGATTCAGAACATGAAAGTATGGTGTGTCTCCCCCGTGGAGCAAAATTGGATAGTTAGAGCTGGAAAGATTTTCAAACTATTTTGACACTCTTCTTACAACATGCATAGAATCATATAATTACAGAGCTGGCCAAGGGGCATCTAGTTCAAGGTGTTTGGCCTTCACTTTGGGACATGGTCTTCAATTGGAAACTGGTCTAAGGTTCAGTCTCCCTCACTTCCAGGAAGGGCCGGGTGAGAAATCTCGCCCGAAATCCTGGAAAACATGTTAGAGCGCACCTGCCCACACACCAGGTAAGGAACAGAGAGAACTTTTAAAAACGTTAAAATAAAAAAAGCAAGCTGTTGTACGAAACAACAAAATCACAAGCATACTTCGCCAAATATCAAATGGAATTTAAATACCCCACCACCCATAATAAAAAACGAGAACTTTCTGACAGCAAGAACTGTTCGACAGTAGAACGGTCTCCCTCGGGAGGTGGCGGAGTCTCCTTCCTTGGAGGTTTTTAAGCAGAGGTTGGATGGCCATCTGTCAGGGATGCTTTAGCTGAGATTCCTGCAGTGCAGGGGGTTGGTCTAGATCAGTGTTCCCCAACCTTGGGTCTCCAGCTGTTTTCGGACTACAATTCCCATCATCCCTGACCACTGGTCTTGCTAGCGAGGGATGATGGGAGTTGTAGTCCAAAAACAGCTGGAGGCCCAAGGTTGGGGAACACTGGTCTAGATGACCCTTGGGGTCCCTTCCTTCTCTAAGATTCTATGATTCTATATGCTCAATGTTGTTGGATTCAACCCCTACTGAGCCTATCATCAGCCACACTCGCTATTCTGCATCAGTTGCTAGAACATGGGCAAGATTTTCTGCCGATGAAACACTCTCCTCATGAGGCAGGCTGCTGCTGATGGGAGTTGTAGTCCAAATCAACTGGATGGTTCCATTTTAGAAAAGGTTGTGTGAGAGAGTATGGGTTTTCTGAAAGCAGGAAATGAAATGGGAGTAAGGGTATAAAAGTCCTGATGCCAAGGGCCGTGGAGAGAGATTAGCAGCATCTGAAAGATTCCTGCTCCGATCTGCCTTGTATTCAAGCAAATTTACCTAAAGACTCAGTTCAGTGATTTTATGTCCCACTTTTGGGCTTTCAAAATACAAGGTGGCATTTGGGATTCAGGGTGTTGTACTAGACCAGTGATGGCTAACCTTGACACTCCAGATGTTTTGGGACTACAACTCCCATCATCCCTGACCACTGATCCTGTTAGCTAGGGATGATGGGAGTTGTAGTTCCAAAACACCTGGAGTGTCAAGGTTAGCCATCACTGTACTAGACAGATCTTTGAGCATCAGCCTGGTGCTTTTATGTAGATAGAACTTTGCAAAGAAACCTTAGGAAAAGAGATCTCTGCCCCATGGAGCTTACATATTTTGAGAGACGAAAAAAACAAATGCGAGAGGCAGAATGGGAGCAAAAGGTAACAAGGGCTTCTATTTGGTTGGAGAAGACAACATCCAAGGATGTCTGGCCCTTAACGTTTAGCCCTGCTCATTCCAGTTTGCCCACACGATCACTCAATCCATCTTTTCTTGATCGGTTTGATTAAACCCAAATTCAATAGGATTCATGCTCAGGTCGCCATGACATGGAGCTGTAAGCCAAATCTTGCAGTTTGATTTCCAGACCTTGGAACCTGATGTTCACTGTTGTGGTTTTGTTCAAAAACGCTTTCCTTCCCATAAGACAGCAGCAGAAGACTGTTGCAGGAAGTCAAGGTCTTCTCCTGCAGCGAATCAGAGCCCCCATTCATCACTGATGAGTGATTAAAGCAAAGTGGGCACCACCTGTGGATTCCTCAGTCAGGAGGGAACTTTCAACTCATCCTATCATCAGGTGAGGCCAGTCTTCTAACTGCAGGTGTAATTGCTTGAAAATCTTCCCCTGCTAACCCTCCCAGGTGGGAAGATTAAGATTAAACGATGGTACAGATCTATATACATAAATATATAACTGTGTGTTTTATTAGGATCATTGCTATCATGGTGGTTATTACTATTTTATTTTATTTCTTCTCTCTTTCCTGCTCTCTTTCCATATAGTCCTGTATTATTTCTTTCCAGATTAGTTTGTTTCTTATTGTAGAATATGTTGGAAAGCCTTTAAGAAAAATGATTATTGCAAAAATCTTCCCCTGCTTAATTAATGGCAAGTATTAGGACCATTCACGAGTTGCGATGTCCCTAGGTAAAGGTAAAGGGACCTCTGACCATTAGGTCCAGTCGTGTCCGACTCTGGGGTTGCGGCGCTCATCTCGCATTAGTGGCCGAGGGAGCCGGCGTACAGCTTCCGGGTCATGTGACCAGCATGACTAAGCCGCTTCTGGCAAACCAGAGCAGCGCACGGAAACGCCGTTTACCTTCCCACCAGAGCAGTACCTATTTATCTACTTGCACTTTGACGTACTTTTGAACTGCTAGGTTGGCAGGAGCTGGGACCGAGCAATGGGAGCTCATCCCGTCGCAGGGATTCGAACCGCCGACCTTCTGATCAGCAAGCCCTAGATGTCCCTAGTTTATCCCTACACACCTGCAGCTAGATTGTGTTGATAGCAACTGGAGACCTGTCTCTTGCACAGGAAGGTTGAAATGCTTTTTAAAAAAAGTGTGCATGTGTTGTGCTTTTTGGGGGGGAGGGGCGGGGAGAAGTGATTTCCACACGTTTACAATACAGCATTTGAAAAAATTGGTGGGGGGATTAAAATGTGCCTGAGAAAATGCACTTCTGCTCGCAGGTAACACAATATGTTGTGGGAAGGTGAAAGTGTAAGGCCACCTTTGTGTAGAAATTGCAAGAAATTGCCTTATATCGGTGCAACATTCACAGTATACACTGCGAGCACTGTGATGCCACTTAAAACAGTCAAGGCACACACACCCGCCAAGAATCCTGGGAGCTGTAGTTTGTTAAGGGTGCTGGAAGTGTTTGTGAGACCCCCACCATTCCCCTCCCAGAGCTACAACTCCCAGAGTTCCCTGTGAAAAGGGACTGTTGGTTAAACCATTCTGAGGACAGAAGCTCTGAGAAGGGAATAGGGGCCTCCTAACAACTCTCAGAGACATCACCTTGCCGACAAAGGTCCGTATAGTTGAAGCTATGGTTTTCCCAGTATGTATGGAAGTGAGAGCTGGACCATAAAGAAGGCTGATCGCCGAAGAATGGATGCTTTTGAATTCTGGTGCTGGAGGAGACTCTTGAGAGTCCCATGGACTGCAAGAAGATCAAACCTGTCCATTCTGAAGGAACAGGTAGGTAGCCGTGTTGCTCTGTCATAGTCAAAACAAAATAAAAAGTAAAAAAAATTCCTTCCAGTAGCACCTTAGAGACCAACTAAGTTTGTTCTTGGTATGAGCTTTCGTGTGCATGCACACTTCTTCAGATACACTGAAACAGAAGTCACCAGACCCTTATATATAGTGAGAGGGTGGGAGGGGTATTACTCAGAAGGGTGCTGATTTCTGAAGGAAATCAGCCCTGAGTGCTCACTGGAAGGACAGATCCTGAAGCTGAGGCTCTAAGACTTTGGCCACCTCATGAGAAGAGAAGACTCCCTGGGAAAGACCCTGATGTTGGGAAAGATGGAGGGCACAAGGAGAAGGGGACGACAGAGGATGAGATGGTTGGACAGTGTTCTTGAAGCTACCAACATGAGTCTGACCAAACTGCGGGAGGCAGTGGAAGACAGGAGTGCCTGGCGTGCTCTGGTCCATGGGGTCACCCATGGGGTTAAGGTGAATCCTTAACCCTTGAGTACCAGAGCTTCCAACATTTATAGAGCCATCCAATGCATGCTTAATAAGAAGTAGAAGAAGGGACTTCCGGTCGGCGCGCCGGAGGGAGAAGGTCGGGGGAAATGTCGCTCTTGACATTCCCCGACCCGACCGGCTCAAAGGGGAGCTTGCGACGGCGACGCAACCCCCAAAACTCCCGGGAGGGTTGTCCCGGGACCTAAGATCCGGCAGAAGCTCGGAACGTTGCCCCAACTCCCCGGTAGACCCCAGTAGGGGCCGCCGTGAGCGACGCGGGGCGACGGAGCTCATCGGATCGCCATTGCCCGTCGGGTGGAAGCCGCGAGTCCTTCCCCCCTGAGCGCGCCGATTCCTCCAAAACAAAACAAGATCGGACGACTTAAATGTGAGTAATTAAGAAAGAATTTCAAGAATTTGGACTGATCTGGAACAGCATTGGGATGTAATTACGGAGGTCCGTCCCTTGCTACTGTGGCACTAAATCAGGAACTTTATTACCGATGCGGTTGAACTGTAATGGAATTTGGTTATACAACAGAGATTGGATCCTTTTGATACCCCTGATCGGGGGGGCACCTAACTAACACTCTTGATAAGTAGAGGATCTGAATCGGACCTGTTGGACTCTATTGCGGGAATTTGGACTTTGAACTTGGACTTGGTTCGGTCTGGAATATTGCAAAGCTATGTCTATGAAAATGGAGGATGATTTTGAAAATGGAGGCTGGAAGAGGGTCCTTGAAAAAATCTGGGAACTGAGAAAGGAATTCCAAGCGGAGACTGCAAGAATGAGAGGAGAAGTAATTAACATTGATGTCATGCCAGCTGCACAAAGGATGGAAGGGGGAGAAATCCCCCCCAAGGTCAAAGGCAAGCCTCGCCACAGGAAAATTTCTTCTCGGCGCAAGATATTTAGATTGAAGAAGAGGAACAAGAAAACAACATCGGCAAAGGACTATTTTTTTCGACGCAAGAAGACACCAACAAAGAAGAAGAATTGGTTTAAGAAGTGGGAGCAGGAACAGCTGAGAAGTCAAAGAGAAGGTGAAGTCCAAGTGCAAGCAAGCACTTGGACTTGGACTGGGGAAAGGCGAGGGGAGGGTTGAACAGTGTAGGTGGGTAACCCCGGATTGATTAAATGTGTGGATTTTGAACATTTCTATCGGACATGGTCTTGAGTTATGATTATGTTAGGATCTTTCGAAGTTGGGAGCCTGAAGATTCAGGGGAGTCAGAAGGAAATTTGTAAAAGATTTGGGAGGATGACGCTGAGGTTGGAATTAACAGATGATATGAAAAAAGAATGTAATGCTACTTTACTAGAGTTAGAACTATGCTTTGTTACAAAGTTAAAGATATGCTTAATGTAACTATGTACCTGAATTGGAGATATATTTTGTTTAATGCAGCCACTGGGGAGGTGCGGAGGAAGTCACTATGACTAAGTTTTGTAACTAAGAATGGTTTACCCGGTAACAGGGTTAGGCCGAAGTCAGATAATGATTGCTTTAAGGTCAGGGGAAATAATGAATGGGTTTACCTCTGTGAGAGGGAGGGTAAGATTAAATAACTCCCCAAGGTGAGAGGTGGGGAGTGATGAATCCTGACCGAAATGTAACGTTGAATATTTATAAAATTATAAAATCAATAAAAATTATTTAAAAAAAAAAAAAAAAAAGAAGAAGAGTTTGGATTTGATATCCCGCTTTATCACTACCCAAAGGAGTCTCCAAGTGGCCCACATTCTCCTTTCCCTTCCTCCCCCACAACAAACACTCTGTGAGGTGAGTGGGGCTGAGAGACTCCAGAGAAGTGTGACTAGCCCAAGGTGACTAGCCCAACCCAGCAGCTGCATGTGGAGGAGCGGGGAAGCGAACCCGGTTCACCAGATTACAAGTCTACCGCTCTTAACCACTACACCACACTGGCTCCCAAGTGAGTTGTGCTGCATTCAACAGGGTTTTCACGCTCAGTCGCAGATCGCCAGCTTTAAATGGACTGAGCATTGGATCAATTGACTGGAATTCACAGAATTGTAGAGTTGGAAGGGACTCTTAAGAGGATCAGTTACAGGTAGGTAGCCGGGTTGGTCTGCCGTAGTCAAAACAAAATAAAAAAATTCCTTCCAGTAGCACCTTAGAGACCAACTAAGTTTGTTCTTAGTATGAACTTCCGTGTGCATGCACGCTTCTTCAGATACACTGAAACAGAAGTCACCAGTCCCTTATATATAGTGAGAGGGTGGGGAGGGGTATTACTCAGATGGGTGATTGGCTGATAGGTGTGGTAAACCTGTTGACGACTGCAATTGGTCTTATAGGAAAAAGCAAGGGGTGAGATGGCTAAAAAAAGCTGTATCATGCATAATGAGATAAGAATCCAATGTCTCTATTCAGACCAGGTCTTTCCATGGTTTTAAGTTTGGTAAGAGGATCAGTTAGTCCAACCAGCTGCAATGCAGGAATATGCAGCTTTCCCATACGGGGATCGAACCTGCAACCTTGGGCTTATCAGCACCATAGTCTAACCAATGGAGCTATCTAGCCAATGCACCTGACGTGCTGAAAAGGTATGCAGATTAACAACAAAATAAGGTTATAGAATCATAGAATAGAGTTGGAAGAGACCACAAGGGCCATCCAGTCCAACCCCCTGCCAAGCAGGAACACCATCAAAGCATTCTTGACAGGTGGCTGTCAAGCCTCTGCTTAAAGACCTCCAAAGAAGGAGACTCCACCACACTCATTGGCAGCAAATTCCACTGTCGAACAGCTCTTACTGTCAGGAAGTTCTTCCTAATGTTTAGGTGGAATCTTCTTTCTTGTAGTTTGAATCCATTGCTCCGTGTCCTCTTCTCAGGAGCAGCAGAAAACAACCTTTCTCCCTCTTCTATATGACATCCTTTTATATATATGAACATGGCTATCATATCACCCCTTAACCCTCTCTTACATTTCTCCCTGTTAAAATTCATCTTGTTTGCTTTGGCCCAATTCTCTAATCTGTTAAGTTCATTTTGAAGTGTGATCCTGTCCTCTGGGGTATCTACCATTACTTTTGGTAGAAGCTTATAAAAATATAAGGTGGCAAGCGCTGGCCTAGAAAGGGTGCAGGAGGGAGCGTGGTGGCAAAAGCTGACGGGAGTTCAAAACTTCTGGAGCGCACCAGGTTGTGGAAGCCATGGCAGGAATGATTTTGATTCCTAGGAAACCTTGGGGATCCCTGGGTATGCATGACCGGCCACAGCAAAACTGAGAGGGAAGCAGCCAATAGGAAACGGGGGTGAGCATGGGATGTGAGGGAGGAAAGCATTTTAAACAGCTGGAAGAGCTCGGTTGGTTAGAGCATGAGACTCTTAATCTTGGGGTCATGAGTTGCACGTTGGGACTTCATGATCATTGTAGTCCCTTCCAACTCCGCAATGCGATGATCTCATGCGCCAAAGCGAAAGAGCAGACTGTACTCCTGCGTGTGCAGGGATTACGAGTAATACGGCGATCTTCCGATCTTTCCCAAACCAGCCACAGGCTTCTTACACACCCTATTTGCTCGATCTGTTTACCGTGTTGGTCTCGTACCCGATTTTCCACCGAGATTGGCGCTCACCTTTGTTAAAACAATTGCATTTTGCGTGTGAAGCTTCGCAGACACCAAAACAGAGATCAAAGTGTAGACGGGGGAAGATTTTATTTCATTTTTTAAAAAACCCAACACACACCAAATTCCATTGGAGAAGTCCTCCGTCCCAAAGCTTCATTTCATTCTTCGGAAGGCTTGCAAGGGAGCCCGAAACCCACAACTACCCAAACAGCCAATGTGGAGTTAGCAACCAAGGCTGAAGGGCGTCTTTGGATTCACGCATTAATAGGCAGCGATGCAGAGTTTCGCTAGCAGTGATTCATTGCCTGCACCCAAGGCCTGGTGCTCTTTTGAAGTGTGCCAACAAAACCTAAGGAATGCAGGGTTGTTGTTTTTTTTGCAAACCACAAATTAACAGATACCCCACCCCGTCCAATCTCTGCAGGGCCATTTCTTTGGGGCTCTGTTACAAAGGCCGCAAGGGTCAGCCATCACATCATTTCCCCAAAGCCGATTGGTGTCTGCCAACGTGGCAGCAAATGAGTCTATGGCGTCCTATATCATGGCGAGTCCGTACGCAAGCTGGAAAAGCCAACCCAAGCGTCATAAATCAAGGCATTTCATAATTAAGAGAAAAGGCTGGGAAGAGGGTTGAAACGCGAGAGAACATACAATCTGAGTATGCTGTGTAGTGATGGCGGGTGTTGAGAATCAAAGAGCCAAGGTCACCTTTCTCTAACCTGGTGTCCTCCAGAACTACAAATCCCATCAGACCCTGCCGGCACTGCCGTGTCACATGGCTGGGCTGATGGACGTTATAGTCCACAACATTTGGAGGGCACAAAGTTGGGGCACCAATGCCCTGGCAGAGCCCAGTGGCGATGGCTGCCTTGGGGCTCCCTTTAAAAAAGATTGGGGTTGGGGGTTCCAAAGAGCTGGGTCTAGCCTCCGTCTCAATCCCCCACAATCACCCTGGAGGCCGTGTACCTCCAGGGGCATTGTGGGAAAATGCAAATGGTGGAAACATCCAGCCACCTGGTACTGTCTGGGGTGTTACTGTTGGTTCACTGAGAAGACGGGGACCACCACCTTGCCCAGGGAGGCGACCCCCTGCAGCACCGACTGGCAGGACAGGTGTGCCAAAGTCAACCACCTGTATCGATCCCATCACTTATCTGCCAACATGTGGGAATGAGGGTACCACGGATGCTCTTTCCCAGGAGTTTCTTGTTAATTCATTCAATTCACCGAAATCCCCCCCTCCATTAAAAAAAGAAAGAAAGAAAAAGCGGATTCTGGAGCAACTGGGTTGAAGGCTTGCTGATTCGGTTCTTAAGTTATCAAGCGAGCCCAGAATAAAACCAGAACTCAGTAGAAACAGTCCTCCTCTGACTTTAACTGTCTTGTTTGGAGGGTGAATCGAATGTCCTCTTCCTTTTGGTGATTTTGTGTGTGTTGGGGGTTGGAAGGAACTATGAATACGAGCCCAGGATTGCTTCAGAAACCAAGGGGGTCCAGATAACCCTCCTTTGTGCTGAACGAACCTGAGAGGCTGAGGGGTTATATCACACCCCCACCTGCTGAAAATTCAAGGTGACTGTGCAGGGCAGCAGAAGGGGGTGGGCAGTATGTGGCTTCATGAGATCCCTGACGTGTTCATTCAATGCATGGTGTGTGTTTGTGCATGTGTGAGAAAGAGGGAGAGATAATCTCCCTACTTCTATGTATGAACGTGGGCACACCTGGACATCTGCTAATGCATTAGGGCAACAAAAAACCAACAAGTCAACCAGGTCAACAGTATGCAGAGTGTATTAACTGTTAACTGGAGAGTTTCTCCTTCTTCCTCTTCTTCTTCTTCAATTTTTTGTTCTTTCTCTTTCCTCTTGGCTCTTCTGAGTCATTGCTTTCTGCATCGGAAGTTCCTGAGCCACAACTTCCTTTCTCTTGGGCGCCATTTTGAGATCCGTTGCAACTAAGGTTGCCACCGCCAGGACTGGAGTGCTTAGATTTCTTCTTCTTCTTCCTCTTCTTCTTCTGGGTGTTCAGCTTCTCCACTTCTTCACTTGAGCCAAGATCCCTGGGGCATTTTGCCTCTGGTCCTTCAAGGCCACCCTCATTTTCAGACCAACCATGCTTGGGGTACTTCCTCTTCATGGGCTGGGCTACCAAACACTCCAGCTCCTCAGCCATCGCTGGAGGAGACTCAGCTGTCCTGAAGTCAACCTCACGCTGGGCTTTCTTCAGCGTGGCCATGCGCTGGGCAAAATACTCCTGCACGGTAAGGGCACTGGTTACGGTGTTGCCAGAGTCCACTTCGTCCAATGGATCCTCCTCCTCTTTCTGGTCCTCCTTTGGAGATTCTGTGCCAGCAGCAGCAGCCTGCGAAGTGAAAAGGGAGAGAGATGAAGTCAGTGAGCCAAACTGCCTTCCAACGGTTGAGGGAGTTGGGTATTGTTTAGCCTGGAGAAGAGAAGGCTGAGATACGATATGATAGCCATCTTCATGGATCTCAAGGGCTGTCACATGGAAGAAGCTTGTTTTCTGCTGCTCAAGAGGGTAGGACCTGAACCAATGGATTTGATTTACAAGAAAGGAGATTTCAGACCCAACATCAGGAAGAACTTTCTGATAGGGAGAGCTGTTCGACAGTAGAACAGACGCCCACAAGAGGTGGCGGACTCTCCTTCCTTGGAGGTTTTTAAGCAGAGGTTGGGTGGTCATCTGTCACGGATGCTTTAGCTGAGATTCCTGCATTGCAGGGGGTTGGACTAGATGACCCTTGGTGTACCTTTTAACTCTACAATTCTTTAAGTCTAGTAAGCATCATATAAACCTTCCTTAATGATTACCCCCTGCATAAAACCTTCTCAGAGCTTTACATAATAAAAGTACTTTCTCGGTTCAGCAGGTTGCTTAGCCTAAATCCAAGATGGCAGACTTACTGCTCCAGTAAAATATTAACGTAAAAAGACTGGGGAGAGCAGAGGGAGGTCATGGTGAACAATGATTTGGAATTGAAATAGAAATCAGGGTTTAATACTACATCCACATGATATCATTGACTTATGAGGAACGGCTGAGGGAGTTGGGGATGTTAACCGGGTTAGAAGAGACTGAGAGGTGATATGATAGATATATGCAAATATCTGAAGGGCTGTCACAAGGAAGAGGGAACAAGCTTGTTTTCTCCTGCTCTGGAGGGACTCTCCTTCATTGGAAAAAGGAACCTCTGACAGATGGTCCACCCAATCTCTCTTAAAAAACCTCCAGTGAAGGACACCTTCCGAGGGAATCCGTTCCACTGTTGAGCAGCTCTGACTGCCAGAAAGTTTTTCCTAATGCTTAGTCAGAATCTCCTTTCTTGCCATTTGAGTCTATCGGTTCGGGGGTGTACTCATTGGAGCAGCAGAAAACAAGATTGCTCCGTGTTTCATCTCGTAAAAGAATTGCTCTGCTTTCGCCAACCGGATGCCCTTCAGATCTTTTGGACTACAACTCCCATCAGGCTCAGCCCAAAGCATCTGGAAGGCACCAAGTTAGTGAAGGCTTGCAAGAGGCTTTTGTTTCACGGGGCAAAGTCCTGTGAACACAAATACGCCTAAGAGTTGGACACAGGCCAGCCCAGGGACCAAGCGAATCGTTTCTTTCTTTTTTCTAAAGGAGAATATGAGCCAGAGTTTTTTTTAAGTGCCCCAAGAAACACTCCTGGAATCTCAAGTGCAATGTTATTTTTGTTGCACTGGGCTGAAGCCTTTGGAGCGGAGATCTAGAAGGAAGCTGTTTCCCTGCTCTGCTCCTAACTAAGCAAATCTGCATATTCTCCCTCATTAGGACACTAATTCCCAAGTCCCGTGCCAGGAGGGCAGACGACTGCATACCCTGTCAGACGTGAATGTGGAAAACAATATATATGAAAAGGGTCCGTGAGCCCAAAGGCAGCAGAAAATTGCATTTGACAGAGCAGGGGGTTGGCTTAATTACAAAGGAAACTAATAAATGTATACAGTGAAGAGATAATACATCCTGGGGTATGTACTTACTGGGCAGATGTGCCATTGAGAGTATGTGTGGGGAGGGAAAAGAGGCATGGATGGTCACCACCTTGGATGGATTTAAAAGAGGCTTAGACAAATTCATGGGGGATACTAGCTACAACATCTGTGCACTACATAGCTGTCAACATTCGGATTTGAAAATAAGGGATTTTTTCGAACTTTCGGATTTGAAAATAAGGGATGCCGCGAGGGTGGTGCAATGGCACCAAGTAGCCTCGCCACCCTGCGCTCCAGAGGCTGCACGCGAACGGGTGAGCGAAAGAGCGAGCGCATAGACGGCAGGCAGGCTGGCTGTCTGGTTGGGTGTGAGGGTCTGGCTGCACAAGGCATGCAAGCTCCGCCTCCAGTCGGTCTCAGACTCCTTATTGGCAGCCGAGCAACGCAGCTGAGGAGTCTCCCTGGCCGCCAGGGAGGGAGAGGAGCTGCTTCCTTTGAAATCCGGGTAATTTAAGGGATATCAACAATCCGGGATAGCAGCGGGAAACGGCATTGGAATAAGGGAGTTTCCCGCAAAAAAAGGGAGGGTTGGCAGCTATGGTGCACTACCTCAGTTGTCGGAGCATTGCAGGGGGTTGGGCTAGATGACCCACTGGGTCCCTTCCTGCTCTCCCATTCCATGATTCAATTATCTATGAATACCAGTTGCTGGGAATCACAAGCAGGGAGAGCGATGAAGCACCCGGGTCCCGCTCATGGCCTTGTGGGATCTTTGCGCCAGATAGGCTTAAGACAGCCCTGGCTGCTGCTGCTGCTACTGGGTCCTGCTGGCTTGGGGCTCCATGCGGCGTGCGCTGCTGGGCGTTTTGTCAGGGCTGTAGCAACGGCAACATCCAGTTCCGGGCGCCAACCCAACAGGCCTCTTCCTCTTCCTTGGCGCCCTCCAGAACTGCGCCTACCTTACCAGGTATCACTATGTCTTATTTTCGGGGTATGGCTTATATTTTGTGACCGCTTGAAAACCCTGCTATGGCTTATTTTTAGGTATGTCTTATTTTATGAGAAACACGGTACTTGAAGTGGGGGTACAATGCCCAGGGATCTTTATGACAGTAAGAGTTGTTCAGCAGTGGAATGGGCTGCCTCAGAAGGAGGTTTTTCAGCAGAGGTTGGGGGTGGCCATTGGTCAGGGATTCTTTAGCTGTGATTCCTGCACTGCAGGGGTTGGACTAGATTACTCTTGGAGGTCCCTTCGAACTCTACCAGTCTACGATTTTATGGAAGGCCCCCTCCCCCAGACTTGCCCCTCCCTCCCGTCTCCTTCTGACTGCACACCAGTTCCGACGCCACACTTTACACGATGACAAATGTCCCCACCAACCCTTTGCCAACTCCAGCCGATCGCTCCCTCCACAGACTGCTCTGACACACGTAAGCAACCTGTACAAGCCGAGATGCATTTTCAAAGCCGCCTTTGCAAATCCGGCCAGAGACACGTTAATTACCATTGAGGAGGTGCGCGGGGCAAAGTCTTTGACAGGAACCCAGGGCTTTTAACTCCCTTCGAGCCAACGCCAGACCTGGCCTGGCCACTGGCTGGGACTCAGAGAAACCCGCGAGGCCTGGAAGAGAGGGAAGCCTGCCAGAGGCCCCTGTATCGAACAGGAATTTTAATAACCACGGGCCGCTGAGCATGAAGGCAGCGGGGCATGGAGACAGGTAAAGGCAGTGTCAGGCCCAAAACAAACTCGCACATTCGGTTTCGGGGACACTGGAGGAAGACCATTAATCACCTGGAAAGACGGGGAGGTGCCAGGAATGCCTCGCATGAAGGGTTCCCTGCAAGGGAGCCATGGAAACCAGGCAGGTACAGCAAATGGCTATTTCCAAGCAGGCTGGCCAGGTGAAAATTGGCTGGTACCTGCTGGCGACGTTCACAGAACTGAAGAGCTGGGAGGGATCCCAAGGGCCGTCTAGTCTAACCCGAGATGCAGGAATCATGGCGAAAGAATCCCTGACAGATGGCTATCCAACCTTTGCTTAAAAACCTCCAGAGGAGGAGAATCCACAGCCTTCCGAAGGAGTCCGTTCCACTGCCCAACGGCTCTTCGGTGATAAAATGGGGGACAAAATGGTAGAGCACCTTGAGGTGGAAACCTCAATGGTAGAGCACCTTCCTGGAGGTAACTTCACCCAGGCAGTCCCAGGGTATTAGCGCTCAGGTCTGGTTATGTGCTAAGACAGAGTTATTCAGCCTGGCCTTCAATCTACCTCTCTTTCAAATCAGAACCAGTGAAGACGGTGAAGGTCCTGTGTGAGTGCCTGGAGGCGGTTGGAGAATGGATGGCGGCTAACAGATTGAGGTTGAATCCTGACAAGACAGAAGTGCTGTTTTTGGGGGACAGAGTGCGAGCAGGTGTGGGGGACTCCCTGGTCCTGAATGGGGTAACTGTGCCCCTGAAGGACCAGGTGCGCAGCCTGGGAGTCATATTGGACTCACAGCTGTCCATGGAGGCGCAGGTTAATTCTGTGTCCAGGGCGGCTGTCTACCAGCTCCACCTGGTACGCAGGCTGAGACCCTACCTGCCCGCAGACTGTCTCGCCAGAGTGGTGCTTGCTCTAGTTATCTCCCGCTTGGACTACTGCAATGCGCTCTACGTGGGGCTAGGTGACCCGGAAACTGCAATTAATCCAGAATGTGGCAGCTAGACTAGTGACTGGGAGTGGCTGCCGGGAACACATAGCACCGGTCCTGAGAGTTCTACATTGGCTCCCAGTACGTTTACGAGCACAATTCAAAGTGTTGGTACTGATCTTGAAAGCCCTAAACGGCCTCGGTCCTGTATACATGAAGGAGCGTCTCCACCCCCATCGTTCAGCCCGGACACTGAGGTCCAGCTCCGAGGGCCTTCTGGCGGTTCCCTCATTGCGAGAAGCCAAGCTACAGGGAACCAGGCAGAGGGCCTTCTCGGTAGTGGCGCCCGCCCTGTGGAACGCCCTCCCATCAGAGGTCAAAGCAATAAACAACTACATGACCTTTAGAAAATACCTGAAGGCAGCCCTGTTTAGGGAAGTTTTTAATCTGTGATATTTTAATGTATTTTGATATTTGTTGGAAGCCGCCCAGAGTGGCTGGGGAGACCCGGCCAGATGGGCGGGGTACAAATAATAAATTATTATTATTAATAATAATAATAATAATAATAATAATAATAATTATTATTATTATTATTATTATTATTATTATTATTATTATTATTATTAATCTAGCTGGATCCCCTATTCCTTTTTCCCCTTCCCTTTTTTCTGAAGAAACCCTTCTGGGTTTAAAATTCTTCCCTGGTCTCCCTACTGGCCTAGCAAGACTAACTTGGCCAGTTAGCCCTGGTGATCCACTGATGCTTGTTTTTTATGCTGTTTTAAAAGTCGTTTTTAATCATTGTTTTGTATTTGTTGTTAGCCACCCTGAGCCTGGTTTTTGGACCAGGAAGGGCGGGGTATAAATAAAAATTTATTATTATTATTATTTATTATTATTAATCCTTTGCTGTACTGCCTGTTGATTTATGATCTGATGACGACGACGATGGCTTCAAATCACTATCAGTTTGCTGTGTAAAAAGTCCCTAAGTGACTTACAAAGGGGTGCAGCAATAAAACTGCTAGCACATTTGCAAAGCTAAGCAGGGATCGCTATGTTTTCAGGCTGCGTGCTGAGAATCCTGTATTGCCGGAGGAAGGGGGGCTGGACTAGACTAGATGACCCCCAGGTCATCCCAGGTCATTTCAACTCTGCAATTCTATAAGATTCCATGAAAAACATAAAGTATATATATATATATATGTAAATAAAACCCCAACAACATACACTATACCAAACACTACAAAACCCACAGAATATGGTGGTTCTATATTGCTTTATTGCCCCTTATCCTGAGATCGCGCGTCAACGAAAGGTGGGCTAAAGAGGCTGGATTACTACAATGCACTCTACGTGGGGCTGCCCTTGAGGATGATCCAGAAGCTGCAGATGGTACAAAGCATGGCGGCATAACTGCTCACGGGGCCAGGATACAGCCAACACTCTACCCGCAGTTGGAAAAACTGCACTGGCTGCCTATCAGCTGCCAGGCTAAGTCCAAGGTGTTAGTTTTGGTGTGCAAAGCCCTATATTGCTTGGGGCCAGGATACCTGAAAGTTTCTCGCACCTTTTAGGTTCCCTTATGTACTCAGTCATTCACTGTACTCTGCAGATATGATCTGATCAGGAGGTCCAGTCCACACAAGGTCAGAACCAGACCTTTAGGCTTGTGGCACCTGTCCTTTGCAATCCCCTCTCCTTAAGTCGGGGGTCAGCAAACTTTTTCAGCAGGGGGTCGGTCCACTGTCCCTCAGACCTTGTGGGGGGCCGGACTATATTTTGAAAAATAAATAAATGAACGAATTCCTAGGCCCCACAAATAACCCAGAGATGCATTTTAAATAAAAGGACACATTCTACTCATGTAAAAACACCAGACAGGCCCCACAAATAACCCAGAGGTACATAATAATAATAATAATAATAATAATAATAATAATAATAATATTTTTTATTTGTACCCCGCCCATCTGGCTGGGTCTCCCCAGCCACTCTGGGCAGCCTCCAACAGACATTAAAATACATTAAAATATCACAAGTTAAAAACTTCCCTAAATAGGGCTGCCTTGAGGTATTTTCTGAATGTCAGATAGTTGTTTATCTTTTTGACCTCTGCTTGGAGGACGTTCCACAGGGCGGGCGCTACTACCGAGAAGGCCCTCTGCCTGGTTCCCTGTAACCTCACTTCTCGCAGCGAGGGAACCGCCAGAAGACCCTCGGAGCTGGGCCTTCAGGTGGTTCCCTCATAAATAATAATAATAATAATAATAATAATAATAATATGTTGAGATCTTTCGCAGACCGCATCTGTATCAGAATTGTTTTTAAGGAGTCTTAAATATATCTTTATTATCATTCGTCATTTGCTGCCCTGGGCTCCTTTGCGAGGAAAGGCAGGAAATAAATTTAATCAGGAAAAAATATATATTTCAAATCATTAGTTACTTACTACAGCTCCCTAAATGGAAAAATAAATAAATTAATTGCACCGTCTCCCCTAAGCAGCCTGCTCAAAGGAGTCTACACCGTGTGTTTCTGCACGAGTCACTGTTCTGGGCATGCCTCCTCTGAGGACATGTGAGCCCGATGTGCGTCTCTTGGCATTTGACAGCGAGAGAAGGTGACCCAATTACACCTAATGGCAGCGACGTGACAGAAAGTAGGAAGCCTCCTTTGCGAGCGGGAGATTTGGCCAACACGAGACGCACGTTTTAAGAAATGTTTCCTGACCTGGTAGCTGTTTGTGATCCTAAAGACAGAGAAATATGCCGAGGCGTTAAGCAACAGAGATGATGGCTTGAAGCCAAGGATAGGAGGGCCTGTTTTATGACGAGGCAGAAAGATGAAGAGGCTGATCCCTCCCATCCAAAGATCTCTTTTGTCTCGATCCACAGCCAAACGGATCAAGTCAAAGCATGACTGAGCAGTCGGAAGGCTGAGGAATCTTCATCTTCCCCAAGGAGGATGAGTAATCTGTGCGCAACAGTGCAGAGTAAAAAACCCCCAAACAACTAACAATTTTAACAATTGGTTTTTATAATTATAATCTTTTTATTACGGTCAGAGAATAACACAATATTCTCACATAACACAATAGTGACGGCATTCGTAAAGATAAAATATACAATTAAAATAGATTGCAGCAATAGCTCATGAGTTAAAATTGAAATATATACATATATCTGTACGACTGAGATTTGGACTACCATAAAAACTGATCCTAAGACGCCCCAAAAGGAGCTTCAAGTTTTCCCTAGAAAGCTATTTTATTCTAGAGGATGATCTGAGCTTATAAATCTGGGCACAGAATCTGACTACCAAATTTCAATTGGTTTTGAAATTTTAAGATTGGGAATGTCAAGGTAAACTTTTGGAGTAAAAGGTAAAGGGACCCCTGACCATTAGGTCCAGTCGTGTCCGACTCTGGGGTTGCGGCTCTCATCTCACTTTATTGGCCAAGGGAGCCGGTGTACAGCTTCCAGGTCATGTGGCCAGCATGACTAAGCCGCTTCTGGCGAACCAGAGCAGCACACGGAAACGCCGTTTACCTTCCCACTGCAGCGGTTCCTATTTATCTACTTGCACTCTGACGTGCTTTCGAACTGCTAGGTGGGCAGGAGCTGGGACTGAGCAATGGGAGCTCACCCCGTCGTGGGGATTCGAACCGCCGACCTTCTGATCAGCAAGCCCTAGGCTCTGTGGTTTAACCCACAGCGCCACCTGGGTCCCTAACTTTTGGAGAACACACCTCTAAAAAAAAGAGAAAACGGAACAGGAGGTTGTCCTGGTGAGGGATTAACGAAAAAGCCAAAGGAAACCCGTCCTTGTGAAATTTTAATCCCTGCAACAGGGCTGTTAAAATGAGGATCAAAATGAGGAATGGGAGAAAACCACCTTGAGCTCCTTGGAGGAAAAAAGAGTGTATAATTGCAGTCAGTCAATCAATCAATCAATCAATCAATCAATCGTCTGTCCGCAAGAGTGATTTGCCAAGTCTCACAAATAGATCGAAGAACAAATAGATTGAAGAATAGTTTCTACCCAAGAGCTATAACCATCTTAAATGCTGTAACCAGATAATATGACCTTGGAGAGTTGTGATGGGTGTGAACGCATGTGCATGTGTTGCTGAAAATGTGGTTTCTGGTGCTGTTTTTCGTTTGTTTGTTTTTATGGGGTGGCATCCAATTTTGTTGCACTTGTACAACGTTGTACTTGTACAATGACAATAAAGAAATCTTATCTTATCGATTGAACTAGGGCCAACAATGGGGACTCAATGGCGAGAGCCCTCTGCACATGCCTATAGGCAACCATCCCTTTGGCTGGTCTGCTAGCAAGACAAGCAAGGTATTTCATGAATGGAGAGGGAGCAATGGCCTTTCTCAGTTTTCTCCAGCAGCAAATGGCAGCCTCCAATGAAGCCGTTAGGCAGCTGAGTGTTTCGATTTGCAGACTCTACCGCCCAGAAGGTTTGGCCAAGTAACCAGTGGGGATTTGGAAGGAAGAACGAAGTCTTGAGGAAATGGGGTGGGGAGTAAGGAAAAATCAGACTTAAAAGTAAAAAAGAAATTTGCACTAACAGGCCCCCAGTCGGGTGGATTAAGAATGGGGTGTTAAATGGAAAGACGACAAGATACAAAGGGAAGAAGAATGGCAAGATAAACTTATGGAATATGCAGAAATTGCGAAACTCACGGGAAGACTCCGAGACAATGACAATAGAGACTTTAAAAAAAGATTGGGAACCGTTTATGCTGTATCTACAGAAATACTGTAAAGAAATGGAGTCATTAGCAGGATTTGAGTAAACACTTACGATTAAGAAAACAAATGTAAAGATTAGGAAACAACCATTTGGAAATTAATTAAGTGTAAGACATAATTGGAAAGAAAATATGGTATAAAAATGATAAGAACGTAAGAGCATTTGATTAAAAGATTAACGAACTAGGGGGAAACAAATTAAGCAGAAGTAGTAAACATTTAATGATCCGGAAGGGGAAGTTGAGGGAAGTCATTGGATATTTGGATTCTTTTATTATTTCTCTTTTATATGATAAATGTGTGGAATATTAAACTGTAAAACTAGTAAAAAAATTTTTTTTAAATAAAAAGAACAGGGTGTCAAAGGAGATGGCCAAGATAAGACTTTTGGAAAAAATGATGCCATCAGGAGCCTGGAAAAACCCTGAAGACGGAAAAGGATTCCAGCGGAGATTATAGGAGGAAGCTGTGTCAACAAGCGAAGGGCTGGGCTTCTGAGAGATGAGGAAACCATGTACTAGGCTTTTGAAATTGGGAATAACTGGCAACTCTGGGAACTTTGGTTTGTTACCCTCTGGGAAGGGCGGGGAAGGGAGACTGGAGAAAGGGAATTCGTTTAGTTATTTATTTAGGCAAACAAGGGGGGGGGGGAGAACATCAATGGGAATTAACGCAACATCTCTTAACTGCTGCCAGCGTTATTATTTGGGGAACGAGAACACCACCCTCGAGAGAATGGATAACTAAAATCAGGGACGTAGTATGTGTGATTAAGCATAGGAAAGGCCACAAGATAATGCACTGATTAAGAAACGGAGTATTTTTTTTAAATGCACTGGAGTAGTAAGGTACAGGAGAACGTAAACCCATCTGTGTTATTTGGAAACTTGTGGTATTAATTTATTATGTTCAATCCTTGTATGCAAATTTGTTCCTGTATGTTTAGCTCCAGATATCCCTTTCCACTTTTATATTTTATGTTATAAAGGTAAAGGGACCCCTGACCATTAGGTCCAGTCGTGACCGACTCTGGGGTTGTGGCGCTCATCTCGCATTATTGGCCAAGAGCCGGCGTACAGCTTCCGGGTCATGTGGCCAGCATGACTAAGCCGCTTCTGGCGAACCAGAGCAGTGCACGGAAACGCCGTTTACCTTCCCGCCGGAGCAGTACCTATTTATCTACTTGCACTTTGACGTGCTTTTGAACTGCTAGGTTGGCAGGAGCTGGGACCAAGCAACAGGAGCTCACCCTGTCGTGGGGATTTGAACCACCGACCTTATGATTGGCAAGCCCTGGACTCTGTGGTTTAACCCACAGCGCCACCCATGTCCCATTTTTATGTTATAAATATGTGCAAAAAATATCCACAATCTTTTAGCAGCCTTGTTCTGTATGTGCCAAAAGACTGAACAGTTTTATTTTGTTTTGAAAAAGAAAGAAGCTTCAAGGAAGAACGATGAATAATCTGGTTCGTAATGAAAGAAAACAAGCAGATTTGTTAATTGGGAGCGGGGGGGGGGGTAGCCGGTAGAATTAATTAACTCTGCACAACCCGGATTGATCCGGAGGGTGGAAGCAACAGGCATTTCCTGTTTTGCTGGAATCCTGAACCAGGAGAGAAGCAGGGCTTATGAGAAAAGCCCCGAGGCTTCCCCGCAGCCCGTTGCTCACCCAGGAAAACGCTGGCAGAGCCCTCATTTTATTTTGCAACCCAGTGTCAAAGGAAGTTCAGATGCAAAGCCTGGGGAGCAGAGAACTTGCCAGGGTAGCTTTCAGTTCGTCCTGGTGGCAGAACAGTTGTGTGGCAGTGACTAGATTACGGACAGTAGCCCTGAATTCCTTATAGCTCTGGTCTCCATGCCGGGACCTCCTAATTGGGGTCACCAACACGGCACCCATGGGCACCTCCTGTGCCCGTACAGTAACATTGCATCTCACATGCATTTAGCCTGCGTGATTTCAACCCTACGCGCTTGGGGGGCTGGTGTCAAGGCTTCAGGGAATTACGATCCCTCCCCCGGTGGCAGGCAAACAGATAACTGGAAAGAGTTCTTACCACGTAATTTATTCAGTATTCACAGAGAGAGAAAAGAACACTGTCTCTATTAAATAACCCAGAGATGCATTTTAAATAAAAGCACACATTCTACTCATGTAAAAACACGCTGATTCCCGGACCGTCCGCAGACTGGATTGAGAAGGCGATTGGGCCGCATCCGCCCTCCGGGCCTTAGGTAGCCTACCCCTGTTCTACGTCATTCCTGCGCCGGCTGAGCTGAGCTTTCTGCCTCTGAATTTTCTGTTCTATCACCCTCAGTGCCCACCTGGTTCTGGGAGAGGGGGACTCAGGAATGCTCTTCAAAGACACTGAGTCTGCCAGCTCACTCTCCCCCGGTGCTTTTTCTTCCTGCTGCTCCCCCGGCTCCCCCAATATTTACCAGCCAGCTTTTACCCTCTGCAGCCTCTGAACTCTGCAAACCGGAGGTGCAGAGTGTGGGTGGGTGGCGGTGGCTCCCACCATCCCTCCTCAGTCCAGCCCCTGACATCTGTCTGGGTGAAATCACACAAGTTAAACCCCAAGCGAGGCAGGGGTTTTTAAAGCTCTTTTTTGCGTCGGGTCTGCTTGGGGTTGCCTGGCATGTAAAGAGCTTTTAAGCTCCTTGCTTTGCTTGGGGTGGGGTGGGGGGGACAAGGCCCTTTCAGCACATCAGCCCTCGGAGACTAGAGGTGCTCACATGGCCGGGGGGGGGGGGTTTGGGTTGTGTATATATCCTGGAACATATGTAAGATGCGGTTGTAATGTACCTCCACCAGCATCTCACCTGCTGGCTGGCTGAGACCAATGGATGCTGAAGTCCAAAACGTTTTGGACTTCACGTTTTGCAGTGGTCTTCCAGAGGCCCACCTCTCTTCAGAGCAGTTGTTGTCAAAGGGCGTGGCAGGAGAGGGTGACAGGACTGGCGGGAAGATTCAAGGACAATCAACGGAGTAGTATAGTATCAAAATACTTTTTTGGGGGGGCTATACAACCAGATGCGGGATGCGGGTTGCGCTGTGGGTTAAACCACAGAGCCTAGGGCTTGCCGATCAGAAGGTCGATGGTTTGAATCCCCGCGACGGCGTGAGCTCCCGTTGCTTGGTCCTTGCACCTGCCAACCTAGCACGTCAACGTGCAAGTAGATAAATAGGTACCGCTGCAGTGGGAAGGTAAACGGCATTTCCATGCGTTGCTCTGGAGCGGCTTAGTCATGCTGGCCACATGACCTGGAAGCTGTACGCCGGCTCCCTCGGGCAATAAAGCGAGATGAGCGCCGCAACCCCAGAGTCGGACACAACTGGGCCTAATGGTCAGGGGTCCCTTTACCTTTACAACCAGATGCAATTCTCAAGTCTCTCTTCGAGAGCACTGCCTATTCTTCCATACTTTTCCATGACCTGTTGTTGTGCGCAGGGATTTTCAACTCTGACAAGCATGAAAGATCAGAAAAGAGAAAGGCTTCTTTGTGTTGAGAAGGAAACGAGAGTTTGTTTGACTCAAATTAGACCTAACATAAATGAGATTACACAGTGAAAGCAAGCTCACACCTCGCGCTGAGTTCGTATACATACTTAAGGTACATATGTAAGAGACTCATTTATCTTTTAGGCCGGATTCAGGTTCATAGGTAGCTGCATTGTTTTATACTTTCTGAATGCCCCACGATCATATTTATAAAGTAGTCGTATTCTGTGTATAAAATCAAGCACTACCAGGAGCTGTTCTTTTTCGCTTTCCAAAAAATTTGGTCTGGCGCGAGCCAATTTTTATTCTGAAAGTGTGGCCCAGAGAAAAAATGTTTGAGAACAACTGCTTTAGATGATAACACACATTACTTCACCTGCTTCAAAATGTTGTAAACCAGATCTGCTGGGTGTGCGGTTTTCCTTCTTTTGCAGGGCTCTTGACACTTTCAGAGGGTAAAATTAAAATTCTTTGGTTTTCCGAAAGGACTTTATGTGCTTCTTCACCAAACGTAGACTTAACAAGCTAAATGTTGTCCCATTACAAAAATCATAGCAAGTCCGAATTCCTCACACCCCAAAAACGTATTTTTAAGACCCCCCTCACTGAAGAAAAGTGCAAAAATTAAGTTTCATCCCCTAAAATGACACGTCCTAATGCTGGCCACAATTCCAGTTCTTGCTGATCATCAGCCGTGCTGGCTACAGCCAGTGGCAGCTATAGTTCCACAACATCTGGAGGGCGACAGATGTTCCTCCTCCTTGGCTTGGCCCTTGGGCTCAGAGAAACCTGGGTTTGGTAAGCCTAGTACACACTTTGTCTCATCATCGCAGCTGGCTTGAAGCGAAACAAACCACAACCCCCGGTTTGGAGATGACCGTAACTGCAAGGTCTGTGGCTCGTTGCTCCTGATGGCTAGGAAAAAAGGGCGTCTTTCGCGTTCGTCACAAGCCATTTATTAGAGTTTACTGTGATGTGAAAAATCTGTCCTATTGCTGGTGTCCCTGGTAAACAACTGGGCATTGGAAATCCTTGCAGGTCTGACGTTCACACCTCCCAGAGACCTGCCACGTGGTCCCCACCTGTCTTTTGCCCTCCCCATCATAGCTGTCAACCCTCCCTTTTTTTGTGGGAAACTCCCTTATTCCAATGCCGTTTCCCGCTGCTATCCCGGATTGTTGATATCCCTTAAATTTCCCGGATTTCAAAGGAAGCAGCTCCTCTCCCTCCCTGCCGGCCAGGGAGGCTCCTCAGCTGCGTTGCTCGGCTGCCAATAAGGAGTCTGAGACCGACTGGGGGCGGAGCTTGCATGCTTTGTGCAGCCAGACCCTCACGCCCAACCAGACAGACAGCCTGCCTGCCGTCTACGCGCTCGCTCTTTCGCTCACCCGTTCGCGCGCAGCCTCTGGAGCGCAGGGTGGCGAGGCTACTTGGTGCCATTGCAACGCCCTCGTGGCATCCCTTATTTTCAAATCTGAAAGTTCGGGAAAAATCCCTTATTTTCAAATCCGAAAGTTGACAGCTATGCTCCCCATGCTCAACCACGTTTCGTGGCAGTGAATTGCGTTGAGCGGCTCGTGCGTGTTGCTCGGAAGTCCCCGGGACGGGGCCGTATATCAGCATTACAGGACAGACTTAAGCGGCTACAAGAACGACAAGCACCTCGAGCTGTTATAACATTCTGTTCTCAATTTGTATTTTCTGTCCCAAAGGGGAGGGAGGCACACCCTCAGGCTCGCTTCCCCACCCCCCCACCCCCGGGCAAAAAGGCCACCGCAGGCGTCCCGTGCCAAAAGGAAGTTGCAGCTCCTGGCCCCGTGTTTGCACAGAGGTGCGGCTGGGCCGGGAAGCCGGCAGGTCCCGACGAAATGCACCGTAAATCTGAGCCAAGCCGACGGCCCGTGATTGAGATGGAAGGGCATGCTGGGACATGGAGTTCTCACGGGGCACTCGCCTCTGCAGGGCGATGCCATCCCTGGGCCAACTTTTGAACTTTTGTCCTGCAAAACAACAGATTGTGCCCAGGCGCGTCGGTCTTGGTGGGTAAGGGTAAAATCAGCCCTGCTGATTTTGCTCTCTGTGCCTGCTCTTCCCCTCTGCTTACTGGGTCCTAGTTCGACCCCTAGAGCCTCAGGTTTAAAAAGGATCTGGTAGCAGGCGACAGCAAAGGTAACTATGGCAACTATGGGGCTGTGGCGCTCATCTCGCTTTCAGGCCGAGGGAGAAGAAGAGTTTGGATTTGATATCCTGCTCTATCACTACCCGAAGGAGTCTCAAAGCGGCTAGCATTCTCCTTTCCCTTCCTCCCCCACAACAAACACTCTGTGAGGTGAGTGGGGCTGAGAGACTTCAGAGAAGTGTGACTAGCCCAAGGTCACCCAGCAGCTGCATGTGGAGGAGAGGAGACGCGAACCCGGTTCACCAGATTACGAGTCCACTGCTCTTAACCACTACACCACACTGGCTCTTGTCCACAGGCAGCTTTCCGGGTCATGTGGTCGGCATGCTTCTGGCGCAACGGAACACTAAAACCAGAGCAGCGCATGGAAACGCCATCTACCTTCCCGATGCAGCGGTACCTATTTATCTACTTGCACTGGCGTGCTTTCAAACTGCTAGGTAGACAGGAGTTGGGACAGAGCAACGGGAGCCCACCCTGTTCTGCGGATTCGAACCGTCAACTTTCTGATCAGCAAGCCCAAGAGGCTCAGTGGTTTACACCACAGCACCACCCGCATCCCTGATAGCAAAGGCATAGGAATGCAACAAGAGCCTGCCGGATCAGGCCCACAGCCCATGTGGTGGATCAGGCCCATGGCCTCCCTCCTTGTGGTTTCCAACAACAGGCATTCAGGAGCATTGCTGCCTCCAGCTGCGGTGGCAGAGCCTAGACATAGTGCCTAGGAGCCACTGATATCCCAACCCCCCATGAAGACTCTAATCCTCTTCTAAAGCCGTCCAAGTTGGTGGCCACCACTGCCTCCTGCGGAAGGGAGTTCCACAGTTTAACTATGCGCGGCATGAAGGACTTTCTTACCTGTCGTCAGTCTCAGTTTCATTCCATGTCTGCAACTCCTAGTGTCATGAGAGAGAACCTTTTCTCTATGCCATGCATTGTTTTGCAAACTTCTATCATGTTGCCTCTCGCTCCCCTTTTCTCCAAACTAAAACTAAAACAACAGACTGGAACAACCTTAAACAACAATAACCTTAAAATCATGGTATGTCTCTGCAGGAGAGGAGTTATGGCTTTCCTTTGCTTTTATATTTGCCTTACTATGTATTCTGTGTTCTCATTGTGTTGTTTTTTGTGTGAACTGCCCTGTGATCTTCGGATGAAGGACAATACAAGAATTAACTAAATAATGATAATAATAACTTTGTTTTCCCTGGTGCATTTTTTTTTTAAAAAGAGGGTATGGTACGCGGGGGGGGGGCATAACGTAAGGATGCACTGTGTGCAGAGGCTCAAGATTTTACTTACTTTGCTTATTTTCTCCCTCTAAATACTCAATATCCCACCCTTTGTCTGTAGACGTCAGGGCTGCTTTCAACAACAGCACCTCCAGTCGTTGTCTTGTATTCGAATCCCGCTTGCGGGTTTACAGGCATCTGATTGGCCATGGCGAGAACAGGATGTTGGACCAGATGTGCCATTGGCCAAATCCAGAAGGTTCTACTTATGCTCAGCGCCTTTGCCCGTGTACGGTTTTGTTTCGACCCACGCTGGCGCCAGATGGCAGGTGGGCAGCCCCAACCCGTTGCCAAACGTGGCCTGCGGAGGGTGGACGAGAGAAGAATCCCATCTAGCTGGGTGATCCATTTCCATGCTGCCTCAAAAAGCCACTGCCGTTCAGACAACACTGAGCTGGGCAGGGCAATGGTCTGACTTGGTGCAAGGCGCAATTAATCCAGAATGCGGCAGCTAGACTGGTGACTGGGAGCGGCCGCTGGGACCACATAACACCGGTCCTGAGAGATCTACATTGGCTCCCAGTATGTTTCCGAGCACAATTCAAAGTGTTGGTGCTGACCTTTAAAGCCCTAAACGGCCTCGGTCCTGCATACCTGAAGGAGCGTCTCCACCCCCACCGTTCAGCCCGGACACTGAGATCCAGCGCCGAGGGCCTTCTGGCGGTTCCCTCGCTGCGAGAAGCAAATCTACAGGGAACCAGGCAGAGGGCCTTCTCGGTAGTGGCACCCGCCCTGTGGAACGCCCTCCCTTCAGAGGTCAAAGCGATCAACAACTACATGACCTTTAGAAAACACCTGAAGGCAGCCCTGTTTAGGGAAGTTTTTAATCTGTGATGTGTTAATGTATTTTAATGTTTGCTGGAAGCCGCCCAGAGTGGCTGGGGAGACCCAGCCAGATGGGCGGGGTACAAATAATAAATTATTATTATATTATTATTATTCTTTTCAATCGCAGCTAAGGAAGGAGAGCCAAGGGTCAAGAGGGAGGCGGAAATACTGCAGAGCCAGGAAAGGTGTCCTTGCGGAGGCGAAATCCTGACCTGGGAGAGGAAGTCTCTTACAACCCTTCCTGTCCAGCAGAACCCGATTGGTTGGCCTGGGTGGGCGGGGCCCCTGGGATGAAATTCTAAATCAGGAAGAAGGTAGGTCCCCGCAGATAATACAAGGCTGGCGACACAATGCACCCAGCAGAGCGGAGCTTCAACCCCGGGCATCTCAGCTAGCAGGACTGGCAGGTTTCTCCTTCGCAAAGCTGGCATCCTCCTACAAGGCATAGTACAAAATGTTTGGGGCAGGCAGGTGGGCGAAGGCTGGAGGAGACATTGGCACACCAAAGGGCACTGTGTGTGCCAATGCCACGCAAGGCAGCTTTCAGATGCTTGGCACCCTGGACGCCCTGCCCTGGCGAGAGGCTCCTTGGCACGTTCCTGACAGCTGTTTGAAACACCACTGCCTACAAATGACCTCGATGGCCGAGTGTCCCTAAACGCTGGGTCACTCCTGCAAGACTCCTCCCAAGAAATCACACTCCTCTCTCCGGGTCTAACTTAAGTACAATCTGAGCTGAAGGACGAAGGCAAATATAATAGAAGTCTTTTCTGGCCAGCCTCCTTAACTTACTTTCCTTCCTGGGAAACGTCTTAAAACAAACCGCAGCAAGGCGTTTTGGATTTGCGCCGGTCAAAACTAAAACATACATGTGGAAAGCTTTGGACGGGCACGGCTGTTATTATCAGAAAGTTTCATGGGATCAAAAAAGCGAAAACAAAACATAAAGCACCACCCTGTCTCACTGCTCCCTGGCCAGCTCTCTGCACTGCTTCCCAAAACAAGGAGCGACCCACTTTCGCCTCTTTGGCCTCTGAAGTCGTGGGGTGGGTGGGGGGGAGAAGAAGAAGAAGAAGAAAAAAAACCCTCCCGCCTTGCAGACGTTCCGGGCCCCCCGTTTGAAGTCCCGGCTGTCGGGAGATGGTCAGTTTACGTCTCCCGATCCGAGGACAGGAAAAGGATGCACTCTCGGCGAGCACATGTGCTCTGCCGAGATAAGGACAAAGACTTCTGTCCTGGGAGCCTTATCGGCTCTTTCCGGCTACTCTCCCGGCACAGACGCACCACACCAAGGCTGGCAAGGCGAGCTTTTCGCTTGCTCGGACGAGACTGCTGGCGGGGGGTTGGGGTGGGCGGAAGAGGCCAAGCCGGTCGAAAGCGAACGATTTCCCCACGCACCCCTAAAACCAGAAAGAGTGGGCTTTGTGGTTTCTCAGGACGCTTCATCTGGAGAGGACGACTTTCCCCCAAAACCACCACAACACGCTCTGCTCCCTAGACCTGAACTTCCTCTTGATATCCAGCAGTTTCCCTCTCTAGTTAGAAATTAATTTTCTATTTCCCATTCCAAGCTGCAATGCAACAGTCGTATTGTTTGGATATAAATATAAACATAAACCACCCCCTCCCCCACAATGAACAGAATTTCAAGATTCAGATTTAATTTCCTTAAAATACTATATATTCTACAAGCAGGATCAAGAATTGTCCATTAAACGTAATATTCAATCTACTCTGATCCAAATTTTTCCTTTACAACGTTCAGTGTTTTCTATAGCCTGGAATCAAAACAAATGACTCCATTAATCAGAGCCACATCTTGTTTTTCTTAATTCACCTAACCCTTCTTTAAATGACCCATCTGTTGGAACTGATCTATCATTTGTTTACGGGTTTTATAAATATCCAGCCTTCTTTCTCAAAAAGTGGAATGATGGTGAAAAAATAACAAGATTATTAGGGAAAAGGTTAATTGGATAAATTATGGGGTGTGAACGACAATTGGACCCACCACTATGGTTTTATATAATAATAATAATAATAATAATAATAATAATAATAATGATAAATTTATTATTTATTCCCTGACCATTTGGCTGGGCTTCCCCAGCCACTCTGGGCGGCTTCCAACAAAATGTTAAAATACAATAATCAATCAAACATTAAAAGCTTCCCTAGACAGGGCTGCCTTCAGATGTCTTCTAAAAGTCTGGTAGTTGTTGTTCTCTTTGACATCTGGTGGACAGATCAGAGGGTTTTGATTTCACATAGGTTCACGGAATCAGAGAACCATAGAGCTGGGACCCCCAAATGTCATCTACAATCCCCTTGGGAAGATATAGGGCTGCATCCAAAGGTGAGCTTGCAGAGGATGTCCTGGCAGGGGCACTGCTGTGTGACACCCCCCCTCCCCCGCACAGGAGCTGGCAGAAGAAGTACGTTGTTGCTTAAGGCCCTGCACAAGAGGCTGCATGATGCCTTAGAATAACAGAATTGCAGAGTTGGAAGGGACCCCCAAGGGTCATCTAGTCCAACCCCCTGCAATGCAGGAATCTCAAGTGAAGCGTCCATGACAGTTGGCCACCCAACCTCTGCTTAAAAACCTCCAAGGAAGGAGAGTCCGCCACCTCCCATGGGAGACCTTTCCACTGTCGAACGGCTCTTACTGTCTGAAAGTTCCTCCTGATGTTGAATCGGAATCTCCTTTCCTGGAGATTATTATTATTTATTATCATTATTTATTAGACTGGCCTTACATTGGCCTTGAGCTGTCCTAAGCATACCTTTGGATTTCAGTACACTTTCCGCATGCTTAGATGTCTCAAACAGGGGCAGACCTTGGTAATATGGCGCCCTCTGCAAGGCCAAAATCTGATGCTCAGTGCCTTTCCAAAGCTGGGAAAGCAAGACGCCGGGCTTGGAATAGGAGGTGTGAGGGCTCTGGCAGGGTCCTGGAGCCTTCCCGTCTCCTTCCCAAAGCTGGGCAAGTACTAACTAGGCTTTGGGAAGGAGGTGGGGGGACTCTAGGACCCTGCCAGAGCCCCCACACCTCCTTCCCAAAGCAAGCACTTACCAATCTTTGGGAAGGAGGCCCCTCAGGGGAAACGGGTCACACTGCCCCAAATCCACCTCTGAACCATTGTACTTGGACCAAGATGGTGGCTCTGTAACGGGTGCGCTTGTTGCCGTGGAGCTTTCTCTGCTGTGGCCTCTGGCTGAAGCCACAGAAAAAACTCCCAACGTATCTCTAGAAACATTCTGTGCTTCCGGCTTCCTGAAGGCTGTGTGAGACTTAAGGCAGGCCTTCAAACTTGATGTCAGCTTGGTTTGCTGACATTTGGATTTGGTTCTGTTGTGGCTTTGGTGTGTATTGGGTTTGTTAGCTTTTTAATTTCACTGTTGCGTTTCTATCGATCTCCAAGCTGCCTCGAGCGAAGGAGAGGCAGGATGGAAGGAAACTATACAGATAAGCGTGATTAGGGATACGTGTGTGGGCAAGATGGAAGAGAATCAGCGGAAAGTTTTTTTTTAAATTTTTTTTACCAAGGCTTTTGGTTGGGGAGCAAGCAAAAAATAGAGGGTGCACACTGACAATTTTCAAATGATGGAGAGAGATTTAGAAAGCAGAGGGGAGGCATTTTGTGAAACTTCAAAATTCTAGTCCTCATGACTGGCAGGGTGAAAAATCTGCATCTTGCTCTCCAGCATCTCTTTCGTCCTATACCACTTGATTTCCCCCCTGTGCCAGGCAAGGTATGGAAATGGGTGCCAACTTAATTGACACGACTTGCCAACTGGAGGGCTCAATTTTTATTTTTACTGTACAGACTTGTACATACGAATGATGCTCAAGAGCTGCGATCAGGGCTGCTTGAAGTCAGTGCCAAGAGGAGTCTTCGTTAAGCAAGTCAGCAAAATTGCTTCGTTTGCATAAGCCTGCCTGCTTTGCATGCTTTAAAAACTTTTTAAATTACGGGTAGGTAGCCGTCCCATCACCTCCTGGCAAATAGAAGAGGAAGAAATGGAGGCAGTAAGAGATTTTACTTTCTTGGGCTCCATGATCACTGCAGATGGTGACAGCAGTCATGAAATTAAAAGATGCCTGCTTCTTGGGAGAAAAGCAATGACAAACCTAGACAGCATCTTAAAAAGCAGAGACATCACCTTGCCGACAAAGGTTCGTATAGTTAAAGCTATGGTTTTCCCAGTAGTGATGTACGGAAGTGAGAGCTGGACCATAAAGAAGGCTGATCGCCGAAGAATTGATGCTTTTGAATTATGGTGCTGCAAGAAGATCAAACCTATCCATTCTTAACGAAATCAGTCCTGAGTGCTCACTGGAAGGACAGACCCTGAAGCTGAGGCTCCAAGACTTTGGCCACCTCATGAGAAGAGAAGACTCCCTGGAAAAGACCCTGATGTTGGGAAAGATGGAGGGCACAAGGAGAAGGGGACGACAGAGGACGAGATGGTGGGACAGTGTTCTCGAAGCTACTAACATGAGTCTGACCAGACTGCGGGAGGCAGTGGAAGACAGGAGTGCCTGGCATGCTCTGGTCCAGGGGGTCACGAAGAGTCGGACACGACTAAACAACAAAGCCGTGTTGGTCTGCCGTAGTCAAAACAAAATAAAATCTTTTTTCTTTCCAGTAGCACCTTAGAGACAAACTAAGTTTGTTATTGGTATGACCTTTCGTGTGCATCTGAAGAAGTGTGCATGCACACGAAAGCTCATACCAAGAACAAACTTAGTTGGTCTCTAAGGTGCTACTGGAAGGAATTTTTATTTATTTTGGTAAACCTTTTTAATGAAGATGATAACAGATCTGGAAGAATCACTGTATGGGGAAAGGCTGGAGGAGCTGTGTTGGTCAACAAAAAGCCAAAGGGTTTGCTCGTGGTTCCTATCCGCCCTGCTTTTAAACATCTGAATGGTAAATGAGGTGAACAGATCCTTAGACAGGGATCCCAATTTGAATAATGCAGCTCTGACAGTTGAATATTAAAAGTGCGCAATATTTGAAACTGGTGTTGCAAATATATGTATCTTCTATGTCTTTTTTCCTACTAGAGATTGGCACCCAATCCGGAGGAGCTGTTTTTCGCCAACCATTCTGAATGGCACTGACAGGGGCACCTCTGAAGATTTGGCGAGATGGTTCCCGAGATCGAGGATGCGATCCCTGCTCTAGATGCGAAACCAGTCAGTTTCAGTCACTCTCAATCTCTAGTTGGAAGGCTCTCCAATATCAAGGAAAGGAAACATTTGAGCATACCAGACTAGATGGATCAGTGATGTAACTCAATATATAGGGAGATTCCTATGTTCCTCAAGACTGTTCCTTTCCTGCTAATATTCCTGAATATTTGTGGGCATTCTATGACACAGCGAGGGTCAGGACAGTTCACCAACAGACCTACACGAGCTGACATATAAACAAACAAGCAGCAGTTGGTACTCTACTGCCTTGCCTGGCCATTGCTGCAATGCAGTGATGTCACAGAACGTCACAAGCAACATAAAGCAGGCTGGGGGAACGGTGTGGCCCTCCAGATGTTACGGGACTGCAAGTCCCACCATACCTTGCCATTTAGGCTACATGGAGTGGGGCAGATGGAGTCCAACGATGAGCTGAAACTGCTCAATTATCGCAAGGGCTGCCATGTGGAAGACAAGGCAAGCTCGTTTTCTGCTGCTCTAGAGGGTAGGACCCAAACCAATGGATTCAAATGACAACAAAGGAGATTCTGACTAAACATTAGGAAGAGCTTTCTGATGGTAAGAGCTATTCGACAGTGGGATGGACTACCTCGGAAGGAGGGTTTTTAAAGAGAGGATGGGGTGGCTATCTGTCAGGGATTTTTTTAGCTGTGATTCCTGCATTGCAGAGGGTTGAACTAGAGCAGGGGTGGCCAACTCCCAAGAGACTGCGATCTACTCACAGAGTTAAAAACTGGCAGTGATCTACCCCCTTTTTTGAAGGGTTCAGGTCAAAGTTGTTGAGTTTTTTCAGGGAGGAGGTAAAATGTTGAGCTTTTTTTAGGGGAGCCACAGTTGTTCAGCTTCTTTGGGGGGAGCCAATGATCTACCAGTGATCTACCGCAGACGTCCAGTGATCTACCAGTAGATCATGATCTACCTGTTGGACATGCCTGAACTAGATTATCCTCGGAGATCCTTACAATGCTACAAGTCTGTTATTCTATGAAGGACTCCCTTTTCCTGGCTTGCCCTTCCTTCTCCTCCTCCTGACGACACAGCAGTTCCATTGCCACACTTTACACGATGACAAATGTCTCCATCGCCCCTTCAAATGACAAGAAAGGAGATTCTGACTAAACATTAAGAAAAACTTTCTGATGGTAAGAACTGTTTGACAGGGGAACGGACTCCATCGGAAGGTAGTAGATTCGCCTTCCTTGGAGGTTTTTAAGCAGAGATTAGATAGCCACCTGATAGGGATTTTTTAGTTGTAGTTCCTGCATTGCAGGGGTTGGACTAGATGACCCTCAGAGACCCTTTCAGCTTTACAGTTCTGGTTTTTTCTTTCTTTCTTTCTATACAGTCAACATAGGCATTAAGGGAACCGGTTGTTTCTTGGAAACACAGAGCCTCCGAACACAGCATTAAGAAAGAGAGAGGCAAGAGACAAATATCCCTTCCTTTCCAGCGATTAAAGAGAAAGTATGCTGGGTCTGTGCAGCCAGCTCCCCGAAAGGAATCCGGTTTGTGTGTGTTTACATCGAGATATTGGGAGACCAGGACAGGAAAAGTTCGGAAAGCCAGCCAAGAAAAGAGAAGAGAAGCCGGCCAATTTGAGACATTCTCCAGACTCGGGAGCAAGCAGGAGCATTTGTCTTTGGAGAGCAGTGAAATAAACACAGGGGGCAAAACTGCGCATTCATGGCAGTGCGCATGTTATTGCTGCCCCTTTGGGTGAATGAGCACAGCGTTACTGGCATCAGCAATGCCAAGGGACAGCAGCTACCATAACCCTCCACATTTGGTGGGGTTCTCTCTTAGAAGTTTAACAGCTGTGGGAGTCCAGGCTGGGGGAAAGAAAGGATATAAGCAAACATGACAGTGATAATAATAGCTGAACTCTGGAACTCACTCCCACTGGAGGCAGCGAGAGCCACCAACTTGGATGGCTTTGAAAGAGGGTGGAGTCATTCATAGAGAAGGCCACCCATGGCTCCTAGCCACAATGTCTATGCCAGGCACCCCCAAACTCGGCCCTCCAGATGTTTTGGGACTACAACTCCCATCATCCCTAGCTAACAGGACCAGTGGCCAGGGATGATGGAATTGTAGTCCCAAAATATCTGGAGGGCCGAGTTTGGGGATGCCTGGCCTATGCTCTGCCTCCGCAGCTGGAGGGGAGGGGAGAGCAGATCATGTGCTCAAATCCTGTTTGCGGGTTTCCCACAGCCATCCGATTGGCCACTGTGGGAAAAGGACCCGGACCCGGAGATCATCCTCTGAGGCCCTTCTTCTGTGTGCCTCCTCCAAACTATGTTTGGAGGGTAGCAACATGAGAACAGGGTCTTTTCTGCAGTGGCTCCCATTTGTGGAATGCTCTCCCAGGGTGGTTTGTTGTTATACATCTCTAGGTGCCAGGCTAAAACGTTCCTCTTCAACCAAGCATTTGGCTGATTCACAGCCTTTTAAATGTATTTGTGGCATGGGAGCCAGTGTGGTGTAGTGGTTAAGAGCGGTGGACTCGTAATCTGGTGAACCGGGTTCGCTTCTCCGCTCCTCCACATGCAGCTGCTGGGTGACCTTGGGCTAGTCCCACTTCTCTGAAGTCTCTCAGCCTCACTCACCTCACAGAGTGTTTGTTGGGGGGGAGGAAGGGAAAGGAGAATGTGAGCCGCTTTGAGACTCCTTCGGGTAGTGATAAAGCGAGATATCAAATCCAAACTCTTCTTCTTTACTATCTCCCCCTATTTATTTGTGCTTTTAGCCTGTATTTTTATCCTGGGAACCGCCCCAAGATCTTCAGAGGAAGGGCAGTATATACTTTTAATTAATAAATAAAACTAGCCTGATCCAGCATTTGCTCGCTAAAACGATCACTGTGCCAGGCAAGGCAGTGGCTTCAAACATCAAAGCCGTCCCTATTATCTCTCCTTAGTGAACTATGACAACATAAATCCAGGCTGACAAGCTAAGTAGGCTTAAAAAAAAGAAGAAATGCTTAATTTCTCCTGAAGGAATAGAAAAGCCCTACTTAGGCATCCTTCTTTGTGCCAAGGCGGAGTGGGCAGTGGGGGTGGAGAAATGGAGAGGACAAGTCTCTGATGGCTGTCTGAGGCAGGGTGGGGAGCAGAAGAGATGGAGGTCCCCCCCCCGGGAAAAAATGATTAAGGCAAGTCCCATGTTCCCAAATACTTAAAGGCAAGGGACAGAGGAATGGGCCCTCGCTTGAAATAAATACCGGGCAGCAATTCAGGGAGGGGGGCGCCCGAAATGTAGGCTTGGCTAAGCCCATAAATCACGGGGCACCGGCGCCAAGCTGCCACCCAGATCTCCTGGCGCTCAAACGGCGATGATCTGCCCGGCGTTCCCTGTGTTTGTGCAAGCCCCTCGCTGGCACCCACGGCGTCCTCGCTCGAGAACAACAGGCTGGGGGGGGGGAAGGGAATCGAGAGCTCTGGGGTCGCATGGTGGTTTAAGAGGGTGAACTACCGAGGGTGCAGGGGCTCGGCTGGGAGAGCAGCCCCCTCCATCCAGCTGCTCCGTTCCTCAGTCCCGCTGTTCTATCTGGCTGCAGAGGGTGGAAGGGGAAGCAGGACAACTCCGTCGGTTGGGAACCGAGAGCTCTGGGGCACTGCGGTGGTGTGAGAGGGCGAGCTGCAGAGACGCAAAGCCCGCTGTTTGATTCTCACCCGGGATACCAACTCGCCAAAATGGCCATAGGGGCACACGCCCTCCCAGAATCCAGAATGCGGCAGCTAGACTGGTGACTGGGAGTGGCCGCCGGGACCACATAACACCGGTCCTGAGAGATCTACATTGGCTCCCAGTACGTTTCCGAGCACAATTCAAAGTGTTGGTGCTGACCTTTAAAGCCCTAAACGGCCTCTGTCCTGTATACCTGAAGGAGCGTCTCCACCCCCATCGTTCAGCCCGGACACTGAGATCCAGCGCCGAGGGCCTTCTGGCGGTTCCCTCCCTGCGAGAAGCAAAGCGACAGGGAACCAGGCAGAGGGCCTTCTCGGTAGTGGCGCCCGCCCTGTGGAATGCCCTCCCATCAGAGGTCAAAGGGATCAACAACTACATGACATTTAGAAAATACCTGAAGGCAGCCCTGTTTAGGGAAGTTTTTAATCTGTAACATGTTAAATGTATTTTAATATTTGCTGGAAGCTGCCCAGAGTGGCAGGGGAGACCCAGCCAGATGGGCAGGGTACAAATAATAAATTATTATTATTATTATTATTATTATTATTATTATTCTTATTATTCTTATTATTCTTATTATTCTTATTCTTATTATTATTATCATTATCCCAGTGCGCCCCCCCCAGTGTGGTCAGCGGTAACATCAGGGTGCAGCAGAGGAAGAGAAGGGAAGCAGGGCGACTCCACTGGCTTCGTCCCAATCCCTTTCTTTCCCATATGGCATCTTTTCGGATTGCGAGACTGAGGGCAGGGGATGTTGTCTTGGCCAGCTGTAAGCTGCTCTGGACTCACAGAACCATAGAGTTGGAAGGCACCCCGAGGATCACCTGGCCCAACCCACTTGCAATGCAGGAATAAGCAGCTGTCCCATGCGGGGATCGAACCTGCAACCTTGGCGTTATCAGCACTGAGCTCATAATGCCAGCCAGGTCTCAAGCTATTTAGTTCCCTTGGCCTGCTTGCTTTCCGGTGAAGTTAGGTTGCAAGTCGCTTTGGGTCTTTCTCGACAGAAGGGTGGGACGAAAGCTCTTTAATTAAGTTTTTTTATAGATAAGTAAATAGAAAGCAAGCAGGCCAAGGGGACTAAATAGCTCGAGAACTGGCTGGCATGCATGTATGTGTGTGAGTGGGAGAAACCGATAGACAGGCAGGTTTGGAATCGCATGCAATGAGAGAGGCTGGCCTGCTTAACAAAGAACAGGTGCCCGAGTTTACCTTTTTCCTCCTCCCTCCCAATACCATTTTCCTTTTGTGCCTTGTGCTTTAGACTGTTAAGCCTAAGGTGGGGAACTCTCCATTCTTAATCTTTGCAAGTAGCTGTGGGAACCTTTCTCCAGATGAAGACAAAAGGCTTAGAATAAAAACAAACAGCGACGTATAACCACCAACTCAAGAACTCACAGTACTGGCATGAACCTGCTGAAGCGCTGAGATCATCATAGATCCTGACTCCAACTGCAGAGTTGGAAGGGGTCCCCAAGGGTTATCTGGCCCAACCCCCTGCAATGAAGGAATCACATCTAAAGAACCCATGACAGATGGCCACCCGTCGTCCACTTCAAAACCTCCAACGAAGGACCTTTTCCACAAGCCACTCTTCGCATGCCCCTGCCTTCAGAGATGCCTTCAGAGATTAGGTGGGCTGCATTTTTCTCCAAGGAGCCCCTGTAGGGTTCTATAACCCTATTTAACACAGGGTTATAGGGACGCGGGTGGCACTGTGGTCTAAACCACTGAGCCTCTTGGGTTTGCTGATCAGGTGGTCGGCGGTTCGAATCCTTGCAACGGGCTGAGCTCCCGTTGCTCTGTCCCAGCTCCTGCCAACCCAGCAGTTCAAAAGCACGTCAGTGCAAGTAGATAATAGGTACCACTCTGGCGGGAAGGTAAACGGCGTTTACATGCGCTCTGGTTTCCGTCACGGTGTTCCATTACGCCAGATTTAGTCCTGCTGGCCACATGACCCGGAAAGCTGTCTGTGGACAAACGCTGGCTCCCTCAGCCTGAAAGCGAGATGAGCGCTGCCGCAACCCTATAGTCACCTTTGACTGGACTTAACTGTCCAGGGGTCCTTTACCATTACCATTTACCTTACACGGGGTTATTCCACAACCCTGTGAGGTAGAAACTCTTGAGAATAAACAACGATCACCCGGCCACCTTCCCAGCTCAGCAAGAATTCCAGTCTAAGACCTCCCAAACACTCTTATCTCCTATGCTGGGGATATATATTATACTGGACCTCTACCTACTCATGAAGATAATTCTTGTTTATTAAGGCTTGTTGTTGTAACGACCATTTATTGGAGACTGCCATACGGTCAAAGTGCCAAGGCTCCTGGCAGACAGCGGGCTATTTGAAAACACTGCCACTTTGAACAGGCTGCTGAATTTAATCAGGGGGACGGGACGTCAATTTCGTTAAAACAATAGATAAGGACGCAGGGCGGACATGGCACCTTGGGAGAAAAACCCATGGCAATTAAATACAGTGAAGCATTCCTTTGGCTTTTTAAAAAAACGAAATCCCAGGTTCTCTCCCCTCCAAGCCACCTCCGTTCCTTAAAAAATTAAAACAAGGAAGGAGGGAGAGAAAATTGCTTTGCCGCCTGCAAGGGTTCGACCAGGGGGAGCCCGAGCTGTAATGAATACATGTCAGGGAGTCAACAGCTCAAATGATGCATTAAGTACAAACTGTCAAAACTGGAAGAAGCTATTTCACTTTCCAAGGAGGAACTGGCACTGCTCCTTCGCTCCCTCCTTGGCCTCAACTTCCAGAGACAGAAAGGTCCGATTCAAAATTCCTTTACCTAAGGCAGGGGTAGGCAACCGTGGGCCGGATGCGGCCCAGTCGCCTTCTCAGTTTTTACATGAGTAGAATGTGTCTTTTTATTTAAAATGCATCTCTGGGTTATTTGTCCCAGAAAAGGCCACAGGAAAAATTGGAAGGTTTGTAGCATCTAGAGAGGAGAGACTGCACAATGTAGGAGATGAGCAACCGAGACTGTACTGGTAAATACTGCTCGCATTTTGCCAGCCTGGCTAGGGATCTGGCTGCCATTGCCATGATTCGTGTTCCTGGCTGTCATGCATATCCTCTCTCCCAATCCAAGGTGTGTGAAGGAGATCCTCCATTCCACCTGAGGTGTGGCTAAATCATGGGTAGGCAAACTAAGGCCCGGGGGCTGGATCCGGCCCAATCGCCTTCTAAATCCAGCCCATGTTAACAAATCAGTTAACATACAGATAGTAAAAGCAGCGCTGCGCTATCAAAAGCCCTTTCCTTAAAATAAAATAAAAACCGCCGACCTTCTGATCGGCAAGCCCTAGGCGTGTCCCGGCTTGGTAGTAGTAGTAGTAATAATAATAATAATGTTGTTAAATTGACCATTAGTTGCTCCACCCACTTTTGTCTCTGGCTCCGCCCACCACCGACACGTGCCCCCCGCCCTTCTGCCAAAGGAAATGTGGCTGGGCAGTGTTCCCCACTCCTGTCATCTCCTGGGGCTGCCCCCACAGAGGCTTCTGCCCCACTCCCCCCCCCCATTTCTCACGTGCCAACAAAGCCCTGAAAAGCAAAGGCAGCAAAAAACAGGGGTGGGAAGGGAAGAAGGAGGGAGTGCAAAAGCTAAAAGAGGAGGAGGAGGAGCAGCAGAAGAAACAGTGCTGGATGAGAAGGGGGGAGGAAGCCAGCTTTCCTCCAAAGCACAGTTAAAAATGACTAAGTTTCCTTGATATATGAATTTACCGGGAAACCATTCATCAATGCGGCTGCTTACCTCCGCGGAGGAGTCCCTCAACCCGAAGAGTCGTGTCATTCCCCTTTTGACTGATTAATTAGCCAATCAGGGGACATTTTTCACTGTGAGGCATGATGGGTTATCCCAGCTAATGTTTGGTCTCTAATGGCGACACATTACAGCCAACGTGGCTCTTTTAGCCTAGAGAAGTGACCGAACGGGAAGGCAGGATGATAAATCAAAAAGAGCAAACTCTCTCTCTCTCATCCCCCCCCTCCCCGCCTTGGTTTCGCGTTGGGCCCTAACAAACCCCCCAAGGAATGAATGGCTTGAGGCGTGATTTTCCACCAAGGAAAAGGGTGGGGGTGGGGAGAGAGAGAGAGAAGGCAGAGAGCGTAAACTGCACACTCTAAGACGGCTGTTTTCTGCGCAGCAATGCATTTTATCTCGATTAACCAAAAGGTTTTAAACGAATGGATCAGGTCAGGATTTGGCTCACGTAAGAACATAATAAGGGACCCAGCTGGTGCTGTGGGTTAAACCACAGAGCCTAGGGCTTGCTGATCAGAAGGTCGGCGGTTCGAATCCCCACGACGGGGTGAGCTCCCGTTGCTCGGTCCCAGCTCCTGCCCACCTAGCAGTTCGAAAGCATGTCAAAGTGCAAGTAGATAAATAGGAACCGCTCTGGCGGGAAGGTAAACGGCGTTTCCGTGCCCTGCTCTGGTTCGCCAGAAGCGGCTTTGTCATGCTGGCCACATGACCCGGAAGCTGTACGCCGGCTCTCGGCCAATAAAGCGAGATAAGCGCCGTAACCCCAGAGTCAGACACGACTGGACCTAATGGTCAGGGGTCCCTTTACCTTTACGAACATAAGAAGAGCCCTGCTGGATGGGGCCAGTAGCCCACCTAGTCCAGCATCCTGTTCTGACAGTGGCCGACCAGATGCCCAACATGGGAAACCAGCAAGCAGGATTCGAACACAGGAGCGGTCTCCCCTCCTGCGGTTTCCGGCAACTGGTATTCAGAAGCACTGCTGCCTCTTGACTGTGGAGGCATAGCATAGCAGCTGTCGTAATCCTCCATGCATTTGTCCTATTTCTTTTCAAGACATCCAGGGACATTAACCCCAAGCGTGCATTTGGGGATCAATTTCTTAACCCTTCACCATATATATTGGTGGGGGGGGGGTAGTGCTGCTGTCATGACCCATCTTGAAGCAAGAGTGGGTCCCGAACCATCAGCTGAAGACCGATGCTCTACACCCCATGGTGGAACTTGTGGCCTTTTGTTTCTATCCAGCTCCACGGAGCCCATGGAAAAACAAAAAACAAAACGAAGGCAGCTTTCTAGTCTTCATGGAATACAGCTGATTGCTCCAAGTCCACAATGGCTGATGCACTGCTAAATGGGATGTCCACCCCCCAACCGTCAGCTGGGTAGCTCAGTCGGCAGAGCACGGGACTCTTAATCTCAGGGTTGTGGGTTTGAGCCCCGTGTTTGGGCAAAAAGATTCCTGCATGGCAGGGGGTCCCTTCCAACTCTTACGATTCTCTGAGTCCCTGCTGGACGCCTACGACAACCACCAGGAAATGTGAGTCAGGAGAGGAAACCTGAGTGAGAAAATGTGTTTGTAATCAGGAAATTGCCTTAAGATGAGAGAGTGTCATCCAGAAAAATGTCCACTCAACATGACTAAACAAGGGAAGGGATCTGACTGGGTCACTTTTCCACGCAGGCTGCTGACCACGTGCTTGAAAGGAAAGCAGATCCCAATTGAGGATCATATGGCAAGGAGAGACGAAAGAAAGAAAGAAAGAAAGAAAGAAAGAAAGAAAGAAAGAAAGAAAGAAAGAAAGAAAGAAAGAAAGAAACAGGCAGGCGTGTTTGTTGGCGGACCAAACTCACGACTCTTATTTTAACATGTCGCTGTGAGCAGGCACTTGCTCAACCTGCAAAACAATGCCGGGATTACGTTTAGTCAGTTCTGACCCACAGCTTGTTCCCCAAATCCTACATCTCTTCCAGGAACACTTTTCGCTAGTGATAAGGCCTTTTGTCAGGAAATACAGCTGGACGGAAGCAGGAGGAACTGAGAAGAAACTAATATATTACGTATGCATGTTCATGTCTGTGCATATACATACACACACGAGAGAGGGGGGGGGGGAGAGCGTGCAATGGGTGGGGTCAAGGAAGTCCAACCAGAGAGGAACTAACACCATTTGTTTTTCTCCCTTACAAGCAAGGAGATCTAAACAGAGGGGGAGCCACATAAGGAAATTCCCGATCCCAAGTCCAAGGAGAGCTCTAGATATTTTAAGGCAGAGGTCTCCGGAGAGACACGTCTAATGGCCAATCAATATTTTCAATTGCTTCATTGTCTCCCGTAGAAGCGGGGGGAATAGGTGTCGGCGTTTCCTATTTAGGTCCGCTCAGATAGACAGCTATTGTTTTGAGATATATAATATAAAAAGGGGGAAAGAGGGGGGAATACAGGCCCCCCATTGCTTACTAATGACAGCTTCATTCAGCCTCACGATTTGTCTCGAAGGAAGCAAGCTCTCAGACCGGAACGAGGCCTGACATTTGCTAGCGCTGGTGGTGAGAAAAGAGGGGCGGCAGTGGGGGGGGGGGGTTGTTACATGGCACTGGGAAAGGAACGGAAGTCCACAGTGGGATGATACTTGGCTGGCCTTAAGCCTCCCCTTGAGATGGGTGGGAGGGAGAAAGAACAGGAAGATTTGCATTTGTAGGGAAAGACTTGGGAGTCAGGTGCAAGAGTTAATCCTAATAAATACAGTTATTTATCCCAGCAGTTAAGAGCTGGGATCGTAAGAACTCCAGAGAATCAGCATCAAGGACCACCTCTTCCCGTATGAACCTACCCGGACCCTGAGACCATCTTCCGAGGCCCTCCTTCGTGTGCCGTCTCCTCAAGAAGTCCGGAGAGTGGCAACACGAGAGTAGGGCCTTCTCTGCAGTGGCTCCCCGTGTGCGGAATGCTCTCCCCAGGGAAGTTCACCTGGTGACTTCATTGCACATTTTTAGGCGCCAGGCAAAAACGTTCCTTTTTAACCAGGCCTTTAGTTGATCTTATTGAATGTGGTTCTCTTTTGGGTTTTTTTTATTGGGTTATCGTTTGTGGTTGGATTTTATACGTTGTGGTCTTGTTGGTGAACTGCCCGGAGACCTCCAGGTATAGGGCGGTGTATAAATTGAATAAATAATTTTTTATTTTTTTAAATGTAGTGACCATCTGTTCCTGGTCCCCAAACCACATTTTTATTCCTCTCAGATGTACGTATCTTGCCCACATGCAATTAGCCATGTGATGATTTGATTAACTAAGAAAGCTGTTAATCCCCGGCCCCTATTTTATCATCAGTACAACCCTGTGGTCCTGCCCACCTAGCAGTTCGAAAGCACGTCAAAGTGCAAGTAGATAAATAGGCACCGCTCCGTCGGGAAGGTAAACGGTGTTTCCGTGCGCTGCTCAGGTTCGCCAGAAGCGGCTTTGTCATGCTGGCCACATGACCTAGAAGCCGTATGCCGGCTCCCTTGGCCAGTAAAGCGAGATGAGCGCCGCAACCCGAGTCGTCCGTGACTGGACCTAATGGTCAGGGGTCCCTTTACCTTTACCAACCCAGTGGGGTAGACTCAGGGTAAAAGGTACCAAGAGGTCCAACATCGCCCACTGAGCTTCACGGCAGACTGAAAGTTTGAGCCCTGGAACAACAGGACGAGAAGATGGCGATGGTCAGAATGTGGCATTTGGAATTAAGAAGATCGACCCTATCCACACAGAGACATTGTTTATTATAATTTAGCCTGCTTGCTGGCATATATCAGCGGCTGTGGAAATATTGGAAAGAATTTTGAAAAGCAATCGATGGAGGTGATCAGGGAAGCTCCGGCGTCCGAGGCATGGGAAGTCCATATATATATAAAAATATTATAATAATTAGGCATAATTGGAATGTTTCTTTTAATTGGGAATTGTATAATTAATTTGGATTGTAATTTGAAATGTAATTGGGAATAATTTCAATGTGATTTGCTGTGATTTGTATTGGAAAATTTAATAAATAGATTATATATAAAAAAAGAAATTTGAGCCCTGGACCCCCAGATGCTCTGCAACCCCAATGCCACCCTGGCTCTCAGGAGTTTTATTGCAAGCAGTCGGGAGCGGTTCCTGATAAGCTGGGAAGTTGGGAATTCCAGCATTGCAGGGGGTTAGACTACACTGGCCCTTGGGATACCTTCCAACTCTATGATGCTATGATACCCTGGAGGGCCTGGGCTCCTTTGAAACTGAATGCTGGAAGGTTCAGCACAGAGAAAAGGACTTATTCACGCAGTGCACTGTTAAAACTAGGGAACTACCCTCCGCGAGCTGTTCCCCTACAAATAAATTAACCGCAAACCCCTGGAAGCCGGGAATACTCAGCAAGCCCATCTCTGTGAAGGGACTGGAGAGCTAGCACCCCCTGCTGGAAGGGAGAGGCCCTGGGTGTTATACTCCAGCTTTTGCCAAGCTGGTGCTTCCCAGAGGTTGCACAGTTGAACTAGGGTACTCACTGCCACAGGAGGCAGTGGTGGCCATCAACTTGGGTGGCTTTAAAAGAAAATCCGAGAAATCCACAGAGGGCTATCGAGGGCTACTAGCCATTATGGCTATGTTCTGCCTCCACAGCTGAGAGGCAACGAAGTGTTGCGCTTGTGCATTTCCTGCAAGAATCTGGTTGGCCCCTGTGAGGACAGGATGCTGGGCTAGGTGGGCCACTGGCCTGATCCTGCAGGCTCTCTTATGCCCGTCCTCTTCTCTCTCTTTCTCTCTCTCTGGTTTGGGACTATGACGCCAATCAGAGCAACCACGAAGGGCACCCAGTTGGCAAAGGCTGGGGGAATAGTCTGTCCCTGCTGCAGATGGTCCTTTAGGGAAGAAAACCTGATTCTCCATGGCTGACTTTTCTCCTGAACTCTCCCCAAAAGCAAAAGCGTCACTGGTTAGGGTCAGTTTTGACATGCCTGCTTCCCAACGGGCTGGGAGCGAGATAGCGGGAGATGTCAGTATTGTGTCACCGGCCAAGCAGCTGCTGGATAAGCAACGGAGAAAAAAGGAAAGAGAGAGAGAGAGGGGGAGAGAGAAAGAAAGAAAATATGAATCCCTAGGTATGGCAGAGTCTTTCAAGGATACAGGAGCTGAGACCGCAGGGAAGCTCTGAGGCAGAAGATGCCCCAGCCAGAGACTTGGGTTATCAGCAGCGGTGAGCGGCTCGCCCAAGGCGACCAGAGAGCGAACACAGAGATGGCTGAAGCCCTGGTGAGCCCCCTCCTGACAGAAGAACCCCAGTTCCTGATGTACACCAGGACTCTTCCTATCTCGGCCGGAAGAGATACGGGGACACTCACGGCCAGCGATCCCTTGCTCTTTCAGGCCCGAAACTGATGTGCTCCAGGGCTTCATAACCAGGCTCTCCGTTTAGTGCCAAGTTTCCAAGGAATGGAAACAGAGACCCACATGTGGCCACATCTGGGGGGAGGGGTGGCGAGTGCTCCTCCCGAAACACCTCCTGCACTGTCCACAGAGGCGGAATCACAGAATTTTAGGGTTGGAAGGGACCCCGAGGATCATTTAGTCCAACCCCCTGCAACACAGGAATATGCAGCAGGGATCGAACCTGCAAGCTTGGCGTTATCAGCTCTAACTAACTGAGTTATCTAGACTAGGAAGTTATTATCAGGCTTGGGAGCCGTCAAACGTGCTCAGGGGTGGAGTGGGGTTTAAAGGCACAGGTTAATTCTGTATCCAGGGCAGCTGCATACCAGCTCCATCTGGTACGCAGGCTGAGACCCTACCTGCCCGCAGACTGTCTCGCCAGAGTGGTGCATGCTCTGGTTATCTCCTGCTTGGATTATTGAATGCGCTCTACATGGGGCTACCTTTGAAGGTGACCCGGAAACTACAACTACAGTGGTGCCTCGGGTTAAGTACTTAATTCGTTCCGGAGGTCCGTTCTCAACCTGAAGCGTACTTAACCTGAAGCACCACTTTAGCTAATGGGACCTCCTGCTGCCGCTGCGCCACCAGAGCACGATTTCTGTTCTTAGCGGAGTTCTTAACCTGAAGTGTACTTAACCCAAGGTACCACTGTAATCCAGAATGTGGCAGCTAGACTAGTGACTGGGAGCGGCCGCCGAGACCACATAACACCGGTCTTGAAAGATCTACATTGGCTCCCAGTACGTTTCCGAGCACAATTCAAAGTGTTGGTGCTGACTTTCAAAGTCCTAAACGGCCTCGGTCCAGTATACCTGAAGGAGCGTCTCCACCCCTATCGTTCTGCCTGGACACTGAGGTCCAGCACAGAGGGCCTTCTGGCAGTTCCCTTGCTGTGAGAAGCCAAGTTACAGGGAACCAGGCAGAGGGCCTTCTCAATAGTGGCACCCGCCCTGTGGAGCGCCCTCCCACCCAATGTCAAAGAGAACAACAACTACCAGACTTTTAGAAGACATCTGAAGGCAGCCCTGTTTAGGGAGGCTTTTAATGTTTCATAGATTACTGCATTTAAATGTTCTGTTGGAAGCCACCCAGAGTGGCTGGGGAAACCTAGCCAGATGGGCGGGGTATAAATTATTATTATTATTGTTATTATTAAGCTTTTTCAGAAATACAAAACAAGGGAGGAGAAACTCAATGAGTTCTGAGAAAATTTAGAGGGCATGGACTGGTGATTCTTGAGAGGTGGGGCAGGAAAACTGGGGGGGGGTGCGGGGGCAGGCAGGCAAGAGTCGTAACAGAACAGAGCTTCCTGGAGCAGGGCATGGCTGGCTGGAACCCAGAACCGGGAAACTCCACACGGCCATGTTTTGCTGCAGATCTGCTTGTCGTGACACCTCCTCTGCGAATCCGTCTAATCCCCTTTCGCAAAGCCACCCAAGCCAGTCGCCGATTCCAGGAAGCTGAATATTTTATTTATGGATCAGGTAAGATACGCGGGTTCAACTCCCAAACGTAAGCTACACACAAGCACGCGTTTTTTCCAGCATTGAAAAAGGAAAATTAATCTGGCCTAGATCTCGATCTAAACCTATCAACCGGTGACAGTTTCCACGGGTGACTCATTATAACCTGGCTGCTAATGTTGCAATCGTTGATTTGATTTACACCAGCACAACTGCTCCAAATTCCATCGCGATGGCAATGCTACCTGCATCAGAAAGAGCTGCTCCGCACGGTACTGTGGATAGCTCAACGCAGGGGTAGTCAACGCGGTGCTCTTCGGAGGGGCTATGATGCCTCCCCAGGGTGCCGGGGCTGTTCAGAGTTGAGAGACAGCCGCAGCATCTGAAGGGCAATGCGTTGCCTCCCCGTGACTCAACGTAACAGAAAATGGTCCCGGGCCAAGTTCAAGGGTGTTACTATCAGCGCATAAAGCTCTTAATAACTTGGGACCAGCTTACCTGCAAGATTGCCTTACCCCATACGCCCAATTGACTACTTCAGTCAGAAGAACTGGCGCTGTTACGAGTGCCACATAACACCCATTTCTAAGAACTTTTAGTGCGGCACCACCTACACTTTGGAACTCCCCGCCGATTGATATCAGGCAGGCGGGTTCACTGTGCTCTTTTCGGTGCCTGTTGGAAACACGTTTGCCTAGACGCGCCTACCCAGGTGTTTATTAGAAAGCTGGTGCACGCTTTAATCTGGTTTCAGTGTATTTTCATTCTAAATTTTGGAAGGGTTTTTCTTTAAAATTGATTTGATTTTTCAAATTACAGTTTTACAAACACGTATCCAACATACAACATAAAGGCGAGATTCCACAGAATCTCCTGGACTTCCTTCCTCCCCTTTGTGAGTCCTATCGCTAATCATTTCCTTCTGCATCTTTTATGATGATCCAAATATTTTACCTCTCCATTATATCCAAAATTCACCATTAAACTACAAGTGTTATTCCAATCCTACTAACAACGTTAACTGTTTCCAATGGTTTTTAAGATAATTCACAAATTTTCCCCATTCATTATTAAAATTTTGGTTTTCCCGATTTCTCATTCTTCCAGTCATTTTTGCCATTTCGGCACAACAATCCATCAACTTAATCTGCCATTCTTCTCTGGTCGGGACTTAATCTTCTTTCCCTTCTTGGAAGGTTTTTTTTAATTACTGTTAATTTTTTTATCGGTCATTTCACTGCTTAATCCTTTTTTACACAAACCCCTCTGAATCAAGCAGTGTTATGAATTTTAGAAAAATAATAATAAATAAAATGCATTTTCAATGGCAAGATGTTTCCCAGCTGGGTTTTCTTTTTTAACATAATTTTTGCATTCCGATTTACCAGCATGGGGACTGATTTCCACCTGCCAGCCTTGGGCTGGCAACCTTCCCCCATGCCACAGAACAGGACCCCCATCCCCCTGCAGGCCACGTCTGACAGCTGAGCAGGGCTACTATCCTGTCAATCTCCTGACATCTGAATGACACCCCCCGAGCTGGCTTTGCCTGCACAGTCAATGGCAGGCATGGGCAAACTCGGCCCTCCAGATGTTTTGGGACTACAACACCCATCATCCCTAGCTAACAGGACCAGTGGTCAGGGGTGATGGGAGTTGTAGTCCCAAAACATCTGGAAGGCCGAGTTTGCCCATGCCTGGTCAATGCACAGCAGAGTGTGTGTGTTTCTGTGTGCAACTGATTTAACATGCCAATGCCACTTAACAGCGCAATGATGTGCATCTTCTCTCTCTTTGGCGATCACTCGTAGCCGAGTAAGATGTATAAACACGGTTTTAACAATGAGTCTGTAAGTGACTGTGGAGGCCAATTCTGGATCCACACGTCCTTCCACAGTGGGGACATAGGTTTCCGGGCGGGAGTTGATCACGGTGTGGATTTGCCAAGCGTGCCTTCCTCTTAGCAAGCATACTTACTCTAGGTCCTATCACGTGCAATGAAATGTACGTCCCAATGTGTGTTTTATTATTGTTCCAGTTACAGGTAGGTAGCCGTGTTGGTCTGCCATTGTCAAAACAAAATAAAAAAATAAAAGAATTCCTTCCAGTAGCACCTTAGAGACCAACTGTGGTCGAGAGCCAGTGTGGTGTAGTGGTTAAGAGCAGTGGACTTGTAATCTGGTGAACCGGGTTCGATTCCCTGCTCCTCCACATGCAGCTGCTGGGTGACCTTGGGCTAGTCCCACTTCTCTGAAGTCTCTCAGCCCCACTCACCTCACAGAGTGTTTGTTGTGGGGGAGGAAGGGAAAGGAGGATGTTAGCCGCTTTGAGACTCCTTCGGGTAGTGATAAAGCGGGATATCAAATCCAAACTCTTCTTCTTCTCTTCTTCAACTAAGTTTCTGAAGAAGTGTGCATGCACACGAAAGCTCATACCAAGAACAAACTTAGTTGGTCTCTAAGGTGCTACTGGAAGGAATTCTTTTATTTTTTATTTTATTATTGTTGTTTTACTGATTGATCGATTGGATTTACACTCCCTCACTTTCCTTCAAGGAGCTCAGGGCAGAAATAGGATTGCAAGCCAAGTTTGTCCAGGTGACCTGGTCACCCTAATGTGGGTTTTGTACGTAGGGAAAGCAACTTGCAACTAGACCGAGTGCAGGCAAAAGGAGGGGGAAAGCAAAACGAGTCCCATACCTGTGTTTTCTTGGCTTGCCGTTTCCCAAAAATGCAGGACAGGTCGTCTTCGCTTCGGGAGGAGAGATCTTTTCCTGGGGTGAAACAAAAGAGGCACTGTCATGACACTAGAACTCATGGGCATCCGACACAGCAGAGTGCGGGAGGATTCAGAACAAGGAAAGGACTGTGGAACTCTCTCCCACAGTGATGGCTACCAACTTGGATGGCTTTAAAAGATGACTGCACAAATTGATGGAGGAGAGGACTAGTGAAGGCTACTAGCTGAAGGAGCAGCTGCTCCAGCACTTGCTTTCCTCTTCCCTCCTCATTGTCTTTTCCTCTCGTGTTGTGTCTTATTTGACTGAGAGCCAGCAGACGGGGACTGCCTTAACTTTAACACATGTACAGCGCTTAGAGAATTTTAGTCAAATTGCAAGTGTTAAATAATAGCAATGAATTTTAAGTGTGGCCAGCACTATTGATCTAAGCCATGGGTAGGCAAACTAAGGCCCGGGGGCCGGATCCGGCCCAATCCGCTTCTAAATCCGGCCCACGGATGGTCTGGAAATCAGTGTGTTTTTACATGAGTAGAATGTGTCCTTTTATTTAAAATGCATCTCTGAGTTATTTGTGGGGCATAGGAATTCGTTCATTTTTTTTTTCTTTCCAAAATATAGCCCAGACCCACACAAGGTCTGAGGGACAGTGGACCAGCCCCCTGCTGAAAAAGTTTGCTGACCCCTGATCTAAGCACTGGCAACAACAATGTTCCATTTCCACACCTTTAAATCATGAGTAGGCAACATGGTTACCACCAGAGGAGATAAGACAACAACTCCCATCGTTCCTGACCATCAGCCGTACTGGCAAGGGCTGATGGGAGTTGTAGTCCAGTAACATCTGGAAGGCATCACATTGGCTGCCTCTACTTTATACAGTATCATAATGAATGATACCAATTCAACTGGGTAGTTTCAATGTAATTAACTTCCCATCCACTGATAACTTGATTTCCCTAAGGGAACTCTCAATTTATCTAATGCACACCTCCTTAGCAGAGCTAAATTAGAATGTTGTTAACTGCCTTCAAATCTTTTATCTTCGCATTTAAGCAATTTAAAGGAAATATGTGCTGTTGAGTTGTCTTATAAACACTGAGTTTATTGATAAAAATAATATCCAAGTTAAGCTCTGAGTAAGGTTTAAAGCACATTTAAGTCGCAAAAGCAAAAACCCTTTGCAGCCTACAGGACATATCATGAACAGGGCAGACTTATGCTTACTAAACAGAGGCCAAAACATGCTCTAATGCAGTGATGGCTAACCTTACTCCCATCATCCCTAGCTAACAGGACCAGTGGTCAGGGATGATGGGAGTTGTAGTTCCAAAACATCTGGAGTGTCAAGGTTAGCCATCACTGCTCTAATGAATCCCAACTGATTTTTAAAGCCTGGGAAAATTTCCCAGAAAACAAACAAGCCCCGATTCGACATTTCCCAGGAAGCCCGCATCCCTGATTGCAAGCAGTTGCTGTCTCCAGGAGACGACTCTGGTGATCTGGTTTTGTTCTCCGTTTGCTTTCTCCCTTACCTTTGGCAAATTTCACATAATGAACTCGTTTCCGGGCACTCTTAGATTTCTCCTCCAGGCTAAAGGTTCTTTTCTCCTCCTTCGACGCAGCCTCTGGAAACACAAGCAGAAGTTGCTGTAAGAGGCAAAGACGTGTGCTGCCTTCTGCAGAATCTCACTCGGTTTCTGATCTGAGAGACCCTCCTCACACTTCCTGCTTTCGCAGGGCATTCGCACCAGCTGCTTCAAACCAGGGTGGATAAAAATCAACGATTTTTTTGATTTAAATCGGATTTTTTTTATTTAAATCGGATTTTTAAAATAAAATGCTTTTGGAGAAAAAAATCTTTCTAAATATAGTCTTCTATTTAAGTTACATTGTAGTCCAAAGGCTATTCATCAGGAAATAAGGATTTGTTTTAAGTTTATCAAGTGTGCTAAAACTCAGTCTAAGTTTTTTTTTAAAAAAATGTTTAACCACATCAGTTAACAAACATGGATACATATGCTATCATGTTATTGTTTTAGTTAAATACATTGTTTAAATGGTTATTAAGGAAATGATTATTTTTCTCCTTCCAATAAAGTACAGCAGAAAAGTTGTCCAAATATAAACAGTTAACTTATTAAACCTCACCATAATTTCATAATTATCTGTCTATGTATTTCTAGTAGTATAACCAAATCAGTAATTTTTGATATAACTGTAAAAACTACTCTGAAAATTTATTATTCCAAAAATGAAACCTTCATATGGTTGGAAATATTAAGATTATACCAGCAAGAATGAGTCTTTCTGTAAAAAAAAAAATTAAATCAAGTCTTACTGACTAGTGATTTAAATCAAGCCTTACTGACTAGTGATTTAAATCGTGATTTAAATCAAATCCACCCTGCTTCAAACACACTCCTTCACTGGAGGTTTTTAAACAGAAGTTGAACGGCTGTCAGTCAGGGATTCCTTAGCAGCGATCCCTGCATTGCAGCGGGTTAGACTAGATGAGCCCTGAGAACCCCCCACAATTCTATGATTCCCACATTAACTTCAGCAGCAAAGGGCTTAGCTTCTGCACTGTGCCCCTGGTAAATTCTAGCAGGGATGAAATGGCTGTTCTTTCTTTGATTCACACCAATTCGTTTGTGAGACTGCCCCAAAGCTATAGCAAAACCGTGTGCGCACATCCCCAGCTACAGAGAGTCCTGTGGCGCAGGTATATGTGATTGTTCCCAGCATGAAGAACAACACACACAAGCCATAATTAAAGCTAGACTATTTATTGTAGGAATAGTGCAGAGAGGATCCCTTCTGCCAGCTCAAATAGACAGAGCTGCCATAAAGCCATCTGCCCGGCATCTTGGTCTAGCCAGAAGAGAGACCACAAAGGCTAGGATTACAATAGTGCAGTAATACATAAACATTCCATGTAGGAAAAGATAAGGCAGCTTTCTCACGGTTCAGTGAGACAGGCAAAAGTCAGACCAGCCCTCGCTGCAGCTGTTGCCGCTCGGCTTGGACAAAAATCCTAACAGGCCACCCTTCTGTATATAGCCTGTGGAATTCTATAATTAGTACACCGAGTTGTGCAATAGTTTTTTTTCTTTTTGCTCATCCCAACCCTGCTTCCTGTCTCAGCTATGTGTTGTGTGGTTCAAGGGCTGGTCTAAACTAGTCTATGGGGAAGGGCCATAGCTCTGTGTCAGAGCATCGGCCTTGCATCCATGTCCCGAGTTCAATTCCCGGCATCTCCGGGTAGGGCTGGGGGAGAGACTCGTTGCCTTGGACAGCAGCTGACTGTCAATGTGTAGATAAAACTGAGCAAGATGGACCAACGGCCTGATTCAGTATAAGGCAGCTTCCTATGTTCCTAAAACTCAAGCCTAGGAAGTGAGGCACAACTGAAGTCACTGCCGGGACAACAAAAAAATGGATTCTACATGCCCTAATAGTGGCCAAGAGACTGATACTGATGAACTGGAAGAATATATATGTATGATACCGGTACCATTTAATCAATGGATTGATAATAGGACAACGCTTGCAACTTATGAATGGACTGCTTAGAGATGTAGACTTTTTTTGGATAAATATGGCAACATTTGGAATGAGTTTGTATAGAATGTAGGATATTAACATCTACATAAATATTTAGATAATAACATATCAGTTTATATAAGAATGTATGGGAGTATATTCACTGAATTTTTGTAATTGTTTTTATTTTATTATACAACTTCCCATCTTTTTCTCTTTATTTCTTTAGAATTGATTTTTTTTTAAATGAAATGTTAATATTTTTAAAAAGTTGCTCCCACACACCTTCAGCAATACACACCTCTCATTCTGTTTGGCCAGATTGTGTGTACACTAGTGGCCAAAATTGTGGAAACCTTTTGGGAAAAAAGTGTATTTCTGTGGTTTGATGGCTCATAACACCACTTCTTTGAGGGAGTAATACCATAAAATTATATATCAATGGAAAGATAATTTAATGAAGAATGTGAAGCAACAAAGTTTGTTCAATTATCTATATTCTATCCAAAGTTATAGCCAAATAACCAGAAAAAGGAAGCACAACTTGCTTAGGTTGATATGCAGTAGCTTTCCTTCATTTGAATGTAGCCAATGAGCGTGAGTGTTTAGAGAGCCAATCAGGTGTTAAAAGGTAAAGGTAAAGGGACCCCTGACCATTAGGTCCAGTCGTGTCCGACTCTGGGGTTGCGGCGCTCATCTCGCTTTATTGGCCGAGAGCTGGCGTACAGCTTCCGGGTCAACGCACGGAAACGCCGTTTACCTTCCCGCCAGAGCGGTTCCTATTTATCTACTTGCAATTTGACGTGCTTTCGAACTGCTAGGTGGGCAGGAGCTGGGACCGAGCAACGGGAGCTCACCCTGTCGCAGGGAATCGAACCGCCGACCTTCTGATCGGCAAGCCCAAGAGGCTCAGTGGTTTAACCCACAGCGCCACCTGGGTCCAATCAGGTGTTATGAGCCATCAAACCTCGAAAATACAATTCTTCCAAAAGGTTTCCACAATTCTGGCCACTAGTGTAGTTTGTGGTTTCAATTTTAATCACACAAGTGGCAGCAGTGCCCTCGTGTGGCCAAGGATTGCATAGCATACATTTATTTGGTAGCTGATTCAATGGGAACAATTCACAGAGCCCTTTCATAGCTCACTTCTGTACCTGGGGTGTCTTGTCCGTGGCAGTTGTTCAGCTCTGCCAGAAGCTGGTTGAAGTCATCCTGATGGGCGATCCAGTTGTCCTGCAAAATATCACACAAGAGGGTCACCAGTCTTTGTGGGTTCAGTTTTCCTTGCAAACCAGGAAAACTGTTGTGGGCACCACACGGACTCACAACCAAACACACATCACAACCTAATCCACTGGCTACAATATGTCTCTCTTAAGCCTTTTTTTTTGGGGGGGGGGGAGAGGGAACCCTATAAGCACCAGAGAAGGCCTCTGGTACAGGACTGCTTCCATGTACCAGGCTGGCAGACATGACTAACAAAGTAATTGGAGCCCTGTTTGATCAGGCTAATGGTGATCTGGTCTAGCATCCCATTCTCACAATGGCAAAGCAGGTGCCCCAAAGGGAAACCCACAACTAGGACCCGAGCACAAGAGTAACTCTCCCCTCCTGTGGTTTCCAGCAACTGGTATTCAGGAGTGTTGCTGCCTCTATTGTGGAAGGCAACACGTAGACCAATAAACGATAAAGGCACTAATTCATTCAACATAACAAACACATAATAACATCAGAATCTCCAAAGATAAAGTGCGTAATATAGTCTTTTTAGCAACAACTGCAATAATATTCTTCTGGCAATTCAGTAAAAAGTCTTTAGATGCACGTCCATATACGTAGATACATGTGGAATGGTTTATGACCACTGCTCCATAGAAGTCTATTTTTTTCACTGAAGTGCTACTGCTGAGGAAGATTCATTCGAAACAGTGCTATTATCCGGATCACTGTCCTTTCGATCGCCTTGGCACCATTCCACGTGTATCTACGTATATCGACGTGCATCTAAAGACTTTTTACTGAATTGCCAGAAGAATATTATTGCAGTTGTTGCTAAAAACTGCTAGGTTGGCAGGAGCAGGGACCAAGCAACGGGAGCAAATGACTGCAAACCATGGTTGGTCAACTGAGATATCACACCAAGCGATAGTTCCTTAATTGCAACCTTGGCTTGGTATGATGCTGGAAAAGAGTTGTCGTCTAGTTGCTAAAATGACAAGTGATCTAATTCAATTCCAAACGACAGACTGCACTCGCACAAAAATCCAAACTATTCTGTGCAAACCCAAAACAAGAACTAGTCAAAGTCACTTTCTGTGAACTTTAAATACAAATCAAGCCCATCTGAATATCTGCTCATTTTACAGGGTTGATTCCCCTTCTGCAAACCCTGAGGATCTGGAGCTCTGCAGAGAATGGAAAACTCGCAATATGAATTCCAAGATAGGCAGATAAATGAGAATTTGAATGCTTGTGCCTGATTTGAGCAGATGTAGACCTCATTTTCATTCACTCCACCCACCTCTTGGTTGGTGGCTGCTCCTAAGCCCAGAGTGTTGTTCTTCAGTTGGACCTTGACGTGTTCGGTGTTGCCTTGCTCCTGAGCTCCAAGCCCCTGGCAGAAAGAGAAGCAGAGTAATGAAATCAGCCGAGGGAGGCTGAAGCACCTTGCAAATTATTTTATTTGTCTTAAAAGGTTTCCAACTTGCATTTCAATGGTGTGCCTTCCAAGGTGGCATACAACAGGTTGCAAATGATAACAACACCACACCCCGATCTCTCTCTCTCTCTCTCTCTCTCTCTCTCTCTCACACACACACACACACACACACATCAACCAGCAGCCCTCCTTCCTCCCATGGGAGCTGAGAGTAGTGAACAGTTTAAAAATGCAATATAAAAAATGCATTTCTAAAGTCATAAACACAAAGCAATGACAGCTGCTGAAATTTCATTAAACCTGTGTGTGTGCGCGCGTGCGTGTGCCAGAGCAAGGAAAGAACAGTTCACCAGTTTGTGTTACCTGTTTAGCAGGTGAATGCCACAAACACAATTTCTATCTGAGGAGCTGGAAGGCTAGGGAACGGAAGGCTGCAAGTGGCTTGGCTGGGAACTGATCAGGTGGTCAGTCACATCTCGGTGACTGGCTCTCAGGGTAACCCCTTCTCCTTACGACAGAAGCGTTGTCCATTTCAGCACACATCTCCTTCTGGCTCGCACAAGGCAGATACACACCTCTGAACCGTTCCATTTTTTTTTTTGTTGCTACGCAGACTTACTTTGCCTTTTGACCACCCCATTTTTTCCAACATCTTTTGGCCAAATTTAGATTCATCTTTACTCCAAGCGCTGTTCCGGGGATCCACAGACCACTTCTGCTTCCTGCGTGCTGAGAAAAGAGAGAGAGAGAGAGAAAGCTAATTTAAGCCCCCAAGGTTGGAAAAGAAATTTTCCCTCTGGCTTGCTCTTCCCTCTCCCCTCCTGGCCAGGTCTGGCTTCTTTAAGGACACTGACAGAACATTCTCCTTCCATGAAGCCCTTCCACTAACTGCCTCTAGGCTTTTAAATTCACACAGGGGCCAGGGCACTGCAGAGCAAACGAATACACACAGTAAGAATAGGCAGCAGCGCCTCTTACAAGACGTGGCAATGACCGCCAGTTGACGTGTCCAGAAGAACAGAACCCACAACAGGCATGGGGCGCTCCTATTCAGCTTGCCAGCAAGTCAGGAATTTTTTTTAAATTATAGGGATCTTCTTAAACCAGACTCGTAAACCTCAGAGCAGTGTACATAAAAACGCAGGTCAAAAAACACAGGCCTCAAGGAGCCATTTTCCCCTTGTTTCCCAGTTTCCTTCTAACATATGCCTTGGAAGTTGGGCTGCCACCTTTGTTCTGGCAAAATACAGGACAGGGCGGGGGGAGGGGGAGAGGAGTTGGTGAACTATTTTTAATTTTTATTTTCCCCCAGTCTGGTGCTGAAGTGACTCCAAAGCAATCCATTGCAATCTCACAGGTTGGCCCCTTTGGAATTTGTCACATGCGCATGAATGTCTAAATCTTGCCTCTGCTTGGCTACCCAGGGCTACATGACCTTTCACGAGTGACCAGGGTGGATAAAAAAATCAATGTTATTAAGGAAATGATTATTTTTCTCCTTCCAATAAAGTACAGCAGAAAAGTTGTCCAAATATAAACAGTTAACTTATTAAACCTCACAATAATTTCATAATTATCTGTCAATGTTTTTCTAATAGTATAACCAAATAAGTAATTTTTGTAAATATTAATATTACACCGGCAAGAATGAGTCTTTCTGTAAAAAAAATCTTTTAAACCAAGCCTTACTGACTAGTGATTTAAATCAAGTCTTACTGACTAGTGATTTAAATCGTGATTTAAATCGATTTGATTTAAATCAAATCCACCCTGCGCGTGGCCCTTTCAAACACAGGCATTGGAAGAGGATCCCTAACCTGGCAGAGAGCGGGGTGGGGGACCTGAAATACAGGTCAAAAATCCAGGACGCGCTGCATTCTACATTGAAATACGGGGCAGTCCTGAGTTATGCAGAGCAGGCGGCAACCCTTCTTGGAAGCGGGGTCCCCGGAGGCATCTGGCTGTCCTCGGTCGGGAGCAGGAAACTGGGGCTGAGCGGGACCTTTTGGGTGGGCGGGGTGGGGTGGGCGGAAGCCGGGCCCAGCGGGGCTCTCCTGGCGTGACGGGGCCCCGCCAGCGGCCGGGAGACGGATAGCGGACCCCCGCCGCGCCTTCATTCCTTTCCCTTCCGTCCTTCCAGCCGGTTTCATACTCACGTTCTGCCAGCATCGCCATCTTGGGGGAAGGGGGCCTCCCAGCGAGGCTGGCGCGCGGTGATGACGACCATGCCGCCGCCGCCGCCCTCTTGGTTTGGGGCCTAGCTCCTGCCAGGCGCGCCTCGCGGCCGTCTAAAATGGGCGCCTGATTGGAATAAAGCGGAGGAAGGAAGAACTAGGGAGCCGCTAAGCTTAACCAGAGCCGCCCGGCGGGGGTGGGTGGGTGGCGGGAAGGAGGGATGGGAGAGGGCGGCGGCTCTTACGCCCTCGCTGTTGCGCGGAGCAGGCAGTAGCGTAGACGGCCGCAGCGTTAGGCGAGGGCTGCGGTGTTTCAAAGCGGCTGCTGCTCAACAGGCTGGAGTTCAACCGGGCTGATCTTTACCTGTTGGATTTCTCTTCTTCCCCCAGCTGCGCTGCTAACATTCAGCGGGCGGTGCTTCGCTTCCATCGCTGCACCTCCATGCAAGAGCTTATCTCTTGGCTCGCTCTCAGCCATGCAGCTGGAAATCCAACTGGTGAAGCTCGCACTTTCACCAAAGCCTCGCCTCCCCGGTAGCTCCTAGGCCAATCTCGTTGGCCACCGTTGCAGTCAGGATGAAGGGCACTAGATGGGATTTATTATATTATTATTATTATTAATATTAATTGTTGTTGTTGTTGTTGTTATTTTCTTAGTCGTTTTATCTTGCCCAAGGCAACCCAGGACGTATTACAAACAAACAAACAAGCAGCATTCTACTGATCCAGGAGGGTTAATCTGCTGCTCCTAATCCATCAATCGCTTCCTTGAAAAGCAGCACACAAATCTATTGGCCAAGTAAATAAAAGCAGCTTGGTGGAGAGGAAAACGTAGAATTTGAAACAGGGGTAAGCAATCGGTGGCCCAAAGTCCAATCGTGAGCCATCACCAGCCCTGCTTTGCCACCAAAGTGTTTTTGCCTGTCTGGAATGTGTCATTGTACTCTGAATATCCCTTTTGCTTGCCTGGTTGGAGGTCAGAGGTGTGAGGTATCTGTAGCATAGCCTAATGTACAAAGGTAAGATTTCAGTTACAGGTAGGTAGCCGTGTTGGTCTGTCATAGTCAAAACAAAATAAAATAAAATAAAAAATTCATTCCAGTAGCACCTTAGAGACCAACTAAGTTTGTTCTTGGTATGAGCTTTCGTGTGCATGCACACTTCTTCAGATACACTGAAACAGAAGTCACCAGACCCTTATATATAGTGGGAGGGGTATTACTCAGAAGGGTGGTGGGAATGGGTGCTAGGCTGATGGTTGTGGTAAACCTGTTGACGACTCTTAAGGACTGCAATTAGTCTTACAGGAAAAAGCAAGGGGTGAGAAGGTTAAAAATAGCTTAGTCATGTATAATGAGATAAGAATCCAATGTCTTTGTTCAGACCAGGTCTCTCCATGGTTTTAAGCTTGGTAATGAGTTGCAATTCAGCAACTTCTCTTTCCAGTCTATTTCTGAAATTCCTTTGCAATAAGACAGCTACTTTGAGAATGGAATGTCCTGGGAGATTGAAGTGTTGACATTCATTGCTGTACCCACTTTTGCTTTCCGCTTTGCCATCCACCCACACGTGACCCCGGAATGTTTCCCAGGAGGCGGGAAAGGGTTTGAAAGTGACCACAGCATATTAGCAGATCATTTTAGCATTTAGCCCAGGGGTCAGCAAACTTTTTAAGCAGGGGGCCGGTCCACTGTCCCTCAGACCTTGTGGGGGGCTGGACTATATTGGGGGGGGGATGAATGAATTCCTATGCCTCACAAATAACCCAGAGATGCATTTTAAATAAAAGGACACATTCTACTCATGTAAAAACACACTGATTCCTGGACAATCCGTGGGCTGTATTTAGAAGGCGATTGGGCCGGATCCAGCCTCCGGGCCTTAGTTTGCCTACCCATGATTTAGCCACACCTCAGGTGGAATGGAGGCAGAGGGGATCTCCTTCACACACCTTGGATTGGGAGAGAGGGTACGCGTGATAGCCAGGAAAAACGAATCATGGTGATGGCAGCCAGATCCCTAGCCAGGCTGGCAAAATGCGAGCAGTATTTACCAGTACAGTCTCGGTTGCTCATCTCCTACATCTTGCAGTCTCTCCTCTGTAGATGCTGCAAACCTTCCAATTTTCCCTGTGGCCTTTTCTGCATGACATCTCTTCTTTCAGGTCAGTGCTGTGCAGCTCTTGGATCACTGATTGGCTGGATCAGAAAATTCCTGTGCAGCGTTCCCCGCCTCCTGGTACTGGTTTGCTTCTAACCATTCCAGCTGCATCCGCTTCAGAGACCTTTGGACAAGTGGCATTTCCTAGCACGAATTATTTGTGTGGGTGCGTGTTCCCTGACATCTTATGATTTAGAGAGCTCCCTATGAGTGTATAAGCAGTGAGCCCACATCCTTGCATTGTGCGATGAGTAAATGCTCACGAGTTCTGTGGAACTATTAAGAGAACTGGAGAACTAAAGGTAAATTGGTGCTCTCTGCTACAATCCTAACACCACAGACCCTCCAAGTGTCCCTATTTTCCAGGGACAGTTTGGGATTTATAGAAGCCATCCCAGTTTCTGATTTGATCCTGGAATGTCCTACTTTTCCATAGAAAAAACGTTGGTTGGTTGGATGGAGTTATGCGACCCCTGAGCCAAGGACGTAACTACACAATAAGTAACTACACAACTTTTAGAGGAAATCTGAAGGCAGCCCTGTATTAGAGCTGGGCGATAACTGGTTTTCAGTATCGCGATATATCACCAGCTAAACATCGCGATATATCGATATAGCATGATATCTGAAATAGAGAAGGAGCTACGCAGAGGCGAACAGGACAATGTCTTGGCAACTGCTACTCCTTAAGGGTCTAAAACGGATAAATGATGATATTATCAATCACCTCATGGTCACTTTCAGCAGCAGGCAAGCCAAAATGAATCCAAATGAGACTTTAATATATATAATGTTTATTAAATTTTCTGTTTTACAATTTGAAATATTCATTTAAACATCCTTAAAATATCAATGACTTCCTTTCTTCTCTTTCCATGGTTCATTTTGCATATCTTAAATCCCTGCATATTTTATATAAACTAAACCATTCAGTACTGTATTCCATTACGTATTACATCTCTCAAAACTTATTTACACTGTTGAATTTATCTTACTGCTGCCAATGTTTTCAAGTGTACACAATTTCCCCCATATATTCAATAAACATTTTCCTTTAAAAACATTTTTATTGAATTTTACAATTTAATATTCAACCATATAACACAATATAACATTTATCACACACACACACATGTCTATAAAATCCCCCCTCCCCATGACTTCCCTCAACTTCCCATTCTGGTTCTTAAAATATTTACTACTTCTGCTTAATTGTTGTCTTATTTTTATGATCTTACATCTAAATGCTCTTATTTCTGTATCAATTTTATACCAAATTTTCTTTCACAGTTACTTCTTACCCTCAATTGCATCTCATATTATTGTTTCTTAACCTTTGAACTTGTTTTCTTAGTTGTAAGTGCTTAATCAAACCCTGCTTATAAGTCCATTTCTTTACAGTATTTCTGTAGGTAGAACATGAAGGGTTCCCAGTCTTTTTAAAAATATTCATTGTCATTGTCTCTGATTCTTCCCATAAGTTTTGCCATTTCTGCATATTCCATAAGCTTGGCTTGTCATTCTTCTTTCGTTCATATCTTGTCGTCTTTCCATTTGGGGGCTAGGAGAATCCTAGCCGCTCAATATTTTCCAAACTTCTCTAAACGTATGTTCTTCTTGATCTCTTATTCTGTATGTTATGTCTGCAAGCTGCACATATTCTGTCAGCTTAAGCTATAATAATAATAAAAATAAAAATAAAATAATAATTTATTATTTATGCCCCGCCCATCTGGCTGGGTTTCCCCAGCCACTCTGGGCGGCTTCCAACAAAATATTAAAATACAATAGTCTATTAAACATTAGAAGCTTCCCTAAACGGGGCTGCCTTCAGATGTCTTCTAAAAGTCTGGTAGTTGTTTTTCTCTTTGACATCTGGTGGAGAGGCATTCCACAGAGTGGGTGCCACTACCGAGAAGGCCCTCTTCCAATCAAATGAGACTTTTGGTTTTGGGATTGGCTAACCGAGATATTCAGGACAGTCCAAAGTACAGTGATGAGTTATAGTGAATACAAACAATCTGGGACTGCCAGCAAGCCTGCTAGGCGGCAGAAAGCGGCAGTAGCAATGGGGGGTGGGGTGGGTGGGGGGAGAGAAGCAGCGGCAGCCTGGTCGCAGTGGCACAAAAATCAGCAGCCACGAGGCCTCGCAGGTGGCCACTACTATTGCCGCCATCTTCCATCGCCACCGCAAGGCCTCGCAGGATACTGCTACTGTTGACACGAGTCAACAGTGTGATGCAGCAGCTAAAAAAGCCAATGCAATTCTGGGCTGCATCAATAGGAGTATAGCATCTAGATAAAGAGAAGTAATAGTACCACTGTATTCCGCTCTGGTCAGACCTCACCTGGAATATTGTGTCCAGTTCTGGGCACCACAGTTCAAGAAGGATACTGACAAGCTGGAACGTGTCCAGAGGAGGGCAACCAAAATGGTCAAAGGCCTGGAAACGATGCCTTCTGAGGAACAGCTTAGGGAGCTGGGTATGTTTAGCCTGGAGAAGAGAAGGTTAAGGGGTGATATGATAGCCATGTTCAAATATATAAAAGGATGTCATATAGAGGAGGGAGGAAGGTTGTTTTCTGCTGCTCCAGAGAAGTGGACATGGAGCAATGGATTCAAACTACAAGAAAGAAGATTCCACCTAAACATTAGGAAGAACTTCCTGACAGTAAGAGCTGTTCGACAGTGGAATTTGCTGCCAAGGAGTGTGGTCTCCTTCTTTGGAGGTCTTTAAGCAGAGGTCTTTAAGCAGACCACCTGTCAGGAATGCTTTGATGGTGTTTCCTGCTTGGCAGGGGGTTGGACTGGATGGCCCTTGTGGTCTCTTCCAACTCTATGATTCTATGATTCTACTGCCGTCACCTCCTATCACTGCTGTGCGTCCCCGCAGGCCTCTGTCGTGAGGACTCTCAGGCCACTGCCGCTTCTGCTGCCAAATCCTGTTGCCACTGCAAGGCCTCATAGGCCACTGCCGTTATTGTTGCCACTTCGAGTTGCCGCTGTAAGGTTTCTCAGCCTGCTGCCACTGCCTTCACTCCTTCACTGCCACGAGGACTCGCAGGCCGCCGCTGATTGCGCCACCACCACGAGGCCTTGCAGGTTGCTGCCGCTACTGCCGACACGTACCGCGGTCATGGCAAGCTGTTTCTGCCACTGCTGCTTGTGCCACCTAGCAGGCCTACTGGCAGTCTGGCAGTCCCTGATTATTTGTATTCACTACGACCTATCACCATACTTGTGACGCGGGTGGCGCTGTGGGTTAAACCACAGAGCCTAGGGCTTGCCAATCAGAAGGTCAGAGGTTCGAATCCCCGCGACGGGGTGAGCTCCCGTTGCTTGGTCCCAGCTCCTGCCAACCTAGCAGTTTGAAAGCACGTCAAAGTGCAAGTAGATAAATAGGTACCGCTCCGGCGGGAAGGTAAACGGCGTTTCTGTGCGCTGCTCTGGTTCACCAGAAGCAGCTTAGTCATGCTGGCCACATGACCTGGAAGCTGTACGCCGGCTCCCTTGGCCAATAATGCGAGATGAGTGCCGCAACCCCAGAGTCGGTCACGACTGGACCTAATGGTCAGGGGTCCCTTTACCTTTACCTATCACCATACTTTGGATTGTCCTGAATACCACCATTTGGTAGCCAAGCCCAAAACCCAAAGTCCTGTTGGGATGCATTTTGGCTTGCCTGCTGATGAAACTGAGTGTGTGATGATTGATAATATTGTCATTTATCTGTTTTAGACCCCATGTACTGTAGTAGCAGTTGCCAGGACATTGTCCTGTTCCCCTCTGTATAGTTCCATCCTTATTTCAGGCATTGTGGCAGATTGCAATGTGTAGCTGGTGATCATTTTGCAAATCCACACTGTGATCAACTGCCACCCGGAAACCAATGTCCCCCATTGTGGAAGATATTGCAGTGTTTAGCTGGTGATATTGTGAGGTTTTAGCTGCTGATAACATTGCAGTGTTTAGCTGGTGAGTTATCATGATGTTCAGCTGGTGAGTTTTCATGATGTTTAGCTGGTGAGTTATTGCAATGTTGAAAACCAGATATCGCCTAGCCCTTACACACATCATGATTCACAATATAGTGCCAGCTCAGATATTATGAAACAATTATCATGATGTGAACTTCAAACCAGTTTTGGACGATATATTGATATATCGCCCAGTGCTACCCTGTATAGGAAAGTTTTTTTAAAAAATGTTTAAGGTTTTATTATGTTTTTATATGTTGGAAGCCACCCAGAGTGGCTGGGGTAAACCAGTCAGATGGGCAGGGTAGAAATAAAAAATATCATTATGGAATAGTCTGACCCTATTTTCACTGGAGAAATGTTGGAGGGTATGACATCAGAATGAGGAAAAGAAGACCTTCATGGCTCGATAAAAACATGAATTCATTGTACGCCCAACTGTGGGAAAAGGCAAATCCTGCAGTAAGGATTTCAGCTGGGGAAGGAACTGAAAACTACTGTTATCACAGTGCCCTTATGCAACACCATTGTGTGACTACACTTGGGCTGCCAGCTACGCTTCTGATCACCCCATCTCAAAACAGAAATTGTGGAGCTGGAAAAGGTACGGAAAAGGACAACCAGAATTATCAGGGTGATTTATTTATTTTTAGTTTAGAAAAGTGAATCAGAGGAGGACCTGATAGAGGGGCATAAAATTATGCATTGTGTAAAGCAATTGGAATGGGACTATAAAGAAGGCTGATCGCCGAAGAATTGATGCTTTTGAATTATGGTGCTGGAGGAGACTCTTGAGAGTCCCATGGACTGCAAGAAGATTCAAACCTATCCATTCTGAAGGAAATCAGCCCTGAGTGCTCACTGGAAGGACAGATCCTGAAGCTGAGGCTCCAAGACTTTGGCCACCTCATGAGAAGAGAAGACTCCCTGGGAAAGACCCTGATGTTGGGAAAGATGGAGGGCACAAGGAGAAGGGGACGACAGAGGACGAGATGGTTGGACAGTGTTCTCGAAGCTACCAACATGAGTCTGACCAAACTGCGGGAGGCAGTGGAAGACAGGAGTGTCTGGCGTGCTCTGGTCCATGGGGGTCACAAAGAGTCGGACACGACTAAACGACTAGACAACAACAACAAAACAATTGGATAGTGGGAAACGTTTCTCCCTTTTTCGTGATACCAGAACTCAGGACTATTCAATAAAGCTGAGTGTTGCATGATTCAGAATTGACAAAAAAAAAGTACTTTCCCCCACAGTGTTTTAGTTAAACCATCTGTTCCAACAAGAGGTAGTGATGGCCACCAGTTTAGCTTAAAAAGGGTGTTAGTTCATGGAGGATAAGGCTCTCAGTGGCTGCTAAACACTACTACTACTAATTTTATTATCTGTATTCTGCCCATCTGACTGGGTTGCCCCAGCTACTCTGGGCGGTTTCCAACAAAATCCACTTTACAGTAAAACACCGAACATCAAGAACTTCCCTATACAGGGCTGCCTTCAGATGTCTTCTAAAAATTGTATTGTTGTTTAGCTCCCTGACATCTGATGGAAGGGCGTTCTACATTATTATTAATACAAACGCTAAGTGTGTTTATTAGGAGACATTTGCATTGAAATGCTTATGAATTTTCACGAGATTGTTAAGTCTTTGAGGCAAAATGCTACAGAAATGTAGAGAACTGAATTTGAGACAGGGAAAATGAGAAGCAGAAATTTACAGATTCATTCCTCCCTCTTGGTTAATATCCTTTTTTTCCCTTACCTGCAAGAACTTGTTCCCATCTGAGGCTTGTGAAGCTTATCAGCATTCACGGGAAGAAACAGGTGGAGAGAAATAATCAGCCACACACAATGATATTATTAAAATGAACTGTTTATATTATCTCAGTTGAGTCAATACAGTATAATGTATTAAAATGGAAAGGTACAAAATTGAAATAAATACTTTCTGAGTCATGTATAAATCTTTTGTCAAGATGACATTTTGTTTTTTTGTGTTTTTTGTGTTTGTTTCTTTTTTTCATCAGTACATGTTTCAATAAAACATTTAAAATGACATTTAAAGTATCATCTAAAATATGGTTTGTGGAAGAAGAGACGCTCAACTCAGACAGATTTTGGCTTGTTTTGGTATGAGATCTTGACATAATCTTGGTTCCCCAAAACCACGTAAATGGTGGTAAAATATTAAATGCTTTAACTCATTTTAAAAAAATAAACAGGCTTTACCAAATCCCCTCTGATCCTTAACTCAACCACTCTCCTGTGTATTCTGCCACTTAACGATATATACATTCATTAGTGTCCAAGGGAAGACAGCCACTGACTTTCATTGAAAATAACTTGGTGGAGAGCAGAAAAAAAGATAAAACCTAATGAACATTATGAAGCTGATGACAACAATTCACACTTTGCATTTTTTTAAAAGGACTAGTCTCGGCAGTGCAGAAAAAGAAATTAAAAGAAAATTAAAACACCTTACACATGGAACAGGGAAAGAGGCAATTATGGAAGTCAAGGTCTGAAGCAAGAAGCTATAGTTAGCTAAACAGAGTGGATTATTTGTTTATTTGTTTATTTAAATCAAATGAAAGAAGACTCTACCCAGTCAAAAGCTTTCCCCCCAGCCTAATTGTCGTGTTGTTGTGATTTTTTGGGGGGTGGGGGGGACAAGGGGGCTACAGCTAGGAGAGAAGAGTTGCAACATATGTGTGGTGTCCACAATTATTCATCCAGTTTGGGGTTCCCTAGGCCCAAAATGGTTGGCAACCCCTGACCATGGAAAACAATTGTTGGAATCCAGGATTAGTTAGTGGCTCTTAGTTCCCAATGAAATCAGCGGGACTTCGGTAAAGTCAGAGCTAACTTCTGTTGATTTTAGGGGGAGGCTATGTTAAATGAATTAAAATGAACATGAGTTTGGCCAAACTGCGAGAGGCAGTGAAGGATAGGCGTGCCTGGCGTGCTCTAGTCCATGGGGTCACGAAGAGTCGGACACGACTGAACAACAACAAATGTTAAATGAATTAGTCTGAGTAATTTGACAATGGAATCAATTCTGACAAGTGGTGGTGGGCTCTAACTCCCTGGAGGCCACCAGGGATTGGTGCATTGATGTTGAACTAGATGACCTTGAAAACCCTTCCAATTTTATGATTCTCACCTGGATCTAACCCAATGGTTCTTACCTCCAAGCAATGAGTGAGAGATCAAGTGAGGTCATCCTGTGGGTGCCACATACCCCAGAGGTCCATTTAGCAAGTCCCTAAGGTATTAGCATTGTAGCAAACCTACACTTTGGGATACACTTCCCCCTAGAAATTAGTATGGCACTAACAATTTGTTCTCTTAGGTGCCCCATTAAGACTTATTTTTTAAAAAAGCAATATTTTTCCCCACCAGCTTTTTTCAAGGTAGTGCTATTGGATAAATATTGTTCAGGCTGGTTTTACAAAGCATTTTTATAGCTTAGACTTCACATTTTGTATTTATTCATTTTGTGCACCACCGCAAATATTTTCAAGTTATGGGCCTTTTAAAAAATTCTTAAAAGAAAATAGATAACGCATTTTGGATTGAGGTTACAGATGTGGAGGACAACTTTCACACCAACCTCTATCAGAGCTTTTTCTGTTTCCCTAAATAAGACCACAAACCTATTTGTATCAGAGAAGGCATTCATATGACCATGTACCTATCTATGGGCATTTCTCATGGGATGTAGCAGAAAAACCGGGTTTGTTCCTGAGAGTGAACTTGACTATACCTGTTTGATATGAATTTCCAAACCTGCATTTGTCTCACTCACCTGACATTTTAGATGTGCATTTATCTACCTGCATGTTCCAATAATGGACAAAGTTTAGGGTCAGCTCAGATGCTGTTGTGTCTGTTGTTTTCCAGCATATTGTAGGGTATGTGAGTACAGAAGTGTACTGTATTTCTGACTCCCTGTATTTTTATGTTTCATATTTAAATGCATTCTGAAAACATCTCAACAACACATCCCATTACTGCAATAACTTGTTTTACACACTAATAATAGAAAATTAGCAGCCCCCCCAATCTTACTCCATGCTGGGTGACAGCCAGAGACTGCAGCGTTTATTTTTTTAAGAGCTTGTACACCATGATGTGACTTATTATTATGATGTGAGCCATAAGTAAGGGCAAGGCTTTTTTTTCAGGCAGAACTCACTGGAACTCACCATTGCCATTATAAGACAACAAGGGAAGCAGTGATGGTGAGTTCTGGTACCTCTTTTCCAGAAAAATAGCACTGAGTAGGGAAATCCATCTAAGCGGCCTGAGGGAAAACTCAAATCTGAAATGAGTGGAAAATAATACTGGCCTATCTTACAGGGCTTCTGTATGAACTACTGGTTGGGCATTCGGAACAGTCATTATTATTATTTATCTTGCAGGATTGAAGCTCAGCAACCGCTTAACCGCACCACACCTTTGGTAGATGCAGCATGGAACTGCTCCAGTTACCTGAATTTCACCAGGGGCCGGCATGAAATAAAGCTTTTTTCAACTCTTGTTAGTGGTTGTAGAACTGTTTATGATATGTAGAGCTGGCTACCCTGTAGATCTGGGAAAGACAAGAGGTGCCATTGTGGAGGAAGCAGTTTAAACAGGGAGGTTGCAATCTGCTGTCCATGGTCCTGAAACTAGTAAGCTACGTAACTCTTTCCCAGCTGTGGCAAAAGCACATTTTCCATAAACTAACTGGAAAAGAGGCACACCAGTTACAGGACTTCAGAGAGACTCGCCTGCTGCCCTTGCTACAGTCCTTTGGCAGCAGATGAAGAGCCTTTTACTGTATTATCTTACAGAACTTTTAGTGCTAGTTAATGCTGTTTTACATGGTTTGCCTGTTTGCTGTGGGCGATTGTGTGTTCCTTGTTTGTTTTAATTTCCTTTGTGGCTCATAAATTAACACTAGAATGTTAGCTATTGGGCAGTATACAATGTTGTCAAAATAAATGAATTCACCTTTCTTCCTCCCTATCACAAAGAGATGTCTCTGAAAAGACAGAACGTTCCTTATAGAGCATCTCTCATAGATGAGCTTGTAAAGTGTATTATCGTGTGGCCTTCTAAGATGATTCCAGCAGAGGGAACGTCTCCTGAAAGTTCCACAATAGAGCTGTATTATCATATCTATCTATCTATCTATCTATCTATCTATCTATCTATCTATCTATCTATCATTTCCAACCTTCCCAATCTTCTCATGCTTGTTGGGATACAACAGGACTATAGGGGAAGATCACATAATCTGCATGCTGGAGGATCAGGGATCAATAGCTGTAGGAGAAGAATGCAGAGCAGCAGCAGCAGCAGCCACCCAATGTCTTTTCCAGCCCCAAACTGGTTTTTGAACCTTCATTGACATAAAAAGCTGAGGAGGTCCAGAAAGCACCAGTAATTGTTGTGAGTAGCCAGCCACCTTCTAGCAATCATGATGGAAGAAAAATGACCAGGGAGCTGGGAAGGAACCAGAGATAGACTTCCTTCATTACAGGGAACCAGGCAGAAGGGCCTTCTCAGTAGTGTGGAACGCCAACCCATCAGATGTCAAGGAAATAAACAACTATCTGACTTTTAGAAGACATCTGAAGGCAGCCCTGTTTAGGGAAGTTTTTAATGTTGGATTGTATTTTTAATATTGTGTTCCCCAGAGTGGCTGGGGAAACCCAGCCAGATGGGCGGGGTATAAATAATAAATTATTATTATTATTATTATTATTATTATTATTATTATTATTATTATTATTATTTGTTCCTTCCCTGAAATCCCTGCAAGCATTCCATTTTAGGCCTTGGGGATTCTTTATGCTCCTGCACCACTTTCACTTCCTCCTTGAGGGAAAGTTGTAACTCAGTGGTAGAGGAGCTGCCTTGAATGGAGGTCCCAGGGAGGTCCCAGGTTCATTCCCTGGTGTCTTCAGGTGAGAAAAACTCCTTTTCTGAAACCACGGAGAGCCTCTGCCAGTAACTGTGGACCATAATGAGCAAGATGGGCCAATGGTCTGATTTGGTAGAAGGCAGAATCCTATGTCCCTAGCCTCAGCGTCATTCAACTTTAGATAGTGCATGTGAGTCAGAGAGTTTAAACTATTCTGATCTCAGGAGACCATGTTATGATGAACACACTTCATTCTCTACTATATTATTGTGAATCAAGAGAGTTACATTAGTGCCATGATCTTTTATCTCTGATTATATAGGAAACTGCCTTAGCCTGAGTCAGACTGAGCTTTTACATTCTCTGCTTTATCTGTGATATTTTATGCTGCTTTTAAACATCCTTGTCCTCCCCTCAATCAATTGTTTTACTATTCATTTTACTCAGTAAGTCATTGTTTTATTAACTGTCCACCTTTTGGGATCCCCTGCAGTTTTTATAAATATTTTGTTGATTCAGGAAAGCAACCTTTGAAGGAACTATCTTAGGGTAGGTACTCTGATCATGTAAACCAGCCCTTGGAGAGAACCCCAGGAATTCACCCCAGGGCCAGATCATTACCCTTATATCTTGGATCAGTGTTAAAATCTGGCAATCCCTGCACTGCCATTAAAAAAAACAACTTTTGGAAAACAATTTACCCATCAAAGACGCTTCTTAGGAACCCCTGGAATTACAGCTTTCCTTGGATTACAGATAACTTTTAGCTGAACTCCTAAGATGATTTTTTTGTTTTTGTTTTATGGATGTAGTTTTATTGCTACCTTTATGCTGTTCCCTGCAATGACATTTGTTTCTTAATATTGACATTATAGAATTATCTGCGATTGAAACCAGTTGGCTAAAACCAGGGATTATTTGGGATTGAAGACAATTCTGTGGTGTTTCAACAAATTTAAAACTGCCTTCCATTTGTGGCTTAGACACAGACTCTTTTCAATTGGTGCAGTCACAAAGGTTCCTGGTAGAGTGGTGTGATAATTCTGAAAAACCCAAGGTTTTAAAGTGGATTTGGGGAGTCTACATCTCCAGCACTTGACACAAAGTATGTGTGTCTGTTTGCACCAGCAAGGGCCCCATTTTTGGCATATTAAATACTGAAGCAAGTTCTGATACCTTCTGGCTCCGGAATAAAACATCAATCTCATAGAGTCTTGGTTCTGGCCAGGAGAGCTACTGGAGTGTCAGAATTAGTTCTCAGGTGCTCCATGGACACTTGGGAAATTAACCCATCTGCTCCGTCTTATTTCTGGGGTGGATAGGTAGGAGTCTGCCTGACCATGCCTAGTCATCATCACAACCTAAGGGAAATTGCGAGGGTGAGTGGATAGAATTAACCCCAGTGTGGAAATCCTGTTCATTGCCTCTAAAAATGGCATCTGCTTAGTTGTGGATCACAGATCACAGATACCGGATCACAGATACATGGTGTCCATGAAAGTGAGGATATGCAGTGAGGAGATCTTCCTCCAAGGGCTCACACCTTCAGAGATTAGCTGGGTGATGTTCAAGGGGTGATATTGCCCTGGTTATGGAAAACTGTTTTCAGCCATGTTGGACAGGCACCAATCCTTATGGTTCTGATGACGTTAAGAGGTTGTATTCTCTGGGCAAGGTGAGTGATAGGTAGGTGCTGCTTCTATTGGTCAATTTTCCTGATCTGTTTATGAGCTGTTTCCCATTGTTGCTACTGCCTAAACGGGATTGTTGTGCTTCCTAATGCTGTACGAAGAATATTTACAGCTGTAACCTGCTTTGGATATTCTGGCAGGCTAGTGGCATAGAAATATTTTTGAATTAATAAATACATAAATATAATAATGTGCATTCCTTCCAAAACTAAAGGAGCTTTTCGAAGTAGCTAGGTGCTTCAGACCTGAATCTTTGTAACAGAAAAAAACCCCAATGCAACTTAATTCAAAGCATGATGCGAAATCCTTTTTTTCCCCAGACGAAATGTTTCCATAACCTGGTTTTAAGGAACAGTATTACATATATTGATAGATAAATGCTATGCAAGGTCTTGAGGGACACAAAATGAAAGAAAGGGGGGAGAGATGTGAAATAAAGCAAGACATACAGTATAGAGGATACTCTGATCAACAAACCAACGACCATTAGAATCAAAAAGCAAACCATCCTTCACCGAGGAACTCAACAACATTTCTCAATGCACTAAGTACATTTTAAACCATGCAATTTTACACAAACATCTTAACTAGGTTTTTTTTAAAACTTTTTAAAACACCAACATTATGCATTTCTTTGTTAATTATATTGGTTAAAGTTGCAGCCAGAAGCTGCCAATATCAGATACATCATCATATACATATTTTTTTTTATACAGAATCCGGACAACACAACATTACACATCCTAGAGAGAGAGAAAGAGAGAAAAGAAAAAGAGTATTTGTTCCTTTGTTTGTATATATATTTTTTTCTTTTGTAAAAAAGATGGAATGACATGAGGAAGGAGGGAAGCAGGCCGAGGGAGGGGAAAAATGGTATTTTCTACGAAATGCGAAAGATCATATGGAAATAATACCTAATCCACAGTAGGGCAAAAGAAAAGAAGAAAAGAAAAGAACGAAGAAAATCGTCTCGAAATTGTCTCCACGTCAAAAATTCTCTTCACTACGAAACAAGACGCTTGGACGCAGAGTGTATTGGTATTGAAAAGCAGGAAGAACCATGACATCATGTTGATTCCAAGTCCTTTTATTCAAAATCAAAAATTGGCTTGGGAAGACAAAGGAAATCAATTTGTGGTCGTGTGTGATTTCAAAGATCTCATATCGGCTTGAATTTTTTTTTAGCTACCCATGATGCACTGTTGGGAAATATAGCTAGACAATACCACACTGATAAGGAATTGCAAGGATAACATGATGTGTTTACTGTTGTTGTTGGTTCATCTTTTCAGCTGTAGCGTCAGTTGAACCAGTGTGTGGCTTGGAATTTAAGCTTCTCTTTTTTCTTTTTTAAGCTGATAAATTGGGTCACCTTTTTAATTTATCGTCTCCACCCATCTCCCTCCCACCCACATCTTAAAGCAATGCATGCATTAGATCAGACAAAGGAAATTCGACTGTGTCAAATGCTTTCCCCCTGGTTTATCATGGCAAGTATACAAATATGTTAAAATTTTAGATATATAATAATCAAAGATACAAAATCATTTCTGACAAGTTTTTTTTAAACAATAACCATTACAGTGCAAGGTTTTCAATTACAGTAAAAGTTGTGAATCCAGGTTTACAGTAGCTGTAGATTGTAGCTGTTTGTTTTGTATGTACAGTAGGTCCCTGATGTTTAGAGTGTATGCACCAGTTAGAGTTAAAAACCCAGCACAGAATGGCTATCCAACTTTAAATACATTTTTTCTTAAACATTTACAAAATAACAGCAATATCACAAATTCACAAGCACATTGTTTTGCCTTAATAAAAAGCATGTAATCTGTTTTTTTGTGGTTTTTTGTTTTTTTGTTTTTAAACTTTCAACACTGAAAGAAATGTAAAAGTTGGATATACATGAGGACATGGTCACATGTGTTATTTGCTTCTAGGGCTTTGTCATTCCACCAGACTTCTTGGAAAATGTTAAGCACCACTTTGGGTAAGCAATGTTTGTTTGTGTGTGTGTGTGTGTATATATATATATATTAAGGAGGCAGGGCACCAATTTACCATGAATCGCAATCCAATAGTCAGCTCCACACCCACCTCTTCCCACATTTCTCTAGATCTGAGCACAATTGCTGCCAATGATGCCAAGTTTAAACTTTACTCCAACCCCACCTGATGGTTCCATTGCCCAATCAACACACCAAAGGGAGGGTGTGCAGCCACCATGTAACATTATAGCAGGGTCCCTTCTCAAAGAGACTTAATTCGGGCAGACGGATCAAAGGTGTGGGAAGGTGTTGATTGACAATTGACTGTCAAAGAGGGCGATGGAGAGATATTGATGTAAGGGTACTCACAGAGGTTTGGGGAGAGCATTGGATGAGAAAGAGAGAAGGTAGTGAGTTGATGCACAAAGGCAGGGAAATGATTCGAGACATACGCCGAAGCAAGGCGACAAAGGGAAATGAGAGGGAAGAAGGTGATGATGCAAACTTAGTCCACTCACCTGGAAGACTTTCAAACAGAAAACGGCAAATACTTGTCTTCTAATGGCCGACAAGACAGGGGTGAGCTCTAATGAGTTTAAGTTACAGGTGGGTAGATTTTGATTGAGTGTGAAGAGAAAGTTCTTGATGGTAAAAGCCATTTAAGGTACTTTCAAACATGGTTTGGACTAGATGGCCAAACAAGACCATATGTATGAAAATTGATAGATTGCTTTGCAACTCAAAAAAGCAGCAAATAATATTTGTAAAAACAACATTTATTTTCTTTCTTTTTTTAAATAACCTACAGAGCATTTATATAGCTTCTGGGAGGGTATCCCAGGAACTATGTATTAAGTGACAGTCCTATCCAGAGAAGACCCACTGAAAGTAATGAATGTGGCCTAGGTGCATTAATTCCAAGGGGTCAGCTGTGAGTAAAAGTCAGTTGAATACAACCAATAGGCTATGCAGTCTCTCCTTCTTTTGACACCAGAGGCAGAGCTCTGATGTCAGAGATCTTAAGCCAGGTCCCCATTCCCCAGGGCTCTGATGTCAGTAGATCCAAAAAAGATCTACTGGGGGCATGCTGGAGGAGGACCAAGAAATGGTGTGGATCCTAAGGATCTAAAGCCGTCCTGGTCTGCTGACGTGTCTCCAGACTTGGGGGAGATTTAAACCAGCACAGCAGAACTGAACTGGTCACCTGCAAAGGGTGCTTGAAGTTAGGCTGAGAGTAGCATTAATCTTGGCAGCCCAGAAACAAATGGATGACTTCAGCCTGAAGGTGAGAGGGTTGTGTGAACAGTGAGATGCTTTTCTACAAGAGGCCACCCTCAAGTGTATGAAGATCAAGAACTTGGAAAGGTACACTGTCAACAAGAAGGGCAGGACGTGAAGTCATGCCATGCGCTGTGGCTTGTTCATACATGCAAGCATTTTGTGAATGACAGCCACACACAGCAAGGGTTGGCATGTGTGAATGAGCTGCTGTAGGTCAACCACACCAAGCTGAACTTTCGTATCGCTGCAAACCTAAGACTTTCTAATGGAGCTGCTTTGCATGTTCAGTACATGTCGTGTAGCTGGGAATGCTCTAGTGATGGGCACCACTGTCAGCTGCCCAGTTTTGTTCTCACTGAAAGATGATGTCGACATCAGCCTTCAACTCCCTCAAAAAACTTGGCTTCACGTTCAGGAATGCCAAGCCTTATGAGGAAAGGTTGAAGGAGCTGGGTATGTTTAGCCTGCAAAAGAGGAGACTGAGAGGAGATACAGTAGCCATCTTCAAATATCTCAAGGGCTGTCACATGGAAGAGGGAACAAGCTTGTTTTCTCCTGCTCTGGAGGGGAGGACTCGAACCAATGGCTTCAAGCTACAAGAAAGGAGATTCCGACTAAACATCAGGAAAAGCTTTCTGACAGTAAGAGCTGTTCAACAGTGGAACAGACTCCCATGAGAGGTGCTGGACTCTTCTTTCTTGGAGGTTGGGTGGCCATCAGTCATGGGTGCTTTAGTTGAGATTTCTGCATTGCAGGCGTTGGACTAGATGACCCTTGGGGGTCCCTTCCAACTCTACAATTCCATGGTTCTACAAATGCCACTGTTTTCACTGAGAAATAGGAACAGGTTCATGCCTTGTTATGTCATGAACAGATCATTTTATGGCCACCCAATATGGTGAGCTATCAGAAATACAGCTTGGAGCATCTTCCAGGTAACTGGTCCCTCCACAGGTGGAATTCAGGGTGTTTGGAGGGTATTTTTAAAGAGTGAACCCAGCCCATAAAAGCATTAGACTGATGTCTCAGTATTTATCTTTTACTTCCTTTAGGTTCTTAGCATTTGGCCTTTTCCTTGTGTTAGCAGAAAACAACTGAAATCTTTAGGCATTTATTAACTTTCGGTTAATTTTTTAAAAGATCAGATTATTGTGTGTGTATATGTATACTTTACACACACAAGCTAGCCATGATGTCTATGCTCTGCCTCTGTGGTCATATTCCTGAATACCAGGATGCCGCAGGTGGGGAAGGTGCTGTTGTGTTCAAATCCTGCTCACAGGCGTCTGGCTTGCCACTGTGAGAACAGGATGCTGGACTAGATGGGCCACTGGTTTGATCCAGCGGGGCTCATCTTGTGTTCTTGCTTGTCCAGCTTGCCAGGCAGGAGGCGGACAGGCTACAAGCAACCCTTGTTTTCAACAGACAGTATGATTTTTATATGGGAAAGCATTCAGATATTTGTGCGTCTCCCACCATCACCTTCCAGTACAGTCTGAAATGGTACAGCACAGCTAAAAGGTAAAGGTAAAGGTAAAGGGACCCCTGACCATTAGGTCCAGTCGTGTCCGACTTTGGGTTTGTGGCGCTCATCTCGCTTTATTGGCCGAGAGCCGGCGTACAGCTTCCAGGTCATGTGGCCAGCATGACAAAGCCGCTTCTGGCGAACCAGAGCAGCGCACGGAAACGCCGTTTACCTTCCCACCAGAGCGGTTCCTATTTATCTACTTGCACTTTGACATGCTTTCAAACTGCTAGGTGGGCAGGAGCTAGGACCGAGCAACGGGAGCTCACCCCGTCGCAGGGATTCGAACCGCCGACCTTCTGATCGGCAAGCCCAAGAGGCTTAGTGGTTTAACCCACAGCGCCATCTGGGTCCCTGCTGGTCCTTTTTGCTCTGAGACCCATTTGTTTTTCCCCAGCAGGGCTGGAAGCGGCGTCAATTTGTAACGTGGATATGTCTTTAAAGAAGAACGCAGGGCCAAAACTAGTCAGAAAAGAAGGAAAACGAAGTAATGGGCATATGAATGCTGAGATCAGGAGGGAGGGAGGGTGGGCAGGTGTTGAAGTCGTTTGCCTTTTTTTTTTTTTTTTGGCTACCTGCAGAAACCCCAGAAACACACAATAATACCCCCAGAAAGCTCGATGGAGCGACAAAGCCCTTGGACTCAAACATACATCATTGGGAAAAATAACACATCTTCGTTATCAATACAACAAGATTCTTGCCCCCCGCACTTCAAAACCATTTCAAATCCACACTCAACGTGCAAAAGGTGATGCCTTATTTAGACATATTGGTTTCCACATTTCAATACCACCCTGAAGGGGAAAAAAATTAGACATAGCTAAGAATAGACCATAATATAATGAATCAAGCCAGAATTGCAGAGACACCAGATCAGACCCTGAAGAAAAGGACCTATCTTTGTTGATCCATTGCATAAGTCGCAAAAGAAATTGTTCTTGGGTTGTAAAGCCACTTTGGGGACCAAACCAGCTTTTATTTCTTAAGTCCCCCCCCCCCGCCCTACCCAAGCTTGTGAATCACTTCAGACACCACGGCTGCGATCCTGTGCGTTTCGACTGCTGAAATCCAGCTGAGGTCAGCGGCCTCAAAAGCTTCCAGGATTGCAACCAATATAAATGCGGTAATTATAATAATGTTGATTGGAGGCAGAGGCCTCGTGAAATCGAGTCTAACATGATGCAGCCCTGGCATGCATTTGAAGCAATGCTTTATAACATTGTGACGGCTCTCTTACCCAAATCCCACAGTGTTCTTGTTCTGGACTCCTAAATTTCTTCCCCATTCAGGGGAAGCAAGATGCACAGCTGGAGGCCCAAGGTGTTCCCCAACCTTGGGCCTCCAGCTGTTTTAGGACTACAATTCCCATCATCCCTGACCACTGGTCTTGCTAGCGAGGGATGATGGGAGTTGTAGTCCAAAAACAGCTGGAGGCCCAAGGTTGGGGAACACTGCCTTAGAGGACCCACCCCTGCCAGGGCAAGTCGCTGCCTTTTAAGCCTCAGTAATAGCAACTTCTCTCGCAATGTTGTCGTGAGGGCAAAGACAGTGAGAAATTCTAAAGCCCTTTGTCGATTCAAAGATGTATATATAAGTGGTCAGTAGTCCTAGCGATTCAATTCCCGCTTCACCAAGGTCTCAAGGAGTAGATTTCTGAGCTAACTGTTATCCATTTTCTCTCTCACCCACCCTCACTTTCCCATTACAGTATTATTATTATTATTTGTAAAGTGGGAACAATAATAGCCTTCCTTCAACGTTCCTTGAGAAAAACGTTGGACTCCCTGGTAGAGAACATGCACCCAAGACCCACTCCCAGCCTCAACCCTCCACCTGCGGCAGTCTCTAAGTCAGAAGTCCACACAGTGGCACAAACGACAAACAGCAACCACGCCACGGCTTCCTCTTCAGCATAAGTGTTTGGTACCTTTCAAGAGCTCTAACTGTGACGTTCACTTATTAGGACCGGCCGAAACGTCACGAAACCGCGTCAAATTTCTGAGTCCCCCCCAGAACCCTTCACCAGGAAAGATGTCGCACAAAACAGGGGGCAGGTGAGGTGGGGGAGGGAATGAGGGGGGAATAAACCCCAGAACAAAGTACAGAGATTAGGCTGCACACTATAACTGTCAAAATAAAATAATAAAAAATTGTCCAGTAGCACCTTATAGACCAACTAAGTTTGTTCTGGTATAAGCTTTCGTGTGCGTGCACGCACACGAAAGCTTATACCAGAACAAACTTAGTTGGTCTATATGATGGCTAACCTTGACACTCCAGATGTTTTGGGACTACAACTCCCATCATCCCTGACCACTGATCCTGTTAGCTAGGGATGATGGGAGTTGTAGTTCCAAAACATCTGGGGTGTCAAGGTTAGCCATCACTGGAAGGTGCTACTGGACATTTTTTTTAATTTTTACTTTATTTTTATTTCGACTGTGTCAGACCAACACAGCTACCTACCCGAAACTATAACTGTCAGGTCAACCTATAGGCAGTCCCGAGATGGAGACGACTAGCTGAACATATCCCTCCCAGGTGCCCCAGACATCAGGCCACACACCTAGCATTCTGGGATCAAGAAGCATTAGCTGCTCTCCATTTTTCGAAATCATAAAGCCCTGCCTGTAAGCTAAATCTGCCCCCTGCCTTCAACAAATGTCTTTAACTAATGTTCATGATAACGGCTGAATGTTAGCTCACCAACCTAGCATCCAATGGAAGCTGCTTCCAATTGTGTTAGGAACCACCTGCACAGACAGTCTTTGGGGGACTGTGCCATTTCAGGATGAAGGCAATAACTCCCTGTGTGAAGGAAGTGCACATCTCAGGGAGAAGGTTTCCATTCTAATACTCTCCCGGACCTGATCTCACCCCCCACCCTTTAAAAAACATGAGGAAAACTTGAATTGCTCCACATTCTTTTGAGGTATTCACCCAGAAGAGCTACACCACTTGATTTTCTGGATCTGTTGCTGGCTTATTCCCCCAAACCTAAGCACATGTCCTTGGAAGCAACCCCACTGATAACGTTCCAAAGATGTACAGTGGTACCTCGTGTTACTGACGCTTCGGGTTACAAACTCCGCTAACCAGGAAGTGGTTGCTCCAGGTTAAGAACTTTGCTCCAGGATAACAACAGAAATCGTGTGCCAGCGGCGTAGCGGCAGCGGGAGGCCCCATTTGCGAAAGCACGCCTCAGGCTAAGAACCATAGCTGTCAACCCTCCCTTTTTTTGTGGGAAACTCCCGTATTCCAATGCCGTTTCCCACTGCTATCCTGGATTGTTGATATCCCTTAAATTTCCTGGATTTCAAAGGAAGCAGCTTCTCTCCCTCCCTGCTGGCCAGGGAGGCTCCTCAGCTGCGTTGCTCGGCTGCCAATAAGGAGTCTGAGACCGACTGGGGGTGGAGCTTGCATGCCTTGTGCAGCCAGACCCTCACGCCCAACCAGCCAGCCAGCCTGCCTGCTGTCTATGCGCTCGCTCTTTCGCTCACCCGTTCGCGTGCAGCCTCTGGAGCGCAGGGTGGCGAGGCTACTTGGTGCCATTGCACCTCCCTCGCGGCATCCCTTATTTTCAAATCCGAAAGTTTGGGAAAAAATCCCTTATTTTCAAATCCGAGAGATGACAGCTATGCTAAGAAATGTTTCAGGTTAAGAACGGACCTCTGGAACGAATTAAGTTCTTAACCCGAGGTACCACTGTATTTAAATTAGCAGCACAAAGCTCCTCCCCAAGGTTAATGAAAACAAAGTTGGGTTTTAAAATAAAATCCTTTTAAGCTTGGAACACCCATGGTTTTCAACGGGGGCTGCTTATTATGCCTAAGATGTTCTCTGGTTCACCAACATTGGAAAATCAAGACCTTTCCATTACAAAACGTCACGAAGGGAAGCACCCTTTGGAAATCCACCTTGCACGCTGACCTGCGCTCTGATCTAAAACTCTGGTATCTAGCCCACATCCCTAAAATACAATGTCATTTTGACAAAGGAATGATACTGACAAGAGTGAAGAAATAGCAAGAATATTGACTCTGGAGTATAGGAAAGGCGGGGGAGGGCGGGGACACACAGGTTCAGATACTTTTTTTTACAACAATAAAGGGCACCACGACAATAAAGGTTATGACATCTGATGGATATTTCTGTGTTATAGCTTTGAGTTTTATTGCAAAGCAAAAAATATATATTTGTATATATATATATTTTATATATATATATATATATATTATCTACAGGTCACCTCCAACACAACAAAAGCACAGGAAAGAAAATAAATCATAGTGAGGTAGATACAAAACACTGGGGCGATGGGAAACTCCTGGAGCAAAAATTGGCTTAACGGGGGGGTGGGGGGGTGGGAGATGGAGAGAAGCAGAACAGAAATAGAGCCTACCTCAGCAGATTTCAAACCACCCCCTTTCTTTTTCTTTTTGTCTTTGAGATGCTTTTTGCACCAGCTTGTCTGCTGAAGAACACCAGCAACCTCCTGTGCATTTGAGGTATCCTGTCGTTGTGCCTTTATAATTATTTGTGCTCATTGTGGTATTGGGGCACCCAGTACTGTTTGTGCCTGGAACTGTTTCAACGGTGGACACACTGCTTCATTTCCAGTCTGCGCACGCCCCGTTACTTCCTTCTGAAATCCTGCATCTTTTTCACGTGGCAAATTTCTGCTTTATTTATTTATTTTTTAACTTTTTTTGCTCGCCTTGTGTTGAGCTATGCTGCAAAAGCGCCCCTCCAGATAGCAATAATACAGCAACCTTGGAGAAGCAGTGCAGAACAACTAATAAAATATGTGAAAGGCCCACGATTAATAATAATAATAATAATAATAATAATAATAATAATAATACAGTGGTACCTTAGTTGTCGAACCTAATCCGTTCCGGAATTCTGTTCAACTCCCGAAACCGTTCGAAAACCAAGGCGCAGCTTCTGATTGGCTGCAGGAGCTTCCTGCACTCAAGCGTCAGACGTTCGGCTTCCGAAAAACGTTCACAAACCGGAACACTTACTTCCGGGTTTGCGGCATCCGGGAACCGATTTGTTCGGGAGCCAAACTGTCCGAGTACCAAGGTACCACTGTAATAATGATGATGATGATGATGATGATGATGATGATGATGATGATTTTTAGCTCGCCCATCTGACTGCGTTGCCCCAATCCATCACTAATGTGCTATTATTGCATCAATGACACACTGCAGGTTATGTCAGTCTGGAATGGCCCATGGCTGACACGGAAGGCCAGAAAGTCTCTCTGGGGCCCATTAACTCTTTTCTAGAATGAACTGAGAGTAAGCCCTCAAACACAGTCAACTCTCCTGTTCCAGCCCAGGGATGGAAGGTGAAGAGTGTTGGGTCAGTGTTTGTTCAGGAGGAGAACAAAATATATATTCCCCTCCTCAATGGGGAACTCCTGATCAGCTCCTCCCAAGGAACCGCAGAATCCATTTGAATTTAGTTTGGAAATGGCCAACCGACCTTAAGTGAAATCAGTGAGAAACAGCACTAGAGTGGTTTTTCCAAAAAAGAGAGATCCGCTTAATCAGGGGTGTCCAAACTTTTTTCAAAGAGAACCCGGTTTGATGAAGTGAACATGCGTGAGGGCCAACCACAGTTGTTGACCTTTTTTTAGGATTGAAGTTGTTCAGCTTTTTTTTTTTTTTTTTTTTTTTTTTTTTACAATTTTACCCCGAAGTTGTTCAGCTTTTTTTTTTTTAGGATTGAAGTTGTTGGCCTTGTTTTAGGATTTTACCCGTGGAAATAAGCTGACGCAGGGGCTGGATTCCACTGACAGGCAGGCCGGATTAGGCCCCTGGGCCGGACTTTGGACATGCCTGGCTTACATGGTAACTTTCGGTACCACTCAATGCCCATTGCTGTCCTCCAATAGGGGTTCTGGAGAATGGTGACCATCTTGTAACAACACAAGGGGAAGGATAAAGTTATGTAGTCCAGCAGCCACACTGGCCAGCCAGATGCCTTTCTTTATAAACTGAGCAAATTGTAGTGTCCCAAGCCAAAAAAAAAAAAAGGGGGGGGGGAAGGTACTAATTCAGAAATGGAAAAAGAGTAAAGTTGTTTGATTAACGAGAGGGTTAAAAGGTTGAGGCTTCCTTCACTCACACTGAAAGGAGCTATTAAAATATAATAAAGGTTCTGAGTGTTCCTTAAGGCTTCAGTGGAAAAAATTGCTAACTGAAGCGCAGGGAATTTCAGAGGAATGATCATCTGAAGCCTCCTGCAATGGGGTGGAAAGGGGCGAGGTGGATCGGGAGCGCCGGACGCACAGAGCCCAGCCCCACCAAGGCGAGATGAGTGAGCAAAGAGACATAATGCATCGTGGCGTGGCGTGACCCTTAAAGTAATGCTCTGTGAGCAATGCCCTGGCCTTGACGGAGGGAAGAGGCTGGTGATTTGGGATGCCTCATCATTCTGACAGCCCCAGCCGAAGCGACGCAGGGGATCTAACACGGGCGCTCCAGGAAATCAGCATCTTTCGAAGGTTGGAACGCCCAGGGCGCTGAGCATCCTTGGGATGCTTTGCAATGCCAAGTCCCGGGTTCAAAGTCTTCCTTCTCCAGCTTCAAGGCCCTCAAGAAGCATGGCTAGGTGAGAACTCAAGAGAGACCACAGCCAGGCAGAGATGATAATGCTGAGCTGGGTGGACTAGTGGCCCTTCTCAATATTAGAAGCGTGTTGTGGAGGAGCGCGTATTCTGAATGCACAGGTTCCCACGTCCAGACTGGAAATCCGCCAATTTCACTTTCTCACTTTTCCACTTTTAAGTTCGGTTCTCCACATTTCCACATCACTTTCCTATTTTTCTCAGTGATAACTTTATTGTTTTATCTTTTTTTGTGTAAACTGGCTTTGAGGGTTTTTACAATTAGGTGGTATGTAAATTTTATGAAACAAATAAATAAAATTCGCAGAAACAATGCTCTGGGGCATTGTGTGAAATTAAAATGGTAGGCCTCAGTGGGAGCAGCCATTTTAATTCCCCACAATGTCCCGGAGTGATGATTTGTTGGGGGCATTGTGGGAAACTGTCTGGTGTGGTGAAATTACTTACAAAAATTATTATTATTATTATTATTATTATTATTATTATTATTATTATTAAAACATTTATTCAAAAGTTACAATACAGCTTTGTCCACTGCCATAATATTGCAGAATGATCACTCCAATTCTCAATCCCACATCACTGCCATGTTGACTTAGATGTCAAAGAAACAACTATCTGACTTTTAGAAGACACCTGAAGGCAGCCCTGTTTAGGGAAGCTTTTAATATTTGATGAATTATTGTATTTTAATATTTTGCTCGAAGTTGCCCAGAGTGGGCGGGGTATAAATAATAAATTATTATTATTATTATTATTATTATTATTATTATTATTATTATTGACTTGCCAAATACGCTCAGTAGGGTTCCTATTGGTGAAATTGCTTAAGTTATGTAATTAATTATGTAAGTTACATTGCCATTAACCCATTCATTTCAATGCGAAGGAAGCCCAGGGCACATGCACACTGACCGAAAGTGACAATAGCACATTCACTGGACTGATGAAGCAGTGGACATTGGAGATTCCCAGTCCCATTTCTGTTCCCGTCTGAATTCTCTGACGACCCTATGAAGTGCATGCGGATGCCTCAAATCTAAAGAACATGGGGCATGACAATCTTTTGAGGCAGACCCACCGCTAGCTATGGAGGGGAGCAGTGCCGGATTTACGGTATAAGCTAAACAAGCTGTAGCTTAGGGCCCCACTCTCTTGGGGGGGCCCAAAAAAATTAAAGGGGAAAAAACTGGATGTACATTTCCAAAATATAAGATAAAAAATAAATAAAATAAAACCTACATACACGAGCAGTGTTTTCTGTTGTGTAGGCTACTATGATGTAAGTCATGGGCCCCGCCTGCTAGCCTGCTCCCTAAAATATCACTGGTTTGCTCCTTTCTCTATATAGGGTGCCTACATTCTGCATGGACTGGCTATTTTGTTAGGTGCAAATGGCTTTAGATACCTATTAGGTTCATAAATTACCATATAGCATACGTTCAACACAAAAAACAGTGACAATTTGTTGTTGACAAAGGACAGCTGGACATGTCAAGGGCCCCATTGCCTTCAGTAGCTTAGGGACCTCATCAAACCTAAATCCGGCCCTGGAGGGGAGAGAGAGATCTGTCACTGATCTTCACGGACAGGAAGAGCTCTGGGGCTAGAGAAGATGTTTGCTGCGACCCATGCAGCCAGATTTAGGGTGGCGCAGGGGGTTGCCCCACACAGGGTGCCAAGCCGAGGGGCTCAAAATTGAGATCTATCATCAAGTAGATTTATGGGGTGGGGGGTGGGGTTGCCCACCAAATTTTGGCCTCACTCAGGTCGTCATACTACCAAAGATTACCAAGGTCTACCCTTGACCCTCACCAGTCTGAGCACTCCTGTTCAACTCCTGGAGCACACTGAATGGTTCTGTCCATTGGAGTGAATGGGGAACCTTAAATGCACAGGGGCTCCCTGCTTACGCACGGTGGCAGATGAGAGGATATGTAGAGCCAGACACTAAATTAAATGTATCTAAATTAATTTATCACGCACAAAGGTAGACACCGTGCATCAACCTGGGTCCGAGGTCCGCGTAACAGAAAACCTTAAATGAAGGTCAGTTAATATATCTAAATGGAGGCATATTGTATATAGACATTGTTTTCAGAAACGTGAACTGTAAAGTGCATCTTAAACGGTGTGAAACATCTTAATATATTTAAGAAAACATACACTTGGCACAGGATTTGAAGTAAAGCCAAATTTTGCCCAGGTTTTCACATCCCTAATACCTACAAGTACAAAACCAGATTTGTTTTTTTTTGGGGGGGGGAGGGGGATATATTAAAAAAAAAAAATCTAAGCAAGAAGAAGGAAAGAAAAAGAATGGTACAAAATAATATTTATATATATATATATATCTATATATTTTTAAAAACCCCATTCAACAGAAACTCGAAGAAGACATCAAGTAGAACATATAGAGAAGTACTTCAAATCTCATCCCCCCCCCTTAAAAATATGCAACAGGAAAAGAAAATCCCTTTTGTTTCGTCTCTTTATTTGTTAGCTCTTATAATTTTGAGAAAAGTCACTGTAGTGCTCTCACCTTGAACCAGGGTTTGGAACTTTGTGTGTGTGTGTGTGTGTGTGTGTGTGTGTGTGTGTGTGTGTGTGTGTTGTTTGTACAAAAAGGAAAACAAACAAACAAACACACGTGTGTGTGTGTGTGTGTGTGTGTGTGTGCCTCATTTTTAATATGGAAAAAATGGATTGAGGTTGGAGAGAGAGAGAGGGAGAGAGACGGAAAGATTGCATAGTTGTGAACAGTGGCTTTTCATCAACGTGAAAAAGTGCAACTTCTGATAAAATAGCATTGGGATCTCCTTGTGTCATTGTTCAGTTACACACACACACACACACACACACACACACACACACACACACACACACACAAGTCACTCACACAGCTATATATTTGACAGTTTGTGCCCCTCACCCACCCACCCACCCACCCCTCATCGACTGCTACATGTCACACATGAAAATATATTTACAGCCACATATCTACAGTCACACAACCACACAAGCTCGATAGTTAACACGTGACATTAATTCAACAGCCATTCTTTCTTATATGTTCCGCCTTGGGGTTTTGCTCCCCCCATGCAAATCGGTATTCTTTTAAATACTTTTTTTTTTTTTGCTACTTCCTAAGACCTTAAAAAGAAAATAAAAGCCTCATCTTATGCAATTTAGTTTTCAGAGCAAAATAAAAAAAGCGGGAAACATGTTTTAGGGAAGAATGGAGAGAAATAAGCACCAGAAATGGGTTTGGTGTCATCACCAAACTTTGAATTATCCCCCCCCCCCTTTGCTCATTCATGGTTCTGTTTCTTTAAAAATAAAAAATGGGGGGGGGGACACAAAAACTCTTTCCCCCCCTTTTTCTTTTAAAAGCTACCTTGAGGTAAGAGTTCTAAGTGAAACAACCAGGCTTTTTTTTTTTAAAGCAATTGAGAAATTAAAGCATAAATATTTATCATCAATAAGTCCTCATAAATATAAACACTTTTCAGAGACAAACTTTTTCTCCCCCCCCCCAAGTAGCTTGTTCGCTGAGCACTGCTGCTATTTCCAGTCAGAATGGAATAATGAACGTTTCTCATATATATATATATATATATATATATTTATTTATATACCCCTCTATCCTTTGCCAAATTGAAAGACAGTTCTTAAAAAAATATATATCTATTTCAGAATCTTCTTGTGCTTTGCTCTCCGCCTCAAGTTCGTTTAATATAAGTCCAACCATTTATATTTAAGAGCATGAGGAGGGAACCATCCTTTCTGGTTATATGCTGCAGGAGCTCTGCATTTATTTCTTTTTTAAAAACTTTTTAAAAGCTTGTCACAAAAAATAAAATAAAATAAAAATGTTCATTTTCGAACCGACACAGGGTTTCAACAACCGACAGGAAGGATGCACACCAAGAATTCTGCGTAACTCATGCACACACACAAACAAACACACTTACCGGCCCCACAAACCAAAGCATATAAAATGAAATTGGATTCTAGCACCTTTTATACAGAATAATTACCGGCGTTCCCACTTTTCGTATAAAATGACATTATTCAGAGCCATTCTCTCTGCCCCCTCCCTCCCGCCGCCCTCCCCTCCCAAGCCTCAAATTTGCCTGAAATTTTAGCACAGGGTGCCCTTCAGATGCATCAAACCACAACTCCCACCTCCAGGATGGCACCAGGTGGGCAAAGGTGGGGCAACCAGGTGGGGCAACATGGGGGCACAGAGACAAATTAAAAAGGGCGGCGGGGAGGTTATAGCTGATCGAAGAATACTGCCCTCACTATTCTGATCATGACATTCCCCCCCTTTCAGCCGGAACTCAGCAGGACTCAGTTCCGGCACCTCTCAAGTGGGCGCCATTGCCATTATAAGAGAAGAAGAGAGGTGTTCGTGGTGAGTTCTGGCACCTCTTTTTCTAGAAAAACAGCACTGATTGCGATAATAGTATTATTATAAGACGGGTTGGGCTCTCCCTCTGAGGAGGGCCAACCCAGAGCTGCCTTTCTTACTACAGAAAGACAACATGGGATTCCCAGTCAGAGAGCTGTGGTTGCCATGTTAGGTTCAGGATCGGTGTCGGATGAGCTAGTTCCACAGAGCAGACGAAAGCAGGGAGCCAGCAAGGCCCAAATGTTCTCTCCAAGCACTCCCGTATGATGAAACATATCACATTATTTGGGTCACTAAGAGTTCATAATCCATAGAAAGGGCCAGAATCTTTGGGGTGGGTGTGTGTCAAATGCCAGCTCATCCCCCTTGGCCGACGAAACAGCCCTGAGGCAAGTCGCATCGCCTGCCGCGGTCCTCATAGCAACCTACCTCAACGAGTTCCATCATACAAAGGACTCTAATGCACTTTTGGAATAGAAAAGTGCAATTATTATTATTATTATTATTATTATTATTATTATTATTATCATAGCATAGATCCAACTAACCCCCGCTGAGCTCACTTTGAAATAAGTGAAACTTACGTAACAGCACCATTTTGGGGGGTTCTGTCTTTCGCCAGCCTTTTAAGAACACATCGGCAAGAGAAAGCACCCCCAATTCACCTAGACCGGTGGTTCCCAACCTTTTATTGGCCATGCCCCATCTAAGCATCTCTAAAATCCTGATGCCCCCCCTGCCCCCAGTGACATATAATTCTTATTATTCAAAAAAGTGAACTCCTATTCACGTGGAGGAAGCCTAAAAGGCCATTAACTGTTAATAACTCAATTCTTGAATTGCCCCCCCTAAAAATCAAATTGCCCCCCACGTTGGGAGCCACAGACCTAAACTGTCATGGCTTCTCCTTGCTGCAGTTCACAGGAGCAGACTGAAGAAGTGAGGGTCTTCATTTCTCCCTCGCCAGAACTAGCTACTGGCAGCTCTTGAAAGGAAGCCATTCACTTAATCTATTTCTGGTATTTCATACCTGCCGTTCCCCCCAAAGGTCCTGGGGCGAGTTACATAAGCTAAAAACACAATGACAGAATAACGCATCCTCGGAGAACCATAAAGCAACAGTGATAAGAAGCATAGAAGAGATACGACGAATAATTCCATTTACAGAGAGGATGGCCAAAAACACACGTTTCACTTCCAAAGGCCAGAGTAAACTGGGGTGTCTTAAGTAGCCAATGGAAGATTTAAATATTCGGCGTGAGATGGATGTGGCCGTTCCAGTTTTTGGGACTGCAGCAGAGAAGATCCTGTCACCTCCATGACGGTTAAGACTCGCACCGGGGACCGATCTGATTAAAAAATAAAATTGTGCAAATGTTGGCGCCGGTATGTAAATAAAGAGGGCCCTCTGCAATTTCTCCATTTTCTCAAAGATGCATCCTAAGGATCTTAAAGGTCCTCCCTCTTCATTGCCAACCTAGGCCCCTTTGGGAGGAAAGGTGGGATATAAGTTTAGTAAATAAAATAATCTGGTCATTGTAGTTTTGCATCAGCCCACGGCTCCTACTCTCCAAGGAGGCATGTTGCCAGGCCTTTTGGAAAAGGAGAGTGTTCTGTCTGCCAAGAATGGCAACTGACGTCTCCTTCAAAGTTGTGTTTTGAGTTTATTGCGTGCAGAGATAGAAGCGTACCTACTTTCTAACTGGATGTACTTACAGCTATATCTATCGATATATGTTTATGCACGGAAGTCTCCTATTGCACTGGCACATGATATAGAGAGGAAATACTGGCATTCGCTGTGGCCACAGCAAGGGTTTGCCTTGGGTTATGTGAATTAGGGAGCACCACTGGAAAAGGCACCACAGGATTTGGAGAAGCGGAGTTTCATTGGCATCATCCCTCTCATCCTGCCCTCACAGGCTGGAAGAAATGGACCAAAGGCATTGAAGACTCCATTGGGATGTCTTGCAGGCAGTTCAAATTCTGGTCATATCAAGGCCGACCATAGCTGTCAACCCTCCCTTTTTTTGCAGGAAACTCCCTTATTCAAATGCCATTTCCCGCTGCTATCCCAGAATGTTGATATCCCTTAAATTTCCCGGATTTCAAAGGAAGCAGCTCCTCTCCCTCCCTGCCGGCCAGGGAGGCTCCTCAGCTGTGTCGCTCGGCTGCCAATAAGGAGTCTGAGACTGACTGGGGGCGGAGCTTGCATGCCTTGTGCAGCCAGACCCTCACGCCCAACCAGCCAGCCAGCCTGCCTGCCGTCTACGCGCTCGCTCTTTCGCTCACCCGTTCGCACGCAGCCTCTGGAGCGCAGGGTGGCGAGGCTACTTGGTGCCATTGCACCGCCCTCGTGGCATCCCTTATTTTGAAATCCGAAAGCTATAAAAAATCCCTTATTTTCAAATCTGAAAGTTGACAGCTATGAGGCCGACATCAAGGGGACTCTTCAGCCACATCTATATCACAAATATTGGTGTCATTCCTGCTATGGTTTCCTCCACAGGGTTCTGGGAACTGGAGTTTGGTTGAGGGTGAAGAGAATTCTGTGTTAGACTTCCCATGTCCTCCTCAAAGAACCACAGTTCCCAGGCTTCCCTGTGCTTCAGATGTTACAGGGAACGTCCAAAATTCATTGAAGGTTGACATCTTCATGTGAATGTTGGCGATTCCAGAAGAATTCTCTGAATGCCAGAAAATATCTATGTTCTGCTTTCCAGACATATACAAGTGAATTTTGGTCACTAATTGTCTATCCTTGAGCTTCTGGACATTCCTAAAACAATTCTGGGATTGTCAGCTATCTTCAAATTGTGGACGTTCAGTGTGACATAGATAAGCTGTTCAACTTTGGTGGCAGTTCATTGAGGCTGACCCCCAGAGAGTAGAATTTGGCACTACCAGGAGTAACTCAAAAGAAATCTTAGCACTGTTGTAGAAAAAGGGGGAAACACAACATTTACTGGGGGTGGGGAGAAAGAGCAGCATGCATTGTAGTGTTCACTAAAACTGCTATATATATATATATATATATATATATATATATATATATATATATATATATATATAATTATTATTATTTAAAAGAAGGAAACATTATCTAAGGGGATAATCCACTTTGTTCTTCTGTGTTTGCTCATAAATATGGAATAATTGACTGAACAACCTCCAAATTGTTATGGAATAATTGACTCAATCTGAGCTCCTACCTGGGTGTTAAGGCAAAGATCTGTGGCTTGTACCCAGCTAAGTTCTGCTCAGAGGAAACCCATTGAAATAAATGAACATATCTATTAATTTCAACGGGTCTGCTCTGAATATGACTGAGGTTGGATACAGCCCTGTGTCTCCACTTTGGAGCCTGGTCTGTCCTTCCATATCTGTCTGCTCCTCTAAGGTCATTCCCACTGAATGTCAACCTTGCTCTGCCACATAACCCATGGGACACCTTCGCTGTTGTCCCCATCCCTGCCTTCAGTTTCATCCAAGTTGCCCTTATCTTGGCTGCTGGGACACCATAGCGTGATACCCAGAAGATGGACTGGCTATGGCTTCTCAGCAAGCACAACCTAAACCACAGCTCTGATCACATAACTGAATACTGGAATACTGAACACATGGAGAGGAAGACATGGGAGTGGGATAATGGTGGCCTTTGATTGCTCCCACCCAGACCTACGCTCTTCTGCAAAGAGGCAATGCCTGCATCTATTTGTCTGTCTGTCTATCTATTGACTGTACGGAGTCTGTACAGAAGATGCATACTATGGAAGCTGGGGTTGGGGGCAGAGCATGCCATTTCAATCCAACCCCCGCCCCCCCGGCACCTAAGTTCTATACCCATTGTCTGCTTTTGCAAGCACAGCTACCATTTCAACATTATGCGCAACTACTCTCAACTTAAATGAAAAGGGCCAAAACCAAATGAGGAATATTCTTCTAATTTTACCTTACCGTACCCTCAGTCATTTTCTATCAGACACCAGATCTAGCTGTCTCCTCGTCTCCTATATGTCAAGTCAGCGCAACAAAGGTTCGGCAAGTCCAAAGTCCCTGCCTAGGCAGCAATGAGGTCTGGAACCTTGTCACCCTCTGAATAGACCGGTAGTCTGGAAAACATGGAATGGCGTTCTGGGTTTGGATCCCAGGTCACAGAGGTACCTATGAATGCAGGGCCGGCCCACCCATGAGGCAACTGCCTCAGGCGGCAGGATCTGAAGATCCAGCCTCCGAAGAATGCATTGCCCACTGCTGGCTCTGGCACTTGGTAATAGTTAGGGCTGTGGCATGTTCCTTGGAGGCTGGATCTGCAACCTGCTCAGCAGTCTCCACATGCTGCCTCTACAGCGATCTCTTGGTGAATAGGAGGCGCTGCTGGTCTCCTCCCACCCTGGGAAGAAAATGGTAGGGTTGCCCTTTGGGGGTCCCTGGGCTCTGTACTTGCCTGGCATGATCCAAAGGGGGGCCCCCCATGACAGCCTTTGATTCCCACTTCAACCCTGTCAGGGAATCTTGATTTAATTCCCTGCCTTGTTCCTGATGTTGACCTTCACTCATCCCATAATAGGAGGGCACCATTATGTGGTTTGCCTTAGGTGTCAAAAATGTTCAGGGTCGGCCCCGTATTCACCTCTATCATTCAGGTACTTTGCAGAGATCATGAAACTAAAACGAACCAACTGAACAGGTCCTTCAGAAAACAACGACCTTTGCCATTTATATATTGCAATGTTAAATCTCTTCTAAACAGTTAGTATGCGCTTCCGCTAGAACCAAGACTAAGGTTTTGCAACCAAACTCACGTCCTAGAGTAGGGACGTGCAATCCTGTGCACGGTTACTTGAGAGTAAGCCCTGCTGAACTCAGTGGGACTTATTTATCAGTACATCTGCACAGGAAGGAGAAGCATGTCAGAGCCAGGCTAAGATCACAAGAAACACACTCAACGCCGTGCTATGGAAACGAGGGAGTTCAACACGCTGAAACACATGCCCCATAGTTATTTATGCAAAAAAGTGTATAAATAGCTGCTTTCTTCTGTGCAAGGCAACTGCACTGCAATTTAAAAGTTAAAATAAAATAAAATAAGAAAGTTACAGGCACCATTTTGGCCAAAATATATATATAGCACCAATTGTTTGTTGGCATTGGTGTTGTTTTTTTTTGCCCAGTCCATCCAAACAACTTAAGACCTTTGAAATTTTGGCTCAGATTAAAGACACATTCCTTTCCAAAATCATTCTTCTCTCAAGCAAGTCACTAGCATAACTGAAATCAGCACACAATATGCTGGTTGGCTGGAGACTGGAATGTTCTCTTGGCTACCTCAAAAACCATACGGAATTTGTTTCTGGCAAAATCTCCACCTAGCACCAAAATTTATCCACGAAAGAGAGAGGGAACCAACAATCCATTTGCCAATTAGTCCACCTGCAGGTATTGCGGGAATACTCCACCAACTGAGGCTTCACACACACACACACACACACACACACACACACACACTCATTGTGCATGATTGTGTGCTTGCAGTTTCCCCTGCAGAGGTGATATCCATGTAGGAAATTTGCCATGTGGGTATGTAAACATGACTTAAATGACTCTTTGTTTTCCTACAGCCTCTGCATTACACCAATGGAAGTCCGTTGGGTACCAGTATGAAACAACTTCACAGTTTCTGCCTACATTGTTCTGTTAAGAATGCCAGGACTGAGGGCTGAATATGGCCCTCTAAACTCCTCTATCAGGCCCTTGGGGCTTTCCCTGGGCCCCACACAAAGCCCTCAGTAGACATGATCTGTGCCTTCCTCAAGAGCTTTTGCCTAGCTGGAATGTGTTATTCAGCTCTGAAAATGCTTCTTGCTTGTGGCCTGGATGAAGGATGGAGAGGGGTGGGTGTTCTAGGAACCTATAGCTTTTGCACGGAGGGAATAACAGTGTGCTGTGAAAAAACTTACTTCACTGAGAAGGGTGAAATCTATTTTGGAAACATTGAGGGCTGTGAATCCCCACCATCTCCATAATATTTGTTAACACAAAGCTCCACCATGGTCTCTCCTGTATTTAACGCTTCAGTCTCAAAACGTTCATGTCCAGTGTTCCCCAAACTTGGGTCTCCAGCTGTTTTTGGATTACAACTCCCATCATCCCTAGCTAGCAGGACCAGTGGCTTGGGGTGATGGTAACTGTAGTCCAAAAACAGCTGGAGACCCGAGTTTGGGAAATACTGGCGTAGATAAAGAAAGATCCACCTTGAAGTCTAACTGCCGAACTCTCAGCACGGATCCAGTGCCCTTTTCAATGGAGCTCTGGAAGGAAGAACCTTGTGGTGGGTTATACCTTGAGATAGAAAGCAATCCCTGCCAGCGCTGGGGAAGGACCTTGTGGTGGGTTATACCTTGAGATAGAAAGCAATCCCTGCCAGCGCTGGCTCCAGCCTTGCGGGGACTGTTGGCACTATTGCAATCTCCTATCCACAGGATAACCTAGAGATGTTAGCAAGGGGAAAAATAAAAAAGGACCCTGGGCAGGTATCAGTAGTGGCTCCGCTGGCAGGATGGAACCCAGGCAGATCCCCAAGAATGTGAAACAGTGACACCAGGCTAGTCTTTACTTTCCTTCCTTTCATGTTTAACATTCCCCCTCCTCCCAGAGAGGAACAGCAAAGGTTGATGGAAACACAATAGCACCCTAAGACAATTTTTCTGCGATTCTTATTTCTATTGCACACCCCATCCCCAAAGCTGTGGTTCTTCAGCTGCAGTATGGGGACAGTGGTGTTTCAGGGGCCCCAAGGGAAAAATAAAAGCGGAAAATACTGAAGAGGTTTCTTTGATGTTTCCACCACAGGCTGAAGAGGCAAGCCTGCTTTTCTGTTTACTTTTTCTTTCCCCAAAGAGGGGCTTGCCTCTTCAGCAATGCAAGGAGCTACCATGGAAACTTGGGCAGTGCGCATGGTTGTCCGCTGCCCACGCACATGACTTCACTGTGCCAATGCTGAAGGTTAATTCTGAAGCCTTCCAACCATCCTCCCACATGGGAGCCATAAGTTAAGAAGATGTGCTGGTGAAAAGCAAGCAAACCAGTGCCCACATCTATGCAACATGCTTTAAGGACCACTGTCCCCGAGATCTCCAATGTGGAGCTGGCCACAGGTATTTTGCAAGCATGGCCACATCTGAAATTCTCTTTTTCTCACTTGTCAACTGTGCCATTATCTTTTCACTCCCCCCCCCTCATTTGGACTCTCCCCCAGCTCACACTCCCTCTCTTCTCTAGATCTGTGGCATCCATGAGAAGCATCCAGACTGGGTCAGAGGAACAGGACCGTCCTCTGTATAGCAAAGACCAAGAATATGGGTTTTAGCCTAGCAATCTCCCTGACATGCTAGTGTTCTATGGGCAAGGAACCACTGAATCATGTTAGTCCACCTGCAGTCCAAAGTGGTGCAGTCCTTGCAGGGGCTTACCGCTTCAACGAGGAGGAGGACTCCTCTGAAAAGGATGTTTGCAAGTAGACTTGAAAAGCAGGTAGCTTTTACCATCTATCTGCAAAAGCTCGCCGTTTTAGTGCCCATATGCACTGCACCTCAAAACAGCCCAGCCAAGGCCATGCCTTTTAAAGGCACAGGTGTTTAATAAGAGCAGTGCGGCAGAGAAGGACTAGCATGGAAGAAAAAGGACGGGTGTCCCACTAGGCTCTTGTAGCTAGTGGGGTGTCCCACCAGCCCAGTGTTTTGAGCTGTGACTGCACTGGCACAAATAGGCAGGCTAGCTGCACATGAAATATGTATACTGCACCATGGGCTGGTGATGCGTTGAGATGTACAGCACTGCAGGCGGATGCAATTCTTGCAGTGGTTGAAGCATCAGTGCAGGGGTAGGCAACCTAAGGCCCGTGGGCCAGATGCGGCCCAATCGCCTTCTCAATTCGGCCTGCGGACGGTCCGGGAATCAGCGTGTTTTTACATGAGTAGAATGTGCCCTTTTATTTAAAATGCATCTCTGGGTTATTTGTGGGGCATAGGAATTCGTCGTATTTTTTTTTCAAAATATAGTCCGGCCCCCCACATGGTCTGAGGGACGGTGGACTGGCCCACGGCTGAAAAAGGTTGCTGACCCCTGCATTAGTGCCTGCATGCCATCAGCTGTGCTGAGAAAAGCGAGATTCTCTCTACTACTTTGTTACTCTTTCGACAGAGACCAGCAGTGTCCATTCTACGCTGTCAGGCACCAGTGTAGACACAGCCTTGTGTGGCACGGAAGCAGATTCCTCACAATAGTCATTTGTAATTTTGGCATCAGACGCAAGCCTTGACAAGAACCCAACGAAACAGGGAAATCCGAAAGCAGGAAAGGGTGGCCAATTATATGGTATTCACAAACAAAAATGTTTTGGCAATTTTCTGTTTCCAGAGTATAGAAAGTTATTTTTCTTGCACCATTTAACTTTACTGGATTGTTTTTTTTTCCTTTTGGGGAGTGGGGGAGTGGGGTTGCCACAAGGGGATCACATTGATAAACTCAAGCAAAAACCTAGCATCAAAGAAGGTTTCCCCATGACAACCTCATTTGAAACAATGCCACCAAGTTTCTGCTTAAACAAAGACAGAGGGTATCATCATTAAAAAAAAATAAGAATGAGAATTTTGTTAATTTTTGGTAAGCCTTGTTTGGGTGACCCAGGAATAAGACCATTGCCTGAATTTCAGTTAATGACGCCTCTATGCTTCAATAGGAAGACTAAATGGCAACGAGAGTTGACCTGTTGCTGGAACAAACCCTGCTCTCTCCACCCCACCGCGTTCACTTGCTGGCAAAGGCCCAGATCCAACGATCCACTTTGGGCATGCCTGGTGGGCAGAGTTTCGAATGCAATTTGCCATGCAACATTTTTTTTATGGGGGGGGGGAAACACATGCCTAAAGCCCATTGAGTACACAAAACTAGTTCCACGGTTTGTTGCATCATAGCCAATGTCTTGGGAGGAATTAGATACGGATGGTGGGAAACGTTGAACAATATTTTATGTTGCGTTCGCTCGTTCGTTGCCATCGCCACCACTCTTTTGTGTAAGGTGATGCACTTGAAAGATTAACAAGAACAAGTAACATTTATAAATATAAAAAAATTATAGATCCCATATAATGAATTCAACAAAGGTTCATATGCTAGGCAATGAGGAATCACAAAGGCAATCAAATAAACCTATCTGAGTCAAGCAAAGAGGGGTTTCTCCATTGCCTACAGCTATAGGCTGGTTCCCCCCCCCCCATATTGAATCAAGGCTATTCCCCAAAGTATGAGCAAGCATTTCACTGTGTTTCAACAGGAAGATGGCGAGCCTAAGACTAACACAACTGCCATGGAGTACTGGCTAGGAAGCTGGTCAGGTCAGAAAGAGAATCAATTATTAAACATTTAGAAAATGGCATGCATCATACACTGAAAGGCATTAACAGGGGGAAGGTGGAAGCGGAGGTTCGATATGGGATCGGTTCGCCCACACATCTCCACCATCAAGCGACGGTACCTGTGAACGTGCTGTCCCAGATCATACACCGTAGTCAGAATGTTTTTATCACGCCAGACCCAAAGCTTTTCAACAGAGGCCTCTTCACACATTCAAACTGGGACTCATCAGGTAAACCAGTGATCACATGCAGGTGTGAACCAGCCTCAAGAGAGCCTTGTGCCTTGACTTTACGCAAAGGGAAATACCATTCTGCAGAAACGTACATGGGGTAGGTGGGACCCTCCGATGCTAGTGGAGACCTTGCTGTTGTTGTTTCCAGTTCCTGGTTCACAAAGCACTCCTGTGGCATGTGGTAGTATAAAATTAACGACAAACGACAAAGGCAAAGAACGTCTCAATACTGTTTAGCACCTTTCACCCACGTGCTTGGCAGGTGGTCAACTGGGCCTCACAACACCCCTGTGAGGTAGGTCAAGGTGATAACACATCATTTACAGATAGGTATGTTGAAGACACAGAAAGGTTAAAGGGCGGGCGCCACATCGTGCAAAGACCTCCAGAGCATAGGTGGGGACAGAGAACTTGCCATTTCCCATTCATTTAAAAGTCAGAGTGGTTTCCCTCACAACCTCAACATTGTCTTATCATGGAAGCAAACAGAGCCTCAAACCCTACATATATCATTCCCCGTGATACAGGCTGTGGAGCCCTCAGAAGGTCCTGAGCTTTCCATGTGTGTTCCAAAAGGATCCAACTGTACAATTAAAAAAATTCACACACTGAGCTTCATTTAGGGAGACCATAAGCCGAAGAAGATGGGGCTCATGCACCTTTAATAATTGTTTAGAAGAGGGAATTTCTGCAAGGGCAGCTACACATTAAAGGTGCAGGAGCCCTTTCAAATTTCCCACCTGCCCATCATAGTTCCAGGTCACCCAATTTAATTAAGTGCAGAGCCCATTAAGTGATGCACAACACCTACTGAACCAGCCCACATTTCAAGGAAGATCCAGTGGGGAAACACATGGCGGTCATTCCCTTCTCGGAGAGCTCTTGTTGGATTCGTGCAAAGTGCCTTGATACTGGATCAACATTTAGCAATGACTCTGCAGGAAAGTTCCCCCACCTTTTTGTCCCCTGCCAGCCTTTCTCAGAAGGGACTGGCGTTCTGACCGTTCTGTGCTCAGATACCAGCAAGGGAAGAGAAAGAATACTGAAAAATGGACCGATGAAACATTTGCCCATGTTTCTTTGGGGGTAGCCTTGACATGCTCTCACCATCAGCTGAGGTTCTCTGCACCAGAATATACCTGAGACGTGAAGAGGGACGCTGACCCCTCTCAAGCCCCCCAACCCCACCCCTACCCCCCTGCATAGAACAGTCATAGGCCATTCTCAAGGAGTCCTGGAGCAGCAGGAAACTGTGGAAGCACCATCACACAGCCTTCGGGGACAGAAGCGCTTTCCCTGTGTGAAACGGAAGTATCCTAAATAGGCCACCCGCGGTTCAATTTGTGAAATTTGGGGGGTTGTTGTGTGGGGGTGGGGTGGGAGGAACCACCAGCCATTTCCCGCTGACCCACTGATAGGGTCTCCTAACCAAAAATAAATAAAAATAAACCGAAACACAGAATCTTCCGCCAAAAAGTGGCACGGCAGAATAGGCACGAGAAAGTTTTTTTTGCGGTAGAATAAGTTGCAAGCCAGGCAAACCACCGACTCCAAAGTAAGTGTGTTGTGCAGGAGCACTAAGAGTCTGGATGAGTGCTTTGGCAGTTTGCAGTATTAAGACTTCCTCCCTGCTACCCCAATGCACCTCTGGGCTTCTGCTGAAATGTGCCAGGGCAGGGGCGGGCGGGAACGTTAGCTTAGCACCAGACTTTCAAGCCTTATCAAGCATGCCGGGGGGGGGGGAATGTTGACTTAGCACCAGACTTTCAGGCCTGCAGTGGGGAGCGGGGTGTTGACGTAGCATGGGGTGGAGAACCTCAGGTTTTAGAAGAAGAAGAGAAGAGTTTGGATTTGATATCCCGCTTTATCACTACCCAAAGGAGTCTCAAAGCGGCTGACATTCTCCTTTCCCTTCCTCCCCCACAACAAACACTCTGTGAGGTGAGTGGGGCTGAGAGACTTCAAAGAAGTGTGACTAGCCCAAGGTCACCCAGCAGCTGAATGTGGAGGAGACACGAACCCGGTTCCCCAGATTACGAGTCTACCGCTCTTAACCACTACACCACACTGGCTCTCAAAAGTGGCCCTCTAGCCCTCTCTGCCTGGCCCCCGGGACTCTTCCCATGTTGACACACCCCTTCTCGGTCCATACCCCCCTACATCTAGGCAACACCCCTTCAATACACCCAGCTCAAGTGCACATTTTCCCTGTGAGGGAATGTGTCCTTGAACTGTGATAATCCTTTGTTTGCCTGGGTAGAGGACCAGGAGATGAGCTTGGAGTGTGTTTCTTTGTAGAAACTCTTGGCTTTTACCGTTCAAAGGGAAGAGTCACACATCTGTTGGACCATCTGCTTCTCTTTATGTTCCTCAAAGACCTCCAGGCAGCACGCCCAGTTTCCCTCCTCACAATGCTCCAATAAATAAAGTTGAGAAGTAGTGACTGAGTTTTTGAAATTCTACCCCCAATATGCAGCACCAGGTCTGCTTATGCTCAGACTTTGGTATGTTTCCAGAAGGAAGAAATCCCGATTACTGGAACTTGTGTTATTTATTTCTTAAATTTGTATTCCAAATTTCCTACAAGGAGCTCCGGGCAGTATGCATAGGTGCTGTGCAAAGGCCCTCTCTCTTTCTTTCCATTTCAGCCTCACAACAACCCTGGGAGGTAGGTTAAGTTAAGAGACAGGGACTGTAGTGTCTCAAGGTCACCTGCTAAGCTCAATAGGGAAGCAGGGATTCATAACCAGGTGTGGATCTACACACAGGGGGGGAAAGCCGCTATGAATAACTCAGAAATTGAATCGTTATAACAAAAGAAAAAAAATGCTATGGAAAACCGTTTAGAATTTTTTTCTTTGCTCTCCAGCGCCATCTGGTGTTGCATGTTTATAACACATTCAAAATGCTGTTTTTTGACTAATGTGGCTGAGTCCCAGGTCTCTCAGGCCTGACTCTGACACTCTAAGCCCTGTTTCATCCCAGAAGAAGTCAAAGGGATGTTTCCGGACAATTTTAAGGATAGACTGTGCATGATATTTGCTGCCCAGAGGCTACTGGAAACAGCGAGTGAACTCCACCTTGGCTCCTGTTTCGAGAACGACTTAACACATGCCATCATCTAATGTTGGCAAGCTGGTAAAAACATGAGGGCTTGCAACTTGATGGGAGCAATGAGTGTGGTTGAACCAGTTTGAATCCATATGAGTATGGAGAGGGGTGGGGATTCCTTGGTCATCTTCAACAGAATGTAAAGTGTCCTTCAGCCCAAATGTGACTTTTATTTATGTGAAAATACTCTGGGGCACTGCGGGAATAGGATGTCCCTATTTTCATCAGAGAAACGTTGGAGGGCATGATTTCAAAGGGTGGTTTGAAGGGGGGGGTGTGGGAACAGAATGATCTTTCTACCTATGAATTGACCCAACAACTTTCCTTGTCTTCTGGGGCCCCTTGCGCCATTTGAAATACAGTGGGCAGGTACTCAAGACAGGGCCTTTTCAGGTGTGGCATCCAGGATTTGGAACAGCTTCCCAAGGGAGGCCCGCCTGGGCCCATTCCTGACTTAAGATAGGCAACAAAGACGCCACTTGAATATTGAATAGAAAGGAGGGAGATCATCACCACCACCATCACCAGAGCCTTGAGTTTGCCAATTTCCATCCCTTCTTGCCTGAAATATTTGGGCCGCAATCCTATGTACCCTTACTTGGGAATAATACACACTGAATGCAATGGGGCTTACTTTTGAGTAGACCCGGTTAGGGTGGTTCTCTAAGCAAGCCTGACATCTCCCACAGGAACAACCCTGCAATGAGACGTGCTGCTTTTGCATTTAAATTGTTTCGATGTTTGCATTTAAACTGTTCGATGAAGAAGGTACAGGATCCCAGCTATTTAGGAAGTATATATTTTATAAAGGTTCTACATGGGAACTGCCTGAATAAACCCACGGGGCTCGTTGAATAGGATTTGACAGGTTTGGGACTGCTGAATATAAGGCCAATATAATGGGGGCCAACAAGTGAGAAGGGTGAGCTCTGACAGAAAGTTTTGGGGGGAAAGAAAAATGTGAGGGGAGAAAGAAACATGATGGCTTTAGGTCCAAAAAGTTGACCTCAAATGTGACCTAGCACCTCAAAACCGAAATTTTTACCTCAAAATCCAAACACGGATGTTTGTTAAGAGGATGTCAGTGACTGATCAGCCATAGTCAAAATATTAAATCACTCCTGTGAACCAGCTGTGAAATATGTTGAAATATATTGTACCTGAAGAAAATAATATTGTACATTTAGAGCCCTCACCAGATCCTGTTTTTTTCTGAGGAGAAAATTGGGCGGCATTCCTGAGGGAAACTCCCCCCTCCCCCCACCAATCGCTGGGCAATCTGAGAAGGAAATAGTTTTTATGATGGCGATTTTGGGATTACTTCGTATTTTTGAAACACTGTTTTCTGTGGCTTGTTAGCTTTCTGGAGAACGGAAGGGATGGAAGTTTGAATATGAATATATAAGAATATTTGTGGTGTGAGGAAGAAGCTTGAGTTGAGGGAAAGTCAAAGAGGGGAGAGCTGAGGTGAAGGCAAAAATGAAGGAAAGCTGACTGGCTTCTTCTGCCCTATGTTGTTGTTTTTAATTGTAATTTATATTTTTTAAAAATTGTAAATCGTGGCTGGGGAAACCCAACCAGATGGGCGGGGTATAAATACTAAAATTACCATTATTACTATCATTATTTAAACGGTTTTATTCTTTCGTTTTGTGTACGGCTGTAGCCTACCCCGGGATGTTGTGGAGTGTGTTTGTGTAAGAAATCCGAATAACCACAACAGCAATCCTGGTTGAAAACCTCCACATAGCAAAGTGAATGGAAACGATATGGGAAGCCTCGCAACGGTTCCTCGAAGCCTGCATTTTAAACGGGAACCATTAATGGCTTAAAATATGGACTCCAAACCAGTCCCCCCCCCAACTTTCTGCCTTCTAGACATTCTGGACAACGTTCCCTCAACCCCAGCCAGCTGCCTTGTATCCATCTTGCTAACTTTTGGTTCTCCAATTGTTGGCTCCGTCACACTAATTTTCCTGACATGCTAGATTTCATGATGAAGGGCTTCTCAATCAGGGCTATTTTCTCTCCACACCCTCCATGTGGTGTTCAGACCATGCCGCACCAGTGTTGAAAGAAGAACCCACTTAGCGGCCCAGCAGTGTCTAGGCTGAATTCAAAGTGCTGGTGTCGACGCTCACATGCAAAACTGGGGTAATTTAAACAGCAGCTTCTGCATGAGCCTTCTGGCATTTTATATTTTTTCTAACAGGGTCCTGTGCCTGGTGCCAGATTGATGCTCGCCACAAATATAGCCCTTTCTTCTGCGGGAATTCTCCTTTCTAACCCATTTCGAAAACAAAGAAACATCCACCTTGCAAGTAGAAGACAAGCATATCAGGGAGAAAGATTCCAGTCCAACCTCTTCACTGCTAGTTTTCTACTTATGGGACGCTTTTCCCATTGCAGAACATTCAAGAGAAAGAGAGAGAGAGATACAATCAAGAGACAGATAACAGAGAGACCTGAAGTCTTACAGATCAGCAGCTGCCAAGATGGAGAGCCCTTGGTTCATTCAGTTGTCTAGAGCAGGGTGATGACTGAGGTGGAGTTTTTCCCCTGATGTGCTAGCTTTTATTTGCAGGGATTTTTAAAAAAAATATATTTTTTTTACTATAAACTACTTCAGGACAGACAAAAAATAGATTAAAAATAGGTCCCCTGCTTCTCCTCAACTGCATTTTTCTGCAACTCCAGGCTGTCAGTATTTTTGTGGGAGGGATTCAAGGGCATACCAGAAACTCAGGTTCCCAGATTTAAAATGGATTAAAGCGCCCTAGCATGTCAAATCCACCTAAGGAAAACAAAAAATCAGACTTTTTGTGGTTTGGAAAGGGACAGAGAAGTGTATTGAAAAGCGTGGGATGGATGAATGAATGACTAACGGGAAGACATGGAAACACCCTGCAAGGGAATCAGAATGAATGCTCATTATCGTCTAACTTCCCCATAAGCAAGCCGTAACAAATGCTCAATGAATGCTGTATTTAATCTAAATTCTGTGTAAACTTTGTGCAATCAAACCGGGATGAATGCTCAACAAACCAGGTCATCTTGGCTCTTAAAGAGAGAACACGAGTGAGAATCTAGGAAATGCAAAATTAATGTGCATTAAAGCACTCAGTTGCCCTAGAACAGGCATGTTCAACAGGTAGATCGTGATCTACCGGTAGATCACTGGATGTCTGTGGTAGATCACTGGTAGATCAGTGGCTCCTCCCCAAAGAAGCTAAAAAACTTTGGCTCCCCTAAAAAAACAACTCAACACCTTTGCCCTGCACCCCTAAAATGACCTGAACCACCAAAAACAGGGCTTTCCTTCCTAAAAAAAACCCCTCAATGTCGCTTTCCTCCTTCCTAAAGAAGCTCAACACCTTTTTATGTGAACCAAAAAACAACAACAAAAAACCCCAGGGCTTTCCTTCCTAAAAAAAAAGCTCAACAACTTTGACCTGAACCCCCAAAAAGGGGGTAGATCACTGCCAGTTTACAGTCTCTTGGAAGTTGGCCACCCCTGCCCTAGAACAAACCAACACACTTCAAAAGAAAGAAAGAAATTGGACTTTTTGCGGGTAGGAAATTGACAGGGGAAAACGCATTAACAAAAACCCCTGCCCCACAAACAAATCAGAATGAAAGCTCAATAAAGAATGGATATAATCAAACAAGTTTGGTGTAGTGGTTAGTTTTGCACCAAGGCCTGAGAGACCAGTGTTCGAATCTCCACTGTACCATTTAGCTCACTGGGTGACCTTGGGCCAGAAATTCCCTCTCAGCCTAACCTCCCTTGCAGGGTTGTTGTGTAGGAAAAAAAGGAAGGAGAACTATTTGCCCTGGAGCTCATTGGAAGGAAGGTGGGATAGCTCTTAAGCTTTGTACAAGCAAATCAGCATGGATGATCAATAAAGAGGCAGTCTGGAGGAGCCTAGGGTCTAAGAAACCTAAGAAACTCTAGGCAGATGGGCGTCATTTAATAATGTTTTAGGAAGCTGCACTTTACACCCCCCATGGGCAGAACAGGGAGAAAATCAAGGCAGTGTTTTATCTGGGGCAAAAAAACTGGGAGAAAATCAAGGCAATGTTTTATCTGGGGCATAAAATGTCCCTGGCAACTGGAGTGGATGGCAGTGGGAGAGAATAAAATGTAAAATGGGGGTGGGAAATACAGGCACCACTTTTCTTATAAAAATATCGTCACAGGACGAACAGCAACATGAAGCCCAGAGGCGCAAGATGCAAAATAATTATTAATTGTCCTGAGACAGGTAAAAATGTGGCTCTTTTTTAAGAAAAAAAAGGAAAAGAAAACGTGTCTGTTTTTGACAATAACACCCTCGAACCTCTTCAGACGTTACACTGAGAAATGTTTAACAATTGAAATAATTAATCATGAGGATGATGATAATAAGAATAGTAATATTGCCCAGACCACAGCAGTGCACATCTCCTTTGTAAAAGTTATTTCTCTGCTCAGGTATATTCGGGTGGGAAAAAACTTTCAGCTTTAAAAACATAAGAATACAAAGTTGGTATGATTGCTTTCAAAAACTCTTTCACAAATTATATTTTAAAAACACATATTTCGCCACAGTTCATGCCCAAGTCCCCCCCCCCCATGTTGATCTTCTCTTTTGAATGTAATCAATTTTGGGTCTTTTTGTGGGCTCTTTGTTGTTGCAATTTTAAACATTTAACAGTATTTCTGAATTATTGTTTTGTTTTGTTTTTTAATTTGCACAGATACACGAAAAATGCAGTCATATCCACTGAACTGAAACGAGCTTCTGGTGGGTTCCCTTGTGCCCCCCGTTTCCCCCTTGGGGTGCGGGGGGCTGGAGAGATTGCCCTAGATGGGAGAATAATTCATTTATAGAAGCAACGTTCTTTCAGCGGAAGGTTTGTACGCACTGACTGCCATTGCAGTCAAATTCAGAGAAGAAAGCAACCAAATGTAAACCTCCAGACTTCATCAAACATGTTTAAACAAAGAGTCTAGCTTTTCAGTTTTCCTGCAAGCCGAGGTCAAAATGTTGAGGTTAGTGGAACTCTACGCTAAGCTGTTATGTTGCTGGATGCTTCCTTCCTTCCTACGAACATACAGGAAAGAGCACCAGGGAAAGAAAACCGGTTTGTTTCTGCAGCTCCCCCAGAAAGCACTATGAGCAAAGCCAAACAATTCTTGGCTAAGCCATCACAACGATTAAACAACAGAAATGTTAAGCACCAAATTTTTGCCGGAAACACGCCAGTGATGAGCTATCCCCATTCCAAGAACCCCATCCTTCGTTTTTCATTTTTGTTTTCCTTCTTTAGAAAATAGAAAAACACAAACAAATCACAGAATACCGTTTTAAGATCACTTTAAGGCTTGACACGAAACGAGACGCACCGTTACAATGTTCAATCCACGTGTCCCTCTTTAAAGCCTTAAAATGATGCCTGCAGATCAAAGCCCAATTACCAGCCAAAGCTTAAGAACTGTGCCTTTAAATTGACTTTCTTTTTGCTACTATGCTGAGTTTTATTAAGACTGAGAATGATTGGGAGAGGGGAAGGGGAAAGCCATGATGAAACTTAAAAAATAAATAAATGCATTTTAAGTTCTGTTATCGTAATCCTCACCGGGATCATTTGGTACTCAGTTTAAGAGTTAAAGGCCATCTAAATTTTTTTTTAAAAAATGATTCCAGAAACTAATCAGAGAAGTTTTTGTTTTGTTTTGCATCGATCCCAATATCAATTGCAATGAAAACCAATGAAATAACTTGCTTTGTGGGCGGGACGGGACTGATTTCCCCATCCAACTATTTTCTGCAGGCAGGGGAGCTGCAGTCTGCTGATGCAATGGGTTCCCCATTCAGTTCAATGGAAGAAACTGATGTGCACATGGATTTTTTTTGGGGGGGGGGTGTCCATGAGCCGGCTTCTGCCATTTGAGTGAACTGGGTGCCCGGTCCGCAAGAGAGACTGGCTGAAGACTGCCCGGCTGCAGGCGTATCAATTGGTGAGTCGCGGCACAGCAGGTGCAAGTTGAAAAACGGGATTTTCATTGGCTTGGAAAGAAATAGGATTACACCCTGAGATACAAGCTCAGTATGGTGGAACATAAAGGCTCACCCCCTTCCCCTTCCCCTTCCCTTTCCCCACCCATTAACCCCCCACCCCACATCATCAGGAATGCAGTTATAACATTACAAACACAGACTGGCCTGCATAAAAGGAACTGAAATACGTTCAATTAAAACAACTCCCATGCCAAATCATAAAACGAACATGAACCCTCTTCAAGTTTAAGCTTGGGCATTTTCCCTTTTTTTCTTTTTGCGCCAATCTAATAAGAGCAATTATATTTCCTTTTCATCTGATTTTTGTTTTTTAAAAATCTAGTTTCATATATATATATTTATATACATATATAGACATAACTGTATATGCGCACACCCGTCTTGTGTGTGTGTGTGTGTGTGCGCGCATATATATATATATATATATATAATTTCTGTCATTAAAACCGTCAAAGAGCTTTGCATGAGGGAGGTGACAGTACATAATGAAACTCAGCACCTAAGGGCATAAGGCAGTTGTAGGTTTTTTTTGTTTGTTTGTTATATATATTTTTTATTATTAGTATTATTATTATTTTCAATCAGCACCAATCCCTATGATAATGTCCTACACTTGGTGTAAGGTATAAAACTCAGAGGCGGAGCCGTTTGCTTTACTCTGACCTCTGAAAGCGTGGAAGTTTGAAAATACTGGTTGGTTTTGTGTTGTTGGTTTTTCCCCCTTCTTCTTCTTCTCCTTCGCGTAAAAAACAAAAGGAAAGCTTTTCTTTTTGTTTTTACTTACAAAACATTGAGGATCTCTCATTCTCATATATATATATATATATATATATATATATATATATATATATATATAATTTAAATACATACAGCAACCAGAAATAAAACTTATTGGAAGGTTAGTTTCATGAGCTGTGTTGTTCATGACCGTAAACATTTAACCCGCCTTTCCCCGCCCCCAATTTCCCTCTTTTAATTCTTTTGTTGTTTTTCTGTGACAGTATGTGTGTGTGTGTGTGTGTCATGTGTGTGTGCGTGTGTGCGTGTGTGTCTGCATGTTTGTATGTGTGCTTGTGTTTAAAGGAGCTTTTAAAGTGAAGATTCATACTGTAGCAATTCATACAAGAGAGGTCCGTCTCTATATCTAATCCCTACGGCGGTCGGGGTGACGTACTGTAGAATGTTTATAGTCCTTCTTAATCTCCTGTCTACAAAATGGGCGTCCCAGGCAGGGTACCTCTTTCTTGGGATGTCTATCTTAATGAGAGGGCCTTCTGGGTGGTAGGGCCTCCCGGACGGAGTCGACGGTACCATCGCTCTCACTTGGAAAACTGGCAAGCAAGTCTCGGCCGTGAGTTCCTCCTGTTGCTCCGTGGCCGCTCTGGTGGGCGTCGCCTGGGCCGCCCTGTACCCTGGGGTCTGGGGAGCCATGGGTTCAATGTCAGGGGGCAAAGGAATGCCCCAGAGCAGTTCGGCGCAACAGGAGCTGGCAAAGATCTTAGCTCTTGGCCCCATAGGGTGCAGGATGCCGTAGTACAAGAGCATCAGTGCTACCCCGGCGGCGAAGCTAAGAAAGACGCAACAGAGTGCTGGCACAGCGTACGAGTCAGTGGTGTCGGGGTCTCTGTAATAATACCAAAGGAGCGTCAAGGCAGCATTCTCCGTCAAGACTACAGTGTAATAGGCAAACATTCGGTATCGGGTCCGCCCTTCCTTGACATTAAACCAGCAAAAAATGTACACAATCCCTACCACCATGTTGAAGAGAATCTCCTCCCATTTAGACATGCAGAAGTCTGTCCCGCCATGGATGATCCAGAAGGCCATGGCGCACCAGTGGACCACGAGAAAGATCCCAAAATAGAGCTGGAAGATGGAAGCAAAGAGGGCAAAAGAGATAACTCTTGATGAGATGGTGAAGAGACGCCAGAAGAGGTGGATAAGGGCTCCTCGGTAGCTCATGCTCTTCTTGTCATCCCTAGAGTCCCGGAGAAGCTTATGATACGAGGCTAGCACCCAAGCCAGGGACATCAGGGAGGCGACAGAGGACACACCTGCCGGGAGAACACACACACAGAAACCCACAGAGTTAAACGAGAAGCAACAGGGCAAAAGGGATGCAGTGGCCCACATCATCGTCCCCCGGGGGGCAGGTGTGGAGCATGTTTACAATGCGGGTCGGGGTAGCGAAAAAGATCTAGAGGAGGAAGAGAAGAAAGAGTAAAATAAGCAGGACTTCCTACGGGAGAGTGCCTGCGCTGTAATACCTCCAGGCCACCATCTCCATGGATGTGCATGGTGATGAGGCTCACTGTCCGCCAGCAATTCCTTGCGGGGGAGGCTTCTATGTACAGTGGTACCTTGGTTCTCGAACTTAATCCGTTCCGGGAGTCCGTTCGACTCCCAGAACCGTTCGAAAACCAAGGCGTGGCTTCCAATTGGCTGCCAGAGCTTCCTGCACTCAATCAGAAGCCGCAGAAGCCACGTCGGATGTTCGGCTTTTGAAAAAGTTCGCAAACTGGAACACTCACTTCTGGGTTAGCAGCATTCGGAAGCCGATTTGTTCGGGAGCCAAGCCGTTCGAGTACCAAGGTACCACTGTACTCTGTTGTGAACTGGTTTAAGAAAGCCTTATTTATAGCCACCTTGGAGAAACCGACACACTAACTCCGGGTTCTCAAGAGGGGACGTGGACCCGTTGGACTGTTGTTGCTAAGCTTATTTAACAACTCAGACACATGGATGGCAAATTCCATCGAAATATGATTTCATCTGCCACTTTGTGATTATATGAGTTTTTGATGTGCTGTTTATGTCTTATCTTAGGATGCTGCCATATTGCCTCTTTTGTTCAAGTTTCTTTTAATACTTATTTATATATATCTTTTGTTCTCCTTATCTTTACACCTGACCATGCTCAATTGCTCTCGGCTGTCTTTGAATTGTTGGAAAACTGTGCTAGTTTTGTTTGCTAATGAAATAATAGCAATGATTTTAAAAACTGATCATGGTACTGTGAAATCAGAAGGGACCAAGTTAATTATAACTGCCCACGAACAGGTGAAGCCCATGAGCTGCATCTCGCTTGCCAGGTCTTTCCGCCTCATCTGCAGACTCGTCAACGTGACAGCTCACCTTCTAGGAGTTCATGAGTAAAAAGCTTGGCTGGGATATAAGAGCTGGTGCTCTGAATATGGCTCATTGGACTTCTATAGGTAAAGGTAAAGGTAAAGGTCCAGTCGAAGGTGACTATGGGGTTGCGGTGCTCATCTCACTTTCAGGCCGAGGGAGCCGGCATTTGTCCACAGACAGATTTCTGGGTCATGTGGCCAGCATGAATAAACTGCTTCTGGCGCAACAGGACACCGTGAAAAGATGGCGATGGTCCGCGATGGAGCTTTTGGAGTCAGAGAGTCAAGGGGCAAGGAGACTGTATAGTGATGAAATACGGACATAAATCCACACAGAGACACTGTTTGCTTTGATTTATCTTGCTTGCTGGATTACATCAGAGGGTGTGAGAATATTGGAAGGACAGAAAACAAAGGACAAGTTGATCAGACTACCTCCAGAATTTGAAGCATGGGAACTCCTAACTAAATTTAAATATTAATTTGGCAGATTTGGAACTTTTTTTAAATTAATAATTGGATAAATAATTTGGAATGTAATTTGGAAGGTTTAAATGTAATTTGGATGTATTGGAAACGTCAATAAAAATGATTTGGGGGGGGGGGGAAATAATAAACTGCTTCTGGCACAACAGGACACCGTGACGAGTACCAGAGCGCACAGAAAAGTCATTTACCTTTCTGCCGCAGCAGTACCTATTTATCTACCTGCACTGGCGTGCTTTCGAACTGCTAGGTTGGCAGGAGCTGGGACAGAGCTCACCCCGTCACAGGGATTTGAACCACCAACCTTCTGATCGGCAAGCCCAAGAGGCTCCGTGGTTTAGACCACAGCGCCACCCGCATCCCTGGACTTCTATAACCCTTCTCTAATAGCTCAGCCTGAAGCATCCGTTGTCAGAAGACCTAGGAAGGTGGGGATTGTGTGACATTTGACATGACTGATGATGTCTTGAAGGCCACCTTAAATTGGCTTCTCTACTCTGGTGTTCTGATTATTCCCAGCAAAGCTCTAAGACAGGGGTTGCTAATGTGGTGCCCAGGGGTGTTCATTTTGCTGCAGTCCAAAGCTACTGGTAACTATATCTATATTCCTCCCAAAGGGCCTTTGCAAGATGTTGCCCATCTGCTCATGCAGAGCACCCCACACGTCAGAAATGCCAACTACACAGAGAAGCTGCTATGAATGGCATATGAAGCTGCCTTCAAAGTAGTCAGGCAATTGCTCCATCAAGCCTAGCATTGCTGTCATCTGTTTGGGAACTTTCCAATTCACCTGGCCCTTTTAAACTGGCCATGTCCAGGATTGAACCTGGGACCTTCTGCAAGCAAAGATAGGCCCTCTACCATTGAATGGTGGAAGAACAGGCTCCTACTAGACCCCACCGGCAGACTCACGAGGGACTGCCCCTAAAGAGCATTGCTCCTTCAATCTTCAGCAGTAAAAATTACTGGAGGAATCACAGAAGGGAACACAAGGATCATCTAGTCTAATCCCCTGCAATGCAGGAATCTTTCACCCAACATGTGGCTCCAACCCATGACCCTGAGATGAAGAGTCTGATCCTCTACCCACTGAGCTACGGAGGAACACAGTCTCTGGCTTCGCACAGATGTTAGTACGATTTATGACTTGCGTGTGAAAGAGTGGTGTATGCGTAAAGGTAAAGGTAAAGGGACCCCTGACCATCAGGTCCAGTCGTGTCCGATTCTGGGGTTGCGGCGCTCATCTCACATTATTGGCCGAGGGAGCCGGCGTACAGCTTTCAGGTCATGTGGCCAGCATGACTAAGCCACTTCTGGTGAACCAGAGCAGCGCACGGAAACGCCGTTTACCTTCCCGCCAGAGCGGTTCCTATTTATCTACTTGCACTTTGACGTGCTTTCAAACTGCTAGGTGGGCAGGAGCTGGGGCCAAGCAACGGGAGCTCACCCCATTGCAGGGATTCGAACCGCCGACCTTCTGATCGGCAAGCCCTAGGCTCTGTGGTTTAACCCACAGCGCCACCTGGGTGTATGCGTGCATGCACACAAATTTTGGTCTGTTGCTGGCTAGCACCATCAAAAAATTACAAGGGTAATTTGATAATGATACTAGTGCAAAATATGAAGGGAGTAATACTGAGATTGGAAGGCAGCAAGTGGAGGCAGAGAGCCAAAGACGGGCATCTTCATCCTTCTTCCTGCTGACTTCTACAAGGGTAGCACTGAGACTAAGCCAGCAGGCAGTGCCAACCTCTGGAATAGTTGTAAGAAGGCAGGCAGGTAGGAGCTAGCTGAGGACAGATGGAAGTTGGTGGGGCAGTGCCCCATTCGCTCTCATGGACCACCATCCACTGCACTCTATCAAATTTAGCTACAGTATAATATTCTCCTCCCTTCCGTAACAGTATCATTGCCGTCGGATACATTGACCGTGGTTTTCCAAGTCTTGAGTATGCTTCTGAGCCATGGTTCCCAAAGTTTTTGCAATAGCTTCGTAACAATAAAATCGTGTGAGCTTACATAGCCCCTTGTCAACGTGTTTTACAAGCTATGGAGCTTGTTTTTGAACTTGTTTCTAGGTTTTTAACCTTTTGGATGAAGCTAAATTAGAATTCCAAGTTTGGATAATTACCACTTACTTTTTGGGTGTTTTTTTTTGAAGTTTCCTTAATCCTCCCCCTAGAGTCAATAGCAAACAAACTATTTTGAGTTATATAAATGTATTTTTTTCCTTCTGAGGAAACTGATAGATCATAACAGTGAAACGAGAATTTTAGTCGGCAACTCGTCAAGGTTATTTGGAAGTTTATCTCGAGTTATTTCTTGTTATCTGGAGTTATTTGGAAGGTTTTCTTGAGTTATTTATATCTCTTTGAATTAGTTCATTACGTTTTTGAGTTTTTTTCCTCTTAAGCAAGTCTGCTCTTGAAGCATTAAATATATTGTTTGCTTTAGTATCACTATATAAATATACGCTCATCTCGTTTCAGGGATCTTTCACGGTGTAGACTTCAACTGGGTTTTGCACCAACGTGCAATTAATTGCTGCTGTTTTGAATTTTATCACGTTATCAGTGGGTTGTGAAAACCGCTCCTCAGAATAATGCTTTCTATAGGGCAGGGTAGGGGGCACCGGGGAGGAGTTTATGGAACCGAGGGGACAGCGGCTTGGAAAAGGTTTGGGAACTGATGTCCTGGAGCCCAGAGCCACTCTGAAAGAAGGCAATGGGCAAGGCATTTGTGCCTCAATTGGCGCATCTCCCACACTGATACGTACAGGAAACACAGTGAGAGGAAATGGGCAGAAGGCAGGGATTCGTGCGCTACCGCGTTCTAGGGCACGGCGACGGATCAAGGGGAGCAGTCACTGCTGATGTGGAGGTGTTTCCCCCCCTCCCCACAAACAGTGTCCCCCCCCCAGGTAGGGCAACTTACATGGTAAGGTTTCTGCACGGTTCTTTTGGATCATTATGCAGAGCTGTAGCACCAATTGTGGTGCGCTCTCGAGGAAAGTCTCCAAGAGGCGCAACATGTTGACGTCTGCATACTCGTACATCATAGCCCAGTAAAAGCGCCGCTGGTGTTCCTTTTGCCTCTGGCTTTGGATCCCCAGGTACATGGTTCGGATATACCTGGAGACAAGGGGAGAAATAAGGGGGGGGGGGCGAAAAGGGAGCTCATGACCAGATCGGAACAAAGAACATTAATTCGGCTTTCGCTTTCCTGCTTCTTACAGTTACGTTTTAGGGATATTGCTCGATTAAAGACATTGCAGGAGTTTTAGTGATCGATCGATTTAGTTATATTTGCATATGTGCATGTGTGAATATTTCCATACTTACCCGGTAGTTATTGATAAGCCCCCATACAGATTTGCTCACACAAAGCTCACACGGCGGTTAGACTATGTCCAACTTTTATTGGGCATCCATGTTTGCCAGGAGGTCATGCAATAATGAACATTCGTCCTGCATTTGTCTTGATTTGCTTGCTGAGAGTTTGCACACAGTCCATTCATTCATTCATTCATTCACCCCACACTTTCCAAAGCAATTCCCAGTCACTCTCCGAACTGCAAAAAGTCTGTTTACAAAAAAAAAACCCCTAACTGAACTTGTTGGTGCATAGCACTTTAATCCTCTTTAACGGCACAGACCTAAATTCCTGGTATGTGCCCTCCTGCAAAATAGTGACAGTCAGAAGGTAACAAATTCACAGAGGATGCAGCTATCAGTGGCTACTAGGCATGATGGCCGTATATTACCTCCAGGATCAGAGGCTACCCCTGGATGCCAGTCTCTGGGTAACAACACCAGGAGAGGGCTTTTGCCTCAACCTTTTTGGACACATCTGGAAATTTAAGGAGCTGTCATGGCCGCTGCAAAATGTCCATTGCACAGAAGAAAAACAGGCGATGCTCAGACGCCAACCTCCTCCCCAAAAAAACCCCCAGAAAAAGAAACTTTATGACCCTCGTGAACAAATAATATACAGACAAAAAGAAGCAGAAGCAGGCAATGTCTCCCCCAAATCATGCACTCAACTGATTCCACCCCCCCAAAATAGGAGGAGGAATTTCTAAGGGCACTAAGGGCTTCAAACATTGCTAAGTCTCCTGGATTTTCAAAGAAGCAAGCAGTAAATAAAATGAATGGACGAATAAAAATAAAAGGTCGTAGATCCAGTGGTAGAGCATCTGCTTTCCATATGGAAAGTCCCAAGCTCAGTCCAGCAGAATCTGCCACTAGAGCTGGAAATAGCCCCCCAATCTGAAACTGGAGAGCCTCTGTCAGACAGTAGACAACAATGTGTTGGACTGACCATGGGTCTGCCCTCGGTATGGGGCAACTTCTTATGTTCCTAACCCACTTGCACGCTTGCTAAATTTCGTTAGGCCCAGTGGAAGCTGTGCAAAAGCGAATCCCAGTGCTATTCCTTATTACCATCACAATGATTGACTATGTGAGATTGTAGGGAAGTAATCACGGTGCCTCTAAGATGGGACTGATACAGGGAGGACATGAGCATGCAGGAGCTATTGAATTGGCTGCCCTTAAGAAAGGTTCCGAAAAGCGTATGGGAATTTTTAAATAGCTGGGTTCCTACAATTCCCTACATTAGACAAATGTTTGGGCTTAAAGGTTCAGAAGTAGAATCTTTGTTATTATGAAATACTAAGAGGAATGCATGGATTGCATTTCTATCCCAGCTTTTTCCTCCAAAGAGCATTGTCCACCCCTCCTCATTCAATCTCTACAACAACCCTGTGGGGTAGTTACAGGTAGGTAGCTGTGTTGGTCTGCCATAGTCAAATCAAAATAATAATAATAAAAAATTCCTTCCAGTAGCACCTTAGAGACCAACTAAGTTTGTTCTTGGTATGAGCTTTCGTGTGCATGCACACTGCTGAGAGGCTGTGACTGGCGCAAGGTCACCTGTTGGGCTTCATGACTGAGTGAGGATTTGAACCCAGGTCTCTCCCAGGTCCTAGTCCGATACTCTAACCACTATACCACACCAGTCTAATTCCATGTTTTTCTGATCAATGAATAACTGTTCACCTTATATGCTAGGAGTACTCAGGGCAAGATGAGAGGGAAAAGAGAGAAACTAGGTGTTGGAGTGGGGGGGGGATTTTCTTAATTTTATTTCTGCTGTTTCCAAAATTGCATTTAATTTCAATGTATACCCGCGCCTATTTAATGGAGTTTCCTTCCCTCTCACTCATTTTGGATCTACACCTTAAGTTAAGGGGTGGGCAAGTTTCAGTTTCTCATTTTCCCGAGCTTCAGTTCACATCAGTTTGAGAATTCTGCATTTATTTTTTTAAGTCCTCATGGAAATTCAGCAAAAAATGTGTTTATTTTAATGCAAATTCGTCCTAATATACACATGATTGTATGTGTTTCTGCCCTATATATACACATTATTTACAAAATGATTTCTCCTAATATTGGCTACAATGACCAGGATCTTTTTTTTTTGGGGGGGGGGGAGGTTTGACTGTTTAAAATGATATGAGACTGCTTCAAATGCACAGAGTGGACGTAGTCTATTTTCTGTGGGCATTCTAGGGAGTACAGCTGAGCCAGGAGACTAGAGGAAACTTTGGGCTCTTGCAAGCAGACATGATGTCTTTTTTTCTAAAAGGAATTTTTAAAAACAAGTGGGGGGAGACGCCTGAACTACCTTGCAAAGTTAAGGCAAACAGCAAACCCTGCAAATCCCGAAAATTTCAGGGAAATCTGACCTCATAAAAAACCACTGCCCTTTCACAGGAGACTAATGGGCCCACAAAAATCAAGGTGGTTTTTGACCTCCATTTAATATGGGGCTCATTTAATATGGGGCAGGGACCCAGGTGGCGCTGTGGGTTAAACCACAGAGCCTAGGGCTTGCTGATCAGAAGGTTGGCGGTTCGAATCCCTGCGACGGGGTGAGCTCCCGTTGTTCGGTCCCAGCTCCTGCCAACCTAGCAGTTCGAAAGCACGTCAAAGTGCAAGTAGATAAATAGGAACCGCTCTGGCGGAAAGGTAAACGGCGTTTCCGTGTGCTGCTCTGGTTCGCCAGAAGCGGCTTAGTCCTGCTGGCCACATGACCCGGAAGCTGTACGCCGGCTCCCTCGGCCAGTAACGCGAGATGAGCGCCGCAACCCCAGAGTCGGACACGACTGGACCTAATGGGCAGGGGTACCTTTACCTTTTACCTAATATGGGGCAGCGTCTTACGCTGTTATTTTTTCATCAGTGAAATGCTGCAGAGTATGCAAAGCACGCCTCATATTTCTCTGCCTCCATACTGAATATTCGGTTTTGTGCCCCAATGGAATCATCCCTGATGTTTCGAAAACAGCTGCTGCACCAGCAAAACAAAGCCTACTTTGGAGGAGGCTGAAGTGGGGGAGAGGAGGAGCTGCTTTGTGGAGCGTTCCCTCGCCAACAGGAAATGACTCAGATTTTCCGCAAGGTGGCGATCTGATCTAATCATAGAAGGCATTCAGAAATGTAGATAGAGAGAGAGAGAGAGAGGCTGTGGCTTGGGTGAAAACTCATTTTCTTAAATTCCACTTTCACGCTGCACTGAATTTTCATGAGGTTTGATTTTCGCTGTGGAAGTTGCCGCGATGGAGTAGCGACTGTGCTGGTGGAGGGAAGGAAGGAATGATTACAAATTGCCACCCCCCCAAAAAAAACCCTTTCTATCCACCCCTGCATTCATTTCACGTGTTTGTTCGCAGTCAGTGACCCTCCCCCAGCCCCCACATCTGTCGCCGTTCGGGTTCCATGCTTCAGAAAACACAACCCAAACCTGAAAGGGCACTTGAAATGGCTCCATCCCTGTTAATCAGGGAACGTGATGACATCATTGTGCCGCACAGGCAATCAGTTTTGGTTCTGTGACATCACTGAGAGCAAACCAAGAGGAGAAGAGGGAGAGGGGACATTGTGTTGCAAGGCTGCTTTCGTGGTTTCACCCAAATATCCATACATAAGGACATAAGAAGAGCCTGCTGGGTCAGGCCAATGGCCCATCCGGTCCAGCATCCTGTTCTCGCGGTTGCCAACCAGATCCCTGTGGGAAACCTGCAACCAGGATTTGACCACAAGAGAAACTCTCCCCTCCTGTGGTTTCCAGCAACTGGTCCTCAGAAGCATTGCTGCAGCTCCAATGGTGGAGGCAGAGCACAGCCACTGAGGCTAGTAGCCATTGCCAAGCCATGAATTTGCCCAATCCTCTTTTAAAGCCATCCAAGTCAGCGGCCACCACCATCTCTTGTGGAAGAAGAAGAAGAGGAGTTTGCATTTGATATCCCGCTTTATCACTACCCAAAGGAGTCTCAAAGCGGCTCACATTCAACTTTCCCTTCCTCTCCCACAACAAACCCTCTGTGAGGTGAGTGGGGCTGAGAGACTTCAGAGACTTCAGAGAAGTGTGACTAGCCCAAGGTCACCCAGCAGCTGCATGGGGAGGAGCGGGGAAGCGAACCCGGTTCACCAGATTACAAGTCCACCGCTCTTAACCACTATACCACACTGGCTCCCAGCGGTGTAGCTAGCTGCTCGGGTGCCCGGTGCGGTGCACACGTCCTGCAGCTGGGGGGTGGGTGAGCTGCCCATGAGGGCAGGGCACGCTGCGTGGAGCCTCTCCACTGCCCCCCTCAGCTATAGGGTGGCTGAGGGAGAGGCGGAGGGCAGACGCAAGTCCCACATTGCCATTTCAGGCAGCGCGGAGCCTGCAGGCACCCAAGCCACCACATCACTCCCAGGAGAGACGTTTGGCTCGGGCACACTGCAGGCCCCACGGTAAGTGCCGGCCCCTGTGGTGTGGTGCCCAGTGCCAGCCGCATTTTGTTACATTTGTTGACTGAACTAAAAAGTTTCATGAGCCCAATGTTTTAAAAAATTATTTTAAAAAACTCATATTTTTGTCATTTTTGTCACCTCCCTCAGTGATGACACCCAGGACGGCCCGCATCCACCGCAGTCCCTTCCTCTGCCACTGGTGGAAGCATGTTCCATAGTTTAACTATGTGGTGCGTGAAATGCGTATTGTGGGAGGGAGTTCCACAGAGCTGAGCCCACAACATGGAAGGCATGATGCATCATGGACAGGAGTCGTGCTTCTGGCTCATAGGGAAACAGGAATAGTGCTTCCCTCGACGATCTTAGGGATGGACTTGGGATGCACAGAATTAGGCACTCCTTAAGGTATCCTGTGCCTGAGTAATTCAGCGCTTTGCACACACTTGTGCAAGAACCACGAACTTGTCCTGGCAAAAGACAGGAAGCTGGTGCGAGCCCCTTTAGCACCAACATCGTGTATGGGCGGCATGCTATTCTTGCCCGTGTTTCAGAAACGTTTGCTCCACCTTTTGCAAAGCGGCGCAAACCCCCGCTAAAAGCGAGAGTGCATTTCACAGAGGGTCGGCACCCCACCCTCCCCGTTCAATAACCCTGCCCCAGTTTGGGCTCAGCATTTCGTAGTGCAAATGCCCAGCAGCCACAGGCCTACATTATAATAACCAGGCAATGAACGCCAGATTGATGACCTCTGAGCAAATTCGCACAGGCCTCTCGTTGCACAGTTGAACTATAAATCAAATTGGATAAAGATAATGATATTTGCAGAGCCGCTGGCCAGGTCTGATGGCTCTGGCTATCAGAGCACCATGGTTGCTTGAGCAGCAATGGACTTGGAGGGGGAAGGGCCTGATCTTAAGCTTCTCTCTGAGAAGTCTTTCTCGGCATGCAGTGAGTTGCTGGAGAACTTTGGGGGCTAGCCTTTATGAGCGTGCTGGAAGATTACGGACAAAGAAAAGAAAGGGCTTCTCCACGCAGCAAATCTCGTTAAACTATGGAACTCACTCCCGCAGAAGGCAGCGATGGCGACCAACGTGGATGACGGAAAAGCTGAGGGAAACCAAAAGAGACAGATTTGCTCATCCCTATGCACAGGAACTAGAACTTCTGGTGCCGTTTGGGTCATTGAAATAGGTTAAACTTCTGTCCCAGTGACAATGGATGTAGCCAGACCTAACTGCTGAAACATTCTTGTTGTTTAGTCGTGTCCGACTCTTCGTGACCCCATGGACCAGAGCACGCCAGGCACTCCTGTCTTCCACTGCCACCCGCAGTTGGGTCAAACTCATGTTGGTAGCTTCAAGAACACTGTCCAACCATCTTGTCCTCTGTCGTCCCCTTCTCCTTGTGCCCTCCATCTTTCCCAGCATCAGGGTCTTTTCCAGGGAGTCTTCTCTTCTCATGAGGTGGCCAAAGTCTTGGAGCCTCAGCTTCAGGATCTGTCCTTCCAGTGAGCACTCCGGGCTGATTTCCTTCAGAATGGATAGATTTGATCTTCTTGCAGTCCATGGGACTCTCAAGAGTCTCCTCCAGCACCATAATCCAAAAGCATCAATTCTTCGGCGATCAGCCTTCTTTATGGTCCAGCTCTCACTTCCATACATCACTACTGGGAAAACCATAGCTTGAACTACACGGACCTTTGTCGGCAAGGTGATGTCTCTGCTTTTTAAACCTACAAGGTCTTTAACGTCACCAGCCAGCTCGCTTAGCAGCCCTCTTCCTAAAAGTACATTTGGCTAGGAAAGCGGATGGGCGGGAGACACACAGCAGTTCCCCCAGCCTCGATCCTTCTGAGCTTTTTCTTCAGATAAGTTTCTCTGGGAGTTCTCCACGAAAGCTCGGGAAAACTGAGCTAATTACAAGGCGAGCCGTGGGGAACTTGTACATGATCAGTCTCTTAGCAACTACACTACAGAAGCTCTCGAACAAAGCCAGGGACATGGGTTTTCGGAAGGTAGGGGAGGCTTGCAGAAGAGGCAGAGCAAAAGAGAAAGGGGCACCAGAATCCTGAAGAACATAATGTAAGAACATAAGAAGAATCTGCTGGATGAGGCCAATGGTCCTTCTGGTCCTCACAGTGGCTGGCCAGATGCCCAATGCTCCAGCAGCACCTGAACGCAACACCACTCTCCCCTTTAGCAGTTTCTAGCAACTGGTATTCAAAAGCATTACTGCCTTTGACCCTGGAGGCAGCGTGTTATGTACTGAGCTGAATCCTAGAACAATAGGATCCAAAATGCAGCAGTCTGATTGGTCCGCAGGAGCCACCCAATCCAGCTCCAGGTGGAAGTGAATCAGCGACCTGATTGGCCTGCAAGAGCAGACAATCAGGCTCCTGGATGAAGTGAATCCGCAACCTGATTGGCCTACAGGAGTAGCCCGGAATTAGCCAATCACATGGGGCCCATTGTGTAAATAATGTATATATAGCAGACGTTTTAGGGAAAGATTCATTCCTTTGCTATTATGAGCTGAATAAAGAGCATGAGATTCACACTTGACTCCGAGTATATTTCTCAGAGCATAGGCATTGTGGCTAATAATAATAATAATAATAATAATAATAATAATAATAATACGGTAATATTTTTTGTACCCTGCCTATCTGACTGGGTTACCCCAGTCATTCTGGGCAGCTTCTCCCCAAAATATAAAAGCATAATGAAACACCAAACATTAAAAACTTCTCTATACAGGGCTGCCTTCCGAGTCTTCTAAAAGTTGTATAGTTCTTTAACTCCTTGACATCTGCTGGGATGGCATTCTACAGGGTGGGTGCTACCACCGAGAAGGCCCTCTGCCTGGTTCCCTGTAACTTCGTTTCTCGCAGTGAGGGAACTGCCAGAAGACCCTTGGAGCTGGACCTCAGTGTCCAGGCTGAATGATGGGAGTGGAGACGCTCCTTCAGGTATACTGGACCGAGGCTGTTTAGGGCTTTAAAGCTTAGCACCAACACTTTGAATTGTGCTCAGAAATATACTGGGAGCCTTCAGCTTCATTGGATGTCCATGAGTTTGGTCACCTCACCTCTTACTCATCTTTTCTCTAAAGTAAAAAGTCCCCAAAGCTGAAACCTTTCCTCTTAAGCAAGCTGCTGCACTCCCTTGATCACTTCGGCTGTACTTTGCTAAACCTTTTCCAACTCCACAATATCCTTTTTGAGGTGAGGCGACCAGAACGGAACAGTTTTCCGAATGCGGTCACACCATTCACACCTTGGAGCAGCTCTCCAGATATTGATGGACTTCCGACTCCCACCATTCCTGGCTGTTGGCTGTGTTCATAGAATCACAGAATTGTAGAGCGGGAAGGACCATCTCGTCCAACCCCTTGCCATGCAGGGATCTTTTGCCCAGCTTGGGGCTCAAACCCACAACCCTGAGATCAAGAGTCTCATGCTCTACCCACTGAGCTATCTATGAGCTGGAGCTGATGGGAGCTGGAATAATAGAATCATAGAATCATAGAATCGTAGAGTTGGAAGAGACCACAAGGGCCATCCAGTCCAACCCCCTGCCAAGCAGGAAACACCATCAAAGCATTCCTGACAGGTGGCTGTCAAGCCTCTGCTTAAAGACCTCCAAAGAAGGAGACTCCACCACACTCCTTGGCAGCAAATTCCACTGTCGAACAGCTCTTACTGTCAGGAAGTTCTTTCTAATGTTTAGGTGGAATCTTCTTTCTTGCAGTTTGAATCCATTGCTCCGTGTCCGCTTCTCTGGAGCAGCAGAAAACAACCTTTCTCCCTCCTCTATATGACATCCTTTTATATATTTGAACATGGCTATCATATCACCCCTTAAAAAAGAAGAAGAAGAAGAGTTTGGATTTGATATCCCGCTTTATCACTACCCGAAGGAGTCTCAAAGTGGCTCACATTCTCCTTTCCCTTCCTCCCCCACAACAAACACTCTGTGAGGTGTGTGGGGCTGAGAGACTTCAGAGAAGTGGTACTAGCCCAAGGTCACCCAGCAGCTGCATGTGGAGGAGCGGAGACGCGAACCCGGTTCACCAGATTACGAGTCTACCACTCTTAGCCACTACACCACACTGGCTCTCTGGAGTCCAACAACATCTGGAGATGCAGCTGGGGGGAGGTCCTCTCCCCCCCCACTCTCACTTTAAAGGATAGCAGTAACATTATCTTCAACCGGGAAAGATCTGGCCAGAACCTTCATCCCCAATGTGCTAGTTGTCCGCAATTCTTTTTTTAATGAGGGCAAGCTTTCAGAATTTTGATTTTTTTCCCCTACCCAGCCACAAACACTTGCAGTCTGAAGTGGTACGGTCCCTCTCACCTGCCTCCAGACTGTACCGCTTCACTCTGCTACTTGCGTAGGTCCAGCTTTTCAGGAGGAGGTTTTTTTTTTGCATTATGATTCCTGATTCCGTTTGCACTTGGGTTAATTAATGGCTGATTAACTCAAGTTAGCGAAGGCGCTTCTAAATGTGAGCTAACCTTGTTCCTCAGCAGTTTGCAGGGAATGGCAAATGTCCGTGTCCCGGAACAAATGTTTGCGGAATGTCTAGACTCGGCTTGACAAATGTGCGGGGAAACTCGAGTGGATTGGTTGGCAATCAATGAGAGGGGAAAAACTGGAGGGGAGCTCAGAGCCGGGAGTGAAGAAGAAGAAAACCCAGAAAGCCATCTCCAATTCTGGCAGATCCATAGTGCCTCTTCTACCTAACTTGTCACCTTTTCCCAGGTGGCGCTGTGGGTTAAACCACAGAGCCTAGGGCTTGCTGATCAGAAGGTCGGCGGTTCGAATCCCTGCGACGGGGTGAGCTCCCGTTGCTCGGTCCCAGCTCCTGCCAACCTAGCAGTTCGAAAGCACGTCAAAGTGCAAGTAGATAAATAGGAACCGCTCTGGTGGGAAGGTAAACGGCATTTCCATGCCCTGCTCTGGTTCACCAGAAGCGGCTTTGTCATGCTGGCCACATGACCTGGAAGCTGTACGCCGGCTCTCGGCCAATAAAGCGAGATGAGTGCCGCAACCCCAGAGTCGGACACGACTGGACCTAATGGTCAGGGGTCCCTTTACCTTTACCTTTATGGTGGCGGTGGGGAGAGGTATTCTACACATGCTCAGAGGCAGCTCAGATGTCTCTGAGCATGTGCAAAATTCCCCTCTCATTGCAAGAGGGATTCGTGATGCCATCTAGGATTGAGCGGCGATCTGGAACACCTTTCTTAGGCGGCCTCCAGGCTGCTCCTACTTTGTGGGTGGGATTCAACCACATAGCGGCAAATTCAGGTTGCAGAATTAAGAATGTATGAAGAACCATGCTGGATCAGGCCAATGGCCCATCTAGTTCAGGATCCTGTTCTCCCAGTAGCCTACCAGATGTCCCAGTGGGAAACCTGCAAAACAGGAGCTGAGCACAAGGGCATTCTCAGGGGGCAGGATCCATACAGGCAGCAGATCTGTTCTCCAAGGAGTTAATTGCTCACTGCTGTTGCATGCACCTTGGAGGCCAGATCCACCGCTTCCTTGGCAGAACCTGCTCCATGCCACTTCTTGGTGAATATGAGGCTCTGCTGGTCTCCTCCTCCCCCTAGGGAGGAAATGGCAGGAGCTGCCCTCTGGGGTCTCCTGGGCTCTGCACCCGTCTGGTGTGATTCAGAGTGGGTTCCTTTCCTTTCCACAGTGGCCTTTGATTCCCACTTCAGCTGTTGAGTAAGGTTGATTTGCTTCCCCCCTTGTCCCCGGCGCAGATCTTAGAATCATAGAACTGGAGATCGGAAGGAACCTTCAGGGTGATCTAGTCCAGGCATAGGCAAACTCGGCCTTCCAGATGTTTTGGGACTACAACTCCCATGATCCCTAGCTAACAGGACCAGTGGTCAGGGATGATGGGAATTGTAGTCCCAAAACATCTGGAGGGCCAAGTTTGCCTGTGCCTGATCTAGTCCAACCCCCTGCAATGCAGGAATCTCAACTAAAGCATCCATGACAGATAGCCAACCGACCTCTGCTTAAAAACCTCCAGTTTCCCCCAATTTCTTTTCCTGCTTTCAAAATTAAAACCATGTAATTGCAACAAGCCTAATTTAGGCAAGCTATTTAGAAAGCAGGTGTGCTTTTAGTTCACTGCTGGTTTTAACATTTGTGAATGTTTTAATGTTGTTTTTTAAACGAATAATCTGGTTGTTCTGTTCTGTTTGGAAACTACTTTGAGGTTTTCTGCAATGAAGCAGAGTATAAATTTTACGAAATAAATGGTTTTGTTGTTGACATCCACCTGTCTCGAGAGACAACGGAGTGTGCCTCCAGGAATGAAGTCAAACTGCTGGGGAATCACAGCGCCTGCTGTGGCTGCAGAAATCGGTAACTTGCAACTGCAGCCTCCTGCATTGTTTTTGCTGTGACTGCAGCACTGAAGTGACCTCTCTGGGATGCAAGCCTGGGCAGTGCGTATGGAGGTCCTGGGCTGCCCAGAAGACAAGACCCCTCCCCACCTCTTGGCCTCGCTGAAGTGGTCCAAAGGAAAGCAGAGCAATATGTCTGGCTCCAGCTTGGCAGCAGGAGTTGCTGGAAGGAGGCGTACAAGGCACTATCCAACTGCCTTACGGTTTCCATTCCAGATTTGCAATGCGCTCTACGTGGGGCTACCTTTGAAGGTGACTCGGAAACTGCAATTAATCCAGAATGCGGCAGCTAGACTGGTAACTGGGAGTGGCCGCCGGGACCACATAACACTAGTCCTGAGAGAATTACATTGGCTCCCAATTCAAAGTGTTGGTGCTGACCTTTAAAGCCCTAAACGGCCTCGGTCCTGTATACATGAAGGAGCGTCTCCACCCCCATCGTTCAGCCCAGACACTGAGGTCCAGCTCTGAGGGCCTTCTGGTGGTTCCCTCACTGCGAGAAGCAAAGCTACAGGGAACCAGGCAGAGGGCCTTCTCGGTAGTGGTGCCCGCCCTGTGGAACGCCCTCCCAGCAGAGGTCAAAGAGATAAACAACTATCTGACATTCAGAAAATAGCTCAAGGCGGCCCTGTTTAGGGAAGTTTTTAACCTGTGATATTTTAATGTATTTTAATATCTGTTGGAGGCCGCCCAGAGTGGCTGTGGGGACCCAGCCAGATGGGCAGGGTACAAACAAACAAACAAACAAACAAACAAACAAACAAATAATAATTATTTGTGTAGGGTTTACTCCTCAGCCTTTTCTTCCCCTGAAGGTAAATAAAATAAAATATAGGGAATTCGAATACATATTTATCTAAGCCACCCTCCTCCAAAACTGATGCTGTCCAGTTGTTTCGGACTACAACTCCCATCAGAGTCATATGGCAGTGCTGGGGGCGATGGAAGTTGTAGTGCAAAATGGTTGGAGGAAGGGCTGGAGAAACCAGATCAGCTGCTATTCAAAAAGGAAAAAAAGAGCGAGGAGAAGGGAATCGACTGAGTTTGTGAGCCAAGTGTCTTGTTCTGGAGAGTCCACTAGAGGGTGGCGGAGAACACGCTTGTCCATCATATTTCTTCTCCTGCTGAGGTTGAGAGCCCTGTTGGGGAAAGGGTGACCCCAGAGTTCGAAGAAAACCCACAAGAGTTGCGCTGTGCATTCGCTGACAGATGTGTCATGCCGCAGATACTGATCGGGCCGGACAACCTGCCCACTTACGTAGCCCTAGGTTGGCTGCCTTAGGTGGAAAGACGTACTGCAGCAGCAGCATTTTGTACGAGGGAAATGAGCACACTTATTTTAGCGTAAGTCATCAAGGGATTCAGCACTACAAGGCCCAGGGAAGGGACGGAGCAGTCTCCATCCAACCCTACATTCTTAGCCCACAAGTAGACCAGCAAGCAGGGTAAGCCAGCAAGAAATGGGAGCTGAAATCCCAATGTTTGCTTGCTCACCCCCATGCCTGTCCACCAGTCCTGCAAAAACTATTTATTACTTATTGCATTTATATCCAGGGAGCTTGAGGTGTCTACACACAACAACCCTGTGAGGTAGGCTAGGCTGAGAGGCAGCGGCTGGCCCAGGCTCACCCCAGTGAGCTTCATGGCTGAGTGAGGATTTGAACCCTGGTCTCCCAGGTCTCAGTCCCAGCACTTTAACCACTATGCAATGCTGGCTCTCGGACCAGTCTTCCCTGTCCTTATTGCTTTTCAATATGCAATTGTTTACTTTCCTCGCCCCCCTTTGTATTTTGTTTGCACAGGGAAGCAACCCGGGCCGGAATAACGTAATGAAGTGATGTCATTTCGCCACAAGAGACAGCAGTTTTTCATGGAAGACAAACTGCAGGGGAAAGGGAGCGGTGATGACGGCGACCAAGACAGGGTGGAATGTCTGCTTCATCCCACAACTCTCTGGAACTTTCAGAAGAAGAAACCCTAAAAGAAGAGTTTGGATTTGATATCCTGCTTTCTCACTACCCGAAGGAGTCCCAAAGCGGCTCACAATCTCCTTTCCCTTCCTCCCCCACAACAAACACTCTGTGAGGTGAGTGAAGCTGAGAGACTTCAGAGAAGTGTGACTAGCCCAAGGTCACCCAGCAGCTGCATGTGGAGGAGCGGAGACGCGAACCCGGTTCACCAGATTACAAGTCCACCGCTCTTAACCACTCACGCTCCTAAAAATTGAGGCAAGGTGGTCTGGGGGCTTCTTTCTTGTTTTAAATGACTAACAGAGACATTGCACATAAAGACATGGGGGCAGGAATCTTTTGCTCCATACAATTATCTCACATATGTCCTCTCTCGATCACTTCGACTGATGGGAGCTGGTGCTGTTACAGATGCCACATAATGCTCCATTTGTAAGAGCTCAATCTCTTAGTACACTTTGGAACTCCCTGCCTTTTGAAACCAGGCATGCACATTCCCTGCACTCTTTTCGCCACCTACCCAAAGCATTTCTGTTCAGACCAGGCGGTTCAGATGTTTAGGAAAACTGACGCGAGTTTCAATCTGTTTTCTGTGTACTGTTAATTTAATTTTCAAGTTAATTTAATTTTCAAGAGTCTTAAATGATTGCCTGTCGGATTCGCTTAACAGTTGCTCATGAGTAAAGACCAAGTCCGTCTTGCCTTTCAACTATTTTATTGTGCAAAGTATGTACAGTGCGGAGCTATCCTAAAACATGACCACCTAGTCACTAGCAGAATCCGGAAGTGCCCCCCTCCTGTTGCGGCGCCAACACCAGAGTCTCGGCACCCTAAAGTGCCGCCTCCTTACTCCTCTGCGTAAAGCAGGCACCGGAAACGGTGTCTCCCCCTCAGAGTGGGTCTGCTGAGCGGTGCTGGGTCTCTCTGCATCATCCTGGAGACCCCTTCCCACCTGGCTCCTTCCTGGTAACTCATAGAATCATAGAATCATAGAGTTGGAAGAGACCACAAGGGCCATCCAGTCCAACCCCCTGCCAAGCAGGAAACACCATCAAAGCATTCCTGACAGGTGGCTGTCAAGCCTCTGCTTAAAGACCTCCAAAGAAGGAGACTCCACCACACTCCTTGGCAGCAAATTCCACTGTCGAACAGCTCTTACTTGACAGCCACATGTCAGGAATGCTTTGATGGTGTTTCCTGCTTGGCAGGGGGTTGGACTGGATGGCCCTTGTGGTCTCTTCCAACTCTATGATTCTATGCTGCCTTTCCACTCGCAAGTCTCTCTCTCTCTCTCTCATTCAACCAGGCAGCCACTCACATTCCAAAGAGACCTAATTTCAGGAAGACCCATGATTTTGCTTTGAAGGGTGATGCTGATCCTGCTTCGCAGGGTTGTTGTGATGGGGGAGGCACAGACCCTCTTTTGACCTCAGAGACAGAGCAGATGGCAAGCCAAAGGGTGGGCGTCAAGCAACGAAGCCCCCTCCCCCTTGGTCCCCCGCATCTTTAAAATCAATGTTGCGGTAGGTACAGGAATAACCAGCGGGGAGGTGGCTGCGAGGGATCTGGACACCGCAGCCTCTGATCGCTGCTATTTTTAGCTCCTCAGGAGCACTGCCTCCATTAGCGAAGGGGCCGCCCCCCCTTCTGGATTCACGGAGAGCAAAGCACATTTGCATCAAGCACCATCACTGCCAGGGAACCAGAGAGGATGTGTGCGTTTGCCTCTCCTGCACATCCTTCCTGGCTACTCCTCAGAAAATGGCTGCAGAGGCAGAAACAGGGTTGAGAGGATGCCTGCATGTTCGGGCAAGGATCTCTCCCCCTTTCTGCAGCTCCTGGAGCTTCTTAATGAAGGGAACACATGGCACAAATGCCAGCGCACACTCCAGCCACGAGTGTCCGCATTGTGGGCGTTGTGCCCTCTTGACCTGGAAGTTTGAAAGATAAAGGCCCGATTGCATTTCCTCCCTGGCGAAGGGTTTGCGCTCTGCCCATGCCCAGAGGCACTTTTCATCCGGCTGTTGCACTCGATATGCTCAGCATGTATCTGTTTTCCTTACCGCATAAAAGAATGAAGTCAGCACCTCACTCGCCGTTGATATCTGGGTTTAGGAAGCCAACAAGTTATATATAAAGGGACGCGGGTGGCGCTGTGGTCTAAACCACTGAGCCTTGGGCTTGCCAATCAGAAGGTTGGCGGTTTGAATCCCCGCGACGGGGTGAGCTCCCGTTGTTCGGTCCCTGCTCCTGCCCACCTAGCAGTTTGAAAGAACCTCAAAGTGCAAGTAGGTACCACTCCGGCGGGAAGGTAAACGGCGTTTCCATGCGCTGCTCTGGTTCGCCAGAAGCGGCTTATTCATGCTGGTCACATGACCTGGAAGCTGTCTGCGGACAAACGCCGGCTCCCTCGGCCTATAGAGCGAGATGAGAGCCGCAACCCCAGAGTCGTCCGTGACTGGACCTAACGGTCAGGGGTACCTTTACTTAGAGTTGGAAAGTACCCCAAAGGTCATCTAGTCCAACCCCCTGCGATGCAGGAATCTCAGCTAAAGCATCCATGGCAGACAGCCACCCAACCTCTGCTTAAAAACCTTCAGGGAAGGAGAGTCCACAACCTCCCAAGGGAGACCGTTCCACTGCTGAACAGCTCTTACTGCCAGAAAGTTTTTTTTGAATGCCAGAATCTCCTTATTGACAAATCCCACTGTTATGTACTGAGCTGAATCCTAGAACAATAGGATCCAAAATGCAGCAGTCTGATTGGTCCTAGGAGAATAGGATCCAGAATGCAGCAATCTGATTGGTCCGCAGGAGCCACCCAATCCAGCTCCAGGTGGAAGTGAATCAGTGACCTGATTGGCCTGCAAGAGCAGCCAATCAGGCTCCTGGATGAAGTGAGTCCGCAACCTGATTGGCCTACAGGAGTAGCCCGGAATTAGCCAATCATGTGGGGCCCATTGTGTAAATAATGTATATATAGCAGACGTTTTGGGGAAAGATTCATTCCTTGCTACTATGAGCTGAATAGAGAGCATGAAATTCACACTTGACTCCGAGTATATTTCACCCACCCTATTACGAATGTCTGTTTCTTGACTTTTCCTTGGTTATAAAATATGTTGCTTGTGGTCCTCACTCTGGCTGTCATTCCGAATCTCTCTCTCTCTCTCTCTCTCTCTCTCTCTCTCTCTCTCTCTCTCTCTCCCTCTCTCTCTCTCTCTCCCACACACACACACACACACAAACAAACAAACACAAACACACAATCTCAGAGCATGTCAGCTCCATTACACATGCAACTCCTGACGTTTTTTACAGCTCTTTAATATTTATTGCTCTGTATTACTCATCCGCTATTCCTGGCCAGAGAAAATATCATGTAGGATCTGGAACCATTTGTAAACAAATACACACTCGCACGCCCTGCCCTTTGAAGAGATTACAAGCCAAACATGGAGCCAGGCGAGAGAAGCCAGGATTCCTCCCTGCCCCAACCGCTCGGTGCGGTCTGGATTTGAAGAACAGAGACCCACATTCCAAACATGAACTGACTGAACCGCTTGTGGCTTCCCCTTAATCACGCAAACGAGTCTTCTCCATCTGTCCCGATCCTGACTCTGCATTTTGCAAACTGATTTTGTATGCAAAACAAGATCCTGGGAGTTGAGCTTTATTTCTTGCAAAGTCTCTGGGCAGGGTGGATTCTGCCAGATAGCCGTGTGAGATACTAGGAGGCAGTGTAAACTATAAAAAGCATGCTGGATCAGGCCATATGGCCCATCTAGTCCAGCATCCTGTTCTCGCAGTGGCCGACCAGATGCCCATCATGGGAAACCAGCAAGCAGGATTCGAACACAGGAGCGGTCTCCCCTCCTGTGCTTCCCAGCAACTGGTATTCGGAAGCGCTGCTGCCTTTGACCGAGGAGGCAGAGTAGTCAACCCATAGCCCTCTCCTCCATGAATTTAAGTACCGTATTTTTCGCTCCATAAGACGCACTTTTTTCCTCCTAAAAAGTAAGGGGAAATGTCTGTGCGTCTTATGGAGCGAATGTGTGGTCCCTGGAGCTGAACTGCCCAGGGGCAAAAGCAGATCGTGCTTTTTTAAAAAAAAAGAGAGAGAAGGGGGTGTTGAAAGGAAGCCCGCTGAGCAGCTGCTCAGCAAACGATCGGGGGGAGAGATAAGGGAGAGAGATTACAGCCCCGCCCCCTTGCAGAGGGAGGCTGTTTCCCCAGCAACATGTGACTGGCTGATTAGATTATCTTTCTGGAAACTGTAGAAATGGCTTCCTGAAGCTGCAGAACTGTGAGTTAAACCCCATAAAACAGGGTTTTTTCCCTTTGCAAAGTAAGCTCAACAACTTTGAGCTGATCCTCAAAATATGGGGCTTTTCTCCTTTGCAAAAGAAGCTGCAGAAATTTGAGCTGATCCTCAAAAAAATGGGGCTTTTGCCCTCTAAAAACTAGGTGCGTCCTATGGTCAGGTGCGCCTTATAGAGCGAAAAATACGGTAAGTGGCCCTCACTGCTTCTTGTGGAAGCGAGTTCCGCAGTTTAACTACGCACTGGATGAAGGAGTCTTTCTTTTGTCCACCCTGAGCCTCCCAACCTCCAGCTTCACTGGTCCACGAGTTCCAGTGTTACGAGAGAGGGACTTGCAGGGCTGGAGCTGCAAGGGTAGGGTTGGAATGTCATGTAAATACATTCACCCAGTGCTTTACCAGCTGCACTGGCTCCCGGTGGAGTACAGGATCAGGTTTAAGGTGCTGGTTTTGACCTTTAAAGCCCTATGCGGCTTAGGACCCTCGTACCTACGGGACCGCCTCTCCTGGTATGCCCCGCAGAGGACCTTAAGTTCCACAAATAACATTTTGGAGGTCCCAAGCCACAAGGTTGTTAGATTGGCCTCAACTAGGGCCAGGGCCTTTTCAGTACTGGCCCCAACTTGGTGGAACGCTCTGTCACAAGAGACCAGGGCCCTGCGGGATTTGACATCTTTCCACTGGGCCTGCAAGACAGAGCTGTTCTGCCTGGCCTTTGGGTTGGACTCAGTCTGATGTTTCCTCCCCTTATGGTCTTGATTATGGGTGATAAATGAAGCTGCATTTAAATTTTAAATTGTATTTTAACCTGTATTTTAATTAATGGTGTTTCTTTCTTTTATATTTTATTGTAATTTTATTGGTGTTAGCTGACCTGAGCCCGGTTTTGGCTGGGAAGGGCGGGGTATAAATAATTTATTATTATTATTATTATTATTATTAAATAATTGCAGCTGATTTCCCATTTTTTCTCGCACATGCAATTGTCGCCTGGCTCAGAACAGCTGAGCGATGTGAAATGCCTTTTTAAAAAAATAAAGAAATAAAGAAATAAACGGCTGAGTGAACATTGCACGGAACTGAGAAGTGGACTCTGCCTCCTGGAATTCCTCCTGATCCCCTAAGGGGCCCAATCCACGTGCACAGCTGGGTGCAGAAAGACAGGGGCACAGAGGTTAAGTGACTTGCCCAGAGCCATCCAACCGATCTGCGTCCAGCAGTACCGCTTAGACTTCCTTTCCCCTTAGAATGCCAGAGGGCAGGCGGAGCGATTCTGTCACGGTTGAAACAAGTGCAGGCTTTGAAACGTAACTTGGGGTGAAAATTGGTGGCATAAAGCAGGAAAGCAACCCTCTCTTGCTAGGAGCGTGTGTTGGTTTGGCACCCAAGGGCAATGGCTCATTGGCATGGCAACTGCTCTGGCACCCAAATGTCCTGGGTTCAACCCACTGGCATGGCAAGATAGGGCTGGAAAAGGCCCATTTCTGGGGGGAAAACCCCCACTATTATTACTAATGCATTTATTTATATCCTGCCTTTCCCCCCAGAAGGAAACTCAAGGAGACCCACACAAATTAAAGCAACACAGACAAAACACAAAAAGCGAAAGGCGTATAAAAATAAAGTCTATGAAAGAGTAACTGAACTCTGATAGAATTTAAGCAATATAAAACCCGAAGAAATTCATAAAAACAGCGCAGCATGATTAAAAGTCTGTTATGTACTGAGCTGAATCCTAGAACAATAGGATCCAAAATGCAGCAGTCTGATTGGTCCTAGAACAATAGGATCCAGAATGCAGCAGTCTGATTGGTTCGCAGGAGCCACCCAATCCAGCTCCAGGTGGAAGTGAATCAGCAACCTGATTGGCCTGCAAGAGCAGCCAATCAGGCTCCTGGATGAAGTGAATCCGCAACCTGATTGGCCTACAGCAGTAGCCCGGAATTAGCCAATCACGTGGGCCCCATTGTGTAAATAATGTATATATAGCAGACGTTTTGGGGAAAGATTCATTCCTTGCTACTATGAGCTGAATAAAGAGCATGAAATTCACACTTGACTCTGAGTATATTTCAAAGTCCTTTGCCATACCCCCCCCCCCAAATCTGTTTCCAATGTCCTGTTGGTTTTCAATAACCAGGGGAAGGACAGCATGGAGGGAGCCAATCTAGTTTCTCTAGGGCAGGAGTTCCAAAGTTTCGGAGCAGCCATCGAAAAGGCCCTCTCCTGTGTCCATACCAAGAGTGCCTGTGAAGGTGATGGGACCAAGAGAAGGGCAAAGATCTCAGAGCCTGGACAGAGTTCTATGGGGAGAATATGGCCTGGAGAGCGTCTGCTGCTCAGTGTTGACAAAACTGAGCTAGTTGGATTGGATTCATACGAGGTAGCTTCCTCTGGTCTATGTCTCTCTGCTGTTTGCTGTGGCTCTGCGGCGAATGGTTAGACCAGCGTTTCCCAAACGTGGGTCTCCGGCTGTTTTTGGACTACAACTCCCATCATCACTAGCTAGCAGGACCAGTGGTCAGGAATGATGGGAATTGTAATCCAAAAGCAGCTGGATCAATAGGAGTATAGCATCTAGATCAAGGGAAGTAATAGTACCACTGTATTCCGCTCTGGTCAGACCTCACCTGGAATACTGTGTCCAGTTCTGGGCACCACAGTTCAAGAAGGATACTGACAAGCTGGAACGTGTCCAGAGGAGGGCAACCAAAATGGTCAAAGGCCTGGAAGCGATGCCTTATGAGGAACGGCTTAGGGAGCTGGGTATGTTTAGCCTGGAGAAGAGAAGGTTAAGGGGTGATATGATAGCCATGTTCAAATATATAAAAGGATATCATATAGAGGAAGGAGAAAAGTTGTTTTTTGCTGCTCCAGAGAAGCGGACACGGAGCAATGGATTCAAACTACAAGAAAGAAGATTCCACCTAAACATTAGGAAGAACTTCCTGACAGTAAGAGCTGTTCGACAGTGGAATTTGCTGCCAATGAGTGTGGTGGAGTCTCCTTCTTTGGAGGTCTTTAAGCAGAGGCTTGATAGCCACCTGTCAGGAATGCTTTGATGGTGTTTCCTGCTTGGCAGGGGGTTGGACTGGATGGCCCTTGTGGTCTCTTCCAACTATGATTCTATTCTATGGAGACCCACGTTTGGGAAACACTGGTATAGAGGTTTCTCAGTGGACATGTTGGACATTGAAAACCATTCTCTCTCAGAGGAGTGAATGGAGACCACTGCATGATTGTGAAGCCCAGTTAGAAATACACTGGGCATTTGTGGCTCGATCTGAACAAAACCAAAAACCACTCCTTTTCCTGGCTTAGGCTCTTCTTGCTCCCTCAAACAAAAGTGCTGCTTTTCAGATTCTATTCCACTTCCATCTCTTCACCCGAAGCCCTCGGCCATCATGTGCCATCTGCAAAGGGCCATTCCTGAACTTATTCCTATCCCTGCAGGGACCTCATCCAAGAGGCCACCTCCCCAGGACGCAGCGTGATCAGAGGTCAGTTGTCAGATCCAGAAGCAGCAGCACAGACTCCCTTGCCTTAGGAACAATCTTTCCTGTGTTGGAGTCTCTCCCAAGGTGACATGGCAGAATCTCCACAGAGATGAGTCAGCACAGAGAGCGAAGAATGTGCACAGAGAGGTCGGTTGGTCTGTTATGGGCGACATTCTGCATGGACAATACCGATGGGCAAATCTGTCCATTCCTGCGCTTCTCCTTCGCCCAGTCATCCATTCTCTATATTCCCACATTCATTGGAGAATTGTTATGTGAAAAGTCCTTGTGAAAGTTCATCAGCGTATCTCCTAACAAGTCGGCATGCAATTTTGCCCAACATTTCCCTAAATATGCAGTCATTTCAGGCATGAAATGTGTGAGGGTATTGGCGGCGAGCCTTTTTAAGGCTCGATTGGCGGCTAGGCATTGGATTATCTAGGGAAGGCTGAAGGTGGGGGGGAGGTTGGGCCATCACCTCCCCCAAATGCTGAAGGGTACTTCGTTAAGCGAGTCCGGGGGGCGTGTCCCTGTCCAAAGCCGTGCTAGGTGAGGGCCAAAGGCACGCCCCATATCGGTGACCCCAGGGTGAGTTCCTAGCTGATGTGCAGCAGCAGGACTCTCCCATCGGTGGTTAACCCTTCCCGGACTGCCAGCACAGCGTGCTGGAGTCAGATATAGTTGGTTAGATCCAATGCCTAAGCCAATACCTCTCTACATTCGTAACCAATAAAAGTTGTGGCCTTTCTATGCCCATTAACCTTAATTATTGAGTCCTGTGTCTTTATTTCACCACGGGAGGGGTCGGGTTTTGACACGCAAAGTGGATTTGCACCAGGTGAAAACATTTCTTCTTTTTTTTGGCCCTTAATTTGCAGGGTTTAAAATAGTTGCGGCCTCTTCCCATGTGGGGGGAAGGGTTAAACCTGCCTTTATATGCAGGAATGTGTTTTTAAGTTTTATTCTGTTCTGGTTTTATACTGGTTTTAATCTTCAGTCTGCTTTGTAAGTCACTTTGGGTTATGTTTTGTAAAGAAAAGCAGCTCATAAGTGCGAATTATTAATAATAATATAATGTATTTTTGTATATTGTTTTCAGTAATCTATGTACTTCTGCATATTTTGCAGTATAGTTCTCCAGCAGAGTAACACTTACAAAAAGGGATGTAGGAAGCTAAATTGTGCAGATAAATGCTTGCATGGGTAAAAACAACATAAAAAACCAAAAAGCGTTACGTTATGGAAAATTGCTTTGCAAAAAATGTAGCCTGCTTTTGCGAGATGCTTAAGCACACAAAACCAAGTGGCAATCTTCTTTTTTAAAAAGAACAACACAACAACTCCTAATTAAGTACACAAAAAATAACAATACTGCAACACTACAAAGGGCACCACCGGAGCCAGAACTAACACATAATAATCTACAAAGCAATAAAAATCAAAACTTGCTAGAATAAGGAGAAGGAGAAGGAGAAGAAGAGGAAGAAGGAGAAGAAGAAGAAGAAGAAGAAGAAGAAGGTCTTCAGTAGGACAGAGGCAAAGATCGTCTCACCTCCAGTGGAAGGGAGGTCCACAAGAATTTTTTTTTCTTGTTTTCCTCCTCTAAAAACGAGGTGCGCGTTATGGTCCGGTGCGCGTTATGGAGCGAAAAATACGGTATGTTACTTTTTCTAAGCTAAAGTCTGTCTTCTGGGATCCTTTTGTGAACAGATGTGTAAGTAAACTCTTTTTATACTTTCATAAGAACACTGTGTCGTGTCTTATCTTTTAGGAGGGAATTAAAAGGGGGAAATACCAGGACAGTATTATTATAGAGGTTCTAGCGAACCCGAGCAAAGCACCCGCTGTGTGTGTTTAAAAGGGGAATGCAAACTCTGCTGATATTGTTGAACTTGCAAACACAAGTTGGAATAGGATATCTTAAACAATATATCCTCTCCTGCATCCCTGAACAGTCCCACAGATCTATGTAAAAGCACGGGCAGTTTTGATTCCCGCTGCGTCGTGCTTTGATCTGAAGCGAAAGGAAAGAGGTTCAGGGGCTCCACTGCCGTCAGCTGAGAGTGGGCCCTGCAAATGCTAGCTCAGACCTACAGAGTTTCACTTAAAGAACTGGAGGAAGAAAGTCCACTGCCAGCGCCCCCCTTCCTGGCATTCACTTCCCCGTCTCCCCGCCATTCACCTCGACTCTGATCTCACTCTTTGCCACCGAGACTCCTTTCCTCACACCCTGCCTGAAGAATCAAAGGTGTACTACCCGCCCCCCCGCCCCGCGCGACGAGAAAAATACAAAAGTGCCAAGTTGCAGCACTCCGGAGCTGGGAGTCATTAGGAAGTCCCAGCTTCCAGTCTCCGCTTTAATGAGCGGCTCGTGGAATTTATTTTAGGCACAGGAGAGTGAGATGAAACCCTCCCATTCATCGTGAGGGGAACTCTCCCTCTCCCCCTCCCAGAACTCCCTGCCGCCTTGATCAAAACGCTCCGGCAGCCGAGCTGACCCAAATAGAATGACAAGGTGAGGCACACGCCGGCTCGTGGCCACTTCATGCGGAGCTGGAGGGATGTGAGTGCGCAGCTTAAGAACATAAAGACCATGTGTGTGTGTGTGTGTTCGTGTTTCACCTGCCTAGTCTGGTTGTCGAGGAATCACAAGGCTGCAGAGCGTCAGGATTATCAAGAAATTTGTTGCCGGCCCTGTCCTGAGACAATGGGAGAAGATAATAAAGCCCTTCTTCACGCAGCTCGTAGTTAAACTGTGGAACTCACTCCCACAAGAGGCAGTTTGGGACACTGAAATATACTCGGAGTCAAGTGTGAATTTCATGCTCTTTATTCAGCTCATAGTAGCAAGGAATGAATCTTTTCCCCAAACGTCTGCTATATATACATTATTTACACAATGGGGCCCACGTGATTGGCTAATTCTGGGCTACTCCTGTAGGCCAATCAGGTTGCGGATTCACTTCATCCAGGAGCCTGATTGGCTGCTCTTGCAGGCCAATCAGGTTGCTGATTCACTTCCACCTGGAGCTGGATTGGGTGGCTCCTGCAGACAAATCAGACTGCTGCATTCTGGATCCTATTGTTCTAGGACCAATCAGACTGCTGCATTCTGGATCCTATTGTTCTAGGATCCAACTCAGTACATAACAGAAACCAATTTGGGCGGCTTTAAAGGAGGACTAGATAAATGAATGGAGGGTAAGGCTACCGATTTCTAACAGCTGGGGTGGCTATGCTCTGCCTTCCACAGTCAGAGCAGAGGTAGCAATGTTTCTGAATACCAGTTGCTGGAAACCACGTGTTCGAATTCTGCTTGCGGGTTTCCTGTTATGTCCTTGTGGTCTTACGTCCTGCTTCCAGTGGCATTACTGGAGAAAGGTAAGGGATGAAGGCAGGAACGGACGTCCGAACGGCACAGCAAGACTTCAGAACATTTGCTCGGTTTAGTGCAGAACACTGCCGCAAAATCGCTAACGGGAGTGAGACTCTGTCAGTGCATTCTGCCCCTGCTCAAAGATCTGCTACCAGCTCAAGTTCAAGGTATTACTATTAGGATACAAAGCACTTCGCAGCGTGGGACCATGTCAGGCTGCAGAGGAACCAACCCCCACGGCAGGTTGCCAGGAATGGATAAGACAAGGAAAAGTTCTTACCGTCTGCTTTTTATTCAATATTTACAGAGAGAGGCTTGCAAATGCAGCCTCTTGGAATAATGGTGTTGTCCCGAGTAAATCTCCCCTCCCCTTCTCTCCCACTTCCTCATTCATCATCTCTTCTACGGGTGGCGCTGAGGGCCCTTTGCCTCTGAGTCCTTTGCTTTCCTACTTTTAAGGCTCGCCGGGTTGTGGGAGATGGAGGGTCTGGAATGCTTTCTAGTGATAACGTGTCAGCCAGCTGTTCCTCCCCCTCTCCCATTATTTCCCAACTTTCCCCCTCATCTTCCTCTGAGCGGTGATCTCCCTCAAACCCCTGTTGTAATTCTGAACTGTCCTCTTCTTCTCTGGAATGGTCAGGCTGGGGAGGCGGTCTCCACCATTCCTCCTCTGCCCAGTCCCTTCTCTTTTGCTGTATCATTCCCGTGATTGTCCCTTTTTACCTAATCACACTCCTTCCGCCAACTCCTGCAGCCAAGCTGGAGCCAGACATATTGCTCTGCTTTCCTTTGGACCCCATCAGCGAGGCTGAGAGGCGGGTCTTGTCGTCTGGGCAGCCCAGGACCTCCATACACACTGCCCAGGCTTGTTCCCTGAGGAGGTGGTCCCTTCGGTGCTGCCAACAGAGCAGTTTGACTTCACCCCTGGAGGTGCACTCCATTGGCTCTCGAGACAGACAAATGTCAACAGCCTACACTCTGGATCTCCCTGCAAACTGGCAGCCAGGCGGCACAGCCCTGCCCTGAGGACTCTCCTATTCCTGTGTGATGGAGTGTTGGGTGTTGGGTTTTATCCGGCTAGATGGCGGAGTTCGGCTCCTCCACGGCATAGCAAGGACAGGCAGGCTGCACGTTGCAACAGGAGTTATAACTCTCTCTCTCTTTCTCTTCCCTGCCCCAGCTTGCCTGTAGCACTGGGCTGGCAGAAGGATTTGCTTTGACAAGTGAGACTCCACGAAGAGAAGAGACAGCAGGAAGTTTGTGGGGGGGGGAGGGGGAGGATGGTAGGCTGGGGGTGGAGAAATGCAAAGAATTGGAACACTTCGAATCAAATCTGCCACTCCTGCTTGCTCACGTGTAAGAAAACCATTGAATAAGGGAGCTGAGAGGAAGACCAGACCCCCCCCCCCCAGGCCTGTTTGGTTGGGATGGCCTAGGCTTCTTCTAATCTCTCTTATGTTAATGCTGGTGCTTGTGAAACATGGACCGCTTATGAACGCCATCTCCAACTCCTTGAAAGATTCCATCAATGGTGTCTCCGGGAAAAAAAAATACACATCACTTGGGAAGACAGCCGAAATAATGCCAGTGTACTGGAAGAAGCAAAGATCACCAGTGTTGAAGCAATGATTATTCAACATCAACTTCGTTGAACTGGTCATGTTATGCGGATGCCTGATGATCGTCTTCCAAAGCAACTACTCTATTCCGAACTTGAAAATGGAAACCGTAATGCTGGTGGGTCAACAAAAGAGGTTTAAAGACTGTCTCAAGGCAAATCTAAAAAAATGTAGTATAAACACTGACAACTGGGAAACACTGGCCTGCAAGCACTCCAATTGGAGAATTGCCTTTACCAAAGGTGTTGTGGGTTTTGAAGACGCTCGAACTCAGAACGCAAGGGAGAAATGTGCTAAGAGGAAGGCACGCTTGGCAAACCCTCACCGTGATCAACTCCCGCCGAGAAACCTATGTCCTCACTGTGGAAGGACGTGTGGATCCAGTATTGTCCTCCACAGTCACTTACGGACTTACTGTTAAAACCGTGTTTATGGAAGACAATCTTACTCGGCTACGAGTGATTTCCAAAGAAGAAGAAGATTCCATGTCTTTATATGGGAACAGAATAAGCTTCGGTATATTGAGTGGGACCATTGGCCCACTGAACTTAATATTGTCTACACTGACTGGCAGCGGCTCCCCAACCCAGCTTAGAGATTATGCAGACTGAATCTGGGACCTTCTGCAGGCAAAGCAGATGTTCTTCTACTGAACTGTGATCCTTCCCTAACAGGGGAGGCTGCCTTAGACTGCCCCATTTAGCCCAGTATTGTCCACGCTGACCGGCAGCCACATTCCAGAATCTCAGCCAGGGATCTGCTTTCTGCTCCTACCTGGAGACACCAGAGATCGAACCTGGGATCCTCTGCATGCAAAGACAGATGCTCTGAGCCAACGCCCCCCCCCCCAATTCCTTCCTTCCTTGGACTAATAAAAGAAGATACCTGGAGGAGTATAATACAATTTTAACTGAAGATGCATGTACTGAGGGTTATAGCAGAAGACCCTCAAAGTGTCCAGATTTTCCAGGGACAGTCCTGGAATTAAAAAAGCCATCCTGGCTTCCAATTTGATCCCTAAATGTCTCCATTTCCTCTGCCAGCGCTGCTGCAGCTGAGCTCAGGGAGGAGGAAGAGCTGGTGCTTGTCCTGAGAAACTGTGGTGTGGCCAACTCCGAGAGAGCATCCCGTTGCCTCTCCGGGGCCACTTATTCATTACATTTCTCTCCCACCTTTCCTTCTAAGGATCTCAAGGGGTGTGCGCACGGTTCCCTTCCTCCCAATTCCATCCTCACAACAACCCTGTGAGGTAGGTTAGGCTGAGAGACATTTCCTGGTCCCAGGTCACCCAGTGGCTGGGGATTCGAACTCGGGCCTCCCAGGTCCAACACTCTAGCCACCAAAACACCACACTGGCTTCCTCCCCAAGCCCTTGCCCTTAACAGCAATGGATGTTTGCTGCTGCCTTTTGGATATTGACATGTACTTTTGGCATGCAGGTGTCCAGAGGATGCTTGGCAGGTGGTAGTGTGGTGTAGTGGTTACAGCGCTGGACTAAGGGCTGGGAGATCTGGCTTGGAGCCATGAAGGCTCTGCCGGGGAGCAGGCGGTGTTTCGGATATTTGGGAGTTTGATAGGACATTGGACTGCTCCATCAGCCAGGCTCTTTGGCTCTTGTGTTCCGATGTAGCTGCTTCCTCTCTCGCTGGCTAATCTCATGAAATAGATAGCGAGAGGCTCAAGGAGGCAGATGTTTTCTTCACAGTCATGCAGGTTGCGAACCCAATTGTTTTCCGAGAAGGGGGAGCTAGGAAGCGGAGGAAACACCCGGAGTTAGCGCCATCCAGCAGTCGGCAAACAGAGAGAATACTGTGAACCTCATCCTTACAGGAGAGTGTGTCAAGTGCTAAGTGGGAGTGCCGAGTGCGAAAGTCACCCACGGCAGTCTTGTGCTAGACGCCGAGCAAGAGAGACACTTCACAAGCAGTCAGTTTGAAGGGAGCCAGCCTTGGGGGGGCAGAAGATCGATCGCCAACCTGCCGCCCTTCTGGGTGATTTGGACTACAACTCCCAGCTGCCCCAGGCGAGTTGTAGCCCAAGACACCCAGAGTTGTCACATAGCAAGCATTTGGACCGATCAGCTTAGTGGGGTGAACAATAACGCCTCCATCCAGTTGCAGGTGGTGGAAAGGGGGTGCATTTAGACCATTTTTTGAACGGTCCTGCAACCCACCCACCCCCAACTTTTTGGTCTCCCTTTCGCCTTTGGCAGCTTCAGTTTCAGGTGGCGTCTACTCGCAGCGAACGAAGAACACAGCTCATCCCGCAAATTACTCAAGATAAAAGCCAGCTTTCGAGAGACTGCTGTTTGAAGAAGAAACAACGGTTACTTGCAACATGCGCCCTTCCATACCCAACAAAGCACTACCCTCTTGCATCTACAGGACTGGGATTGCCTGACTACTGTCATCCATGTGTTGGTAAGCCTCCAGGCTGGACTACTGCAATCTGTCCTACGTGGGGCTTCCCCTGAACTCAGTCCAGAAGATGCAAAATGCACTGGCTTCATTGCTCACTGGGACAGATCACAGGACACAATGGTGGCTAACAACTTGTTGTTGTTTAGGCATTTAGTCGTGTCTGACTCTTCGTGACCCCATGGACCAGAACACGCCAGGCATTCTTGTCTTCCACTCTTGTCTTTATGGTGCTGGAGGAGACTCTTGAGAGTCCCATGGACTGCAAGAAGATCAAACCTATCTATTCTGAAGGAAATCAGCCCGGAGTGCTCACTGGAAGGACAGATCCTGAAGCTGAGGCTCCAATACTTTGGCCACCTCATGAGAAGAGAAGACTCCCTGGAAAAGACCCTGATGTTGGGAAAGATGGAGGGCACAAGGAGAAGGGGACGACAGAGGACAAGATGGTTGGACAGCGTTCTCGAAGCGACCAACATGAGTCTGACCAAACTGCAGGAGGCAGTGGAAGACAGGAGTGCCTGGCGTGCTCTGGTCCAGGGGGTCACGAAGAGTCGGACACGACTAAAGGACTAAACAACAACAACAACTGACACTTTGAATTGTGCTCGGAAATGTACTGGGAGTCAATGAAGGTCTTTCATACCTCTCAACTGCCTCGATTCAAGTGGGACATCCCAGAATTACAGAAAACACCCCAGATTCTGATTGGATCCTGGAATGTTCCACTTCTTGATCTCGCACTCTGGAACAAGTCAGCTGTCTTCCATGAGAGCTCAGGAACGAAAAACAAGTGTCCTGATTTTGCTCAGTGGGATGTCAGAGGGTCTGCGTTATGCCACTGCTGAAAGAATTTCACTGGCTACCAGTTAGCTCCCGGGCTACGTTTAAGGTGCTGTGCTGGCAGTGGTGCACAAAGTCCTGCACAGCTTGGGATCAGGGTGCATAGAAGATCAACTCACTCCTTACATCAATCACTGCAGGAGAAGGCTTCTTGCAGATGCCACCTCATAAGGAGGCCTTTTCTGTATGATACAGAAATTGGATCTTTAATGTGACGATGTCAGGGACCGTGCTGAGGAGGGCTGCACTGAGGAGGAATGGTGGGAGCCAGCCCCTCCCCCTGATCCTGAATCTTCCCAGGAGCAGGAGGACAGCGTAGATTTGGAACAGTGGTTTGCAGAGGGGCATAGTTCAGAAGGCAGAAGCTGGGAAATACTGGATGGGGAACGGCTAAGAGAAGAAGAAACACTGGGAGAGAGAGGGGTAACAGATTCACAGCCGTTGGACAGCATTCCTCCACCGCCCTCCCCAAAGTCAAGAAGAGCTCAGAAAGTCTCAGAACAGAAAGCGTGGAGGGTCCAAGCTCAGATTACAAGACGTAGGAGTGACATAGATTAATAGGGGCGGAGGGGGTGTGAGCCTTAACTGGGAGCACCGCCATTCCTAGGGAGACGTGTTCTTTTGTCTCTCACTGTGATTATTAAAGAATCTAACTGGTAAGACGTTCCTTTCGTTTGGTCTTCTTATTTACTGCCATGGGGGAGGAAGCCGATTCCCCGAAGCCTGACAGGTGGCAGCTACCCACTGGAACTCCCTCCCAGGGCTGGCCCCGGATTTCTGGGGACCCTTGGGTGCAAGGTACAAGAGGGGCTTGTCCCTCCCATTCCTCCTCAGGCCACACCCCTTCTCCATTCTAGGCCACACCCCTCACCTTTCCCTCTCTTCTTCTTCTTCTTCTTTCCCCTCTCCTTCTTTTACTTCCTTTCACCTGCTGCCATTGCCTTTTTCTCTCCCTCCCACCTTCCTTTTCACTTTGCTCATTTTTATTCCACCTGCTGTCACCTTCTCTGCCACCTTTAATTCCCCTCTCGGTGGCTCCTGCCTCTTCCTAACGTCAGCTTGCCTGAAATCAAAATGGACAGGAAATCTGGGGAAGGTTCATCACCCTCAGAACCTACCAGAGCTGGCAGTCGTTCTTTGTTGCTCTTCTGTTGGGTGAAGTTTGAATAAACTCCCCTGATTCTCCCACAATGAGGCAACATTAAATACTTAACATTTCCCCCCCACAGTCTGCAAAGTCTCTCTCTCTCTCTCTCTCTCTCTCTCTCTCTCTCTCTCTCTCTCTCTCTCTCTCACACACACACACACACACAATATATATATATGTCATTAAGTCATTTCCATGCCAGTTCAAAGTCAAAATGTTAAAGTTACAGTCCTGTGCACATTTAGAACCATAGGATCAGAAAAGTGTAGAGTTGGAAGGGGACCCAAGGGTCATCTAGACCAACCCCCTGCAATGCAGGAATCTCAGCTAAAGCATCCATGGCAGATGGCCATCCAACCTCTGTTTAAAAACTTGCAAGGAAGAAGAGTCCACAACCTCCCGAGGGGGGCCGTTCCACTGTCGAACAGCTCTTATCCTCAGAAAGTTCTTCCTGAAGTTTAGTCGGAATATCCCTTCTTGTAACTTCAATCCATTGGTTCGGGTCCTACCCTCCAGAGCAGGAGAAAGCAAACTTGATCCATCCTCCATGTGAAAGCCGTTTAGATATTGGAAGATGACTCTCATATCTCCTCTCAGTCTCCTCTTTCACAGGCTAAACATACCCAGCTCCTTCAACCGTTCCTCAGAAGGCTTGGTTTCCAGACCCTTGATCATCTTGGTTGCCCTCCTCTGCCCATGTTCCAGCTTGTCAATATCCTTCTTGGACAAGAGTAAGTTCAAATCAAATAAATAGACCTTATTCCTGTGTTTTGGGTTTGCATAGTACTTTTTAACAGTATGGGAATCATTTGCAGACACCCGCAGTGCTGGAGACAGACAGGTCGTGCATCCATAGCAGTGACCAGAGGAAGAATGACCACTGAGAGGAGCACAGAGAGAAGAAACGCCATGGCGCATCTGTAACAGCAGAACTGGACACCTTTACCTGCCCCAGCTGCAACTAAACATGTCTCTCCCATATCGGTCTCTACAGCCACAGCAGGTGCTTTAATCTTCCAACAGCTTGACTTTATACAGGAGGAGGGAAAAGAAAAAAAGAACAGTTTTCTACATGCACCAAAAAGAGCAATTCCCCTGTGAAGAAAGGCTGCAGCATTTGGGACTTTTCAGGTTAGAGAAAAGGTGAGTAAGAGGCCACATGCTTGCAGTGTGTAAAATTAAGCATCTCATGGAGAAAGTGGGTGGAGGGAAGTCCCCCCCCCTCATCATCACACTAGAACCCCTGGACATCCAAGGAAGCTGAATGTTGGAAGATTCAGGTCACTTCTTTGTGCAGTGCATAGTTAAACTATGGAACTCCCTGCCACAGGAAGTAGTGACTTCCACCAACTAGGATGGTGTTAAAAGAGGATTGGACAAACCCATGGAGGAGGGCTATCGATGGCTGCTAGCCATGATGGCTGTGCTCCGTCTGCACTGTTAAGAGACAGCAATGCTTCTGAAAACCAGTTGCTGGAAACTGCAGAAGGGGAGAGTTGCTCTTGTGCTCGGATCCTGCTTGTGGGTTTTCCAGAAGCGGCATCTGGTTGGCCACTGTGAGAAGAGGATGCTGGACCAGATGGGCCATTGGCCTGATCCAGCCAGGGCTCTGCTTCTTCTGCCCTTAAAAGCCAATGATGGAATCTTGTCTCGGGGAAGGACGGCTCTTCTGAGCATTCTTGTCATCTCTGGGCCCAAGACAGCCACTTCCTCGCATGTGGCAGGCTCACTTTCCAGCCAATTAATTCATTTAATGCTCGGCTTAACGCTACCGAATGGGATTTGCTGGGGAGTTTGATGGGATCATCTCCTTGGCGGTCGGCAACGCACTGACAACTGGCTCCCTCCCGCCTCGTCCTCCTTCCCTCCTCCTGTAATATCAGAGACAGAGCGAAGCGTTCCATTGACCCACTCAATGGCAGAGTTAAAAAGAGGAAAATATCTCAGCACTGTGTGTGTGTGTGTGTGTGTGTGTGTGTGTGTGTGTGTGTGTGTGGCAATTCATAGAATCATAGAGTTGGAAGAGACCACAAGGGCCATCCAGTCCAACCCCCTGCCAAGCAGGAAACACCATCAAAGCATTCCTGACAGGTGGCTGTCAAGCCTCTGCTTAAAGACCTCCAAAGAAGGAGACTCCACCACACTCCTTGGCAGCAAATTCCACTATTGAACAGCTCTTACTATCAAGAAGTTCTTTCTAATGTTTAGGTGGAATCTTCTTTCTTGTAGTTTGAATCCATTGCTCCGTGTCAGCTTCTCTGGAGCAGCAGAAAACAACCTTTCTCCCTCCTCTATATACCGGTAACATCCTTTTATATATTTGAACATGGCTATCATATCACCCCTTAACCTTCTCTTCTCCAGGCTAAACATACCCAGCTCCCTAAGCCGTTCCTCATAAGGCATCGTTTCCAGGCCTTTGATCATTTTGGTTGCCCTCCTCTGGACACATTCCAGCTTGTCAGTATCCTTCTTGAACTGTGGTGCCCAGAACAGGACACAGTATTCCAGGTGAGGTCTGACCAGAGCGGAATACAGTGGTACTATTACTTCCCTTGATCTAGATGCTATACTCCTATTGATGCAGCCCAGAATTGCATTGGCTTTTTTAGCTGCTGCATCACACTGTTGACTCATGTCAAGTTTGTGGTCTACCAAGACTCCTAGATCCTTTTCACTTGTACTGCTCTCAAGCCAGGTGTCACCCATCCTGTATTTGTGCCTTTTATTTTTTTTGCCCAAGTGTAGTACTTTACATTTCTCCCTGTTAAAATTCATCCTGTTTGCCTTGGCCCAGTTCTCTAATCTGTTAAGGTCATTTTGAAGTGTGATCCTGTCCTCTGGGGTATTAGCCACCCCTCCCAATTTGGTGTCATCTGCAAACCTGATCAGGATGCCCTCAAGCCCATCATCCAAGTCATTGATAAAGATGTTGAATAAGACTGGGCCCAAGACAGAACCCTGTGGCACCCCACTAGTCACTTCTGAATGAAGAGGAGCCATTGATGAGCACCCTCAATTCAGCTCTGTTCACTTTTAAAGGAGAACCTACCCAATCCACACTTTCTGAAATAATGTAAGGAGCAAAACAGCCACCAAAACAGTCCTCTGGAATTTTGCAACTATGGTCTCCATCCAACTAACACAGGGGTCAGCAAACTTTTTCAGCAGCGGGCCGGTCCACTGTCCCTCAGACCTTGTGGCGGGCCGGACTAGATTTTTTTTTTTGGGGGGGGGGGAAATGAACGAATTCCTATGGCCCACAAATAACCCAGAGATGCATTTTAAATCAAAGCACACATTCTACTCATGTAAAAACACGCTGATTCCCGGACCACCGGATTTAGAAGGCGATTGGGCCAGATCCGGCCCCCGGACCTTAGTTTGCCTACCCATGACCTAACATGTACAAAAATGCATAGAATTAATAGATTAGCGAAAACGATACATTTTATTAGAGAACATCGCAGTGAAAGCATGCGCAGATGAGGCAAAACGGCAGGCAAAAAATTGTGCCTTTGGAGAAATCGACACCTAAATGCTGATGAATTTGAACGTCTGGTTGTTGGCCTGACCCAGCGGGTCATTCGTATGTTTTTAATGTTCTCTCTGCACTGAGGCAATGAAAAGGATGCTTCTTAGTTCAGCTGCAGAAGTCCAGTGGAATCTGCTCTTCTCTACCCCCACTACCCGAAGGAATCTCAAAGCGGCTCACATTCTCCTTTCCCTCCCTCCCCCACAACAAACCCTCTGTGAGGTGAGTGAGGCTGAGAGACTTCAGAGAAGGGTGACTAGCCCAAGGTCACCCAGCAACTGCATGTGGAGGAGCGGAGACGCGAACCCGGTTCACCAGATTACGAGTCTACCGCTCTTAACTGCTACACCACACTGGCTCAGAATCAAGATCTGAGCACAGCAGCCCTCTCCTCAGTTTTATCTTATTGTATCTTTATTCATTTCCAGTTTTTATGGTTTTACATTATTATTATTATTATTATTATTATTATTATTATTATTATTATTATTAAAAAGTCCCATTTATTTTCCACTTTTCCTCCAAGGAGCTAAGGCTGACATACACGGTTCCGCTCCTCCCCATCCGCCGTTCACAACACCCCTGCAAGGCAGGCGAGGCTGAGGAGTTGCTCCAAGTCATCTTGTGGGAATTTGAACCCAGGATCCCCAGGCCTAAGTCCTGACAACCTAATCATCACGCCCCACACTGCTTCCCTTGACCTGAGCCCCGGTATCACGCCGTGCGCAGGGGGAAAGCACTCTGCACATGATTAAAGCCTTATTTTCCTCTTTTTCTACACCAGACTTTCTGCACACCACTTATAACCCGTCCCGCTTAATTTTCCTCGCATCCTTTTCCACCTATCTTTGGCAGCTTTCCAGCCAGACTAGACATTGCTGAGAGCTCTGGGGAACTCAAAAACTCATGAGCGTGGACTGCTCCTCGTGATATGTCCGATCCCATTGATTTTCTGCTAATCGGGCAATGAAGCTACCTGTTCTTTTCGATATGCAAGGTGGACCACTCCCCTGCCCTTCAAATGGGGCCGAGAATGTCCACTTCCCTTTCTTCCTTTTAAAGAGAGACCTATGATCAACATCCCCCTACCTCGAGGCCCACCAACGCGGGAGAGCTAATGCAAAGCGAAGGGTTCTTGCTTTGGAAGTGACAGCATCATTGGACATCCTAATATCTTGAGGACAGGAGTCCCACAGCTGAAATCCAGGTACACAGAAGGCCTGACCTCTCGTGTACTTGAGGATCTCACTCAGGGCAGAGAGACGCTCGACCCCCCTGAGGAATGCAGCTGCCATGGCAAATAACCGTTGACAGAGATGCAACCGCGTGATCCGGCAGAGCTGAAACGTTTTGACGTCTGCGGTGGCGCTGCAGAATCGTAGTCAAGGCATGAGGCTCCTCAGCCATCATGCTGTTAGCTCAGCAGTAGAGCATGTACTGTGGATGCAAAAGGTCCGATCCCTGGCATCTCCAGGTAGGACAGGCAGTGGCGTCGCAATGGGGGGGGGAGGCGGGGTGGTGGTGAGCCCCGGGTGCCATGTCTGGGGGGATGACAAGAAGGCACCCTGAAGCGGCGTGAGCAGCCATCACGCCGCCGCAGCCGCACATGGAGGATCCTCCATTCGCGGCTGCAGCCGCGAACAGAGGATCCTGGCACCAGCGGCAAACCGCTATGTACAGCACATGTGCGGCATAGCACGCATGCGCTGTACGTAACGACACCGCACATGTGCTGTACATAGCAGTTTGCCGCTGGCGCCGCTCGAGAGCCGTACGGATGGCGGTGGGATCCCTCCGTCACCGCTACAGCCGCATGTAGAGGATCCTCCGTTCGAGGCTGTAGTGGCGATGGAGGGATCCCAGCAACGTCTGTACGACGCTGGAAATGGCGCCGCCGGCAAACCGCTATGTACAGCGCATGTGCGCTGTAGCTACGTACGGCGCATGCGTCGTACATAGTGATGCCGTACATGCGCCCTACATAGCGATGCCCCGCCCCGGGTGTCATGACACCTTCGTTCACCCCTGAGAACAGGGAAAGATCTCAGTTCCAAATGGCTGTAGCCCACCCTTGGATCTGTTGCTGATGGATTGGTCATAAATTTAATTCATCATCGTCTTCATTGTGGGCTCTCCTTCACTGGAGGTATTTATGCAGACGTTGGGATGCTTTAGCTGAGATTCCTGCATGACAGGGAGGTTGGACTGGGGCCCCTTCTGATTCTATGATTCTGTGATCACCATCAGAAGAAAATTGCACTAAGACACTGACAAATTTTCTCTCCTAACCCCCCCCCCCCTGGAACAACACACCCTGCAGAAATGGGGAAAGCTGAGCACAAATATGGGGAAAACGTAGAAACGGAGCAGAACCAAAATGGGCAGAGATCTGTCTACCCCTTGTAGGCAAGAAACAAAAAGCAAGAGGAGCTTTGGTGTGCAAACAAATGAGCATGCATAGGGAAGGCCCCAAGCCAGGATAGCGACGCCAGAGGCAAAAATGCACTTAGGGAAAATTAGAAAAACCCCTGTTGGGAGGTTAACAAGGCTGACGATAAGCCCAACAAACAAGATTATCTATTGCACAATTAGCTGCCCGGTGCCATGCTGGGAAGATTCAGTAAATGGGTGATGGGGGGTCGGGGAGTGGAACAAAAATTTGGGATTTCTGCTCCCAGGATAGGATGCTTCTCTGGGCTGGATGGGACTTCTGCCAGAAGACTAAGGGTTGTTCCAAATGCTGTGCAAAGCAGAATGAGGAGGCTGTTCTTAGCAGAGAAATTGGGGTGGTGGTGGGGAGGTGCTTAACCCTTCCCCACCAGCCATATCCCTCCACGTGACCCCTTCCACACGGCTGCTTCCCTTACTAGAAGTGGCACCCCTGAACCCCAAATCTTTGCTGAGGAGAAGAAGGCAGCCGTGGGGAGGGTGTTACTTGGTGGTGGGGAGAGGGGGAGGGCCGGCGTGGGAAATGATAAGCCCTCTCCTTTTGCCTGCGACCTCCCCTCAAGGCACTCTAGGTTAAAAATATTGACCCCTTACTCCTGGTGCCGAAGTCGAGGGAGAGATGAAGGGGACAGAACTGTTTCCAGCAACTAGTATTCATTCATTCTTTCTTTTTTAATTCAAGGATTTTCCAAAGTTTTAAAACATACTGATTTAAATTGCCTTCATCTATCTAAAAATCTGAACTCCCCCTCCCTCCTTGTCCTACTGCATTTTCCTTCTTAAGCACCCTCTTTCACTCAGCTTAGTATCCTGTTTATTACTGCTGCTCACAGTTCAGACCCTACTTTATCTGTTGTACCTCCTTTGTAACCAGGACCGGTGCTGGCAGTTTTGGTGCCCTAGGCAAGGGGGCGGGCCACATGGCGTCATTACGTATGACGCATGTTGTGGAGTGGTGCCCCGCCCCCTGCCCTGCCGGGCGCCCCTCGCCGCCGTGGTTTGCTTGCTCCGCCGCTGGTTGGGGCGGCGGCAGTGGGCAGGCTGGCCAGCGCCCCCTCCATTTTGGCGCCCTAGGCAACTGCCTAGTTCGCCTAAATGGATGCGCCAGCCCTGTTTGTACCCTACAAAGGGGTTTCCACTCCTTCCTTCACAGCGCCTCCTCTTGATCCCTAATTTTTGCTGTCATGCTTGCCAGCTCCACATATTCTATCCATTTATTCTGCCGTTTCTCTTGAGTTGGAATTTCTCAGTCTTTCTACTTTTGTGCATACGTTACTCTTGCTTCCAGCAAGCCCACTCAGCCCTCTTGGTGTGGCATTGTGTGCTGATCCCGTGGGGTATCCAAAAGGTGAGGTCCAAGTCCGGTCCATGGTCAAGGTACAACGTAAAGGCAGTCCATAATAACTGAAGCTGGGTGCAGGGCAGAGAGTCAGGCGAACTCAGGAACAGGTAGGCAAGCAGGGAACCAGGGCGGGTCAGGAGCCCAGGCAGGAAAGCATAGCCGTTGTAGCTGGGAGCCATTGACGGCCCTCCCTCCACAAATTTGTCTGACCCCCTTTCCAAGATCAAGCTTTCAGTTTACGCTTCGAAGGCCCCCCCACCTCCCATGCCCTTTGACAGGGACTCCGCTTCCTCCTCCTGCTATTCTCCCCCACCCCTGGAACGTGTCGGACGCCTGCGCCTCTTAGATCTCGCAACGCATCTGAAGTACCAGGGACGGAGCCGGCTGGCAATCGAAAGCGATGAGTGAAACGATCCATTTCTAAGTGGCAATTCTGCAGCTGGCTGGAAATGCCAATGCACACGGAAGGAGCCATGCGCCTTTCCACGCCTGCCTTCGGTGGGTGCGTGTGCACACACATTCCTCGTCCAATTTCCTTACTCAGCCACGAGCATTTCGGTGTGATGGCCTGGGATTCAGACTCAGATGCTGAACCTGAGGGATCCCAGCCTGCACAGGATTCCCCGCCTCCAGAACCAGCAGAGCTGGGGCTAGGGCTTGAATCTGAAGGGTCCTCACCTGTGCTGGATCCTCAGGTGCAGGCATCTGCTGAGTCTGCTCTGGCTCCTGATGGGATGGAGGACCCATTGCCTGCAGGTGCTCCACTCCCAGCCCCGTCAGGGGAAGCTGAGGTTGCCTCTGGGTCCGGTAACCCTCCAGCCTCTCCTGAGCTGCAGAGGCTCAGGGCAGAGAGGTGAAGGGAACTGAGTTCCTGCAGGAGGAGTGCTCACCTCCAAGCCAGGAGAGGCGAGTCACCAGAGGATCAGGGCCGCCCTATGCCTCGGGGCAGATAAAAACCGGCCAGCCCCAGCCCCAAACTGCAGGAGCAACATTGTTGGTGACCAGTTCCTGCCAGTGTTCCTGCTTGAAACCTGTCCTGCTTTCCTGCCTGAGCTCCTGACCAGCCCTGCTTCCCTGCTTGCCTACCTGTTCCTGACTTTGCCTGACTCCCTGCCCTGCACCTAGCTTCATTGACTACGGACTGCCTTTATATTGCACCTCTGACCATGGACTGGACTTGGACCTCGCCTTTCGGGTAACCCACGGGACCAGCACATTTGGAAAGCAGATGCAGTGTGCGCGCATGAGAGAGGGGAGCGGGGAGAGAGTCAGGATCACCCTCCAACAAGCGTCTCCTCGGCAATGGGCCACTGTCTGAACGGCCAGGTTTGCAGAGGGCTCCCTGCCAAGGCAGAAGCCGCCTGAGCACAGCAGAGAGGCGCCAGAGCCAAGACTCGAGCGCCGCTTCCTTGCTGAAGCTCCCTTCCCAACAGAGTGTCACTGCACATTACAGATCAAGGAACAAGCCCTTGCGGTCAGGTTCTGCTCAGGCCTGTTGACTCGCTCAGGGCTACAGGGATAGGGAAAGGGGCTGCTTGTCAATTCCCTCTCCCTCTCCCTTTCTCCCCAGCCTACCTCATCCCATATCCACGATTCTATAAGTGGTGCCTCTGAAATTTTTTACACATCACTTGGGAAGACAGGCGAGCTAATGCCTGAGCTCTGCGAGTGCGGCTTTCTCCCGATTGAAGTGCAGTGTGTTTGAGGGCCGGGACATTCATAGGGAAATCGAAATACTTGTTTACAAAGCTATTGCACTACCAACCATACTGTATGCTTGTGAAACATGGACCACTTATAAACGCCATCTCCAACTCCTTAAAAGATTCCATCACCGGTGTCTCCGAAAATTTTTACACATCACTTGGGAAGACAGGTGAACTAATGTCATTGTACTGGAAGAAGCAAAGATCACCAGTGTCGAAGCGATGATTCTTCAACATCAACTTCGTTGGACTGGTCATGTTGTTCGGATGCCAGAATATCGTCTTCCAAAGCAACTACTCTATTCCGAACTTAAAAATGGAAAGCGTAATGCTGGTGGGTCAACAAAAGAGGTTTAAAAACTGTCTCAAGGCAAATCTTAAAAAATGTAGTATGAACACCGACAACTGGGAAACACTGGCCTGCGAGCGCTCCAGTTGGAGAACAGCCTTTACCAAAGGTGCCACTGGCTTTGAAGACACTCGAACTCAGGACGCAAGGGAGAAATGTGCTAAGAGGAAGGCACGCTTGACAAATCCACACCGTGATCAACTCCAGCCCAGAAACCTATGTTCCCACTGTGGATGGATGTGCAGCGGTACCTGTTTACCTACTTGCGCTGGCGTGCTTTTGAACTGCTAGGTTGGCAGGAGCTGGGACAGAGCGATGGGAGCTCACCCCATCACGGGGATTCGAACTGCCGACCTTCTGATCAGCAAGCCCAAGAGGCTCAGTGGTTTTAGACCACAGCGTACCACCTGAGGGGTAGGAGAACGATATGACAGGGTCTAGTCTTGGTCTAGTCTCATCTGGAGCTGGGAAGATACCTGGAAACCTAATGGACGGTGGGCAAGATCTGCTGCGAGCCCCTACAGCTTATGCCCTGTTGTATATATAAGCAAATAAAATCATTTATCAAAAAGACATCACGGTCTTCTTCAGTGACCTTCGTTCCAAGGAACCAGAATCTGAGGTCATCATTGTCACCCTCAAGTCTCTCACTGCTTGGCGATGGGGGCACATGTAACATTTTGATTTTTTTATAACTGAAGCCTGAAATAGCATGCTTGAAAAAACCATATGTATTCAACCTAGAAATCTGGATACAAGGCCATCTGCTCTAGGAGACACTAACCTCAGAGAACATGGTTTACAGATTCCTGTTGTTCCATCATGCTCTCCTTGGGGAAAAGATCTCGTGCCAAACAGGCAACGCAGACCACTCACTATGTTGCGCCTCTGAGAAAAGATGGTTACAAATAGCTTATCCTGCAAAGGCCTTCCTGAACCGTGCCGGGCTCACCTCATACGAACTCTCCACGCGGCCCCGACTCATCTCTACACCATTGAATGAACGCGCATGCCGTTAAGGAAGTTAAGTAAACGTCTGGACTAGAAGTCCCCAGTTCGAATCCTGCTCTGCCATGTGCTGTTTTTATTGCAAGTATCTCATAGAATCATGGGATTGTAGAGTGGGAAGGGGAACCCAAGGGTCATCCAGTCCAACCCCCTGCAATGCAGGAAACCCGGCGAAATTTGTATGTTTTCAATGGATTAGATAGGTAGATAAGTACCGTATTTTTCGCTCCATAAGACGCATGTGAACATAAGACGCACCTAGTTTTTAGAGGAGGAAAGGGGGAAAGCCCTGAGTTTTTTGAGGATCAGCTCAAAGTGGTGCAGCTTTTTTTGCAAAGAGAAAAGCCCTGGTTTTTTGGAGGATCAGCTCAAAGTGGTGCAGCTTCTTTTTCAAAGAGGAAAAGCCCTGTTTTTATGGGAAAAACTTTATTTTATTTTGTTTTGACTATGACAGACCAACACGGCTATCTACCTTTAACTGTTTTTATGGGGTTCAACTCACAGTTTGCAGCTTCTAGTCCTACAGGTAAGGGAGCCATTTCTACAGTTTCCACACAGATAATCTAATCATCCAGTCACATGTCGCTGGGGAAACAAACAGCCTCCCTCTGCATTCAACAACGGAGGCCTGGGCAAGGGGGCGGGGCTGGAAAGGGAGCCTTATCTCTCTCCCCGATGGCTTGCTAAACAGCTGTTCAGCGGCTTCCTTTCAACACCCTCTTCTCTCTTTGTAAAAAAAAGAGCACAATCTGCTTTTGGCCCCTAGGCAATTTGGCTCCAGGGACCACACATTCGCTCCATAAGACGCACAGACATTTCCCCTTACTTTTTAGGAGGAAAAAATTGCGTCTTATGGAGCAAAAAATACGGTAGGTAGTTTGAACTCTATCAATGTTGAATTGTTTTTTAATTATTATTTCATTCCTCCCCGCCAAGTTTTCAGCGGTTCTCATTTTTATCTGGAAGCCGCCTTGAGTCCCTGTCCCGGAAAAAAGGTGGGGCTAAAAATAAATACATAATACTAATAATTAGTGCCTTTTGCAACCGGAACTCAACTCAACTCATTTTATTTCGGCTTTAAGCCCATAGACATAACAACCAAAAAACAGAAACAGCACAGTCTGGTTTACAATTGCTAACAGTAAAATAGATTAAAAGGGATACTCAATTGAATAAAATATGATAAAAATTAAATTAAAATTTCAAGCTGTATATAACAATCCATTGTGTTTCTTAAGTGTCAGAACTGATGTCAGAAATTTTGCCATATGTAAGGTTATAATCGGGTCTGAATCTTGCAACAGAAGAGCAAGGTAAGACTCTTCCAAATACCCCGGAAATTTTTGAGTTAATGGAAGTAATAGAGTCTTTCGGGCGGCAGAATACAAGGGGCAGACAAACACTATGTGATGAAGGGATTCAATCGAACGGTTATCACAGGCACATAAGACCGAAACTTGGCCCCTAGAAAATCTATGAAAAAGGACGTTTGAGGGGAAGACATTAAACCGTGCTTTAATAAAAGCGAAACGATGACTAGCAATAGAAAGAGTTGATAGATAGGCTGGTACTTGAAGTGGGGGTACAATGCTCAGGGATCTCGGTGAGCATGTCCCCCCGCCCAGCATAACATTGCGTTTGCAACCGGAAGGCTATCCTGGGTCATCTGACTGGAGGAGATGGCTCTCCTTCTTGGTCAGGGTGACCCCCAATTGTGGGGGGGCTGGCCGATGGCAGATCTGCCTCGAGACTCTCCCTTACAGATGATTTCCACCAGACTCAGTGGGATCTATCCGCCCTCGCAAGGAATGTCTTTGGGACGGGGATGCCAAAAGATTTGCAAGAGGCTAATTACACTGTGTGCCTGTTTAATGAACCTCAGAGATAGCTTAATAAATACATGAGCATTAGCGGCGTTTAACGTTTCGCATTAATGATTAATAATCCCCTCTGCGAAGTCCGACATCGGGAGATCCAGGAAGCAGAGTAAGATCCCGTGCAGGTTTGCAGAGATGTAAAATCCTTGTGGCCACAGGTGTGCTCATTTTGAACAAATAATCTATGCAGAACTCAGTTCCTTTGGGGGAGGGGCAGTGGTGGGGGCGTGGAGAAAAGAAGCAGAGTATTTATTAAGTTTTGATTGAATGGGAAATAGGTGTGCTAAATCACTTGGGTAGCTCGTGACATTATGTGAAAGATTCTCTTGCCTATCGCTCTTCCAAGACGCCAGTTTATTTCGCCGAAGGGCTGAATATTACAAATGGGTGCGATCCTGCATACAGGAGTATTTACAGCAATAGGACAGGGGTAGGGGGACCTGTTGCAAGCCAAGGGCCACATTCCCTCCTGGACAACTTTCCAGGGGCCGCATGGTGATGGCAGGCAGGTCCAGTGGGTGGAGCAAGAATGAAATTCTTTTCTTTGCACTGTAGGCATCTAAGCAAGCAAGAGGCATTGTCACAGTTCAGGGTCAGATTCTGGCCAGGCAAAAGCACTAAAGAGGGTGCAAAGCAGGGCCTGTGAGGGGCTTGGCCTGGAGGAGAGGGTCTCTGTGGTGGGAATTGCCCAGAGGGCCAGGTGGAGAGGCCTTGAGGACCACATTCAGCTCCTGGGACTGAGATTCCCCACTCCTGGTGTAGACAGTTCTGAGCTAGATGAACCAATGGTCTGACAGGCAGCTCCCTAGAATGACAGAATCATAGAACTGTGGAGTTTGAAGGCACCCCGAGGGTCATCTAGTCCAACCCCCTGAAATGCAGGAATCTCAACGAAAGCATCCACGACAAACGGCCACCTAAGCTCTCCTTTAAAAACTTCCAATGAAGGAGAGCCCACAGGATCCCAAGGGAAACTGTTCCCTTGTCAAAACAGCTCTTACCATCAGAAAGTGCTTCCTGATGTTAAGTCGGAATTTACATAATTGTAAATTTAATCTATTGCTTCAGGTCCTACGGAGCAGGAGAAAACAAGCTCCACGCATCTTCTATATGATAAGACCTTTAGATATCTGAAGGTGGCTCTCCTCTCTCCTCTCAGTCTCCTCTTTTCCAGGCTAAACAGCTCCTTCAACCATTCATCATAAGGCTTCGGTTCCAGACCCTTTATCATTCTGCTTGCTCTCTTTACACCTTCCAGCTTGTCAACATCCTTCTTTAATTGTGGTGCCCAGAGCTGGACATAATATTCCAGGTGTGGCCTGACCAAGGTAGAATAGAGAAGAATAAGAAGAGTTTGGATTTGATATCCCGCTTTATCACTACCCTAAGGAGTCTCAAAATGGCTAACATTCTCCTTTGCCTTCCTCCCCCACAACAAACACTCTGTGAGGTGAGTGGGGCTGAGATACTTCAAAGAAGTGTGACCAGCCCAAGGTCACCTAGCAGCTGCATGTGGAGGAGTGGAGACGCGAACCCGGTTCACCAGATTACGAGACTGCAGCTCACCACACTGGCACACTAGAGACCATAAAGAAGGCTGATCGCCGAAGAATTGATGCTTTTGAATTATGGTGCTGGGGGAGACTCTTGAGAGTCCCATGGACTGCAAGAAGATCAAACCTGTCCATTCTGAAGGCAACCAGCCCTGAGTGCTCACTGGAAGGACAGATCCTGAAGCTGAGGCTCCAATAGATTGGCCAACTCATGAGAAGAGAAGACTCCCTGGGAAAGACCCTGATGTTGGGAAAGATGGAGGGCACAAGGAGCAGGGGACGACAGAGGACAAGATGGTTGGACAGTGTTCTCGAAGCTACTAACATGAGTCTGACCAAACTGCGGGAGGCAGTGGAAGACAGGAGTGCCTGGCATGCTCTGGTCCATGGGGTCACGAAGAGTTGGACACGACTAAACGACAACATTACTTCCCTTGATCTGAACACTAGACTTTTCTTGAATTGCCTCAATCCTATCCTACATTTGGTTGCTGTTGTAATCCTCACATCAGCCTGGTAAAGCAGGTTCCCATCCCGCGGAGTGAGCAAGCAAGCAAGCGAGGGAGCAACATTTCTGCTGTTGTTTGCTTTGACCATGATCTTTCTGCCTCCCCTCTCTCCCCGATCTAAAGAAAAGTCCCTGGAATGAATGAGTAGCTCATAGGCATGGCGGTACAATAATTGTTTCTGACATTGTGTCTGCTTCTTTTGATCCTGGAAACTCTTTAACATCTGCTCCCAAGGGAAATGCAACAAGTGTCACCGACTCTTTAAAGGAAACACACTGCCGGATTCTAAGGGGGGGGGGAGGGAGGAAACTTTGGGTGGGCTCAATAACTACCTTGCCAAAAAGACAAGGGAGGGGAAGAATGTCCCCCTCCCCAGCCCGTTTCCTGCTGCATCAGACTAGGAAGTGTGTGTGTGGTCTGGGAGAAGGAATGGCTGGTGCCAGGTGGTTGGCACCATCAGATACGTGTCAAAGGCCATCCCTACATTGGGGGCCCGCTGCCAACACCCAGGGCCTCCTGTCCCTGCTGTCAACCTGCCCTATGAGCGAATGAGCAGCGGTGGGAGCGAGGGGAGCGAGCAGGCCACCCCTGCTCACCTCTCTGTGAAGATCAGACCCAGAAGAAGAGGGCAGTCGGCACTTCTGAGCATAGCTGTCAACTTTCAGATTTGAAAATAAGGGATTTTTCCATACTTTCGGATTTGAAAATAAGGGATGCCGCAAGGGCGGTGCAATGGCACCAAGTAGCCTCGCCACCCTGCGCTCCAGAGGCTGCGCGCGAACGGGTGAGCGAAAGAGCGAGCGCGTAGGCGGCAGGCAGGCTGTCTGTCTGGTTGGGCGTGAGGGTCTGGCTGCACAAGGCATGCAAGCTCCACCCCCAGTCGGTCTCAGACTCCTTATTGGCAGCCGAGCAGCGCAGCTGAGGAGCCTCCTTGGCCGGCAGGGAGAGGAGCTGCTTCCTTTGAAATCTGGGAAATTTAAGGGATATCAACAATCCGGGATAGCAGCGGGAAACGGCATTGGAATAAGGGAGTTTCCTGCAAAAAAAGGGAGGGTTGACAGCTATGCAGTTCTGAGCCATTACGTAATTTCATTATGTAAGAGTGGGAAAGGCTCAGTACCTGTGAGTGTGCTCAGTTGCCTTGCCTTGTCTCTCTGTCTCTCTCTCTCCCCCATCTCATATTGAAGAAGAAGAAGAAGAGTTTGGATTTGATATCCGGCTTTATCACTACCCGAAGGAGTCTCAAAGCGGCTCACATTCTCCTTTCCCTTCCTGCCCCACAACAAACACTCTGTGAGGTGAGTGGGGCTGAGAGACTTCAGAGAAGTGGGACTAGCCCAAGGTAACCCAGCAGCTGCATGTAGAGCCCTAAACGGCCTCGGTCCTGTATACCTGAAGGAGCGTCTCCACCCCCATCGTTTAGCCCGGACACTGAGGTCCAGCGCTGAGGGCCTTCTGGCGGTTCCCTCACTGCGAGAAGCAAAGCTACAGGGAACCAGGCAGAGGGCCTTCTCGGTAGTGGCGCCTGCCCTGTGGAACGCCCTCCCATCAGAAGTCAAAGGTACTAACAACTATCTGACATTTAGAAGATGCCTGAAGACAGCCCTGTTCAGGGAAGTTTTTAATCTGTAACATGTGTATGTATTTTAATGTATGCTGGAAGCCGCCTAGAGTGGCCGGGGAGACCCGGCCAGATGGGCGGGATATAAATAATAAACTATTATTATTATTATTATTATAGAGGAGCAGGGACGCGAACCCGGTCCCCCAGATTACGAGTCCACCGCTCTTAACCACTACACCACACTGGCTCACCCGGCCAGGGATAGGGGACATAATAGAGGCATATATAGAGGTCGATCAACTGGATTTAAAATTTTGTCTTCCTAACACTAAAACTGGTGGACATCCAAACACTAAAACTGGTGGGTGGATGTCAGGGACGTGCCCTCCCCTGCCAGTCCGGCACTGAGTGGGTACCGGCAGCCTCAGCCTCTGTTGTCGACAGACACGTCTCCCAGTGAGTCTGCCAGCTCCTCCCCGGGGGAGGAAGAGTTACCAGGAAGGAGCCAGGTGGGAAGGGGTCTCCAGGATGATGCAGAGAGACCTGGCACCAGTCAGCAGACCCACTCCGAGGGGGAGACACTGTTTCCAGCGCCTGCTTTACGCAGAAGGGTCAGGGGAGTAAGGAGGCAGCACTTTAGGGTGCCGAGACTCTGGTGTTGGCGCCGCAACAGGAGGGGGGCACTTCCGGATTCTGCTAGCGACTAGATGGTCCTGTTTTAGGATAGCTCCGCACTGTACATACTTTGCACAATAAAATAGTTGAAAGACAAGACGGACTTGGTCTTTACTCATGAGCAACCGTTAAGCGAATCTGACAACATCCAATGAAGTCAAATGTTGGGAGTTTCAGGGCAAAAGGAAATATTTGTTCTTGCAATGCATAATTGAGCTATTGATGCCCCCCCCCCCCAATGAGGCAGTGATGACCATGTAACTTGGATAGCTTGGAAATATAATTAGACGCATCCATGGAAGATAAGGTTATCAATAGCTACTAGCCATGGTGATGATAATTATGACAATATATTTATTTATGCCCTACCTGTTTCACCCAACAGGGACTCAAGGCGGCTTACAGATAAAAATAAGAACAGCTAAAAATGTAGACGGGGAAACCAATATTATTTAAAAAATAAACATTGATGGAATGGAAGCTATATCTATACACATAAAAAAAACTCTGTTAGAATCATGCAAATAATTACAAACAGCATGGTATGAAGCCTTTCATTAACAGTGGTGAGTTCCCAAAACAACCCCAAGTTCCCATTACTGCTGTGCTCTAAGCTTCACTGTTGGAGGCAGTAGCCTTGAATACTAGTAAGAACATAAGCAGAGCCTGCTGGATCAGGCCAACGGCCCATCTGGTCTGGCATCCTGTTCCCACAGTGGCCAACCAAACCCTCAAGCAGGATCCGAGCACAAGAGCAACTCTCCCTTCCTGTGGTTTCCAGCTCGTGGTATTTCAGAAGCATTGCTGCCTCCCACTGTGGAGTCATCCTAGCTAGTAAAGGTAAAGGGACCCCTGACCATTAGGTCCAGTCGTGCCCGACTCTGGGGTTGCGGCGCTCATCTCGTTTTATTGGCCGAGAGCCGGCATACAGCTTCCAGGTCATGTGGCCAGCATGACAAAGCCGCTTCTGGCGAACCAGAGCAGCGCACGGAAACGCCGTTTACCTTCCCGCCAGAGCGGTTCCTATTTATCTACTTGCACATTGACGTGCTTTCGAACTGCTAGGTGGGCAGGAGCTGGGACCGAGCAACGGGAGGTCACCCCGTCACAGGGATTCGAACCGCCGACCTTCCGATCAGCAAGCCCTAGGCTCTGTGGTTTAACCCACAGCGCCACCTGGGTCCTGTCATCCTGGCTAGTAGGCATCAATAGCCCTCTCCTCCCCCATGAATTTGTCCGATCCTCTTATAAAGCCACCCAGGTTGGGGGGCATCACTACCTCCTTTAACTTTTGTGCTCTGGTAGGTCCCACTTGCCGGTTCCCTATCCTTGGAGCAGACAATATCAGGCTCGATGGGCAGTGTCTGGTCACACAGACAGCCCTGCCAAGAAGAAGGCTTGCTTTACCATCAACTCAGCTTTTGAATTATGGTGCTGGAGGAGACTCTTGAGAGTCCCATGGACTGCAAGAAGATCAAACCTATCCATTCTGAAGGAAATCAGCCCTGAGTGCTCACTGGAAGGACAGATCCTGAAGCTGAGGCTCCAAGACTTTGGCCACCTCATGAGAAGAGAAGACTCCCTGGAAAAGACCCTGATGTTGGGAAAGATGGAGGGCACAAGGAGAAGGGGGTGACAGAGGACGAGATGGTTGGACAGTGTTCTCGAAGCGACCAACATGAGCCTGACCAAACTGCGGGAGGCAGTGAAAGACAGGAGTGCCTGGCGTGCTCTGGTCCAGGGGGTCACGAAGAGTCGGACACGACTAAACGACTAAACAACAACAACAACAACAACATGTATCATACTGTTTCCTCTGGCTATCCAATATAGAATTAAATAATCACCAAAATTCAACGGTTTGGCGGATTTCCTTGGTTCCAAGGACTAGACTCCTCTGGAAGAAGGAATCCAGGGGTCCTCCTGCTTCCATAAATCCCCTAAGCATAAGGTCACATACTCCTTCCCCCTCCACAAGGTGTGAACTTAGCCACACAATGGGAAGCAGGAGGCAATCAAGGGCAGCACATACCCCAGACAGAAATCGTGGATTGAATCCTGATACTTTCAAAGGAGACTAAACAACAACAACAGCTTGTGCTGAGGTCATACTTAAGCAGCAGAAGACAATCCGTGGTGTGACGCCACCCCTATAGGCCTGCAATCCTACAGGAAGCCCATCCCCTTGAAGCATGGGACTTATTTCTGAGTAAGGCTGGACAGAACTGGACTGTATAAGTGATGGAAGAGAGAGGGCAAAGGAGGGGAGAGGAAGAAGAGGAAGGATGCTATTTTAAGGACAAGCTGCACTCGTATGGAAATCATCTTCCGAGCAAAGCTATTTTCTGGCTTTGTGCCCCCCAAGCCAGCCAGGAGCTGCTGTGTTTTCTATTCCGGTCACACTGGATGCTTCTTACCAATCTATCCATCTTAATCAGACAGTACCATTTCTCGGAGAACCATCACAGCCTTGGAAGCAGAATCCATGGAGGAAAGGGGAAGGCATGGGGTTGAGGAAGGGGTCTCGGGAGCCTGCCAATCAGAAAAGGAGGACACACACACACTAGAGGTGGCTTTTAAGATCAGAAAGGGGTTCATACACACACACACACAAACACACACACACACGTACACGTATATCTAGCATGAAATTAGCATGTTGGAAGTGCAACAGCAGGGCTCATTCTGTGTGCAGCTCAAGGGTTAATTTTCTTGACATTAAAGCCAAGTAGCCAAGAGAGGGATGGGTGGAGGTGCTGCCTAGCAACCAGGCCACAGCAACATGACCCTCACTGAGGTAACACAGCCTCTGATTGGCTGCATAGTCCTGAGGGAGTTCTCCCCTGAATGTGCTGTTGAACATCTCTCCCTTATGAACAAGGCCTGTAAGAGCAAGACCAAATCCGCTTGTTGAATTCTTTTAAAGTCGCACACTGTTTTTGTTCACTTTCAGTTTCTTTCCTCCCTGGGCTCCATCCGTGGTATTCATAGAACCCAAGAACTGGAGAGTTGGAAGGGACCTTGAGGATCATCTAGTCCAACCCCCTGCAATGCAGGAGTATGCAGTTGTCCCATACAGGGATTGAACCTGCGACCTTGACGTTCTCACTGCCACATTCTAACCTGCTGAGCTACCTCTGTTCAATCCAAGTGACTTTTTCTAAAACAAAGTGCTGTCATGGCTGTGCAGACTTCAGGAAGCATACAAGGCCCTAAACAGCTTCAGAGTCAAGTACCTAAAAGACCACCTCCCCCAATATGGACCACCCTATACCCTACAATCAGTGGGGGTGGGGTGAGCTGTAGGTGGTGCCGCCGCCTGGTTGGCACTAACCCATGACAGGGCCCTTTCAGTGGTGGCTCCTTGGCTTAAATAAACAAATGATGGGAAGTCATGTTCTGCAAACTCCAGTGATTTCCCCAGGCAAAAGCATATTGGTATTGGACGGATGGGAGCTGTAGTCCAAAACAGCCCCAGGGCCCCATGTTGGGAAAACCTGTCTTGTGGGACCAAGAAAGAGCCCACTTTTGAGAGTCCAGCCCAAACAGCCTTCTGTTGGGCTCCCTCTTTCTTCAGTGGTCCGCTTTCCATGGGCTTCCCAGAGAGGAAGGACTGTTCATGTCAGGAGCTGCCATTCCAATGTCCTCATGAAAGCTCCTGGCATAACCAGAGCTCCGGGGCTAATGTGTGAAATCAAAATGGCCTCCCCAGGGCAGCCATTTTAATTTCCCACAGTGCCCCTGGAGTGACGTTGTATTGAGAAGATTGCGGGGGGATTTTAAGCACCGGTTTACAAAACTGACTGCTTGGCAGCAGACATGCCACCCAACATTTCCCCCACTGAAACGGGGACGCTCAGTTTTTTTTTATCCCGAGCATGCACAAAAGCAAAAGACACCCATTCTTTGGTCTCGCAGGACTGAAAAACGAGTGGCTTTTGTTCCGCTGCTCTGGCATGAAATCAACAGGCTTGTGCTAGAGCAGGGATGTCCAGCTGATCGATCGCAATCTGCTGGTAGATCCCCGAGAGGTTTTGGTAGATTGTGGTCGATCACTGGGTCCCTTTCCTTAGCGTAGGTATAATAGAATCCTGTCCCGCCGCGGTGCTCCACCCTCCATTGCTGCCCGATCTGCAGAACGGAAGATGGAGTTTACTCAGTGAGGCAGTTTGTATCCCCAGAGATCCATTGGCGTTCCCCTTTCTGCCTGAATCCCCCCCCCAAAAAAAACGGGGCTTCCCTTCTAAAACAAGCTCAACAACTTTGACCTGAACCCCCCCCAAAGGGGGTAGATCAGGCATAGGCAACCTTGGCTCTCCAGATGTTTTGGGACTACAATTCCCATCATCCCTGACCACTGGCCCTGTTAGCTAGGGATCATGGGAGTTGTAGTTCCAAAACATCTGGAGAGCCAAGGTTGCCTATGCCTGGGGTAGATCACTGCCAGTTTTTTAATTCTGTGAGTAGATCACAGTCTCTTGGGAGTTGGCCACCCCTGTGCTAGACTGTCGGACCGGAAGATGCTCCTTTTTTGGTCTGTTGCTTTGTCGCGACCCTGCTGACTGCTGCCACAGCGCCATGCCACCCGGCTTCCCCTCGCTGCCACCCACCACTGCATGAAACCAGTTGCCCCGGGACAAAGGCAGAGCCTGAGGCGCCCCCAAAGAAAGTGGGGCCATACCTCTGGAAATGGGGCGCTTGGCAGGAACGGCAACAGAGCAGGGACAGGGTCACAAATATTGGTTGGCCTCACAAATATTCTGGGGCATTGGCTATGGTCTGAGGGCTCTGGGTGCTGCTTCCAACTAGCCATAACTTGTCCGAAGGTGCTGCTAGTCAGTGCAGACAGCACTGAGCTAGATCTCCAACTCAGTCCAAGGCAGTTTCCTGGTTTCCCCATGCCCACACCCTTTTGTCTGTCTCCGATAGATTATGAGCCTCCGCAGGGAGGGATTTTGTCACTTCTGTGTGGCGCCAAAGAGATGTTCAGTAGTAGTATTAGTGTCGGGGTAAAGAAGTGAGTCCCTCGAGGACCCAGGACAGTTTCTAGTGCAAACCCCCAGCGGAGAATCCTTGCTGAGGTTGCCAGAAGCAGACAGCAGAAGGAGACAGCATTTCTCAGACTTCTGCTGGTTTTTTTTGGGGGGGGGGGGGAAGTCTGCTTGACATTTTGGCTCCGGCAAAAGACAGCAGAGGAATCCAGTTCCTCAGAAGCAGCCCTGCAGGTTAGCCTTCCCTGGATTTGATAACAGAGTCTCTGCCAGTGTGGTGTAGTGGTTAAGAGCGGTAGACTCGTAATCTGGTGAACCGGGTTCGCGTCTCCGCTCCTCCACAAGCAGCTGCTGGGTGACCTTGGGCTGGTCACACTTCTCTGAAGTCTCTCAGCCCCACTCACCTCACAGAGGGTTTGTTGTGGGGGAGGAAGGGAAAGGAGAATGTGAGCCGCTTTGAGACTCCTTCAGGTAGTGATAAAGCGGGATATCAAATCCAAACTCTTCTTCTTCTTCTTCTTCTTCTTCTTCTTCTTCTTCTTCTTCTTCTTCTTCTTCTGCCTGAGCTGAATTGAACATGGGTGAGGAGGGCAGAACGAAGCAACTGCTACTATCAGCTCTGCCCCTCTGTATCTATCAGGCCTCGCCCCGGGGGCAGCTGGTTCCCCCTGATGCATCTTCTGTCCTGAGAACAGACTCATAAGACCATGAGAAGAGTCCTGCAGCAGGAACAGGCTGGTTAAAACAAAATAAAAAAATTCCTTCCAGTAGCACCTTAGAGACCAACTAAGTTTGTTCTGGCTGGTTAAAGTTCAGCACCACAAAATTCAGAGAAGTGTGGGTTTCAAAGAAGAGCTGAGTTATGGTTCAGAAGGTGGGGATTTGGCACGTTCACATCAACATGTGAGTAGATTTCCCTCTTGTCCACAGTTGCAGGGCTAGATTTCAAGATGATTCTCAGTCTGAACATTATTACGACTGTTAGGTTTCTCTGCAAACTCAGGTTTCCAGTGTAGCGGTACCAGTCATTTGGAACGCTGTTCCTATTTTCACCAGACAAGCACCTACAATTCTGCTGTTTCACCACCTGCTTAAAAACCTTCTCAAACAGTTGTTTTGTTTCAGCATTTGTCATTTGTCCTGCATTTCAGGATCTTATAAGTTTATGGTATACCTCCCAACATTTCTCCGATGAAAACAGGGACATCCTATTCCATTCTTTCCAACATTTCTCTGATGAAGAGAAGGACATCCCAATCCATATCCTCCAACATTTCTTCAATGAAAATAAGGATGTCCTATTCCAGGGGTCAGCAAACTTTTTCAGCAGGGGGCCGGTCCACTGTCCCTCAGAACTTGTGGGGGGCCGGACTATATTTTGACAAAAAAATATGAACGAATTCCTATGCCCCACAAATAACCCAGAGATGCATTTTAAATAAAAGCACACATTCTACTCATGTAAAAACACGCTGATTCCCAGACCGTCTGAGGGCCGGATTTAGAATCCGGCCCCCGGGCCTTAGTTTGCCTACCCATGTCCTATTCCATACCCTCCAACATTTATCTCATGAAAATAGGGGCATCCTAAGGAAAAGTGGGACATTCAGGAATCAAATCAGAAACCGGGACAGCTTTTGTAAATCCAGGACTGTCGTTGGAAAACAGGGACATTGTTATGGTGTAGAAGAAGAAGAAGAGTTTGGATTTGATATCCCGCTTTATCCCTACCCGAAGGAGTCTCAAAGCGGCTCACATTCTCCTTTCCCTTCCTCCCCCACAACAAACACTCTGTGAGGTGAGTGGGGCTGAGAGACTTCAGAGACTTCAGAGAAGTGTGACTAGCCCAAGGTCACCCAGCAGCTGCATGTGGAGGAGCGGAGACACGAACCCGGTTCACCAGATTAGAGTCTCCCGCTCTTAACCACTACACCACACTGGCTCACACTGGCTCTCACCACACTGGTGTACACCACAGTGACTTAAAAAGAAGAAGGTTATGTCTACATATCGGCTGCAGTCCCAACCGTGTCTTTTCAGACGTAAGCCCCATGGAGTTCAATTGGGTTGACTCCCAGGAAAGTGGGGTTAGGCTCACAACTGCTCTCACAAAACCAGCCCATCAACAGACTGTGCAAGATTGCAGGTGCTTCCCGGACGGACTTCAACACAGATGTATTTTTGGGAGCGTGAAGGCGGCTGCCTCTGTCGACAACTTCCAAGTGTGCTGGTCCAATGGTAATCCAAGAGGCAAGGCCTGGGTCCGATCCAAAGTCTAAGGAGTCTACGAGGGGTCCGTCCGATGAAGCTGAGGCAGGGTGCAGGGCAGGAAACTAGGCAAGGTCAGGAACACAGGCAGGAACCAACAATGTTGCTCCTACAACTTGGGGCTGGGGCTGGCCGGCTTTTATCTGCCCCGAGGCATAGGGTGGCCCCGATCCTCTGGTGACTTGCCTCTCCTGGCCTGGAGGCGAGCACTCCTTCTGCGGGAACTTAGTTCCCTTCGCCTCTCTGCCCTGAGCCTCTGCAGCTCAGGAGAGGCTGGAGGGTTACCGGACCCAGAGGCAACCTCAGCTTCCCCTGACGGGGCTGGGAGTGGAGCACCTGCAGGCAATGGGTCCTCCGTCCCATCAGGAGCCAGAGCAGACTCAGCAGATGCCTGCACCTGAGGATCCAGCACAGGTGAGGACCCTTCAGACTCAAGCCCTAGCCCCGGCTCTGCTGGTTCTGGAGGCGGGGAATCCTGCGCAGGCTGGGATCCTTCAGGTTCAGCATCTGAGTCTGAATCCCAGGCCATCACACCAAGCCCGTGACACCCCCCAACTGCCGCATTCCAGTACGGTGCTGCTGTTTCTCCCCCCCCCCCCACCCCAAGCCTGCTTGAAAATGACAGGTGCCAAAAAGGATTGCAGAAAGAGGGAAATAAAAGGGAGGGAGTTGTGTGTTTGCAAGCTATTGCGAAGCATGACAGGCGTAATGGCAGCTCTGTCCTTCTGCCGCAACGAGGATACACTTGGGGACTTGGCACACATGCCAGGCCTTGCATGCTCTCCTCCCCGAGTCTCGGAGGTCCTCGAGATGTTCACTGGGGCGGACCAGGCCTGCCGGAGTGCATTGTGGGTCATGCGGCCGGCAGCTGAGAGGGGAGAAGGCGCAGGAGCGTGGAGACAGAGATGGAGGGAAGGGAGGGGAATTGTGAGGGAGCAGAGCTGCATCATAGACATGCTCCAAGAAAAGGTTGCCTGAGAGCAGATGTTCTACCACAGCAGCAAAGCTCTCAACCCAAGCCTTCCGTGTTTCACAGACCCTCGTCCTCCCATCGCAGCTCTGGAAATCCAAAAGGAAGGAGAAGGTGACTGCAGCAGCAAAAAAGCAATTGCGTGTCGAGGTCCCCCAAGCCCCCCCCTAAATAACTCACACTACACACCGTCATTTAAGTTTAAGGGTTTTGGCATGATTTTGGCCACAACTTTTATTAAATTACAAAATGTGAGTGGTTGCTTAGGCATTGGTTCCAACTAGCTGCCCTTTCCTGGGGGCAGACTGACATCCGCCCGGTTAGCGAAGTCAGTACAGGGGAAAACACTTTGGGGAGAGAATGGGGGTCAGGGTTCCAGGCCCTCGCCTCTCCCCAAATGTTCCCAGGGGCTCTTGCGTGGCCCTGGCCCCCTACCGGGGGATACGGACAAAAGCATGATGAGCCCCTGGATTCCTTTAACAGTGTCAGGCGAGTGTCAGACCCCCGGCTCCCATTCTCTCCCCAAAGTGTTTTCCCTTTACTGACAAATGTCAGTTCTGTCCCCAGCGGGACAGATAGTCGTTTACCTTCCTGCTGCAGTGGTACCTATTTATCTACTTGCACTGGTGTGCTTTCGAACTGCTAGGTGAGCAGGAGCTGGGACCGAGCAACGGGAGCTCACCCCGTCGCAGGGATTCGAACCGCCGACCTTCTGATCAGCAAGCCCTAGGCTCTGTGGTTTAACCCACAGCGCCACCTGGGTCCCTTATGAAAGCTTACACCACCATAAATTTGTTAGTCTTTCAGGTGCCATGAAGCTCTTTCATTGCCTCTTTTCATGTAAAAAAGAAGCGATCTAAGCATATGATCCCCTCCCTTTTTCTTTTTTTCCAGGGAGGCGAACATTTTCGCAGAAATAATTGGGGATGATTTGCACCACCTTGCTCTCTGTGGATTTCCATAATGAGAAGAATACGGTAAAGCGAGCCGTTGATTCTCTGCTTCCCGGAGAAAAAAATCGGAAGCGGAGACCCCGGGAGCCTGTTCAAAAAGGGCTTGCCTTTTCTTTTCTTTTCATTTTTTTTTTAAAAATGTATTCTTTTATTAGGTCATTTGCGTTTTAGTGGGGAAGTGGATTGTAGATTAAACACACATGCAATACCAACCAGAAAATAAAAACACAAAGCAACTGTCCCTTAACTCGTGCCCTCCAAAATTGTTGGACTACAACAGGCATGCTGTCTGTCTGAACCTGTGCTCCCCTCTGTGTGTCCCAAACAATATTCAGAGGTTACACTGTACTACCCCTTGCGATGGAGGCTTCCCTTCACTGTTATGGCTCATGGTCACTTAAAAACATAAGAACAGCCTGCTGGATCAGGCCAGTGGCATATTCTTCTCGTAGTGGCCAACCAGATGCCGCAAGAGGAAGGCCAGAAGCAGGATCTGAGCACAAGAGCAACTTTCCCTTCCTGTGGTTTCCAGCTCCTGGTATTCAGAAGTATTGCTTCCTCCAACTGTGGAGGTAGACCGTTGCCATCCTGGCTAGTAGGCATCAATAGCCCTCTCCTCCTCCATGAATTTGTCTGACCCTCTTATAAAGCCACCCAAGTTGGGGGCCATCACTGCCTCCTTTAACTTTTGCACTCAGGTAGATAGATAGATGATAGATAGATAGATAGATAGATGATAGATAGATAGATAGATAGATACTTTATTGTCATTGTACATAGCATAACGAAATTGAATGCCATCCCACATTTACAGCCACACATACACATACACACCATCCATCACGACTCCCCAAGATCACTTAAGGGACATGGGTGGCACTGTGGGTTAAACCACAGAGCCTAGGGCTTGCCGATCAGAAGGTCGGCAGTTCGAATCCCCACGACGGGGTGAGCTCCCGTTGCTCTGTCCCAGCTCCTGCCAACCTAGCAGTTCGAAAGCACGTCAAAGTGCAAGTAGATAAATAGGTACCGCTCCAGCGGGAAGGTGAATGGTGTTTCCGTGCACTGCTCTGGTTCGCCAGAAGTGCTGGCCACATGATTCGGAAGCTGTCTGCGGACAAACGCTGGCTCCCTCGGCCAGTAAAGTGAGATGAGCACCGCAACCCCAGAGTAGTCCGCGACTGGACCTAATGGTCAGGGGTACCTTTACCTTTACCTTTAGGTCCCACTTGCTGGTTCCCCATCCTTGGAGCAGACAATATCAGGCTCGATGGGCAGTGTTAGACAATAGTGGATCACACAGACAGCCCTACCAAGAAGAAAGCTTGTTTTACCATCAACTCAGCTTGTGCTGAGGTCATACGTAAGCAGCAGAAGACAATCCGTGGTGTGACGCCACCCCTATAGGCCTGCAATCCTACAGGAAGCCCATCCCCTTGAAGCAGGGGACATATTTCTGAGTAAGGCTGGACAGAACTGGACTGTATAAGTGATGGAAGAGAGGGGAGAGGGTGAAGAAGAAGGATGCTATTTTAAGGACAAGCTGCACTCGTTTGGAAATCATCTTCCAAGGCATGCGGATGCATTGCTGCATCCAGCTACGGATGCATGCAACGCATCACTCCTGCTAATAGTAAACTCGGGCAGTGCATGGTGACAGGAGCCAAGCCAAAACAGGTTTACTAAGAAATATGAGGTGTCAGGGACCTGACCTCGCGCAAGGCACCTGAGACGGGGAAGGCGGGATGGAGGGAAGCGCAGCCTCTCCTGGGAAGCAGTTCAGAGTCCAGTGGGGACATTAAGGAGAGCCCCAGTGGTGATGAGCAGGAATTGCCAGGCAGTGCGGTGGAGCTGAGGGCTAGGGATGTTGGCAGAGCTTCAGCACCACCTGAGTGGTCTGAGAAGCAAAGCAGTCAGCTACTTCCGTTGCCCCAAATGCGTAGGGGGGGGGGAAAGCGTAAGGAAAGGAGGCGACGCTTTGGGATACCGAAACTCTTATGTTGGGGGAGGAGTAGGCGAAAGCCACTCCCGGATTCTGGAACCGACTCAAGCGGACATGAATCTTAAACGCTCCGATGTACATAGTCTGTAAATAAAGTGTTAGCTTTAGAAGAACGGATGTTTCTGGCTCTTTACTCTCGAGGAGACAACCCCGAGCCCTTACATGAGGGAAGTCTTGGAGTGCTCAGGGAAACCCTGACGTTTACAAGGTAACACAGCAAAACCAAAAACCCAGGCACCCGAAACAGCCCAGGGAGAACTGAGCATTGCTGAGTGTCAGGTGGAAATGAGAAATGGAAAACTTGGGTGGGACGAATGTCTGCAAGAAGGGAATGCCATATCTAGGAGGAGGAGGCGGCGGCAGCCCCCCTGCCCAGAAACTATGCTGCAACATTTCCTTGCAGGTCTTATGTGAGCTCCCCCACTTGCCCAGGACCTCCCTCCCAGAGTCAGGCCTGTGATGATCCTCTCCCTCCTTCTGGCATGTGCACTGCAGCCCAGGTGGCTACGTGCATCGAGAGCAAAGTGCCGGGTCTCCACTGCTAACGGTTTTATTGATCGCGTCTGCATCACATTGCTGCTGTCCTTTGCCATGTGGGAGGCCTTGATGCAAGAGGAGGCAGGGAGGGGAGAGATGGTGTCTCGTTCCAGGGCCCCCCTTGGCAGGAGGAAGGGTGCGTCTCCGAGTGATGAACCGCAGACCTCAGATCGAGGCTTGCAGCAAGGTAGGGCAGGTACCCAACTCCTCCATCAACCCGCCGAGAAAACTCCCCGGCCATTTGCCCAAAGCCTCACCCTTCCTTCTAAATCACTTAATTTCCTGTCACTTCATAGCATGACCAAGAAACAATGCGGGGCAATGCAGAGGAAGCGGGTGGGCATAAGGACATAAGAAGAGCCTGCTGGATCAGGCCAATGGCCCATCTAGGCCAGCATCCTGTTCTCACAGTGGCTGACCAGATGCTCTCTTCCATCCTGCGGCTTCCAGTGACTGGTATTCAGAAGCATGCTGTGCTGCACCCAGGACCGGTGCTAGGGATTTTGGCGCCCTAGGCGAGGGGGGGGGGCACGTGACATCATTGTGCATGACGTACGGTGCCCCGCCCCCTGCCCGGCCGGGCACCCCGCGCCGCCGCGGTTTTCGCTGCTGGTTGGGGCGGCACCCGGTGGCGGCGGCGGGGGGCAAGGGGCAGGCTGGCCAGCGCCCCCTCCATTTTGGCGCCCCTGCCACCGCAGTTTTCACCCCAAGCTGCTTGCTCCGCCGCTGGTTGGGGCAGCACCGGGCAGTGGCAGGGGGCAGACTGGCCAGCGCCCTCTCCATTTTGGCACCCTAGGCAACTGCCTAGTTCACCTTAATGGACGCGCCGGCCCTGGCTGTACCCAACTGTGGAGGAAGATCATAGCTGTCATGGCTTGTACCCATCAATAGCCCTCTCCTTCATGAGTTTGTCTAATCCTCTTTTAAAGCCACCCAGGTTTGTGGCCATCACTGCCTCCTGTGGCAGGGAGCTCCATAGGTTAACTATGCAGCGCTTCATTGGATGTCCATGATTTCTAGTTTACTGAGCAGACACATGTATGCAGTGCTTTTTTCAGGGGGGGGGGGTACGCAGGGGTACGCATACCCCTAAACATTTTGTGAATCTAAATTTGGCCTCCTTGAGGGGCAGTATTTCAATATGAGTAGGAAAATGAGAGTACCCCTAAAAAAATTTTTTTTAAGAAAAAAGAGCACTGCATGTATGTATGTGCATTGAAAGGCTCCCGAGAGCTGTTCTGCTCTGCATTTATGCTCTCATGGGCATTGAATCTGGGATCAGGTGCAAGAACCCCCAAAATGCTCCCTTAAAGAGAGGCACCTGTGTTTCTAGTCCTCAATATTATGGCAGTCATGTTCAGGTGGCAGTGCTCCTGTGCCATGTGTATTTATAATCCCCATTTTCCAAGCCATCATTGCTCCACTTCCACAGGAGCAATGGACGCCAAGCATATTTATTTATGTAAAGACTCTGGAGCCCTGGACAGTTGCTGCCAGCCAGCGAGGGCAGTACAGAGCTAAATGGCACACTGGGTCTCACTCAACATATGGCTGTTGCTTATATATTTAATCATCTGGACTCATTGGCCAGAGAGAGTCTGATGACGAGAATCACCTCTTTACCGTGGCTTTTGTCACACGAAGAGCAGGTGATTAATAATAATAACAACTTATTTATTTAATAACATTTATACACGGTAAAAAACAACAACCTCAAAGCAGTTTGCAGGGAAGCAAAGGTAAAACAATAAAATCACCAGTAAGGGAAATTAGCAACAATACTTTAAGACGTTTGAAAAGTTAAAATAACAATAGACTAAGAACAAGTGAAAACTCATGCAAACTTTCTGAACATCTGGGTAGGCTTGCCTAAAGAAAAATGTTTTCAGCAGGTGCCAAAAACAGTGCAGTGAAGGCGCCTGTCTGAGATCAATAGGCAGGGAGTTCCAAAGTGTAGGTTCTGCCACGCTAAAAGATCGATTTCTTACTAACGTGGAACGAGTATTATGTGGCACCTGTTAGCACGCCGATTCTGCTGAGCAAAGCAGTCGAGTGGGCACATGTAAAGCAAGGAAATTTCATAGGCAAACAGGTTCCAAATTGGTAAGAGCCTTGAACCACTCACCACCTGGCTCAGGGCGGGGCCTGATGGGCCGCTTGGCAGAGAGGGCTCAGTTTTGTTTTGTTTTTGTTTTTTGTTTATAACAGTTCTAAGTTATAAGAGTTCTAAGATGGCGGCGCGCATAGACGCAGCGGCTGCTCAGTACTCTCCCTTATTTTTAAGTGTTTCATATGGCTTTTACTGCTGTTACTCGTTTTGAGTACATTTTTGGTTGGGGAAACAATTGTTTAAATGAAAAATGATTTTTTTAAAAAAAATTATTTTATTATTATTATTATTATTATTATTATTATTTAAATCCAATTTTGTTGTACTTGTACAATGACAATAAAGATATAAAGAAAGATCGGTAGAAAATTGGCAACCAGCCTAGATCAGAGAGAATGGAAAGAGAAAGAAAGAGACTTTCCTGTGGTGGCTCCTGGCTTTTGACTTTGTAATGTCCTTCTCAAGGAATGGACGGAGACCGCTTTGGTCTCATTTAGGCACCAGGCAACTTCCAGGTTTTAAAGGACTGCTGACATAAACATTCTTAAACGTGGTGGATTTTATTTCCACTGTGTATTTGAATGGGCTGTTGCCGTATGATCATGTACGTGAAGCAGAGAAAGAGGACAGAGAAACGTTTTGCTCCCTCTTCCATTACACGAGAAGTCGAGGCCGTCCAGTGGGTGTCACCGTCGCCCAGGACCCCATTTGCAACTGTGCTGAACTGCCAGCATCCGCAACCGCAACCTGGATGAGCTCATTGAAAGAGCCCACTTGCGCCCTTGGTCAGAGCCAAGAGCAAGGGAAGCAGGAAATGTCTGCATTTAATAATGCAATGTATTTATAGAGAGAGTACGATGTAAAATAAAGACCTCTCCCTGCCCACTTTTTTTGTCCTCATTAAAATTGCATTCTGGAGACAAGTATAACAGGAACAACTATTATCAATTATATATCACATATAGACCTGTGCTAAAACACAAGCGTAGCTCCAGGGCTCGGCTTGCAAGGGATTCTCGGTCACTGAATCTTAAAACCTCAGGCCAAGATGAGCACATGCAAAATCTACCCAACGGGGACTTGGGAGAAAGTTCTCCACCGGACACAGCACTGCAGAGCAGATCCACTCAGACGTCCAATTGAGCTGTGAAAGATCCAGTCATTTGTCAATATAAAACCACAGAATGCCAAAACAGTAAAGCCAGCCGGTAACGAGAACCAGCAATTACACTAATTACAAACAACATTCAACCCAGGAAGAAGAGCAAATGTTACGGTTAGAGTTTAAGCAGCGCCATGCTTACAAAGCCCAATTCAAAGTGTTGGTGTTGACCTATAAAGCCTTAAATGGCTCAGGGCTGCAATACCTCAAAAACCGCCTCTTGCTGTATGAACCTACCCAGACACTGCAATCATAATCTGAGGCCCTTCTCTAAGTCCTCCCCGTCCGAGAGGTTTGGTGGGTGACAACATGAGAACGGACTTTTCTGTGGTGGCTCCCCGTTTGTGGAATGCTCTCCCCAGAGAGGCTCGTCTGGTGCCTTTGTCACATATCTTTAGAAGCCAGGCAAAACCTGCCCTTTTTTAATCAGGCATTTGGCTTTTAACTATAAGTTGCATGTTTTAATGTCTTTTTTAAATGCTGGTTTTAATGTCCGTATGTGTTTGTTTTTTGCTTAAAATATTGTAAGTCGCTTTGAGCTTCCGTGGCAAAAAAGTGACTAATAGATTTAATAAATAATAATCACCATCCTTATTTAAGAGAAGGCGGTTCCACTAAAGACTTGCAGTGATGAAGCCTTATGTATTTCTAGAGGGACACTGCTGAAAAGGCCTGACAATTAGGAACATAGGTAAAGGTAAAGGGACCCCTAACCATTAGGTCCAGTCGTGTCCGACTCTGGGGTTGTGGTGCTCATCTCGCATTATTGGCCAAGGGAGCCGGCGTACAGCTTCCAGGTCATGTGGTTCTGGCGAACCAGAGCAGCACACGGAAACGCAATTTACCTTCCCGCTGCAGCGGTACCTATTTATCTACTTGCACTTTGACGTGCTTTCGAACTGCTAGATTGGCAGGAGCAGGGACCAAGCAATGGGAGCTCACCCCGTCGCGGGGATTTGAACCGCCGACCTTCTGAACGGCAAGCCCTAGGCTCTGTGGTTTAACCCACAGCGCCACCCACTATTGGTTCATCTAGTTCAGTAGATCTACCAGTAGCAGTTGCTCTCCAGGATCTCAAGCAGCTCTACCTAGAGATACCAGGGATTGAATCTGGGACATTGAATTGGGGTATTTTCACGATTAGAAGCCCACCTCACATGACAAAATGTAGATACATGTCTGTTACTGCTGTTTGCTTTGTTCTGCCTAACAGAAGAAGAAGAGTTTGGATTTGATATCCCGCTTTATCACTACCCGAAGGAGTCTCCAAGCGGCTAACAATCTCCTTTCCCTTCCTCCCCCCACAACAAACACTCTGTGAGGTGAGTGGGGCTGAGAGACTTCAGAGAAGTGGGACTAGCCCAAGGTCACCCAGCAGAATTATCAACCACACAGTTCTCAATCTAGGCCTGAAGCCAGGTTTCTCCAACAACGTTTGAAGCTGTTCAGCCACCACTGACTCAAAGACCTTGCTCACCTTTACCAAACAGTTTTTAAATGTATAATTCAATGTAAATGTCTATGATTCATGTACAGCGAATGAGGCTTCCGCTCACTGCAGTGCTGAAAAACAATGCATTGGATAGCCAACAAGCTGATCCATCTTCTGTTTTTCTGGAGCAAGGTTCCATGTGACTAGGAAGTGTCCAGCCAATACTATGAGTTACCATCCCAAATATCTTCACAGAAGCTTAAGGAAAATTTGACCTATTGCTCAATATCCCAAAAACCAAAATACTGCACTAGCAAGCACAAAACAGTCCCTCTGCACTGCCACAAATTCAACTTAATGGTGTAATGTTGGACAGTGATGATCACTTTTCCTACCTGGGCAGTTATCTTTTCACAAGAGCCGACATCGATGCTGAAATCCAGTAACACCAATAAAACTGGCAAAAATGTACAGGATGAAAGATAAATTATGCTGGAAATGTAAGAAAAAAGATGGAGAATTTTATCATATGTGGTGCTCATGCAAAAATTGAAATTATTTTGGGAACTGATCTATAATGAGTTGAAAAAGATGTTTAAGTATACCTTCCCCAAAAAGCCGGAAGCTTTTTTGCTAGGCTTGATGGGTGAAGAAGTTGCCAAAAAAGATCAGAGATTGTTTATGTATGCAACAACCGCAGCAAGAATACTTTTAGCCCAAAGGTGGAAATCACAGGAAATACCAACGATTGAGGAGTGGCAGATGAAGATGATGGAATATGCAGAACTTGCAAAACTGACTGGCAAGGTCCGTAACCAGGACGAACCGAAATTCCAAAGGGATTGGAGTAAATTTGTTGATTATTTAAGATCTAATTGTGGAAGTTTGAAGACACTAGCGGGACTGGAATGACCCTACATGGCATAGCTGGAAGAAAAATTAAGAAAAGTTAAGAAACTGCGTGATCAGAATGGACTAGAAAACCTGCTGACGTGATGGAGGGAAGTCGCAGCTCGGCAGAGCGAGGATGTGTGTGTGTGTTTGTATGATTATAAAGTGTTTAATTTGTTTAATTGGAAAATCTAATAAAAATTATTAAAAAAAGAAAAGAAATCCAGCATCGCCTGAGCTCTGCAAGTGCAGCTTTCTCCCGATTGAAGTGCAGAGTGTTTGAGGACCGGGACATTCACAGGGAAACCAAAATGCTTGTTTACAAAGCTCTTGTACTACCAACTCTACTGTATGCTTGTGAAACATGGACCACTTATAAACACCATCTCCAACTCCTTGAAAGATTCCATCACTGGTGTCTCCAAATTTTTTACACATCACTTGGGAAGACAGGTGAACTAATGCCAGTGTACTGGAAGAAGCAAAGATCACCAGTGTTGAAGCAATGATTCTTCAACATCAACTTTGTTGGACCGGTCATGTTGTGCGGATGCGTGATTATCGTCTTCCAAAGCAACTACTCTATTTCTAACTCAAGAATGGAAAGCAAAATATCAGTGGACAACAAAGGAGGTTTAAATCTAAAAAAATATGTAACATAAGCACTGACAACTGGGAAACACTGGCCTGTGAGTGCTCCAAATGGGGAACAGGCTCTACCAAAGGGGTCATAGGCTTTGAAGAAGCACAAACTCAGGGTGAAAAGGAGAAATGAGCTGAAAGGCAAACCCTCACCGTTAGCAACTCCTGCCCAGAAACCTATGTCCCCACTGAGGAAGGACGTGCAGATCCACAATTGGCCTCCACAGTCACTTACGGACTCACTGCTAAGACTGTGTTTATGGAAGACAATCTTACTCGGCTACAAGTGATCGCCAATGAAGAAAATGAGTTACTATGTGTCAGGGACGTGCCCTCCCCTGCCAGTCAGGCACTGAGTGGGTACCGGCAGCCTCATCCTGTGCTGTCGATGGACACGTCTCCTAGTGAGTCTGCCAGCTCAGTCTGCCAGGAGTCACCAGGGAGGGGCCAGGTGGGAAGGGTTCTCCAGGATGATGCAGAGAGACCTGGCACCGCTCAGCAGACCCATTCCGAGGGGGAGACACCGCTTCCGGTGCCTGCTTTACGCAGAAGGGTCAGGGGAGTAAGGAGGCGGCACTTTAGGGTGCCGAGACTCTGGTGTTGGCGCCGCAACAGGAGGGGGGCACTTCCGGATTCTGCTAGCGACTAGGTGGTCATGTTTTAGGATAGCTCCGCACTGTACATACTTTGCACAATAAAACAGTTGAAAGACAAGATGGACTTGGTCTTTACTCATGAGCAAACGTTAGCGAACCTGACACTATGACTTTACTGAATTGCACTAATTGCTTTGATGAGTTTGTTGTTGTTTGCTTTATATGCTATTTGTGTGGGAGCTGGTGCATCCAAAATGCTATGGAAAGAGTTAATTTAGTATAGAATTCTGTGATGTCATCACAGTAGGCAGATTTTTCAGCTAGCGCTGTAATCAGCTGTAGACTGAGTTAGTGAGTTTTACTGTGAAAACAGCAGAGATCTTGCCCAGTCATTTCTAGGACAGAAAAAGAGAACTATATTTTTTAAAGGGTCAAACGACCTGGGGAAGATTTTGCACATACTGTATAAATACCACAATTGGTGCTTGATATTACAGAGATGGCAATATTTGTTGCCATGTTTAGTGTGATTATTGTGAGCTGCTGTGAGCTCAGCATGTGTTGGGAAAGCGGAATAAAAATAATAAATCTAATAAATTCAACAGTTTTAAAAGAGGGATGTCTTTATTTCTCTGCTTCTTCTGCCATTGTTACCCCATCATGACATTTTTAAAGGATTCTGAGAGGTTTGGGGTATTTATGTAATATGTTTGTTTGTTTGTTTTATATTACTCTAATGATTGTTGAACGTTACTTTTTGATGTAGTTTGTTTATTTTGAAGTTTTGTATTATCATATTTTTGTATTGCATTGGATTGTTGTGAGATTTTTTGTTTCTTCTGCTTGTAAACCGCCTTGAGTATCGTAAGATAGAAAGGCGGTATACAAAAAAAAAATTATTATTATTATTTGTTTATTTATTTAAAGAATGATGACAATCCCTAGAATGAACTAACCTGTCTATTTCTATTTCTCATCCCCACCCCCAACTTAAGTTCAGTTTCCCATATTTCTGCAGAAACTGGTGATTTTTCTTTAAAAAAAAGAATCCTCATGAAAATTCGCTCGCATTTTAGAGCAAATTTCTTCCAACAAACACATCTTCGCATGTTGTTTTGTCTCATACACAGATTTGGACTGACTGGAGAACCGCATTGCAAAATCCAAGTTTTTTAACGGAAAAGGCAAATTTCAAAGGAGATATGGTGCTGGAGGAGACTCTTGAGAGTCCCATGGACTGCAAGAAGATCATACCTATCCATTCTTAAAGAAATCAGCCCTGAATGCTCACTAGAAGGACAGATCCTGAAGTTGAGGCTCCAGTACTTTGGCCACCTCATGAGAAGAGAAGACTCCCTAGAAAAGACCCTGATGTTGGGAAAGATGGAGGGCACAAGGAGAAGGGGACGACAGAGGACGAGATGGTTGGACAGTGTTCTCGAAGCTACTAACATGAGTTTGGCCAAACTGCGAGAGGCAGTGAAGGATAGGCGTGCCTGGCGTGCTCTGGTCCATAGGGTCACGAAGAGTCGGACACGACTGAACGTCTGAACAACAACAACATGTGCTTCTGCGGGCTGGAGAAATGCGAACGATGCAGATTCTCTTCAAAATGCAAGCAAGATTGACTTTCTCCCTACCCCTAGAGGTCTCGCAACCCTTTACTTTTTAAGGTCTTCCTACGTCACGATTTTCGGTTCCTCCTGTGTCAAGAAACATCACCCCCCCGCTTCCTGATGGACGAGATAATGACAGGATCGCTACGCTGCAATCACATGGGTGGGAGGGTTGTGTGACTCAAATCTGAATGTCAGCACGATGATATGTTAATCAAATTAGCATCCCCGTTTAGGTGATGTAACAACAGCTTGCTGCAAAGCCCTCCTTCCCCCCTGCACACATTTGGCAAGAGTGAATGAGACTGGCCAATCACAGAAGCAGGAGCAGCTGCCGGGGTGCACTGTGCTCATTATCACGGGGAATTTGGGGGGCGGGGAAGCATAATTCTGTGCATTTCAAAAGGAAGGGGAAGACGGAGGGTTGGCAAAGCCGTGCAGCAGAGCGCTGCATTGTTTGAAGGCAGAGGATGGACTTGCCCTGAGGACCAAGCAGAGTAGAAAAGCTTGGCTAAGTGAGTTTCTTGTAAGCAATGAAGCTGCCTTTTATTTTCTGGAGCAGGGGTGGACTGCAAAGATGCCCCGTAAGGGAGGCAGGATAATGGAACGGAAGACACAAAGGTGGATGGCCCACTCCCTTCCAGCAGATGTTTCTTTCGAGGAGGAAATGCAGTGCAAAACACACACACAGACACACACAAAGAGAGAGAGAGAGAGAGAGAGAGAGAGAGAGAGAGAGAGAGAGAAGACGGAATGATCCCAGTGCAAATGCCATCCACTTCCCAAACTGGCAACTCCTCAATGAGATTAGTGCTAATTCCACAGATTATTGCTAACCACAGTTCTGGGCACCACAGTTTAAGGAGGCTATTGACCAAGCTGGAACATGGGCAGAGGAGGGAGACCAAGATGAACAAGGGTCTGGGAACCAAGCCTTATGAGGAATGGTGGAGGGAGCCAGGGGTGTTTAGCTTGGAGAAGAGAAGACTGAGAGGTGACATGATTGTTGTTGTTTAGTAGTTTAGTCGTGTCCGACTCTTTGTGACCCCATGGACCAGAGCGCGACAGGCACTCCTGTCTTCCACTGCCTATCTATCTATCTATCTATCTATCTGCCTGTTGTTGTTGTTTAGTCGTTTAGTCGTGTCCGACTCTTCGTGACCCGATGGACCAGAGCACACCAGGCACTCTTGTCTTCCACTGCCTCCCGCAGTTGGGTCAGACTCATGTTGGTAGCTTCGAGAACACTGTCCAACCATCTCGTCCTCTGTCATCCCCTTCTCCTTGTGCCCTCATTCTTTCCCAACATCAGGGTCTTTTCCAGGGAGTCTTCTCTTCTCATGAGGTGGCCAAAGTCTTGGAGCCTCAGCTTCAGGATCTGTCCTTTCAGTGAGCACTCAGGGCTGGTTTCCTTCAGAATGGATAGGTTTGATCTTCTTGCAGTCCATGGGACTCTCAAGAGTCTCCTCCAGCACCAGCATGGGGGTGACGTGATAGCCACCTTTAAATATCTCTCCCCAAGGAGGTTCAGTTGGCATCTTCAAAATGCAACTTGAGCTGCCAGGTAAAATCGTTCCTATTCAACCAGGCCTTGGGCTGATTGACATACGATGCTCTTTTAAACGTGTTTCTGGGAGGAGGGAATACTAGTTTGCTTTTTTCTTATGTATTTTTATATTATATTATATATTATGTAATTTTGTGTTTTTTATATTGTAATTTTATGTTGTGAACTGCCCTGAGAACTACGGATGAAGGAAGGTATAGAAATTTTTTTTTTTTTAAATGTCCTGTGAATCCCCAGAGAACTGCTGCCAGTTTAAGTTGACAATAGTTAGCTAAGTGGATCGCTGACCTGACTCAGTATGTGGCAGCTTCCTATGTCTTTGGGAAGTATGGAAAGGCATTAAAATATTGTGCGGGGACACACACACACACACACACAGGCTAAAGGTGATGCCACAGAGCAGGGGTAGGCAACCTAAGGCCCGTGGGCTGGATGCGGCCCAATTGCCTTCTCAATCCAGCCAGCGGACGGTCCGGGAATCAGCTTGTTTTTATATGAGTAGAATGTGTGCTATTATTTAAAATGCATCTCTGGGTTATTTGTGGGGCATAGGAATTCGTTCATCCCCCCCCCCCCAAATATAGTCCTGCCCACCACATGGTCTGAGGGACGGTGGACCGGCCCACAGCTGGAAAAGTTTGCTGACCCCTGCCACAGAGCATGTGTGCTGTTGTCCTGCAGCCTACCTGCCGTCTTCTGAATCCCGGCATAGAGATCAACAACCTCTGAGCCAGGTGACCTCTGCAGTCCAAGGTATTCAGAAGAAGAAACAGGACCTCGCTGTGACTCATCATTGCTGCTGATCCGACAAACTGTTGATTCCATTGATAAAAAGCTTTTAGGCACTCAGCCAAATCTGTTTGGTTCATTCATAGAAAGCAGGGCTGGGGGAAAGAGAAATCGACTGGGCAGCAGGCCAGGAAACAGAATCCGTGCCTGTCTCTGGTGACCAGACAAAGCTCTCGGTTACCCAGGGATGGAACATGCAGGGGTTGTAGCTCAGAGGCCGGGCACATGGGCATGCAAAGAGTTCTAAGGCTCACCCTGGAGATTCCCTAGTCAAAATGACTTGAAGCAAGTCTGGGAAGAACAATTCAGGGCCCATCCAGGCTGCTGTTGCCCTTTTGTTTCTGCCAGGTGTTCTTTTGCAACATGCCACTGATGCAATAAAAATGTCCGCACGTCATTCCACCTTATTTCATAGAATCATAGAATCATAGAGTTGGAAGAGACCACAAGGGCCATCCAGTCCAACCCCCTGCCAAGCAGGAAACACCATCAAAGCATTCCTGACAGGTGGCTGTCAAGCCTCTGCTTAAAGACCTCCAAAGAAGGAGACTCCACCACACTCCTTGGCAGCAAATTCCACTATTGAACAGCTCTTACTATCAAGAAGTTCTTTCTAATGTTTAGGTGGAATCTTCTTTCTTGTAGTTTGAATCCATTGCTCCGTGTCAGCTTCTCTGGAGCAGCAGAAAACAACCTTTCTCCCTCCTCTATATACCGGTAACATCCTTTTATATATTTGAACATGGCTATCATATCACCCCTTAACCTTCTCTTCTCCAGGCTAAACATACCCAGCTCCCTAAGCCGTTCCTCATAAGGCATCGTTTCCAGGCCTTTGACCATTTTGGTTGCCCTCCTCTGGACACGTTCCAGCTTGTCAGTATCCTTCTTGAACTGTGGTGCCCAGAACTGGACACAGTATTCCAGGTGACGTCTGACCAGAGCGGAATACAGTGTTACTATTACTTCCTTTGATCTAGATGTTTGTTATTTGTTGTTCTGCGATGCTTCCTGGTGTGAATGCATTGTTGCACAATACCGTAACAAAAATGAGACAAAATAAAATAAAGTTGAATCATAGAATCTTAGAGTTAGAAGGGGCCCCAAGGGTCATCTAGCCGAACCCCCTGCGATGCAGGAATCTCAATTAAAGCATCTATGGCATATGGCCACCCAACCTCTGCTTAAAAACCTCCAGTGAAGGAGAGTCTACCACCTTCCAAAGGAGACTGTTCCACTGTCAAACAGAAAGATATTCCTGATGTGTCAGAATCTCCTTTCTTATAGCTTGAAGCCATTGGTTCAAGTCCTACCCTCCAAAGCAGGAGAAGATCTGTGCTATTAAAAAATACAGGATTTAAGGTATGGTAGGTAGCATTGACTGGGACACGGGTGGCGCTGTGGTCTAAACCACTGAGCCTAGGGCTTGCTGATTGGAAGGTCAGCGGTTTGAATCCTCGCGACAGGGTGAGCTCCTGTTGCTTGGTCCCAGCTCCTGCCAACCTAGCAGTTCGAAAGCACGTCAAAGTGCAAGTAGGTGCCGCTCCGGCGGGAAGGAGGAGGAGGCCTGTGCACATGTGCACAAGCTATTTCCGGTACTCCTCCAACCTGGAAGTGCGCCAGAAATAGCGTGTGTGCACGTGTATGGGCGCTCGCTCCCCCGCCCTCTGGCCCGCCGCAGAATTGGCGCTGGAGACGCCAGCCAAAGGCACAGTAAGTTTGCTGACCCCTGCTCTTGGGCTTGCTGATCAGAAGATCGGGGGTTCAAATCCCTGTGACGGGGTGAGCTCTCGTTGCTCTGTCCCAGCTCCTGCCAACCTAGCAGTTTGAAAGCACGCCAGTACAAGTAGATAAATAGGTACTGCTATGGTGGGAAGGTACTGTAAATGGAATTTCTGTGTGCTCTGGTTTCCGTCACGGAGTCCCGTTGCACCAGAAGTGGTTTAGTCCTGCTGGCCACATGACCTGGAAAGCTGTCTGCGGACATAGTCACCTTTGACTGGACTTTACTGTCCAGGGATCCTTTACTTTAACCTTACTAGTCACAGTGGCTAGATGAAACAACAAGGATCAGAAGCAGCGAGCATCTGACTACCAGTCGCTGGGGATTCTGAAGAGGAAAAGGCAATTCTGCTTGAAATATACTTGGAGTCAAGTGTGGATTTCATGCTCTTTATTCAGCTCATAGTAGCAATGAATGAATCTTTCCCCAAAACTGCTATATATACATTATTTACACAATGGGCCCCACGTGATTGGCTAATTATGGGCTACTCCTGTGGCCCAATCAGGTTGTGGATTCACTTCATCCAGGAGCCTGATTGGCTGCTCTTGCAGGCCAATCAGGTCGCTGCTTCACTTCCACCTGGAGCTGGATTGGGTGGCTCCTGCAGACCAATCAAACTGCTGCATTCTGGATCCTATTGTTCTAGGATTCAGCTCAGTACATAACACTGCTCTTTTCCAGATTGTGGTTTTCTCAGAAACTTCCAATTGGTGGCTGTCAGAGTCAAGATCCTGGACGAAGCAGGCCCTTGTTCTCCTCCAACATTCTTAAAGATCTTCCCAATGCGGCCCAAGATTCAACGCTGGGTTTCTGCGGCGTTCGTTAACACAGCATGAGAGGCAGCTCTTACCTACTTAAGTTCTTAAAAGACTCTTTCCTTAAGTGGGAAATCTATACAGGATTTCCTCCCAGCCCCCTGACACAACAGCTAATAGAATTTCAGCTTCTTAGATGAGGATTAGACCTTGTTGATCCTTCCGCTGCATAAAAGCAGCCAGCCCCGCAGCACCAGCGGTTGATGAGTTAACCCAGCAAAGGAGGTAACACCTCCATGAATAATAGAATCCGACAAGCCGTCAGAAGCCGTCCTGCTGCTACCCTCCTGCCCGCGACCAGGCGCACGACTAAGCCCTGCCTGATTAAAACTCTTAGTAGCTTGTCCTCTGTTACTTATTTATTTCGCACGCTCTGCGGAAAGGTGGATCTTGCGGCGGGATCTCCTTCCAAAAGAGGCTCAAACGCCAGCTCAGGCAACATAACAGCTGTCCTGCATTTTCCACAGAATAATAATACCAGTGTACTGGAAGAAGGGACCCAGGTGGCGCTGTGGGTTAAACTACAGAGCCTAGGGCTTGCTGATCAGAAGGTCGGCGGTTCGAATCCCCGCGACAGGGTGAGCTCCCGTTGCTCGGTCCCAGCTCCTGCCCACCTAGCACTTCGAAAGCACGTCAAAGTGCAAGTAGATAAATAGGAACCGCTCTGGCGGGGAGGTAAACGGCGTTTCCGTGTGCTGTTCTGGTTCGGCAGAAGCGGCTTTGTCATGCTGGCCACATGACCCGGAAGCTGTACGCCGGCTCTCGGCCAATAAAGCGAGATGAGCGCCGCAACCCCAGAGTCGGACACGACTGGACCTAATGGTCAGGGGTCCCTTTACCTTTACCTTACTGGAAGAAGCAAAGATCACCAGTGTCGAAGCAATGATTCTTCAACATCAACTTCGTTGGACTGGACATGTTGTGCAGATGCCTGATTATCGTCTTACAAAGCTACTACTCTATTCCGAACTTAAAAATGGAAAGCGTAATGCTGGTGGTCAACAAAAGAGGTTTAAAGACTTTCTCAAGGCAAATCTCAAAAAATGTAGTATAAACACCAACAATTGGGAAGCACTTGCCTGCGAGAGCTCCAGTTGGAGAACAGCCTTTACCAAAGGTGTCATGGGCTTTAAAGACACACGAACTCAGGACACAAGGGAGAAACGTGCTAAGAGGAAGGCACGCTTGGCAAATCCACACCATGATCAACTTCCACCCGGAAACCTATGTCCCCACTGTGGAAGGACGTGTGGATCCAGAATTGGCCTCCACAGTCACGGACTCATTGTTAAAACCGTGTTTATGGAAGACAATCTTACTTGGCTACGAGTGATTGCCAAAGAAGAAGAAGAAGAATAGTAATCATGATAATTTATTATTTGTATCCCTCCCACCTGACTGGGTTGCCTCAATGACCCTGGGCGGCTTCCAACAAATTATGAAACCAGAGTAAAACATCAAACATTAAAAACTTCCCTGAAAGGGCTGCCTTCAGGTGTCTTCTAAGAGTCAGATAGCTGTTTCCTACCTTCCACAGTCTAAGGGAGTAAGAAGAGCCTGCTGGATCAGGCCAAATGGGGCCTATCTAACCCAGAATCCTGTTCTCACATTGGCCAACCAAATGCTCAGTGTGGGGAACCAGCAAGCACAAGGGCCAGCTCCCCACTCCTGGCATCAAGAAGCATTTCTGCCTCTAATAGGGGAGGCAGATCACAGCCATCATGGCTAGCAGCCATTGATAGCCCTCTTCTCCATGAATTTGTCTACTTTTCAAGCCATCCAGGTTGCTGGCACTCACCACCTCCTGCGGAAGGGAGTTCCATAGTTTAACTCTGAGCTTCATGAAGGACTTCCTGATTACAACTCCTGTGTGGTATTGGAATTCACGAGAGCACAGCCTTGTTGGCTGTGGCTGGTGGGCATTGGTCCAAAATATCCAGACAGCAGCAGGTTAGGGAAGACTGATGCAGTCCCAATGAGGAATGATGGGAGATTCAGGAATCCACTTCACACAGTGAAGAGGCAAACTACGGGCCTTTTCTGTGGTGGCTCCCCGATTGTGGAATGCTCTCCCCAGAGAGACTTACCTGGCGCCATCAATACATGGCTTTAGGTGCCAGGCAAAAACATTTCTCTTGACGCAAGCCTATGGCTATTAAATAATCTATGGTCTGTAAAGTGTGGGGGAGAGGACTGTTATTATGATGACTATTTTATTATTGGGCTGTCTGTCAGTATGCTTTTTATTATGTCTTATTATGTTCTGTAATGTAATTATGTGGCACTGTGGGTTAAACCACAGAGCCTAGGGTTTGTCGATCAGAAGGTCGGCGGTTCAAATCCCCGCGATGGGGTGAGCTCTCGTTGCTTGGTCCCTGCTCCTGCCAACCGAGCAGTTCGAAAGCACACCAGTGCAAGTAGATAAATAGGTACCGCTCCGGTGGGAAGGTAAACAATGTTTCCGTGCGCTGCTCTGGTTCGCCAGAAGCGGCTTAGTCATGCTGGCCACATGACTCGGAAGCTGTACACTGGCTCCCTCGGCCAGTAAAGCTAGATGAGCACTGCAACCCCAGAGTTGTCCGCGACTAGACCTAATAGTCAGGGGTCCCTTTACCCTTTAATGTGTTTTTAATGTTGTATATCTTTTGATGAAGGGGGGGGGGTATATACCTGTACATTGAAATGATGATGATGATGATGATGATGATGATGATAATAATAATAATTTATTATTTATACCCCGCCCATCTGGCTGGGTTTCCCCAGCCACTCTGGGCGGCTTTCAACAGAACATTAAAATACAATAATCTATTAAACATTAAAAGCCTCCCTAAACAGGGCTGCCTTCTAAAGGTCTTCTAAAGGTCTTCTAAATGTCTGGTAGTTGTTGTTCTCTTTGACATCTGAAGGGAGGGCGTTCCACAGGGCGGGCGCCACTACCGAGAAGGCCCTCTGCCTGGTTCCCTGTAACTTGGCTTCTCGCAGTGAGGGAACCGCCAGGAGGCCCTCGGCGCTGGACCTCAGTGTCCGGGCTGAACGGTGGGGATGGAGACGCTCCTTCAGGTATACAGAACCGAGGCCGTTTAGGGCTTTAAAGGTCAGCACCAACACTTTGAATTGTGCTCGGAAACATGATGATGATTTGTGTGATGGCCACCAATCTGGGTGGCATTTTGAAATTGGATTAGGCAAATTTGCGAAGAATAACTACCAGTCACAATTGCTATATATTACCTGGTGATCAAATCATTGTGCTGTTTTGATTTTGCTGGTTGCCTTGTGTGTGTCAGCAGAGAAGGGTGACGTAAATGATATTAATAAAACAACGAAATACTCAAGCAAGCAGTTGAGCTCAGTGATGTGAAATAGCAGGGAACACTTGGCAAACACATTGCCTCCCACATTTTTCCATTTCCGGCCCATTTGCTTCTGAAAATTTGGAGAAAACACCCAAATAATCAGGGGGCGGGGAGACGGACGGACCTGGGGTTCCCCCTCCAATATTTTCAATTCCCCCCTGCCCCCCTTCACATCCCCAGTTGGGGGCTGTGTGGGATGCTGTATTGATTCTTGGCACAGAGTTTAATTCCCTGCCCCGAGGATCCATGACTGACTTTTGCTGTCCTTTCTTTTCTTTTTAATTCTCTCCCAATAAATTAGAACAAGGGAAAGCCAGAGAGAAAAAATAATGAGGAGCTGTAATTGTAGAGGAGATACATAACAGAGGGAGAAAGGGGGAAGAGGCAGCTGTAATAGCCATCTGCTAGGCCGCTGAATAACACTCTCTTAAGTATCTGTTTACAAAACGGAGCAGTTTGCGATAGTCGAAACATAGACAGACGTTCTCGAGGAGGGAGCCCAGGAGATGCTAACGCGGGCGGTCTGGGCAGGAGGGAAATATGGCCTCTTGGGAGGAGGCCAGCGCAGCACCCTTCTCCCACGCTCTCCAAATTTCCTGCACGGCTTTGCTAGGAATTAAGGATCAGTCTGTCGCGAGCAAACGGTTTTCGAAGGAAAAATAAATAAATCAGCCACGCTTCTCAGGCTATGGGTGTCTACTAGCCACAATGGCTATGATCTGCCTCCTAGATGGCGGCAGCAATGCTTCTGAGTCCCAGTTGCTGGAAACCCATAGCTGTCAACTTTCGGATTTGAAAATAAGGGATGCCGTGAGGGCGGTGCAATGGCACCAAGTAGCCTCACCACCCTGCGCTCCAGAGGCTGCGCGCGAACGGGTGAGCGAAAGAGCGAGCACGTAGACGGCAGGCAGGCTGTCTGTCTGGTTGGGTGTGAGGGTCTGGCTGCACAAGGCATGCAAGCTCCACCCCCAGTCGGTCTCAGACTCCTTATTGGCAGCCGAGCAACGCAGCTGAGGAGCCTCCCTGGCCGGCAGGGAGGGAGAGGAGCTGCTTCCTTTGAAATCCAGGAAATTTAAGGGATATCAACAATCCAGGATAGCAGCGGGAAACGGCATTGGAATAAGGGAGTTTCCCGCAAAAAAAAGGGAGGGTTGACAGCTATGTGGAAACCGCAGGATGAGGGAGGGCTTTTGTGATCGAATCCCGCTTGTGGGTTTCCCATAGGCATCTAGTTGACCGTTGTGAGAACAGGATGCTGGACTAGATGGGCCATTGGCCTGATCCAACAGGCTCGTCTTATCTCCATGGCCTCATCGTTTTTGAGAAAGACAGGGAAGGATCCCCCCATCGCCATGAGGTCTACCTGTGCAGTCAACAGCATTCTTTGCCTGACAAAGCTTCCAGGCGACATCCACTTCTAAGCAAGCAAAGGAAAAGGCTTTTTGGGTAGCTCATTGGTAGAGCATCTCTAGAAGACCCCAGGTTCAATCCCTGGCATCTTCTGGCACAGCCATGTGACCGAAGACATTGGATCTTTGATCAGGACGCCATCCAAGATAGAGCATCCATAATGGCTGCCCGTTATTCTATTGTGTACCCCCAAATCAAGATCAACCATTCAAGGCCACATTACCTTGAGACACTGACTTCCCCGCAGCTGCGTAGGGCGTTTGTTGAACTAAGATTTCAGAAGATGCCCTCAGCGTATTTAGAGGGGAGATACCTGGGAATTCCCCATATGGAACACAGGTACATTTATGGATGCCATCAGGTTCAGGATGTCGTGCATTACCTGCTGTTCTGCCCCTTATATTCAATGCCCATAATTATATAATTATATATATAATTGCCCAGGATTTTAACTGATTTTTTATCTACAGCTTTTTGCATTTTTACTGTTGCCACGATAACTGCTTGCGTTTCTGATGTTTTTGATCTGTTTCATATTTGTTTAATGGTTCTCTTTTATAGGCCATCTTGGAAATCTAGATACCGTATTTTTCCGTCTATAAGACGCCCCCATGTGTAAAACATCCCATGGGTAAGAGTTTTGGGGACTCAAATTTCAGAAAATGGGGGGAGATGGCACAGAGTTGTTGAGCTTTTTTTCTGGAGAGTTCCCCAGAGTTGTTGAGCTTTTTTTGGGGGGGAGGGTGGATTTCACAGGATTGTTGAGCCTTTTTGGGCGGGCGGCGTTGCCGAAAATTGCGTGCCCAATTGCCGAAGCATCAGCCAATCAACACCACCCATTGACGCAGCAACCAATAAAATGCACAATAGCCGCTAACAGCCGCAGCAGCAACCAGTCAAACGTCCACGCTATTCACTATAAAGGTAAAGGTAAAGGGACCCCTGACCATTAGGTCCAGTCGTGTCCGACTCTGGGGTTGTGGCGCTCATCTCGCTTTATTGGCCGAGAGCCGGCGTACAGCTTCCGGGTTACGTGGCCAGCATGACAAAGCCGCTCCTGGCGAACCAGAGCAACACACGGAAACGCCGTTTACCTTCCCGCCAGAGCGGTTCCTATTTATCTACTTGCACTTTGACGTGCTTTTGAACTGCTAGGTGGGCAGGAGCTGGGACCGAGCAACGGGAGCTCACCCCGTCGCAGGGATTCGAACCGCCAACCTTCAAGAAAACAATATAGTCTTATACACGGAAATGTATGGTAAATAAAATTATGAAATCTATATCTATCATCTATCTATCTATCTATCTATCTATCTATCTATCTATCTATCTCTATCTATCATCTATCATCTATCTATCTATCTATCTCTATCTATCTATCTATCTATCTATCTATCTATCTATATCTATCTATCTATCATCTATCTATCTATCATCTATCTATCATCTATCTATCACCTGTTCTTGACTGTCTCTCAGGCCAATCTCCACAGGAGGTCACAGTTCAGCTCCTAGCTGATAAAGATCTACAGATTACACACCTGGTTGCCAAACTTGCTCTGGCAGCTAAGAAGCTCTGCTCCGGATATGTTAATGTTCTCTAATTAAAAAAAATTTTTTTTGCTGTCAACTTTTTTACGTTGTCAACTTTTTTACAGGGTATGCCTTGCTCTCTGCTGTCCATTGTAAAGACCTTTGTCTGTGCACAATAAATTGATTGATTGATTGATTGGCACAGCTGGGAATAGACTCCCTGCCTGAAAGCGGCTGTCAGCCAGTGTAGAAACGCTGAGCTGGATGGCTCAATCTGTAATGGCTTGGGTATGGCAACTCTATGCCCAAGTTCTTGTGCTGCTGTTCACAGCAGCCAGTTCTGGTCCATGTGGACCAATGGTCTGATCCAGTACCTTCCTGTGCTCTCTAGCACCCATCTTTTAGCTAATTACCCCCCCGGGACCCTGAACTGGAGAGCACGGCTTCCCGTTCTAGTGTTCAATCTGTGGGCCAGCTCGGAATAACTTTTATTTTTTTGCTTGCGTGGCCTCCAGGCAGCATGGGGTTAAGCATCAATAGTTGTGTGTTTTCTGCCTAGTATTACTTAATAGCCATTGTGCGTCCTTGAGAAGGACTGGACTAGGAGTTCAGAGAAGCGGAGGAGCCCACCACAATCGTTCCAGGCCTGCTTATCGAACAAAAGATCTGCCGTTGTTTTCGAACCCTTGTGAAGTCTGAAGTATTTGCAATGCCATAACCTTTCTCCAGTAGTGAAATAATTAAACAAAACGCCGACAGACACCTCTCCTCTCTTCCTACCGCTTACGAGGTGTGTGGCGATAATAAACAACCAAGGCCACTGTATCTCTTTGTCAATATGTGCAAATATGTACAAATCTAAATACAATTTTAAAGACCCGCTATTGACGCCTACATAATGACATCCTTCTTTCAACATCTCTCAAATATCAGGGCTACTTGGTCATTAAATATGCTCGCAGTGATAGATGTGAGTAATTTTGGTTTGCAATTTGTTTTATCATTGTTATTCTTTAGGGTGCTGGGCTGAATCCAGGCCTTAGCCCAGGAGCCTGTTGTCAACGCAGAGATCATTATCCCTAATTCATATCCACCCCCATCGATCTACCCGGACACTGAGGTCCAGCGCTGAGGCCCTTCTGGCGGTTCCCTCACTTCGAGAAGCCAAGTTACAGGGAACCAGGCAGAGGGCCTTCTCGGTAGTGGCGCCCGCCCTGTGGAACGTCCTCCCACCAGATGTCAAAGAGAACAACTACCAGACTTTTAGAAGACATCTGAAGGCAGCCCTGTTTAGGGAAGCTTTTAATGTTTGATGGATTATTGTATTTTAATGTTTTGTTGGAAGCCGCCCTAAAGAGTCTTGGGGACAACAGTTGGTTGAGGGTGCTGGGAACTGTAGCACCGTGCAGGATAAACTATGTTTCCCATGATTCTTTGCAAGGGGGAGCCAAGTGCTTTAGATGTGTGATGGGTGTGCTTCAAATGCACAGTGCGAATCTGATCCCTAAACGGTCAGATCTCCAAGAGCAATTTGTTAGTTATGGTACTTCATTAACGTAGCAGAATTCAGTGGCAAAAATCCTTATTACATTGGGGAAACCCAGCCAGATGGGCGGGGTATGTATGTATGTATGTATGTATGTATGTATGTAAAAGGTAAAGGGACCCCTGACCATTAGGTCCAGTCGTGTCCGACTCTGGGGTTGTGGCGCTCATCTCGCTTTATTGGCCGAGAGCTGGCGTACAGCTTCCGGGTCATGTGGCCAGCATGACAAAGCTGCTTCTGGCGAACCAGAACAGCACATGGAAACGCCGTTTACCTTCCCGCCAGAGTGGTTCCTATTTATCTACTTGTACTTTGACGTGCTTTCGAACTGCTAGGTGGGCAGGAGCTGGGACCGAGCAACGGGAGCTCACCCCGTCGCAGGGATTCGAACCGCCGACCTTCTGATCAGCAAGCCCTAGGCTCTGTGGTTTAACCCACAGCGCCACCTGGATCCCTATGTATGTATGTAGGTCCCTGGGTATGTATGTATGTATAAATAAATAAATAAATATTATTATAATTATAATCATATACCAGCCATTGTTAAACTGGGGTTTTCCAGCTAGTTTGAACTACGACTCCCATCAGCCATGTTGGAAGGAGATATCGGAAGTGGGGAGCAACCTTTCCTCCGCCAATCAGCCTAATGGGGACTGAGCATGCTCGGTGGTTGACAGAATGCTAACCAAGAACACAAAAATAGCCATTGGATCAGGCCAAGGGACCATCTCAATTCTGTGTCCAAGGCAGCTGTCTTCCAGCTCCATCTGGTACGCAGGCTGAGACCCTACCTGCCCGCAGACTGTCTCGCCAGAGTGGTGCATGCTCTAGTTATCTCCCGCTTGGACTACTGCAATGCGCTCTACGTGGGGCTACCTTTGAAGGTGACCCGGAAACTACAACTAATCCAGAATGCGGCAGCTAGACTGGTGACTGAGAATGGCCACCGAGACCACCTAACACCGGTCTTGAAATACCTACATTGGCTCCCAGTATGTTTCCGAGCACAACTCAAAAGTGTTGGTGCTGACTTTGAAAGCCCCAAACGGCCTTGGCCCAGTATACCTGAAGAAGCATCTCCACTCCCATCGTTCTGCCCGGACACTGAGGTCCAGCTCCGATAGCCTTCTGGTGGTTCCCTCGCTGCAAGAAGCGAAGTTACAGGGAACCAGGCAGAGGGCAGTTCGAAAGCACATCAAAGTGCAAGTAGATAAATAGGTACCGCTCCGGTGGGAAGGTAAACGGTGTTTCCGTGCGCTGCTCTGGTTCGCCAGAAGCGGCTTAGTCATGCTGGCCACATGACCTGGAAGCTGTACGCCGGCTCCCTTGGCCAATAATGCGAGATGAGCGCCACAACCCCAGAGTAGGTTACTACTGGACCTAATGGTCAGGGGTACCTTTACCTTTACTTTTAACCATGGATTGCTATGACGACTCTACCCCCACCCCAACAGACCACTTGACAGTTGGGTCATGGCGGACCCACTTAATGATACGTCTGCCGGCTGTAGCAAATTCGCTGGGCTGTGTTAGATGCTGTACGGCTTTTAATTGCATTTTCACCGCTTCTCTTATTTCTACTTCTAAAGTGTGGTTTGCGGAAAAAATGGAGAGTGTCTGTGCGACAGAGGTGTGAGAAATTATGCACAGGATGGAGAATGTAGATGAAGAGAAGTTTTTCCGCCTTTATCATAATGCCAGACTCCAAAGAGACCATCCGGTGAAGGAAAATGTTTGCTGACAGAAAGAAGACAATACTTCATATAGCACACATCATTAAATGAAGGCATCTGCTCTCAGAAGATGCAATGATGGCCAATACATTTAATGGTTTTTAAATGAGAGTTAGGTACATGTATGGAGGATAATGGCTGCTAGCCACAATGGCTACGTTCTGCCTCCACTGTTGGAGGCAATATGCCTCTGGATACCAGTTCCTGGGAATCATAGAATCGTAGAAGGGACCCCAGGGGTCATCTAGTCCAACCCCCTGCAATGCAGGAATCTCAGCTAAAGCAACCATGACAGATGGCCATCCAACCTCAGCTTTAAAACCTCCAAGGAAGGAGAGTCCACAATCTCCCGAGGGAGACCGTTCCACTGCTGAACAGCTCTTGCTGTCAGAAAGTTCTTCCTGATGTTGAGTTGGAATCTCATTTCTTGTAACTTGAGACCATTGGTTTGGGTCACACCCTCTGGAGCAACAGAAAAGAAAGCTTGCTCCACCTTCCAGTATAGCCCTTTAGATACAGTCATATCTCGGGTTGCGAACGTGATCCGTGCGGGAGGCACGTTCGCAACCCGCAGCGTTCGCAGCCTGAAGCGCCGTGTCTGCGCACGCGCGACACGTGATTCGGCGCTTCTGCGCATGCGCGTGACGTCATTTTGTGCTTCTGTGCATGCGCAAGCGCCAAATCCTGGAAGCAACCCGTTCCAGTACTTCCGGGTTTGGCGCGGTCCGCAACCCGAAAATGCGCAACCCGCAGCGTTCGTAACCCAAGGTATGACTGTATTTGAAGATGGCTATCATATCTCCCCCCAGTCTCTTCTTTTCCTGGCGAAACATACCCAGCTCCTTCAACCGTTCTTCATATGGCATAGTTTCCTCGTGGTTGCCCTCTTCTGCACACTTCCAGCTTGTCAATATCCTTCTTAAATTGTGGTGGGCAGAACTGGACTCAGTATTCCAGGTGTGGCCTGACCAAGGCAGAATCAAGTGGTACTATGACTTCCCTTGAACCACCAGAGGGGAGAGGGCTGTTGCATCATCTCTGTGGGCTTCCTATACACTTCTGATTGGCCAGTATGAGAACAGGATGATGGACTAGATGGGTCTTCAGCATGACTCAGGAGAGCTCTTCTTAAGTTCTTATGATCTCAAATATATGTTCTGAGTGCCTTCTTCTTTGCTTAGCCTCTTTTTGATGAGTCGCTGCCTTAGCCCATGTTTCCTGGATTATTTATCTTAAGACACGCCATAGTTGTGATTAAGAAAAACCTTTTCTGTTGTGAAACAGCAAGCCAGGCTCATTTCCATTGCATTTTTATGACTCCCCTCTCCTGCTCGCGCTGTTATCGCAAATAAAGGACCCAACAGGGATCTGGGGAAATACAATACTATGGATTTTTATGCTACGTTGACTAATAATGCTTTACAAGCAAAGAGCTCCAGGAGTTCTTTTTGAGAGAGCTCTCCAGCCTCGCCTCCAATAAAGCAAATTTCCTGAAGCCGAAGCTCCAATACTTTGGCCACCTCATGAGAAGAGAAGACTCCCTGGAAAAGACCCTGATGTTGGGAAAGATGGAGGGCACAAGGAGAAGGGGATGACAGAGGATGAGATGGTGGGACAGTGTTCTCGAAGCTACCAACATGAGTCTGACCAAACTGCGGGAGGCAGTGGAAGACAGGGGTGGCTGGCATGCTCTGGTCCATGGGGCCACGAAGAGTCGGACACGACTAAATGACTAAACAACAACAACTTTTAATGCCAACCTAGTTGACAGTTGTCATGACCCCTCGAGTGAGAGAACCCCATAATTTGACTACATGATGTGAGTGAAGAAGTACTTCTTTCATCCATCCTGAATCTTGCAAAGATTTGTCGGATGGCCCCAAGTCTTATGAGAGAGGGAGAAGAACTTTTTCTCCAGCCGCTTCTCAACACTCCTCTGTCGTTCACCTTTTCTCAATACTAAGAAGCTCTAAATGTTGTAACCTTTCTTCGTGGACCGTTCGGTGGAACAAATATTATTCCATACCTGGAATACAGTGTCCAGTTCTGGGCAGCAAAATTGAAGAAGGATAACTGACAAGCTGGAATGACTACAGAGGAGGCAACCAAGATGATCAAAGGTCTGGAAACCAAGCCTTATGAGGAACGGTTGAAGGAGCTGGGTATGTTTAGCCTGGAAAAGAGAAGACTGAGAGGAGATAGGATAGCTACCTTCAAATATCTCAAGGGCTGTCACATGGAACATGGAGCAAGCTTGTTTTCTCCTGCTCTGGAGGGTTGGACTCGAACCAATGGCTTCAAGTTACAAGAAAGGTGATTCCGACTAAACACCAGGAAGAACTTTCTGACTGTTCAGCAGTGGAACTGTCTCCCTCAGGAGATTGTGGACTATCCTTTAGTGAAGGCTTCTAAGCAGAGGCTGGATGGTCGTCTGACATGCATGCTTCAGTTGAGATTCTTGCCTAGATGACCCTCAGAGTGTCTTCCAACCAACCCTACAATTCTATGATACTATGATTTATCTGTGTAGTTGAAACCATTACTAATTCTGTAGAAAGACAGCTATCCTTCAGATGACACCAAATTGGGAAGGGTGGCTAATACCCCAGAGGACAGGATCACACTTCAAAATGACCTTAACAGATTAGAGAATTGGGCCAAAGCAAACAAGATGAATTTTAACAGGGAGAAATGTAAAGTACTACACTTGGACAAAAAAAATGAAAGGCACAAATACAGGATGGGTGACACCTGGCTTGAGAGCAGTACATGTGAAAAGGATCTAGGAGTCTTGGTAGACCACAAACTTGACATGAGTCAACAGTGTGATGCAGCAGCTAAAAAAGCCAATGCAATTCTGGGCTGCATCAATAGGAGTATAGCATCTAGATCAAGGGAAGGAATAGTACCACTGTATTCCGCTCTGGTCAGACCTCACCTGGAATACTGTGTCCAGTTCTGGGCACCACAGTTCAAGAAGGATACTGACAAGCTGGAACGTGTCCAGAGGAGGGCAACCAAAATGGTCAAAGGCCTGGAAACGATGCCTTATGAGGACCGGCTTAGGGAGCTGGGTATGTTTAGCCTGGAGAAGAGAAGGTTAAGGGGTGATATGATAACCATGTTCAAATATATAAAAGGATGTCATATAGAGGAGGGAGAAAAGTTTTTTTCTGCTGCTCCAGAGAAGCAGACATGGAGCAATGGATTCAAACTACAAGAAAGAAGATTCCACCTAAACATTAGGAAGAACTTCCTGACAGTAAGAGCTGTGTGACAGTGGAATTTGCTGCCAAGGAGTGTGGTGGAGTCTCCTTCTTTGGAGGTCTTTAAGCAGAGGCTTGACAGCCACCTGTCAGGAATGCTTTGATGGTGTTTCCTGCTTGGCAGGGGGTTGGAGTGGCTGGCCCTTGTGGTCTCTTCCAACTCTATGATTCTATGATTCTTCAGTTTGCAAACATTTTTTTCAAACAGTTGAGAAAGAGCTCTGAAGATTGAGGCAAGGTGTGTTGTTGGCGTTACAGGAAATGACCAATAGGTGCTGACTGCGGAATCTTTCTCTTGCTCTCCCTGTTCATACAAGACCCCATCAAAATAACTGCAGCACAGACATCTCTCCAAGACAGAAAAATATGATGTAAGCATGTTTGTAGGGTGGGGGCTTGTAGGGTGAGAAAAGCCACACACCCCCTCTTGAAATATTACACAGTACTTGACTCTGTGCTGGATTGTGTGACTGAGGTCTTCAAGAAGGAGCAGCGGTCTAGCTGTTTGAGGGTGCGTGGAGCCGAGATTAAATAGCCCTGATCTTACTCCCCAGAGAGTGATGAAGAATCCGACAGCCTCTTCTGAAATTAGAAACTTAACAATGAACAGGCTTCACGTACAACTCGCCCCGTCTTGGTTGCCATGGAGACGGCTACAAATCTGTGTCAGCTGCAATGTGCTCTGAAGTCCCTACAGTTGAAGGCAGAAGGAGGGGAAGCCTCTCGCACCTTTTTTTGCAGCTCAGCTGGGTTTTTTCCTCCCCTCCCCTCCCAGGGCAACGAGGGATTTCGCACGGCACGCAAGGCGGAAGCAGTGAACGGCGGCATGGCAGAGCTGGCATGTGCTGGGGCCGGGACGTATCACCCGGATTACGGTTGCTGGTTACGGAGGGCTGGTACCTCGAAGCCGGCTCACTTTGCCACATGAGGCAGCAGCTGACACATGTGAATTGAGCATCACAACTGCAATAGGCGCAGGCGGAGCTGCCATTTCAAGCAGCGGTGACTTTTATTCCGTTTATGAATCACTTCCCATGAAGCATCTCAGAGCGATGTACATCTCAGATGCACATGTAAAAATTGAATATATATGAAAACCGTTTCTTCTGACCGTTTACATACCCCTTAATTGCAATTGTCTCTAACGTAAAATACGTAAAATGATCATATGCGGCCTAGGACCCTCGTACCTACGGGACCGCCTCTCCTGGTATGCCCCGCAGAGGACCTTAAGGTCCACAAATAACAACATTTTGGAGGTCCCGAGCCACAAGGTTGTTAGATTGGCCTCAACTAGGGCCAGGGCCTTTTCAGTACTGGCCCCAACTTGGTGGAACGCTCTGTCACAAGAGACCAGGGCCCTGCGGGATTTTACATCTTTCCACAGGGCCTGCAAGACAGAGCTGTTCCGCCTGGCCTTCGGGTTGGACTCAGTCTGATGTTTTGTCCCCTTATGGTTTTGATTATGGGTGATAAATGAAGCTGCATTTAAATTTTAAATTGTATTTTAACCTGTATTTTAATTAACGGTTTTTCTTTCTTTTATATTTTATTGTAATTTTTATTGGTGTTAGCCGCCCTGAGCCCGGTTTCGGCTGGGAAGGGCGGGGTATAAATAAAATTTATTATATATATATATATATATATATATATATATATATATATATATACACACACACACACACACACACACACACACACACACACACACAGTTGTACCTTGGAAGTCGAACAGTCGTTTTGGCTCCTGGACGTCGCAAACCCAGAAGTGACTGTTCCGGTTTGCAAACTATTTTGGGAAGCCAAACGTCCAACGGGGCGTCCGATTGGCTGTAGGAGCTTCCTGCAGCCAATCAGAAGCCGCGCTTTGGTTTCCGAACGTTTTGGAAGTTGAACGGACTTCCGGAACGGATTCCGTTTGACTTCCAAGGTACGACTGTATATAAAAATAAATTCAGCTAGCATAAAAAGCTTATGTAAGATGTGTCTGCTGGATCAGGATTCTAGTCATAGAATCAGAGAATTGTAGAGGTGGAAGGTACCCCAAGGCTCATCTAGTTCAGGCTTCCTCAACCTTGTCCCTCCAGATGTTTTTGGCCTACAACTCCCATGATCCCTAGCTAGCAGGACCAGTGGTTAGGGATGATGGGAATTGTAGTCTCAAAGCATCTGGAGGGCCAAGGTTGAGGAAGCCTGATCTGGTTCAAACCCCTGCAAAGCAGGAATCCCAGCTAAAGCATCCATGACTGATGGCCATCCAACCTCTGCTTAGAAACCTTCCATGAAGGAGAGTCCACCACCTCCCAAGGGAGACCATTCCACTGTTGAACAGCTCTTACTATCAGAAAGTTCGTCCTGATGTTTAGTCAGAATCTCCTTTCTTGAAACTTCAAGCCATTGGTTCGAGTCCTACCCTGCAGAGCAGGAGAAAACAAGCTTGTGCCACCTTCCACGCGTTATTTGAAGGTGACGCTCCTAACTCCTCTCAGTCCCCTCTTTCACAGGCTAAACATACCCAGCTCCTTCAACCGTTCTTCATAAGGCTTGGTTTCCAGACCCCTGATCTAAGGGAGGCAAATTGTAATGCAATAAAACACAAAATGTGAGATAAAAGAAGCAAAGAAAAAAGATCACACTGTGTCTAGTACAAAACAGTACAATTGCTACAACAGGCAGAAAAAATCATTAAGTCCCGAGATCATCAGTTGTTTTGCTGGGGTGCAGGTCAGAATAAAGAATTAGGATTAGCCATTAAGTGAGGTGCACCTCTTATTTTGGAATTTCCTTCCAATACACATAAAACAGGCCCTGTCTCTCTTTTCTTTTTAGTACCGTTTGAAAACTTTTCCTTTTCCTTTTTTAAAGCAAGTCCTTTAAGCAGAGATCTTGATCACAACCTGTAGCTGTATAGGAATTGGAATTGCTCCCGTATTGGATATGAAATCGTTAATTGATTGCTTTCAATTGTTTGTCCGTATGAAATTCTTTTTAAAAATTATTTTAATTGCCGGCAATTTCAACCGCAGAATCGTTCGGAGATATTTTAAGGGTAGCAGTTCGCAATGGGAATAGAATCACCACCATCATCAAATAAACTCAGCTGGAGTGCAACAGTTGTGACCCCTGCCACCAGCCTGGCCTTAACGTCCAAAAGAGACATCGTCCCGCGACTTTGCTCCCCCGATTAGTTCGCTCATTCCAAGCAGCTCGGCGATAAATCATCCTTAGATGCACAGCGGGAGCAGAGGACAATATAAATCAAAGTGGCTGTGCTGGAGATTCAAGGACTCGGCTGCTGCCATCCGTGACTCGTTCTAACAATCTGTTCCCTCCAGAGTAGTCCTGGGCAACTTCAGGAACACAATAGCAATACAGCCATGAGATGGAAGGGCTGGCGTCGATTTACATATAATTTAATTGCATGCTTTGTTGTTGTTTAGTTGTTTAGTCGTGTCCGACTCTTCGTGACCCCATGGACCAGAGCACGCCAGGCACTCCTGTCTTCCACTGCCTCCCACAGTTTGGTCAGACTCATGTTGGTAGCTTCGAGAACACTGTCCAACCATCTCGTCCTCTGTCGTCCCCTTCTCCTTCTGCCCTCCATCTTTCCCAACATCAGGGTCTTTTCCAGGGAGTCTTCTCTTCTCATGAGGTGGCCAAAGTATTGGAGCCTCAGCTTCAGGATCTGTCCTTCCAGTGAGCACTCAGGGTTGATTTCCTCCAGAATGGATAGGTTTGATCTTCTTGCAGTCCATGGGACTCTCAAGAGTCTCCTCTAGCACCAGAATTCAAAAGCATCCATTCTTCGGCGATCAACCTTCTTCATGGTCCAGCTCTCACTTCCATACATCACTACTGGGAAAACCATAGCTTTAACTACTGGTATACGGACCTTTGTCGGCAAGGTGATGTCTCTGCTTTTTAAGATGCTGTCTAGGTTTGTCATTGCTTTTCTCCCAAGAAGCAGGAGTCTTTTAATTTTGTGACTGCTGTCACCATCTGCAGTGATCATGGAACCCAAGAAAGTAAAATCTCTCACTGCCTCCATTTCTTCCCCTTCTATTTGCCAGGAGGTGATGGGACCAGTGGCCATGATCTTAGTTTTTTTGATGTTGAGCTTCAGACCATATTTTGCGCTCTCCTCTTTCACCCTCATTAAAAGGTTCTTTAATTCCTCCTCACTTTCTGCCATCAAGGTTGTGTCATCAGCATTATCTGAGGTTGTTGATATTTCTTCCGGCAATCTTAATTCTGGCTTGGGATCCACCCAGTCCAGCCTTTCGCATGATGAATTCTGCATATAAGTTAAATAAGCATACTAACTGGGGCTTTTTCACACTGTTTGGGATGGATGCTAAACTACGATGCACGGATCAAGTGCACTTATCCTGATTCCCAAGTCTAGATTCAGAGGGAATTTATTATAATAGCTTTATTAGGAGCGTGCAGTGTTTGCAATGCAGTGGGCGGCCTTCTGAGTTAGAAAGAACTCTTCATAAAAATAAAATATGGGGTACATCTACTAAGTGTACCTGTGCGGTTTTGCATTGTCAAAGGCATGTTGGGGCAGCAAATGGGAAGATCTTCCTGTCAAGATATGAAAAACCTGCAGTTATCTATCTATAGACCAAGAATTCCTGGGATTCCCAGGATCTCTATAAAGCAGAGAATAAAATGAATGGCGGTCCTTATATGAGGAAGCACAGGGTATTTAGAAAAAACATTGTTCCCAAGTAAAATCCTTAATATTCTTTGATTAATTTTCGCAAATTATATGACAGACAGATAATGTATCTCATAAAATACCGGAGAAGCAAAAGGTGAAAAAGGACGCAGTTAAAAAAAAAGGAAGAAAGGCCCCATAGTGAGGTGGATGAAAGTCACATTTAAAGAGTTGAAGGTTATTTATCTGTGATTTAATGTATCAGCGACATTTGATGTTGATTCCCCCCCCCTTTTGTGTCTTATTTTATTTTGAATAAAACCTGTGATATTTTAATGTATTTTAATATCTGTTGGAGGCCGCCCAGAGTGGCTGGGGGGACCCAGCCAGATGGGCGGGGTACAAATAATAAATTATTATTATTATTATTATTATTATTATTATTATTATTATTAAATAATGAATGGAATAATTGTAATACTTAATAAAACCAACAAAAAGCATTGGGGGGGGGGAGGACATCAGCACATGGAATAAGGGGGAAAACTCACTTCCAGACTGTCTGCTGCCTTTGGAAACATACTGTAGAGCCATCGTCCTTTGTAAATAATAATAAAAAATACACCATGTTTCTCAAAAAAAGAAAGAAAAGAAGGAAATTGTTTTGTACACGTTCTTATTTGCCAGTGTGTTTCTTCACATCGCTTTGAGATGTTTCGTGGGAAGTGATTCAAGAACGGAACGGGCAGAATAGCAGATCAATAAATATGGAGGGTAAAGGTAAAGGTAAAGGGACCCCTGACCATTAGGTCCAGTCGTGTCCGACTCTGGGGTTGCGGCGCTCATCTCGCTTTACTGGCCGAGGGAGCCGGCGTACAGCTTCTGGGTCATGTGGCCAGCATGACAAAGCCGCTTCTGGTGAACCAGAGCAGCGCACGGAAACGCCGTTTACCTTCCCGCCGGAGCGGTACCTATTTATCCACTTACACTTTGATGTGCTTTCGAACTGCTAGGTGGGCAGGAGCAGGGACCGAGCAACGGGATCTCACCCCGTCGCAGGGATTCGAACCGCCGACCTTCTGATCAGCAAGCCCAAGGCTCTGTGGTTTAACCCACAGCGCCACCTGGGTCCCACTAATATGGAGGGTACCCTGCTCTAACCACTAGGCAAGTGGTGCTTGGCAGCAATGGCTCTTCTGTGTCTGCTTTAAGATATTGTTGGCATCCATCTGCCCAATGGAGACAATGGAGGAGTGTGCTTTTGGGCATGCAGTCAAACTGTCAGGGACCTGACCTCACGCAAGGCACTTGAGACGGGGAAGGAGGGATGGAGGGAAGCGCAGCCTCTCTTGAGAAGCAGTTCGGAGTCCAGCGGAGATAGCAAGGACAGCCCCAGTGGTGGGGAACAGGAACTGCCAGGCAGTGCGGTTGAGTTGAGGGTCAGAGATGCTGATAGAGACCTGGATCGACCTGAGCTGGTTGTGGAGCAAAGCAGTCAGCTACTTCCATCGCTCCAGCTGTGTAGAGGGGGAAAGCGTAAGGAAAGGCGGAGACGTTTTGGTATCCCCAAACTTCTATGCTGGGGGAGGAGTAGGCAAAAGCCACTCCCGGATTCTGGAACCGACTCAAGCGGACATGAATCTTAGACGCTCTGTTGTACATAGACTGTAAATAAAGCATTAGCTTTAGAAGAACGGATGTTCCTGCCTCTTTACTCTCGAGGAGACAACCTCGAGCCCTTACAGAAACTGTTTGGAAGGTTGCCGAGACCAATATGGGAGAGACATGTTTCGTTTCAGCTGGGGCAGATGGAGGAGTCCGGTCGTGCTGCTGCAGATGCGCCACAGCATTTCTTCTCTCTGCGCTCCTTCCAGCGCTCATTCCTCCTCTGGTCACTGCTGAGGATACACAACCTGACTGTCTCCAGACACTGCGGCCGTCTGCCAGGGATTCCCACACAGCAGGGTTGATGTTGCCAGGCTTCATGCCACATTTGCAGACATCTTTATAACAGGCTGTTTGGTTCCGACAGGCCTTTGGGAACCAACTGTTTTTTAAGGAAAGGGCTTTTAATAGCGCTGTGCTGTTTTACTATCTGTGTTTTAATAGATTTGTATTTTTTATAGTCTTTTAATTCTGTTAAGAGTTTAATTACTATTCTATTTTCTGTTTTTATCTTCTTGTGCTTTATCTGTCTTGCTTTGATTTGTGTAAGCTGCCTTGAAGCCCAGTCTGGAAAAAGGCTGGCTAATAATAATAATAATAATAATAATAATAATAACCTGCTGATTTTGACTGCTACAAAACAAGGTGTTCTCTTTCCTGCCTTTGGAATTACATCAATTAAACACCCTGCTTTTGAGTCTTAGGAGGCAAAATTGCTCACGACCAAATCATACCTTTTCCTGAGAACAAGTATTAATGCATACACATCTATCTTTTTTCTGTGGTTGAGCCTCCCTAGGAATCCCTCAAGGTCCATGATCCTGTTGTTTTTCAAAGCACGGAGAGCACCCAAGATTCTCTCTTCAGAGACACTGCTTCCCAGCTTTATTTTCTTGCTGTTTTTCAGTGATCAGTGGGAGTCCATTTGCCTGAAAGAGCCTCTCTGTATTCCGCCGAGCCTGTTCTATTATTACCCAGCTGCCAAAATCCCCTGAATTTTTTAAATGCACAGCTGGGTTCTTCTTCATCCGTACCTACACCCAAGTTGCTATCAGTCCACTGACTGCTGTAATGAGCTTGAGGTGGGGCTGCCCTTGAAGGCAGCTTGCAAGAGCGGCAGATCTTGGGGAGCAGGACTGTAGGGAAGCCAGAGGAATTCAATCTTTGCCCATTCTGAGATGAACTCACCCAATCTGCACCTTCCAAACTAATGCACAGAACAGAACTTAGTGACCCATCAGCTCTGAGGCATTCTTGGCTCAAGAAAGCGCTTTTCTTAAGTCGAGATATTGTTCTTATATTTAATGTGAGAGCAGGCCTTTTCAGCATTGGCCCCCTGTTTGTGGAATGCTCTCCCCAGGGAAGCATGCCTGGCACAAGCTTTGTCAACTTTCAGGTGCCAGTTTAGGACAGTTTTGCCTGAGCTGGGCCATCCTTTAGTGCCCTTCAGCTAACCGCCACCTTCATGCATGAAGATATTCCGTTTGTGGCTTGCAGCAAACCGCAGTTACCTGTTTCATTCAAACAAGCGGCTTGCGCAAACCACAGTTAGCAAGCCAGGATCTCATAGTCACAAAATGATTTTTAGTCAATGTCTGAATGCAACCACCCTTTCCCCAGTCTTGGCTAAAGAAAGTGCCCTGATAAATCAGGCAGTAGAATTTTAAAGATTATTATTATTAATATAAAGGTAAAGGGACCCCTGACCATTAGGTCCAGTCATGTCTGACTCTGGGGTTGTGGCGCTCATCTCGTATTATTGGCCGAGGGAGCCAATGTACAGCTTCCGGGTCATGTGGCCAGCATGACTAAGCCGCTTCTGGCGAACCAGAGCAGCGCACGGAAACGCCGTTTACCTTCCCGCTGCAGCGGTACCTATTGATCTACTTGCACTTTGACGTACTTTCGAACTGCTAGGTTGGCAGGAGCTTGGACCGAGCAATGGGAGCTCACCCCATCGAGGGGATTCGAACCGCCGACCTTCTGATCAGCAAGCCCTAGGCTCTGTGGTTTAACTCACAGCGCCACCCGCGTCCCTTATATGATTAACTTATATTATTAATATAAGTGCTTTTAAAACCTCCCTTCTGTCACGTACAGGAAGGACTGTCCTAAGAGGACCTCTGCTATGATAGAGGGGTGCGTCACCTAAAGACGCACCTAAAGATGCTGTATTGTTTTAATATTTGATTGGAAGCCGCCCAGAGTGGCTGGGGAAACTCGGCCAGATGGGCGGGGTACAAATAATAAATTATTATTATTATTATAAAGACAATGAACCAAAGATGCTTCTCGCTTCAGAAACATTGCTTTTGCCAATCTAAAAATTTAACTAGTCAATTACTAGAAGACTCAAGTAAACCTCATACAAAAACCCACAGAGAGGTATTTAATTGTGCTGCGGTCTTAATTACGGCTATTCTTCCAATGCAGAATTCTTTCCCAAAGAACCAGTGTCTGCCATTTGCCCTCATCATTCTTGGGGGGTGTATTCACACACGCATACTGTATACCAATCTCAAACTGAGACTGCTGAGTGTTTAAACACGTCCAAAATTCCCCCCTCTTTATTTCACCCCGCTGCTGAGGACGCCAGCTTGCCACCATGAGGTTCGCTCACTGCCAACTCTAATCACCTGCGTTTGCAAGATATAGAGGCTTTTGGGGCTGCTCGCGGGATGCCGTATAGGTTCTGACACACCATCTGGCCGGCTGTTGGGGTCTTCCCTTCCTGGAATTGTGAGGCAGGTGGGGGTTTTCCGCCACTTACACAAAAGCTTCCCCCACCCCCAACACGCTGTAATTGCTACATCAAAGCAGAACAGATAGGTTTCTCCCTTTATTTTCCCTTTATCATGAAATAAGTGCGTCGCCACCCCCATTCGTACGCTGCCTTCCCTTGTGGAAAATGCAAGGCGCAATTGCGGCCCATGCTCTAGCAACCTCCCGTTTAGACTACTGCAAGGTGCTCTGCATGGAGCAGCCCTTGAAGATGGTTCAGGAGTTCTGCATACTGCAAAGTGCAGCGAACAAGAGTCTTGCTGGGCCGGACACTAAGCGACTGTATCCAGAGGCGGAGCCACCTGCTGCGTCTGAATCATAGAATCATAGAGTTGGAAGAGACCCCAAGGGCCATCCAGTCCAACCCCCTGCCAAGCAGGAAACACCATCAAAGCATTCCTGACAGGTGGCTGTCAAGCCTCTGCTTAAAGACCTCCAAAGAAGGAGACTCCACCACACTCCTTGGCAGCAAATTCCACTGGTGAACAGCTCTTACTGTCAGGAAGTTCTTTCTAATGTTTAGGTGGAATCTTCTTTCTTGTAGTTTGAATCCATTGCTCCGTGTCCGCTTCTCTGGAGCAGGAGAAAACAACTTTTCTCCCTCCTCTATATGACATCCTTTTATATATTTGAACATGGCTATCATATCACCCCTTAACCTTCTCTTCTCCAGGCTAAACATACCCAGCTCCCTAAGCCGTACCTCATAAGGCATCGTTTCCAGGCCTTTGACCATTTTGGTTGCCCTCCTCTGGACACGTTCCAGCTTGTCAGTATCCATCTTGAACTGTGGTGCCCAGAACTGGACACAGTATTCCAGGTGAGGTCTGACCAGGGCGGAATACAGTGGTACTATTACTTCCCTTGATCTAGATGCTATACTCCTATTGATGCAGCCCAGAATTGCATGGGCTTTTTTAGCTGCTGCATCACACTGTTGACTCATGCCAAGATTGTGGTCTACCAAGACTCCTAGATCCTTTTCACATGTACTGCTCTCAAGCCAGGTGTCACCCATCCTGTATTTGTGCCTTTCATTTTTTTTGCCCAAGTGTAGTACTTTACATTTCTCCCTGTTAAAATTCATCTTGTTTGCTTTGGCCCAGTTCTCTAATCTGTTCAGGTCATTTTGAAGTGTGATCCTGTCCTCTGGGGTATTAGCCACCCCTCCCAATTTGGTGTCATCTGCAAACTTGATCAGGATGCCCTCAAGCCCATCATCCAAGTCATTGATAAAGATGTTGAATAAGACTGGGCCCTATGAAGGGGCATAGTGCGCATCCCGGGGGTGCACGGCGAGTGGTGTGTGCCCCAGGAGGTGCCACAAATCGGGGGGGTTGGCATTTTGTCCCCCCCCCGGAATGGCATCCAGGGCGCCCCCCGCCCCCGCCCCAGAATGCCCCTGACTGTATCACATTGGCTCTCAGAAATCTGCACGGACTACCACTTAAATACCAAACCCGATGAAAGCTTTGGTCTCAATGCAATAGTACCCCATAACGGTTCAGCTGGTGCCAACATTGTTCAGCTTTAAGCCCAGTGGAAGACCTGCCTTTTGTGACAAGTTTTTTAAGGTGGAGGGATGCCTAGGTCTCAGGATTTGTTGTTGTTCAGTCGTTCAGTCGTGTCCGACTCTTCGTGACCCCATGGACCAGAGCACGCCAGGCACGCCTATCCTTCACTGCCTCTCGCAGTTTGGCCAAACTCATGTTAGTAGCTTCGAGAACACTGTCCAACCATCTCATCCTCTGTCGTCCCCTTCTCCTTGTGCCCTCAATCTTTCCCAACATCAGGGTCTTTTCCAGGGAGTCTTCTCTTCTCATGAGGTGGCCAAAGTACTGGAGCCTCAACCTCAGGATCTGTCCTTCTAGTGAGCACGCAGGGCTGATTTCTTTAAGGATGGATAGGTTTGATCTTCTTGCAGTCCATGGGACTCTCAAGAGTCTCATCCATTCATGGACTATCCCCACCCTTTTTATTGCATTAAGGATATTGTATTTTTTTCTGCAATATTTACTATGTGATGTAATCTGCCCTGGGGTACTAGCACAGAAGGCACAATGTAAGCTTCAATAAAGAATGAGTGGGACCATGCTATTGTTCATATCACCAGCTCCGTCAGGAGAGCATCTTAATCTCAGGGTTGTGGGTTCGAGCCCTACTTTGGGCAAAAGATTCCTGCATTGCATGGGGTTGGACTAGATAACCCTCACGGTCCCTTCCAACTCTGTGATCATGCTGGCCTACCATGCAGGGCTGTTGCAAGGACTCCTGAACCAGGGCCATCTTACCCATAGGCGCTAGGGGTGCAGGGCACCTGGGCATTGGGCTCTCAGGGGTGCCAGGCTGAGAGTCCGGGACCTGAGAGCTGAGTCTGGGGAAGAGCCCACCCGTCGGTCGGAGTGCCGCGATGGGCTCTTCTGCTGTGGGAAGCTCTGTGCTGCGAGTTGGGGGGGCGACCAAGCCAGTGAGATGCTGAGGCTTCTGGCCGGCTCTGCCCTCCTGCATGCCTGGGACTGCGCAACCTGGGAGGGGGCGCCAGGTAAATCTTTGCACCCCGGCGTCACATACGCTTAAGACAGCCCTGTCCTGAACTAACACATCGGAAGCACTTTGGAAACCTGAAACGCACCACATAAAGACAAAACTTCATTTCAGTCTGCAGGTAGGATTTGAACCCAACACTCGCAACCAGGGGTGGGGGCCCTCAGGGGCCCAATATGCCCCTTGGGACTCTCCCCAAGACTGAAGTCTCACTGCCTTTCCTGCACACCCTCCTTGAGTGTTTCCACCTGGTGGGAATGTGCCCTTAAACTTTAACAACGCTTCTTGCATGCTTGGATAGAGGACAGAAAGAGTTGTGTGACTGTAGACCAGGCATCCCCCAACTGTGGCCCTCCAGATGTTTTGGCCTACAACTCCCATGATCCCTAGCTAACAGGACCAGTGGTCAGGGATGATGGGAATTGTAGTCCAAAACATCTGGAGGGCCGAAGTTTGGGGATGCCTGCTGTAGACAGTAGCCTACAGCACAAAGGTAAAAATCCTCATTTGCCTCTCCGGCCACTTTCCCCTCTGATCCTGCCCACCTTAGGCTCAAAAGGTCATTGCAGAAACTCAGCTGCCCTGGAGGCCGAGGTGAGGAACGGTGGAGCTTGAAATGGGGGCTGCCATTCCAGGGAAAATCCTGGCTTCCCTTCTCCAGGAGCTTCTTCTCCCAGGGTGGGGGCGGGGGCAGTGCTCAGCTTCGCAGCATTAATTGCTCGCTCCTGAAGAATGGGAAATGCGTAGCGATTGCCCTGGAGAACTTCCCAGTGGAGTTTGCGCTGCTCTCCGTCTATATTTAGAAGAAATACATTAAATAATAAAGGCAGGAGATGGAATCCCTCAGCCTGTAGCCCAAATGCAGAACCATAACTGAGAGGAGGAGAAGAGGAGGAGGAGGAGGAGGAGGAGGAGGAAGAAGAAGAAGAAGAAGAAGAAGAAGAAGAAGAAGAAGAAGAAGAAGAAGAAGAAGCATCCTTTGAAATCCATTTTCTGATTCCACAAAGCCATCGCTTTTATCCGGCAAAGGTTTCCTGCCAATGATGACGCTGAACAGAACATCATTCTTAGACGTGCCTCTGCCTTTCATCTAGACAGTGAAGGGACTCTCCTTCACTGGAGATTTGCGAGCGACCTATTATAGGGACCCAAAGGGTGATCTAGTTCAGCCTCCTGCAATTCACGAATATCAGGCAAGCTCTTATGTCTCAAGGCTCAGCTCTTGCAAACCTACCTTGCTGCAGAAAACGGCAGTGTGGTGTAGTTGAGAGTGCTTAAGTCTACTAGGGTTGATGCAGCTGTGCATTTCCTGAATGGGACGGGGTGGACAGATTAGAGGACCTCTGAGATCCCCTCTGATTCTACGATTCTAAGCAGAAGATCAGACGCGGGGACTGCCAACAACAGCCCAGAAGAAAGAGGAAAGCACGGGAATCTTTGGAATCCATTCCTTTGACACGTTTAAATAAACTCCTGGGCAGCAAAGGTCTTGTAAAATAAAATTCGGCATGGCCACTGTAAATGAATTTTCATTTTACAAGAACTTTTATTAACTCCCGGTTCCTAAGTGCCCCAGACGGCACAAAAGTCTCTTCCGGAATGACAAGACAGGCTTAGCTTCTAAAGACCAGAAGGAGGGAGAGCAACTGAGGACAGGCTCTCCCTACTGAAATAGCGCTTATGGCCCCAGTGCACACCCTTACAGACATACAGACAGACCCGGGTTCAATTCCCAGCATCGCCAAATGAAAGGTTCAGGTAGCAGGTGACCTTGTCTTCAGAGACAAATAATGACATAGGAAGCTACCTTATCCTGAGACAGATCATTGGAGTGGAAATATTTAATAATTTCTTGGGACCAGGTTACCTGGAAGACTGCCTGCCCCTGAATAAGATCACTCTAAGATCATAGAGTGGCAGCGTAATCTTATGCTTGGTGGGGGGCTATGTTCCCCACATCAGTTGGGAGTTATTTCTCCAACTCATGTGCCATCTTACCTATCATCCCTTTCTATTGCCAGTCATCGTTTTGCCTTTATCAAAGCACGTTTTAATGTTTTCCCTTCGAATTCCCTTTTTCATAGATTTTCTAGGGGCCAAGTCTCGGTTTTATGTTCCTGTGATAATAGATCGATCGAAACACTTCACCATATAGTATTTATATGTCCTTTATATTGTGTTGTCCGGAAGAACTTGCTTTTACCATTAATCCACAAGTTGCCTGGGCACCCGGCAGATTTTCGCCTGGCCTTTTTATTGCAATATACAGATCAGCATGCAACTTTACAAATGGCGAAATATTTAACTTCCGTTTTGACATATAAACGTCGTAATGGACTGCTGTTTGGAAGCTGAAAATTCCTTATAGTATCTATTTCTAATTTGTACCCTTTTAAGTTTTACTGGCTCTAATTTTTTAAATCAAATTGTACTGTGTATTTGTTCTAGTTCTGTTGTTCTTATGAGCTTAAAGCTGAAATAAAGTGATTGATTGATTGACTCTAAGATCACTCAGATCACCTGGGGAAATTCTGCACATGGCATCACACCCTACAGCGTATCCTAGGTTGGTGACCCCAAAATGGACTTTCCCTGACCCATAAGATTGGATCCTGATTTATGTGCATGAATTCTCCCGAATCTCCGTCGTTTTGGCTATTATATTGTTTGATTGGTTTTAGGTTGCATTTTTTTTAAAACAGATATTGTGTGTACAAAAATGCATGTGCCGAGGGTAAGGTATGCATTAAAATGAGCATATTGGTGAAAACCAGGCAGGAAAATGTATTATTTTGGTGGAAATCACTTTGCCAAAATGTGCAAAGTTGCGTACGACCTGTGGATGTTCAGGGAAACTTGCAGTGAAATTTAGGCGAAGCTTCACAAGCATTATTTTTTTAAAAAATGCAAATTGACGTGGGAAATGGAATTTAAGATTGGGAAAACAAGGAACTGAAAGAATCTAAAATGGATGGATTCACCCACCCCTGATGGGAGGGTGTTCCACCCCAAAGCCAATCATTGATGGAAGAGATTCTCCTCTCCCAAGCATCAAAAATCACTGGGTTGAAAATCCAACACTAGTTAGAGTTGTAACCAACTCCCAAATGGATGCAATAATGAGAAAGCTTTACAATACTTGTTCCGCATGGCACAGTAGCATGCAGTTAAGTCTCCGAGCTGAGAAGAGATCCCCACTCACACACACATAGCAACATGAACAGATTCGGAAAGGATGATGAAAATACAAGTCTCGAAGAAACCCGAAGCCTTTCTTTTGGGAATTATAGGGGAGGAAATCCCCCCAAAAGACAGGACTTTCTTTTTGTATGCAACGACAGCAGGGAGACTACTGATTGCGAAGAACTGGAAGACACAAGAAATACCAACAGTGGAAGATTGGCAAATGAAGATGATTGACATTATGGAACTCGCCGAACTGACAGCAAGACTGCGCGAACAGAGGGAGGATGCGGTGCAAGAAGATTGGAAGAAATTTAAAATGTATTTTAAAAAATATTGTAATATGGAAAGTATTTGAAAATCTAGGGTATAAACTAGAGTTTACCGGATTAAAATTGGGACTGAAAAATATCTTCGAGGTTAAAAAAAAAGAAAGGGTAACATAATGATTAAATGGATAATAAAAGGTTAGATAAAAGGTTAAATTTGAAGATGAACTTGCCTGAAAATAACAGTTAGATGTGAAACCAGGAAGGGAGGATAGGGGAAAGTCCCAACAAGATGTTAAGGAAAAAAGGTGAAAAATGATATACTTTATTGTTGTGTTTATATGTTTATGTTATGTTTTTCTTTTGTAGTTTACGTGCTTGTTTTGTTTTATATGATAAAATGAATAAAACTATTATAAAGAAAAAAAGAAAAAGAAAATACAAGTCTCCATAAATCAGTGCATGTGCATACACACACACACCCCAGCCATCCTTTGTCTTCAGAGGGGAAGCCTTCAAATGGAGTCCTAAGAAGAGCCCTGCTGGATCAGGCCAAGGGCCCAGCTAGATGCCCCCATAGGAACCCCCCAAGCAGCATCCAAGGACAACAGCTCCCTCCCTCCCTGTGGTTCCCATCAACTGGGATTCAGAGGCATGATACGTCTGACAGTGGAGGGAGAACATCGCCAACACACTCTGGGTCCATCCACTCTGGGTCTCCACCCCCATCGTTCTGCCCGGACACTGAGGTCCAGTGCCGAGGGCCTTCTGGCGGTTCCCTCACTGCGAGAAGCCAAGTTACAGGGAACCAGGCAGAGGGCCTTCTCGGTAGTGGCACCCGCCCTGTGGAACGCCCTCCCATCAGAGGTCAAAGAGATGAACAACTATCTGACATTCAGAAAATACCTGAAGGCAGCCCTGTTTAGGGAAGTTTTTAGTCTGTGATATTTTAATGCATTTTGATATTTGTTGGAGGCCGCCCAGAGTGGCTGGGGGGACCTGGCCAGATGGGTGGGGTACAAATAAATTATTATTATTATTATTATTATTATTATTATTATTATTATTATTATTATCAGGAAGATGACCAATGACCACTGGGTGTCTCCATCTCCTGCCTCCCACGAAGAGCAGAGGAAGCTGCCTTATACAAAGTCAAAGTATTGGTCAGTCAAGCTCAGTATTGTTAGATTCAGGTAGGTAGCTGTGATGGTCTGACGCAGTCAAAATAATATTTTTTTAATTTTATTTTTTTTAAAAAAGTAGTCTAATAGCACCTTAGAGACCAACTAAGTGTGTTCTAGGTATGAGCTTTCGTGTGCATGCACACTTCTTCAGATACACTGAAACAGAAGTCACCAGACCCTTATATATAGTGAGAGGGTGGGGAGGGGTATTACTCAGAAGGGTAGTAGGAAATGGGTGATTGACTCAATGGGTATGGCAAACCTGTTGACAATTGATAACGACTGCAATTAGTCCTATAGGAAAAAGTAAGGGATAGTATGCAGATGACCAAAAATAGCTTTCGCATGTGTAATGAGACATGAATCCAATATCTCTATTCAGTCCAGGTCTCTCCATACTTTTCAGTTTAGTAATAAGTGTAACAACTTTACCATACTCCTACTACCCTTCTTGCACGTCAAAGTGCAAGTAGATGAATAGGTACCGCTCCGGCGGGAAGGTAAACGGCGTTTCCGTGTGCTGCTCTGGTTCGCCAGAAGCGGCTTAGTCATGCTGACCACATGACCCGGAAGCTGTACGCCAGCTCCCTCGGCCAATAATGCGAGATGAGCACCGCAACCCCAGAGTCGTCCACGACTGGACCTAATGGTCAGGGGTCCCTACACTGTGGCAAAAGGGTCAGTCAAATCATGTCAGTTGTTCAACCCAAATTATTATCAAAATTTTCCCAAGATGCTTTGGGGCACCTGTGACTGATGCTGCGCCAAAAGAATTTGCATATGTGGAAGTGTTGGGCTATTTCAAACAAGGGTAACTTTTAGAATCCCCTGAATGCTGACCTCTCTGCGTATACAGCGACCTGTCAAATCAAAGGAATTCTGTCTATTAGAGCTGAATGGGGTTTTAGTGATGGAGCCCATTTTTCTTCCCCCTTTAACAAAGGGATTCGGACATTTTAACCGGGGGAACTCGGTGTGTTCTTAAATACAGAACCGCTAACGACATCTTCCTGGAATTCTCTGGGGATCAACTCAATATCAATATCACATATTTCTCCTGGGTGATGAAAGCACATTACAGGCTGATAAAAGGCAATCGCTGTTCGTTTTTACAAGCCTCTGCAGATGAGCGATTTATTAGATGCTCAGGAAAACTGGAGGGGGAGAGGAAGGCGGAAAGCGAGGGAAAAGGAGGAAAAACCAGCAGCTGCAGGCTCCATCAAGGAGCCTTGCTGAAATCACCTTCTGTTGCGCCAATTACGGGGGTTTGTCCTAGCCAGTTATTCTCCGCTAATTGGCGTTCCTTCCCGTTTGCAAGAAAGCAATAACCATGTGACTAATGCTCAGAAATAGCATTTATGACAGTTTGGTTACTGTAGGATCCTGGTGGTGGTGCAGAGAGAGAGAGGCGGAAACTAAACAGGGGTACGGAAAGATCAGGGACCCAATAATGTTGATGCTATTTATTGAATTGCCTGGGAAGGAATACACCCACTCAGACCAAGCTTGTGGGTAACTTTTGGAAATATTGCGTGCCGCCCCCTAACCCTGTTCATGCCTCCCTACGAATCTCTACTCAGAAGTAAATCCTGCTCCTCAAAGGGTCATCCCTTTGAGAGCCAGTGTGGTGTAGTGGTTAAGAGCGGTAGACTCGTAATCTGGTGAACTGGGTTCGCGTCTCCGCTCCTCCACATGCAGCTGCTGGGTGACCTTGGACTAGTCACACTTCTCTGGAGTCTCTCAGCCCCACTCACCTCACAGAGTGTTTGTTGTGGGGGAGGAAGGGAAAGGAGAATGTGAGCCGCTTTGAGACTCCTTCGGGTAGTGATAAAGCGGGATATCAAATCCAAACTCTTCTTCTTCTTCTTCATCCAGACTTCACCACTAGATCGGAGCGAATGTCAATCAGGCTTTCTCAGGATTGACGGTTGTGTTGTTTATTGCTAAAGAGCATGAAAGCAGCAGGGGGACAGCAAAACCGCTTGGACTTGTGCTTTCTAGGCATCAGACTAGAAGTGCACGCCCTCCAACATTTCCCGAATAAAAATAGGGACATTCTTAATAATAATAATAATAATAATAATAATAATAATAATTATTATTATTATTATTATTATTAGGCCACCTCATGAGAAGAGAAGGCTCCCTGGAAAAGACCCTGATGTTGGGAAAGATGGAGGGCACAAGGAGGAGGGGACGACAGAGGATGAGATGGTTGGACAGTGTTCTCGAAGCTACCAACATGAGTCTGACCAAACTGTGGGAGGCAGTGGAAGACAGGAGTGCCTGGCATGCTCTGGTCCATGGGGTCGGACACGACTAAACAACTAAACAACAACAAGCTGGAATCCAGTATCTAGAACAGTCGTTCTCAAAGTGGGCAGTAACATAAGGTTACCAGACGTCCCCGTTTCCCGGGGACATTCCCTGGATTTACAAATCAGTCCCCATACAAAATCCATTGAAGTTGAAAAGTGTCCCTGGGTTCATTGAAAAAAATCTGGTAACCTTATGGTGTTGTGCTGACCTTTAGAGCCCTAAACAGCCTCGGCCCAGTATACCTGAAGGAGCGTCTCCACCCCCACCGTTGAGCCCGGACACTGAGGTCCAGCTCCGAGGGCCTTCTGGCGGTTCCCTCCCTGCAAGAAGCAAAGTTACAGGGAACCAGGCAGAGGGCCTTCCCAGTAGTGGTGCCCGCCCTGTGGAAAGCCCTCCCATCAGATGTCAAGGAGATAAAGAACTACAGAACTTTTAGAAGACATCAGAAGGCAACCCTGCATTGGGAACAGGTAGGTAGCCGTGTTGGTCTGTCATAGTCAAAACAAAATAAAAAATAGAAAAATTCCTTCCAGTAGCACCTTAGAGACCAACTAAGTTTGTTCTTGGTATGAGCTTTCGTGTGCATGCACGAGTCTTCGGGAAGTTTTTTGAGTTTAACGTTTTATTATGTTTTTATACCGGTATGTGTTGGAAGCCATCCAGAGTGCCTAGGGCAACCCAGCCAGATGAGTGGGGTATAATAATAATAATAATTACAACAACAACAACAACAACCAGACTTTCAGCAGCTGGTATCACTGAACCAAGTTCATCCATTTTGTTAAATTAATTAGAATAGTTTTAATCGGGTTTTGAACAAACATGCAATTACAGTGATCCCTCGACTTACGAAAGACCCGACTTACGAGTTTTTCGAGTTACGAGAGATCAAATTTTGAATTTTTTCGCTTCTGAATTTTTTCGACTTCCGATCGGAAGCCGCGGCCGCTTTAGATAGGGTTTTTTTGAGTTCCGAAGGTTTTTTCGAGCTACGAATGCATTCTGCAACGCATTCCTATGGGGACTCGACTTACGCTTTTTTCGAGTTCCGACGCTCCCGTCGGAACGGATTACCTTCGTAAGTCGAGGGTCCACTGTAATTGTTACCATTTTGGATTTTACTGTGTTGTTATCTCCCTTGGTGGGCTGTGCAAACCTCTACTCCAGCGTTTCCCAACTGGTGTGCCGCGGCACAGGAGTGTGCCGCAAGACACCGGCTCCTGTGCCGCGGGAAGACACCGGCTGCTGTGCCGCCCTGGGCCGCTTCCGCTTCCGGGTCGGTCCGGGCTGGCGTCGCCTTGGCTCCGCTTCCTGCTCGCCGACCGCCGCCTTCGCCGGGGCTGCCGGGCGCTTTGCCCGCTGCCTCTGCCGCCCCGGTCGCGGTCGGGGATGGGCGGGAGGTGCCGGTGCCACCGGGCTCGCTCGGGGCCGGGTGGAGGTGCTGCCGGGGGGGCTGGGCGCGGGAGGGGGGGCGGGCGCCTGGCCCGCCGATCTCCCGCTCCGTTTTCGCCCGCCTGGGTCCTTCCCCTCCCTCCCGCCAGGGCGCGCGGACACCCCGCCCCCCGGGGCGGGGGGGGCGGGGTGCATGTGGTGGTGGTGTGCCGTGAGATTTTTTTCGTGGGGCAGGTGTGCCGTTGCCCCGAGGAGGTTGAAAAACACTGCTCTACTCTGTACTGTATAATGCTTTTTAAATGGTGGTGGGCACTGGGTGGTGGGGTATGGGACCCAGGGGAAGGGTTGGAAATCGTTGATCTAGACCAGCCTCTGCCAACCAGGCGCCCTCCGCTGATGGGAGTTGTGAGTCCCACATGCCTGGCAGGGAGCACCCGATCCTGGCATGGCAGCAAAGCAGTCTGCTACCGAAGATTCTCACAAACTCGCATGCCCATTCTAACTTGCAATATTGAAAACGATGAGGGAGCGTTGCCTGGGGGCCTGGGGGGGGGGACAGATGAGCCCCTGTGTGCCTTCGACTCTACCTGGGCAGTTCATAAATAAGAGCTCCCCTGACGTCTCTGTTCCATAGTCTGATCAGGAGCTGATTTATGATCATTGAAACATCTCTCCTTCTGTCTAGGTCAGCTCTCACTTTCCTGAGATTGTTTTGCTCTTAAAGGGGCATCGCCAGTGCTAGCAAGCAAGCAATTGCTGGGTGTGTATCCTCTCTCTTCCTCCTGCTTCTCAGGCTACTGGCGGCGCCAGGCTCAGATGAGGTGTTTGCCAAGGGCAGTGTGGTGCCGTGGTCAGAGTGCTGAGATAAGACCCGGGTTCGAATTCCCACAAGGCCATGAAATGTTCCCTGGATGACCCTGGATGACTGACTCTCAGCCTTGACCCGCCTCACAGGGTTGTTGCGAGGAGAGCTCTTTAGCCACCTTGAGCTCCATGGAGCAAAAGGTGAGAAATAAATGCAATAAAATAAGTAAATTTAAAGGCCACGTTGTCGTACCACTACAAACAGATGTGGCTTCCCCCAAAGGATATCTGGGAACTGCAATTTATTAAGGGCGCTGGGAGTGGTGAGGAGACTCTTATCCCCTTCATGGCACTACAATTCCCAGAATTCTCTGGGAAGGAGGGTTGACTGTTGCTACCAGAGAACTAGCCATTGCATGTACCCCATTCTAAGATGTCAAAACAATAAAATAAATGTTTGAATCAAAATCCCCATGGGCCTGGACAACGCTTCGTTTCCAAAGGAATCAGTTCTTAGGCTTCCAGTCGCTTCAAGTTGCACAATATTTAATATCTGCAGCAATGGTGGCCCTCCAGAATTCCGTACGTGGCCCTCAGGACTCTCCTCCGAGCCACATCTTCACCAACTCTGCTCCGCACCCTCCTTGCGTGTTACGGCTTGCGTGTAACGCACCCCTGAACTCTAACATGCTTCTTGCTTGCCATGTGGCCCCTGGAAGGTCGCTGAGGAAGAAATGTGGCCCTCGGGTCAAAACAGCTCCCTCCCGCCCCTGCATGAATGTGGCAACGGTTGAGTCTCCCAGCACAAACCACCTGGACCTGATACCTGTCAGGAATAGCATGGATTAGAGGCCCAGAAATAGCAGCGCCCTTTTCTTCAGCGAACGCCGGGGCAGGAGGAGGGGAAGAGAAAGCCACACTCATCTCATAAGAATGTGATCTGCCAGCTTTGGAGAGCCGTTTATCCCTGATTTTAATGCTGTGTAAATTACATTTGCCTCGGCAATCAAATCTCCTTTTCATTACCTCACTACTGCCAGACTTCTGATATAATTGACACGATTGCTTGCAAGGCGAAGCGGGCCTGATTTTTAAAATAGCCTTTATACACCTTCTCTCTCTCCATCCCCCCCTCGCCCTTTTGTTTTTGTTGCTCTCGTCGCCGTCCTTATTACTACGGCTCGGGTTTATGAGGCAACCCATATCCTTCTATTAAGAAAATAAATAAATCCCCCGCGGCAATCAGCTCCAAATTTGAATAATTGCTCTTCAATCCAATCTTCAAATGGACTCACCTGTTCCCCTGAGGTGCCCACCCCACAAAATGATACACCATTACCCCTCACAAACTGCTTCTGATACACATCTAAGGAAGGACAACTCTAAAGGCGGTGCTATAAACATATACCCTCCAATATTTCTCCAATGAAAATAGGGATGTCCTATTCCGTAATAAGGGACCCAGGTGGCGCTGTGGGTTTAAACCACAGAGCCTAGGGCTTGCTGATCAGAAGGTCGGCGGTTCGAATCCCCATGACTGGGTGAGCTCCCGTTGCTCGGTCCCTGCTCCTGCCAACCTAGCAGTTCGAAAGCATGTCAAGTGCAAGTAGATAAATAGGTACCGCTCTGGCGGGAAGGTAAACGGCGTTTCCGTGCGCTGCTCTGGTTTGCCAGAAGCAGCTTTGTCATGCTGGCCACATGACCTGGAAGCTGTACACCGGCTCTCGGCCAATAAAGTGAGATGAGCGCCGCAACCCCAGAGTCGGACACGACTGGACCTAATGATCAGGGGTCCCTTTACCTTTACCTTTATTCTGTAATAATAATAATAATAATAATAATAATAATAATAATAATTTGTACCCCGCCCCATCTGACTGGGTTGCCCCAGCCACTCTGGGAGGATTCCAACATATATAAAACCACAATAAAACATTAAAAAAAACTTCCCTATACAGGGCTTCCTTCAGTTGTCTTCTAAAGGTTATATAGTTACTTATCTCCTTGGCTTGGGGTCGCATACCCTCCAACATTTCTCCGATGAAAATGGGGACGTCCTAAGCGGGCCATTCTGGGATTAAATCAGAAACCGGGACGGCTTCTGTAAAGTCGGAACTGTCCCTGGCAAACAGGGCTACTTGGAGGGTCTGTATACATGGAACTGCTGCTAAAAATGGCACATTATTTGTTATTTATTTATTTACTTATTTACTTACTCATTATTTCTTACCCACCCCTTTACCATAAGACGCAATGTGGGGTTATAACAATCTAAACATACAGTACCCTGTTTCCCCTTTTTTAATACGTAGTCATAAAGTAAGCCATGGCAGGGTTTTTTTTATCTTTGTGAGAAGTAAGACGTACCCCAAAAGTAAGCCGTGGTGCCGCCACAGGGGAAGGCTGTACCGTACCATACTGACGTAATAAAAATAAGACATCCCCCCGAAAATAAGCCACCCTGTGTTTTTTTGAGGAAAAAAAATTATAAGACGGTGTCTTAAAAAGGGGGAAAGACGGTATTTTAAGAAGAGTTTAAACCATTTGCAGTGAAAAGAATGGGTTGGCTCCCAGTATGTTTCCGAGCACAATTCAAAGTGTTGGTGCTGACCTTTAAAGCCCTAAACGGCCTCGGTCCTGTATACCTGAAGGAGCATCTCCACCCCCCATCGTTCTGCCTGGACACTGAGGTCCAGCCCCGAGGGCCTTCTGGGGGTTCCCTAGCTGCGAGAAGCCAAGTTACAGGGAACCAGGCAGAGGGCCTTCTCGGTAGTGGCGCCCGCCCTGTGGAACGCCCTCCCACCAGATGTCAAAGAGAACAACAACTACCAGACGTTTAGAAGACATCTGAAGGCAGCTCTGTTTAGGGAAGCTTTTAATGTTTAATAGACTATTGTATTTTAATATTCTGTTGGAAGCCGCCCAGAGTAGCTGGGGAAGCTCAGCCAGAAGGGTGGGGTATAAATAAATTATTATTATTATTATTATTATTATTATTATTATTATTATTATTATGTTCTGAAGACACATCAACTCAGGTGACAAAGGCCAAGGTAAAGATTTGCATCTTCAGCATAAGACACAAATTAATAGAATGAAGGTGCCAAACATACCTCTGTGGGGAGGGAACTCTATAGGTTAGCGTCTGTCACAGAGAAGGCCCTCTCCTATGCTGGCCCCTCTTCACAAACATCTGAGGGGGATGGAAACACCAAGAGAGTATCCATTGCTGGTCTTAACACCCAAGATGGTCTGTAGGCAAGGAGCTGGTCTTCTGAGTATTTGGTTTGATCTTCCAACTCTACAATTCTATGAAATACCTGCTTCCTGGTTAAGCAGGTAGCAACTGAGAAGTTGCAAGAGATCCTGGGGGATACAAATTATCTACATCCGTTTCAATTTGAGTTTGTGCATCCTATATAATAAAGTTGCTGTGTCCCTGCGTCCGTTCCGTGTGTCACGGAATTGCGCTACTGCGCATGTCCGTGTCCCACACGGACGCAGGGATTGGAGCGGGCGGAGAGGGAGCGTGTCCGCGAGGCAGCGGCGGCGCACGCGCGGTGTCAATTGCGCCAGCGCCGCTGCCTTGCACGGACGCAGAGCGCCGCCACTACAGCCGCCCCCGGGGAAAACGAAGAAGGGGGAGGGAGCCCCTCTCCACCCCCCAGCGGCCGCTGTTCTGCCTCCTCCTGCCTCCTCCTCCTCTAGCGCCCGTTATTGAACGGGCTAACTTCAACTAGTGGTTTATATTAGTTTATCAAACCCATCAGACTGGATTTCATGGCAAAATTGGGGTGGGTCGAAGCCAATTTGAGTTCTCTGGCAATAGGTGGGCTATCAATGCAACGTGTCGTCTTTTAGCCTTCTTTGGCTAAAGCGTGTAGAGATTTTCCTAAGGCTCAGAGGACTGCCAAGGCAACACACCGTTCTTGGGAAGACCTTAAGACAGGCATCCAGCCAAGGCACCTTCTCCCGGCCAGCTTTGCACATGCCAGAACCCTAGTTTGGCCACCTCCGTTTCCTAGAGTTCCACCGCTTCCCCCATGCCACTTCCATAGAAGCAAATAGGCTTGATGGAGCAGAGGCTGAGTAATAATAATAATAATAATAATAATAATAATAATAATAATAATAAACTTTTATTTATATCCCGCCCTTCCCCGCCAAAACCGGGCTCAGGGCGGCTAACAATCAAATACAGATATAAAAAACACAGATTAAAAATACAGATATAAAATACACTTTAAAACTTAAAAATTTTGAATTTTAAAAGTTACACTCAAATTAACCCAAAAGCCAAACGGAGTAAGGCAGGGCGGCAAGAAGAAAATCCTCATGGACTCTTAAAGCGGCCTTGAACTGAATCAGACAATTGGAGTAGATAAGCTAGGATGGTCTGAACCAGAGGGTGGGGTGGTGGGTGGCTCCTCCTGCTGAAAGCCAAATTCTCTCTCTGTGTGTGTATGTGTGTCTATGTGTGTTCGTGTGTGCCCTATCCAACTCCCCCAAGCAGTTTTGCACTCTCCTGCGCAGTTTCTTTGTTGTTGTCTTCACCTAATTAAGGCAATGAATTGCTCACACAAGCCTCACACACATGAATATTCGGGTGGGGGTCGCTTCCAATTGTTCTTGAACGTTAAGTGTTAATTTGCATTTTGCATTTTATTTTGTTTAGCTTTCTAAGTTAGTTAATTTGTATAAGTAATTTGTTTGAGGGTTGTGATAGTGATTATTTATTGCAATTGTTAACAGTGAATTGCTGTCTAATTATTATTTGTTGGTGTTCAATTTTATTGCGCTCTATTGTACTCTAATGGGTTATCGACTATTTCTTTATTGTTTGTTTTATAGTTCTGTTTCTATGATTCTTTGCATTGCATACATTTTTTTACAATGCAATAAGATTTATTAGACTTGTGAGGACCATGCCTTTACACAAAAACAATGTGTGTGGCCTTGGTTGTAGATTTTGTTCTTTCTTCTGCTTGCAAACTGCCTTGCTTATGGTAATATAGAAAGGCGGTATACAAATTAAAAGTGAGGACAGGACACAAAAGTAGTGTAGCCAGGGGCGGAGCAAGGGCGGGATATTGGGGACGGGTCGCCCCGGGTTCCACCCTGGAGGGGGTGACACTCTGGGCCCCCCCCCATGATGCCCAAGCCAGGCCCCGCCGCCTGGCACCCCGTCCGTGCGGCGGCTGCTCGCGCGGCAACTCGCAAGACTGCCGCACGCAAAAAGCAGCACGGACGAGGCAGCCTTACGGGCGCTGTTTGCGCTGTTCGCGCGCGGCAGCCTTACAAGTTGCCGCTTGCTCAGTGGCTCGTAAGGTTGCCGCAGGAGCAGCAGCACGGATGGACTGCGCATGTGCGACATACCACAATGCACCGTTCATCCGGATGCGTGCGTCGTGACGTCACAATGTACGACACATGCGTCAGGACGCATGTGTGCTGCGGAGCGATGTCCTGCCCCCGGGGGGTGTCTCCGCGTTTGCCACCCCGGGCAGCCAAGCAGCTCCGTTCGCCACTGAGTGTAGCCCCCTTTCCCTCTTATTTTCTCCTTCCTCCTTCAATGTGTTGGTGCTGACCTTTAAAGCCCTAAACAGCCTTGGTCCAGTATACCTGAAGGAGCGTCTCCACCCACATTGTTCTGCCTGGACACTGAGGTCCAGCGCCGAGGGCCTTCTGGCGGTTCCCTCACTGCGAGAAGCAAAGCTACAGGGAACCAGGCAGAGGGCCTTCTCGGTGGTAGCACCCACCCTGTAGAATGCCATCCCAGCAGAGGTTAAAGTGATAAACAACTATCCTACATTCAGAAAATACCTCAAGGCAGCCCTGTTTAGGGAAGTTTTTAACCTGTGATATTTTAATGTATTTTAATATCTGTTGGAGGCCGCCCAGAGTGGCTGGGGAGACCCAGCCAGATGGGCGGGGGTACAAATAATAAATTCTTCTTCTTCTTCTTCTTCTTCTTCTTCTTCTTCTTCTTCTTCTTCTTCTTCTTCCTTCCTTCCTTCCTTCCTTCCTTCCTCCCTCCCTCCCTCCCTCCCTCCCTCCCTCCTTCCTTCCTTCCTTCCTTCCTTCCTTCCTTCCTTCCTTCCTTCCTTCTCTCCTTCCTTCTCTCCCTCCCTCCCTCCCTCTCTCTCCTTTCTTCACATCTCCCTCACCCTGTCAGCATCACAAAATTAGGACAGGGGCTTCCTAAAGCTCCTTGCATTGACGATTGTCCATCCCTGGCCTAATCTCTCAGGTCTGCTCTCCGAAATTCTTCTTAGCCAAACCGATGCCTGTGGACATCCTGCAAGGAAGACCCAAGCCCAAGAGCCCTCTCCCCTCCTGAGCTTTCCAGTAATGGGTAGTCAGAAGCATGACTGCCCCCAGTTGTGGAGGCAGAGCCTAGCTATTGTCACTGGTAGCCATAGATAGACCTTTCCTTCATAAATTTGTTCAATCGTCTATTGAAGCCATCCTAGTTTGTGGCCATCACTGCCTCCCATGGGAGAGAGTTCCATCACATCCTTATTTGCAGAGCACAGTGGAACGGTGGTAGACTCTCCTTCCTTGGTGGTTTTTAAGCAGAGGTTGGATGGCCATCATCTGAGAGCCAGTGTGGTGTAGTGGTTAAGAGCGGTGGACTCATAATCTGGTGAACTGGGTTTGTGTCTCCGCTCCTCCACATGCAGCTGCTGGGTGACCTTGGGCTAGTCACACTTCTCTGAAGTCTCTCAGCCCCACTCACCTCACAGAGTGTTTGTTGTGGGGGAGGAAGGGAAAGAATGTTAGCCGCTATGAGACTCCTTTGGGTAGTGATAAAGCAGGATATAAAATCCAAACTCTTCTCTTCTTCTTCATCTGTCATGGATGCTTTAGTTAAGATTCCTGCATTGCAGGGGTTTGGGCCAGATGAACCTCCCCCGGTCCCTTCCTGTTCTCCAATGCTATGATTGCATGAAGCAGTTGCTTTCATCTACCCTGAATCTTCTGGTCTCTCCCAGGTCCTAAAGGTAAAGGTAAAGGGACCCCTGACCATTAGGTCCAGTCGTGTCCGACTCTGGGGTTGCGGCGTTCATCTCGCATTATTGGCCAAGGGAGCCGGAGTACAGCTTCCAGGTCATGTGGCCAGCATGACAAAGCCGCTTCTGGCGAACCAGAGCAGCGCACGGAAACGCCGTTTACCTTCCCGCCAGAGCGGTTCCTATTTATCTACTTGCACTTTGACGTGCTTTTGAACTGCTAGGTGGGCAGGAGCTGGGACCGAGCAACGGGAGCTCACCCTGTTGCAGGGATTCGAACCGCCGACCTTCTGATCCGCAAGCCCTAGGCTCTGTGGTTTAACCCACAGCGCCACCTGGGTCCCTCTCCCAGGTCCTAGTCTGACACTAAGCACTCAGTACAGCATAGCTTCCTATGTTTCTACAATGGGGAGAAAAGAGGGAAGCATTTGGAACGAAGAAGTGGCAAGATCGGGCGGGTCAAGCACCCTTTCCCCCCGCTGTCTCTCTAGACTAAACCTTCCCCTCCAATCAATTGCTTCTGCAAAGAACAAAGGGCCTGAGGGTTGAGTTGCACACATCTGTACGCAATGTAGGTTCTGAACTGTCACCCAAACCGGTCCTTCCGTGAACCACAGATGATGTAACTCGTAAATTATGCATGCTTGCAATTTACTCCAGCGCAAGAGTTCCCTTACTCTAATGGGGATCAGATTCACAAGCCTTCGGAAGGTGTGAACTGGTGTTAAGTAACAATGTTTTTTATCCTGATGTGTTAGAAGTGAGACGTCCCCCCCCCCATGCTCTCACTGCCATTCCCAATTCTTCTGCTTTATGGATATCAAATGGGGCAAACGGATAGAAAAGGGGCAGGATTTTTGTATAAGGAGCACAGTGGCCAAAGGTATGTCATGTAAGCGAGGAAGTTCAAATCCCTTGGATGCTAGCATAAGAGAAGCCTTCAATGAGCCGTGATCTTCTTACCCTCAGCCCTTTCATCTATAAGATGCAGGAGATGGCTGGGCTTACATATCTGAGTGTGGCCCTTATAGCCTAAGGAAAATGCATGTGCCCCATACTTTGGTTATCAGAACCCAACAGACAAGATGTCTATCCAAAGTTAAAAAGACAGCATTATTGAGGGGGGAGGTAGGCTCTTTTCTGGGCCCCAATAAATGTCTGAATTCATACAGTCCTGGGAGGCTGAGCCCATTACAGCAGCAGAACTGGTAATAGGAAGAACCCCTGAGCTTGGAATCAGGAAACATGGTGGTGGAGATTTGCCCTTTAGTACCCTGGAGAGCTCCCAAGGAGCAGACAGGTTGCTCTAATGAGTGGTTGGTGCTAACTGAGCTTTAGATGTTACAGGTAGGTAGCCGTGTTGGTCTGCCGTAGTCGAAACAAAATAAAAAAATTCCTTCCAGTAGCACCTTAGAGACCAAGTAAGTTTGTTCTTGGTATGAGCTTTCGTGTGCATGCACACTCTTTCAGATACACTGAAACAGAAGTCACCAGGTTTACCACACCTATCAGCCAATCACCCATTCCCACCACCCTTCTGAGTAATACCCCTCCCCACCCTCTCACTATATATAAGGGTCTGGTGACTTCTGTTTCAGTGTATCTGAAGAAGTGTACATGCACACGAAAGCTCATACCAAGAACAAACTTAGCTGGTCTCTAAGGTACTACTGGAAGGAATTTTTTTATTTTGCTTTGAGCTTTATATGCTCCATCAGCCAATCCACCCCTCTAAGGCTTCACCCCCTTGAGGAGGAATGGAGAGACTTTTAAGGGGCAGCCATCTGGCATGCACCGCTCCCCGAGAAGGCTTACCATGAGGGAAAGCGAGCTGATGAAGGTTCCTCACCAGGGTCTAGCAGGGTGCTAGTCCTCATTAAGGAGCAGGGGATAGAAGTGCTCCTGCGTAATACAAACAGGCTTGGAAAAGTGGAAGGGGCATGCCACCATGACAGAAAGACCCCCATTGCTATTTTGAATGCACAGCCTCTTGCCACTTGACCGCAAAGGTCTGTTAATGCAGCCTCGACCATAATGAGACAATCAGACACCATTGCAGCAAATCTCCACATTATTAATTTAAATGAGCTGATTGCCTCGGCTCTTGATTGCCTCGGCATGGCAAAAGCTCCCCACCTAGTCCATTTTGCCTCTAATCGCTTTTATTAATAGCTCTGCTTGTTGTTTGGGGGGCGGGGCGGGTGGAGAGAGTCTAACCCGACGTGCATCAGTGTTGCAGCATCTGTGCACCCTACGAGTTTTGACGAGCAAAGGGCCAGTTGATACGATTGGCAGAATTGAAGCTTTTCCTGAATGGTACCACTTCGTGCTACGAGTGGGGGCTCACAAGCCGGCTGGTGCATTTCTCTGTATGGGAGCTATGGAGAGATGTTGTCTAAGCACAGAGCCGAGGCCATCTGAAGCCTTATGTAGGGATGGCCAATATCTTTAGAGGAGCTGGCTTTGTGGTCCTAATGGGGCCTTTATTGAAGTCTGCAGGTCCTGGTTGTGTCTGAAATCTTAGCTGCAAATGCTTAGTGATGCTGGGCATTGTAGAACTAGGTTGGGGAAAGGCTAGTAAAGACAATAATAATAATAATAATAATAATAATAATAATAATAATAATAATAATAATAATTTATTATTTGTACCCCGCCCATCTGGCTGGGCCTCCCCAGCCACTCTGGGCGGCTTCCAGCAAACATTAAAATACATTAACACATCACAGATTAAAAACTTCCCTGAACAGGGCTGCCTTCAGGTGTTTTCTAAATGTCGTGTAGTTGTTAATCCTTTTAACCTCTGATGGGAGGGCGTTCCACAGGGCGGGCGCCACTACCGAGAAGGCCCTCTGCCTGGTTCCCTGTAGCTTTGCTTCTCGCAGTGAGGGAACCGCCAGAAGGCCCTCGGCGCTGGATCTCAGTGTCCGGGCTGAACGGTGGGGGTGGAGACGCTCCTTCAGGTATACAGGACCGAGGCCGTTTAAAAGGTAAAGGTAAAGGGACCGCTGACCGTTAGGTCTAGTCGTGGACGACTCTGGGGTTGCGGCGCTCATCTCGCTTTACTGGCCGAGGGAGCCGGTGTACAGCTTCCGGGTCATGTGGCCAGCATGACTAAGCCGCTTCTGGCGAAACCAGAGCAGAACATGGAAACACCTTTAACCTTCCCGCTGCAGCGGTACCTATTTATCTACTTGCACTTTGATGTGCTTTCGAACTGCTAGGTTGGCAGGAGCAGGGACGGAACAACGGGAGCTCACCCCGTCACAGGGATTCAGACCGCCGACCTTCTGATCAGCAAGCCCTAGGCTCTATGGTTTAACCCACAGCACCACCCGCGTCCCAGTAAAGACAATACTGAGTTAAATTCAAAAGAACTTTAACAGATTGGAGAACTGGGAACAAGCTAACAAAATGAATTTCAGTAGGGACAAATGTAAGGTTCTGCACATAGGCAGGAAGAACCAGATGCACAAATATAAGCTGGGCGGCACCTGGCTTACTAGCAGTACATATGAAAAGGATCTAGGGGTCTTAGCACACAACATTGTGATGCAGCAGCAAAAAAAAGCCAATGCTCTTCTAGGCTGCATCAACAGAAGTTAAGTGTCCAGAATAAGGGAAGTCCCACTCTATTCTGCCTTGGTTAGACCACACCTGGAATATTGTGTCAAATTCTGGGCACCATAGTTTAAGAAGGATGCTGACAAGCTGGAAGGTGTGCAAAGGAGGGCAACCAAGATGAACAATTGTTTGGAAATCGAGCCTTATGAGGAATGGTTGAAGGAGTTGGGTATGTTTAACCATGAAAAGAGGAGTCTGAGAGGAGATATGATAGCCATCTTCAGATATCTCAAGGGCTGTCACATGGAAGAGGGAATAAGCTTGTTTTCTCCTGCCCTGGACGGTAGGACTCGAACCAATGGCTTCAGGATACAAGACATGAGAGTCTGACTAAACATCAGGAAGAACTTTTTGACAGTAAGAGCTGTCTGGCCGTGGAATAGTCTCCCTCAGGTGATTGTAGACTCACTTTCATTGGAGGTTTTTAAGCAGAGGTTGAATGGCCACCTGTCATGGATGCTTTAGCTGATATTCCTGCATTGCAGGGGGTTGGACTAGATGACCCTCATGGTCCCTTCTAACTCTACAATTCTAGGATTCTATGAAATGGACCAGTGGTCTAACTTGATATATTATTATGCCCCTATGCTCACACTTGTTATAACACTATCCTCCTGTGCTCTAACTTGTTATAACACTATGCTCTTATGCTCTTAAATAAATAAATACTGGAACATTGATTTATATTAGCATAACAAAAGCTAACATGCAATAATTAAGTTTGCGAAGAAGATTCAGTCAAGCTTCTGATTTTTGAAACTGAATTGTAGATTGGAGGGAAGGATTGAATCCTTTACTTTTGAAATTTGCCTTTTGTTTAGTAATATTTACACAAGACATTCCATTTTCATTTCATGAAGAAGATACATGCACTTCACTGCAGCAGCAAACTCTGCTCATGTGAGGCTATTAAACCTTGAACTGCTTACGGGAAATATTAAAAGGAAAGAAAATCACAGTAATAAATGTTTTCACCCAATCTGCAATGCATCAATGAAGACTAGCAACTTCTAAAAGAAAGCTGAAATCCTCACGATTCTAAAGAGAGCCAAAAGTCTGACCAAAGGCCCCCCCCCCAATGGTGTGTGGTTTATCTGATGAAAACCTGGGAAAATCTGGCAGCAGAGAAATAAGGAATTGTAATACTGGCGATTTGCAGTTGAACATTTCGATTTCTTTTTGAAATCATGCAGCATTCAGGAAGTGACTGGAAAGAGACACATTTCTCAAAGAGACACTCGCAATTTAAACATCTAATGGTAGAATTTACCAATTTTATAACAGTAAAAATGTTCCTTCAAATGCATAGTTCTATTCTGGGTGCCTAACAGATGTTTTCACGAAGGATTTGGGACAGAAAGAATATAAATGCAAGGATAATGGCTGCCTAATGAAATTTAGTCTGCAATTAATTCACACATCCAATTAATACAATCCCCAAAGGAAAGTCTATTACCAAGACAGGAAACCTTTTGTTGATCACAAGGGTCACTATCAGGCAAAAGATCCAAAAACCAGACATGAATATTTCAATCCTTTGGGTTGCAATAAATGTTCCCAACAGAGGTTTAAGAAAGGCCCCATTGGAAGCCATAAGCAGAAGTTGTTAATCCCCCATTCCAAGGAGCCTCAAACTCTGCCTCTAAAACAAGCAATTTTTACAAGCATTTATTGTAATGCGCATTGTGCACAAATGTTTGCCATCAGCTTGGAGAAGGCATCGACAGCAACTTTTCATGCTATTTGGGTATGCAAATAACACCCCCCCAAAAACCCTCAGATTTCCTCAAGTCATGAACACTGTTTGATGTCCTTCCCCAGAGGTAGGCAACTTACGGCCCGTGGGCTGGATGTGGCCCAATCGCCTTCTAAATCTGGCCCGCAGACGGTCCGGGAATCAGCGTGTTTTTACATGAGTAGAATGTGTCCTTTTATTTAAAATGCATCTCTGGGTTATTTGTGGGGCATAGGAATTCGTTCATTCCCCCCCCCCAAAAAAAAAGTCCGGCCCACCACATGATCTGAGGGACGGTGGACCGGCCCACGGCTGAAAAAGGTTGCTGACCCCTGTCCTTCCCCAACCAGCAGGGGAGCAGGTGGTGCTGTGGTCTAAACCACTGAGCCTCTTGGGCTTGCCGATCAGAAGGTCGGCGATTTGAATCCCCGCAATGGGGTGAGCTCCTGTTGCTCTGTCCCAGCTTCTGCCAACCTAGCAGTTCGAAAGCACGTCAGTGCAAGTAGATAAATAGGTACCGCTCCAGCTGGAAGGTAAACGGCGTTTCCGTGCGCTCTGGTTTCCATCATGGTGTCCCATTGCACCAGAGGTAGTTTTGTCCTGCTGGCCACATGACCCAGAAAGCTGTCTGTGGACAAACGCCGGCTCCCTCGGCCTGAAAGCGAGATGAGCGCCACAACCCCATAGTCGCCTTTAAGTGGACTTAACCGTCCAGGGGTCCTTTACCTTTTCTTACCTTTTTTTTGTTGTTACTATTTTTGCCAATAATTCAACAGTATGCAAACAAACATTCTCCACCAAAGGCTCATCGTGGTGCAACCAAACACCAGTGCAGGAATGAAGCAACCAAGGAGAATCTAAAAACTGCCTTGCTGGATCAGACCAATGCCTCTCTGATCCCAGGGGCAGAATATCTGTTGTTTGACTCCCATCAGACTCAGTCAGAATGGCCAGTGACCAGGGATTATGGGAAATGTAGTCCATTTGGATGGTCAAGGGGTCCCCATCCCTTACTTTGCCCAATACATCATAATATCACCTCTCAAGTCTTCTCTTCTCCAGGCTAAACAATATTCTGCTTTCAGAATGAGACCAGTCAGCCAGATACCTCTTCAGAGGAAGAAGAAGAAGAGTAGAAGAGTTTGGATTTGATATCCCACTTTATCTCTACTCTAAAAGGTAAAGGTAAAGGGACCACTGACCATTAGGTCCAGTTGTGACCAACTGTGGGGTTGCGGCGCTCATCTCACTTTACTGGCCGAGGGAGCCGGCGCACAGCTTCCGGGTCATGTGGCCAGCATGACTAAGCCGCTTCTGGCGAACCAGAGCAGCGCACAGAAATGCCATTTACCTTCCCGCTGCAGTGGTACCTATTTATCTACTTGCACTTTGACGTGCTTTCGAAATGCTAGGTGGGCAGGAGCAGGGACCGAGCAATGGGAGCTCACCCCGTCGCGGGGATTCGAACTGCCGACCTTCTGATCGGCAAGCCCTGGGCTCTGTGGTTTAACCCACAGCGCCACCCGCGTCCCATATCACTACCCTAAGGAGTCTCAAAGTGGCTAACATTCTCCTTTCCCTTCCTCCCCACAACAAACACTCTGTGAGGTGAGTGGGGCTGAGAGACTTCAGAGAAGTGTGACTAGCCCATAGCAGCTGCATGTGGAGGAGCGGAGGAGCGAACCCGGTTCACCAGATTACGAGTCCACCGCTCTTAACCACTACACCACACTGGCAGCTCCTGCTGCTCTCTTCCTCCAAACCACACATTCTACCACAGAGGTGAGGAACCACAGACTGAATTAGTCCTGCCCAGTGCTTTTTTTCTCAAAAAAATATGTTTAGGGGTACTCTCATTTCCCTACTCATATTGAAATACTGCCCCTCAATGAGGCCAAGCTTAGATTCACCCAATGTTTAGGGGAAGGAATACCCCTGCGTCCCCCCAGAAAAAAAGCACTGGTCCTGCCACAGATCCCAATTTGGCCTGCAAAGCCTTTCCTCCTTAACATCTACTGAGCACCTCTCTCTCTCTCTCTCTCTCTCTCTCTCTCTCTCTCTCTCTCTCTCTCTCTCTCTCTCTCTCTGCTTGTGCATGCGCCCACAATTTCCTCACCTTCCCCCAGCGAAGTCTACATGTTTGAAATCAATGGACTCAAATCTACCTGCTACAAGCTTGGCCTGGGGAATAAATAAACGGCTGCAGCTGTCGATTAGTATCCCAGTGCGGGCAATAAATTATTTCAAAGGGGGCCTGGCAAAAGCCCTGTCCAGCCCTCATGCAGGGACCAAAATGCTTTTAATCTGGTGCAGAGCCTCTCCTCTCCATGCCAGATGGTCATCTGATATAGCATGGGGGAGAGGCAAGTGTTCATTCAATGGCTCTCTCTCCCCCTCCTCCTATTTTCATACCACTACAGTGGATGCTCGGGTTGCGAATGCGATCCGTGCAGGAGGTGCATTCACAACCCGTGCATGACGTGATTCGGTGCTTCTGCGCATGCACAAAGTGCAATTTAGTGCTTCTGCGCATGCGCGAGTGCCGAAACCCGGAAGTAACCTGTTCCGTTACTTCCGGGTTCGGCGCGGTGCGCAACCCGAAATTGTGAAACCTGAAGCGGCCGTAACCCAAGGTATGACTGTATTGTTATCAGAAGCCAAGGACCTAGGGCAGGGGTAGGCAACCTAAGGCCCAGGGGCCGGATGCGGCCCAATCGCCTTCCCACAGACGGTCCGAGAATCAGCCTGTTTCTACATGAGTAGAATGTGTCCTTTTATTTAAAATGCATCTCTGGGTTATTTGTGGGGCATAGGAATTCGTTCATTTTTTTTCCAAAATATAGTCCAGCCCACCACATGGTCTGAGGGATGGTGAACCGGCCCATGTGGTGGGCCGGATTATATTTTGGAAAAAATATGAACGAATTCCTATGCCCCACAAATAACCCAGAGATGCATAAAAGCACACATTCTGCTCATGTAAAAACACGCTGATTCCCGGACAGTCCGTGGGCCAGATTGAGAAGGTGATTGGGCCGCATCCGGCCCCTGGGCCTTAGGTTGCCTACCCCTGGGCTACACTCTGAAATGTTGGAGAGCTTGGAGAGCTCAGTTTGTTAGAGCATGGTGCTGATAATGCCAAGGTTGCAGGTTCGATCCCCGCATGGGTCAGGTGCATATTCCTGCATTGCAGGGGGTTGGACTAGAATGATCCTCGGGGTCCCTTCCAACTCCACAGTTCTATGATTCTATTAGTCATACCCCGGGTTGCGCACGTAATTCGTTCCGGGGTGCCGTTCGCACCCCGAACTGTGCGCAACTTGGGAGGCACTTTTGAGCATGCGCGCGAGAGAGCACGATCTAGGGAGAGCATGCGATCTCGCACTTCTGCGCATGCGCAAACTGCGCAGAACACTTCTGCACATCCAGGGACCGCGCGGACATGTGCAGAAGCGTCCGCGCTCCGTGTTACACTTCCAGGTTTGCGGAGTGCGCAACCCGAACATACGTAACACGGGGTGTTCGCATCCCAGGGTATGACTGTATCAATCAATCAATCAAATTTTTATTACGGTCACAGACCAGCATTTAAAATTTGAAAAGTGCTTTACAGAGCTAAAAGAAATTAAAACGCAGAATAAATATAGCAGTCTAAAAATTTAAAAGGGGCTAAAAATATCCAAGAGGAGGGTCCAGCTTGCATTTTCCCAGCTTCTGCTCAAGGTCTTCATCCCATTCCCGAACAGAAGAGCTGCTACCCACAGTCCAACACCAAGTTCAATACTCCGCTGACTGGTTTGTTCTGGGAGGGTAGACTGTGCCTGCAGATCTGCGTGCAGAATCTAGCTACCATCCGGGTTATCTTTTGATCTTTGCCTAGTAAAAGGGCATTTAGTTTGGTCTTATCTGGAAGGTCAGCTAACCTCTCCAATAGGGGGGCAATGATGTCTCTGCGGGCCTTGTCGTAAAAAGGGCATCTAAAGTATGACTGTATTCTTATATTGGGGGACCAGGTGGCGCTGTGGGTTAAACCACATATCCTAGGGCTTGCTGATCAGAAGGTCAGCGGTTCGAATCCCTGCGACGGGGTGAGCTCCCGTTGCTCTGTCCCTGCTCCTGCCAACCTAGCAGTTCGAAAGCACGTCAAAGTGCAAGTAGATAAATAGGTACCACTCTGGCGGGAAGGTAAACGGCGTTTCCGTGCGCTGCTCTGGTTCGCCAGAAGCGGTTTAGTCATGCTGGCCACATGACCTGGAAGCTGTACGCCGGCTCCCTAGGCCAATAAAGTGAGATGAGCGCTGCAACCCCAGAGTCAGACACGACTGGACTCAATGGTCAGGGGTCCCTTTACCTTTACCTTTATTCTTATATCAGTGATGGCTAACCTTGACACTCCAGATGTTTTGGAACTACAACTCCCATCATCCCTAGCTAACAGGACCAGTGGTCAGGGATGATGGGAGTTGTAGTCCCAAAACATCTGGAGTGTCAAGGTTAGCCATCACTGTATTAGATGGTGGTGAGGTTGCTGCACCCTGGCTCAGTACAAGGAAGCAGGCAAAGAGTCAGCAACTGAGGAGTCCCATTGACTTCTGCCTCCCTGTTTGTCTCCCCATCTCTTTGTAGGGTTTCGTATGTTTGTATGGTTTTGTTTGCTTTTTTGGAAAAGGTACTTTGTGTTTTCTTCCTGGAATGGCTCCCACCCCACCCCCCTTTGCATCAGACGGTGTGTACATTTTGTTGGCTGCCTTCTGTTCATAAACAATCTGTTGAGTGTTTCCTCGACTTAGACAGAACTGGGATGGCGTCCAATCCCAGCCTCAAGCCATTCGCGGCTCGCAGAGGCTGCCGGCTTGCTGACGCGGCTGCCATCTCACTTGACGGCGCTGCCGGAGGGAGGCTAAGCTGGCGGGTCCCCCCTTCTCGACAGGGGGTGCCAGGCACAACAGCAACACCCACCCACAATCCAAGTCGCCAAGTCTTCAGCTGGGGGGGGGGGCGTTAGGGTTGGCAAATCTGTCGCTTTTGCTTTCTCTTCCCCCTCGTCTTAATTCCAGTTTCCCCAGATGAGTTTACATTTAAAAATGGGGGGAGGACCCCATGGAAATACACATTTTTACAAAGCCATTTTCCGTGAAATCATAAGATTAGCCTAGAAGAAGAAGAAGAAGAAGAAGAAGAAGAAGAAGAAGAGTTTGGATTTGAAATCCCAACTCTAAGGAGTCTCAAAGCGACTAACATTCTCCTTTCTCCCCCACAACAAACACTCTGTGAGGTGAGTGGGGCTGAGAGACTTCAGAGAAGTGTGACTAGCCCAAGGTCACCCAACAGATGCATGTGGAGGAGCGGGGAATCGAACCCGGTTCACCAGATTACAAGTCCACCGCTCTTAACCACTACACCACACTGGCTCTCTCTACATATGACCACATATGATCTCTCACCCACCGCAGAACTGTAAAAAATTGATATTTTGGTGGCACCTACGTACAATTTGGAACTCCCTGCCCACGTGTTTAGAAAATCGATGTGAGTTTTAATCTTTTTTTTTTTTTTTTTTGCCAATTGAACTTTTCAAAAGTCTGAAATTGTTAATTCTTCTTACGAATAACGTTCTTGCTTTATTCTCTTTGTGTAAGCAGCTTTGAGGTTTGTTGGTTTGTTAGCTCGCTTGCTTTTACAATCAAGGGGTGTGTACATTTTATTAAATAAATAAATTAAAACAAATTGTGGACAAGACCGATTTCTCGAAGGATGACCTCCATTTATTTGTTTTTGCCAACGCAGCTACTGCATCCTAAAAGTTCAGCGCAGCTTCGATACAGTTTGAAGTTCGTAACCTCTCTGTTTTCTTTCTTTTATGTATTAATGTGAAGGCAGCTGTTTGGTTTTCTCCAGAAATGATTGAAAGCACACACTGTTTTGATTCTGAAGAATTTAACAAGTCTCTCATCAGGAATTGCTTATGTGACAAAGTGCCATTGGACACCCCTGAGTTCTAGCATCCCGAGAGCAGAAGAGAGTACCATACTTTTCTGTGTATAAGACTATGGTTTTTTTTACTTGAAAAATCACGTTCAAAATTATGGGTCGTCTTATACATGTGTAGTGCATTGTGGGGACGTGGGATTGGTTGTTGCCACGAGTTGGAGATTGTTATTGGTGGCTGCGGCAAGGGCTGGTGTTGATTGGTCGTTGCTATGGCAAGTAGGCGGGTTATTTGCTGGCTTTTTCGGTGATGGGACAGAGGATAGGTTGCTTTGGCGACGTGCGCGAGCGGCATTGTCGGTCTGGCGGCTGAGTGTTCTTTGACATTCCCCCCCCCAAAAAAGCTCAACAACTTTGGGGAATCCCCCCCCCTTTTTTCTGAATTTTGAGTCCCCCAAAATAGGGGGCGTGTTATACACAGGGGCGTGTTATACACGGAAAAGTGCGGTATCTGCAAGTGTTTCTGTCAGGAGGCGCATGGATTCTGGACATCATCTCATATGGAATAATGGAACAGGAGAGTTGGAAGAGAAAGAGCTGTTTGACAGTGAAACATGCTCCCTTGGGAAGTTGTGGACTCTAATCCTTCGTTGGAGGTTTTTAAGCAAAGGTTGGACGGCCATCCTTCAAGGATTCTATAGCTGCCATTCCTGCACTGCTGGGGATTGGGCTAAATGACCTTCTGGGACCCTTCAAACTCTACAGCTGTCCATGGAGGTGCAAGTCAATTCTGTGTCCAGGTCAGCTGTCATACAATCATAGAATCATAGAGTTGGAAGAGACCACAAGGGCCATCCAGTCCAACCCCCTGCCAAGCAGGAACACCATCAAAGCATTCCTGACAGGTGGCTGTCAAGCCTCTGCTTAAAGACCTCCAAAGAAGGAGACTCCACCACACTCCTTGGCAGCAAAGTCCACTGTCGAACAGCTCTTGCTGTCAGGAAGTTCTTCCTAATGTTTAGGTGGAATCTTCTTTCTTGTAGTTTGAATCCATTGCTCCATGTCCGCTTCTCTGGAGCAGCAGAAAACAACCTTTCTCCCTCCTCTATATGACATCCTTTTATATATTTGAACATGGCTATCATATCACCCCTGAACCTTCTCTTCTCCAGGCTAAACACACCCAGCTCCCTAAGCCGTTCCTCATAAGGCATCGTTTCCAAGCCTTTGACCATTTTGGTTGCCCTCTTCTGGACACGTTCCAGCTTGTCTACCAGCTCCACTTGGTACACCGGCTGAGACCCTACCTGCCCGCAGACTGTCTCGCCAGAGTGGTGCATGCTCTGGTTATCTCCTGCTTGGATTACTGCAATGCACTCTAAATGGGGGACCCAGCCAGATGGGCAGGGTACAAATAATAAATTATTATTATATTATATTATTATTATGCCCCACAAATAACCCAGAGATGCATTTTAAATAAAAGCACACATTCTACTCATGTAAAAACACGGTGATTCCCAGACCATCCACGGGCCGGATTGAGAAGGCGATTGGGCCGCATCTGGCCCACGGGCCTTAGGTTACCTACCCCTGCTCTAGATCTTCTGCCTTGCAGAAGGCATTATCTGGCAGGCTCGTGTGTACATTATTCTCTCTGTGTGTAAAGCACTCCTAAGAAAACAGCAGGCTTCAATGTGGTAAACAATTGTGCAAATCCAGCCTCATATTGAGCGACTCGAGTCAAGTGTCTTCCAAGTCCGCCACATTTCATAGAATATTCCACAGATCACCTTCAATCGATGTAAGAAAGTAAAAAAGCAAACAACTGGCACAAAAGCCACTTAAGTCGAGTTCAGGCATGACTGAAGTGGTGGGTGGGTGGCTGGGTGGCTGGGTGTCTGCTGGAAAATGAGCAACACATCGGGCTCCTGTATCACCTTGGTAATACATGGAAACTCCAATCATGTGGGATCATCTTGATCGGTGAAGGTCCTGTGTGAGTGCCTGGAGGCGGTTGGAGGATGGATGGCGGCTAACAGATTGAGGTTGAATCCTGACAAGACAGAAGTACTGTTTTTGGGGGACAGGGTGCGAGCGGGTGTGGCGGACTCCCTGGTCCTGAATGGGGTAATTGTGCCCCTGAAGGACCAGGTGTGCAGCCTGGGAGTCATTTTGGACTCACAGCTGTCCATGGAGGCGCAGGTTAATTCTGTGTCCAGGGCAGCTGTCTACCAGCTCCATCTGGTACGCAGGCTGAGACCCTACCTGCCCGCAGACTGTCTCACCAGAGTGGTGCATGCTCTGGTTATCTCCCACTTGGACTACTGCAATGCGCTCTATGTGGGGCTACCTTTGAAGGTGACCCGGAAACTGCAATTAATCCAGAATGCGGCAGCTAGACTGGTGACTGGGAGTGGCCGCCGGGACCACATAACACTGGTCCTGAGAGAACTACATTGGCTCCCAGTACGTTTCGGAGCACAATTCAAAGTGTTGGTGCTGACCTTTAAAGCCCTAAACGGCCTCGGTCCTGTATACCTGAAGGAGCGTCTCCACCCCCATCGTTCAGCCTGGACACTGAGATCCAGCGCCGAGGGTCTTCTGGCAGTTCCCTCACTGCGAGAAGCAAAGCTACAGGGAACCAGGCAGAGGGCCTTCTCGGTAGTGGTGCCCGCCCTGTGGAATGCCCTCCCATCAGAGGTCAAAGCGATAAACAACTACCTGACATTTAGAAAATACCTGAAGGCAGCCCTGTTTAGGGAAGTTGTGATATTTTAATGTATTTTAATATCTGTAGGAGGCCGCCCAGAGTGGCTGGGGGGACTCAGCCAGATGGGCGGGGTACAAATAATAAATTATTATTATTATTATCGTGTTCTCCCTTCCCTTACCACAGGGTTGCCATGTGTCCGGAATTTCCTAGACATAGCTGGAATATGACAGTGGGAAACAGTGTCCAGGCAGAAATTGCATAAATGTCTGGGAAAATCCAGACATATGGCAAGTCTAGATTTTTGTGAATTTCCTTAAAATTTCCTCTCTCCTTTTTTGAGATTTTGCAAAAGCTCAACAATTTTTGTGTCCGGATTTTCACTTTTTGAAATATGACGGCAACCCGAATACCATCTCGGCAGTGGAGGCTGGTCTACAAAGGCAAATGGCCAGGGCTAGGTAGACCTCTGGACAGACTCGGGAGGAGGCATTTTATCCAATAGAAAGGAGCCATTTACCGGTACTCAGGGGTAAAAGGCATGTTTTGCATGTGGGAGGTCTAGAGTGCAATTCCGCACACCGCAGTTAAAAAGTTCCGAAGTTGCAACTAGCAGGGCTGGGGTAGACCATTCTCTTGACAGCCATAGTTCTGTTAATTAAGCAAAGCGCATAGAAGCCCTTCTAAACCATTTTGCCGACCACTCCAGAGGTCCCTGGCAGTTGACATCCCATTGATGGGCTTGATGCTATAAACCACAGCTGCAAATCAGAGCACTGCCCCTTTAAATGCTCCATATCTTCAGTTGAGGAGTGGAGAGTCTCTCGCCAGCCCTACCTGGAGAATTCAGGAATTCAACCTGAGACCATCTGCAAGGAAAGAATGTGCTTTACCCCTGAGCCACAATCCTGTCCACCTCCATCAAGGCAACATCACTGCAGGTGCACCCAGAGCCATCATTGCAGCTGAGCCAAACACCCAACACCATACAACTTGGTTCTCGGCCCCTCACCTCACCCACTGCCTTGCCTTTGCAACTTGCCGGATCCCAGACTGAATTTCCCTCTTCTTGGCTGCCTTCTCTGCCACCCTGGCTGGCCATTCAGAATCCTGGCTCCTGCCCCATATGGCACATGAGACTATGAGACATCATAGGCTCAGCCAAGAAAACCATGGGATTGGCTCGCGTGCAACAATTCTCCATTCTTCTAAATATATTGAGGGTTTCACTTCCACCATTCATTCCAGAGCTGTGTTGTTGTTTTTAAAAGCATCCCTCGTTCAGCAGACACGTGCAACGCCCAAACACATGCCTTCCACAGTCACTATCAGGCCTGGAGATGTGTCATTAACGTAGTCTAAACAAACAGCTTTGATGAGATGATGCTAATAATTCTACTGCTGTTGTTGCTGGTGCTTATCGTCTATATGGGTGCTTTTAGAGCACTCGGAGCTCTTTGCCTGCATTATTCTTGTTGCAACCCTTACCACAAACTTGCAAAGTAGGTCAGCATTATTATCCCCAAGTTGTGGTTGAGGGTTGTTGAGCCTGAGACCAAGCCGATTGCCTAAGGTGATTGGTGAGTTTACCGCAGAGGAGAGCTATGAACTGGGGAGTAAGAATCACAGGATCAAAGTAGGAGGGTGCTGAAAGTCATCTAGTCTGGCCCTCAATACAGAGCAGTTTTCGGAACTTGCCAGGAGCCAGGCGCATTTTGCACCTGACTGTTGGACACTTGCCACCAAGTGAAGACGCCTTGGCACCAGGATGATGCCTGACATCTCCACCATCTGGAGGTACATACCTGGGGATCATTGGAACTTGATTGTTTTCATAATAATAATAATAATAATAATAATAATAAAATTTTATTTATACCCCGCCCTTCCCAGTCCAAAAACTGGGCTCAGGGCGGCTAACAACAAATACAAAACAATGATTAAAAACAACTTTAAAAACAGCTAAAAACAGAATAAAAAACAAACAGTGGGATCACCAGGGCTAACTGGCCAAGTTAGTCTTGCCAGGCCAGTAGGGAGACCAGGGAAGAATGTGGGGACCCAGAAGGGTTTCTTCAGAAAAAAGGGAAGGGGAAAAAGGAATAGGGGATCAGGCTAGATTGAAGGCCAAGCGGAATAGCTCTGTCTTACAGGCCCTGCAGAAGGAGATCAGGTCCCGCAGGGCCCTAGTCTCATGGGACGGAGCATTCCACCAGGTCGGAGCCAACACTGAAAAAGCCCTGGCCCTGGTGGAGGATAATCTGGCTTCTTTGGGGCCCGGGGCCCTTAAGCTATTGTTATTCGTGGACCTTAAGGTCCTCTGTGGGGCATACCATGGAGGATGGATGTAGTCCAACAACACCTAGAGGGGGACAGGTCCCTTCCCCCATGCCGTGGCCTGTACCAACTGTCCCACATCGGCTTGACACGAGAAGCTAAGAGTGATTTGCTCACGGGATTTTCCATTCAACTCAGCATCCTTTTAGCATCCTTCCAACAACAACCAGGATGGTGGCAACCATCCCACTACTCCATAACATCTGCCAATCAGAGCTATATCAGCAGGAAGGCTGTGCTTTTGCCGCCATGGCTAGTAGCCATCAATACGTACCTGGCTGGCCAAGAAACTTCATTATTCTTCAAAGCAGTCCTTACTCCTGGCAGTCCCAATAGATTAATTATGTATCTTTCCTGGACTATTAAAACAACCCTAAAACCTACGACAGGGCTTTTCAAGTAAATACTTAAAAATTGTCCAGTAGCACCTTAGAGACCAACTAAGTTTGTTCTGGGTATAAGCGTTCGTGTGCATGCACACTTCTTCAGATACACTGAAACAGAAGTCACCAGACCCTTATATATAGTGGGAGGGTGGGGTGGGGTTTTTCTCAGAAGGGTAGTAGGAGATGGGTGATTGACTCAATGGGTATGGTAAACCTGTTGATGATTGCTAACAACTGCAATTAGTCCTACAGGGAAAAGCAAGGGATAGTATGCGGATGACCAAAAATAACTTTAGCATGTTTTTTACTCTTCTGAAAAAAACACCCTAGTGACTTCTGTTTCAGTGTATCTGAAGAAGTGTTCATGCACACAGAAGCTTGTACCCAGAACAAACTTCGTTGGTCTCTAAGGTGCTACTGGACAATTTTTAAATTTTTTTTTATTTCGACTACATCAGATCAACACGGCTACCTACCAGAATCAGTAAATACTGTGCAGGAAGTTTTCATATCTCTATAATGGAAGTTGCTGGCTTATTTTCTTAATTATGTTTTTAATTACAACTATTTTTTAAAGCATGTGAAAAAGTACTTTTATTTTTCCTTCACTGTTTCTATTTCAGTGGGCATACCTCATGTGGCCCTATTTTAAGAACGAATCACTGTTCTCTTTTCATCCTGTTCCAAACCATTTGTGATTTCATATAGTTCTTTTTCCCCCCCCCACACCCTTATTTTCCCCCTCTTGATTCTCTACCCTTATCCTTCTGACCTTCCTATTTGTGTCAACCTTTTTCTGTTCTTTACCAACCAAAAAGAAATGGCCATCCATGAAATTATCATCTCCTCTGGACTGCTGCAATGTAGTCTGTGTGGGGCTGCCCTTGGAGATGACTCAGAAACTTCAACTTGCTCAGAATTCTGTAGCTCATCTGGGAAATCCAGCCAGCTGGATGGGGTATAAATAATAAAGTTGTTGTTGTTGTTGCTGCTGCTGCTGTTGTTGTTGTTGTTGTTGTTGTTGACAAGGGTGAGTGGCTGTGAACCCCCCCCCCCCAACCTGGCTTATCTGCATTTATCTTCAGGCACTTTCCTCCAAATATTTCTTTATTTTATTTTATTTAACAAAATGTATCTACCACATGATTGCAATTTTTAAACAATTTAAAATAAATCATTAAAGTTATCCAAGGGCTGTTTAAAAAAGTATTAAAATATTCAAAAAGATTAAAATCTGTGGACAGGCTTGCATAAGCAAAAATGTTTTAAGCAGGAGCTGAAAAGACTACTACCTCCTTCTTTGGAGGTCTTTAAGCAGAGGCTTGACAGCCACCTGTCAGGAATGCTTTGATGGTGTTTCCTGCTTGGCAGGGGGTTGGACTGGATGGCCCTTGTGGTCTCTTCCAACTCTAGGATTCTATGATTCTATGAAAGGCACCTGCCTGATGTCAACAGGCAGGGAGTTCCAAAGTTCATACCACTCCATTGCCTAGGATCAACTTGATGCAGCTTTGTTTTCTAATTTACTGCTTGGATCAACAGTACACTTTATTGTACTACCAGCCTTACTGTATGCTTGTGAAATGTGGACCACTTATAAATGCCATATCAACTCCTCGGAAGATTCCATCACTGGTGTCTCCGAAAATTTTTACACATCACTTGGGAAGACAGGCGAACTAATGCCAGTGTACAGGAAGAAGCAAATATCACCAGTGTCGAAGCAATGATTCTACAACATCAACTTCGTTGGACTGGTCATGTTGTGCGGATGCCTGATTATCGTCTTCCAAAGCAACTACTCTATTCTGAACTTAAAAATGGAAAGCGTAATGCTGGTGGTCAACAAAAGAGGTTTAAAGACTCTCTCAAGGCAAATCTTTAAAAATGTAATATAAACACTGACAACTGGGAAACACTGGCCTACAAGCGCTCCAGTTGGAGAACAGCCTTTACCAAAGGCGTCATGGGCTTTGAAGACGCTCGAACTCAGGACTCAAGGGAGAAACATGCTAAGAGGAAGGCATGCTTGGCAAATCCACACTTGATCAACTCCTGCCCGGAAACCTACGTCCCCACTGTGGAAGGACGTGCGGATCCAGAATTGGCCTCCACAGTCACTTACGGACTCATTGTTAAAACCGTGTTCATGGAAGGCAATCTTACTCGGCTACGAGTGATCGCCAAAGAAAAAGAAGAAGAAGACACTTTATAGAGGAGCATAATCCTGCTTTATTTATTTTTTCATTCTTTGCTTTTATTACCCTCGTAAATCACGCCAAGTAAGTTTTTTGTAAACACACAAGTATTATTTCCTTAATACGTCTGTGCACCTTCCCCCATACCCTGAATCTTTTTGGATCAGGAAGTAAACTGGAAACGTTTGACTTGCAAAGGAGCCTGCAAATGTAATGGCCCGCAAAAATGTTTACAACCTCACCTGCCTGAACGCCTCTATGTTAATTATTTGAAACCTAGGAGAAACTGGAGACAATTCTCTACAGCTGAGCAGCAGAATATAGGAAGAATACAACAGCTCCAACCTTGGCCAACAACCCTCCAGATTTTCTGGACTACAAGTCCCATCAGGCCCCGCCAACATGTGCATCTGGGGGGCATCAAGTTGGCAAAAGCTGACCCACCTGGCTTCCCAAAGTGGCAGGTGGATGGCTCGGGGAAGCCCCAAAGCAAAGCATGAATGACACCCCCCGCCTGTTTGTCCCCCATCAACTGGTATTCAGAGATAGACTGCTTTTGGATGTGGAGGTTCTGCAGAGGCATCGTGGCTAACGGCCTTCTAAACCCACAGCCAAAACTATATAGCATGGCAGCAAATCTCACAAATAGAATACGCATTGTGTGAAGAGGTACAAGCGAATTGCTGTTCTGAGTCATCATTCAAAAAGCAAAGGCAGAGATTGAAGGACCAGGCCAATGGCCAACTAGACCAACGCTCAACCAGATGCCTGTGGCACAACCATAAGCAGGATCCAAGCACAAGAGCCCTTTCCCCTCCTGTGGCTTCCAACAACTGATATTCATAAGAATTATTGTTTAGGGAGGCTTTTAATGTTTAATAGATTACTGTATTTTAATGTTCTGTTGGAAGCCGCCCAGAGTGGCTGGGGAAACCCAGCCAGATGGGCGGGGTATAAATAATAAATTATTATTATTATTTTATTATTACTGTGTCCAACCATGGAGACAGAGCACAGCCATTGTGGCTAGCCACCACTGGTAGCCCTCTCCTCCATGAATTTGCTCAATACTTGTTTAAAGCCATCCAGGCAGGTGGCCCTCACTGCCCTCTGCAGAAGCGAGTTCCACAGTTTAGCTATGTGCTGTGTAAAGATGATTATCCGTCCCAACGTTCAGCGTTGAAGCAGAAAAGATGGCATTGTCCTCCTTTGTACAGGAGGACCCTCGTACCTACGGGACCCGCCTCTCCTGGTATGCCCCGCAAATAACAACACACAAATAACAACACACTGGAGGTCCCGAGCCACAAAGTTGTTAGACTGGTTTCAACCAGGGCCAGGGCCTTTTCAGTACTGGCCCCAACTTGGTGGAACACTCTGTCACAAGAGACTAGGGCCCTGCGGGATTTGACATCTTTCCGCAGGGCCTGCAAGACAGAGTTCTTCCGCCTGGCCTTCGGGTAGGACTCAGTCTGATGTTTCCTCCCCTTAGGGTTTTGATTATGGGCGATAATTTAAACTGTATTTTAATCTGTATTTTAATCAACATTTTTTTCTTTCTTTTATATTTTATTGTAATTTTATTGTTGTCAGCCACCCTGAGCCTGGTTTTGGCTGGGAAGGGCAGGGTATAAATAAAATTTATTATTATTATTATTATTATTATTATTATTATTATTATTATTACACACGAGCAGGGGGATTGCCACCCCGCAGGGCAGGTTTTTGTGACCCGGATTTCATCCTGGGGTTGCCCGCGAGCACATGAGCATTTGCCAACCCTAGAACCGTAGCACCTCCAAACGTAAACTGAGCGGGATTCCCTCCGGCGACTGTCCACCAGAAGGGCAGCTGGGAATCCGCATCGTTCTGGACACGCCACGCCGCAATCTGCTGTTGACTGAAGGGGGATTAAATTATACAGCCTCCGCTGCAAGCTAAACTTCTTATGTTTTTCAGGACAGAGCAAATTATGACCCACTAACCTACTTGCGGCCACAGCTTAAACAAAAGGTGGACCCGCTTGAGAAATGAAGAACCCGCATGCCGCTTTGGGCTGGCTGATACGGGACAATGTATTCCCTTTCTCTGAGCAAAGGAAGGCATTTGGGGCCAGCAGCAGAAATCTGGGGAGGCTGCCATCTGCTCATGACGACCCTTTACTTTTGCCCCCTATAATAAAGTAATAATAATAAATAATAATAAATTTTATTTATACCCCGCCCTTCCCAGCCGAGACCGGGCTCAGGGCGGCTAACACCAATAAAAATCACAATAAAATATAAAAGAAAGAAAAACCTTTAATTAAAATACAGGTTAAAATTTTAAATTTAAATGCAGCTTCGTTTATCGCCCATAATCAAAACCATAAGGGGAGGAAACATCAGACTGAGTCCAACCCGAAGGCCAGGTGGAACAGCTCTGTCTTGCAGGCCCTGCAGAAAGAGGTCAAATCCCGCAGGGCCCTGGTCTCTTGTGACAGAGCGTTCCACCAAGTTGGGGCCAGTACTGAAAAGGCCCTGTACTGAAAAGTACTGAAAAGTAGGAGGAACTCAGTCCCAGGGGCTGAATATCTTGCTTGCCTGGGTAGGGAGGAGGGCGTGAATGCGTGATGGTGATGACAACGACGATTGCATTACAGTGGTACCTTGGTTCTCAAACGCCTTGGTTCCCAAATGACGAAAACCCAGAAGTAAGTGTTCCGGTTTTTGAACGTTTTTCGGAAGCCGAACGTCCGATGCGGCTGTCGGCTATTGTTTCCGGGGCACCTGCACCAATCAGAAGCTGTGCCTTGGTTTTCGAACATTTCGGAAGTCAAACAGACTTCTGGGACGGATTAAGTTTGGCACTTTTCTCTTTGCTGTTTATTTTGCATTTTTGTTTTTGAGGCTTTTTTGGTTAATTTGTTTTGGGGACTGTGTGAAACCCAGTTCAGCTACTGATTGATTGATTATGTGACTGCGGAAATGGATAAAAGCCCCCCCCCCCATCCAAACAATGACTATCATCAGTGCAGGTAAGGGGGGGAATAATTTTAATTTTTATCATCTACAATACTGTCTTATTTATTTTATAGTATAGTACATTGATTATTGCTTTTATTCTATGGATCAATGGTCTCGTTATCTAGTAAAATCCATGTTACAATTGCTGTTTTAGGGGTTGTTTTTAAAAGTCTGGAACGGATTAATTCATTTTGCATTACTTTCTATGGGAAAGTGCGCCTTGGTTTGGAACAGACTTCTGGAACGGATTAAGTTTGAGAACCAAGGTACCACTGTATATAATTATACACCTGGAGCAAATGAGGCACGTCTACCTGGGAAGGTAGCCCACCTAGGAGAAGGGAAACTCTGCTCCTCAACCTCCGCTGCTTTGTGGGATATCGTCAGGAGAAGAGAAAGCTAAGGAGTAAACCCTACACAAATCCAGAGTCCCCAAGACGTTTGGATGGCAATTGCACGCCTCCTTAGAATCATAGAATCATAGAGTTGGAAGAGACCACAAGGGCCATCCAGTCCAACCCCCTGCCAAGCAGGAACACCATCAAAGCATTCTTGACAGGTGGCTGTCAAGCCTCTGCTTAAAGACCTCCAAAGAAGGAGACTCCACCACACTCCTTGGCAGCAAATTCCACTGTCAAACAGCTCTTACTGTCAGGAAGTTCTTTCTAATGTTTAGGTGGAATCTTCTTTCTTGTAGTTTGAATCCATTGCTCCGTGTCCTCTTCTCAGGAGCAGCAGAAAACAACCTTTCTCCCTCCTCTATATGGCATCCTTTTATATATTTGAACATGGCTATCATATCACCCCTTAACCTTCTCTTCTCCAGGCTAAACATACCCAGCTCCCTAAGCCGTTCCTCATAAGGCATCGTTTCCAGGCCTTTGACCATTTTGGTTGCCCTCCTCTGGACACGCTCCAGCTTGTCAGTATCCTTCTTGAACTGTGGTGCCCAGAACTGGACACAGTATTCCAGGTGGGGTCTGACCAGAGCGGAATACAGTGGTACTATTACTTCCCTTGATCTAGATGCTATACTCCTTCCAGCAACTCCTGCAGCCAAGCTGGTGCCAAACGTCTTGCTCTCCTTTCCTTTGAACCACATCAGCAAGGCTGAGAGGGTGATCTTGTCACCTGGGTAGCCCAGGACCTCCATACATACTGCCCAGGTGAGGTCACGTCAATGTTGCTAACGCAATGGTTTAACTTCACCCATGTTTAGGGAAGTTTTTAACCTGTGATTTTGACGTATTTTAATATCTGTTGGAGGCCGCCCAGAGTGGCTGGGTAGACCCAGCCAGATGGGTGGGGCACAAATAAAAGCCACATGGTTCCAGCCCTTTCATTAAAAGCAATATATTCCCAATAGCCCGTTGGAACAAGAAAGTCTTCACCTGCCAGCAGAAGGGCAACAAAGAGGAAGCCAGTCTAAGGAGGGAGTTCTAAAGTCTTGGCAACCATAGAAGCTGGCCAAGCTTGCAGCGGCGCTGTGGTCTAAACCACTGAGTCTCTTGGGCTTGCCGATCGAAAGGTCGGTGGTTCGAATTCCCGCAACGGGGTGAGCTCCCATTGGTCTGTCCCACCTCCTGCCAACCTAGCAGTTCGAAAGCACATCAGTGTGAGAAGATAAATAGCTACCGCTGTGGCAAGAAGGTAAACGGTGTTTCCGTGCGCTCTGGTTTCCATCATGGTGTTCCGTTGCGCCAGAAGTGGTTTAGTCATGCTAGCCACAGGACCTGGAAAGCTGTCTGGGGACAAACACCAGCTCCCTCGGCCTGAAAGCGAGATGAGCGCCGCAACCCCTTAGTCGCCTTTGACTGGACTTAACCATCCAGGGTCCTTTACATTACCTTTACCTATCTCAGGAGTGCCCATGACGTGTTATCATTCGGCACTGTACCCCTTATTCCCATTGGCAAATGTCACTTGGGTGCGGCCGAGCCTTCATTGAATGATCTCCAGTTTTCACAGTCAGCTGGAGATGTTTTATGAAGGCTCAGACCCTCCGCACATTCCCTTCCCCCACAGGAGTTTCTCAAATGCAACTGAGTACAAATTTGCAGCCATGTAATGGGAGGGGGGAGTTTCATCTTCAAGAATCTTAAAACTTTGGTCTTTCGCTTTTTAAAAAAAGGCATCTGTGGAAAGGGAAGAGGGAATTTCAACTGCAGCTTACATGCGGAATAACAGTGTGACTAACCAGCCACATGAAATAACTTTGCTCAATCAAACACAAGTTTCCATACGGCAATCTTTTAAAATTAAATTTATCAACCATACAACATACCCTAATATATAGCATATAATACATAACGAAAACTAATCTTGAAAATGATTATATACTATAATAATACACAACGTCATTATTTATTGCTCTCATTAACCACCAGTCTCTGTATATCACCTCTTAAACATTACAACATTCAGTTTGCTGTAGAGGTTTGAGTGCTGGACTAGGACCTAAGAGACCCGAGTTCAAATCATTGCTCAGCCATGAAGCTCACTGGGTGATGGTATCTCAGCCTAACCTACCTCACAGGGATCTTGTGAAGATAAAAATGGGGGAGGAGGAGAACGGTGAACGTCACCTTGAGTTCCTTGGACAAAAGGTGGGATAAAAATGTAACAAGAAATAAATCACAACGATTTTTTGCAGTGAGAAAACTTTTGTTGCATAAATGTAATGAACGGTGGACAGGGTTTTTCAAACCGTTCCTTTTCCCATCTCCCCGAATCGTACAATTTCTGTTAATTTAGGACATCGTTGCAATGTACCATGTTTGACTGAGTTGTTCTTGTACGGTAGGAATTACAAGCATGCGCCATCTTGCAGCTACTAACATTCTTGCAGTCAGTGCTTTTTTTCTAGAAAAATAGGTGCCGGTACTCACCATGAATTTATTACAGTAAGCTCCACACTTACTGCCACGCAACAGAAGTGCCACACAACAAAAAAAGAGGTTCTGGTACTGCATACCTTTGAGTTCCTCCAGGAAAAAAAAAGCTCTGCTTGCAGCTATGGCAATATTTAAGTCTTCTAAGAATTTCCTTGATGACATTTCAGATGCTGGCTTCATTCACGTGTCATGGCAAACCATAGTTTACCGTGCATACTCATGTATTGGACTCTTTGCTTTTCACTTCTACCACATTGGGGGGAGAACAGACCACATTCCCTTGCTTAGCATTATGTCTGAATCGAGGAATGTGGCATGTTGGAGTGAAACAAACCATAATCCCCAATTTGGACACCCAGGCACAGATTTTTGCATTTACCAGTAAACCATTACCCATAGTTTACAGTAACGTGCAAACTGGGGCCCTGCCTCTCATCCACCCAGACCTTTTCATTTGTATAAACTTGTTCCCCTGCAATAAAATAAATAAAATAAAATAACCCCGCTCCCCAAAATGCCCTATTCACAGTGAGAGATCCCTAGATTGTTCTGTGACAGCAACCTTAAACTTGCAACAACATAAGCTCTGAACACCAGAAAAAACTTGTACTACTGCACAATGATTTTCGCAATAGGGTCAATGCCTCTATAGAGCATGTTAGACAATTCAGTTCATATATTTATAGCATCAACCTCCCTACAAAAGAACCCATGCGTTGTTTGTAGATCCATCCCTACACAAGTATTATAAAGAAGCATGCATGCGCTTGAGTTTGCAAATGTAAGAGCATACAAAGCTCCCTTGAACTGAGTCAGCCCCTATGTCTTTCAAGCTCAATACTGGCAGCACTGACTGGCAGCATTTCTCCGAGGCTTCAGGCAGGGGACATTCCCAGCCATGGCTGGAACCGAGGACCTTCTGCATGTGAAGCAAGTGCCATACCAGTGAGCTAGCGTCCCTCTCCGTTCGCCTCAATCACCATGAAAGGTAAGCAAGCTTGATACTGATTCGTTTGCAATGACTGAGTCAGTCCCCGCTCTCTCTCCCCCAGCAAACCCCTCCCGATGCAAACATTTCACCAGTCCAATATGCAAAGATTTTAGCCGCTGGCAAAGGCAGCTTTAAACAGTGTCTGTACGGATTAGCCACACCACGGCATCCAGGAGTAATTCAAATGACGGTCATAACAGCCAGTGAGGAGGCATTAAAAAAAATATTAAGAATATACAAAATGACAACCACGAAAAGTTGGCGATGGTTACCTCTACGCATTTGTTCAACAGATATGACGGCTGTCCGGGATTCCAAACAGAGCTTCCTCTGCTAATCCATAGCGAAAGTGCCAACGTATGCCAGTTTTAACCCGCATCCCTCGTTCCAGATAGCAAAGTTTGGAGGAAAACCTTTCTTGGTGTGTTCCACTTGGTTGCAATGAATATTCAGAGCCTCTGAGATCAGCGCAACAGCGCACAGTAGGCAATGCGTGGTCCCATGTCGTGAATCCAGCCGGGGTGCCATCGGATCCCCAGGATCTCACCAGCACCATTTGTTCCAACGTGGCACAGGATTTTGGGAAGGGTGGGTGGAAGTGGAATCGGGGTCAGCCCTCTCCTTAAACACCACCAAGCACTCACACAGTTGCCCCCCCCCCAAAATGAGACCCACAACATGCCAGACACGTGTTTTACTCCAGCGGCTACTGAGGACTGGCGCGTGTGGTTGGTGCTTGGGTACATCACAGGAGGAGAAGCGAATTTGGCACACATCCATTTTTCTTGTGGCACAAGCAAAGCAGAAATCTCTTGGGGACGGGGGGGGGGGAACGCTCTTGCTTTCCCCAAAACACACTAGCATGGAAAAAATAAGTCTATGCAAAAGGGATCTCCTCTGCAAGAAGAGGTATGAATGACATTTCGGGAAAGCAAGAAAATCTATGCTGCTGTGATGCATGTTTTCACCGTTGTGTTTTTCCAGGGTTGCGATTTCATACAAGCTACACACACACACACACACAAGCGGGTGCCTTCCTCCCTTCATTGCCCCCCCTCCAAACAATATTTGCTGTGCAATCTCCATTTTCCCCCCCCTTGGATGTTCCCCCCACACACACACCAGCACCAACCTGGCTTCTCCCCACCCTCTCAAAGAGGCTGCCTCCATCTTAAATCGGTTCAAAGCAAATCCAGAGAATTCTGCCGGGACTGGCTTAGCCCTTCCAATTAATCTGAACATCACTGAGCATCAAACCATCGCTGGTCATCAACCATCTCCCCCCCTCCCCTCCCCACTTCAACCAATTCAAATTGTTACAATCTAGCCCTCCACCCTCCTTATTTCACCACCAATATATATATATAAATATATATTTAAGGCAGTCATTAAACGAACACATCGGTTAACCTTCCATTTCATTTCCTCCTCCTGTTCATTTATATTTTTGACTACATCTTCATCACACACACACACACACACACACAATGATTACAAGGAAGAGAGCTCAGTTTGTTCCACTTGCTAATTTCATGCGCGCATGTGGAGGGGCAGGCACCCACGTACGCACATCGGCACATTTCTAAGGCAAGAGGCTTCCTAACCATTTCATCTTTCAAACTTTATTCTACCCTCTCCGATTCGGATTACGTAAGCCCAGAGTCTCTCCAGAACGCCTCATGCGCTCAGATTTCCGCACAAAAACTTGAGACGGAAAGACTGTTCACTTTGGCATCTTGCTATGACCACCCCCTTTTAATTCCAATTTGCAAAAACCCCAGGGTTCAACGTGTGCACATAAGACGCATGACCACATTTACGACCACATGAGAAGGTGCTGAGCAAGCCTGGGTGGGTGCACCGAAAAGGCCTTCATTGCAGCCCCCCCCCCCGCAATTTCTTCTCCATCTTCTCCCTGCAAAGGTTTCCCATCTTAGCAAAGGTCTCTCCAGGACACCCTCTGCATCTTTTCCCACAGTTCCTCTCTAAAAAACCGAAGCCAGCCCTACCCTAGAGCTCCCCCTCTGTCCGGCAGCGGCATCGACTGTCCTCCTCATTACTCCGAGTTTCCACGTAGCCATACCATGTGGGTGGAATTTGGGGAGGAGGGAGGTGTAAGGACAGGGAGGGGAGGAGGGAGTCTAGCTCCACATTCACAAATCCTCACGTCAATCCACACGTGAGCGCTGTCTTACAGGGAAGACCCGTGGCCACCCTCCAGTGTGAGATGCGAGGTACAGGTGTTCAGATTGGGGCATCAGTACTTTCTCTGGGATATTGCTGTTTGGGTCCTCTCTTCAAGAGCTGACCCTAAAGGCCCTCATTGCTCTGTGAATAGCAGGTAAAGGGAGAGAGAGCCCTTCTGGGCCTATATATAATGTTGCATTTGGGAGGTAGACCACCCTTTGGTGGCTGCAACTCTGAATTCCACCCCCCCCCCTAAATATGCCTCCATCTCTCCACTATGTGCATGTCTTATGGAGGGGGACATCTCTCCCAGCCCCCATTTGCCCTACTTTCTGCTCACACTTGCATGTGCAGAGAATTTATCTGGACATCTCAAACCATTAAAGCCCATCCTGGACTCTCCCTCCCTCCCTCCCTCCCTCTCTCTCTCTCTCTCTCTCTCTCTCTCTCTCTCTCTCGTACAAATGCATTTAAATATTCTCTGCCACACGCAGACACCATAAGGAAATTCAGTCTTCTAGCCCCAGAAAAATATGGGGTAAGGTACTTTCCTTTTTGCACCCCACAGCTGTTCCTTATTCAAAGGTAGAGCCCCCTAGGTCCAATGGGGCATCCTTCCCAAGGGAGCGTGTGCTGGGTTACAACCTTGGGGTGCCTTCCAAATGGAGGAGGGCTGAAGCGAGAAGATGTTTCCCCCCTCCCACTTCTCCCAGGCCACGGGTCCTCAACTGGTGGGTCAGGACCTACAACTAGGTTGCAGCCTGACCTGCAGTTCACCACAACAGGAGCATTAGCACCATGTGAATCTTCTTACACACACACACAGAGAGAGATGGCTCCATAAATGCATGTTTGGGTTCAAGGTATGACCAGGGTCCAAAAAAGGCCTCTTCCAGGAAATGCTTACAAAAGTTCTATCATCCCAGGACGCATCTAGGGCGAGATGTCTTTCACCTCTCTGCTATGATGGCTTTAAGGCATGCTTTCCTAAAGCATTTCATTCCACACAAGGTGACGAGGCTCTCAGGCCTTGCAGATGCTGTTGGACTCCAACTCCCATCAGCCCCTTCCAGCAGGACCAATGGTCCAGGCAGGGGATGATGGGAATTGTAGTACAGCAGTAGAGTAGAGGACCAGCGGCTGGCCTTCCTATCCTTCGACTTCGTATCCTCTCCATGCCATATTCTCCACCCCACAATTACGTTTGTGGGGCAGTCCTCCCTATGTCCACCTGTACAAAATGATACTTTGTTTTAGAGGCTGTGCAGAACACCCTTTCTCTCCAGACTAGATCTAAAGACACTTGGCCAGATGTCTTCTTCAGGTGACCCGCTCTGTGGCGATGCCCTTGAGCCTGCCAATTGCCCCAGAATATAACCTCTCCTCTGTGCCAGTACCCAAGGGCAACTATACCCATGGGTCCTCTCTTATGGGGTGAACTCAGTCTTTGGAAGGGGGAGGCGGAAATCCCTCCTCATCCCAATATCCATGAAACTTCTATAGCAGTGTGCAATTACCTTCCTTCTTTAAATATCCCAACTGCACTAGCGCAATCTGGGGAGGTGAGTCTTGCTGCTTTTTTGGGGTAGGGTTGGAGATTAAGTTTGGGAATAGGTATTGACTAGGTGTGCATTGAAAGTACCCCCTTTTCCTGCTACACCCAATTATATAAAAGGTGGGGGAGGGGAGAGGTACATGTTTACTCTAACCTGTTATCTGTTTATTCTGGTACTGTATCCTATTTCCTCATAGTGCATACAGGATATATTCTGAAGGAGGGTTAAGCCTGTATCCTTTACCATAGTGAATGCCCAAATTCTGTAGGCTGGCCTCCCATTGCTCCAGAAGCTCTTGAATCAGAAGATGTGATCACCTTTCCCTACCTGTGTTTCAGGAAGGGGGGGCAGGCATTCGTCCCCAGTCTTTCCCATGACTCCAGCAGATGCATGTAGAGACAGGAGGGGGGTAGACCCCTCTCCCCCCCCCTCAAGCCTGGGTCTTCCTTCTCTCTAGGAATAAGTCCTGCTCAAGCTTCTGCAGGGAAATCACCTTGCTCCACCTGTCACCTGTCTGCCTTCCTCCTTTCCCTCACCCTCCAGGTGCAGAAAGGAAGGAGGGGGGTCACCCTTTCCTGGGGCAAAAGATGTGCAAAGTGGGGGGCTTCCTCTTGCCTCCCCCACCACTCTCCCTCATGCCCTTCTGAGAAGTGGTGAGGGTCACTCTCCTGTCTCTACTTAGAAGGGGGGTGGATCTTGCTCCCATCTTCAAAAGCCCTCATTGTGTGTGGGGGGGGGAATAGAAGAACACCTTTACCTGAGTGCACCCAATAACCCTTTGAGGTCATCCTTCCTCCACCTGCCATTGGGAGGCTGGCCTTGTCCAACCTGCCTCCATGTACATACACATATTTGGGAGGGGGATATACGACAGAAGCCTGACCGCCCTTCTCTCCCACCACCCACCTGCAGAGAGGCCCCCACCCCGCCAGCCCGCTTACCTCCAGACCTGTCCCATCTGCAGCAGGTGAATGACGGACTGCCAAATCCAGACGGAGAGCCTGCAGAGGCGCTGAGCTCCGGGCGTGCCCCCGGCGCCGTGGTAGTGGCGATGCCCGGCGCGGCGGCCGGCCCCGACGGATCCCATCATGGGAGGCCCTCGGCTGGTGAGGCCCTGCACGGCGCCCAGGCCTCCTCCGGTGTAGTCCTGCACGAACCATCGGAAGCTGAGGATCTGCACCAGCACGGAGGGCAGCAGCACGAAGGCCAGCGTCAGGCCGCACCACAGGTAGTCGCGGCGGCCGTAGTGGTCGAGGGCGAGCCAGAGGTCGGTGCCCACGTCGCCCACCAGCACCAGCAGAGCGAGCACGATCCACAGGCAGTCCAGCCACGGCCGCTCCACCGCCAGCCCCGCCGCCGACGGCCCGTCGCCGCCTCCGCCGCCGCTTCCTCCGCCGCCACCTCCGGCCCCCGGCGCCAGCGGGTCGGTGGCTCCGGCCCCCGACCCACTTCCTCCGGCCCCCCGGCCCAGCAGGCTGCGCAGGCAGGCGCTCCGGCAGCCCCAGTAGCACGACGACGTGTTGCAGCAGTGGCAGATGTGCATGGAGCTGCTCCCGCCGGCCTCGTCGTCCGAGCTCCCGCCGCCGCCGCCTCCGCCACCACCGCAGCCCCCCTGGCCCGCGGCGGCGGCAGCGGCGGCGGCGGCCCCCCCGGCCAGGTGGTGATGATGGTGGTGGTGGTGATGGTGGTGGTCGTCTAGGTTGTGCAGCTGCGAGAAGCCGCTGCCGTCCGACTTGGCCGCCATCACCTCCGCCGCCGGGCCCCCCCTCCGCCGCCGCCGCCTCCTCCACCGCCGCCGCCGCCACCGGGCTCCCCCGCTGCTGCCCGGGCCGGCAGCCCGGCTCCCTCCGCCGCCGCCGCCGCCTGCCCGGCCGCCTGCCTCCCTTCCCTCCTCCTCCTCCTCCTCCCCCGGCCGCCTCCTCCGCCTCCTCCTCCTCCTCCCCGCCGCTTCCTTCCTGCCGCCCCTCCCTCCCGCCTCCCGGGCCCCCTCCGGCCACAGGGCTCGGGATGCCCTCCCCGCCGCCACCGCCGCCACCCACGGCCGCCTCCTCCGCCGCCTCCTCCTCCTCCGCCGCCGCCCTCCTCCTCCTGCTTTCCCCTCCGCTTCCGGGGGAGGAGGAGGGAGGCGCTACAGACCGGCCGGGCCCCCCATCTCCCCTCCCCACCGCCCGCCTGTTCGCGCTCGCCGCCTCCCCCTCTGCTCAGACCCGCAAGCAGCAGCCGCCGCCACCGCCGCCGCCGCCGCACAGGAAGGGGCTGGCAGGCAGGCAGGCAGGCTGGCTGGCTAGGGGACCCCTAGTGCCAGCGCCGGGGAAGAGCCGCCAGGAGGAGGAGGAGGAAGGCGACCACCGGACACACCGGCTAGCACGTCCGCCACGGCCGAGAAGAAGCCCCCTGGCCGCGGGCGCCCAGGCCCGCCAGCCCAGGCCGCTTTGGCTGCTCTGCAGCCCCCGCCACGCGCGCCTCTGTGCCCCTCGCCTCGTCCATCCCGGGAGAGGCGGCCCCTGCGACGCCGCGCTAGGCGCCCCCCTGGCCCGGAGAGGCCTCCCGCGGTGCGGGTGGATGGCTGGGGGTGGAGATGTGTGCTTCCGGGCGCCCTCCGCAAGGGGGCGAGGGGCGCCCTCCGGGCTGCGCGCAGCCTGCACCGGCTGCTTCCTATGCCTGCCTCTCTACCTGCGGAGCGTAAGGCCTGATCTAGAGGCGCCTCCTCCAAGGAGACACCCCCCCCCCCGCTCCAGGTTTCTTCCTTTGGAATGAGTATGTGACCCCACTCCGAAGCGCTTGAGGGGGGGGGGTCTTCTTCCTGCACACATCCCCCTGGCTATGCCAACAACCCCGATGATGCCCTGCAAGCAGGAGCCCTGGATTTTCCCCACGCCATCCTCCCCCTCGAGTTATTTCAGAACATAAGGAAAGCCGGTCTCCATCATAGCACGGTTCCTTTCCGTTCTGTTCCTTCATGCCAGCTTTCCTAAGAACATCACAAGAGCCCCATGGGGCTGGATCCGGTCCAAGGCCCACCTAGTCCAGCAGCCTGTGCTGACTTTATTCATCTGGGTACCTTTTGCAAAAGCACAGGTGCAAAGAATGCGCTAGATCACTTCCTCCTCTGTTTCCTCCTCCTCCCAGCTATGGAACATCCCCAGTGCTAAATTATATAATCTGCTTTGCATGCAGAAGGTCCCAAATTTAATCTCCAACGGTATCTCCACGTAAGGCTAGAAGAGACTCCTTGCCTGAAACCCTGGAGAGCTGATACCAGTCAGTGTAGACATTACTGGGTTAGATGGACCCACGGTTCTGACTGGGTATAAAGCAGCTACCTGTTTTCCAGGTTCCTGTTATTTAAAAACAAAACAAAAAAAACCTTAGTCATTTTGGGGGAATTCAGAACTTTGTTAGTCTTCTTTATATTCCACACTCTTCCCCCTTTTGTTTTGTTTCCCCCGCTTTTGATTCCTTATTTATTTTTATTTACATCTGTGGTGGGCACTGTAATCTTCTCAGTGTTCAGGGCCTCCAAAGGTCTTACTCTGACCCAGAGCAGCCCACCTTTTTGTAAACTTAACGTCAGCATACATCCCAGTGATTTGGAGTTGTGAATAAGCGTCTTTGGTTCTCTGCCTGTTCCAAGCACACCCGCTTAAAGGCATTCACATCTTTTTAAATTATTCCACTCCTCTAAAACAAAATTGGTTTTCTGCTCCGACCACTAACTGCACCTCTCATGGCAGCAACCAGACCAACCCACTGGTTGTTGAATTGGAAGCCCCACATTCCTGAACCGCCCCCAACAAAAAACCCTCTATAGAACCTTATAAGTTTCTACAGCTCTCATTTTTTTTTTTTGCTCTCCATCTATTCAGATAGATCAGACAGGGGTTTGGCCTGATCTGCTAATGTTTTTGTTACGTTCTTATATTTCTCAGTCCGTAGAGCATGAGACTCAGACCAGTTCAAGATCAGAGAGCTGGACTCAATGTCTTCACAGTATCTCTTAGCTCAAGAGGCTTCTGAATTCCCTGAGCGGTTTGCTAGCCTTTGACGGGCATTTATTTCCCCTGATCGCTGTCCGTGGTGCTGAAGTATTGCTTGCCTTAGTGCCTGGCCTGGTTGCCTGCTAGTTAGCTGGCTGCTGTCTATCCTTGTGGCGCCGTGAGCGCAGAACTTTGGGGGAGGAGCCCAGGGCCCCTCTCAGCAGGATGAGCAGGAGGACCTCCAAGCGCAGCCAAGAAGGCTTACATTTAGAAATAATACACATTGCCATTCAAATAGGGGCCCCCATTGCACATTAGGAAGTAAGCAAAGTACAGTGGTACCTCAGGTTACATACGCTTCAGGTTATGAACTCCGCTAACCCAGAAATAATGCTTCAGGTTAAGAACTTTGCTTCAGGATAAGAACAGAAATTGTGCTCTGGCGGCACAGCAGCAGTGGGAGGCCCCATTAGCTAAAGTGGTGCTTCAGGTTAAGAACAGTTTCAGGTTAAGAACGGACCTCCGGAACGAATTATGTACTTAACCAGAGGTACCACTGTAATATGCATTGCTATTCAGCTCCATCCATGGAGTTTTCAACATGGATATCAACAACCTAAGATATGCTGATGACACAGCCTTGATGGCAGAAATTGAGGAGGAATTAAAGAAGCTTTTAATGAGTTTGAAAGAGGAGAGCGCAAAATATGGTCTGAAGCTCAACATCAGAAAAACTAAGATCATGGCCACGGGTCCCACCTCCTCCTGGCAAATAGAAGGGGAAGAAATGGAGGCAGTGAGAGATTTTACTTTATTGGGTTCCATGATCACTGCAGATGGTGACAGCAGTCACGAAATTAAAAGACGCCTGCTTCTTGGGAGAAAAGCAATGACAAACCTAGACAGCATCTTAAAAAGCAGAGACATCACCTTGCCAACCAAGGTCCATATAGTTAAAGCTATGGTTTTCCCAGTAGTGATGTATGGAAGTGAGAGTTGGACCATAAAGAAGACTGATCGCCGAAGAATTGATGCTTTTGAATTCTGGTGCTGGAGGAGACTCTTGAGAGTCCCATGGACTGCAAGAAGATCAAACCTATCCATTCTGAAGGAAATCAGCCCTGAGTGCTCACTAGAAGGACAGATCCTGAAGCGTTTATGCCCCACCCTTTCCTCCAAGGAGGTCCAAGTGGTGTCCGTGGTTCTCCCCCTCATCATTAAACTCCACAACAGCCCTGCGAGGTAGGTTAGGCTAAGGGGCAGTGACTGGCCCAAGGTCGTCCAGTGAGTTTGATGACCAGGTGGTGTATATAACATGTGTATGAATTAATAAAAATAAAATAAGCAACCTACCCTCCTGCCTCATTGTGGGTTGAAAAACCCAGAGGACATGTCTTCGGCTGCCCACCAATCTAACAGATCAGTATCTCCTCTCCCAGCAAAATCTCTCACTAGATGTCTTTCCACATTTAAGCTCTGACTCAGATTCAATGCTACTGAATGGAGGGGGGGGGGAGAGAGAGAGACATTTGAAGTCAAGGCTAGTGAGGGAACAATGCCAAACACAGAGACTGTGTTTGAGAGCTGTAGTATCCAAACTGAAAAGAACAGTGGCCTTTTACAAATGGTTCGTGGGGAGTTCAAAAGTTGTGTGAAGTTCCGATGCAGCCGGCTGCTCTTGAAATACTCAACTTCCCATACCTCCAGCTGTCATCCTGGAGGATGGAAGTCAGAACCAAGGCAAATAATTTCGGTATTGGCTGGGCAGGCCCTTTCTGATGAGTGCACCGTGTGCAGCCGGGTCAGAGGTGACTGTATCTGGAAAATCTTCTGAAATAGGTTCAGCTGGAGTGGAAGCTGCCTGATTTTTAGCTAGCAGAAACAGGCCTGTCACCAAGCGCAATCTCCCCTCCCAAGTTAGGGAAGGAAAGGACATGTGAACCAGTTTGGTGCACTGGTTAGAGTGTCCAACCTGTACCTGGGAGACCAGGGTTCAAATCCCCCACACAACCATGAAGCTCACCAGGTGACTTTGGGATCAGCCACAGGTGACTTTGGGATCAGCCACAGCCACTTAACCCACCTCACAGGGTTGTTGTGAGGATAAAAATGAGGATGAGGAGAACCACAAACATCATCTTGTGGGGAGGAGAGGTGGGATTTGACCTATAAAAGGCTGTCTGAAAGACTGTCTCTCCCATACAGAATTGTATTGACTCTGAGATCTTCAGAGGAGGCCCTACTCTCAGTCCAGCCACCCTCACAGGCACACTTGGTAGAGACATGGGAGAGGGCCTTCTTGGTGGTGGCTCCTAGACTTTGGAACTCCCTCCCTAGAGAAGCTAGCCTGGCTCCTTCGTTGCTGTCTTTCCATGGGCACCTGAAGACAGTTTTATTCCAACAGGCCTTAGGGAACTGAATGGGTTTTTTTGGGGGGGGGGGGTTAGGAAATGGCATTTAATAGGGTTGTGCAGTTTTTATTACCTGCCTGTTTTTGTCTTGTCTTAATTCTATTAGTGTTTAATTACTTTGTAATGATGATCTTATATATGTTTTTAGCTTTTTGTATTTTATCTGCGTTCTTTCAGTTCGTTAAAGCCACCTTGAGCACTGGTCTGGGGAAAGGGGCAGGATATAAATAAATATATTAATAGTAACTGCAACAATAAAACAAACAACTGATAGGAGATTTAAAAAATGTGGGACGGTGTGCAGAAAGCAGATCTCACTCCCTCTTCCCTCTTTTTCTCTCTTTCATTGACCCCCCCACCCCCCACCCCCAAACTTGGGTTCACCGAATGGGATTGATTCACAGGAGATTCAGGACAGATAGAATAATACTATATTAATCTACAACATTTTCTGCAACAAGATGTTTGGTGATGGCCAGTAGCTTAAATGGTTTAGAAAGGGGATTAGGCAAAGATGCAGGAGAGAAATTATCCGTGGATACTTGCCGTGATTTTTATGTGGTAGACCCACATTCTAAAATGGTTTTTTTTTTTTAATCTGCCCAACGTATTTCTGACATTATGCTGTTTTATGTCTGGGTTGTACATGTGTGTGTGTGTGATATTCTTTCAAGTTGCTCTGAGTGATGCAAAAGCCCGGGAAGAGTTTGTTTGTTTGCTTAAATATTATTAGTATTATATATATACTATTTTTTATTTTATTGTCTTTTATTTTTGTACTCCCCCCTTCTTTCTTTGTTAAATTTGGAAATAAAAAATTAATAAAAGCAGCAGCAGAGGAAAAAGAGCTGCACTCCCAACTGGTTCTTTACAGTTCTCTCCCACCATACATACAAACCCATGTGGCCGCTGTCCATGGTGCTGAATTGGTGGTCCCGTACTCTGTCCATGGTGCTGAATCAATAGTGCTGGAAACTCATTGCTGAGTGAAGGGTGACTCATTGGTGAAATCAATGTATTGTGGCTCTTACGTATTTCCCCCTTCAATGCACCTCTACATGAAGTGTCGTTGTTGTTCAGTCTGGGCTGATTTCTTTAAGAATGGATAGGTTTGATCTTCTTGCAGTCCATGGGACTCTCAAGAGTCTCCTCCAGCACCATAATTCAAAACCAGCACCATAATTCAAAACTACATGAAGTACGAAGCTGAAATTTGGTATACATGTAGCTCATGACTACCACAAAATAAACGTTTGAAAAATAGAAAAATAGAAAGCAGCTCCTGATGTATCAGCCCTGAGGGAGCATGGCCTTGGTCTACCCTGATTGGTGATACCTTCTCTTTCCTCCACTTCCCTGGAGATGTTGGAGTTTGAACCTTCTACATGCCAAGAACGTGTTCTGCCACTGAGCTTCTGCCCTTCCCCATCCACAGGGATAAGTTCTATGTGTGCTCATCTGGGCTCCTCAAGGGCAGGATATAAATGTGGCTAGAAATTCTTAGAAGTGACCAATCTTTCCAGTGAATGGTATAATGCTTCCACTCCTGGTTGCTCAGTATACAAGCCAAACAGAAACGTTTTGCCAGCCTGCCAAAGATCACTCCGGGATAATATCACAATAAAGGAAAGGAATCTGATCACATTATTTCAATCTCATTGCATTTATCGCTGTAGTGGTAAAGTGTCCTTCACATCAATGTTGCAGGAGGCTTTGTTGTTTCATGTACAATGCAAAAGAGAAGCAATCTTGCACTTCTGCACCTGTAGGAAGAAGTGGAGGCTGGTCCATTGAGGCAAATGGGGCACTGCCTCACCAACCTCCATTTGCACATAGCCATCCCTCACCTGCCTGCCTTCTTGTTTCCATCTAGTCAAGGTGGGGCAGTTTCTTCCTCCATTGTCTCAGTGTAAGGTAAAGGTAAAGGGACCCCTGACCATTAGGTCCAGTCGTGTCCGACTCTGGGGTTGCGGCGCTCATCTTGCTTTATTGGCCGAGAGCCGGCGTACGGCTTCCAGGTCATGTGGCCAGCATGACAAAGCCGCTTCTGGCGAACCAGAGCAGCACATGGAAACACCGTTTACCTTCCCGCCAGAGCGGTTCCTATTTATCTACTTGCACTTTGAGGTGCTTTCGAACTGCTAGGTTGGCAGGAGCTGGGACCGAGCAACGGGAGCTCACTCCGTCGCAGGGATTCGAACTGCCGACCTTCTGATCAGCAAGCCCTAGGCTCAGTGGTTTAACCCACATCGCCACCTGGGTCCCTGTCTCAGTGTAGCCCCTTGTAAAACTCAGCAGGGAGGAGGATGGAGACAAAGCTGAAATTTTTTGGCTCTGCCTGTCATGGACTCTGGCTCTACCTACCACTGGCCTCTCTGCTTTCCACCCCACCAGTCCCAATGGGCACCAGCCACCGCAAGTAGCAAGCATTTCAGATGTGCTGAAAGTTGGATGAGACTGCTAAATTCAACTGACAAGCAAAGAGCTCCATGAGCAGAACAGCACTAAAAAATGAGCTGAGCCTGGAAAAAAGAAAATTGTCCAGGGAAAGCTTCACACAGTGGGTCTGATGCTTAAAAAAAAAAGTTACCAAAGAAATTGGGAACACATTTACAGTTTTGCGCCTTCCAACATTCATTGGATGTCCACATAGCTGTCAACTTTCGGATTTGAAAATAAGGGATTTTTTCAAACTTTTGAATTTGAAAATAAGGGATGCCGTGAGGGCGGTGCAATGGCACCAAGTAGCCTCGCCACCCTGCGCTCCAGAGGCTGCGCACGAACGGGTGAGCGAAAGAGCGAGCGGATAGACGGCAGGCAGGCTGGCTGTCTGGTTGGGCGTGAGGGTCTGGCTGCATAAGGCATGCAAGCTCTGCCCCCAGTCGGTCTCAGACTCCTTATTGGCAGCCGAGCAATGCAGCTGAGGAGCCTCCCTGGCTGGCAGGGAGGGAGAGGAGCTGCTTCCTTTGAAATCCGGGGAATTTAAGGGATATCAACAATCCGGGATAGCAGCGGGAAATGGCATTGGAATAAGGGAGTTTCCCGCAAAAAAAGGGATGGTTGACAGCTATGGATGTCCATGAGTTTGAGTATTAGGAGAGAGGGAGAGGGAGAAAAGTCTCCAGTTTTATTTATTTTATTTATAAAAATATTTATATGCTGCTTTGTCATAAAAAATACCAAAGTAGCCATAAAACATAAAGGCTGTACAAGAAATACCCTAAAAAGCTAAAAGATTTAAAAAACAGACATCAATTTTGACCATTGATATTCAGCTATGAGCATTCTTCTGCTACCAGATTTAAACTTTCGAGCAAGCATGGAGGTATTTTGATTTTAAGGGGGAAATTTATGCAGGTCACATCAGAACGGATGCATCAGTGTCTTGGGCCATGTGTGTATCAAATTTCATATCCCCAGGTGCTGTGAAAGGGTCTTAAACATATTTTAAATCCCTTGTTTGAAGGCATTGTGCCACAGCAAGGGTGTTTTTGGCTACATGCATACCAAATACCAGATTTCTAGCTCATGGGGAATGTGCCATAACAACTTCTGAAACCTTCATCAGAAAGTGAGTAGTGAGTCAGTCACTCGGGCACTTTAATTTATTTCCTGTGATGATGTTCACAATGAAATAAATCGGAGGCAGAGACCCTCTGGCTCTCCAGATGTGGTTGTTGGACTACAGCTCCCATCAACACCCACCATTTGATATATTTGCTGGAGCTCATGGGTGTCCAAAGCATCCAGATGACCACAGGCTCCCCATCCCTGAAATGAATAGTAGTGTAGTTTCTTAACATACTGGAGAAGGGTTTGTTTTGTTTTAATAGGGGATATCAGGGCTATCTTGCCGACAAAGGTCCGTATAGTTAAAGCTATGGTTTTCCCAGTAGTGATGTATGGAAGTGAGAGCTGGACCATAAAGAAGGCTGATCGCCGGAGAATTGATGCTTTTGAATTATGGTGCTGGAGGAGACTCTTGAGAGTCCCACGGACTGCAAGAAGATCAAACCTATCCATTCTGAAGGAAATCAGCCCTGAGTGCTCACTGGAAGGACAGATCCTGAAGCTGAGGCTCCAATACTTTGGCCACCTCATGAGAAGAGAAGACTCCCTGGAAAAGACCCTGATGTTGGGAAAGATTGAGGGCACAAGGAGAAGGGGACGACAGAGGGTGAGATGGTTGGACAGTGTTCTTGAAGCTACCAACATGAGTCTGACCAAACTGCGGGAGGCAGTGGAAGACAGGAGTGTCTGGCGTGCTCTGGTCCATGGGGTTGCGAAGAGTCGGACACGACTGAATGACTAAACAACAACCATCAGGGCTATCTATCACAACTGGCCTGGGCAGGTTTAGCAGTCTGCTTAGAACTGCCTTGTGACTCATCCTGAGTGGGAGAGATGTAGTTAGGGAGTGGCACTCTCTCCTTCATCTGAGGAACGTTGGAGGGTATGGATGAGCAATGACTACTGGGAGGAGTGTAGAAAGAAGAAACACCATGGTACATCTGCATCAGCACAACCGGACGCCTTCATCTGCCCCAGCTGCAACAAAACATGTCTCTCCTCTACCAGTCTCTACAACCACAGCAGGTGCTGCAACCCTCCAGGACACCTACAGGTGGAGAAGGCGTGCAATGTTGATCTCATTGCATCTTGGTTTCTCCTGGTTGCAGAATCGCATAGCCCACCTCCATCTCCCAACACATGGAGGGGCACAGGCTCCCTTGCCCTAGCCTAATGCTTCCAGAGAACACTGGAAGGATAAAACTTTCAAACAACTGGATCCATTCGTAGCCTCAAATTCACCAACAGAACAGGAGTTTCTGTACACTGGTGGGGGTCCCCCCTGCCCATGCATATGACCCCAAATTATGAGCGCAGCCTAGGGCTCCCATGCAGCTGTTTTGCACAAATCACTGGGGTTTCTGCTTTGTGGCAAGAAGGCAATCACATGTTCAGCTCTGAGTCCAGAAGAGAAAGCTTCAAACCATTGATCTGGGAAGCCTGAGAGCTCCTAGCTCAACTTCTCACAAGCATAGGGGGAAGATCCTTTGGGATATCCCTTCAAGGGTGACTAAGCAATAGAAGCTGCTGTCCATGACTACTCACACGGGGCCTGCCGGAGCAAGGAGAGGATGGTGCTAGTTCTACTATGAAATAGTTATTGTGTTTCAACAGTTTGCTAGGAAGTGGAGCTATTGCTCCCTGGTCACACCTGAACTGGCCAGACCCCAAGCGAGCAATGGCAGTGGGCTAGCTAAAGTGCCAGGAATCTTGAGCAGGTATAAGTCTCAGTCCTGTTTACACTATGGTTACCAGACGTCCCCGTTTCCCGGGGACAGTGCCCGGATTTACAAATCTGTCCCCAGACAAAATCCGTCCCCGGAATGTCCCCGGATTTCATCTAATGTCCCCGGACTTATATTTTAAGTGTTGTAGATTTATTAATAGGGAATGAATGTTGCATGATTGGTTCAACTGAAATAAATAGCTATACCAAGAACTCTGGCCAGAAGTTTCAACAAAAGAAATAATATCTACTCGTGAGTCAAAATCAAACAGGGTATATATTCTGTTAAGAATTACAGTCTTAAATGCAGGTGCAGATTAAAGCAAAAATTATAATTTCAAACAAAGATACAGATTCAAACTCACAATAATATGTGTAGTATGATATTATGTATAATATAAGGCACACAAAATACCAAATACAATGAATATAAATCCGTATCCAAAAGTTCAAGGAGAGCGTTTTGTATGTAAAGCCGAAATGAAGAGTCTATTAGGAGTCGAAAGAAGGACTTCCGGAGTGAGGACCAGATGTACGATGCAAAACTAGGGACCAGGACAGGGCCCTGTTTCGGAGCAGACGCCTTCTTCAGCTGGTAATATCAAATAATATGTCAAAATACATCATGGTTCTAAAGTATCAATAATTATAATTTAACAGCATCAAACAATATGTCGAAATACATCGAGGTTCTAAAGTATCATTCATTATAATTGAACAGAATAATGAAATAATGATTGGTTCAATGGCACAAAACACATCATATGGGGACTTCCGGTGAGGCAAAATGATGGGTGCCATGGCAGCGAGCAGCTCCTAAAGCCAGGCAGAGATAACTGCGCTACCAGACTGGCTTCGGGCTGCTGAGACTGCCGCTGCCACCGCCACTGCCAAGGCGGAACGGGGGACACCCGGTGCGTCAGCTGGGGGAACTGCTGATCCCCCCCCCGTGACCCAAATCGAGCCGGGAGTGATAGCACCTGGCCACCCGGCCAACTGCCCAGCGGCGCTCCGGGGCCATGAAAACCCTGGAGCCAACGCAGGGAGATGGAGGAGAGGAGAAGGAAGAGAGGGAGAGAGGGAGGAGAAAAAAGAGGGGAGTCACGTTGCTGCCGCTGAGGAGGAGAGGTTGGAAAGCACCGGGAGGGCAAGGATACAGGCCCCGACCCAAGCCTTCTCCATGGCGGCTAGCGCTCCAAGAGAGGAGGCTGGGGCCCAGAGGAAGGCCACGCAACAGAGACCACAGAAGAGAAGGTATTACTTCTTCTTATTTAATAACTTTTTTAAAAATAACTTTTTTCTCTCTTTTCAAAAAAAAGTGTCTCCAGATTCATTGAAAAAAGTCTGGTAACCTTAGTTTACGCCACCCCAGGGATGGGGAACCCTTTTTCAGCTGGAGGGCTGCATTCCTTCCGAGGTAGGTGGGGCATGCTAGTGATGGGCGGGGCCAGAGGTAAAATTGGGTGGAGCAACAAATGTAAAGTAGTCTAGTTCCCACAATCACCCGCCTGTAACCTCCATCCAGACAAGTGAAGGGTGTGGAGCAGGGCTAATGTGGGTGTGGCCTGGACATGGAGGGGCGTGGCCTAGGAAATGTTCTGAAGGCCAGGCAGAGAGGGCTGGAGGCTGCATTCTGCTCCTGCTCTGAGGTTCCTGACTGCTCATTCCTAGACTAAGTAAGTATCCCAGACTTCCTCTCCTTAAACTCATGCTGACTTCTGATTTGTGCTTATCTGTCAGGGGCTGGCTGGATGAGGGGGAGTGGTGGATGCTTCTTGACCAACAGACCCCCAGGGAAAGCACAGAGGGAGAGTATTTGGAACCTGGATCCTAGTGGTGGGAAACCGGCTACATCCCAGAGGAGGGGAAGAGCTAAGAAGTACTGGAGGCAAGGAGGATGAGGAAGAGGAAACAGGCAGGTGCCCCAGCACAGGGCAGGGACAGGAATCGGACTTGGCAACTCCACCACAGAGCCACCATGACAGCTTCTTAGCTAATAGTCTGCAAGCCCCACCCCCTCCAACTCCCAGAAAGAGGAATCTATTACATGTTGCCGAGCAGAGAACCAGGCAGAAACAGAGAGGGTCCCTTGGGGCTCACCGTAGACAGAGGGAGGGTCCTGACCCAGAGGGATAGGGAGTGGAGGGGGAGTTACAAGCAAGTCCAGGCAACTACTTCATCCACAGCCCTGTTTAGGGAGGCTTTTAATGTTTTATAGATTATTGTATTTTAATGCTCTGTTGAAAGCCGCCCAGAGTGGCTGGGGAAACCCAGCCAGATGGGCGGGGTATAAATAATAAATTATTATTATTATTATTATTATTATTATTATTATTATTATTATTATCCAGGGGTCAGCAAACTTTTTCAGCAGGGGGCTGGTCCACTGTCCCTCAGACCTTGTGGGGGGCCAGACTATATTTTGGGGAAAAAATATGAACAAATTCCTATGCCCCACAAATAACCCAGAGATGCATTTTAAATAAAAACACACATTCTACTCATGTAAAAACACCAGGCAGGTCCCACAAATAACCCAGAGATGCATTTTAAATAAAAGCACACATCCTACTCATGTAAAAACATGCTGATTCCCGGACCGTCCGCAGGCCGGATTTAGAAGGCGGTTGGGCCAGATCTGGCCCCCGGGCCTTAGGTTGCCTACTCATGATCAAGACAGCAGCAACCCTTAGAAGTTTCTGTGTGTTCTTTGTTCTATTTTCTGAATAAAGAAACTAAGTTAGCTGTTGTTTCACTGTCTTTCTCTGATCTGTGAGTGACCTGTTCCCCTTGTTGGCTCCCTGACATTATCCACGCATTATCCACATTGTGGAGGATATTTCCCTCCGCCCTGTTTGTACTTGAGAAGAAATCAGGCGAGGGTTTCAGGCTCACTAGAAGCAGGTGGAGAAGTTTGTTGAATCAGGAACAGGGGAAGCTGTGGTTTCCCAGATGTTGCAGGCCTCCCAACTTCCATCATCCCTGATCGGTGGCGAGGCTGAGTGAGAGCTGTGAAGATCTGGAAGACACAAGAGTGGGGCAGCCAGCTTAGGACCATGTTAGCTCAAGGGGTGCCTCTTCTCTTGAAGACCAATGGGAGAGATTCTTGCCTCATCCTGATCCTGACCCCCGCCTCCAGCATCCAAGCTCTGTTCAGATGGGATGTGGGACAGGGAAAACTCTTTTTGTCTGCACTTGTGGAACTCCTTGCCTCAGGAGAGCCATGGTGGAAAGGTCTTCTTTATTCCGATAGCCATTTGGCTGGCAAAACGGCTAAGATTGGGAAACAGAGAAACTGACAGGGGTGAAATGAGCAGACCTTTCGGTCGCAAGTCACAGCTGAAAAGTTCTCCAATGCCTCAAAAAATGGGGGGCTTCTCAGCACCCTTCTGCCTGAGACCCCTTTAACTGACCGTGCTGCAGTCAGTCGTCAGGAGCTGAATCGCATTTGGAATCTGAGCAGAGGAACAGGGAAGGAGCAGTTTGAATTTGATCAGAGATAAAAAGGCAGTGAAAAAAGAGAGTGAAAAAGACCTTTGACCTCCTTGGAAGAACCTGACTGTTCTAGGAAGCAATGATGAAGGCTCGCCAGCTACTCACTTTCAATAATACAGAATCTGACATTGCTGGGTCTTTTTTTTTTTTCAGAGGTCCAGTAGATGTGGAACATGATCATATATTATAAGTAAATGGAATAAATGGGCTTTTGTTGTTTCTGGCTGATAAAATCTTCACGAGTGAGGAACATCCAAAATGGAATAATGGACCAGCTTTCCATTGGGATCAGTTCAGATGAGATTTATTCAGCAAATTAAGAAATATATCACCCACACTGAAAGACTTTTGAGCAACTTGCCATGTGGATTGTAGGCTCTATCAGAGTCACTCTCTGCGTGGGGTTATCTATAGACACACAAACACCCCAACTCAGTTAAAACTATTAAGGCAACAATAGAATAACAATAGGTCCGTATAGTTAAAGCAATGGTTTTCCCAGTAGTGATGTATGGAAGTGAGAGCTGGACCATCAAGAAGGCTGATCGCCGAAGAATGGATGCTTTTGAATTATGGTGCTGGAGGAGACTCTTGAGAGTCCCATGGACTGCAAGGAGATCAAACCTATCCATTCTGAAGGAAATCAGCCCTGAGTGCTCACTGGAAGGACAGATCCCGAAACTGAGGCTCCAATACTTTGGCCACCTCATGAGAAGAGAAGACTCCCTGGAAAAGACCCTGATGTTGGGAAAGAATGAGGGCACAAGGAGAAGGGGACGGCAGAGGACGAGATGGTTGGACAGTGTTCTCGAAGCTACCAACATGAGTCTGACCAAACTGCGGGAGGCAGTGGAAGACAGGAGTGCCTAGCGTGCTCAGGTCCATGGGGTCACGAAGAGTCGGACATGACTAAATGACTAAACAACAACAACAACAACAACAACAACAACAACAACAGAAACTCTCAGAAAACTAAGACAAGTTATGTGGAATGCAAATTGCAATACAATGCAAAAATTAAAGGAAGCAATAAAATGCAATTGAAAATGATGCAGCGTCTAGCACAGTTCACTGCAATTGCTACCATAGGCGGGGGGGGGGGCAAATATTTGGTCCAAGGCCTTTGGTGATTTCTTAAGGACCTAAAAAAAGCCTGCCAGATCAGACCAGTGACCCATCTAGTTTTCATTGTAATTGTTTGTATGGTATATATATATAGTTTTAATTTGATCAATGCTTAATTTTTTTGGGGGGGGGAATTGTTTCTCTCCCCCCCCCCATGTTTTTAGATGTTCTTGCTTTTATCTGTAAGCTGCCTTGAGTTCCAGTCATGGGGAAAGGTATAGAAGAAATAAATTAATCGTCGCCATCATCATCATAATCAAGGACAAAATAGATCACTGGCTGTAAAAGTCGCCTCTCCCCCCCATCTTGCTCCACTACCAGATCATTGTTCAGACTGTTCAGTCACTGAAGAGCATCATTTGGCAGCCTGGGGGGGTCATTCCTCCAATAGACGAAAGCATGTGTTTTTAGGTGGCTGCCATCTAATTAATGAGAATCACAGGCCTTCCCGGCTCCACTCTTGGCACAATTGGGGGGAAAGTGAGAAGGGAGGGAGGGAGACACATATGTGTGTTTAGAGTGGATGGCAAGTTTGTAAACTCTCTCCTGCCTCCAACGTGCCCCATAATTAAAAACTGCTGGTAATTAGTCAGTCGTTAAGAATAGGGGCTGGCTGTTTTTTGTGCTACGGCAACACCAACCAATTTAATGTCTGTTCAGTGCTAATTTGGGTGTCTTCAGCTCTTTTAAGAATCCGGTTTGTTTGTTAAGCGGCACTCACAAAAGGGGCCTTTTAAACGCATTCATCGATTTTGCCAGTATACAAGGAGGCTGCATTGCCCAAATCAGCTGATGGGCTTTTTATATATTTTAAACCCTCTTAGGCTAAATAAAATAAAATAAACGTTAAGCTACAAAATTGCCGACTCGACAGCCTGGTGGAAGAGAGGGAGGGAGGGACAGAGGGAAGGGATTCCCCCCCCCATGTTTTGACAATTTCTAGGAAACTAAACCCTTGGGCATCAAAGAACAGTATGCACAAAATCTGCCAGCTTAACAGATGTGCTGTAGAAGGGGGCAGATGTTTGGTGGTTGGGGAGTTGCCCATGTATTTTCTAAATAGACAAGGATTACCACAGCCTATGGATATAATCCTTTAGTAACCTGAAATGTCAAAGACAATGCAAAAAAAAAACCCCAATAAAATAAATAAAATAAAATTGAAAATGTCTTAATGCGCTTATTACTAATAATTCGGCTAAACCCGTTTCCGAAGAATGAGTGGATTCCCCCCCCCTTTCCTTCCTTCTTAATACAATGAACAGTTTGTAATCTCACAGATAAGTCACTTCAAAGGCCTCCTTTCCCTGTGATTTAACTCCTATGTGTTTTCTTACCTGAATTGTATGACAAGAATGGAGGGTGTCAGGTGGAAGCCGGATTTGGGGTGGGATTCTCTCGCTCTCTCGCTCTCTCACACACCGCTCTCTCATGGGACCACAAGAGAGAAAGAGTTAATTTTGGCCCACCCCAGCTTTTGACTGGAACAAAGGGGCTTATTTTGAATCTTCCATGGGGCTGGTGGGCTCTCCCTTCCCCCTTTGGAAATGAGTCCCTAATGCCCCTAAATTATTTCTAAGCCTTCCCAAGCCCCCACTCTCCCTACCAGATTGTTGTTGTTGTTTCGTCGTTTAGTCGTGTCCGCCTCTTCGTGACCCCATGGACCAGAGCACGCCAGGCACTCCTGTCTTCCACTGCCTCCCGCAGTTTGGTCAGACTCATGTTGGTAGCTTCAAGAACACTGTCCAACCATCTCGTCCTCTGTCGTCCCCTTCTCCTTGTGCCCTCAATCTTTCCCAACACCAGGGTCTTTTCCAGGGAGTCTTCTCTTCTCATGAGGTGGCCAAAGTCTTGGAGCCTCAGCTTCAGGATCTGTCCTTCCAGTGAGCACTCAGGGCTGATTTCTTTAAGAATGGATAGGTTTGATCTTCTTGCAGTCCATGGGACTCTCAAGAGTCTCCTCTAGCACCATAATTCAAAAGCATCAATTCTTCGGCAATCTTCCTTCTTTATGGTCCAGCTCTCACTTCCATACATCACTACTGGAGATGTGTAATAGAATAACAGCAAGACAGAAGGAAGTGGAGGGAGGGGCAGGGGTCAACTCACATCCATCCTGTCCAGTTGGAAAACTTCCATCCATTTCAGTCTCTGGCCGGATGTTTAAGACCTGGGTGTTGCATATCAAAAGGAAGGGGACTTTGGGCCCAGGAGCAAAGTCTCCCCTTAGCTCTGCTTGACTTGGTGTCATTAGAATGATCCTGCCTGCTGGATCAGGCCAAAAGTGGACCATCTACTCCAGCATCCTGTTCTCACAGTAGCCAACCAGGTACCTGTGGGAAGCCAGTAAGCATAACATGAGCACTGGAGCATGGAGATGTATATGTATGGGATTGTTATTATCTCATTCATTCATTCATTTTGGGTGTATGGTGTGTCAGGGGAGAGGTAGTAGTACTTCTGTAAGGGGACACATCATGCTCCTTCTGGGGCATTTTGTCCACCTTTGGTCCCCATCCTGAACTCAGCTCTCACCTGTGGCTCCTAGGAGCTGTCAGCATGCGACAGCGGCCACACCCCGGGAAATGGCTACCAGGTGAAGGTAGCTGAAAGGTCTCAAACCCTCAATGAGTTAGGAACTTTCCATGCATGTGAAGATGGGCTCTAGTGGATTGAGCAGATGAGACCAAGAGTGGCTCCAGTGGTCAAGAAGGCGGTTTCTGCACATGCTGGGGTGGGGGGCAGATATGGCTGGTCAACCTGCGAAGGTAGCCCATCTAAGAGAGGAAAACCCTGATCCTAAACTTCTGCTACCTTCTGGCTAAACTCATTCATGAGAAAGGCTTCAGGAGTAAACCCTGAGGGACAATCTGTACCCATTGCTTTGTGGGACATCTTCAGGAGAAGAAAAGACTAAGGAGTAAACCCTGCACAAATCTGGAGTGGAGTCCCTAAGACGGTTAGAATCATAGAATCCTAGAGTTGGAAGAGACCACAAGGGCCATCCAGTCCAACCCCCTGCCAAGCAGGAAACACCATCAAAGCATTCCTGACAGGTGGCTGTCAAGCCTCTGCTTAAAGACCTCCAAAGAAGGAGACTCCACCACACTCCTTGGCAGCAAATTCCACTGTCAAACAGCTCTTACTGTCAGGAAGTTCTTCCTAATGTTTAGGTGGAATCTTCTTTCTTGTAGTTTGAATCCATTGCTCCGTGTCCGCTTCTCTGGAGCAGCAGAAAACAACCTTTCTCCCTCCTCTCTATGACATCCTTTTATATATTTGAACATGGCTATCATATCACCCCTTAACCTTCTCTTCTCCAGGCTAAACATACCCAGCTCCCTAAGCCGTTCCTCATAAGGCATCGTTTCCAGGCCTTTGACCATTTTGGTTGCCCTCCTCTGGACACGTTCCAGCTTGTCAGTATCCTTGTAGAATCATAGAATCATAGAGTTGGACGGCACCTTGTGCGCCTCCTTCCAGCGCCTCCTTCAGCCAAGCTGGAGCCAAAGTATTGCTCTGCTTGCCTTTGGACCTCATCAGGGAAGCTGGGAGGGGGGTCTTGTCAGGTGGGCAGCCCAGGACCTCCATACTCACTGCCCAGGCTCACGTCCTAGAGAGGTCACTTTGGTGCTGCAAACACAGCAAAAATAACCTGGGGGGGGGCAGCAGTTACAAGTTACCAGCCTCTGCAACCACAGGAGGCACTGTGATTCTCCAACGGTTTGACTTCATGGCCAGAGGTGCACGGCATTTTCTCTCGAGACAGATGGGTGCCAACAACAGCATATTTATATCCCTGTCTTTTTCCTTGACAGGCAGCTTGCAGAAAGCAGGAAAACCCCATTTCCAAGGCATTGGCTGTAACATAGCCTTCTGTAGAAAGGTAAGAGTCCTCCTCCCTATTGCTTAATAATAATAATAATAATAATAATAATAATAATAATAATAATATTTTAATCTCTGGGTGGCTTACAACAGAAAATTAAAATGCAGTAATCTATTAAACATTAAAAGCCTCCCTAAACAGGGCTACCTTCAGATGTCTTCTAAAAGTCTGGTAGTTGTTTTTCTCTTTGACATCTGGTGGGAGGGCATTCCACAGGGCAGGTGCCACTACCAAGAAGGCCCTCTGCCTGGTTCCCTGTAACTTTGCTTCTCGCAGTGAGGGAACCGGGCAGTGTCCGGGCAGAACAATGGGGGTGGAGACGCTTCTTCAGGTATACTGGACCGAGGCCGCTTAGGGCTTTAAAGGTCAGCACTGCCTATATCTCCATCTGGTTCTGCCCATCTCTGACATGTGGCCCCCAGAAAGTTGTCCACCAGGGAATGTGGCCTTTGGGTTGAAGAAACTGCCCTGCTCCTTCTGCAAGGTATGATTCTCAGCCCTATTGCCAGAGACCTTATCAGAGACCTTTCTTCCCAGCACAGAGGATGGGGAGCCAAGGAGAGCCCTCCAGAAGTTGTCCTGTGACAATTCCCACTGGGATGGGAGTTGGAGCCCCAGAGCTATTGGAGGGAATCGCCTGGGCCACCCCTGGCACAGAGCCCTGCAACGCAATAGAGCATCGGCGTCGGGTGTGTTGTGTTTAGATTTCAAGAGAAAAAAAATATGTTCTCATTCTGATCCTTGGATAATAAATACTTTGGGAGCATATGGCTGCTTCCAACTGTGTAGGAATCTATCAACACCCACTCCTCAGTGCTAGCCTGTCAAAAAGTGTTACTGTAGTGGGAGGTAGGGAACTGGTCCAGATTCTTGGCTGGGAATCCTCCTGGCTGTAACAGAGAAGTGAGCGAGGCTCCCAATTGCCATAGCAGAGGTAAGGAAGCCTTTCCAGCCCGAGGGGCCACATTTTCTTCCAAGCAACTTCCTGGGGGCCATACCTGGAGATGTCTGCTCCTGAGCTACAGCCCTTTTCCGAAGCTAGGTGTCAGGGGCGCTGGGCTGCATCCCCCATGTGGTCGTGCGAAATAAGAGTCCAATCCATCAAGCTTTTCAAGGCTTTAATCTAAGCTAATTGCTTTACAAGTGGAGCAGGCCGTAAACCTGCTCATCCGTCATCATCAGATTCCGAAACTGCTTTCCTTCTGTTTTCCCGCCAGGAAGCCCATCGGGGAAAGCGGAAGCACTTTGTCCTTCTCTTTTTCCGTTCCCCCTTTTCGTAACGAGGTCTCAGGCTGCTTGGCTGGAGCCTCTCCACCGCCCCTCCCTCTCCACTGCTTTGTCCCGAAGGGGAAGTGGATGAATCAGTCTGCAAGATCGAGGGCTGCTCCCGATAACTGCTTAACGCTGGACTGGAGAAGGGATACAGCCCCCTGACACTAGGCTTGTGTGAGGAGTGTCGCTGCATGGTGGACAAACTTCGTGGAGTGGCTTCACACCACACAGATCTTGCGGGTGGTCCATTGTACGCTGGTGGAACCGGTTATGTCACTCCTGGGAATTTGCTGCAGGAAATCCCCTGAGCGATGGCCTCATCCTAATACTATTAATTCATGTAGCACCATCCATGTGAAGGGCACTTTGAGGAATTCATGTTGAAAGGGCCTGTTGTTCATGCCAGGGGCTGAACTCTCTTTAACTCGCAGCGACCGGACTTTGTTCTGCACAGGCACTCTTTGAAGGAGCAAATTCCCCTGGTCTGTCAGAGCCAGATCTCGGCCCAGGATAGTGAGCTGTGATGGCTATGGGTTCCATGACTATCTTTCAGCCCCCTCTTTTTTCCCTGGCCTAAAACTGCCAGCTGTTGTTATCTTCTCAGATCTTTTAACCTGAGTGCTGCTCTGTGGTCCATCGCTGGAGGATACAGGATGCCTCCTTCCCTCTCCACTCTTGTAGCTGCTCCACTCTTGTCCCCAGCTTCAGGCCATATCTAAGTGACCATCACTCAAGAAGAAGAGGAGGAGGAGGAGGAGGAGGAAGAGGAGGAGGAGGAGTTTGGATTTGATATTGCGCTTTGCGTGTTTAGACCTTTTAAAGGTAAAGGTAAAGGGACCCCCGACCATTAGGTCCAGTCGCGGACGACTCTGGGGTTGCAGCGCTCATCTCGCTTTACTGGCCGAGGGAGCCGGCGTACAGCTTCCAGGTCATGTGGCCAGCATGACTAAGACGCTTCTGGCAAACCAGAGCAGCACACAGAAACGCCGTTTACCTTCCCGCCAGAGCGGTTCCTATTTATCTACTTGCACTTTGATGTGCTTTCGAACTGCTAGGTGGGCAGGAGCTGGGACCGAGCAACGGGAGCTCACCCCGTTGCAGGGATTCAAACCGCCGACCTTCTGATCAGCAAGTCCTAGGCTCTGTGGTTTAACCCACAGCACCACCTGGGTCCCCTTTACCTTTTACCCTAGACCTTTTACCCTCCCTGAAATAAGCTCACACGAGAGACAGATATTTGGTTTGGTTTTTGGCAGAATTTAGGCCACAACTTTATTGATTACAACCAAGTGAGTGGTTGCATAGGCTCTGGTTCGACTATCTCCCTGCACCCTTGCAGGCAGAACTGTCCCAGAGCCCCATTCGTAGGACAGCCAAGGATGAACACCAGGGACGGCTGCTGGTAGGATTACCATCCAGCCATCCTGATGTCCCCGGGACTCGGCCATAGGCTGTACGCTTTCGGGAACGACAAACCAATGAGTCCCTGGATTCCTGTACCATGATATCCTGCATTTGCATAGGCGTGGCCACGCACCGTGCCACGCCAATCACCTGAACCAGAGCCTATCCGCAACTTACAAGTTGTGACTAATTGCTACGCGGCAGGCGAAACCCAAATGGCAACAGCCAAATGGGGAAAATTCCTACCGTGCCCCTGTCCCAACGACAGATGACACATGACGGCATAGCAAGGTCAACTCAAGCCCTAAATATAGGGAGCGGTGGGTGGGTGTTCCGATGCGAAAGGCCCCAAAGAGGACGCTCAGTAGCCTCACATGGGCTTAAATAGGTCCAGCGTTGCTGCAATTTTATGATGCCCCATTGGTCAGATTCCTCCCCAGCAATGCAGGATCGACCTATCAGGGGTTGTGGCCTGTTTTCCAATTACCCCCACAACGCAGGGTCAGGTAGCCGGTTGCACCACAACACATGCCCTCTTTTTATGGAGGACCCGATTAATCACTCCCCTTCAGGAGTCTCAAAGCGGCTCACATTCTCCTTTCCCTTCCTCCCCCACAACAAACACTCTGTGAGGTGAGTGGGGCTGAGAGACTTCAGAGAAGTGGGACTAGCCCAAGGTCACCCAGCAGCTGCATGTGGAGGAGCGGAGATGCGAACCCAGTTCACCAGATTACGAGTCTACCGCTCTTAACCACTATACCACACTGACTCAGATCCTGCCCAGAGTTCTCCTTCACCCCTCCTACCTCAGCGACAACCCACACAGGGGGTTTCTACCAGTGGCATAGCGTGCGGGGTAGGGGGGCAGAGGGGCGGAAAATTGGGATGTATGTGTGGAAATTTCAAAAGAAAAATTAAACCACTTTGAGGGTTTGTTTTTTTTAAAAAAACAACCATCAAGAGGTGTACAAATTTCATGAAATAAATACAATAGTAAAATAAATGGCCCTTCCCCAGCTACCCTCTCCCTGCTGGGAAGACCCTTCCTCAGCAACATTGCTGAGAGCCAGTGTGGTGTAGTGGTTAAGAGTGGTAGACTCGTAATCTGGTGAACTGGGTTCGTGTCTCCTCTCCTCCACATTCAGCTGTTGGGTGACCTTGGGCTAGTCACACTTCTCTGAAGTCTCTCAGCCCCACTCACCTCACAGCGTGTTTGTTGTGGGGGAGGAAGGGAAAGGAAAATGTGAGCCGCTTTGAGATTCCTTCGGGTAGTGATAAAGCGGGATATCAAATCCAAACTCTTCTTCTTCTGCTGCTGCTGCCATCCAGCCTTGACAGGAACCACGGATTAGGGCAGTGGTGGCTAACCTTGACACTCCAGATGTTTTGGAACTATAACTCCCATCATCCCTAGCTAACAGGACCAGTGGTCAGGGATGATGGGAGTTGTAGTCCCAAAACATCTGGAGTGTCAAGGTTAGCCACCACTGGGTTAGGGGGTACAATACTTGCCTTGGCCTGGACGGTGGCAACCCATGCTATGCCACTGGTTTCTACTGTTGTGAGTACCCCAATTTCTGAGCAGCAACACACTCCAGGGGTCTCAGTGCTTACCCAGGGATTAGTGGAACGAGGGTCAGCAAAGACTGCGGTGTCTTTAGGCTATATGGTTTCATTTACACATCTATACAACCTGAGTATAAGATGGGAGGCATTTGCCACATTAACTCCCCAACAGATCTAGCTTCTACATTAGTGATCTGCTAGAAGCAGGCTGGAAGTGTGAGACACAGTGACATGTGCTGGAACCAAAACTGTAAGTAGTGTCTACCAGAAGGTAGGACCCGAACCAACAGATTCAAGTTACAAGAAAGGCGATTCCGACTAAAGATCAGGAAGAACTTTCTGATGGTAATATCTGTTTGACAGTGGAACTGACTCCCTAGGCAGGTGGTGGACTCTCCTTCCTCGGAGGTTTTTAAGCAGAGGTTTTTTTGGGGGGGGACCTGTCATGGATGCTTTGGTTGAGATTTCTGCATTGCAGGGGGTCGGACTGGATGACCCTTAGGGTACCTTCCAACTCTACAGTTCTATGATTGCTGAATATGCACACAAAGCTGACCGTGTGGAGGGAGAATAGAAGACGGAGGAGGCAGGGGTGATGGAAAGGCGTGTTCGAAACCCTGGGCAGGAGTACTCAGCACTGCAACACTTTGTTGCAGGTACTGTATCCTTCTGCGGATACAGTGGTACCTCTGGTTACATACTTAATTCGTTCCGGAGGTCCGTTCTTAACCTGAAAACGTTCTTAACCCTGAAGCACCACTTTAGCTAATGGGGCGTCCCCCTGACCCTGTGCCGCCGCTGCCCAATTTCTGTTCTCATCCTGAAGCAAAGTTCTTAACCTGGGTAATATTTCTGGGTTAGCAGAGTCTGTAACCTGAAGCGTCTGTAATCTGAAGTGTCTGTAACCCGAGGTACCACTGTACATGATTTCTCTCTCTCTCTCTCTCTCTCTCTCTCTCTCTCTCTCTCTCTCTCATACACACACACACACACACACACACACACACACACACACAAATAATGCTTCATGTAACTGGCAGTGTTAGCTCTAATACACAAACATTTCTGCCACAATAAATCTGCCAGTCTTTAATGTGTCACTGGAACTCTCTTGTTATTGCAGCCTGTTGCTCATTACCTTTTTAGACATCACATGAAATCATTAAGCCTCCCGCTTCAAAGGCTTTGTAACCGTTGCACCTAGATCGGGAGCGCGAGATAGTGCAAGTTCCACTGCCTCCAAGCCTCCGGAGAACAAAAGGGGGACTGATTCTGCATCCACCCTGCATCGATCCCCGGTCCTGAGGGCCTTTGAACTTCAAACTACCGGTAAGACTATTCAATTTCCACAGGGAAGTTTCCCAGTGTCTGGTTAATGGATGCACTTTGCTGAGGTGACACGCCGACTAATGTCTGATCCATTATGCAACTACTTTTGCATGTCATGGACAAAGTCACTCAGCTGAAGTGCTGTGTGTTATGTTTTGTTTAAATACTGCGTTTTGCACAATAGGCCCTCAAAGCATCAACGCAAAAGAAGGATGAATTGAATGTTCAATAAATACAGTCAAGCCATGTGGAATTTGCTGCCAAGGAGTGTGGTGGAGTCTGCTTCTTTGGAGGTCTTTAAGCAGAGGCTTGACAGCCACCTGTCAGGAATGCTTTGATGGTGTTTCCTGCTTGGCAGGGGGTTGGACTGGATGGCCCTTGTGGTCTCTTCCAACTCTATGATTCTATGATTCTATGATTCATTCAGGCAATATTAAACAGCACATTCCACAAGTGCCCGCCAATCACATATGTGAACTGTTTTCATGCTCTCGCTATGCTTTCCTTAGCATTCCACACTCTCGCTTAGAAGCCAGGTTAAACACACATTCCAGGAATAACACAGGTGGCATATATAACCTCCTCACCTGGCCAGGCTATTTGCTCTTTGCCCTTTCACCTCATTCCAACCATGTAGAACATTGCTGAAAATGGCTCCATTGCTCAGAATCCATTAGACTAAAGTATGTTTTTGTAACCGAATTAGCATTTTTAAGCCTGCCTGCACAAAGCTGCTGTATCTGTTTATCTTCAACAAGTATTCTGAGCGAGCAAATGTTATTTTCACGTTTTGCAAGATTGTTTGTGTGGTTATTGTTTTATGGAGCAGAAAAGGGGGAAATACCAGGAAAATCCAGTCTGCCTCAAAGCACCCTAGATTACTTACCGGTAAACTAAAAGGCTGCAAACGAGCCTATCTAAGCTTCCCTTTTAAGCACTCTGCTGAACACACAAACCTGAGGAAGGAAGGATAATATCTAATAAATATATCATCTCTTACCATCTATTCGCATCCCTACATTAACAAACCAGAGTCCCCATAACATTTGGGGGGGGGGGCGTGAAGCCATGACTGAAAGCTTCATTATAGTGCTTTCGGTGTGTGGTGTGGCCAATGGATTGTGACAGATCTCTCCATTGATACTTGCCACATACATTCGCACCTGCTCAGATGTCGGCTATGAGCCTTGGCAGCTACCCAATGAGGCCTTGGTGCCAGCCTTGCCCTGTCCCAGCAGTTCTGACAGTGCCCTCAGTCAGTCACCATGGCTGACTTACTTCATGGCTGCTAACCGCTCCAGCTTTGGGAAGGAAGATCCTAGACCCTTGTGCAAATTAATTGAAACAAACAATGTAGTTTATTGTACAAAACTCACATATACGTACATTAGTAAAGGATATGACCTCCACTCTTTTTAAGCAGCATTTGAACATGGTTTGGCATGGATTCTACTAGTTTAGAACAGTCACTGTTGATTTTTGGATCCTCATACCACACTTGAATCAGCGCCTGAATGGGCTTCTCCATAGTCATACAGTCTACAGCACGGAGGCGACTTTTGCATATAGCCCACAAATTCCGACTTTTGCATATAGCCCACAAATTCTCAATGGGACTTACGTCCAGGGAATTCCCTGGCCAATCAAGTACCTATATTTGCTGCTCTGTCATGAATTTCTTCGCCACTTTCGATGTGTGGCAGGGGGCTAGGTCTTGCTGCAATATCCCAGTACCATCAGGATACCTCTTTTCCAGCTCTGGAATAACTCTCTTTCGTAGAACCTCAATATATTGTGGCGAGCGCATCATTCCTTCTGTTGGCTGCAGGCTTCTTACACCATCAACTGACTTTTCGTGTTTGTTTTGAGTACAGGATTACGAGTGAGATAGAAAACACGCTTTGTTTCAACTAATTTGCACCAGGGTGTATGTAATAAAGGCAATCTGATCTCCTGCCAGCGTCCAAACCAAGGTCCCGAGGGCAGGCCCAGTTGCCTTTCCCCCACCTGCCTCCCAGCCCGCGCCAAAGTGGGTAGCTAACAAGGTGCTTTCAGGAGAGATCGTGCTGCTCAGCTTCTTCTGCCGCCGGCCGGCGCTGCAAGGAGGCTGTGGCTTTGACAAAGCCTTGCTCTAATCTGCTTTGGCAAAGAGCGACGTCAGAGCTGGGGAATATCACAAAAGGGGGGACGCCAGCAATTAATGCGGGGGGGGGGGGGAGAAACATTTCCCTGCTGCGTTCCAGGAGGAAGGGGAATTGCAACTGAAAAGCGTGCAGCGGAGGAGATGCAGCCTGGGAGGCAAATGGCAGAGGGGAAGGACAGGGAGGGAGGGAGGGAAGCAGTCCGGATGGGGAATCAGAGGCAGAAGGTGGCAGGGATTGTGGATTGTACCACCCTCCGAGTGGAGGTAGGGGTGTGAGGTTTTTGAAGGCATTGGGGAGGCCTCCCTGGCTGTCAGTATTTTGCAAGAGGGATTCAAGCACATAGGAGAGCCAGTTACAGGTAGGTAGCCGTGTTGGTCTGCCGTAGTCAAAACAAAAAATAAAAATAAAACATTAAAAAATAAAACAAAGCACCTTAGAGACCAACTAAGTTTGTTCTTGGTATGAGCTTTCGTGTGCATGCACACTTCTTCAGATACACTGAAACAGAAGTCACCAGACCCTTATATATACAGTGGTGAGAGGGTAGGAGGGGTATTACTCAGAAGGGTGGTGGGAATGGGTGATAGGCTGATAGCTGTGGTAAACCTGTTGACGACTAAACAAAATAAAATAAAAAAATTCCTTCCAGTAGCACCTTAGAGACCAACTAAGTTTGTTCTTGGTATGAGCTTTCGTGTGCATGCACACTTCTTCAGATACCTGTGCATGCACACGAAGAAGTGTGCATGCACACGAAAGCTCATACCAAGAACAAACTTAGTTGGTCTCTAAGGTGCTACTGGAAGGAATTTTTTTATTTTATTTTGTTTTGACTATGACAGACCAACACGGCTATCTACCTTTAACTGTTGACGACTGTTAACGACTGCAATTAGTCTTACAGGAAAAAGCAAGGGGTGAGAAGGTTAAAAATAGCTTTGTCATGCATAATGAGATAAGAATCCAATGTCTTTGTTCAGACCAGGTCTCTCCATGGTTTTAAGTTTGGTAATGAGTAGCAATTCAGCAACTTTTCTTTCCAGTCTATTTCTGAAATTCCTTTGCAGTAGGACAGCTAACAGTCAGAGTGACATAGCTGTTAGATTGCTGGACTAAGACCTGGAAGATCAGGGTTCAAATCCTGCCCACTTGACTGTGAAGCTCACTTGGGCCTGTCACTCACTCTCAGTTTAAGCTACCTGAAAGACCTACATTGGCTCCCAGTATGTTTCTGAGCACAAATCAAAGTGTTGCTGCTGACCTTTAAAGCCCTAAACAGCCTCGGCTGAGTGTATCTGAAGGAGCATCTCCACCCCCATAGTACAGCCCGGACAATGAGGTCCAGCTCCAAGGGCCTTCTGGCAGTTCCCTCACTGCGAGAAGCAAAGCTACAGGGAACCAGGCAGAGGGCCTTCTCAGTAGTGGCACCCACCCTGTAGAATGCCCTCCCATCCGATGTCAAGGAAACAAACAACTACAGTGGTACCTCGGGTTAAGTACTTAATTTGTTCCGGAGGTCCCTTCTTAACCTGAAACTGTTCTTAACCTGAAGCACCACTTTAGCTAATGGGACCTCCTGCTGCCGCTGCGCCGCCAGAGCACGATTTCTGTTCTTAGCGGAGTTCTTAACCTGAAGCATACTTAACCTGAAGCGTACTTAACGCGAGGTACCACTGTATCTGACTTTTAGAAGACATCTGAAGGCAGCCCTGTTTAGGGAAGTTTTTAACGTTCAATGTTTTGTCGTGTTTTTAATATTCTGTTGGCAGCCACCCACAGTGGCTGGGGAAACCCAGTCAGATGTGTGGGGTATAAATAGTATATTATAAATAGTATATTATCCAGTGCCGAGGGCCTTCTGGCGGTTCCCTCACTGTGAAAAGCAAAGCTACAGGGAACCAGGCAGAGGGCCTTCTCAGTAGTGGCGCCCGCCCTGTGGAACGCCCTCCCTTCAGAGGTCAAAGCGATCAACAACTACAAGCCATTTAGAAAATACCTGAAGGTAGCCCTGTTTAGGGAAGTTTTTAATCTGTGACAGTTTAGTGTATTTTAATATTTGCTGGATGCTGCCCAGAGTGGCTGGGGAGACCCAGCCAGATGGGCGGGGTACAAATAATATATTATTATTATTATTATTATTATTATTATTATTATTATTAAGGGCAACGGACCCTGGCTTTTTAGGACTTCCGGTTACGTTGCCACCCGCAACCTTCGGTAACCTAACCACCAACCCCACGGAGTTGCCTTCTAAGTGGATGAGGCCCTTGCTATCGCTACTCTGAATGTGCTAGAGCAGGCATGTCCAACAGGTAGATCGTGATCTACCGGTAGATCACTGGATGTCTGTGGTAGATCAGTGGCTCCCTCCAAAGAAGCTAAAAAACTTTGGATCCCGTAAAAAAAGCTCAACATCTTTGCCCCACACCCCTAAAATGACCTGAACCACCAAAAACAGGGCTTTCCTTCCTAAAAAAAAGCTCAACATCGCTTTCCTCTTCCCTAAAGAAGCTCAACAACTTTTACGTGAACCCCCCCAAACAGGGCTTTCCTTCCTAAAAAAAGTTCAACAACTTTGACCTGAACCCCCCAAAAGGGGGTAGATCACTGCCAGTTTTTAACTCTGTGAGTAGATCACAGTCTCTTGGAAGTTGACCACCCATGTGCTAGAGATATAGAGAAGAACCCCACCGTGCATGGTAGACCAGCCCGCGGTCTCGCCGTCCAAAATCCACTCTAGGGGGAGGGAATGAACGAAATGTACAGTTGACAATGTCTACATTTTTATTTGTTTTATTTTATAAGAAGAAGCGAACAAAACTGGGTTTCTTTTTTCTTTTTTTCCAAATGCTGATGAGATGGCTTTTGAACTCGACGCTACTCTTCCTTCTCTCCCCAGGCGCTCAGGATTTCTACTGTTATCACCAGTGATACTTAGAGGGCGGAGGTGGGGGCGGAGGAGGCGGAGGAGGTGGGGGCGGCGGGGGTGGAGGAGGTTGCCATTTACGATGAGGAGGTGGAGGAGGTGGGGGAGGAGGTGGGGGAGGTGGAGGTGGGGGAGGTGGAGGTGGAGGAGGTGGAGGTGGGGGCGGGTGCCATTTAGGAAGAAAACGTGGAGGAGGTGGAGGAGGAGGAGGGGGTGGCGGCTGCCATTTGCGGTGAGGTGGTGGCGGTGGGGGACGAGGAGGTGGGGGTGGGGGAGGAGGAGGAGGAGGTGGCGGAGGTGGCGGGTGATATTTTGGAGGTGGTGGGTGATATTTTGGAGGTGGCGGGGGTGGGGGTGGGGGTGGAGGAGGAGGAGGTGGTGGGGGTGGTGGGGGTGGTGGGTGCCATTTAGGAGGAGATGGCTGGTGCCATTTAGGAGGAGGTGGTGGAGGTGGTGGCGGCGGCGGAGGTGGCGGTGGTGGCGGCGGTGGTGGCGGTGGCGGCGGTGGCGGCGGTGGTGGTGGTGGAAGACAGCAGATGTTCGACGTGTGTGCGCATGCGCAGTTTGATGTAGGAATCCAGCCGTACGGGCAGCTCTTGCGGCATTCTCCGTAACAGCGTTGGTTGCAGTGCCGTTTGATGCCTGCCGAAGAGGGAGCCCAGAGTTAGTTGAGAGAGAAAAACATGTCAGATGGTATATTACGCCAGTCAAAATGGTAAAAATGTACAAAACTGGGACAAGTACATTTTGGAAGTGTAAAGAAAAAGAAGGGACCTTTCACCAGATGTGGTGGGAATGCAAAGAGGTAAAAAAAATACTGGGAAATGATTTATAATGAACTGAAGAAAATGTTTAAAATGACTTCTGTTAAAGGACCAGAAGCATTTTTATTAGGGATTTTAGGACAAGATATTCTGAAGACATTAAAGAATTTATTTATGTACGCCCCAACCTTGGCAAGAGTTTTGATAGCGCAATGATGGAAGAAAGAAGAATTACCAACAAAGGAACAATGGCAAGAAAAACTGATGAGTCATGCGGAAATGGCAAAATTAACAAACAAATTGAGTGAAAAGGACAATCAGGGCTTTAAAGAAGACTGGAATCCAATTACAAATTGCTTGGAAAAACAACAAACAGACTTAGATTCATTGGCAGGATTTGAATAAACATACACAAATTTTATTAATAATTAAGACCTGGAATAATATGAAAACAATACTTTAAATGGACAATATGCAGGAAAAAATATTGAACTAATAAAGCAGTTATGGAAGCTGAGGGAAGTCCTGGGGGGAGGGGAGGAGGGGGAAAAGGGGGGGGAATGGTATGAGATTGTATTTTTTGATATTTTGTGTGGAATTTAAAATCTCTCAATAAAAAATATTTTAAAAAACAAAAAACCATTAGCATATGGTTCAAGATTCTCTTTGAGAGAGAGAGAGAGAGAGAGAGAGAGAGATGTCCAGCGTATCTATTTTACCTGGTCAATGAGGGGGAAGGGCCTCTGTTGTCCCAGGGCAGATGGGAGACTCACAGGTGTGGGTCTCCCCCAGGAACCCCCTCTTTGGACCAAATCCTTGCCGGCCACCACTTGGGGGGTGGTGGCAGCCTCTCAAGACCTTACACTGCAGCCCCTCTGCAAAACGCCTCGGGCTCCAAGCAGGTCTGAGGTCCCCTATGAGCAGTGTCAGATTACCAAATAGGCCTGCGGGCCCCATGCCTTTTAGGGGACCTGGGACAACAGATCAAAATGAGAGTCTCCACCCCCATCGTTCAGCCCGGACACTGAGGTCCAGCGCCCAGGGCCTTCTGGCAGTTCCCTTGCTGCAGAAAGCCAAGTTACAGGGAACCAGGCAGAGGGCCTTCTCGGTAGTGGCACCCTCCCTGTGGAACGCCCTCCCATCAGATGTCAAAGCAACAAACAGCTATCTGACTTTTAGAAGACATCTGAAGGCAGCCCTGTTTAGGGAAGTTTTTAATGTGTGACATTTTAATGTATTTTTAATCTTTGTTGGAAGCTGCCCAGAGTGGCTGGGGAGACCCGGCCAGATGGGCGGAGTACAAATAAATAATAATAATAATAATAATAATAATAATAATAATAATAATAATAATAAATTATATTGATTTGATCTTGAAAGAAAATTACAATGAAGCTTTCTTGGTTCCAAGGACTGACACTTGGCAGACCGATATGTCACATTTTGTGGGGTCCTAAAATAATGTTTTGCTTTTGTTTGGGTTTTGTTTGGTTTGGTTTTGGTTTTTAAATCACTCCAAAGTTAATTTCAAAGGCAATATTCCATGTATAAGGTGCCCTCATGTATAAGACGACCCCCCTTTTTTTTAAACTCAAAATTAAGAAATCAATATTTTAAACATCGAACAGAACCTCTTTGAGCTTTTTTTGCAGAGGTTGCCCAAAGTTCGGGTTGCCATATTTCAAGAACCCGAACCCGAGCCCAGGCCAGGGTCTCCCACATCAAAGCCAGAGCCTGAACCCCTGTCCATTAACCATCTGTCTATAAGACAACCCTCAAATTTTTTACTAATTTATTTTAGCAAAAAACGTAGTCTTATACACGGAAAAATCTGCTTGAAACTCATGTAATATATACTCAATGTTCCCTGAGACAGAAGGGTGGATTGTTAAGCTCATTAGATACATCATTTAAAGTCCCAAGACATGCAGCCTGATGAGGTATATACATAATGTTCCAGCTACCTATTGGCTAGCGCTTGTGATGCTACCAGTAACATACAGCTCTCTTCCTTTTGCCCAGTCTGAGCAATCCCTTTCCCCGTGTCAATCATTGGGGTGGGAAATGGGAGCAAAGAAGCACAGGTATACTCAGTGCAATGCTACCCACACTCGACTCAGGATGGGGAGAAACCTGATCTTGTTCCCTATCTATTGAGAAGTGAGCTAATTCTCACTTCACAAACAAAAACAAAGCTATCCTTCGGAATTCACATGTCTCTTAATTTCTCCAAATGATGTGCCCAAAAATGCTTACATTAGAGGAAAGTGTGCCTAAAAATCCTTAAATTATTTTATTTTTAAACATACAAAATTTGTTGTATTAAGGAAAACTACTTGCAAAAAAATGTGTACAGTATAATAAATATGGCATACCTAAAATGGCCCATGGTCACCCAGTGAGCTTCATGGCTGAATGGGAATTTGAAGCCAGCTCTCCTAAGTCCTAGTCCATCACTCTTAACAACCACATCTCATGAAAAGGCTTCATGAGAATTTTATTATATTTTTTTAAAACCCACAGGTTGCTGTAGAAATGTGCAGAATTTAAGGTTGTTTTTTTGGGGGGGGGGATAGAAATGGAGAACAACTGAAATCGACAGGTTCTTCCATCCCTACTCTCAACTCAAGACCTTGCTCCCATTTTCTTCCTCATCTCTCTGTTTTGTTATGACTGTCCTCCCCACAGCACTGACAAAGAGAATATACCAAGAGAATGTTTAGGGAGGCTTTTAATGTTTAATAGATTGTTGTATTTTAATGTTCTGTTGAAAGCCGCCCAGAGTGGCTGGGGAAACCCAGCCAGATGGGTGGGGTATAAATAATAAATTATTATTATTATTATTATTATTATTATTATTATTATTATTATTACCATCAGTGGCTCTTCCACAGCACCAGAGGCACTGAGGGGGTAGCAAGACAACTCATCTCAAGCTCACAGCAATTGTATCTCCCCTTCTACAGAGGTCACCAGCAGGTACATGAGAACATAACAAGTCAAAAGCCCATCTAGTCTAGTATCCTGTCCTCACAGTGGCCAACCAGGTGCTCCAATGGAGCGCATGCAAGCAGAGCATGGGCACAACAGCATGCTGCCCACTTGCATTTCCCAGCGGTTGGCATTCAGAGTCCCTTTGACCCAATGGCTATCAGCTATTGATAGCTTCATCCTCCACCAATTTGTCTAAACCCCTTAACTAAGGAAGACGTCCTTAGTTCCATTGCTTAAGGTAGAACCCAACCTTCAGGGGGGAAGGGATCTCAGCAGCTATCTAATGCAGCCCATCTCTCCCACTCCAAAAAAAAAAAAAAAAAAAAAAAAGCACTTCAGGAATCCCAATGCCATTACCTTCAGAGGCTACGACGAAGAGGAGCCCCACAAGGGCAAGAAAGATGGCCTTCATGGTGGAGGCCTGGCTTGGATCTCACTCTTGGAGTCCCAATGTCAGACGATCCGATGATGGAGAAGCTCTCTCGGAAGATCGGATGGAGAGCAGGGTCTGGAGCCTTGGTATTTATGGAGGAAGCGATGAATCGAGGAGGAGGAGCTTGGAGGAGTGGGCCTCAGAGGCATTGTTCCTTTGGAACACTGTCGAGCCATCCTGACCCAGAGAGGAACCTCATGGACAGTTCTACCTTCCATGGATGTTATCTGTGGGTGCAGGAAGAATGGACGGCTGCTACCATTTCTTACCAAGTGGAGTCAGTTTGGCGCTCAGTGCCGGAACTTGCTGCCGTATCCAGCTCTGAGGACTCCAAGTGGTGAAGGGCATAAGCACGGCCTTAACCACCCCGCAAGATCAAAAACGCCAAGTGCTCGTCAAAAGAGAACAATGGGAGGGAAAGATGGAGATCAAGATTAAGCTCTTTGAAGAAGATCAAGGAGCCAGAAAGACCCGGACATTTTTTCCCCTTTAACATGAAATGAAAGATGGGGGTGTCAGAGCATCACCCAGAATGCTTTGCCTTAACGCTGAGTAGCCATCGAAAACTCAATCAGAAAGAGAACCTGGAATAGAATGAAAGAGAAGTTCAAAATCTGGCCATTTGTGAGTTTTCGAAACTTAAAAACCAGCTTCTTGATTTTTCAGCAGGCTAAATCATTACTCTAATAAGTTCCAAGACAATTCACCCTAAGAGTCAGGCAATTGGTCACTGCATGTGCAAGGAAGCATTGTTTCTCAAAGGTCAGCTCTCACCCCATGAACTGTGGCAACCGCCTTTTGAAACTGAGGTAAAAGGTAAAGGGACCCCTGACCATTAGGTCCAGTCGTGACCGACTCTGGGGTTGCGGCGCTCATCTCGCTTTATTGGCTGAGGGAGCCGACGTACAGCTTCCAGGTCATGTGGCCAGCATGACTAAGCCACTTCTGGTGAACCAGAGCAGCGCACGGAAACGCCGTTTACCTTCCCGCCGGAGCGGTACCTATTTATCTACTTGCACTGGTGTGCTTTCGAACTGCTAGGTTGGCAGGAGCAGGGACCAAGCAACGGTAGCTCACCCCGTCGTGGGGATTCAAACCGCTGACCTTCTGATCGGCAAGCCCTAGGCTCTGTGGTTTAACCCACAGCGCCACCCGCATCCCCATTGAAACTGAGGAGTGGTCTTCAAAATCCGCTCGTGATATGGTGTGGGTAGGGTGGCTATTCCCACTAGCCAAATTTTTCTGCACATCGAAAGGGTTGTCGCCATCATTGGTGTCATCATCATCAGGGAAAGGAGAGGGGTAAAATGTTGGGGGAAGTCAAGCAGGGGGAAGCCAGTTGTGGAGGGTGGGTGGGTGAGATGAGAATCTGGAAAGATAACTGAATAACGAAAAGAAGAGAACAGCTAGACAGGGCATCCGAGAGATCAGCTGTATAGCTCAGAGGCAGAGCAAACACTTTGTACACAGAAGAGACACACAACCAGTTCATTCCTTGGCATCTCCAAGTAGGACTGGAAGGGAACCCTTTCTAAAAGTCCTGGAGAGCTGCTGCCAGTCAGTGTAAACAATACTAGATCTGATAGATCTATGGTTGGACTCAGTATACGGCAGCTCCCTTTGTTTTTCAGGAAACCAGTACCTTTGGTCATAGCCGGTGTAGGGTTCTGGTTAGTATGCCAGACTAGGACAAGGGAGGCCAGGGTTCAAAGCTCACTGAGTGACATTGTGCCAGTCACTGCCTCTCAGCCTAACCTACCTCACAGGGTTGTTGTGGAGATGAAATGTTGGAGGAGAGCCATATACGTCACCTTGAGCTCCTTGGAGAAGAAGTTGGGATATGTGATATAGAAAAAAATAGGGGTGGTTGGCTTTTGCTGCCCAACTCCACAAGGAACTGAGTCCCCTAAGTTCATGATCAGTCAGAGATGAATGGATGGAGGCAGGATGCAGTGAAAGCATGGCAGATCTTTATTTTTCTGTTGCAACAGAGTTCCCTCCCCTCCTTGCAAGGAGGCAAAAGAAACCCCGAACCTCGAAGAAACATCTCTTTTAAGGGTTTGCATTTTGGCGTGGAGAAGAAGGACATCCCCTCTACAAACAGCCAGAAATTACATCACACATAAGGTGGGGTTGCTGTGCCTCAGGCAGGCCAAGGTGTGATATTCCTGAGGATTTAGCAAGTTTTGCATAGTTCCAGACACAGTTTGCACAAAACATTAGCATTTGATAAGACAATCAGGATGCCTGTCAGTCATCCCTCAATGCAGAGCATCTGGGCAAATAATGACAATTAATACCAAGGAGGTTCATAGATATAGGAGAGGAATCCCTTCAGGAACTTCTCCTGATTGCTATCTGCCTACCTGTTCTCAGGTAAGGGGGATTAAGGAGGCAGAGGAAATATTGAGGGTCTTTTGGAGAGCTTTTGGATTGCTCTCCTGTACTATTTTAGACACGTGGTTTATACACTTACGTATGTGTGTTTACCTTGTGCAATTATCAACATTTATTCTATATTTGAGACCATAGAATTCCTATAACATATAAATGTAATGAATATCCTTCTGGGTCATTTATCCCAAAATAGGCACAGTGTTATGGTGCCTCCAGATCTTTCTGTTTAGGCCAGGATTGAAGGACTGGATCTAACCGGAGGGCTGGATCCTAACCTCCCACCGCCCTTGTGAACCACCTTAACAGCTGTGTGGGGCTATTTCAGGAGGGGCAAAAGGTAAGCTTCATCCCTTTCCCATCCAACCTCGGAGGCCGTCCCCTGTTGGGCAAAAGGTGATAGACTGCCTGAGACCCAGAAGAGATGTATGCCCAAGTCCTGAGCTGAACTGGGCAGTTCTTCTGATTCAGAAGCTTCAGGGCTTGTCTGAAGCTTAGTGGTGTCCCTTCAAGTCACCCCCAAATGGATTCAGGGCAATTTGGTGACTGTTTAGGCAATGTGTCTGTGGAAACTGTTTCTCCCCAAGCTTGCCATATAGAGGGAATATATATTTCTTTTGCTGTCACCTTGCTCTTGCAAGTTCTGTGCTCTTTTCTAGTTCTGCTAAGGGTGCTTGTTTGGAAAATGCTGGGTGTTCAAGTTCTCCCACCTGGTGTGTTAAACATAGAATCACAGAATTGTAGAGTTGGAAGGGACTCCAATGATACACGCCATGGAGAAAGTTGAGAGTGGGAAGTTTTTCGCCCTCCCTCGTAACACTAGAATTTGTGGAACTCCAACAAAGCTGAATGTTGGAAGATTCGGGATAGATAAAAGGTAACCGTTCTTCACACAGTGCACAGTCAAACTATGGAACTTGCTCCCCCAGGAAGCAGTGATGGCCACCAACTTGGATGGCTTTGAAAGAGGATTGGACCAATTCTTGGGGGATAAGACTAACAATGGGACGCGGGTGGCGCTGTGGGTTAAACCACAGAGCCTAGGGCTTGCCGATCAGAAGGTCGGAATCCCTGCGACGGGGTGAGCTCCCGTTGCTCGGTCCCTGCTCCTGCCCACCTAGCAGTTCAAAAGCATGTCAAAGTGCAAGTAGATAAATAGGTGGGAAGGTAAACGGCATTTCCGTGCGCTGCTCTGGTTCGCCAGAAGCGGCTTAGTCCTGCTGGCCACATGACCCGGAAGCTGTACGCCAGCTCCCTCGGCTAATAAAGCGAGATGAGCGCCGCAACCCCAGAGTCGGACACGACTGGACCTAGTGGTCAGGGGTCCCTTTACCTTTAAGACTAACAATGGGATGCGGGTGGCGCTGTGGGTTAAACCACAGAGCCTAGGGCTTGCCAATCAGAAGGTCGGCTGTTCGAATCCCCGCGACGGGGTGAGCTCCCGTTGCTCGGTCCCCACTCCTGCCAACCTACCGGTAGCAGTTCGAAAGCACATCAAAGTACAAGTAGATAAATAGGTACCGCTCCGGCGGGAAGGTAAACGGCGTTTCCGTGTGCTGCTCTGGTTCGCCAGAAGCGGCTTAGTCATGCTGGCCACATGACCTGGAAGCTGTTCGCCGGCTCTCTTGGCCAATAATGGAGATGAGTGCCGCAACCCCAGAGTCGGTCACGACAGGACCTAATGGTCAGGGGTCCCTTTACCTTTTAAGACTAACAATGGCTGCTAGCCATGATGGCTGTGCTTTGCCTCCTTGTATGGGGGCACCAATAGTTCTGGATGCCAGTTGCTGGAAAGCACAGGAGGGGAGAGGACCTCTGTGCTCAAAACCTGCTTGTGGGTTTCCTACAGGCATTGGCTTGGCTACTGTGAGAACAGGATGCTGGACCGGATGGATGATTGGCCTGATCTGATCCAGCAGGCTCTTATATTCTTATGTTTAATACAAGTAGGGAGAGCACAGTTGCACTAAGATCTTGTTTGCGGACTTCACAGAGGTATCTGGTTGGCCAATGTGGAAAACAGGGTGCTTTTGGTCTGATTTAGCAGGCTATTCTTATGTTCTTATAGGCCAATGATGGAGAACCCTTTTTAGCCTTCAAGGGCAATCGTCCGAGGGCCCACATGTATGTTTTAAAGTATGGCTTTTCTTGACTTTGCTGTTTTATTTTTTGCAATCAAGTGGTGTATCGGTTTCATGAAATAAATACCAGCGGCAAAAATGAGTGGAACAAATGGTGTGGTTCCTACCTTTTATAAAGGAGGTTCCATTCCATCCATGAAAACGCAAGAGATTTCTACACACAGATGCCAAATACACACCTCTCCATCCATCGTCCATATAGGCAAGGAAGAGGAATAATCACAGTTTAAGCTTGTCTTGGAGCAAAAGCATTCAAGAAGCAGGCGTGCTGAGGAGTGTGGCCTGCAAAGTCCCCCAAGGGCCCCATAGAGAGAGCTGCTTTAGGCCCCTGGGTTTGAGGTTCCTCACCCATGCCACAGGCCTTTGGTCTGAGAGCCAGTGTGGTGTAGTGGTTAAGAGCAGTGGACTCGTAATCTGGTGAACCGGGTTCGATTCCCTGCTCCTCCACATGCAGCTGCTGGGTGACCTTGGGCTAGTCACACTTCTTTGAAGTCTCTCAGCCTCAGGAGGGGAAAGGAGAATGTGAGCCGCTTTGAGACTCCTTCGGGTAGTGATAAAGCAGGATATCAAATCCAAACTCCTCCTCCTCCTCTTCTTCTTCTTCTTCTTCTTCTTCTTCTTCTTCTTCTTCTTCTCTTCTTACAAAGCTGCAGGTGTTTATGGCGGGAGCCTGGACAATGAGAAAAGAGATCCCTGAAAGGGTATGCTGACCTGTAGTGGCATTCCAACAGAACAATGGCTCTGGCCATCTGGGGAGGAATGCAAAAGTGAGGTTAGCCCTGAGTCAGAGCCATGAATGAATCCATACATCAACACTATGAGAGACCTTCCAAGTGCCCCTACTTTCCAGGTACAGTCCCGGAGTTACAGAAGCCACCCCGGTTTCTGATTTGATCCCGGAATGTCCCAATTTTCCTTAGGACGTCACTATTTTCATCGGAGAAATGTTGGAGGGTGTGGTAGGATGTCCTTATTTTCATCAGAGAAATGTTGGAGGGTGTGGAGTTATGTGACCCCACTAGTCAAGGAGATAAGTAACTATACAACCTTTAGAAGACATCCGAAGGCAGCCCTGTATAGGGAAGTTTCTTAATGTTTAATGTTTTATTATATTTTTATATATGTTGGAAGCTGCCCAGAGTAGCTGGGGCAACCCAGTAAGATGGGTGGAGTATAAATAACATTATTATTATTATTATTATTATTATTATTATTATTATTATTATTACTATTACTACTACTACTACTACTACTACTGAATAGGACAGTGATGGCTAACCTTGACACTCCAGATGTTTTGGGACTACAACTCCCATCATCCCTGACCACTGGTCCTGTTAGCTAGGGATGATGGGAGTTGTAGTTCCAAAACATCTGGAGTGTCAAAGTTAGCCATCACTGGAATAGGATGTCCCTATTTTCATCTGAGAAATGTTGGAGGGTATGCTCTAAGAGATCCAACAAAGGTGTCCCACATCTCAAAAATGAATACAAATGAATTATTTGTATGGAATCCTTGTGGGCAAGTGGTATTGAGGTGGGCAGTAATTTGTATCGTCTGCTCTTATAAGGTTATGGAGGAGCACGAAATGCTGGGGAGAGGGGGGAGTTAGTGAAAAGAAGCTGAAGACAGTCCCAAATAAGAAAAGGAGGAGAAGGAAGAGGATGAGCAGAGACATCAAAAAGGAGATGGGAAAGGCTATTGATGTGAGAAGCAAGGAGACTATCAATGGCAACCGGCCACCATGGCTATGCTCTCTGCCTCCTCCATGGTTTACACCAGTTGATGTAAACCATGGGAAAAAGATAATGCGCTTGTGCTCAGGTCCTGCTTGTGGGCTTCCCATCTGCTTAGCCACTGTGAGGACAGGATGCTGGACTAGATGGGCCACTGTCCTGACCCAGCAGGGTTCTTCTTATGCAAGCTGACATGGGTGAACAGAACAGAAAGGAACTTTACGACAAACAGCTGAGACTGTGACAAACAGCTGAGACTGTTGCCACATAGCCAAGAGTGGCTTGAGGCTGGGTTCAGCTTTTACCATATATATTATATTATATTATATTATATTATATTATATTATATTATATTATATTATTAAACTCTGCTTTCTTTCTGGTTGTGTTTATAGATGACGAACCACTTAAAGTCTGTGGGGCTATGGTTAGCCTCTATGAAATGTGCGGTCAGCGGAGCTTCGATAATCTGGTTGGCTATCCGACTTTTATGTTCCATTATCCTGGTTTTAACCATTCTTAGCCTATGTCAGGCAAAAGATTCCTGCATCGCAGAGGGGTTGGACCAGATGAGTCTTGTGGTCCCTTCCAACTCTACAATTCTATGATATGATGATATGATATGAATCATAGAATCATAGAATAGAATCGTAGAATCATAGAATCATAGAGTTGGAAGAGACCACAAGGGCCATCCAGTCCAACCCCCTGCCAAGCAGGAAACACCATCAAAGCATTCCTGACAGGTGGCTGTCAAGCCTCTGCTTAAAGACCTCCACCACACTCCTTGGCAGCAAATTTCACTGTCGAACAGCTCTTACTGTCAGGAAGTTCTTTCTAATGTTTAGGTAGAATCTTCTTTCTTGTAGTTTGAATCCATTGCTCCGAGTCCGCTTCTCTGGAGCAGCAGAAAACAACCTTTCTCCCTCCTCTATATGACATCCTTTTATATATTTGAACATGGCTATCATATCACCCCTTAACCTTCTCTTCTCCAGGCTAAACATACACAGCTCCCTAAGCCGTTCCTCATAAGGCATCGTTTCCAGGCCCTTGACCATTTTGGTTGCCCTCCTCTGGACACGTTCCAGCTTGTCAGTATCCTTTTTGAACTGTGGTGCCCAGAACTGGACACAGTATTCCAGGTGAGGTCTGACCAGAGCGGAATACAGTGGTACTATTACTTCCGTTGATCTAGATGCTATACTCCTATTGATGCAGCCCAGAATTGCATTGGCTTTTTTAGCTGCTGCATCACACTGTTGGCTCATGTCAAGTTTGTGGTCTACCAAGACTCCTAGATCCTGGTCAATTATAATGTTATAGATGTGCTATGAACATGTGACACCAGATGGTGCTGTAGAGCTAAAATCCAAAGTGAATGATAAATTGCTTTGGGAGCTTTTATAATGTTCTTTTTTATAGCGTTTTAAATATCAGTATAGATCCAGCCCAGATTTCAAATCCCCATTCGGCCATGAAACTCACTGGGTGTAACCCTAGGCCACTAACAGCTTCTCAGCCTGGCCTACCTCACAGGATTGTTGTGGGGATTAAATGAGGAGGGGGAGAACCCCATGCACCAATTGGAGCTCCTTAGAGCAAAAAAAGTAGGTTATAAATGCAATAAACGATAATACCAAATAATGAAATTCTACCATACCAGAAACCCCAGCTCTTGCAGTCCCAAGGAATGAAAGACACAGCCAATAGTTTAAGGGCTGACCCATATTTATTTATTCATTCATTTAGAGAGACAGCCTATCTTTGTGGAGCATCGAAGAGATGGCTCTGGCATCCGAAACTCCTCTCCTTATGGTCTCCTGGGCGCTCACGCTTTGTAGTGTCTGTACGGGTATTTGTGTGGAGGTTGTGGAGCAGGATGGTGATATTTCGGAGGTGGTGGAGGTGGTGGAGGTGGTGGAGGAGGAGGAGGTGGAGGAGGAGGAGGAGGTGGTGGTGGTGGTGGAGGAGGAGGCGGTGGTGGAGGATGGTATTTTGGACGCGGTGGCTGTGGCTGTGGCCGTGGGATGCAGCAGTACTGCCCACGGTGACTGCAGGCGCAGTTCAGCTGTGCAGTCTCATAGTACCTGCATTTGGAGCTGCAGTAGCCATAACAGTGTTGGCCGCAATGCCTTTTGACACCTGCAAAAGAGAAAAGTCTGGGGTTAGGCTAGGGAGAGTAAAACGTAATTCATTAGTGGAGGGAGAGGAGGTTAAAGACCTCTGTAGGCACTGATCTCAAAGCAGGGAGGACCTACACAGATGTGGGTCTGTACCCTCAGACTCCAAAGTGACCCATCGGACATCACCCCTTTTGCTGACCACTCAAAGAATGGGGACGCGATCGGTGACTCCCCTGGAGCCCTCGGTCAAGGAAGAGGCTCCTTGTCTCTGCTCCAATATCTCCTCCTCTGTCCAAAGGCTCTCAACATCCACTCTTTAATCCCCTGACAAAGACTACAAAGTTCCTGACTAGGTGCTGGCCCCTTTAAGTTCCTGCTAGCTCTCAGCAAAGTAGTGAGGCTTGAGTGCTCAGCAGACTTGCTTGGTCATTTGATTGGACAGGTGAACCCACAGAAGCATCCAATTGCCTTAGGAGCTCTCCCAGGCTCTACAGCAGGGTTTCCCAAACTTGGGTCTCCAGCTCTTGTTGGACTACAATTCCCATCATCCCTGACCAGTGGTCCTGCTAACTAGGGATGCTGGGAGTTGTAGTCTAACAAGAGCTGGAGACCAAAATTTTAGAGCATTTTCTCTTTGCATCGTTTGTGAATGCTGCGTACACTCCTCTCTCCTTTTATCTTTCCAAGTTTAGGAAACACTGCCTTAAAGGCTGCCCTGAGCAGGAGTGAGGAACCTGTGGTCCTCCAGTTGTTGTTGGACTGCAACTCCTATCAGTTCCACCCAGCATGGTCAATGGTAATGGATGATGGGAGTTGTAGTCCAACAACATTTGGAGGGCTCCGGCTTCCTCACCCTTGCTCAGGACAGCAGTTTAAGATCCTTACAAATATCTTAGATGTTCAGCCTGAGCACGTGTGTTTACGTTCCAATTGTTCCACTGTTGAGAGGCACCTATTGGCTAGTATCTGTGACTGAGAACACACAGCACATTTTTCTCTTCCTTCCTACCCATTATGCTTTTATAACTCTCCCTTAAAGTGATTACTTTGTAGAGGGACGTAAGAAGAGCTCTGCTGGATCAGGCCAATGGCCCATCTTGTCCAGCATCCGGTTCTCACAGTGACCAACCAGATGCCCATGGGAAGAATGCAGGCAGGATCTCAGCGCAACAGAACTCTCCCCTTACGCAATTCCCAGCATCCAGAGACTTACTGCCTCTGATAGTGTAGGCAGAGCATAGCCATCGTGGCTGGTAGACACCGAGAGCCTTATTCTCCATGAACTTCTCTAACCTCCTTTTAAAGACATACAAGTTGGGGGCGATCACTGCCTCCTTTGGGAGTGAGTTCCACAGTTTAACTGTGCTCTGCGTGAAGACATCCTTCCTTTTATCCATCCTGAATCTTCCACCATTCATTGTCTTGGGGTGGCCCCAAGTATTATGAAACGGGGAGAAAACCATATCTCTATCCACTTTCTCCATAACCAGCTTCATAATATACATTTTCATCACATCTCTCCCTGGCCTTGTTCTCTAAACTAAGAAGTCTCAAATGTTGTATGCCTCTCTCATAGGGGAATTTCTCTTGATGATATTGACTCACTCTTTTCTGCTCTTTCCTCAACTCTCTTTTTGACATACCTATCCTCTGTGGCCTCCAAGTGTACAACAGCACATTTAAGGCATGTACAGCTTTCTGCTACATCCTTGGTGCTCTGACATTTATTGCCTTCCTCGTTGGGTAGTTTTGAAGTTTGCATGTACACACACAAACACACACACCACCTTAAAAAGAAATCTTAACTGGTTTCCCCTCAAAAGGGCAGCGAGACCATCACTGACTCCCCATTCCCCCTCTTTTATCTCCCCTTCCTGATATTCGGTGGTCACCATAAACTGGAAGATCATGGGGTTGCAAGGATGGTGACCACTGCATTCAATCTTTGCAGTATAAGGGGTCCGAAGACCTATTTAGTCCAACCCCATAACTCCTATCAGATTCCCCATTCTTACCTTCGGTGCCGACTATAGCCAGCAGGAACACAGCACAGCAGATGAGAAGAACCCTCATGGTGGAAGCTTGGCTTGGATCTCTCTCGGCAAGTCTCAGTGGCAGATGATCCGATGTAGGAGAGGTTTCCCAGAAGATCGGATGAAGAGTGTGGCCAGGAGCCTCGGTATTTATGGGGGATTTGAAGAATGGAGCAGGAGGAGTTTGGAGGTGGGCGACGCCTGCATCATTGTTTCAGAGCATCATCGTGTCACTCTGACCTCAACGGGGTGCAGTCAAAACCCATCACTGCCGCCTCTCGCCATTTTCCATGTGGAGTCTGTTTGGTGCCATTTCCCAGATCTCTGCAGTGTCCACATCCGGCCCCAAAGATGAAGTGGATAAGTGATGCCTGGACAGCATGTTCAGAGAGCTAAAAAAAATGTCAAGCACACCTCAAATGAGAATAATAAGAGACGGGGAGATCACTATCACATCCTTTGAAGAGGATCTGGGAGTCAGAAAAACCTCAACAAAAAGTTTTCCATTGAGACCAACGGCTTGTGGGTATAATGGGTCATTGTTGCAAATCTGAAGACTTCGGTAAGCAGAGTTCCCAGGATGCTTTGCCTGAACGCTGTGCAGCCATCCAAAAGCCCATCAAACTTGGGGTGAATTTTTTGCACAAATTATGCCCAAACTGGGCACTTTTGAAAAATTAAATCAGATTGTTGACTGCATAGAACTAGAGCTGTACCAAAAAATTCAAAAAATAATTATTTTTTTCCAACTATTTACTGGGTGAGTGGGGGTGAAATGCGTAGCTCCCCAAAAGTCATGGATGATTTTCTCCAGAATTCCCCAACTCCTCATACTTTTCAAGAAGCTTATAGATGACATCCAGTCTCAAACATCATACTAGTCTGGGCAGAAAAAAATCATCTAGAAAGGAACCTAGAAAGGAACCTAGAAAGGAACACTGTGATCACTAAAAGTCAGCATGGGTTTCTGAAAAATAAGTCATGTCAGACTAATCTGATCTCATTTTTTGACAGAATTACAAGCCTGGTAGATGAAGGGAACACTGTGGATGTAGCCTATCTTGATTTCAGCAAGGCCTTTGACAAGGTGCCCCATGATATTCTTGTAAAGAAGCTGGTAAAATGCGGGCTAGACAATGCTACCATTCAGTGGATTTGTAACTGGCTGACTGACCGAACCCAAAGGGTGCTCATTAATGGATCCCCTTCATCCTGGAGAGAAGTGACTAGTGGGGTGCCACAGGGTTCTGTCTTGGGCCCAGTCTTATTCAACATCTTTATCAATGACTTGGATGATGGGCTTGAGGGCATCCTGATCAAGTTTGCAGATGACACCAAATTGGGAGGGGTGGCTAATACCCCAGAGGACAGGATCACACTTCAAAATGACCTTAACAGATTAGAGAACTGGGCCAAGGCAAACAGGATGAATTTTAACAGGGATAAATGTTAAGTACTACACTTGGGCAAAAAAAATGTAAGGCACAAATACAGGATGGGTGACACCTGGCTTGAGAGCAGTACAAGTGAAAAGGATCTAGGAGTCTTGGTAGACCACAAACTCGACATGAGTCAACAGTGTGATGCAGCAGCTAAAAAAGCCAATGCTATTCTGGGATGCATCAATAGGAGTATAGCATCTAGATCAAGGGAAGTAACAGTACCACTGTATTCCGCTCTGGTCAGACCTCACCTGGAATACTGTGTCCAGTTCTGGGCACCACAGTTCAAGAAGGATATTGACAAGCTGGAACGTGTCCAAAGGAGGGCAACCAAAATGGTCAAAGGCCTGGAAACGATGCCTTATGAGGAACGGCTTAGGGAGCTGGGTATGTTTAGCCTGGAGAAGAGAAGGTTAAGGGGTGATATGATAGCCATGTTCAAATATATAAAAGGATGTCATATAGAGGAGGGAGAAAGGTTGTTTTCTGCTGCTCCAGAGAAGCGGACACGGAGCAATGGATTCAAACTACAAGAAAGAAGATTCCACCTAAACATTAGGAAGAATTTCTTGACAGTAAGAGCTGTTCGACAGTGGAATTTGCTGCCAAGGAGTGTGGTGGAGTCTCCTTCTTTGGAGGTCTTCAAGCAGAGGCTTGACAGCCACCTGTCAGGAATGCTTTGATGGTGTTTCCTGCTTGGCAGGGGGTTGGACTGGATGGCCTTTGTGGTCTCTTCCAACTCTATGATTCTATGATTCTATGATTCTATGATCTATCTATCATCTATCTATCATCTATCTATCTATCTATCTATCTATCTATCTATCTATCTATCATCTATCTATCTATCATCTATCTATCTATCAGCCAGTGTGGTGTAGTGGTTAAGAGCGGTAGACTCGTAATCTGGGGAACCGGGTTCGCGTCTCCGCTCCTCCACATGCAGCTGCTGGGTGACCTTGGGCTAGTCACACTTCTTTGAAGTCTCTCAGCCCCACTCACCTCACAGAGTGTTTGTTGTGGGGGAGGAAGGGAAAGGAGAATGTTAGCCGCTTTGAGACTCCTTCGGGTAGTGATAAAGCGGGATATCAAATCCAAACTCTTCTTCTCTTCTCTATCTATCTATCTATCTATCTATCTATCTATCTATCTATCTATCTCTATTTCTATCACCTATCTCTATCTATCTATATCATAGGGACGTGGGTGGCGCTGTGGTCTAAACCACTGAGCATCTTGTCTGTAGAGTTGGAACAGATGCGGCTGTAACGTAGGGCCTGGCTATATACAATGGATTGTAAACATATCTACATGCTTCTAGCTACCATACCAAACAATCCATTGTAAATAGCCAGGCCCTACGTTACAGCCGCATCTGTTCCAACTCTACAGACAGAGACTCTCACCTAAGAGATCTACAGCAAACCTTTTTAGAACTAAAATGCCCACCGGATGAAGTTAAACAACAGATCAACAGAGCCAGACCCAGAGAGAATTGCTGCAAGACAGACCCAAAAAAGAAAATAGCAGAACACCACTAGTAATCACATACAGCTCCCAAGTTAAAACAGTACAACGCATCATCAGAGATCTACAACCTCTCCTAGACAATGACAGTTCTCTTTCTCAAGCTCTGGGAGGAAGACCTTTCATCGCCTACAGACAGCCACCCAATCTTAAACAACTCCTCACCCACAATAATACTACAACCAGACGTAACACGGACACTGGCACCAGAGCCTGCAATAAACCCAGATGCCAACTTTGCTGCCACATACACCCGGACAACACCATTACTGGCCCCAACAACATCAAACATACCATCTCAGGACTATTTAATTGCTCATCGTCTAACATTGTGTATGCCATCAAATGCCAACTGTGCCCTTCAGCTCTCTATATTGGACAAACAGGCCAAACCCTACGCCAAAGGATAAATGGACATAAATCTGACATCAGGAATCACAAGACAGAGAAACCAGTAGGAGAACACTTCAATCTCCCAGGGCACTCTATACAAGGTCTCAAAGTAGCTGTCTTATTGCAAAGGAATTTCAGAAATAGACTGGAAAAAGCAGTTGCTGAATTGCAACTCATTACCAAGCTTAAAACCATGGAGAGACCTGGTCTGAACAAAGACATTGGATTCTTATCTCATTATGACCACATGACCCGGAAGCTGTCTGCAGACAAATGCTGGCTCCCTTGGCCTATAGAGCGATATGAGTGCTGCAACCCCAGAGTCGTTCACGACTGGACCTAACGGTCAGGGGTACCTTTACCTTTATGTATGTGTTTGCCTGGTACATTTTATTTTATATCTTAGACCTTATCATTCTCATAGCAAGCAGTTGAATGTTAAATTGCTCTGTGGTGGGGAAAGGGGAACTCCTAACAACTCCCAGCACTCTTAACAAACTACAGCTCCCAGGTTTCCAAGACTGTTTAAAGTAGCATCAATATATGGTGTGCATGTGACCTTCAGGCCCCACAATATGGCCTGGGTACGAGCTGATTTTGAAAAACGAATGGGGTTTTCCAAAAGCAGTTCACAGAGCTGAAAAAGGAACTGGGAACAAGTGTCACTCTCCCAACTTCCTTTCTAAGGTAGAAAATGATAACCCCCTCTTACCAACGCAAGACCAAGGGGGCAGTTAGTGTGTGTGTGTGTTTCAGAGACTTTGGGGTCACCAGGGAAGGACTCTGCTTGGTGTGTCAAACCCATGCATTTAAGACGAAGCCATGTGACTCATTTTTATGCAAAAGGAAGATAACAGTCAGGAACTATTGTGCTAGCCAGGTGACAGACAGTTCCAGCACCGAAGGTTCAGCAGAAGTAGAGAAAGAAATCAAAGACTTAATATCTGTACTGTATTTGCAGAGGCATTGAACCCTTTGTTGTGAGTGGAGGACAGAGTGCTGGTTATTCTTATGACCTCATGGCTTCTCGGTTCAATGGGTGATATTTTGTTCCATATTTTATTGTTGATTGTTCACCACCCTGATAGCTTTTGTTGAAGGGGTGCTCAGACTCTGGAGCTTCCACACAACCACTGCGGTTAATAATCATTGATAGAACCACCCTCCAGGGATTTGTCAAGCCCTCACGGCGACTCATGGCAACAAATTCAATAGCTGAACTTGGCACTGCATGAAAGAATCCTTCCGTTGGCCAGTTTTGGACCTCGCACTATTAAGTTTCATTGTATGACACAAATACATTCTAGTACAGTCATGCCTCGTGCTATGTTTGCTTCACGTTGCAGCTTTTCAGGTTATGAACGCGGCAAACCCGGAAGTGTTTACTTCCGGGTTCTCCGCCCGCACACACACAGAAGCGATCTGCGTGCTTCGCGCATATGCAAAAGCGATCTGCGCGCTTCGCGCATGCACAGAACCACTCTATCATGCTTTGCGCATGCACAGTAGTAGCGCTCTACTTGCGGACTTTTCAGGGTGCGAACAGCACCCCAAAACGGATCGCGTTTGTAAGTAGAGGTAAAGGGACCCCTGATCATTAGGTCCAGTTGTGTCTGACTCTGGGGTTGCGGCGCTCATCTCGCTTTATTGGCCGAGAGCCGGCGTACAGCTTCTAGGTCATGTGGCCAGCATGACTAAGCCACTTCTGGCGAACCAGAGCAGCGCACGGAAACACCATTTACCTTCCCGCCAGAGCGTTTCCTATTTATCTACTTGCACTTTGATGTGCTTTCGAACTGCCTTCTGATCAGCAAGCCCTAGGCTCTGTGATTTAACCCACAGTGCCACCTGGGTACCTCTAAGTAGAGGTACCACTGTATTATAAAGTATAGTGAAGTCCTATAGAATCAGAGAATCATAGAGTTGGAAGGAACCCCATGGGGCATCTAGTCTAACCCCCTGCAATGCAGGAATCTCAGCTAAAGCATCCATGACAGATGGCCATCCGACCTCTGCTTAAAAACCTCCAAGGAAGGAGAGTCCACAAACTTCCGTGGGAGACTATTTCACTGTTGAACAGCTCTTACAGCCAGGAAGTTTTTCCGTATGTTTAATCGGGATCTCCAATGTGGTGTAGTGGTTAAGAGCGGTAGACTCGTAATCTGGTGAACTGGGTTCGCGTCTCTGGTCATCCACAAGCAGCTGCTGAGTGACCTTGGGCTAGTCACCCTTCTCTGAAGTCTCTCAGCCCCACTCACCTCACAGAGGGTTTGTTGTGGGGGAGGAAGGGAAAGGAGAATGTGAGCCGCTTTGAGACTCCTTTGGGTAGTGATAAAGCGGGATAGCAAATCCAAACTCTTCTTCTTCTTGTAACCTGAAGCCATTGGTTCGAGCCCTACCCTCCAGAGCAGGACAAAACAAACCTGCTCCCTCTTCCATGTGACAGCCCTTGAGAAATTTGAAGAAGACTCTCATATCTCCTCTCAGTCTCCTCTTTTCCAGGCTAAACATACCCAGCTCCTTCAACCATTCCTCATAAGGCTTGGTTTCCAGACCCTGATCTTATATATCTATAAGAATAGGGGCCTTATCAGTGATAACTGGAATGTCCTCGCTAGAGAGTCTCGTTGATTTCTATGGGACTTATTTCTTAGTAAGTGTCCTTAAAAAAAATGTGTTACATTGACTCCTTTCCAACATTTCAGATTAGATGCTTCTTTTAGGGTTGGGAAAGCGGGAAGGGTGAGCCAATGGCGAGGCTGGTGCGCTGCAAGCACACGGGCGGACCCACTCCATAGCTGTCAACCTTCCCTTTTTTGGCGGGAAATTCCCTTATTCCAGCACCGGTTTCCCGCTGTTTCCCTTTTTTGGCGGGAAATTCCCTTATTCCAGCACCGGTTTCCTGCTGTTTCCCTTTTTTGGTGGGAAATTCCCTTATTCCAACACCGTTTCCCGCTGCTAGATATCCCGTAAATTTCCCGGATTTCAAAGGAAGCAGCTCCTCTCCCTCCCTGCTGGCCAGGGAGGCTCCCCAGCTGCGTTGCTCAGCTGCGTTGCTCACCAATAGTTACAGAGAATAGGATGTCATTAGACAACAGCACTGTTTGTGCTTTGCTTGCATGTAAAATTAACCACTCTGACCCAGCCCACAAATACACTCCTTCCAAAAGAGTTGTGTTAAAGGATGCAAAGCCTGCAACACGTTTGTATAAGTAGTCATTAATGGATGCCAGAGAGCCAAAAGATTGAACCTGATCAATCCCCCCATGAAGAATTGACGCTTTTGAATTGTGGTGCTGGAGTCCTGTGGACTGCAAGAAGATCAAACCGATCCATTATGAAGGACATCGGCCCTGGCTGCTCACCGGAAGGACAGATCCTGAAGCATCTCATGAGAAGAGAAGACTCCCTGGAAAAGAGACCCTGAGGTGGGGAAAGATAATGGTGTGCAGCCTGGTGTAAATTAATTTGTAGCCTGGGGGGATTACTGCGGCGTGGACTGTCCCCGAGAACCATAGACTGTCCCCGGGACATGTGAGGCTGCTGATCCCTTATTTTCAAATCCGAAAGTTGACAGCTATGACTCTCAGTAGCACCTTAGAGACCAACTAAGTTTGTTCTTGGTATGAGCTTTCGTGTGCATGCACACTTCTTCAGATACATGCATGCACACGAAAGCTCATACCAAGAACAAACTTAGTTGGTCTCTAAGGTGCTACTGGAAGGAATTTTTTTATTTTGTTTTGACTATGACAGACCAACACGGCTATCTACCTGTAGCTATAACTCTGGCACTCCTGCATTTGCTCTGCACCAGCCTTCCTGCCTCCTTGTCCCTCTTCTGCTCCTAGTAATGAACATCCATGCTGGGGGTGGCAGATCAGCTAAGCCCTGCCACCCTGCCGATGCTGCTGGTCCAGAAGGTTAAATAGCTGCTTAGTGGAGGCGGCTAGAGAGAAATAAATATATCCACTTGGTGGCAGCAGTAAATAAGAAGGAGGCATTGATTTGGCTCCTTGACTCACCTCCCTCCCCCAGACTTCAAAAGAAATTTAAAGTTCACGCTGTTACTCAAAGGCCCTCCAGGTGTCCCTCTTTTCCAGGGACGCCCCCGATTTAGAGAAGTCAACCCGGTTTCTGATTTGATCCCACTTTTCCTTAGGATGCCCCTATTTTCATTGGAGAAATGTTGGAGGGTGCGGAGTTATCTGAAGGCAAACCTGTATATGGAAGTTGTTGTTGTTGTTTTAATGTTCAATGTTTTATATGTTTTATATATGTTAGAATCTGCCCAGAGTGGCTGGGGCACCCAGTAAAGATGTGTGGGGTATAAAAAGTAAAATTATCATAATGGAATGGGGTGTCCCTATTTTCATTGGAGAAATGTTGCAGGGTATGCTCTCCTTGCTGCTGCATCCTTTCATTTTCCTTAGTGAAAGGCATTATAAAGCATTCATTCAATTTTTCTACGATGTCTGCCAGCCTGCACTGTTGCCTAATGACAGGGGCGTAGCGTGCCGCTTGGTTGCCGAGGGCGGCAAGCCAAGCGGCACCCCTGGGGGCAGGGCATCGCTCTGCGCGCATGATGTCACGACGCGCATGCGCACGGAGCGACGCCTCCGCCCCTTGCCTCCATGCCGCAGTGCTGCAGGCCAGCCAGCGGCAAAAAAAGCCGCTGAAAGGGGAGGATTTGTCTTCCTCCCCCCCCCCCCTGGCTGGCTCGCCCCTCTCCTCCATGCCGCGGCTCTGCCCAGGGAGCCCAGCGGCGAAAAAAGCCGCTGAAAGGGGGGGGGGAGGCTATTTTCGGCGCTGCCAGGGCGGAGCCACAGGGGCGGCCAGTGAGGGAGGGTGTCACATCAGCGACAAGCGTGACACCCCTCCTCACTGGCCGCCCCTATGGCTCCGCCCTGGCAGCACCGAAAATAGCCTCCCGCCCTTTCAGCGGCCCCCCACCCCACCCCCTTGCTATGCCCCTGCCTAATGATCCACTGCTCCCCTGGCCAGTTTCCCGCTTCTGATACACCAGTGGTGTTGTAGAGCAGGGTTCAGCAACCTTTTTCAGCCGTGGGCAGGTCCACCATCCCTCAGACCTTGTGGGGGGCAGGACTATATTTTGGGGGGGAAATGAACGAATTCCTATGCCCCACAAATAACCCAGAGATGCATTTTAAATCAAAGCACACATTCTACTCATGTAAAAACACCAGGCAGGCCCCACAAATAACCCAGAGATGCATTTTAAATCAAAGCACACATTCTACTCATGTAAAAACACCAGGCAGGCCCCACAAATAACCCAGAGATGCATTTTAAATAAAAGGGCACATTCTACTCATGTAAAAACACACTGATTCCTGGATTGTCCATAGGCCGGATTGAGAAGGTGATTGGGCCGCATCTGGCCCATGGGCCTTAGGTTGCCTACCCCTGTGGTAGAACCAGTGTGGTGTAGTGGTTAAGAGCAGTAGACTCGTAATCTGGTGAACCGGGTTCGCTTCCCCGCTCCTCCACATGCAGCTGCTGGGTGACCTTGGGTTAGTCACCCTTCTCTGAAGTCTCTCAGCCCCACTCACCTCACAGAGTGTTTGTTGTGGGGGAGGAAGGGAAAGGAGAATGTGAGCCGCTTTGAGACTCCTTCGGGTAGTGATAAAGCGGGATAGCAAATCCAAACTCTTCTTCTCTCTGCTGAAATACGAAAGGCCCCTTCAGTATTTACCCTGGCTTTTGACACCCGAGCCCCATGTTTTCAGGACCCACTGTATTCCTGTGACTGTAATTTGTTCTGACTGTTTTAAATATGAAGTTTGGATTGTGAATCACCTTGTGCTCCTGCTGGTGAAGGCAACTCTGCCACTGAGCTGATGAGCTCCTCCCAACTAGGCCCACTCGCAAGCTCAGTTCATTCAGGTATAAAACACCTGAAGAGGGTTTTTTGTCACGATCTTTATGATCCACTTGACAAGCTCACCTTCCATTAGGTGTGTGTTGGGGGGGGGGAGAGAGAAATTCAACTCTGTTTGCACTGGAAAGCAAACCTAGCTAATCCCCTCTTTCCAAAACCTGAGAACCGAAACTCTGCAATCGTTTGAAATTCACACTCCTCCATATCTTGCAATGCAGTTCCGTACCCAAAGAACGTCTACAAAAAATTCATGTGCTATGAAAAAGTGTGCATTGAAGTGTGTACTGGGACGCTTTTAATTTGTGATGTTCTGTTGTGTTGTTGTTTGTTATGTTTTTGTAAATCATACTGGAAGCTACCCAGAATGGGTGGGGTACAAAAAGAATATTATTATTATTATTATTATTATTATTATTATTATTATTATTATTATTATTATTATTATTATTATTATTGAGGGCTTGTCCCATGCTGTCTAGGCATAGGTCCGAGTGGTTTTCCATTTGCCCCGACATTTCCTTCAGCGCTAAATGAAGTCAAACGCCAATCTGCATAAAACGTGATTGATGTTTGCTCCGGTTCAGCAGTAAAAATTGGGTTTCCCTGGGGGAAAGTGGTGGGAGAAGCAGAAGTCTGGACGCGTCCTTAGTTAGAGAAGAATACAAAAAAAATTCATTACATTAGGGGAAATTGCTTTCCTAAAGCATTTAGTTAAAAACAACAACCTGCATTCAGAAATGTGTCCTGTCAGGAGAAATTTGCACTAAGATGCTTGTAAATTTTTTCACAAGGACTTATAAAAAAGAAATTGCAGACAGATGCAGAGGACTGAACTTCAGGCTGAAAAAACAAGAAGCTGAAAGAAATCAGAATCAATAGATCTATCCGCTCCTAGTCCTCAGCATCTTATACTGAGAGAGAGACCTCAGCCTGAAACTCTGGAGAGCAGCTGCCAGTCAGTGTAGCCATACTTAGCTAGATGGACTCAAAGTAATGCAGTTTTCTATGTTGGCACATAGAATCATAGAATCTTAGAGTTGGAAGGGACCCCAAGGGTCATCTAGTCCAACCCCCTGCAATGCAGGAAACACAGCTAAAGCATCCATGACAGATGACCATTCAACCTCTGTTTATAAACCTCCAAGGAAGGAGAGTCCACCACCTCTTATGGGAGTCTGTTCCACTGTTGAACAGCTCTTACAGCCAGGAAGCTTTTCCGTAAGTTTAATCGGAATCTCCTTTCTTGTAATTTGAAGCCATTGGTTTGCGTCCTACCCTCCAGAGCAGGAGAAAACAAGCATGCTCCCTCCTCCATGTGGCAGCCCTCAAGATATTGGAAGATGGCTATCATATCTCCTCTCAGTCTCCTCTTTTCCAGGATAAACATACCACGCAGCTCCTTCAAGCGCTCCTCATAAGGCTTAGTTTCCAGACCCTTGATCATCTTGGTTGCCCCTCTCTGCACATGTTCCAGCTTGTCAACATCCTTCTTAAATTGTGGTGCCCAGAATTGGACACAGTATTCCAAGTGTGGTCTGACCAAGGCAGAATAGAGTGGTACTATTACTTCCCTTGATCTGGACACTAGACTTCTGTTGATGCAGCCCAGAATAGCATTGGCTTTTTTTGCTGCTGCAGCACGCTGTTGACTCATGTTGAGCCTGTGATCCACCAAGACCCCTAGATCCTTTTCACATGTACAGCTAGTGAGCCGGGTGTCCCCCATCCTATATCACTTCTATGGGTGAAGAAGAAGAGTTTGGATTTGATATCCTGCTTTAGGACAGATCCTGAAGTTGAGGCTCCAGTACTTTGGCCACCTCATGAGAAGAGAAGACTCCCTAGAAAAGACCCTGATGTTGGGAAAGATTGAGGGCACAAGGAGAAGGGATGACAGAGGACAGGATGGTTGGACAGTGTTCTCGAAGCTACCAACATGAGTCTGACCAAACTGCGGGAGGCAGTGGAAGACAGGAGTGCCTGGCGTGCTCTGGTCCAAGGGGGCACGAAAAGTCGGACACGACTAAACGACTAAACAACAACAAGTCCCCGGATAAAGTTACTTTTCTGCTTTAAGTTCTCAAAGTTCTTAACCTACCTCAAGGTTGACCACTGGACTAGCCAGATGTTTGGCCAAACTGCGAGAGGCAGTGAAGGAAAGGCGTGCCTGGCGTGCTCTGGTCCATGGGGTCACGAAGAGTCGGACACGACTGAACGACTGAACAACAACAAAAAGGAGTCTGAAAGCGGCTAACAATCTCCTTTCCCTTTCCTCTGTGAGGTGAGTGAGGATGAGAGACTTCAGAGAAGTGTGACTACCCCAAGGTCACCCAGCAGCTGCATGTGGAGGAGCAGGGAAGCGAACCCGGCTTGCCAGATTACGAGTCCACTGCTCTTAACCACTACACCACACTGGCTCTCCACTGCTACCATATGCCCTCTGCCTTTGAGCTCGTTGCTCTCCTACTTTCAAGGCTCTCCGGTTTCTGGGAGGGGGAGGTCTGGAACGCTTTCTAAAGACACTATGTCCATCAGCTGTTGCCCCCCTAGTGCTTCCTCCTCCTCATCTCCCATTTTTTTCAACTCCCCACTCCCACCTGCCTCTGAGCTGCAACCTCCCTCAAACCCGTGTTGTAAGTCTATACTGTCCTCCCATTCCTCCTCCCTGGAAGAGTCAGGCTGTGAAGTTGGTCTCCACCATTCCTCTTCTGCCCAGTCCCTGACAGGAATGGAATAAGGGTGGGGGACCAGACCCCTTTTGGGGGGGAAATTTCTTCTAATGCGGAGGGTTTTCTTAACTTGGGTTTTAAAGACAGCCTTGGATTCAAACAGACATCAAACATTGTTCTCTGGTTCTCTCTCCAACTTGCTGCTTTACTTCTAGGTCACATCCCTGCTGCTTTCAACTCTGGCTTTTTCTGTTGAGGGTGGGGCCCCACCCATTTGCTGTCTTGCACCGAGCCCCCTAAATCCGCCTCGGCGGCTCATCGCCCAGGTTCTTACCCCACCAGCAAGCTAGCCTGGCTATTCCAATAATTAGGAGCTTTGATTAAATTCCGACACTTGCTGGATCCAGGGATCGGAGGGGCCTGGCACCCAACTCAACACCCCAAACTCATAACAATATATATGAAGTGAAATAGACAAATTATGTGACTCTAGCACAGTGGTGTCCAAACTTTTTTCAAAGAGGGCCAGATTTGATGAAGTGAAGGGCCGTAGGGCCCGACCAAAGGGCCAACCAAAGTTCTTGACTTTTTTAGGATTGAAGTTGTTGAGCTTTTTTATGATTTTAGGGGTGCTCATCTCGCTTTACTGGCCAGCATGACAAAGCTGCTTCTGGCAAACCAGAGCAGCGCACGGAAACGCAGTTTACCTTTCCACTGGAGCGGCACCTATTTATCTACTTGCACTTTGATGTGCTTTCGAACTGCTAGGTTGGCAGGAGCTGGGACCGAGCAACGGGAGCTCACCCCATCACAGGGATTTGAACCGCCAACCTTCTGATCAGCAAGACCTAGGCTCTGTGGTTTAACCCACAGCGCCACCTGCTGATTTTACTTTACCTCAAAGTTGCTGAGGTTTTTTAGGATTGAAGTTATTGAGCTTCTTTTAGGATTGAAGTTATTGAGCTTCTTTTAGGATTGAAGTTGTTGAGGTTTTTTTGTTTTACCCTAGGAAATAAACTGCCACAGGGGCCGGATTAAACCGCCTGGTGGGCCACATTGCACCCCTGAAATGGACTTTGGACATGCCTGCTCTAGCACTTACAGTCCCAGGAAGTGTGTGTGTGTGTGTGTGTGTGTGTGTGTGTGTGATTTCTGGACTTTGGGGGCTTCCTATCCAAACCCTTCAGCAACCTCAATCGCTTTGCTACTGTTGACTACGGCCGTTCAGACGGGTGAGATAAATTACTGGATTATTTGTGGATGTGCTAGAGAAGAAGATTCAAAAAGCATAACAAAACCAGAAAAGTGTGACTACTGGGTTTTTATTTATTTATTTATTTCTTCAACCAGAGGGGGGGGGGAGTGAGCTTTCCTTCCCCAGCCCCCAAGTACTATCGAGGGAGAGAGAGGCAGATCTTGCAGGTGAGGCTCTTCTCCTTCGGCTGTTCTCTGGGTGCTCAGGCTTTGTAGTGTGGTCTCCAGTGGGGGGGCCACTTCCCGTGGTGGACTGGATAGGCAGGGGCAGGACGTGGTGCTGGCGCCGGCAAAGGCACCGGCCGTGGGTGAGGATACGGGTAGGGATAAGGCCGTGCAGCACAGCAGTAACCGCCATGAAGTGTGCAGGCGCAGCTTGGCCGAGCTACCCCATATTTGCACGAGGTTCCACAGGTGCCGTAGCAGCGGTCTCTGCAATGGTGCTTGTAGCCTGCAGAAGAGGGGGAGACCAGAGTTATTTATTTACTGACATATTTATCATTATTGCATGAAATTTATACACCGCTGGATTGCAGGGGGGGAACCCTCCGAGCGGTTTACAAAAGTTTCCCCAGCCACTCTGGGCAGCTTTCAACAGAACATTAAAATACAACAATCTATTAAACATTAAAAGCCTCCCTAAACCGACACAAATAAAGATCTCCGGTAATAGGGTAAAATACCAAAAGAGGTTACAATTCACGTTGGTTGTCTAAACACCTGGACTGGCTCGTCTAAACAGGAATGTCTCCAGCAGGCGCTAAAAGGAATACAGTGCAGCAGAGAAGGTGCCCCCTTGATATCAAGAGGCAGGGAGTTCCAAAGTGTAGACGCCGCCACACTAACTGATCGATCTCTTACAATTGTGGAATGGGTATTATGTGGCCCCTATAGTGCTGCCAGTTCCACCAACGGAAGGGTTGTTGTGGGGATTAAATAAATTGGAGGAGAGCTATGCATGCGACATTGAACTCCTTGGAGAAAAAGTAGGGATATAAATGCAATAAAATAAATAAGCACATGATTCTCTCTATTATTATTATTATTATTATTATTATTATTATTATTATTATTATTTAAATTTTCTGTTTTACAATTTAGAATACTCATTTAAACATCCTTAATATATCAATGACTTCCCTTCTTCTCTTTCCATGGTTTTACATATCATATCATAAATCCCTGCATATTTTGCATAAACTAAACCATTCAGTATTCCATTATGACATCCATCAAAACTTATTTACACTGTTGAATATATCTGAATGCTGCCAATGTTTTCAAGTGTACACAATTCCCCCCCCCTGTAAATTCAATAAACATTTTCCAATCTTCTCTAAACTTGTGTTCTTCTTGTTCTCTTATTGTATATGTTAAGTTCGCAAGCTGTGCATATTCCGTCAGCTTAAATTGCCATTCTTCTTTAGTTGGGACCTCGCTCGTTTTCCATTTTGGGGCTATATTATTATTATTATTATTATTATTATTATTATTATTTCTTAATCACCCATTACCGTGAGATTCCAGGGCAGGTTACAATAATTAAACAAAAAAAATATTAGAAAAAGCTTAAGAAGAAGAGTAGAAGAGTTTGGATTTGATACCCCGCTTTATCACTACCCGAAGGAGTCTCAAAGCGGCTAACATTCTCCTTTCCCTTCCTCCCCCACAACAAACACTCTGTGAGGTGAGTGGGGCTGAGAGACTTCAGAGAAGTGTGACTAGCCCAAGGTCACCCAGCAGCTGCATGTGGAGGAGCGGAGACGCGAACCCGGTTCCCCAGATTATGAGTCTACCACTCTTAACCACTACACCACACTGGCTCCCAAACAAATTGCAGTCCTAAGATTTGGGTGGGTCCTAAAATACAGATACCTTGGGTGCCAACAACCAGAACTATACAGTGACGGTGCCATATGCAGCTCAGGGGTGTCGCAGAGAATGCCTTCTATTGGGCTGCCACCATCTTGAAACAAGAAGGTCTTCATCTGCCAATGGAAGGACAGCAAGGGGGCAGCCAGTCTGGCTTCTCTAGGGAGGGAATTTCAGAGTTTGGGAGCAGCCACCGAGAAGGCCCTTTTGTAAATCCCCACCAAGCGTGCCTGTACTTGGTAAACTACACACAGTTGTAGTCTAAAATATCAATAGGGTAAGGTTGGGGAAGAGTGGTCAATAATAGAATTGTAGAGTTGGAGGGGACTACAAGGGTCACCTACTGCAACCCCCTGCAGGAATCTTTTGCCCAACGTGGGGCTCAAACCCACGACCCTGAGATTAAGAGTCGCATGCTCCACTGACTGAGCTATCCCAGCTGGGGAAAGTCCAAACTGACTTTTCAGGGTTTCAGACAAGAGTTTCCCAGCCTACCTGGAGGCTCCAGGGATGGAGCCAAGGAGACCTCCTGTATGGAAAACTTGTGTTCTACCACTAAGCTGAGCCTTTTCCCATTCCAGAAGAACCAGGTGCACATGATGATAGATGGAAGGTGCACCATCTAATACAACCCTCTCCCTTAAAGGTGCCAGCCTGTTTCCCCACCATTACCTGCATTGACCACAGTGACGAGCAGGATCACAGCAAAGGCAAGGAAGAGGGTCTTCATGGTGAAAAGCTGGATCAGATCTCGCCTACTGAAGATCTGGTGATGAGTGTGGTCTGGAGCTCCAGTGCTTATATAGGATTTGATGAATCAAGGAGAGGTGATGGATGATGCACAGGTTGTTCCATTGGTACCCTATCATGTCATCTCAACCCCAGCAGGCCCTCCTGGACCTTTCTCCATGTCATTGTATGTTATCAGTTTGTACAGTGAGTGCATGGTCCACTGGTGCTCACCACCATCTGCATGGAACGTATTTAATTCCTGGTCCAGGAAGTCTCCATCCTGATCTGGCTGTCTGGCTTCAAACACGTCAAGTGTGCAAGAGCTTAAGAGGCATGTGTGCGTGGAAACAATCTCACACATCTGAGAGGAGAATTGCAAGAGGGAACAAGTTAAGATCTTCCAGGAAGATTGCCACGCCAGGAAGGAACACCTGAACAAAATGTTCAGATAAGGACGATGAGGGTGCTGAGACAGTAATGGGTATTTTGCCGACCACAGATCATGAAAAGTTGCAGGAGACAAGTGTTACCTTTTCCGTCTTACTTCTGGGATCTTCCCAGCAGCATCTGGGGGGCTACTGCAAGAACAAGGTGGTGGACTGAATGTTTCACTACTCTGGTCCTGCAGAGCTCTGGTGCTCTGGTGCAGAGTTGTCCAGGGAACGCTATATTCCCCTCATGAAGCTACGATTCTCAGCGTGGTTTAACAATCAATCCCTCTTTGAAACTACAGCTCCCATAATTCTTTTGGGGAGAGCCATGACTTTTTAAAGTGGTATCATAGTGCTGCGTGGTGTGAGGGTAGCTTTCGTTCATTTGTTTTAGCTTCACATCTAAAGGATCAGAGGAGACGGGCCAAATTTTCCTCTGGGCAACATTCCAGGGGCCACTATAGCTTATGCATCACAGTGCTACAATTCCCACCACCCTTAACAAATCATAGAAACATAGAGTTGGAAGAGACCACAAGGGCCATCCAGTCCAACCCCCTGCCAAGCAGGAAACACCATCAAAGCATTCCTGACAGGTGGCTGTCAAGCCTCTGCTTAAAGACCTCCAAAGAAGGAGACTCCACCACACTCCTTGGCAGCAAATTCCACTGTCGAACAGCTCTTACTGTCAAGAAATTCTTCCTAATGTTTAGGTGGAATCTTCTTTCTTGTAGTTTGAATCCATTGCTCCGTGTCCGCTTCTCTGGAGCAGCAGAAAACAACCTTTCTCCCTCCTCTATATGACATCCTTTTATATATTTGAACATGGCTATCATATCACCCCTTAACCTTCTCTTCTCCAGGCTAAACATACCCAGCTCCCTAAGCCATTCCTCATAAGGCATCGTTTCCAGGCCTTTGACCATTTTGGTTGTCCTCCTCTGGACACGTTCCAGCTTGTCAGTATCCTTCTTGAACTGTGGCACCCAGAACTGGACACAGTATTCCAGGTGAGGTCTGACCAGGGCGGAATACAGTGGTACTATTACTTCCCTTGATCTAGATGCTATACTCCTATTGATGCAGCCCAGAATTGCATTGGTTTTTTTAGCTGCTGCATCACACTGTTGACTCATGTCAAGTTTGTGGTCTACCAAGACTCCTAGATCCTTTTCACTTGTACTGCTCTCAAGCCAGGTGTCACCCATCCTGTATTTGTGCCTTTCATTTTTTTTGCCCAAATGTAGTACTTTACATTTCTCCCTGTTAAAATTCATCCTTTTTGCCTTGGCCCAGTTCTCTAATCTGTTAAGGTCATTTTGAAGTGTGATCCTGTCCTCTGGGGTATTAGCCACCCCTCCCAATTGACAGTCCCTAAGATTCTTTGGGAGAAGCTATGGGTTTCAAGGGACACTGGTGGCGCTGTGGGTTAAACCACAGAGCCTAGGGCTTGCCGATCAGAAGGTCGGCAGTTCGAATCCCCACGATGGGGTGAGCTCCCGTTGCTCAGTCCCGGCTCCTGCTAACCTAGCAGTTCGAAAGCATGTCAAGTGCAAGTAGATAAATAGGTACCACTCCAGCAGGAAGGTAAACGGCATTTTCGTGCTTTGCTCTGGTTCACCAGAAGCAGCTTAGTCATGCTGGCCACATGACCCGGAAGCTGTACGCTGGCTCCCTCGGCCAATAAAGCGAGATGAGTGCCGCAACCCCAGAGTCGTCCGTGACTGGACCTAATGGTCAGGGGTCCCTTTACCTTTTATGGGTTTCAAACACATGGTAGATGCAACCATTTCAGAACCTCTGCTCAGCTTTTCTACTTACATGACCTTTTCCCCTTTTTGTTCTTATTTTTATTATGTATGTTGTGAACCTCCCTGAGATCTACAAACAAAGGGCAGTATACATTTTTTTAAAAAAAATTGATAATACATATAAAAAGCAAAAAAGCAAGTACTTCTTCATGCAATGCATAGTTGAACTATGGAACTCACTTCCACAGTGACAGCCACCAACTTGGATGGCTTAAAAAGAAGATCAGACAAATTCATGGAGGAGGAAAAGGCTATCAGTTGCTTCTAGCCATGTTGGCCAGAGGCAATAATGCTTCTGAATACCAGTTGCTGGAAACCACAGGAGGGAAGGGTGCTGCTGAGCTCAGGTCCTGCTTGCAGGTTTCCCAGAAATATCTGGTTGGCCACTGTGAGAACAGGATGCTGGACTAGATGGGCCCTTGGCCTCATCCAGCAGGATCTACTTATGTTGTAGGTACAGGTGTGGGTATGCGTGTTGACTCGGAGAGCTTGATGTTGCTGCGTGGCAAGGCCAGCTTCAAGAATGGCCTCCAAGTCTGGTGCCCTTGCCAAGGGTTTAAGCGTCGCATGCACAATAGCAGGATCCTTGCTTCAGAGAATGCAGACAGAACGGAGCCAGCCAAAACAGAGACTCTTGGCAGGCAAAACCCCGTATCACTGCACCCCAGCAATTAGGACACACACAATGAGAAAGACGTCACAGTCATGTTGACCTTGATAGAACACAAAAGGCCTTTCACATCCTAGGTTCTACCCCAGCATTTCACAGCTTGGAGTCTTTCTGGTGTTCCGTTGAAGAAGAACTCTCATCAGCCAAAGCCATCTGTTGGCCATAGGCTGGGGATGATGCAGAGTCATAGTCCAGCAACATCTGGAAGGCAACAGGTTGAGGAAAGACTGGTTTGTGGTCTGTATGTCAGGCCTCTGGGGCCTTGACGTCAGTGCCGGATTTACATATAAGCTAAACAAGCTAGGGACGCGGGTGGCGCTGTGGTCTAAGCCACAGAGCCTAGGGCTTGCTGATCAGAAGGTCGGTGGTTCGAATCCCTGCGACGGGGTGAGCTCCCATTGCTCAGTCCCTGCTCCTGCCCACCTAGCAGTTCGAAAGCACATCAAAGTGCAAGTAGATAAATAGGAACCGCTCTGGTGGGAAGGTAAATGGCGTTTCCGTGTGCTGCTCTGGTTCGCCAGAAGCGGCTTTGTCATGCTGGCCACATGACCTGGAAGCTGTACGGAGCTCTCAGTCAATAAAGCGAGATGAGCGCCACAACCCCAGAGTCGTCCGCGGCTGGACCTAACGGACAGGGTTACCTTTACCTTTTAAACAAGCTATAGCTTAGGGGGCCCCACTCTCTTGCCCCCCCCAAAAAAAATTTAAAGGGGAAAGAAACTGGATGTACATTTCCAAAATATAAGATAAAAGACAAACAAATTGAAACCTACATACAGCAGCAGTGTTTTGTGCTGTGTAGGCTCCTGTGATGTAAGTAATGGGCCCCACCTGCTCTCCTGCTCCCTATAATATCACTGGTTTGCTCATTTCTATATATAGGGTGCCTACATTCTGCGTGGACTGGTTACATGGCAACATGTGCAAATGGCTTTAGAGACTATTAGGTCCACAAATAAACATATAGCATGAATTCAACACAAAAAACAGCGACCATTTGTTGTTGACAAAGGACAGCTGGACATATAAAGGGCCCCATTATCTTCAGTAGCTGAGGCCTCATCAAACCTAAATCCAGACCAGACATTCTTTTTTGATTGGACCTCTATCATTATTTGCGTTCATGAATCTGTTGGGGCGGTTGCACATTATCCTACATACCATAAACGTTCTGCTTTAATTTTGTCCCACTGTAGCCCCTCTGGACAGCAATAATGTGTTAGCATTGGGAAAGTATTGCAGAACAAACTAAAGCAGAATGAATCTGCCTCTGGTGCAATATTATTAATGCCATATAACACCAGTCCTGAAAGGCCTACATAGGCTCCCAGTATTTTTCCGAGCACAATTCAAAGTGTTGGTGCTGACCTTGAAAGCCCTAAACGGCCTCGGCCCAGTATACCGGAAGGAGCATCTCCACCCCCATTGTTCAGCCCGGACACTGAGGTCCAGCTCCGAGGGCCTTCTGGCGGTTCCCTCCCTGCGAGAAGTGAGGTTCAGGGAACCAGGCAGAGGGCCTTCTTGGTGGTGGCATCCACCCTGTGGAACGCCCTCCCATCAGATGTCAAGGAAATAAACAAGTACCTGACTTTTAGAAGACATCTGAAGGCAGCTGTGTTTGGGGAAGTTTTTAATGTTTGAAGTTTTATTGTGTTTTAATATCCCGTTGGAAGCCGCCCAGAGTGGCTGGTGAGGCCTGACCAGATGGGCGGGGTATAATAAATTGTTGTTGTTGTTGCTGCTGCTGCTGCTGCTGCTGCTGCTGCTGCTACTGTTGTAGGATGGGGGTCAGCTGAGCATGGCCATCACAAAAAGGAGAAAGAGAGTGAATGCAATGAACAATGGCCATTGAAAATACTACATCAGTGTGCATTGTTCTGGGCAAGAGAGGACAAGAAAAGCATGCACCAAAAGGGCAGAAGCTAGGTAAGCCACATGAATGTCCACATGACATCTCTTTCAGGCATTCCCTCTATAAAACAACTGAGTCCTTGAATGGAAGCACCTTTGAGGTGCTCATCCACTGTCCATCCAGAGAACACAACCAGAACTCCACCATGAGAGCTCTCTACCTTGCCTTGACCTTTGTGTTGTTGGCTGCCACTGTCATGGATGTTCAAGGTATGAACTGAACTTCAACAGGGTAGGAAGAAGGGGCTGAACTTCATAAAGCATACTGAAGTGGCTTCTGCCTTGGCCTTAATTCAAGGGGGAGGTATGGGTTTCATGGGAAAGGCTGTAATAGCCACCAGCCTAGATGATCTTCAAAGAGGATTATAGAAATTCATGGAGGGGAGGGATATCAATGGCAACCGGCCATGTTAGCTGTGCTCCATCTCCACAGTTGGAGGAAGTATTTGCTTCTGAATACCCCAGGGGGGAAGAGTGCCCTTGGGCTTGGATCCTGCTTGTGGGTTTCCCACAGGCATCTGGTCAACCACTGACAGAAGAGGATCCTGGACAAGTTGGGCTGTTGGCCAGATCCAGTAGCCACCTTATGGTGAAGACAGAGCTCAAGGGGGTGGTGTGGGCCCCATGGGAAAGCAATGGCATTGAGCAGTCGGTCTTGGGTCTAAACCTGATCCTCATTTGGGCTTCAAAGAGCGTTTTGGTCTGGGAGGCATTTCTAAGGAGAAGCCACAGCTTAGCGGTAGAACAGCAAGGAGAACAGGAGATCACCTCCCCTCAAAAAGGATATTGTTTTCGAGGCAAATGTTCAGAAAAGGACAAACAAAATGACCAAGAGGTGGAAGCAACTTCCCCAGGAGGGAAAGCTACAACATTTGGGACTTTTTCAGCTAGAGAAAAGGCAGCCAAGAGGGGGCATGAAAGGGCTGACTAAAATCATGTGTGGAGTGGTGAAAGGGGATAGAGAAAAGGCTGCTTTCGGTCTGAGGTTTCTGTCCACAACCCCATGCAGACATTTCTCCATCCTCTGGCCAGAGGCAAGCAAGAGGCAACATTGCATCTCAAGAGCACATTCCAGCCAGGGGGAAGCACAGGAGGAGTGTGTGGGGCACGGCAGTGGGAGGTGTGGCCTAGGAAGGGGTCTGTGGCTTGAGCCAGGCAGAGAGATCTGAAGGGCTGCATTGAGCACCCAAGGCTGAGGTTCCCCACCTCCGACCTCCAACATAACTCTTTGGTGTGAAGCTGCTTCCAGAGAGAGACCATAGCTCAGTGGTGGAGCATGTGATTTGTCTTGCATGCAACTGGGCATTCCCTCTCTGCAGATCCTTGGTGGGAGCTCCATCCACAGGGAGGTGATCTTCCTTTGCTGCAATATTTATTATTCGTTCATTTATTGCATTTATATGCCACCTTTTCCCCCAAGGTGCACCAGGTGGCATACATGGTTCTCCCCCTCCTCATTTAAGCACCACAGCACCCAGTGAGTTGCAAAGCTGAGCGGGGTTTTGCACCCTGGTCTCACAGGTCCTGAGGGACCCTGGTGGCGCTGTGGGTTAAACCACAGAGCCTAGGGCTTGCTGATCAGAAGGTTGGCGGTTCGAATCCCCGCGATGGGGTGAGCTCCCGTTGCTCGGTCCTGCTCCTGCCAACCTAGCAGGTCGAAAGCACGTCCAAGTGCAAGTAGATAAATAGGAACCGCTCTGGCGGGAAAGTAAACGGTGTTTCCGTGCACTGCTCTGGTTCGCCAGAAGCGGCTTAGTCATGCTGGCCACATGACCCGGAAGCTGTACGCCGGCTCTCAGCCAATAAAGCGAGATGAGCGCTGCAACCCCAAAGTCGGACATGACTGGACCTAATGGTCAGGGGTTTATTTACCTTTGCCTTTACCTCACAGGTCCTAGTCCAACACTCTAACCACTATACCTCACTGGCTCACTCTTCTTCCTGCAGCTTCCTGTCACAAGAGACCCAACTGTAGGAGCTATGGAGGCACCTGTGGCAAGGATTGCTTGAGGAGTGGGAACTACCGGTACGTCGCCACCTGTGACTGCATTCATGGTACCATCTGCTGTTTGCCTCACAAGAAAGCCTGAGCAGGAGGCAGGCCGCCTCACGAGGAGGAGCCGGAGACCCTGTCTTCACCACTCAGCTGTGTAGAGGGGCCCATCATGGATGCTTCTCCTCAATAAATTGACATGAACGTCCTTGGCAAGTTCTTTGTGCTTCCTTCAGAGGGCAGGCAGGGAGGGGGAATTGTAGGGCTTTGGGGAAAACATATTCATTTCAGAAGCCTGGGGTTTCCAGAGTCTTTTCCCAGTGTACAAAGTCCTTTACAGTTCCTACTGCAATTAGCCTCATGCGGTAGGACTGTCCACACTGGGGCTAAGGCAAAACCTGTGATGATTTCTGCAAATGTTTTCACCTGCAAAAGAAAAAGAAAAAAGGGTGCCCCTTTTGCCACTTTGAGGGTGAAAGCAACAATGTTCAAGAGCATCTGTGCCCTTCTGCATAACACCTGTTCAGGTAGCATCCCCCAAGTTTCTCTCCCTGACTTCTCTTTAATTTTTTAATTTTTTTAAAAAAATAATATTTATTCATTTTATAAGAAAAACAGACAAACAAACAAAGACAAACAAAACATAAATAATTCTTATTCAATCATTACTTTCTTTAACAATGTTAGGTAACTTCCCCAGTCCCCCCTAGACAATTTCTAAAATAAAAAATAAAAAAGACAAAATTTTACTTTAAAACATTCTATACAAATTAACCTAAATTCTAACTCTACACCGAAAGCCTATATTAACTTCCTTAAAGTACATTAAATATTAGAATATTTTTTCAAATATACTTTACATTTCTTCCACTCTTCTTCCACAGTCTCTTCTGTCTGGTCGCGGAGTCGCCCAGTCATTTCGGCAAGTTCCATCAAGTCATCTATCGTTGGTATGTCTTGGGTTTTCCAGTTCTTGGCAAGTAGTAGCCTCGCTACAGTTGTGGCATACAGAAAGAATGTAATGTCCTTCTTGAGGATTTCTCCCCCTACTATTCCAAGTAAAAAGGCTTCTGAAGAAGAAGAAGAGTTTGGATTTGATATCCCGCTTTATCACTACTCGAAGGAGTCTCAAAGCGGCTAACATTCTCCTTTCCCTTCCTCCCCCACAACAAACACTCTGTGAGGTGAGTGGGGCTGAGAGACTTCAAAGAAGTGTGACTAGCCCAAGGTCACCCAGCAGCTGCATGTGGAGGAGCGGAGACGTGAACCCGGTTCACCAGATTACGAGTCTACCGCTCTTAACCACTACACCACACTGGTTTCTTAATACAGTGGTACCTCGGGTTAAGTACTTAATCCGTTCCGGAGGTCCGTTCTTAACCTGAAGCGTACTTAACCTGATGCACCACTTTAGCTAATGGGACCTCCTGCTGCCGCTGCGCCGCCAGAGCACGATTTCTGTTCTTAGCGGAGTTCTTAACCTGAAGCATACTTAACCTGAAGTGTACTTAACCCGAGGTACCACTGTAAATGTGTTTTTCAACACTTTTTTCATCTCGTTATAAATCTTTTCCCAGAAGTCTTTTACTTTGGGGCACATCCACCATATGTGGTAAAAGGTTCCTTCTTTCTCTTTACATTTCCAACATTTGTTATCAGATGTACGATACATTTTTGCAAGTTTAACAGGTGTCAAATACATCTGTACATCATTTTCATCATATTTTCTCTCAAAGCAGTGCATGCAGAAAATTTAAAACCTTTTTTCCACAATCTCTTCCAGTCCTTGAGCATAATATTATGCCCCACATCTTTTGCCCAATCTATCATCACCGATTTCACTTGCTCATCTTTCGTATGCCACTCCAACAACAAATTGTACATCTTAGAAAGATTTTTTGTCTTAGTATCCAACAATTGTATTTCCAATCGAGATTTTTCCACCTGAAAACCTGGAGCTTTATTATCAACCTTAAACATTTCATTAATAATAATAATAATAATAATTTATTATTTGTACCCCGCCCATCTGGCCGGGTCTCCCCAGCCACCCTGGGCGGCTTCCAGCAAATATTAAAAAACAAAACATTAAAATATCACAGATTAAAAGCTTCCCTGAACAGGGCTGCCTTCAGGTGTTTTCTAAAGGTCATGTGGTTGTTTATTGCTTTGACCTCTGATGGGAGGGCGTTCCACAGGGCGGGCGCCACCACCGAGAAGGCCCTCTGCCTGGTTCCCTGTAGCTTCGCTTCTCGGAGTGAGGGAACCGCCAGAAGGCCCTCGGCGCTGGATCTCAGTGTCCGGGCTGAACGGTGGGGGTGGAGACGCTCCTTCAGGTATACAGGACCGAGGCCGTTTAGGGCTTTAAAGGTCAGCACCAACACTTTGAATTGTGCTCGGAAACGTACTGGGAGCCAGTGTAGATCTCTCAGGACCGGTGTTATATGGTCCCAGCGGCCACTCCCAGTCACCAGTCTAGCTGCCGCGTTCTGGATTAATTGCAGTTTCCGGGTCACCTTCAAAGGTAGCCCCACGTAGAGCGCATTGCAGTAGTCTGATGATATTGTAACCAATCATTTAGCTTATCTTTAAGCTGTTCATAAGATTTTAACTTAAATTTACCATCAACTTCCACCAGCAAATCACTGTATCTCAACCACTTAGATTCCATATTCAGTCTTTTATGGCCTTAGCCTCTAATGGTGAAATCCACCTAGGTGTTCTTCTTTCTATTAAATCTTTGTATCTGATCCATACATTAAACAATGATTTCCTAATTATATGATTTTTAAATCCTCTGTGGGCCTTTAACCTATCATACCATAAATAAGCATGCCATCCAAATACATTATCAAAACCTTCCAAATCTAAAAGAGCTGAGCCATTCTTTAAGCCAGCAAAACACCACCACTTCAAAATATATCTTTAAATCTGGCAGGGAGAAGCCACCTCATTCTTTTGTATCCGTTAATAATTTAAACTTGATTCTAGGTTTTCCCCCCTGCCAGATAAATTTCGATAACACTTTTTGCCACTCTTTAAAACATTTCAGATTATCAATAATAAGAATCACTTGGAAGAAAAACAACATCTTTGGCAATACATTCATTTTTACAGCAGAAATACAACCCAACAATGATAATTTCAAATTTGACCAAATGTCAAAATCTCTCTTAATTTCATTCCATAACTTATCATAATTATCTTTATACAAATTCAAATTTTAGCAGTCAAATTAACACCTAGATATTTCACTTTTTTAACAAAATTCAAACCAGTGGTTTCCTCTAGCCTATTCATCTCTTCTGTTGAAAGATTTTTACTCAAAACTTTAGTTTTACTCTTGTTCAATTTAAAACCTGCAAAATGTCTGAATTCTTGTATCAAATCCAGTGCTTTACTTGCACTGGATTCTGGTTCCTGTAGAGTCAGTACTAAGTCATCAGTACTGTTTTAATTTATACTGTTTTGACCCTGCTACAATGCCTATTACTACATCATTTTTTCTTAACATGTTCAACAGTACCTCCAGGACAGAGATAAAAAGCAGAGGGGAGAGAGGGCACCCTTGCCTTGTTCCTTTTTCAATTCTAAGGTCCTCTGAAACCACATTATTAACAGTGTTAGCTACAAAGAGGAGAAATGGTTCCTTGTTCATTTACGATAATGTAGAAAATAGCTAAGATCTATAAAGGGGCGACCAAATAGGTGATAAAATATTTTTTAATTTTTAAAGTGAATTTGGATTACTCAGATCTCGGTTTGATCCAGATGGAAAGGTATAAATGGGTTATTTTAAAATTGGTTTTGCATCATTTTGTATAAAATTGTTAAATTGTGTACTGCATGTATTATGATGACTTTGTTTTTGTTATGTTTTATGGGCCAATGGCTGAAATAAATCTACCTACCTACCTACCTACCCACATTATTAACAATAATTTTAGCTTTTTGCTCAGAATAGATTGCATTAATTCCATTTAAAAAGTTTTGGCCAACCTCCATATTAAGCAAATTCATCTTCATAAAACTCCAAGACACATTATCGAAGGCCTTTTCTGCATCAATGAACATTAGTATAGCTTTACAATCCTTTTTGGATTCTAACATTTCCAAAATATCAACAATATTTCTAACATTATCTTTCATATGTCTCCCAGGTAGGAAACCTACCTGGTCTTTATCTATATATTTATTCAAAATCTTCTTCAGCCTTCTTGCCAAAATATTTGCAAAAATTTTGTAATCCACATTCAATAATGAAATTGGTCGATAATTTTTAACTTGAGCTCTATCCATATCTAGTTTAGGAATCAGAGTAATAAAAGCGTCCTTCCAGGTCTCCCTGACTTCTCTTTAGGAAGCACCCATTCAGAGTGAGGGCAGAATGGTGCAGGAAACATTGCCATCCCTTGGAATTAGCTTCCTTTGTCCACAGCAGCTACTGCAAAACATCAGTATTCCCAGGAAGAACAGTCTTTAAAATAATAATAATGCTGAAAGAGTAGCAATTGGGAATAGAAACAATAATGAATGAGGTATTATTGTATGAGGAGGTTATTCTGATACATATTTGTGCTCTGCACCAGCACCCCATTTCCCTTTTTGCACTGAATATTTTTCCTTGTGAACCTTCAATGCTAACCTACAGAGCACTTAAAGCTTGTATCTAATTTCTGTTAGTTTAGCCATCCGCCAAAGAATCCTGGGAGATGTAGGTTGCTGAGGAAGCCTGATGTCTCTTAATAGAGAGGAAGCTCTCGGGCTTCTCTGGGGAGACCAGGGGGCCCCCTTGAGTCTATGGGGTAGATTAGGACAGAGACTTAACATCTCCGAGGGAGATACTGGCATCCAAAATGAGCCCTGCTAGATCAAACAATGGTTTGCCCATATGACATCACAAGCACTCAGCCCCAGGCCTCTTCAATCTTTGCCGCAAGTTGTCACCTCTGGGTTCACCTAGAATTGCCAGAGTGGTGGATCCAATTCTTCTATCAGGCCCACAAGCAGATCATCCTCGTCTTCAGCAGCTGAGATTCAGTGGCCTACTACACCTCCGAGGTGGGCTTCATGTGACCACCATCACTAGCTAACCTGTCCCAACCATCTAAATGTTGGAGTGACCTGGGGAGAAACTACATGGGATGCAAAACACACCAACAAGAGGAATATTAAACAAATTAATAAGATGCATTAATAAGAAGAAGACTGCAGCATTCACTGGGACTTAATCTTTCACCCCCTCCACAATCCCAAAGAAGTTACCCCAATCCCGCTGAGAACCAGTGTGGTGTAGTGGTTACGGTACAGCACCAGGACCCACAAGACCTGGGTTCAAATCTCCACTCAGCAATCAAAAGGTGACCTTGGGCCAGTCACTGCCTCTCACTTGTTGTGATGATTAAATTGGGGGCGGGGGGGATAATGTGTGCTACCTTGAGCTCCTTGGAGAAAAGGGTGAGATATAGATGCAGTAAAAATAATAATAAATATCATTTATTTTAAAATAAATTAATTCTATGTATATTTATTCATTATCAAATAATATTTATTATAAAATATTATTGGAACTAATTGGAACTCCCCCCCTTATAACTAATATCAACATTGGGGGAGGAATTGCCATTGGGATCAAAAGAAGGGTTAAGCCTCACATCTACACATACTACTGTCCAAATTGTTGGGGGTTTTTGTGGAGAGGGGGAGAACATACCTACTATTTGGGTGGGGGAGGCAGCTGCCTGGTTAAGAAAAGGAAAGGGACCCCTGACCGTTAGGTCCAGTCGCGGACGACTCTGGGGTTGCGGCGCTCATCTCGCTCTATAGGCCGAGGGAGCCGACATTTGTCCGCAGAAAGCTTCCAGGTCATGTGGCCAGCATGACTAAGTCGCTTCTGGCGAAACCAGAGCAGCGCACGGAAACGGTACCTATGTATCTACTTGCACTTTGGCGTGCTTTCGAACTGCTAAGTGGGCAGGAGCTGGGACTGAACAACAGGAGCTCACCCCGTCACAGGGATTCGAACCGCCAACCTTCTGATCAGCAAGCCCTAGGCTCAGTTGTTTAGACCACAGCGCCACCCAGGTCCTGCCTGGTTAAGAACCTAACGTTAATTGTACTGCAGTTAATCTCTTAGCAACAGTGCATCCCTTCAGGACCCTGGACAGCTCCAAGCAAAGCAGACAGGTGGGATGCTTTCTTCCCAAAATAACAAATTTTATGATGGCGTAAGTGTTAGCGGACTACAGCCCACTTCGTGCATCAGATGGAGTGGAGTGTAGCCAGTGAATGTTTAAGCAATAAGAGGAGTATTATTATTTATGGTGTCAAGGGACTTCGCATTGTTCGCAAAGTTCTCCGGCGGGAAGGTAAACAGCGTTTCCATGTGCTGCTCTGGTTCGCCAGAAGCGGCTTAGTCATGCTGGCCACATGACCCAGAAGCTGTCTGCGGACAAATGCCAGCTCCCTTGGCCTATAGAGAGAGATGAGTGCGCAACCCCAGAGTCGTCCGCGACTGGACCTAACGGTCAGGGGTACCTTTACCTTTTAAAGTTAGAATGCTGAGGCTGATGATCTTGCCTCAGTGTACATCACCTGCTTACCTTGAACAACATCTGCCATTTCATTGCCCATTCAACCCACGCTGGGGAGATCCTTTCTGAGCTCTTCACGGTCCATCTAGGTTTTCAGCATCCTGAGTGTTAGCATCCCTACTCACCCCTAACTCCACCAATGAATATTAAATAGCACCGGTACCTCTACATAGCATGCGGAGAAACACAACTTACTTCTCTTCTCTGTGAAAATTGTCTGTTTACTGCTACTCATTGCTTTCTGTTGCTTAATCCATTACCAATCTAGGTGTATATATAGGCTTAGATCAAAACTAAGGTTCTTTTGCGTCAGCTCAGGGGGCCAGGCCTAGTGAGGACAGCAGCTCTTCCTGGTAGATCTTGTCCCCATGTGGGAGTTCTGAGGAGGGTTGGGGGGTTCAGGGTCTCAGCCTCACCTGTCTTTCACCTATGAAATGGGCATTTTGCAGCGGCCATGACAGCTCCTTAAGTTTCCAGATGTGTCCCTAGGCGCTAAAGGTTTGAGGCAAAGGCCCTCTCCTGGTGTTGTTACCTAGCAAATGGCATCCAAGGGAGGTACCTGAACATGGAGGTAATCTACAGTCATCATGACTAGCTGGGGTTTCCCAGCTGGTGCCTCTCACCAGACCTCTGCATTCAGCTGGTCCATGACATTATGGTAGGAATATCCCATGAGCTAGGGAGGAGCTAGAGGAGGAAGCCTGGGATAGGCTACCTGGACAGGTGCTATGCAGCAGAGGAACACAGATGTTGCTTTCAGCCTCAATGTCACAAGAGGGGAACCCTTTTTCATTTCCTTTAATTTCCTTTCCTTTCCCCCCCCCCCCGGTGAAAACATTTGCAGAAATCATCACAGATTCTGACTTAGCCTCTGTGCAGACAGTCCTACCCCATGAGGCTAATTGCAGTAGGAACTGTAAAGTACTTTGTAAATGGGGGGGGGGGAGTTCTGGAAACACCAAGCAGCTGAAATGAATATGTTTTCCCAAAAGCCCTACAATTCTCCCTCCCTGCCTGCCCTCTGAAAGAAGCACACAGAAATCGCCAAGGACGTTCATGTCAATTTATTGAGGAGAAGCATCCATGATGGGCCCCTCTACACAGCTGAGTGGTGAAGACAGGGTCTCCGGCTCCTCCTCGTGAGGCGGCCTGCCTCCTGCTCAGCCTTTCTTGTGAGGCAAACAGCAGACGGAAGGACGGCAGTCACAGGTGGAGTAGTAGTTCCCGGTCTTCAGGCAGTGTGTGCCACAGGTGCCTCCATAGCTCCCACAGGTGGGCTTGCCCTTACAGGTCCCTGAAGGAAGAAGAGAAAGCCAGTGCGGTATAATGGTTAGAATGTTGGACTAAGCCCTGGGAGAACAGGGTGCAAACCTCTGGTCAGCCGTGAAACTCACTGGGTGTTGTGGTGCTTAAATGAGGAAGGGGAGGACCTCAGCCTTGGGTGCTCATTGCAGCCCTTCAGATCTCTCTGCCTGACTCAAGCCACACACCCTTCCTAGCCCACACCTCCCACTGCACGGCTGGAATGTGCTCTTGAGATGCAATGTTGCCTCTTGCTTGCCTCTGGCCAGAGGATGGAGAAATGTCTGCATGGGGTTGTGGACAGAAACTTCTGACCAAAAGGAGCCTGTCTCCTTACTCCACTCCACACATGATTTTAGTCAGCCCTTTCATGCCTCCTCTTGGCTGCCTTTTCTCTAGCTGAAAAAGTCCCAAATGTTGCAGCTTTCCCTCCTGGGGGAGTTGCTTCCACCCCTTGGTCATTTTGTTTGTCCTTTTCTGAACTTTTGCCCAGAACACAATATCCTTTTTGAAGGGAGGTGACCTCCTGTTCTCCTGGCTGTTCTACCGCTAAGCTGTGGCTTCTCCTTAGAAATGTCTCCCAGACCAAAATGCTCTTTGAAGCCCAAATGAGACTCTAGTTTAGACCCAAGACCAACTGCTCTATGCCATCGCTTTCCCATGGGGCCCACACCACTCCCTTGAGTTCAGGCCAGGGCAGGAGCACCTTCTGAACATAAGGGGTTGCTGGATCAGGTCAATGGTCCATCTCGTGCAGCAACCTTTTCTGTCAGTGGCTGACCAGATGCCTGTGGGAAACCTGCAAGCAGGATCCAAGCACAAGGGCACTCTTCCCTCCTAAGGTATTCAGAAGCATTTACTTTCTCCAGCTGTGGAGACGGAGCACAGCTAACATGGCCAGTAGCCACTGATAGCACTCTCCTCCATGAATTTCTATAATCCTCTTTGAAGACCATCTAGGTTGGTGGCCATCGCTGCCTTTCCCATGAAACCCATACTTGTCTCTTGAATGAAGGCCAAGGCAGAAGCCCCTTCAGTCTGCCTTATCAAGTACAGCCCCTTCTTCCCAACCTGTAGAAGTTTGGTTCATACCTGCAACAGCCATGTCAGCGACAACCAACAGCACGATGGCCAAGGCAAGGTAGAGAGCTCTCATGGTGGAGTTCTGGTTGGGTTCTCTGGATGAACGCAGAAGGACAGTGGATGAGCTGAGGACTCGGTGGTGCTTCCAGTCAGGGGCTCTGCTCTTTTATAGAGGGACTATCTGGTAGAGATGACATGTGGACATTCATGTGGGTTACGTAGCTTCTGCCCTTTTGGTGCATGCTTCACTTATCTTCTCTTGCCCAGAACAATGCACATTGACGCAGTATTTTCAATGGCCATTGTTCATTGTATTCACTCACTTTCTTCTTTTTGTGATGGCCATACTCAGCTGACCCCCCTCAACCTGCTGGACTCTAAAGGAAGAACTCTATGTCTTTGATAACAGAATAAATGATGTAAGGAGGGAGCTGCAGCCCAAGAGAGGAAAAGAGGTAGTAAGGCAGGCATCGGCAACCTCCGGCCCACGGAGGCCATTTAACTGGCCCACGAGCCGCCCACTCACCGAGCCACTGGCTCGGCAAGTCCTCCGCGGGGACTCGCCGAGTGGTGACGGAAATGGCGTCTGTGCATGTCCGCGACACCGGAAACCGCGCCTGTGCATGCCCAGATGCCAAAATCGCTTCTGCACAGACACGATTTTCGGCATCTGGACATGCGCAGATGCCATTTCCGGCGTCGCACTGTGCATGTCCGGCCCACGGAAAACCATGGCCGGAAAACCTTGCCGACCCCTGTAGTAAGGGAACACCTAGCTACTTTAAATTAATTCAAATCTCCAGGGCCTGATGAGCTGTATCCAAGGGTACTAAAGCAGCTTGCACATGTAATTTCTGAGCCTTTGTCCATTATCTTTAAGAATTCTTGGAGAACAGGTGAGGTCACTACAGACTGGAGGCGGGCAAATGTTGTGCCCATCTTCAAAAAGTGGAACAAGGAAGACCAAGGTAACTACTGACTGGTGGGCTTGACATTTATACTACAGAAGGTCCTAGAACAGATAATTCTACAGTCGGTCCGTGAGCATTTAGAAAAGGATGCTGTCATTACTAAGAGACCCAGCATGGGTTTCTCAATAATAAGTAATGCCAGACCAATCTGATTTCTTTTCTCTTTTTTTATGGAATTACAAACTTGGTGGATCAGGGAAATGCTGTGGACATAGTGTATCTTGATTTCAGTAAGGCTTTTGACATAGTCCCCCATGATATCCTTGCAAGGAAGCTGGTAAAATGTGGGTTGAACAATGTTAGGTGGATGTGTAGTTGGTTGACTGACAGAACCCAAAGAGTACTCTTTACTGTTTCCTCATCATCCTGGAAAAAAGTGACAAGTGGGGTGCTGCAGGGTTCTTGTCCTGGACCTGTTGTTGATTGGATGAAGGAACTGAGGCGATGCTCATCAAATCTGCAGATGATACCAAACTGGGAGCGGTAGCTAATGTTGCAGAAGACAGAATCAGATTTGAAAATGCCCTTAACAGATTGGAAAACTGGGCACAAGCTAACAAAATGAATTTCAGTAGGGACAAATGTTCTGCACCTAGGCAGGAAGAACCAGATGCACAAATATAGGAAGGGGGACACCGAGGCTTACTAGTAGTACATGTGAAAAGGATCTAGGGGTCTTGGTGGACCACAAGCTTAACATGAGTCAACAGTGTGATGCAGCAGCAAAAAAAAAAAGCCAATGCTATTTTAGGCTGCATCAGCAGAAGTCTAGTGTCCAGATCAAGGGAAGTAATAGTATCACTCTATTCTGCCTTAGTCAGACCACACTTGGAATACTGTGGTCAATTCTGGGCACCACAATTTAAGAAGGATGGTGACAAGCTGGAACATGTGCAGAGAGGGGCAACCAAGATGATCAAGGGTCTGGAAACCAAGCCTTATGAGGAGCGCTTGAAGGAGCTGGGTATGTTTAGCCTGGAAAAGAGGAGACTGAGAGGAGATAAGATAGCCATCTTCAAATATCTTAAGGGTTGCCACATGGAGGAGGGAAGGACTCAAACCAATGGCTTCAAGTTACAAGAAAGGAGATTCAAACTAAACATTCAGAAAAGCCTTCTGACCATAAGAGCTGTTCAGCAGTGGAACATTCCCACGAGAGATGGTGGACTCTCCTTCCTTGGAGGTTTTGAAACAGAGGTTGGATGGCCATGTGACATGGATGGGGACTGTCATCTTCCCTACCCAGAGACTTCTGCTGCAGCTGCTGTGGCTGTTGGGGTGGAGGGACTGCCATTTTCCCCCACTCAGAAACTCCTGCTGCTGTGGCTGTTGGGGGTGGGACTGCTGTCTCCCCCACTTGGAGGACTGCTGCTGTTGCTACAGAAGCGAAGAGGACTGCAGAGAGTACTACACAAACCAGGTCCCTGGCAGGCAGGCAAAGTGGAAACAGCTGCTGTCCCAGCTGGGTGTGGTCCAGCTACTGGGGCAGTGTTTTAAAGCCAGCCTGCCTGCCTGCCTAGGGGGTGGGGGTGCCCCCGGCGGTGAGGGGCACCAAAGGAGGTCATCTCATGGGGGTGGTGCTTTGGGGGTGAGACAAGGGCGAGGGCCAGCCCCGCTGTGTTAATGTCATTAAGTAATTATTTAGCTAATGATTTAAATGTTTTTAGGTGCTTTAAATAGTTTTTAATCTGTGGTACTTTGAATTTTGTTTTGTGGGAGTGGGGGTGGGATGGACGTTTGGTTGGGGCTGGGGACTGGTTTAATTTTAGTATGATTGTAAATTATTACCATTGGGGTTTGTTTGGTTTTTTCCCTACTGTTTTATTGGTTTGTTGTATGGTTTGTGTTCTGTTCTTAAGGGGAGAGGGTCAGGGCTGCCTGGGAGTGGGCCCCAGTCAACAGAATGGCTGGGGCAGGTTCCATGGGGGGGGGATGCACTGGGACACCCAATCTCAGTGATAACTGGCAGCAGGAGGAGTTATGCTAAGACCAGACCATGTCATTACCGAGGAAGCAGATTTAGTCGCTGTTTGAGGACTATTCCTGCCTCCGGGTCTGGTCTTGACCGGATGGATACTGGAATCAGCAAGGGAGACCCACATGACCTGAAGGTGCTGCTGTGCAATGCCAGGTCAATGATTCATAAGACCACTGCCATCCACGACTTGATCATGGGATAGAGGACTTCAACTGGCATGTGTGACAGAGACTTGGTTAGATGAAGCAGATGGGCCTGTTCTTGCCACTGCTTGTCCACCAGGTTTCTCTTACGCACAGAAACCCAGGTCATGTGGGCAGGGAGGGGGGGTTGCAGTGATTTTTAGAAAGTCAGTAGCTTGCACCAGGCATCCTATTGGGAAGACCCAGTTTTCTGAGTGCATGTTCTGGAAGTTGGGCAATAGGAGCAGTACAGGATTCATTTTGGTGTACCGACCTCCTCACTGCACCTAGGATTCCCTGCCCGAGCTGCTTCAGGTCATGGTAGATGTTCTCCTGGAGACACCTAGTTGGTTGTCCATGGGGATTTTAACATCCATGTCCACACAACTTTACAAGGGGCCGCTCGGGACTTTGTGGAAAGCATGGCCTCCATGGGGCTGTCCCTGAATAAGTTTGGCCCAACTCATAGCCACGGACATGCCTTAGACCTGGTGTTTACCTCTATGGATATTGGTGATCTCACACTAAGTAAAAGCGAAACAAAAGAAGTGCCATGGTCAGATCAATTCCTGGTGCAACTGGACTTCTCCTTGACCCTTCCCCTCTGTAGGAAGGTGGGACCGAAGTGGATGGTCCGCCCCCGCCACTTAATGGATCCAAATGGTTTCCAGAGAGTGGTAGGGGATGTTTTATCCCATGTTGATGGCCTTTCAGCTGATTCCCTGATGGACTGCTGGAATGCGGAGTTAACGAGGGCTATTGACTGTCTGGCTCCAAAGCACCCTTGCCAATTGCATGGAGCCCAGACAGCCCCGTGGTTTTCCCCAGAACTGAGGGCGATTAAACAATCACTGATATAGCTAGAGTGTCGGTGGCGGAAAACACATTCTGAATCGGACCGGACACTGGTTAGAGCTGAACTCCGAGCCTACCAAGTGGTGATAGTGATGGTGAAGAGGACCTTCTTCACTGCCTCTATTGTATCTGCAGAAAACAGCAGCAGGAGACGCTTTCAGGTGGTTCACAATTTAACAGAACCACCTTCGCCATCGGGGCCTGGTAAGGACCCCAAGATCTCCTGCTGTGATCTTGCAAAGTTTTTTTGCAGATAAAGTCGATCAGATTCAGAAAGAGGTAGCCTCCACTGTGGGAGCAGGGCTGGGGTGGGAGAGTGCTAGAGTCCTGTCTGGTTGAGTTGCATGGAATCAATTCCAATCTGTTACCTTTGAGGATGTGGACAGGCTGCTTGGATGAGTGAAACCGACCACCTGTCTCCTGGATCCTTGCCCATCCTGGCTCATAAAAGTGAGCTGGGAAGGGCTGGGCGATGGGCTCTGCGGGGTGGTGAATGCTTCCGTCTGTGAGGGAACCTTCCCAGATCCACTGAAAGAGGCATTTATTAAACTGCTTCTTAAAAAAATATCTTTGGATCTGGCCAATATGGCCAACTATATTTCATTATTGCGCAAGGTGATTGAGCGGGTGGTTGCTGAAGAACATCCTCCAAATGGAGGATGCGGGCCATTTGGATCCCTTCCAATAGGGATACAGGCCTCATCATGGAACTGAAACTGCCTTGGTTGCATTGGTCGATGATCTCCGGCAGGCTAGGGACAAATGACAAAGCTGTTTCCTAGTTCTGCTGGATCTCTCAGCGGCCTTTGATACCATCGATCATGACATCCTTCTGGACCGTCTAGAGGAGCTGGGAGCTGGAGGCACTGTTATACAGTGGTTCCGCTCCTTCCTCCTGGGCCATGTCCAGAAAGTGGTGATGGGGGATGAGTGTTCAGACCCCTGGGCTCTCACTTGTGGGGTGCCTCAGGGTTCTGTCTTCTCCCCCATGCTTTTTAACATCTACATGAAGCCACTGGGAGAGATAATCAGGGGGGTTGGGCTGGGTGTTCATCAGTATGCGGATGATACCCAGCTCTACCTCTCCTTTAAATCATAACTAGCGAAGGTGGTGAATGTCTTGTGTGAGTGCCTGGAGGCGGTTGGAGGATGCATGGTGGTTAACAGATTGAGGTTGAATCCTGACAAGACAGAAGTACTGTTTTGGGGGGACAGGGGGTGGGCAGGTGTAGAGGACTCCCTGGTCCTGAATGGGGTAACTGTGCCCCTGAAGGACCAGGTGCAAAAGAAGAAGAAGAAGAAGAGGAGGAGGAGGAGGAGGAGGGGGGGGAGGAGGAGTTTGGACTTGATATCCCGCCTTTCACTCCCCTAAGGAGTCTCAAAGCGGCTAACAATCTCCTTTCCCTTCCTCCCCCACAACAAACACTCTGAGGGGAGTGGGGCTGAGAGACTTCAGAGAAGTGTGACTAGCCCAAGGTCACCCATGTGGAGGAGAGGCGAAGCGAACCCGGTTCACCAGATTACGAGTCCACCGCTCTTAACAACTACGCCACGCGCAGCCTGGGAGTCATTTTGGACTCACTGTTGTCCATGTCCAGGGCAGCTTTCTACCAGCTCCATCTGCTACACAGGCTGAGACCCTATGTGCCCATGGACTGTCTCGCCAGAGTGGTGCATGCTCTGGTTATCTCCTGCTTCGACTACTGCAATGTGCTCTATGGGGGACTACCTTTGAAGGTGACCTGGAAACTACAAATAATCTAGAATGTGGCAGCTAGACTGGTGACTGGGAGTGGCTGCTGAGACCATATAACACCAGTCCTGAAATACCTACATTGGCTCCCAGTACGTTTCCGAGCACAATTCAAAGTGTTGGTGCTGACCTTTAAAGCCCTAAACAGCCTTCGCCCAGTATACCGGAAGAAGCGTCTCTATCCCCATCGTTCAGCCCAGACACTGATCTCCAGCTCTGAATGCCTTCTGGCGGTTCCCTCCCTGCGAGAAGTGAGGTTACAGGGAACCACGCAGAGGGCATTTTTGGTAGTGTCGCCCACCCTGTGAAACGCCCTCCCATCAGATCTGAAGGGGGGAAACAACTACCGGTATCTGACTTTTAGAAGACATCTGAAGGCAGCCCTGTTTCAGGATGTTTTTAATGTTTGATGTTATATCGCTTTTTATTATAAATATTATGTTAGGAGCCACCAGCAAGATGTGTGGGGTATGAATAAATTATTATACTACTACTATTACTATTATTATGATCATTAGGGAAAGGCTCTGGAAACGCCAAGCATCTGAAATGAATATGTTTTCCCCAAAGCCCTACAATTCCCCCTCCCTGCCTGCCCTCTGAAAGAAGCACACAGAACTCGCCAAGGACGTTCATGTCAATTTATTGAGGAGAAGCATCCATGATGGGCCCCTCTACACAGCTGAGTGGTGAAGACAGGGTCTCTGGCTCCTCCTCGTGAGGCGGCCTGCCTCCTGCTCAGCCTTTCTTGTGAGGCAGACAGCAGACGGAAGGACGGCAGTCACAGGTGGAGTAGTAGTTCCCGGTCTTCAGGCAGTGTGTGCCACAGGTGCCTCCATAGCTCCCACAGGTGGGCTTCCCCTTACAGGTCCCTGAAGGAAGAAGAGAAAGCCAGTGTGGTATAGTGGTTAGAATGTTGGACTAAACCCTGGGAGACCAGGGTGCAAACCCCTGGTCAGCTGTGGAACTCACTGGGTGTTGTGGTGCTTAAATGAGGAGGGGGAGAACCATGTACATGACATCGGGAAAAGGTGGCAATAAATGAACGAATAATAATTATTGAGGCAAAGCAAGAGCACCTTGCAGAGAGGGAATGCCCAGTTGCATGCAAGACAAATCACATGCTCCACCACTGAGCTATGGTCTCTCTCTGGAAGCAGCTTCACACCAAAGAGTTATGTTGGAGGTCGGAGGTGGGGAACCTCAGCCTTGGGTGCTCACTGCAGCCCTTCAGATCTCTCTGCCTGGCTCAAGCCACAGACCCCTTCCTAGCCCACACCTCCCACTGCCGTGCCCCACACACTCCTCCTGTGCTTTCCCCTGGCTGGAATGTGCTCTTGAGATGCAATGTTGCCTCTTGCTTGCCTCTGGCCAGAGGATGGAGAAATGTCTGCATGGGGTTGTGGACAGAAACCTCTGACCGAAAGCAGCCTTTTCTCTGTCCCCTTTCTCCACCCCACACATGATTTTAGGCACCCCTATCATGCCTCCTCTTAGCAGCCTTTTCTCTAGCTGAAGAAGTCCTGGTGGAGTTGCTTGCACCCCTTGGTCATTTTGTTTGCCCTTTTCTGAACTTTTGCCTCAAACACAATATCCTTTTTGACCTCCTGTTCTCCTGGCTGTTCTACCGCTAAGCCTCCCAGATCAAGAAATGTCTTGATTAGAAATGCCTCCCAGATCAAGATGCTCTTTGAAGCCCAAATGAGGATCAAATTTAGACCCAAGACTGACTGCTCAATGCCATCGCTTTCCCATGGGGCCCACTCTACTCCCTTGAGCTCTGTCTTCACCATAAGGACATAAAAGAGGCTTCTGGATCAGGCCAATGGCCCAACTTGTCCAGGATCCTCTTCTGTCAGTCGCTGACCAGATGCCTGTGGGAAACCCGCAAGCAGGATCCAAGCCCAAGGGCACTCTTCCCTCTTGGGGTATTCAGAAACATCTACCTGTGGAGATGGAGCACAGCTGACATGGCCAGTAGCCATTGATATCCCTCTCCTCCATGAATTTATATAATCTTCATTGAAGGTCATCTATGTAGGCTGGTGGCTATTACGGCCTTTCCTATGAAACCCATACCTCTCCTTTGAATTAAGGCCAAGGCAGAAGCCCCTTCATTCTGCCTTATCAAACACAGCCCCTTCTTCCCACCCTGTAGAAGTTTGGTTCATACCTGCAACAGCCATGTCAGCAACAACCAACAGCACGATGGCCAAGGCAAGGTAGATAGCTCTCATGGTGGAGTTCTGGTTGGGTTCTCTGGATGAACACAGAAGGATAGTGGATGAGCTGAGGACTCAATGGTGCTTCCCGTCAGGGGCTCTGCTCTTTTATAGAGGGAATATCTGGTAGAGATGACATGTGGACATTCCTGTGGCTTACGCAGCTTCTGCCCTTTGGGTGCATACTTTTCTTATCATCCCTTGCCCAGAACAATGCACACTGATGCAGTATTTTCAATAGCCATTGTTCATTGCGTTCATCCACTTTCTCCTTTTTGTGTTAGCCATGATCAGCTGACCCCCAACCTGCTGGACTCCAAAGGAGGAACTCTATGTCTTTATGATCTGCTGTGAAATGTATGACTCATGGTTAAGTCATAGTCAAGGCAGCCAAATTCAACATCCATTTGGGTGTTGATGGTATCTCAAGATTAAAGAGGCCAATGGAGCAAGGCATTTGGGTAGGGGATCAGCAGTGGGTCTGAAAGACCTGGTGGAAATGAAAAGGCACTACAAGGCAACTGATTCTTTAGAGTAGTTGTCTCCAAAGTTTTGTGGTACTGCCCCTTGGAGATATGGGGGAACTACTTAGGGGGTACTAAGAGGCAAAGGAGCAGTGGTCTTCTTCTTCTTCTTCATTGGCGATCACTCATAGCTGAGTAAGATTGTCTTCCATGAGCACGGTTTTAACAGTGAGTCCGTAAGTGACCGTGGAGGCCAATTCTGGATCCACACGTCCTTCCACAGTGGGGACACAGGTTTCCGGGTGGGAGTTGATCACAGTGAGGGTTTGCCAACCGTGCCTTCCTGTTAGCATGTTTCTCCCTTTCATCTTGAGTTTGAGCCTCTTCAAAGCCCATGACACCTTTCATATCTATATCTATCTATCTATCTATCTATCTATCTATCTATCTATCTATCTATCATCTACCTATCTATCTATCTATCTATCTATCTATCTATCTATCTAATCTATCTATCTATCTATCTATCTATCTATCTATCTATCTATCTATCTATCTATCATCTATCTATATCTATCTATCTATCTATCTATCTATCTATCTATCTATCTATCTATCTATAATTTTTATTGGTTCTTACATATTTTCCAAACAAAACTTATCCAACTTATACATAACATAACAAACATTTGGCTATCACAGCCTGAGACTTCCATCAACCTTGACTGATGGTTTTCCAACTTCCTTTCTAATCTTGTATTTTTTTTGTTATAATTATTGCTATGAAATCCTTATCATAAATCAAAAACTTATGTCTCTTTTCACAATAATTGATAAAGTTATCCTTACAAAACTTCTTGTAACCCTCCAAGTGATGTCAATTGATTACAACTGTCTTTCAGATACATCATAAATTTATTCCAGTCTTTCAGGAAAGTCTGGTCTTGCTGGTTCCGAATTTTCCCAGTTAGTTTCGCCAACTCATCCCATAAATATGCGTGCCATCCAAATCTGTTATCATACCTTCCAGATCTAATAGATCTGTGTTTTCCAACAAAATCCAATCCCTTAACCAACAAAGGCAAGAAGCTTCATAATACAATTTCAAGTCAGGCAGGGAGAAGCCAACTCTCTCTTTTATATCTGTAAGTAATTTGAATTTGATTCTTGGTTTCTTCCCTTGCCATATATATCTTGAAATTATTTTGTGCTAAATAATTTCTCTAAAATGCCTACACCATTGAGTATTGGGATTGATTGAAATAGAAATAATATATTCGGTAGCACGTTCATTTTAATAAGCGAAATTCTACCCCATAGGGATTGTTTCATTCTTCCCCATACCTCTAAGTCACTTTTTATACTATTCCACACTGGTGTGTAGTTATCTTTAAATAGATTTATATTTTTGGATGTTAACCAAATTCCTAAATATTTCACCTTTTTTACCACCACTATACCGCTCTGTTGTTGCAAATTGTCTGTTAGATCCTGATTCATATTCTTAACTAACATTTTTGTTTTCTTTTTATTTAATTTGAAATATGCTACTTGTCTGAATTGTTGAATTCTTTCTAGTGCTTCTCTGGCACTAGTTAATGGTTCTTCCACTGTTATAACCAAGTAATCCGCAAAGGCTTTTAATTTATATTCTTTCCGACCGACCCTTATTCCCTTAATTTTTTCCCCATTTCTCATATTCCTTAGGAATTCCTTAGGAGGACCGTAATGAATAATAATGGGGATAATGGACAACCCATTACCTTTCAGAATTCTGGTACCTTTCAGAATTGCAACTTTTTCAGTTAATACATTTACAATCAATTTAGCTTTTTGATCTCACTATATGGCTTTAATACCTTTTATAATAGATTGTCCCATTTCCATTAATTCCAAATTCTTTATCCTAAATTCCCAGGAAATATTGTCAAAGGCCTTTTCTGCATCAACAAATATTAACGCTGCTTGCTTTTCATTCCTGGCCGTCAAATATTCAATTATATCTACTATATTCCTTATGTTATCTTTCATTTGTCAACCTGGAAGAAAGTCTGCTTGAACTTCATGTATTATATCCTTTAATACTCTTTTCATTCTATTTGCCAAAATACCCGCAAACAGTTTATAGTCTTTATTTAATAACTAGTTGACCCGGCCATGCCTTGCTGTGGCTGATTTGGTGAAATGGAAAAGTAAGATACAGTATGAAAGAGAAAGGGTATCCTTATTTACACTTTATCTCATTGAAGTTCAGTCTATGTGCTCTTCGTTTGCCCCTCCCGTTTTTGTGTAAACCGGGAAAATGGCAATTCCTCCCGGCGTGGCTCTATACCTGCCAGCAGAGCCAGCAGTAGCGTTTGTGGGCAGTCTGTCTGTCGATTGGATGGTGGTAGTGACGTTGGGAAAGGAGGAGGAGGGGTCGGAAATGGGTGTGTTGTGCTGTACTGTTTAACGTCCACTGGAGAACGCTATATTTTTTGCACAAAATCACATTTTTACCTGGGAAAGGTGTGGTATTTGTGCAATGTAAGTACATATGATCACTCCATATGGCCATGGAACGTTGTGTCCAAATTTGAACGGAATCGATCAAGGGGTTACGGAGAAAGGCGATCTTTAACAAGCATCCAACTTGAACGATTTTATATATATAGATGGAATTGGCCTATAGTTTTTAACTTGTAATACATCTGCATCTTGTTTTGGAATCAATGTAATAAATGCTTCTTTCCATGTTCCGGGAATATCTCCTTTTATTAAGATACTATTCACGACTTCTTTCAATGGTGCCATCAGGGTTTGACAAATTTCTGTAAATCCATCCGGTTCTGGTGCCTTCCCAATTTTTAAGTCTTTTATTGCAGATCTGATTTCTTCTACATAAGTTGGTTCATACAGTCGGTCTTTTTTCTCTTTCGGGATCTGTTGCATATTCTGTTTTTTTCAGAAATTCTACAATTTCAACTACATTTTGTTTTCCAGCTTTTTTGTATAGTTGCCTATACCCGTGACACCTTTCGTAAAGACAGCTCTTCCATTGGAAGGTTTTCAGGTTGGTGGTCAGCTGATCATGGCTATCACAAAAAGGAGAAAGTGGATGAACGCAATGAACAATGGCTATTGAAAATACTGCATCAGTGTGCATTGTTCTGGGCAAGAGAAGATAAGTGAAGCATGCACCAAAAGGGCAGAAGCTGCGTAGGCCACATGAATGTCCACATGACATCTCTACCAGATATTCCCTCTATAAAAGAACAGAGCCACTGACTGGAAGCACCATTGAGTCCTCAGCTCATCCACTGTCCTTCTGCATTCATCCAGAGAACCCAACCAGAACTCCACCATGAGAGCTATCTACTTTGCCTTGGCCATCGTGCTGTTGGTTGTCGCTGACATGTCTGTTGCAGGTATGAACCAAACTTCTACAGGGTGGGAAGAAGGGGCTGTGTTTGATAAGGCAGACTGAAGGGGCTTCTGCCTTGGCCTGAATTCAAGGGAGAGGTATGGGTTTCATAGGAAAGGCTGTAATAGCCACCAGCCTAGATGGCCTTCAAAGAGGATTATAGAAATTCATTGAGGAGAGTGCTATAGGTGGCTACTGGCCATGATAGCTGTGCTCTGTCTCCACAGGTGGAGGCAGTAAATGCTTCTGAATACTCCGGGGGGGGCAGTGCCCTTGTGCTTGGATCCTGCTTGTGGGTTGCCCACAGGCATCTGGTCAGCCACTGACAGAAGAGGATCCTGGACACGTTGGGCCATTGGCCTGATCCAGAAGCCTCTTCTTATGTCCTTATGGTGAAGACAGAGCTCAAGGGGGTGGTGTGGGCTCCATGGGAAAGCGATGGCATTGAGCAGGCGGTCTTGGGTCTAAACCCGATCCTCATTTGGGCTTCAAAGAACGTTTTGGTCTGGGAGACATTTCTAAGGAGAAGCCACAGCTTAGTGGTAGAACAGCAAGGAGAACAGGAGGTCACCTCCCCTTAAAAAGGATGTTGTGTTTGAGGCAAAAGTTCAGAAAAGGACAAACAAAATGACCAAAGGGTGGAAACAACTCCCCCAGGAGGGAAGGCTACAACATTTGGGACTTCTTCAGCTAGAGAATAGGCAGTTAAGAGGAGGCATGATAGGGCTGACTGAAATCGTGTGTGGCATGGAGAAAGGGGACAGAGAAAAGGCTGCATTCGGTCAGAGGTTTCTGTCCACAACCCCATGCAGACATTTCTCCATCCTTTGGCCAGAGGTAAGCAAGAGGCAACATTGCATCTCAAGAGCACATTCCAGCCAGGGGAAACCACTCTGTGTGGAGTGCATGGAGCGGGGCATTGGGAGGTGTGGGCTAGGAAGGGGTCTGTGGCTTGAGCCAGGCAGAGAGATCTGAAGGGCTGCATTGAGCACCCAAGGCTGAGGTCCTCCCCTTCCTCATTTAAGCACAACACCCAGTGAGTTTCACGGCTGGCCAGGGGTTTGCACCCCGGTCTCCCAGGGCCTAGTCTAACACTCTAACCATTATACCGCACTGGCTTTCTCTTCCTCTTGCAGGAACCTGTAAGGGCAAGCCCACCTGCAGGAGCTATGGAGGCACCTGTGGCACACACTGCAAGTTGACTCCGCACTACCACACCTGCGACTGCGGTCGTGCCCTCTGCTGTCTGCCTCACAAGAAAGGCTGAGCAGGAGGGAGGCCGCCTCACGAGGAGGAGCCGGAGACCCTGTCTTCACCACTGAGCTGTGTAGAGGGGCCCATCATGGAAGCTTCTCCTCAATAAATTGACATGAACGTCCTTGGCGATTTCTGTGTGCTTCTTTCAGAGGGCAGGGAGGGAGGGAGAATTGTAGGGCTTTGGGGAAAACATATTCATTTCAGATGCTTGGTGTTTCCAGAGCCTTTTTCCAGTGTACAAAGTCCTTTAAGGTAGCGTCAGTCAACCTTGCTCCTCTAGCTCTTCCCTAGCTCATGGGAGATTCCCACCATATTGTCATGGACCAGCCGAATGCAGAGGTCTGGTGAGAGGCACCCAGCTGGGGAACCCCAGCTAGTCACAATACCCATATATTATCTCCAGGATCATAGGCCACCCCTAAATGCCAGTCGCCAGGTCACAACACCAGGAAAGGGCTTTTGTGTCAATCAAAACAGGTGATGCTGAGACCCTGAACCCCACCCCCCACAAAAAATGGCCAGGAATGTTTATCGCTTCCATGAACACAGACAAAATAAGCAACCAACGTATCCTGAAAACGGGCCCCCAACTTTTCCCTTGCCCAAAAACAGGAGGTGGCGTTTTTGAGGGTACTGAGGTGCTCCAGGGAATGGCAGAGGAACGGGCGTGGGGGTGGGGGAGCGCACTGTCCCCAGCACCATCAGGGAGGGGGGGTACCATCGCGGCCACCGCCCCAGACACACACCATGCCTCTCGCGGACAGCACGCCACACCCCTGCGGGCGGCATGCCTCGCCCCAGGGATGCACACCAGCCACGCCCCCGCCTACTGTCCGCCCCCGGTGCCGGAGCATGCAGCTTCGCCACTGGCTCCAGATACCATATTGGGGGCCTCCAGATTAATACAACCAAATGTCATGGACTGGCTGGATTCAGGGGTGTGAAGGTGTCAAGGAGTGGGCAGAGGAGGAATGGTGGAGACCTCCTCCCCAGCCTGACCCTTCCAGAGAAGAGGATGACAATTCAGAATTACAACCGAGGTTTGAGGGAGGTCACAGCTCAGAGTAAGATGAAGGGGGATGCTGGGGAATATTGGGAGAGGAGGAGGAGGAAGAAGAAACAGCAGGAGGGCGACAGCTGACAGACAGTGTCTTTAGAAAGCACTCCAGACCCACTGCCTCCCAGAACCCGGCAAGCCTTGAAAGTAGGAGAGCAGAGAGCTCAGAGACAGAGGACCCTAAGTTGCACCTGTAGCGGAGGTGATGACAGTGATGAATGAGGAAGTGGGAGAAAAGGGGGGAGTGAAGAGTCACTCGGGACAACGCCATTATCCAAGAAGCTGTGTTCCAAAACTCTCTCTATGAATATTGGATAAAAGTGGATGGTTAGAAATATTCCTTATCTTATCCGTTCCTGGCAAACTGCCGTGAGGGTTGGTTCCTCTGTCACCTGACATACTGCCCCTTGGGGGGATGAGGGGACTACTTAGGGGGTACTAAGAGGCAAAGGAGCAGCAGGGGTAGCTAATGTGCACTATTTGGGAAAACGCACAAATTGAAACATGGCCATCCTGCCAAATTCACATTTCTCTGAATTTTGTGATGCAGTTCTCCAACCAGTGTGTTCTTTTATGGTGAGGAACATCTGCACAGCTATGCCTATATTCGTGAAAACAACATACCAAAAGGAATTATAATAGGGAATGTGGCTTTGCAAAAAGTCTTCTTATGTGCAGCACCAGTCCCTTGGATATATAATATTTTATTTTGTTGTTTAGTCGTGTCCAACTCTTTGTAACTCCATGGACCAGAGCACACCAGGCACTCCTGTCTTCCACTGCCTCCCGCAGTTTGGTCAGACTCATGTTGGTAGCTTCGAGAACACTGTCCAACCATCTCATCCTCTGTCGTCCCCTTCTCCTTGTGCCCTCAATCTTTCCCAACACCAGGGTCTTTTCCAGGGAGTCTTCTCTTCTCATGAGGTGGCCAAAGTATTGGAGCCTCAGCTTCAGGATCTGTCCTTCCAGTGAGCACTCAGGGCTGATTTCCTTCAAAATGGATAGGTTTGATCTTCTTGCAGTCCATGGGACTCTCAAGAGTCTCCTCCAGCACCATAATTCAAAAGCATCAATTCTTCGGCGATCAGCCTTCTTTATGGTCCAGCTCTCACTTCCATACATCACTACTGGGAAAACCATAGCTTTAACTATACGGACCTTTGTCGGCAAGGTGATGTTTCTGCTTTTTAAGATGCTGTCTAGGTTTGTCATTGCTTTTCTCCCAAGAAGCAGGAGTCTTTTAATTTCGTGACTGCTGTCACCATCTGCAGTGATCATGGAACCCAAGAAAGTGAAATCTCTCACTGCCTCCATTTCTTCCCCTTCTATTTGCCAGGAGGTGATGGGACCAGTGACCATGATCTTAGTTTTTTTGATGTTGAGCTTCAGACCATATTTTGCGCTCTCCTCTTTCACCCTCATTAAAAGGTTCTTTAATTCCTCCTCACTTTCTGCCATCAAGGTTGTGTCATCAGCATATCTGAGGTTGTTGATATTTCTTCCAGCAATCTTAATTCCGGCTTGGGATTCATCCAGTCCAGCGTTTCGCATGATGAATTCTGCATATAAGTTAAATAAACAGGGAGACAATATGCAGGTTCCCAATTTTGAATCAGTTATTCCATATCCAGTTCTAACTGTAGCTTCTTGTCCCACATAGAGATTTTTCAGGAGACAGATGAGGTGATCAGGCACTCCCATTTCTTTAAGAACTTGCCATAGTTTGCTGTGGTTGACACAGTCAAATGCTTTTGCGTAGTCAATGAAGCAGAAGTAGATGTTTTTCTGGAACTCTCTGGCTTTCTCCATAATCCAGTGCATGTTTGCAATTTGGTCTCTGGTTCCTCTGCCCCTTCAAAATCCAGCTTGCACTTCTGGGAGTTCTCGGTCCGCATACTGCTTAAGCCTGCCTTGTAGAATTTTAAGCATAACCTTGCTAGCGAGTGAAATGAGCGCAATTGTGGGGTAGTTGGAGCATTCTTTGGCACTGCCCTTCTTTGGGATTGGGATGTAGACTGATCTTCTCCAATCCTCTGGCCACTGCTGAGTTTTCCAAACTTGCTGGCATATTGAATGTAGCACCTTAGCATCATCTTTTAAAAGGCCACTGGCCTTGTTATTAGCAGTGGTTTCTAAGGCCCATTTGACCTCACTCTCCAGGATGTCTGGCTCAAGGTCAGCAACCACGCTACCTATTTTATTAATTTTATTAATTATTTCAATCAAATTCCCGATAACCTTCAAATCTTGACACACACACAACCCTCTCCAGCCTCCTCTTCTGTCACTGGTTCTGGACTGCTCCCTGCCACAGCCTCTCCCTGCTCACTAAACCACATTACAGTCGACCCTCTGGATACGAATGTACCAGTAATTCATTCCAGGGGTCCGTACGTATCCCGAAAAATCCGCAAGTAGAGGTGCTGCTTCTGCACTTGCACACACGGCGAAACCCGGAAGAATACACTTCCGGGTTTGCCACGTTCGCAATCCGAAAGTTACGTTATCCGGTGGTAACGTAACCTAAGGGTCCACTGTACATCTTCAATTTCCAACTGCTTCTCCTCCCATTCTGCTGCCTCTTCTCCCTCTGACCACTCATCGTCATCCCACCACTGATCCCCTGGCTCTGAATCTTCTTCCCTTGGATATTCCCCAGCTGGTTCATCTCACTACTCCTCTGAATCCAGCCAGTCCATGACATTTGGTTGTATTAATGGGGGGGGGCAACATAGTATCTGGGGCACCTCAGTGTCCTCAAAAACTCCACCTCCTATTTTTTTTTTGCAGAGGAAGGGGTTGGGGGCCTGTTTTGGGGAGACATTGCCTGCTTTTTGTCTGTGTCCTATTTGTTCATGGAGGTGATTCTTTGTCTGTCTTTTTGTGGAGGGATGTTTAGGGGTCTCAGCCTCACCTCTCTTTCTCCTGTGAAATGGAGAAATGCAGTGGCCATGACAGGTCCTTAAATGTCCAGATATGTCCCTGGGCCCTAAAAGCCTTCTCCTGGTATTGTTTAGATGCAAAAGCCTTCTCCTGGTATTGTTACCTAGCGACTGGCATTCAGGGGTGGCCTCTGAACCTGGAGGTAATCTACAATCATCATGACTAGCTGTGGTTCCCCAGCTGGGTACCTCTCACCAGACCTCTGCACTCAGCTGGTCCATGACATTATGGTAGGAGTATCCCATGAGCTAGGGAGGAGCTAGAGGAGGAAGCCTGGGATAGGCTACCTGGACAGGTGATATGCGGAGGGACACAGATGCTGCTTTCAGCCTCCATGTGACAAGAGGGGAACCCTTTTTCCTTTTCTTTTTCTTTTTGCAGGTGAAAACATTTGCAGAAATCATCACAGGTTTTGGCTTAGTTCCTGTGTGGACAGTCTAGCCACAAGAGGCTAATGGTAGTAGGAATTGTAAAGGACTTTGTAAACAGGGGAAAAAGCTCTAGAAACACCAAGCATCTGAAATGAATATGTTTTCCCCAAAGCCCTACAATTCTCCCTCCCTGCCTGCCCTCTGAAAGAAGCACACAGAACTCGCCAAGGACGTTCATGTCAATTTATTGAGGAGAAGCATCCATGATGGGCCCCTCTACACAGCTGAGTGGTGAAGACAGGGTCTCCGGCTCCTCCTCGTGAGGCGGCCTGCCTCCTGCTCAGCCTTTCTTGTGAGGCAAACAGCAGACGGAAGGACGACAGTCACAGGTGGAGTAGTAGTTCCCGGTCTTCAGGCAGTGCGTGCCACAGGTGCCTCCATAGCTCCCACAGGTGGGCTTCCCCTTACAGGTTCCTGCAGGAGGAAGAGAAAGCCAGTGCGGTATAATGGTTAGAATTTTAGACTAGGCCCTGGGAGACCAGGGTGCAAACCCCTGGTCAGCTGTGGAACTCACTGGGTGTTGTGGTGCTTAAATGAGGAAGGGGAGGACCTCAGCCTTGGGTGCTCAATGCAGAGCTCTCTGCCTGGCTTGAGCCACAGACCCCATCCTAGGCCACACATCCCACTCCACACACAATGGTTTCCCCTGGCTGGAATGTGCTCTTGAGATGCAATGTTGCCTCTTGCTTGCCTCTGGCCAGAGGATGGAGAAATGTCTGCATGGGGTTGTGGACAGAAACCTCAGACCATAAGCAGCCTTTTCTCTCTCCCCCTTCTCCACTCCACACATGATTTTAGGCTGCCTTTTCTCTAGCTGAAGAAGTCCCAAATGTTGTAGCCTTCCCTCCTGGGGGAGTTGCTTCCACCCTTTGTTCATTTTGTTTCTCCTTTTCTGAACTTTTGCCCAGAACACAACATCCTTTTTGAGGGGAGGTGACCTCCTGTTCTCCTTGCTGTTCTACCGCTAAGCTGTGGCTTCTCCTTAGAAATGCCTCCCAGACCAAGATGCTCTTTGAAGCCCAAATGAGGATCAGATTTAGACCCAAGACCGACTGCTCTATGCCATCGCTTTCCCATGGGGCCCACACCACCCCCTTGAGCTCTGTCTTCACCATAAGGACATAAGAAGAGGCTTCTGGATCAGGCCAATGGCCCAACTTGTCCAGGATCCTCTTCTGTCAGTGGCTGACCAGATGCCTGTGGGAAACCCGCAAGCAGGATCCAAGCACAAGGGCACTCTTCCCCCCTGGAGTATTCAGAAGCATTTACTGCCTCTACCTGTGGAGACAGAGCACAGCTAACATGGCCAGTAGCCACCTATAGCACTCTCCTCCATGAATTTCTATAATCCTCTTTGAAGGTCATCTAGGCTGGTGGCTATTACAGCCTTTCCTATGAAACCCATACCTCTCCTTTGAATTAAGGCCAAGGCAGAAGCCCCTTCAGTCTGCCTTATCAAACACAGCCCCTTCTTCCCACCCTATAGAAGTTTGGTTCATACCTGCAACAGCCATGTCAGCGACAACCAACAGCACGATGGCCAAGGCAAGGTAGATAGCTCTCATGGTGGAGTTCTGGTTGGGTTCTCTGGATGAACACAGAAGGACAGTGGATGAGCTGAGGACTCAATGGTGCTTCCAGTCAGGGGCTCTGCTCTTTTATAGAGGGAATATCTGGTAGAGATGACATGTGGACATTCATGTGGCTTACGTACCTTCTGCCCTTTTGGTGCATGCTTTTCTTATCTTCTCTTGCCCAGTACAATGCACATTGACGCAGTATTTTCAATGGGCATTGTTCATTGGGTTCATCCACTTTCTTCTTTTTGTGATAGCCATGGTCAGCTGACCACCAACCTGCCAGACTCCAAAGGAGGAACTCTATGTCTTTATGATCTGCTGTGAAATGTATGACTCATGCTTAAGTCATAGTCAAGGCAGCCAAATTCAACATCCATTTGGGTGTTGATGGTATCTCAAGATTAGAGAGCCCAATGGAGCAAGGCATTTGGGTAGGGGAGCTGCAGTGGGTCTGAAGGACTTGGTGGAAATGTAAAGGGAGGAATAAGGCAACTGATTCTTTTGAATACTGGTCCACAAGGTTTGGTTGTACTGTCCCTGGGGGGATGGGGGGACTTCTTAGAGGTAAAAGGTAAAGATAAAGGGATCCCGACCATTAGGTCCAGTCGTGACTGACTCTGGGGTTGCGGCGTTCATCTCGCTTTATTGGCCAAGGGAGCCGGCGTACAGCTTCCAGGTCATGTGGCCAGCATGACTAAGCCGCTTCTGGCGAACCAAAGCAGCACATGGAAACACTGTTTACCTTCCCGCCGGAGCGGTACCTATTTATCTACTTGCACTTTGACGTGCTTTCGAACTGCTAGGTTGGCAGGAGCAGGGACTCATCAACGGGAGCTCACCCCGTTGCGGGGATTTGAACTGCCGCCCTTCTGATCGGCAAGCCCTAGGCTCTGTGGTTTAAGCCACAGCACCACCCGCTGTGCTTAGGGGGTACTAAGAGGCAAAGGAGCAGCAGGGGTAGCTGGAACTGTAAATAATTGCATGCCAAGGCTCTGTGACCTCCCTGCCCCTGATATAGTAAAATAAGCAGACAGGACAATGATTGTAAGTGAAGAATGGGTCAAATAGGCCACAACTTTATTGTTTATATATCTGAAGGTTTGCCATTGCCATTGGGTATACCATTCTAAATCCAGCCCGTCGACTGGGATTGTATTCTAGGGTAAACCCAACCTAAGGTGGGGGCCCCTATGACTTACATCAAATAGGGGCATCCCTAGGGGTCCTGTTGGAGGCTTGCTATGGCTTGATCTCCCACCTGGGTATCCGGATAGAAGCATCTCCTCACAGATACCCTTTCCTAGAGAGGGGCAGGCAGAGGCTACAACCTCCCTTCCATTCAAGACTAAGGCTTACCCAATGCCCAGCCACACAAAGTTGTGACGAGTGTTAAGAGGAAGGCAAAAACCACAGCGCCAGAGGCAATTTGCCATGTGGAAAAATTCCTGCCCGGCCCTGAATATTGCAGCCAAAAATGCCCATAGCAAGGTCAGGAACCAGCAGATAGCCAATATTAGACCTCAAAAGCTTGCTCGTTATTTTGTGACACTTTTTGTTGCTCCTAGCAAACAAAGCACCCAGTGGCAGGGAGGGGCCAAACATTTGATTCAGTTCTTATTGAAAGGTGACTCTATCCAATTCAGTTTCTTAAAATGAGGAACTGATTTGGGGAGATTCATCAATCCCTACTCAATGGTCAGTTTTTTGGGGAATGTTTCTTATGGACCAACATGACTTCCTTTGTATTTTCATGCATCAGACATTGTGACCTTGCTATGAATCTGAAGTAACTCCTGTATGTTTGTTGCTTGTTTTTAAGGTTAATATTGGTGGACTGATTGCTGCCTTTGAAGAATGGAAGATGCTCCCTCTCTTGGAGAGTTGCTGGATGCACCTTCCTCTCCAGCTGGAGACTCCTCATGAGAGAACTCTCATGGTGTTCTGGTTGGATCCTCTGGATGAACATAGAAGGAAGGACAGAAGATGGGCTGAAGAATCAATAGTGCTTACTGTCAGGGGTTCAGCTGTTTAATAGAGCCAGTGTGGTGTAGTGGTTAAGAGTGGTAGACTCGTAATCTGGTGAACCGGGTTCACGTCTCCACTCCTCCACATGCAGCTGCTGGGTGACCTTGGGCTAGTCACACTTCTCTGAAGTCTCTCAGCCCCACTCACCTCACAGAGTGTTTGTTGTGGGGGAGGAAGGGAAAGGAGAATGTGAGCAGCTTTGAGACTCCTTCGGGTAGTGATAAAGCGCGATATCAAATCCAAACTCTTCTTAATAGAGGGGAGGCCTGGAATAGATGCCATGCATGTATCAGTAAGCTGCTTGTATAGATTCTGACATTTTGTAGATGTTGTTTTTCTAGTTCCCAGAACAGTGAATATAGAACATAGGATACGTGACTTGCTATGAATCTGCAGCCAATGAAGTTCCAAACCAAAATCTATGTGACTTTGATGGTTCATCAAGGTTAGAGATAGCCGGTGATGGAAGTTGGGTGGGAATCAGTGCCACAGAAGGATGTGTTAGACAGATAAAAACAAAGGAATAAAGTGACCTGTTCTTCTGAAAAACATGTATGGAATGATGCACCTCTCACACTCCATATTTATCTATATAAAAATTTAAAAAATTAAAAATTGTTCAGTAGCACCTTATAGATATAGACCAACTAAGTTTGTTATATAATAATAATACTTTATTATTTATACCCCACCCATCTGGCCGGGTCTCCCCAGCCACTCTAGGCGGCTCTGGTATAAGCTTTAGTGTGCATGCACACTTCTTCAGAAGAAGTGTCTGAAGGGATCTGAAGAAGCGTGCATGCACACGAAAGCTTATTCCAGAACAAACTTAGTTGGTCTATAAGGTGCTACTGGACAATTTTTTTTTTCATTTTTTTTTCCGACTGCGTCAGACCAACACGGCTACCTACCTGAATCCATATTTATCTATGTTTAGCTCAACAGTTGCCCTCCAGATGTTTCCTGTCTACAAATTCCATTAAGAAGAGTCCTGATGTATCAGTCTGAAGGCACATCGGGGCCAGCATCCTGTTCTCACAAAGCGTGTTCTCCCTATCGGAGAGCACGTGTTGCGGTGGGGGCTAGCAAACCACCTCCCCTGTAGCTGGGGTGAGTTGGTAGCTAGCCACAGCTTGGATTGGACCTGGTGGTGTTGCTGGGGAGATTTATATGTTGCAATTTGTGATGGACAGCCCAGCATCCTATATATTGGTCAGCACATTGTGCGACCTTCCTCTTGGCTGCGTGCTTCGGATCACCCACCCTCCCTTCCTGTTTTATTAGGCCTCTGTATTGACCTTGCTATTGCCTGTCATGGGGTCATCTGCTGTTGGGCAGGGGCCTAGTAGGAATTTTTCCATCTGGCTGATTGGCTGGTGCCATTTGGTTTTCGCCTACTACATAGCAACTAGTCACAACTTGTAAGGTTGGGGGTTAGGCATTGGTTATGTTGGTTGCTGGAAGGGCGGTCGCCCTCCAAAGTGATGATGGTGTGATGGGAATTCCGTTAAAGGAATCCAGGGGCTCAGCATGCTTTTGTCCGAACCCCCGGTCGGGGGACAGGGCCATGCAAGAGCCCCTGGGAACCTCTGGGGAGAGGGAGGGCTCTGCTCCCAGCCTCCATAACTCTCCCCAGATGGGATTTCCCTTTGCTGACACGTGGTCAGCTCTGTCCCGTCGGACAGCTAGTCTGAACCAATGCCTATGCAACCACTCACATGATTTGTATTTTAATAAAGTTGTGGCCTAAATTATGCCAAAAACCCAAACAAAAATTATGTCAGAAGTGTGAATTTATTCTGGGGCAATAGCCAACCAGGTCCCTATATGGGAAGCTCGCAAGTGGCATCTCAGTCCTGACAACCTGACCATTTCGCCATTTTATCTGGGGCTAATGGGAGTCAAGCAACATCACAATCTCTCCATCCCTGGTTTAACACAATCAATGTGCATGGTGGTTTGCAAAGTACAGAGGGAGAGGTTGGCACTCCTGGAGAGTTCACAGTCGAAAATTCAACACATTGTAGAACTCTACAATTCTATGAAATCAGAAGATTAAGTTGACTCAGTCCTTGAGAATAAAATGTGCAAGGACCCCAGGCCTAGAACGGATCCTTGTGGCACCTCAGAACCAAAACTTCCCTCCTTGTTCTCCCTCCAAGCTGGATCTTAAGGAAGGGAAGCGTCTTTGTGCAATCAGCTGGGTCATGGTTGAACTAGCAGGGAGAATGTCCCATAAACAGTGGGAGGAGGCAATGAACAATAAGCATTGGGAATGTGGCAACTGGGAGGAAAATCCCTGCGAGCAATTTCAGTGGGCCAGCCTGACAGTTTGGAAGAAAACCTACTGACCCGCAGTCACAGGTCTTCCAGAACTACTCGGCTTCTGATAACTTTGCCAACTCACCATGTAATGAATCTGTTCCACTTTCCGTCCATTAGAAATGCATTCTCCCTATTACTCCCATCAGCACTACTAAGAAGACCCCCATTCCCTCAATAAAGAAACTTCTTTTCTCCCTCTCTCATAAATGCTAGAACCGGAGGGTAGCCAACGAACCTGAATGTTGAAGGACTCAGTACAGACAAAAGAAAGTATCTCTCCAGGCAGTGCATAGGACAACTATGGGACTCACTGCTGCAGGAGGCAATGGTGGCCGCCAGCTCAGGTGGCTTTAAAAGAGGATTGGATAAATTCATGGAAAAGAGGGCTATCAATGGCTACTAGATGCAATGGCTATCTCCTGTTTGGATTACTGCAATGCGCTCTGCGTGGGGCTCCCTTTGAAGGTGACCCGGAAACTACAACTAATTCAGAACGCAGCAGCTAGACTGGTGACTGGGAGTGGCTGCCGAGACCATATGGCACCAGTCCTTAAAGACCTACAGGTACATTGGCTCACAGGACGTTTCTGAGCACAATTCAAAGTGTTGGTGCTGACCTTGAAAGCCCTAAACGGCCTCGGCCCAGTATACCTGAAGGAGTGTCTCCACCCCCATCGTTCAGCCTGGACACTGAGGTCCTCCTCCGAGGGCCTTCTGGCGGTTCCCTCACTGCAAGAAGTGAGGTTATAGGAAACCAGGCAGAGGGCCTTCCCGGTAGTGGTGCCCGCCCTGAAGAACGCCCTCCCATCAGATGTCAAGGAAATAAACAACTACAGTGGACGCTCGGGTTGCAAACGTGATCCGTGCGGGAGGCACATTCGCAACCTGCAGCATTCGCAACCCACAGCACCGCATCTGCGCATGCGTGGGTCGCAATTAGGTGCTTCTGCGCATGCGCAAAATGTGATTTAGTGTTTCTACGCATGCACGAGGGGCGAAACCTGGAAGTAACCTGTTCCGGTACTTCTGGGTTCGGCGCAGTGCGCACCCCGAAAACGCGCAACCTGAAGCATCTGTAACCCGAGGTATGATTGTATCTGACTTTTAGAAGACATCTGAAGGCAGCCCTGTTTAGAGAAGTTTTTAATGTTTGTAGTTTTATTCTGTTTTTAGTGTTCTACTGGGAGCGGCCCTGAGTGGCTGGGGAAATCCAGCCACATGGACGGGGTATAAATAATAAAATTATTACAGTATTATTATTATTATTACTATTACTATTACTATTGCCTGCATTGTCAGTATGCCCCTGAATATCAGTTGTTGGGACTCACAGGCAGGGAGAGCATTGTAGTGCTCAGGTCTTGCTGGCTGGCTTCCCTTTGAGGGATCTGTTTGCCCTGTTTCCCCTTTTTTAATACGTAGTCATAAAGTAAGCCATGGCAGGGTTTTCTTTACCTTTGTGAGAAGTAAGACGTACCTCAAAAGTAAGCCATGGTGCCGCCATTGTTCCCGTCGCCTCCTCAGCCCCTCCTGCATGCGCAGGGAGCCAGCGAACCAGCGAGAGGCACGGGGGGAAACGCGCCTCTTGCGGAGTTCTGCCCCGCCTGCTCAGCGCGCAGGGGGAGGCTGTACCGTACCATACTGACGTAATAAAAATAAGACATTCCCCGAAAATAAGCCACCCTGTGTTTTTTTGAGGAAAAAAATTTATAAGACGGTGTCTTAAAAAGGGGGAAAGACGGTAGCAACTGTGAGAACAGGATTCTGGATTGGATATTCTGGACTTATCAAACCACAGGACTCTTCTTAGGTTATTGAAGAGATTTTCACAGTGTTATAATCAAGTGTTCATGCACAGGGCTAACCTGCCCGAGGAAGGGGGGCGTGCAGAGAGAAAAATGCACTTTGTGGTGCATTCCCACCCCCTCCTTACAACAAACAGTCCGATTTTGGGGGAAGCGGGTTCATTGGGTGAGAACACCAGCTCTGCCTTAATTGGTGAGCCTGGATTTGCTGTTATGCGCCTGAATCCCACCTGTCTAGAAGCAGCTGCAGACACAGCCCAGATCACCTGGGATGATCAATTCCCAGTGTACACCTAGAGAGCTCAGGTTGCATCAGCGGGTGTTGGTCTTTGCCTGCCTCAGCAGGGGCGTAGCAATGGGGGGCGGGGGGGCGGACCGCCCCGGGTTCCACCCCGGAGGGGGGGTGACACTTAATTTTTTTTTTAAAATTTTAACTTCATTGAAAAAAAGAGATAATAGACACACACACAACCCCCACACCTCACAAAGTGGCACCATCAGAGGGGGGTGGCACTTTTTATTTTTTTATTTTTTTATTTTTTATCATTTTTTATTATTATTTTTATTTTAACCTTATTGAAAAAAAAGAGATAATAGACACACACACACACACACAACCCCCCCACACCTCACAAAGTGGCACCATGAGAGGGGGGTGACACTTTTTTATTTTTTTTTTATTTTTTTACATTTTTATTATTATTATTATTATTATTATTATTATTATTATTATTATTATTATTGTTTGTTTGTTTTAACTTTATTGAAAAAAAGGAGATAATTGACACACACACACACAAAACCCCCACACCTCGGAAAGTGGCATCATCAGAGGGGGGGTGACACTTTTTATTTTATTTTTTTATTTTTTTTAAATTAAAGTGGTGGGGGGTGACAAAAAAAATTCCGCCCCGGGTACCACCTGGGCTTGCTACGCCTCTGTGCCTCAGATTCCTCCTTCCCACAGACTTGCCTGATGCCGAGCGAGCCTCTAAAGGAGCTCCTGGTTCCTTTGGGACCCCAGTCGTATGCAACACTGCTTGTGCCCCGATTAACCTCTCTGAGGAAGTGAAGTGAGGCAAGAGGAGTTTGGGGGGGGGGGAGAAGGAGGCTGGCTTGGCAGCTGCCTTCTGCTCCGGAGGGAATGGTTGGAGCAACGCACTTTCCTGCCTTGCTCCAGTGAAGCTGAAAGAGCCATCCTCGGCTGAGAGAGAGCTTCCTCAGAGGAGAGGAAACCTGGGTCCCTGAGTTTTTCAGTGATCATGCCTTACAGGAGGGCAGATCTCCGATGAGATGGAGAAGTCACTGTGGAGATCAAAACTGTTCCCATGCTTAATGGGAACAAATGGGAATCTTCTTTTTTTTAAACCCTTTAGCTAGAGCATGTCTGTCTGTCGGCATATCTATCTATCTCTACATCCATCTGTCTAGAAGCTCAGCAAAAAATATAACAAGGTGTGACCGGACCATTCTGTGAATGGTCACAGAAATCGTACCGCGAGAAATACAGTGGTACCCCGCAAGACGAATGCCTCACAAGACGAAAAACTCGCAAGACGAAAGAGTTTTTCGTTCTTTGAGTTGCTTCGCAAGACGAATTTCCCTATGGGCTTGCTTCGCAAGATGAAAACGTCTTGCAAGTTTGTTTCCTTTTTCTTTTCAATGCATTCCTATGGGAAACCGTGCTTCGCAAGACGAAAAATTCGCAAGACTGACAAACTCGCAGAACGAATTAATTTCGTCTTGCGAGGCACCACTGTATTCGAACATACAACCTTACAGGCCTTCAAAGTAGGCCCCCTCTGATACAATGCACATCTGACAACGTTCGTAGAACTGTTGTTATATTATTTTCATTTATGCATGTCCAAGATATCTTAACTTCTATTTTCTTCCACTTTTAATACATTCTCCAAAGTGTTACAAGTGTTTTTCAAACACCTGCTAATGTATTAACTTATGTGCATTGCTTTTGTATATACACAATAAACATTTCCCATTCTTCTTTATATTGTTGTCATCTTAATTTCCCAATTAACTTAACGATTTCAGCGTATTCCATTAACTTAATTTACCAGTCTTCTTTGGTTGGGACTGCATTGGGCTAACAGTATCCGAATGGTTTCTTCTTCTTCTTCTTCTTCTTCTTCTTCTTCTTCTTCTTCTTCTTCTTCTTCTTCTTCTTCTTCTTCCTTTTACATTTCCAACATTTAAATGAGGTACAAGCCGTAAACTTTCAACCGTTCTTCCAAAGTCTTTCCCAATAGCAGGTACACCCTTGTGCAAATTAATTGAAACAAACAATGTAGTTTATTGTACAAAACTCACATATACATGTACAAAACTCACATATACGTACATTAGTAACGGATATGATCTCCGCTCTTTTTAAGCAGCATTTGAACACGGTTTGGCATGGAGTCTACTAGCTTCGAACAGTCACTGTTGATTTTGGGATCCCTGTGCCACACTTGAATCAGCGCCTGAATGAGCTTCTCCATAGTCATACAGTCTACAGCATGGAGGCGACTTTTGCATATAGCCCACAAATTCTCAATGGGATTTACGTCCAGGGAATTCCTTGGCCAATCAAGTACCTGTATTTGCTGCTCTGTCATGAATTTCGATGTGTGACAGGGGGCTAGGTCCTGCTGCAATATCCCAGTACGGCCAGGATACCTCTTTTCCAGCTCTGGAATAGCTCTCTTTCGTAGAACCTCAATATATTGTGGCGAGCGCATCATTCCTTCTGTTGGCTGCAGGCTTCCGCCACCATAATGATCAACTGACTTTTCGTGTTTGTTTTGAGTACAGGATTAGGAGTAAGATAGAAAACATGCTTTGTTTCAATTAATTTGCACAAGGGTGTAGCTTCACCCTCACCCTCCGGGCTCTGCCCTGCCTTTGCCTGCCCCGCTTCTGCTCACTGCCTCCAGTATGTTTAAAGTCAGAGGTTGACTGCCCTGAATTTGAGCAATGCTACAAGAGCCTTAAACATCAATCAGGGTGCCCATCATTCTCCGAGCTGGTGCACTGGGGTGGAGCGACATTTGAGCATGGAGGAGGAAGAGTTGGGAGGCCGGTGACTCTGTGTTCCTTCACACACACCCTCCACTTTCTTAAGCACATCTCTTTCGTCCACGCACCTTCCTCCTCGGGAGCTTCCAGGCCTCTCACATCCTATCAACTCGCAACCATGAAGCCTTCTGTAGTTCTTTTCCCTCTCTTCCTTTTGTTCTCCATTGCTCAGGCAGGTAAGAACAGCATTTTGTGTATGTGTGTGTGTGTTGGGGCAGGGGCGGAGCAACGGGGGGCGTGGGGCGGTCCGCCCCGGTCAGTGCCCTGGGGGGTGACACTCTGGGTGGGGCCCCGCCCCCGCGATCGGCACCTCCAAATGGGGGCAGCATGCCGAATGTCACCCCCTCAGTGATGACACCCGGGGTGCACCGCCCCCACCGCTCCCTTCCTCCTCCCCTGGGTGTACCCTAAGTGGAAGGGAGCTGCTTTCCTCCCTCTCTCAAACTACTAAGCATCCAGAGAAACTGAACTTGCAAATATTCAGGTCAGACAAAGGGAGGGACTTCTTCACGCAGGGAGTGATGATGATGATGATGGTGATGATGATTTTATTATTTATACCCCGCCCATCTGGCTGGGTTTCCCCAGCCACTCTGGATGGCTTACAGCACATAAAAAAATTGCAAAAAACCTGCTCTTTAGTGATACATCAGAACAAATGGCAATCTGGGGGAAACCCAAGTTCCTGTTAGCTCCGATTGAACACCAAAGAGATGGGTTTTTTTTCCAGGAGGGTGACAGAAGCAGCAGAACTAGGGGATGTGTGGATAAGCCAGTCTGTATATACATATGTTTTTATTGTGAAATCACTTTGGGAAGCTTTATGAGAAGAGATTCATAAAGGAAATTAAATGAATAAATATTCAGATGAATATTCAGTGCTTTTGGGTTTACATCTTTGCTGATAAAACATGTTTTTGAATTTGCCAATTCAAAGTAGATTTTAAAGCATAGTGGCTGTTAAATATGGCATTTTTGGTAAAGATTTGCAGGAGGAAATAAGTTAAAAAGTGCAATGGAAGCAGAGTATGCCTACTCACAGAACAAGATGAATGTTTACCCACACCACAGCTGTAAAGAGCAGAACACATGGAATGCTCAGAGTGCAGAGTGGAACTATGGAACTCACTCCTGCAGGAGGCAGGGATGGCAACCAACTCAGATGAAAGAGGATTAGGAAAATCCATGGAGGGTAAGACTCTCAATGGATACGTTCTGCTTCCACTGTGAGACGCAGTGTACCTCTGAATGTCAGTGTACTGCTGGGAAAGTAGGGATGTGCCCAGTAGCAATGGCCGCTTCCCTTCTTCTCTGAGCAAACACACACACAGGACACCTGAAGCTGATGCCCAGAACCCTTTTTTCTGGTCCAGGACGCAGAAGGCAAACAGATACACAGACCTGCATCCTACGTGAAGGCTACTGCAGGAGCCAATGCAACGAGACCACCTGGGCCATCCCAGAACTAGATCTTGGGACCTGTGCCAATGGCAAGCAGAGGTGTTGCCGACCTGAGGAGCTGGTAAGGGAGTCGGTAGCACTGACACCAGCAGTGTTGTGGCAAATTCAGAACTGCAGAGTCTCTTCATAGGGTTGCCAGTGGAGGAGCATCCCAGATCATAGCTGTCAACTTTCAGATTTGAAAATAAGGGATTTTTTCGAACTTTTGGATTTGAAAATAAGGGATGCCACGAGGGTGGTGCAATGGCACCAAGTAGCCTCGCCACCCTGCGCGCCAGAGGCTGTGCGCGAACGGGTGAGCGAAAGAGCAAGCGCATGGCAGGCAGGCTGTCTGTCTGTCAGGTTGGGCGTGAGGGTCTGGCTGCACAAGGCATGCAAGCTCCGCCCCCAGTCAGTCTCAGACTCCTTATTGGCAGCCGAGCAACGCAGCTGAGGAGCCTCCCTGGCCGGCAGGGAGGGAGAGGAGCTGCTTCCTTTGAAATCCGGGAAATTTAAGGGATATCAACAATCAGGGATAGCAGCGGGAAATGGCATTGGAATAAGGGAGTTTCCTGCCAAAAAAGGGAGGGTTGACAGCTATGTCCCAGATCCTGAGATTTAAGGCCCAAAGCTGTTGACCTGGGGGGGGGGGGCTGATAGTGTCACAGCCCCTCCAAGTGTCCCTATTTTCCAGGGACAGTCCCAGATTTACATAGTCCATCCCGGTTTCTGATTTGATCCCGGAATGCCCCGCTTTTCCTTAGGTCCTAGGACAGTGATGGCTAACCTTGACACTCCAGATGTTTTGGGACTACAACTCCCATAATCCCTGACCACTGGTCCTGTTAGCTAGGGATGATGGGAGTTGTAGTTCCAAAACATATGGAGTGTCAAGGTTTGCCATCACTGTCCTAGGACGTCCCTATTTTCATCCGTTAAAATGTCGGAGGAAATGAAGTTATACGACTCCTGAGCCAAGGAGATAAGTAACTGTACAACCTTTAGAAGACATCTGAAAGCAGTCCTGTGTAGGGAAGTTTTTTGGTTTTTTTTTTACCATTTAATGTTTTATTATGTTTTACATATGTTGGAAGCCTCCCAGAGTGCCTGGCAGGGTATAATAATGGGCTTCCAAACTGCTAGGTGAGCAGGAGCAGGGACGGAGCAATGGGAGCTCACCTCGTCGTAGGGATTCGAACCTCCGACCTTCTGATCGGCAAGCCCTAGGCTCTGTGGTTTAGACCACAGCGCCACCCACAACAGAATTTAACAGAATGTTAAAAACACGCTAAAGCATCAAACATTAAAAACTTCCCTAAACAGGGCTGCCTTCAGGTGTCTTCTAAAAGTCAGATAGCTGGTTATTTCCTTGACATCTGATGGGAGGGCATTCCACAGGGCGGGCGCCACCACCGAGAAGGCCCTCTGAGATTTTGCAAAGAAAGCTCAACAACTTTTGTGTCCGCGTTCTCACTTTTTGAAATATGGCAACCCTATCAGCCCCCACTCCACCCAGGGCAGAGTTGTCCACTCAGGACAACTATTGGGGGGGGGACAACACCCCTTCCTACTCCCTACAGGTGGGAAATGACTTCAGAGCTGCAAAAAGAGAATCGTTATGCCTTCGTGGTCTGACTGCAAACGTTCTCCCTTAGCTTCCCAGCCACCAGGAGATCTCAGATGGGCCCCAGCCGTGACAATTGTCTTCCTTTCCTTTGGTGTGTTCTTCATTCGTGCCGCATCACTACGGCAGGTAAGAAGGGCTGTGTCTTAGTGCCTTGGCTGTTGTAGCGTGGGTTAATGATTTCAGCAAGTGATTCAGCTCTCTGACATCACAGACAGGAGACAGCGTCTTCATGTAACAACTTCTTTATTCAAGCAAACAAGACTGAGGGAACTGAGGGTAGGGAAGCTACATTTATAGGGACAGAGGACTGACTAGGAAAAGATACATTTTGGAGGGAACAATCTCAAGCAATCACACAGCTGCTTTTTGGTGGGAACCAATAAGACAGAGGATCCAAATGCAGCAACTTGAATGCACCAATAGTAACTGTTCCTTCTGGGACAGGAAGGCAGTTACCGTATTTTTCGCTCCATAAGACGCACTTTTTTCCTCCTAAAAAGTAAGGGGAAATGTCTGTGCGTCTTATGGAGCGAATGCGTGGTCCCTGGAGCCAAATTGCCTAGGGGCCCAAAGCAGATGGTGCTCTTTTTTTTTACAGAGAGAGAAGAGGGTGTTGAAAGGAAGCCGCTGAACAGCTGTTTAGCAAGCGATCGGGGAGAGAGATAAGGCTCCCTTTCCAGCCCCGCCCCCTTGCCCAGACCTCTGTTGTTGAATGCAGAGGGAGGCTGTTTGTTTCCCCAGCGACATGTGACTGGCTGATTAGATTATCTGTCTGGAAACTGTAGAAATGGCTCCCTTTCCTGTAGGACTAGAAGCTGCAAACTGTGAGTTGAACCCCATAAATATGGGGCTTTTCCTCTTTGAAAAAGAAGCTGCACCACTTTCAGCTGATCCTCAAAAAAGCAGGGATTTCCCTTTGCAAAAGAAGCTGCACCACTTTGAGCTGATCCTCAAAAAACAGGGCTTTTCCCTTTGCAAAAGAAGCTGCACCACTTTGAGCTGATCCTCAAAAAAACAGGGCTTTCTCCCTTTCCTCCTCTAAAAACTAGGTGCGTCTTATGTTCAGGTGCGTCTTATGGAGCGAAAAATACGGCACTTTACCCTATTGTGATTACAGACAATAGTAATATATATATGATAACACTCTGAATCAATACTTTGGTGTGTTCTTCATTCGTGCCACATCACTACGGCAGGTAAGAAGGGCAGTGCCTTAGAATCTTAGAATCATAGAGTTGGAAGAGACCACAAGGGCCATCCAGTCCAACCCCCTGCCAAGCAGGAAACACCATCAAAGCCTTAGTGCCTTGGCTTTGCACGCAGAGGGTTGCATGACAGGACGGGGAAGGTCTCTTTCCTGAAGCCCCGCAGAACCACCGCCAGACATGCTTTCTATTGTGGCAATCATTGATGGCCTCATGGCAGCACCAGGGTGGTTGTATGCACCCCTTGTTTCAGTACTGTTTGAGCGTGCCAAGTTTTTGCAGAGGGCATGCCGCTTTCTTTCCAATCTGCGCACGTTAAAACAATTGGCAATCAGAAGAAATCTCTATCTCTGGCACGTCTTTAGTGTGCGGTGGCAGCCATGCATGATGGGGTTTGGGTAAGGCAATGTTCTACATCAAGCAGCCGAATGTCCAGGCCTGGTGTCAGCCCTTGGCACCCTGGGGCAACTGCTTTGGTTCTAATGCCAAGGTAGGGCACACCAGAACTGGCACCTGTCCCAGGCCATCCACTCAGCTGGGAGCGAGGCCTCCATTTTGAGTTCCTCTAATCATAGAGTTGTAGAGTTGGAAGGGACCCCGAGGGTCATCTAGTCCAACCCCCTGCAATGCAGGAATCTCAGCTAAAGCATCCATGACAGATGGCCACCCAACCTCCAAGGAAGGAGTCCGTAACCTGAGGGAGTCCGTTCCGCTGTCAAACAGCTCCTACTGTCAGAAAGTGTTTCCTGATGTTTAGTCGGAATCTCCTTTCTTTTAACGTGAATCCATTGTTTCGAATCCTGCCCTCGAGAGCCAGTGTGGTGTAGTGGTTAAGAGCGGTAGGCTCGTAATCTGGTGGACCGGGTTCGTGTCTCCGCTCCTCCACATGCAGCTGCTGGGTGACCTTGGGCTAGTCACACTTCTCTGAAGTCTCTCAGCCCCACTCACCTCACAGAGTGTTTGTTGGGGGGCAGGAAGGGAAAGGAGAATGTGAGCCGCTTGGAGACTCCTTCGGGTAGTGATAAAGTGGAGTATCAAATCCAAACTCTTCTACTCTTCTTCTTGAGCTGGAGAAAACAAGCATGCTCCCTCCTCCATGTGACAGCCCTTGAGATATTTGAAGATGGCTCTCATAGCTCCTCTGAGTCTCCTCTTTTCCAGGCTAAACATACCCAGTTCCTTCAAGAGCTCCTCATAAGGCTGTTTCCAGACCATTGATCATCTTGGTTGCCCTCCTCCGCATACGTTCCAGCTTGTCAACATCTTAAATTGTGGTGTCCAGAAATGGACACAGCATTCCAGGTGTGGTCTGACTAAGATGGAATAGAGCAAAACCGATTACTTCCCTTGATCTGGAGAATATGCTTTTGTTGATGAACCTGGAGTGATACTACAGTTGCTGCTCCAAGGCATTGAGGGTAATTAAATTGACTTCTGGTAGCTAAGTCCGCAGATGCCTCACGTCAAAGCCCCATGGGACCATGAAGCTCAAGGGGGGACCTTGGGATGGTCACCATCACTCAGCATAGCCTACCTCACAGGGTTGTTGTGAGGATAAATGGGAGGGAAATGGTAGGGGGAGACCCATGGGTATCACACTGAGCTCCTTGAATGGTGGGTTGCAAGCTGCAGAAATGGCTGCCAGGATTCCCCTAGAGCAGTGATGGCTAACCTTAACACCCCAGATGTTTTGGAACTACAACTCCCACTATCCCTAGCTAACAGGATCAGTGGTCAGGGATGATGGGAGTTGTAGTCCCAAAACATCTGGAGTGTCAAGGTTAGCCATCACTGCCCTAGAGCTAGGGAAAACAAGCTTGGCTATCATATCACCTCTCAGTCTCCTCTTTTCCAGGCTAAACATACCCAAGTCCCTCAACTGTTCCTCATACGGCTTGGTTTCCAGACCCTGGATCATCTTGGTTGACCTCCTCTGCACAATTTCCAGCTTGTCAACATCCTTCTTAAATTGTGGTGCCCAGAACTGGACCAAATATTCCGGGTGGGGCCTGACCAAGGCAGAATGCAGCAGAACTACCGTACCACCTCCCTTGATCGGGACACTATATGTTGATGCAGCCTAGAATCACATCAGCTCCTTTTGCTGCTGCATAAAGCTGTTGACTCGTGTTAAGCTTGTGGTCTACTACTAAGACCCATATATCTTTTTCAACTGGCAAGACCACATCCTAAAGTTGTGCGTCTGATTATTCCTGCCTAAGTGCAGAGCCTTTCGTTTGTCTGTAGTGAGACTGATTTTTTAAAGTTTTACAGTTTGGGCCCAGGTCTCCAATCTATTAAAGCCCTCTTGAACCCTGATTCTATATTCTGAGGTATTAGCTACCCCTCCCAGTTTGGCACCATTGGCAAATTTGAGAAGTATCTCCTCTATTCCTTTATCCCCCCAAAATAAAAAAAATTGTCCAGTAGCACCTTAGAGACCAACTAAGTTTGTTCTTGGTATGAGCTTTCGTGTGCATGCACACTTCTTCAGATACACTGAAACAGAAGTCACCAGACCCTTATATATAGTGAGAGGGTGGGGAGGGGTATTACTCAGAAGGGTGGTGGGAATGGGTGATTGGCTGATAGGTGTGGTAAACTTGTTGACGACTGTTAACGACTGCAATTGGTCTTACAGGAAAAAGCAAGGGGTGAGATGACCAAAAATAGCTTTATCATGTATAATGAGATAAGAATCCAATGTCTCTATTCAGACCAGGTCTCTCCATGGTTTTAAGTTTGGTAATAAGTTGTAATTCAGCAACTTCTCTTTCAAGTCTACTTTTTTGGACTATATATATATATATATATATTTCTACTGCGTCAGACCAACACGGCTACCTACCTGAACCTTTATCCCAAGTTATTGAGGATGATATAGCTTATGATACCAATACAATATTGTTGAATGTAAGGGAATGGACTTGTGTGTTCTGTTTGACCAGCACTGGAACAGCAATCTGCTTCCCTCTAGTGTCCAGATCCACAAAAAACCACAAAGCCTTCTTATTTGCTTTAACAGCATTTCCATTCCCAATTTTGAAGCACCTCATTTATGGGGCTAGTCCTTAAGACTAATATTTCACGACTGGGACATGTGAAAACAAAAGACACAAGATGACCATGAAGATGCTCTGCAAGGCAGTGGAGATTTAAGAAGGTAAAGGGACCCCTGACCATTAGGTCCAGTCGCGGATGACTCTGGGGTTGCAGCGCTCATCTCGCTTTACTGGCCGAGGAAGCCGGCGTACAGCTTCCAGGTCATGTGGCCAGCATGACTAAGTCGCTTCTGGCGAACCAGAGCACAGAAACGCCGTTTACCTTCTCACCGGAGCAGTACCTATTTATCTACTTACACTTTGATGTGGTTTCGAACTGGTAGGTTAGCAGGAGCAGGGACCGAGCAATGGGCGCTCACCCCGTCGTGGGGATTCGAACCACTGACCTTCTGATTGGGAAGCCCTAGGCTCTGTGATTTAACCCACAGCACCACCCGTGTCCCTAGTGGCGATTTAGGACCAGACTTTTCCTTCTCCTAGATGGGCTCCCTTCCTAGGTTGACAAGCCTCACCTGCCCCTCTCTTCCCTATACAGCATGTGCAGAAATTGCCTTCTTGACCGTTGGACTCATTATTGGTCTTGCTTGTTCAATCCGCCGGAGCTTGTCTTCACATGTCTTCACAAATCCATAACTTGTTTATTGAATATTTACAAACAAATTAAGACATTAGGAGGATTATTGTAAAAATTTGGAGTTTCTAAAACATGTACAAAATAGATGGCAAAAAGAATAAACAGCATTAATTGGGATATGCATAAGAAGAAGAAAAAGGGTTAATTCATGGAACCGCTGAAAGAGGGGGAGGGAAGTCGAGTTTGATATGTGAGAATTGTTTAATTTTTGTTGTTGTTGAAATGTTTATTTTTTATAAATGAAAATTATATAAAAAAAACAAGTCCTTAACTCACTGAGGGTTTAAGATCCATCAGCTACTCTCACTTGGTTTAGCCGGCCAGTCAAATCCATTTCCCTGGGGTGTGGATGCTGTTGCATGTGGACAGCTTCTAGGAGCCACAGGTGAGAGCTGAGCTCAGGGTGGGGACCAAAGGTGGACAAGCTACCCAGAAGGAGCATGATGCGTCTGCCACCAGAGGTACTACTCCCTCCTCTAACACAGGGTACAAAGTCACAAACCAATCTGACGAATGCCTAGAGAGCAGGGTTCATCTGCTTTAATTGTGCGACCTGACTTTGCTGGCATGTAATTGAATCCTACCCCAAAAGAGCAACACCTGGAATGCACTACAGTATCTTGTGCAGGGCTTACCTTCCAGGGACATCGTGTGTGTACACCAAAACGAGTATAGTGGAATCACCCTCTTGGAACTGTCCCTCCGTAAGAATCTTTACCTTCCTGGAGCTGTGCACCAGTACTCCAAAAGGGTCTTGTTTCTCCCATAGGCCACAGGCTTGGATCCAGGCAGAAATCAGCCATGGCTTTCTCTCTGCCTTGCCAGCCTGCAACTTTCTTCTCTAAGGTCACATAACAGCAAACTCTGCCCCCAAACTCAGACTTTCTCCTTCTATGTATCTCAGAGTTGTAGGACGGGCTCTACTCATTTGTCCCCAACTAGCATAGAGCTCCCTTTCCTTTGTACTTTTAATGGCCCATCAACTAGGAAGGTTAGCTTGGCTGGATTAATTTTTAAAACTTGCTGCATCCAGGGATTAGAGACCTGCAGCAATCTGAACACCTCAATCCTTGATTAAATTCTAACACTTACTGGAGCCAGGAATTTAGAATGGTCTGGCACCCACCAACTCATAACTCTGCACATGCTCAAAGGTGATTTCCTCCCTTTACATTCCCACAGCGCTGAGCCAAGCCACCTCCCTAAGCCACGTTTCTAAAGACCAGATTAAAAAAAATATTTGCCATAGCCACTTATTACATGTATGCACTCACACAAATGGGAAGCTACTCTGCTTACACTCAGAGGCACTTCTCTCCCTTCAAACTCTACAAAGGACTGAGCCAAGCCTCCGGGCACAATATATGCATATGTACACATAAAAATAACACACTCATACATATATGCATATTAATATAGTGGTGCCCACCCTGTGGAACTCCCTCCCTTCAGATGTCAAGGAGATATAGAACTACACAACTTTTAGAAGACATCTGGATCCGGGAAGTTTCTAATGTTTGATGCTTTATCATGTTTTTATATGTGCTGTAAGCCGCCCAGGGAGGCTGGGGAAATTATAAATAATAATTTTGGGGTATTATAAATAAATAAATAAATAAATAAATAAATTTAATTAGAAAAATTACGCACACATACTCAATGACCAATAAAAGGAAATACAATATACACATACACACACACACACATATATCTATCTATACATATATACATACATACATATACATATATATACACACATACACACACACACAATATATATATATATATATATATATATATATATATATATATATATATATATATATATATATATATATATTATATATATATATATTGTTGTTGTTTAGTCGTTTAGTTGTGTGGGTGTAATATATATGTATATGTATATTACGCCCACCCACACCAATATACACGCACATTCACACACAGTCACATTCACACGTACAACGGCCAATAAAAGCAAACACTCGCCTCGCCCGATTATGACGCGGCAGGATTTGATACCGGAACCGCCGCGCTGCGGTGCCCAGTTTCCAGCCGGCACCTTTCCTCCCGCGGCCTACTTCCGGTAAGGGCAAAAAGCGAGCGAGAGAGCGAGAAACACACTTAAAGAGAGGGGGAAGGAGAAAAGCAAAGGACCCGGAGGCAACTTCCCCCCCGCTTTTCAGCTGCCTCCCCTCATTCGCCGCCCGGAGGAAGCCCGGCGAAGGCGGATTGGTCGCCGGGGAGCGTCACGTGGGGGCGAGGCGGCCCTGCCCTCTCCGCCACTCCGCCTCCGGGCAGCGCATGCCCCGCCTCCCGGCTGCAGCGGGGTCTGTTTCGTGTGTATTACCATTATTATTATTATCATCATTATTATTATTATCGCTATTATATTCCTCTCCTCATTTCCTCTCCCCCCCCCCAAATAACGGCCAACCGCCTCAACATCCGGGTACCGGCGGGGAGCTCTTCCTGTCTCCTGGAGCCTCTCTAGGGGAGGCAGAGGAAGGAAGGAGGGTTGGTTGGGGGCAAAGGAAAAGGGGTCCCCCCCCTCTAGACTGGGAAAAAGGCGGGGTGTGTATCTATACCTGTATCTCTACAATATTACATAAATTGTGTGTGCCATCCAGGCTATTTTTATTTTTTTTATTTTAAAAAATACAGCCTTTTGTTTGCCAGCCCCTCCCCCACCCCAAAATATTCCTCCACTATGGAATCCAAGACCCCCCTCTGACAGCTGGGGGCCCAGCCCCCCCCCAACCTGCATCCCCTCTCCAAAAGGTGGGTATTGATTCTTTAATTCTCTCTCTCTTCCCCCCCCCCACTTCCTCACCTCAACAAGTCCTTCTGAGATTAGGGGGTACCCCATCTCAGTTTGTAGGAAGGGGGGTGGTCGGTTATTGGTTTGCTTTTATTTTTATTTTGGCTTTTTTCGTTTTGCGTGTCGCGGGCGAGGGGCGGCATGCAGTTTTAATAAATACAGTAGTAATAGAATAATAATTGCTCCCGTTTCTGATTCCATGAACTGGGCAGGAGTATGTGGGGTGTTAACTCTCCATCTTGAAGTCATGGTGGGTGGGTAGGTGGGGGGCAGTTACCCTTTTCTGTTCTTAGGAGCAGGGAGTTAAGCTGCCTCTCCTGGGTGGGTGGGGTATATGAATTGGGATCTCTGCTCTGCGCAAGGTCTTCCCTGGCTTCTGTGTTAGGGGAGCCTGGGTTTATTCTCCACCTGTTATCCATGCCTAGGAGCGGGAAATGGATCCACTCCTAACTCCCAGCTGCCCCATTTCTGGTGGTTTGTGGATGGGAGGGTCCGAGTGGGTGGGTTTGAGGTGTTCTGACCACCCCAGGTGCTGTAATTTTAGTCCTTAGGGGTGGGAGGGCAGGGCCTTTGAATTCTCTCCAAAAGTCCTTAAGGCCCTTAATAATGTGTTAAGACTTCTGCTTTACATACTTTCGCACATTTGCACCTGACCCTTTCCCTGCACCTGGAGAGAGCTGTGATTGTGACATCCCCAGATACCTGCCTTTTCATTAGCACCTTGGATTGTGACATCTTCCCCATCCTAACCACCCCCCCACTCCCCAGAGAGCTTTCCTGTTTCCTAAAACTTGTCCCATACCTGTAAGTTATCCTGCCCCTTCCTCAAAACACCCTTAATATTTGTTATCCTTTTCTAAGCTAGAAATGGTTCATGATTTCTCATGTCTTCCCCCAACCAGTAAGAAATTGGATCCTGCAGCGATGACCTCTGCTGGGCCGCTAACTCTCAGCTAGTGCCGTGATCTTGAAGCTTGTGGCCTCCTGTGGAAGCTACCAAGAATTTTGGGTTATATCTTGCTGGAAGATTCGAGTTGGCACCGGTTTGCTGACAGGAACGTTGTGCTGGAGCTGAGGGAAACATGGAGTTTGCTGAGCTCATCAAGACGCCACGGGCCGACAACGTGGTCCTTCACCGCCCCTTCTACCCGGCAGTGGAGGGGACGCTGTGCTTGACAGGGCATCACCTCATCTTCTCCTCACGGCGGCAAGACAATGTTGAGGAACTGTGGCTTCTGCATTCCAACATTGATTCCATTGAAAAACGGTGAGGGAGCTTTTATCTTTGCGTTGCAGGCAGTAAACGGAGGAGGAAAATGAGCTACGTACTGCAGAAGAAACATGTAATTTTCATTCAGTGCCAACATTTGAATGTGTAAGAAAAAAGCATTTGGAGACAGCATGGTGGGCAAGGAAAGCATAAACACTCAGGTCATTATTGTGTGCTTCCCAAAGGCATCTGGTTGGCCACTGCGAGAACAGGATGCTGGACTAGAGGGGCCATTGGCCTGATCCAACAGCAAGTTCTTCTTATGTCCTTATGAGTTTGTCCCACAAAGCCCTACATAAACTGCCCCCAAGTGACCTGAAAGACTGTTCTCCCATTCCATACTGTCTGAGTTTTGAGATCTTTGGGAGATGCTGTCCTTCTGTCCTGCCATCATCTGTAGCCTGTTTGACTGGGACGCAAGACAAGAAAGGGCCTTCTCAGTGGCTCCTCTCAAGTTCTGGATCTTCTTAAGATCATAAGAGCCCCACTGGATCAGGCCAAAGGCCTAGCATCCTGTTCTCACAGCAGCCAACCTGCAGCTTGCCAACTCCTTCTCATAGAATCAGTTTTTAGGGTTCTTGCAGGCAATCCTCCTCTATGCAGGAAGTCTAGGGCTAGAGTGTCCTTGGCAGAAGGCTGTCCAGCCACTGCTTAGGGACCTCTAGTGAAGGTGAGCCCATCACCTCACTAGCCAATTTCTGCTCTATAATTACCTTCAGCTGGCTCGATTATTCAGACAGGTCTTCAGTCTCATAAGCTGTTTTTTATGGCCATTGTAAAGTTTTATTAATGTGTTCCAGCCTGCCTTGTTTTTTTTCTATTATGTATATTTTCTTTTTCTGTTGCCTTCAACACTGTTTGCTGGGATAATAATTTTTTACAGAACACTGAAGAAATGTATCTGTGTACTCAACGCCATTCCAAACAATCCAGTTTAATTATTCTCCATTTTACTGAGACAGGAGGGGTTGCCAGGGCTGACCACCTAAGTGAATATATTACTGAGCTGACATTTAAACATAAGGAATGTACAGATCTTAATGGACAGCGACAGTGGTTGCACGCCAGTGTCCTGCTATCCCATGCCTAGTTTTGTGCTGGGTCTTAACCAAGGATGGAATCATAGAATTATAGAGTTGGAAGAGACTCTGAGGATTGTCTCATCCAACCCCTAGCAATGCAGGAATATGTATTGTATGTCCTGCATGGGGATCAAACCTGTGACTTCGGCATTATCAACACCATGCTCTAACCAACTGAGCTATCCTGGCTGAAGGAACATAGAAAGCTGTCTAGTACAGAGTCGGACCACTGGTCCATCTAACTCAGTATTGTGTACGTTGACTGGCAGTGGCTCTCCTGGATTTTGAAAGGGCAGCCTTTCAGCCCTATCGAGATGCTGGGGATTGAGGCTGACACATTCTGTGTGCAAAACAGATGCACTACCACTGAGCTGCAGCCCTTCTGCGAGAATGATTAATGGTGTGACTTGGCATGCTTGTAACATTTCCCTGAACTGAGTGGGCGGATTCCCTGCCCTACCAACGCATATGCCTCAGGACTGGATTTCCCCCCAGTTGTGGTCAGGATGAACTCTTGCCCTACTCAGATTAGCTAAGGATCTGTTTTATCCTTTTGACTTTTCCCGCTGGTTAGGAGTGGGGAACCTGCCACCCTTCAGATGTTGTTGGACTCCCAACTCCCATCTGCCCCAGCCAGCACAGCCGATATTGAGGGAAGATGGGAATTGTAGTCCTGCATTGTTGTCTGGAAGGCCACAAGTTCCCCATCTCTGCTACAGTTCGTGATCCTGGGAAACACTCAGCCTCTGACTTTAAACAAGGGAAAGGTCTGCTCATACTCAACTGAATTTTACTTTATGGCTGTCAGTTTTTATATATGCACCCTGGAGGGCAGGACTCAGGGATTAATCATCATATTTAAACTTCTGGGTCAGACTACAAGGTGCATCTAGTTCAGCAACTTGCTTCCTGGAGCAGCCGGCCAAATGCCCACAGGGAACCCACAAGTAGGGCTTGAAGGCAGTGGGCCTGTCTGTTTGCATTGCCCCTCTCCCCAGCAACTGTTATTTCGTGGCATACTCCCAACTGAGCATGGAGGCTCTGCTTAGCTCCCTTAACTTGTAGGCACTAGAAGACTTAATTGACCTCCATGAATGTGCTTGATCTTTCTTTCAAACGCCCTTTCCGTAAGGCTCGTAGGCACATTTGGATTTATAAGTGGGTGCCTTAGGCACCATACTTCTGGTAGCTTAACACTTCCCCTGACTCAGATTAATTCCCACCCCCAAATGAGAGACAGACAGAATGTGCATGTGGACACACTTCACTTTCCAAGGGATCTGGATAAAAGTCGGATCAAGTAGAATTAATCTGAGCCTTGAGAAGCACATAAGAGGAAGTAGGGAAGAACGTCAATCTTCCAACTTCCTAGTTCAACTGTAGGCACTTTCCAAAGGAGGCAGGGGTGACTACCCCTCACCATCTCATGGCCAGGAGGGGCGGCAAGTGGCAATGTTGGGAGGTCAGAGACTTCGTGGGCATCAGGAGAAGCCTGTAAGGGGTATCATTGCACCCACGGGCACCACATTAGCAACCCCTGCCGTAAGGTAATTTTGCAGAAGAAATACCTTCCTTTTGTTTGTCCTGAGCCCACTGCTACTCAGAATGAGACTGTAAGCTAGATGCGGGTGGGTGGACTACTTTGGGAAAGGCATTGAAGTTTATACGGTTTGGGTCCCTCCTCTGCCTTTGTCTCCATGACTTCTCCCCTGCCGTTTTCAAAATCCCAAGCGAGCGAGAGGCAATTTGCTTGCAAGGGTTCAGTGTTGCTTTTCTCCCGGTAGCCTGGTAGAGAAAGACGAGCTGTAATCTGCGGAGCCTTCATTTTTGTTCTTGCATCCTACTCTCTGGCACGCGTTCCTTTCTTCCGAACTAAAGAGCAGCAAGCAGTTTGGAACAGTGTTGAAATGGGACAATTAACCTGCTTACCCTCCTGCCAGGCCCTTTTGCAATTTCCTTGAATGCGAGTAAATGGGGAACTGGCGCAGCAGAGCTTCTCCTTGTAAGGGCAGCAGTGGCTGGTTGATCTATTTAAAAATATTACCAGGGCAGTTTGGCAGTTGACATGATTACTTGGAAGGGCGTTGCTGTCCCGTAGTGGCTGGCTAGTCACTTCCATGGGGTTGTGTGGCCTTGCTGAAGGCAGAGAGGGGCAGTAGCTCGGGGAGTAGCACATCTGCTCTGCATTCACAAGGTTCAATCCAGGCATAGGCAAATTCAGCCCTCCAGATGTTTTGGGACTACAGCTCCCATCATCCCTGACCCCTGGTCCTGTTAGCTAGGGATGATGGGAGTTGTAGTCCCGAAACATCTGGAGGGCCGAGTTTGCCTATGCCTGGTTTAATCCCCGGCATCTCCACTTTGGGCTGGGAAATGATCTCCATCTGAGACCCTGGAGAGCTGCTGCTGGTCAAAGTAGACAACACTGACCAATGGCCTGACTCTGTATAAGGCAGCTTCCTGTGTCTCTTATACAGAGGCTGCATCCACATTGTACATTTAAAGTGCCACAATTCCACTTTATAAACAGTCACAGCTTCCCCCAAAGAACTCTGGGAGTTGTAGTTTGTTCAGGTTGCTGGGAGTTGTTCAGGGACCCCTTTATCCCCCTCACAGAGTTACATTCCCAGCATTCCCTAGGAAGAGGGATTCCCACTGTGGCAATTGTAGTCCTGGGATGGGAGCAGCGTGTTGTGTGGATGTGGTCTGGGCTTGAACTGTACGTATTTCCCTAGAAAAGATTTTTATAAGAACATTCTGTATGTGTCACTTGTTGCGTTTCCATCTCATGCCTCCCCAAAACACAACAGTTTTCAGTAAATCAGAATGCATGCTGTAAATGTCATAAGGTAACTGGAATACGTCTCCCATGGGCCCCTGTGGAAGAGCATTCCTGTTGAGATACGACAGGCGCTCGCTATCTGAACCTTCTGGAAACCACTGAAGACATATTTGTTCCAGTAGGCGTTCCCAGCTGGATAACCAGGTCCCCGCAATGGGTGTCTCCTTTGTGGTTTTTATTTATTTTTATTAATTAGATCACAAGACTCTTAATCTCAGGGTTGTAGGTTTGAGCCCCACGTTGGGCAAAAAGATTCCTGCCTTACAGGGGGTTGGACTAGATGACCCTCGTGGTCCCTTCCAATTCCGCTCCCCCCCCCCAAAAAAAAATTTTCAACAGCCACAGATGCCACTTTGTGTACCCGTCTTAGTTGCCTCTGGGTAAATAACTGGAAGGAGGTGGAAGACAGGTGACACAAACACCCTTCCTGTTATCCAAGCTTGGCTAGAACATCAGTAAAACGTTGCTGGGTTTTGTAGTACCAACACATGTTCAGCAGGAAATAAGCAAAAAACTGCCAATGTAAACACAACACTCCCTTGTTATCAGGTTTCCTCCCTGTCTCCAAGATGCCTAAAGCAACAGAGAGCGGCTCAGCTGTTTGCAGGAATGGAGAAAGCTGCCTTTTACTGAATTTAACCTTTGGCCCATCCAGCTCAATATTGTCCACACTGGCCGGCAGCAGCTCTCCAGGGTTTCAGGCAGGCCTTACGTGGAGATACCCAGGACCTTCTTCATATAAGGCAGATGACACTGAGCAGCGTCCTCCTGGGTGGGGAAACTGTTTCCTATTGAGGAAGCGTGTGTGCTACATGCAGTATAGGTTCAAAAGTTTTAAGAATCCTTGCATTAGACCAAAGGATTGTTTAGACCTGACAGTGCATAATGTAACCCGCAAATCCCTGGCTGACCTCACCCACTCCTGCTAATTTGGTGCGTCTGCGCCAATGACTTAGCAGTCCCTCGCCATGGAAACCCTGATCTTTTATGTCTGGCCCTGCATGTCTGACTCTCCCTAATCCTTGTTGGTTGCTTGATTGAGCTTAACCTGATCACAACTGTGATCCGCTTTCCTGTTTTTAAGTCCACTTCACTTTCTCTGCCTCTAATGCTTCAAACTGACGGGATCGGAGTCCTCCTCATTCCAGTTTTCCGTATGAGCAAGGGCTCTTCTATACAGAGCTGCAGAGTTCTGTGTCGTTGCAGTCTCCTTTCTGCACCACCGTCAAATTGTAAATGCCAAGCTCCTAGCCTTCATGGTTTGGGAGGGAAATCTATGTCTTAGGTAAGTGAAGTAACCAAAGAGAGACGCGGGCAGGCTCTGCAGAGGTGAAGGATAGAGCTTCATATTTATTTATTTGCATACCACTTAATTGTAAAAAACCTCTTAAGCAGTTTACAGAATGTTTAATGCTTTGGACAGTGGTGGGTGGAACACTTGCAGGATCAAACCAGCAGGTGTGGGAAAAGCTAAGCACCCCCCTTCTTACCTGACAATTCTCCTTTATGAATCGTCTCCCACCCCTTGCTAAGATCACTTGCTGTTCTGTTCTTACCATTTTTCAAACCAGCTACTTCTGCGCATTAAATGAAGGGTGTGCTAGCAGCTACACTGTGATGGGTCATAATCTCTTGTTGGTTGCGCTGCTTGCTGTTGAATGTAGCGGGTTCGCTGTAAGCGGCTGCCTTTGCAGCCTTGAAGAGCATCCTTGCATCCTCTTAAATGCACCCGCCTTTTGTGTTGCTGCAGTTTTGTTGGCACCATCGGCACCATCATCATCAAATGCAAAGACCTGCGGATTATCCAGCTTGACATCCCTGGCATGGAGGAGTCTTTGAACATAGCTGGCTCCATTGAGGTAAGCTGATCCGTAGAGAAAATGGCAAAAACCCGGCCCGCTTTTTCAGGGGTCCTCGTTGGAGGCTATGGTGGTGCTCAGTTCCACAAGAGCAGTGAGGATTTTTTTTTTTAAATGATCATTAAACCTTTGAGAATCAAGAAATAAAAGTGCAAATATGTGTATGTGTGTGTAAAAATAGCTAAATATTACATATATCGAAGGAGTTGGAAGATGTTCTGTTTGCTTATTAAAATGCAGGGATCATCTCGTTCCATATTCACAGATATAGTCCCCCATCTCAAAGGGTAGCTCTGATGGGCCGAAACCTCACTCTCACCTGCAGCCTTAATCATTGGCTAAGCTACTGTGATGTCATGGAATGTTTGCAAACATTCCTCTAAGGGGAAAGCTGTCATCGGTGGAATGTTGATGAACGGCGAACCATCAGGAAGGCAAGAGGAAAAGTCAGTCTGGCTGGAAACTCAAGTGCAGACCAGCGGAAGGAGAAGAAGGAGGGCTTCATAAGTGTTCAGGACATAACACACCTCCCTTAATCCCCATTATTTAGACTGGGCTGCTCTAAAGTGCAGCTTCATTCTCTGTGCACCTCCTACTCGTGATGGCTGCACCACTCCCAGCTACTACATTTCTCTGTGACATTCTGAATGCAGAATATTGTTAAGGCGACATGGTGTCCAGAACTAGCAAAAAAATGTGGCAAAGGGGCAGACCTGTTCCTTCCTGTAACCCTGTGCACCATGCAGTGGGGTAGCCTGCATGTAGCCAGTTCCATCAGGCCTCCCATCCCAGCAGGCCTGCCTCAGTGGGAGAGATGGGAAGCCGAACTTACCCCTTTGCCAAAAGCCCAGCTCAGTTGTGCAGCTCCTGCCCCTGGTCATGATAAGAACAACTGTTTAGAAATTGGTGCCTGAGTTTTGATTTTGGTTTTCCTCTTCCCTCCTTGGCCCTTTCCCCTTGTGTGCCGTGCATTTTCTCTGCTTGTAAGCCGACACCCACTTGTCTTGTTTTACATGATTGTATGTATCTGGGAGCCTTTTTGGCCGAAGAGCGTCATACAGATGCTTTCAGTAAATAATAAACAGAGACTGCGGAAGCAGCATGCGTCTAAGGGGCCAAGACCCACTGAATCTTCAGGATTGTATGATAAAATTCTGTCTCTGCATGTCTGTGTCTTCCATCCCGCAGGCACTGTCCACCTTGGATTCCATCACCCTGATGTATCCTTTCTTTTACCGGCCCATGTTTGAAGTCGTCGAGGATGGCTGGCACTCCTTCTTGCCAGAACGGGAATTTGAGCTTCTCAGTTCAGTTGTAAGTCCCTGTTCTTGGAGTAATGCTTCTCCTGCTGCTCTTAGGGAGAGGGAAATTGCATAAAATGGGAACTTGTAGTGGGGATGGGGAGGGGACATGGTTCTCCACGGAATGAGCACTACCATTTTGAGGGGAAATCACTTCCTATCGACCTGGGGAAGACCATTCGGCTCATGAGGTGCAGAGTGAAAACTCTCCCCCCCTCTCTCTCCCCCTCTGGCATTTTTAACTGAAGTGCACACAGTGTTTTTTGTTGCAGCCTTGTAAGACTTCTCGCGCCCTCAGGCTGGAAAAGCTTCCCCGGCCCTGGATTAAATAAATACAGCTTGAGCTTGGCATTGACCTCTGCACTTGGGGGATTGCAGAATCTGCCAGTCTCTCTCCCTTCCCCACCCAGTGTGTATGCATCTGATTTTACACACCAGCTTTGTTTAAAGTGGCTGCCTTGTAGGGTGCTAAATTATGTAGCAGCGCTGAGAGGCGGGGAAGGCCAATCGACAAGATGTCTCTTGAAGAGGCAGCTAAGTGGGTGGGTATGTGCACGATTAGGAGGAAAAATGAGTCAGGAAAACCGTGTTGCAAAGAGGCTGCTCTTAGCCGGCTGAGCATCCTTGGGGACTTTTGTCTGCTCCTGAAATCTGATGGCTTAAAGGCACAGTAAAAAGGTAAAGGTAAAGGGACCCCTGACCATAAGGTCCAGTCGTGGACGACTCTGGGGTTGCGGTGCTTATCTCGCTTTATTGGCCGAGGGAGCCGGCGTACAGCTTCCGGGTCATGTGGCCAGCATGACTAAGCTGCTTCTGGCGAACCAGAGCAGCGCATGGAAATGCCGTTTACCTTCCCGCTGCAGCGGTACCTATTGATCTACTTGCACTTTGACGTGCTTTCGAACTGCTAGGTTGGCAGGAGCAGGGACTGAGGAATGGGAGCTCACCCCGTCGTGGGGATTCGAACCGCCGACCTTCTTATCAGCAAGCCCTAGGCTCTGTGGTTTAGACCACAGCGCCACCCGCATCCCTTAAAGCCACAGTAGTTTACTATTATTTCTGATCCCCCACCTCTGGAAACCATTACATTACCTTCATGATTTAACCATGATTCCCCCCCCCCTCCAGACAAACGAATGGCGGTTGAGCTACATCAACAAAGATTTCTCCGTCTGCCCCTCTTACCCGCCCATCGTCACTGTCCCCAAATCGATTGACGACGAGTCCCTCTGGAAAGTTTCCACCTTCCGCCACGGTGGGCGCTTCCCGGTCCTCAGCTATTACCACAAGAAAAATGGGATGGTGAGTTGGTCTCTGAGATACGTCCTGTGCAAGGTAATGGGGGAGCTGGGTATCCTTAGCTTGGAAGAGAGAGCAAGCTTGTTTTCTGCCACTCCGGAGGGGAAGAGATCTAATCATTGGGTTCAAGTTACAAGAAAGGAGATTGCAACTAAACCTTACGAAGAACTTTCTGGCGGTAAGAGCTGTTTGACGGTGGAACAGACTGCTTCGGAAGGTGGCAGACTGTCCTTCCTTGGAGGTTTTAAAAGAGGGGGGCAGCCATAAGCTAATGATTGTTTAGCTGTGATACCTGCATTGCAGGGGTTGGACTAGATGACCGTTGGGGTTCCCTTTTCAGCTCTACAGTTCTGCGAAGGTGGCCTGTACACTTACCCAGAGCCAACCCAAGTAGAAAGACAGCAGTACATGTTTTAAGTATTTGCACTTTCCCTGTCTGGTGAGGCAGACCTCTGCAAAGCAGCTTCTTGTATATATTTTGATTGATTGATTGTACCCCACCAATCTTACTAGGTTGCCCCGGCCACTCTGTGCATCTTCCCACAGCGTATATGTAAAGTAAAAGCCATAAAAGCAGAAGCTCAGAAACTTTTTTTTTTAAAGAGCACAATGAATTCAAGCCTACCAATCAGCCTGTACCAAGCTTGGCCCCTCCAGATATTTTTGGACTGCGGTTCCCATCATCACACCATGCTGGCTGTGGATGATGGGTGTTGTAGTCCAGAACATCTGGAGGGCAGCAGCTTGGCGTGAGCTGCTGTAAATCATGTAATCAAACGGAACACAGAGCCTTGCTTGCAAAGCCATGGCTCTTGCACCCAATGGACGGTGAGCGGTGCGTTGAGAGGAGAGGAGATAGGTCTGTCTGAAAAGCAGAAATGTTTCAGCTGATGGAATAATCACCTTGGCGTGATGCTGGTTTCTGCCCAGGGGCCAGGGGTGAGTCCAGGTGGATGAGTTTCAACTTGAAACGTAGACTTGTATCCTGGACGTGCATATTCTCAGATCTTGACCTTGAGGGCAAATATTAAATCCTTCTTCCCCATCCCTTTGAAAACGAGTGCATAGGTTGCACTACATTTTTGGCATTTTAACCTAAAATCGCGCCCTGAGTGTGCATGCCAACTTTCATCCCGCTACCTTTGTGTTCAGGGGAGATGGGGGGGCGCGTTTGCAGAATAACGTCTGCCAAGCAGATGGGTTGGCAAGATAAATGGAAGTCCTTGCTTCCCCACGCCAAGGATTCCTGGTGCCCATTTTGCATTTTTCTTCAAGTGGGGTGTCAGATCTGTGGGCCGGTGGAAGACCCAGCTGAGGCATCGCCTGCTCACTGGACCCCGTTTGCCCTTCCTAGGTGATGATGCGCAGCAGCCAGCCGCTCACGGGTACCAACGGGAGGCGCTGCAAGGAGGACGAGAAGCTGATCAACGCCACGCTGAGAGCCGGCAAGCGGGGCTACATCATTGACACGCGCTCTCTGAACGTCGCTCAGCAAGCCCGGGCCAAAGGGGGAGGCTTTGAGCAGGAAGCCCACTATCCCCAGTGGCGAAGGATCCACAAGTCCATTGAGAGGTGAGTTGATGAGTGAGGCATGGTATGAAGGACCTCGTGAGGTTGTTGCTAAGCTCTAAGACAGGGATGGGGAGCCTGTGGCTTCCCAGATGTTAAACATAAGAAGAGCCTGCTGGATCAGGTCAGTGGCTTATCTAGTTCAGCATCCTCCCCTCACAGATATCTGTATCTACCCAGATATCTCTTATGGGAACCTCCCTGCTGGGAAGGCCTGTTGGAACAAAAACGTCTCTAGTTGTTTCCAGAAAGTGCAGACAGTGGGCGTGTGCTGTATCTCAACAGGAATGCTATTCCACAAAGAAAGTCCTGCTCTGAGTTACCACAGAGCTGGCTTCTGATTTCTTTGGAACTTGCAGGAGAAATGCTCCTACAGACCTGGAGCCCATTGCAGAATCACTGCAGGTAAAAGGTAAAGGACGCGGGTGGTGCTGTGGTCTAAACCACTGAGCCTCTTGGGTTGCCGATCAGAAGGTCAGCGGTTCGAAGAAGAAGAAGAAGAGTTTGGATTTGATATCCCGCTTTATCACTACCCTAAGGAGTCTCAAAGCGGCTCACAATCTCCTTTTCCCTTCCTCCCCCACAACAAACACTGTGTGAGGTGAGTGGGGCTGAGAGACTTCAAAGAAGTGTGACTAGCCCAAGGTCATCCAGCAGCTGCATGTGGAGGAGCGGAGACGCGGACCCGGTTCACCAGATTACGAGTCTACCGCTTTTAACCACTGCACCACACTGGCTCTCCCTGCGACAGGGTGAGCTCCCGTTGCTCTGTCCCAGCTCCTGCCAACCTAGCAGTTTGAAAGCACGCCAAAAAAAGTGCAAGTAGATAAATAGGTACTGCTGTGGCGGGAAGGTAAACGGTGTTTCCATGCGCTGTCCTGATTTCGGTGTTCCGTGTGGTGTTCAGTAAACCGCTTCTTGCACAACAGAACACCGTAACGGAAGCCAGAGAGCACGGAAACGTCGTTTACCTTCCCGCCACAGTGGTACCTATTCATCTACTTGCACTGGCGTGCTTTGGAACTGCTAGGTTGGCAGCAACAGGAGCTCACCCCATCGTGGGGATTCGAACCACACACCTTCTGATCGGCAAGCCCAAGGGACCCAGTGGTTTAGACCACAGCGCCACCCGCATCCCTTAGAACAGGCATAGGCAAACTCGGCCCTCCAGATGTTTTGAGACTATAATTCCCATCACCCCTGACCACTGGTCCTGTTAGCTAGGGATCATGGGAGTTGTAGTCCCAAAACATCTGGAGGGCTAAGTTTGCCTATACTTGCCTTAGAATCACTGCATGAGGCTTAAGGAGATGCAGAGGTGGTGAATGTTGCACTCCACTCCGGGCTCTTTGGAGGAAGGCTGGGGTAGCAATATAATAAATTTTAAGGTGGGATATTTTACAGTCCAGTGCTTGCACACGGCCAGTGAACTCAACAGGAGCGGGTTGTCGTTGTGGTCTACCGAGTTCGTAACACATTTATTTCTCTGTTCGAAGTGGCTGAGAGTACAAAATCTGTAAGTTCAGATCCACTGGGAACCAAAAGGATCACGGCAGCTTTCTGTGTGAACCTCCTTCCCAAACGATTGCATCTGATGTCTCTTATTTGACTGGCTTCTAATTTATTGTAAATTGACAGGCACTGTGGTGTCTAGGCAACTTCAGCTGCCTGATCGCACATTGCCTGATCACACTGTGGTGTGGAAATGTTTTTTTAAAAAACAAAAAACCCACGTTGTTAGTATGGCACACAGAGAGCTTGGGCTCTCGATTTTGATTAAATCAGGCTTCCATTCCTCAAGGCTATGTTGCAGAATGCAATTTGAAAACATGTTAAAAGACTTTAGAAACAGAAGAGGGCTTTGCAGGGTTTCAGATAGTGGTTGAGGGACTCTCTGCACAAAATAGAAAGAACCGGCTTCTTCATTACTGGATTCCTACGTCCCCAAGAAATATGAATATTTTTGCACAGGCTTGAGAATGAATGGCTAATGTAAAAAACAAAACAAAATAAAAAATAAAAAAATTCCTTCCAGTAGCACCTTTGAGACCAACTAAGTTTTTTCTTGGTATGAGCTTTCGTGTGCATGCACACTTCTTCAGATACACCTTCGTGTATCTGAAGAAGTGTGCATGCACACGAAAGCTCATACCAAGAACAAACTTACGGTAGTTGGTCTCTAAGGTGCTACTGGAAGGAATTTTTTTATTTTGTTTTGACTATGGCAGACCAACACGGCTACCTACCTGTAACTGTAAAAAAAAAACCACCACCCTCATACAGTCAAACCTCGGTTCTTGAACGGCACTGAAAACCCGGAAGTAAATGCTCCAGTTTTCGAACATTCCTTGGAACTCGAACATCCGACACAGCTTCCGCTTGAGTGCAAGAAGCTCTTGCAACCAATCGGAAGCCGCGCCTCGGTTGTTGAACGTTTCAGAAGTCGAATGGTCTTCCGGTACGGATTACATTCGACAACCAAGGTTTGACTGTACTAGTTTTGTTTGGGTCAGTTTTGGAAGAGTTAACCTAGCTCTGCAGATCTGGTTATTTTTGTACATTTTTTGTTTGCAAACACTGCCCTTAGCCTCCAGCAGGAACTTTTAGATTCTGGAAAGTTGATACCAGATTCTTCACAAGTGCGCTTGTGAGCTAATAATATTTCTAAAAGGATAGAACATAAATTATTTCTAAATAAAATAACGTTTTGTGCAGAGATGCAGTTACATTCTTGCAGAAGATGAGGGAGGGGGCATTTTGAAAACCCATCTTGCAAATTAAAAACAGGAAGGCAAAATATAAAAAACTAATGCAAAATTAATAACATTCTGGGTACATATAGAAATTACACAATTCTTGGTTTTTATCTTTTAAAAAAAGATTGCCTATTATTAATTGCAACATTTTCTTTTCTGTTTAAAGAAAGGAACTATCCCTGTTAGGTTTCCTCAAGTGTGTGGGTAGAGGGGAGAGAATTAGCCTCTTTTGTGTTTGGATTGCTGACAGCCGTCTGGGTTTGGGGTTTTCTTGGTTATAGTTTTAGGTGTATCACCTCCATCGGTTCCTCTTTTAATTGGTTTCATCCTAGTAAGCGTGTCCAGTAAAGGAGAGCCCCCAAATCCATTGCTAGGGGAGGATCCTCTCAGCTTCCTTTTAAATCCTGCCCCGTAAGTCTTTGTGCCTTACAGTTCATTGCGCCTGTTTCCTGCTGCTGCTGCAGCTGACAAACCTTGAGTTCACCAAGGTTTGCTTCTCTCAATTAAGATCCTTCCTGCTCTGCTTTCTTGTCCTCTCCTCCATCTCCCCCTTCTGCCCTGTGGGCATCCAATCAAAGGACATTAAGTCTCCCAATTCATAACCAATTAAATGTCCTGTGACCAGTCCCTGGACGCAGGAGATAGGAGGTGACTTTAGACCTCCGGGCAGGAGTTACAAACCCGTGCTCAGCCATGAAACTTGCTGGGTGGACATGGATGCAGTGGTCTCTCTGTCTAAGCCACAGGCCATTGGCTTAAGGGGGGGATGTCACCCACAAAAGCCAAAATTCTATGATTTTTATTATTGCTTTTATTTATTAAATTTGTACACTGCCTTTGTAGATCTCAGGGTGTCGCACAACATAAAATTGCAATATAAAAAAGACGAAATGCATAATAAAAATAAGAACAAAAACAAACCAGTAATTCCCCCCCCCCTTCCACAACACATTTAAAAGGCCATCGGACATCAGTCAGCCAAAGGCCTGGCTGAATGGGAATGTGTTTGATTGGCGCCCCAAAGGTGTACAGTGCTACCTCCAGTTACGAACAGGATCCGTTCCGGAGGCCCGGCCGTATCCCGAAAATTTTGTAACCGGAGGATCGCTTCTGCGCATATGGGAAGCAGCAAGCCCACTTCCGGGTTTGCCGTGGCCGTAACCCAAAGATTCCGTAACATGGAGGTTACACAACACGAGTTACCACTGTATAATGAAGGCGCCAGTTGAACCGCCCTGGGGAGAGCATTCCACAAACAGGGAGCCACCACAGAAAAGGCCCATTATTGTTTTGCTGCCCTCCGGGTGACATGTATCAGTTACACAAAATGAAGTGTAATTGCATGCTTCTGCTTGTATTTGCATAATACAAGCTGCTGCCAGTCAGTGGGGGTGGTACCATGCCTTCTGTCCATTAGAAATCCCCCTTACGTGGAACACCTTGAGGACTAGTAGCTGAGATTGTCAGGGTGATAAGTCTGCTGCCCAGTCCCCAATTTGTCTGCATGTGTGATGTGAATGTGAATCTAGCCAAAGCTCAGCCTCACTGCCATGAAATACTTTTTAGAATGTTCCGTTATAAAGACCTAGTGGGTCTGCAAAGAGGGTATCCTAACTCTAAGCCCAGGCCGTTGCACATTTTCCTTCCCCAAAATCCCTCCTTGACCACGCATTTCCTGTGAAGTCTTTGACCCCCGGCCCCAAGTCAATGTTGTTGTTTAGTCGTGTCCGACTCTTCGTGACCCCATGGACCAGAGCACGTCAGGCACTCCTGTCTTCCACTGCCTCCCGCAGTTGGGTCAGACTCATGTTAGTAGCTTCGAGAACACTGTCCAACCATCTCGTCCTCTGTTGTCCCCTTCTCCCTGTGCCCTCCATCTTTCCCAACATCAGGGTCTTTCCCAGGGAGTCTTCTCTTCTCATGAGGTGGCCAAAGTATTGGAGCCTCAGCTTCAGGATCTGTCCTTCCAGTGAGCACTCAGGGCTGATTTCCTTCAGAATGGATAGGTTTGATCTTGCAGTCCATGGGACTCTCAAGAGTCTCCTCCAGCACCATAATTCAAAAGCATCAATTCTTCGGCGATCAGCCTTCTTTATGGTCCAGCTCTCAGCTGGACCAAGTCAACGTAATAATAATAATAATAAATTTTATTACGGTCGAGGACCAGCTCTTACAAGTAACATAAAAAGTAAGAATAAAAACAATAAGTCCCTTTAATGAAACTGTTTCCAGGAATGGGACATGTATAAAACGCATTAAGCTAGATTTAAAAAGAGTTGTTAATTACATAACAGTGTTAAAAGTTTAACTCTTAAAATAGTGGCTGCGGAGAACTGAGCCTAGCTCGCTCGAGGTTCCATTGGGGAAAAAATTTAAACGGGCTGGGAAGAAAGTCTATGTCTGCAGATTTGGGCGCAGAATCTGGCGACCGTCCTGGTTATCGTCTGGTCTTTACCTAGCAAGAGCAGGTTGTATATTTGCTTTTCCGGGAGGTTTGCTAACCTCACCAGAATGGGGTCCAGGAACTCGCTTCGAGCTTCCTCATATAGTGGGCATCTGAAGAACAAGTGCTCAGGGCTTCCTATTTCCCCTAGTGGGCATGCGCAAAGCCTTTGGGAGTATGGGATTTTTTTGTAGAGCCCCTCCAGCACTGGCGTGGGCAATGCCGCACTTCTGGCTAGTGTAAACGCCCTTCTTGTGTTTTTTGACAGGAGAAAGGAGAGGTAAAGGGCCGGGGCGGCTTTATATCTCTCAATTTCTCCAGTTCTGTATTCAGGGCATCTTGAGCAGTCCTGTTGTCTTTCGATGTCAATGAGTCGTTGTCTGACCGTTGCTTTGGCTTGCTTTAGATGCATCCTTAGAAGGGCTTGGGGGGCTATGCCCATATTCTGGAGAGAGTTCAGGACCGCTAGTTGCCAGCTGGACTGGAACTGGTCGCATAGGATCAGTGGTACAATCCCTTGGGGTTTCAAATTTAGAGCCAGCCATTTGTAGATTGATGATAGGCAGATTGAAGCCTCCACTCTCATCATTCCCGTTTCAAGTCTAACCCATGCATTGGATACGCATTTGGGGACGTGTAGGAGGGCTCTGAGGAATTTGGATTGTACACGCTCCAAGGGAGAGAAGGAGGAGGAGGACGGGCCCAGAAAGGCTCCATAGAGGAGCTGAGCCAACACTTTGGCCTTAAATAGCTTGAGGGCCGCCGGAACGAAGAAGCCCCCTTGTGTTCTGTAGAATTTGAGAATACAGTTTGCGGTTTTTTCCGCTGAGCTTCCATTAGAATTTATGTGCATTTTATTTGATCCTGTGGCTTGTACTGCCATTCCGAGGTATTTGTAGTTGGAAACTTGCTCTAATCTATGTCCTTGCAGTTCCCAGCTTCTGGGCTTTGATTTTTTCCCAAACGCTATTACCTTCGTTTTTTGGTAGTTAATTTTGAGGCCTTCTGTTTCACAATATATAGCAAGCCTCCTTAGTGCCCTTTTGAGACCGATTGGTGTTCTGGATAGGATGACCGCGTCATCGGCGTATAGGAGGACGGGGATGTGCCGGTTTGCGAGCTTTGGTGGATGAAAGTCCAAATCAGTTAGTGCAGCTACTAGGTTGTTAAGGTAAAAGTTAAAAAGTAGTGGAGCCAGAAGGCACCCTTGTCTGACGCCCTTGTAAGTTTTAATGGGATCTGTTAGGTGTCCTTGATGGCTGCACCTAACTTTGAGGGCCGTAAGTCAACGTACTCTCTAGCTAATAAGAATAAGTGCATGCAACAAATAATTGCATCTTTGTAGTTTTGTAGTGCACGCAACACTTCAAATGCCCTCTTCCAAGCTTCTTGCCTTCCCATTGCCGGGGTGGGGGGTGTATTGGGAGGGAGGACCCATTGCGACCGCCAGGATCCCATCTGGTTTGCTGTGTTTCCACGTGGGTGCTGGAGACTGGTGCCCCTTGGAGCTGGTAGGGCAGAAGGCAGGGAGACTGGCAGTTGATGAAGCCAGAGCTGACTTAAGACTTGTTGTGTCCCCATCCTCCTCCTCTTCCCTGCCCAGTTCTGCAAAGGCAACACTGAGGCAGGGGAAGAGGAAGCTGCCAGGCAGTTCCACCCTCTAGACCGGTTGTCGGTAAGAAGGCAGGCTGAGATTAGTTGGGCAGTGCCCCATTCATCCTAATGGACGAACCACTGATGTGTATTATATATTTGCATTCACACGCAGCATCAAAGGTAAGCATAGTCCCCAGACACAAACAGCCAGGCTGTGGGTCTTGCCATGCTTTGGCTGATGCCATGGCACAATTAAATGTTAGCTCCACTTGGGGATAAGCTGTGGCATTGCTGTCGTTTTTCTGTAGACTGCTATCCAGCCTATCTCCAGCTCTTGCCCTGCTTGCAAGGGTGGAGAGCAATGCAAATATACTCTCCCCACACACACCTTCCTTCTTTCTGTAAATTCAGTGTGTAGTTAAGATAGTATTGCCTGGAGTTAGTAGACCAGTGGCCAAAGCCAGGTGGTATAGATCAGGGTGTGCTTGGAAAACACAGAGTCACTCCCTGGGCTCTTCCTGCTCCACCTGATGTCAGCCCTGCAGGTCAGAGGGAGCAGGTCTTGAACCAAAGCTGTTTTGCTATAATAAGGAAGGCCAGAGATCCCTGGGGCATTTCAGCACTCCAGGTACAACCAGATCCCTCTGCGGCTCATTGGGGTCCTTCTTGTTCCTTCACCCGGTACAACTTTCCCCACAGGTACAACATTCTGCAAGAGAGCCTCATCAAGCTTGTGGAGGCCTGCAATGACCAGTCGCATAACATGGACCGCTGGCTGAGCAAACTGGAGGCTTCCAACTGGCTGACTCACATCAAGGAGATCCTCACCACTGCCTGCTTGGCTGCTCAGTGCATCGACAGGTGGGGCCCACCTTCCGGTTATCTATTTATTTATTTGCAGGTTTATAAGCAGCGTCACTGTCACCAAAGCGGTATGCCGTAAGATAAGATACAAGAGGTTGCAGACCCATTAACCTTAAAAAAGAAAACATGCTTCTACAATTGCAAAATTATTATTCCGTAAAATGATTGGGTCACACTTAGAGGAGAGCGTTTTCAAACAAAAAAGGGCTTCAGTGGTTGCCTGAATATCAAAATGCTAGGTGCTTGTCTAATTTAGGTTTGCAACTGATTCCAGAGGGCTGGAGATGCAACACTAAAAGCCCCATTTCTGGTGCATACTCTAAAAACGCACATGGGGAGCATGTCATACTCTTAAGCAGTGCCTCATTTGAGGAGTGCAGTTGCTGGGCAGGGATGTATAAGGCCTCTTCAGTCTTCAGGCCTGAAGTTGTTTGGGGCTTTTGAGATGAACTGCAGTTTTAACGGAATGAGCTGCACCAAACAGCTTTGCTTGTTTAGAACATTAATAAAGCATAAGAAGAGGATTGCTGCTGGATCAGATCAAAGGTCCATCTAGTCCTCTTATTGCGTTCATAGCAGATTTTTCCAGGAAACTCGCTGGCGGTCATGGCCCCTGTTGGTTTTTCTCCAAGAAACTGATATCCAGAGGTACACTGGAATGTGGAGGCTCTGTCTACCTATTGTGGCCAACAGCCCTTGAGAAACCAAAGCATCTCATCAATAGATTTGGCTAACAACCACTGGGAGTTGTTATTCTGTTCTGGGGCAGCCGGTAAGATCTTTCCCACCTCTGGCCTCCAGAAGGTTTCCTGCCAGATAACATGGACCTTGGGGTGAAAACGTTTTTCCGCTCCTGCAATATGTTGTCTGTGCATATGCCAGCTCAGTGTGTTTGCCTCCCTTTCTAAATGTTCCTCTGGCCCTTTCCTAGGGAGGGAGCATCTGTCCTGGTTCATGGGACTGAAGGAACAGATTCGACACTACAGGTGACCTCGCTGGCTCAGATCATCCTAGATCCCAGATGCAGGACCATCCGCGGTTTTGAAGCTCTGGTTGAGAGGGAGTGGCTGCAGGTAAGAGCTGATGAATTGCTAGTTCCTGGATGCGCTGAGGAGCCCACAGTACTCTGCCTAGAAACAAAAGGGTAAATTCATGGTGGAGAGGTCTACCAGTGGCTGTTGGTCGGAACAGCTGCTGCCCCCTTCCCTCTTAGGAACCCTATAGGTAATCCTGATCAGGGTGGATTTGATTTCAAATCGATTTAAATCGCAGTTTAAATCACTAGTCAGTAATACTTGATTTTAATAATAATAATAATAATAGTAAATTTATTTATTTATTTATACCCCACCCAAAATACAAGATGGGCAAATTGGTAATCGTTTACAGGTTGGGCTTCTGTTGCAAGACTTGGCTTCATAGAGCTTTTCTTCAATGCAAAAATGAACTTGGTAACAAGTGAATCCATTAAAATGAAGTATACCTTCTTAACATGTGTCTGTGTGCACCAAAGTGAAATGAGGCTACAGTCTTACCCACTTACCTGTGAGTAAGCCCCACTGAAATCCAGGGGACTTACTTCAGTATAAACATTAATAATAATAATAATGTATTATTTATACCTAGCCCATATGGCTGGGTTTCCCCAGCCACTCTGGGCGGCTTCCAACAGAACATTAAAATCCAGTAATCTATTAAACCTTAAAAGCCTCCCTAAATAGGGCTGCCTTCAGATGTCTTTTAAAAGTCCGGTAGTTGTTTTTCTCTTTGACATCTGGTGGGAGGGCGTTCCACAGGGCGGGTGCCACTACCGAGAAGGCCCTTTTTACAGAAAGACTCATTCTTGCTGGGATAGTATTTGGTTTACAACTGGAGGAAGGTTTCGTTTTTGGAATAATAAATTTTCAGAGCAGTTTTTACAGTTATATCAAAAATTACTGATTTGGTTATACTATTAGAAATACACATCCACCTGATCCTGATGCCCCCCAGGGAATGGTACCAGCCACTTTAGGAACCACTGCTTCCGATTATTTATGAGAAAGGTAAAAGACACGTCAACAACACCGATCCTTCGGGGACTCCACTTTCTACACCCATCCTGCCAATCAGGAGAAGAGTCCATTTATCGCCATGCTGTGCTTCCTGCTTCTTAACCAGTCCCTGATCCAGAAGAGTTACTGGCGTTTGAATTCAACATGCCACCGTCACCTCCCTCCTGCCCGCTTGGCAGCTCCGCGCTTGACTGTACTGCTCCGGTGCATTCGCTCGTGGTGCGATGTGCTGCGACGTTTCTTGCAAAGCAATCACTGGCTGGAAAACCGCGGCCTGCATCCCTGCGCTGGCCCTCCTTTCCGAGCAACTGCCGACTCGCGGCAGTCATCTCGAAGCGCCTTGCTTTTGCCCCTTGTAACAAAACATTAAGCGAGACGCATCCAGGCACGTCTGGGTTGAAGTTTTAATCTGTCAAAACGGAGGCTTGTAAGGGGAAACGACTCGGATACATATAAGTGCACGTTTAGCTAGCAAGTGCATGACCTGCTCCAGAAAATTGAAAAGACGTTTGGTGGGGGGGCACAGCGGGGAGCTACTAGTGTGTGGACAGGAAGCGCTAACTGCAGAAGACTGGCAAGAAAAGCCCGACGGCTGGATCAGATCAAAGATTCAGCTAGTCCAGTGTTCCATCGCCACCCAGTGGCCAAGCAGATGCCCTGATGGAAGCCTGGGCGCAACAGGACTCTTCTCTACTTGGCACTCCTAGTAGTTGGCATTCAGGGGCATACTGCCCCCCAACAGAGGAGACAGAACACATCCATTGTGGCTAGTAGCCATTGAGATCCTTTTACATCCATGAATTTGCCTAATCCTTCTTCCAAAGCCATCCTAGTTGTTGGCCATGACTGCATCCAGTTGGAGCGAGTTCCACTGTTTAAGTAGCTCCAGCTGTCAGCTGCCTCTAGGATGTTTACAAGGGGGGGGGACTATACAGGCCTTGGTCCTATAAAACCTGAAGGAGCGTCTCCACCCCCATCATTCTGCCCGGACACTGAGATCCAGCGCCGAGGGCCTTCTCGGTAGTGGCGCCCGCCCTGTGGAACGCCCTCCCATCAGAGGTCAAAGTGATAAACAACTATTGGGCTTTTAGAAGACATCTGAAGGCATCCCTGTTTAGGGAAGTTTTTAATCTGTGATGTGTTAATGTATTTTAATGTTTGCTGGAAGCCGCCCAGAGTGGCTGGGGAGACCCAGCCAGATGGGCTGGGTACAAATAATAAATTATTATTATTATTATTATTATTATTATTATTATTATTATTATTATTATTATTATTAGAGCCCTTCCTGTTTGATCCCCAGTAGTTGGTATTCTGTGGTACACTGCTTCTTGCTCTGGAGGTTCCACTTAGCTGTCACCGTCCCTTATGACTTTGAATAAACCTTACAGATATCTCCACTTCTGGGGCATTTTTCCATCAAGGGTGATATCCAATGAAATCGTTCTACTAGCCCCAGCATCAAACTCCTCCACTCCTTTCAACACATGCACCTCTTAAATCTCTTCTGGTTGTTCACCCAGTTCTGCAGAGCAGATCTGCGGTGGGTGCATGGAGAGAGGAAGGAGAAGTTCCATGATGGAAGCAGCAATCCTTGCACTTCTAGCAGAATGACCGCGGCCACCTTAACGATCAACCATCACATAACCCCTTAGTCCCCGTATCCTACTATAACTAAGCCTGCAATTGAAATAAATGTGCTATCTTCCTCCATGACTCCATCCCTTGCTTCTGTTTGCTCCCCGGAGCTAAATTGTAAGCTCCTTGTGGGCAGGGACCTAACCCATTACTGTGACTTGGAAAGTGCCATGCACTTTTCTGCTTATGCATAGAATTTCCTCTCTGCAACCCAGGAAAAGACTTACTATACGGTGCCTCTTTCCATCAGAATTCTTTGTTTTCTTTGAATGGAGGTATGTGGAAATTTATTTGAAAAAGGAAAAAATAATAACAGAATTGGTGAGTTGCTTAAATTAAATACTCATGGGAAAAGGGATTAATAGAATATAGTTTGAGAAGAGGATACGAAGCAAGGTATGGTTATGTATTTTAAGAAAATCAATGTAAGGGCAATGTGAAGCCTATTTCTTTCTTTCTTTCTTTTTGTTTTGTTTTGTTTTGTTATGATTTGTAGCTTAAGTTATATGGAATCAATTTGTATTATGTTGAATGATTTTAATTTTGGAATGTTTGGTTTAAATATTTAATAAAGATTGTTTTATTATTAGTAAAAAAAAAATTCTTTGTTTTTTAGACTTGCCATGTTACCGATTTTTTAAAGAACTCTTTCCCAGCTGTGCCCTTTGCTCTGCCTAACGGAAGACCCTCTCTCTATTTATTTATTTATTTATTTATTGCCCCCGCAGGCCGGCCACCCATTCCAGCAGCGCTGCGCCCAGTCCGCCTACTCCAACAGCAAGCAGAAGTGGGAGGCCCCCGTCTTCCTTCTCTTCCTGGACTGCGTCTGGCAGATCCTCCGCCAGTTCCCTTGCTCCTTCGAGTTCAACTACCACTTCCTGATCATGCTCTTTGAGCATTCGTACGCCTCCCAGTTCGGCACTTTCTTGGGCAACAATGAAAACGAAAGGTAGGCGAGCTCTTTGCTTCTGGGGTTCCCTGAGGCAAAGAGGGAGGGCTGTCGGCATCCTAGGCAGTCTCAATTGCGCTCTGCATCATGGATGAGAAAACACGAAGGGATGTAGGGGTCTAGGCAGTCTCAGTTGCACTGTGCAATATGGATGAGGCGCATAATGAGGAATCTACAAGCCTCTTGCGGTGGCATAAAATAATTATAATTATTATATTATAATATAATATAATATTATAATATAATATTATATAATATTATATTATATTATTATGTTATATTATATTATATTATATTATATTATATTATATTATATTATATTATATTATATTATATTATATTATATTATATTATTTATACCCCGCCCATCTGGCTGAGTTTCCCCAGCCACTCTGGGCGGCTCCCAATCAGTGTTAAAAACAATACAGCATTAAATCTTAAAAACTTCCCTAAACAGGGCTTCCCTAAAAAGGCAATCAACAAATCAATAATAATGATCATCACTGATTTATTAATCAATTGCTTACATCTAGTAATCTTCCTTTATTTTATTTTTTCAACTGAGCTTTTGAGCTAGTTTAGAGTTTTGCTTTCTAGGATAGCGGGTGATGAGCAGGTAGTGAACCGCCGAGTGGTATACAAATTAAATAAATAATCATCACAGCGTGTGGGCCTGGATTTTTGTGCAAACCCGCCGTGTTTATATCTCGGAGGTGACCTTGAACTGTATAATAACAACCCGCTAATCCACATGCGCTTATGTTTCCCACCACAAGAGGGAAGCCGTGCATCATGTTGCTGGGCAGTGCTGCTGAAGCATCACTTTTATTTGCACAGAGTAAGCAAAGAGGCACATTTTCTACATTTCTACATTTGCAAAACGGGCTTTACTGGCTTGATCTTCATTGGCCCCTACGAGAGTTCCCTCACACCTGCCTTTGGCATATTCAGGAGCACGTGATCTACTGTTTTCCCTGGGGTCAGTGTTGGTATCCAGAGTTTCACTTGGTGCCCCCTTGATTCTGTGTGCCCCTACCTCATCTGCTGCTCAGTTAGATAACGCTGGGAAGAGACAGGATCGCTTGTTAGTTTCCATGGGAATTTAGGCAAAGGCAGCATGAAGGTCTCTTGTTTCTGCCTTCTCACATGCCCTGTACAGAGAGTGTGTGTGTGAGAGAGAGAACCATCTTCCTCTAGGTTGTTTGCAAATTTGCAGAGAAATCAGGTGACTCCCATGCTTTCTGAACCCTTAGGCTTGACTTTGTGAGTGGAGTTGATCTTTTTTATGCTCAAAAGAGACACGTGGCTGACGGCTGGTCTCTTTGCCAGGTGTAAGCTCAAGCTGCCCCAGAAGACGATGTCCCTGTGGTCCTGGGTGAATCGGCCGGAAGAGCTCAACAGATTCAAGAACCCCCTCTTTGAGGCCAACTGCCTGGTCATCTGGCCTTCTGTGGCACCGCAGAGCCTGCAGCTCTGGGAAGGTAGGTCGTTCCCAAGGTGGCTTAGAGAGGCTCTTTGATCTGGTGCAATTCCCGGATGCCCAGGTGGTGGCAGTGGCTGGCAGCAATTTCTGCCTGCTTAAGACTGGCATGCTAGCTGCCCCCTTTCTTTGGGAAAGGAAGATATTCCTGGCCATAGTCACCCGTGCCTTAACATCATCACAGAAACATCTGCCTTTGGTCATTCCCTGAGTTGGTGAGGCTTATTTGACAGCAGTGAGAAACCGAGTCTTTCGTGTCATCGGCCCAGTCCTCTGGAACTCTCTGCCACTAGATATTCAGCAGGTGCCTTCTGTTCCTGCTTTTAAACACCTGCTGAAAACTTGTCTATCCCGCCAGGCCTATGCAGGCAGTTAATAATACACAATGGTCAATTGATGTCTGTTTTAAGCTTTTTATGGTTTTATTGTTTGCTTTTATTGCTTTAAACTGCTCCAATATGTGTGTGTTTTTAAGGACACGGTAGTATACAAATATTTTTATAAATAAATGTAAATAAATAAGATGCCAGCATGTTGCCCCTGGGCAATAGTGTGGCTGCCTTTGCCCACAGAGGATCTTGGTAAGTATCCTCTCAAAAATCCACAATGGGTGAGAAACCATTTAATCTTCCTGCTCAGTTCCTGTCTGCACTTACTCAGCCTCTCCTGCATTGAACACTCACCCACCCAGTCAACATGGTCACATTTCATTGGATGCCAGGATTAGATGCCCACCCAGCCTTCTATTCCTCTTGAAGTCACCTTCCCATACATTCACCACCAGAGGTCCTGCTCCATTTCCTCCTCGCATCACAGGTTTGGCAACAGGGCACACAGCATGTTTCAATGATTACGTGGCCTTTCTTTTCTTGGACTGCGGGAGAAAAGTTGCATGACCTTTTCACCCTCTGCTAGCGGGAAAACCAGCTGTGCAAAGGGGATTTTGAGCAGATAAAGTGCCTGGGAGGACATTATGGTTAGAGTGTTCAGATTATGACCTGGGAGACCCGAGTTCAAATCCCCAATCAGCCATAATGTTCGCTGGGTGACCTTGCACCAATCACTGTCTCTCACCCTTACAGGGTTATTGTTAAAGACGAAATGTGGACGAAAGGTGGTTTATATGTCACCCTTTGCACAGGTGGTTTACGATAAAAACTGGTCAAGAAGGATACATTTAAAAAGCCACAATCCATTAAAACACACACAAAAATCACTAAATGTCATTTGTTAATAGCAGTAGCAATCTGGTCTCCTGAAATAAAATTACTTTCCCAAGTACAGGAAACTGTAGTCTCCAACCTTTTTTTCCTTTTTCCTTTTCTATTTATTTTTGGTCTTCATCTTAAAAACTACTCCCTTTTGGTCTTCCAAATTGCTGTTTCTACATCTTACCTATTTTTTGTGTCCTCCAGTTGCTTCCATTCCCTCACCCCTGTGCCCCAAGACACAGCACAAAGACTTAAGTTCACTGATGCAGAAAGCTCCGAAGCACAGTGGAGGTCAAACAGTTCTGGCTCCACACCCCCATTTACTTTGGAGGAGACACTGCTCAGTGGCTTTGTATGTAGAAGATCTCTTGTTCAGTCCCTGACCTCCCCAGAGTATTGAACTTGGTGTTGGGCTGTGGGCAGCAGCTCTTCTGCTCGGGAATGGAATGAAGACCTTGAACAGAAGCTGGGAAAATGCAAGCTGGACCCTCCTCTTGGATATTTTTAGCCCCTTTTAAATTTTTAGACTGCTATATTCATTCTGCGTTTTAATCACCTTTAGCTCTGTAAAGCACTTTTCAGATTTTAAATGCTGGTCTATGACCGTAATAAAATTTGATTGATTGACTTAAGTTCACAGTCAAAAGTTTCGGCACGTTACGTTTTGTGTGTTATTCCATATCTCTCACTTGTCTGAGAAAAATATATATATATCTCTGCCGCACCAGGTGTCTTCCTCCGCTGGAACCGGCCGTCCAAATTCCTGGATGAATCCTACGAAGAAATGATCAACATCATCAAGTACAATAAGGAGCTGCAGGTGAAAGTCAACCTGCTGAGGCGGCAGCTGGCCGAGCTGGAGACGGACGACACCACGCAGGAAGACGGGGTGCCGGAGAGCCCCTGAGGCTGCGCCGGGCTCCCTGCCGCGGGCCAGATTGTGCCCCTTTCTCTGTCGGGCAAGTCGCCCCCACACACTATAAAGCACTAAACCCTCCAAGACTTGCATGCGCTCGAGCTCCTTTCTGGTGCAGTCGAGTCGAACATTCCCCCCCGTTGTCTTTATTATTATTTTTGCATCTCAGTTCCTCACTTGACACTATTTTCTCCCTCCCTCTCTCACACACTCACCCCATCCGTTTGGAATGGCGGCATTTCTCTTTTGTTTACAGGAGCAGACTCTTGATTTAATTCCTCTGCCTGTCCTCTCCCGGCAGCTCTTGCCGCCTATAATAAATGGTGTGTACAGTTCCAGTGTCAGCGCTAGCCGCTCCCGAACCTCATTCCCCGTGTGGCATTCAGCAGCGGGTGCCTTTTGGTCTTTGGACTTGAGAGAGGTTTCATTCATTCAGGACCTGGCGGGTGTCTTGCGATCTTTGCGTGGCCTGAGAAAGGCTTTGTTGATGACGCGTCTATCCTGCTTCTCCCAAACGCATGGGTTTTGATTTTTGATTTTGTTCCTGGGTTAGACGGCGTGCTTCAGCTTAATCCCAAATCCAAATGGCATCTTCCCGTGCTTGTCATTGAGACACGCAGACGGTAAACGTGGGGAGCATCCCTTGCAAAAGGCAGGGACTCTTTTCTACCACTGTCCTTTGGGTGCCTCCTTGCTAGACTACACCACCCTGGCATCTTAGTTTGGATATTTGAATGGGCGCAGGATAAAGCGTACGGTAGAGCCCTTTAAGGACTGAACCACTTCACGCTATGCGTGGGGGGGTGTTGGAAGGTTGCCCATTGTGTTTGTTCTTAAGCCCTGCATGTGGAAAGCAAGAATGGCTTGCCAGCTTTGCATAAGCGCATGAGTGGAGAAGACCAAAAACCCACCTAGTCCAACATCCCGTTTTCTCACAGCCTGATGCCTTAGGGAAGCCCCAACGGCCCTTCCTGCTGTTCTCCCAAAGCGAGTCACATTCAGAATCCTGCTTGCTGGCTTCCCACGGGCACCTGGGTGGTCATTGAGAACATGATGCGGGACTAGATGGGCCATTGGCCTGGTCCAGCAGGCTCTTACCTTCTTACAGGATAGGTGCTAAGCAAATCATCCCTCTGGTGCAGCTTTGGATTTCAGCTTACGTTGCAGAACTCCCCTGCATGCCCCCTGAATCTTTCCTAGGGGTTCCCCCAAGCCTTGGGATCCGATTTAGGGAGGGCGGTTCCTGTTGCGCAAGCAGGAAACCTTGCTCCGAAGGGACAGGGCAGCCGAACAAGAGAATGTTTCTGCTGCGGAGGAAACATCCAAACTGATGGTCCTCTCGCTTGCTCCCCGGAGCGGCACGTTATTGGGAGGGCTGTACTCTGCGCTGACCTACCTGCCTCAAACCAGCCTTCACCAACCTGGTGCCCTCCAGATGTTTTGGACTCCCGTCATACCCCCCCCCCCCAAGGAATTGTACTTCTGGAGGGCGCACCAGGTTTGCGAAAGCTGGTGAGGATCTCGGCTCTGAGGATCAGCAGGCATCCCACGTAGGAAGAAGCTTTTTTGCAAGCGTGCACCGTGGGCGTGCATGCCAAAACCACGTCTCCATAATCTCCCAAACTTGAGTGTTGCATATGTTATTTAATAGGCAGGAAGGAAATGGAGGTCAAGCCATGATGGCAAGTGTGCTTTGCAAAGCCTTATCCTAACGCCATGGAATCTTAAGACTTGCTCTGTGGGCGATGAAGCCCATGATTTAAAAGCTTCCAAGTGGAATAACGGAATTCCAGCCCACCAAACTGAACAAGGCACCCCCTGTGTTTGCTGTGTGGTATAGATTCCGAATAGGATAGATTCTGAATATCTGCTAGGCTTGCCGTTCCCAGCTGGTCGTCTGTATTCAGCTTAGCTCGCAAGTGCAATCAGTTTGGTGTGGGTTGAGCTCCCTTCTCTGATCCTGTGGATCTAAGGCCTGCTCATGGAATCGGGATCTCCAGATAACCATCTCCTCTGCTGTGTGTGTCTTTGCACCTGCTCATCCTTTGGCAATGGGTGACTAATGCTTGGTGTGGCCGCTGCCATCGCGTCTTATTGTGGAACCTCGAGTGAGTCAAAGCCTAATGGAGAACATTGCTGTGCTTTTTGGCTGTGCGGTTTGAATATATATATATTATAGCTCTTCCTGTGGCTTAAAATCTTTGCCACCCTTTTTGGGTGGCTGTGGCCTAGATGTTTTTTTCCTGACTACCATCTATGCAGCTGTTTTTCCTCATAGTATTCAAATGCTTTCACGGCTGCTTTCACCCCACTTCCTGCAGACTCCCTATCTCTTAACCCTCTCCTCCTCTCATACGGCCCCTCCGCGGTGTGAAATTCCTCAAGTCCCCTCTCTGGAGAGTTGCCTCCTCTAGTGATGGGTCCCTGCCAAACTGACAGCTCTCACTTCCCTCACAGAACCAGGACACCAAAGGTTTGCTGGGCAGCTGAAGACGTCGCCGCATCAGCTCGGCCAATTGCTGCCAGGGCTTCCCTCCCACCCCAACAGATGCAAAAGATGATTGGCTCTAACAGGAGGCGCTTTTGCGAAACCAGTGGCTCATTGCAAACCAATATTTTTATGGTGCTGAAATACAGGTTCCACTGTCGCTTACTGAGGTTAGCAAAATGCTTCCTGGAGAGGTTACAACTTGTTCCTCTTTAGAACTTGCCACTGCCCTGGGTATTCTAAATGTGGAATAGGCAATCGACGGCTGTTACCTGACTTGCATATCTCCGCCATTCTGTCTCTTTTTTGGGGGGAGAGAAGGAATCCCTGCACTTAGGGAGTGGTCTTCAGGGACAGCGTCCTTGCCATTCCCTATAGCACACATTTCTGTCCCTGTTGGAGAGGGCCAGCACATCCTGGGCTAGCTAGCTACAGCCCCTGTCGGTGTTTGCAATGAACACTCCGTCCCAGGTCTTTTGGCATGGACAGAGCGCTGGGCGGAGAGGCAGGGATTTCTCTTATTTGGGTTGGCGCAAGGAGAAGGCAGTCCTGCCTTCCCCAAGCCACGGGGGGAGCTTGGAGCTGCTGGGCACCCTCCAAGTCTTTGCCAAGTAGGTCTCTGGACACCTTCCCTTGGCTTTGCATCACACTGCAGTGTAAAAGGGACAGTGCTGGTTGAAAATGCGCCGTTTTAGTGGTTTGCTTCCTCTTCTGCGTTTCCAGGGGAAAGAGTAAAATCTCAGGGTAAGAGGGTGCTCAGTTTGAGTGCATTTGCTGTTAGCTTCACCTTGTGTTCTCTTCCGTTGGACACCCCCCCCCCAAGGATGGGGGTTCCTGTGACTTTCCAGGGGGACTCCCCAAGCCCCATTAGCCCTATCCAGCATGCCCAGTGGTCAGGGGTGAAGGGAGCTGTAGCCCAACAACCTTTGGAGGGCCATAGGCTCCTTGCCCCTGCCCTAGATGCATCCTAGCTCTGTCCCCACTCAGCTTCAGCCCTGATCTATGGGGCATCATCCTTATGCTCCCAGTCTTTTTAAGTTTTGGGCAATAAACTGGAGGGGAATTGGAAGCCTGCATAGACACAGTTCAGTTTCTGGAGGCCTAAGAAAGATCAAACCTAATTCCAGAACTGGTTTCAGTTTCAGTCCCTTCTCAAATTTGCCTGGTTTTGAAATAGTTCTTCTTTCTTCCTCCTCCTCCCCCTTCTTTTCTTCTTCTTCTTCTTCTTCTTCTTCTTCTTCTTCTTCTTCTTCCTTACTCTTAAAGGATTTTTTAAAAGCGCGTTCATAATCTTTGAAGGCTGGCACTGTATGACTCTTAATCCCGATTGCACTGTTTGAAAACAGCTAATCTTTTGGTGCTTTTAATTTTTTTAAGTATCTGGTTAAAGGGAGTTGTACATACAGTCTGTAATATTATTATTATTATTATTTTATTATTATTATTTCATGTTGTTTGCTTGGTTTTGAAACTGTTTGATGAATGTTGCCAGCCAAAGCATTAATCATGTTGATTTCAGTTGTTAGAGGCCCATGTGAGTTTCATTGGGGCAAAGGATCTTGGGATCGCCTGGGACTCCCCTGAAGGCATCTTTTCCAAGTGCATTTCTACACTACAAAGAATTCTGGGAATTGTAGTCCTGGGAGATGGTTGGGAATTCTTCCAGATGTATTCTAAAAGGCCTTCATAGAATCACAATTCCTAATGATTGGACCTGTCGTAAATCCCCTCTCCCATTTTTATTTTTCTGTATATATACATAGGTGTTGGTTAAAAATTGGTGTGAGGACACCAAAATCTGCTTGGCTAATTGTTTTTCGAAGTGATTCCCCCCCCCCCCAGCTAAAGCAGTAAAACTGCGTTTTCTTTCTTTCTTTCTTTTGATGCTGTTGCAACGGGTGGCATGAAATTATGCTACTGATAATTATTTTTTCTCAAGTTCACTACTGTACAAAGAATGATATTCAGCTATGTTTGCTCAGAGTAGGCCCACTGAAATGAATGAGTACGGCCAAGTTAAGACCATTAATTTCAATAGGTCTGCTCTTGAGTAAAGCTTAGCTGAATACCACTCCGAATCTTCAACCTATTTCTGATGGATGCAAATGAGTTATGGGCTCAGTGAGTTACTGTGAAAACAGAGAAAAGCTATTTTTGAGTAGTCGAATTCCTAACTGTCTAGCTGTACATCTCCCTCCTTGAATGCTTGCATCTGAAGAAATTGGCGAGCTTGCTGTGATTGATAGGTGTCAGATTCTCGTCACGTTGCAGATGTGTTCCGGTTCCGATTTTCACTTTGTCGAGTCCCCCTCTTTAAATGTTTTGAAGTTACAGCTTCATCCTGGCATTCAAGGAGACTCTGCTACCTTGATTTTTGAAATTAGCACACGTTTAGGAAACAACTCGTTCCCTTGTTGGATCAGTCAATATTCTTCTACCACATGGTTCTCTGAACCTCTGCTGTTCCACAGTAAGAGGCCCGGGTAGCTGCTTACTTTTCAAGTACTTGGCATTGTGATGTGCCCTTGCAGGACATATAGCCCTCCACCATAATTAATGTGCTTAGCAGAAATGCTCGAGAGCTTTAAATTTGGCCCACGTTGCTTTGCTATGGTTGTATCAGCTGGATACATCCCTGCTGGTGTGGCTAACACTTGAAATTGTGTGAGGTTGCGCAAATGCCCCAGACCTCCTGAATGTTGATGGAGAGCTCACCAAACTCACTGCGACACCAACTGTACTTTGCCAGAGGAAGATCAGGATAGCAGAGGGGGGAGGCAAGGTCTCACACTGGGTTCCTGGGACCAGGGAAGAAGGAAAGACTTGGGCAGTGATGGAGCCAAGCACTTCTTTCACTTGTGTCCGTGTTTCCATCCATCCCCAGTAGGGGATGGCTCCTGACGGCTTTCCCCGAGGCGTCCCAAACTCCTGGTGCCAGTCCTCCTCTTAAATTCGGGAGCTTGTGCAACCTTCAAAACGCAAAGCCTTTTAAGTAATCCTACTCGCCAGAGCATGAGCCAGGTGGAAGCCTATAGCTACCCCTGCTACCCATACCTCCTGCCAATATCTCCCATATCTTAATTATTCTGTGGTTAATGTTGGATACTCTTGAGAAAGGTAGAATGTAGGAAGCCATGGTCGACCTTCCAAAGGGAAACACTTTCATTGTAGATTGTTTGCATCGAACGCTGAGCATTTCTGATTGTACCCAAGCTTTACCGTTTCCCATGCGGCTTGGGGTGCCTGGCTATAGTGACCCTGCCCTTCAGCCGCACATAGGACACCCCACCCACCCAGCCCCACAAGCGTGTACACAGTTTTGCCAAAAATGACTTGATTTTGCACGTTGGGAGTTGAATGCAGTAGTGGGCATTGCACCTTTACGGGGAGGGCTGCAGTTTGATTGTATTTGGGTCTGAACATTTTCTTGAATGTGGCAATCTTGTTTTCAAGTGCACTACTGTCTATTGTCTCCTCCATCTCTGATATTTATTGGCATATTGGCGCCTTGATGCTTTCTTCAGCCTTGCAAAAGAAAAAGCAGTGCTTTTCTTTATAAAGCAGGAAAACTCCAGTATACTAGCAGATCTTTGTGCAGCGGAGTAGAACCATTGTAGCCTACTGTACCACACCATGTCTGTTAACTATTTACAAACTAAGTTGTAACTGCATCTCAGTCCTAAATGTGGGCCTTCTGCTGCTTCCAAGTTTTCATTTTTCAAGCGAACCAAACCTGGGAGCATCTGGGGGGAATCGTGCGCTCACATGCTGGAGAATGTTTGCCGTTTTCTGTACAAAATCTGGAAACGCTGTTACACGGCCTTTTGTCAGAGAGGGGAATAAATTTTAAAAAGAGAGTGGGGAAGGCGTTGAAGTTTATTCATCTGTTTTAGGAAAGCTGCAGTTGAAAAATAGCTATCAACTTTGCTTTTAGATTTGTGGGTGTAGCGTAAATGATCTCAATTAAAATATTTAAAGACTTTTTTTGCGACACTTGTATCTTTCTTGTCTGCCTTTCCAGTGTCATTTATTTTATGAAATGTGAGGAATTTGCACTCAAACTGATTTACGCAAAGGTAAAGGGACCCCTGACCATTAGGTCCAGTCGTGTCCGACTCTGGGGTTGCAGCGCTCATCTCGCTTTATTGGCCGAGGGAGCCGGCGTACAGCTTCCGGGTCATGTAGCCAGCATGACAGAGCCGTTTCTGGCGAACCAGAGCAGCGCACGGAAATGCCGTTTACCTTCCCGCCGGAGCGGGACCTATTTATCTACTTGCACTGGTGTGCTTTCGAACTGCTAGGTTGGCAGGAGCTGGGACCGAGCAACGGGAGCTCACCCCGTCGCAGGGATTCGAACCGCCGACCTTCTGATCAGCAAGCCCTAGGCTCTGTGGTTTAACCCACAGCACCACCTGGGTTACAAACTCCAGGAGATCCACTCCCTCCATCCCCGCCCTTTCTAAATATATCCTGCCTTCTGTGGGAAACCATTTGGATCAGTATTTTTATGCTGCTTTTCAGCCATAACTGTCTCTAAGCGGTTCACATCAACAAGGCCAGAAGTATAGGTAGGGTTGCCATATTTCAGAAAGTAAAAACCAGGACACCGTGAAAGTTGTTGAGCTTTTCACCCCCTAGGAAAACCAGAAAATTGCTGTGCTTTTTAAAAATGAAATCAATGGGAAATCCAAACGTATGGCAACCCATGTAATGTTGCCCCGAAGAGTAATGGATCCAGAATATCAGATGCTGTTGCTGGCATTCAACAATGGTACCTTTTGGCTCCTGCCTCTGCACCCCTGAAAGGTGGTGGTAACAAAAGCCAATATTGGGGGCAGATGATGCTCAGAGTCCTCTCCTAAGCGCAACAAAGGTGGGCTCAACAAAGCTGCTATGAGCAAGAGAGAGAGAAAGAGACTGAGCTATGAATCAGGAAGTCCCAGGTTCAAATCTCAGTACAACCAGGAACTCAGTACAGTGGTACCTCAGGTTACATACGCTTCAGGTTAAGAACTCCTCTAACCCAGAAATAATGCTTCAGGTTAAGAACTTTGCTTCAGGATAAGAACAGAAATTGTACTCTGGTGGCGCAGCGGCAGTGGGAGGCCCCATTAGCTAAAGTGGTGCTTCAGGTTAAGAACAGTTTCAGGTTAAGAACGGACCTCCGGAACCAATTAAGTACTTAACCAGAGGTACCACTGTAGTGGCGTGGGAGAGCTGAAAAAAACAACACATTGGCAACCAATGCACTCCTTTGGTTTCGGATAGTGCATGGGTAGACGAGTCGAAAAAGTCCTGGACACAAATTTTCATGGCCTCCTTGAGCTATGGCAGCTCATTTCCCATAAGTAATGTATTAACTGTAGCATTAACTCTGGAAGTGTGTATACTCAATTCTAACCAAAACTAAGCCTGCTAGAGCGTAATATACAAATAGAAACCAAAAACGAGCAACACGACGGCCAATGAAAGTAGTGTATATTTTTTTCTTGTATAATAACAGAAAGACAACGGACAGTGATCCAGTATGGACACTGTTTCGTGTATGTCTTCTTCAGCATATAATAATTCAACATACAATGGAAATTTTCAAGGAGCAATGGTCATATGAATATGTAACCACTGCTCATATTCATATGACCACTGCTCCTTGAAAATTTCCATTGTATGTTGAGTTATTATATGCTGAAGAAGACATACACGAAACAGTGTCAATACCGGATCACTGTCCGTTGTCTTTCTGTTATTATACAAGAAAAAAATATACACTACTTTCATTGGCCGTCGTGTTGCTCGTTTTTGGTTTCTATTTGAAGATTGCAACACAGAGGGTTTTTTTGTCTTGCTAAGTAGAGCGTAATATACATCCGGAGGCTGTGCCATGGGACAGATGATAGAGAAAACAAACATGGGCTTGATCTTAAGTGGCGCCCAGGACCTGATGCAAGATGCTGAACCGATTGGGTATGGTGAATACAGTGCTATCAAGTTCAGCACAGCATGGTGGACTGTGGACTGACCTGCATAGCAATATACCTCCGGCATGCCCTTCTCCGTCTTCCCTCTAGGATTTGTATCCAGAAATAAACATACCCCACCAAATCTTTCCGTTCCACCAGGTTTCTGTTACACTCCTATCACCAAAATCTCCCTTGAATCCTAGCATTCCAGCTGACTCATTTTGGCTTATAGGTTCCTAGTATTTGCACAGTAGAACCTTTACGTGATGTGTTTTTCCCCAATGTCTCTACCACCTGTGTTTTTGCTCCTGAGCATAAGCATCTGGGTAGTGTGGTCTTTTCCAAAGACAATTCTCCATCTTGGTGGAAGGGAGTATGGGAGAAATGAAAGCAGGCGATTGAAACAAATGCAGCAATACTGCAAGACATCTGTGTCGGGAAATGCAGCGGCGTCCCTTTATGATCCTGGCTTGGTTTCAAGCTGAACTTTCTTCCCCCACCCCCAAAAGAGAAATTGCCTGTGCAAATAAGGAAGTTGGTAGACCTGCTAACTCCCACTTCAAAAGTGACAACTGACTAGATCAGTAAGGTAGGTCATGTAAAAAGGTAAAAGAGGACTGGGAAATTATTCATAATGAATTGAAAAAAATGTTTAAAATTACTTTCTCAAAAAAACCCAGAGTCCTTTCTGTTGGGGATAACTCAGACTGAAATCCCCAGGTGTCAGTAAAAGTTATTTATGTATGCAACAACTGCGGCCTGCGTTTTGTTAGCCCAGAAATGGGAAGTGAGCGAGGTTCCAACTAAAGAAGATTGGCAGCTTAAGTTGACAGAATATGCACAACTTGCAGACTTAACATATAGAATAAGAAAGCAAGAAGAACATACGTTTAAAGAAGATTGGAAAACGTTCATTGAGTATATGGAAAATAACTACAGCTGAAAACGCTGGCAGCATTAAGATAAATTCAACAGCGTAAGTAATCTTTGACGGATGTAATAACGGCAAACCAATTGGAATAGTTTTTGTAAAATATGTAGGGATGGAAGAGATGCAAAATGTACTATGGAAAGAGAAGAGGAAAGTCATTGATAAGTGATAAGTTTATTTGAAATCATAAAACAAAATAATAAATTTTATATATCTCTCGCAGTGAGGGAACCGCCAGAAGGTCCTCGGCGCTGGACCTCTGTCCTGGCAGAACGATGGTGGAGACGCTCCTTTAGGTATACTGGGCCGAGGCCATTTAGGGCTTTCAAGGTCAGCACCAACACTTTGAATTGTGCTCGGAAACGTACTGGGAGCCAATGTAGGTCTTTCAAGACCGGTGTTATGTGGTCTAGGCAGCCACACCCAGTCACCAGTCTAGCTGCCGCATTCTGAATTAGTTGTAGTTTCCAGGTCACCTTCAAAGGTAGCCCCATGTAAGGGCATCACAGTAGTCCAAGCGGGAGATAACCAGAGCATGCACCACTCTGGCGAGACAGTCTGCGGGCAGGGAGGGTCTCAGCCTGCATACCAGATGGAGCTGGTAGACAGCTGCCCTGGACACAGAATTGACCTGCGCCTCCTTGGACAGCTATGAGTCCAAAATGACTCCCAGGCTGCGCACCTGGTCCTTCAGGGGCACAGTTACCCCATTCAGGACCAGGGAGTCCCCCACACCCGCCCACCATCAGCCCTTGTCTTTGTGAGAACCCAGGCCTGTGTCTCGAGCATAGGAAGCAGCCTCCTACCAAGTCATACCACTGGCCCACCGAGGTTAGTATTGTCTACACTGATCTGCAGCAGCTCTCTGGGATTCGGGCCGGGGTCTTTTCCAGCCTTGCCTGGAGATGCCTAGGATTGAGCCTAGGAGCTTTTTTCATGGGAAGTGGATGATCTACCACTGGGCTATGGCCCTCCCCTGAACTGTGAACATTTTCTGCATTTTCTTTTGGGGAAACTATTCAGAGGTAGCAATGAGAGCAGGTTTTAAGGTAGTCCGGAAAAGTGTGCCTTTGTAACACATATCTTCCATACTTGAAAGGCACAAATACAGGATGGGTGACACTTGGCTTGAGAGCAGTACATGTGAAAAGGATCTAGGAGTCTTGGTAGACCACAAACTTGACATGAGTCAACAGTGTGATGCAGCAGCTAAAAAAGCCAATGCAATTCTGGGCTGCATCAATAGGAGTATAGCATCTAGATCAAGGGAAGTAATAGTACCACTGTATTCCGCTCTGGTCAGACCTCACCTGGAATACTGTGTCCAGTTCTGGGCACCACAGTTCAAGAAGGATACTGACAAGCTGGAACGTGTCCAGAGGAGGGCAACTAAAATGGTCAAAGGCCTGGAAACGATGCCTTATGAGGAACGGCTTAGGGAGCTGGGTATGTTTAGCCTGAAGAAGAGAAGGTTAAGGGGTGATATGATAGCCATGTTCAAATATATAAAAGGATGTCATATAGAGGAAGGAGAAAGGTTGTTTTCTGCTGCTCCTGAGAAGAGGACACGGAGCAATGGATTCAAACTACAAGAAAGAAGATTCCACCTAAACATTAGAAAGAACTTCCTGACAGTAAGAGCTGTTCGACAGTGGAATTTGCTGCCAAGGAGTGTGGTGGAGTCTCCTTCTTTGGAGGTCTTTAAGCAGAGGCTTGATAGCCACCTGTCAGGAATGCTTTGATGGTGTTTCCTGCTTGGCAGGGGGTTGGACTGGATGGCCCCTGTGGTCTCTTCCAACTCTATGGTTCTATGATTCTATGTGTGAGAGGGAGTTGCATTCTCTGCGTCCAGAACACTGCTATTCTTCCATCTTGTCAACAAACCATTAGGTCCATGAAATCTGGAAAATACTACTTGGCATAGAATTGTATATCCTCTACTGTTTTGTTGCCTGTGCAAAGTCAGTTCCAGACAAGTCTGAAACAAAAATGGGTAGAGGAGAGAATTAATTAGCTCTGTGAAAAGGTTTTTAATTCCTCCCTTAAAACAAGGAGAGAAATGTAGCAGCAAGCCTAGGGAAGGCGTAAAGCGACTGCCTTCTGGAACGATTCTGCAATGTTTCCTTTTGTCTAATTCAAAAGGCTCATTAAGATAATTCCTGTTTTTGCTCCTGGCTCTCAGGCTTGCTTTTCCTCCTAGCCAATGCAAGTCAGTACTTCCTCCCCCTGAAGGGAAAATCAGGACTTGTGAACTCTCGCACCGCCTTAAATTGCGGGAGCATCTCTTATCGGACAAATCTAGTTTGCATTGCCCTTTTTGGGTGAAGAGGGTGGCAACGCCCAACATCTTCCCATAGGGTGTGTGAGAACCTCAGAGCTTGTGAAGGCTTCGTTTACAAAGACTTAATTATTACTCATTTGCAGCAACTTCCCAGGGTGGTAGCAATGTTATTAGACCACATCAGCACATAGCTGTCAACTTTCGGATTTGAAAATAAGGGATTTTTCCAAACTTTCAGATTTGAAAAAAAGGGATGCCGCGAGGGTGGTGCAATGGCACCAAGTAGCCTCGCCACCCTGCGCTCCAGAGGCTGCGCGCGAACGGGTGAGCGAAAGAGCAAGCGCATGGCAGGCTGTCTGTCTGGTTGGGCGTGAGGGTCTGGCTGCACAAGGCATGCAAGCTCCGCCCCCAGTCGGTCTCAGACTCCTTATTGGCAGCTGAGGAGCCTCCCTGGCCGGCAGGGAGGGAGAGGAGCTGCTTCCTTTGAAATCCAGGAAATTTAAGGGATATCAACAATCCGGGATAGCAGCGGGAAACGGCATTGGAATAAGGGAGTTTCCCGCAAAAAAAGGGAGGGTTGGCAGCTATGCATCAGCACCATATATTGATAGTATTATAATGCTACTTTAAACAGTCATGGCTTCCCCCAGAGAACTCTGGGAGCCGTGGTGTGTTAAGGGTGCAGAGAGTTGCTAGGAGGACCCCTAAATTCCCCTCACCGAGCTATAATTCCCAAGCGTGGTTCAACGTTCAATCCCTCTTCACAGCTCTGGGAATTGTAGCTCTCTGAAGGGAATAGGGTTCTCTTAAGAACTCTCAGCACTCGACAAACAACAGTTCCCATAATTCTTTGGATGAAGCTTTATTCATGTCTATGCTATGGCCATTTGAACGGCCTGCTGTAAGTAAATGAATTGCCCTTTCCTGATCTTTCTTTATTACTATTTCTTTCATATACCCAAATAATACAATTCGGGAGTCATCTAGAATCTCCCTCTTTCACACACATAGAGAATAAAGTTGATATCTTCTAGTGATTGAGATTGCTTTTAGAAGTGAAAAGCAGGCTATACGTATTTTAATTTATAGATGGATAGATAGATAGATAGATAGATAGGCCCTTATTTCATAAAAGAAAATCAATGCAGTTTATGACAAAAATACATAAAACCATACAAAAAATTAAGGACACATCAATTATCCTTTGTGGCAATATGGTATTCTTAATTACATATATAAGCCTGGCTGAATAGGTTTTCAGGCAGTTAAAAGGAGGAACAGAAGGTGCCTATTGGAGTACTGTGGGAGATGAGAGGGAATGTGGATGAGGGAATATTGATTAATATTTCCTATCCCAGCTTGTGCTAACAAGCTCCAAACTAGCAGAGTTTCTCATCCCCAATAAAGCGCAGCAAAGCGTGGCGTTTAAGTTCCTATGAACTTCTAGAATAAGGCAGATTCCTGGCATATATCCCCTGGTTCCCTCTTAAAATAAAATACACGACACATAAGCTTATAAAAGTATAAAGCTTTTACTTACAGACATTCCAAGAATATATAAGTCTCAGAAGGCAGGCTAGCTTAGATTAAATGTATGTACATGTGGAGTCTCTCCTTATGGGAGGAGACTCCATGTGGCCTCTCTCGGCTGGAAGCCAAGAGAGCATCTTCGCTTGAGATGTTGCTTCTTCGAAGTCCTGGTGGGAAGAGAGGGAGAGTAGCAGCTCACCTGTATCTTTGAATAGCTACAGGTAAGGCCACTCCCACTTCTGGTCACACAAAGGAAGTGATTTCAGTCTTGGCACAGGAAACTCTACCTGGAGGACCAAGTCCCCTTTGTGTACACTCTAGGAATGTTGTGATTGACTGCACCAGTGTTATACATCCCACAAACCCCTTCTCAGTCTGAACAACATTTAACAAACATAAAACAACTTTATTCAACCACCCAGAGTCCCAGCTTGACACGCAGGTTCTGGAAACTCTCTCGTGGCAAGGGTTTCGTGAGAATGTCCGCAGTCATCTCCTGAGTATTACAGTAGGACATTTCTACTAGTCCATCTTGGATCATCTGGCGAATGAAGTGATACCTGACCCCAATGTGTTTTGAACGTGCAAGGAAATTTTCGGTTTGCGCTAGCTGCAGGCAGCCTTGATTGTCCTCCATCAAGCTGACAGGTCCTTTTCTCGGCAAACCAAAGTCTGTCAGGAGTTGATCCAGCCAGATGATCTCTCTGCATGCTTCCGAAGCTGAAATATATTCACTTTCTGTGGACGATAAGGCTACACATTTCTGTTTATAACTGCCCCAAATGATAGGTGCATTTCCAAACATAAAAACATAACCACTTGTGGATTTGTAATCCGCCTTATCCCCAGCCCAATCTGCATCACTGTACCCAACCAACTTAGGGTCCCTTACAGCTGGCAATTTTAATTTACAATTCATTGTACCCTTGAGGTAACGCACCACCCTCTTGACCCCACCCAAGTCATGTTCAGTGGGAGAACTCACTTTTCTGCTTAGGATCCCCACTGCACTTGCTATGTCAGGTCTGCTGGTAGTAACCAAATACAAAAGTTTACCAATCGCTGACCTGTATTCGCTGTTGTCTGGCAGCAGCTTCGAATCTTGCTGATTCTTTAGAAAATCTGTGGCCATGGGTGTCGCGACAGGGTGTGCACCTTGCATCTGCATGCTTTCTATCAGTTCTATTATCTTCTGCTTCTGGCTGAGAAGAAATGAGCCGTCCTCTTCTCTCTCAATTTGAATTCCCAAGTAATACTGGACAAGTCCCAATTCCTTTACTTCCACCTCTTTGTTGAGATGTCTGACTATGTCTTTATAGTCTCTGTCATTGGACGTTGATATTAATAAATCATCGACAAAAGCCAGAATGTAAGAGAATTGTCCATTTCTGTTCTTAGTGTACAGGCACTTGTCAGCTGTTGACTGCTTGTACCCAAGCTGAACCAGCATTTCATGTAATTTCTGGTTCCATGCTCTCGCAGCTTGTTTCAAACCGTAAATTCCTTTCTGAAGTTTACATACAAGATGTGCCTCATTTTGCTTGATAAAGCCTTTGGGCTGCTTCATATAAATCTGTTCAGAAATCGTCCCATGAAGAAAAGCTGTTGCTATGTCGACATGACGGACTGATAGGCCTTTAGATGCTGCAATACTTAGAAGTAATCTAACACTGCTGTATCGCACTGTAGGCGCAAATACTTGATCATAGTCTTCACCATACTGTTGTGAAAATCCTTGTGCTACAAGCCTAGCTTTGTAGCGTTGCACCTCCCCTTCTGACCCCTTCTTAAGCTTGAACACCCACTTGGACCCAATTGCCTTCTTACCAGGAGGTAGCTCTGTCAGGGTCCAGGTCTTGTTGCGATGCAGTGCATCCATCTCTTCCTGCGCGGCTTGCTTCCAGAGACTGGCCTCAGCAGCTGGCAACCGTTGAACCTGTTCCCACGTGGAAGGTTCCTGTGGTGGCGCCGACCCTGCAAAGTAGGACAGTCGTAGTGGTGGAACGCCTCTGTTGGACCTGGAGGAACGTCTGACCTCTGGCTCTTGTTGAACCGCATCAGCTTCCTCATCTCCTTCCAATGGCGGCATCCCTGCATACGGGTCCTCTTCGTCTCTGGAGCCTTCTGACATCTGGTCCTCCGCGTCTTCTGGGGTGTCATCTGTAGGGGGTGCTACAACACTAGGAGGTACAATACTAGGAGGTGGATTAGTTTCTGGTATGGCTTCAAAAGGAAAACTTACAAACTCCTCTGTTGGTGGCTCATTGGAACAGTCAATTGCTGTGTTCCTTGTGTCAGCCTTTTCATACTCCTCAAAATGAATCACGTGATGTGAACTTGTTTTCCCTGTTTGTAAGTCCACAACTCTGTAGCCTTTTCCTCCAGAAGCGTATCCAACTAGGATACCAGGCTTTGCTCTGGTGTCAAGTTTGTGTCTGTGCTTCTTGGGCACGTGGTAATAGCACAAACTTCCAAATACACGTATGTGTGACAAATTTGGGACTCTTCCATGCCAAAGTTCAAATGGCGTGCGCTCTGTGCCTTTTGTTGGCAGCCTATTCTGTATATAAATCGCAGTATTTGCTGCCTCACCCCAAAGTTTCTTCGACAAGTTGGATCCTTTTAGCATACACCTTGTCATCTCTAGGATGGACCTAAATTTCCTCTCAGCAATAGAGTTTTGTTGAGGTGTGTAGCTTACTGTGGTCACATGTGCTATGCCTTCCTGAGCCATGAAGGCTTCCATTTCACGTGAGCAAAACTCCCCACCATTATCGGACATTAGGGTGGTGGGTGCTCGATGGAATTTGTTCTTGACCATGCTTACGTATTGCTTGAACAATTCCACTGTTTCACTCTTCTCTTTGAGAAGGTATCCCACACAAAACCTTGAATAATCATCCAAAAATATCAAAATATACTTATTTCCTCCTAAGGAAGGTATATTCATAGGTCCAGCTAAATCAGTGTACACAATGTCCAGAACTTTTGTGCTTCTCTTTTCTGCACAACGTGGGAAAGAAGGTTTGACTCCTTTTTCACTTACACAAGTTATACACTTTGGTGTGGGTGTGTTACTTTTGTTTACCTGTAGACCTCTCACAAGATCTCCATTCTGCAGTTCCTGGATGACTCTGATATCCCGGTGACCCAGTCTTCGATGCCAGAGCTCCAGATCTGCTTCATGCTTCTGCTTGGATTGGGCGACTTGTGCTGATTGGTTTTCTGAAACGTTAATCTCATAAACACCATTGATTAGTTTCCCTTGAGCATAAACCTCATCATTTTTCGTTACATTGCATTCTCCATTGGCAAATGTAACCTTGAAACCTTTCTTGTCTAAAGCAGACACACTAAGCAAGTTACAATTCAATTCTGGGACATATTGAACATTAGGCACAGTTGTTTCAAGAGATTCATTGTTCACCTTGAATTTCAAACGCATTGAACCTGCACCTTGTGATTTTAGAACATTTCCATCAGCAATCTGGATTTCAGTCCATTCACTATCATTAATTTCTCTGAAATATTCTCTTTTATGCGCAAAATGGCTTGTAGCTCCCGAATCTAAAATAAATTGGTCACTTTTCCTTTCATTTCTTTGCACATTTAAACTCTTTTCTTGCAGTAGAAATGTACGCTCGTGACCCCCCTTCTTTTCACCTTTTGGTTGAAAGGGGCGGGACTTATTCTTGGGCTTCTGGCAACTCCTTGCAATGTGCCCTTTTAAATTGCAGTTATGGCATATTAATTCTTTGGACACTTCCTTAGACTTGGGAAATTGCTTAGAAACATAACTTGTGTCCCTCCTTGGATTCCTTTGTGGAGAATCAAGGTAATCTCTGCATTCCTCTCTTAAGTGATTTACTAGTTCATTAAAAGTCAAATCTCTGGTGTGATCCATTATACTCTTAAATGAAGTAAATTCTTTTCCTAATGATGCCAGCATAAAAGTCACTTTGGTTGCATCATCAAAAGCTCTGGGAGTTAGGGCAATCCTTTGAACAATTTCATTAAAGTCCTTAAAATGCCCTGTAAATTGTTCTCTGGAATTCATCTTTAACTTCAGCAGTTTATCCAATAAATGTCTATAAGAGTTCTCTGATGATTGTGCATAAACCCTCTCAATATCCTTTAGAATCTGAGATGCATCACTTTCATAGTCAATCAGAGATAAATGCTCATCTTTCAAACTGCTCAAAATTATGTGTTTAGCTTCTGCATCTTGCCTTTCCCAATCTGCTTTCTTGGTTAAATCAGCAAAATCAGGTTTGGGATCTTTCACCGCTTTAAGCACTTGTTTTGCACCAAGATGCACTAAAAGGCGCTGCTTCCATTGCACAAAATTACGATCATTCAGCAGCATAAAGCTTGATCTTGCTTCACTATCAAATCCTGAGCTTGCCATCTTAATCCTCAAAAATTGAAAAATTTTCAAAATTCCCAAAAATGGCAAAAATTCAAAAATCAAAACTTAAAAATCTCAAAATGCAAACTAATCTTCACTGCCTCTGAGGTCTGTGAGCTCTGAGGGAGGGGAGGGGTCGCTAATCCCCCTTTCACAGCACAATGGAGAACAAAAGACCATGTGCTTACCAGGAAATGCAAACAGAAAAATTCTACTCTGCCAAAAATCACAATCCAAAGCAATCCTTTAAAAATACACAAAATACGCAGTTCTGGGCCCATAACCCTTTGTGGGAGATGAGAGGGAATGTGGATGAGGGAATATTGATTAATATTTCCTATCCCAGCTTGTGCTAACAAGCTCCAAACTAGCAGAGTTTCTCATCCCCAATAAAGCGCAGCAAAGCGTGGCGTTTAAGTTCCTATGAACTTCTAGAATAAGGCAGATTCCTGGCATATATCCCCTGGTTCCCTCTTAAAATAAAATACACGACACATAAGCTTATAAAAGTATAAAGCTTTTACTTACAGACATTCCAAGAATATATAAGTCTCAGAAGGCAGGCTAGCTTAGATTAAATGTATGTACATGTGGAGTCTCTCCTTATGGGAGGAGACTCCATGTGGCCTCTCTCGGCTGGAAGCCAAGAGAGCATCTTCGCTTGAGATGTTGCTTCTTCGAAGTCCTGGTGGGAAGAGAGGGAGAGTAGCAGCTCACCTGTATCTTTGAATAGCTACAGGTAAGGCCACTCCCACTTCTGGTCACACAAAGGAAGTGATTTCAGTCTTGGCACAGGAAACTCTACCTGGAGGACCAAGTCCCCTTTGTGTACACTCTAGGAATGTTGTGATTGACTGCACCAGTGTTATACATCCCACAAGTACCAGTGGCAGAGAGTTCCACAAGACTTGCCTGATGACACCAAAGTTTTTGTTTCTTGTGAAATGAGCCTCACCAACTTGGAGAATGACCAGAGGCGCTCTTGCAGATGATCTCAGTGTTCGGTCTTTTAAGACTGCACCTGCTATGATACACAATGCTTTCTGCCCCCGGTCTTACTATATACTCAAAGCATTTCTAAACTGCTGCATATTTAAAATATCAAAGCACCATACAAAAGTACAAACATAAAACAGTGTGATAAAAGCAGAAATCTTGTATCAACAGATATTTCTGTAATCTGCATGCAAACCTGCATAATTGGGTTGCATTCCTAGCCCCACTTTCCCGAGAGTAGGCTAAGTACCAAACTCTGGGATTTAATTGTGAGCAGACATGGTCAGGACTGCACTTGTTAATCAGTTTAAACTAATCAGGTTGATTAAAGATTTCTTTAATTGGGTGTCAGCTCTGCCAAGACCTCGCCCTCTGTTAGATGAGGGTGATGCCTCATGCTTCTAATGACACGCTTGTATCCAAAAGCCTCTTGCCACAATAAATCTGCTATTTTATTATTAATACAGATTCTGCTGTAGTCTTCAAAGTGCTGGACAATACTGCTTTTTTTATTCTTCTATTGCTCAGGAAGTGCTCAACAGCTCAGTCCTGCAGATGTCTGCTTAGAAGGCAGTGCGATAGGCTAACATTTGGCCTCTCCCTTCCTCTCCATGTTTCCAAACTTTTGCAATAGGGGGTAAATCATACTGTTCTGTGTCACAGGATCTCTGTACGGCTTACAACAATGTTTGTGAAGCAATCCTGGCGCTCTGAAGTGCTGCATCAGTGTGAAGTATTGTATGCATCCCTGATGCAAAAGTCAAAAGGAAAATGTGCTGAGATTAGAAGCGACTGGCCCTCTCTACCGGTTTCCCTTTTGTGTGTGTGTGTGTCTTTTGTATTGAATTATGCTAGTGTCGTTTCTGATGGATGAGGTAGGGTGTTTGAGTGTGTGGTCTGGCAAAATACGCTGCTTTCTTCCCATTTGCTTTCAACTTTTTATTGTTTGCGTGCTCCCCTCCCGCCCCACAAAATGCCATTATGAGACAAGCACTAAGGCAGGCATAGGCAAACTTGGCCCTCCAGATGTTTTGGGACTACAACTCCCATCATCCCTAGCTAACAGGACCAGTGGTCAGGGATGATGGGAGTTGTAGTCCCAAAACATCTGGAGGGCCAAGTTTGCCTATGCCTGCACTAAGATATCTAAACTATAGTGAAGGGTCATACATTATAACAGGCAGCTATTGTATCCCAATGAAAGCTCATGCATTATTATTGTATTATATATATATATATATTAGGCTAGTTGTATTGTATAGGCCAGGCTGTGATTAGTCTAAGAAGTGCTTAATGAATTGGCAAATGTCTGTCTATAAGTAATGAATTGTTATCCTGAAAAGGCCTCTTCTAAATGTGGAATCTGCAAGTTGCAACACTTGTCTCTCCAGACTCAAGGCTGAAGAAGCGCTGGACAGAGAATTTGCAACATTTAAGCCTGCATATAGTTGCAACATTTATCCTAGATAAGATGCAGCTGCAGAGAGAAAGTTTCTTAAAAGCCTTTTGTTTGCAATAAGCTTTAAGGGAGGGGGTGTCAAAAATAGAATCTTCCTTTTGAAGCCTCTTTTAAAAGGACATTCTTTTCCCCTATGTGTATTATATTATAATCAATTATATGTATCTTTGTATTGATCCTGCTTCTATATATTATAACCAATTATTGATCCTGCTTCTGTATAAGTGTGCTTGCTTCATGTATTGAGGTAAAGGGATTAGAAAGCAAAGTATTAGTTTATAAAAGTTTCAATTTCTTATGGATGGCTCCTAGCTGCCTATGTGCCCAAGGTCTCTTGATGATTCTTTTAACACTGTCTGGGAATGTGCCCAAGAATTTCTTCTTTGTATCTTTATCAAGCCACCTGCCTTATCAAAGGAATATAGTCTGGGTTTGTAATCAGAAAGTAGCATGTAAAGGAATGTCAGCATTTTTGGTTTCCTGAAAATCACATGCTTTCTGGGAAATCACGTGCTCAACTGAATAAGTTTCAATTCACCTGAAGAATGTATAAAAAGACCACACACCCATAGGTGGGCGCGCAGATTGCGAGCTATCACTGCGCCTTTGGCCTGTATATACAATCCAAATAAACCCTTGTTGAACCCTGCTTGGTGTTTTTGCCTCTTTGCTTGAGACCCATCGCTCCAATCCCGGGGAAGGTACAGGCTTTGCAATAGGACAATACAGAAATGTTAATCTGAGAGGGGAAGGAAGAGTAGGAGGAGAAGGCTGCTGGATCAGGTCCAAAGCCCATCTCGTCCACCACCCTATGTGGCTCAGGACCCTAATTCCCTGAGGACCGCCTGCAGTAGTGTAGTGTGGGTTGCCAGTGGCCAGGGCAAGGCAAGTATTGCATCCCTTATAAGGCAACTATTGCACCCCTAACTGGAGCGTCTATGCAGTGCTGCTGCCGGACAGAGCTGTGGAGCAGTGGTGGGGCACATGTATGCATCTCCTCGGGCTGGGGCACTGCCGCGAGCCCCGCCGTCTGCCTGCCTCCCCTGCAGGGCCAAGGGATGCAAGGGCCCATCTTCTCTTGTTCAGGTAAGGTACAACCAAGAATAATATTTAGAAAGCCGTGCATGGCAAAATGTACCTGTGCTACCATGCCTGAAGTCTTAGTTTTCTTTAAGGGCCCAACATAGTGTAAGGAGCTCAAATTCCAACACTGGTAGAAATTTTGCTTTCAGTATGAAAGTTCTTGTATCCAGGTTTTTTCCTTCCTGTTGCTCAAGTTGTACATTACGGGTACTTGGATATTTCCTGTCTTGTTTGAGGCAATCAATTACCTGCATGATGTTTGATGAAGCCATTGCAGATCCTAATAGCTAAACAAACAGGATAGCTCTGTTTCTTTGCTTTCTCTTTCAACATAAAAACTGTTGTGCCTCTCTTTCAACCTTCAACTAGAAATAAACAATTGCACGAGGTTCCTGTTTCCAAGAAATGGATACTTTCTGGGAAAGTTCTCTGCGCTGTGGATTCCTGTTCTTCTGGGTTCCTTTTGGTTTCTGTTCTTTGCAAACTCCCCCACCTGCCCTTCAAAAAGTAGGCCCAGATCCAGCATCAGCCCCCAGCTCCTCACCTGTTCACAAAAGTTCATCACAAGTCCTATGTTTATATTAGCATGGTATTTATATGGTTTGTAACATTTCAATGGTTTGCAACAGTATGGTTTGTAACATCTGCAGAAGCATTAAATTGGTAGCAGCAGCACTCATCTCAGGCAATAAAGCATGAGAATCAATCTCAGGGTCGTGGGTTCGATTCCCATGTTGGGTGAAAGATTCCTGCATTGCATGGGGTTGGACTAGATGGCCCCTGTGGACCCTTCCAACTCTACAAATCTGTGATTCTGTGATCTGCGCTGGCCCAGAAAGACTGCCTTGCAGAAAGGTGCAGAGAATCTGATTCTGGCAGCTATTCTCAAAAGGAGTGGCCTCAGAGATCATTCTAAACCAGTGCCACAGAGTTCTGTCCTGGGCCATGTCCTGGTTGTTCAAAGTCTTTATAAATAACTTGGATGAATGAATTGAAGCGATGCTCATCAAATTTGCAGATGACAACAGACTGGGAGGGGTAGCTAATGAAGGCAGAATCCGGATTCAATATGGCCTCAGCAGACTGGAGAACTGAGCGCAAGCTAACAAAATGTATTTCCATAGGGACAAATGTAAGGTTCTGCACTTAGGCAGGAAGAACTAGCTGTACAAATATAAGATGAGGTGCACCTGGCTTGGCAATATTTATTGCGAAAAGGATCTAGGCGCCTTAGTAGACTGCAAGCTTAGCATGAGTCAACAGCGTGATGCAGCAACAAAAAAAGGCTAATGCTATTGTAGATGTTCAAGGGTCTGGAAACCAAGCCTTATGAGGAACAGTTACAGGTAGGTAGCCATGTTGGTCTGCCATAGTCAAAACAAAATAAAAAATAAAAAATAAAAAAATCTATCTGAAGAAGTGTGCATGCACACGAAAGCTCATACCAAAAACAAACTTAGTTGGTCTCTAAGGTGCTACTGGAAGGAATTTTTTTATTTCTTATGAGGAACAGTTGAGGGAATTGGGGATGGGAAAGAGGAGACAGTGGAGATATGAAAGCTATCTTCAAATATCGCAAGGGCTGCTTAATGGAAGATATAGCAAGCTTGTTTTACTCCTGCTCCAGAGGGTAGGACCAGAAGCAATGGTTTCAAGTTACAAGGAAGGAGATTCCCATCTGTCAGGCCTGTTCCATCACTGCAGGGGGTCGACTAGATGACCCTTTGTGTTGGGGGGCGTGTCCTTCCTAAATGCTGATCTTCTGCGTTGTAAGAAATGCTAAAATTGTATCCACTTCCCGTTTTACTCTTTGTCTGCCACCCACCCAAGCAGCACCCCCTTTTCCTTTCCATGTGGTCCTGCCTTTATAAACCTTCAAAAATGACGTCAGGAGGCGAAGGCGCTGACGCGCCATGTGTGGGGGTGACGTCACTCCCGCTCCGGCCTCCGCTTTAGCAGCGCAGCCTCTGCCAGGCCGCCGCCAAGCGGTTTCCATAGCAACCCCGCGCGGCTCGGCAGTTGCCGGCGCAGCGCCCCTCATTGGCCGAGGCCGCTTTCCCTCCGCTACGTCGAGGGAGGCGCGGCGGGGGAGGGAGGCGGCGGCCCGACATCAGCCTATCAGGAGGCAGGAACCGGAGGGCGGGGCGTCGCGAGCCGGCGCTAGGCTATATAAGGGCAGGTGCCGCCGGAGCCGTTGCGTCAGGTGGGTCGTGAGGCGGCGGAGGAGGAGCGGGAAGGATTTAGAAAAAAAGAAAGCAAGCAGGTGAGTGAGGGAGCGCGTATTTATTTCCTCTCCTCAGAACCGTCCTTTGTTCTCCTTTCTCTCCCTTTTTATTTTATTGTTATGGCGGTTCGCAACAGAAAAAAATACAAAACGAGATCACAATAAAACAAAAACCGAATACTCGAGTTTTCAAAATACCATATTTTCTTAACTAGAAACGTGGTGGGACCCCAGAGGCTCCACCTCAATTTAAGAGGGTTTTTTTTTTGGGGGGGGGAGAGGGTCTCTGCACATGCTCAGAGGTAAGCCTCATCTCTTCCACCCGCTGCTCTGGCTTCCATCAAGCCTCCACTGTCTCCTGGGCATTTATTGGATACATTTATGTATTTTTCTTTAAACACGCACACACAGAGAGAACAAGAATGCATTTTGAATGGAATACGTTATACTTGACTTTCTTTAATGTTTTATCCTGGGTTTTATTAGGTGCTTTAATGTAGGTTGTAAACTGCTTTGATGCTGGGTTGTTGTTTTTTTAATTAAAAGTGGTATAGACATGAAATTAATAATAATTATAAAGTATTTCTAGGGTGGCTAACAACAAAGATCAGAATAAAATGGTAAGTTTCAAAAAGGAAAGAACAAAGGGTTTTTGTTTTCTTGGCTGGCTTTTTTGTGGTGTAATCTTATTAAACTCCTCTTTGTTTTTTCCTCCCCATGGAATGACTAAGATTTTTCAGCAATCTCAATCTCTCTCTGTCTCAGCAGCAAATGTACTGAAATAGCATTTTATTTAAATTTATTATCTATGCTGTTTTGTTTTGGTTGAAAAATCTTAGCCCTCCCTTAAAAACAACAACAACAACCAGCAAACCACTTTCTTCCCTGAGGTATGTCTCCAGGTGGCAATTTATTTTATCTTCTGTGCTGCTTTCTTTTGGTTATTATTTTGAAGCAGACCTACCTTGCTTGCTGAATAGCACTCCCAGCCCTTCATGTTGCAACCCTTCTTATTCCTGGTGCTTTACAGAGCAGAGGCAAAAAGTGTGGGTCCCTGCCCTGAGGTGCTCACAGTCTTGAAAATTTAATTTGTTGGGAGCTGGAGGTGGCAGAAGGCTTGTGTGTTCCATTAACATTTAAAACACATTACTTTCCCCCAAAGAATATTGGGGAACTGTAGTTTCCCTCTCAGAGCTGCAATTCCCAGCACCTTTAAACTAAAGTTCCCAGAACTCATGTGCTTTAAATTTATGTTGTGGATCTGCCTTTAGGCTCTGTTTCAGTAGGGGATGAGGCTTAAGTCCAGAGGCTTAGAAGATTATTCATACCAAATCAACAGCAAGATATCTGTAAAGTGCAGAAACGATGTACTGTACAAGTGCATGCACTTCTCTAGCCTTTATTTTCCATGCCCCATGATAGACCCTTCCAGACAGGAGCTTCTCTCTTTCCTGTCACTGAAAGTCTTTCTGCCACTTTTGCAGGGCCACAGTCCTTGTTCCCTAATGGTGTCCCAGAAGGGGAGACACCAAATGATTAGATTAGATTAGATTAGATAAATTTATTGTCATTGTCCGTATATACACAGTACACACAACAACGAAAATCAAACACCCAAAGACCGGATTTGCCTTACACATTTACACATATCTCCAACACTCTGGATAAATCACTGGTGTTTGCAGCATGCTCAGCTTCTCTCTTCCCATCCTGAAACACACTCTTGGGATGAGTAGAGTCTGTTTGCCTGCCCCATGCACCAGATTGCTGTTAAATTAGTGCAAAAAGTTAAAAGGTCTCAGAGAGTAGCTTAAAGGGCAAAGGGTAACCTGTTTGAAGTTGACTTCCTTTTTCTCAATAACCTGGCTGCCAAGATGTTTTGTTATCACTGCCTGCATCATCTCTCCCCATCCTGAAACGCAACCCTCTTGAGGTCCAGCTGGTCCACCTCTGCACAGGGGCAGCTAAGTAGCACCATCCCATGTGGTCAAATTGCTGGTATGCTTGTACAGAGAAAAACTCTTACACTGGAGTAGGCAACGTAAGGCCCGTGGGCCGGATGCGGCCCAATCGCCTTCTAAATCCAGCCTGCGGACGGTCCGGGAATCAGTGTGTTTTTACATGAGTAGAATGTGTCCTTTTATTTAAAATGCATCTCTGGGTTATTTGTGGGGCCTGCCTGGTGTTTTTACATGGGTAGAATGTGTGCTTTTATTTAAAATGCATCTCTGGGTTACTTGTGGGGCATAGGAATTCATTCTCTCCCCCCCAAAAAAATATAGACCAGCCCACCACATGGTCTGAGGGATGGTGGACTGGCCCACGGCTGAAAAAGGTTCCTGACACATTGGCTCCAGATGTGAAGGGCAGCAAGTAAGATGTGTGAAGCTCATCTCCCTTTGAAACCTTTGGCTAATTTATTTCCCTTGCTGCTGTGGGTCCTGCCTTCCTAGCTGGATGCATGGACTATTCCAGTGATGGCTAACCTTGACACTCCAGATGTTTTGGGACTACAACTCCCATCATCCCTGACCACTGATCCTGTTAGCTAGGGATGATGGGAGTTGTAGTTCCAAAACATCTGGGGTGTCAAGGTTAGCCATCACTGGACTATTCCTTGCTCACATTCTCCTCCTCCTCATAGCAGCCAGCTCTTGAAAGATGAGGCTACAGGAAACCTAGTGTTGTCTTTGCTGGGGAGGGAATTGGTCCAGGAATGTGGGAGTACATTTGAAGGCATGCTTCCCCAAAAGCTTTTCTCGCCTCCAAGATCCTTTTAAACTGGTGTGTGTGTGTGTGTGCAAGTGTGTGTGTAAATGCACATGTGTGTGTGGGTCCCCTTAGTGCTTTAAGAATCCAATGGAGTCAGGGGCTTGGGCACAGGTCTCATACTTTCCCCTCAGCTGGACTCTTCTCCTGTACTGCCCCAGGCTGAAGGCAGGCAAGCAGTAGGCAACTTCTTTCCCTATACAGTAGTCTAAACTTGGTCAATAAGGGTTGCCTGCATGGTGCTTTATGGTGCTTTCTGCTGCTGAGGCAGCATGATCACAGGAGAGCAATGTACATGTGTAGCCTGTAGTCTGTTTGGGCATTTTGGGAAAGCTATTGCTTTTTCTCTTCGTGTTTTTTTTAAAGAAAGAAAGGAAACCACCTTTATTTCTCCCTGGCCTATTTGGGCACCCAGTGTAGAAAGAGGATTATTTCTGTAATACTATTCCGTTTACACAATACTTTACAATTTTCATCTCGTGTCCTCAAGGTGAGGTGAGGCAATGACTTAACAAGGCCATAAGGGTCACTCCTCATGTTGGTGAAACTTTTGTTTTCAGAGGGAGTTGCATAATGCTAATACCAACTTTCCTCATCTCCCCCCCCCCAACTGCAAACACATGCCTTAAGAATCTAGCGCAAATTGTAGCTTCCCAATGAGAATATTTATAGTGCAGGTGCAGAGGAGAGGGAGTTTTCTTCTTACATCCCAGAGTTTGTCATTAAAATGTGCAAAAGATATGTCTATACTGTAGTTAATTGTGTTGAAGTCCCACTTTATCAAGTTGCTAGTTAATAATTTAAGTTACACTCATTTTAATGGGATGAGAGCACAACCACCTTTCTCTGGATTGCATTCAACGTGGCATCCTGTTGTGCTGTAGGAGGCCTATGCCTTTAATGGAAATGCAAGGTGGCAATTGTCTGTTCCAAGAGACAATGGAAGAGTGTACCAATGGGGGTGAAGTCAAACTGTTGGAAGGGAGAGACATGTTTTGTTGCAGCTGGGGCAGAACAAGGTGTCCAGTTGTGCTGCTGCAGATGCACCATGGCGTTTCTTCTCTCTGCAATCATCCCTGCAGTCACTTCTGCTGGTCCCTGCTGTGAATACACAACCTGACTGTGTCTCCAGGCACTGTGGTTGTCTGAATGGATTCCCACACAGCAGGGTTGATGCTGCCATCCTTCATATCATGTTTGCATACATCTTTGTAACACAGAGTTGGTCTGCCAACAGGCCTCCCTGAAGCCAGCTCCCTGCAGAGCATGTCCTTGGGGACCATGCCATCTTCCGTTCTGTGTACATGACTAAGTCAGTGAAGACATTGTTGAGATAGAAGTGCGATCATGCTGGCAATGTGGGCTTAAAAAGAGAAAACAAACTATGCTTGATTTTGCACTTTGCAAGAGTTCTGCAAAGTTCAGGTATCAAATTGCATGGAAATTAATGGCAAAGGTGCTGCCTGCCGCCTTCCAGAAATAAAACGCATCATGGTCTGGATTTCATTTCAGTGCCACTTAATGTAGAATTCCAACGTTTGTCTTTCACTTTCCTCTGAACTTCTGTTTCGTCAGCATTAAAAAAAAAAAGTCCTTGCACGTGTTGCTGCAGTAGCACTACATTCCTGCAGTAGCTGAAGAGGCAATGGGAGACCCATAAATCGTCCACTAACTGTGCTGCAGGCAGTGCGTAGTAACTGCTGCACAAGCTATATTGCTCAATGCAGTGTGTGAGCCAGAGGTTAACCTAGCACTTGGCTGTCATGAGCTAAGAGTTATGGGTTGTAATTTAAGAGTGCCTTGAAATCAAAATGGAAATTGCAGTGTTAAAAGCAATTCCAGGAAAGGAACTTGCTGTAATAGACCTAGAGACATAAAAGTGAGAATCTGTGTAAACATGGGAGTGACGTTGCACACTGTTCAGTGCTGCCAAGAAGTTAAAAATGAAATCCTCTTATTAAATGGATAATACGTCTAGTCTAAAACTGCCTTGCAACAATAATGACATGGGTAAAAGGTAAAGGACCACTGGACGGTTAAGTCCAGTCAAAGGCGACTATGGGGTGCGGCACTCATCTCAATTCAGGCCGAGGAAGCCGGTGTTTGTCCACAGCTTTCCAGGTCATGTGGCCAGAATGACTAAACCTCTTCTGGCGCAATGGGACATGATGACGAATGCCAGAGAGCATAGAAACGCTGTTTACCTTCCCACCACATCAATACATATATATCTATTTGCACTGGTATGCTTTCAAACTGCTAGGTTGGCAGGAGCTGGGAAAGAGCAATGGAGGTCACCCCATTGTGCAGATTTGAACTGCCAACCTTCCGATCGGCAAACCCAAGAGGCTCAGTGGTTTAGACCACAGCGCCACCCGCTCCTCCGAATAATGACATAATAAATATGTAGGGTACAATTCAGCCCAAGTAAGTACTTTTGAATCTCTGATTGCAGTTGGGAAGAGTTAATTTGTAGTATTTTTGATAAATCCCCACACTGTCCCATGCAGGCTTTGTTTTTTTTAAAAAAGGGACAGTGCACAAAATATTTTATTTTGGTTGAGGAAAAAGCCATTGAACAACGTTCTTGCATTCTCTGATCATTTACAGCACGTTGGGTGGGTTTTGCAACACTTCTCCATCAATTAAGGGGAAAAGAAATTCCATTTGGAAATTATATTTCCCTTGTAAAAGAACATAGAAGTGAAGGTTGGCTGAATGCGGCTTTCTCACTTCTACTGTCATCCCTGTGTCTCTGCAAGTGGAATGAAATGGATCCTGTCAGTTCCTCTCCACTCCTCCTCTAAATTTTTTGATCCCCAGGAAGTGCAAAATATGGAGATTCCACGATCTACTAGAAAATGGGAAAGGACAGTAAAGCAGAGGGGGAAACAGTAGCTCTTTAAGGTCCCAGGGATTCCTGTTGCTTGGTATGAATACAACTCATCAGTCACTGCATTGGCTTCACTCATTGGTTAAAAACATGGATAGGTGGGAGCAGCCAGGCTGGGTCGTTTCACAAATTATTATTTTTTTGAAAAGTGCTTGCACAATTTGCTTAATTTTCTTTCTAGGAGGGCTATGATTTTTTAAAAAATGATTGCTCAGAGTTTGGATTCCCTTCCTGTGTGCCTTTGTGGACACTGGCACCTGCAGCTGCAGTTGGTGACCTCTGCTCAGTAGTAGAGTCTGCACTAATTGCAAACTTCTTCCTGACTGCCAATCCATTTGTAGCAGAAATGGCACCGTCCAGGCACAAGAGGGAGGTATTGGCATATTCAGGGGAGCCCTGATTTTTGCAGAAATAGCAAGCGGAATGGAAAAAGGTGGAAACCCCTAACAGAGAACTCCCGAAACAACTCAGTGAGCACTGAGCAGATTGTGTGTGAGAGGAGGGTTTTTTTTGGGGGGGGTGGGGGGATGCCAGGTGAGGAGTTGGATATCTGGAACCCTGAAAAGGAGTACAGTGGTACCTCGGGTTAAGAACTTAATTCGTTCTGGAGGTCCGTTCTTAACCTGAGGTACTATTTCTGGGTTAGCAGTCTGTAACCTGAAGCGTCTGTAATCCAATGTACCAATGTATTCCACACTGCAACATTTTGTTGCAGGACTAACTTGCAGTTTTCTAATGCTGAAAACCTTGGGTGTGAATATTGTCCCTTTGGATGGCTTCTCCAAATTGCAGTGTGTTCAGTTGGACAGCTATTAAGTACATCAGAGGAAGAATTACAGTAGATTGATATAACACGATCTCTAGTGTTCCCATTTTTTTCCACTGGGGTTCACAGCTCTTCAAAGCTTCAATTCAGCTTACCTACCTAAGGACCAAACTATGTGGCCCATTAAGTTACCCTTCATAAAAGCATGCTTATTGCTACCAGTTTTCTTCTGTAGAAAACCAGCTGGTGGGTCATAGTCCAGTTCCTCACTTTTCTTTAGAGGCCTTCTAGTGATTTCATGCTTCAAATTGCTACCCTCTCCCCTAAATTTGTTAATTACAGCAAAAGAAGACCTTCAGGGTCCCTAACTCTCTCTGAATAGCCTTATTGTTGCTGAATGAACCTGAGGCCTGCCAATTTATGCAAAATGTTCTCGATTTCTGTGTGCGTAGCAGGTGCCTAGGTTACATTATCACTCTGGAGATCTGTCACGCTGCAGCCAGAGAGTATTAATTCTATTACCTATCTGCCAGCAGTAAGGCTTACATAACTTTGTTTTTAGAACATAGGAAACTGCCTGGTACTGATGAGTCACACCATTGGTCCATCAAGTTTGTGTTAATAAATTTAAGTATTCATTGCAGACTAAACCTTAGAGGCTTTTTAGTTTATCAGTTGTGTAAATTGAAGTACTATTAAGAGTTTTTATCTTCTTTTTTTAAAGCCAAACAAATCCAGTTTATAGTACCATTACTTCAGGTTGCCACTGTGGACAGTTTCCATTAAAACAATAGTCGGCAGGTGTTAATTTAGGATTAAAGTATTAATCCAGTGAACCAGGCAAGCAGGTCCTGCATTATTAGAAAAGCAGCATTGCTGTTGCTTCTTGTCTTCACAGCTCTGTACCCATTGTGTGGTGACGCTATTTTTAAATCAAACAACTTGGATTATGATGTGTGTTTTGTGCTGATATCATGTGCTCTCACACACACCCTTTTTCTGTGTAATGGACAACGCCCACCCTTTCGAGAACTCCAATTGGCTTGATAGAGAGAGGCTGTGCCCTATAAATGTCTCTCCCCTCTTCTTTTCCTTCTTGCTTTGCAAAGCCACTGGCAAAAAAGGGAAGGTAAGCTGAGAAAAATAATCTTACTCTATTGGGAAGAAGGAAGACACTGTTTAAAGATTTGCTTTTTAGATTTTTATTTTCTGTTGCATTTAGAATAAATGAATTATCTCTAGTTTGATGGATTCTCTTAGATGCTAAATGGGACCCAGTTAGTGTGTAGCAGTCAGCAAAATTTTAATAACCAGACACAGATATCATTTTTCCTTCAAGTGCTAAGGCTTAGCACTGTTATCTACATGAAAAGTAGTAGTTTCCATCAGATGGTGATGTGAGGATTTATGTAAGTTCCGAGAATATAATGTGTGTTCTTGTATTCATGTATATCAACTTTAGAAGGTGTGTAGCCTTTAACCTTATTGAAGCACTTTAATGCCCTTTTCTATTATTCTAATCTTTTAATACCCCAATATAATTGAGTGTGAAGAATGGATTTCTGACTGGATGCTGAGAGAGTGAAATAGCCATTATTAGCTATTGTCCTCTCCAAGGTCCCAGGGCAGGTTACAACAATTAAAACAATGTTAAAAACAGTTTAAACAACACAGAAACAAAGCAAGACCAAAAAATGTGAATCTCAAGTATCAAAAGCTAGACTAAAGAGATGTGTAGGACCTTAGGTAAGTAGGGCATTAGAACTCTGCCTTTTACAACAAAGAAAAACATGGGATAAGAGCAACTTTTCTTGAAAGTCACATTCAGTATTGGGAAACTCCAGAGGCATAATGGATGGAAATTAGACTTCCAGGACACCCGGTGCACAGTCTCCCCAAAAAGACGAGCAACATCCTGATAAGGCTGGAAAGCCTGTAGTCATGGTGCAAGTGCTTTGCCTATACAGAGAAAAAAACCCTTCAGTATGCATTTGCAAACAGATGGAGGTCAAATGATCAATTTCTTTTAACAGCTAGGGGTACTAAGGTATTAAGAACTCCAGACTGACAGCCATCAGTTCTTACTTGGCATCCCAAGATGACTGTGAAGCTTTCACCCTAGCCTGACTTCAGCTGTCAATTACCCTTTACTTCTAGACTGGCCATCTAGCTAGATGGAACACTTGTTGACTAGGTAAAGATAAAAAGTAAAGGACCCATGGGCAGCTATATTCTTGCAGTGTGAACATGTGGTGGGGGGAACTCTTTATTATATATTTTTTAAATGTGTCAATAAGTGTGATGTCTGGCCTTCTACCTCCCCACCCCCACAATGTATGCGTCTCACTAATTAATTTATGGCTGAGCTTTATTAACAGTAAGCTTTGAGCACTTATTAAGTTAGGCTGAGCAAGATTCTACTTTGTGGAGGGGGGGTACAAGAAAATGGTATATATTATGTAATAGGTGTGTTCTCTCTAATCCAATCCCTATTTCTTTGCACGGTTGTGAGGAAAGGTACTGCAAATTTACTGAATTGCATGAGCCTGCAGTCAGACTTCTTAACCCCTCTGCACTAGATTTATAGACAACAGGTGTAGCCAGGATCTTGCTGATTCTGGTTGCCTTCAAGGAGCTGTGACATTAGGTAGCAAGCCAGCGGGCATGGTACTTAATACTGTGTTGTGCGTGCGTTTATTTGTTACTTAGAAGTTTCAAAAATATCCCTCATACTTGAACAGCAGGAATTTATGACAGAAATATGATTAGTATGCAATATGATTTCTATTTTTACTGCAGTAATGTATTGTGATTTTTTTTTAAAAAAAGTATCTATGCTATTATATTACACCAGTGAAGATTTATTATTGGTCTTCATTCTGGTCATAACATTATACAGGGTTCTCTTACAATCAAAGCTAATCTTAACTGATTAATAAAATCATAGAATTGGAAGGGACTACAAGGGTCCTCTAGTGGTCTAACCCCTGCAATGCAGGAATCTTTTGCCCAACATGGAGCTCAAACCCACAGTCCTGAGATTAAATGTCTCATGCTCTGCTGAGTTAAGTAGCGTGTGCAGAACTTGATGGCTGTGGGAAAGCATGGTACAGATTTAATGTAGTCCCTGAAATAATACGTTCTTCTCTAGCATCTGTTCATTTCAATGGGCCTTGTTCAAGAGAAGTTCTGGATAGCATGCTGTGTTGTTAATATAGCGTAGGCCAGAGCTTTCCAAACTGTGTGTCACAACACATTAGTGTGCTGGCTGCAGTGTGTAGGTTATTTGCGCAAATGCTCCCCGTGCTCCTCCCGGGGCTGGAAAGGGGTTGGTTTAACCTCTGGTTTGCTAGTAAAACTGAATTACTATGTAGCGAAATGATGCATATGTAGAAAGTGTGTCACCAACATGAAAAATTTGGAAAGATCTGGTGTAGACTTTGACCGTGTAGACGAGCAGACATGACAATTTAGCTGTCAGAATTGAAAATTTGCTGTATATAAACAGTTATAACAAGGAGGGGCCCTCAAGCACATTGCCGTATTGGGATAGCAATTTTTTGCTGGCCCTGTGTTGATTCAGGCACTTCTCTTTCTGACAGTGGCATGCCAATGTTCTGAGCGCATAGTAAACTGTGTTGCGGAGTCGAACTGTTCCAACTACATGAGTATTGTCTGTGACTGGCAGCATTTTCCTATGGTTTCCTGGAAAGACTCCTTATGCGAAGATGCAGAGCACATGCTAAGAACATAAGAGTTGCCATCTTGGATCAGAACGAAAAGCCCATCTAGTTCTGCAGTCTGTTCCCATGGGAAGTCAACAAGCAGGACCTGAATGCAATAACACTCTCCCTAACAACTGGTATTCAGAGACATGCTGCCTCCAATACAGGACATAGATCAGGCATTCCCAACCTGCGGCCCTCCAGATGTTTTGGCCTACAACTCCCATGATCCCTAGCTAACAGGATCAGTGGTCAGGGATGATGGGAATTGTAGTCCAAAACATCTGGAGGGCCGAAGGTTGGGGGTGCCTGACATAGATACTAGCCATGACTGCTGTGTACTATCGACCAGCAGCTCTACCATTGAGAGTATATGAGTACTCCTATTGTAGCTAATGAATCGTTGGGTAATTCAGGCAGAGCTGGTTTTTCTGAAGCGCTTATGAAAAATGACTGCTGGTGGAACCTCTTATTAGTGACCGTAAAATTTCCTTTTCTTCCAGCAGCCTTGAAAAATGCCAGCCATGAGGAGCTTGAGCCGAGCTGTCAAGCAGGTGCTGCAGAAACCTGGCTGTGGCTGTCAAGTTGCTGTTGTGCCGGTTAGGTGTCTTGGTTTCTCACCACGGCAGGTAGCTTCAGACGCCAGCTTTCACTCCGTGTCGTTCTCGGAATCCGACCATCCACGGGTGTTAATTACAGGTCAGTCTGCTGTTAGGCAGTACTCTGCAGTTGATTTCCTCTGTTCTGTTTGTATTTCTTTGTACCAGGCCACTTGCATTGATATTCATCTGATTATATGTAAATTCTGGTTTAGAGAAACACTGTGAACCATCTTGGAGCCCTTATCCCCTTGTACACATTGGCCTGTGCATTCTGCCTCACTCCAGACCACTGAGCCAAAGTAGAGAACAGGAGCATTGCTCCAAATGTAGTCCTGGAAAAAGAGGGTTCAGCTTCCATCTGATTATTGTAGATGATGGCTCATCTGCCACTTTTTTCTCGAGCCAAAGCTCTCTTGAGATGCCATCGTTTCGTGAGGTAGTAATTTTGAGGTTTGAGGATTAGTACACTACAGGTCATTCTTGTTCAGGTCAAAGTCACTAAAGTAAATAACCCATCTGTAGCTTCCTTTGATGGCTTCTGTTAATTGAGTTTGTCTAAAGTTCTCAGTCTCTGCATCCAGAACATAAAGTATTTTTATTTATGTTGTTATAAGGCATAACATTTCAGGTGTTGTAAAACATTTAATCTTGCTTTTTAGGGGGACTTGGCCAGCTTGGGGTAGGACTTGCTAAACTCTTGAGGTAAGCTGTAATTTCTGTTTACAATTAGAAGTTCTGGTGCCCTTTTTGAAGATATAGGTTAAGATTTCCCATGAATGATCACATTTACTTGCAGTTAGAAGGTGAAAATCAGGCACATACATCTCATTCACAATCCTAAAGTTGCGCCCAGGGAAGAAAAGCAGGGAGGCAACGGAGATTGCATTGTACACTGATCTGGGTTGATCACAAAACTGAATCCATATGTCGTCGGCTGATGTTTTCTGATGCTTGAGGCTTGTCGATGCTGCTATTTCACTGTGTGGGAACTTTGGACTAGAATGCACAGCACCTAGCAAAACTAGTTCTGTTCAAAGAGTCTCGTCCAGAACCTATCGTGCTAATTAAAATGAATTCAGAAGAGCTGTTCTGAGTCTAATCTTTCTGTCTTCTCTAGAAAACGCTTTGGAAAGAATAACGTAATCCTATCGGATATTAGGAAGCCCCCTGATAATGTCTTTCATAGCGGTAAGTGACCAGATTATGATGAGAGAGCCACACTGAGACACACTATGATTACATTCCAGCAGCAGTGATCCTCTTTGGCAAAGGAACTTGAAAACTTAGTTATATGCTATATCTCACCTTCCTGTTTCTTCCAGTTCACCTGAATTTGCTGGCCTAAACTGCAGTGTTAATAAAAAATGGGCATTTGGCATATTAAAATAATGGTATATGTATTTTGAAAGAATCTTTGCCCAACAGTTTTCATATTTTCCAAAAAAAACAAAGCCAACATGTATGCAGTATAGCTAGAAAGGGTTTGTGTTGATGCTAGTGCAACAGCAATTGAATTGACTCACTTATTTCTGTGTGAACATAAATGGTAAACGAACCAAAGGACACCTGTACATTAAATGTATGCCACATCTAATCGTGCTGAACAGGCAACAGTGTGATGTTCTGGTTTGGAGAGAGGCAATAGAGTTGAAAAGTGGAATGAAGAGAAATCCTAATTTGTGGTGTACTCACTCATTCCACTGCTGCTTTTGGTTCACAGGGTATTATTGCAGTACTTCAAAACCTTGTAAATCCTGTTTGACAGTAGCCAATGGCAGGAAAAATAAATGAGTGTGTAGTCCAGTGGAAAACAATGTTTTTATCATCCTTTTACCTTTCTTAAAACCTATTGTCTGGTTCCAGCTTAGGGCATATTGTTAACCTTTATCATTGTGACCCCAGGCATGTAAGAAAATCCCGTGTGGTATTCCATGCATGCAGATCTATATTTTAACCAACTCTTTAGTGGTTATGCATGCGGTATTGACAGTCCAGCTTAGTGGTTTCTCCAGCTATAGATCCCTTGCATACTTATCACAGCACACAAAAAGTGAAGTAACCAGTTTAACCAAGCTACTAGTTTTGTAAAAGGTGGTGTGGGAAACCTTTTCCTCATATGCCTGATACATTTTTCTCTAAATCTCACCATGCAGTTTGCTTTATCAATGGTATTTTCCTGATACAGAAGGAAACTGATCAAAGCAAAAAGATCCTCCAAGTGGACGCTCAAACGAAGCAAAATGTTTGCATCAAATGAGATCTGGCTCTGTGAACAATGCATAGTTTTTCAAGAGCTGGAGATGCTGTAGCTAAGTTGTCCTTAACTTTGTTGCACATGCACTCATCTTTTTTATACTTTGAAGGTCTCTGGCGAAATCAGTTTTGCAGTTCTTGTGGTGTTTCAAACAGCGCCTTGGTCAACTGAAATGAGTGTCAAATTTGGCCTAGCTGCTATGCAGTAGATGTATGTATGTTTGGGGGTGACTGCCATGGACACCTGCTGATTTACGTGTGCGACTGATGGTGCACAACATCATGGTCAGAACAGTTTTGCACCTGTTTGTAATGGATCATTCTGTATGTACACGAAAGGATGCACACACTTGTGTATGAAGTTGGTTACACATGCAGTGTTCCGCAAGGAACATGAGAATGGAATTCCTTGAGATTCTGTTTACCGTCAACAGGCTTTTTGTCCAAAAGGCAGGTGACTCTCTCCAGTTTGTAGGTTCTTACACTGCCTCTTATCTTCATGCTTTCACCTTCTTCCTCCTCCTCTTAGGTCCTTTCATCTACTCTGACATTTTGGACTACAAGAACCTTCGTGAGATAGTGGTGAACAACCGGATTACGTGGCTGTTTCATTACAGCGCTTTGCTCAGCGCTGTTGGAGAAGCCAATGTCCCTTTGGCAAGATCCGTGAATATCACTGGTAGATGTCAGCTTGCTTCATGTTGTTTGTTTAGCTGACCTTGCCTCCCTCTGGGAGTGTTAACGCTTGGTTTCAAGCCTGATAACTCTGTTTGCTGTTCCCAGGATTGCACAACATTCTTGATATTGCTGCTGAGCACAGCTTGAGACTCTTTGTCCCCAGCACAATTGGAGCATTTGGACCCACGTCCCCTAGGAACCCAACTCCCGATCTCTGCATCCAGAGGCCAAGGACAATCTACGGTGTTTCCAAAGTTCATGCTGAGCTCATGGGAGAAGTAAGAGTTGCCCTTTCCTTATGCAGATTCCTCCAGCCCCTTTCAATATGTGGAGGTGGTTCCCCTTTCATGAGCATCTGTCTGTGGTGTTGTGGATGGACAGCGAATGCTGCTAAAAGCAGTACATGGCTGAATGAAAGTGGTTAAAGTTGTTTAAATGAATTTCTTGTACAGTGGTACCTCAGGTTATATACGCTTCAGGTTACATACGCTTCAGGTTAAGAACTCCGCTAACCCAGAAATAATGCTTCAGGTTAAGAACTTTGCTTCAGGATAAGAACAGAAATTGTGCTCTGGCGGCACAGCGGCAGCAGGAAGCCCCATTAGCTAAAGTGGTGCTTCAGGTTAAGAACAGTTTCAGGTTAAGAACGGACCTCCGGAACGAATTAAGTACTTAACCAGAGGTACCACTGTATTTTGTTTCTAAGTTACCTGTACCAATCCAAGAGAATTCATCAAATGCCAGTACAGTCGTACCTTGGATTTCAAACGCCTTGGCTCCCGAACAAATCGGTTCCTGAATGATCGAATCCCGGAAGTGAGTGTTCCGGTTTTCAGAAGCCGTACGTCCTCTGCGGTTTCCGATTGGCTGCAGGAGCTTCCTGCAGCCAATCGGAAGCCGTGCTTTGGTTTCCGAATGTTTTGGAAGTTGAACAGACTTCCGGAACAGATTCCATTCGACTTCCAAGGTACAACTGTATGAAAATGTGACATGCACCGTGGAACATTCCCTCTCTCCTCCCACTCCATGAAATCTGGACTGACATTCTTAACTTTTCAGGCCTTTTTCCATTCTAAGAGAGAGAATATAAACAACAAACTCCTATATTACCTATGACCCTAGCTATGTTTATGAAGGTGCACCAGGCCACCACCTTGCTGAAGTTAAGCAGGTCTGGCTCTGGTTGGTTTGTGGATGGGCTGACTGCCTGAGAACCGCATGTACATGCAAGTCCCGCTTTCTGGATACAATGTGTTCCTAGGAAATGGTTCGTTAGGCAAGTGTTTGCCTAGCAAACTGACGATTTCCAATATTTCCTATGGGAACATTTCTAATCCGTGATTTGTCCAGTCTCTCTCCCCGCTCCCTCCATGGTTTATTCGTGAAATGGCTGCAACCAAACAGCAAAGAAGAGACAAGGGAAAAACTGGTTTGTCCAATCTCCCTGCATGGTTGCTTCCCCCCACATGGCTGCCACAATTTAGCATAACATAAACAAGTAAGAAAGTGAGAAAACTCCATCTGCTCTGATAGCTGAATCTGTGGTGTGCATAGCAAGGTTTAGGTACCAGTTCTTCACGTTGGGTAATTGCTTTTTCACATCGTGAGCATTCGGAAAGTGGGACCTGCATGTACGCTGCTTTGGGTTCCTTGATGGAGGAAAGGCAAGGATATAAATTTAATTAAACAAAAATAGCTGATAGGTTGTGAAATGCTATCATCAGCCACAATTAATCTCTCAGTTTTGAAGGTTCCACAAGACTTAGTTGCAGCAAATTTCCCTTTTTTGCTCCTAAAATCAGTCTGTTTCCCTAATTTCCTCTATTCACATTTTAAGAAGCTGCTAACACCAGGTAGCCAGAGTTGCTACTGTAGAATTATTAGTAGCTAATTGTATATTTTCTTTTCTTGTTCAGTATTACCATTACAGGTATGGACTAGACTTCCGGTGCCTAAGATACCCTGGTATTATCTCAGCTGATTCCCAGCCTGGTGGGGGAACAACTGGTAAGGGAGCCAGTGCTGCTTGGACAGATTAAGTTGGCCTATAAAATACAATAGTGATACTAAGGGTGGGGGAAATGGCGGTCTTGCCTTCGATCATGGCAGAACATTTCATGTGCCATAGGAGAAGGGAACGATGGAGGGAATAGGTATCTCTCACACATAAACACTATCATCCTTTATTTCTTTCTCTAGTGCAGGACTAGCCAGTGTGATACCTTCTGTGGATTCCAACTCCCATTGGCCCCAGCCAGCATGGTCAGAGGCCAGAGTTAATGGGAGGTGTAGTCCACAATGTCTGGAGGTCCTCATGTTAATAACTGTAGATATTATTAATAATAATAATTAATTTATTACTTATACCCCGCTAATTATTATTATTAGATGTCAAAGAGAACAACAACTACCAGACCTTTAGAAGACATCTGAAGGCAGCCCTGTTTAGGGAGGCTTTTAATGTTTAATAGATTATTGTATTTTAATGTTCTTTTGGAAGCTGCCCAGAGTGGCTGGGGAGACCCAGCCAGATGGGGTATAAATAATAAATTATTATTATTATTATTATTATTATTATTATTATTATTATTATCTGGCTGTGGACACGGGTGGCGCTGTGGGTTAAACTACTGAGCCTAGGGCTTGCCGATCAGAAGGTCGGCGGTTCCAATCCCTGCGACGGGGTGAGCTCCCGTTGCTTGGTCCCTGCTCCTGCCAACCTAGCAGTTCGAAAGCATGTCAAAGTGCAAGTAGATCAATAGGTGCCGCTGCAACGGGAAGGTAAGCAGTGTTTCTGTGTGCTGCTCTGGTTCGCCAGAAGCGGCTTACTCATGCTGGCCACATGACCTGGAAGCTGTACGCCGGGTCCCTCGGCCAATAATGCGAGATGAGCACCGCAACCCCAGAGTCGGTCATGACTGGACCTAATGGTCAGGGGTCCCTTTACCTTTATCTGGCTGTAGCTCCTCAGCCACTCTGGGCGGCTCCCAACAAAATATTAAAAACACAATAAAAGATCAAACATTGAAAACTTCCCTAAACAGGGCTGCCTTCAGATGTCTTCTAAAAGTCAGATAGTTTATTTCCTTGACATCTGGTGGGAGAGCGTTCCACAGGGCGGGCGCCACTGCCGAGAAGGCCCTCTGCCTGGTTATCCTTGCCCTAGTTGGTAATTTTACTTGTTCTTCTCAACTGTTAGGGGAGACTGGTATGTAAGGGAAGATGAAGGGAAGAATATTACCACATTTTTGTATTGCATTAGATTGTCATAAGATGTACATTTTTTGTTTCTTCAGCTTGTAAACTGCCTTGAGTATTGTAAGATAGAAAGACGGCATACAAATTAAAAATGATGAAAAATGATGATCAAGGAGAGAGAGGCATTCAGCAGCTCCTTCTTCACTGTGTGTGACAGAGATGGCTGTCCACTTGGATGGCTTTAAAGGAGGAGTAGACAAATTAATGCAGGTGACTGCTGTCAGTGGCTACTAGCCACAATGGCTATGCTCTGCTTCCACTGTTCCACAGAATGTATCCGAATACCAGTTATTGGAAACAGCAAGAAGAAATAGTGCTCTTATTGCTTGGGCTCTGCTTGCCGGCTTCCCGTAGGTACCTGGCCAGCTATTGTAAGAACAGGACGCCTGGACTAGATGGGCCATTGGCCTCATCCGAAAGGCTCTTCTTATATTCTTACAGCTGCATTATCAGTTAGCATTGTGTTTAACTTTCCTCGTCTCCAGATTACGCCGTCCAAATCTTCCACGATGCGATAAAGACGGGCAAGTTCCAGTGCAACCTCAAACCAGACACCCGCCTCCCCATGATGTACATCGATGACTGCCTGAGAGCTACCTTGGAGATCATGGAGGCCCCTGCTGAAGGGCTGAGCATGAGGACATACAACATCAGCGCTATGAGTTTTACTCCCAAGGAGCTGGTTCAAGAGGTCCAGAAGCATATTCCAGAACTTGAAGTTGCCTACAAAGTAGATGCTGTCAGACAAGCCATAGGTCAGTACTGGGCTCTGATCTTTCGCTGCAATGTGTGCTCGTCTTGTTGCTGGGTCTTAAAATAGGCTATAGTTGGGTCTGGGTGTTCCTCTTGGATCTATCCCATTGTTCCTTTTCAGGTGAATGGCACTGGGCTTTGGGCCAAGGCATGATAGATGTAACTAGGCTTCACCAACCTGGTGCCTTTCAGAACTTTTGGACTATAGCTTCCATTGGCCCCAGCCAACATGGCTGTAACCCACAACTTCTGAAGGCCGTCAGGTTGGTTAAGGCTGATCTAAGTACTACATAGGGACGCGGGTGGCGCTGTGGGTCAAACCACAGAGCCTAGGGCTTGCTGATCAGAAGGTCGGTGGTTTGAATCCCCACAACGGGGTGAGCTCCTGTTGCTCGGTCCCAGCTCCTGCCAACCTAGCAGTTCGAAAGCACGTCAAAGTGCAAGTAGATAAATAGGTACCACTACGGCAGGAAGGTAAATGGTGTTTCCGTGCGGTGCTCTGGTTTGCCAGAAGCAGCTTAGTCATGCTGGCCACATGACCCGGAAGCTGTACGCCGGCTCCCTCGACCAGTAAAGCGAGATGAGCGCCACAACCCCAGAGTCGTCTGCGACTGGACCTAATGGTCAGTGGTCCCTTTACCTTTACCTTAAGTACTACTTAAAAGTTGCTAAGTATAGGCGGGGACCTCAGATAGCAAGGATGTACCTGGAAAAACACTTTTCAGCTGGTGGTCTCCTGTCAACTGGCATACAGTGGGCTCAGCAGATCCAAAGGTCTGACTTTGTAAGGCATCTTGATAACAAGAGAGGAGTCTTACAGGTGGATCATGTTGGATTTTATTCGCAGTGAGCAATGTAGGAGTCAGATCAATCAGAGGAGCATTCGTTCACCTGCTAAGAAGAGTTGGTGGGTGGTGATCTGCAGAGGTCTGGTGCTATATAGGCAATGGGAATGCTCAAATTTGCTCTTTGGAGACAGGAAAGCATTAAAAGACGTGCTGGGATGTGGGAAGCAGAGCCTCAAAATGGTACAGCAACCATTGGATTTTACAAAATAGTAAAACGTCATTATAAAATGTGCAACACAGTCCAGTGAAAACCTTCAGGGCCACAAGGATCTTGTCTTCCTCCCCGCACCCCAAAGGCAACATCTCTCAGTTAATGCCAGGTGAACATTGCTTTACTTTGGGCCAAGTGGGGAAATGTGTGCTTTTAAACCTAGGCAGAAGCTTTTTCTACTTCATGAAGGATGTGACTTTCAAATGAAGGGTTCCAGAGACATATTTACCATCACAAACAGACCTACAAATACCTTGTATATAAGATATAGATCCCAGTGAAAGAAGGAAACTCCTCCCTTTGGAACATTATTTTTTGGTAAAGAGATGAGAGGAGATTTGTTCCCTCTCCCCTCCCTGATGCTTTCCTGTTTCAAAACTTCTCACTGCTGAAGCTGCTGTTCCTTTTCTTTTTTTTCCCTTTTAAAAGTAGAAAAGCAAACCTGAGTTTTTTGGGTGGGGTGGGGTGGGGAGAACCATTGAAGTTATTGAATTAAGCATAAAGCGAGGAGGAATTTGCTTATGACACAATCTGCTTTGTCTTTTTCCAACGCTATAGCTGACAGTTGGCCGATGATTTTTGACGACAGCAATGCTCGCCAAGATTGGGGATGGAAACACGATTATGATCTACCAGACCTGGTGAACACCATGTTCAACTTCCTTGACTCGGCCCGCTCCATTTCCAGGGTTGCCCAGGTCAACTGACTCTCCAGGTGTGATGCAGCCTCAAGTGATCAGCTGGCAAGACCTGGGCAGAGCCATACTGAGTGTTCATCTGTTTTGAAGTCTTGAAGCAGCACAGCATCAGAATGCCATCTTTTAGGAAGGCTTGCTCATATCTCCATCTTTCTTCCTGTTTGCTCCCCATTTCCTGTGCACACACACCGTATACATAGATAATTTCAAAAGCACTTCTGGATGCTGTGTAGCTCCTGGGTTTCACAGAAAAACACCATTCCTGTCTCATAATGTGCAACTTGTTTGCCTCAGGCTCCAACAAATGTTCACAGGGACATTCTCCCCTCTTGAGTATCTCTTCCATGTCATAAAATATTTGGCTTAGTTACTGGATGGTATTCTGTGGAATTGTATTCACATAGAGATATTACAGGCTCTCACTGTCTGCACTTTCTGGAAACAATTGGGGATATTTCTGTTCTGATAGTCTTTCCCAGCTGGATAAATGAGTCTTTACTTGGTCCTGTTTCCACCTTGTTTAAAATGTGTTTGCGTTCTTGACTTTTAAATTATTTTATGTGCAAATCTCCTTCAGACTTTATTCCAGGTTGCAGTTGATACATTGATGGAGGGTGTTGAGGATGATATATACAGTATGGTCTTAACCTTGAAGCTGCTACGATAATGGGAATAGACAGCGGGTGAACATTATGGGGAGAATGGAATCAATCTATGGGGTGAACAGGTCATCTGTGGGGCTCACCTTAAGCACACATTGCCAGTCAACTGAGCGTTCAGTTGTGTTGATCATGAGGTGCAATCCTAAAATCAACATTAGATCTGCCCTTGCAAAATAAAGAACAATGCTTATTCACTTCATCTTTTGGATAACATGGCTGCGGGTATAGGATGGTATACAAATTTAATTGGTAGTAATAATAATAATAATGGCTGATGCCAACTTCAGGTGTTCTAGGCTGATGCAGATTATCTTGGCCGTTTAGGGATGAAAATTCCCTTGAGAGTTAGAAATATAGTTATATTAGCATCTTTCACTTGACAATCCTTTTGGACCATGTCTGTAGGCTTGATATTTTAGACACTCAAAATATGGGGTGGGGAGAAGCTGGCATGGAAGAGGCATTTTTAACCAAACTGCATGTATTATCTTTCTCTCTTGTCCCTGCCACTGGTTCAGGGACAATATGTTTCTGAAGGCTATGTCTTACTTGTAGACTTTGGGGTCATCTGCTTGACTGCTGTGGAAATTAAGATGCTGGACCACACAGAAGTGTTTGGCCTGATCCAGTAGGCTTCTTGCATTCAGCATCTTCATATAAGTACATAATGACACATGGGCTGTCTACTGCAGCCCCTCCCCCTTTCTCAGTAAGTACAAGAATGCACTTCTTTCATTCGTTTCTTACCCTAAGTACTTTCATCTGAAAAAAACCCTATATGTTGCCATGTTCAGATTTTGTCTGTAATACTTACAGTTCCAAGAGAAATTTGAACTTCTGGTCAATTCTCTGTTGCCAAACAGTTCAAATTTATAAGATTTGGCCCAGTGGGTCTACAAAGTTGATCTTGATCAAATACGTTTTAGGGCTCCTCAAGATCTCAAGGAGGAACCTGCCAGCACCTGTCATTCTTGTTTTGTTTTCTCCATTTCCTTTAACTACGTTCAATGAACAATATAAATAAGAAGCAGTAATTCACAAGCAAAATGTTTCCCAGTGTCCTTTATTCTGTGATGGTGAGAGGTGAATAAGAGGAGGTGTCAAGAAGTCAAACACACCATCATGATCTTATGTTAAGATTTGGGCTGTATGTGCAGTTACTATTAATATGAGGGTGCTGTCATTTGGGGTTTGCCCCCAATGTGCAGTGCAACTAAATCCTGTTGGTTTACAGCTTGATGTGTTGGAAGTAAGCAAACCACCTTATTCTGCATCTTTCTAAGTTCTGCAGTTTTGTTTTAACAAAAATAAATTCCTATTTCTGAGAAGAGCTTTGCTACTTGGCTTCTGTATCTCTTATGTGCCAGTTTTTTTAGGATTTTGTCTTCTCTCTCGACCACACCACACCCCAATCTATTGTAAGACATCAATAATGGTTACTTGAATAAAATCCTAAATGCAAAGGTGTCTGTGTTTGCTTCTATTTACCCTGCAACCCAGATGTTAACTAGAGTCACCTGCCACCAATGCTGTCTGCATTATTTTATTTCTATAGCTGCCCATATAGGTGAATATTCTCTTGGTGGCTTATAAGCAGAGCAATGCTAAGTTACAATATATTGAAATCAAAACAGGAATTACTTCCTGATAGGAAGAGCTGCTCAACATGGAGTGGACTCCCTCTGAAGGTACTGGGCTCTACTTTGTCGGAGGCTTTTAAACAGGTTGGATGGCCATCTGTCAGGGGCTCTTCAGCTGTGATTGCAGGGGGTCAGGCTAGATGACCCTTGGTGTCCCTTGCATGACATCTGGGATATTCATGACTACAAACAGACTTTACATATAGATCCTCAGCAAATCCAGTGTGTGGCTGCCTGCTCAGAAGGGCTTACCTGGGTTAGGTGTTCAGGCAGAGTAATAATAATTATTTTTTATTTATACCCCGCCCATCTGGCTGGGTTTCCCCAGCCATTCTGGGCAGCTCCTAACAGAATATTAAAAGCACAATAAAACATCAAACATTAAAAACTTCCCTAAACAGGGCTGCCTTCAGATGTCTTCTAAAAGTCAAATATCCTCACCTCGCACCAAAATGATCTTCTCATCGGGCAGTTAATCAACATATGTATTAAGTTTGCATTTTTACTCCCACATCTCCAGCAATTGTCTGCACCTGTTATTCTGGTATAGTTTTGCTGGAGTCCAGTGGACTCTGAATATTTTTTTCAGTTGAATAAGTCTTAGCCTTAGATCCACAGAGGCTATGTCTGTTGATTTTATACTTGACAGTTGCATCATTTGTGGCAATTCACCAAAATTTAGGTGGTAATACATTTGGTAGCCTTTAGAGTACTACTGGACTGTTGCCCCATTCCTGCTACTCATTTGACACGGTACCAGGAGTAATTTACCCAATACCATAAGGTGAGCTTGTGGCAGAAAGGGGGAATTTTAAGTTAGCTTTCTAGATCTAGGACTTGGGTATGAAAAGAAATAGTGAGCCCCAGAAAGAAATGACATGAGCATGAGCAGAGTACACCTGTCTGACCAAATCTCAGGATTTATTAGGATGATACCACAACATCCATGGCTGGCCAAAAAAAGAAATAGCTTTGAGGACGTTATTGGGGATCTAACCCCCTTTACTTTTCTGGGGGTTCCCTGACCCTCCAGAGCAGATTTGGGGGGCTAGGATGGGGGGGAGTCCCACTGTGCTAGCAGGAGTCCTTGTGCTGGTTTTTGCTGTTGGAATGCGGTAGCTGAATCTGGCCCATCAAAATTAATGGACACTACCACCGCAGTTCAAAAGCACGTCAAAGTGCAAGTAGATAAATAGGTACCGCTGCAGCGGGAAGGTAAACGGCGTTTCCGTGCGCTGCTCTGGTTTTCCAGAAGCGGCTTAGTCATTCTGGCCACATGACGTGGAAGCTGTACACCGGCTCCCTCGGCCAATAATGTGAGATGAGCGCTGCAACCCCAGAGTCCGCGACTGGACCTAATGGTCAGGGGTCCCTTTACCTTTACCTTACCACCGCCACAGCAGTTCGAATCCCCGCAACGGGGTGAGCTCCCGTTGCTCGGTCCCAGCTCCTGCCCACCTAGCAGTTTGAAAGCACGTCAAAGTGCAAGTAGATAAATAGGTACCACTGCAGCGGGAAGGTAAACGGTGTTTCCGTGAGCTGCTCTGGTTCACCAGAAGTGGCTTAGTCATGCTGGCCACATGACCCGGACGCTGCGGACAAACGCCAGCTCCCTCGGCCTATAGAGTGAGTTGAGTGCTGCAACCCCAGAGTCGTCCGCGACTGGACCTAACGGTCAGGGGTCCCTTTACCTTTACCACTGTAATTGATTTCAGTGGGTCTGCTCTGAGTAACAGCTAGTTGAACACCACCCTCTGTGGGAAGGCAATAAATTTCTTTCCAAGTAAGTCAGACAAGAATATCTCTTGTTGGTTGTATAGTCTGGATAAGAGCAGCACTACAGGGTCAGACTGAAAGTCCATCTAAACCAATTTTCTGATACCCAGTGTGGTCAGCCATTCCTGAAGCCACAAGATTGTTTCCTTTCCAAATGAGTATTGCGTTGCTATGGAGCTGTGTGACTGTTGGTGGTGGTGAGACATTTCTATGCTCAGAATTCCAGTTCTGTAGTTGCACCATTAGTTCAGAAGAACTGGAGTCTGAGGACGTTTCTGTGTCCAGAGTTTGGGAACGGCGAAAGCCAGGTGGTTTCTGGTAAGTTCTTGTTATGCAGGACTGGTGTTTTCTAATAGCTGAAAACATGCCAAGGATGTGGCTATTCAGTGACACTGTCTTCATTAAGGACCAGGGATGTGGAGAAACCGCAAGATTCACCTTTCATCTGTATCTGTAGCATTTGGAAGCAGCCCGATCTGTTTTGGATCTGCTGTGTGTAACTCCAGTTCATTATTCAGATCTGAATCTGATCTGTTAAACCCAAAACTCTGTTTTGACCACATTGACCACAACGGGGAATCTAAAAATGGCTATATATTTCCCTCTCTTTTTACATAAGTGGGTGAAATTTGCAGGCAAAGTTGCCCATCCAGAGTGGATCAAGACTGCCAAATTTGAGGCAGAATCCAAGGGAGTTTGGTTAAGTACCGTATTTTTCGCTCTATAAGGCGCACCTGACCATAGGACGCACCTAGTTTGTAGAGGGGAAAAGCCCAATTTTTTTGAGGATCAGCTCAAATTTCTGCAGCTTCTTTTGCAAAGGAGAAAACCCCCATTTTTTTGTGGATCAGCTCAGATTTCTGCAGCTTCTTTTGCAAAGGAGAAAAGCCCCATTTTTTGAGGATCAGCTCAAAGTTGTTGAGCTTACTTTGCAAAGGGAAAAAACCCTGTTTTATGGGGTTTAACTCACAGTTCTGCAGCTTCAGGAAGCCATTTCTACAGTTTCCAGACAGATAATCTAATCAGCCAGTCACATGTCGCTGTGGAAACAGCCTCCCTCTGCAAGGGGGCGGGGCTGGAATCTCTCTCCCTTATCTCTCTCCTGGTCGTTTGCTGAGCAGCTGCTCAGCGGGCTTCCTTTCAACACCCCCTTCTCTCTCTTTTTTTTTTTAAAAAAAGCACAATCTGCTTTTGCCCCTGGGCAGTTCAGCTCCAGGGACCACACATTCACTTCATAAGACGCACAGACATTTCCCTTTACTTTTTAGGAAGAAAAAAGTGTGTCTAATGGAGCGAAAAATATGGTAACTTTTGATTATTATTTTTTTAAAAAACGGGAATGTATTTATTTTCTGCCAGAATGGGCCGCCACTTCTGAGGGGATAACGCAGAAACCGATAGCTGTGGAAAGGCCAAATCTAGGGAAGTCCTTGTTGAAATGAGATCTTTAAAATACGATGTTTAAAATATGAACCCAATTTCCCCCTGTCCCTTATAGGTACACTGTACTGTGCCTATGTCCCAAGTCACTTTTTGTCACCTTGAAAATGAAGGCGCATATTCCTCATCTACCCAATGAGGATAGCTCCAAAAGCAGGTTTTAACAAAATCATTAGGTTAATGTGCCCCTTGGGACCAAAGGAGGTGCAAGGAACATAGCCAGTATTGTGCGATCTTTTCTGTGTTTAGACAATGGCAGACAACCTTCTGCAGGAGAGCATTTCCCAGCTGCAGAGAGACTGGGACTGGTGAGTGCACCCTTTCTGATGCGCGTGTTATTGAGCAGGGGATACAATATAAAGGTGGGTTCTAGACCTTTGAGCAGTGGAATTGGCCGTGCATAATACTGTTTGCAGGTGTGGCCGTTGCACTAGATGCTCCAAATCCCCCTGTTGATTCTCTGATGGACTTATTTGTAACCCATCTATTTTGGCATCTTCTCTCTTGCTGCTTCCTTCTGCTAGGGACAAGTCCCTATTGGCTAGTTCCCAGTAAGTCACAAAATTCAATTTTGTGTTATGGGACGATTGGGGGCTCTCAGTGCCAAACAACTGTGTGCAGGGTGTGTACCAAACACCCTTAACTCTACCAGTTTAAGTGTAGCTTTAAAGGCCAGTTGATGGTGTTTCCTGCTTGGCAGGGGGTTGGACTGGATGGCCCTTGTGGTCTCTTCCAACTCTATGATTCTATGATTCTATGAATCAAAAGAACTTCAGAGACGTACACCTGAGCCATTCTCAAAATACAGGAATAATCCTGTGCCTTTCTCCTTAACATGAATTCCTGTGGGGGAAAGAGCACAGGGAGCCTTTCTAACGTTTTGAGGAATGCAATTAGATGCTGGTCCATCACATGCAGAAACGAGTGGCCTGCATGGGGATTCACAACTGGGCCTTATGATTTCAGCATATCTGGGTGCACATCTGCTCGTGGAAGCACTGTGTATCCAAACTGCTTTCTCCGCAGAGGGAATGCTCCATTCTAAAGGGGATTTTGCCCTCTGCAGAGATCCCAGAGGGGCTCATTGTAACTGCTAATCGGTGATTGAAGCAACAGCCCCCTCTTGGAATTTTGGCGGGTGTCAGTCACCTGGTGTCATGATGTCAGGTGATTGACAGGTGTTGTGGTCCCTCTCACCTTCGATAGTTGGCCCATGGGAGGATGGGGAGGGAAGAGAAGAATCTGGCCTGATAGCTGGATCCAGTCCCCCCCCCCATATGCACACACACAAACACCTCCCGCAAATGACTTCTGGGACTCCGTTGTTTATGGATTTCCCACCCATCAGCTGAACAAGGAAACTCACTTAGATTGCAATACGTTGCACACTACTTTCAGAGTAAGTCTAAATTGAACTCGTTTGGGATTAGAGGGCATGGAAGTGTCGTTTCATCCAAATCCTTGTGTCTTCTTTGGCGTTCACTTGTAGCCAAGTAAGATTGTCTTCCATAAACACAGTTTTAACAATGAGTCTATAAGTGACTGTGGAGGCCAATTCTGGATCCACATGTCCTTCCACAGTGGGGACATAGGTTTCTGGGTGGGAGTTGATCATGGTGAGGGTTTGCCAAGCGTGCCTTCCTCTTAACACGTTTCTCCCTTGCGTCCTGAGTTTGAGTGTCTTCAAAGCCCATGACACCTTTGGTAAAGGCTGTTCTCCATTTGCAGCGCTCGCAGGCCAGTGCTTCACAGTTGTCAGTGTTTATACTACATTTTTTTTAAGATTTGCCTTGAGAGAGTCTTTAAACCTCTTTTGTTGACCACCAGCATTACGCTTTCCATTTTTAAGTTCGGAATAGAGTAGTTGCTTTGGAAGACGATCATCAGGCATCCGAACAACATGACCAGTCCAACAAAGTTGTTGTTGAATAATCATTGCTTCAACACTGGTCATCTTTGGTTCTTCCAGTACACTTGCATTAGTTTGCCTGTCTTCCCAAGTGATGTGTAATTTTTTTTGGAGACACAGTTGATGGAATCTTTCAAGGAGTTGGAGATGGTGTTTATAAGTTTAAAAATGGCATTTAAAATACTTGTGTATGAGGGTCGTAACGTCTCTTTGTCGTTCTCATCTTCTCTTCTCCAGTCAGCTATTTGAAAAAATGGAAAGAGTGGTGAGTACAGAAATCTCTTGGTGTCTGACCTGGGCTGCAGGGAATTGTTTGAATTGTTAATGCACTCCAGGTTGTGATAAGAACAGGTGGGAGGGAATGCCCAAATTGGGGCGGGGGCAGGATCTGAGCTTCATTTGCCAGGCCTTAGGGGCTCCTTGCGAAGTCACCAACCTTGGGCACTCAAGGCAACCTTCTCTGTTTCTTCTCTTTTCACCCAGAACTGGCCCTACTAAACATCTTCCAAGATAATAATGACCACTCCCATCACAAAGAGCTCATAATCCACCTACTCTCAGCAGCCAGAAACACCTTACCCAGACACTGGAGAGACCTGTCAGGAGTAAGCATGGACCAATGATACCAAATAGTATGGGAAACAGCCTTAATAGAATAGTTAACCAATAAACTGAGACTGACACGGGGACAAATGGAAGAGGACGCCTTCACCCCAGCATGGCTCCGCTTTATCACATACACAACCCAGCAAGAAAACGACAAGAATCCACCAACAGCATAAGAATCAATCTGGTTAACCTGATTCGAAAACACCCACCCACCCCACTCACACATGAAAACAAAGTTTCTTCTTTCTAAATCAATAGTCTGTTTCCTGGCAGGCATTTTTCGGGGGTGAAATAGGGGATGAATCTTACACTTTAGCCATGTGAGATAAATGACTGCAGCTTTCAAAATGGTAAACTGCGCTGGGAAAAATTAATAATCTAGCAAAACCCACTCTCAGGTTTCCAGCTCTCCCTCGTCTCCTGTTTAGGCTACAATTTGCTTCTAAAAAGCATTACAGATATAGAATGCTGAATCATGCAGAGTCCATTTTTTAAGGGTTGGGTGTTTTGTGGTTTGTTTGTTTTTTGGCAATTTTGACTGCTGAATAATGTATTTCTTATGAATCTAGGATTGATGGTGACTTACTCATGTGGCTAATTGTCCCTCTCTCCCCGCCTCCTCCTCCAAATCCAGTTGCTTGAATTCACCCATTTGAAGGTTGAAATGAAAAATGCTCCACCAACTTTCCAGGCAAGTTTCTTGCCCTTTCTGGGGATTTAAAATATATATATATATTGAAATGCAGAAAGATTATTTAATAGCTGTAACCTCTTGCCCACCCCCACCTGGGCAAATCTTAGAATCATCTGGTCCAACCCCCTGCAATGCAGGAATCTCAGCTAAAGCATCCCTGACAAATGGCCACCCAACCTCTGCTTAGAAACCTTCAATGAAGGAGACTCCACCACCTCCCGAGGGAGACCATTCCACTGTCAAACAGCTCTTACCCTCAGAAAGTTTTTCCGTGTGTTTAGTTGGAATCTCCTTTCTTGTAACTTGAAGTCATTGGTTTCGAGTCCTATCCTCAGAAGCAGGAGAAAACCAGCTTGTTTCCTCTTCCATTTGACAGCCCTTGAGATTTTTGAAGATGGCTATCATATCTCCCAGGTGGCGCTGTGGGTTAAACCACAGAGCCTAGGGCTTGCTGATCAGAAGGTCGGCGGTTTGAATCCTCCCGATGGGGTGAGCTCCCGTTGCTCGGTCCCTGCTCCTGCCAACCTAGCAGTTCGAAAGCACACCAGTGCAAGTAGATAAATAGGTACCGCTGCAGCGGGAAGGTAAACGGTGTTTCCGTGCGCTGCTATGGTTCGCCAGAAGTGGCTTAGTCATGCTGGCCACATGACCCGGAAGCTGTACGCCGGCTCTCGGCCAATAAAGCGAGATGAGCGCCGCAACCCCAGAGTTGGACACGACTGGACCAAATGGTCAGGGGTCCCTTTATCTTTTATCCTATCTCCACTCCTCTTTTCCAGGCTAAACACACCCAACTCCTCCAACTGATCCTCATAAGGCTTGGTTTCCAGGTCTCCTTTAACTTCCACACATCTTTTAACAGTTTCCGAGCATAATTCAAAGTGTTGGTCCTGGCCTTTAAAGCCCTAAATGGCCTCGGCTCAGTATACCTGAAAGAGCATCTCCAACCCCATCGTTCAGCCACTGAGGTCCAGCGCCGAGGGCCTTCTGGCAGTTCTGGCATGAAGTGAGGTTACAGGGAACCAGGCAGAGGGCCTTCTCGGTAGTGGCGCCTGCCTTGTGGAACGCCCTCCCATCAGATGTCAAGGAAATAAACAACTATGTGATGCTTAGAAGACATCTGAAGGCAGCCCTGTTTAGGGTAGCTATTAATATTTGATGTTTTATCGTGTTTTTAATATTCTGTTGGGAGCCGCCCAGAGTGGCTGGGGAAACCCAGACAGATGGGCGGGTAATAAATAAATAAATAAATAAATAAATAAATAAATAAATAATTATTATTCTACAGTAAGGCCCAGACACACTTTACCAGGGGTTCCCAAGAGGCTGCCAGTATCCCTTTTGGCCTCCATGAAAGGTCTCACTGAATACCCCCTCAAAAATCCACGGTACATGAGAGACTGTTTGCTCTTCCCATTCAGTTCCTGTTTACACTGACTTGGCATCTCTTACACCAGGCATAGGCAAATGTGGCCCTCCAGATGTTTTGGGACTGCAACTCCCATCATCCCTGACCACTGGTCCTGTTAGCTAGGGATGATGGGAGTTGTAGTCCCAAAACATCTGGAGGGCCGAGTTTGCCTATGCCTGTCTTACATTGAAGACACACCCCTTCCAAGTCCCCACATTTTCTTTGAATCCAGGATTGGACATCCATGTTCTTCTTTTGAACAGAGGAGGGGTACAAAGAGCTTCTCCTCATTAGCAAGTGAAACAGTGGCTGAAAGCAGGGAAACCCAGCCAGATAGTCAGGGTATAAATAAATTATTGTTGTTGTTGTTGTTATTATTATTATTATTATTATTATTATTATTATTATTATTATTATTATTATTTGTTATAGCATGCACTCAGGACTGTCCCCCACAGTGCTTTCACAAAATTTTGCATCTATCCAGTGAGCTGCACACAAAGTTTACCAAACCCCTGGTCCGGGTGGAATTTGGTGGTGCGGAAGAATAAAGCCTACAGACCCTAGGTGTCATGTGTCAAACAGGAAAGGAGGCAGTGCAATACTTGCTGTGAAAGATTCTTGGTTTTGGATTTTTCTCCCTTAGAACCTTCAAGGTGCCAGGCCCGAGGAAGGAGCTGTTGAAGATAGAGAGGCAAAAGGCAACCGAGACAGTTGAGTGGACACTGAACGCTGGCTTTCTTTTATCAGAGCAGGGAATGAAGGGCTCTCGGCGATGCCTTAGCAAATGCAGGCGGCTGTTTTCTTGAAATTTATATTCATTGTGGCAGATTGCTATTAAAAGAGAGTGCTTTTTTTTGTTTCCATTGTGCTGCCTTTCCTTTAAAAAACTGTGTGTATTACAGAATCCCGACCCTGGGGCTGATATCTTGAGACAGGTGTGCTTTCTGTTTTTAAGAGTGTTCCAAATTTGCTTCTTCTTTTTGCTTACCCCGCAGTAAGGGGAGCACATTCTAGATAGGTCCAGAGTCTCTCTAATATGTTCAGGGCTGCCTCCAAAGACTTTTTGCAGTAAAATCCACTGGAAAGGGTGGGAGCATAGGAGCAAACTCCCCCCCCCAAAAAAAATTACTGGGTATTGCCATTCAAATGGTGTGCACGGGCTTTGTCATGTGATCAATTAAGTGGGGTGGGGCTTACCTGGACCCCCCCCCCCCAATATTTTATTCAAGTTGGCACCCCTGGGGGATAACCATTGCTTGGTGCAACATCATCTAACATCTCCAAAACACCATGATGAACGTCCAGTCCATAGCTGTGGTCATCTAACATCTCTGCAACAATATCTGGCCCTTTGCTCAATAAACAGGATATCTAGAAGTGATCTAAGAAGAAGAGATGAGTGAACGCTTGTTGGATTGACCTGGATTTTTTTCCTGGAATTTTTTTTTGGGGGGGATGAACACAGGGGGGAAAAAAACCCCAAACGCATCTGTGGTCTTAGAAAAATACTGACCCCTGCCATACCACCCAAACACATCCCTCTCTTCCCAGGCACGAACCCCACAATATGCCCATTGCACAGAACATGAGAATAGCTTGCTGGATCAGGAGAATGGCCCAACTATTATTTTTTAATCATAGAATCTTAGAGTTGGAAGGGACCCAAGGGTCATCTAGTCCAACCCCCTGCAATGCAGGTATCTCAGCTAGAGCATCGATGACAGATGCCCACCTAACCTCTGTTTATAAACCTCCAAGGAAGGAAAGTCCACCACCTCTGTTCAACTGCCGAACAGCTGTTAGAAAGTTTTTCCAAATGTTTAGTCAGAATCTCCTTTCTTGTAACATGAAGCCATTGGTTCGAGTCCTACCCTCCAGAGCAGGAGAAAACAAGCATGCTCCCTCCTCCATGTGACAGCCCTTAAGATATTGGAAGATGGCTATCATATCTCCTCTCAGTCTCCTCTTTCACAGGCTAAACATACCCAACTTCTCCAATTGATTCTCATAAGGCTTAGTTTCCAGACCCTTGACCATCTTGGTTGCCCTCCTCTGTGCATGTTCCAGCTTGTCACCATCCTTCTTAAATTGTGGTGCCCAGAATTGGACACAGTGTTTCAAGTGTGGTCTGACTAAGGCAGAATAGAGTAGTACTATTAGCCTACTTCCCTTGATCTGGACCCTAGACTTCTGTTGATGCAGCCTAGAATAGCATTAGCTTTTTTTGCTGTTGCATCACACTGTTGACTCATGTTGAGCTTGTGGTCCACCAAGACCCCTTGATCCTTTTCACATTTACTGCTAGTAAGCCAGGTGTCCCCACTCCTATATTTGTGCAGCTAGTTCTTCCTACATTTGTCCCTATAGAAATACATTTTGTTAGCTTGCGCTCAGTTCTCCAGTCTGTTGAGGTCACATTGAATCTGGATTCTGCCTTCATTAGCTACCCCTCCCAGTCTGTTGTCATCTGCAAATTTGATGAGCATCGCTTCAATTCCTTCATCCAAGTTATTTATAGAGACTTTGAACAACCAGGACAGGGCCCAGGGCAGAACCGTACTGTTGCAAACCATTGAAATGTCACAAACCATATAAATACCATGCTAATATGAACATAGGACTTGTGGTGAACTTTTGTGAACAGGTGAGGAGCTGGGGGCTGATGCTGGATCTGGGCCTACTTTTTGAAGGGCAGGTGGGGGAGTTTGCAAAGAACAGAAACCAAAAGGAACCCAGAAGAACAGGAATCCACAGCGCAGAGAACTTTCCCAGAAAGTATCCATTTCTTGGAAACAGGAACCTTGTGCAACTGTTTATTTCTAGTTGAAGGTTGAAAGAGAGGCACAACAGTTCTAATGCTGAAAGAGGAAGCAAAGAATCAGAGCTATCCTGTTTGTTTAGCTATTAGGATCTGCAATGGCTTCATCAAACATCATGCAGGCATTTGATTGCCTCAAAAGAGACAGGAAATATCCAAGTACCCGTAATGTACAACTTGAGCAACAGGAAGAAGAAAACCTGGATACAAGAACTTTCATACTGAAAGCAAAATTTCTACCAGTGTTGGAATTTGAGCTCCTTACACTATGTTGGGCCCTTAAAGAAAGCTAAGACTTCAGGCATGGTAGCACAGGTCCAAGAGCATTTTGCCATGCACGGCTTTCTAAATATTCTTCCCTGTTCGCATACTCTGCTGCTTTGAAAAACGGCCCTGTATATTGTTACTGCATCCCTTCCAACTCTGCAATTCTACAATTCTATGAAAATGCAGTAGGCAGTGTGATGATGGGTTGCAGTCTGAACTTTATGCATGGTTCATTTCTAAGGACCGTGACCTTAGAACAGCTGGCATATGTTCAATATAAAATATTCTCCTCATGAACTTTCTATGACCCTCATGAACTCTCTGTGACCTGGCTACAAGCTCCAATCTCATACATGACCTAGATGGAGCAGAGTGATCCTATAGTTGCAGAAAAGATTGGAGCACCAATTGGTGTATTTGCCAACAGAGCTGGTTTATTAACCTCCAGGAAGCAAGAACCATAACATTATAAAACCATAAACTACACAACAAATATCCAGTCCTGAATCAAATTATCTCTGTACAAAACTTGGCAAAACATAAAAAAGGCCCAGCAGGTGTCTCTCTATGTTCTTAAAGGTCTTTAGCAAGCCACAAAATACCAGCGTTGCAGGTCCCTGTCTGGTTTTACTGGGAACAGCAGACCCTCCCAGTGCCCCTATTTTCCAGGGACAGTCCCAGATTTACAGAAGCCGTTCCTGTTTCTGATTTGATCCCAGAATGTCCCGCTTTTCCTTAGGACATCCCTATTTTCATGGGACAAATTTGGGAGGGTATGAAGTTATGCGACTCCCGAGCCAAGGAGATAAGTAACTATACAACCTTTAGAAGACATCTGAAGGCAGCCCTGTGTAGGGAAGGTTTTTAATGTTTCATTATGTTTTTATATACGGTATGTCGAAAGCCACTCAGAGTGGCTGGGGCAAGGCAGTCAGATGAGTGGGATATCATCATCATCATCATCATCATCATTATCATTACAAAATAAAAAAAGGAAAAAATTCCTTCCAGTAGCACCTTAGAGACCAACTAAGTTTGTTTTTGGTATGAGCTTTCGTGTGCATGCACACTTCTTCAGATAAAGGTAAAGGGACCCCTGACCATTAGGTCTAGTCGTGACCGACTCTGGGGTTGCGGCGCTTATCTTGCATTATTGGCCAAGGGAGCCGGCGTACAGCTTCCAGGTCATGTGGCCAGCATGATAAAGCCGCTTCTGGCGAACCAGAGCAGCACATGGAAACGCCGTTTACCTTCCCGCCGGAGCGGTACCTATTTATCTACTTGCACTTTGATGTGCTTTCGAACTGCTAGGTTGGCAGGAGCAGGGACCGAGCAACGGGAGCTCACCCCGTCGCGGGGATTCGAACCGCCGACCTTCTGATCGGCAAGCCCTAGGCTCTGTGGTTTAACCCACAGCTCCACCCGCGTCCCCTTCTTCAGATACCATTATCATTATTATTATTTGAATAGGGTGTCCCTATCTTCATCGGAGAAATTGCTTAGGGTATGGAACAGTCTTCAAATATATAAAAGGATGTCATATAGAGGATGTCATCATCATTATCATTACAAAATAAAAAAAGGAAAAAATTCCTTCCAGTAGCACCTTAGAGACCAACTAAGTTTGTTTTTGGTATGAGCTTTCGTGTGCATGCACACTTCTTCAGATAAAGGTAAAGGGACCCCTGACCATTAGGTCTAGTCGTGACCGAATCTGGGGTTGGTTTATCAATGACTTGGATGATGGGCTTGAGGGCATCCTGATCAAGTTTGCAGATGACACCAAATTGGGAGGGGTGGCTAATACCCCAGAGGACAGGATCACACTTCAAAATGACCTTAACAGATTAGAGAACTGGGCCAAGGCAAACAGGATGAATTTTAACAGGGAGAAATGTAAAGTACTACACTTGGGCAAAAAAAATGAAAGGCACAAATACAGGATGGGTGATACCTGGCTTGAGAGCAGTACAAGTGAAAAGGATCTAGGAGTCTTGGTAGACCACAAACTTGACATGAGTCAACAGTGTGATGCAGCAGCTAAAAAAGCCAATGCAATTCTGGGCTGCATCAATAGGAGTATAGCATCTAGATCAAGGGAAGTAATAGTACCACTGTATTCCGCTCTGGTCAGACCTCACCTGGAATACTGTGTCCAGTTCTGGGCACCACAGTTCAAGAAGGATATTGACAAGCTGGAACGTGTCCAGAGGAGGGCAACCAAAATGGTCAAAGGCCTGGAAACGATGCCTTATGAGGAACGGCTTAGGGAGCTGGGTATGTTTAGCCTGGAGAAGAGAAGGTTAAGGGGTGATATGATAGCCATGTTCAAATATATAAAAGGATGTCATATAGAGGAGGGAGAAAGGTTGTTTTCTGCTGCTCCAGAGAAGCGGACACGGAGCAATGGATTCAAACTACAAGAAAGACGATTCCACCTAAACATTAGGAAGAATTTCTTGACAGTAAGAGCTGTTCGACAGTGGAATTTGCTGCCAAGGAGTGTGGTGGAATCTCCTTCTTTGGAGGTCTTTAAGCAGAGGCTTGACAGCCACCTGTCAGGAATGCTTTGATGGTGTTTCCTGCTTGGCAGGGGGTTGGACTGGATGGCCCTTGTGGTCTCTTCCAACTCTATGATTCTATGATTCTAGGGAGAAAGGTTGTTTTCTGCTGCTCCAGAGAAGCGGACACGGAGCAATGGATTCAAACTACAAGAAAGAAGATTCCACCTAAACATTAGGAAGAACTTCCTGACAGTAAGAGCTGTTCGACAGTGGAATTTGCTGCCAAGGAGTGTGGTGGAGTCTCCTTCTTTGGAGGTCTTTAAGCAGAGGCTTAACAGCCACCTGTCAGGAATGCTTTGATGGTGTTCCTGCTTGGCAGGGGGTTGGACTGGATGGCCCTTGGGGTCTCTTCCAACTCTATGATTCTATGATTCCAAAGTACTGATGCCGACCTAAAAGACTTCATTTGCTTTTCTTCAGGCACAAGAGTCCTTTCTTCCCATCTCTTCAGCCTTTGTATCCTTCCAGTGCATAAGTCCCCTCTCCTCCAACTCCCCTTCCCAGTCCAGGAAGGAGAATCCAGGCTTTTTTTGCACCAATAGCTAAGCTGATGCAGCTCCCATCCCTGCCTGGTCTGGATTTCCCCGGCAGGGCTGGGTTTCTGGGACTCAGATTACACCAGTTCCCGACAGACGGTGAAGGGGCCAGGGGCACAGCTGCATGGCAGGCCAAGCTAGTAAATAACCACCCCGGGAGTCTCTGCTTGACAGGCCACGCTCTGTGTCTTTGCAGGCAGCCCAAGCGCAGGTCATGCGGCAGTCGTGGCTCTTCTCCTTGCCGGCTTGGATATATCGCGCCTGGGTTTCTTCCTGCTTCTTTAGAAAGAATGCCTCCACGAAGCCCTGAGCAAGGCGGGGCGGCTGGCCCACCCAAAACCACACTGGCCTAACTGGAATCGGAGATAAGAAGAAGTTTGGGCCTGCAGCCAGACCTGGAGGATGCACCCAGCTGAGTCACTGAGCATGCCTTTGAATACTCAAGAGAAACAGAAAATGAAGCACATCATGGAAACAGTGGCGGATCTGCATTTTTAAGGTCCTGAAGCCTGAACTGTCAATAACCCTCCAAGTGTCCCAGAATCAGTCCTGGATTTACGTACAAGCTATAGCTTAGGGCCCCACTCTCTTGGGGACACAGGTGGCGCTGTGGGTTAAACCGCAGAGCCTAGGGCTTGCCGATCAGAAGGTCAGCAGTTCGAATCCCCGCGGTGGGGTGAGCTCCCGTTGCTCGGTCCCTGCTCCTGCCAACCTAGCAGGGGCGGAGCAATGGGGGGTGACACTCGGCGCCACCCCCCGCGAGTCCCAAGCCGAGCCCCACCGCCTGGCACCCCGTCCGTGCGGAGGTTGCTCGTAAGGTTGCCACTCACGCCCGGCAGCCCGGACGGACTGCGTATGTGCGGAATGTCACACATGCACAGTCCGTCCAGGCTCCCGGGCGCGAGCAGCACCCCGTCCGTGCGAAATAAATATTCCTGCATTGCAGGGGGCTGGACTAGATGACCCTTGGGTCCCATGCAGCTGTACCGCGGGTGCAGAATGCCGCGGCGAGGCTCCTTACGGGGTCCTTGCCGCGGGACCACATTCATCCAGTGCTTTACCAGCTTCACTGGCTCCCGGTGGAGTACAGGATCAGGTTCAAGGTGCTGGTTTTGACCTTTAAAGCCTTATGCGGCCTAGGACCCTCGTACCTACAGGACTGCCTCTCCCATTATGCCCCGCAAAGGACCTTAAGGTCTACTAATAATAACCTTCTGGAGATCCCGAGCCACAAGGCTGCCAGACTGGTGTCAACCAGGGCCAGGGCTTTTTCAGTTCTGGCCCCAACCTGGTGGAACACTCTGTCGCAAGAGACTAGGGCCCTGCGGGATTTGACATTGTTCCGCAGGGCCTGCAAGACAGAGTTGTTCCACCTGGCCTTCGGGTCGGACACTTAAAGTCTGATGGTTTCCTCCCCTTGGTTTGGTAATGGGTGCAAATGAATCGGCATTTTAAACTGGTTTTTAACTTGTATTTTAACTAATTGGTTTTTATTCTATTGTGATTTTTGCTGTTGTTAGCCGCCCTGAGCCCGGTTTCGGCTGGGGAGGGCAGGGTACAAATAAAAATTTATTATTATTATTACCATTCTGTAATTCTAAGCAACCTAGCTCGTCTGTTCTGCCGGCATTTTGAAGTGGTGCCGTCCGCTGATTTTGCCAAGTCTGTGAAGAAATGTCCTCCACCCTCGCTCATTACGGGCGTTGTTAACCCACATTGACTCTTTGACCCGGGTGACTGAGACTGGGCTCTGTTATTTTGCAATTGAGGGCATTACCCTTCTCAAGTTTAAGCAACACTTTCTCCAAATACTGCAATGACAAAATCACAAAATCAATGAGCTCTGGAGCTGGGGCTGGCTGTTGCAGCCCGAAATCAAGGTTGCTATTTGGTTCGCCTCCCGTGCCCCAGCCCTGCCACCTTTTCGAAAGCACCATAGCTCATCGGTAGAGCATCAGCTTTGCGTACAGGAGGCCCCAGGTTTAATCTTTGATAGGGATGGCAATCTTCCTGGTCTGAAACTCTGGAGACCTTGCTGCCAGACAAAACTGAGAAAGGTGCACCACTGAGATAGGTGGACTTATAAGGTGTCCCTGTGTTTTTAAACTGTAACGTGCTCTGGCAAGAAAATGAGTTCCAGCCAGGGTGGAATTAAAAAACACTGCATGTACATTTCCAAAAGAGAAGATAAAAAACAAATAAAATAAAACCTGCAAACAGCAACAGTGTTTTGTGTTGTGTAGGCTCCTATGATGTAAGTAATGGGCCCCGCCTGCTAGCCTGCTCCCTAAAATATCACTGGTTTTCTCCTTTCTATATATAGGGTGCCTACATTCTGCATGGACTGGTTGCATGGCAACATGCGCAAATGGCTTTTGGTCCATAAATTACCATATAGCGTATATTCAACACAAAAAACAGCGACAATTTGTTGTTGACAAAGGGCAGCTGGACATATAAAGGGTCCCATTACCTTCAGTAGCTTAGGGACTCATCAAACCTAAATCTGGCCTTGTTTGTATGGTTGGAGAAATGCAACACAAAATTCAGAGAAAACTGTGAATTTTGAAAGATGGCTGTGTTTTTCTCCGCACGTTTGTTTCAGGAAGTGCCAGTTAGGTTGGTTCTCCTTTAAAACCAAATTTAATTTCTTCTCCCTCCCTCCCATAGAAGCCAACTCCTAGGGACTGAGTTCCCTTTGCCCCTCCCCCCAATAAAATATTTTAGGGGCCCACCTCCAAGTTGATGTGCATTGCCATTCAAATGGGGTGTGTATGTGCTGCGTATTGTGATCGATTCTGTTACCTGCCTCCCCCATAAATATATATTCAGGCTGGCCCCCCTGCTACCTCCTTCCTTCTCATTTTCTCTTTCCTTATCCTAATTCAGGCTTCCTCAACCTCGGCCCTCCAGATGTTTTTGGACTACAACTCCCATGATCCCTAGCTACCAGGACCAATGGTCAAGGATGATGGGAATTGTAGTCTCAAAACATCTGGAGGGCCAAGGGCTGCTCAGCCTTCCTCATTGGACTGTTTTGGGGCCACTCTCCCCCTTTTAGGCTTTCCCCCCCTAATTATATTTTGGACTTCCGCACAGCCATGCCTGCTAACACCTCCTTTTCATGGCTCTAAGGTGGCATTTGGGTTAGATAACCAACAGCACTCAGCCCTGAAAACTGGAAACAGAGGAGACAGATCTCTTGAATTTGCTTTTATTGCAAGGGAACAAGCTCATATTCTCATTGTAAATGTTGCAAAAGCTCCTTCATTTTGAGCCAGATTCTCTGGTGAATAAACAGAAGGGATCTCCAGCTGGGGGGGGGGGGGGTGATGCAAGATCCAGTAGCTCCCAAAGTTGAGGGAACATCTCCCATTTTTCAAAGGATCCCAGGTCAGCAGGCAGCAATTAGTCTTCTATCCCATTGGGCTTAAAAGCAAACAACAATAATTATTTCACAATTTCATTGCCAAGTCGCAATGTTTGAGACACGGAAAAGCAAAGGAAGCAATGTTGGCCCATCAGAAACATACCGAAACCCCACTGGGTAACGCTGTCAATCTCAGTTTCTCACTTTCAGCATTTTAAGTTCAGTTCTTGCCATCGGTATGCAAATTTCGCTTTTAAAAAGTTCATCGTGACCCTTCGCAAGCCTTGTGACATTAACTGGGCCACCAATTGTGCAATTAAAAGAAGCAGGTCGTCGGCTTTTGTCAAGAAATGAATCAAAACAGGAATTGATGAAACTTGTTATTAATTCTAACTAATGTTATTCTTTTTTCTTTTTTTTTTACTATAATAGGACGTTATAAGATAAAGTGATGATATGTTGTTACAGCTGGAAACAAAATTTCTTTATATTTTCGCTTGTATAAAATGATTAAAAACTTTAACTTCGCTTCAAAATGCGAGTTTTTGTCTTTTTTTTTAGTGTATTTCAAAAAATCTCAATTTACCAAGCTAATCATCAACCAATCATAAAAATAATTGCAGATTTGGATTCCTCATGTGCAATAACATATTTTTAGAACCCCTCATTGAGCAAATTCGCAACAGAAAATTTTCCGTCCTTAAATGACACGCCCTAATATATAGTGCAATATGCCTTTCATACTCTGAGCAGTTAACAAGTTACGTACTTGATACACTGTGTGTAACTAATGGGATATGCAAATAGTACTCATTGGCCCATTAAACTGAAATTGCATGTACTTCGTAAGCTGTCCAAGTTATACTTAGCACAACCAGTGCCTGTTCAATTAACACATTACATAATTAAGATAATTATAAATCTAGCAAGCTGCATAATCAGTAATCCCCTTTAAGAACAACAGTGAAAGTGTACACGCTTCTACATTATTTTTTTGTCTTTTGGATTTGGGAAGAAATAGAATGATTGTTACAAGTCAAAGGAAGGAAGGAAGGAAGGAAGGAAGGAAGGGAGTTTTTGTATGGATCAAGATTTCTGGTAATGGAGAAGAATTTAAATGGAAAAATTGAATGGATTTTAACAGAGGATAAATGCTAAATTAGAGGATGCTAAACTTGAATCCGATGTAAAAATTATAAAGGTTAATATTGAATATTAATAAGAAATATTAATACTGAAAGGTAATGTAAAAAACTTGGAGACAAGAATAAAGAACTTGTCATTGTTTTATGTATTTATTTATATAGCAGGGTTCCCAGCTCCCCTTCACACTAAATAAAAACAACACACCAATTCCTTAAAAGAGTTAACTGGGAGATAGGGATAATAAGTGTAAACAATATAGGATTCCCATCGTAGGTATAAAAGAAAAAGTAGAAGGTTACTTTTAATCTTCTTACGACCTTTGGGATTTACTTTCCTTTTTAAAATTAGAATCCCAAGATCCACTGAGCAGAGATCAGTGAGGGGCCTTGTAATAACTCTCGGCATCCTTAACAAATAATAATAATAATAATAATAATAATAATAATAATAATAATAATAATAATAATAAAGCAAAACCATCCCCTCAAAAATCGAATGGCAGACCAAATTGTCAGAATACCTACAGTTAGCAAGGATAACCGGGTTAGTGAGAGGAATATCTCCATACAAGATGTTAATAAAGAATGGATAGTAATCAAAGGATATCTCAAAGGTCACTGTGATAACAAAAGCTTTATGGCAGATATTGAATGACTCTTGTAACATAAGGTAATATCAGAGGAAAGCAGAATCAAAAAGGAGAAAAATATTTTCAGGAAACTGTGTAAAAAAATTAATCTCAAAATAGTACAACGGGTATAGTCGGAGGGTTCTTTTTTTCCTTGTAAATAAAATCATATTCTATCTCTTTTCCTATTTCTTTTCTCTTTTCTTCTTCTTCTATATTCTTTTGTATATTTATAATTTGTAATGTCTGAAATGCAATGTTTGATGTTGTATGTATTTTAAGATTTCTGTATAATAAAGGTTGATTTAAAAAAAATTAAAAAGGAAAAGGAAAAGAAACTTCCCTAAACAGGGCTGCCTTCAGATGTCTTCTAAAAGTCAGATAGTTGTTTATTTCCTTGACATCTGATGGGAGGGCGCCACCATCGAGAAGGCCCTCTGCCTGGTGCCGTGCCGTGCTGGGAAAAGCGAGTGCGCATGTGTATGGGCACGCGCTCCCCCGCCCTCCGGCCCGCCACGCGGTGAGTCTGGGGACCCCTGTTGTACAGGGTTTCATTTAAGCTCTGATCTGGGCTTCTGAAATTCATAGTGTTGGGGGGAGGGGGAACCAAATGTGTTTCCTAGGGAGCGAGCTCCATTAAATTTGATGGAAATGATGGACTCTTGCTTAGCATGGCAGCTTGAAGCCCCTAAAATCAGGGGCTTCTTACAGGGGCAAAACTAGGCTTTATTTCACCCGGGACAAAGACCCAGTTTGGCAACCCACAGAGACATTTGCATACACACACAGACACAAGCTGAGAGCCTCAATGGCCCCCCTTGGAGGCTTCACCTGGGGCAAAACAACAACACCAGCCCAGCTGAACCCCCTCCCCAGCTGCTGGGGAGGGAAGATGCTGTAGCAGCCGCAAGACACATACACTTAGCTCAGTGAAGTTGAGTTTATTTCAATAACATAAGAAAACAACCAAGCCTACAGACTGCAGCTCTATGCACTAACAACCTCTTCACTAATCTGATGATGACTCATCTGAAGGTTCAGGGTGGGTCTTCTGCCCTTTTAAACCTCGCGAGAACACCATCCTCTTCCGCCTCCTCTGCGACGACAATTTCCCTTTCTCTTGCACCCCACCCTTCTTGCGTTCGTCCCAAGTTAAAGGTAAAGGCTCTGACAGACTGCTGTCAGAGAAACTTGGCCTCCCCACGGACTGAGCACTTCCCTCTATCTTATCTCTGTCTGTTTCCCTGACACCCTGCTCTCCCGGCTCTTGGCTGCCCTCCCAGTCAGCCAGCTGGTGGGTTCTCGGTGGTAACCTGACAGATGCTTATCCCTGGCAACTTGTACAACCTCTCCCTTGGCGAGCTGAAGTTACCTTTTGCAACATTTTCTCAGGATTCCGCATTTTCCGAACTGAACCATGGGAGAGGGACACTTGAAGACTTTGCAGACACCGTTGGCTTCATAGCATTGCCGTCTGCTATGTGGTTTGAAAAAGGCAAATCCTGTGGAAAGTGGGGAGATAGAGAGAGATCACTGTCCACTGCAGAGAGCAAAGTAAATTAGGAAGAGGAAGAAAAAGGAGGCACAAATTCTCAGGCTTTATGAGAGGAGTGGAGAACCCCAGAACCGTCTGGATCCTGATGCATTCCAACTTCCTGCAGAGTCACTGCTGTTCAGTTTCCAGTCTTTCCCAACCTTGTGCCCCCAGAAGTTGTTGGACTACAATTCCCATCGTCCCTGACCACTGGACCTAGCTGTCTAGGAAACCTTGGAGGTTTTTAAGCAGAGGTTGGATGCTTTCGCTGAGATTCCTGCATTTCATCCCCCCCCCAATAATTTTCATTCATTTTATAAGAAATACAGTTACAAGTACTACAAACAACAATACTATTATACAAAAATCCACAACAGCAACAACAGAAAAAAGACAAAAAACAACAACAAACAAATACCACATAGATAATTCTTACTTTCACTTCATTTCTATAACATAGGTTATAGAAATATAGGTTGACTTCCCTCGAACACTTCCATCTGAATTTCATTGGAATACATCTTTAGCAGTTTATTCCACATTGTCTAATGACCTTTTATTGATTTAATTACTCATTGTCAATTATTCTTTTACTTTATTCTATATTTGCAATCTTGTTTTCGAATTCATATTTCAACACTTACAACCTATACTGGCTTTTCTAAGGGAAATAATCAACTATATGTTACAATATTTCTTTAAATAATCTTTAATTTTTTTCCAATCTTCTTCAAACGTCTCCTCCTTCAGGTCCCGCAGCCTCCCAGTCATTTCGGCGAGTTCCATAAAGTCCATCATCTTCATTTGCCATTCATAGAATCATAGAATCCTAGAGTTGGAAGAGACCACAGGGGCCATCCAGTCCAACACTCTGCCAAGCAGGAAACACCATCAAAGCATTCCTGACAGGTGGCTGTCAAGCCTCTGCTTAAAGACCTCCAGAGAAGGAGACTCCACCACACTCCTTGGCAGCAAATCCCACTGTCAAACAGCTCTTACTGTCAGGAAGTTCTTTCTAATGTTTAGGTGGAATCTTCTTTCTTGTAGTTTGAATCCATTGCTCCGTGTCCGCTTCTCTGGAGTAGCAGAAAACACCCTTTCTCCCTCCTCTATATGACATCCTTTTATATATTTGAACATGGCTATCATATCACCCCTTAACTTTCTCTTCTCCAGGCTAAACATACCCAGCTCCCTAAGCCGTACCATATAAGGCATCGTTTCCAGGCCTTTGACCATTTTGGTTGCCCTCCTCTGGACACGTTCCAGCTTGTCAGTATCCTTCTTGAACTGTGGTGCCCAGAACTGGACACAGTATTCCAGGTGAGGTCTGACCAGAGCGGAATACAGTGGTACTATTACTTCCCTTGATCTAGATGCTATACTCCTATTGATGCAGCCCAGAGTTGCATTGGCTTTTTTAGCTGCTGCATCACACTGTTGACTCATGTCAAGTTTGTGGTCTACCAAGACTCCTAGATCCTTTTCACTTGTACTGCTCTCAAGCCAGGTGTCACCCATCCTGTATTTGTGCCTTTCATTTTTTTTTGCCCAAGTGCAGTACTTTACATTTCTCCCTGTTAAAATTCATCTTGTTTGCTTTGGCCCAATTCTCTAATCTGTTAAGGTCATTTTGAAGCGTGATCCTGTCCTCTGGGGTATTAGCCAACCCTCCCAATTTGGTGTCATCTGCAAACTTGATCAGGATGCCCTCAAGCCCATCATCCAAGTCATTGATAAAGATGTTGAACGAGATTCCTGCATTTCAAGGGGGTTGGACTAGATGACCCTTGGGTCCCTTCCAACTCTACCTTCTACGGTAGAGAAGCTAGAGAGAAATGCTTCTTTCCTTTGCGAGGAAATAGAACATCTCAATACCTTTCTCCCTTCTACTCGGCTATTGGCTGAGCAGCCTCTGTCTCCCTTCTTTACCTCTCCATCCCTTACCTGAGGAAGCCAGGAGCAGCACAGACAAAACAGCCCAGCACAGGTGAAGGATCTTCATGGCTCAGTTGGGGTGGACTGATGCAGCGAAGCTGAATGCAGCGTTACAAGCCAGACGGGGTGCCCAACTTTATTGGAGGAGGGCTGGGCTGCCTGTATTTGTAGGCTCATTGGGAAGTCGTTTCCTCCTCCTGCCTTGGAAAGTCCAGTGTGGCATCACCATGACCTGAAAGAAGGTGGGGCCGCTGTCCAAGCCACAAGCACACTGGCGTAACCAGGCAGAGATGCCGGGATAAGTGGTTTCGCCCTGTTGCAAGACCTGGAGGATGCAAAACCCAGATCAATCACTGAAGGTGAATCTCCCTCTGAATACCAGAGAGAGGGGAGAAAGAGGGAAGAGAGAGAATGATGGAGTTCCTGGAAAATAAGGGTATCTGTGATTACTAACCCATAATTACTGCTGTTTTTGCTATTGCATGCAAATCAATCTGTGTGTGCTAAGAGATTCCAACGTTTACCCAGGGTTCAGCTTCCCTGGAATGAAGACCGACAGAGACTGTGGTGTCATTAGGTTCTATGGTTTTATTTTCACATATGTGCAACATGATGTGAGCATACGATGGAGGGGCTTTGGGTTTCAGCACACAGCAAGACCAGTCTCTGTGTCTTCAGCTTCCAGAATCAGCCAGATCTCTCTCTCTCTCTGACAAACAGAGCTCCCCCCCACATGGTTCTTCCTCTTATAATCATCATCATCATCATTTTTTACTTGTATGCCGCATTTCCACAGTTAAAAACAATGCTCAAGGCGGCGTACAACATGACAAGATTTACATAATTACAAAAGAAATAAATAAACCACATCAAAAAAATACACAACGCAATGGAATTTCCCCCCCACATAAATCAAAATCTAAAACTAAAAATACAGCATTAACATCACAGTTTAAAATGACATAGGTAAAAAATAACAGCAATTTAAACCTGAAGAGCGTCTCCACCCCCACCGTTCAGCACTGAGATCCAGCGCCGAGGGCCTTCTGGCGGTTCCCTCACTGCGAGAAGCAAAGCTACAGGGAACCAGGCAGAGGGCCTTCTCGGTAGTGGTGCCTGCCCTGTGGAACACCCTTCCATCAGAGGTCAAAGCGATAAACAACTACATGACCTTTAGAAAATACCTGAAGGCAGCCCTGTTTAGGGAAGTTTTTAATCTGTGATATTTTGATGTATTTTAATGTTTGTTGGAAGCCGCCCAGAGTGGCTGGGGGGACCCGGCCAGATGGGCGGGGTACAAATATAAAATTATTATTATTATTGTTGTTGTTGTTGTTGTTGTTATTATTATTATTAAACAAACAAACAAAAAAACCCAAAACAAAACAGCAGCAGTCCTTTATAGAGCCCATCAGGCCCTGTCCTAGGCCAGGAGGTGAGCGGCAGGACTGGGGCCCACAGGTGCTGAGCAGGGGAGTCCTTAGAATAGCATTGCTTCCAGCCAGGTGATTTGGGGAAGGCCCTCCCCTTTGTCTCTATGGCAACAGGGGAACCTCTTCGGACATGAAAACGATAGTACTTAATTGGCCAGCTATCTGACCATTTCAGTGACCCCTTCTTATAGCAGGCCTAGACAAACTCGGCCCTTCAGATGTTTTGGGACTACAGTTCCCATCATCCCTGACCACTGGTCCTGTTAGCTAGGGATGATGGGAGTTGTAGTCCCAAAACATCTGGAGGGCGGAGTTTGCCTATGCCTGTCTTATAGACTGTAAACCTCTCTGGGCCCAGGACCACAGGGTTGGAAAGGACCATCCAGACTCATCCCCACCCAAACTATAGCACCACCATTACCACCACCCACCATTAATTTATTGATTCGCTTCTATACAATCATCTCAAAGTGATCTACAAGGAAAAAAAAACAAAACAGTAATTACCCACCCAGATACATATACATAAACCAAAATGAAAACTGTACTGTACAGCTACTCATGGAAAAGACTGGTTTTTCCAGCTGGAAAAGCCTGTTGGAACAACAACAAAAAAGTATTTGATTGTTTCCAGAAAGTGCCATATCCTAAGAGGAATGCTATTCCACAGAACAGAGCCAGCCACACTAAAAGCCTGCTCTGAGTTACCACAGAGCTGGCTTCTGATATCTTTGGAATTTGCAGGAGAAGCTCTCCTGTGGGCTGCAGCAATCTAGTGTCTAAAGGATAAGCCTGTCTCTGAAATAACCTCATTATGCTGCAATAAGATTTGTGAATTTTTAAGGTGCTCCTTGTTCATCCTTAACACAGGAAATAAAATCAGACCACAGAGCTCTCCTTTATTATTATTATTATTATTATTATTATTATTATTATTATTAGTTTACGGAAATGCATCCACCAAAGGGAAAACTTTTCCTTCCTTCCTTCCTCCAATTCTTCTTCTTCTTCTGAAAGTGAGCATATGATGCCACCAAGTGGAAGGAAGGCAAAACTACAAAATACTACTACGGCAATTTGAATTGAGACCATGCCCTCCTCTGAAAAGCTCAAGGCAGCATCCCCATGCCCCCACTTCATAGAATTATAGACTTGGAAGGGGCCCTGAGGATCATCTAGTCCAACCCCCTGCAAAGCAGGAATATGCATCTGTCCCAAACGGGGCTCGAACCTGCAACCTTGGCATTATCAGCACCATGCTCTACCCAGCTGAGGCTGTCCAGGCTGTCATCCTCACAACAACCTTATGAGACAGGCCACTTATCTATTGCATTTGCAAGCCTACCTTTTCCCCATTTTGCTCCAGGCGGTGCGTGTGGTTTAGCCCCAGTTGCTAGACTCACAACAGCCCAGTAAAGTAGGTTAGGTTGAGAGATGGTGACTGGCCCAAGGTCACCTCAGCAAAAAGGAGAGATGGTCCCATCTCTGTCCAAAGCACTCTGCACATGGCAAGGGACTCGGGAGAGGGGAGTGTGTTAACAATATTCTGCAGATAATGGTTGCTGAAGAAGTCAAGGCAGCTTTTGCAGACCCCTGTATGTTCTCATACGCAGAGACGTTGGTAGACTTGGGCATTTTCAAAGGAGAGACCCCTGATACAGTTGAATCTGATTTAGTGACTCACGAAAGGAGCGGATCTCAATTTCATAACTAAAGTAAATACTATAACGTTGTTGTGTGGAGGTTCTTTTGTTCTCTGCTCCAGCTACCCAGAACCCTCCATTTCATTCCTCCTTGTGGGGATAGCAGAATCCATCGGTTTATCGTTCTTCCATCTGTAAATTCCATTCTCAAATCAATTTAAAAACACTTTTTATTTTGAAAAATGTAGCATTTTAGTCTGAATTGCAGCCAATCGGAAGCCGCACTTTGGTTTTCAAACGTTTCGGAAGTCGAACGGACTTCGGGAACGGATTCCGTGGTACGACTGTATCTGACTTTTAGAAGACATCTGAAGGCAACCTTGTCTAGGGAAATTTTTAATGTTTGATGTTTTATCGTGTTTTTAATATTCTGTTGGGAGCCACCCAGAGTGGCTGGGGAAACCCAGCCAGATGGGCGGAGTATAAATAATAAATGATGATGATGATGATGATGATGATGGATGTGAGCTGTCTCCTTGGTTTCTGGGCAACAAAGTTAACTACTCTCTAGTTGTGTCCCTGTTTATTCTTACAGCGTTGAGCCATAGACGGAAGGGCTTTTCTGCCACCCTGACAGAGAATGAATTTGCTGCTATTGTGTAGTTGGAGGGGTTGAGCAGCTGGATCCCTAGCAGATGGCTCTGCAGTCAGCAACAACTCGCAGCCATCCAGAAGGTCCTCCTAATGTTTAGTGGAAATCTACACTCTTTGCCTTCTGTGCATAGCTCAGTCGGTAGAGCATGAAACTCTTAATCTCAGGGTCATGGGTTTGAGCCCCACGTTGGCCCAAAGATGGCTGCGTTGCAGGGGGTTGGACTAGATGACCCTTGTGCTCTCTCCCAACTCTACAATTCCATGATTGATAGCAAACTGGGGCAGGGGGAAGAAGCCCTCTCATGCCTCTCTGCTGCTTCGAAGCCTGTGCTAAGTACCATTGGGAAATCTGCCCTCCAGCGCTTATTTTCCATTTCACCTCCAGCTGCTTACACAGAAGCTGGCACCAGGTGCGCCCCCTGGCAATATTGCCATGCATACCCCTGCCCACTTGGGTCCTTTGCTTGTGCATTGTGGAAGCGTCTTCTTCCCAGGCACCTATCGCTCGGTCAGTCCATCATGTCAGTCCCTGGGAGAGCAAACCAACCGAGGAAGGAAGCAGCGGCAAGGCGGAGCCAGGAGAAGAAGGAGAGGCCGATGCCAGCTGGATGAGGCCGCAGCAGCAACACCAAGGCGCATGAGGAGAGAAACAGCCATTGATCGTGGCTGCCTTGCACCCACCCACAGCCTCACTGAGGTTGGAAGGCAGGGGAGGCACCCTCTGTTTTGCCGCAAGAAGCTGCCTTGGACCAGCCCTGTCTCCCAGTTCAATTTCTGAGCTGTGCTCAAAATGTTTGAAGACTGTTATTTATTTTCCTGTGCAACAGCAGTCTCCCTCTCCCTTCTTTCTCTCCATCCCTCCTTACCTGAGGCAGCCGGCAGCAGCAAACACAGGGCAGCCACACAGGGGAAGGATCTTCATGGCTGCGTTAGGATGGGTTGAAGCAGCGAGGGAGATTATTGTACTTTGAGGAATCATAGAATCCTAGAGTTGGAAGAGACCACAAGGGCCATCCAGTCCAACCCCCTGCCAAGCAGGAAACACCATCAAAGCATTCCTGACAGGTGGCTGTCAAGCCTCTGCTTAAAGACCTCCAAAGAAGGAGACTCCACCACACTCCTTGGCAGCAAATTCCACTGTCCAACAGCTCTTACTGTCAGGAAGTTCTTCCTAATGTTTAGGTGGAATCTTCTTTCTTGTAGTTTGAATCCATTGCTCCGTGTCTGCTTCTCTGGAGCAGCAGAAAACAACCTTTCTCCCTCCTCTATATGACATCCTTTTATATATTTGAACATGGCTATCATACCACCCCTTAACCTTCTCTAGTGATCTGGCATGGTCAGCTCTTCCGTCTCGGGTTATTCCTTCCTGACTCTGGTTACTGTGTTTTATTGCTTTCAATATCCTTTGTGAAAAGGCCCTTGATGTGTTGATGAAACTGGTCAGCAAAGGCTTTGATGTAGAGTAGCTCTGGTTGAGCCTGTGTTAGTCCAATAGGACACGGGTCTATAAAATACCTAGTTTCTTAGCATGCCAGTCGGGAGCTCTGCATAGACTGTGGCCACAGTGCCCAGATTTTTAATAGAGATTTCCTAATAATGTGGTTATTGAACCCTTTATGTATCTTAATTTTATCTTCTGTCAGGTAGGCATGCCAGCCTGCTCTGTTATCAAATCCTTCCAAATCGAGTAACTCACGATTCTCTAGAGTAATCCACTTTTTTATCCATGCAAACCCTGCCGCATCGTGGTATATTTCTAAATCTGGCAGAGCCAGACCTCCCCTGCTCCTACTGTCTATTAATAATTTGTATTTTATTCTCGCCGGTTTATGTTTCCACACAAATTTAAGTATATCTTTTTCCATTGTTTAAAAATAGTTTTAGTTGATCCTAAAATCGGTATCATCTGAAACAGGAACATCATTTTTGGTAGGATGCTCATCCTTACAGTTGCTATTCTGCCTAGGAAGGATAGATTCAGCCTCTCCCAGATATCTAAATTCTTTTTAATTTCCTTCCAAGTCTTGGTATAATTATCCTGAAGCAGATTATTCGTATTATTAGTTATCCATATACCAAGGTATTTCAATTTATTTACTACTTTCAGTCCTGTCTCTTTTTGCAATTGTTCCACTTCTTCCTTTGTCATATTCTTAGTTAGCATATTAGTCTTATTCATGTTTAAACTGAATCCTGCCAGCTCGCCATAATCTTTTATTACTTTTAGAGTTTGCTTAACACTTTCCCTTGGATCTTCTAACATAATTACTACATCATCTGCAAAGGCTTTAACTTTGTGAACATCCTTCCCAATTCTGATACCTTGGATTTTATCATCATTTCTCACATTTTCCAGCAATAACTCCAGACTTAGGATAAATAACAACGGCGACAGTGGGCATCCCCGTCTGGTACCTCTCTGGATACTTATTTCTCCCGTAATTTCACTGTTAATAATCAATTTTGCTTTTTGATTTTGATATATTGCCTCAATTGAATTGCCCAATTTGTCTCCAAAGTCCAATAACTCTATTATTTTCCTGAGGAACTGCCATGAAACTTTATCAAAAGCTTTTTCGGCGTCCAGGAATAGGCAGGCCGCTTTTCTATTACTTTTGACACTTAAATATTCCATGATATCAATAACATTCCTTACATTATTGCCCATATATCTGTCCGATTGGGGGATTTCCCACCCGCATCGCTCACAGGCCGACCAATCAGGCCAACCTGGGGTCCTGTCTTGCTTCCTTTAAGCAATAAGCGGGCGGGAAACCCTCCTTCTTCACCCCGCTCCCCAGCTGTTTAGGTTCACCCACCATCCCGCCCTTAAGTCTAGCTTTGACCTTGCTATGGACTTCGGTTGGTTGCCTTTGTTGGCCAGGGGCCTGGTAGTTCTTTTTCCCACTTGGACTAGCCAATTGTGTTTTTCCACCTACCTCGTAGCAATCTGTCACAACTCCTGGTTTGGCGGTTAGGCATTGGAAGAAATCTCCATAGAGGTGAGGAGGGGAGGTAGCGCCATCACCTGCCCCTTATGTTGAAGGGGATTCCGGTAAAGGATTCCGGGGGTGTGGCCATGTCCGAAGCCTAGGGAGGTTAGGGCCCAAGGCACGCCCCTAACGGTGATCACAGGGGGAGTTCCAGTCGATGTACAGCACTGGTGCTCCTTACTGGTGGTTAACCCTTCCCGGACTTCCAACACACGGGTTGGGGGCGGATATAGTCTGTTAGGGTCCAATGCCTAAGCCAATACCGCTCACCATCCATAACCCATAAAGTTGTGGCCTTCATGCCCATTAAAATTATACAATGTGTCAGTGTCATTATTCTCAACAGGGAGGGGAGGGAAATTGCCATGCAACCCCAGAGTCATCCACGACTGGACCTAATGGTCAAGGGTCCCTTTACCTTTACCTCATTATCTAGGCTTCTTTTCTAAACACATTTTGTGCGTCTGCACAACCATGCATGCAGGCACATCCTTCCCATGAGTATAAGGTACCATCCTGGCTTCATAAGCAATGACACTAAATCCCGAAAATCAGAAACAGATGGAATGGGGATTTTTAATTTGCTTTTATTCCAAGAGACAAACTCATATACCGGTAATCACAGAAATGTTAGAAGGACTTATTTTGATGTGCTTGAAGAAGAAGGAGACTCGTGCTGGGCATGAAAAAGGATCCAACGACTCTCATAGTGAGGGGACACCTCTGATTTTTCAAGGGATCCTGGGTAATCAAGCAGCAATCAATTCTTGAGTTTGCTTAAAAAAACAAGCAAAAATTATAAGAGTTACTTCTGTTTCAGCAGCACTCAGAAAACTATGAAATAATAGTAGAGGAAATTAATTAGCCAAAACAATAAGAATAATCATTGAAGGGGGGAAAGGGGGTGGGAAACATTGGAGACAAGAATAAATGTCCTGTCATGGTTTTAAAACTTTATTTAGGATCTAGCTCAGCTTGGCACTGAACAACAGCAACAAATGAAAAATCACTTAGTGGAAAAGGGAAGATATGGACAATACAAGCAGGTAAAATATAGATCTAAAAGAAAAGGAAGAAGGAAGAATTTAGGTGATTCTTCAGAACATTTATTTCTCAAAATGAACTCAAGCCAGAATGTTTCACATTCTTGGAATTAAGTCTATTAAACTCAGTGAGAAGCGGGTGGCGCTGTGGGTTAAACCACAGAGCCTAGGGCTTGCCGATCAGAAGGTCGGCGGTTCGAATCCCCACAACGGGGTGAGCTCCCATTGCTTGGTCCCTGCTCCTGCCAACCTAGCAGTTCGAAAGCACGTCAAAAGTGCAAGTAGATAAATAGGAACCCCTCTGGTGGGAAGGTAAATGGTGTTTCTGTGAGCTGCTCTGGTTTGCCAGAAGCGGCTTTGTCATGCTGGCCACATGACCTGGAAGCTGTACGCCGGCTCTCGGCCAATAAAGCGAGATGAGCGCCGCAACCCCAGAGTCGGACACGACAGGACCAAATGGTCAGGGGTCCCTTTACCTAAGTTATTAACTTATAAAGACCAGGGAGGGCAGAAGGAGGTCGACATGAATACTCATACATCCAGGATTCAGAGCAGGCTTCCTCAACCTCGGCCCTCCAGATGTTTTTGGCCTACAACTCCCATGATCCCCAGCTAGCAAGACCAGTGGTCAGGGATGATGGGAATTGTAGTCTCAAAACATCTGGAGGGCCGAGGTTGAGGAGCCTGATTCAGAGAAATGGAAAGCAGAAATGTGTTTCCTTGGGAGTATGTAAGCCCCATTTTGTTTCATGGAGATGAATCATTACTAAAGGATGAATTATTGTTAAAGGAGGGCAGCCTGAAGTCAATGTGCCAGTGTGGTGTAGTGGTTAAGAGCGGTAGACTCGTAATCTGGTGAACCGGGTTCACGTCTCCGCTCCTCCACATGCAGCTGTTGGGTGACCTTGGGCTAGTCACACTTCTGTGAAGTCTCTCAGCCCCACTCACCTCACAGAGTGTTTGTTGTGAAGGAGGAAGAGAAAGGAAAATGTTAGCCGCTTTGAGACTCCTTCAGGTAGTGATAAAGCGGGATATCAAATCCAAACTCCTCCTCCTCGTCCTCCTCCCCCATATCAGAGGATCCTTGACATGCTAGATCTAGGGGGCTTTGAGAGTGGAACAGGCTGTGTGTGAGATGATGTTTGATCTTTATTTCGGGGTGGGCAGCCGACATTACCTTTTGCAACATCCCTTCACATTTCCGCAACTTCCAATCTTAACCATTGTGGGTACAGCCACCACTCATTCGATAGCAATCCCTGCTGCCCTCTGGTCTTTCCTGGGCAAGTCCTGTAGAAAGGGGGCGAGTGGAGAGAGAAAATCACTATCCACAGGGAAGCGGAGAGTAAATTCAGAATAGGAGGAAAGGGAGGCAAAGGTTCACAGACTGTGGAACAGGAGCAGGGAGTCTACTCTTTTGTTGTTGTAATTTAAGCAAACTAGATCTAGGAGTAAAGACAGCAAAAACCAATCTGAAACCAAAAACTGAAACTGATCCCCCATAATCTTATTTATTTCAGTGAAAAACTTTAGGCAAAATGGCAGCCCCAGTGGGCACTCCAACCACACATGGAAATAAGTACCCTTGTTCCTGTATCCCCTCCAGCCAAAGGAGAGGAGCTGGAATTGACATAGAAACCTTGATAGGAGCACAATACCTTATCAAATGCATTTTTAAAGCCAATTCATGTGTCTGAGCAAATATCGTCTTAAAAGGAGGCACTCTCTATACTCCCCTCCCATTTTCCTCCATCAATATTCTTCCTTCTTCCATGTAGATTTCAAACTGGTCAAATCTTCAAACTGGTCAAATCTCCAAACTTAATATTGACTAAGGCTTTTTACATAGCTGCTTTAAATTCTTTCCCTGTGGGACTATTTTTAAAAATACATTCCCACGCTGAGTAAAGGAGTGCTTGGCATGCGTAGGGATCATAAAATCATAGAGAATATCCGCAACCTGATGAAATTGGAACCACTCAATGGGTATTTCTCTAGTCAACATTAATAATTATTGGGGGGGCATTTTGAGATTAAAAAATCCCTCATTGTTGGGTTGGTTGTTTTTTGTGTGTAAACCAATTAGAGGAGCAGTTTTCAACCTTTATGGGTCCATGGCTCCCTTGACCAACTGCATTCTTTCTGTGGCACCATTGTGGGGCTCAGGAGCCCAGTTATGTCACCCCTTGCCTGCAGATCTGGGAGCCCCTTACCCCTTTTCAAACCCTCCCTTGTGGAGTGTTCCCTCTGCCTCCTCTCTTCTCCCCTCTCCTTGGGAGTGCTCTAGGCAGCCCCAGCTGCTGCCCCTGCCCCCAAGAGAAGTGCGTCCTCCCACTGCCCCACAGGGGCCCAGGAAGCAACCCCAGGTCAGCCCCAGAGCCACCATTCCCCTGGGGAGCTTGTAGCCAGGGCTGCTGCAACAAACAGCTGTGCAAGGCTTTGGGAGGCAGAGACGCAAGAGGGCATCGGAGGAGGGAGGGAAGGAAAGAGGGACAGAGGCTAGTGTTGCCCATGGCACCCCTGACCATCATTCAAGGCCCCCCCGGTGCTATGACACACTGGTTGAAAACCACTGAATTACAGGATTTACAGTAGCATATGAACAGTGCAAAAGGAAATGAAAGAAATAAAAGGACTAGGGTGGAAACTCCTCTCTAGGAGCTGATGTGTTTGCATAGTCTCAGGAAGCCAAAATCTGGTTTACCGTGAAGTGTGAAGCAGGGCTATTTGCCACAGAATTCCCTTGCTACTTAGATCTGCACAGCTCCAATACTGCAAACTTTGCTGTGAGTTTGCAGAATTCCAGTCTGCCTCTTCTTAAACAGTCTCCCGGTGCTGCTGGGTTAAAATTTGTGAGCTTCTCTCAAAACATTTGAATATATATTCTATGCAGAACCTGAGCAGAACAGAAGTCTCCTTCTCCCTTCTTTCTCTCCATCCCTTACCTGAAAAAGCCAGCAGTAGCGCACACAGGGCAGCCCAGAACAGGTGAAGTATCTTCATGGCTCAGGGAGGATGGGAGGATGCAGAGAGGCTCAATGTTGTCAGGGTTGGGAGGGATGAGCTTTCCGTATTTGTAGCCCCTTGGGAAGCTGTTTCCTCCCACTGCTCTGCAATCTCCAGCAGGGCATCACCATGCCCTAAACTAAAGGAAGGTGGGGCCTCTAGCCAAGCCATAAGCACAGTGCGTCCCCTAGAATGAGATGGTGAGATTAGAGGTTCAGGCCTGTGGCGAGACCTGGAGGATGCAGAACCAGGAAAAAGCACCCAGCTAAGACACTGAGTACCCATTGGTGGATTCATGGATGATTTGCAATAGTTTGATAAGGCGCTGTCTCCCAATTGTTTAACAGGGCAACAAAAAGCCTCTATCCTTCCTGCTCTGCTGCTCTTTCCGTTCTAGATGTTATGCCTCAGATAACGAAAGCTTGGAAGGTAACCAGGAGTGAGATTTGTTTGGAAGGACAATGAGCCACATTCACAGTTCTGGCACTGAAAAGAAATCCCACATTAGTGGCCTGAAATAGCAGTGAGGTCATCACTGCCCCACCCCCACATGTGTGAAGAAAGAGCCTGCTGGATCAGGCCAGGGCCCCATCCAGTCCAGCATTCTCCCCCCCCCCCCAATTTTTTTTTATTGATTTTAACAATTTTAAGCACTTAACAATACTGTTAAATTTTCACCCTTCCCCCCTCTCACTGAGGGAAGCAAATTTCCATCTCACTCTCTCACCGGGAAAACCGTAGACATTATACATTTAACGTAGCTAACATATTAAATATCATTGCTTAGGCCTGGCCCATTTCTGTCGGCCAGGTATTCCTCATTTCCTCAATTTCATATTTCGGATGACTTCCTCAAGTCCCCCTCTGTTGAATTCATTATCTATCCTCTTTATCAGTTTTCCAAATTCATAACTTCACAATAATATAAAATACCAAAATCATTTTACTTAAACTAACTCCTTTTTTCCATACCTCAGCACCTCATTACTTCTGATCCTTTCCTCAAGCCTTATCAAATTCCCTAACTCCCACCTAATTTAAAACTCCTAATTTTCTTCTTTTTACACCCTTACCTCCCTCCGGTCTCAAAATTTTTAGCTATTTTCCCCACTACTAACCTCCTAATTTTTAACATATAATCATTAACGCCAGTATCCAGATCCAGACATCTTAACCACTTAGACAGGAAAAAACAAATCCAAGTATATCCTCTTTATCCCACCCTAACCCTCACAAATTTCCAAACCCAAAAGTCAATCAATGCCGGATGACTTTCTCTTCTCTTCTTTTGCAATGTGGTTATCCTTTTGTTAAGTGGAGTACAACAAAAAACAAGAAGGAGCGGTATGACACCTAATTTAAAAGGACTGTTCTGTAAAGGAGAAGGTACAGAGGTGGGATTTTTCAAAGATGAGAATATGAAGGACAGTACATTCCAAAAGAAGAGAAGAGAACTGCAAACACCATGGATTGAATCTCGCAAAGATGATGATAAGAAGAACACCACATTGCAGTCCAGCATTCAGTTCCCAAAGTGGCCAACCCAATGCCTTTGGGACACTAGCAATCAGGATTCTACCACAAGAGCCCTCCCAACCGTCTGTGGATTCCAGCCACTGGTATCCAGTGTTGGTGTGTGTCATGCGCACGGAGCGACGCCCCGCCCCCAGGGGTGCTGCTTGGCTTGCCGCCCCCAGCAGCCAAGCGGCACGCTACGCCCCTGGGTCAGACTCATGTTGGTAGCTTCGAGAACACTGTCCAACCATCTTGTCCTCTGCCGTCCCTTCTCCTTGGCTCTGTGGTTTAACCCACAGCGCCACCTGGGTCCCTGTAATAACTTACTTGAGCATTAATTGGCCACCTTGGATTTTCACTGAGGGACCTGCTGAACACAGAAAGTACTTTATATCACGTATAGCTCAGATCACATTTTGTGCAGGGGAGGGTCACTAAAGATGCTTGCTTATAGGATGCTTGCTAGACTTAACCATACGTTTCTTTACAGGTTTACAACATTTTATACAGTATGCATATTTGTGTGCATTCTTGTAAGATTCATTGCTTGCAGGTATCGAAGGCTTTCCATGGGACAGCGTCCATAATACGATAAGAGGGTGAAATGACTTGTGGTGTAATCCTGTACAAGCCCACATGGGTAGCAGTGCAACCTGTAGCTGCAATTCTATACTTAGTGTATTTCCATTTATTTGGTGCTTTTGCGCAAACCAACAGCAATTTCATAAATAGAAACTATGCATATATGTAACATTTAGTTTTAAAGGAAACTCCCATATACATTGTAGTCCTCAGTTCCTTAGCATATCCTTAAAAGAAAAGAAAAAATGTCATTCTCTGTGTTTCCAGAACAGCAGAACTGTTTGTGGGAAGGTGCAATTCAATTTTAGTCCCTAGGTTTCCTCATATTCCTCCCATAACTAATTCATTTGATGATGAATTCTAAAAAAAAACCCTCATGTTAATATCTCTAGAGTGTTTCTTCTTTTGTACATTCTCAAAGATGACCTTGTTATTGGGATATGTCATTATTTGTTCATTAGAATGTGACAGAACAGCCCTAGGCATGTCTACTCAGAAGTAAGCCTCACTGAGTTTAAAAAGGTAAAGGGACCCCGGCCATTAGGTCCAGTCGTGACCGACTCTGGGGTTACGGCGCTCATCTCGCATTATTGGCCGAGGGAGCCGGCGTACAGCTTCCAGGTCATGTGGCCAGCATGACTAAGCCGCTTCTGGCGAACCAGAGCAGCGCACGGAAACGCCATTTACCTTCCTGCCGGAGTGGTACCTATTTATCTACTTGCACTTTGACGTGCTTTCAAACTGCTAGATGGGCAGGAGCTGGGACCGAGCAACGGAAGCTCACCCTGTCGCGGGGATTCGAACCGCTGACCTTCTGATCGGCAAGCCCTAGGCTCTGTGGTTTAACCCACAGTGCCACCCATTTCTCACTGAGTTTAATAGGACTTAATTCCAAGAATGTGAAACATTTTGGCCTGAGTTCATTTTGAGAAATAAATGTTCTGAAGAATCACCTAAATTTTTCCTCCTTCCTTTTCTCCTTGTGCCCTCCATCTTTCCCAACATCAGGGTCTTTTCCAGGGAGTCTTCTCTTCTCATGAGGTGGCCAAAGTACTGGAGCCTCAACTTCAGGATCTGTCCTTCTAGTGAGCATTCAGGGCTGATTCCCTTCAGAATGGATAGGTTTGATCTTCTTGCAGTCCGTGGGACTCTCAAGAGTCTCCTCCAGCACCAGAATTCAAAAGCATCCATTCTACGGCGCTATGTACATTAGTGCCTTGTCAAACGTTGAGATGGCCGTTCCTCACGCACAGGCGGGCATTTCAAGTCATTTTCTTATGTTGCTCGATAAGCCCGAGAGGGTATGGGCATGTCTTCGCTGAATGCCCATTTGCCTGATTTGTTTCCCTGCACCAAGCTCCAATTTACTGAAGCTGTCACAGACTCATATGATCATAGAGTTGGAAGGGACCCTGAGGTTCAGTGAAGCAATATGCAGCTGTCCATTACAGGGATTGAACCTACAGCCTTTGCGTTATCAGCGCCAGTGGTAGGGTCACAGGGGCAGTTGCCTCGGGAGCAAACTTGTTAGGGGCGCAAAATTTTGACATCTGGTGCTACCTCAATATAGCTGTGCTCTTCCATCACTGGGCTCTGTTGTAAATGGCTTCTCCGATGCGAACCAGGAAGTGACCTCTCCAGACATCGGAATGACTTCTTTTCTTATTTCTGTGGCTGCAGTCTCCTGGGTGACGCAGACGCTGTTAGGCAGTTGAATGTGCATGCGTACTGTGTCAGTTTCTCTCCCTCCCCATATTCCATGAGGCCCCGGGCACTGGCAACCCACGCTATGCCACTGATCAGCACCACACTCTTATTTGCACCGGACTCTAACCAACTGAGCTGTCAACGGCACTTGCGCAATGCCTCCTGAAATGCAAACACCTCAGCTCAGCCTTAGCTTCCATTTTCAAATTGGATAGAGATCAGTTTAAGGGAAAGTGCACCAATCAGGAGTGTTTCTCAAGAAGCTACAGGATCATATGGGTTGCCTGTCGCGGATTCCTCCACGGCGTTGTAGCAGAGCTTTGCAAAAGCCACAGGTTCTTTAGTGCAGTATTCTTTTATTGTGAGCTATATACATACAAGCAGTTCATGCAAGACAACTTCACTCTCTCTATCTCTGATAACACTCTACACCCACCTCCACCCTGCTTAACAGGTTTCCCTTTAATACAAAACAACAGCCAATCATCTGTCAGCACACTCCTGCTGAGTCATTGCAGGCCTGTTGCATCAGCCTCTTGCATCAGCTTCTTTTACTTTACAAGCAAGCTCAAGCCTGCAGACTTACTGTGTTACACAGCACTCTGTGTATCCCAACATTGCCATAGCGCCCTAAGTTCTTGGCTTCAAACATCACGTGGGGGAGCATTGTGGAGCGTGACTAAGAGGCAATGAGTGGCCTACCTTGCAATTCTTTCATTCTAGGTGTGTGGCTTTTGGGATCTTGGGATTCTAGTAAAAAAATAAAGTCGATCCCCAAAGGCTGCTCACACCTGCTGCTTCTGGAAGGTGACTTGATATCACAAACAGGGCCCTTGCAGTGAATGGCTTTAAGTATGGCCTCCTGGTGGGGGGGACCCCAAGTGCCCCCCAAATATGCTTTGTGTGAGAAACCTATAAAAAGCCCCAATTGAATGAGACATTGGGGTTCAGTTTAAAAAAAAAATCTTGGCTTTTTGGCCCATAACAGTTCCCTTTTGTGCATAAAAGACACATAGTCCAGTTGCTGCTTGGCTGTGGGAGACCAGATAAGAATGATATTGAGGAGTTGTATGGGATAATTGACCCAGGTGGCGCTGTGGGTTAAACCACAGAGCCTAGGGCTTGCTGATCAGAAGGTCGGCGGTTCGAATCCCTGCGACGGGGTGAGCTCCCGTTGCTCGGTCCCTGCTCCTGCCAACCTAGCAGTTCGAAAGCACGTCAAAGTGCAAGTTGATAAATAAGAACCGCTCTGGCGGGAAGGTAAATGGCGTTTCTGTGTGCTGCTCTGGTTCGCCAGAAGCGGCTTAGTCATGCTGGTCACATGACCCGGAAGCTGTACGCCGGCTCTCGGCCAATAAAGCGAGATGAGCTCTGCAACCCCAGAGTCGGACATGACTGGACCAAATGGTCAGGGGTTCCTTTACCTTTTACTTTTACCTATGGGATAATTATCGCGGGAGATTATTGTACTTTGAGGAATCATAGAATCATAGAATCATAGAGTTGGAAGAGACCACAAGGGCCATCCAGTCCAACCCCCTGCCAAGCAGGAAACACCATCAAAGCATTCCTGACAGGTGGCTGTCAAGCCTCTGCTTAAAGACCTCCAAAGAAGGAGACTCCACCACACTCCTTGGCAGCAAATTCCACTGTCAAACAGCTCTTACTGTCAGGAAGTTCTTCCTAATGTTTAGGTGGAATCTTCTTTCTTGTAGTTTGAATCCATTGCTCTGTGTCCGCTTTTCTGGAGCAGCAGAAAACAACCTTTCTCCCTCCTCTATATGGCATCCTTTTATATATTTGAACATGGCTATCATACCACCCCTTAACCTTCTCTAGTGATCTGGCATGGTCAGCTCTTCCGTCTCGGGTTATTCCTTCCTGACTCTGGTTACTGTGTTTTATTGCTTTCAATATCCTTTGTGAAAAGGCCCTTGATGTGTTGATGAAACTGGTCAGCAAAGGCTTTGATGTAGAGTAGCTCTGGTTGAGCCTGTGTTATTCCAATAGGACACAGGTCTATAAAATACCTAGTTTCTTAGTATGCCAGCCGGGAGCTCTGCATAGACTGTGGCCACAGTGCTGCACATCAAGACTACCTGGGGGTCACTTCGCCACTTCAGAGCGGGCTTCCCAGTGGCTGATTGAAGTGCTTGCTTGGTAACGTAGATACTGCTTGCTATTTGGAATAAAATCTGTAATCTTCTCAACCACTTGCGTTTGTATTGATTCTGCATCTAATTTTAAAAGAACCATCTTGCATTTGGCAAGACAGGAGTGAACTTGGAAGTAGCAAAATCATGGGAGTCTGACAGTTGGGAGTCTGGCTATGCCAGCTTACCAAGGACAACTTGCCCTCATATAGGCTTGTTATCCAGGTGAACATAAATCACAGACTACAATTCTCCTTTCTTCAGTACGTAGGCTTGTATCTATGTAGGCTTCAGAACTTTAGAAGCGAGGGGCCCTAGAAGGGCTGGAGACAGGTCAAGATGCAGGCTGGACACCCAGACAGTTGTATCCAATGGGTGTTTTGCCAGCTACCCTCTGCTGATGTTTGCAACTTTTGATTGGATTTTATATGAATTATTTGTCTGTAAACCCTATAAAGGGACGCGGGTGGCGCTGTGGGTTAAACCACAGAGCCTAGGGCTTGCCGATCAGAAGGTCGGCGGTTCGAATCCCCACGACGGGGTGAGCTCCCGTTGCTCGGTCCCAGCTCCTGCCAACCTAGCAGTTCGAAAGCATGTCAAAGTGCAAGTAGATAAATAGGTACCGCTCTGGCGGGAAGGTAAACGGCGTTTCCTTGCGCTGCTCTGGTTCGCCAGAAGCGGCTTAGTCATGCTGGCCACATGACCCGGAAGCTGTACGCCGGCTCCCTCGACCAGTAAACAAGATGAGCACTGCAAGCCCACTTCCGCCCTGGAGCAGTAGGTGGAATTGCAGGCATCACGACCCGATCATGCGGACACCTGTCCAATTGGGGGATTTCCTGCCCGCATCACTCACAGGCCGACCAATCAGGCCGACCTGGGGGCCTGTCTTGCTTCCTTTAAGCAAGAAGCGGGCGGGAAACCCTCCTTCTTCACCCCGCTCCCCAGCTGTTTAGGTTCACCCACCATCCCACCCTTAAGTCTAGCTTTGACCTTGCTATGGACTTTGGTTGGTCGCCTTGGTTGGCCAGGGGGCCTGGTAGTTCTTTTTCCCACTTGGACTGAAGGGGTAGGTAACCCAAAATCTGGGTTACCTGAAGCTACCCAAAGGCCAGCATCTAACTATTTAGCTTCTGGACTAGATTTCCAGTTCTCTACCAAATTCCCCTCTAACCCAGTAGCACGAATCCATTTGCTTAAGACACAACCCAGAGACAAGAGTTCAGGATGACCTCTTCATTAGTACATGACGGCTGCATAATGGAGGCAAACCGCAGTCCAAGGGCAAAGCTTACGTACATAGTTAGACATAGCTAGATTAGTCTCGGGATGTGTTGAAGCCCAGCCAAAGTTCACAGGAAGGAACTCCTTATAAGGTTTGCAGAACATCATAAGGCTATTCCTTATAGGGGTAGAGGAAGGATCTCCTAATAAGGTCAGGACTCTTGGGAGGAAGGTATAAAAGCTGCATGCAAACAGCATCTGGTGTGCCTGCCGTGAATGATCACGCTTCACCTTTCTGCTACCCTAGGCTAGCAGAAATAAAAGCTTTTTCTCTGATTCAAACCTCGGTGCCATTTTTGTCTCCTTTTTTCCCCTCTCCCTCTGGAGCAACGTTGAACCCTGCTTTGCTAAGGCTACAGGACTAGCCAATTGCGTTTTTTCACCTACCTCGTAGCAATCCGTCACAACTCCTGGTTTGGCGGTTAGGCATTGGAAGAAGTCTCCATAGAGGTGAGGAGGGGAGGTAGCGCCATCACCTGCCCCTTATCTTGAAGGGGATTCCGGTAAAGGATTCCGGGGGCGTGGCCATGTCCGAAGCCTAGGGAGGTTAGGGCCCAAGGCACGCCCCTAATGGTGATCACAGGGGGAGTTCCAGTCGATGTACATCACTGGGGCTCCTTACTGGTGGTTAACCCTTCCCGGACTTCCAACACACGGGCTGGGGGCGGATATAGTCTGTTAGGGTCCAATGCCTAAGCCAATACCGCTCACCATCCGTAACCAATAAAGTTGTGGCCTTCATGCCCATTAAAATTATACAATGTGTCAGTGTCATTATTCTCAACAGGGAGGGGAGGGACATTGCCATGCAACCCCAGAGTCATCCACGACTGGACCTAATGGTCAAGGGTCTCTTTACCTTTACCTCATTATCTAGGCTTCTTTTCTAAACACATTTTGTGCTTCTACACAACCATGCATGCTGGCACCTCCTACCCATGAGTATAAGGTACCATCCTGGCTTCATAAGCAATGACACTCAATCCCAAAAATCAGAAACAGATGGAATGGGGTTTTTTAATTTGCTTTTATTCCAAGAGACAAGCTCATATAATCACAGAAAATGTTAGAAGGACTTATTTTGATGTGGTTGAAGAAGAAGGAGACTCTAGCTGGGCATGAAAAAGGATCCAGCGACTCTCATAGTGAGGGGACACCTCTGATTTTTCAAGGGATCCTGGGTAATCAAGCAGCAATCAATTCTTGAGTTTGCTTAAAAAACAAGCAAAAATTATAAGAGTTACTTCTGTTTCAGCAGCACTCAGAAAACTATGAAATAATAGTAGAGGAAATTAATGAGCCAAAACAATTAAGAATAATCATTGAAGGGGAGAAAGGGGGTGGGAAACCTTGGAGACAAGAATAAATGTCTTGTCATGGTTTTAAATCTTTATTTAGGATCTAGCTCAGCTTGGCACTGAACAACAGCAACAAATGAAAAATCAGTGGAAAAAGCAGGTAAAATATAGATCTAAAAGAAAAGGAAGAAGGAAGAATTTAGGTGATTCTTCAGAACATTTATTTCTCAAAATGAACTCAAGCCAGAATGTTTCACATTCTTGGAATTAAGTCCTACTAAACTCAGTGAGAAGCGGGTGGCGCTGTGGGTTAAACCACAGAGCCTAGGGCTTGCCGATCAGAAGGTCGGCGGTTCGAATCACCACAACGGGGTGAGCTCCCGTTGTTCGGTCCCTGCTCCTGCCAACCTAGCAGTTCGAAAGCACGTCAAAGTGCAAGTAGATAAATAGGTACCGCTCCGGCAGGAAGGTAAACGGCGTTTCCGTGCGCTGCTCTGGTTCGCCAGAAGCGTCTTAGTCATGCTGGCCACATGACCTGGAAGCTGTACGCCGGCTCCCTCGGCCAATAATGCGAGATGAGCGCCGTAACCCCAGAGTCGGTCATGACTGGACCTAATGGTCAGGGGTCCCTTTACCTTTTTAAACTCAGTGAGGCTTACTTCTGAGTAGACATGCCTAGGGCTGTTCTGTCACATTCTAATGAACAAATAATGACATATCCCAATAACAAGGTCATCTTTGAGAATGTACAAAAGAAGAAACACTCTAGAGATATTAACATGAGGGTTTTTTTAAGAATTCATCATCAAAGGAATTACCGGTAGTTATGGGAGGAATATGAGGAAACCCAGGGACTAAAATTGAATTGCACCTTCCCACAAACAGTTCTGCTGTTCTGGAAACACAGAGAATGACATTTTTTCTTTTCTTTTAAGGATATGCTAAGGAACTGAGGACTACAATGTATATGGGAGTTTCCTTTAAAACTAAATGTTACATATATGCATACGGTAGTTTCTATTTATGAAATTGCTGTTGGTTTGTGCAAAAGCACCAAATAAATGGAAATACACTAAGTATAGAATCGCAGCTACAGGTTGCACTGCTACCCATGTGGGCTTGTACAGGATTACACCACAAGTCATTTCACCCTCTTATCGTATTATGGACGCTGTCCCATGGAAAGCCTTCGACACCTGCAAGCAATGAATCTTACAAGAATGCACACAAATATGCATACTGTATAAAATGTTGTAAACCTGTAAAGAAACGTATGGTTAAGTCTAGCAAGCATCCTATAAGCAAGCATCTTTAGTGACCCTCCCCTGCACAAAATGTGATCTGAGCTATACGTGATATAAAGTACTTTCTGTGTTCAGCAGGTCCCTCAGTGAAAATCCAAGGTGGCCAATTAATGCTCAAGTAAGTTATTACAGGGACCCAGGTGGCGCTGTGGGTTAAACCACAGAGCCTAGGGCTTGCTGATCAGAAGGTCGGCAGTTCGAATCCCCGCGACAGGGTGAGCTCCCGTTGCTCGGTCCCAGCTCCTGTCAACCTAGCAGTTCGAAAGCATGTCAAAGTGCAAGTAGATAAATAGGAACCGCTCCGGCGGGAAGGTAAAAGGCGTTTCCGTGCACTGCTCTGGTTCGCCAGAAGCGCCTTAGTCATGCTGGCCACATGACCTGGAAGCTGTACGCCGGCTCTCGGCCAATAAAGCGAGATGAGCGCCACAACCCCAGAGTTGGACATGACTGGACCAAATGATCAGGGGTCCCTATAAGTTATTAACTTATAAAGACCAGGGGGGCAGAAGGAGGTCGACATGAATACTCATACATCCAGGATTCAGAGCAGGCTTCCTCAACCTCGGCCCTCCAGATGTTTTTGGCCTACAACTCCCATGATCCCCACCTAGCAAGACCAGTGGTCAGGGATGATAGGAATTGTAGTCTCAAAACATCTGGAGGGCCGAGGTTGAGGAAGCCTGATTCAGAGAAATGGAAAGCAGAAATGTGTTTCCTTGGGAGTATGTAAGCCCCATTTTGTTTCATGGAGATGAATCATTACTAAAGGATGAATTATTGTTAAAGGAGGGCAGCCTGAAGTCAATGTGCCAGTGTGGTGTAGTGGTTAAGAGCGGTAGACTTGTAATCTGGTGAACCGGATCTTTTTTTCATGGGTGGGCAGCCGACATTACCTTTTGCAACATCCCTTCACATTTCCGCAACTTCCAATCTTAACCATTGTGGGGACAGCCACCAGGATTGCAATCCCTGCTGCCCTCTGGTCTTTCCAGGGCAAGTCCTGTAGAAAGGGGGCGAGTGGAGAGAGAGAATCACTGTCCACAGGGAAGCGGAGAGTAAATTCAGAATAGGAGGAAAGGGAGGCAAAGGTTCACAGACTGTGGAACAGGAGCAGGGAGTCTACTCTTTTGTTGTTGTAATTTAAGCAAACTAGATCTAGGAGTAAAGACAGCAAAAACCAATCTGAAACCAAAAACTGAACCTGATCCCCGATAATCTTATTTATTTCAGTGAAAAACTTTAGGCAAAATGGCAACCCCAGTGGGCACTCCAACCACACATGGAAATAAGTACCCTTGTTCCTGTATCCCTTCCAGCCAAAAGAGAGGAGTTGGAATTGACATAGAAACCTTGATAGGAGCACAATACCTTATCGAATGCATTTTTAAAGCCAATTCATGTGTCTGAGCAAATATCGTCTTAAAAGGAGGCACTCTCTATACTCCCCTCCCATTTTCCTCCATCAATATTCTTCCTTCTTCCATGTAGATTTCAAACTGGTCAAATCTTCAAACTGGTCAAATCTCCAAACTTAATATTGACTAAGGCTTTTTACATAGCTGCTTTAAATTCTTTCCCTGTGGGACTATTTTTAAAAATACATTCCCACGCTGAGTGAAGGTGTGCTTGGCATGCGTAGGGATCATAAAATCATAGAGAATATCCGCAACCTGATGAAATTGGAACCACTCAATGGGTATTTCTCGAGTCAACATTTATAATTATTGGGGGGGCATTTTGAGATTAAAAAATCCCTCATTGTTGGGTTGGTTGTTTTTTGTGTGTATACCAATTAGAGGAGAAGTTTTCAACCTTTATGGGTTCAAGGCTCCCTTGACCAACTGCATTCTTTCTGTGGCACCCCTGTGGGGCGCAGGAGCCCAGTTATGTCACCCCTTGCCTGCAGAGCTGGCAGCCCCTTACCCCTTTTCAAACCCTCCCTTGTGGAGTGTTCCCTCTGCCTCCTCTCTTCTCCCCTCTCCTTGGGAGTGCTCTAGGCAGCCCCAGCTGCTGCTCCTGCCCCCCAGAGAAGTGCGTCCTCCCACTGCCCCACAGGGGCCCAGGAAGCAACCCCAGGTCAGCCCCAGAGCCACCATTCCCCTGGGGAGCTTGTAACCAGGGCTGCTGCAACAAACAGCTGTGCAAGGCTTTGGGAGGCAGAGATGCAAGAGGGCATCGGAGGAGGGAGGGAAGGAAAGAGGGACAGAGGCCAGTGTTGCCCACGGCACTCCTGACCATCATTCAAGGCACCCCCGGTGCTATGGCACACTGGTTGAAAACCACTGAATTACAGGAATTACAGTAGCATATGAACATTGCAAAAGGAAATGAAAGAAATAAAAGGACCAGGGTGGAAACGCCTCTCTAGGAGCTGGTGTGTTTGCATAGTCTCAGGAAGCCAAAATCTGGTTTACTGTGAAGTGTGAAGCAGGGCTCGATGCCACAGAATTCCTTTGCTACTTAGATGTGAACTATCCAACCAACAATCTATACCACGGTTACGTAAATACAAGAGCAAACTCACACCAAACGTAACCTGCTGAACATAATTAAAGATACAATTGGATCATAGCCAAAATTGTATAATGATAAGGAAGCAACAAATAAAGAGCGACCAAGCGGGTAGTAACATCACAGTACTAGTTCAAAAAAAGTCATTGCAGTCTTAGTGATTCTTGTAAATGAAGGGAGCCAACCGGTGCAAAGAGAGGTTTGAAGAGCTTGGAACTAGTACTGTGATGTTACTACCTACTTGGTTGCTCTTTATTTGTTGTTTCCTTATCATTATACAATTTTGGCTATGATCCAATTGTATCTTTAATTATGTTCAGCAGGTTACGTTTGGCGTGACTTAGATGTGCACATCTCCAATATTGCAAACTTTGCTGTGAGTTTGCAGAATTCCAGTCTGCCTCTTCTTAAACAGTCTCCCGGTGCTGCTGGGTTAAAATTTGTGAGCTTCTCTCAAAACATTTGAATATATATCCTATGCAGAACCTGAGCGGAACAGAAGTCTCCTTCTCCCTTCTTTCTCTCCATCCCTTACCTGAAAAAGCCAGCAGCAGCGCACACAGGGCAGCCCAGAACAGGTGAAGTATCTTCATGGCTCAGGGAGGATGGGAGGATGCAGAGAGGCTCAATGCAGGGCTACAAGGCGGAATATTGTCAGGGTTGGGAGGGATGAGCTTTCTGTATTTGTAGCCCCTTGGGAAGCTGTTTCCTCCCACTGCTCTGCAATCTCCAGCAGGGCATCACCATGCCCTGAAGGATGGTGGGGCCTCTAGCCAAGCCATAAGCACAGTGTGTCCCCTAGAATGAGATGGAGAGATGAGAGGTTCAGGCCTGTGGCAAGACCTGGAGGATGCAGAACCAGGAAAAAGCACCCAGCTAAGACACTGAGTACCCATTGGTAGATTCATGGATGATTTGCAATAGTTTGATAAGGCGCTGTCTTCCCAATTGTTTAACAGGGCAACAAAAAGCCTCTATCCTCCCTGCTCTGCTGCTCTTTCCGTTCTAGATGTTATGCCTCAGATAACGAAAGCTTGGAAGGTAACCAGGAGTGAGATTTGTTTGGAAGGACAATGAGCCACATTCACAGTTCTGGCACTGAAAAGAAATCCCTGGGCTTGGGCTACGCACACATTAGTGGCCTGAAATGCGGTGAGGTCATCACTGCCCCACCCCCACCTGTGTGAAGAAAGAGCCTGCTGGATCAGGCCAGGGCCCCATCCAGTCCAGCATTCAGTTCCCAAAGTGGCCAACCCGATGCCTTTGGGACACTAGCAATCAGGATTCGAGCACAAGAGCCCTCCCAGCCGTCTGTGGATTCCAGCCACTGGTATAATAAATAATAATAATAATAATAATAATAATAATAATAATAATAATAATAATAATTTATTATTTGTACCCCACCCATCTGGCTGGGTCTCCCCAGCCACTCTGGGCGGCTTCCAGCAAATATTAAAATACATTAACATGTTACAGATTAAAAACATCCCTAAACAGGGCTGCCTTCAGGTGTTTTCTAAATGTTATGTAGTTGTTGATCCCTTTGACCTCTGATGGGAGGGCGTTTCACAGGGCGGGCGCCACTACCGAGAAGGCCCTCTGCCTGGTATCCAGTGTTGGTGTGTGTTTATCATCCACACTTATTAATCTTGCTCTCTGTTTGCGTGCCAGGGAAGCTTCAGCAAAGGTGTCCAGCCCACCAACACAAAGCAGTTGTTGTTTCAAGCAGAGTTGTTTTACTTGGCACACAGAGAGCAAGAACTCGGTAGAGCACGAGTCTCTTAAGCTCAGAGTTGTGGGTTCGAGCCCCGCCTTGGGCAAAAGAGGTTCCTGCATTGCAGGGGGTTGGACTAGATGACCACCAGAGTCCCTTCCAACTCTACCATTCTATGATTCTATGAATACTTCCCACCAGTTTTCTGAGGACACACTTGAAGCTAACCGGCCTGTACTTTCCAAGATCACTCTCGGATAACTCTCCCCTCTTAGACTTCTTTTCTAAAGACATGCTGTTATTCTGCACCACCATGCCTGCTGAGACCTCCTTCTCATAAGTGCCATGTACCATTTTGACATCATAAGCAATGACACCCAGGCTCGAAATTCAGAAACAGAGGGGAAGGGACTTTTTAATATGCTTTCAGTGCAAGGGAGAAGTTCATCATCATGGAGAATCTTGCAAGGCTTCTTCTTTTGATCTGGATGCTTTGCTGAAGAAGCAGGTGGAAACTCTAGCTGGGACTGAAGTAGGATCCAGTGGCAATCTCACTTTATGAGGTTAAGGTCTGAAAAACAAAAGAAAATGTATAGAAGATTTACTTCTGTTTCACCTGGAATCAGATGCCAATGCCCCGTTTTCCTTAAAAGAAGAAGATTGGATATCCTGCTTTATCACTACCCAAAGGAGTCTCCAAGCGGCTAACATTCTCCTTTCCCTTCCTCCCCCACAACAAAAACTCTGAGAGGCGAGTGGGGCTGAGAGGCTTCAAAGAAGTGTGACTGGCCCAAGGTCATGCAGCAGGTGCATGTGGAGGAGCGGAGACGCGAACCCGGTTCACCAGATTACAAGTCTACCGCTCTTAACCACTACACCACACTGGCTTAGAGCAGGGGTCAGCAAACTTTTTCAGCAGGGGGCTGGTCCACTGTCCCTCAGACCTTGGGGGGGGCAGACTATATTTTGAAAAAAAGAAGAAGAACAAATTCCTATGCCCCACAAATAACCCAGAGATGTATTTTAAATAAAAGCACACATTCTACTCATGTCAAAACACCAGGCAGGCCCCACAAATAACCCAGAGATGCATTTTAAATAAAAGCACACATTTTACACACTGATTCCCGGACCATCCGTGGGCCGGATTTAGAAGGTGCAGGATCCGGCCCCCAGGCCATAGTTTGCCTACCCATGGTTTAGGGTGTTGCAAAAACCAAATGTGCTTCCTTGGGAGTAAGTCCCATTGTTTTTTCATAGAAAGGACTCATTAATAAAGGTACTGAGAATGGCAGCCTGCAGTCGTTCAGATCAGAGGCTACAGATCAGACAGTCTACAGGGTTTGGGCAGTGGGACAGGGGTGGGTGACAGAGAGATGATGCTTATGTCAGTGAGCTTGTCTGACCACTTTTCTTTGGTGAAAAGTCCACAATAGAAAGTGTCCTTTCATATTGTATTACAGTGTGGTATGCTGACTTGACAGCCACGGACAGAAAGTCTCTACAGAGGGTGGTGAATACACCCCATGATATCATGGGCTGTCCCTTGAGTCAGCTAGATGACATCGCAAGGGATGGTTGCCTTAGGAGCATAGCTGTCAACTTTCGGATTTGAAAATAAGGGATGCCACGAGGGCGGTGCAATGGCACCAAGTAGCCTCGCCACCCTGCGCTCCAGAGGCTGCGCGCGAACGGGTGAGTGAAAGAGCGAGCGCATAGACGGCAGGCAGGCTGACTGTCTGGTTGGGCGTGAGGGTCTGGCTGCACAAGGCATGCAAGCTCCGCCCCCAGTCGGTCTCAGACTCCTTATTGGCAGCTGAGGAGCCTCCCTGGCCGGCAGGGAGGGAGAGGAGCTGCTTCCTTTGAAATCCGGGAAATTTAAGGGATATCAACAATCCGGGATAGCAGCGGGAAACGGCATTGGAATAAGGGAGTTTCCCCACAAAAAAAGTGGAGGGGGGGGGTTGACAGCTATGCTTAGGAGAGCGAGAAAAATTCACAGGGATGACTCACACCCCAGCAATCACCTCTTTAATCTTCTACCCTCGGGCAAGAGATAAAGAAGTATAATCAGCCGTACCAACAGCCTAAAACATAGCTTCTATCCGTGGGCTGTTAGGCTGTTGAAAGGAAAATAACATAGTGAAATTGACTTGCAAGGTGGTGTGTTGTTCAATAAGCACACAGAGTGCAACGAGACTGAGTGTTTTGTGGGATATGTCAGTCAATTCAACATTCCATGAGATGACTAACTGCCATCTATAAATCTGTCAGTAAGGTCCGTTGGTCAGTTAGGCTGCTGCTGCTGGTTGTAGATGCTTTGACGGAGTCGCTCAGGACTCACTAATGTAATATATAGTTTATACGGTATCTTTTGTTCAGTAACCTAAGTATGTACATGAATGAATCTGCCAGTAAATTAGTTTATTTTGGTTATTAATCAGATTCATGTGTATTAATCAGATTCATGTGTATTCATTTTAAGAGGGATAAAAGGGATTGACAATCAAGAAAGGACGAAGGACTCAAACGCGTCAGCAATCCATTTGCCGCTGTGCAGGTTTAAATAAGGAAACGTTTAACTCTGCAACCATATTATATAAACGTTCCTACATGTTTGGGGGGGAAGCTCATTTAATTTCATTGTACACAGGTTGTACAATGACAATAAATGTATTATCATCATCATCATCATCATCATCATCATGTGAGCTGAGGTCACCTTTTGCAACATTTCTTTTCTTCTTTGCAGTTTCCAATCTCAAGCCAGGGATAGGGGCATCCACCTCCAACACATTCAGCACCCTCTATTTTCACACATTGCCTCCCTGTCGTTGGTATATTCTGCGCGAATCCTGAGCAAAGGGCGAAAAAAAGTTCATGGACCAATGTGGAGAGCAAAGTAGAATCAGAATGGGGAGAAAGGGGAGCACAAGTTCATAGTCTTTCAAAGTGGTGTGGGGAACCAACCCTCTTGTAACTTATTTCAATCAGATCTAGTCCAGCCCTTTGGAGTGAGATTACTTTCCCCCATTTGGCTCATCTGTCTCATGCAATCCCAGCCTCCACACAGTTTCATGGTGAGGGTGAAGCATTTTAGGGAATTTTTTTCAGGGAAGTTTTTAACCTGTGATATTTTAATGTATTTTAATATCTGTTGGAGGCCGCCCAGAGTGGCTGGGTGGACCCGGCCAGATGGGCGGGGTACAAATAATAAATTATTATTATTATTATTATTATTATTATTATTATTATTATTATTTTCTGGTCCACCCCAGGCAGCCAAATGTCCAGGGCAAGCACTGCTCCCTGGTGCTGCTGGGTTAAATTACTGCTACAGTGGTACCTCGGGTTAAGAACTTAATTCGTTCTGAGGTCCGTTCTTAACCTGAAACTGTTCTTAACCTGAAGCACCACTTTAGCTAATGGGGCCTCCCACTGCCGCTGCACCGCCAGAGCACAATTTCTGTTCTTATCCTGAAGCAAAGTTCTTAACCCAAGGTACTATTTCTGGGTTGGTGGAGTCTGTAACCTGAAGCGTCTGTAACCTGAAGCGTCTGTAACCCGAGGTACCACTGTATTATTTTTCCCTATGCAGACCCTGAATGCAACAACACTCTCCCTTTCCTTCTTTCCCTCCATCCTTTACCTGAAGTAGCCAGGAGCAGCACAGACAGGACAGCTAAGCTCAGGTGAAGGATCTTCATGACTCAGTCAGAATGGACGGATGCAGAGAGGCTCAATGCAGGGCTGCAAGTCGGAAGGTTGTTAGGTTGGCAAGGCTGAGCTATTTGTAGGAGCTGAGCTATTTGGGGAGCTGCTTCTTCCCACTTCTTTGTGAAGTCCAGCAGGTCTCCACCATGCCCTGACAGAAGGTGGGGCTGCCGGACTTTGCAGAGCACAGTGTCCTCTCTAGAATGAGACAACAAGATATAGAGATAAGAACCTTTGGCCTCTTACAAGACCTGAAGGATGGAACACCAGGAAAAAGCACTCAGCTGTGCCACTGAGTACCTATTGGACTGTGCATGGCTGCTTTGCAGTAGCCTGATAAGGGCCTCTGAATCTCAATTGTTTAACAGGGCAGCAAAGAGAGCCTACCCTCCCTGCTCTACTGCCCTTTCCATCTTGATAGCTTGAGGGTCACCAGGAGTGAATTTTTGAGTGGAAAGACCCTGAGCTCCATTTGAAAACAAATTCCTGGGCTTGGGCTGCGTACACTAGGTTCCTCCCCCAATGCGCATTCAGAACATAAGGTGAGCTTGCTGGATCAGGCCAATGGCCCATCTACTGCAGCATCCTGTTCTCGCCGTGGCCAAACAGATGCCCGTGGGGAACCTGCAAGCAGGATTCGAACATTCTCCCCTCCTGTGGTTTCCAGCCACTGGGATTCAGAAGCTTCCGTGCCTCGAGGTGTGGAGACAGAGCACAGCCATCATGGCTAGTAGCCATCTATAGCTTTCTCCATGAACTTGTCCAATCCTCTTTTAAAACCATCTAGCTTGGTGGTCATCCATGCCTCCCACAGGAGTAGGTTCCATAGCTTAGCGACGCACTGCACGAAAAAGTACTTTCTGTTCTCTGTCTTCTATCTTCCAACATTGACCTTCACTGAATGTTCATTAGTTTAAGCATTATGAGAAAGGGAGATGGCTAGAGAATGCCCTGTACAGGACTTCCAGTTCTTCCTGCCTTAATGGATATAGCTCCCATGTTAGCGGAGATCGGTAGAGGATCATTACCAAGGACTAATGAGGGTAATTGTCCTTGCAAGTCCCCCACCCCAGGGTCGAGGGGGGGATGAGCTCCACTTGCAGATCATCTGATACCTGGCTCTCATTCTGACATGAATAGCGGGAGGCAGGAGGCACTGAGTGCAAAGCAATTCGCTTATCGGTAACCCTCCGAGGCAGCCATTATCAGCAGAGGTTCTTTTGTTTATTAGAAGGAAATTGGATCTAATTTACATATTTGTACTGGACTAATAGGGACACGGGTGGCCCTGTGGGTTAAACCACTGAGCCTAGGGCTTGCTGATCAGAAGGTCGGTGGTTCGAATCCCCGCAACGGGGTGAGCTCCCGTTGTCCGGTCCCAGCTCCTGCCAACCTAGCAGTTCGAAAGCACACCAGTGCAAGTAGATAAATAGGTACCGCTCCGGCGGGAAGATAAACTGTGTTTCCGTGTGCTGTTCTGGTTCGTCAGAAGCGGCTTAGTCATGCTGGCCACATGACCCGGAAGCTGTCTACGGACAAACACCAGCTCCCTCAACCAGTAAAGCGAGATGAGCGCTGCAACCCCAGAGTTGCATCTGGACCTAATGGTCAGGGGTCCCTTTACCTTTACCTTTACTGGACTAATGGGGCAAGATAATCTGCTAAATGAATAAACCACTGAGCGGCAATGTTTTGATCTGGAGAGAAGAAGATTTTATTTGTAGCGAAGTGCGGTATGTTGGGGGAGGAGACCCTTTCTTTATATATACCACTAGCGGGCCCGGCCACACATTGCTGTGGCTCATTTTATGCTTATTACCATCAGTAGCAGCCTCAGCCAAAATAAACCCCCACCTACCCCCGCCGGCGTCGTGTGCACTCTGCACGTGCTCAGGTGCCCTCCCACAGCCTGTGGCAGAAAAAGCCGAGGAAAGAGACCTCTGACGCCGTCTGAGGGACGCGCAGATGGCTTCTTTGGGGGTTGGCGGCCTCCATTTTTGCCCCGCGTTACCATAGCAACCTGGCCTCGCAACGCCGTCTGGCCTCAAAGCCCGGGTTCTCTCCTGCCTCTTGAGGTTTGCCCGTGTAGTAGCAGCTCTATTGCCCCCCCACCCCACCCACCCCACGGATGAGGGCACTCGGGACGCTTTGTACTGTTTGCGAAGCTGCGGCGGCCATTTTTGGTGAGGGCACTCGGAACCTTTTTTACTGTTCCGTCTGCTCTCCTGCTCTCCTTTCCTTCGACTTCCGTTTCCGTTCTCCCCTGTCCCTCCACCTCGCCAGGGCCCTCCAGGCCTTTCCTGTAAGGTCTTTCCCCACTTCCCATCTCCCCCATGGCCTCCGAGGCTACCGCTCAGGGCGGCCCACGGGGCTCGGCCTGGGCTCCCTCAGCGAGGCCCAGCTGGGCCAGATCCAGGAAGACACGGGCCTGGTGGGCCCTGGCGAGGTAGAGGTTATTTGTGGCCTTGGGAGTTGGGCGGCGGGAGGGCGGAAATATCGGAGAGGTGTTTGAGGCGGCAGCAGAAAGTCGCTGCCTTGTCGCTGCCTTGGGTGCTTGCAGACGGCAGTTATAAAATGGTGGACGGGGCATTTTTGCTCTGGCCAGGTCTGATGACATTGATGGGCAATCTGCCTTTCTATTGGATGCTGTTGGAGTTTTCAGTTCTGTTGTTGGTGACATGTAATGTGTGCGCCATTCCCCCCCCCTTTATTCTATATTTTAGGCATGATAGGTGTGGTTTGTTTGAATTTTTATTATGCCAGATCCTTCCTTGATGGTCATGGTACGCTGTGTCCTAAATTTGATGTGATTTGGTCCAGCGGTTACGGAGCACGGTGGTGTCCGCCACGCACGCAATGGGAACATTTATATATATATAGATGTTTACTGCTTTTTTTATTTGGCAAACCTCCCCCTGAGAGTTAATAGAGTGATAAAAAGCAAGAGGAAATCAATGAGAACAAGATCACTTTTATGGATTATTACAAAATATATGGAACTGTGCGAGAATACTGATATGATTTAAAGCACCTAGCTTCCACTGAATCACAATTAGGGCTATGGCTTTTGCAGATCTACCATACCTTTGGTGGGATGCCAGATCGTTAGTCACAGAGTGTTGGGGGAGAAAGATAAGTTGGAGAACTGCCCGGGGCTATGGCGGGATGGCAGATCTTTTGTTAGACCTTGACAAACAAGATGGCGTGCGACGCAGTGAAAAATTCAGCCCTTGTGAGAAGACAGACAGCGAAAAAGTGGAAGCAGAGAGCTGTATATGTTGGATTATAGCAGGAAGAATGAAAGTCATGGAGCCAGTGGCTGTTAAATAGAGGATCAAGATCAGAACTCTTATAATTGAAATAATCAAGATTATAGAAGCAGAAAGAAATAAGAAGTTTGTACCCTGAAATCCAGCACACAGGAAGTCGCCCAAAATTGTTTAGTTTGGTGTTTGAAGAAATGGCTATTTAATTGTATTGTAATTTGGTATTCTGATAATGTGGCAGCAGCAGCTCAGACAGCACAGCTATTGGAAGGCTTTATTTACGGGTAAACCTTAAAAAGAAAAGAAAAAATATATGTTATTTCTGTTTCACCTGGAATCAGCAGTCAAAATCATGATTGTAAACACCCATTCCTGCACCCTTAAACAGGGCACCTGATCAGCTAAGGATCCAACCCAATGCCTCAACGACCCAAACTCAGCCCTTTTAATATGAGGTGGGTGAAAACCTGCAGAGCAGACAGTTTGCTTGCAGGAAAAATCCTCCCTGGCCCTGACTATAGTGACCAAATCTACTATAGCAACAACCCTGCCCTGCCCTGTCAACTCACTTTGGATCATGACATAAACTGATAGTGGCTGGGGAGACCCAGCCAGATGGGTGGGGTACAAATAAAAAATTATTATTATTATTATGGGTGGTGAATCCCACAATGGTCTCCAAATGGTCTCAGGTACAGCTTTCGATTTATAGTGGCACAACGGTACCCACCCCCAAGTTTATATCGGATCTTAAGGGCTGTCACATGGAAGATGGAGCAAGCTTGTTTTATCCTGCTCTGGAGGGTAGCACCTGCACCAATGGATTCACGTTACAAGAAAGATGATTCCCATTAAACATCAGGAAGACCTTTCTGATAATAAGAGCTGATCGACAGGGGTACAGTCTTTCTTGGGAGGCTGTGAATTCTCCTTCCTTGGAGGTCTTAAAGCAGAGATTGGATGGTCATCTGTTATGGATGCTTTAGCTGAGATTCCTGAATGACAGGGGGTTGGATTGGATGACCCTCGGGATCTCTTCCAACTCTATTATCCTACAATTCTATGAACCAGATTTAAACTCTGAATGGGACTTCAGGGATTGAGTTCAATGGAAATGGAACTGTGCTTCCTTGGGAGCAAATCACATTCTGTGTTTCATAGAAATGACTCGTTGATAACAGTACTGAGAATGGCAGCCAGAAGTCTCTCGAATCAGAGGTTCCTTGACATGCTCAGTCTAGAGGGTTTGGACAGTGGGACAAGTGTGTGTGAGAGAGATTATTATAATATCTGTAATCTTCATTGGTGAGCTGAGCTTACATTTTGCAGCATTTGGTAACTGGAGTGCATTTTCCAATCCTAGCATAGTCTTCAGGACACTTTCCTTGAGCACAAAGTCCTTTATATTTATAGCACTGTTCCCTTGTCTTTGGTTTGTCCTGGGCATATTCTGTGCAAATGGAGAAAAAAGAGAGATCACCATCTATTGGGGAGAGCAAAGTAAATTCAGAATGGGAAGAAAGGGAAGCAGAAATTCACGGACTCACAAAATGTTGTAGGAAATCTACACGTTTGGAACTTAAGTCAACTAAATTGAGATAAAGTGAAATATCAAGCATGAGGGAGGAAGATTGCCTTTTACTATGCAGAGAGTTATGTACCGGTAATAGTTGACACTACAATATACAGTAAGAAATGTAAAGTACAACTTGTAATAAACAGACCATGGATTATTAATGGAGAGGTTCATTTGTCCCTAATATATTGGGGTGCCAGGGTGGAGGGTTGGGAAGAGAAATATGTAACAGTCCTTGTTGGTATATTCAATAAATCCCAGTATTCAATAAATCAGTATATCCCTGATGTGCCTGAAGGGCTAAATTCCAGCACAAGGGAGAGGAGCTGGAAGCGATGCAGAATGTTTGATAGGAGTATAATGGCATCTGTGGTGCCTTTTAAAACCCAGTTCACATGTCCTAGCAGAGATGGTCTTAGAAGGACATACTCCATTTCCCCTCACCAGTTGTCTCCCTCATTTTCATTCCCCATGTAGATTTGAAACTGGTCAGATTTGTAAATGAAATATGGATTAACTGCTACAATGCCTTTCCTTGTGGGGGCTTATATTCAAGGATACACTCTACACCTAGGTATGGGCATGCATGGCATCCCTGGAGACCATGGAATCATGGAGAATATGTCTAAATGGATGAAATTGGAACCACCCAATGGAAGTTCTTTGAGTCACCATTTGTTGTTCTTCTTTAGAGCAGAGAATTTCCACCTTTTCATGTTGGTGACACACAATTTAGACATGTATCATTTCATGACACAGTGATTCGCTTTTACTTGCAAACTGGAGGTTAAACTAACCCCTTTCCATCCCCGGGAGAAGAACGGGGAGCATTTGCGCAACCTACACAATGCAGCTGGCACACTAATGGGTCATGACACACAGTTTAGATGCAAGGATAGGCCAATCTTGTTAACGGGTGGAGCAATGATGGACTTCATGGCTATGGCAGATTAAGAGAAAAGGAAGAGTGTATGTTTGAGGTCAGGAAAGAGGGCCAAGAGAAATGCACCTCTCTTTCTTTACCAGGTACTCATATCATGCTGAGCTAAAATATGGTGTAGAAGGAGCGCATGAATGTGGTGGCGCCTTTGGAGGGAGATTGCTCTTCTTCCTTTGGCTCTTCCCTCTCATGCACTCCCAGCCTTGACAGGGTTTCATGGTGGGCGTGCATCATTTTCAGGTTCACCTAGGGCAAAGAAAAGTCCTGACCCAGCACTGCTACCCATTGCTGCTAGATTAAAATTATGATGTGGTCTCAAAACTCCTGACTACTGTTATTTTTGTTCCCTATGCAGAACCTGAGGGGAACAGCAGCTTCCCTCTCCCTTCTTATTCTTTATCTCTTACCTGAAGCCAGCAGCAGCAGAGATAGGACAGCCCAGAACAGGTGAAGGACCTTCATGGCTTGTTAATGGAGTAATAGAGCGAGAAGATTGTTGGGATTGGAAGCACTGAGCTTCCCATATTTCTAGCCCCTTAGGAAGCCGTTTCCTCCCACTGCTCTGCAAACTCCAATAGGACATCACCATGCCCTGAAGGAAGGAGGTGCCTCTAGCCAGCCAAGCCATAAGCACAGTGTGTCCCCTAGAATGAAATGGAGAGATGAGAGGTTTTGGCCTGTGTCGAGACCTGGAGGATGTAGAAACAGGAAAAAGCACCCAGCTTAGACACTGAGTACCTCCTGTTGGATCCATGGCTGATATGCCGCAGTGCGATATGGGCCTTTGAATCTCAATTGTTTAAGAGAACTGCAAAGAGTGTCCATCCTTCGTGGTCTGCTGCCCTTTCCATCAAACACAGGATCTGCCCTATGTCTTACCACCCTCTTCTCTTCTAAAAGATGCGATAGTAGAGCAGGCCTTCACAAATCCACTTGGTGGCTCACCAGGAGCGAGTGAGCAGGATGCTGAGCAACACACAGCCCGGCACTTCCTGTGAGGCTCATTTGCATGTGGCTTGGAAGTGTAAAGAAACTCCAAACATCTTACAAATAGTGGCGGAGATTTGACTCTTGGTTTCTTACTCCCTCCATTGACCAGCATAAATACATTTTGCGCACTTTCCCAAACTGTAGACGTTTTCTTTTTATACATTCCATGGTTGGAGAACTGCATCACAAGGTTTGGAGAGGTACTGTCACAGAACAGGATTCTCTGACAGGCAAGACAGAGACTGGAAGAACAATGAGAATTCCGATGGACACTCTTTGGTGTTCTCTTAAACAATTGAGATTCAAAGGCCCCTATCGAGAATTCGACTTTTGTACACACAGAGGAGGGGGACGGAACGCAGAGAGAAGAAAGATAGTTGCAGAGCACTGAGAGTGAAACAGACACAGAACGACAGGAAGGACCGCTCCCCACATCAAATGGGAGGCGACTTTTGTGTGGTCGCGCGCAGCCCCCTGGATCCCAGTGCGGCTCCTGGTAGTTCAGGCTGGCTTCATCCTCCCTAGGCTGGAAACCTGGTGTCACCGCCTACCTCAGTCAACCGGCCAATCCCACCTGGGGGGGGGCGTTGCCAGGGGATTGGCCAGGTAAGGGGAGGGACTGCCCTGCCAGCACAATAGAAGGTGTAGCTTGCATGGCTATGTCCCTCCCTCCCCTTGAAGTAAAGACACAGACACATTATATGAATTTTAATGGGCGTGAAGGCCACAACTTTATTGGTTACGGATGTAGAGCGGTATTGGCTTAGGCATTGGACCCTAACAGGCTATATCCGGGGCAAAGAAGGGAGGATTTCCCGCTCACTCCCTGCTTAAACGGCAGCAGGACACCCCCCCAGACCGACCTAGTTGGTCGGCCTGAAGATGATGCGGGCGGGAAAGCCCTCTGACTCATCAGGCTGATTCCCAGCCCAGCAGGCGGGTCGATCATGATGCCTGCAAAGCTACCTCCAGTTGATACGGAGGTGGGGGCTTACCTGCAAACAGCAGTCAGGCTCCAGAGTTCTTCCCACCCTCCACTCCCTCAATTAAGTCTTATTTTGCAGGTTAACCCCTTCTCCACAGGTACGTAGGTGCTAGTATGTCAAGGCCGCTGTTGAAGCGCCATAAAGGAATTTCCCTGCATTGGCAGGTTTCGCCTTTTCCGTAGCAATTAGTCACAACTTTGGCGGTGTCAGGCCTTGGGCGGAATCCTTTAGTCTATCTTCATAAATGGTGTGTGTGTGTGTGTGAAGCGGTGACCCACGTCCCCTTTATGGTGGCGATATCAGGGTTCCTCGTTAAAGAGGTCTTGGGGGGGAGGCATTGGCCATACACCGAGAGGTTGTCATTGCTCTCCCCCTCCACAGGCAGCGAATGGAGGGCGGGTTCTCTCCTTGAACATATGTTGAATTGAGGTTGAATCCTGACAAGACAGAAGTACTGTTTTGGGGGGGACAGGGTGCGAGCAGGTGTGGGGGAATCCCTAGTCCTGAATGGGGTAACTGTGCCCCTAAAGGACCAGGTGCGCAACCTGGGAGTCATTTTGGACTCACAGCTGTCCATGGAGGCGCATGTTAATTCTGTGTCCAGGGCGGCTGTCTACCAGCTCCATCTGGTACGCAGGCTGAGACCCTACCTGCCCGCAGACTGTCTCGCCAGAGTGGTGCATGCTCTGGTTATCTCCCGCTTGGACTACTGCAATGCGCTCTATGTGGGGCTACCTTTGAAGGTGACCTGGAAACTGCAATTAATCCAGAATGCAGCAGCTAGACTGGTGACTGGGAGTGGCCGCTGGGACCACATAACACTGGTCCTGAGAGAACTACACTGGCTCCCAGTACGTTTCCAAGCACAATTCAAAGTGTTGCTGCTGACCTTTAAAGCCCTAAACGGCCTCAGTCCTGTATACCTGAAGGAGTGTCTCCACCCCCACCGTTCAGCCCGGACACTGAGATCCAGCGCCGAGGGCCTTCTGGCAGTTCCCTCACTGCGAGAAGCAAAGCTACAGGGAACCAGGCAGAGGGCCTTCTCGGTAGTGGCGCCCGCCCTGTGGAACGCCCTCCCAACAGAGGTCAAAGAGATAAACAACTATCTGACATTCAGAAAATACCTCAAGGCAGCCCTGTTTAGGGAAGTTTTTAACCTGTGATATTTTAATGTATTTTAATATCTGTTGGAGGCCGCCCAGAGTGGCTGGGGGGACCCAGCTTGATGGGCGGGGTACAAATAATAAATTATAATTATTATTATTATTCTCCAGATCCAGCCCAATCCCCACACATTCTGAATAACCCTGATGTCTCCCGGATCCCCGGCTGGGGACTGGGAAGGATAAACACCCAATGCCTGAGCCAAAGTCTCCCTACATCTGAATCTTAATAAAGTTGTGGCCAATTTTAATCCCATAGCACATTGTCTTGAGTCATTATTCCGCTCAGGAGTCGCCTGGGGTTTGGGGGACTCTGCCTGTCCACGCAAATGATCTCTGCCAAATCTCGCCAAGCTATGAAAGTTCATGAGAGGCGCGAAAAATAGCGGAAGAGATGGTGGGGGCTTGTCTGTTGGAGGAAGGGGCGGAGCTCAGACTCGGCAACATCAAACTTGGGGGAAGACGCCGAAAACTGAGCTCCACAGTGATTTATGAGTTTGAGTTTGAGCAATAAATCTGAGATAATTTCTGCCGGAGTTGTCTCACCTCTGGGGGAGACCCACAGCATTACATGTACAGTGGTACCCCATGTTATGTACGTGATCCGTTCCGGGTTGGGCTACATAACCTGGGCGTACGTAACAAAAAAAGAGAGAGAGAGAAAATGGAAGTTCGTGGTTTTTTGCATTTCTGCGCATGCACGAAGTGCAGAGAACACTTCTGCACACCCACGCATCACGCGCGCTCCGTGGAGGACTTCCGGGTTGCGGAGGTGCATAACTCGAATGTATGCAACACGGAGCGTACACAACACAAGGTATGACTGTACTAATTTTGAAGGTCAGGTGTGTTTTGGTTCACATATACTTGCAGTAAGTAAGAATAAGGTTGGTTTAATTTTCAAGGTGAACTGAATAGAATTTTTTTTCTCCCTCCCTCCCATGCCCTCCTTGCAATTTTTGCCCATTCCTCCTTCTTCTCATTGTGTTCTCACTCCTCCTCACTGGACTGTTTTTAGGCATCCTCGCCCCTTTTAGGCCTCATTTCTAAAGACATGCTGTGCTCCTGCAGAACCACGTGTGATGACACCTTCTTCATGAGCAATGGCACCCATCATTGAAAATCAGAAGCAGAGGGAAAAGGGCATTTGAATTTGCTTTTATTGCAAGGGAGAAGATCATGTAATCATGCAAGAATGGCGCATGGGCTTTTTCTTTTGATCTGGCTGCTTTGGTGAAGAGGCAGAAGGAGACTCTAGCTGGTGCTGAAGTAGGATCCAGCGGCTCTACAGGTGATGGAACAGCCCCCAGTATTCAAAGGATCCTCAGTAATCAGGAAGGAATCACTATTGGAAGGCTTTAGTTAAGACTTAAAAAGAAAAGAAAATATATATAAGTTATTTCTGTTTCATCTGGAATCAGCAGTCAAAATAATGAATGTAAACACCCATTCCTGCACCCTTAAACAGGGCACCTGATCAGCTCAGGATCCAACCCAATGCCTCAACGGCCAAAACTCAGCCCTTTTAATATGAGGTGCGTGAAAACCTACAGAGCAGCCAGTTTGCTTGCAGGAAATATCCTCCCAACTACAGTGACCAAATCTACAATAGCAAGGACGCTGCCTTCCCTGTCAACTCACTATGGAGCATGACATAAACTGATTGTGAATCCCACAATGGTCTCAGGTACAGCTTTTGATTTATAGTGGCACAACGGCACCCGATCCCAAGTTGTTCCTTGCTTTGCCCACATGGCCAGAAGGGGAGGAGCTGAGTGTCCGGCCTCTGGTCATTCAGGAAGCAAATGCCACTTCCAGGGAGATCCTGGTCAACAGGGACTGGAAGTCATCACAACCTTTTATTCCTTTGTTCAAACAGCTATGGATCTCACCATAACGCACAAAAGAATAGTTATCATAGAAACATTGTAAACATGTAAAGAAATGTATGGATAAATCTAGCAAGCATCATGTAAACCCTCTTCCATGATTTGTCCCTGTACATAACCTCAGAGTTAAACATAATAAAAGTGCATTCTTAGTTCAGAAGTTCCTTTCGCCTAAATCCAACATGGTCAAACTTCTGTTCCGGTAAAATTCTTACTTCGATAGACCAGGGAGAGCAGAAGGAGGTCATCATGAACACTCATAGTGAACTGGGATAGCAATCATTGAAATATAATCCTACATCCATACTATCTCATTGACTTGCTTATGATGGCTTTGAGAAAAATTGGAGGGGATACTCATCAGAATCTGGATTCAAAGTGACCTGAACAGATTGGAGACCTGAGCCCAAACTACAAAAATGGGTTTCAATGGGGACAACTGTAAGGTTCTGTACTTAGGCAGGAAGAACCAGATGCACAAATATTGGTGAGCCGAACTTACCTTTTGCAGCATTTGCTAATTTTACTGCATCTTCCAATTCTAAAGTAGTCTTCAGGACATTCTCCTTCAGTACAAAGTCCTTTATATTTATAGCAATGTTCCCTCGTCTTTGGTCTGTCCTGGGTATATTCTGTGCAAATGGAGAAAAGAAAGATCACAATGCATTGGGGAGAGCAAAGTAAATTCAGAATAGGAAGAAAGGGAAGCAGAAATTCACGGACTCGCAAAAGGTTGGAGGAAATCTACACTTTTGGAACTTAAACCAACTAGATCCAGATAAAGTGAAGGATCAAGCATGAGGGAGGGAGGAAGAGCATTTTGCTATGCAGAGAGTTATGTAATAGTTGACACTACAATATACAGTAAGAAATGTAAAGTACAACTTGTAATAAACAGACCATGGATTATTAATGGAGAGGTTCATTTGTCCTTAATATATTGGGGTGCCAGGGTGGAAGGTGGTGAAGAGAAAGAGGTCCTTGTTGGTATATTCAATAAATCCCACCAGACTTGAGGCTGTTTTTTGGTTTCCCATTCAGACATCTGATATGCCTGAAGGGCTAAATTCCACACATTCTCCCACCAGTTTGCAACCTTGGCAGCAGATAAAATTTTCCATTTTTCTTTTTTTTATAAACTTTATTGATAATCACTTCATGAAATATCATCATAACACAATATAACACAACAATACAACAATCAAAAAGAAAAAAAGAAAGAAATACAAAAAAGAAAAGAAAAGAAAAGAAAAAAGAAAAAAAGAGAAAGAAAACAAAAACAACAAATATAGCACAAGAAGACTTGAATAAACTAATAAATATTTCTTCTCAGTACCCTGATCTTCTTTACATTATCATGCTAAATGAAATAAAGACTTCCACCAACCTCCCAACACATCATTTGTTTCTCATTTCATTCTTCTGTTTTCCTTATCCTCTTAAACCTATTTATATTTATATTGTATAAATCATCATTCCATCTCCTTTTTAGATCATTCTAAACTCAGGAGGGACCCAGGTGGCGCTGTGGGTTAAACCACAGAGCCTAGGGCTTGCTGATCAGAAGGTCGGCAGTTCGAATCCCCGCGACGGGGTAAGCTCCCGTTGCTCGGTCCCTGCTCCTGCCAACCTAGCAGCTCGAAAGCACGTCAAAGTGCAAGTAGATAAATAGGAACCGCTCCGGCGGGAAGGTAAACAGCGTATCCGTGCGCTGCTCTGGTTCGCCAGAAGCGGCTTTGTCATGCTGGCCACATGACCTGGAAGGTGTACGCCAGCTCTCGGCCAATAAAGCGAGATGAGCGCCGCAACCCCAGAGTCGGACACGACTGGACATAATGGTCAGGGGTTCCTTTACCTTTACCTAAACCCAACCAGATATTCAATCTTGAACCTTGTTTTTTAAAATATTCATTTAGGCATTCTCATTCTTTTTTTACTAAGATTTTGGATTTATGCCTTATATCCGTCAATTTGGCTAATTCCAAATATTCACATGATTTGCACAACCATTCCTCTCTGGTAGGTGTTTGCTTCCCTTTCCAATACTTGCCACCAATATTCTTGTCGCAGCTGTTGCATATAGAAAGATTTTTGCTTTATCTTTTGTAATATCGTAATTCCTAAAAAAAAATGCTTCTGGGCTTTTACTATGATTGATTCTTAATATTTTCTTTAATTCTTCATGGATCATGCCCCAAAACTTACCAATCTCTAGGCATGTCCACCACATATGGTAGAAAGTCCCTTTTAGTTTCAAACATCTCCAGCATTTATTTTGATATGTTTTGCTCATTTTGGCCAGCCTTTCTGGGGTCAGATACCACCTGTTGCACATTTTCATAAGATTCTCTCTAATCAAATAACATGCCGTAAAATTTATAGATTTTGTCCATAACCTTTCCCATTCTTTATATTCTATTACATGGCCTAGATCTTGTTCCCATTTCTTAATGGCACTTCCCTTTTCTTCCATCTCTGATTGTCCTTTTTTCAATAATTTATAGATTTTGGAAATGGACTTCTGATTTCTATATAATATTTCTTTTTCCCAGACCGATATGTTTTTATCAAAGTGCTTTAATTTTTTATCCTTCTCAAATGTTGTTATTAATTGATAATATTCTAACCAGCTCATCCCTCCTTGTTTTAGCTCTTCAATTTTTTTTCCACTTTTGGGCAATTATTTATCTCCCCCATCAAGTCCCTATATGTTAGGCAATTGTCTTTCATATCATTTCTATGCATGGCCGATGACTCTATGGGCGATAACCACCACAGTGTTCAAGATATTATTAATGCCTTATTTCTTTCCCAGACTTCAAGTAGAGCCTTCCTCACTGCATGGTTGGCAAATCCCCTGTGTGCTTCTATCTTACCATATCCCAAATATCCATGCCACCCGAAAACTTTCCAACCTTGGCAGCAGATAAAGTTTTCCATTTTTCAACTATTGTACAATGAGCAGCTATTATTGGACATATTAAGAGATCATTTGCCCCAATTTCTACATTTACTCCCTAGAACAAAGAAAACAAAGGCAATCTGGGTGGTAACTGAATCTGGCCTCTGACTATCTTCTTCATCTCTGCAAAAATATTTAAGCAAAATTGCCGCACCAGTGGGCACTCCCACCACAAATGGAAACAGGTGCCCTTGTTCCAGCACAAAGGAGAGGAGCTGAAAGCGATGCAGAAAGTTTGATAGGTGTATAATGGCATCTGTGGTGCCTTTTAAAAGCCAGTTCACCTGTTCCAGCAGAGATGGTCTTAGAAGGACATACTCCATTTCCCCTCACCAGTTGTCTCCCTCATTTTCATTCCCCATGTAGATTTGAAACTGGTCAGATTTGCAAATGTAATATGGGCTAACTGCTACAACGCCTTTCCTTGTGGGGCCTTATATTGCAAGACACACTCTACACCTGGGTAAGGGCATGCATAGCATACCTGTGGACCATGGAATCATGGAGAATACTGTATTTCAACGGGCATTCCTTGAGTCACCATTTGTTGTTCTTCTTTAACTTTTTAGACATGTATCATTTTGTGACACAGTGTTTCACTTTTACTATCAAACTGGAGGTTAAACTAACCCCTTTCCATCCCTGGGAGAAGAATGGGGAGCATTTGCGCAACACACCTACACAATGCATCTGGCACTCTAATGGGTCATGACACACAGTTTAGATGCAAGGAGACATGCTAGCACATATTCAGATTGGCAAGGATAGGCAATTTCTTGTTAACAGAGGTGGAGCAATGACAGACTTCATGGCTATGGCAGATTAAGAGAAAAGGAAGAGTGTATGTTTGGGGTCAGGAAAGAGGGTCAAGAGAAATGTACCTCTCCTTCTTTACCACGTACTCATATCATGCTGAGCTAAAATATGGTGTAGAAGGAGCGCATGAATGTGGTGGCACCTTTGGAGGGAGATTGCTCTTCTTCCTTTGGCTCTTCCCTCTCCTGCAATCCCAGCCTTGGCAGGGTTTCATGGTGGGCGTGCATCACTTTCAGGTTCACCTAGGGCAAAGAAAAGTCCTGACCCAGCACTGCTACCCATTGCTGCTAGATTAAAATTATGATGTGGTCTCAAAACTCCTGACTACTGTTAGTTTTGTTCCCTGTGCAGAACCTGAGGGGAACAGCAGCTTCCTTCTCCCTTCTTATTCTTTATCTCTTACCTGAAGCCAGCAGCAGCAGAGATAGGACAGCCCAGAACAGGTGAAGGACCTTCATGGCTTGGTGATGATGGAGTGATAGAGTGAGGCTCAATGCAAGGCTACAAGGCGGAAGGTTGTTGGGGTTGGAAGCACTGAGCTTCCCATATTTCTAGCCCCTTAGGAAGCCGTTTCCTCCCACTGCTCTGCAAACTCCAATAGGACATCACCATGCCCTGAAGGAAGGTGCCTCTAGCCAAGCCATAAGCACAGTGTGTCCCCTAGAATGAGATGGAGAGATGAGAGGTTTTGGCTTGTGTCAAGACCTGGAGGGTGCAGGACCAGGAAAAAGCACTCAGCTGAGAAACTGAGTACCTCCTGGTTGATGCATGGCTGATATGCAGCAGTCCGATACGGGCCTTTGAATCTCAATTGTTTAAGAGAACAGCAAAGAGTGTCCATCCTCCGTGGTCTGCTGCCCCTTCCATGAAAACTTTGTGCCTCAAATAAAGAAAGCTTTGAAGGTAACCAAGAGTGAATTTTGTATGGAAGGACCATGAGTTCCCTTCAGTTCTGGTACTGAAAGCAAATTCCCGGGCTTGGGCTATGTACTCATTAGTAAGCTGAAAAGAAGCGAGGTTCTCACCATGGACAACCCAATGCCTTCTATGAAATGGATGGTGATTGCTTTGATGGTAACTGTCCCAATAACCAAAATCTTCATAAGGTGGTTTTCTGATGCCCTTGATCATTGTGATTGCCCCTTTCTGAACCACTTCCAACTCCACAATATCCTTTTACAGGAGGGTTCACCAGAACTGCACAGAGTGATCCAAATCCATGATTTTGTGTAACAGCCTAGCAATAGCATTTCTAGTTGGAGGATCTCAGGGCGGTTCACTGTATAAAAGTCTAAGAGGAAAACACAAAACACATTTTGAAATCCACTTGGAAACATGGAAACTAATTGGCAGCCGGGGCAGTCGGGTCAGGATTGGTATAATATGTTCAAATTGTTTTGTCCTGGTGGGCAATCTTGGTACCAAATTCTTCACCAGACGACGATGTCTTCTGAGGCAGGGTTTTGTATAAGGTGTTGCAGAGATGTGAGGATCCCCCAGAACAATCCAGTGAGGAAGACTAAGTCACAATGAAGAGAAAGAAGAGTGAGAGTAAATGGGAAGGGGAAAATAGAAGAGAGGGAGAAGAAATTATGCTCCATTCACATTTAAAAGTAAACCAATTTAATAGTCATTTTGTGAAACAATATGTGGACCCAGGTGGCGCTGTGGGTTAAACCACAGAGCCTAGGGCTTGCTGATCAGAAGGTCGGCGGTTCGAATCCTTGCGATGGGGTGAGCTCCTGTTGCTTGGTCCCAGCTCCTGCCAACCTAGCAGTTCAAAAGCACGTCAAAGTGCAAGTAGAGAAATAGGTACCGCTCCGGCGGGAAGGTAAATTGCATTTCTGTGTGCTGCTCTGGTTCGCCGGAAGCGCCTTTGTCATGCTGCCCACATGACCCGGAAGCTGTACGCTGGCTCCCTCGGCCAGTAACGTGAGATGAACGCTGCAACCCCAGAGTCGTACACAACTGGACCTAATGGTCAGGGGCACCTTTACCTTTATGTGAACTGAAACACCTCCATCCTTCAAAGTCTACCCATTAGGTATCTGAAGAAGTGTGCATGCACACAAAAGCTCATACCAATAACAAACTTAGTTGGTCTCTAAGGTGCTACTGGAAGGAATTTTTTTTATTTTGTTTCATTAAAAATGTGTTATATTGGGGAATACTGCTTTGCAAAAGAAAAAGAAAAAGAAAAATGTTTGTTTTAGGGAAATTGGCCACTGAAAATATTTCTGTGGAAACATGAAGAACTCGGATCAAGACTGGAAAAATGAGAAAGTGAGGGAAAGGGGGTGTGGAGGATCTTGGAGGCAAGTGATGGTGAGCTGGAACAGAGAACAAAAGAAACTTCACCAGCAACAGTTCATTATTTATCTCAGTTATGAAATTGATATCTAGCCCTTCTTCCAAAGGGGCCAAAGTCTACTAACCCCTTCTCATCTGAGAATTTACTGGGGTCTACAAACACTGGTTTGTCTAGTTACTAAAGAGCATTTATTTGAGGCATATTCTAGCTCGCATGCCTGCCAATTGCATCTTTGGGTGTAGGGCAAGACCCTGCCTCTCAAAAAGTGCTTTTTACTCATGTGGCTTGCCAATGAGCACAGCACGGAAGATGCATGTCCTGGTTTTGCGTCTCCAAAATTTGTACATTATGAGCTCACTGCGCTCTGTTGAGTCCTTTGGTATGTCCTCCCTGGAACAAGATGTAGATATGAAGAGATAAAAGGTCTTGGCCTGTGGCAAGATGTGGAGGATGCAAAACCGGGGTGGGGGTGGGGGGTGGAGCACCCAGTTGAGTCAACCTGCTGGGCGATTCATTGCTGATTGGCAGTAGATCAATAAGGTCTTCTGACTCCCAGGTGTTTAGCAGTGCAGCCAAAAGTAGCCATTCTCCCTGCTCTGTTGCTCCTTCTATTCCACGTTATATGCCTAAAAATAAAGGAAATTTGTGATGGATGGCTAACCAGGAGGAACATGGCTAGGTCCTCTCCCCTCCAAACATGAGTTAAGAACCTAGGAAGGTAGGAAGAGCCTGCTGGATCAGGACAATGGAACTTCATATGAAGGAGGGAGAAAAATGTTTATTTATCCACTTTCTCTATGCCTTGCATAGCTGCATAAAGTAGGGCTGCCATGTTAGTATTTCACTCCTCCGATGCTGCAGATATGATTGGTGTAAATCACAGGCCTCTCTGGGAAGAGTGTGGGAACAGAAGACAGTATTATCTCTTCCGTTATATGTTCTTTTGTACTGTACTTTTGCTTTTACTTGTTCCTGTTTCTCTCTCGGAGCTGAGGAGAGAGGACGCCATGATTCTTTGTCTGTACATAGTGTGTAAATAAATATGTAGTTTAGCTCTACAATGTCTCACGCTTCTTGCTGTGTTATGCCAGAAGGACGCTCGGACAGTAGGGGCTGCAGGAGCACCCCAGGGTGTTTTCCAACAATGGTAGCAGAGGATGGTTTTGATCCATCGACCCTCTGGAGCAGTGACACTGGTTGTACTTCCAGGGGGAGCCTGTTCCTTGGCACAGAAGCATAGAGCTCAGAGGTACTGAGGTACGGGGTTCAGAATGAAGCTGAAAACAGAAAACAGACCTGCATACCAGCCTGCTACTGAAGCGGGGAGCTGTGAGTACCTTAATTTAAAAGGCAATAAAACCCTCAGGGAAGCCAGCACTAATTGCCGGAGCTGCTTGCTGAAATGTATGACTGTTGCTGTTTGCCGCTGTGGAGGCTTTGGCTATAAAGCAAAGCCGAAATGGATTCCATACATGGAATCGGACTGTCGTCCTGTCCACCTTTGACGGACAATAATTATTCAGGATGGTCTCTGAAAATGGAAGCAGTTTTGCAGAGGCAATGTTTGTGGCACGTGATAGATGACCCAATGCCACAGGTGCCGAACAAAGGGTGGTGCGAGGCTGATAAACAAGCGAGGGCCGCGATCACGTTGTCTGTATCAGATGACCAACTGATCCATATCCAGGGATGAGCGACAGCACAGGAAGTGTGGCTTGCTCTCAGAGAAACACATCTTCGCGTTGCAGCCAGATCCGCCCTGTTGTATTTCCAGAGGCTTTCGAATATGAAGCTGAAAGCTGGGGGAAATCTCCACAAGCATCTGATGCAGATGAAATTTCTGCATGACCAGTTGGTGCAGAGGGAGGTCCCACTTCCAGAGTCCCTGTTTTGTTTTATGATCACCAACATCATGGATGTGTTGCATGCAGTTGTTGCATCGCAGCTTGGAGCCCTGCCAACCGCTGATTTAACAGTCCAGAGAGTCTGCTCAACATTTCTGAATGAAGCTGATCACCGGATGGCGTTAGTTGCTGATGAAGGGGAGGCTGAAGCCCCTGAAGCACCCCTGTCGGCAGCACAAGGTACAAAGGGGGCTGTTGCTTTAAAAGCCCTACGTTGTTTCAAGTGCGGGGAGAAGGGCCACCTACAGCGTGAATGCAGGAAACGACAGAAACCCAAGGAAGCTACAAAGAGCTCCAGGGCCGGAGGGGCCGGAGGCAAGGGTCATGCCCAGCCCAGCCCTACCCAGGCACTTGTTTTGATCATGCTAAGAGCCACCCCACTTACCCAGAATACGTTTGTTGTAGATTCTGGGGCAACATTTCATCTTTGTGGTCTTAAAGGTTTGTTTATCACCTTTAAGGAGCATCGTGGCACCATCAAGCAGGCAGATGGACCGTGTCTGCGAAGTAAAGGTATTGGGACAGTATACCTTGAGAGCATCCAAACCATGGCAAACAATGTACTATTTATTCTGGAACTGACTTATATTTTGTTCAGTGTTTCTCAGCTAATTGCACAAGGTTTTTGTGTTTCCTTTAGCAGGGAGAAGAGCGTCATTGCCAAGGATGGAGAAGATCTTCTGTATGCTTATAATGAAGACGACCTTTATTTATTTCATTTGAATGTACTGATGATGATGATGGTGATGATGATGTGACACATGAGACACATGCTATGTAATGCCTACAAACAAAGGGCTACATGTAAATTGCATTCATGATATACATCGCAAATTCCAGCATCTTGATTTCAAAGAAATCGCCAAGATGCAGATTGTGGTGCAGGGATTAAAGGTAAAAAGGTAAAGGTACGACTCTGGGGTTGCGGCGCTCATCTCGCTTTACTGGTACAGCCATGCAAATCTCACATGCTTTGTAAGACATGTACAGAGACAATAGTCAAGGTGACTCAAAAAGGCAAAATGCTTGGTAAGACAGCCAAAAAGGCTTTTCAGCAGGTGTATGCTGATGTGATTGGTCCTCTGATTGGACTGGCAGGGATTGATGAGGAAGAAGACAGCAGCAGCAGCTCAGACAGGACAGCTAAGCATGGGTGAAGGATTTTCATGGCTCAGTGAGGATAGATGGATGGATGGATGCAGAGAGGCTCAATGCTGGGCTACAAGGCAGAGGATTGTCAGGGATCTGAGGGCTGAGCTTCCCATATTTGTAGGCTGCTTGGGAAGCTGTTTGCTCTCATTTCTCGGCAAAGTCCAGCAGGTTGTCACCATGCCCTGAAGAAAGGTCAGGCCTCTAGCCAGGCCATAAGTACAGTGTCCTCCCTCACATGAGATGAAGAGATGCTGGCATACAAAGTTTTGGCCTCTTGCAGGAACCGCAGGAAAAAGCACCCAGCTGTGTCACTGAGGACCTCCTGGTCTATCTATGACTGATTTGCAGTAGCCTGAAAGCCTCTGAATGTCCATTGTTTAAGAGGGCAGCAAAGAACATGAATTGTTAAACAGGGCATCCTTCCTGCTCTACTGCCCATCCATCTAAATGTTATGCCTCAGATAAAGAAAGCTTGGAGCATAACCAGGAGTGAGTTTGGGTGTAGAAGCACCACAAGCTCCATGCAGTTCTGGTACTGAAAACAAATTCCTGGGCTACATATGCTCCCCCCCCCCATGTGTATTAAAAACATTGATTTTCTAGATTGATTTCAATTCAGGTTTGGACCTGTTTTGGCAAAGAACAGTGGAAGAGCAGTGATTATTCCTAAGAGAAGGGGAGGAAGAGAAGGGGTGGAGATGAATTTGTGCAGCAGAAACTGACAGTGATACAGAGCGTTGAGGACAATACTGAAGGATTCATCAAATGGGAAGGTCTCTTGTTCAAGGGAGAGGCGCTCTACATACCAGAAGGTGAGTGGCACAACAATCCGACAGCAGGCCACTTTGGACAGTACAAGACTGTAGAACAGCTAAGGAGATGGTTTTGGTGGCCCAGAATGAGAGAAGAGGCTAAGGAGTATCTTAGGGCATGTGAGCAAAAACGCCATGGGCAGCGCCGGCTGGACTGCTGAAGCGGCTTCCGACTCCACAAGGACTGTGGGAGGCGATCACGATGGACTTTATCATGGACTTGCCAGCCTCCAGGAAACAGACAATGGTCTGGATTGTGGTGGACTTGTTCACGAAAATGGTGCACTTTGTGCTATGCCCAAAGCTGCTGTCAGCACAGGAAATGGCGTGGATGTTTGTCGAACACGTGTTCAAGTTGCACGGGTTGCTATTGCGAGTGATTTCAGATAGAGGGACACAATTTACCTCACAATTTTGGAGGAAGCTGATGCAGCTTTGGGAAGTAGAAGTGTGTCTGACCTCAGAGAGACACCCTCAAACCAACGGGGAGTCACAGAGAACCAATGCTATGCTGCAACAATACCTGGAACAGTGCAAGAACAGCGAGAATTCCTAAGGGAAGGGGATGAAGCAATTAGCCCCAGAAATTCGACCCTTGTACACACAGAGGAGGATGGAACGCAGAGAGAAGAAAGACAGTTGCAGAGCACTGAGAATGATCAGACACAGAATCACAGGAAATGATCTCTGCCAAATCTTGTCGAGCTATGAAAGTTCATGAGAGGAGCGATAAAAAGCAGAAGAGATGGTGGGGGCTTGTCTGTTGGAAGAAGGGATGGATCTCAGACTCGAAAACATCAAACTTGGGGGAAGACGCTGAAAACTGAGCTCCGCAGTGATTTATGAGTTTGAGTTTGAGCAATAAATCTGAGATAATTCCTGCCGGAGTTGTCTCACTTCTCAGGGGGAGACCCAAGCCAGTACAGGTACTAATTTTGAAGGTAAGGTGTGTTTTGGTTCACATATTCTTAGAGTAAGTAAGAATAAGGTTGGTTTAGTTTTCAATGTGAATTGAATAGAATTTTTTTCTCCCTCCCTCCCATGCCCTCCTTCCGATTTTTGCCCATTCCTCCTTCTTCTCATTGTGTTCTCACTCCTCCTCACTGGACTGTTTATAGGCATCCTCACCCCTTTTAGGCCTCATTTGTAAAGACATGCTGTGCTACTGCAGAACCACATGTGATGACACCTTCTTCATGAGCAATGGCACCTATCATTGAAAATCAGAAGCAGAGGGAAAGGGGCATTTGAATTTGCTTTTATTGCAAGGGAGAAGATCATGTAATCATGCAAGAATGGCACATGGGCTTTTTCTTTTGATCTGGTTGCTTTGGTGAAGAGGCAGAAGGAGACTCTAGCTGGTGCTAAAGTAGGATCCAGCGGCTCTACAAGTGATGGAACAGCCCCCAGTATTCAAAGGATCCTCAGTAATCAGGAAGGAATCACTATTGGAAGGCTTTAGTTAAGACTTAAAAAGAAAAGAAAAAATATATAAGTTATTTCTCTTTCATCTGGAATCAGCAGTCAAAATCATGAATGTAAACACCCATTCCTGCACCCTTAAACAGGGCACCTGATCAGCTAAGGATCCAACCCAATGGCTCAACGGCCAAAACTCAGCCCTTTTAATAAGAGGTGGGTGAAAACCTGTAGAGCAGCCAGTTTGCTTGCAGGAAAAATCCTCCCTGGTCCTGACAATAGTGACCAAATCTTCAATAGCAAAGACGCTGCCTTCCCTGTAAACTCACTATGGAGCACGGCATAAACTGATTGTGGTGGTGAATCCCACAATGGTCTCAGGTACAGCTTTTGATTTATAGTGGCACAACGGCACCCGCTCCCAAGTTGTTCCTTGCTTTGCCCACATGGCCAGAAGTGGAGGAGCTGGGTGTCCGGCCCCTGGTCATTCAGGAAGCAAATGCCACTTCCAGGGAGATCCTGGTCAACAGGGACTGGAAGTCATCACAACCTTTTATTCCTTTGTTGAAACAGCTATGGACCTTACCATAACGCAGAAAAGAATAGTTATCTTAGAAACACTGTAAACATGTAAAGAAATGTATGGATAAATCTAGCAAGCATCATGTAAAGCCTCTTCAATTATTCTTCCCTGTACAAACCCTCAGAGTTAAACATAATAAAAGTGCAGTCTTAGCTCAGAAGTTCCTTTCACCTAAATCCAACATGCCAAACTTCTGTTCTGGTAAAATTCTAACTTCTACAGACCAGGGAGAGCAGAAGGAGGTCATCATGAACACTCATAGGGAACTGGGATAGCAATCATTGAAATATCATCCTACATCCATACTATGTCATTGGCTTTCTTATGATGGCTTTGAGAAAAATTGGAGCGGATACTCATTAGAATTTGGATTCAAAGTGCCCTGAACAGATTGGAGACCTGAGCCCAAACTACAAAAATGGGTTTCAATGGGGACAAATGTAAGGTTCTGTACTTAGGCAGGAAGAACCAGATGCACAAATAAAATATGGGGGACAGCTGGCTTACTTGCAGTGCATGTGAAAAGGATCTAGAGGTCTTGGTGGACCACAAGCTTAACATGATGCTGATGCTTAAAAAAACGAATGCTATTCTTTGCTTCATCAACAGAACGATAGTGTCCAGATCAAGGGAAGTAATAGTACTACCGTGTTTCCCCTATTTTAAGACACCGTCTTATATTTTTTCCCCCTCAAGAAAACGCACTATGGCTTATTTTGAGGGGATGTCTTATTTTTATTACGTAAGCTCAGCCCCACCTTTTCCTTGGCGCCCTCCAGAACTGTGCCTATCACTATGGCTTATTTTCGGGGTACGGCTTATATTTCGCAAATGCGAAAAAATCCTGCTATGGCTTATTTTATGACTACATTTTAAAATAGGGGAAACAGGGTACTCTATTCTATATTGGTGAGACCACACCTAGAATACTGTCTCTAGTTCTGGGCACCACAAATTAAGAAGGATATTGACAAGCTGCAACATGTGCAAAGGAGGGCAACCAAGATGATCAAGGGTCTGGAAACCAAGTCTTATGAGGAATGGTTGAAGGATCTGAGTATGTTTAGCCTGGAAAAGAGGATATTGAGTGAAGATATGGTGGCTGTAGGGACCCAGGTGGCGCTGTGGGTTAAACCACAGAGCCTAGGGCTTGCCGATCAGAAGGTCGGTGGTTCGAATCCCTGCGACGGGGTGAGCTCCCATTGATCGGTCCCAGCTCTTGCCCACCTAGCAGTTCGAAAGCACGTCAAAGTGCAAGTAGATAAATAGGTACCGGTCTGGTAGGAAGGTAAACGGCGTTTCCGTGTGCTGCTCTGGGTCACCAGAAGCTGCTTAGTCATGCTGGCCACATGACCTGGAAGCTGTACGCCAGCTCTCAGCCAATAAAGCAAGATAAGTGCTGCACCCCCAGAGTAGGACACGACTGGACCTAATGGTCAGGGGTCATTTTACCTATGGTGGCTGTTCTAAGATATCTGATCTTAAGGGCTTTCACGTGGAAGATGGAGCAAGATTTTTTTTATCCTGCTCTGGAGGGCAGTACATGTACCAATAGATTCACGTTACAAGAAAGACAATTCCCATTAAACATCAGGAAGAACTTTCTGATAATGAGAGCTGTTCGACAGAGGTACAGTCTTTCTTGGGAGGCTGTGAATTCTTTTTAGCAGAGTTTTTTTTAGCAGCGATTGGGAGACCATCTGTTATGGATGCTATAGCTGAGATTCCTGAATAACACGGGGTTGGATTGGATGACTCTCGGGTTCCCTTCCAACTCTATTATCCTACAATTCTATGAACCATATTTAAACTCTGAATGGGACTTCAGGGATTGAGTTCAATGGAAATGGAACTGTGCTTCCTTGGGAGCAAATCACATTCTGTGTTTCATAGAAATGACTCATTCATAACAGTACTGAGAATGGCAGCCAGAAGTCTCTAGAATCAGAGGTTCCTTGACATGCTCAGTCTAGAGGGTTTGGACAGTGGGACAAGTGTGTGTGAGAGAGAGACAGGGAGAGGGAGAGAGAGAGATGATTATAATATCTGTAAGCATGTTTGATCTCCCTCCATTGTTGAGCCAAGCTTACATTTTGCAGCATTTACTAATTCTTGAGCAACGGCCAATCTTAATGAAGTCTTCGGGACATTCTCCTGTGGTACAAATTCCATTATATTTAGCACAGTCTTCCTTAGACTTTGGTTTGTCCTGGACATATTCTGTGGAAATGGAGAGAAAAAAAGATCACCATGTATTGGGAAGAGCAAAGTAAATTCAGAATAGGAAGAAAGGGAAGCAGAAATTCACGGACTCGCAAAATGTTGTAGGAAATCTAAACATTTGGAACGTAAGTCAACTAAATTGAGATAAAGTGAAAGATCAAGCATGAAGGAGGAAGAGCATTTTGCTATGCAGAGAGTTATGTAATAGTTGACACTATGATGTACAGTAAGAAATATAAAGTACAACTTGTAATAAATAGCCCATGGATTATTAATGGAGAGGTTCATTTGTCCCTCATATATTGGGGTGCCAGGGTGGAGGGTTGGGAAGAGAAAGATGTAACAGTACTTGTTGGTATATTCAATAAATACCACCAGCCTTGAGGCTGTTTTTTGGTTTCCCATTCAAACATCTGACATATGTGAAGGGCTAAATTCCACATATTGTCCCACCATTTTGCAACCTTGTCAGCAGATAAAGTTTTCCATTTTTCAACTATTGTACAATGAACAGCTATTATTGGACATATTAAGAGATCATTTTCCCTAATTGCCCTTCAAAGATCTACATTGGCTCCCAGTACGTTTCCGAGCACAATTCAAAGTGTTGGCGCTGACCTTTAAAGCCCTAAATGGACTCGGTCCAGTATACCTGAAGGTGCACCCCACCCCCATCGTTCTGCCTGGACACTGAGGTCCAGTGCCGAGGGCCTTCTGGTGGTTCCCTCACTGCGAGAAGCCAAGTTACAGGGAACCAGGCAGAGCGCCTTCTCGGTATTAGCACCCGCCCTGTGGAACGCCCTCCCACCAGATTTCAAAGAGAAAAACAACTACCAGACTTTTAAATGACATCTGAAGGCAGCCCTGTTTAGGGAAGCTTTAATGTTTAATAGACGATGTTATTTTAATATTTTGTTGGAAGCCGCCCAGAGTGGCTGGGGAAACCCAGGCAGATGGGCGGGGTAGAAATAATAAATTATTATTATCATTATTATTACTTCTTTTAGAATAGAATAGAATATATTTTATTGTCATTGCCCCCTTTGGGTACAACGAAATTACTTGGCTTCTCCATCCACCCAGATAGGGCACTCCACGCAAAAACAAAACAACTACAAAAACACTGATTAAAACCATACACGCTGATTAAAACCATACAATGATAAAACATAACAGGTAAGATTAGATGACTTCAAAGTCCAGGCTTCCCATTCAAGGCCGCGATCGCTCTGGAGAAGAAGCTGTTTCTAAGACGGCTTGTTCTTGTTGTCATCGTCCTGTATCTCCGTCCCGATGGCAAAAGTTCAAAGAGACGGTGACCAGGATGCGATGGATCTTTCACTATGTCCAGTGCCTTTCTGTGGCACCTCATGGCATAAATCTGCTGCAAGGTGGAGAGCGAGCAGCCAACAATGCTCTCTGCTGCCTTAACAACTCTGCACAACCCCATCCTTTCCTTGGTAGTACAGCTTCCGTACCACACACATAAGCCATAAGTGAGCACGCTCTCAATGGCACAGTGATAGAAGGCAAGCAGCAGCTTTTGTGGAAGATGGTTTTTCCTTAGAACTCTCAGGAAGTACAGTCTCTGCTGCGCCTTCTTCACAAGCCCCCTTATGTTTGCACTCCAGGACAGATCCTCCTGTAATTCAATGCCCAGAAATCTGAACATTGTTACCCTCTCCACACAGATTCCATCAATCAAAAGTGGTTGGACATCATTCTTCTTTTTCCTGAAGTCCACCACAAGCTCCTTTGTTTTCTTTGTATTTATGAGTTAGTTGTTAGTTCTGCACCACTTTGTCAGCTGTTCCACCTCATCTCTGTAGTTCGTTTCACCCTCCTTATCAGAGATGAGCCCAATCACGGTTGTGTCATCTGCAAATTTGACAACCCTATTACTAGGGTGAGCAGCGACACAATCGTACGTATAGAGAATATAAAGGAGCGGACTGAGAACGCATCCCTGTGGTGTTCCTGTGTTAGTTCTGAGCATATTAGAGGTATAAGGGCCCAGCCGAACCCTCTGGGGGCGATCTGACAAAAGGTCCAGTATCCACCCACAAAGTGATAGTGGGAGCCCCAGATCTCCCAATTTAGACATCAGACGTTGTGGTAGAATGGTATTAAATGCCGAGCTGAAATCTACAAAAAGCAGTCTGGCATAGCCCCCCCGCTGCTCCAAATGTGCAAGAACAGCATGGAGGGCCACCGCATCCTCTGTCGATCTTTTCATTTTATAAGCAAATTTTGCTCCCCTGAACAAAGAAAACAAAGTCAATCTGGGTGGTAAATGAATCTGGCCTCTGACTATCTTCTTCATCTCTGCAAAAATATTGAAGCAAAATAGCTGCACCAGTGGGCACTCCCACCACAAATGGAAATAGGTGCCCTTGTTCCAGCAGAAGGGAGAGGAGCTGGAAGCGATGCAGAAAGTTTGATAGAATTATAATGGCATCTGTGGTGCCTTTTAAAACCCAGTTCACATGTACTAGCAGAGATGGTGTTAGAAGGACATACTCCATTTCCCCTCACCAGTTGTCTCCCTCATTTTCATTTCCCATGTAGTTTTGAAACTGAGCTAATTGCTACAACGCCTTTCCTTGTGGGGCCGTATATTGCAAGCTACACTCTACACCTAGGTGTGGGCATGCATGGCATCCCTGTAGACCATGGAATCATGGGGAATATGTCTAAATGGATTTAATTGGAACCACCCAACGGACGTTCCATGAGTCACCATTTGTTGTTCTTCTTTAGAGCAGAGAATTTCCACCTTTTCATGTTGGTGACACACTTTTTAGACATGTATCATTTCATGACACAGTGATTCGCTTTTACTCGCAAACTGGAAGTTAAACTAACACCTTTGCAGCCCCGGGAGAAGAACGGGGAGCATTTGCGCAACACACTTACAAAATGCAGATAGCATACATTAAGAGAAAAGGAAGAGTGTATGTTTGAGGTCAGGAAAGAGGGCCAAGAGAAATGTACCTCTCTTTCTTTACCATGTGCTCATATCATGCTGAGCTAAAATGTGGCTTAGAAGGAGCACATGAATGTGGTGGTGCCTTTGGAAGGAGATTGCTCTTCTTCCTTTGACTCTTCCCTCTCATGCAATCCCAGCTTTGACAGGGTTTCATCACTTTCTGGTTCACCTAGGGCAAAGAAACATCCTGACCCAGCACTGCTACCCATTGCTGCTAGATTAAAATTATGATGTGGTCTCAAAACTCCTGACTACTGTTAGTTTTGTTCCCTGTGCAGAACCTGAGGGGAACAGCAGCTTCCTTCTCCCTTCTTATTCTTTATCTCTTACCTGAAGCCAGCAGCAGCAGAGATAGGACAGCCCAGAACAGGTGAAGGACCTTCATGGCTTGGTGATGATGGAGTGATAGAGTGAGGCTCAATGCAGGGCTACAAGGCGGAAGGTTGTTGGGGTTGGAAGCACTGAGCTTCCCATATTTCTAGCCCCTTAGGAAGCTGTTTCCTCCCACTGCTCTGCAAACTCCAATAGGACATCACCATGCCCTGAAGGAAGGTGGGGCCTCTAGCCAAGCCATAAGCACAGTGTGTCCCCTAGAATGAGGAGAGTTTTGGCCTGAGACCTGGAGGATGTAGAACCAGGAAAAAGCACCCAGCTGAGACACTGAGTACCTCCTGGTTGATGCATGACTGATATGCTGCTGGTTGATCCATGACTGATATGCTGCAGTGCGATATGGGCCTTTGAATCTCAATTGTTTAAGAGAACAGCAAAGAGTGTCCATCCTCCGTGGTCTGCTGCCCTTTCCATCTGAACTTCATTCCTCAGATAAAGAAAGCTTGGAGGGTAACCAAGAGTGAATTTTGTATGGAAGGACCATGAGTTCCCTTCAGTTCTGGTACTGAAAGCAAATTCCCGGGTTTGGGCTAGGTACTCATTAGTAAGCTGAAAAGCAGTGAGGTTCTCACCATGGACAACCCAATGCCTTCTATGAAATGGATGGTGATTGCTTTGATGGTAACTGTCCCAATAACCAAAATCTTCATAAGGTGGTTGTCTTGATGATTGCGATTGCCCTTTTCTGAAGCTTTTCCAACTCCACAATATCCTTTTACAAGAGGGTTCACCAGAACTGCACAGAGTGATCCAAATGCATGGTTTTGTGTAACAGCCTGGCAATAGCATGTCTAGTTGGAGGATCTCAGGACAGTTCACTGTATAGAAGTCAAAGAGGAAATCACAAAATGCAGTTCGAATTCCACTTGGAAAGTAGTTGGAAGCCGGGGCAGGATCGGTATAATATGCTCAAACTGTTTTGTCTTGGTTTGCAACCTGGGGGCCGAATTTTGCAGCAGCTGAAGATTCTGAACCATCTTCATAGGCAGCGTTTTGTACAAGGTGTTGCAGAGATGTGAGGACCCCCCAGAAAAGTCCAATGAGGTGGACTAAAGAGCCTTTATTTGAGGCATACGTTACCTCACATACCTGCCAAGTGCACTTTTGGGTGTAAGGCATGATCCTGCCCCTCAAATAGTGCCTTGGGGGGTGGGCACAGTGAGGCATGGGTCACGTGACTTGCCAATAAGCGCAGCACAGAAGATGCATGTCCCAGTTTTGCATCTCCAAAAATTGGACGTTATGAGCTCACTGCGCTCTGCTGTTCCTTTTGGCATGTCCTCCCCGTAACAAGATGTAGATATGAACAGATAAGAAGTCTTGGCCTGTGGCAAGATGTAGAGGAAGCAAAACCAGGAAAAATGCCCCCAGTTGAGTCACCGCGTACATCCTGGGAGATTCATTGCTGATCTGCAGTGGACTGCTAAGGACTTCTGTTCTATTTGTCCATGAAGTTTTCTTGTATGGGATATGGGAGAGGCTTGCTGGTTCCTGCTCCAGGTGAGGAAGAATTAAAGAACCTCTTAATGTGGGTGAAAGAGGAGAGCACAAAATATGGTGTGAAGCTCAACGTAATAAAAACTAAGATCATGGCCACTGGTCCCATTACCTCCTGGCAAATAGAACGGGGAAGAAATGGAGGCAGTGAGAGATTTAACTTTCTTGGGCTCCATGATCACTGCAGATGGTGACAGCAGTCATGAAATTAGAAGACGCCTGCTGCTTGGGAGAAAAGCAATGACAAACCTAGACAGCATCTTAAAAAGCAGAGATATTACCTTGCCGACAAAGGTCCATATAGTTAAAGCAATGGTTTTGCCAGTAGTGATGTAGGGAAATGAGAGCTGGATCATTGCAGATATGTATAAATGTACCAACTTCCCTATGGCATCTCCAGCATTTGTTGTCGCATCCTTTATACACTTTCGCTAACTTTGCTGGCGTTAAGTGCCACCTATATTGCATTTTCATTACATTTTCCTTTAAATCATAATTAGGTGTAAATTTGATATCTCTATTCCATAAATTTTCCCATTTCTTTAACATAATTATTTTCCCCAAATCTTGGCCCCATCTTATCATTGTTTCTTTTATTTGTTCATCCTTTGTTTCCCATCCTAATAGTAAATCATATATTTTGTTATGTATTTATTTTTGCCTTCTAATAATATTTTACCCAATTTGGAGATTTCTTTATCAAAGCCTAATTTTTTGTCTTTCTGAAGCCTCTGAATAATTTGAAAATGCTGTAGCCAACTTTTTAGGTAGGGTCGAATTTCATTATAATCTCTTAATTTTTAGCTTCCCATCCTCTTTTTCTATTAAATCTTTATATGTTGGCCAGCTTGTATCCATATTTCGTCTTTTCACCGCAACAATCTCCAACGGCGATTATCATCCTACATCCATACTATGTCATTGACTTTCTTATGATGGCTTTGATAAAAATTGGAGGGGATACTCATCAGAATCTGAATTCATAGTGCCCTAAACAGATTGGAGACCTGAGCCCAAACTATAAAAATGGGTGTCAATGGGGACAAATGTAAGGTTCTTTACTTAGGCAGGAAAAAACAGATGCACAAATATAAGATGGGGGACACCCATCAAAAGATCTAGAGGGTGTTGGTGGGCCACAAGCTTAACATGATGCTGATGGTACAGCAAAGAAAAACGCGAATGCTATTCTTTGCTGCATCAACAGAAGGATAGTGTCCAGATCAAGGGAAGTAATAGTGCTACTCTATTCTGCATTGGTGAGACCACACCTAGAATACTGTCTCCAGTTCTGGGCACCACAAATTAAGAAGGATATTGACAAGCTGCAACGTGTGGAAAGGAGGGCAACCAAGATGATCAAGGGTCTGGTAAACAAGTCTTATGAGGAATGGTTGAAGGAGCTGAGTTTGTTTAGCATGGAAAAGAGGAGACTGAGTGGAGATATGGTGGCTGTCTTCTATGAACCAGATTTAAACTCTGAATGGGACTTCAGGGATTGAGTTCAATGGAAATGGAACTGTGCTTCCTTGGGAGCAAATCGCATTCTGTGTTTCACAGAACTGACCCATTGATAACAGTACTGAGAATGGCAGCTAGAAGACTCTCGAATCAGAGGTTCCTTGATATGCCCAGTCTAGGGGGTTTGGACAGTGGGACAAGTGTGTGTGTGAGAGAGAGACAGGGAGAGGGAGAGAGAGAGATGATTATAATCTCTGTATGCTGGTTTGATCTGCTACCATTGGTGAGCCGAGTTTACCTTCCGCAGCATACTGTATCTGGGTTGCATTCGCCAATCTTATAGTGGTCAGGACACTCTTCTTTGGCACAAAATCCTTTATATTTAGCACAATCTTCCTCAGTCATTATTGTGATCTGGGCATATCCTGTTCAAATGTTTTTCTCCTTCCCTCCCATGCCCTCCTTCCAATTTTTGCCCATTCCTCCTTCTTCTCATTGTGTTCTCACTCCTCCTCACTGGACTGTTTTTAGGCATCCTCACCCCTTTTAGACCTCATTTCTAAAGACATGCTCTGCTTCTGTTATACAGTGTTATACAGGCACTGTTATACAGTGGTTCTGCTCCTTCCTTCTGGGCCGTGTTCAAAAAGTGGTGGTGGGGGATGAGTGTTCAGACCCCTGGGCTCTCACTTGTGGGGTACCTCAGGGTTCTGTCCTCTCCCCCATGCTTTTTAACATCTATATGCAGCCGCTGGGAGAGCTCATCAGGGGGTTTGGGCTGGGTGTTCATCAGTATGCGGATGATACCCAGCTCTACCTCTCTTTCAAATCAGAACCAGTGATGGTGGTGAAGGTCCTGTGTGAGTGTCTGGAGGCGGTTGGAGGATGGATGGCGGTTAATAGATTGGGGTTGAATCCTGACAAGACAGAAGTACTGTTTTTGGGGGACAGGAGGTGGGCAGGTGTGGAGGACTCCCTGGTCCTGAATGGGGTAACTGTGCCCCTGAAGGACCAGGTGCGCAGCCTGGGAGTCATTTTGGACTCACAGCTGTCCATGGAGGCGCAGGTTAATTCTGTATCCAGGGCAGCTGTCTACCAGCTCCATCTGGTAGCAAGGCTGAGACCCTACCTGCCCGCGGACTGTCTCGCCAGAGTGGTGCATGCTCTAGTTATCTCCCGCTTGGACTACTGCAATGCGCTCTACGTGGGGCTACCTTTGAAGGTGACCCGGAAACTACAATTAATCCAGAATGTGGCAGCTAGACTGGTGACTGGGAGCGGCCGCCGAGACCACATAACACCGGTCTTGAAAGACCTACATTGGCTCCCAGTACGTTTCCGAGCACAATTCAAAGTGTTGGTGCTGACCTTTAAAGCCCTAAATGGCTTCGGTCCAGTATACCTGAAGTAGCGTCTCCACCTCCATCGTTCAGCCCGGACACTGATGTCCAGTGCCGAGGGCCTTCTGGCGGTTCCCTCACTACGAGAAGCCAAGTTACAGGGAACCAGGCAGAGGGCCTTCTCGGTAGTGGCGCCTGCCCTGTGGAACGCCCTCCCTTCAGATGTCAAAGAGAACAACAACTACCAGATCTTTAGAAGACATCTGAAGGCAGCCCTGTTTAGGGAGGCTTTTAATGTTTAATGGATTGTTGTATTTTAATGTTCTGTTGAAAGCCGCCCAGAGTGGCTGGGGAAACCAAGCCAGATGGGCGGGGTATAAATAATAAATTATTATTATATTATTATTATTCTGCAGAACCATGAATGATGACACCTTCTTCATGAGCAATGGCACCCATCATTGAAAATCAGAAGCAGAGGGAAAAGGGCATTTGAATTTGCTTTTATTGCAAGGGAGAAGATCATGTAATCATGCAAGAATGGCGCATGGGCTTTTTCTTTTGATCTGGTTGCTTTGGTGAAGAGGCAGAAGGAGACTCTAGCTGGTGCTGAAGTAGGATCCAGTGGCTCTACAAGTGATGGAACAGCCCCCAGTGTTCAAAGGATCCTCATTAATCAGGAAGGAATCACTATTGGAAGGCTTTAGTCAAGACTTAAAAAGAAAAGAAAAATATATATGAGTTATTTCTGTTTCACCTGGAATCAGCAGTCAAAATCATGAATGTAGACACCCATTCCTGCACCCTTAAACAGGGCACCTGCTCAGCTAAGGATCCAACCCAATACCTCAAAGGTCAAAGCTCAGCCCTTTTAATATGAGGTGGGTGAAAACCTGCAGAGCAGCCAGTTTGCTTGCAGGAAAAATCCTCCCTGGCCCCGACTATAGTGACCAAATCTACAATAGCAAGGATGCTGCCTTCCCTGTCAACTCACTATGGAGCATGGCATAAACTGATTGTGGTGGTGAATCCCACAATGGTCTCAGGTACAGCTTTTGATTTATAGTGGCACAACGACACCCGCTCCCAAGTTGTTCCTTGCTTTGCCCACATGGCCAGATGGGGTGGAGCTGAGTGTCCGGCCCCTGGTCATTCAGGAAGCAAATGCCACTTCCTGGGAGATCCTGGTCAACAGGGACTGGAAGTCATCACAACATTTTATTACTTTGTTCAAACAGCTATGGACCTTACCATAATGCACAAAAGAATAGTTATCTTAGAAACACTGTAAACATGTAAAGCAATGTACGGATAAATCTAGCAAGCATCATGTAAACCCTCTTCAATGATTCTTCCCTATACAAACCCTCAGAGTTAAACATAATAAAAGTGCAGTCTTAGCTCAGAAGTTCCTTTCACCTAAATCCAACATGGCCAAACTTCTGTTCTGGTAAAATTCTAACTTCTACAGACCAGGGAGAGCAGAAGGAGGTCATCATGAACACTCATAGTGAACTGGGATAGCAATCATTGGAATATCATCCTACATCCATACTATGTCATTGGCTTTCTTATGATGGCTTTGAGAAAAATTGGAGGGGATACTCATCAGAATCTGGATTCAAAGTACCCTGAACAGATTGGAGACCTGAGCCCAAACTACAAAAATTTGCAGAGGAGGGCAACCAAGATGATCAATGGTCTGGAAACCAAGCCTTATGAGGAATGGTTGAAGGATCTGAGTATGTTTAGCCTGGAAAAGAGGATATTGAGTGAAGATATGGTGGCTGTAGGGACCCAGGTGGCGCTGTGGGTTAAACCACAGAGCCTAGGGCTTGCCGATCAGAAGGTCGGCGGTTCGAATCCCTGCGACGGGGTGAGCTCCCGTTGATCCATCCCAGCTCTTGCCCACCTAGCAGTTTGAAAGCACGTCAAAGTGTAAGTAGATAAATAGGTACCGGTCCAGCAGGAAGGTAAACGGCGTTTCCGTGTGGTGCTCTGGTTCGCCAGAAGCTGCTTAGTCATGCTGGCCACATGACCTGGAAGCTGTACGCCAGCTCTCAGCCAATAAAACAAGATGAGCGCCGCAACCCCAGAGTTGGACACGACTGGACCTAATGGTCAGGGGTCCTTTTACCTATGGTGGCTGTTCTAAGATATCTGATCTTAAGGGCTTTCACATGGAAGATGGAGCAAGATTTTTTTATCCTGCTCTGGAGGGTAGTACATGTACCAATAGATTCACGTTACAAGAAAGACAATTCCCATTAAACATCAGGAAGAACTTTCTGATAATGAGAGCTGTTCGACAGAGGTACAGTCTTTCTTGGGAGGCTGTGAATTCTTTTTAGCAGAGTTTTTTTTAGCAGAGATTGGGTGACCATCTGTTATGGATGCTATAGCTGAGATTCCTGAATGACACGGGGTTGGATTGGATGACCCTCGGGTTCCCTTCCAACTCTATTATCCTACAATTCTATGAACCATATTTAAACTCTGAATGGGACTTCAGGGATTGAGTTCAATGGAAATGGAACTGTGCTTCCTTCGGAGCAAATCACATTCTGTGTTTCATAGAAATGACTCGTTGATAACTGTACTGAGAATGGCAGCCAGAAGTCTCTAGAATCAGAGGTTCCTTGACATGCTCAGTCTAGAGGGTTTGGACAGTGGGACAAGTGTGTGTGAGAGAGAGAGAGGGAGAGGGAGAGATGATTATAATATCTGTAAGCATGTTTGATCTCCCTCCATTGTTGAGCCAAGCTTACGTTTTGCAGCATTTACTAATTCTTGAGCAACAGCCAATCTTAATGAAGTCTTCGGGACATTCTCCTTTGCTACAAATTCCATTATATTTAGCACACTCTTGGGTAGTCTTTGGTTTGTCCTGGGCATATTCTGTGCAAATGGAGAGAAAAAAAATCACCATATATTGGGAAGAGCAAAGTAAATTCAGAATAGGAAGAAAGGGAAGCAGAAATTCACGGACTCGCAAAAGGTTGGAGGAAATCTACACTTTTGGAACTTAAACCAACTAGATCCAGATAAAGTGAAGGATCAAGCATGAGGGAGGAAGAGCATTTTGCCATGCAGAGAGTTATGTAATAGTTGACACTATGATGTACAGTAAGAAATATAAAGTACAACTTGTAATAAATAGCCCATGGATTATTAATGGAGAGGTTCATTTGTCCCTCATATATTGGGGTGCCAGGGTGGAGGGTGGGGAAGAGAAAGATGTAACAGTACTTGTTGGTATATTCAATAAATCCCATGAGCCTTGAGGCCATTTTTGGTTTCCCATTCAAACATCTGACATATGTGAAGGGCTAAATTCCACACATTGTCCCACCATTTTGCAACCTTGTCTTTTTTTAAAATTATATTTATTAGATTTTCAACATAAACATAGTATATCAAAAACAATACTAAATAAAACATACTAAATAAAACAAAATAAAACATACTAAATAAAACAAAATAAAACATACTAAATACACTACAAAATACACAAACACAAACATATATCTTGGTTACCTTCATACTGTCTAATCATAGTTGGGGGATTATCTATCATTATCTATCATCTTTAGTAATTCCCTCTCATCGTTAACTAATTTTCCATTATATACATACATTGTTTATCTTCTAATTGTCCTAGTAAACCTTCATATTTAACTTTACTAAATCTTAATTTCTAATCTGTAAGCTATCGTTTCTTCCAGCTTTTTCCTATCTTTTAGATCTTACAATAGTTCTTTAAGTATACTTTAAATTTCTTCCAATCTTGTTCCGCCGTCTCCTCCCTCTGGTCGCGTATTTTGCAACCTTGTCAGCAGATAAAGTTTTCCATTTTTCAACTATTGTACAATGAGCAGCTATTATTGGACATATTAAGAGATCCTTTGCCCTAATTGCCCTTCAAAGACCTACATTGGTTCCCAGTACATATACGAGAATAATTCAAAGTGTTGGTGCTGACCTTTAAAGCCCTAAATGGACTCGGTCCAGTATACCTGAAGGAGCGCCCCACCCCCATCGTTCTGCCCGGACACTGAGGTCCAGTGCCGAGGGCCTTCTGGCGGTTGCCGCGCTGCGAGAAGCCAAGTTACAGGGAACCAGGCAGAGGGACTTCTCAGTACTGCCATCCGCCCTCTGGAACACCCTCCCACCAGATGTCAAAGAGAAAAACAACTACCAGACTTTTAGAAGACATCTGAAGGCAGTCGTGTTTAGGGAAGCTTTAATGTTTAATAGACGATTGTATTTTAATATTCTGTTGGAAGCCGCCAAGAGCGGCTGGGGAAACCCAGGCAGATGGGCGGGGTATAAATAATAAATTATTATTATCATTATTATTTCCTTCTTTTACTCCATTGAACAAAGAAAACAAAGTCAATCTGGGTGGTAAATGAATTTGGCCTCTGACTATCTTCATCTCTGCAAAAATATTGAAGCAAAATTGCTGCACCAGTGGGCACTCCCACCACAAATGGAAACAGGTGCCCTTGTTCCAGCACAAAGGAGAGGAGCTGAAAGAGATGCAGAAAGTTTGATAGGTATATAATGGCATCTTTGGTGCCTTTAAAAAGCCAGTTCACCTGTTCCAGCAGAGATGGTCTTAGAAGGACATACTCCATTTCCCCTCACCAGTTGTCTCCGTCATTTTCATTTCCCATGTAGTTTTGAAACTGAGCTAAATGCTACAACGCCTTTCCTTGTGGGGCCTTATATTGCAAGCTACACTCTACACCTAGGTGTGGGCATGCATGGCATCCCTGTAGACCATGGAATCATGGGGAATATGTCTAAATGGATTTAATTGGAACCACCCAACGGACGTTCCATGAGTCACCATTTGTTGTTCTTCTTTAGAGCAGAGAATTTCCACCTTTTCATGTTGGTGAGACACTTTTTAGACATGTATCATTTCATGACACAGTGATTCGCTTTAACTCGCAAACTGGAAGTTAAGCTAACACATTTGCAGCCCCGGAAGAAGAACGGGGAGCATTTGCGCAACACACCTACACAATGCAGCTAGCATACATTAAGAGAAAAGGAAGAGTGTATGTTTACAGTCAGGAAAGGGGGCCAAGAGAAATGCACCTCTCTTTCTTTACCATGTTGGTAAAGCATCATGCTGAGCTAAAATGTGGCTTACAAGGAGCATATGAATGTGGTGCTGCCTTTGGAAGGAGATTGCTCTTCTTCCTTTGACTCTTCCCTCTCATGCAATCCCAGCTTTGACAGGGTTTCATGGTGGGCGTGAATCACTTTCAGGTTCACCTAGGGCAAAGAAAAGTCCTGACCCAGCACTGCTACCCATTGCTGCTAGATTAAAAGTATGATGTGGTCTCAAAACTCCTGACTCCTGTTATTTTTGTTCCCTGTGCAGAACAGCAGTCTCCCTCTCCTTTCTTTTTCTTTATTTCTTACCTGAAGCCAGCAGCAGCAGAGATAGGACAGCCCAGAACAGGTGAAGGACCTTCATGGCTTGGTGATGATGGAGTGATAGAGTGAGGCTCAATGCAGGGCTACAAGGCGGAAGGTTGTTGGGGTTGGAAGCACTGAGCTTCCCATATTTCTAGCCCCTTAGGAAGCTGTTTCCTCCCACTGCTCTGCAAACTCCAATAGGACATCACCATGCCCTGAAGGAAGGTGGGGCCTCTAGCCAAGCCATAAGCACAGTGTGTCCCCTAGAATGAGGAGAGTTTTGGCCTGAGACCTGGAGGATGTAGAACCAGGAAAAAGCACCCAGCTGAGACACTGAGTACCTCCTGTTGGATCCATGGCTGATATGCTGCAGTGCGATACAGGCCTTTGAATCTCAATTGTTTAAGAGAACAGCAAAGAGTGTCCATCCTCCGTGGTCTGCTGCCCTTTCCATCTGAACTTCATTCCTCAGATAAAGAAAGCTTGGAGGGTAACCAAGAGTGAATTTTGTATGGAAGGACCATGAGTTCCCTTCAGTTCTGGTACTGAAAGCAAATTCCCGGGTTTGGGCTAAGTACTCATTAGTAAGCTGAAAAGCAGTGAGGTTCTCACCATGGACAACCCAATGCCTTCTATGAAATGGATGGTGATTGCTTTGATGGTAACTGTCCCAATAACCAAAATCTTCATAAGGTTGTTGTCTGATGCCCTTGATGATTGCGATTGCCCTTTTCTGAAGCTTTTCCAACTCCACAATATCCTTTTACAAGAGGGTTCACCAGAACTGCACAGAGTGATCCAAATGCATGATTTTGTGTAACAGCCTGGCAATAGCATTTCTAGTTGGAGGATCTCAGGGCGGTTCACTGCATAGAAATCTAAGAGGAAAACACAAAATGCAGTTCGAATTCCACTTGTAAAGTAATTGGCAGCTGGGGCAGGATCGGTATAATATGCTCAAACTGTTTTGTCTTGGTTTGCAACCTGGGGGCCGAATTTTGCAGCAGCTGAAGATTCTGAACCATCTTCATAGGCAGCGTTTTGTATAAGGTGTTGCAGAGATGTGAGGATCCCCCAGAACAGTCCAATGAGGAGGACTAAAGAGCCTTCATTTGAGGCATACGTTATCTCACATACCTGCCAAGTGCACTTTTGGGTGTAAGGCGTGATCTTGCCCCTCAAATAGTGCCTTGGGGGGTGGGCACAGTGAGGCATGGGTCACGTGACTTGCCAATGAGCGCAGCACGGAAGACGCATGTCCCAGTTTTGCCTCTCCAAAAATTGGACGTTATGAGCTCACTGCGCTCTGCTGTTCCTTTTGGCATGTCCTCCCCGTAGCAAGATGTAGATATGAACAGATAAGAAGTCTTGGCCTGTGGCAAGATGTAGAGGAAGCAAAACCAGGAAAAATGCCCCCAGTTGAGTCACCACGTACATCCTGGGAGATTCATTGCTGATCTGCAGTGGACTGCTAAGGACTTCTGTTCTATTTGTCCATGAAGTTTTCTTGTATGGGATATGGGAGTGGCTTGCTGGTTCCTGCTCCAGGTGAGGAAGAATTAAAGAACCTCTTAATGTGGCTGAAAGAGGAGAGCACAAAATATGGTGTCAAGCTCAACGTAATAAAAACTAAGATCATGGCCATTGGTCCCATCACCTCCTGGCAAATAGAACGGGGAAGAAATGGAGGCAGTGAGAGATTTCACTTTCTTGGGCTCCATGATCACTGCAGATGGTGACAACAGTCATGAAATTAGAAGACGCCTGCTGCTTGGGAGAAAAGCAATGACAAACCTAATCAGCATCTTAAAAAGCAGAGACATCACCTTGCCGACAAAGGTCCATATAGTTAAAGCAATGGTTTTGCCAGTAGTGATGTAGGGAAATGAGAGCTGGATCATTGCAGATATGTATAAATGTACCAACTTCCCTATGGCATCTCCATCATTTGTTGTCGCTTCCTTTATACACTTTCGCTAACTTTGCTGGCGTTAAGTGCCACCTAAATTACATTTTCATTACATTTTCCTTTAAATCATAATTAGGTGTAAATTTGATATCGCTATAACATAAATTTCCCCATTTCTTTAACGTAATTATTTTCCCCAAATCTTGGCCCCATCTTATCATTGTTTCTTTTATTTGTTCATCCTTTGTATCCCATTCTAATAGTAAATCATATAATTTTTTATGTATTTATTTTTGCCGGATAATAATATTTTACCCAATTTGGAGATTTCTTTATCAAAGCCTAATTTTTTGTCTTTCTGAAACCTCTGAATAATTTGAAAATTCTATATCCAACTGTTTAGGCAGGGTCTAATTTCATTATAATCTCTTAATTTTAGCTTCCCATCCTCTTTTTCTATTAAATCTTTATATGTTGGCCAGCTTGTATCCATATTTCGTCTTTTCACCGCAACAATCTCCAACGGCGATACCCACCATGGTGTTTTGGGTTCCAGTATTCCTTGATGTTTCCTCCATATTTTGTATAGTGACTTCCTTATAACATTATTCATAAAAGTACTATGCGTTTTTAAATTTTCCTCCATCAAATGCCAATGCCATCCAAAACCTAGGCCCACTCCTTCTAGATCGAAAACATCCGTCTTTTTTTATTCCATCCATTCTTTCAACCAAGTCAACCCCACTGCGTCATGATACAATTCTAAATCCGGTAATCCAAATCCTCCTCTCCCTTTTTGATCGATTAATAATTTATATTTAATTCTCGGCTTTTTGCCATCCCAGATAAATTTTAATACCGGGATATCCTTTTTCCAAGTTTTAAAGCACTTTGCCCCTCCTAATATTGGTAAATTCTGGAAATAATAATTCATTCTTGAAAGGACATTCATTTTAATGATTGATATTCTCCCTAAAAAGGATATTTTTAATTTAGCCCAATTGTCCAATTTCTTTTTTATGTCCTCCCATAGTTTCTCGTAATTTTCTTGGAACAAGTCAATACTTTTAGTTGTCATTTGTATCCCCAAATTTTCCTCCGGATATTTAATTTTCCTCCGGATTTCAATATCTGTCATTTCTTGTAATTTCTTTTTTAGTCAGATTCCAAATTTACTAATAGACTTGTTTTTTTGTAATTAATTTTTAAGCCTGCCAGTTTCCCATACTCATTATTTGTCTCAATTGCCTTTGGAATGCTGTTTAGCGGATCTTCCATAGTTATGATTATATCATCGGCAAAAGCTTTGATTTTAAATATCCCCCATCACTATTCCCCTGATGTCCTCCCTGACAGGCAAGACAGAGACTGGAAGAACCGCGAGAATTTCTAAGTGAAGGGGAGGAAGCAATTAGCCCCAGGAATTTGACCTTTGTACCCACAGGGGAGGGGGACGGAACGCAGAGAGAAGAAAGACAGTTGCAGAGCACTGAGAATGAAACAGACACAGAACGACAGGAAGGACCGCTCCCCACATCAAATGGGAGGTGACATTTGCGTGGTTGCGTGCAGCCCCCTGGATCCCAGTGCAGCTCCTGGTAGTTTGGGCTGGCTTCATCCTCCCTAGGCTGGAAACCTGGTGTCACCGCCTACCTCAGTCAACCGCCCAATCCCACCTGGGGGGGGGGGCGTTGCCAGAGGATTGGTCCATAGCTGTCAACCTTCCCTTTTTTCTGGAAATTCCCTTATTCCAGCGCCATTTCCCGCTGCTATCCCGGATTGTTAGATATCCCGTAAATTTCTCGGATTTCAAAGGAAGCAGCTCCTCTCCCTCCCTGCCGGCCAGGGAGGCTCCTCAGCTGCGTTGCTCGGCTGCGTTGCTCACCAATAGTTACAGAGAATAGGATGTCATTAGACAACAGCACGGTTTGTGCTTTGCTTGCATGTAAAATCAACCACTCTGGGCCAGCCCACAAATACACTCCTTCCAAAAGAGTGTTAAAGGATGCAAAGTCTGCCATACGTTTGTATAAGTCATTAATGGATGCCAGAGAGCCAAAAGAGTGAACCTGATCAATCCCCCCATGAAGAATTGACGCTTTTGAATTGTGGTGCTGGAATCCCGTGGACTGCAAGAAGATCAAACCGATCCATTCTGAAGGACATTGGCCCTGGCTGCTCACTGGAAGGACAGATCCGGAAGCATTGCATGAGAAGAGAAGACTCCTTGGAAAAGAGACCCTGAGGTGGGAAATATGATGGTGTGTAGCCTGGTGTAAATTAATTTGTAGCCTGGGGGGCTTAGCGCAGCGTGGACTGTCCCCGAGAACCGTAGACTGTCCCCGGCTCAGGTGAGGCTGCTGATCCCTTATTTTCAAATCCGAAAGTTGACAGCTATGGATTGGTCAGGTAAGGGGAGGGACCATACAGCCCACACAAAAGAAGGTGTAGCTTACCTGGGAAGCGTCAGTCGGCTCCAGAGTTTCTTCCACTCTCCACTCCCTCAATTAAGTCTTATTTTGTAGGTTAACCCCTTCTCCACAGGTACGCAGGCGCTGCTATGTCAAGGCCACTGTTGAAGGGCCGGAAAGGAATTTCCCTGCATTGGCAGGTTTCGCCTTTCCCGTAGCAATACGTCACAACTTTGGCGGTTTCAGGCCTTCGGCGGAATCCTTTAGTCTATCTTCCGAAATGGGGGGGGGGCTGAGGCAATGATACCAGGGTTCTCCGTTAAAGATGTATTGGGGGGAGGCATCGGCCGAGAGGTTGTCATTACTCTCCCCCTCCAGCGGCGGTGAACGGGGGGGGGCGGGTTCTCTGTTTGAACATATGTTCCCCAGATCCAGCCCAGTCCCCACACATTCTGGATAACCCAGAAGTCTCCCAGATCCCCAGCTGGGGACTGGGAAGGATAAATGCCCAATGCCTGAGCCAAAGTCTCCCTACATCTGAATCCTAATAAAGTTGTGACCAATTTTAATCCCATAGCACGTTGTCTTGAGTCATTATTCCACTCAGGGGTCACCTGGGGTTTGGGGGAATCCGCCTGTCCATGCAAATGATCTCTGCCAAATCTCGACAAGCTATGAAAGTTCATGAGAGGTGCGAGAAAGAGCGGAAGTGAAGGAGCTCAGACTCGGCAACATCAAACTTGGGGGAAGATGCCGAAAACAGAGCTCCACAGTGATTTATGGGTTTGAGCAATAAATCTGACATAATTACTGTTGGAGTTGTCTCACTTCTCTGGGGGAGACCCAAGCCATAAAAGGTACTAATTTTGAAGGTCAGGTGTGTTTTGGTTCACATATACTTGCAGTAAGTAAGAATAGGGTTGATTTAGTTTTCAATATTCAATATTAGTTTTCTTCAGGTATCTGAAGAAGTGTGCATGCACACGAAAGTTCATACCAAGAATAAACATAGTTGGTCTCTAAGGTGCTACTGGAATATTTTTATTTATTTATTTAGTTTTCAATGTGAACTGAATAGAATTCTTTCTCCCTCCCTCCCATGCCCTCCTTCCGATTTTTGCCCATTCCTCCTTCTTCTCATTGTGTTCTCACTCCTCCTCACTGGACTGTTTTTAGACATCGTCACCCCTTTTAGGCCTCATTTCTAAAGACATGCTGTGCTTCTGCAGAACCACGTGTGATGACACCTTCTTCATGAGCAATGGCACCCATCATTGAAAATCAGAAGCAGAGGGAAAAAGGGCATTTGAATTTGCTTTTATTGCGGGGGAAAAGACCATGTAATCATGCAAGAATGGCGCATGGGCTTTTTCTTTTGATCTGGTTGCTTTGGTGAAGAGGCAGAAGGAGACTCTAGCTGGTGCTAAAGTAGGATCCAGCGGCTCTACAAGTGATGGAACAGCCCCCAGTATTCAAAGGATCTTCGGTAATCACTATCAGATGGCTATAAGTTGGTCATTCAAACTAAAGAAAAATATGTATAAGTTATTTCTGTTTCATCTTGAATCAGCAGTCAAAATCATGAATGTAAACACCCATTCCTGCACCCTTAAACAGGGCACCTGCTCAGGAAAGGATCCAACCCAATGCCTCAAAGGTCAAAGCTCAGCCCTTTTAATATGAGGTGGGTGAAAACCTGCAGAGCAGCCAGTTTGCTTGCAGGAAAAATCCTCCCTGGCCCTGACAATAGTGACCAAATCTACAATAGCAAGGACACTGCCTTCCCTGTCAACTCACTATGGAGCATGACATAAACTGATTGTGAATCCCACAATGCTCTCAGGTACAGCTTTTGATACATAGTGGCACAACGGAACCCGCCCCCAAAGTTGTTCCTTGCTTTGCCCACATGGCCAGAAGGGGAGGAGCTGAGTGTCCAGCCTCTGGTCATTCAGGAAGCAAATGCCACTTCCAGGGAGATCCTGGTCAACAGGGACAGGAAGTCATCACAACCTTTTATTACTTTCTTCAAACTTCTAGATCTGCCAGCTATGGATCTCACCATAACGCAGAAAAGAATAGTTATCTTAGAAACACTGTAAACATATAAAGAAATGTATGGATAAATCTAGCAAGCATCATATAAACCCTCTTCAATGATTCTTCCCTGTACAAAACCTCAGAGTTAAACATAATAAAAGTGCAGTCTTAGCTCAGAAGTTCCTTTCGCCTAAATCCAACATGGCGAAACTTCTGTTCCGGTAAAATTATAACTTCTACAGACGAGGAAGAGCAGAAGGAGGTCATCATGAACACTCATAGTGAACTGGGATAGGAATCATTGAAATATAATACAACAACCACACTATCTCATTGACTTGCTTATGACGGCTTTGAGAAAAATTGGAGGATACTCATCAGAATCTGGATTCAAAGTGCCCTGAACAGATGGGAGACCTGAGCACAAACTATAAAAATGGGTTTTAATGGAGACAAATGGGGACAAATGTAAGGTTTTTTTATTTAGGTATGAACAACCAGATGCACAAATATAAGATGGGGGACACTCATCAAAAGATCTAGAGGGTGTTGGTGGGCCACAAGCTTAACATGATGCTGATGTTGCAGCAAAGAAAAAAGTGAATGCTATTCTTTGCTGCATCAACAGAAGGATAGTGTCCAGATCAAGGGAAGTAATAGTGCTACTCTATTCTGCATTGGTGAGACCACACCTAGAATACTGTCTCCAGTTCTGGGCACCACAAATTAAGAAGGATATTGACAAGCTGCAATGTGTGGAAAGGAGGGCAACCAAGATGATCAAGGGTCTGGAAACCAAGCCTTATGAGGAATGGTTGAAGGAGCTGAGTTTGTTTAGCATGGAAAAGAGGAGACTGAGTGGAGATATGGTGGCTGTCTTCTATGAACCAGATTTAAACTCTGAATGGGACTTCAGGGATTGAGTTCAATGGAAATGGAACTGTGCTTCCTTGGGAGCAAATCGCATTCTGTGTTTCACAGAACTGACCCATTGATAACAGTACTGAGAATGGCAGCCAGAAGACTCTCGAATCAGAGGTTCCTTGATATGCCCAGTCTAGGGGGTTTGGACAGTGGGACAAGTGTGTGTGAGAGAGAGAGACAGGGAGAGGGAGAGAGAGAGATGATTATAATCTCTGTATGCTGGTTTGATCTGCTACCATTGGTGAGCCGAGTTTACCTTCCGCAGCATACTGTATCTGGGTTGCATTCGCCAATCTTATAGTGGTCAGGACACTCTTCTTTGGCACAAAATCCCTTATATTTAGCACAATCTTCCTCAGTCATTATTTTGATCTGGGCATATCCTGTTCAAATGGAGAAAAGAAAGATCACCAATACATTGGGGAGAGCAAAGTAAATTCAGAATAGGAAGAAAGGGAAGCAGAAATTCAAGGACTCGCAAAAGGTTGTAGGACACTTTTAGAACTTAAACCAACTAGATCAAGATAAAGTGAAATATCAAACATAAGGGAGGAAGAGCCTTTTGCTATGCAGAGAGTTATGTAATAGTTGACACTACAATATACAGTAAGAAATGTAAAGTACAACTTGTAATAAACAGACCATGGATTATTAATGGAGAGGTTCGTTTGTCCCTAATATATTGGGGTGCCATGGTGGAGGGTGGGGAAGAGAAAGATGTAACAGTCCTTATTGGTATATTCAATAAATCCCACAAACCTTGAGGCAGTTTTTTGGTTTCCCATTCAAACATCTGACATACCTGAGGGGCTAAATTCCACACATTGTCCCACCAGCTTGCAACTTTGACAGCAGATAAAGTTTTCCATTTTTCAACTATTGTACAATGAGCAGGTTCTTCAATTCATCCTCACTTTCTCCCATCTAGGTTGTGTCATCAGCATATCTCAGGATGTTGATATTTCTTCCGGCAATTTTAATTCCGGCTTTGGATTCATCCAGTCCAGCATTTCGCATGATGAATTCTGCATATAAGTTAAATAGGCAGGGAGACAATATACAGTCTTGTCGTACTCCTTTCCCAATTTTGAACAAATCAGTTGTTCCATATCCAGTTCTAACTGTAGTTTCTTGTCCCACATAGAGATTTCTCAGGAGACAGATGAGGTGATCAGGCACTCCCATTTCTTTAAGAACTTGCCATAGTTTGTTGTGGTCGACACAGTCAAAAGCTTTTGCGTAGTCAATGAAGCAGAAGTAAATGTTTTTGTGGAACTCTCTAGCTTTCTCCATAATCCAGCGCATGTTTGCAGTTTGGTCTCTGGTTCCTCTGCCCCTTCGAAATCCAGCTTGCACTTCTGGGAGTTCTCGGTCCACATACTGCTTAAGCCTGCCTTGTAGAATTTTAAGCATCACCTTGCTAGCATGTGAAATGAGCGCAATTGTGGGGTAGTTGGAGCATTCTTTGGCACTACCCTTCTTTGGGATTGGGATGCAGACTGATCATCTCCAATCCTCTGGCCACTGCTGTGTTTTCCAAACTTGCTGGCATATTGAGTGTAGCACCTTAACAGCATCACCTTTTAAAATTTTAAATAGTTCAGCTGGAATATCATCACTTCCACCGGCCTTGTTATTAGCAGTGCTTTCTAAGGCCCATTTGATGTCTGCCTCAAGGTCAGCAACCACACTACCTGGGGTATATGAGACCTCCATATCTTTCTGGTATAATTCCTCTGTGTATTCTTGCCACCTCTTCTTGATCTCTTCTGCTTCTGTTAGGTCCACTTTTGTCCTTTATTATGGTAATCTTTGTACGAAATGTTCCTTTCATAGCTCCAATTTTCTTGAACAGATCTCTGGTTTTTCCCATTCTGTTGTTTTCCTCTATTTCTTTGCATTGCTCGTTTAAGAAAGCCCTCTAGTCTCTCCTTGCTATTTTTGGAAATCTGCATTCAATTTCCTCTATCTTTCACTATCTCCCTCGCAGTTTGCTTGCTTGTTTTCCATTTTTCAACTATTGTACAATGAGCAGCTATTATTGGACATATTAAGAGATCCTTTGCCCCAATTTCTACATTTACTCTCTAGAACAAAGAAAACAAAGGGAATCTGGGTGGTAACTGAATCTGGCCTCTGAATATCTTCTTCATCTCTGCAAAAATATTTAAGCAAAATTGCCACACCAGCAGGCACTCCCACCACAAATGTTAAAAGGTGCCCTTGTTCCAGCACAAAGGAGAGGAGCTGGAAGCAATGCAGAAAGTTTGATAGGAATATAATGGCACCTGTGCTTCCTTTTAAAAGCCAGTTCACATGTTCCAGCAGAGATGGTCTTAGAAGGACATACTCCATTTCCCCTCACCAGTTGTCTCCCTCATTTTCATTTCCCATGTAGATTTGAAACTGGTCAGATTTGCAAATGTAATATGGGCTAACTGCTACAACGCCTTTCCTTGTGGGGCCTTATATTGAAAGATACTCTCTACACCTAGGTATGGGCATACCTGTGGACCATGGAATCATGGAGAATATGTCTAAATGGATGAAATTGGAACGACCCAATTGACGTTCCTTGAGTCACCATTTATTGTTCTTTAGAGCAGAAAATTTTCACCTTTTCATGTTGGTGACAAACTTTTTAGACATGTACCATTTTGCGACACAAAGTGTTTCACTTTTACTATCGAGCTGGAGGTTAAACTAACCCCTTTCCATCCCCGGGAGAAGAATGGGGAGCATTTGCGCAGCACACCTACATAATGCAGCTGGCACACTAATGGGTCATGACACACAGTTTAGATGCAAGGGGACATGCTAGCATATATTTAAATTGTCAAGGATAGGCAATTTCTGGTTAACGGGGTGGAGCAATGACGGACTTCATGGCTATGGCAGATTAAGAGAGAAGAAAGAGTTTATGTTTAGGGTCAGGAAAGAGGGTCAAGAGAAATGTACCATGCTGAGCTGTACCATGCTGAGCTGAAATGTACTCATGCTGAGCTAAAATGTGGCTTAGAAGGAGCGCATAAATGTTGTGGCGCCTTTGGAAGGAGATTGCTCTTCTTCCTTTGACTCTTCCCTCTCATGCAATCTCAGCTTTGACAGGGTTTAATGGTGGGCGTGCATCACTTTCAAGTTCACCTAGGGCAAAGAAAAGTCCTGACCCAGCACTGCTACCCATTGCTGCTAGATTAAAATTATGATGTGGTCTCAAAACTCCTGACTACTGTTATTTTTGTTCCCTGTGCAGAACCTGAGGGGAACAGCAGTCCACCTCTCCCTTCTTATTCTTTATCTCTTACCTGAAGCCAGCAGCAGCAGAGATAGGAGAGCCCAGAACAGGTGAAGGACCTTCATGGCTTGGTGATGATGGAGTGATAGAGTGAGGCTCAATGCAGGGCTACAAGGCAGAAGGTTGTTGGGGTTGGAAGCACTGAGCTTCCCATATTTCTAGCCCCTTAGTAAGCTGTTTCCTCCCACTGCTTTGCAAACTCAAATAGGACATCACTATGCCCTGAAGGAAGGAGGGGCCTCTAGCCAAGCCATAAGCACAGTGTGTCCCCTAGAATGAGATGGAGAGATGAGAGGTTTTGGCCTGTGTCGAGACCTGGAGGATGCAGAACCAGGAAAAAGCACTCAGCTGAGAAACTGAGTACCTCCTGGTTGATCCATGGCTGATATGCAGCAGTCCGATACGGGTCTTTGAATCTCAATTGTTTAAGAGAACAGCAAAGAGTGTCCATCCTCCGTGGTCTGCTGCCCCTTCCATCTAAACTTTATGCCTCAGATAAAGTAAGCTTGGAGGGTAACCAAGAGTGAATTTTTGTATGGAAGGACCATGAGTTCCCTTCAGTTCTGGTACTGAAAACAAATTCCTGGGCTTGGGCTACGTACTCATTAGTAAGCTGAAAAGCAGTGAGGTTCTCACCATGGACAACCCAATGCCTTCTATGAAATGGATGGTGATTGCTTCATATGGATGGCGGCTAACAGATTGAGGTTGAATCCTGACAAGACAGAAGTACTGTTTGTGGGGGACAGGGTGCGAGCGGGTGTTGGGTCCTGAATGGGGTAACTGTGCCCCTGAAGGACCAGGTGCGCAGCCTGGGAGTCATTTTGGACTCACAGCTGTCCATGGAGGCGCAGGTTAATTCTGTGTCCAGGGCAGCTGTCTACCAGCTCCATCTGGTACGCAGGCTGAGACCCTACCTGCCCGCAGACTGTCTCTCCAGAGTGGTGCATGCTCTAGTTATCTCCCGCTTGGACTACTGCAATGCGCTCTACGTGGGGCTACCTTTGAAGGTGACCTGGAAACTGCAATTAATCCAGAATGCGGCAGCTAGACTGGTGACTGGGAGTGGCCGCTGGGACCACATAACACCGGTCCTGAGAGAACTACATTGGCTCCCAGTACGTTTTGGAGCACAATTCAAAGTGTTGGTGCTGACCTTTAAAGCCCTAAATGGCCTTGGTCCTGTATACCTGAAGGAGCGTCTCCACCCCCACCGTTCAGCCCGGACACTGAGATCCAGCGCCGAGGGCCTTCTGACGGTTCCCTCACTGCGAGAAGCAAAGCTACAGGGAACCAGGCAGAGGGCCTTCTCGGTGGTGGCGCCCGCCCTGTGGAACACCCTCCCAGCAGAGGTTAAGGTGATAAACAACTATCCTACATACAGAAAATACCTGAAGGCAGCCCTGTTTAGGGAAGTTTTTAACTTGTGATTTTGATATATTTTAATATTTGTTGGAGGCCACCCAGAGTGGCTCGGGAGACCTGGCCAGATGGGGGCGGGGTACAAATAAAAAATTATTATTATTATTATTATATGAGGGAGGGGATAATTTTTTTATTTATCCACTTACTCCCCGCCATGCATAGCTGCATAAAGTAGGGCTGCCATACATCCCGGATATATCCAGGATTCGTCCATTTGAATGTTCAAAAAGTGCTTAAAATGTCTTGGGAAACCCTGTCACATGGCAACCCATGTCAGAAATATTGATTTCCTTCTTACTAGGGATTATGAGGAAAGGAATTGAAAATAAAACTGTCGGTATCATAATGCTGTTATACAAATCTATGATGTGTTTGCATTTGGAATACCGTATACCAGTGATGGCTAACCTTGACTACAACTCCCACCATCCCTAGCTAACAGGATCAGTGGTCAGGGATGATGGAAGTTGTAGTCCCAAAACATCTGGAGTGTCAAGGTTAGCCATCACTGCCGTATACAGTTCTGGTCGCCTCACATGAAAAAAGGTATCGTATAGTTGGAAAAACTTTGGGAAAGGGCCACCAAAACGCTGAAGGGAATGGAGCAACTCCTGTATGAAGAAAGGTTGCAGCATTTGGGAATCTTTCGTTTAGAAAAAAGGTTGTGGATTATACGGGCAGAAATCGCATGGACAATGGTAATGTTGTTTATGTATGAAAAGGTGAGTTAGAGGTGAAATGATGGCTTGGTATGCATGAAATGGGAAAAGGGGATAGAGAAAATTCCCCCCCTCTCATAACTCTAGAAGTCATGAAGCTCCATTGTCGTGGTCCAGCAGACTCTTCCTAGGTTCTTAAGTTGTTAGGGTTCTGAGGGCTGAGCCTCCCATATTTTTTGGGAAGTTGTTTGCTCTCACTTCTCTGCAAAGTCCAGCAGGTTGTCACCATGCCCTGATGAAAGGTCAAGCCTCCAGCCAAGCCATTAGTACAGTTTCCTCCCTCAAATGAGATGTTGGCCTACGAACTTTTGACCTCTTGCAGGAACTGAAGAATGCAACAGCAGGAAAAAGCAGCCAGCTGTGTCACTGAGGACCTCCTGGTCTATCTATGGCTGATTTGCAGTAGCCTGAAAGTCTCTGAATGTCCATTGTTTAAGAGGGCAGCAAAGAGCATGAATTGTTAAACAGGGCATGCTTTCTGCTCTACTGCCCATCCATCTAAATGTTATGCCTCAGATAAAGAAAGCTTGGAGCATAACCAGGAGTGAGTTTGGGTGTAGAAGGACCACAAGCTCCATGCAGTTCTGGTACTGAGAACAAATTCCTGGGCTACATATGCATTAGTGGACTGAAAAACAGCAAGGGTGTGTCAGCAAATACCCCGCCTGGGGCAGTTTGTGAGACTGCCCCAAAGCCAGAGCAAAGCCGTGCGCGCACATCCCCGGCTACAGAGAGTCCGGTGGCGCAGTTATATGTGATTGTTCCCAGTATGAAGAACAACACACACAAGCCATAATTAAGGCTAAACTATTTATTGTAGGAAAAGTGCAGAGAGAATCTCTGCTGGTAGCTCAATAAGACAGAGCTGCCATAAAGCCATCTGTCCGGCGTCCTAGCAAGCCAGAAGAGTGAGCACAAAGGATAGGATTACAATAGTACAGTGAAACATAAACATTCAATGTAGGAAAAGATAAGGCAGCTTTCTCATGGCTTAGTGAGACAGGCAAAAGTCAGACCAGCCTCGCTGTTTGCCGCTCGGCTTGGACAAAAATCATAACAGGCTGCTCCCCACCACCGCCATGTGTATTAAGAACATTGATTTTCTGGATTGATTTCAATTGGGGTTTGGACCCTGTTTTGGCAAAGAACTGCTCTGGAAGCCCTGGGCATAGAGCAGTATATAAATTCAATAAAAAGGAAAGAAAAAAGAAACTTCTTTGGGTGCCCTGCATGATGACCTGTGTCAGAAGAGAGATAGGAGAAATAGGTCCCTCTACCTCTCAGCTTCGTTTGATTCCATTGACCATGATAGTTCGGTTCGTCTATTATTAGGGTTGCCAGGTCTGCTTCCAAAAAATAGCGGACAAGCGGGGGGGGGGGGGTTAAATTTAATTATGGTAAATTATATATTTTCTTACAAACATTTTAACACGTATTAAAAAAATCACTTCAAAACTTTACTTAAAATTCAAAACATCAAATATATTATAATAATATGTAAAATATTAAATTACATTTTACTTTGCTGTCATGTGTATTTTTTATTTGACTGAGCAGCTTTGATCAATTCTTTGTGTTTAAGGAATAATTCTTTAATTTCAGTACAACGTTGAGAAATATAAAAAAATGTTTCTATGCTTGCTTCTTAGGAATCCTTGGGGCAAAGTTACCCAAGTTCCCAACAGGGGTTCCTTCTTACCGTTCCTGTATTAGGGAGGCGATCCTTGGGGCAAGGATCTCGCTCCCTCAGGTCATCGAGCAAGTCTCATCCAAGCCTGCCGTTTCCCCCCGCGCCTCTACCGGTAGCTGGTTTACTGCTGCTCCTGCGCGTCAGGCACAGGAAGAGGCGTCTTTTTCTTTCGTGCCTCTCCCTTTTGTTCTCCCCGCGAGTCAGGAACAGGCGGGGCAGAACTCCGGCAAGAGGTGCCTCCCCCCCCCTTTTTAAATGTCTTGTGAAACAATTGAGTATGATTAATAATTTTTTCGGAGAATCGAGTTCAATGGATATTTGATCTTTGTCTCATTCTTACTTGTGAAAAAAAAGACAAAACGCGATTCTCCTATCCTTATTCTCTTAGACTGTACAGCTTTAGATTACGTACCATTTCATCATAAAGCTTTTGAATAAAAAAAATGTCCACTATTTTGTGGGAAAAAATAGTGAACATAATGTGAAAAAAGTGGACTGCCCGCTCAAATAGTGGACACCTGGCAACCCTATCTATTATGCCTAGAAATTCACCTCCCATCAGCACTATCTGTCTTAGTGCCAAAAACTCGCCTCTTGGAATGGTTAGTTCAAACACAGGGGTCTGCCCTATGTCTTACCACCCTCTTCTCTTCTAAAAGATGCGATAGTAGAGCAGGACGTCACAAATCCACTTGGTGGCTCACCAGGGGTGAGGGAGCAGGATGCTGAGCAACACACTGCCCGGCACTTCCTGTGAGGCTCATTTGCATGTGGCTTGGAAGTGTAAAGAAACTCCAAGCGTCTAACAAATATTGGGGCAGATCTGACTCTTGGTTTCTTACTCCCTCCATTCACTAGCATAAATACAATTTGCACACATTCCGAAACTATAGGTGTTTCCTTTTTATACATTCCATGGTTGGAGAATTGCAGGTGAAGGACCTTCGTGGCTTGTTAATGGAGTAATAGAGCGAGAAGATTGTTGGGATTGGAAGCACTGAGCTTCCCATATTTCTAGCCCCTTAGGAAGCCGTTTCCTCCCACTGCTCTGCAAACTCCAATAGGACATCACCATGCCCTGAAGGAAGGAGGGGCCTCTAGCCAGCCAAGCCATAAGCACAGTGTGTCCCCTAGAATGAGATGGAGAGATGAGAGGTTTTGGCCTGTGTCGAGACCTGGAGGATGTAGAACCAGGAAAAAGCACCCAGCTTAGACACTGAGTACCTCCTGTTGGATCCATGGCTGATATGCCGCAGTGCGATATGGGCCTTTGAATCTCAATTGTTTAAGAGAACCGCAAAGAGTGTCCATCCTTCGTGGTCTGCTGGCCTTTCCATCAAACACAGGACCTGCCCTATGTCTTCCCACCCTCTTCTCTTCTAAAAGATGCGATAGTAGAGCAGGCCTTCACAAATCCACTTGGTGGCTCACCAGGAGAGAGTGAGCAGGATGCTGAGCAACACACAGCCCGGCACTTCCTGTGAGGCTCATTTGCATGTGGCTTGGAAGTGTAAAGAAACTCCAAGCATCTTACAAATAGTGGCGGAGATTTGACTCTTGGTTTCTTACTCCCTCCATTGACCAGCATAAATACATTTTGCGCACTTCCCCAAACTGTAGACGTTTTCTTTTTATACATTCCATGGTTGGAGAACTGCATTACAAGGTTTGGAGAGGTACTGTCACAGAACAGGATTCTCTGACAGGCAAGACAGAGACTGGAAGAACAATGAGAATTCCTAAGAGAAGGGGAGGAAGCAATTAGTCCCAGGAATTCGACCTTTGTACACCCAGAGGAGGGGTATGGAACGCAGAGAGAAGAAAGACAGTGGCAGAGCACTGAGAGTGAAACAGACACAGAACGACCGGAAATGATTTCGTCCAAATCTCGTCAAGCTATGAAAGTTCATGAGAGGCACGAAAAAGAGCGGAAGAGACGGTGGGGGCTTCTCTGTTGGAGGAAGGGGCGGAGCTAAGACTCGGCAACATCAGACTTGGGGGAAGACGCCGAAAACTGAGCTCCACAGTGATTTATGAGTTTGAGTTTGAGCAATAAATCTGAGATAATTCCTGTCAGAGTTGTCTCACTTCTCAGGGGGAGACCCAAGCCATTACAGGTACTAATTTTGAAGGTAAGGTGTGTTTTGGTTCACATATTCTTAAAGTAAGTAAGAATAAGGTTGATTTAATTTACAATATTCAATATTAGTTTTCTTCAGGTATCTGAAGAAGTGTGCATGCACATGAAAGTTCATACCAAGAAAAAACATAGTTGGTCTCTAATGTGCTACTGGAAGGATTTTTTTATTTTGTTTTTATTTAGTTTTCAATGTGAACTGAATAGAATTCTTTCTCCCTCCCTCCCATGCCCTCCTTCCGATTTTTGCCCATTCCTCCTTCTTCTCATTGTGTTCTCACTCCTCCTCACTGGACTGTTTTTAGGCATCCTTGCCCCTTTTAGGCCTCATTTCTAAAGACATGCTGTGCTCCTGCAGAACCACGTGTGATGACACCTTCTTCATGAGCAATGGCACCCATCATTGAAAATCAGAAGCAGAGGGAAAAGGGCATTTGAATTTGCTTTTATTGCGAGGGAGAAGACCATATAATCATGCAAGAATGGCGCATGGGCTTTTTCTTTTGATCTGGCTGCTTTGGTGAAGAGGCAGAAGGAGACTCTAGCTGGTGCTGAAGTAGGATCCAGTGGCTCTACAAGTGATGGAACAGCCCCCAGTATTCAAAGGATCCTCAGTAATCAGGAAGGAATCACTATTGGAAGGCTTTAGTCAAGACTTAAAAAGAAAAGAAAAAATATATAAGTTATTTCTGTTTCACCTGGAATCAGCAGTCAAAATCATGAATGTAAACACCCATTCCTGCACCCTTAAATAGGGCACCTGATCAGCTAAGGATCCAACCCAATGCCTCAACAGCCAAAACTCAGCCCTTTTAATATGAGGTGGGTGAAAACCTGCAGAGCAGCCAGTTTGCTTGTAGGAAAAATCCTCCCTGGCCCTGACTATAGTTACCAAATCTACAATAGCAAAGACGCTGCCTTCCCTGTCAACTCACTATGGAGCATGACATAAACTGATTGTGAATCCCACAATGGTCTCAGGTACAGCTTTTGATATATAGTGGCACAACGGAACCTGCCCCCAAGTTGTTCCTTGCTTTGCCCACATGGCCAGAAGGGGAGGAGCTGAGTGTCCGGCCCCTGGTCATTCAGAAAGCAAATGCCACTTCCTGGGAGATCCTGGTTACCAGGGACTGGAAGTCATCACAACCTTTTATTCCTTTGTTCAAACTTCTAGATCTGCCAGCTATAGATCTCACCATAACACACAAGAGCATAGTTATCATAAAAATGCTGTAAACATATAAAGAAATAAATCTAGCACGCATCATATAAACCCTCTTCAATGATTCTTCCCTGTACAAAACCTCAGAGTTGAACATAATATAAGTGTAGTCTTAGCTCAAATGTTCCTTTCGCCTAAATCCAACATGGCCAAACTTCTGTTCCGGTATAGACCAGGGAGAGCAGAAGGAGGTCATCATGAACACTCATAGCGAACTGGGATAGGAATCATTGAAATATAATACAACAACCACACCATCTCATTGACTTGCTTATGATGGCTTTGAGAAAAATTGGAGGGAATACTCATCAGAATCTGGATTCAAAGTGACCTTAACTGATTGGAGACCTGAGCCCAAACTACAAAAATGGGTTTCAATGGGGACAAATGTAAGGTTCTGTACTTAGGCAGGAAGAAGCAGATGCACAAATATAAGATGGGGGACACCTTGCTTACTTGCAGTGCTTACTTGTGGTGGACCACAAGCTTAACATGATGCTGATGGTACAGCAAAGAAAAAAGTGAATGCTATTCTTTACTGCATCAACAGAGGGATAGTGTCTAGATCAAGGGAAGTAATATTATTTCTCTATTCTGCATTGGTCAGACCACACCTAGAATACTGTCCCCAGTTCTGGGCACCACAAATTAAGAAGGATATTGACAAGCTGCAACATGTGCAAAGGAAGGCAACCAATATGATCAAGGGCCTGGAAACCAAGCCTTGTGGGGAATGGTTGAAGGAGCATAGCATATTTAGTTTTGAAAAGAAGAGACTGAGTGGAGATATGGTGGCTGTCTTCAGATATCTTAAAGGTTGTCACGTGGAAGATGGAACAAGCTTGTTTTATCCTGCTTTAGAGGGTAGCACCTGCACCAATGCATTCACATTACAAGAAAGACAATTCCCATTAAACATCAGGAAGACCTTTCTGATCATGAGAGCTGTTCGACAGGGGTACAGTCTTTCTTGGGAGGCTGTGAACTCTCCTTCCTTGGAGGTTTTTAAGCAGAGATTGGATGGCCATCTGTTTTGGATGCTTTAGCTGAGATTCCTGAATGACAGGGGGTTGGATTGGATGACCCTCGGGTTCCCTTCCAACTCTATTATCCTACAATTCTATGAACCAGATTTAAACTCTGAATGGGACTGCAGGGATTGAGTTCAATGGAAATGGAACTGTGCTTCCTTGGGAGCAAATCACATTCTGTGTTTCATAGAAATGACTCGTTGATAACTGTACTGAGAATGGCAGCCAGAAGTCTCTAGAATCAGAGGTTCCTTGACATGCTCAGTCAAGAGCGTTTGGACAATGGGACAAGTGTGTGTGTGTGTGTGTGTGTGTGTGTGTGTGTTTGAGAGAGAGAGATTAATATAATCTCTGTATTCTTGTTTGATGTGCCTTCATTGCTGAGCTGAGTTTACCTTTGGCAGCATACGGTAATTCGGCTGCATTGGCCAATCTTAATGAAGTCTTCGGGACATTCTCCTCTGGTACAAATTCCATTATATATAGCACACTCTTGGGTAGTCTTTGGTTTCTCCTGGGCATATTCTGTGCAAATGGAGAAAAGAAAGACCGCCATCCGTTGGGGAGAGCAAAGTACCGGTAAATGAGGAACAGGAAGAAAGGGAAGCACAAGTTCACAAACTCACAAAAGTTTGTCGGCAATCTACACTTTTGGACTTTGAGCTAACTAGATCCAGATAAATTGAAGGATCAAGCATGAGGGAGGAAGAGCATTTTGCTATGTAGAGAGTTATGTAATAGTTGACACTACAATAGAAATTTAAAGTACAACTTGTAATAAACAGGCCATGGATTATTAATGGAGAGGTTAATTTCTCCCAAATATATTGGGGAGCCAGGATGGAGGGTGGGGAAGAGAAAGATTTAACGGTCCTTGTTGGTATATTCAATAAATCCCACCAGACTTGAGGTTGTTTTTTGGTTTCCCATTCAAACATCTGACATACCTGAAGGGCTAAATTCCACACATTGTCCCACCAGTTTGCAACCTTGGCAGGAGATAAACTTTTCCATTTTTCATCTATTGTACAATGAGCAGCTATTATTGGAATTATTAAGAGAGCCTTTGTCCTAACAGAGATGGTCTTAGAAGGACATACTCCATTTCCCCTCACCAGTTGTCTCCCTCATTTTCATTTCCCATGTAGATTTGAAACTGGGATAATTGCTACAACGCCTTTCCTTGTGGGGCCTTATATTGAAAGATGCTCTCTACACCTTGGTATGGGCATGCATAGCATACCTGTGGACCATGGAATCATGGAGAATGTGTCTAAATGGATGAAATAGGAACCACCCAATGGACGTTCCTTGAGTCACCATTTGTTGTTCTTCTTTAGAGCAGAGAATTTCCACCTTTTCATGTTGGTGACACACTTTTTAGACATGTATCGTTCCACGACACAGTGATTCGCGTTTACTTGCAAATTGGAAGTAAAACTAACCCCTTTGCAGCCCCGGGAGAAGAATGGGGAGCATTTGCGCAACACACCTACACAATGCAGCTGGCACACTAATGGGTCATGACACACAGTTTAGATGCAAGGGGACATGCTAGCACATATTCAGATTGGCAAGGATAGGCAATTTCTGGTTAACAGGAGTGGAGCAATGATGGACTTCATGGCTATGGCAGATTAAGAGAAAAGGAAGAGTGTATGTTTAGGGTCAGGTAAGAGGTCCAAGAGAAATGTACCTCTCTTTCTTTACCATGTATTCATGGTACCATGTATCCTGAGCTAAAAGTGGCTCAGGAGCACATGAATGTGGTGGCGCCTTTGGAAGGAGATTGCTCTTCTTCCTTTGGCTCTTCCCTCTCATGCAATCCCAGCCTTGACTGGGTTTCATGGTGGGCATGCGTCACTTTCTGGTTCACCCAGGGCAAAGAAAAGTCCTGACCCAGCACTGCTACCCATTGCTGCTAGATTAAAATTATGATGTGGTCTCAAAACTCCTGACTACTGTTATTTTTGTTCCCTATGCAGAACCTGAGGGGAACAGCAGCCTCTCTCTCCTTTCTAAGTTCTAGGATGGTGGCGCGCATAGACGCAGCGGCCCAGTGCTCTCCATTTTTCTTTTTCTTTTATCATTTCGTATGATAACCCAGGGGGCGCTGTGGGCTAAACCACAGAGCCTAGGGCTTGCTGATCAGAAGGTCGGTGGTTCGAATCCCTGCGGCGGGGTGAGCTCCCGTTGCTTGGTCCCAGCTCCTGCCCACCTAGCAGTTCGAAAGCACATCAAAGTGCAAGTAGATAAATAGGAACCGCTCTGGCGGGAAGGTAAACAGCGTTTCTGTGCGCTGCTCTGGTTCGCCAGAAGTGGCTTTGTCATGCTGGCCACATGACCCGGAAGCTGTACACCGACTCTCGGCCAATAAAGCGAGATGAGCGCCGCAACCCCACGACTGGACCTAATGGTCAGGGGTCCCTATGGATTTTATTATTGTTATTGTTGTTACTTGTGTGAGTACATTAGGCTGGTGAGCAAATATTTAAAAGGAAAATGAATAGATTTGTCACTTTAAGAGGGTACAGCTCACTCCTGGAGGAATAATGGCAGTTATTAAGATCTAAGATGACGGTGCACAAGATCTACAGCCTGCAGGAACTCCTAAAGGTCGGGTTACAGTGCGAACAACCTGTAAGAGCTGATTATTTTCGCCCAGACAACATTATGGTGGAAGTAGCTTAAAGTACGAAGCTCTCCATGGATTACTATCCCCAGGGGCGGAGGAAGCCTCCTCGCTACCTGGGGCGGCGCGACTGGCGGCACCCCTGGGGGCGGGGCATCGTGACGTCACGCCGTGACGTCACGATGCACCGTCACTGCAGCTCCGCCCCCCGGCAGCGGGAGGAAAGCGCTTTAAAAAAAGGAAAATGCAAGGCTGCTTGCCTTCGCTTTCCTTTTTTTAAAGTGCTTTTCTCCCCGCTGCCGGGGCGGCGAGCGAGGAGGAGGCGGAGCGGAGGGTTGTCACCCTTGTGCTGCCCGCCCCTCCCCTCGCCCCTGCAGGCGGCTCCGCCCGGCAGCGGGGAGAAAAGCGCTTTAAAAAAAGGAAAGCGAAGCAGCAGCGGCGGCACCCCCTCAGCCGCCACACACGATCGCAGCGGGAGCAGGGCGGGGCCTGCCCAACTGTCACCCCCTCCCCAAGTGGCACCCGGGGTGGACCGCCCCCCGCCCCCTTGCTACGCCACTGACTATCCCCTTAGGAGGAGGCGAAGGCGACGCAGAGAGAGGAAGCAAAGGCGGGGCTGCCGGGCTTTATCAGCAGCCAGCAAGACTACTGTGAACATCATTGCTGGAGATTTCAACCATGCTGAACTTAAAACTGTGTTCACTGGAAAGGTCTATCTGAATATAAAATATGGTTACAGCTCCCACATTTGAATAAACCGAACATAGGTCTTTGTTCCTGTACCAGCATACATCCCCTCAGGAAACGGGCCGGGCTATCACTATAACAAGGACTGTTAAAATCAGGAAACGGGCTCTCTCTATAACAAGGACTGTTAAAATCTGGCGTGAATGTGCTACTCACCAGCTGATGGACTGTTTCAAGGGAAACAATTGAAATATTTTCGAGCATTCAAATCTATGCTATATCAATCACTGCACAAGAAATGTTTTGTGTTGTTTTTATGGGAAAGCATCCAATTTCATTGTATTGTATTTGTACAATGACAATAAAGAAATCTTAATCTTTATTTTTCTTTATCTCTTACCTGAAGCCAGAAGCAGCAGAGACAAGACAGCCCAGAACAGGTGAAGGACCTTCATGGCTTGGTGATGATGGAGTGATAGAGTGAGGCTCAATGCAGGGCTACAAGGCAGAAGGTTGTAGGGGTTGGAAGCACTGAGCTTCCCATATTTCTAGCCCCTTAGGAAGCCGTTTCCTCCCACTGCTCTGCAAACTCCAATAGGACATCACCATGCCCTGAAGGAAGGTGGGGCCTCTAGGCAAGCCATAAGCATAAGCCACCTCATGAGAAGAGAAGACTCCCTGGAAAAGACCCTGATGTTGGGAAAGATTGAGGGCACAAGGAGAAGGGGATGACAGAGGACGAGATGGTTGGACAGTGTTCTCGAAGCTACCAACATGAGTCTGACCCAAATGTGGGAGGCAGTGGAAGACAGGAGTGCCTGGCGTGCTCTGGACCATGGGGACATGAAGAGTCAGACACGACTAAATGACTAAACAACAAAAAAAATAGCCTTTATTTGAGGTATATGTTAGCTCACATACCTTCCAAGTGCATTTTTGGGTGTAAGGCGTGATCTTGCCCCTCAAAAAGTGCCTTTGGGGGGGGGGGAGTGAGGAGTGGGTCATGTGACTTGCCAATAAGCACAGCATAGAAGACACATGTCCCGGTTTTGTGTCTCCAAAAATAGGACATTATGAGCTCACTGCGCTCTGCTGAGTCCTTTGGCATTTCCTCCCTGGAACAAGATGTAGATATGATAAGAGGTCTTGGCCTGTGGCAAGATGTAGAGGATGCAAAACCAGGAAAAAAGTACCCGGTTGAGTCACTGAGTACCTCCCGGGAGATTTATTGCTGATTTGCAGTGGACTACTACGGACTTCTGACTCCCAGTTGTTTCGCAGTGCATCCAAAACTCGCCGTCCTCACTGCTCTATTGCTCCTTCCATTCCATGTTATGTGCCTAAAAATAAAGGAAAGCTGTGATGGATGGTTAAGCAGGAGGAACATGGAGAGCGCCTCTCCCTTCCAAACACGAGATAAGAACCTAAGAAGGTAGGAAAAGCCTGCTGGATCAGGACAATGGAGCTTCATATGAGGGAGGGAGAAAAATTTTAATTTATCCACTTTCTCCATGCCTTGCATAGCTGCATAAAGTAGGGCTGCCATACATCCTGGACATCCGAGATTCGTCCATTGGAATGTTCAAAAAGTGGTTAAAATTGTCAGGAAATGGCCTACTCTCAAGTAGGACCCTGGCAGAGAGACATGCCTGACTGGCATGTTCCCTCCTTCCTGGACGATCGTTCTGGAGCTTCTCATAAGCTTCTTCAGCCCGAACATCACAGTGACTGATGTGGGAGGACATCAGCACACTCTCAGCATCCGCAGAGTTTGCCCCGCTTGTGTGATAGAACACAGCAACTCATCATGTTGGCTAACCTACTTTATTTACACATAATACACACGGAGCTCTTCAACCTGGCTCCCTCTCTCTCTAGCATCACACAGCAAAGAGAGAAAGAACAAAGGAACAATAGTCCCACTTCAGGGAACACAGTAAGACAAACATCCTGTCTTCCGTCACTTGCCACTTCCCACTCTGTGGAATCAAAACACATACCCAGTCATGTGATAAACAATAAACCCATGACTGCAATAGGGAAATGATTCTCCTAACAAAAATGTCCAGGGAAACCCTGGTGCATGGCAACCCATAAGAAATATTGATTTGTCTTCCGGAACATTTGTCTTTTAGGAACTTCTTTTTCTTGCAAGTAACTTGTTATTTCTTGTTCTCCTTGATCTCCGTCAGCAATTTCTAGATCAACTGGTGAGACCTCACCTGGAATACTGTGTCCAGTTCTGGGCACCACAGTTCAAGAAGGATATTGACAAGCTGGAACGTGTCCAGAGGAGGGCAACCAAAATGGTCAAAGGCCTGGAAACGATGCCTTATGAGGAACGGCTTAGGGAGCTGGGTATGTTTAGCCTGGAGAAGAGAAGGTTAAGGGGTGATATGATAGCCATGTTCAAATATATAAAAGGATGTCATATAGAGGAGGGAGAAGGTTGTTTTCTGCTGCTCCAGAGAAGCGGACACGGAGCAATGGATTCAAACTACAAGAAGGAAGATTCCACCTACTGGTAAACATTAGGAAGAACTTCCTGACAGTAAGAGCTGTTCGACAGTGGAATTTGCTGCCAAGGAGTGTGGTGGAGTCTCCTTCTTTGGAGGTCTTTAAGCAGAGGCTTGACAGCCATCTGTCAGGAATGCTTTGATGGTGTTCCTGCTTGGCAGGGGGCTGGACTGGATGGCCCTTGTGGTCTCTTCCAACTCTAGGATTCTATGATTCTATGATTCTATGAACTCTGCATCCCCAAATGGAAACCAGAGTTGGAGGTCACACATTTCCTATTACTGGGGAAAGATCAGGAGCTCACCAAGTTAGTGGCTAAATATCTCTTTTTGGTTTTTTGTCATCGAAATACACTGCAGACGTGTGATCTCCCTGGAGACCTAGAGATGTGACGATAGACTGCTCTGCCTCCTTTCTTTTATCAAAGTTTTGTGCCGCTGGGGAAGTGGTAATTCTGTATTGATTTGTTTTCGATGTTTGTATGTGATGCCAATAAAAGGTTGTTGTTGATGATGATGATGATATTTACACAACAATTTACCACGTTACAATTTATGGATGTACACTACACGGAAAAAAGAAAAATACAACAAAAAATAGAGAAGAAAAAATAAAATGAAGAATAAAGATAAAATAAACTGATTGCTCTAAAAAAAACTGCATCTCATTTCAAATAGGTAGCCGTGTTGGTCTGCCGTAGTCGAAACAAAATGAAAAATAAAAAAATTCCTTCCAGTAGCACCTTAGAAACCAACTAAGTTTGTTATTGGTATGAGCTTTCGTGTGCATGCACACTTCTTCAGATAAGTGTGCATGCACACAAAAGCTCATACCAATAACAAACTTAGTTGGTCTCTAAGGTGCTACTGGAAGGAATAATTTATTTTTTTTGAATCTCATTTGTTATTTTTTACACAGTAGCATGTTATTGTACTTTGTTTCCTTAATTTCTTTCAGGAAAAAATTCTTTAGTTTATTATGTATACATTACAAGAATCATTCACGGTCTGCCAGATGATTTTTGCTATCATAGTAGTTTTTCAAATATTCTTTAAACACTCTCCATTGTTTATTCACCTATGCATTGAGTACCCTCTAACTCTTCCTGTCATTATTGCCAATTGGATGCAATCTGTCATTTTTACCTGCCATTCTGACTGTGTAGATATCTGATCTTAAGGGCTGTCACATGGAAGATGGAGCAAGCTTGTTTTCTCCTGCTCTGGAGGGTAGCACCTGTGCCAATGGATTCACATTACAAGAAAGTCTATTCCCATTAAACATCAGGAAGAACTTTCTGATAATAAGAGCTGTTCAACAGGGGGAACAGTCTTTATTGGGAGGCTGTGAACTCTCCTTCCCTGGAGGTCTTAAAGCAGAGATTGGATGGCCATCTGTTATGGATGCTTTAGTTGAGATTCCTGAATGACAGGGGGTTGGATTGGATGACCCTCAGGGTCCCTTCCAATTCTATTATCCTACAATTCTATATAAGAAGGTAGGGAGAGCCTGTTGGATCAGGACAATGGAACTTCATATGAAGGAGGAAGAATTTTTTTTATTTATCCACATTCTCCCTGCCTTGCATAGCTGCATAAAGTAGGGCTGCCATACGTCCGGGACATATCCAGGATTTGTCCATTGGAATCTTCAAAAAGTGGTTAAATTCTCCCGGGAGACCCTAATGCATGGCAACCCATGTCAGAAATATTGATTACTTTCTTACTAGGGATCATGAGGAAAGGAATTGAAAATAAAACTGTCGGTACCATAATGCCGTTATACAAATCTATGATGTGTCTGCATTTGGAATACCATGTACAGTTCTGGTCGCCTCACCTGAAAAAGGGTATTGAATAGCTGGAAAAACTTTGGAAAAACTTTATACTCTTGTATAAAGAAAGGTTGCAGCATTTGGGAATCTGTAGTTTAGAGGAAAGTTGAGGGTTTGGGGGCTGAAATCACATGGAAATTGGCAATGTTGTTTATGTATGAAAAGGTGAGTTAGAGGTGAAATGATAGAAGTTTATGAAGCTATGCTTGAAATGGGAAAAGGGGATAGAGAAATGTTTTTCTCCCTGTCTCATAACACTAGAACTCATGAAGCTCCATTGTCATGGTCCAGCAGACTCTTCCTAGGTTCTTAGGTTCTCAACTCGTGTTTGGAGGTGAGAGGACCTCTCCGTGTTCAGTCACTCTTCAATGTTTATACTTAAAAACAAAAGAAAACATGTATATCAGATTTACTTCTATTTCACCTGGAATCAGCTTTCAAAATCATGAATGTAGAAGGAAAGTGGAACACTCAGTAGTGCCCATTTTCCCCAATAGGCAACAAGCTTTCTTATTTCTGGAATTGTTTTTAAATGTTTGCATTGTTTCTATATATGGAATTGTACTTGCTTTGTGCAAATGCATCAGGTACATGGAGATACAGGGGTATCAGTATGGAATTGCAGCTACATGTAGCAGTGTTACCTAAGGAAGCATATAAAGGATTCCACAGCAAGTAATTTTAGCCTTTTATTCCTTTGTGGAAAGCTTCCCTGGGGGAACAGCTTTCAGATTTGCCAGCTGTAAATCTCACCACAATGCACACAAACATACTTAACAAAAAATATGAAACGTAAATAAATGTATGGTTAAGTGAGCAAGCGCCATTTAAACTTTATTTGATTTTTCTTCCCTGCACAAAACCTGCTCAGAGTTGTTTATAATCAAAGTACTTTCTCGGTCCTGATCCACCTTCTTAGGTTCTTAACTCGTGTTTGGAGGGGAGAGGACTTCTCCGTGTTCCAAGCCCCTCCTGGTTACTCATCCCCCCACAGTTTTCCTTTATTTTTAGGCATATAACGTGGAATGGAAGGAGCAACAGAGCAGGGAGAATGGATAGTTTTTGCTGCACTGCTAAACACCTGGGAGTTAGAAGTCCTTAGTGGTCCACTGCAAATCAGCACTGAATCTCTCAGGAGGTACTCAGTGACTCAACTGGGTGCTCCACCCCCCCCCCCCCGGTTTTGCATCCGCCACATCTTGCCACAGGCCAAGACATCTTATTTCTTCATGTCTACATCTTGTTCCGGGGAGGACATGCCAAAGGACTCAGCAGAGCGCAGTGAGCTCATAATGTCCAATTTTTTGAGATGCAAAACCGGGACATGCCTCTTGCGTACTGCGCTCATTGGCAAGTTACACGACCCATAGGCACTTTTTAAGGGGCAGGATCTTGCCCTACACCCAAAAATGCAATTGGCAGGTATGTGAGCTAACATACTGTTGTTGTTCAGTCGTTCAGTCGTGTCCGACTCTTCGTGACCCCATGGACCAGAGCACGCCAGGCACGCCTATCCTTCACTGCCTCTCGCAGTTTGGCCAAACTCATGTTAGTAGCTTCGAGAACACAGTCCAACCATCTCATCCTCTGTCGTCCCCTTCTCCTTGTGCCCTCCATCTTTCCCAACATCAGGGTCTTTTCTAAGGATTCTTCTCTTCTCATGAGGTGGCCAAAGTACTGGAGCCTCAACTTCAGGATCTGTCCTTCTAGTGAGCATTCAGGGCTGATTTCTTTAAGAATGGATAGGTTTGATCTTCTTGCAGTCCATGGGACTCTCAAGAGTCTCCTCCAGCACCATAATTGCTTTTGAGCTAACATACAGCTTGCCTCAAATAAAGCCTCTCTAGTAACTAGACAAGCCAGCGTTTGCAGACCCCCGTAAATTCTCAGATGACACCTTCCTTGCCCACACCTCCGAAATGAGATCTCCAAACCCAGAAAATGGTTGGTACAATACCAGATGCACTTCAGTGTAAACACATTCAAATTTAGGCATGCTGGGGGGTGAAACCTATATTTTTCATTTATCGGGTCTGAAATTGAGGTGAGGGACCAGGAATGAGACCTTGGGGTAAGAGTCACATGGCACAGGCAGTTGGTGATGTGCGCTAGCCTCTCCTGCAACATGAGGAATTGTGGTAGTCTTATCACCACCCATAGGTCTGTGGCTCTTTTTTGGGCTCTGAGTAAGACCTCTCTCATCCACAATCTGTTTGTGGATGAGGAGGCTGATCTGGTCTGTATGCTGGAGATCTGAGTGGGTGAGGATAATAATAATAATAATAATAATAATAATAATAATAATAATAATAATAATTTATACCCCGCCCATCTGGCTGGTGGCTCCCAACAAAGTATTAAAAACACAATAAAACATCAAACATTAAAAACTTCCCTAAACAGGGCTGCCTTCAATGTCTTCTAAAAGTCAGATAGTTGTTTATTTCCTTGACATCTGATGGGAGGGCATTCCACAAGGCGGGTGCCACCACCGAGAAGGCCATCTGCCTGGTTCTCTGCAACCTCACTTCTCAAAGTGAGGGAACCGCCAGAAGGCCCTCGGCGCTGGACCTCAGTGTCCGAGCTGATTTCCCCTCCCCTTTTTAGGAAAAGCTCCAAAGGCTTTTGATTTCTGGAGCTTTTTTCACATTTCCGTCTGATTTGCTTCACCCACCTTGCCATATGTCCAGGTTTCACCAGAAATTTCCCCAGTGTTTTTTTGGGGGGGAGGGGAATTCCCCCGGACGCCATTTTTCAGACCAAAATCCCAGATGAGTTTGGGAAATCCGAGACGTATGGCAGCCCTAGAGCAGGGTAGAGTTGGTCTCACCCAGTTGTGCACACCAGAGTACCTGGTGCAGCTCCAGAGATTTCCAGAACAGATTGGGGTTGGCCACTGTGAGAATAGGATGCTGGCCTTGATGGGCCATTGGCCTGATCCAGCAGGCTCTTCTTATGTTCTTAATGCACATGGAGGAGGGAGGGAGGGGAGAACACCACTGCTTCTCAGGATATCATAGAATCATAGAATCATAGAGTTGAAAGAGACCACAAGGGCCATCCAGTCCAACCCCCTGCCAAGCAGGAAACACCATCAAAGCATTCCTGACAGGTGGCTGTCAAGCCTCTGCTTAAAGACCTCCAAAGAAGGAGACTCCACCACACTCCTTGGCAGCAAATTCCACTGTCAAACAGCTCTTACTGTCAGGAAGTTCTTCCTAATGTTTAGGTGGAATCTTCTTTCTTGTAGTTTGAATCCATTGCTCCGTGTCCGCTTCTCTGGAGCAGCAGAAAACAACCTTTCTCCCTCCTCTATATGGCATCCTTTTATATATTTGAACATGGCTATCATATCACCCCTTAACCTTCTCTTCTCCAGGCTAAACATACCCAGCTCCCTAAGCCATTCCTCATAAGGCATCGTTTCCAAGCCTTTGACCATTTTGGTTGCCCTCCTCTGGACACATTCCAGCTATGTACATCAATCTGTACATAGCCCAGGAATTTGTTTTCAGTACCAGAACGAAATGGAGCTCATGGTCCTTCCATATAAAAATTCACTCTTGGTTACCCTCCAAGCTTTCTTTATCTGAGGCATAAAGTTTTGGGGCAGCAGACCACGGAGGATGGACACTCTTTTCTGCTCTCTTAAACAATTGAGATTCAAAGGCCCGTATCGGACTGCTGCATATCAGCCATGGATCGACCAGGAGGTTCTCAGTGTCTCAGTTGGGTGCTTTTTCCTGGTTCTGCATCCTCCAGGTCTTGCCACAGGCCAAGACCTGTCCATCTCTCCATCTCATTCTAGGAGGACACACTGTGCTTATGGCTTGGCTATAGGCCCCACCTTTCTTCAGGGCATGGTGACAGCTTGCTAGATTTTGCTGAGAAGTGGGAGGAACCAGTCTCCCAAGGAGCCATTAAATATGGGAAGCTCAGCCCTCCCAACCCTGACAACCTTCACCTTTGTAGCCCTGCATTGAGCCTCTCTGCATCCATCCATCCTCACTGAACCATGAAGATCCTTCACCTCTTCTTGGCTGCCCTATCTTTGCTGCTGCTGGCTTCTTCAGGTAAGGGATGGAGAGACAGAAGAGAGTGCCATTCCTCTCATGTTTGGCATAGGAAAGGTTAGCACAGCAATGAAGCCTGTCACCTCACCAGGAGAAGGGCAAAAGAGGACACAAGTTGCAGAAAATGTACATGTGCTGATTTTTGATTGACATGTCCCAAATTTTTTAATTTTGCTTCCTGGGACCATACACACTGGGTCTCCAAGAGGAGTTTGCATACATTTTGCTCCTCCCTGTTCCGTTTATTCCTTTGATTTTTCTTTCGCAACCTTTGCACACTACTTCATTGCAACAAAAACTCTAATTGAGGAAGGTTTTTCAAAAGGACACACACAGCTGCTTTCTATAGAACAACCTCAAAGGGTGATTCAAGGGTGATTCAAGGAACGTCTGTTGGGGGGGGGGGGTTCCAGTTTCATCCATTGTTCATATGCCTCACTATGCCAGAGTGAAAACAAAATAAAAAGTAAAAAAATTCCTTCCAGTAGCACCTTAAAGACCAACTAAGTTTGTTCTTGGTATGAGCTTTCGTGTGCATGCACACTTCTTCAGATAGGTATGAGCTTTCGTGTGCATGCACATGAAAGCTCATACCAAGAACAAACTTAGTTGGTCTCTAAGGTGCTACTGGAAGGAATTTTTTTACTTTTTATTTTGTTTTGACTATGACAGACCAACACGGCTACCTACCTGTAACTGGAACTATGCCAGAGTGGTGCATGCTCTAGTTATCTCCCGCTTGGACTACTGCAATGCGCTCTACGTGGGGCTACCTTTGAAGGTGACCCGGAAACTGCAATTAATCCAGAATGCGGCAGCTAGACTGGTGACTGGAAATGGCCACCGAGACCACATAACACCGGTCCTGAGAGAGCTAGATTGGCTCCCAGTACGTTTCCGAGCACAATTCAAAGTGTTGGTGCTGACCTTTAAAGCCATAAACGGCCTCAGTCCTGTATACCTGAAGGAGTGTCTCCATCCCAACTGTTCAGCCCGGACACTGAGGTCCAGCGCCGAGGGCCTTCTGGTGGTTCCCTCACTGCGAGAAGCAAAGCTACAGGGAACCAGGCAGAGGACCTTCTCGGTAGTGGCGCCCGCCCTGTGGAACGCCCTCCCAGCAGAGGTTAAAGGGATCAACAAGTAGGTCCAGTCGTGACCGACTCTGGGGTTGCGGAACTCATCTCGCTTTATTGGCCGAGGGAGCCGGCGTACAGCTTCCAGGTCATGTGGCCAGCATGACTAAGCTGTTTCTGGCGAACCAGAGCAGCGCACAGAAATGCCTTTTACCTTCCCGCCTATTTATCTACTTGCACTTTGATGTGCTTTCGAACTGCTAGGTTGGCAGGAGCTGGGACCGAGCAACGGCAGCTCACCCCGTCGCACGTTTTTGAACCGCCGACCTTCTGATCAGCAAGCCCTAGGCTCTGTGATTTAACCCACAGTGTCACCTGTGTCCCTTTAACGAATTTAACGAATTGTTTGCTTGAACGAATGTTAATACTTTGCTACCGGAATGCTTTTATGACCGGTCAGGTAATAACTCTCTTGACCATGACATCAAGGCACCGTTGAGTGATTTATCTCTAAGATAACCCCTGTTTGCTGTCCACGGCTTCCAAGAGGAAAGAAGAAGAAGAAGAAGAGTTTGGGATTTGATATCCCGCTTTATCACTACCCGAAGGAGTCTCAAAGCGGCTCACATTCTCCTTTCCCTTCCTCCCCCACAACTAACACTCTGTGAGGTGAGTGGGGCTGAGAGACTTCAGAGAAGTGTGACTAGCCCAAGGTCACCCAGCAGCTGCATGTGGAGGAGCGGAGACGCGAACCCGGTTCACCAGATTACAAAATTACTGCTCTTAACCACTACACCACACTGGCTCCCAAAAAAGAAAACTGTGCTAAACAGTTGGAAAGCGGTTTACCGAGGTCTCATCACACAAGTATCTGTGCAGCGGAAGTGTGATGGGCAGTGACCTTTTAAAATAAATCCTTGGCCTTCTGGTTATTTCAAATTATGATTTACATCTTTCATTGTATAATAAATTGTGAATTATTACATAACTTTGCATAGTAATGCTTTAGCTCTCTCATGCTTGATATTTCCTGTTGCGTGTCGAGCCCCCCCGGACACCTCCCTCCTAAATAATTCACACTTCACACCATCAATTAAGTTTAAGGTTTTTGGCATTATTTTGGCCACAACTTTATTTAAATACAACCAATGTGAGTGGTTGCTTAGGCATTGGTTCCGACTATCTGTCCCCCGCCCTGGGACAGAACTGACATCCGCTGGCCAACGAAGTCAGGAAGGGTAAACACCATTAGGGGAGAGTCCAGAGCTGGGTGTCAGGCCCTCAGCCCTCCCCCTAATGCTTCCAGGGTCTCTGCGTGGCCCAAGCCCCTTGTCGGGGACATGGACAAGAGCTTGTTGAGCCCCTGGATTCCTTTAACGGAATACCCTCAGCAATTTGCAGGGGCAGGCCCAGCCAACAGTGGCGTAGCGTGGGGGGTGCAGGGGGTGCCGGCCGCACCGGGCGCAACATTGGGGGAGGGCGCCACTCAGACAGCAGCAGCAGCACCGGGGGCCGCCGGCGCCACAGCAGCCTCCGCTCGGGTCCCCATCCGCCGCCGTCGCCTCCCTGCCCGGCAGCTCTCCTTCCTCTCCTTCCTCCGGCCCACGGCTACCTCGGCCCGGCCCGGCGCCACCGCCGGGGGCTCATGGTCCCGATCCCGCCGCGCCGGAGAAGGAGGGAGGAGGTTTGGGGTGGGCACGCGCGCGCGCTCCTGCACCAGCCTCGCCTCCCGGCACTCCCCCGCGCGCCCGCTTTGATGTGGCGACAATGTTGCCGCCGCCGCTGCCCCACCCCCGCCCCTTTCTTCTTCTTCTTCCCTCTCTCCCTTTTTTTTCCCGCCTCCCCCTTTGCTACATTTCATTCCAAAATTCCACTCCGCGCCCCCTCCCCCGCGCGCAGCCGTTTCCACAATGCACCACTCCGCGGCCCGTCTTAAAAGGGGCGCGGCGGAGAGGGCGCCTTAAAAGGGCGATCGGAGGTGGGGGGTACGGTGGGAAGACGGAGCACGCGCCCGATGAGCGCTTTTTCTATTTCATTATTTAATTTTATTTTTGGATGCCGACTCTCGGGTGGGCCCCACCTGGAGTTTTGTATACGGAGGAGGGCGATGCGGTGCTCGCCGCGTGGATGGCGAGGAGGTTTGGGGTGGGGCGTGGTGTGGTGTTTTTCCTGCCGGCAGGCGGATGGACGTTTCGTTTTTAATAAAAAAGGGTTGCCATACTTTGCAAAAGCAAAAAGGAGGACGCATTGGCAACTTCTGCTTTTAACTATGGATCACTATGGCGACTCTGCCCGTGGATAAGAGGACGTGTCCTGGGAAAAGAGGACACATGGCAACCCTATTTACATCTATATTTGCTCCATTGGTTAGAGCATGATGCTTACGATGCCAGGGCTGCGGGTTCGATCCACTTGCTTATTCCCTCATTGCAGAGGGCTGGACTGCATTAGAAGCAGAGACAGTTTCATCTAACTTCTGCTTTTAACTAATTTGCGCTAATTAAAAGCAGGCGAATTTAAATTAATCTGTATATACAGATTGATATCTTGCACTTCTATTAAAGAATTACAATTAGAGGTACAGGATTGAGGAAGTTGGCTCCATCTAGCCCAGTCTTGGATCATCTCCAGGGTATGGTTCCATTTTGATGTTTAGTTTTTGTTCTTGATATTTGTTGTCGTTTACGATGGTTGTGAGACGACATATAATAGCATGGCCCATGCTAGGTTACTACATTTGTAGATTTGTATTCATAGAGCTGCTGAAAATGTGGAGAATGTGTAATGCATGTTCGCACTCAATAAAGTGTTTGAAAATAAACTTGTATTTAGATGCATTTTACTTTAATTACATCAGTATTTTCATAACAAACAATACATGTGCTTAGGGGGTAAGGGTTTCTTTAACTAATCTAGTGGAAGAGACTCGAGTGCTAAAGTCCACGGGTTAGGGGGCGCAAATTACTTGCCTTGCCCCGGGTGCTGACAACCCACGCTACGCCCCTGCCAGCCAATTCCTTACCCCTGCAGCAGCATTTATTAGGGGCAGGCCCAGCCAAATCCATACCCCTATACCAACCATTTTTAACCAATGCCTAACCGCAACCTTACAAGTTGTGACGATTTGCTACGTAGTAGGCAAAAACCAAATGGCACCAGCCAATCTGCCAAATGGATAAAATTCCTACCAGGCCCCTGCTCCAAAGCAGGCGACCCCATGACAGGCATAGCAAGGTCAAATGCAGATAAAATGCCCCCAAACAGGGAGGGAGGGCGGGAGATCCGTTGCACGCAGCAAAAGTGAAACCCAAAGCCGCGTGCTTGAATTTAAGCAGCTATGTCTGTCAATCATTAACTTGCAACATGCTCATCTACCCAGTAACAAGATGAGCCAATCCCCAGTTGTGGCCATTCAGCCTAACCCGCCCAGCAACAAGGGAGTTGTCCTGTTAGCCCTTCTGCCTCAGTCTGTCTTAAGTTCCTTCTTTCTTGATTTTAGGTTTTATTAGTAGTAGCATTGAAAAGCTATAAAAATTATCGGTATTGTGTTGTTCTTTTTTTTAAAAAAAAACACCAATAGCAATAAAAGAGAAATAAAAACAGGAAACAAAAGCTGTCTAGTTCAAAGGCCAGGAGTAGATCTTGTTGGCTTAAGTTACAAAAGTGTAGATTCCCCATTCCTCTTCTAATGTCTGAAACTTTGTGCTTCCCTGGCTTCCCTCCCAAATGGAACGTGATCTTTTTCTCTCTCTTTGCACAGGATTTGCCAACCCACAAGATAGTGCAGAGTGCTATAAAGCGGATGGTGATTGCAAGCGTATTAAATGTCCCAAAGAGATGTATACCATTGGAAAATGCAGTCATGGCAGGAAATGCTGCAGAAAGTAAGTGCTGCTTTCCCCAGGGTTGCCATATGTTTGGAATTTCCTGGATATATCCGGAATACTGTATCCGGCAGCAGTGTCCAAGCAGAAATACCGGCTAAATGTTCTCAAAACCTTTATGAAGGTTTCCTTAATAAAACCCTCGAGTCATTTCCTCGAAAAACAATGGGGCATAATATACTCCCAAGGAAACTTAAAAACAATTCCACAAATAAGAAAAGGTTTTTTTTTAAAAGTTATCTCTAGTTATCTCTAGTTTTAGTTATCTCTAGTTATCTCTAGTTATCTCCCGCTTGGACTACTGCAATGCGCTCTACGTGGGGCTACCTTTGAAGGTGCCCCGGAAACTGTAATTAATCCAGAATGCGGCAGCTAGACTGGTGACTGGGAGTGGCCGCCGGGACCACATAACACCGGTCCTGAGAGATCTACATTGGCTCCCAGTACGTTTCCAAGCACAATTCAAAGTGTTGGTGCTGACCTTGAAAGCCCTAAACGGCCTCGGTCCTGTATACCTGAAGGAGCGTCTCCACTCCCATTATTCAGCCCGGACACTGAGGTCCAGCGCCGAGGGCCTTCTGGCGGTCCCCTCACTGCAAGAAGCAAAGCTACAGGGAACCAGGCAGAGGGCCTTCTTGGTGGTGGCACCCGCCCTGTGGGACGCCCTCCCAGCAGAGGTCAAAGAGATAAACAACTATCTGACATTCAGAAAAGACCTGAAGGCAGCCCTGTTTAGGGAAGTTTTTAACCTGTGATATTTTAATGTATTTTAATATCTGTTGGAGGCCGCCCAGAGTGGCTGGGGGGACCCAGCCAGATGGGCGGGGTACAAATAATAAATTATTATTCTTATTCTTATTGTTGTTGTTGTTGTTGTTGTTGTTGCCTATTGGGGAAAATGGACACTACTGAATGTTCCACCTTCCTTCTATATTCATGATTTTGAAATCTGATTCCAGGTGAAATAGAAGTAAATCTGATATACATGTTTTCTTTGTGTTTTTTTTAGTTTAACCGATGCCGAGATTGCTGCCTGATTACCCAGGATGCTTTGAATATTGGGAGGTATTCCATCTAGATCAAAAGAAGAAGCCCCTGCGAAATTTTCCATGATTACACGAGCTTCTCTCTCGCAATAAAAGCAAATTAAAAAAAAGCCCTATTCTGTTTCTGATTTTCAAGGATGGGGGTCATTGCTTATGAGGCCAAAATGGTACATTACATTCACAAGTAGGAGGTGTCGTCACACATGGTTGTGCAGTAGCACAAAATGTCTTTAGAAAAAGAATCTAAAATGGACAGGATGCCACCAAAACAGTGCAGTGGGGAGGACTGAGCCACAATGAGGAGAAGGAGGAATGAGCAAAAACGGGAAGGAGGGAATGGGAGGGAGGGAGGAGAAATTCTATACAGTTCACATTGAATCAACCTTCTATATTAGGAAACATTGCTCTGCAAAAAAATATGTATTTCAGCCCAAACTTCATAAAAAGGGGCATATTAGGGGGGAAATGCACTGGAACGTTGGGTTAAAATAAAATAACAACAACAACAACAACAACAACAACAACAACAATAATAATAATAATAATAATAATAATAATATCAAATGTGACAATGTGGGAAACTGGATCTAAGATAGGAGACAATGAGATCATGGCAGCCATGTACGTAGTCCTCAGCCACCCCAGAGCCACGTACCTCATCATGGATGTTGATGTCCCCCAAAACTAGCAGTCTGGGAATCCTCAACACCTCCAGTAGTGCAGCAAAAAGTAGCCATCCTCCTCCCATTCCCATTTTTTTTAAAAAAAGTATGCAGAGTGGAGGGGTAACCAGGAGGGGCCTGAAACACAACAAAGTCCTCTCACTCTCCAAGCATGAGATAAGAACCTAAGAAGATAGGAGGAGCCTGCTGGATCAGGACAATAATGCTTAAGGAATTCTGGTTATATGAGAGAGGGAGAATAACTTTCCCATATTTCTTTCTTAGGAGCTGAGTAAGGAGTCGTGCAGGTAGTTGTTTGACATATTAGATATAAAGTTCCACCAGATTGCATAATATTGCAATTGTCAATATGCCCGGTTCAGCCCATGCCTTGAGGGACGGAAGAACAGAAGAGCAGTTTCCACCCCCTCCTTCCTCATAACATAAGGCCACCAGATTCTTGCAATGGGAGGGGTGAAAATACCAACATGGTGGTTCTATCAGCCAAATCATGTGATTTATCTTTTTAGGAATTGCAAGGCTCCATTAGTTCTTATACCAAAGTTTCAGAGGCAGAACTTATCATTCTTCTACTTTTTCTGCTATAGAGAGTTTGGCAGCTATGAGAAAGCAAGTAAGAGTACCTTCAAAGACAATCATTTTACAGTATCATCCCATTTATTTCACAGTGCCAGTTTCGCTAGGTTTTTGAAAGTCCAAGTACACTAGGTCAACCATAGAATCGTAGAGTTGGAAGAGACCACAAGGGCCATCCAGTCCAACCCCCTGCCAAGCAGGAAACACCATCAAAGCATTCCTGACAGGTGGCTGTCAAGCCTCTGCTTAAAGACCTCCAAAGAAGGAGACTCCACAATCATAAAATTGTAGAGTTGGAAGGTACCCAAGGGTCATCTAGTCCAACCCCCTGCAAGGCAGGAATCTCAGCTAAGAGGACTTCGGGTCACGGCGCCGGAGGGATCGGTCGGGGGGAACTTCACTTCGAAGTTCCCCAGCTCGAAAAGGGCGAAAAGGGGTGTCCACAACAGCGCAGCGGCCCCCAAAACCCCCGGGTAGAGCGTCCCGGGACCTGATGATCCAGCGGCAGCTTGCATGACTCCCCTGCTCCCCGGTAAACCCGAGTAAGGGTTGCCGAGAGTGAGCGGGGAGTCAGAGCTCTTTGGATCCCATACCATCGGAAAACCCCTGACGGGTGAAGCTGCGTGACCGGCCCCTGTTGAGCGCTGCGATTCCACCAAAAACAAGATTTGGAATGAGAGACTGTGAGTAAAAAATGATTTGGAAAGTAATATTTGGAGCCGCATGGGACCCAAAAACAGAGGTCGATCCCATGCCATTGAAACAAAGGAACAGGGAACTGAGTAGCCAAGGCAAAGTGAAAGTGGAAACGAAAAAGGAAGCTTTGCATTAGTGTATCCAGTTACCCTTTCTTTCCCTTTGTTCTGGGGGAATCTAGCTTGGAATAAGATTTGGAACAGATTTTAAAGACATTATATGTGGAGATTGTGATTTTTGGAAAAAATGGCGAATGATCCGACAGAGGTGGACTGGGAAAAAATATTGGAGGTGGTACTAGAAATAAGAGACTCTGTCAGAGCAACCAATGAAAGGTGGCGAGTCCATCAAAACTAAAATGATATCATACCAGATGCAACAATGGTGGGAAATCTTTTTAAATCTTTTAATCTGTATTTTAATTAATTGTTTTTCTTTTATGTTTCATGTTTTATTGTGATTTTGGTGGTGTGAGCCACCCTGAGCCCAGCTTTGCCGGGGAGGGCGGGGTACAAATAAAAATTATTATTATTATTATTATTATTATTATCATTATTATTAAAAGTAACAGAAGGAAAACACATCCCAGACCGTGAGAACCGCGAGGAAAAAATAAAACCGGAATTAAAAGCCTGCAGCCGGCAAAACAAAAGAAGTAAAGCACTTGGAATTGTCAACAGGAAAAAGAACAAAAAGATGAGGATTATAAACAATAAAATGGACAGGAAAAAGATTTCGAAAAGGGGGGGGGGGAAATAGATCATCCAATTGGACAAAGCCGAATTAGGAAGGTAGAATGGAAGAGGAGGGAGCTGCAGAGAGAGAAGGAAGAAGATCCTTGCGGCCAAGAGAACTGGTGGACATGGGTGGCACAACGGGTGGGTGTGGGGTAATTAAGGCTATATATATGTAAAAATGGTTACTTTCCTGGTTTTGAAGACAATGATAATGGATATGGTTAACGGTATGAGTGAGAATAAGTTATATGAATATGGTAATGATTAAGTAAAGGAAGATATGTAAGCTAGAAACCCTAAAACGGGGGAGGGAGGGGAGAATAAAGAATGGAAAAAAGGGGAAAAGGCCTAGGATGGAAAACAGTTTTAAATAAAAGAGAATTAGAAGAATGTGATAAAAAATTATGATGTGTAAATTAAGATAAGAAAAAAGAGGTTGTATAAGAAGATGATTTAGAAACCTGATAAATAAGAATAATGATGAATTCAATTGCATGGAGTCGGGGAAGTCAATAGAAGTAATATTGGAGAAAATTGGAAATGCCTTACCCAGGAATGGGGTTAGGCCTAAGCAATGTTATGAAGGAGTATAAATATGGTTAAATGTAAAATGAATGTGGACCTCTGTGAGAGGGGGGAGATGAAGATGTCGCTTCCCACGGTGAGAGGGGGGAAGCAATGAAAATTTAACCATGATGTTATGTGCTTATAAAATTGTAAAACCTAATAAATATTAAATTAAAAAAAGGAATCTCAGCTAAAGCATCCATGACAGATGGCCACCAAACTTGTGCTTGGAAATCTCCAGTGAAGGAGAGTCCACAACCTCCCGAGGGAGACAGTTCCACTGTTCAAGAGCTCTTTCCCCCAGAAAGTTTTTCTGAATGTTTAGTCAGAATAACCTTTCTTGTAATTGGAAGCCATTGGTTTGAGTCCTACCCTGTGGAACAGGAGAAAACAAACACGCTCCATCTTTCTCCTGACAGCCCCTGAGATATTTGAAGATGGCAAATGCTATCTCCAAATGCTATTGAAGATGGCTGCAACAATGGAAGTATAGATCAAGGGAATTAATAGTACACCACTCTATTCTGCCTTGGTGAAACACCCACCTGAAGTACTGTGTCAAGTTTTGGGAGGAAAATGTGGTCAGTTGCAAAAATGATGTAATGAAGATTGATGGATGACAACTGAAGGCTAAATAAGAAATGATGCAGGTATGGGAGGAAACGATTGACATGTTTGCAACAGAAGCAGGAAACCTGATTTTAAGAAATTGTATTAAATTAATTATGGTGCTGGAGGAGACTCTTGAGAGCCCCATGGACTGCAAGAAGATCAAACCTATCCATTCTTAAAGAAATCGGCCCTGAGTGCTCATTAGAAGGACAGATCCTGAAGTTGAGGCTCCAGTACTTTGGCCACCTCATGAGAAGAGAAGACTCCCTAGAAAAGACCCTGATGTTGGGAAAGATGGAGGGCACAAGGAGAAGGGGACGACAGAGGATGAGGTGGTTGGACAGTGTTCAAGAAGCTACCAACATGAGTTTGGCCAAACTGCGAGAGGCAGTGAAGGATAGGCGTGCCTGGCGTGCTCTGGTCCATGGGGTCACAAAGAGTCGGACACGACTGAACAAAAAAACAAAAAACAAAGTAATTTGGTTGGATTTGTAATAATTGGGAAAATTAATAAAAATAAGGGGGGGGGTAGAAGACATTGAAGGCAGCCCTGTAAAGGTTTAAGGTTTAATGATTCATTATATTTTTAAATATGTTTGGAAGCCACCTTTAGAGACTGGGGCAACCCCATCAGATAAGCAGGTTGCAAATAATAATTTGTTGTTGTTAATGTTGTTGTGTCTCCAATTCTGAGCATCACAGTTTAAGAAAGATTTTGATAAGCTGGAACACGTGCAGAAGAGGGCAACAAAGATGATCAAAGGTCTGGAAACCAACCTTTTTGAGAAAAGGTTGAGAGAGATGGGTATGTTTAACCTGGTTTCGAGGAAACTTGAGAGGAGATATGATACTAGTCATGGAAGATGGAGGAAGCTTGTTTTCTTCTGCTCTGGAGGGTGTGAATTGATCCAATGGATTCAAGAGACTCTAAAGATCAGGAAGAACCTTAAGAGCTGCGGAACGGACTCCTTCAGGAGTTTGTGAATTCCCCTTCATTGGACGATTTAAAGCAGACTTTATATGGTCATCTGTCACAGATGCTTTAGCTGAGATTCCTGCATTGCAGGGGGTTGGACTAGATGACTCTTGGGGTCCCTTCCATCTCTACGATGCTATGATTCTATAATTATTAATTACTTTCTGATAGTAAGGGCTGTCAGTGGTATGGTCTCCCTCAGGAGGTAGTGGACTCTCTTTCCTTGGAGGTTTTTATAAGCAGAGGTTGGAGGGCCATCTGTCACAGATGCTTTTGCTGAGATTCCACCATTGCAGGGGGCTGGACAAGATGACTGTTATGTACTGAGCTGAATCCTAGAACAATAGGATCCAAAATGCAGCAGTCTGATTGGTCCTAGAACAATAGGATCCAGAATGCAGCAGTCTGATTGGTCCGCAGGAGCCACCCAATCCAGCTCCAGGTGGAAGTGAATCAGCGACCTGATTGGCCTGCAAGAGCAGCCAATCAGACTCCTGGATGAAGTGAATCAGCAACCTGATTGGCCTACAGGAATAGCCAGGAATTAGCCAATCACGTGGGGCCCATTGTGTAAATAATGTATATATAGCAGACATTTTGGGGAAAGATTCATTCCTTTGCTATTATGAGCTGAATAAAGAGCATGAAATTCACACTTGACTCCGAGTATATTTCAATGACCCTCAGAGTTCCTTCCAGCTCTACAATTCTATGATTCTATAAATCTAGGAAGCAGCATATAAACCTTATTGAATTATCCTCTCCTGCGTAAAACCTTGCAGGGGCTGGACTAGATGACCCTTAGAATCTGTCACTTTTGATTTCTCTCGCTTTCTCCAATCTAAACTCCACTTTTCCACATCTCCATGTTTGCAGTTTTCTTCTCCCTCCCTCCCTCCCACCCACCTATTCCCTCCTTCCCCCTTTTTGCTCATCCTTTCTCCTCGTGGTTCAGTCCTGCTCAATGAACTGTGTTTTTTTTGGGGGGGGGGGTCCTCTCTCTTTCTAGTCTTCTTTTCTAAAGACATTTTGTGCTTCGGCACCACCGTGCCTGCTGACACCTCCTTCTTGTTAGTGTAATGTACCCTATTGGCTCCAGAAGCAATGGCACCCATGCCTGAAAATCAGAAGCAGAGCAAATGGGAACATTTTAATTTGCTTTTATTGCAGGGGAGAAGCCCCTGGAATCATGGGAAAGCGCTTCTTCTTTTAATCAGGATGCTTTTGTGAAGAAGCAGGAGAGAGGGAGTAGGATGTAGTTGCTCTCCAAGTGATGGAATGACTCCCAATATTCAAAGGATCCTTGGTTATCACTCAGCTTCCTCAGCCGCTCCACCTTCTCCAGCCGCTCCACCTTCTAGAACACTGATACTTAAAAACAAAAGAAATTATTAATATTAGATTTGCTTCTGTTTCACCTGGAATCAGACGTCAAATTTATGAATGTAAAAGAAACCTGGAGCTCTCAGTTTCGCCCCAGTTTCCCTAATACTCGCCCCCATATTTTTAAAAAACCTTTCTTATATGTGGAATTGTTTTTAAATGTTTGCATTGTTTTTATATATGGAATTGCCCTAGCTTTGTGCAAATGCACCACCAGATATATGGAGGTGCACAGGTACAGTCATACCTCATGTTGCAAACGCTGCGGGTTACGCGTTTTCGGGTTGTGCTCCGCTCCGAACCCAGAAGCACCGGAACGGATTACTTCCGGGTGTCGGAACTCGTGCATGCACAGAAGCACCGGATCGTGACCCGCACGTGCGCAGATGTGCCGCTGTGGGTTTTGGACACTGCAGGTTGCGGATGCGCCTCCTGCACGGATTGCGATCGCAAGCCGAGCATCCACTGTATAGGATTCCAGTTGCACTATTACCTAAGTAAGCATATAGGATTGCCCTGCTGATAATTTCAACCTTTTATTCCCTTATTGAAAGCTTCCCCGAGGAAAGCCTTTGAGATCTTCCAGCTAAATAATGCACCCAAACATACTTAACATAAAAATATAAAACATAAATAAACGTGTGGTGAAGTTTAGCAAGGATCATGTAAACCTTCTTTAATTCTTCTTCCCTGCACAAAACCTGCTCAGAGTTGTATATAATATAAATATTAGTTCAGCAGGTTGCTTAGCCTAAATCCAAGATGGCAGAACTATTGTTCCAATAAAATACTTCCTTAAAAAGACTGAGGAGAAGAGTTTGGATTTGAGAGAGCAGAAGGAAGTCATCATTAACACTGATAGTAAATTGAAATAGAAATCAGTTTAACCTTCTGGTCCACCCTGTCTCATTGACTTGCATATGGCGGCTTTGAGAAAGATTGTGCTAGGTAAAGGTAAAGGGACCCCGGACCATTAGGTCCAGTCGTGTCCGACTCTGGGGTTGCGGCGCTCATCTCACTTTATTGGCCGAGAGCCGGCATACAGCTTCTGGGTCATGTGGCCAGCATGACAAAGCCGCTTCTGGCGAACCAGAGCAGCTCACGGAAACGCCGTTTACCTTCCCGCCACAGCGGTTCCTATTTATCTACTTGCACTTTGACGTGCTTTCGAACTGCTAGGTGGGCAGGAGCTGGGACCGAGCAACGGGAGCTCACCCCGTCGCGGGGATTTGAACCGCCAACCTTCTGATCAGCAAGCCCTAGGCTCTGTGGTTTAACCCACAGTGCCACCTGGGTCCCAAAGATTGTGCTAGATTTCAGTTAAGCTTGGACCTGTGACCTGGACTTCAGAGATACATTGGAATCCTATATAATAAAGTGCAAGTGTCTCTGCGTCCAGTCCCTGTGTCCCTGGGATTGTGCTACTGCGCATGTGCCCCACGGAAGCCGTTGGGACTTGGAGCACAGAGACTTGCAGGCCGGGGGTGTGCGCATGCACGCCTCCATCGCCGCCGCTCTTTCGCTCTGCGCTCCGCTCTGGGGCTCCCGTGAGGAGAGGGCGGAGGAGGTGGCGGCGGCGAGGAGTCGCGGCCGGTCCGGCGGCCTGAGGTGACGACGGAGGAAGACGAGGAGGCGGCCACGGCTGCTGGAGGAGGAGGAAGAGGAGTGGGGGGGCTCCGTCGTCGACGTGGAGCGGTGCTGTGGGGCCTGAGTGACCCCCCCACCCGACCTCTCCCCTCATCCCTCCCGCCCCCAATCGGAAGAGACCCCGCCGAGGCGCCCCACACGTGACCCCCTCCCCCGGCCGTCGCCCGCCCCCCATTCCTCCTCATCTCTATCCCGCCTGTTCTAGCGCCCGTTAATTTAATGGGTTTAATGTCTACTAGTGGAAAAATAATTTCCTTGAGAGTAAGCCCCAATGTTTTTCAAGGAAATGGCTCTTAATAAAGTTTTAGAGAATGGCAGCCTGAAGACCCTCAAATCAGAGGTTCCCTGACATGCTTGGTCGAAAGGGTTTGCGAAGTGGGACATATTGTGTATGGAAGGGAGATGATACTTATTTCTGACAGCTTTTTTTTATCTCTCTTCTTTGGTGAGCTCAACTTACACTTTGCAACATCTTTTTCCCCCATTGCATTTTCCAATTTTAATCTTGGGATCTGGACACTTCTGATGCATACATTCCCCCTTTTTTTTATAGCATTCCTTTGAATCCATTACTTTTCGTGCGCCAGATCCTGTGCAAAGAGAGAGAAAAGATCACAGACCATTGGGGAGAGCAATACCTGCGGGTATAGGGAAATATATTAATTCAACAAGTAATCATAATAAAAGTTAATTGAGAATAGGAAGGAAGGGAAACAGAAATTCGCAGACCTTAGAAGAGGAATTGGGAATCTACCATTTTGAAATTAAGCCGACTAGATCTCGTCTTGGCTAGTGGACTCGACGACTTTTAATATCTGCTTTTATCTGCCATTTGTTACTAATGCTAATTTTAAAAATAATAAAAACCATTGATATTGCTCTCCAATGCTATAACTAGTATAACAAAAAAAAAACAGAAAAGAAGGAACTTAGGCAGAGTACGGACATAAATATGACAAAGTGCGATATCAGTCTTGAGAGAACAAGAGCATTGCTATGCAATTCTATGTAACAGTTGACACACAATGTACAGTAAGAGTTATAGAATCATAGAATCATAGAGTTGGAAGAGACCACAAGGGCCATCCAGTCCAACCCCCTGCCAATCAGGAAACACCATCAAAGCATTCCTGACAGGTGGCTGTCAAGCCTCTACTTAAAGGCCTCCAAAGAAGGAGACTCCGCCACACTCCTTGGCAGCAAATTCCACTGTCGAACAGCTCTTACTGTCAGGAAGTTCTTTCTAATGTTTAGGTGGAATCTTCTTTCTTGTAGTTTGAATCCATTGCTCTGTGTCCGCTTCTCTGGAGCAGCAGAAAACAATCTTTCTCCCTCCTCTATATGACATCCTTTTATATATTTGAACATGGCTATCATATCAGCCCTGAACCTTCTCTTCTCCAGGCTAAACATACCCAGCTCCCTAAGCCGTTCCTCATAAGGCATCGTTTCCAAGCCTTTGACCATTTTGGTTGCCCTCTTCTAGACACGTTCCAGCTTGTCAGTATCCTTCTTGAACTGTGGTGCCCAGAATTGGACACAGTATTCCAGGTGGGGTCTGACCAGAGCGGAATACAGTGGTACTATTACTTCCCTTGAGTCTGGCTTCACTTTCCCATTCAAACATCTGGCATGCCCAGTAAGCTTTTCCTGAAGAGCTAAATTCCACACATTGTCCCACCAGTTCGCAACCTTGACAGCAGATAAAAGTTTTCCATTTTTCAACTATTGTACAATGAGCAGCTGTTAGTGGAAACATTAAGACAGGCACAGGCAAACTCTGGCCCTCGAGATGTTTGGGATTACAATTCCCATCATCTCTGACCAGTAAACTAGGGATGATGGGAATTGTAGTCCCAAACATCTGGAGGGCCGGAGTTTGCCTATGCCTGCATTGAGAGATCCTTTGTCCTGATTTCTTCATTGATCAAAGAAAGCAAAGTCAATTTGGTTGGTAATTGAACCTGATCCCTGACCATCTTCTTCATCTCTGCAAAAACCCTTAAACAAAATTGCCGCATCAACGGACACTCCCAACACAAGTGAAAATAGGTGCCCTTGTTCCAGCACAAAGGAGAGGAGCTGGAAGCAATGCAGAAAACTTGATAGGAGTATAATGGCATTGGAGGTGCATTTTAAAAGCCAATTCGCATGTAGTAGCAGAGATGGTCTTATAAGGATGCAGCCTTCACACTTCCTCTCATGTCCCTTCATCAGAATTCACCTCCACTTTCATCCGCCATGTAGATTTCAAACTAGTAGAATATGGACTAGTTGAATATGGACAAACCCTTTCCCTGTGGGCCTTATATTTGACAATATATTCTTTACCTTTTTATGGTATGCATATTATGCCTACGGTTGTTGGAATTGTGGAGAATATGCATAAATGGATGAAACTGGAAATCGGACATTCATTGAGTCACCATTTGTAGTTGTACTATACAGACAGGGGTCTTATTTTGGGGGTGGGCGAAATCTCCCAATTGGAGGTGTTTTTTGTTTGTTTTACAATGAAGTAGCATATAAACTTTGCGAAATAAAATAAAATAAACAAAAGGCCCAGGGAGGGGCCAAGTGTCTCTGTAGGCTCCTCTGTCAGAGGTAGTATGTACGCATGGTCCCAGGAAGGCAACATCTGGATAAACATGAAATGTGAACCAGGTGAGATGTGTATTTCGACAGATGGATCAGCACATGTACATTTTTCTGCAAACCTAGGTCCAAATTTTCCCTCTTTCCTTGAGATGTGCATGTGGACAGGGTTGCGCAAGTTCCAGCTGGCAAAGATAGGCAATTCCTTTGCTAAAAGTAAACCTGAAGGAGCGTCTCCTCCCCCATTGTTCAACCCGGACACTGAGGTCCAGCGCCGAGGACCTTCTGGCGGTTCCCTCCTTGCGAGAAGTGAGGTTACAGGGAACCAGGGAGAGGGTCTTCTCGGTAGTGGCGCCCGCCCTGTGGAACACCTTCCCATCAGATGTCAAAGAAATAAGCAACTATCGGATGTTTAGAAGACAACTGAAGGCAGCCCTGTTTAGGGAAGCTTTTAATGTTTAATAGACCAGTGTTTCTCAACCTTTTCTGGGCAAAGGCACACTTGTTTCATGAAAAAAATCTCGCGGCACACCACCATTAGAAAATGTTAAAAAATTTAACTCTGTGCCTATATTGACTATATATAAAGTAATTCTCTTGAATAGGAATCAAATAAACGGCGGTGGCTTTCTGCACTCCCTTTCCCCCACATTGTTTTGTAACTGGAGCTGCAGCTACGCGTTTGCGGCGTGGGTCCCTAATCCGCTCCACTTACCTGTGGGGAGGAGTTGCGGCCAAAGGCTCATGCCGCGCTCAAGCGGCTTGTGGCTGCAGGCGGCTTCCCGCGCGCTGACGGGGGACGAGGCAAAGTGTGCGCCCCAGACCGAGGAGGGCCGGCGAAGAGGAGCGCTGCAGCGAGAGGCGTGAAGAGCGCCGCGACGGCACGGCAGCCGGCCACCTGCGGGAAGCGCCACAGCACAGCCGAGGGTAAAGGCGCCGCGTTAAGCAGCAGGCAGAAGGCACCGCAGGCGGGAAGGAGCCGGAGCCGGGAAGGAGCCGGGAAGGAGCAGCGGGGAAGGAGCCGAAGCAGCGGGGAGGAAGAGAAGCTTCACCGAAGATCCCTGCAGATTGAAGACGCGAGCCGAAAGGAGGTGTTTCGGCTCGCGCCAAAGATTTAAACGGGGCCGTGACCCCGCCCCCCCAGCCAGCCGATTGGCTGGCTGGCGGATGACGCGGCTGGGAACCTCCCGGGCGGCAAGGGACATCGTCCCTGCCCCCGGAAGAGAGTGGGTGGTTGCGGGGTCTCAACACGCAAACGGTTTTCCCACGGCACACCAGGAAACATTTCGCGGCACAGTAGTGTGCCGCGGAACAGCAGTTGAGAAACGCTGTAATAGACTATTGTATTTTAATGTTCTGTTGGAAGCTGCCCAGAGTGGCTGGGGAAACCCAGCCAGATGGGCGGGGTATAAATAATAAATTATTATTATTATTATTATTATTATCATCATCATCATCATCATCATCACACTGGACTAAACCATGGCTTCCAAGGACCTCGTGAAGGTTGTGGCTTCCAAACAGAAGAACCCTGCTCTCCCTTTCACTGCTCTTTCTTGTGGAATTTCCTTGCCACTAAGTTGTGCATGGCTTCAATGCTTCAAAATTCTTTCAGATCTGCATAGGGAAGTTTTTTTAAAAAAATGTTTTATGTTTTATTATGTTTTTATATATGTTGGAAGCCACCCAGAGTGACCAAGCCTACCCAGTCAGATAGGCAGGGTATAAATCACAATTATTATTTGTTGTTGTGTTGTTGTTTTCATCAGAGAAATGATGTGGGTTAAAAAACTTTCAGGTGGCAAGAATTGGCAAAAAGACATTTCTAAATTTGTATGGCAGGGGAAGAGACCCAGGGTTAAACATCAGATTTTAATCAATATAAAAGACAGAGGAGGCTTCTCCCTGCCTGATCTGAAATTGTATTATGAGGCAGCCTGCTTTACCTGGTTGAAAGAATGGTGTACATTGCAGGACCCGGACCTATTGGATCTGGACGGTTTTGATAACTGATGGGGTTGGCATGCATATCTGGCTTAGAAGAAAGCTAAAATCCATAGAAGTTTTACACATCATATTATTAGGAAATCATTGTTTGTTGTGTGGGAGAAATACAAAAATTTGCTCGAACCCAAAATTTCCCCAATAGAGGCCTGTGCAGTAAAGAGGAAAAATACCCAGGGAACATGGCCATCATATAAATTACTCGTGAAGGAAGAAGATAATCAACTTAAGCTAAAAAGCTTTGAGGAAATAAGGGAGTATGTTACGGACTGGTTTCAATACCATCAATTATACGAGACATTCAAAACAGATAAAAAGGTTTTGCCACAGAGCCTTCTAGATTTGAATCTGATCTAGTGAATTCCAAATCTAAAACACTTTCCAAAGCATACCGACTCCTCCTTGACTTCCCAGGAGGTCACTGCGGCTATGGTTAAGTGGTCGCAAGACTTTGGGTACACAATAACCATGAAACAGTGGGAAAATCTGTGGAAAACAAGTTGGAAATTTACAGCTTGTTATTCTTTAAGAGAGAATTTCCTTAAAATGCAACATCGATGATATTTAACCCCTTGGAAGCTCTCTAAGATGTATAAAAGTGTACCAAGCAATTGCTGGAGGTGTAAAGGAAAGTCAGGTAATTTATATCATATGTGGTGCAATGCAAAGAAATCAAGGTGTTTTGGGAGGATATTAATTCTGAATTGGAAAAAAAATGTTAAAAATATCTTTCAACAAAAAACCAGAAGCTTACCTATTGGGAATCACAGACTCAGAAATCCCTAAAAAGGTAAGGGATTTTTTTTTATATGCCATGGTTGCAGCAAGAGTACTCATTGCAGCAAATTGGAAAAGAGATAAAGTCCCTTCTATAGAATGGACTCAAAAAATGAATGAATATGCGGAATTAGACAATCTATCAGATAAAAAATAAATCAAAGGAAGTATTTATTTCAAAATGGGAAGTCTTTAAAATTTATTTGAAAAATAGTAATGGCAGTTTAAAGTATGTAGCAGCATTTGAATAACTTCAGTAGAAGTTTCAAGTTTGATGGAAGACTCAAGATAGAATAAATATTATTAAACCCAAAAATATGTTATGCTATGGCAGTGAACAACTGATGAGAAACAGAAGCAAGGAGTAGATGGGAATTTGGGTCAATAGAAAAAGACCATTTTTATGTTAAAGTATTTTGAACACTATTTAATGCATTGTTTCCTTTGTTGTTTGGTGGTGATGGATATTTGTTCTTTTTGTGATGTATTAAAGTGAAATAAAATGAATATTGTTATTTCTCCCCTTATATGAAACCTGAGAGCAGCAGCATTCTCCCTCTCCCTTCTGTTTTCTCCACCCCTTACCTGAAACCAGCAGCAGCAAACACAGGAGAGCCCAGAACAGGTGAAGAACCTTCATGGCTGAGAATGGACAGGCTCAACGCAGGACTACAAGCCAGAAGGCAGCTAAGGTTTCATCTGGGCTTGCTGTATTTGTAGGCTCCTTGGGAAGTTGTCTCCTCCCATTTCTCTGCAAAGTCCAGCAAGTCATCGCCATGCCCTGAAGGAAGGTGGAGCCTCTGGCCCAGCCATTAGCACACTGTCCCAGAGAGAATGAGATGGAGACACGTAGGGATAAGAGGTTTGGACCTGTGGCGAGACCTGGAGGATGCAAAGCCAGACAAAAGCACCCAGTGGAGTCACTGAGTACCTCCTGTTAGATCCATGGCTGATTTACAGTAGGCCAACAAGGACTTCGGACTCCCAGTTGTTAGGGCAGCAAAAAGTACCTGTCCTCCCTGCTCTTCTGCTCCTTCCATTCCAGATTATATGTCTACAATACCTGGGGTGGGGTGGTAACCAGTGTTTCTTTTTCCTATGGAAGGACCATAAGCTCCATTCAGTTCTGATACTGAAAACAAATTCCTGGCATTGGGCTATTACACATTAGCAGCCTGAAACGCAGCAAGGTCATCTCTCCCCCTACCTAAAACAGAAGAACGCAAGAAGAGCCTCCTGGATCAGATCATAGCCCATCTAGTCCAGGAACCCGATCAGATACCAGCACTGGGAAGTAGGAAAGGAGGATCTGAGCATAAGAACATGCACCCCTCCTCTGGCTTCCAGCAACTGGTGTGCAGAAGCATTGCTTGCCTAGTACTGAGTACTAGACACCATGCCTAGTAGCCTTGGATTGCCCTCTCCTCTGTGAATTTTCCTAATCCTCTTTTAAAGGCACCAAGCTTAGTGGCCATCACTGTCTCCTATGGGAGCAAGTTCTATAGTTTAACTATGTGCTACATGAAGATGTGCGGGACGTGGGTGGCACTGTAGGTTAAACCACAGCTTGCCGATCAGAAGGTCGGCAGTTCGAATCCCCGTGACGGGGTGAGCTCCCGTTGTTTGCCCACCTAGCAGTTCAAAAGCACATCAAAGTGCAAGTAGATAAATAGGTATCGCTCCGGCGGAAAGGTAAACGGTGTTTCCGTGAGTTGCTCTGGTTCGCCAGAAGCGGCTTTGTCATGCTGGCCACATGATCTGGAAGCTATACGCTGGCTCCCTCGGCCAATAAAGAGAGATGAGCGCCGCAGCCCCAGAGTCGTCCACGACTGGACCTAATGATCAGGGGTCCCTTTACCTTTACCTTTACCTGAAAAAGTACTTTCTCTTATCTACCCAGAATCACCCTACATTCAGCCTCATTGGATGCTCATGAGTTCTAGTGTTCTGAACGTGGCAACTCTCCCCCCCCAAAAAACTTATCCAGTCACTTTCTCAATGCCGTGCATAATTTTACTAATTTCCAGTAATGTTGCCTCTTACTTGCCTTTTCTCAAAAGTCCTAAGCAGTTGCGCCATAGATTTGTTTAATGCCATTATGGTACTGACAGTTTTGTTTTCAATTCCTTCCACAATGACCTCTAGCATGCGGTTTGTCTTTTTCACAGCCACTGTACACTGGATCGACATCTTCACGGAGTTATCTACTATAACTTTAAGGTCTCATTTCTGGCCCATCACCTCCAGTTCACACCCTGTGACTGTATATGTGAAATAAATATAGAATCATAGAATCCTAGAGTTGGAAGAGACCACAAGGGCCATCCAGTCCAACCCCCTGCCAAGCAGGAAACACCATCAAAGCATTCCTGACAGGTGGCTGTCAAGCCTCTGCTTAAAGACCTCCAAAGAAGGAGACTCCACCACACTCCTTGGCAGCAAATTCCACTGTCGAACAGCTCTTACTGTCAAGAAATTCTTCCTAATGTTTAGGTGGAATCTTCTTTCTTGTAGTTTGAATCCATTGCTCCGTGTCCGCTTCTCTGGAGCAGCAGAAAACAATCTTTCTCCCTCCTCTATATGACATCCTTTTATATATTAGAACATGGCTATCATATCACCCCTGAACCTTCTCTTCTCCAGGCTAAACATACCCAGCTCCCTAAGCCGTTCCTCATAAGGCATCATTTCCAGGCCTTTGACCATTTTGGTTGCCCTCCTCTGGACACGTTCCAGCTTGTCAGTATCCTTCTTGAACTGTGGAGCCCAGAACTGGACACAGTATTCCAGGTGAGGTCTGACCAGAGCGGAATACAGTGGTACTATTACTTCCCTTGATCTAGATGCTATACTCCTATTGATGCAGCCCAGAATTGCATTGGCTTTTTTAGCTGCTGCATCACACTGTTGACTCATGTCAAGTTTGTGGTCTACCAAGACTCCTAGATCCTTTTCACTTGTACTGCTCTCAAGCCAGGTGTCACCCATCCTGTATTTGTGCCTTTCATTTTTTTTGCCCAAGTGTAGTACTTTACATTTCTCCCTGTTAAAATTCATCCTGTTTGCCTTGGCCCAGTTCTCTAATCTGTTAAGGTCATTTTGAAGTGTGATCCTGTCCTCTGGGGTATTAGCCACCCCTCCCATGTTTCACCTCAACATGCATCACTTTCCTTTGCCTTTTTCCTTTTAATAGATTGAGTTGCATTTGCCTTCTAACCACTCATCCACTCAATTTGGAGAGGTCTTTTTGGAGCTCTCCTCAATCTCTTTTTGTTTTGATGGCCCTGAACAAGTATCACCAGGAAACTCGGCAACCTCACCGCTCACTTCTAATTCCGGGCCATTTCTGAACAAGTTAAAAAGCACAAATTTGAATGTGAGGACACATTCAGAGAATTCATTTAACTATTCAGAAAGCTCCTTATCCTCCTTTACAACTCCTTTAACCCCCATGTCATCCAAGGGTCCAACTCTCTCCCCAAACAGTTTCCTTCTACATTCAAATAAATTCTTCCTCCTGGTCTTGATGTTTTCAGAAATGTGCTCTTAAAAAGTCTGTGTTTTAAGGATTCGTTACTGTCTGCTTGCACTTCTTTCCCCCCCTTTTTTTGGCCAAAGTTTCTGTTCCTTTTTGTGCTAATCTTTTGGACAATACTTCATTTCCTTGACTCTGCTTAATAACCGTGCCCTCATCATATCTTTCCTGATCTGTGGTATAAACTTATCAACATATTGCGAGTCATTAAATCAGGCTTGTTTACTGCACAAAACTACCAACTGCTTTGCTTCTAAGAATTTACAGGGGTCTATAATTGCTGTCTTGCCTTACTCAAATCAAATCAAATATTATTTATTGCATTAGCCATCTGGCCATAGCACATAATGCGAAACCAGGCGGAAACCTGTCGCGAATGTACATAAAATACAACAGATACATTTTGTACATTTTGTACAAATACATTTAAAAACTTTAAGTGTAAAATCATGCTGAGTAAAACAGATAAAATAAGAAGCAATAACAGGGCATGTCGACAGTGACTATGTCAGGAAGTTACATAGGTCTAGGTCTAGGGCAAGTTAGCCGAGAAGGTGGCCCTGAGTTTCAGTGCCTGTAAAATATAGATAGCCACACCACGTGTGACCAGGGGGTTGGCGTCTACCAATAAGTATTTCATGCGGTCGTCGTCCTGGGCGATGGTTGGTGGGATTAAGAGGGAAAGCCTGGGTCTAACTGTAACATATAGAGGGCAGTGGAAGAAAAAATGGATAAAGTCCTCTATCTTTCCCTCGTTGCATGGGCAGAGTCGAAGATCCAGCGGAGTATTGGAAAATACACCCTGTAAGAATGCTGTCGGGATGGCATGGAATCGTGCTAATGTGAAGGCCCTTCTTAACATGGGATTTATCAGATCACTCAGATAATGGGCCGGAGATCTGACTGCCTTCACATGAGGAAACCACGTGGATAATCTGGCCGCGTTGGATAGTGTTAGATCGAGGGCTTCATCCTTAGCTAAAATCCATTCGCGGATTTTATCTTTGTCCCATGAAGACAGGGCAGCGAAGTCTGGAAGTGAGTAGTGATTACTAAAAGGCCATTATTTATGGCATATGTTAGCCCACTCCATTCAGCCGAGTCCTTTAGCATGTGCAGAGTGCTTCAGGCAGCGATGGGTCTTCTTCTTCTTCTTCTTCTTCTTCTTCTTCTTCTTCTTCTTCTTCTTCTTCTTCTCCTCTTGTGGCCGGGTAAGATGGTTTTCCATGAAGCAGTCTTAACAGTGAGTTTGGGATGGGTTTTTGGAAGATGCCTAACTTGTTTTATATGTGGAGATCAGTGCACGCTGACCAACACACAGTCCTCGCAGTGAGGTTCTATTCCGATGGCATGAGTATCACCACAACTGGTAAATTCTTATCTGCTGCAGCCTTCATCTGTCTTCACAGCCATTGTAACATACCACTTGCTATCACCATGCCCTGAAGGACGATGGGGTTGCTGACCCGGCTATAAGCACACTGTGCTTCCCAGAACAAGAAGGAGAGATGTTGGGATTAGAGCCTGTAAAGAGGCCTGATGGATGCAAAACAAGGAAAAAGTACTCAGTACACCCTCCCGGATGTACTCAGTGACCCAGCTGAGTCACTGAGTACATCCTGGTAGATTCATGGTTGATGAACACCAATATGGACTTCTGACTCCCAACGGCTTAATGGGACAGCAAGAAGCCTCTGTCCTGCCTGCTCAGCTGCATGCCTACAATAGATGAAAGCTTGTTGGGTTACGTCAGGCTTCGGGGAAGCTGCTTCCTCCCTCCCTTTGGCCGTGGATAAGCAGAACAAAGCAAAAATAGCCTCTTACCAGTTAAAGAGAATTTAATGTTCACAGCAAAAGAACAAAGACTCCATTCTTGGAGGAAAGGTGCTTCCAATTAAGGTTTCTACCCCCTTCCCCCTAGCCACCCCTGTCACTTCCTCATCTGGCAACCTGATCTCTCAACCATTTGGCCTTCTGTGTAGCTACCTTAACTGCTCTCCTTGACCTTGGACTGAGTGCTTGGACACTTTCCAGCGAAAGGGAGTCTGTTAATTCTCTCTCTCCCTGTTCTTCTTCTCCTGGCTGTTCCCCACTCGGTTCTGCCCAGCTGTTGTCTTCCAAACTATGTCCCTCTGCAAACCACTGCTCCAAATCTATACTACTCCACTGCTCCTGGGCAGCTTTAGGATCAGGGGGAGGGGGAGGCCCTCACTATTCCTTATCACAATAGCTCTCCTCAGCCTGGTCCCTAACAGGTTACCAGGAGTGGTCATTTGTGTGGAAGCAACATGAGCGCTATTCAGTTCTGATCTTGGAAACAAATTCCTGGGCTTGGGCTATGTGCACATTAGAGGCACAATCTTCTCTATGCGGCGCTCAGCAGTGCAGCATGACTTCATAGTGCCCGGGGAGGGTGCGCCCAGGGGTAGGGCATGGAGGGCGACATGTGGAGGGTCTGGGAGGCACACACTTAGAGCTCAGAATCTGAAAGAGAGGACAGGGACATGACTCAGAGGAGAGTGACTCCAAGGTCACGCAGAGCTTTACACATAGCTGAATAGAAATCTAGAAGAGCCCAAGGGTGGGGCCCTTCTTTCCGCCAGAGTTTGTGTCTGCTTGGAAGATGTCTGGAAGAGGAGAGTTAGAAGGAAGAGGAGATGTCAAGAGCAACGTCTTCATGGAGGCAGCAGTGCCTGTTGTATAGTAATTTCCTAAATAAAACGGCTAACTTTACTTCTAAGATCATGGCCACTGGTCCCATCACCTCCTGGCAAATAGAAGGAGAAGAAATGGAGGCAGTGAGAGATTTCACTTTCTTGGGTTCCATGATCACTGCAGATGGTGACAGCAGTCACAAAATTAAAAGACGCCTGCTTCTTGGGAGAAAAGCAATGACAAACCTAGACAGCATCTTAAAAAGCAAAGACATCACCTTGCCAACAAAGGTCCGTATAGTTAAAGCTATGGTTTTCCCAGTAGTAATGTACGGAAGTGAGAGCTGGACCATAAAGAAGGCTGATCGCCGAAGAATTGATGCTTTTGAATTATGGTGCTGGAGGAGACTCTTGAGAGTCCCATGGACTGCAAGAAGATCAAAGCTATCCATTCTTAAAGAAATCAGCCCTGAGTTCTCACTAGAAGGACAGATCCTGAAGTTGAGGCTCCAGTACTTTGGCCACCTCATGAGAAGAGAAGACTCCCTAGAAAAGACCCTGATGTTGGGAAAGATTGAGGGCACAAGGAGAAGGGGACGACAGAAGATGAGATGGTTGGACAGTGTTCTCGAAGCTACTAACATGAGTTTGGCCAAACTGCGAGAGGCAGTGAAGGATAGGCGTGCCTGGCGTGCTCTGGTCCATGGGGTCACGAAGAGTCGGACACGACTGAACGACTGAACAACAACAAACTTTACTTCGAGTCTCTGAGTCTCCCTTCTGACCTGTTGACGAACCTGCTCCCCTGACAGCCCCCTGACACCATAACAGACAAATAAATGAACCATCATGCATGTAGAAAGCCAACAGCAGGGTGAGATTGTGGCAATTCAACGTTGAGGTTGTCAATGCCTGAGCAACTGTGGTCAGGCTATTTGGATCTAGGAATAGCTGTAGCTGTCTTACCAACTGAAGTTGGTCAAAGGCTCTCCTAGCCATTGAGGACACCTGCAAGAAGCTCCAAGACGCCCGTGGATTCCGGCTGAAATCATGTGTACTCGACTTGAAACACCAAGATTGAAGCCAGAGAAAGAGGTAATGTGTGTCCAACCTTAGATTTCTTTCATTCTAAGTGTGTGGCTTTTGCCCTAGTCTCCATCTGGTGCATTGCAGGGGGTTGGAGCAGATGACCCTTGGGCCCCTTCCAACTCTACCGTTTTATGATTCTACGATCTCAGGATTCCAGTAAAAACCAATGAAGATCCCACAAGGCTGAAGTTGGCCCACATTTTCTCTAGATCTGCTGACCTCCATCTGGTGCTTCTGAAGGGGGCTTGACATCACAAGCAGACGCTCTTCAGCGAATGGCTTTCTGGGAGGAAGGGGTTCCTGCTTCTTTCCATTCAACTCTCTTTCCCTTTTCCCTGACATTCTGTCACAACCTAGGGAGGCCATGAATTACATGGAAGAATGTCCTCTGCTGTGATTGGCAGCTCATTCCAAAAGACATGCACAGAGGGGTTTTAAAACCAGGCCCGTTTATTACAGAGGTGATAAGCAATGCATAAAAAAGAGGAACATTGTTCGGAGGGCAAGAGATAAATTAATAAAGAAAACCACAAAAATGCAAACTCTATAGGTCAAAGCAAGAGAAAGCAATTATCATCTTTCATTGTGATTTCTACCCAATAATGCCAGTCAGACAAGGGCTAAATGTATGTCCTCCCCACCCCCAAGCAATGAACTGCTCTGTCAATGTTTCACTGATTTTTTTTAAAGGTTTCCTCCATTCTGTCAGTATTTTCTAGGAGGGATTCGTTTTGTAAACCACTTTGAATTTTTCTGCACTCAATTAAAAAGTGTATATAGAATTAATTAAGTAAGTAAGTAAGTAAGTAAGTGTATATAGAAACTTTAGGTTCGCACATTGAAAGTGGGCTGAAACACATTATTGCACTAGTTTAACAAATTCACTATAAGGGAAACACACAATTTTTAGGACAGTGACTGCACTAAAATTGTGGGTGGGGTGATTAATGAAAAACCTTCAGACAATAAAATCCAAATGAATGGAGGACAAATGCTCACTGACTGTATAACCTCCCAGAGAACAAATTATGACCAATGCTCAATAAAGGCTGCATAAAATGCCCCTCCAGAAATCATTTTTATTGTGTTCAGGGGGCCAGGAGAACCCCAGAAGAGCAAGGGGTCAGAAGAAGAGGAGGAGAGGGGTATTTTTTTTCCAACCAGCTGATTGCATGTCTTCCCATTAATCACATGTTTTGCACATGTTCCCATCACTTTCCTAACAGCAAAAATTTCAGGGCTGGAATTCAAATTTGTACTCTTCCAACTATTCTATTTGACTAGGTTGCCCCAGCCACATATAAAAACATAATAAAACCTTAAACAAAAACAAAATTTTTTCCTATGCAGATCTGCCTTCAGATATCTTCAAAAGGTTGTAGAGTTACTTATCTCCTTAGCTTGGGGGCCGCATAACTCCATACGTTCCCACGTTTCTATGATAAAAAGAGGAAAAGCGGGAAATTCCAGGATCAAATCAGAAACCAGGATGGCTTTTGTAAATCTGGGACTGTCCCTGGAAAATAGCGACACTTGGAGGAAAGGCAGATTTATTGATGCTTTCGTCAATAGTGACTGCAATTTTGCTTTCATCAAAGAGGCTGCAAATTTGTAAATTTTATACCAGCTTGCTATATTTTTAATGAAATTGTTTAAATAAGGAAATAATAAATAGATTCACTGTAAAGGTAAAGGTAAAGGGACCCCTGACCATCAGGTCCAGTCATGTCCGACTCTGGGGTTGCGTGCTCATCTCGCTCTATAGGCCGAGGGAGCCGGCGTTTGTCTGAAGACAGCTTCCGGGTCATGTGGCCAGCATGACAAAGCTGCTTCTGGCGAACCAGAGCAGCACACGGAAACGCCGTTTACCTTCCCGCTGGAGCGGTCCCTATTTATCTACTTGCACTTTAACGTGCTTTCGAACTGCTAGGTGGGCAGGAGCTGGGACCGAGCAACGGGAGCTCACCCCGTCGCAGGGATTCGAACCGCTGACCTTCTGATCAGCAAGCCTGTGGTTTAACCCACAGCGCCACCTGGTACCTCCCCCTCTAGATTCACTGAGGAACCGGCTAACGCAAGCCACTAGGATGAGGGAAGCTGGCTTATGCCATCATAAGGACAGTAAGGCATTGATGTTCACCTTGTTGTTCATGTTAAAAATATAGGTTGATTGAGGTTGAATCCTGACAAGACAGAAGTACTGTTTTGGGGGGAAGGGTGCGAGCGGGTGTGGGGGACTCCCTGGTCCTGAATGGGGTAACTGTGCCCCTGAAGGACCAGGTGCGCAGCCTGGGAGTCATTTTGGACTCACAGCTGTCCATGGAGGCGCAGGTTAATTCTGTGTCCAGGGCAGCTGTCTACCAGCTCCATCTGGTACGCAGGCTGAGACCCTACCTGCCCGCAGACTGTCTCTCCAGAGTGGTGCATGCTCTAGTTATCTCCCGCTTGGACTACTGCAATGCGCTCTACGTGGGGCTACCTTTGAAGGTGACCTGGAAACTGCAATTAATCCAGAATGCGGCAGCTAGACTGGTGACTGGGAGTGGCCGCTGGGACCACATAACACCGGTCCTGAGAGAACTACATTGGCTCCCAGTACGTTTTGGAGCACAATTCAAAGTGTTGGTGCTGACCTTTAAAGCCCTAAATGGCCTTGGTCCTGTATACCTGAAGGAGCGTCTCCACCCCCACCGTTCAGCCCGGACACTGAGATCCAGCGCCGAGGGCCTTCTGACGGTTCCCTCACTGCGAGAAGCAAAGCTACAGGGAACCAGGCAGAGGGCCTTCTCGGTGGTGGCGCCCGCCCTGTGGAACACCCTCCCAGCAGAGGTTAAGGTGATAAACAACTATCCTACATACAGAAAATACCTGAAGGCAGCCCTGTTTAGGGAAGTTTTTAACTTGTGATTTTGATATATTTTAATATTTGTTGGAGGCCACCCAGAGTGGCTCGGGAGACCTGGCCAGATGGGGGCGGGGTACAAATAAAAAATTATTATTATTATTATTATATGAGGGAGGGGATAATTTTTTTATTTATCCACTTACTCCCCGCCATGCATAGCTGCATAAAGTAGGGCTGCCATACATCCCGGATATATCCAGGATTCGTCCATTTGAATGTTCAAAAAGTGCTTAAAATGTCTTGGGAAACCCTGTCACATGGCAACCCATGTCAGAAATATTGATTTCCTTCTTACTAGGGATTATGAGGAAAGGAATTGAAAATAAAACTGTCGGTATCATAATGCTGTTATACAAATCTATGATGTGTTTGCATTTGGAATACCGTATACCAGTGATGGCTAACCTTGACTACAACTCCCACCATCCCTAGCTAACAGGATCAGTGGTCAGGGATGATGGAAGTTGTAGTCCCAAAACATCTGGAGTGTCAAGGTTAGCCATCACTGCCGTATACAGTTCTGGTCGCCTCACATGAAAAAAGGTATCGTATAGTTGGAAAAACTTTGGGAAAGGGCCACCAAAACGCTGAAGGGAATGGAGCAACTCCTGTATGAAGAAAGGTTGCAGCATTTGGGAATCTTTCGTTTAGAAAAAAGGTTGTGGATTATACGGGCAGAAATCGCATGGACAATGGTAATGTTGTTTATGTATGAAAAGGTGAGTTAGAGGTGAAATGATGGCTTGGTATGCATGAAATGGGAAAAGGGGATAGAGAAAATTCCCCCCCTCTCATAACTCTAGAAGTCATGAAGCTCCATTGTCGTGGTCCAGCAGACTCTTCCTAGGTTCTTAAGTTGTTAGGGTTCTGAGGGCTGAGCCTCCCATATTTTTTGGGAAGTTGTTTGCTCTCACTTCTCTGCAAAGTCCAGCAGGTTGTCACCATGCCCTGATGAAAGGTCAAGCCTCCAGCCAAGCCATTAGTACAGTTTCCTCCCTCAAATGAGATGTTGGCCTACGAACTTTTGACCTCTTGCAGGAACTGAAGAATGCAACAGCAGGAAAAAGCAGCCAGCTGTGTCACTGAGGACCTCCTGGTCTATCTATGGCTGATTTGCAGTAGCCTGAAAGTCTCTGAATGTCCATTGTTTAAGAGGGCAGCAAAGAGCATGAATTGTTAAACAGGGCATGCTTTCTGCTCTACTGCCCATCCATCTAAATGTTATGCCTCAGATAAAGAAAGCTTGGAGCATAACCAGGAGTGAGTTTGGGTGTAGAAGGACCACAAGCTCCATGCAGTTCTGGTACTGAGAACAAATTCCTGGGCTACATATGCATTAGTGGACTGAAAAACAGCAAGGGTGTGTCAGCAAATACCCCGCCTGGGGCAGTTTGTGAGACTGCCCCAAAGCCAGAGCAAAGCCGTGCGCGCACATCCCCGGCTACAGAGAGTCCGGTGGCGCAGTTATATGTGATTGTTCCCAGTATGAAGAACAACACACACAAGCCATAATTAAGGCTAAACTATTTATTGTAGGAAAAGTGCAGAGAGAATGGGCGGGGTACAAATAATAAATTATTATTATTATAGGACTTCCAACAGAGTGCCCCACAATGAACAGGGAGACCTGCGAGATCTCCTCCTCTCTCTCTCTCTTTTAAAATTACTGAAATGCATCCACCAAAGGGAAACATTTTCCTTCCTTCCTTCCCTGATGCCTTTTTCTGCTGCACTTTGGTATTAAATTTTGCACAAGATGCATATTTTTGTGAAGCAATATTCGTTAATAGGATGCTGGGGCAGAATGGCTGGGACAACCCAGTCAAATGGGTGGTGTATAATTAATAATAATTATTATTTTTATTATAATTATAATTATTATTATTGCCATATTCATGCCCACTTTCACCAATTATATGTATTATTATTATATATATACATGAAATAAGGTTAGAGTATACTGCATTGCAGAATTAGGAGAAATGTGAGCTAAAAATCAGAAGCAGAGGCAACGTGGCTTTTTAATTTGCTTTTATTGCAAGGGAGAAGCACACACTATCAATGGGAATATTGCAAAGGCTTCCTCTTTCTGATCTGGATGCTTTGCTGAAGAAGCAGGAGACTCTAGCTGGGGATGAAGCAGGATCCAGTAGCTCTAGACGTAAGGGAGCATCTCCCAATTTTCCAAGGGTCCTGTGTAAGCTGGCATCAATCAGTTTCATTCACTTAAAAACAAGCAAGCAAAAGCAAAACAAACAAACAAAAAAACCCAGTTACTTCCATATCGCCTGGAATCTGATGTCAAAATTACAAACATAGAAAGGAAGGCGGAGAACTCGGAAGAATGTTAAATGATAGAACAAGGAATTGATGAGCCAAAACAAGTTAGACTAAGAATGCAACAGCATAGGTCCCAGATCATTTTGATGCTAAACAATAGCATAACAAAAGTGAGCTGAACTGAAAGAGGAAACTGAAGGATGTGGACAACGTAAGTAGGTAAAATAAAATATGCATCATAGGTCTAAAGGATAATGTAGAAACAAGATTTAGGACATAATATACAAATGGGGCTGTGGGTTAAACCACAGAGCCTAAGGCTTGCCTATCAGAAGGTTGGTGGTTTGAATCCCTGCGACGGGGTGAGCTCCCGTTGCTCAGTCCCAGCTCCTGCCAACCTAGCAGTTCAAAAGCACGAAATGCAAGTAGATAAATAGGTACCGCTCCGGCGGGAAGGTAAATGGCATTTCCGTGCGCTGCTCTGGTTCGCCAGAAGCGGCTTAGTCATGCTGGCCACATGACCCGGAAACTGTACGCCGGCTCCCTCGGCCAATAATGCGAGATGAGCGCCGCAACCCCAGATTCGTCCGCGACTGGACCTAACGGTCAGGGATCCCTTTACCTGTTGGCTGCAGTGTGTATGTTGTCGCAGGAACGTTCCCCATGTTTGTCTTGGGGCCGCAAAGGTGTGAGTTTAACCTCCAGTTTGCTAGTAAAACCGAATGACTGTGTCATGAAATGATACATGTCTAAAAAGTGTGTCTCCATCATGAAAAGTTTGTTCTAGAGGGTTTGGGGGTGGGGGTGGGGGGCAGGGAGCTGAGATGATGTTCATCTCCGGCACCTTCTGTGAGCTCTTTTTACCTCTTGCAACATATCTTATTCATGTTGCACTTTCCATCTTTAACCATTCCTTTGGGACACTTGTTAGATTTGCAAGTGCCACCTCTCTCATAGCATTGTTTTCCAAGATTTGGGTCTTCCTTGGCAAATCCTATCAAAAAAGGAGAAACGAAAAAGATCACTGTCCATTGCAAGAAGTGGAGGAAAAGGAAGGGAAAGTTTGGAATGGGACTGGAGAATCCTGTGACCTGTTGGGTTTTGTGGAATTCCAGCTCTCAACACCCACCAGCCATTGGCCACAGATGTTCCCCACCTCTGCTTCAGAATCAGCTCATCCTAAATGGGTCGGCCAAGAAAGTGATCATTGGACCGAGTGGTCCTCTTCGTGGTTCCAGCCAGCCATGCCCCCACCTAGCATGCTCCTTCCCACTGTCCCTCCTCCCCAGTTTTCCAAATGAATCCTCAAATAGACACTCAGTCAGCCTCTTTATATTGTGGGCTAGGGTTGTTAGTTTTTTTTTGGGGGGGGGGTTGGTAAAGGTAAAGGGACCCCTGACCATTAGGTCCAGTCGCGGATGACTCTGGGGTTGCGGTGCTCATCTTGCTTTATTGGCTGAGGAAGCCGGCGTACAGCTTCCAGGTCATGTGGCCAGCATGACTAAGCCGCTTCTGGCGAACCAGAGCAGCGCACGGAAATGCCGTTTACCTTCCCGCCGGAGTGGTACCTATTTATCTACTTGCACTTTGATGTGCTTTCGAACTGCTAGGTTGGCAGGAGCTGGGACTGAGCAGCGGAAGCTCACCCTGTCACGGGGATTCGAACCGCCGACCTACTGATCGGCAAGAGCTAGGCTCTGTGGTTTAACAGAGGGGGAGGCAAATGGTCCATCTTAGTCCAGCACCCAGTCCTCAAAGCAGCCAACCAGAACTATCCGTAGTTCATAGTATGTATTCACAAGCCTCAGCCTCTTCTGTTTGTGCAGTTTACACTGCTGAATGATGTGCTCAAGTCCGGGAGAATTGAGCCACTGATTTATGTCAGAGCCAGATCTTCGCAGCAGCAGAGCTGGAAGGAGACGATCCAGCTGGGGGCTAGCCAGCTGGCCTTTCGACCCCAGGGGAAACCCACCAGCAAGGTTCAAGCACAAGAGCCCTCTCCCCTCCTGTGGCTTCCAGCAAATGGCAAACAGAAACATTGCTTGTGGAGACATTGCACAGCCATTATGGCTGGTAGCCATCAATAGCCCTTTCCTCCATGAATTTGCCTTTTAAATGCCTCTTTTAAAGCTACCCAGGTTAGTGGCTATCCCTGCGTCATGGTGCAGCAAGTTGCATGGCTTGACTATGTGCTGACTGAAGAACTGCTTTGCTTTATCCAACAAAAGGGCATGGATGGTGCTGTAAGGAGCACCACGGGGAGAATTAATCTGCTTTTGTTTTATAACAGGGGTGGCCAACTCCCAGTTAAAAACTGGCAGTGGTCAGTTAAAAACTGGCTTTTTTTAGGAAGGAGGACAGCCCATTTTGGGGGGGGGGTGTTCGGGTCAAAGTTGTTGAATTTTTTCAAGGAGGAGGTAAAATGTTGAGCTTTTTTTTAGGGGAGCCACATTTGTTCAGCTTCTTAGGGGAGCCAATGATCTACCAGTAATCTACCACAGACGTCCAGTGATCTACCGGTAGATCACAATCTACCTGTTGGACATGCCTGTTTTATAACATAGACTAGAAGGGGTCGCACAAGTCGTCTCATCCACCCTGTGAGCAACACAAGGAACCTAGAGTTTGAGCATCCCCAACAGATGCCCATCTCCAGTGAGCCAGAGCCTACCTCCATTCAACTGAAATCTACACTCCTGTAACTCAAGCCATTCAGATCTATCTTTGCCCTCTGAACTGGATGGTGTTTACCACCTGCTTTTATTTCTTCCTTTGTTCCCAATGTTAATGTTTTAACTTTTTTTTGGAAATGGATTAGAGGCTTCATTGCACAATTAAATTAAATTTAGAAAGAACTAGGAAGGAGCAACGTGTCTGCAAGCTCCTCTCTGGGAGCTGGTGTGTATGAATGGTCCCAGAAATCCAAAATCTGTGCTCTATCAATCATGACTAAATGTGTATCTTTATGCGTAAATCAGCACATGCACATTTCTTGCAAACCTGTATCCTCTTTTGCCCTTTTTCCTGGTGAAGCGTCAGGCTTCACTCCTATGTTAGCTTTTCCTATGCAGAACATAAGTGGAACAGCATTCTCCCTCCTTTCTCTCCATCTCTTACCTGAAGCAGTCAGCAGCAGCAAAGACAGGACAGCGCAGAACAGGTGAAAGATCTTCATGGCTCAAGGAGGATGGACGGATGCAGAGAGGCTCAATGCACAGGCCAGGAGGTTGTCAGGTTTCAGAGGGCTGAGCTTCCCATATTTGTAGGATCCTTGGGAAGCTGTTTCCTCCCACTTCCTTGAGAAGTCTAGCAAGTCGTCACCATACCCTGAAGGAAAATGGGGCTGCAAACCCAACCCTAAGCACAGTGCCTTCTTGAAATGATATGGAGAGATGCAGAGATTAGATGTTTTGGCCTGTGGGTACAAAACCAGGAAAAAGCACCCAGCCAACTCACTGAGTACATCCTGGTAGATCCATGGCTGATTTACAGTAGACCATTAATTGAATCCCAATTGTTTAACAAGGCAGCAGAAAGTCTCTGTCCTCCCTGCTCTGCCGCTCCTTCCATTCTATATTATATGCCTAAAACAAAGGAAGGCTTGTTGGGTCATCAGGGATGGAAGGACCATGAGCCCCATTCAGTTTGGCACTGAAAACAAATTCTTGGGCTATGTACACACAGGTGGCCTGAAATGCAGCAAAATTCCCCTTCCCATGTGCTTTAAGAACGTAAGAAAAACCTGCCAAGTCAGGCCAATGATCTGGAAAGAGAGGGAACTGGGTTTTTAAATTTGCTTTTATTGCAAGGGGCAAGCTGGTATAATCACGGAACAGCCCTGCATCAAAGAATCGAAGAGTTGGAAGGGACCATGGGGATCATCTAGACCAACCCCGCACAATGCAGGAATATGCATACAGGGATTGAACCTGCTCACTTTATCCATGCTGTCCTCCAAGACCAAGCTCTCCAGTTCACCCGTCATTGGCTGGGAAGTGTCTAGCACTGGCATGCAAACACTTGAATACTGTCATAGAATCATAGATTTGGAAGGGACCACGAGGAACATCGAGTCCAACCCCGCGCAATACAGCAATCCTTTACCCAATGTGGGCCTCAAACCCAGGACCCTGAGATCAAGAGCCTCACGCTCTACCAACTGTCTTCGAGTGTCTTGGGCACTTGTGTTTTGACTTGTTGTATGTTGGGCTTGCCTATCAGAAGGTCGGCAGTTCGAATCCCTGCGATGGGGTGAGCTCCTGTTGCTCGGTCCCTGCTCCTGCCAACCTAGCAGTTCGAAAGCACGTCAAAGTGCAAGTAGATAAATAGGAACCGCTCTGGCGGGAAAGTAAACGGCGTTTCAGTGCGCTGCTCTGGTTCGCCAGAAGCGGCTTAGTCATGCTGGCCACATGACCCGGAAGCTGTACGCTGGCTCTTGGCCAATAATGCGAGATGGGTGCCGCAACCCCAGAGTCGGACATGACTGGACCAAATGGTCAGGGGTCCCTTTACCTTTACCTATGTTGGGCTTGCCGATCAGAAAGTCGGCGGTTCGAATCCCCGTGACGGGGTGAGCTCCCGTTGTTCAGTACCAGCTCCTGCCCACCTACCGTCTTTCCCCCTTTTTAAGACACTGTCTTATAATTTATTTTCCTCAAAAAAACACAGGATGGCTTATTTTCGGGGGATGTCTTATTTTTATTACGTCAGTATGGTACGGTACAGCCTCCCCCTGCGTGCTGAGCAGGCGGGGCAGAACTCCGCAAGAGGCGTGTTTCCCCCCCCCCCCCGCGCCTCTCGCTGGTTCGCTGGCTCCCTGCACACGCAGGAGGGGCTGAGGAGGCAACGGGAACAATGGCGGCACCACGGCTTACTTTTGGGGTACGTCTTACTTCTCACAAAGGTAAAAAAAACCTGCCATGACTTACTTTATGACTACGTATTAAAAAAGGGGGAACAGGGTAGCAGTTCGAAAGCACATCAAAGTGCAAGTAGATAAATAGGTACCGCTCTGGCAGAAAGGTAAACAGCATTTCTGTGTGCTGCTCTGGTTTCTCCAGAAGCAGCTTAGCCATGCTGGCCACATGACCCAGAAGCTGTCTGCGGACAAACGGCGGCTCCCTCGGCCCGTAAAGCGAGATGAGCACCGCAACCCCAGAGTCGTCCGCGACTGGACCTAACGGTCAGTGGTACCTTTACCTTTTACGTTGGCCTGCTATATCTGTGCCCCTGCACTCACAATGCATAGTTCTCTGTCAGCTCCATATTGATTTTTGTAGGTTTTGTGATCTACATGCCGGTTCCAAAGCAGAGCCTCCTCAGCCCCCAACTTCAATCACTTTTAAAGCTTTTTGGTTATAAGCACCAGCTGTCGATTTCCATTCTGTTTGAAGGGGGCCAAAGGTGGACGCACAACCCCAGAAAGAGCACAACATGTCTGTCCCCTACCAGAGGTACCACCTCTCCCCTAACACCCCATCCATCCAACGTACTTACAAGTCTGTCAATCAAGATGCCGGACAATACCTGATCAATGGCCGCCCTGGGACATTCTTTGAAATGGTGAATACTTTGACTCCAGGATCCGTTATCAAGGGAATGTTTCATTCATACATAGATACCTGCTCTTTTAACAAGTCTGCTCAGATAGTTTATCCATACTTGCTAAACCAGTTTCACAGAAAGGAGGCCAGGAAGAATTTCCTGCTGTGTGACTGGAGGGGCTTCTGGGGTCCACTAAAGGCTAAACATGGCTTCGATCCTGCTGGCCATACTATTTTGGACATGTGGTTTATGCACGTACAGTATGTGCATTTCCCTTGTGCACTTATGGAAGTGCAGATCCAGATTCAGATTTATTGTTACGGTCCTCGACCAGCACACACAGATATACATAAAAACAATCCAAAATATAATCTAAAATATATACTAGAAATATAAACTTTAACCATTATATGAAATTATTAGATAAAAGGATATCATGACTTTAGAGGATGGGCTACCGCTAATATTATTATAATTTATTGTTACAGTTGTCCACCAGCACGCTATGGGCTACCGCTAATAGTGGCACTGATTACTAGGGTGAATTACTAACGGGCTCCCACCATCACTTTGTGGGTGGATACTGGACTTTTTGTCAGATTGCCCCCAGAGGGTTCGTTTGGGCCCTTATACCTCTAATATGCTCAGGACTAACACAGGAACGCCACAGGGATGAGTTCTCAGTCCGCTCCTTTATATTCTCTATACGTACGATTGTGTCGCTGCTCACCCTAGTAATAGGGTTGTCAAATTTGCAGATGACACAACCGTGATTGGGCTCATCTCTGATAAGGAGGGTGAAACGAACTACAGAGATGAGGTGGAGCAGCTGACGAAGTGGTGCAGAGCTAACAACTTGCTCATAAATACAAAGAAAACAAAGGAGCTTGTGGTGGACTTCAGGAGAAAGAAGAACGATGTCCAACCACTTTTGATTGATGGAATCTGTGTGGAGAGGGTAACAATGTTCAGATTTCTGGGCATTGAATTACAGGAGGATCTGTCCTGGAGTGCAAACATAAGGGGGCTTGTGAAGAAGGCGCAGCAGAGACTGTACTTCCTGAGAGTTCTAAGGAAAAACCATCTTCCACAAAAGCTGCTGCTTGCCTTCTATCACTGTGCCATTGAGAGCGTGCTCACTTATGGCTTATGTGTGTGGTACGGAAGCTGTACTACCAAGGACAGGATGGGGTTGTGCAGAGTTGTTAAGGCAGCAGAGAGCATTGTTGGCTGCTTGCTCTCCACCTTAGAGCAGATTTATGCCATGAGGTGCCACAGAAAGGCACTGGACATAGTAAAAGCTCCATCGCATCCTGGTCACCGTCTCTTTGAGCTCTTGCTATCGGAACGGAGATACAAGACGATGACGACAAGAACAAGCCGTCTTAGAAATAGCTTCTTCTCCAGAGTGATCTCGGCCTTGAATGGGAAGCCTGGACTTTGAAGTCATCTAATCTTACCTGTTATGTTTTATCATTGTATGGTTTTAATCAGCGTGTATAGTTTTAATCAGTGTTTTTGTAGTTGCTTTGTTTTTGCGTGGAGTGCCCTATCTGGGTGGATGGAGCAGCCAAGTAATTTTGTTGTTCCCGAAGGGGACAATGACAATAAAAAATATATTCTATTCTATTCTATTCTATTCTATTCTATTCTATTCTATTCTGATTCTTCTTTAGTTCTATCCTGAAGTTATATGGATGCTGCTAATTAAAACGGACCGAATTTTTATGGCTCTAGCGCAGAATTTAGCTACCTTAGCTGTCACATTAGAGTTAACATCTGAAAGAATCCATTCTATATAAAAACTGTCCGAACGTCCTGGAAGATTGGCCAGCGTTGTGCGGATGAGACCGCCTCGCACGTCCTTGTAGAAACAGCATCACAGGAGCACGTGGTCAATAGTCCCCACCTCTCCGGATCCGCATGGGCAACGTCTCTCGCCCAATGGGACCCGATTGAACTTTATGGAAGTGCATTTATTTATGACACCTTAGATTTCTTAAAGCATAATCCCAGCCCTAACCCTAGCACTAACCCCGCAAACCCTAGCACTAACCCCGCAAAGATGCCCAAGGATTCTGGCTGACATTATGAAACACCAGGGTGGGCTTTATAAATGTATGTATTTTGTAGTTTTGCCTTCCTTCCAGGAGGTGGTGTTAGAAAACCACTTCACTTTAACAACAAAAAGGCCTCGTGGAAGGAAGGGAAATGTTTCCCTTTGGTGGGTGGATGCATTTCAAGAAATCGAAAAAAAATAAGATGGGAAGAGCTCTGGGAGCTTCCCCGCCCCCCCTCTGAAATCCTACATTTTTAAGCTGAGCAACAAGAGGTGACTTAAAGGATGCCAGTTCTTATGATGGCATTAGCCAGCCTTCCTCATCCTAGTGGCCGAACCTCCCCCTCAAGCTTCCCGCTTCACCCATTTGACTGTTACTAAGTGTGTTTATCACTGAGGTGTCCTGGGTTCTAATTCCTTTTCACCCCACCTCTATCCTTTGAGGGCCGTCTGAGTTGCCAATCCCTTTTTATTGTAACCTGGGATATCTTAGTAACAGGGGTTTCTCTTGTCCAGCTGCCGTGACCGCGGTAGATATATATATTCCCAATGCTCTGGGCTCCTGGGGTTAACGTGCCTCTCAGCTTGCAGTACTGGGGCCTCTGTCCCTTCAGATCCCTCACTGCGTCAGTTAGCTAACTCCTTTAGCAACTGTGTAGCTTTACCAAGGCCACTACCCTCTTGCCCCTTTTGAGACACAAACTATCTCCCTGCAGGTGTGTCTTGTCTCTTCCCTGAGTTCCTTTCCTCATAAGCATTCATATATCACTGGAGCCAACAATAAACGACGATAACTCCTTGGCTCAACGAAAACAAGTTTTTATTCTTTAGATAACATAACTTTTCAGATCTTTATTATTTCATCCGCTTAGTTTCCAACCATAAGCATAAACACTTTCAGTTTAACAAACTGATCTTCATCCTATCCTAATCCTACCTATCCTACCCACCACTATCCTGGTCCCACTCCCTCTTCTTCCAGTCACCACTCCCTCCCTCCCTCTTCTCGTCTCACCGGCTGCTCCCTCCTTTTAAAGGGCGGAATGTCCCACCTCCCCCCAGTGAGCTGCCACTCAAACATGGAGTGAACATTAACTCTTTAAGAGAATCCCTTAACTTAGGGCAGGTTCGCCACACCGAGGTTAGCCTGATCCTCTATGAATATTTATTTTTAGTCTGTTTAAATGTTTTAATTTAAAAAACACAGCATGGGGGCATGCAATTTGCAAAATATCAATCACTTTGATGAAGGAAAAAACCCCCCCATAAAAACATCACAAAGAATGGCTGGAGGAATTCATGCTTCGAAATTCTGTCTGAGGAAAAGTCTAAAAGCAGAAATTATTTGTGCAGGGCTTCTATTGGCAGGGAGTTCCACAGGCTTCCGCATGAAAGACACCGTCTGTGATAATGTCTGACAGAACTACAGCATCACGGAAAATCACCAGATGAATCCCATCAGGGGATTGCAGTGATCAAGTAGGAGTCAGGGGCGTAGGAAGTGGGGGGCGGGCCGCCCCAGGTTCCATCATGGAGGTGGGTGACAAATTATCAAGGAACAATTACTGCCCTACTAGGGCGGTTCATAAAAAACTTTTTCTTTTTTGAAAATGCCTGCTCCAAAGGTCTTATCTTACTACACTAGGGATTATATAGCTATATATGAAATTTCATGCATATCAGTTAATATCCTGACCCTCCTCCATGAAAATAGCTGTTTACTTGGCTGTTTTCTTATGTCGTGAAGGCTGAAATTTCAATTCAGTGGAGCACTTACTGTTCCCAACCCTAACCCTGCGGAAAGCCATCTAATTAGACTTTAATTTGATTTTGACATGTTTTTAGGAGGTATTTTAATTATTGTTTGATTTTATATCAATGTTATGTTATTTTATATCGATGTTATGATGTTAGCCGCCCTGAGCCCGACTTCGGCCGGGGAGGGCAAGATATAAATAAAAGTTTACTATTACTTATTATTATTCTTTTGTAAGAAAATAGGAAATAATGTAAAACCATTTTTGCAGGCCAAATAATAATAATAATAATAAAATCAATGTGTGTGTGGGGGGGTGACAAGAAAATTTTTGCACCGGGTACCACCTGACCTTCCTACGCCTCTGGTAGGAGTATAAGCAAATTAGGTATGCTGGACCCACACAGAAGCATAGAATTGTAGAATTGGAAGGGGCCTTCAGGATCATCTAGTCCAACCCCCTGCAACGCAGGAATATGCAGCAGTCACATACGTGGATTAAACCTGCAATCTGGGCATTATCAACACCACAGTGTAACCGACTGAGCTATTGACATTGTTTAGAACCTTGAACCCGGATAATGGTAAATTGGCAACCACTGCATCTCTGAACAGTGTAACATGTTGCCCCCAGTAGCTGATCCAGTGTGTAGCCTGGCTGCTGCTTTCGGCACTAGTATCAGATACTAGTTTTATGAACTCTGTTATGTACGGCCTCGGTCCTGTATACCTGAAGGAGCGTCTCCACCCCCATCGTTCAGCCCGGACACTGAGATCCAGCGCCAAGGGCCTTCTGGCGGTTCCCTCACTGCGAGAAGCAAAGCTACAGGGAACCAGGCAGAGGGCCTTCTCGGTAGTGGCGCCCGCCCCGTGGAACGCCCTCCCATCAGAGGTCAAAGCAATAAACAACTACATGACCTTTAGAAAATACTTGAAGGCAGCCCTGTTTAGGGAAGTTTTTAATCTGTGATATTTTAATGTATTTTGATATTTGTTGGAAGCCGCCCAGAGTGGCTAGGGAGACCCGGCCAGATGGGCGGGTTACAAATAATAAATTATTATTATTATTATTATTATTATTATTATTATTATTATTATTACAATAAAACTTTATTTCTGTTCAGCTTCTGCCTGAGTCTCCAGGTTTCTAAGTTTTGTTGTTGTTTAGTCATTTAGTCATGTCCGACTCTTCGTGACCCCATGGACCAGAGCACGCCAGGCACTCCTGTCTTCCACTGCCTCCCGCAGTTTGGTCAGACTCATGTTGGTAGCTTCGAGAACACTGTCCAACCATCTCATCCTCTGTCATCCCCTCCTCCTTGTGCCCTCAATCTTTTCTAAGTTTAGCCTCATGCAAAAACCAAAAGATAACCCGTGGTGGTTATAGGGTAAATGCAGGGGGGTTGCCACACCTCCCTTCCCATTAAAGTCCTAATAAAAACTCAAAAAAGAAAAGAAAAAGAAAAAAACTGGAAAGAGAGGGAACGGGGCTTTTTAATTTGCTTTTTTTGCAAGGGGCAACCTGGTATAATCATGGAACATTTTGCAATGGCTTCTTCTTTCGATCCAGATGTTTTGGTGAAGAAGCAGAAGGCGTCTCTAGCTGGGGATGAAGCGGCAATCCAGTGGCTCTTGAAAGATCCTGGGTAAGCAGATCTCCTCCATCAGTCTAACCTGTTTGGAAACAAAGCAAAATATACTTCAGTTATTTCCATCTCACCTGGAATCAGATGTCAAAATGATGAACATAGGAAGGCAGGGCACTGGGGGGAATGAATGAGCTAAGGCAATCAACAATAAGTATTGAAGGGAAATGTAAACTCCTGTGGACCAGAATAAAGATCTTGTCATGGTTTTCTGTATATATTTCTATTGTTCTTCCCTATTTAGGGAAGTATTTAATGTTTGATGTTTCATCGGGTTTTTAATAATCGGTTGGGAGCCACCCAGAGTGGCTGGGGAAACCCAGCCAAAAGTGTGGGGTATAAATAACAAATTTTTGTTGTTGTTGTTTGTTTGTTTGTTTGTTTGTTTGTTTGTTTTCTTGTTATGGTTTTCTGTATATATTTCTATTGCTCTAGAGCAGGTCCCAGCTCATCTGAGAACTGAACAACAACAACAAATGACAAATGAAGGAAACTGGAAGATATAGACAATATAAACAGGTAAAAGAAAAGAAAAGGGATATATGCCCAAGACTCCACTGTCAGATTCTGATGAACAAATGAGGACAGATTCCAGTTACAGAATCAACTCTGAGTCTGAAGAAACTCTTTAGAGATATTAACAAGAGTTTTCAGAATGAAGGATCAAAAGAGTTATTTATGTGAGGAATATGGGGAAATCCTGGTACTAAATTTGAGTCAGACCATTCCTCTTTTACTCTATGGGAAAGCAAAGAATGGCACCATGATTTAAATGATATGTTAATGAGTTGTGGAATGTAATGCATATGGCAATTCCATTAACCCTACATGTTAAGTATATCTGAGCAAGGGCTACAACCCTGGAATATAAGAAGAGGCTGCAGTATTTGCAAAAGGATATGGGGCAAAACCCAAGTGTGTTTCCTTGGCTGTAAGTCCCATTGTGGTTCGCAGAAATAAGTCATTGATAAAGCGATTGTGGAGAGAAGTCTGAAGACCCTCAAGTCAGAGACTCCTTGACATGCTCAGCTTGGAGGGTTTGGGTCGTGGATGCTATTTATGAGATTGCGCTTACCTCTGGCAACTGGTTTGATCTTTTGTTTGGTGAACCCAGATTACGTTTCTTTGCAACACTTAACGAGCTCACCGCAGCTTCCAAACTCAACAAGAGGGCGACACGTCACAAGCAAGCAACGGCCACCTTAAGCCAAGCAATCTCCCTTATTCTGTGGCTGGGCAAATCCTGCACAAAGAGAGAGAAAATATCACTGTGCACTTCAGAGAGCAAAGTAGCGTTACGGGTTTTCAGGGGGCTAGGAGAAAATTCAGAAGAGGAAGAAAAAGGAAGGTCCTTTCCTTCCACCCCTTCTAAGGCTCCACCTCTCCTGAACATTTTACAAGCACTCTCTAAAGTTGTCTGCCCACCTCTGACTACTATTCTGCTTTTCTAATTGTCCTGCACATTCCTGGAGACCAGTGAGGAGGGGAGCTTATTGCAGCTGGAGAGAAAGACTCCTGGCATTCTTCAGCAGCCTCTTGACCACCATCCCTCCTCAGCAGAAAGCAAACATTTCCACCCTTTCATGAAGCTGCCCAGCATCAAACCAACTATCTCCAGGCCGTGGCTCTTTCCTTGAGAGCCACTGTTGGTTAGTGTAGACAGTATTAAGCTGGATGAACCAATGGTCTGACTTGGTAGAAAGCAGATGTGTTAAAAGTACTGAGCTGTTCTCAAAACCTTTGAATAGTGCTGTTTCCCAGCCCATCTATGCAGGACCTGAATACAACTGCCTTCTTCTTTATCACTTACCAGACGTAGCCAGGAGCAGCAGAGACAGAATAGCCAAACATAGCTGGAGCATCTTCATGGCTCTGTTAGGATATACGGTGCAGGGAGCCTCAGTGCAGGGCCACAGGCCAGAAGGTTGTCGGGGAGAGCCGAGCGATCCATATTTGTAGGATCCCTGGGGAGCTGTTTCCTCCCACTTCCTTGCAAAGTCCAGCAAGTCGTCCCCATGCCCTGAAGGAAAGTGGGGCTGCTGGTTCAGCCATCAGAACACTGTCTTCCCCAGAATGACATGTAGAGATGGAAAGATTAGAGGTTTTGGCTCATTGTGAGACCTGGAGGATGCAAAGACAGGAAGAAGCACCCAGATGAGTCACTGAGCACCTACTGTTAGAACTAATGCCAGTGTACTGGAAGAGGCAAAGGTCACCAGTGTCAAAGCAATGATTCTTCCAAATCAACATCATTGGACTGGTCATGTTGTTCAGTTGCTTGATTAGTGGTCAACAAAAGAGGTTTAAAAACTCTCTCAAAGCAGATATAAAAAAGAAGAAGTCATGTGGTCATGTTGTTCGGATGCTTAATTGTCGTCTTCCAAAGCAACTACTCCATTCCCAACTTAAAAATGGAAAGCTTAATGCTGGTGGACAACAAAAGAGGTTTAAAGACTGTCTAAAGGCAAATCTAAAAAAATGTAGTGTAAGCACCAAAAATTGGGAGACACTGGGCTGCGAGCGCTCCAATTGGAGAACAGCCTTTACCAAAGGTATCATGGTCTTTGAATACGCTCAAACTCAGGACAAAGAGAAACGTGCTAAGAGGAAGGCACGCTTGGCAAATCTACACTGTGATCAACTCCCACCTGGAAACCTATGTCCCCACTGTGGAAGGACATGTGGATCCAGAATTCACCTCCACAATCACTAATGGACTCAGTGTTAATACCGTGTTTATGGAAGGCAATTTTACTTGTGTGGGAACGTTTATATAATTTTGCAGAGTTTAAAGGATCCCCTGTTTGTGTTTATGCAGTGACAAGAGGGTTGCTAACTCGTTTTAGTCCTATCAATAATTATACCTTGCTGGTTGATAATCCCTTTCTGTCCCTCTTAAAGAAAACACACATGAATCTGAATCATATTAACATAAACTATTTTAAAACAGATTCATTTTGGTTTACAGAGTTGTTCCTGGAGGCAGGCGTAGGTTACACTCCTTGCAGCAACCGACCAAACAACCAACTGACAATACTGCCTGCCACATAGAAGCAGTTAGTCCTCTCGGAATGTTGGACTTGACTGACAGCTTTATATCCCACAACTTGGCTACAAGTGATCACCAAAGAAGAAGGAGAAGACAGTTAGATAGATCCATTGCTGATTTGCAATAGATCAATAAGGACCTTTCACTCTCAATTGTTTAACAGGGCAGCAAAAAGCCTTTTGCGTCTCCGCTCCTTCTTCTATTCCAAATTATATGCCTAATATAAAGGAAAGCTGGGGGGAACCAGGAGTGGATTTTTTTTGTCGAAAGACCATGAACAACAGTCAGTTCTGATACCAAAACCCAATTCCTGGGAGTGGGTTGTGTTCACATGAGCACCTTATATTAGCACCTGGTTTTACACACACACCTGTATAGACCTCATTAGGATATGGGATTATTTGTAGGGGGCTTTCCCTAACATTTCGTGAGGTTTTCTCTGCCCGAAAAATTCTTGGAACTTCTGCAAATCTTATGGTGCTCCCCAAGCCTTGTTGATATGTCCCTCTGTTGCATGAGCGCTGCTGCTTTGGCTCCATAAGGAATGGGATTGGAAGAATAAATTTGCTCTTGGTCAACTCATCCACACTTTGAACAATGCAGGAAATCCAGCACTTGAGCTCTCCAGTAAGGATCTGCAAATGTTCCGCTGAAATCTACACTCCTATACCTTAAGCCAGTTATAGATCTAATCTATCCCTCCAGGGCAGCAGAAAGCGAACATTTACACCCTTTCATGGAGTGGACCAGCATCAAACCAGTATCTCCACGCAGTGGCTCTTTCCTTGAGAGCCACTGTCAGTTAGTGTAGACAGTATAAAGCTAGGTGGTCTGACTTGGTAGAAGGCCGAAGGGGTAAAAGTACTCAGCTGTTCTCAACACCTTTGAATAGTGCTGTTTCCCAGCCCCACTATGCAGGACCTGAATACAACTGCCTTCTTCTTTATCACATACCAGACGTAGCCAGGAGCAGCAAACACAGAATAGCCAAACATAGCTGGAAGATCTTCATGGCTCTGTTAGGATAGACGGTGCAAGGAGGCTCAGTGCAGGGCCACAGGCCAGAAGGTTGTCAGGGGAGAGCCGAATGATTCATATTGGTAGGATCCCTGGGGAGCTGTTTCCTCCCACTTCCTTGTGAAGTCCAGCAAGGAAGTCCATGCTGGTTCAGCCATCAGCACACTGCCTTTCCCAGAATGATATGTAAAGATGGAAAGATTAGAGGTTTTGGCCCATTGTGAGACCTAGAGGACGCAAAGACAGGAGGAAGCACCCAGAAGAGTCATTGAGTACCTACTGTTAGTAATAAAGCCAGTGTACTGGAAGAAGTAAAGATCGCCAGTGTGATCTCCGAAAATTGGGAAATACTGGCCTGTGAGCACTCCAGTGGGAGAACAGCCTTTACCAAAGGCGTCATGGGCCTTGAAAACGCTCGAACTCATGCCTAAAATAAAGTTACGTTGTGGGGGACCGGGGGTGGGTGGGTGGGGACCAGGGACTGCGCAGAGGGTGAACAAAACATGATGTGCCAACCCAACCCTTGCCACTTCTGGGGCACAGAGGTTTACTGGGGTGACGCTGCAATGTCTGCCAATGCAGAGGGCATCCCAATCAGCTGACATGACTCTTGGCACGCACACCTTCCAGCGCTGGCCGGGCGGCCATTCAGTGAGGCGACTGGAGACAAGGGGACAAGGTCCAGCTGGGTTCCAGAGCCCAGAGACCCCCAGCTGCAGGCAGGGCGGGGATCCTTACATGGGGGTGCCTGGCTCTCGCCTCTTCAAATTCATGCACCCAGGGCTATGGGCCCCCTGGCCTTCCCCACTCTACACCCCTGCTCCAACCACTACCCATTCACTCAGAACTACCATAAGATTAAATCAAATGGTTGGCTGCGTAGTCAATCCATGTATTAGGAAAAATACGGTGAAATTGTTCACGTAAAGCTTTGTCAACCTAATTTCTTGCCTCTAGTCAAAACACAATAAAAAATAAATAAAATTCCTTCCAGTAGCACCTTAGAGACCAACTAAGTTTGTTCTTAGTATGAGCTTTTGTGTGCATGCACACTTCTTCAGATACAAATTCTTGCCTCTAGGTTATTTTAAGACAACGTCTTATGGGGTTTCCCCCTCATTTGGCTGTTTTTCCCTCATTTTTTCCTGTTTTTTTGCATATTTTTATTTCAACTTTGAGACGTTTTCTATTTTAAAAAACCCCTTTCTTTATCTCCTGGAATCCCATTATTTTGTTCTGTTTCGCTTTGTTTCATTTTATTTACTCCCCCCCCCCCATCTTTTAATACTGCTACTTAATTGGTTTTAGGATGTATTGCTGTTTTAATGGCTTTATTTGCTTTTAATATTGTGTGCTGCTTAGAGGTTTTAAAAATGTTAAGTGGTTTATAAATTCTAAGTCACTCTAATGTTGTAAATTGTTTCCTGTCTTGTTTGGTTGTTGTTGTTTTTAAAAGAAAACCACTGTCTAGAAAGATTTTTAATAATCTAAACGGCCTTGGCCCAGTATCTGTGAGGGAGCGTCTCCACCCTCTTCGTTCAGCTATTGACATTGTTTAGACCAGGCATCCCCAAACTGCGGCCCTCCAGATGTTTTGGCCTACAACTCCCATGATCCCTAGCAAACAGGACCAGTGTTCAGGGATGATGGGAATTGTAGTCCAAAACATCTGGAGGGCCGAAGTTTGGGGATGCCTGGTTTAGAACCTCAAACCCAGATGATAGAAAATTGGCAACCAGTCCATCTCTGAGCAGCGTAACATGTTGTCCCCAGTAGCTGCTCCTGCTTGCCGTCTGGCTGCTGATTTCTACTAGTTTTATCAAATCTGTTTATAAGGTTTAGCCTCACGCAAAAACCAAAAGATAACCCATGGTAGTTATATGGTATATGCAGGGGGTTTGCCACACCTCCCTTCCCATTTTCCCCTAGTTCATTATCCTAATTGTGTCTCAATGGACTGGGTTTTTGGGGGATCCTTTTGCCTTCTAGGGTTCTTTTCTAAAGATCTGCTTTGCTTCTGAACAACCATGCTGGTTGAAACATCTGTCTCATGAGTGCAAGGTGCTATTTTGGCTGCATATGCAAGGACGCATACCTGAAAACTGGAAAGAGAGGGAACGAGTTTTCTTTAAATTTGCTTTTATTGCAAGGGGCAAGCTGGTATAATCATGGAACATTTTGCAATGGCCTATTCTTTCGATCCAGATGCTTTGGTGAAGAAGCGGAAGGCGTCTCTAGCTGGGGATGAAGCGGCAATCCAGTGGCTCTTAAAAGATCCTGGGTAAGCAGATCTCCTCCATCAGTCTAACCTGTTTGGAAACAAAGCAAAATATACTGCAGTTATTTCCATTTCACCTGGAATCAGATGTCAAAATGATGAACATAGGAAGGTGGGGCACTGCGGGGAATGAATGAGCTAAGGCAATCCATAACAAGTATTAGTTACAGGTAGGTAGCCGTGTTGGTTTGCCATAGTCGAAACAAAATAAAAAAAATCCTTCCAGTAGCACCTTAGAGACCAACTAAGTTTGTTATTGGTATGAGTTTTTGTCTGCATGCACACTGTATCTGAAGAAGTGTGCATGCACACGAAAGCTCATACCAATAACAATCTTAGTTGGTCTCTAAGGTGCTACTGGAAGGAATTTTTTTATTTTGTTTCAATAGCAAGTATTTAAGGGAAATTTAAACTCCTGTGGACAAGAACAAATGAGTTTCTGAGCACAACTCAAAGTGTCAGTGCTGACCTTTAAGGCCCTAAACAGCCTCGGCCCAGTATACCAGAAGGAGCCTCTCCACCCCCATCATCAAGCCCAGACACTAAGGTCCAGTGCCGAGGGCCTTCTGGTGGTTCCCTCCCTGCAAGAAGTGAGGCTACAGGGAACCAGGCAGAGGGCCTTCTTGGTAGTGGTGCCTGCCCTGTGGAACACCCTCCCATCAGATGTCAAGGAAAGAAAAAACTTCTGACTTTTAGAAGACATCTGAAGGCAACCCTATTTAGGGAAGTTTTTAATGTTTGATGTTTCATCGGGTTTTTAATAATCGATTGGGAGCCACCCAAAGTGGCAGGGAAAACCCAGCCAAAAGTGTGCGGTATAAATAACAAATTGTTGTTGTTGTTTGTTTTCTTGTCATGGTTTTTTGTATATATTTCTATTGTTGTAGTGCAGATCCCAGCTCATCTGAGAACTGAACAACAACAACAAATGACAAATGAAGGAAACTGGAAGATATAGACAATATAAACAGGTAAAAGAAAAGAAAAGGGAGACATGCCTAGGACTCCACTGTCAGAATCTGATGAACAAATGAGGACAGATTCCAGTTACAGAATCAACTCTGAGTCTGAAAAACTCTTTAGAGATATTAACAAGAGTTTTCATAATGAAGGATCAAAAGAGTTAGTTATGTGAGGAATATGAGGAAATCCTGGTACTAAATTTGAGTCAGACCATTCCTCTTCTACTCTATGGGAAAGCAAAGAATGGCACCATGATTTAAATGATATGTTAATGAGTTGTGGAATGTAATGCATATGGCAATTCCATTAGCCCTACATGTTAAGTATATCTGAGCAAGGGCTACAACCCTGGAACATAAGAAGAGGCTGCAGTATTTGCAAAAGGATATGGGGCAAAACCCAAGTGTGTTTCCTTGGCTGTAAGTCCCATTGTGGTTCACACAAATGAGTCATTAGTAAAGGGACTGTGGAGAGAAGCCTGAAGACCGTCAAGTCAGAAGCTCCTTGACATGCTCAGCCTGGAGGGTTTGGGTCGTGGATGCTATTTGTGAGATTACGCTTACCTCTGGCAGCTTCTTTAATCTCTTGTTTGAGGAACTGAGATTACTTCTTTTTACAACAAGCCATTACAAGCGGCGGCTCGCCGCAGTATCCAATCTGAGTCATGTCGCGGCAGGCATGAGGTACGCATATGCCCTCATTTTCCAAGCATTGATCCGTAGTACGTTTTGTCTTCTGGGTTTCCTGACTCTGTGCTGTCTCCTTAGAAAAACCTGCACAAAGAGAGAGCGAAAATATCACTGCAGAAAGAAAAGTAATCTTTGACTTTTCAGGGGACAAAGAAAATTCAGAAGAGGAAGAGAAAGGGGATACAAGTTCTTTGGGACCTCAGGGTACGGTGGCACCTCCAGCCATTGACCAAGCATGTTGTCTGGGCTGGAGTCAGATGCCGGTCATCACAAAGAAGCAGTTTTCAGTGAACTTCACTTTTTATTCATGAAATCGGCATACAAATCAGTCACAGGTGGTCTTCTCCCTACTGAGCATTTACCAGGACTGAAGGTCCCTTCCTTCCACCCCTTCTAAGGCTCCTCCTTTTCCAGACATCCCAAGCACTCTCTAAAGTCATCTGCCCACCTCTGACCTCTGTTGTGCTTTCCCCAGTGCCCTGCACATTCATGGAGACAAGTGGGGAGGGGAGCTTGTCACAACCAGAAATGGAGACTCCCGGCATTCTTCAGCAACCTCTTCACCACCAACCTTCCTCTGCTCCAGCCTTGGAGTCTGAACTGCTCCTTGTCACAGGTTTGTCCTGCTCACTAAAGCCTGTTTCCCCTTTGGCACACTGCACCTCCTCCCAATCTTCTCCCTCTGACCTCTCCTGAGTGTCCCACCACCAACCCCAGGCTCTGAGCCTTCCTCCTCCTCTGGGATTTCCATTTGGGGGTTCGCAGCTGGCACCCCAACACCACTCCTCCTCATCCAGCCAGTCCCTGACACATGTTCTCCATCCCTGCTTTGGAATCCATAGAAATGGGACCTTCAAGATTACTGCAACACATTATACGTAGGCTGCCTCAGAAGACACTTTGGAAACTTTAGCTGATGTAGAATTTCGTGGCCTGGTTGCTGACCTGGCCAAGACGGCCCAAGCATATTACACCATTCCTGGCCCAACTGCACTGGCTACCAATTAATTTCCATCCCCAATTCAATATTCTGGTTTTGACCTATGAAGCCTTAAATGGCTTATGGCTGCAGTACCTCAAGGTCTGCCTCTCTCCAGATGAACCAGCCCAGACCCTGTGATCATCATCTGAGGCCCTTCTTCATTTGCCCGCTCCACGTGAGGTCTGGAGGGTGGTAACATGAGAATGGCCTTTTCTGTCGTTCCTCCCTGTTTGTGGAATGCTCTCCTCAAGGAGGCTCAGCTGGAGCCATCATTACGTATATTTATACACCAAGTCAACATTTCCTTTATAACCAGGCCTTTGACTTTGAACTAACAAAATCAATAATAAAATAAAATAAGGACGTGTTTATAGTTCTGAGTAGTGCTCTCTGCTCCATCCCATTCTCCCTCCCTGGTTTTACACACACACACACACACACACACACACACACACACGGACCTCATTAGCACATGGGATTATTTGTAGGGGGCTTTCCCTAACATTTCGTGAGGTTTTCTCTGCCTGAAAAATTCTTGGAACTACTGCAAATCTTATGGTGCTCCCCAAGCCTTGTTGATATGTCCCTCTGTTGCATGAGTGCTGCTGCTTTGGCTCCATAAGGAATGGGATTGGAAGAATAAATTTGCTCTTGGTCAACTCATCCACACTTTGAACAATGCAGGAAATCCAGCACTTGAGCTCTCCAGTAAGGATCTGCAAATGTTCCGCTGAAATCTACACTCCTATAACTTAAGCCAGTTATAGATCTAATCTACCCCTCCAGGGCAGTAGAAAACAAACATTTCCACCCTTTCATGGAGCGGACCAGCATCAAACCAGTATCTCCATGCAGTGGCTCTTTCCTTGAGAGTCACTGTCAGTTAGTGCAGACAGTATAAAGCTAGGTGGTCTGACTTGGTAGAAGGCCGAAGGGGTAAAAGTACTGAGCTGTTCTCAACACCTTTGAATAGTGCTGTTTCCCAGCCCCACTATGCAGGACCTGAATACCACTGCCTTCTTCTTTACCACTTACCAGACGTAGCCAGGAGCAGCAGAGATAGAATAGCCAAACATAGCTGGAAGATCTTCATGGCTCTGTTAGGATAGACCAGGGGTCGGCAACCCGCGGCTCCGGAGCCGCATGTGGCTCTTTTACCCCTTTGCCACGGCTCCGGGCGCTGTACTGGCTGTGACGTCGCATGGGCAGGCCCGGAGTAAAAGGGACGAGTCCTGGTCGTGAAGGAGCGAATCAGAGAGGGGGAGGGAAAGCAGGAGGCAGCAGGAGAAGGAGGAGACGGAAGGCGCGCCTTCCCGCCCGCCCGCCTCAGGTTTGGTGTCCGCCGACGGCCAGAGACTGGGTCGCCGTCACCGGCTTCTGAAGCTTCAGGCAGCGGTTGCGAGGACGACCGAGACTGCCTGGAGGGCTGTTGCGGAAGAGGCGAGGAGTGCGCTGCAGGAACAGGCGGCTCCCCCTACTGTGTGTGTGTGTTTGTGGAGCAGCGGTGGCGGCTGCCGGACGGTGAAAGAGCGGATTATTCCTGGCTTCGAGAAGTTTGTTAGCCGGGAGAATGCATTATGAGGAGCCCTCTTCGCCGGCCTTGCAGCACCCGCGCTATGGCTCTAAGTACCCCGGCGCTGACTTGCCTCTCTTGCTGCCAACTCACTTTATTAATTACATTTGGGTTTGCGCCAAAATGGAGCACCTAACCGGGACGGCGGCGTTGCACACGCACGCACGTACAGACGTGTATCTCCCCCCCTTTTCTGTTTCGCGGGGTTCTGGGGAGAGACTCCCGAAGCGCTCAGGTGTCGAGGCCGCCCTTGCCCCACAGAGGGACACGTGTGCGGGAAGGAGGGGTGTCCGCCATGTCGCCGAGAGGGAGGGCAAATTGGCTCTGGCGCTGCCGGCTGCTGGCCCAGAAGCTCGGAAGCGGGGAAACTGAGCTGCCCAGGCCAGGCCGGCCCAGAAAAGGGGCCGAGCCTCTGCGGGGAAGCTCCCGCCTCCGCCTGGAGGAAGCATCGCGGCACCAGGGCCGCTCTCCCCTGCTTGTCCCAGGGAGTGCCGCTTGCGCACATGGGCGGATCAATGGCCCGGTGCGGAGCGGTGGTTCCCGTGTAAACGGAGGAGGTGGGAAGAGGTTTGTTGCGTGCCATCGCTTGCTGAATTGGGTGGGAGAGGGAGGGTGGCTGGCTGCCGGTCTTTCTTTTCTTTCCTTTCCCTTTCCCTTTCCCTTTCCCTTTCCCTTTCCATTTTCCTTCTTTCCTTTCCTTTCCCTTTCCCTTTCCCTTTCCCTTTCCCTTTCCCTTTCCCTTTCCCTTTCCCTTTCCCTTTCCCTTTCCCTTTCCCTTTCCCCTTCCCTTCCCTTCCCTTCCCTTTCCTTTCCTTTCCTTTCCTTTCCTTTCCTTCCTTCTCTCTCACCCTTTCCTTCCTTCCTTCCATCCTTTGGTGTCCGCCAAAAAGTGACAAAAAAGTTATTTTTATAATGACGAGGATGACATTGGGCCCTCATTATTAATTATTATTAATATATGCAATATATGCAGTGTTATATTTGTTTTAAATGTCGCAATGGTTTTGCGGCTCCCAGTTGTTGTTTTTCCTTTGGAAACGGGTCCAAGTGGCTCTTTTTGTCTTAAAGGTTGCAGACCCCTGGGATAGACGGTGCAGGGAGGCTCGGTGCAGGGCCACAGGCCAGAAGGTTGTCAGGGGAGAGCCGAGCGATCCATATTTGTAGGATCCTTGGGGAGCTGTTTCCTCCCACTTCCTTGTGAAGTCCAGGAAGGAAGGAAAATGGGGCTGCTGGTTCAGCCATCAGCACACTGCCTTCCCCAGAATGATATGGAAAGATGGAAAGATTAGAGGTTTCGGTTCATTGAGAGACTTGGATGACGCAAAGACGGTAATAAGCACCCAGAAGAGTCATTGAGTACCTACTGTTAGTAATAAAGCCAGTGTACTGGAAGAAGTAAAGATCACCAGTGTGATCTCCGAAAATTGGGAAATACTGGCCTGTGAGCACTCCAATGGGAGAACAGCCTTTACCAAAGGCGTCTTGGGCTTTGAAAATGCTCGAACTCATGCCTAAAATAAAGTTAGGTTTGGGGGGACCGGGGGTCGGTGGGTGGGGACCAGGGACTGCGCAGAGGGTGAACAAAACATGATGTGCCAACCCAACCCTTGCCACTTCTGGGGCACAGAGGTTTACTGGGGTCACGCTGCAATGTCTGCCAATGCAGAGGGCATCCCAATCAGCTGACATGACTCTTGGCACGCACACCCTTCCAGCGCTGGCCGGGCGGCCATTCAGTGAGGCGACCGGAGACAAGGGGACAAGGTCCAGCTGGGTTCCAGAGCCCAGAGACCCCCAGCTGCAGGCAGGGCGGGGATCCTTACATGGGGGTGCCTGGCTCTCGCCTCTTCAAATTCATGCACCCAGGGCTATGGGCCCCCTGGCCTTCCCCACTCTACACCCCTGCTCCAACCACTACCCACTCACTCAGAACTACCATAAGATTAAATCAAATGGTTGGCTGCATAGTCAATCCATGTATTAGGAAAAATACATTGAAATTGTTCACGTAAAGCTTTGTCAACCTAATTTCTTGCCTCTAGTCAAAACACAATAAAAAATAAATAAAATTCCTTCCAGTAGCACCTTAGAGACCAACTAAGTTTGTTCTTGGTATGAGCTTTTGTGTGCATGCACACTTCTTCAGATACAAATTCTTGCCTCTAGGTTATTTTAAGACAACATCTTATGGGGTTTCCCCCTCAATTGGCTGTTTTTTTCCTCATTTTTTTCTGGTTTTTTACATATTTTTATTTCAACTTTGAAACGTTTTCTATTTTAAAAAAACCCTTTCTTTATCTCCTGGAATCCCATGATTTTGTTCTGTTTCGCTTTGTTTCATTTTATTTACTCTCCCCCCCCCCCATCTTTTAATACTGCTACTTAATTGGTTTTAGGATGTATTGCTGTTTTAATGGCTTTATTTGCTTTTAATATTGTGCGCTGCTTACAGGTTTATAAAATGTTAAGTGGTTTATAAATTCTAAGTCACTCTAATGTTATAAATTGTTTCCTGTCTTGTTTGGTTGTTGTTGTTTTTAAAAGAAAACTTTTAAAAGTCTAGAAAGATTTTCAATAATCTAAACGGCCTTGGCCCAGTATCTGTGAAGGAGCGTCTCCACCCTCTTCGTTCAGCTATTGACATTGTTTAGACCAGGCATCCCCAAACTGCGGCCCTCCAGATGTTTTGGCCTACAACTCCCATGATCCCTAGCAAACAGGACCAGTGGTCAGGGATGATGGGAATTGTAGTCCAAAACATCTGGAGGGCCGAAGTTTGGGGATGCCTGGTTTAGAACCTCAAACCCAGATGATAGAAAATTGGCAACCAGTCCATCTCTGAGCAGCGTAACATGTTGTCCCCAGTAGCTGCTCCTGCTTGCCGTCTGGCTGCTGATTTCTACTAGTTTTATCAAATCTGTTTATAAGGTTTAGCCTCATGCAAAAACCAAAAGATAACCCATGGTTGTTATATGATATATGCAGGGGGTTTGCCACACCTCCCTTCCCATTTTGCCCTAGTTCATCATCCCAATTGTGGCTCAATGGACTGGGTTTTTTGGGGATCCTTTCACCTTCTAGGGTTCTTTTCTAAAGATCTGCTCTGCTTCTGAACAACCATGCTGGTTGAAACCTCTGTCTCATGAGTGCCAGGTGCTATTTTGGCTGCATATGCAAGGACGCATACCTGAAAACTGGAAAGAGAGGGAACGAGTTTTTTAAATTTGCTTTTATTGCAAGGGGCAAGCTGGTATAATCATGGAACATTTTGCGATGGCCTATTCTTTCGATCCAGATGCTTTGGTGAAGAAGCGGAAGGCGTCTCTAGCTGGGGATGAAGCGGCAATCCAGTGGCTCTTAAAAGATCCTGGGTAAGCAGATCTCCTCCATCAGTCTAACCTGTTTGGAAACAAAGCAAAATATACTGCAGTTATTTCCATCTCACCTGGAATCAGATGTCAAAATGATGAACATAGGAAGGTGGGGCACTGCGGGGAATGAATGAGCTAAGGCAATCCATGACAAGTATTAGTTACAGGTAGGTAGCCGTGTTGGTTTGCCATAGTCAAAACAAAATAAAAAAAATCCTTCCAGTAGCACCTTAGAGACCAACTAAGTTTGTTATTCGTATGAGTTTTTGTCTGCATGCACACTGTATCTGAAGAAGTGTGCATGCACACGAAAGCTCATACCAATAACAATCTTAGTTGGTCTCTAAGGTGCTACTGGAAGGATTTTTTTTATTTTGTTTCAATAACAAGTATTTAAGGGAAATTTAAACTCCTGTGGACAAGAACAAATGAGTTTCTGAGCACAACTCAAAGTGTCAGTGCTGACCTTTAAGGCCCTAAACAGCCTCGGCCCAGTATACCAGAAGGAGCCTCTCCACCCCCATCGTCAAGCCCAGACACTAAGGTCCAGTGCCGAGGGCCTTCTGGTGGTTCCCTCCCTGCAAAATGTGATGCTACAGGGCCTTAGGTGTCCGGCCAGGCAGAGGGCCTTCTCAGTAGTGGCACCCTCCCTGTGGAATGCCCTCCCATCAGATTTCAAGGAAATAAACAACTTCTGACTTTTAGAAGACATCTGAAGGCAACCCTATTTAGGGAAGTTTTTAATGTTTGATGTTTCATCCGGTTTTTAATAACCGGTTGGGAGCCACCCATAGTGGCTGGGGAAACCCAGCCAAAAGTGTGGGGTATAAATAACAAATTTTTGTTGTTGTTGTTGTTTGTTTGTTTGTTTTCTTGTCATGGTTTTCTGTATATATTTCTATTGTTCTAGCGCAGGTCATAGCTCATCTGAGAACTGAACAACAACAACAAATGACAAATGAAGGAAACTGGAAGATATAGACAATGTAAACAAGTAAAAGAAAAGAAAAGGGAGACATGCCTAGGACTCCACTGTCAGATTCTGATGAACAAATGAGGACAGACTCCAGTTACAGAATCAACTCTGAGTCTGAACAAACCCTTTATAGATATTAACAAGAGTTTTCATAATGAAGGATCAAAAGAGTTAGTTATGTGAGGAATATGGGGAAATCCTGGTACTAAATTTGAGTCAGACCATTCCTCTTCTACTCTACGGGAAAGCAAAGAATGGCACCATGATTTAAATGATATGTTAATGAGTTGTGGAATGTAATGCATATGGCAATTCCATTAACCCTACATGTTAAGTATATCTGAGCAAGGGCTACAACCCTGGAACACAAGAAGAGGCTGTAGTATTTGCAAAAGGATATGGGGCAAAACCCAAGTGTGTTTCCTTGGCTGTAAGTCCCATTGTGGTTCACAGAAATAAGTCATTAGTAAAGCGATTGTGGAGAGAAGCGTGAGGGCACTCAAGTTAGAAGCTCCTTGACATGCTCAGCATGGAGGGTTTGGGTCGTGGATGCTATTTGTGAGATTACGCTTACCTCTGGCAGCTTGTTCAATCTCTTGTTTACTGAGATTGCATCTTTTTACAACAATCCTTCGTAAACATCCCATGGAAGCATTGTCCAATCCGAGTCGTGTAGATGCAGCCTTGAGCATCGCATATGCCCCCATTAGCGTAGCATTCAGACGAAGTACGTATTTTCTTCTGGGTTTCCTTACTCTGTGGTTTCTCCTCAGAAGATCCTGCACAAGGAGAGAGTGAAAATATCACTGCAGAAAGCATAGTAATCTTTTTTTTTCAGGGGACAAAGAAAATTTAGAAGAGGAAGAGAAAGGGGATAAAAGTTCTTTGGGACCTTAGGGTACGGTGTCACCTCCAGCCATTGGCCACGCATGTTGTCTGGGCTGGAGTTAGATGCCCGTCAGCACAAAGGAGCAGTTTTCAGTGAACTTTACTTTTTATTCAAGGAATCGGCATACAACTCAGTCACACGTCCCAGAAGTTCTTGTCCCTATTGAGCAGTTACCAGGACTGAAGGTCCCTTCCTTCCACCCCTTCTAAGGCTCCTCCTTTTCCAGACATCCCAAGCACTCTCAGTCTAAAGTCATCTGCCCACCTCTGACCTCTGTTCTGTTTTTCTCAGTGTCCTACACATTCTTGGAGACCAGTGGGGAGGGGAGCTTGTCGCAGCCGGAAATAAAGACCCCCGGCATTCTTCAGCCGCCACTTGACCACCACCCCTCCTCAGCTTCAGCCTTGGAGTCTGAACTGCTCCCTGTTACAGTTTCGTCCTCCTGACTAAACCCTGTTGCCCCTTTCGCACACTGCACCACCTCCCAATCTTCTCCCTCTGACCTCTCCTGAGTGTCCCACTGTCCCACCACCAACCCCGGGCTCTAAGCCTTCCTCCTCCTCTGGGATTTCCATTTAGGGGTTCCCAGCTGGCACCCCAACACCACTCCTCCTCGTCTAGCCAGTCCCTGACACATGTTCTCCATTCCTGCTTTGGAATCCATAGAAATGGGACCTTCAAGATTACTGCAACACATTATACATAGGCTGCCTCAGAAGACAGTTTGGAAACTTTAGCTGATGTAGAATTTGGCGGCCTGGTTGCTCACCTGGCCAAGACGGCCCGAGAGTATTACACCATTCCTGGCCCAACTGCACCAGATACCAATTAATTTCCATCCCCAATTCAATATTCTGGTTTTGACTTATGAAGCCTAAATGGCCGCAGTACCTCAAGGTCTGCCTCTCTCAAGGTCTGCCTCTCTCCAGATGAAATGGCCCAGATCCTTTGATCACCATCTTAGGCCCTTCTTCATTTGCCCCAACCATGTGAGGTCTGGAGGGTGGTAACACAAGAATGGTTCCTCCCCGTTTCTGGAATGCTCTCCCCAAGGTGGCTCACCTGGAGCCATCATTACATATATCTGTGCACCAAGTAAAAACTTGCCTTTATAACCAGGCCTTTGACCTTGAACTAACAGATTTGATAATACAATAAAATAAGGAAGTGTTTATAGTTCTGAGTAGTGCTCTCTGCTCCATTCCATTCTCCCTCCCTGGTTTTACACACACACACACACACACACACACACACACACACACACACACACACACGTATGGACCTCATTAGCACATGGGATTATTTGTAGGGGGCTTTCCCTAACATTTCGTGAGGTTTTCTCTGCCCGAAAAATTCTTGGAACTACTGCAAATCTTATGGTGCTCCCCAAGCCTTGTTGATATGTCCCTCTGTTGCATGAGTGCTGCTGCTTTGGCTCCATAAGGAATGGGATTGGAAGAATAAATTTGCTCTTGGTCAACTCATCCACACTTTGAACAATGCAGGAAATCCAGCACTTGAGCTCTCCAGTAAGGATCTGCAAATGTTCCGCTGAAATCTACACTCCTATAACTTAAGCCAGTTATAGATCTAATCTACCCCTCCAGGGCAGTAGAAAACAAACATTTCCACCCTTTCATGGAGCGGACCAGCATCAAACCAGTATCTCCATGCAGTGGCTCTTTCCTTGAGAGCCACTGTCAGTTAGTGTAGACAGTATAAAGCTAGGTGGTCTGACTTGGTAGAAGGCCGATGGGGTAAAAGTACTGAGCTGTTCTCAACACCTTTGAATAGTGCTGTTTCCCAGCCCCACTATGCAGGACCTGAATACAACTGCCTTCTTCTTTATCACTTACCAGACGTAGCCAGGAGCAGCAAACACAGAATAGCCAAACATAGCTGGAAGATCTTCATGGCTCTGTTAGGATGAACGGTGTTATTGGTATGAGCTTTCATATGCATGCACACTTCTTCAGATACAGTGTGCATGCACACGAAAGCTCATACCAATAACAATCTTAGTTGGTGTCTAAGGTGCTACTGGAAGGAATTTTTTAATTTTGTTTCAATAACAAGTATTTAAGGGAAATTTAAACTCCTGTGGAAAAGAACAAATGAGTTTCTGAGCACAATTCAAAGTGTCAGTGCTGACCTTTAAGGCCCTAAACGGCCTCGGTCCAGTATACCGGAAGGAGACTCTCCACCCAAAGCGTCAAGCCCAGACACTGAGGTCCAATGCCGAGGGCCTTCTGGAGGTTCCCTCCCTGCAAAAAGTGAAGCTACAGGGCACCAGGCAGAGGGCCTTCTTGGAAGTGGCGCCTGCCCTGTGGAACACCCTCACATCAGATGTCAAGGAAATAAACAACTTCTGACTTTTAGAAGACATCTGAAGGCAACCCTATTTAGGGAAGTTTTTAATGTTTGATGTTTCATCGGGTTTTTAATAATCGATTGGGAGCCACCCAGAGTGGTGGGGAAAACCAGCCAAAAGTGTAGGGTATAAATAACAAATTGTTCTTGTTCTTCTTCTTCTTGTTGTTGTTGTTTGTTTGTTTGTTTGTTTAGAATGAGTTGTGGAATGTAATGCATATGGCAATTCCATTAGCCCTACATGTTAAGTATATCTGAGCAAGGGCTACAACCCTGGAACATAAGAAGAGGCTGCAGTATTTGCAAAAGGATATGGGGCAAAACCCAAATGTGTTTCCTTGGCTGTAAGTCCCATCGTGGTTCAGAGAAATGAGTCATTAGTAAAGGGACGGTGGAGAGAAGCCTGAAGACCCTTAAGTCAGAAGCTCCGTGACATGCTCAGCCTGGAGGGTTTGGGTCGTGGATGCTATTTGTGAGATTACGCTTACCTCTGGCAGCTTGTTCAATCTCTTGTTTGAGGAAATGAGATTGCATCTTTTTACAACAATCCTTCGTAAACATCCCATGGAAGCATTGTCCAATCCGAGTCGTGTAGATGCAGCCTTGAGCATCGCATATGCCCCCATTAGCGTAGCATTCAGACGAAGTACCTATTTTCTTCTGGGTTTCCTTACTCTGTGGTTTCTCCTCAGAAGATCCTGCACAAGGAGAGAGCGAAAATATCACTGCAGAAAGCAAAGTAATCTTTGACTTTTCAGGGGACAAAGAAAATTCAGAAGAGGAAGAAAAAGGGGATACAAGTTCTTTGGGACCTCAGGGTACGGTGTCACCTCCAGCCATTGGCCACGCATGTTGTCTGGGCTGGAGTCAGAGGCCGGTCATCACAAAGAAGCAGTTTTCAGTGAACTTTACTTTTTATTCAAGAAATCGGCATACAAATCAGTCACAGGTGGTCTTCTCCCTACTGAGCATTTACCAGGACTGAAGGTCCCTTCCTCCCACCCCTTCTAAGGCTCCTCATTTTCCAGACATCCCCAGCACTCTCTAAAGTCATCTGCCCACCTCCGACCTCTGTTCTGCTTTTCCCAGTGTCCTGCACATTCTTGGAGACCAGTGGGGAGGGGAGCTTGTCACAACCAGAGAGGGAGACTCCCGGCATTCTTCAACAACCTCTTCACCACCACCCCTCCTCAGCTTCAGCCTTGGAGTCTGAACTGTACCCGTTACAGTTTCGTCCTCCTCACTAAACCCTGTTGCCCCTTTGGCATCCTGCACCTCCTCCCAATCTTCTCCCTCTGACCTCTCCTGAGTGTCCCACCACCAACCCCAGGCTCTGAGCCTTCCTCCTCCTCTGGGATTTCCATTTAGGGGTTCGCAGCTGGCACCCCAACACCACTCCTCCTCGTCCAGCCAGTCCCTGACACATGTTCTCCATTCCTGCTTTGGAATCCCTAGAAATGGGACCTTCAAGATTACTGCAACACATTATACGTAGGCTGCCTCAGAAGATAGTTTGGAAAGCTGATGTAGAATTTGGTGGCCTGGTTGCTCACCTGGCCAAGACGGCCCGAGAGTATTACACCATTCCTGGCCCAACTGCACCAGATACCAATTAATTTCCATCCCCAATTCAATATTCTGGTTTTGACCTATGAAGCCTTAAATGGCTTATGGCTGCAGTACCTCAAGGTCTGCCTCTCTCCAGATGAACCAGCCCAGACCCTGTGATCATCATCTGAGGCCCTTCTTCATTTGCCCGCCCCACGTGAGGTCTGGAGGGTGGTAACTCGAGAATGGCCTTTTCTGTGGTTCCTCCCTGTTTGTGGAATGCTCTCCTCAAGGAGGCTCAGCTGGAGCCATCATTACTTATATTTATACACCAAGCCAACATTTCCTTTATAACCAGGCCTTTGACTTTGAACTAACAAATTCAATAATAAAATAAAATAAGGAAGTGTTTATAGTTCTGAGTAGTGCTCTCTCCTCCATCCCATTCTCCCTCCCTGGTTTTACACACACACACACACACACACACACACACACACACACACACACACCTGTATAGACCTCATTAGGATATGGGATTATTTGTAGGGGGCTTTCCCTAACATTTCCTGAGGTTTTCTCTGTCCTAAAAATTCTTGGAACTACTGCAAATCTTATGGTGCTCCCCAAGCCTTGTTGATATGTCCCTCTGTTGCATGAGTGCTGCTGCTTTGGCTCCATAAGGAATGGGATTGGAAGAATAAATTTGCTCTTGGTCAACTCATCCACACTTTGAACAATGCAGGAAATCCAGCACTTGAGCTCTCCAGTAAGGATCTGCAAATGTTCCGCTGAAATCTACACTCCTATAACTTAAGCCAGTTATAGATCTAATCTACCCCTCCAGGGCAGCAGAAAGCAAACATTTCCACCCTTTCATGGAGCGGACCAGCATCAAAGCAGTATCTCCATGCAGTGGCTCTTTCCTTGAGAGCCACTGTCAGTTAGTGCAGACAGTAAAAAGCTAGGTGGTCTGACTTGGTAGAAGGCCGAAGGGGTAAAATTACTCAGCTGTTCTCAACACCTTTGAATAGTGCTGTTTCCCAGCCCCACTATGCAGTACCTGAATACAACTGCCTTCTTCTTTACCACTTACCAGACGTAGCCAGGAGCAGCAAACACAGAATAGCCAAACATAGCTGGAAGATCTTCATGGCTCTGTTAGGATAGACGGTGTAGGGAGGTTCGGTGTAGGGCCACAGGCCAGAAGGTTGTCAGGGTAGAGACGAATGATTCCTATTTGTAGGATCCTTGGGGAGCTGTTTCCTCCCACTTCCTTGTGAAGTCCAGGAAGGAAGGAAAATGGGGCTGCTGGTTCAGCCATCAGCACACTGCCTTCCCCAGAATGATATGGAAAGATGGAAAGATTAGAGGTTTCGGTTCATTGAGAGACCTGGATGACGCAAAGACGGTAATAAGCACCCAGAAGAGTCATTGAGTACCTACTGTTAGTACTAAAGCCAGTGTACTGGAAGAAGTAAAGATCACCAGTGTGATCTCCGAAAATTGGGAAATACTGGCCTGTGAGCACTCCAATGGGAGAACAGCCTTTACTAAAGGCGTCATGGGCCTTGAAAACGCTCGAACTCATGCCTAAAATAAAGTTAAGTTTGGGGGGACCGGGGGTGGGTGGGTGGGGACCAGTGACTGCGCAGAGGGTGCACAAAACATGATGTGCCAACCCAACCCTTGCCACTTCTGGGGCACAGAGGTTTACTGGGGTCACGCTGCAATGTCTGCCAATGCAGAGGGCATCCCAATCAGCTGACATGACTCTTGGCACGCACACCCTTCCAGCGCTGGCCGGGCGGCCATTCAGTGAGGCGACCGGAGACAAGGGGACAAGGTCCAGCTGGGTTCCAGAGCCCAGAGACCCCCAGCTGCAGGCAGGGCGGGGATCCTTACATGGGGGTGCCTGGCTCTCGCCTCTTCAAATTCATGCACCCAGGGCTATGTGCCCCCTGGCCTTCCCCACTCTACACCCCTGCTCCAACCACTACCCATTCACTCAGAACTACCATAAGATTAAATCAAATGGTTGGCTGCATAGTCAATCCATGTATTAGGAAAAATACGTTGAAATTGTTCACGTAAAGCTTTGTCAACCTAATTTCTTGCCTCTAGTGAAAACATAATAAAAAATAAATAAAATTCCTTTCAGTAGCACCTTAGAGACCAACTAAGTTTGTTCTTGGTATGAGCTTTTGTGTGCATGCACACTTCTTCAGATACAAATTCTTGCCTCTAGGTTATTTTAAGACAATGTCTTATGGGGTTTCCCCCTCAGTTGACTGTTTTTTCCTCATTTTTTTCTGGTTTTTGACATATACGTTTTCTATTTTAAAAAACCCCTTTCTTTATCTCCTGGAATCCCATGATTTTGTTCTGTTTTGCTTTGTTTCATTTTATTTAATCCCCCCCCATCTTTTAATACTGCTACTTAATTGGTTTTAGGATGTATTGCTGTTTTATTGGCTTTATTTGCTTTTAATATTGTGTGCTGCTTACAGGTTTTAAAAATGTTAAGTGGTTTATAAATTCTAAATTCTAAAATTATAAACTCTAATGTTGTAAATTGTTTCCTGTCTTGTTTGGTTGTTGTTGTTTTTAAAAGAAAACCACTGTCTAGAAAGATTTTTAATAATCTAAACGGCCTTGGCCCAGTATCTGTGAAGGAGCGTCTCCGCCCTCTTCGTTCAGCTATTGACATTGTTTAGACCAGGCACCCCCAAACTGTGGCCCTCCAGATGTTTTGGCCTACAACTCCCATGATCCCTAGCTAACAGGACCAGTGGTCAGGGATGATGGGAATTGTAGTCCAAAACATCTGGAGGGCCAAAGTTTGGGGATGCCTGGTTTAGAACCTCAAAACCAGATAATAGAAGATTGGCAACAAATCCATCTCTGAGCAGCGTAACATGTTGTCCCAAGTAGCTGCTCCTGCTTGCCGTCTGGCTGCTGATTTCTACTAGTTTTATCAAATCTGTTTATAAGATTTAGCCTCACGCAAAAAACCAAAAGATAACCCATGGTTGTTATATGGTACTAGTAGACTTTAAGCCCGTTAAATTAACGGGCGCTAGAACATCATGGAAAGAGGGGGCGGCGAGAACTTGCTGAAGTGCTCGATGTACTTGGGCGCCCCGGCCAGCGCCGAATGGCCCTTCAGCAGGCAGCGCAGGAGGCGCATCGTGGTGGCGGCGGCACTGGCACCAGCCAGGCCCCGGCAGGCCAACTCAGCTGCCACTTGTAATGGACAGTTTTGCCCGGCCGCCCGAAGTCTCTGCGCTCCAATCCCTGTGTCCGTGGGGCACATGCGCAGTAGGACACAGGGACGGACACAGGGACTGGACGCAGAGACACTTGCACTTTATTATTATAGATATGCAGGGGGGTTGCCACACCTCCCTTCCCATTTTGCCCTAGTTCATTATCCTAATTGTGGCTCAATGGACTGGGTTTTTTGGGGGGATCCTTTTGCCTTCTAGGGTTCTTTTCTAAAGATCTGCTTTGCTTCTGAACAACCATGCTGGTTGAAACCTCTGTCTCATGAGTGCCAGGTGCTATTTTGGCTGCATATGCAAGGACGCATACCTGAAAACTGGAAAGAGAGGGAATGGGTTTTTTTAATTTGCTTTTATTGCAAGGGGCAAGCTGGTATAATCATGGAACATTTTGCGATGGCCTATTCTTTCGATCCAGATGCTTTGGTGAAGAAGCGGAAGGCGTCTCTAGCTGGGGATGAAGCGGCAATCCAGTGGCTCTTAAAAGATCCTGGGTAAGCAGATCTCCTCCATCAGTCTAACCTGTTTGGAAACAAAGCAAAATATACTGCAGTTATTTCCATTTCACCTGGAATCAGATGTCAAAATGATGAACATAGGAAGGTGGGGCACTGCGGGGAATGAATGAGCTAAGGCAATCCATAACAAGTATTAGTTACAGGTAGATAGCCGTGTTGGTTTGCCATAGTCAAAACAAAATAAAAAAAATCCTTCCAGTAGCACCTTAGAGACCAACTAAGTTTGTTATTGGTATGAGTTTTTGTCTGCATGCACACTGTATCTGAAGAAGTGTGCATGCACACGAAAGCTCATACCAATAACAATCTTAGTTGGTCTCTAAGGTGCTACTGGAAGGATTTTTTTAATTTTGTTTCAATAACAAATATTTAAGGGAAATTTAAACTCCTGTGGACAAGAACAAATGAGTTTCTGAGCACAACTCAAAGTGTCAGTGCTGACCTTTAAGGCCCTAAACAGCCTCGGCCCAGTATACCAGAAGGAGCCTCTCCACCCCCATCGTCAAGCCCAGACACTAAGGTCCACTGCCGAGGGCCTTCTGGTGGTTCCCTCCCTGCAAAATGTGATGCTACAGGGAACCAGGCAGAGGGCCTTCTCAGTAGTGGGACCCTCCCTGTGGAATGCCCTCCCATCAGATTTCAAGGAAATAAACAACTTCTGACTTTTAGAAGACATCTGAAGGTACCCTATTTAGGGAAGTTTTTAATGTTTGATGTTTCATCTGGTTTTTAATAACCGGTTGGTAGCCACCCATAGTGGCTGGGGAAACCCAGCCAAAAGTGTGGGGTATAAATAACAAATTTTTGTTGTTGTTGTTGTTTGTTTGTTTGTTTTCTTGTCATGGTTTTCTGTATATATTTCTATTGTTCTAGAGCAGGTCCCAGCTCATCTGAGAACTGAACAACAAGAACAAATGACAAATGAAGGAAAATGGAAGATATAGACAATGTAAACAGGTAAAAGAAAAGAAAAGGGAGACATGCCTAAGACTCCACTGTCAGAATCTGATGAACAAATGAGGACAGATTCCAGTTACAGAATCAACTCTGAGTCTGAAAAACTCTTTAGAGATATTAACAAGAGTTTTCATAATGAAGGATCAAAAGAGTTATATATGTGAGGAATATAGGGAAATCCTGGTACTAAATTTGAGTCAGACCATTCCTCTTTTACTCTATGGGAAAGCAAAGAATGGCACCATGATTTAAATGATATGTTAATGAGTTGTGGAATGTAATGCATATGGCAAGTTCATTAGCCCTACATGTTAAGTATATCTGAGCAAGGGCTACAACCCTGGAACATAAGAAGAGGCTGTAGTATTTGCAAAAGGATATGGGGCAAAACCCAAGTGTGTTTCCTTGGCTGTAAGTCCCATTGTGGTTCACAGAAATAAGTCATTGATAAAGCGATTGTGGAGAGAAGCGTGAGGGCACTCAAGACAGAAGCTCCTTGACATGCTCAGCCTGGAGGGTTTGGGTCGTGGATGCTATTTGTGAGACTACGCTTACCTCTGTCAGCTTGTTCAATCTCTTGTTTGAGGAACCGAGATTACTTCTTTTTACAACAATCCCTTATAAACATCCCATGGTGGCATTGTCCAATCCGAGGCGTGTAGGTGCAGCCTTTAGCTTCGCATATGCCCCCATTATCATGGCATTGATTCTTACTAATTATTCCCTTCTGGGTTTCCTGACCCTGTGGTGTCTCCTTAGAAAAACCTGCACAAGGAGAGAGCGAAAATATCACTGCAGAAAGCAAAGTAATCTTTGACTTTTCAGGGGACAAAGAAAATTCAGAAGAGGAAGAAAAAGGGGATACAAGTTCTTTGGGACCTCAGGGTACGGTGGCACCTCCAGCCATTGGCCAAGCATGTTGTTTGGGCTGGAGTCAGATGCCGGTCATCACAAAGAAGCAGTTTTCAGTGAACTTTACTTTTTATTCAAGAAATCGGCATACAAATCAGTCACAGGTGGTCTTCTACCTACTGAGCAGTTACCAGGACTGAACGTCCCTTCCTTCCACCCCTTCTAAGGCTCCTCCTTTTCCAGACATCCCCAGCACTCTCTAAAGTCATCTGCCCACCTCCGACCTCTGTTCTGCTTTTCCCAGTGTCCTGCACATTCTTGGAGACCAGTGGGGAGGGGAGCTTGTCACAACCAGAGAGGGAGACTCCCGGCATTCTTCAACAACCTCTTCACCACCACCCCTCCTCAGCTTCAGCCTTGGAGTCTGAACTGTACCCGTTACAGTTTCGTCCTCCTCACTAAACCCTGTTGCCCCTTTGGCATCCTGCACCTCCTCCCAATCTTCTCCCTCTGACCTCTCCTGAGTGTCCCACCACCAACCCCAGGCTCTGAGCCTTCCTCCTCCTCTGGGATTTCCATTTAGGGGTTCGCAGCTGGCACCCCAACACCACTCCTCCTCGTCCAGCCAGTCCCTGACACATGTTCTCCATTCCTGCTTTGGAATCCCTAGAAATGGGACCTTCAAGATTACTGCAACACATTATACGTAGGCTGCCTCAGAAGATAGTTTGGAAAGCTGATGTAGAATTTGGTGGCCTGGTTGCTCACCTGGCCAAGACGGCCCGAGAGTATTACACCATTCCTGGCCCAACTGCACCAGATACCAATTAATTTCCATCCCCAATTCAATATTCTGGTTTTGACCTATGAAGCCTTAAATGGCTTATGGCTGCAGTACCTCAAGGTCTGCCTCTCTCCAGATGAACCAGCCCAGACCCTGTGATCATCATCTGAGGCCCTTCTTCATTTGCCCGCCCCACGTGAGGTCTGGAGGGTGGTAACTCGAGAATGGCCTTTTCTGTGGTTCCTCCCTGTTTGTGGAATGCTCTCCTCAAGGAGGCTCAGCTGGAGCCATCATTACTTATATTTATACACCAAGCCAACATTTCCTTTATAACCAGGCCTTTGACTTTGAACTAACAAATTCAATAATAAAATAAAATAAGGAAGTGTTTATAGTTCTGAGTAGTGCTCTCTGCTCCATCCCATTCTCCCTCCCTGGTTTTACACACACACACACACACACACACACACACACACACACACACACCTGTATAGACCTCATTAGGATATGGGATTATTTGTAGGGGGCTTTCCCTAACATTTCCTGAGGTTTTCTCTGTCCTAAAAATTCTTGGAACTACTGCAAATCTTATGGTGCTCCCCAAGCCTTGTTGATATGTCCCTCTGTTGCATGAGCGCTGCTGCTTTGGCTCCATAAGGAATGGGATTGGAAGAATAAATTTGCTCTTGGTCAACTCATCCACACTTTGAACAATGCAGGAAATCCAGCACTTGAGCTCTCCAGTAAGGATCTGCAAATGTTCCGCTGAAATCTACACTCCTATAACTTAAGCCAGTTATAGATCTAATCTACCCCTCCAGGGCAGCAGAAAGCAAACATTTCCACCCTTTCATGGAGCGGACCAGCATCAAAGCAGTATCTCCATGCAGTGGCTCTTTCCTTGAGAGCCACTGTCAGTTAGTGTAGACCAGGGGTCGGCAACCCGCGGCTCCGGAGCCGCATGTGGCTCTTTTGCACCTTTGCTGCGGCTCTGGAGCGCGGATACTAGTCAAGTATCCCGGTTTGGCCGGGAAATCCTGGCGCTGCGGCTCCGGAGCGCGGATACTAGGGGTGGAAAGGGGTGTGTCCAGCGCCGCACAGGCTGCTGGGCTGGCCGGCGAGAGGAGGACGGGAGCGCGTAAGGGCGCGAAATCCTGGCGCTGAGTAAGCCCAGCCCTCGTGGGCCGGGCCGGGGAAAGGGGTGTGGCCAGCGCCGCACAGGCTGCTGGGCTGGCCGGCGAGAGGAGGACAGGAGCGCGTTTTCATGCGCTCACCGCCCATGCCCAGCCCGGGTTTTGTGGCAGCGGCGGCAGCTGGAACAGCGGGGAGAGCCTTCCCTCTCCCCGCACAGGAGCCCGTTGGGCTTGCCGCCCATGCCCAGTCTGGGCCCCGTGGCGGTGGCGGCAGCTGGAGCAGCAGGGAGAGCCTTTCCTCTCCCCGCACAGAAGCCTGTTGGGCTTGCCGCCCATGCCCAGTCTGGGCTCTGTGGCGGCGGCGTCAGCTGGAGCAGCGGGGAGAGCCTTTCCTCTCCCCGCACAGAAGCCCGTTGGGCTTGCTGCCCATGCCCAGTCTGGGCTCCGTGGCGGTGGCGGCAGCTGGAGCAGCAGGGAGAGCCTTTCCTCTCCCCGCACAGAAGCCTGTTGGGCTTGCCGCCCATGCCCAGTCTGGGCTCTGTGGCGGTGGCGTCAGCTGGAGCAGTGGGGAGAGCCTTTCCTCTCCCCGCACAGAAGCCCGTTGGGCTTGCCGCCCATGCCCAGTCTGGGCTCTGTGGCGGCGGCGGCAGCTGGAGCAGCAGGGAGAGCCTTTCCTCTCCCCGCACAGAAGCCCATTATCTGCAACAAATATCAGCTCCATTTCCCTTCCAAGCACAAAGCAGAACAGGGCTGCCTTAAACAGCCTGGGGAAGGAGCTGAGCTACAAACAGGTCCCATGTGCGCGCAGCTCCCTCTTAACTGGGTTAAAACAAAATGTCTTACTCAACATCTTTATCAATGACTTGGATGAGGGGCTTGAGGGCATCCTGATCAAGTTTGCAGATGACACCAAATTGGAAGGGGCAAACAAGATGAATTTTAACAGGGAGAAATGTAAAGTACTACACTTGGGCAAAAAAAATGAAAGGCACAAATACAACAGTGTGATGCAGCAGCTAAAAAAGCCAATGCAATTGTGGGCGAGGATGACATTGGGCCCTCATTATTAATTATTATTTGCATCAGGCACTGATTATGATTTATGGTACACTGTATATATAGCATTAAGGTAAGAAACAATATATGCAGTGTTATATTTGTTTTAAATGTCGCAATGGTTTTGCGGCTCCCAGGTTTTGTTTTTTCTTCGGAAACGGGTCCAAGTGGCTCTTTTTGTCTTAAAGGTTGCAGACCCCTGGTGTAGACAGTATAAAACTAGGTGGTCTGACTTGGTAGAAGGCCGAAGGGGTAAAATTACTCAGCTGTTCTCAACACCTTTGAATAGTTCTGTTTCCCAGCCCCACTATGCAGGACCTGAATACAACTGCCTTCTTCTTTATCACTTACCAGACGTAGCCAGGAACAGCAAACACAGAATAGCCAAACATAGCTGGAAGATCTTCATGGCTCTGTTAGGATAGACGGTGCAGGGAGGTTCGGTGCAGGGCCACAGGCCAGAAGGTTGTCAGGGGAGAGCCGAATGATTCATATTTGTAGGATCCTTGGGGAGCTGTTTCCTCCCACTTACTTGTGAAGTCCAGGAAGGAAGGAAAATGGGGCTGCTGGTTCAGCCATCAGCACACTGCCTCCCCCAGAATGATATGGAAAGATGGAAAGATTAGAGGTTTTGGCTCATTGTGAGACCTGGACAACGCAAAGACGGTAATAAGCACACAGAAGAGTCATTGAGTACCTACTGTTAGTAATAAAGCCAGTGTACTGGAAGAAGTAAAGATCACCAGTGTGATCTCCGAAAATTGGGAAATACTGGCCTGTGAGCACTCCAATGGGAGAACAGCCTTTACCAAAGGCGTCATGGGCTTTGAAAACGCTCAAAATCATGCCTAGAATAAAGTTAAGTTTGGGGGGACCGGGGGTGGGTGGGTGGGCACCAGGGGCTGCACAGAGGGTGAACAAAACATGATGTGCCAACCCAACCCTTGCCACTTCTGGGGCACAGAGGTTTACTGGGGTCACGCTGCAATGTCTGCCAATGCAGAGGGCATCCCAATCAGCTGACATGACTCTTGGCACGCACACCCTTCCAGCGCTGGCCGGGCGGCCATTCAGTGAGGCGACCGGAGACAAGGGGACAAGGTCCAGCTGGGTTCCAGAGCCCAGAGACCCCCAGCTGCAGGCAGGGCGGGGATCCTTACATGGGGGTGCCTGGCTCTCGCCTCTTCAAATTCATGCACCCAGGGCTATGGGCCCCCTGGCCTTCCCCACTCTACACCCCTGCTCCAACCACTACCCATTCACTCAGAACTACCATAAGATTAAATCAAATGGTTGGCTGCATAGTCAATCCATGTATTAGGAAAAATACGTTGAAATTGTTCACGTAAAGCTTTGTCAACCTAATTTCTTGCCTCTAGTGAAAACATAATAAAAAATAAATAAAATTCCTTTCAGTAGCACCTTAGAGACCAACTAAGTTTGTTCTTGGTATGAGCTTTTGTGTGCATGCACACTTCTTCAGATACAAATTCTTGCCTCTAGGTTATTTTAAGACAACGTCTTATGGGGTTTCCCCCTCATTTGGCTGTTTTTTCCTCATTTTTTCCTGTTTTTTTTGCATATTTTTATTTCAACTTTGAGACGTTTTCTATTTTAAAAAACCCCTTTCTTTATCTCCTGGAATCCCATTATTTTGTTCTGTTTCGCTTTGTTTCATTTTATTTACTCCCACCCCCCCATCTTTTAATACTGCTACTTAAATTGGTTTTAGGATGTATTGCTGTTTTAATGGCTTTATTGGCTTTTAATATTGTGTACTGCTTACAGGTTTTAAAAATGTTAAGTGGTTTATAAATTCTAAGTCACTCTAATGTTGTAAATTGTTTCCTGTCTTGTTTGGTTGTTGTTGTTTTTAAAAGAAAACCACTGTCTAGAAAGATTTTTAATAATCTAAACGGCCTTGGCCCAGTATCTGTGAGGGAGCGTCTCCACCCTCTTCGTTCAGCTATTGACATTGTTTAGACCAGGCATCCCCAAACTGCGGCCCTCCAGATGTTTTGGCCTACAACTCCCATGATCCCTAGCAAACAGGACCAGTGTTCAGGGATGATGGGAATTGTAGTCCAAAACATCTGGAGGGCCGAAGTTTGGGGATGCCTGGTTTAGAACCTCAAACCCAGATGATAGAAAATTGGCAACCAGTCCATCTCTGAGCAGCGTAACATGTTGTCCCCAGTAGCTGCTCCTGCGTGCCGTCTGGCTGCTGTTTTCTACTTGTTCATCTGCTACAGTCCATTCACCATCAACCTTACAGGAACTTTCCGTTGGCACTGGGAGTTTGTCATTACACCTATCTATTGCTGAATGGTTCTATTATATAAACTTTATACATTTTATTATACATGCGATATGTACAAGGTTTCATTTATTATTCGGCTTTATTGTAAGATTATCGGTTCCTCATAAGAGTTTTGTGTGTAATCTTCATTCTAGTGTCAGCCATTTTGTGGTGGTTCCTGTTGTTGTTTTCAGTTCATATTATCACCACTGTGATACTGTATGCTGTTTGTGTTATATGGTATATGCAGGGGGTTTGCCACACCTCCCTTCCCATTTTGCCCCAGTTCATTATCCTAATTGTGGCTCAATGGACTGGGTTTTTTGGGGATCCTTTTGCCTTCTAGGGTTCTTTTCTAAAGATCTGCTTTGCTTCTGAACAACCATGCTGGTTGAAACCTCTGTCTCACGAGTGCCAGGTGCTATTTTGGCTGCATATGCAAGGACGCATACCTGAAAACTGGAAAGAGAGGGAACGAGGTTTTTTTTAATTTGCTTTTATTGCAAGGGGCAAGCTGGTGTAATCATGGAACATTTTGCGATGGCCTATTCTTTCGATCCAGATGCTTTGGTGAAGAAACGGAAGGCGTCTCTAGCTGGGGATGAAGCGGCAATCCAGTGGCTCTTAAAAGATCCTGGGTAAGCAGATCTCCTCCATCAGTCTAACCTGTTTGGAAACAAAGCAAAATATACTGCAGTTATTTCCATCTCACCTGGAATCAGATGTCAAAATGATGAACATAGGAAGGTGGGGCACATGGGGAATAAATGAGCTAAGGCAATCAATAACAAGTATTAGTTACAGGTAGGTAGCCGTGTTGGTTTGCCATCGTCGAAACAAAATTAAAAAAATCCTTCCAGTAGCACCTTAGAGACCAACTAAGTTTGTTATTGGTATGAGATTTTGTCTGCATGCACACTGTATCTGAATAAGTGTGCATGCACACGAAAGCTCATACCAATAACACTCTTAGTTGGTCTCTAAGGTGCTACTGGAAGGAATTTTTTTATTTTGTTTCAATAGCAAGGATTTAAGGGAAACTTAAACTCCTGTGGACAAGAACAAATGAGTTTCTGAGCACAACTCAAAGTGTCAGTGCTGACCTTTAAGGCCCTAAACGGCCTCGGCCCAGTATACCAGAAAGAGCCTCTCCACCCCCATCTTCAAGCCCAGACACTAAGGTCCAGTGCCGAGGGCCTTCTGGTGGTTCCCTCCCTGCAAAATGTGATGCTACAGTGAACGAGGCAGAGGGCCTTCTCAGTAGTGGCACCCTCCCTGTGGAATGCCCTCCCATGAGATGTCAAGGAAAGAAACAACTTCTGACTTTTAGAAGACATCTGAAGGCAACCCTATTTAGGGAAGTTTTTAATGTTTGATGTTTCATCGGGTTTTTAATAATCGATTGGGAGCCACCCAAAGTGGTGGGGGAAACCCAGCCAAAAGTGTGGGGTATAAATAACAAATTGTTGTTGTTGTCTGTTTGTTTGTTTTCTTGTCATGGTTTTCTGTATATATTTCTATTGTTCTAGCGCAGATCCCAGCTCATCTGAGAACTGAACAACAACAACAAATGACAAATGAAGGAAAATGGAAGATATAGACAATATAAACAGGTAAAAGAAAAGAAAAGGGAGACATGCCTAGGACTCCACTGTCAGAATCTGATGAACAAATGAGGACAGATTCCAGTTACAGAATCAACTCTGAGTCTCAAGAAACTCTTTAGAGATATTAACAAGAGTTTTCATAATGAAGGATCAAAAGAGTTATTTATGTGAGGAATATAGGGAAATCCTGGTACTAAATTTGAGTCAGACCATTCCTCTTCTACTCTATGGGAAAGCAAAGAATGGCACCATGATTTAAATGATATGTTAATGAGTTGTGGAATGTAATGCACATTGGAAGTCCATTAGCCCTACATGTTAAGTATATCTGAGCAAGGGCTACAACCCTGGAACATAAGAAGAGGCTGTAGTATTTGCAAAAGGATATGGGGCAAAACCCAAGTGTGTTTCCTTGGCTGTAAGTCCCATTGTGGTTCACACAAATGAGTCATTAGTAAAGGGACTGTGGAGAGAAGCCTGAAGACCCTCAAGTCAGAGACTCCTTGACATGCTCAGCCTGGAGGGTTTGGGTCGTGGATGCTATTTGTGAGAATCATAGAATCATAGAGTTGGAAGAAACCACAAAGGCCATCCAGTCCAACCCCCTGCAAAGCAGGAAACACCATCAAAGCATTCCTGACAGGTGGCTGTCAAGCCTCTGCTTAAAGACCTCCAAAGAAGGAGACTCCACCACACTCCTTGGCAGCAAATTCCACTGTTGACCAGCTCTTACTGTCAGGACGTTCTTTCTAATGTTTAGGTGGAATCTTCTTTCTTGTAGTTTGAATCCATTGCTCCGTGTCCGCTTCTCTGGAGCAGCAGAAAACAACTTTTCTCCTTCCTCTATATGACATCCTTTTATATATTTGAACATGGCTATCATATCACACCTTAACCTTCTCTTCTCCAGGCTAAACATACCCAGCTCCCTAAGCCGTTCCTCATAAGGCATAGTTTCCAGGCCTTTGACCATTTTGGTTGCCCTCCTCTGGACACGTTCCAGCTTGTCAGTATCCTTCTTGAACTGTGGTGCCCAGAACTGGACACAGTATTCCAGGTGAGGTCTGACCAGAGCGGAATTCAGTGGTACTATTACTTCCCTTGATCTAGATGCTATACTCCTATTGATGCAGCCCAGAATTGCATTGGCTTTTTTAGCTGCTGCATCACACTGTTGACTCATGTCAAGTTTGTCAAGACTCCTAGATCCTTTTTACCTGACTCAGATTATGCTTACCTCTTGCAGCTTGTTCGATCTCTTGTTTGGGGAACCGAGATTACTTCTTTTTACAACATTTCATCTTCAGCATCCCCCCGCAACTTCCAATCTGAGTCAGGTGGAGGCACGTAACAGGTATGCAACGACCCCCTGCAGCTTTGCATTCTTTCTTGTTCTGTGGTTTCTCCTGGGTTTCCTTACTCTGTGGCGTCTCCTCGGCTTCCTTACTCTCTGGTTCCTCCTCAGAAGATCCTGCACAAAGAGAGAGTGAAAATATCACTGTTCACTGCAGAGAACAAAGCAATGTTATGAGTTTTCAGGGGACAAAGAAAATTCAGAAGAGGAAGAAAATGTGGGTACAAGTTCATTGGCACCTCAGGGTACGGTGGCACCTCCAGCCATTGGCCACACATATTGTCTGGGCTGGAGTCAGAGGCCGGTCAGCACAAAGGAGCAGTTTTCAGTGAACTTTACTTTTATTCAAGGAATCGGCATACAACTCAGTCACACGTCCCAAGTGGTCTTCTCCCTTTTGAGCAGTTTACCAGGACTGAAGGTCCCTTCCTTCCACCCCTTCTAAGGCTCCTCCTTTTCCAGACATTCCAAGCACTCTCTAAAGTCATCTGCCCACCTCTGACCTCTGTTCTGCTTTCCCCAGTGCCCTGCACATTCATGGAGACAAGTGGGGGAGGGGAGCTTGTCACAACCAGAAATGGAGACTCCCGGCATTCTTCAGCAACCTCTTCAACACCAACCTTCCTCTGCTCCAGCCTTGGAGTCTGAACTTCTCCCTGTCACAGGTTTGTCCTGCTCACTAAACCCTGTTGCCCCCTTTGGCACACTGCACCTCCTCCCAATCATCTCCCTCTGACCTCTCCTCAGTGTCCCACCACCAATCCCCGGGCTCTGAGCCTTCTGGGGATTTCCATTTGGGGGTTCCCAGCTGTCACCCCAACACCACTCCTCCTCGTCCAGCTAGTCCCTGACAAATGTTCTCCATCCCTGCTGTGGAATCCATAGAAATGGGACCTTCAAGATTACTGCAACACATTATACATAGGCTGCCTGAGAAGACAGTTTGGAAACTTTAGCTGATGTAGAATTGGGTGGCCTGGTTGCTCACCTGGCCAAGACGGCCCAAGCATATTACACCATTCCTGGCCCAACTGCACTGGCTACGCAATAAATTTCCAGCCCCAATTCAATATTCTGGTTTTGACTTATGAAGGCCTAAATGGCCGCAGTACCTCAAGGTCTGCCTCTCTCAAGGTTTGCCTCTCTCCAGATGAAATGGCCCAGATCCTTTGATCACCCATCTGAGGCCCTTCTTCATTTGCCCCAACCACATGAGGTCTAGACGGTGGGCAACACGAGAATGGGTTTTTTTCTGTGGTGGTCCCTGTTTGTGGAATGCTCTCCCCAAGGAGGTTCACCAGGACCCATCATTACATTTATTTCTGCACCAAGTCAAAGCTTTCCTTTATAACCAGGGCCTTTGACCTTGAACTAACAAATTTGATAATACAATAAAATAAGGAAGTGTTTATAGTTCTGAGTAGTGCTCTCTCCTCCATTCCATTCTCCTTCCCTGGTTTTACACACACACACACACACACACACACACACACACACACACACACAGACCTCATTAGGATATGGGATTATTTGTAGGGAGCTTTCCCTAACATTTCGTGAGGTTTTCTCTGCCCTAAAGATTCTTGGAACTACTGCAAATCTTAAGGTGCTCCTCAAGCCTTGTTGATATGTCCCTCTGTTGCATGAGTGCTGCTGCTTTGGCTCCATAAGGAATGGGATTGGAAGAATAAATTTGCTCTTGGTCAACTCATCCACACTTTGAACAATGCAGGAAATCCAGCACTTGAGCTCTCCAGTAAGGAAGGATCTGCAAATGTTCCGCTGAAATCTACACTCCTATAATTTAAGCCACTTAGATCTAATTTCTCCTTCCGGGACAACAGAAAGCAAACATTTCCACCCTTTCATGGAGCGGACCAGCATCAACCCACTATCTCCAGGCCTTGGCTCTTTCCTTGAGAGCCACTGTCAGTTAGTGTAGACAGTATTAAGTAGGTGGACCAGTGGTCTGACTTGGTAGAAGACAGATGGGTTAAATGTACTGAGCTGTTCTGAAAACCTTTGAATAGTGCTGTTTCCCAGCCCCACTATGCAGGACCGGAATACAACTGCCTTCTTCTTTATCACTTACCAGACGTAGCCAGGAGCAGCAAACACAGAATAGTCAAACATAGCTGGAGGATCTTCATGGCTCTGTTAGGATAGACGGTGCAGTGAGGTTGTCAGGGGAGAGCTGAGCGATCCATATTTGTAGGATCCCTGGGGAGCTGTTTCCTCCCACTTCCTTGCAAAGTCCAGCAAGTCGTCCCCATGCCCTGAAGGAAAGTGGGGCTGCTGGTTCAGCCATCAGCACACTGTCTTCCCCAGAATGACATGTAGAGATGGAAAGATTGGAGGTTTTGGCTCATTGGGAGACCTGGAGGACGCTAAGACCAGAAGAAGCACCCAGATGAGTCACTGAGCACCTACTGTTAGAACTAATGCCAGTGTACTGGAAGAGGCAAAGGTCACCATTGTCAAAGCAATAATTCTTTTTACATATACTTCATTGCACTGGTCATGTTGTTCAGTTGCTTTGATTAGTAGTCAACAAAAGAGGTTTAAAAACTCTCTCAAGGCAAATCTAAAAAATGTAGTATAAACACCAAAAAATGGGAAACACTGGCCTGTGAGCACTCCAATTGGAGAACAGCCTTTACCAAAGGTATCGTGGTCTTTGAAGAGGCTTGAAATCAGGATAAAGAGGAGAAACGTGCTAAGAGGAAGGCATGCTTGGCAAATCCATATCGTGATCAACTCCCGCCTGGAAACCTATGTCCTCACTGTGGAAGGACATGTTGATCCAGAATTGGCCTCCACAGTCCCTTATGGACTCACTGTTATGACCGTGTTTATGGAAGATTATCTTACTTGGCTACGAGTGATCGAAGAAGAAGGAGGAGGAGGAGGAGGAGGAGGAGGAGGAGGAGGAGGAGGCGGAGGCTGTTAGATCCATGGCTAATTTGCAATAGACCTATAAGGACCTTTCACTCTCAATTGTTTAATGGGGCAGCAAAAAGCCTTTTGTCCCTCCGCTCCCCCTTCTACCCTAAAATATATGCCTAAAATAAAGGAAAGCTTGTGGGAACCAGAAGTGGCTTTTTTGTGTTGAAAGACCATGAACATCGACTTCCGCTCGTGCCCGTTGGAGGAATGGCTGACATCTAACACCACTCCTGACCCCCAAGCGAAGTTTGGCGGCTGCTATGGGAGTATGCAGCCTCCCTAACCCTCCCGGGATATACGGGAGGGGCCGCTACAACTGGGGCAAGAGTCTTGTTAGCACAAGGATGGAAGAATGAAGAAACCCCAATGAAAGAACAATGGCAAGAAACAATATTAAATATTTTAATATTTAATGCTGTATTGTTTTAACATTTGACTGGAAACCGCCCAGAGTGGCTGAGGAAACTCGGCCAGATGGGCGGGGTAAAAATAATAAATTATTATTATTATATAAGTGATGAGCTATGCGGGAGATGGCAAAATTAACATATAAATTACGTGAGAAGGACAACCTTGACTTTAAGGAAGAATGGGAAACTTTTTACAAATTATTTAAGAAGACAACAAAGGGATTTGGACTCCTTGGCAGGTTTTGAATAAACACCCACAAATTTAGAAGTAGAACATATGATAGATAAGACAATGATATATACAACTTTATAACATGTAGAGAATAATATGTATAAACCAGAGAGGGGAGCTGAGGGAAGTCTTTGGAGGGTGGGAGAGGGAGGGATTGGAGGGGGAAAGGGGGGGATGTAATTGGACATACTGATTGATAATTTGTTTTGTTTTGTTTTGTTTAATATTTTTATTAACAATATACTATGCGTACATTACATCACACTTATACAGTTGTTATAAATTGTTATAAACGTTAAAAAATACAAACGCATATAAAACGTTATTCTTCTCATCCATACAGGTACACATTAAGCAAAATGAATAATAAAAGTTGCAAAGGAAAACGAAGAAGAGAAAGAAAGAAAGAAAGAAAAAACTAAGAATAAAGACAAAAGAAAAAAGAAGAGTCAAAAGTTACCAGATTGGTCGAAAAAAGTGAAAAAGGTGTCTCCACCGCCTTCCACACAGTATTAAATAAAGATATTTTATCTATGATCTGCCTCCTCGAGTGTTTTCCCAATCCTCCATTTTAACACTACCACATTTCCTTTATTTGACAATATACTATTATACTCCCCTGTCAGTTTAGTGATAATTTGTTTTGTTAAATTTCTTTAATAAAAATAATTATAGAAAAACAACCACAAGCCCGCTCACCCCTTTGTGTGTGCTGGCATTGCGGGACAGAGGAGTGAAAGGTCCTTAGTGGTCTATTGCAAATCAGCCATGGATCTAACCTCCTCCTCCTCCTCCTCCTCCTCCTCCTCCTCCTCCTCCTCCTCCTCCTTCTTTTGCAATCACTCGTAGCTGTGTAAGATTGTCTTTCATAAGCCCGGTATTAACAGTGGGTCCATAAGTGACTGTGGAGGCCAATTCTGGATCCACATGTCCTTCCACAGTGGGGACATAGGTTTCCGGGCGAGAGTTGATCATGGTGGGGGTTTGCCAAGCATGCCTTCCTCTTAGCACGTTTCTCCCTTTTGTCCTGAGTTCGAGCGTCTTCAAAGCCCATGACACCTTTGCTAAAGGCTGTTCTCCAATTGGAGCGCTCGCAGCCCAGTGTCTCCCAATTTTTGGTGCTTACACTACATTTTTTAGATTTGCCTTTAGACAGTCTTTAAACCTCTTTTGTTGTCCACCAGCATTACGCTTTCCATTTTTAAGTTGGGAATAGAGTAGTTGCTTTGGAAGACGACAATTAAGCATCCGAACAACATGACCACATGACTTCTTCTTTTTTAGATTTGCCTTGAGAGAGTTTTTAAACCTCTTTTGTTGACCACTAACCAAGCAACTGAACAACATGACCAGTCCAATGATGTTGATTTGGAAGAATCATTGCTTTGACACTGGTGACCTTTGCCTCTTCCAGTACACTGGCATTAGTTCTAACAGTAGGTGCTCAGTGACTCATCTGGGTGCTTCTTCCTGTCTTTGCGTCCTCCAAGTCTCACAATGAGCCAAAACCTCAATCTTTCCATCTCTACATGTCATTCTTGGGAAGACAGTGTGCTGATGGCTGAACCAGCAGCCCCACTTTCCTTCAGGGCATGGGGACGACTTGCTGGACTTTGCAAGGAAGTGGGAGGAAACAGCTCCCCCAGGGATCCTACAAATATGGATCGCTCGGCTCTCCCCTGACAACCTCACTGCACCGTCTATCCTAACAGAGCCATGAAGATCCTCCAGCTATGTTTGGCTATTCTATCTCTGCTGCTCCTGGCTACGTCTGGTAAGTGATAAAGAAGAAGGTAGTTGTATTCAGGTCCTGCATAGTGGGGCTGGGAAACAGCACTATTCAAAGGTGTTGAGAACAGCTCAGTACTTTTAACCCATCTGCCTTCTACCAAGTGACACCACTGATCCACCTAGCTTAATACGGTCTACACTAACTGACAGTTAGTGTGTGTGTGGGTGGGTGGGTGGGTGGGTGGGTTTTTGGGTGTGTAAAACTGGGGAGGAAGAATGGAATGGAGAGGAGAGGACTACTCAGAACTATATACACTTCCTTATTTTATTGTATTATCAAATTTGTTAGTTCAAGGTCAAAGGCCTGGTTATAAAGGAAAGTGTTGACTTGGTGCACAAATAAATGTAATGTTGGGTCCTGTTGAACCTCCTTGGGGAGAGCATTCCACAAACAGGGACCACCACAGAAAAAAACCATTCTCGTGTTGCCACCGTCTAGACCTCATGTGGTTGGGGCAAATGAAGAAGGGCCTCAGATGGTGATCAAAGGATCTGGGCCATTTCATCTGGAGAGAGGCAGACCTTGAGAGAGGCAGACCTTGAGGTACTGCGGCCATTTAGGCCTTCATAAGTCAAAACCAGAATATTGAATTGGGGATGGAAATTTATTGGTAGCCAGTGCAGTTGGGCCAGGAATGGTGTAATATGCTTAGGCCGTCTTGGCCAGGTGAGCAACCAGGCCACCCAATTCTACATCAGCTAAAGTTTCCAAACTGTCTTCTCAGGCAGCCTATGTATAATGTGTTGCAGTAGTCTTGAAGGTCCCATTTCTATGGATTCCAAAGCAGGAATGGAGAACATGTGTCAGGGACTGGCTGAACGAGGAGGAGTGGTGTTGGGGTGCCAGCTAGGAACCCCGAAATGGAAATCCCAGAGGAGGAAGGCTCAGAGCCCGGGGATTGGTGGTGGGACACTGAGGAGAGGTCAGAGGGAGATGATTGGGAGGAGGTGCAGTGTGCCAAAGGGGCAACAGGGTTTAGTGAGCAGGACGAACCTGTGACAGGGAGCAGTTCAGACTCCAAGGCTGAAGCCGAGGAGTGATGGTGGTCAAGAGGTTGCTGAAGAATGCCAGGAGTCTTCTATGAAGCTGCAACAAGCTCCCCTCCTCACTGGTCTCCAGGAATCTGCAGGACAATGAGTGTGGCAAATGGTTGAAGGAACTGGAGGTGGGAGTTGGAATGCCACCGTACCCTGAGGTGCCAATGAACTTGTACCCCTTTTTTCTTCCTCTTCTCAATTTTCTTTGCCCCCTGAAAACCCATAAGATTACACCTCTGCAGTGCACAGTAATATTTTCTCTCTCTCTCTTTGTGCAGGATTGGCCCAGGAGAAGCCACAGAGTAAGGAAGAATGCAAGGCTCAAGGTGGTACTTGCCTACCTAAGACGTGCATCAAATTTCCTGAGCTTGGAAGCTGCGGGGGGAATATTAAGTGTTGCAAAGAAAAGTAATCTTGGTTCGCAAAACAAAAGATCAAACAGGCTGCCAGAGGTAAGCGTAATCTCACAAATAGCATCCATGACCCAAACCCTCCAGGCTGAGCATGTCAAGGAGTCTCTGATTTCAGGGTCTTCAGACTTCTCTCCACAATCGCTTTATTAATGACTTATTTCTGCGAACCACAATGGGACTTACAGCCAAGGAAACACACTTGGGTTTTGCCCCATATCCTTTTGCAAATACTACAGCCTCTTCTTATGTTCCAGGGTTGTAGCCCTTGCTCAGATATACTTAACATGTAGGGCTAATGGACTTGCCATATGCATTACATTCCACAACTCATTAACATATCATTTAAATCATGGTGCCATTCTTTGCTTTCCCATAGAGTAGAAGAGGAATGGTCTGACTCAAATTTAGTACCCGGAATTTCCCATATTCCTCACATAAATAACTCTTTTGATTCTTCATTATGAAAACTCTTGTTAATATCTCTAAAGAGTTTCTTCAGACTCAGAGTTGATTCTGTAACTGGAATCTGTCCTCATTTGTTCATCAGAATCTGACAGTGGAGTCTTAGGCATATCTCCCTTTTCTTTTCTTTTACCTGTTTATATTGTCTATATCTTCCATTTTCCTTCATTTGTCATTTGTTGTTGTTGTTCAGTTCTCAGACGGGCTGGGAACCTGCTCTAGAGCAATAGAAATATATACAGAAAACCATGACAAGATCTTTATTCTGGTCCACAGGAGTTTACATTTCCCTTCAATACTTATTGTTGATTGCCTTAGCTCATTCATTCCCTGCAATGCTCCACTTTCCTATGTTCATCATTTTGACATCTGATTCCAGGTGAAATGGAAATAACTGCTGTATATTTTGTTTTTCCCCCAGACAGGTTAGACTGATGGAGGTCTGCTTACCCAGGATCTTTTAAGAGCCACTGGATTGCCGCTTCATCCCCAGCTAGAGACGCCTTCCGCTTCTTCACCAAAGCATATGGATCGAAAAAATATTTCTTTGCAAAATGTTCCATGATTGTACCAGCTTGCCCCTTGCAATAAAAGCAAATTTTAAAAGCCCTGTTACCTCTGTTTCCAGTTTTTTTCTTTTTCTTTTCTTTTTCGAGTTTTTATTAGGACTTTAATGTAATATCTTTATTTATACTTTTCCATTATAATTTTTCACATTTCATTTTTTTTTTAAATAATTTTTTTATTAGGGATTTTCTACACGAACACAGAAAAACAAATACACAACATACACACATACCCCCCTCCCTCCCCCCCTACAAAAAGAAAAACAATTAATATAATTACTTCCTAATAATCATATGACTCTAACATTATCTAGTGGACTTCCCCCTCTTCTCTCCTTTAACGTTACATTGTAAAATCATTTTAGCAATTTCTATTCATCTTCAAATCTATTTCTTATTCCTCAAACCCATTATATTACTTCTTACTACTCCAATCTATTATCTGAAACATATCTTAAACATATTTCTTTAAAACATTTTCCTAAAATCTTAAACATATCTAATCTTCCCCTAGCATCTTACTCTTTTAGTTAATCTCTATCATTATTCTACTTATTTATATACATTTTTTATCTTATCAATCTTTATCCCATCTGCAAACTGTTATTTCTACTCAGCATCAATCTAACAATTGCAAATTCTAAATTTTAAGATATTTCTTCATATATTCCTTAAATTTCTTCCACTCTTGTTCCACCGCTTCTTCCCTCTGGTCTCGGATTCTTGCGGTCAGTTCTGCGAGTTCCATATAGTCCATCATTTTCAACTGCCATTCTTCCACTGTTGGTAGCTCTTTTGTCTTCCAATATCTTGCAATCAAAATCCTTGCCGCTGCTGTGGCATACATAAATAAAGTGTGGACCTCTTTGGGTAACTCGTGGTGTATCATTCCCAGGAGGAAGGCCTCTGGTTTTTTAACAAATGTGTTTTTAAACACTCTCTTCAATTCATTATATATCAAATCCCAGAAGGCCTTCACCCTTTCACATTTCAATCAATATAACCATACATCATTGTCTTTCCTTCTCCTCTTCCATTAATTCATTTATTTATGCAGTAGAACTGTATATTCTAATTACTCTTTTTGTTTTCTTTTTCTCCTTGCTCCCTTAAACTTCAGTATTTGAAACTGCTGGGTTTGTTCCAGCCCTGCTAAACTTTTAACTGATTTAAGATAATTGTTCAGTTACTCTGCAAACATTTTTCATCTTTCCTTAAAGATTCCATCTTCCTGAGCCCTTATTCTGTTAGTTAGGTTTGCTAATTCCATATATTCCATCATTTTCACCTGCCACTCCTCCTCTGTTGGTCTTATTTTTTTCTCTCTATTTCTGAGCATAAACCATTTGTGCTGCCGTGGTTGTGTAGGGAAATAAATATGTGGGGACATCCATACCTAATATTCCTAATAAGAAGATTTCTGGTCATTCTTTTTTTTAAAAAAAGCCTTTATTTAACATTCAAACAATAACAATAACTAACACAACAGTTCACTATTCACTACATTCCATCATCCTTTATAATACATAGCATTTCAAAACCTCTTAGCGACTGGATCAACATTCTATATATTTCTGGTCTTTTTAAGCATTTTCTTCATTTCATTATATATCAACTCCCAGAAATCCTTTGCTAATTTAGAAGTCCACCCAAAACAATACCCTCTTGATATTTTTGTCTTTGACAGCCTAGTACACTCTCCAGGTTTTTGTTGTTGCTGCTGCACTACAGCTCCCATTAACTCTGACTCCAGGTCATGCTGACTTGGGCTAAAGGGAACTGCAGTCCAACACAGCTGAAGGCCACCAGGTTGGACCAGCTGAAATTTCCAAGGGATCTCCAACAACACACCCCACATAGGAACATTGCAATGTTTATTCCTGGACATCACAAGGGCGTGGTGATCTATGGCCAGGGGGCTTTAGACCGGGAAGGCCTGAGTTCTAACCCACACTTGGCCATGAAACCTACTGGATGGCTTTGGACCATGCACACTCTCTACCAGAGCTACTGTGTCATGGTGATGAGAAGTGAGGGCTGCAGAGATCCAGTCTGCCATCTCTGCCCAGCCATGAAGCACATTGGGGTGACCTTGGGACAGTCGCCATCTCTCAACCCAGTCAGCACACTATGTTGTTGTGTGGATAACAACTGGGGATCAGCCACTTACAGTGCCTTGAGCCCAGTGGGGGAAAGGTGCAATAAATTTGTTGGAAGCTGCCCGAAGAGGCTGGGGCAACCCAGTCGGATGGGTGGGATGCAAGGAATAAAATAATAATAATAATAATAATAATAATAATAATAATAATAATAATAATAACCCTTGAAGTTGTTGTGAAGATATGATGGGGTCAGGAGGAAAGGGCATACTTCACAGGTGGTACAGGATATTGCTATATCTCTTACTAAAGAATAAAATTGTAAGTCAGCGTCACTCTGTTTCCATTGGCTGCTTTCCCAAGGTTCTAAAGCAGGGGTAGGCAACCTACGGCCCGTGGGCTGAATCGTCTTCTCAATCCGGCCCACGGACAGTCCGGGAATCAGCGTGTTTTACATGAGTAGAATGTGTGCTTTTATTTAAAATGCATCTCTGGGTTATTTGTGGGGCCTGCCTTGTGTTTTTACATGAGCAGAATGTGTGCTTTTATTTAAAATGCATCTCTGGGTTATTTGTGGGGCATAGGAATTCGTTCATCCCCCCCCCCAAAAAAAAAATAGTCCGACCCACCACATGGTCTGAGGGACGGCGGACTGGCTGATGGCTGAAAAAGGTTGCTAACCCTTGTTGTAAAAGCAGGGGTGGGATGAGGATGCTCTGAGAAAACCGTGTGACAATGCGGGATTGGGAGAAAAGCAAGTGAGGGTAGGTTGATATGCTTCCGCGCCTTGGTTTACGAATGTTTTAAAGTCGAATGGACTTCCGGAATGGATTCTGTTTGACAACAAGGTACGACTGTACTGAGTTAGATAGACCCATCTGACATTGGCAGTGTCCTTTGTTCCTATGTTCCCTAGTAAGTAATTTTCATCGAGGGGCGGGGAAGCCTCCTCGCCACCCGGGGCAGCGAACGGAGGCTTCCCCTGGGGGCGGGGCGTCGTGACGTTTCGTCGTGACATCACGACGCAACGTCACAACGGAGTGCGCATGAGTGAAATGCCGCGCATGCGCACTCCGTCGCCAGGGTGCTGCTGCTCCTGCGGTGCCCTTGGGAAGCGCCGCACCAAAAGCAATCGGCGGCTCGGGGGGGTGCCGCCGCTGCTGCTTTTGGCGCGGCACTTCCTAAGGACGCCGCGGGAGCAGCAGTGCCAGTTTGGATGGAGTGCGCACGCGCGACTTCGCGCATGCGCACTCCATCCAAACCTGCACTGCTGCTTCTGCGGCGCCCTTAGGAGGCACCGCGCCAAAAGCCAGCAGTGGCGGCACCCCCCCCCCGAGCCACCGATCGCGTGTGGCGGCTGGGGGGGGGTGCCCCGCCACTGCTGCTTTTGGCGCAGTGGCTTGCAAGGTTGCCGCAGGAGCAGCAGCGCTGCCGGAGGGCGGGCCCCGCGCAGGGTGGGACCAGCCCAACTGTCACCCCCTCCCCCGCCTGGAACCCAGGGCGTACCGCCCTCTCCGCCCCCTTGCGACGCCAGTGTTTTAATCGTAAAATGGTACCATTGTTTAAACATCTTATGGTAGGTAACAATAATATCTTTGACAAGATGCAGAAATTCTGGTTTGTTAGATAAACTGTTGCCCTCTAGTAAAATGTTTTTTTTAAAAAATACCATAAGATTAAATCAAATGGTTGGCTGCATAGTCAATCCATGTATTAGGAAAAATACGTTGAAATTGTTCACATAAAGCTTTGTCAACCTAATTTCTTGCCTCTAGGTTATTTTAAGACAAAGTTTTATGCCCCCCCCCAGTTGATTGTTTTATTCTATTTTTTTCTTTGTTTTTCACATATTTTTAATTCAGCTTTGAGGCGTTTTCTGTTTTTAAAAAACCCTTTCTTTCTCTCCTGGAATCCCATGATTTTGTTTTCGTTTCATTTCACACACACACCCCAAAAATCTTTTTATACTACTACTTAATTGGTTTTAGGATGTATTGCTGTTTTTATTTGATTTGAATATTGTGTGCTGCTTACAGATTTTTAAAAATGGTTTATAAATGCTTTCAAATCAATTCAGGTTTGCTTTTATCTAAGTCACTCTAATGTTGTAAATTGTTTTCTGTGTTGCTTGGTTGTGGATTTTTTTTCCAAAAGCAAACCACTGTCTAGATAGATTTTTAATAATATAAACAGCCTTGTCCAAGGTACCTGTAGGAGGGTCTCCACCTCCATCATTCAGCCCAGACACAGTGGTCCAGCTCTGAGGGTCTTCTGGCGGTTCCCTCCCTGCGAGAAGCGAGGTTGCAGGGAACCAGGCAGATGGCCTTCTTGGTGGTGGCGCCCACCCTGTGGAACACCCTCCCATCAGATGTCAAAGAAATAAAGAACTATCTGACTTTTAGAAGACATCTGAAAGCAGCTGCGTTTGGGGAAGCTTTTAATGTGTGGTCTTTTATCATATTTTTTTATATTCTGTTGGGAGCCGCCCATAGTGGCTGGGGGAAACCTAGACAGATGGGCGGGGTATAAATAATAAATTATTATACTATTATTATTATTATATAAATAAATAAATTCCTGGATGATGTGGCCCACCCAGGCCACTAGCTTGGGGAAGGCTGGATTATGCCGTATTAAGAACTCAAGCCTTTAAAAGACTCATTGTTGTGCAAGTTAAACATCTCTGAGTAACACAGAGAATAAAACCAGACCCCAGAGTTCCCCTGCCTTCTCTCTGTCCCTGTCTCTCTTTCTCTCTTTTTATTTTACTGTTTACTGAAATGCACCCACCAAAGGAGAACCTTTCCTTTCCTTCTGCTTCTGCCTTTCTGGCAAAGGAAAGCGAGTCTCTGACTCCACCTCTTGGAAGGAAGGCAAAACTACCAATATCAGCAAGCTGGCTATCATCTACCTGGGGCCAAGGAAGTCTTTGTCAGCCCTTACTGGAGAAGCCAGAAACTGTGGCTTGGAAGTGTAAAGAAACAGAAAGCAAGAACACTTTCCAGGCAGTGGGAGAGACTCCACTGTTTGCTTCCTACTTTCTCCATACCCCAGCGGATATAAGAGAAGAAGAGTGGGTTATAGATTTCATGACTAACATGCAAAACAAAATGTTGCTATGCGGAGGTGCCTTTGTTTTCAGCTCCAGCAAGCCAGCCATGCCCGTCTCTAGGACTCTCCCTTTCATCCCTTCCTTCTAGGGATGGGAGAATCTCTCCCCTGTGGCTTCTCTTGGCTTCTCATTTTTCTAATCTTAAATCCAGTTCTCCACATTTTCACAAAAAAATTGCATATATATATATATATATATATATATATATATATATATATATATGATTTATATGCATATATATATATATATATATATATATATATATATATATATATACTAGTTGACATTTAGCTCGTTAAATTAACGGGCGCTAGAACATATGTGGTCAAACATTTGTAAAAACAGACTTGTTGTATGGTGGGGAAAAAGCCGCCGCCACGCTTGCAGCCCTCGCCGCCATGGCGAGGAAAAAAAAGCGCCACGGCACGAAAAAAGGAAGGGGAGCGAAGGAGAAGCGGCTGCCTCCAGCCGCTCCGGGCTCCGCTCGCAACCAAAATGGAGGCCCGAAGTCTCTGCGCTCCAATCCCTGTGTCCGTGGGGCACATGCGCAGTAGGACACAGGGACGGACACAGGGACTGGATGCAGAGGCACTTGCACTTTATTACTGTAGATATATATATATATATATATATATATATATATATATATATATATATAACATTTCAGTGTCAATTTCCTGTCTGTATGAAACTTTGCCCAAAATACATATTTCTGCAAATAAATATTCCCCAGTATAGAAATATTCCCCGATATAATGCATTTTTGTTTTCATTAATATATGCACACTTAGGCACATTTTCCTCAGTTGTATGCATTTCCCCCCAAGTTGTTTGGTTGGAGAACTGCACTGAAAAATTCAGAGAACAGAGGATTCACATTCTGTTTCAGTTCACCTATTGCTTCAGAAAGTGCAAATAAGGTTGGATTGCCTTTCAAAGTGAACTGAATACAATTGCTTCTCCTTAAATCCCATTCCCTCCTCCTTTCTTCTCCTCCTTGTCATCCAGTCCTTCTCTTGCATCTGTTTGGGGAGATTCCTCCCTATAGGAGTAATGTGCCGTTTTGGCTTCAAAAGCAACAGGACTCATACCTGAAAACAGGAAGCAGAGGCTTTTTGCTTTTATTTTATTTTGCTTTTATTGCAAGGAACAAGCTCATACAATTGATGGAATTTTACTGAAGTCTTCATTTATTTATTTTTATCTGGATGCTTTGGGGAATAAGCAGAAGGCGTCTCCAGCTAGGGATTGAGCAGGATCCAGTGGCTCTCAAGGTGAGGGAACATCTCCCATTTTTCAAAGGATCCTGGGTAAGCAGGCAGCAATTAGTCCTTCCTTAAAAATCTGGAAAAGCAAAACACCAGAGTTACTCCCATTTCACCTAGAATCAGATGTCGAAATCAAAAAGAGAGAAAAGGAAGGTGAAGCACTCAGAAGAATATGAACTGATGGTACGGGGAATCAATGAGCCAAAACAATTAAAGAAAAGTACTGAAAGGAAGGGCAATGAAATTTGAGACAAGAAGATATTGTATTGGTTTTAGGTATCTATTTATATAGTTATATTCTGGACACAGAAACCCCCCTTTTTTACATGCCTGTGTATATTATACATAATCTAACCTAACCTAAACTCAACATTAGACCTAAGCATTACAAAAACATTTCAAAAACCACAGCAACGCGTGGCCGGGTCCGCTAGTCTATTTATATAGTGCAGCGCAGGTCCCACCTCAACTTGGCACAATAGAAGAAGAAGAAGAAGACAAAGAAGAAGAAGAAGAAGAAGAGTTTGGATTTGATATCTGACTTTATCACTACCCGAAGGAGTCTCAAAGCAGCTAACATTCTCCTTTCCCCCACAACAAACACTCTGTGAGGTGAGTGGGGCTGAGAGACTTCAGAGAAGTGGGACTAGCCCAAGGTCACCCAGCAGCTGCATGTGGAGGAGCGGAGACGCGAACCTGGTTCACCAGATTACAAGTCCACCGCTCTTAACCACTACACCACACTAGCAAAACAGAACTGAATGGGAAGTGGAAAATTGTAGATATGGGCATTGGTAAAATAGAATTAGGATCATAGGCCTAAAAGAAAAAGTAGAAGGGGAAGTTTTAGGATGTTATTTCCAAGATTTCTTAGTGGTATAAACTCAATATACTATGCCAGCACCCTGCACCAGTTGCACATAAGAAATTGGCAGGTGGGGTTGGCAGACTGAGAAAAGTGGGGCAAGCATCCATTTTCCCCAATAGATGGGCCTCCACAATTTTTTAGCTGTTTTTTTAATCTGGGGAATTGTTCCTAGATGTTTGTATTATTTTTATATATGGCATTATCTTGGCTTTGCAAATGGACCAAAGAAATTGAGCTATATAGGATTGCGGCCAGAGGCAGCACTTGCACTAAAAAGCATTTTAATATTTTGTCCCTTTATGGATCGAATTTTATTGACATTTTTAAGTTGCCCTGGGGAAAGTCTTTTTGATGGGCCAACTAGAAATCTTAGAATGCATACAAACACACATACTTTACACAATATCGTAAACATCTAAAGAAATGTCTGGTTAAGTCTAGCAGGCATCAAAAAAAAACTTTGATGACACTTTTATTAATGGTCACACATTTGATCTCTTGTCTGGTGAGCTGAAGTTACCTTACGCAACATCTCCTGATCCATCCACATTTCCCCCACTGAACGTAGGGAAATTTACATTTTGTAAATTGGCAAACACCATTGGCGTCTCTGCATTCTCGACGATTCCCCGGTGTTCGCTGGGCAGATCCTACACAGAGGGAGAAAAATAGGTCACTGTCCACTGGGGAGAGGAGAGTAAATTCAGAAGAGGAAGAAAGGGAGGCACAAGTTCAGGAATGGGGAATTCCGTGACTCTCTGGATGTTGGGGCATCCCACTCCCAGCACCTCTCTGCCATTAGCTAAAGTTGTTCCCCATTCATGCTTTAGAATCACTTCATCACAAATGGGAACTTCAACAAAGTGCTTATACAGTGATCTCTCGACTTACGAATGACCCGACTTACGAGTCTTTCGAGTTGCGAGGGATCAAAGCGGCCGCTGCTTCCGAATTTTTTTGACTTCCGAAAGGAAGTCGCGGCCGTTTTAGATGCAGTTTCCTCGACTTGCGAAGGTTTTTTTGACCTACGTATGCGTTCTCCCAATGCATTCCTATGGGGACTCGAGTTACGATGATTTCGACCTACGGAGATTCCGTCGGAACGGATTATCTTCGTAAGTCGAGGGTCCACTGTAGTTCAGAGTGCTCCTTTTCATGGTCTCAGTTGGCCATGCCCTCATCCATGCTACACCATTCCATGCTCCCTCCTCTTCAGCCCCCCCCCCCACAAATAGACAGTGGGCCTCATTAGTCTGGGTGGGAGAAGGCTTCCTGAGTCCCTCACCCTGAGTTCCCCCCAAGCATCCCTTTTGTGCAAGGATGGTGTCGTTTTGCCTACATGGAAACCAGGATTCCGAGTGAGTTTCCTATCGGTTTATAGGAGAAGATGGATGGCATCAAGTAGGTCATCTACTCCACCCTGTGAACAATGCAGAGAATCCAGAATGTGAGCGTCCCCCAACAGATGGCTCTTCAGGGAGCGAGAGCCCACCACAGCTGCTCTTACCACCAAGAAGGTTTTTTTCTAATGTTCAGCTGAAATCTTTGTATAACTTAATCCAAATAGTCCTGCCTCTGGGGCAGCAGAGAGCAGGTATTTTCCCTCTTCCATGGAACAGCCAAGCATCAACCCATCATCTCCAAGGAGGGTTTGGAGAGACTCTTGCCTAGCACCCCAGAGAGCCACTGCCAGTCTATGTAGACTGTATTGAGCCATGTAGACCACTAGGCTGACCACTGGACCTAGCCTGAAATTTAGCTAGAAGGCAGCAGCCACCGGTGCTCGTTCAAGCAAGTATCTGCTGGCTGTCAGTGTCCACTAACGAAACATCTCTAGCTATTTTTATTTATTTATTTAAAAGCATTTGTAAGCTGCTTAATAGTTTAGAAATCTCGAAACGGAACACAAGCTGCTACAGTTCTGCGAAAGTGTGCAATGGGAGTCGCAGCGCAGGGTGCAGTTTGCAGAACTCAGCTTCTCGGGAAACCCGTTTCTGATGTAAAGAGCAAGCCAGTTTCCTTCTATGGTATAAAAGTTAGAGAGAAACGCTTGGTCCCTTTGCAGGGCCACAGAACGACATCTGATTCCCCTTCCCCTGCCACCCCACCGTTGGCTGACCAGTGTCCCTCTCCCTTACCTGGGGAAGACAGGAGCAGCAAGGAGAGAACGGCCAGGCACAGATGAAGGATCTTCATGACTCAGCTGGGATGGACCAATGTGGGAAAGCTGGATGCAGTGTTACAAGCAAGGCCAAGTCTCAAAGGTTTCCAGGGGAAGATGGAGCCTTCGATATTTGTAGGATCCTTGGGACGTTGTGACACCGGGAGCCGTTGAAGGGAATATTGCCGAAATCAAACACCGTTGGAAAGGTATTGCTACAGTCTGTCAGTCACAAAGACAGCATCCCAGTTACAAACCACAAACGTTCAGGACAGTTTAAAGTTGCCTCTTTCCTCTCTCAGCATTTCCTCATTCTTACAAAACAAAAACTGCCTACCTATCTTAGGACAATGTGGGGGTTTTTAAATTTTTAAATGGAAGTATTTAAAACAAGGAATAGAGCAGGAATATACAGTGTAGGAACAACAAAAAAGTTGGGAGATTTAAAACACAAACTTGAAAAACGAATAGACCCATAGTGTACATTAGGCACTTTGAAGATGAAGCAAAGGGGGTCACAAACTGCAAATTAATCCAGAGATTGGCATACCATCAAGCCAAAGAGAAAAACAGGTAATTGGCTGCTGCAGAATGCTTTAGTGTTTTTCAAGTCATCCAAAACCTAGAGTAGCCAATGTGGCTACAGTTCCCATCATTCTGTAGTCTTCCTTTCTGAAAGCTAGCATTCTACATGCAAGGAGGTTTTGTGTTGACAGTGGATCAGTCTGATGTGGGAGGTCTTCTCTACTGGAGGTATAAGTAAAAGGTAAAAGGCAAAGGACCCCGGGACAGTTAAGTCCAGTCAAAGGCAACTATGGGGTTGCAGCGCTCATCTCACTTTCAGGCCAAGGGAGCCGGTGTTTGTCCACAGACAGCTTTCCGGGTAATGTGGCCAGCAGGACTAAACTGCTTTTGGTGCAATGGTACACTGTGACCAAAACCAGAGAGCAATTTTATTCTATACCAAGAGATGCAGATATAATGCACCCAGTGGCATCGTGAGGGGGCGGGGGGCGGTGTGCCCCTGGTTCCAGGGGAGGGGGGTGGCACTTAGGCCCGCCCGGCCCCGCCGGCGGGCCCCAAGCAAGCCGCGGAGCGAGGCAGCCTCGCCCCGCAGCCTGCTCGCAAACCTGCTCTGCGGCCTGCGAGTGAGGCCACTCTGCCCAGAGTGAGGCCACTCTGCCCCGTGAGCCAGCGCTCGCTTGGCGGGTCGCTGCGGGTGCAGCAGTGCCGGGCGGGATGCATTGCACATGCGCAGTGCATCCCGGCCGTCGCTGCGGTGACCGAGAGATCCGCCGAGCAAGCGCCGGCTCCTGGGGCTGCCCCGTCCGTGCTGCAGCAATGCGGACGGGGCAGCCCCAGGAGCCGGCGCTCGCTTGGCGGGTTGCTCGATCGCCACAGCGCCAGCCGGGATGCACTGCCATGCCCGGAAATTCCGGGATATCCAGGCATGCGCAGTCCATCCTGATGCATGCGTCAGGTTGCCCCGCCCCGAGGGGGTGCCTCCTCGCGGCAACGCCGCCCCGGGTGCCCAAGAGACTTCCTACGCCTCTGACTGCACCTCCTATGAAGTATGCCCTCTCCTGCTGACCCCATTTTAACTTCACAACAACTTCATGAGATAAACCTAACAGCTACTACTACTACTACTACTACTAAAAGGTAAAGGGACTCCTGACCATTAGGTCCAGTCGTGACTGACTCTGGGGTAGCAACGCTCATCTCACTTTATTGGCCCAGAGCCAGCATACAGCTTCCAGGTCATGTGGCCAGCATGACAAAGCCGCTTCTGGCGAACCAGAGCAGCGCACAGAAACGCCATTTATCTTCCCGTTGGAGCGGTTCCTATTTATCTACTTGCACTTTGATGTGCTTTCGAACTGCTAGGTGGGCAGGAGCTGGGACCGAGCAATGGGAGCTCACCCCGTCGCAGGGATTCGAACCGCCAACCTTCTGATCAGCAAGCTCTAGGCAGCACAAATGGTTTATGCTCAGCAATAGAGAGAGAAAATAATACCAACGGAGGAGGAGTGGCAGGTGAAAATGATGGAATATATGGAATTAGCAAACCTAACTAACAGAATAATGGCTCAGGAAGATGGAATCTTTAAGGAAGGATGAAAATTGTTTGCAGAATAACTGAACAATTATCTTAAATCAGTTAAAAGGTTAGCAGGATTGGAACAAATCCAGCAGTTTCAAGTACTGAAGTTTAAGGGAGCAAGGAGAAAAATAATACATAAAGAGTTAGTAGAATATACAGTTATACTGCATAAATAAATGAAATTGTGGAAGAGGAGAAGGGAAATCAATGATTATCAATTCATGGTTATCTTGATTGAAATGCAAAAATTTATAATGGAAAGCTTTAAATAAAAATATGTCATTAAAGTCCTAATTAAAAACTGAAAAAAATTAAAAGAAAAAACTGGAAAGAGAGGTAACGGGGATTTTAAATTTGCTTTTATTGCAAGGGGCAAGCTGGTACAATCATGGAACATTTTGCGATGGCCTATTCTTTCGATCCAGATGCTTTGGTGAAGAAGCGGAAGGCGTCTCTAGCTGGGGATGAAGCGGCAATCCAGTGGCTCTTAAAAGATCCTGGGTAAGCAGATCTCCTCCATCAGTCTAACCTGTTTGGAAACAAAGCAAAATATACAGCAGTTATTTCCATCTCACCTGGAATCAGATGTCAAAATGATGAACATAGGAAGGTAGGTTGCAAGGAATGAATGAGCTAAGGCAATCAACAATAAGTATTGAAGGGAAATGTAAACTCCTGTGGACCAGAATAAAGATCTGGAGGTTCCTTCCCTGCAAAAAGTGAGGCTACAGGGAACCAGGCAGAGGGCCTTCTTGGTAGTGGTGCCTGCCCTGTGGAACACCCTCCCATCAGATGTCAAGGAAAGAAACAACTTCTGACTTTTAGAAGACATCTGAAGGCAACCCTATTTAGGGAAGTTTTTAATGTTTGATGTTTCATCGGGTTTTTAATAATCGATTGGGAGCCACCCAAAGTGGTGGGGAAAACCCAGCCAAAAGTGTGGGGTATAAATAACAAATTGTTGTTGTTGTTTGTTTGTTTGTTTTCTTGTCATGGTTTTCTGTATATATTTCTATTGTTCTAGAACAGATCCCCAGCCCGTCTGAGAACTAAACAACAACAACAAATGACAAATGAAGGAAAATGGAAGATATACACAATATAAACAGGTAAAAGAAAAAAAAAGGGAGACATGCCTAGGACTCCACTGTCAGAATCTGATGAACAAATGAGGACAGATTCCAGTTACAGAATCAACTCTGAGTCTGAACAAACCCTTTAGAGATATTAACATGAGTGGAACGCCCTACCATCAGATGTCAAGGAGATAAACAACTATCTGACGTTTACAAGACATTTGAAGGCAGCCCTGTTTGGGAAGTTTTTAATGACTGATGTTTTAATGTATTTTAAATCTTTTGTTGAAAGCCGCTTTCAACAGAACATTAAAATACAATAATCTATTAAACATTATATATTATATATTATTATTATTATTATTATTATTATTATTATTATTATTTAAGAGGAGCATTACAGAAATCCTCCTTACAGTACAGATCTAAAGGGAAAGGGAGACATGCCTAGGACCAGTGCTTTTTTTGTGGGGGGACGCCTAAACAACTTTCTTGACATGCTTTCTGTGAAGAAGCAACGCCTCTTTCAGCTGCAGGAAGAGGCTTCTTAGGGTCTGGCGAGATCCTCTATGTCATTTCCATTGCGTCCTCCAGCAGCAACAGCAAAGGCGGGGGGGGGGGGAGGCGCAGCCCGGGATTCCTTGCCGCTACGGGAACCAATCACAAAGCAGAGCCTTCCCAGCCGTGCACCATTAGCTCCTCCCATCTTCCCTCAAGGTCACAGGGCTGATCTGGAAGCACTATGTAGCTGCAGCTATAGACACATTTTTAAAAGATAGGCTGAAAAATGCAACGCAAGTTTCCCGCGCAATTTTGAAAGCTGCCCTATGTTCGTCATATGTGAGCTGTCAGCTGTATAATATGAGGTAATGCATGTCCATTTACTGTATATATTTTTCCCAATTTCAACTATAAAATGGTGTTTTTCTGGAGTCAACATGAGAGTACCCCTAAACAGTTTTTTTAGGGGGGAAAACACACCACACAGCCTAGGACTCTACTGTCAGATTCTAATGAACAAATGATGGCAGATCCAAATCACAGAATCAACTCTGAGACTGTACAAACTCTTTAGAGATATTGACATCAGTTTTCAAATTGATCAAACGTTTTCAAATTGAGGAATATGGGGAAATCCTGGTACTAAATTTGAGTCAGACCATTCCTCTTTTACTCTATGGGGAAGCAAAGAATGGCACCATGATTTAGATGATATGTTAATGAGTTGAAGACCCTTAAGTCAGAGACTCCTTGACATGCTCAGCCTGGAGGGTTTGGGTCATGGATACTATTTGTGAGATTACGCATATCTCTGGCAGCTTGTTTGATCTCTTGTTTGGCAAAACGAGATTACTTTTTGCAACACTTAGTCTTCCCACAGCTTCCGATCTCAGTAAGATGGAGACACGACACAGGTATGCATTTACCACCTTCAGCCTTGCATGCTTCCTTACTCTGTGGTGTCTCAAAGGCAAATCCTGCACAAAGAGAGGGAGAAAATATCACTGTCCACTGCAGAGAGCAAAGCAATGTTATGAGTTTTCAGGGGACAAAGAAAATTCACAAGAGGAAGAAAAGGTGGGTACAAGTTCATTGGCACCTCAGGGTACGGTGGCACCTCCAGCCATTGGCCACACATGTTGTCAGGGCTGGAGTCAGATGCCGGTCATCAAACAGTGGTCAGTGAAGTTTACTTTTTATTCGAGGAATTGGAATACAAATCAGTCACATGTCCCAGGAGGTCTTATCCCTACTGAGCAGTTACCAGGACTGAAGGTCCCTTCCTTCCACCCCTTCTAAGGCTGCTCCTTTTCCAGACATCCCAAGCACTCTCTAAAGTCGTCTGCCCACCTCTGATCTCTATTCTGCTTTTCTCAGTGCCCTGCACATTCTTGGAGACCAGTGGGGAGGGGAGTTTGTCGCAGCCGGAAATAAAGACTCCCGGCATTCTTCAGTGGCCTCTTGACGCCCCCTCCTCTGCTTCAGCCTTGGAGTCTGAACTCCTCCCTGTCACAGGTTCCTCCTGCTCACTAAAGCCTGTTTCCCCTTTGGCACACTGCACCTCCTCCCAATCTTCTCCCTCTGACCTCTCCTCAGTGTCCCACCACCAATCTCTGGGCTCTGAGCCTTCTGGGGATTTCCATTTGGGGGTTCCTAGCTGGCATCTCAACACCACTCCTCCTCGTCCAGCCAGTCCCTGACACATCCCTGCTTTGGAAGCCAGTTATCCATCCCTGCTTTGGAATCCGTAGAAATGGGGCCGTCAAGATTACTGCAACACATTATACTTAGGCTGCCTCAGAAGACTGTAGCTGATGTAGAATTTGGTGGCCTGGTTGCTCACCTGGTCAAGACGGCCCAAGCATATTACACCATTCCTGGCCCAACTGCACTGGCTACCAATAAATTTCCATCCCCAATTCAATATTCTGGTTTTGACTTATGAAGGCCTAAATGGCCGCAATACCTCAAGGTCTGCCTCTCTCCAGATGAAATGGCCCAGACCCTTTGATCACCATCTGAGGCCCTTCTTCATTTGCCCCAACCATGTGAGGTCTGGAGGGTGGTAACACAAGAATGGTTCCTCCCCATTTCTAGAATGCTCTCCCCAAGGTGGCTCACCTGGAGCCATCATTACATATATTTGTGCACCAAGTCAAAACTTGCCTTTATAACCTGGCCTTTGACCTTGAGCTAACAAATTCAATAATAAAACTTAATAAGGAAGTGTTTATAGTTCTGAGTAGTGCTCTCCATTTCATTCTCCCTTCCCGGTTTCATACAGAAACACACACACACACACACACACACACACACACACACAGCCCTGTATATTTACAGGGGGGGGCGTTCCCTAAAGTTCCCTGAGGTTTTCCCTGCCCTAAAGGTTCTTGGAACTACTGCAAATCTTAAGGTGCTCCTCAAGCCTTGTTGATATGTCCCTCTGCTGCATGAGTGCTGTTGCTTTGAACAATGCAGGGAATCCAGCACTTGAGCTCTCCAGTAAGGATCTGCAAATGTTCAGCTGAAATCTACACTCCCATAACTTCAGCCACTTAGATCTAATTTCTCCCTCCGGGGCAGCAGAAGAGAAACATTTCCACCCTTTCATGGAGCAGAACAGCATCAACCCAGGCAGTGGCTCTTTCCTTGAGAGCCACTGTCGGTTAGTGTAGACCGAATTAAGCTAGGTGGACCAGTGGTCTGACTTGGTAGAAGGCCGAAGGGGTAAAAGTACTGAGCTGTTCTCAACACCTTTGAACAGTGCTGTTTCCCAGCCCCACTATGCAGGACCTGAATACAACTGCCTTCTTCTTTATCACTTACCAGACATAGCCAGGAGCAGCAGAGACAGAATAGCCAAACATAGCTGGAAGATCTTCATGGCTCTGTTAGGATAGACGGTGCAGGGAGGCTCGGTGCAGGGCCACAGGCCAGAAGGTTGTCAGGGGAGAGCCGAGCGATCCATATTTGTAGGATCCCTGGGGAGCTGTTTCCTCCCACTTCCTTGCAAAGTCCAGCAAGTCGTCCCCATGCCCTGAAGGAAAGTGGGGCTGCTGGTTCAGCCATCAGCACACTGTGTTCCCCAGAATGACATGTAGAGATGGAAAGATTGGAGGTTTTGGATCATTGTGAGACCTGGAGGACGCTAAGACCAGAAGAAGCACCCAGATGAGTCACTGAGCACCTACTGTTAGAACTAATGCCAGTGTACTGGAAGAGGCAAAGGTCACCATTGTCAAAGCAATAATTCTTTTTACATCTACTTCATTGCACTGGTCATGTTGTTCAGTTGCTTTGATTAGTAGTCAACAAAAGAGGTTTAAAAACTCTCTCAAGGCAAATCTAAAAAATGTAGTATAAACACCAAAAAATGGGAAACACTGGCCTGTGAGCACTCCAATTGGAGAACAGCCTTTACCAAAGGTACCGTGGTCTTTGAAGACGCTCGAAATCAGGATAACGAGGAGAAACGTGCTAAGAGGAAGGCATGCTTGGCAAATCCATATCGTGATCAACTCCCACCTGGAAACCTATGTCCTCACTGTGGAAGGACATGTTGATCCAGAATTGGCCTCCACAGTCCCTTATGGACTCACTGTTATGACCGTGTTTATGGAAGATTATCTTACTTGGCTACGAGTGATCGCAGAAGAAGAAGAAGGAGAAGAAGAAGAAGAAGAAGAAGAAGAAGAAGAAGAAGAAGAAGAAGAAGAAGAAGACAAAGGCTGTTAGATCCATGGCTAATTTGCAATAGACCAATAAGGACCTTTCACTCTCAATTGTTTAATGGGGCAGCAAAAAGCCTTTTCCCCCACTGCTCTCCCTTCTACCCTAAATTATATGCCTAAAATAAAGGAAAGCTTGTGGGAACCAGAAGTGGCTTTTTTTGTTGAAAGACCATGAACAACACTCAATTCTGATACCGAAACCCAATTCCTGGGAGTGGGTAATGTTCACATGAGCACCTTGAATCACCTTGGAGCACAGTGGCATTACGTCTTTGGTTGGCACCCAGGGCAGGACCAGGGGCTGCGCAGAGGGTGGACAAAACACGCTGTGCCAGCCCAACCCTTGCCACTTCTCCTGGGTGGGCTGGGGCACAGAGGTTTCACGGGGGCCACAATGCAATGCCTGCCCACACAGACGGCAGCCCAGTCGACCAATACAAACCTTGGCATACACAGCCTTCCAGCACTTGCTGGGCAGCCGTTCAATGAAGCACCCTAGGACAAGGCGACAAGGCCAGGTGGGGCTCCAGAGCCCAAAGACCCCCAACAGAGGTCAGGGCGGGGAAATTTGCATGGGGGTGCCTGGTTCTCGCCTCCTCAAAATGCACCCAGGGCTACATCCCCCCTGGCCTTCCCCACTCTACGCCCAGCTCCAACCACTACCCATTCATTAAAAACACAAGCCCTTATAGAAGAAGATGTGAAGCTATTGAAGAAAGCATATAGTATTCTGCTAGAATGGGAAGCGAAAGACGAGAAGGTCAAATCAGTTATGATTAAATGGGTGCAATATATAGGACACTAGCTGACCCGGCCACGCCTTGCTGTGGCTATGTGTGTGAATGCTGTAGTGTTGATGGCTGCATCTGTGGGTGGTGATAGGAGAGGAGAGGGCCGGCAGCGGCTGTGGGGATGGTGTCTGGCCTGCCTTTCATGGCAGCTGCAGTGGGAGATTGGGCAGTAGGCAGCCCAGGCTGGCTCTGATGGTGTCGCATGAGCGGCTGTCGAGAAGGGCCGGGGCCTGCCTTTCACAGTGGCAGGGTGGCTAAGGGGCCTGGGCGGTGGTTGGGCTGGGCCTGCATTTGATGGCGTTAACGGCGATGACCCGGGCTGTGGTGACAGTGCCGGCCTAACTTTCACGGCTTTGTGAAACTGAAGAAGTTCCCCTGTTCAACTTCCGTCTGCCCCTTCTCTGTCCCCACCCCCGTTTTCAATTACCCTCTTCTCGCCCCCCCTCTTTTCTATTACCCTCTTCTTGCCCCCCCCTTTTCAATTACGGTTTGCGAGCTTGCAAATGGCTGACGGAGCTCTGAGGTTTTGCTGTGATGTATAAAAGCTGTGCCATTGTTTTGCTTTTGTAGCTGTAGTACCAGTATAGCCGTCGCTAGAGGGCACTGTTTTGCTGATGCCATCTAATGGCTGCGACAGGGGTTTTTTTGCGTTTAAACTTTATTTTAGGTATGTCAGGTGTGGTTTTTTGAATTTTTATTATACCAGATCCTTCCTTGATGGTCATGGTACACTGTGTCCTAATTTGATGAGATTTGGTCCAGCGGTTACGGAGCAAGGTGGTATCCACCGCGCACGCAATGGGAACATTTATATATATATATAGATAATATACAATTTGAGTACTGGGGGAAACTGTGGAAGGTAGATATGAAATTTACAGACTGCTCTCTTCTAAAAGAAAACTATATGAAAATGATGTACAGATGGCAAAAATGTACAAAACCGGGTCAAATACATGTTCGAAATGTAAAGAATAAGGAGGTACTTTGTATCATATGTGGTGGGAATGTAGAGAAGTAAAAAAAAGGGGGGGAGATGATATATAATGAATTTTTAAAAAATGTTCAAAATGACATTTGTAAAAAAACCAGAAGCATTTTTGTTAGGGATTTTAGGAAAAGACCTGCCAAGGAAAACAAATAACTTATTCATGTACGCTACAACTGGGGCAAGAGTCTTGTTAGCACAAGGATGGAAGAATGAAGAAACCCCAATGAAAGAACAATGGCAAGAAAGAAGTGATGAGCTATGCGGAGATGGCAAAATTAACATATAAATTACGTGAGAAGGACAACCTTGACTTTAAGGAAGAATGGGAACTTTTTACAAATTATTTAAGAAGACAACAGAGGGATTTGGACTCCTTGGCAGGTCTTGAATAAACATCCACAAATTTAGAAGTAGAACATATGATAGATAAGACAATGATATATACAACTTTATAACATGTAGAGAATAATATGTATAAACCAGAGAGAGGAGCTGAGGGAAGTCTTTGGAGGGTGGGAGAGGGAGGGATTGGAGGGGGAAAGGGGGGTGTAATTGGACATACTGATTGATAATTTGTTTTGTTAAATTTCTTTAATAAAAATAATTATAAAAAAAACAACCACAAGCCTGCTCACCCCTTTGTGTGCGGTGGCATTGCGGGACAGAGGCGTGAAAGGTCCTTATTGGTCTATTGCAAATCAGCCATGGATCTAACCTCCTCCTCCTCCTTCTTCTTTTGCAATCACTCGTAGCCGAGTAAGATTGTCTTTCATAAACCCAGTATTACCAGTGGGTCCGTAAGTGACTGTGGAGGCCAATTCTGGATCCACATGTCCTTCCACAGTGGGGACATAGGTTTCCGGGTGGGAGTTGATCATGGTGAGGGTTTGCCAAGCGTGCCTTCCTCTTAGCACGTTTCTCCTTTTTGTCCTGGGTTCGAACGTCTTCAAAGCCCATGACACCTCTGCTAAAGGCTGTTCTCCAATTGGAGCGCTCGCAGCCCAGTGTCTCCCAATTTTTGGTGCTTACACTACATTTTTTTAGACTTGCCTTTAGACAGGCTTTAAACCTCTTTTGTTGTCCACCACCATTACGCTTTCCATTTTTAAGTTGGGAATAGAGTAGTTGCTTTGGAAGATGACAATTAAGCATCCGAACAACATGACCACATGACTCCTTTTTTTTTAGATTTGCCTTGAGAGAGTCTTTGAACCTCTTTTGTTGACCACTAATCAAGCAACTGAACAACATGACCAGTCCAATGATGTTGATTTTGAAGAATCATTGCTTTGACACTGGTGACCTTTGCCTCTTCCAGTACACTGGCATTAGTTCTAACAGTAGGTGCTCAGTGACTCATCTGGGTGCTTCTTCCTGTCTTTGCATCCTCCAGGTCTCACAATGATCCAAAACCTCCAATCTTTCCATCTCTACATGTCATTCTGGGGAAGACAGTGTGCTGATGGCTGAACCAGCAGCCCCACTTTCCTTCAGGGCATGGGGACGACTTGCTGGACTTTGCAAGGAAGTGGGAGGAAACAGCTCCCCAGGGATCCTACAAATATGGATCGCTCAGCTCTCCCCTGACAACCTCCCTGCACCGTCTATCCTAACAGAGCCATGAAGATCCTCCAGCTATGTTTGGCTATTCTATCTTTGCTGCTCCTGGCTACGTCTGCTGCTCCTGGCTACATCCGAACAACATGACCACATGACTCCTTTTTTTTAGATTTGCCTTGAGAGAGTCTTTGAACCTCTTTTGTTGACCACTAATCAAGCAACTGAACAACATGACCAGTCCAATGATGTTGATTTGTAAATGATACCAGAATGATATGTAAAGATGGAAAGATTAGAGGTTTTGGCCCATTGTGAGACCTGGAGGACGCAAAGACGGTAATAAGCACACAGAAGAGTCATTGATTCTGTTAGTAATAAAGCCAGTGTACTGGAAGAAGCAAAGATCACCAGTGTGATCACCAAAAATTGGGAAACACTGGCCTGTGAGCGCTCCAATGGGAGAACAGCCATTACCAAAGGCGTCATGGGCTTTGAAAATGCTCGAACTCATGCCTAACATAAAGTTAAGCTTGGGGGGGGGACCGGGGGGGACCAGGGGCTGTGCAGAAGGTGAACAAAACATGATGTTCCAACCCAACCCTTGCCACTTCTGCTGGGTGGGCTTGGGGCACAGAGGTTTCACGGGGCCACGCTGCAATGTCTGCCAATGCGGAGGGCATCCCAGTCAGCTGACATGACTCTTGGCACGCACACCCTTCCAGCGCTGGCCGGGCGGCCATTCAGTGAGGCGACTGGAGACAAGGGGACAAGGTCCAGCTGGGTTCCAGAGCCCAGAGACCCCCAGCTGCAGGCAGGGCGGGGATCCTTACATGGGGGTGCCTGGTTCTCACCTCCTCAAATTCATGCACCCAGGGCTACGGCCCCCCTGGCCTTCCCCACTCTACACCCCTGCTCCAACCACTACCCATTCATTCAGAACACAAGCCCACTCACCCCTTTGTGTGAGGTGGCATTGAGGGACAGAGGATGCTTAACTTGCACCCCAACGTTGGAATTCAAACTGCTGTAGGCAGAGGAGGCTTGAACCCCCTTTGCCTATGAGGAACAGAATCCTAGCCTGCACCCTGCTTTGGCGAATGGGGCTGGAGTCTGGGACTTGGGCTGTGCCGGGGGGCACCGCCGATGGAGCTGATGGTGGGCTTCCCTCGGATCCACCCCTTGCCCATTTAAGCAGCCAGCACCTGGGGCACAGCCTGTTTGTTCCTGTGCCGGGTTCCCACACCTGCCCACCCTCGGTTTAAGCTGATAGTCAATGGCTTTGCCTTGCCTACGGTGGTCACCATTCTTCAAGGGGCCGGGTAGGAATTTGCCCACCAGGCTAATTGGCAGTTACCCGCTGGTTTTGCCTACCTCATAGCACTTGTCACAACTGGTTGGGCATTGGGGAAATCCTTTGTTTTGGATGGAGGGGAGTTTGTAGTCTCCACCTGCCCCTCCAAATGCTGGGGTATCCCGTTAAAGGGATCCGGGGGGAGTGGCCATGTCCGTGTGCCTAGGCAGGGCCAGGGCCGAATGCACTCTCCCAGACGGTGGTCCGTGCTGGGGTCACCCTATTTGATGTACGTCTTAGGAATCCCCACCAGGATTCACCACGCGTCCCTTCCGGTGAGCGAGCCAGAAGTATTTCGATTGCCCCATGCAATTCAGCTTTGGGGCATTTTCTGTTTGATAAAACCCCTTTCGTTATCTCCTTGAATCCCACAGTGTTTTGTTTGATTGTTTTTTTGCATCTCTTTATACTGCCACTTAATTACTGTTTGGATATATTGCTGTTTTAATGGCATTATTAATGGTGTGCTGTTTACAGATTCTGTATTTAAAATGTTAAGTGGTTTATAAATGCTTTTAAAATCAATTCAAGTTTGCTTTTATCAAAGTGACTCTAATGTAAATTGTTAACTGTCATGCTGGGGTTTTTGTTTTTTTAAATAAAAAAGCAAACCACTGTCTATAAATATTTTAAGAAAGAAAGAAAGAAAGAAAGAAAGAAAGAAAGAAAGAAAGAAAGAAAGAAAGAAAGAAAGAAATGCGCCCACCAAAGGAGAACCTTCCCTTCCCTTCTGCTTCTGCCTTTCTGGCAAAGGAAAGCGAGTCTCTGACTCCACCTCTTGGAAGGAAGGCAAAACTACCAATATCAGCAAGCTGGCTATCATCTACTTCGGGCCAAAAAAGTCTTTGTCAGCCCTTACTGGAGAACCCAGAAACTGTGGCTTGGAAGTGTAAAGAAACAGAAAGCAAGAACATTTTCCAGGCAGTGGGAGAGACTCCACTGTTTGCTTCCTACTTTCTCCATACCCCAGCGGATATAAGAGAAGAAGAGTGGGTTATAGATTTCATGACTAACATGCAAAACAAAATGTTGCTATGCGGAGGTGCCTTTGTTCTCTGCTCCAGCAAGCCAGCCATGCCTGTCTCTAGGACTCTCCCTTTCATCCCTCCTTCTAGGGATAGATAGATAGATAGATGATAGATAGATAGATAGATAGATAGATAGATAGATAGATAGATGATAGATAGATAGATAGATAGATAGATAGATAGATGATAGATGATAGATAGATAGATAGATAGATAGATAGATAGATAGATAGATGATAGATAGATGATGATAGATAGATAGATAGATAGATAGATAGATAGATAGATATAGATGATAGATAGATGATAGATAGATGATAGATAGATAGATAGATAGATGATAGATAGATATTTTATTGTCATTGTACAATGAAATTGAATGCCATCCCACATTTACAGCCACATATACACATTTATACATTTACAACTACACATACACATACATACCATCAATCACAACTCCCCAAGATCGTATTATTTGGTTACAGCATTTAAAATAGTTATAGCTCTTGGATAAAAACTGTTTTTTAATCTATTCATTCTTGATTTAATTGTTCTGTATCTCTTGCCCGAAGGCAACCGTGCAAACAGACTATATCCAGGATGAGATTAATCCTGAAAAATGTCGTTTGCTTTTTTGAGACAACGGGAATCTCTCCCCTGTGGTTTCTCTCGGTTTCTCATTTTTCAAATCTTAAATCCAGTTCTCCACATTTTCACATAAATTTGCGTTTTTTAATATTAAAAAAATCAACATTTCAGTGGCATTTTCCTGTCTGTATGAAACTTTGCCCAAAATACATATTTCTGCAAATAAATATTCCCCAATATAGAAATATTCCCTGATATAAAGCATTTTTGTTTTCATTAATATATGCATACTTAGGCACACTTTCCTCAATTGTACGCATTTCGCCCCAAGTTGTGTGGTTGGAGAATTGCATTGAAAAATTCAGAGAACAGAGGATTCACATTCTGTGTCAGTTCACCTATTGTTTCAGAAAGTGCAACTAAGTTGGATTGCCTTTCAAAGTGAACTGAATACAATTTATTCTCCTTAATTCCCATTCCCTCATCCTTTCTTCTCCTCCTTGTCATTCAGTCCTTCTCTTGGAGCTGTTTGGGGGGATTCCTCCTTATAGGTGTAATGTACCATTTTGGCTTCAAAAGCAACAGGACTCATACCTGAAAATAGGAAACAGAGGGGATGGAGTGTTATATTGGTTGAAATTAAAAAAAATTGTAATGGAAAAGTATAAATAAAAATATTACATTAAACTCCTAATAAAACTCAAAAAAGGAGGTATTGTTCAGGAGTTGTTGCTGGGGCAAGATTTATCTTTGAAGGTGCTATTTTTTGCCCTTAATCTGGGTTGCATTCTTCTATCTCTCTTGCCAGAACTTATTGTGAATTTTCTGTGGAGATTTGTTAATACGAACTGTTCCCATTGTTTCATTTAAATTTTGTAATGCCCTGGAACTGTTAGTGTGGTCTGCAAAACGGCTTGCTGTTGGAAGGAACTTTAAATTTTGTAATACCCTGCAGCTGTTAGTGTGTTCTGCAAGATGGTTCGATGTTGTGAGGAACTCTGATCACACCAATAAGGGATGATTATCCCCTGTGGATTTGTCTAATTCATTTTTAAAGGTGTCCAGGCTGGTGGCCGTCACTGTGACTTGTGGCAGTGAATGGAGTGCTGTGACTATTGACTGGATGAAAATGGACTTCCCTTTGTCTGTCCTGAATCCCCCAGCATTCCCCAACATTTCACTCCTCATTGGGTTCTAATACTATGGGAAAGGGAGAAAACATTATGGGAGAGGGGTGCTCAGTCCTCCTCATTGGCCTATTTATGGGGATCCTCCCTCCCTCCCTTCAGGGTTCACCTTCTAATGATGGCAAGGTAATATTATTCAAGCAACGACCCCCATGCCTGAAAACCAGACATTGAGGAAATGGAATTTTTTAAATTTGCTTTTATTGCAAGGAATAATCTCATATACTCAGTGTACAAGCTCATCATGAAGAGGGTCAGGGCTGCTGGGGAGTGGGCTCCAGCCAACAGAATGGCTGGGGCAGGTTCCATGGGGGGGCATGCACTTGAACACCCGATCTCAGTGATCACGAGTAGGAGGAGGAGTTATGCTAAGACCAGACCACGTCATTACCGAGGAGGCAGGTTTAGTCATTGTTTGAAGACTATTCCTGCCTCCGGGTCTGGTCTTGACCGGATGGATACTGGAATCAATAAGGGAGACTCACATGACCTGAAGGTGCTGTTGTGCAATGCCAGGTCAATGATCCATAAGACCACTGCCATCCACAACTTGATTGTGGATGGAGGACTTGACTTGGCATGTGTGACGGAGACTTGGTTGGATAAAGCAGATGGGCCTGTCCTTGCCACTGCTTGTCCACCAGGTTTCTCGTACGCACAGCAACCCAGGTCATATGGGCGGGGAGGGGGGGTTGCAGTGATTTTTAGGAAGTCACTAGTTTACACCAGGCGTCCTATTGGGAAGAGTCAGTTCTCTGAGTGCATGTTCCGGAAGTTGGGCAATAGGGGCAGTACAGGATTCCTTTTGGTGTACCGACCTCCCCACTGCACCAAGGATTCCCTGCCCGAGCTGCTTCAGGTCGTGGCGGATGTTCTCCTGGAGACACCTAGTTCATAGAATCATAGAATCATAGAGTTGGAAGAGACCACAAGGACCATCCAGTCCAACCCCCTGCCAAGCAGGAAACACCATCAAAGCATTCCTGACAGGTGGCTGTCAAGCCTCTGCTTAAAGACCTCCAAAGAAGGAGACTCCACCACACTCCTTGGCAGCAAATTCCACTGTCGAACAGCTCTTACTGTCAGGAAGTTCTTCCTAATGTTTAGGTGGAATCTTCTTTCTTGTAGTTTGAATCCATTGCTCCGTGTCCTCTTCTCAGGAGCAGCAGAAAACAACCTTTCTCCCTCCTCTATATGACATCCTTTTATATATTTGAACATGGCTATCATATCAACCCTTAACCTTCTCTTCTCCAGGCTAAACATACCCAGCTCCCTAAGCCGTTCCTCATAAGGCATCGTTTCCAGGCCTTTGACCATTTTGGTTGCCCTCCTCTGAACACGTTCCAGCTTGTCAGTATCCTTCTTGAACTGTGGTGCCCAGAACTGGACACAGTATTCCAGGTGAGGTCTGACCAGAGCGGAATACAGTGGTACTATTACTTCCCTTGATCTAGATGCTATACTCCTATTGATGCAGCCCAGAATTGCATTGGCTTTTTTAGCTGCTGCATCACACTGTTGACTCATGTCAAGTTTGTGGTCTACCAAGACTCCTGGATCCTTTTCACATGTACTGCTCTCAAGCCAGGTGTCACCCATCCTGTATTTGTGCCTTTCGTTGTTGTTTTTTGCCCAAGTGTAGTACTTTACATTTCTCCCTGTTAAAAATCATCTTGTTTGCTTTGGCCCAATTCTCTAATCTGTTAAGGTCATTTTGAAGTGTGATCCTGTCCTCTGGGGTATTAGCCACCCCTCCCAATTTGGTTTGGTTGTCCTAGGGGATTTTACTTGAAAGGACTGCACTTTTCACATGCTCACCTCCCAAAACTATTATTATTCGTAGTACCGGTAGTAGCAACAAACACTTCTTCTTCAAAAAAAAATAAAAATCCAACTTTTAAAAAATTAAAAACTAGGGGGCTCAGCAGCTCGCTCTGCTCACCAACCCCCATACCCCTGATATTAGATGCTGCTGCAAAGATATTGCTACAATCCAACTGTCGTAACAGTTTCCACAAAGACAACATGCCAGTTACAGACCACAGATGCTCAGAGGCGTTTAATATTACCTGTCTCTCTCCTTTCCCAAGATTTCCACATTCTTTTCTGTTAAAAACCACCCACCACATTTAATTTTTATAAATGCCTGAGCAGGAATAGACAATATTATGAAAAGAGAGAAGGGGGATTTAATTTTCCATTCACCTGGGCACGTGCAAGGTGTAATAAAAGGGAGGGTTTTTCCATTGCATATCAAGCAACACCACACAAACCCTTGGGGAAGGCAGGATCATGAACCCATCTCACTTTAAAGCATCATGTTGAGGTATAGCATGAACAATTCAGGATTGAGGAAAAACTACGTATTTGGGCTACTAATGGGTTAGTGTGTGCAGCCTCAGTGTCTTCTTCTTCTTCTTTGGCAATCACTCGTAGCTGAGTAAGATGGTCTTCCATAAACACAGTTTTAACAATGAGTCCGTAAGTGACTGTGGAGGCCAATTCTGGATCCACACGTCCTTCCACAGTGAGGACATTGGTTCCTGGGTGGGAGTTGATCACAGTGTGGCTTTGCCAAGTGTGCCTTCCTCTTAGCACATTTCTCCTTTGGGTTCTGAGTTCGAGTGTCTTCAAAGTCCATGACACCTTTGGGAAAGGCTGTTCTCCAATTGGAGCGCTCGCAGGCCAGTGTTTCCCAGTTGTCGGTGTTTATACTACGTTCTTTTAGATTTGCCTTGAGACAGTCTTTAAACCTCTTTTGTTGACCACCAGCATTTTACGCTTTCCATTTTTAAGTTCGGAATAGAGTAGTTGCTTTGGAAGACGACTCTATTAGCTGCGGCCGGCAAAATTCTTGCAAGGATCTTAGCAAACCGTCTCTTAACAATATCCGAGGTGACCCTTCCTGAATCCCAAAATGGTTTTCGGCCTTCTAGGGGGACAGGGGACATGATTTTCACCGCTCGACAGTTTCAGTAAAAATGCAGAGAGCAAAACCAACCCCTTTATATGGCGTTTATCGATCTGACTAAGGCTTTCGCCAAGAGAGCCAAGAGAGGGCAGGGATGGAGAGGGAGATTGCATAATCGTAATTTCTTTGGACCCTTGTGACTTAGGGCGACGTGGAAGAGAACAAGGCCAAAATCACATGTCTCTGGAAAGGTGTCCTTTCAGTTTGGTGGTCATAGCAATTTTCACCGAAGTGAGATCCCAGTTACAGATCACACACCTTCCTTTCCCTTTTCCACCCTAGAAGATGACAAAGTCCCCTTTCCCCTTCGCAAACTGCTTCCCCAACGCCTTCCAGCAACTCTTCACACTCAAGACTGCAATCCTCCCTTAATTTACCTGGGCGCATGCCCCCTGGAAACCAACAGGAGTTCCTTCTGAGTGGGCATGTTTTAGGACTGCACTTTAAAATGCCACCACCAGATATGGCACACCTGCCTAAACCACTGTCCATACAAATTCTTTCCTTAAGTCACCTAAGCCGAGCAAGGTCCCAGGGAATAATAATTTATTATAGGGAAGGCAGCAATGCCACCAGGAGGAGAGGGTCAGGGATATTCAGCCAGTCCTTTTGTCAAGGCAACGACCTTAAACATCTTGGAGACGTTCTTGAGTGTGAGTCATGGAAGCCCGGTTCACAGGGCTTTTCCCACCTGCATTAATTCAGCCCAGTTGTGAGTTACTCTGTAAGGACCCAGAGCAAAAGTCTGCTACCTCAAATTCTTTTTTTATTTTTTTATTTTAATGAAGGCGTTTGGAACTGAATGTAGGACCCTTTGCATGGAAAATATGGGACCTAATCCTTAGCTATTCAAATGAGCTGGAGGGAAGAAGATCACGCTAAGCAAATGCTAAGCAGCTATTAAACTTTCAGGGTGCACAATTAGAGTGATCCCTTATCCACCGAGAAAAACAATGGATGAAACTACATATTAACCTAAACATGCAAATACTGTGTGAAGAAGAAGAAGAAGAAGAAGAAGAAGAAGAAGAAGAAGAAGAGGAGTTTGGATTTGATATCCCGCTTTATCACTACCCTAAGGAGTCTCAAAGCGGCTAACATTCTCCTTTCCCTTCCTCCCCCACAACAAACACTCTGTGAGTGGGGCTGAGAGACTTCAAAGAAGTGTGACTAGCCCAAGGTCACCCAGAAGCTGCATGTGGAGGAGCGGAGACGCGAACCCGGTTCCCCAGATTACGAGTCTACCGCTCTTAACCACTACACCACACTGGCTCTCAGTGTGGTTGAAGGATTGGACTTTTTCAAAGAGTGCAACTCAGGTTGGCTACCATTTAAACAGAAACAGAACAGAACTTCTTTTCCCTCTCATTCCATCTTGCATATTTTCCTCTCTTCGTTTTGCACATTGTGGCCCAGTCCTCCTCACTAGACTGTTTAGGGGGCATCCTCATGCCCTTTAAGGCTTCCTTTCTAATGACATTTTGGCCCTCTCCACAACCCTGCCTGCTGACACCTCCTTCCCATGGAGGTAAGGTGCCATTTTGGCTTCACTAGCAATAACGCTCATGCTTAGAAATAAAGAAACAGAGGGAAAAGGGCTTTTGGATCTGCTTTTATTGCAAGGCACAAGCTCATGTAAGCCTTGAAAATGTTGCTTTTTTCAATCTGGATGCTTTGGAGAAGAAGTCCCTAGCTGGGGATGAAGCGGGATCCAGCGGCTCTCAAAGAGAGGGAGCATCTTCCATTTTTCAAAGGCATCTATCACTCCTGTGGTCTGAAACGTAGAAACCAGCAACAAAAAGACAACAGTTAACTCAGTTTCATGCACGGCAGGGATTTTTTCTCTTTGTTGCCCCAAGGAAGAGTTCTGGGGAAACAGGAAGCTTGCTCACAATTGGTGACAATGTTTTGAGAAACACGGGGGGGGGGTACTGGCACCCTGGGGTTCATTCAGTCCAGTTGCTAATTTCTCTGCATGGACCCAAGACGAAAGTCTACTACCTCAGGTTCTTTCTTTAAAAAATAAAATAACTATGAAGCTGCCTGGAATTGAATGTGGGAGATTTGCATGGAACGTACGGGATGTAATACTGAGCTAATCTTAAATGGTGGAGGGCAGAACACCACACTGAGTAAGTGCCCAGCACCTATTGAAGCTGCAGAATAGACATCCCTTAGACACTGAAATAAACAATGGATGAAGCTGCACAATAAATTACATGTGCCAATACGGTGTGGTTTAGGGATTCGGCAAAGGAGAACTGGCATAAGCTCACAGAGCAAAGGGGCCTAAAACAGCTAGTCCAGCCATGAGGCAGGTGAGGATCCTGCTTATGGTGGCAGAAGCGCCTCAAGCAACAAATCCATTGGTGCCCCTCCTGCCCCGCTGCCTCTGCCTGTGGCGAAGGAACTCGGCACCATCTTGCTTCAAATTGGCAACAATGGTAGTGTCACTTCTGTGCCTACAATCAACAGGGTAGGGTGTTTGGCAGCGGCAGATCAGGCCATGGCAGGAGGCGCATGTAGATGAGCTTAGGAGTGGTGCCAGCAGCATGGCAAAGCAGCAATTACCATTTCACATCAAACAGCAAAATGGGATGTGCAGCCCTTGGCTGATTCTGCCATAGGTATTTTTTATTTCTTATTTTGCAATGGAGGGATTGAGCTTGCAGACAAAGGATGATAAATCTAGGGGACTCTGGATTTGGTACTTGGAGCAATTAACTATTTAGGTAAATTAATTGAGTAATTAATTTGGGTAATTAATGGAGCTGATAGCTGGTACTCATTTACCTATGAAATGGTATATGTAATTATCAAATTGGCTATAAGAAGAGTTTTAGTGGTAAAGTCCAATGGATTTCAAAAGTGGATGAATGCTACATTAAAACATGCTAAACTGAAATCAGACAAATTATTGTAAACATGTATGTATCTAATGAAACTATTTTCTCAGTCCAATGGGTCCCTTAGACTCAGTCCGAGAAGGGATTTCAATTTAGGGTGGCAGCCACCCAAATCAGAGGCTCATGAAAATGATCAATCCAGAGAGTGATGGGAGAGGAGCAGGAGGTGTAACTCTCATTTGGTAAGCTGAAATTACCTTTTGCAACACAAAGAACTGGAAAAAAAAAAACACTTTCCAATCTTTTCATAAGTATCGGGACAACGTTTACGGTAGCAACTACCTCCGGCGTTATAACATTGCATAGACTTCTTAATTTCCTCCTGTGCAGATCCTGTGCAAAGAGAGAAACAAACGTAAGTGGGGAGAAGGGAGTTAACTCACAATAGGAAGAAACAGAGGCACAACAACATAGCCCTTTGAACAGGAGTGGCTCTGTGACTCTCTGGGTGCTGTGGCATTCCAACTCCTATCCACCACCACCACCACCACTACCCACTAATGTTTACCCCCCTTGCTTTAGAAGCAGTTGATCATAACCAAGACTTTTAAGAAAATTGGTATTTTTACAAAAGTATTTTCATTAAATTTTATCCATTTAACCCCAGTAACAAGATGCAGCTTCATGAGACAATGTTAAAGATGGTTATCCAGATATTTGCTCATAAGTGGAGGGTGTCAGCCTATGAAACAGGACAGCAAGAAGTAGACCATAAACTTGGTAAACCTTAAACTTGGTAAACCATAAACTTGACATGAGTCAACAGTGTGATGCAGCAGCTAAAAAAGCCAATGCAATTCTGGGCTGCATCAATAGGAGTATAGCATCTAGATCAAGGGAAGTAATAGTACCACTGTATTCCGCTCTGGTCAGACCCCACCTGGAATACTGTGTCCAGTTCTGGGCACCACAGTTCAAGAAGGATACTGACAAGCTGGAACGTGTCCAGAGGAGGGCAACCAAAATGGTCAAAGGCTTGGAAACGATGCCTTATGAGGAACGGCTTAGGGAGCTGGGTATGTTTAGCCTGGAGAAGAGAAGGTTAAGGGGTGATATGATAGCCATGTTCAAATATATAAAAGGATGTCATATAGAGGAGGGAGGAAGGTTGTTTTCTGCTGCTCCAGAGAAGCGGACACGGAGCAATGGATTCAAACTACAAGAAAGAATATTCCACCTAAACATTAGAAAGAACTTCCTGACAGTAAGAGCTGTTCGACAGTGGAATTTGCTGCCAAGGGGTGTGGTGGAGTCTCCTCCTTGGGAGGTCTTTAAGCAGAGGCTTGACAGCCACCTGTCAGGAATGCTTTGATGGTGTTTCCTGCTTGGCAGGGGGTTGGACTGGATGGCCCTTGTGGTCTCTTCCAACTCTATGATTCTATGATTCTATTCTAAGTGAGGCACACATGGCTTATAAGTTATAGAGAAACTGAAGCCATCAGAGCCTCAAGGACTACCCAGAATAAAAGGCTGTATATTACATCAAGATTTCCCCCCACTAATTAGATACTATATACCTCAAATTTATTGACAGACCTGTGGAAGAGACAAATCAATTTTTTAAAAACATATTCCATATATTTCCATAGTATTCCATAAAATCTAACCAAACAGAAAAGAAGAGGCTACTTTTGTTTTTCTTAACCAGTTTTACATGCGATGCAATTTTCCATATATTAAAAAAAAAAAAAAAAGGTTAAGGACCATTTTGACAGTTAAGTCCAGTTGAGACGACTCTGGGGTAGCGGCGCTCATCTCACTTTACAGGCCGAGGGAGCCAGCGTTTTCCCGCAGACAGTTTTTCCAAGTCATGTAGCCAGCATGACTTAGCCGCTTCTGATGCAACGGACCACTGAAACCAGAGCAGCACACGGAAACGCCGTTTACCTTCCCGCCAGGGCGGTACCTGTTTATCTACTTGCATTTTTTGGTGTGCTTTCAAACTGCTAGGTTGCCAGGAGCTGGGACCGAACAATTGGAGCTCACCAGGTTGCAGGGATTCAAACTGCCAACCTTCTGATCAACAATCCCAAGAGGCTCAGTGGTTTAGACCACAGCGCCACCCGCGTCCCTTTTTCCATATATTACTGCACCATAATGAAGTCAACATGTGAACATCAAAGCACAGGCATCCTCTGAAAGGCAGTTCTCCCTCCAAGTAATGTGTTTAAAAAGTGTACATGAAAAAGTGTAATTTCATGAAAATAGCATGAAAATATAGGTTATAATAGGGGAAATTGCATAGCAATTATGGGCATAATGGGGGGAATTCAGCAGCACAGTTCATATTTCCCCTAATAGACACACTTTTGTAGGCAATTTTGTCTGATACATACATTTTTATGCAAAGAATTCCCACTAAAGAGATTACCACTAAAGACACGTATCTAGCAAGAAAAGTTAGCTTCCTTTGCAAGGCCACAGAACAGCAACTGGACGCCTCTCCCTCTTCCGCCCCACACATGTCTGGCAGGTGTCCCTCTGTCTTCTTCCTCTCCATCCCTTACTTGGGGAAGCCAGGAACAGCAAAGAGAGAACTGCCAAGCACAGGTGAAGGATCTTCATGGCTCAGGATGAGTTGACATGGCAAAGCTGAATGCCAGCTTTTAAGCCAAATGGAGCCCCAAAGGTTGCCAAGAGAGGGCTGGGCTTCCCATAATTGAAATTTCTTTGGGACATTGTGACTTAGGCCGACGTGGAAGAGAATGTTGCCAAAATCACGTGCCTCTGGAAAGGCATTCCTGCATTCTGTCAGTCATGGCAGTTTCCACAGAAGTAAGATCACAAACATTCAGATCTGCTGTATTCATGTTTCAGAGGGAGATAGCTTGAATCAAATGAAACATTTGTGAGGAGGATACAATGTCCCAGGGGAATGTATCCCTCAGGTAAATGACTCACCGCTCACCTGTCCCCACCGCATTGCGGGTTCCTTGCAGATACCTGAAGGAAGGGCACTTTTCACAGGCTCGCCTCCCACAATGATTATTCTTAGTAGTAGTCAGTGCTTCCCCCCCCCTAAAAATGTTTAGGGATAGTCTCATTTTCCTATGCATATTGAAACACTGCTCCTCAATCTGGCCAAACTTAGATTCACAAAATGTTTAGGGGTATGCGTACCCCTGCGTACCCCCCCCCCCCAGGAAATAGCATTGATAATAGTACAGGTAATAGCTTCAAACAGTTCTTAAAAAAAATTCAAGTCCACTGATTGAAGAGGTTGAGTGGGGACAGGCAGGGCAAGGAGATTTCAAAGGTGAAATAATGGACTGTTGTGCATACTTGAAGGAAGGGCAATCTTCACATGCTCTCTTGCCCTTGCCCTTCTCCTTCTTCCAATCATCATCATCCTATTTCTCAAAAACATTTTTCTAACTAGACTCAAGGCAACTCACAAGAATATTTTAAAACTGGAGTGGCTCTGCTTCTCTGCTCGCTTGACCTGCCATGTCCCACTCTGCACCCCATAATAATTGGCCAACTTGTCCTTTCCTTTCTCCTTTCCACCCTAGAAGATGACAAATCCCCCTTTCTCCTTCCCAACCCTGTTTTTGAAGCCGCTTCCCTCTACTGTCCTGCGCTCCATTGAGTCGCTGTCATTGTGGCTAAAGATCAGGGGTGATGGGACCTCCAGATCAGAAACATCCAAAGGCCAATGAGTTAACCTTCTATGCTTTGAGGTTTCATTTGAGCTTTCATGCCCAGTCTGGTGTTTCATGCACAAGATGCTTTGAACTGAATGTGGGACACTTTGCATGGAATATATGGGACCTAATCCTCAGCTAAGGGACACGGGTGGCACTGTGGTCTAAAGCACTAAGCCTTGGGCTTGCCGATCAAAATGTTGGCAGTTCGAATCCCCACGACGGGGTGAGCTCCCGTTGCTCGGTCCCAGCTCCTGCCAACCTAGCAGTTCGAAAGCACTTCAAAGTGCAAGTAGATAAATACAGTATCGCTCCGGCCATAAGGTAAAGGGCATTTCTGTGTGCTGCTCTGGTTTTGCCAGAAGCATGCTGGCCACGTGACCCGGAAATACTGTCTGCAGACAAAAGTCGGCTCCCTCGGCCAGTAAAGCAAGATGAGCGCCGCAACCCCAGAGTCATCCATGACTGGACTTAATTGTCAGGTGTCCTTTACCTTTTAATCCTCAGCTATTCAAACTAGATGGAGGGGAGAAGATCACACTGAGCAAATGCCCAGCAGCTATTAAAGCTTTAGGATGGACAGTTATAGTGATCCCTTTCCACTGAGATAAACAATAGATGAAACTGCATATTAATCTAAACCATTTAATACCATGTGATTGAAGGATTGGACCAAGAAGAATTGGTACAACCTCACAGAGCAAAGCAACCAAAGACAGGTCTGATCCCAGAGCCGGACAAGCCATGAGGCAGGTGCTTCAGGTGGCAGAAGCCCCCAACGAGGCAGAATGCTGATGAGTGCCCCTCCTGCCCTCCTGCTTCTGCCAGTGGCAGAGAAGCACCAGCATCATCAGCACTGATTTTGGGCAAGATCACTGCCATTTGGGGCAATATGGGATGTGCCACCCTTGGCTGATTCTGCCATAGGTTTCTTTTGCAATGGGCAAGGTAGGAAAACAACCGGCTGCGTAAGAAATTAAGCTTGCAATCAAAGAACAATGTATTCTGGGACCACTTAAGTACCGGTAATTGATGCTTTGTGTAACAAATGGGACAGGTAGCTGGTACTCACCGCTCTATGAAAATGACATTCTGTGTAATAAAAAGGTTGCATTAGAGATACTTTGTACTGCCAGTGGCTGTTTAATTAATGAAAAAGACAATTATGACAACTGTAAATCTTGCAGGCTGTATAACCCACCTATGTGATGACTATAATGAATTTTGTTTTGGTTATTTCTGTTACTGAAGGAATAGAATGGCTCTGAGAAGGGAGGGAGGGAGGGAGGAGAGATGAGTTTGTATTAATGCAGTTTTTACATAATGGAGGAAATAATAAAGTCTTAATGGAAAACTCAAATGGATTTTAATAGCAAACAAATGCTATATTAAAGGAGTTTAAACTGGAATCAGATAAATGATCATCAACTTGTAAAGAAACCTATTGTTCATTTTAGCAGGCATCATAAAAGTTTTCCAAGTTATATGTAATGAAACTATTGTCTCAATTCACTGGGTCCCATATTCTAAATCTGAGAAGGGATGTCCATTTAGGGTGTTAGCCTAAAGCTACTCAGATCAGAGGCTCCTCAAAATGATCAATCCAAAAATGGTACAAGAGGGGCAGGGCATGGGGAGGAGAAATGATACTTTCCTATGGACACTTGTTTGATTCCCTTTTGCCAAGCTGAAGTTCCCTTCTGAAACAATTATACAGTGGTGGACAACTCCCAATGTCAGTGAAGACAGCAGGATACAAGGACGGGAGGCAGATGCAATCGGTTTGTAACAGGCCAAATCCTGTGTAGAGGGAGAACAAATACCAAGGTCCGCAAGTGAAAGGAAAGTTCATCCAGAAGAGGAAGAAACAGAAGCACAACTTCATAGCCCCCCCTAAAATAAATCTTGGCTGCACCCATGCTTCCCATAATTGTAATTTCTTTGGGACGTTATGACTTAAGCTGACGTGGAAGAGAACGTTCCAAAATCACATGCTCGTGGGAAGATATTGCTGAAATCTGGTAGTCATAGCAATTTCCACAGAAGTAAGATCCCAATTACAGATCACAAACACTCAGATCTGCTGCATTCATGTTTCAGAAGGAGAGAGCTTGGATCAAACAAAAAGTTTATGAGGAGGATGCAATGCCCCACATAGGCAGTGCCAGGGGGATGTATCCCTCAGGTAAATAACTCACCCCTCACCTGTTGCCATCACATTGCTGGACCCTTGCAGTTACCTGAAGGAAGGGCACCTTTCACAATAATAATTGCCCAGCCTTTTAATCTTTTTTAATCAGTTTGGGCTCCACTGCAGGTTTAATGTAGAAGACTACACCTCATTTTTTGGTGTCAGCAGTAATAAAATCCCTCCCTAATTTTTTATTTGTCAGAATTCTTTGGTGTCTTTGAGCTATGTGTGCTTCTTGTAGACAGATTATGTCTAAATTTTGAGAATTATATGTTGCACCATATTTCTCTTTGTTTTACTATTCATCCCATTCACATTCCAGCTCAGTATCTTAAGGTTTGCCATTGTCTATTTTTCTTAAGATAGGACTGCCCCCTAATGCACCTTTTTCTTCTTCATGTACCAACAGTTCCATTGCCAGCCTTTGCTGTTCCAGGGGAGTCTTCCCATGCGTATCTGTTTTTTGCCTTTTTGCCTTGTTTGTCAAAAGATTCATGTGCCTGTGTTTCTGTTGTAAATATGTATCTTTTGCCTTTATATATAAATGAGAGTCCTGGATACTCCCATCTATATTGTATGTCTGCTTTTTTTAAAGGCCTCTGTCAAAAATGTGTATTTGCATCTTCTAATTCTCAGTTTGAAAGGAATTTCTCTAAGCATCTCAAACCTGTTGTCCCCAACCCTTAATCCCATTTCAAATCCCTTCTGGAGGATTGTTTCTTTTATTCTACAGGTTGCAAAAGTAACCAGACAATTTCCAGGTTGCCGTCTCCCTCCATCCCTCTTATTTCTGACACTGTAGCAAATCTGAATAGATTCCTCCATCCATTCTTCTCATTCTCCTAGCCATTCTGCTAATATTCTTCCTATATACTTCTCTAATGTATGGTCTTGCTCTTGCTCTTGCTCTGGCAAATTGCGTATTCTTACCGTGTTTTCATTTTGCCTGAATTGCATCATAAGGACAGAATCTTCTAACGAGTCCAATCTGCCCACAGGCCCCCCCTGCTTCCTTACACATATTTTGCTCTTGTTTCAGTTGTGCCACCTGTTCATAAGTTTCCTCAAATTTAACTGATTTCTCAAGTTCCTTCACTTTTTTTATCCATACCGTGTTTCCCCTTTTTTAATACGTAGCCATAAAGTAAGCCATGGCAGGGTTTTTCCATAAGTAGGAAAAGTAAGACGTACCCCGAAAGTAAGCTGCCATTGTTCCCGTCGCCTCCTCAGCCCCTCCTGCATGTGCAGGGAGCCAGTGAACTACTGGTAGCAAGAGGCGCGGGGGGAAAACGCGCCTCTCGCTGAGCTCTGCACGGGCTGCTCAGCGCGCTGGTTGGGGATGGGGGGAAAACCTCCTCTCCCTGCCTCGCATGTTGCCGGCGCTCTGGGGGCCAGAAAGCCAGCGAGAGGTGAGGGGGAAAAAACGCGTCTCTCGCTGAGCTCTGCACCGGCTGCTCAGCGCCCAGGTTGAGGGGTGGAAAAAAAAACCTCCTCTCCCTGCCCCGCATGTTCCTGACATGCCAGAGAGAAAGAGGTGAGGGGGGGAGGACGACTTTATTTTAATGGAAGAAATGTTGATTGCTGTACTGTACCATAATGACGCAATAAAAACTAGACACCCCCTCAAAATAAGCCACCCTGTGTTTTTTGGAGAGAAAAAAGTTATAAGACGGTGTCTTAAAAAAGGGGAAACACGGTACTTTCTATCTGCTGTGAAAGTTGGGCTATGCTATCTTCTATTTTAACGCTCATTTTTTGAAATAGCTCCAACATCTTTAATTCAAAATATATTATTATTATTATTATTATTATTACACTACAGAGGTTGTGAGAACACGGGCTGTATTCAAAGTTGGAAAAATGACAGTTCCACATCTCAACGGTAGATTTCCTGACACCCCCCCCCCTGTGTGTAGATTCACCCCTGGAAAGGTGTGGCTCCTCTCTCAGTGGACCTCTCCATCTCTTTGTTGTTTAGGCTGATACACCTCAGATTGCACCCTGTTTTACATCTTCTTCCTCCTCCTCACACTTCTCTCTCTTGGACTTTAGGATTAGAAGTCACCTCAAATTCTACCCTAGGAGACCAAAGGAGAAGCAGGCCAGCCAGTGCACAGGGGGCCATGAGAGGCCATCAGGCTGTGGCTTTCAGGGAAGGACACAAAGGGGAAGAAATGGGGGCATTGCATTCTTGTTGTGATTCCTGGAAGAAGAGAAACAGAAGCAATCTCCCCATTACTTTCTCTATATATCGTCCCTTGCTGTTCTTAAGAAATCCTCCCAAATTTGTTCCATGAAAATAGGGACACCCTCTTTGTTTATGAATAATAATTTTACTATTTATACCCCACCCATCTTAAGTGTAGTCAGGATGTCTGCAGAAATCCAGAAACATACTTTTTAGTAGCTTTATTTCAGATCCTATACTTTACATGTAATTTGTTCAGTTTGTGTGTTTTTGAATTATTTTGACACTCTTCATTTTCCATATTGTGGCCCAGTTCTCCTCACTAGACTGTTTTGTGGGATGCTCATCCCCTTTTAGGCTTCCTTTCTAATGACATTTTCACCCTCTGCACAACCCTGCCAGCTGACACCTCCTTCTCATAGGTGTAAGTTGCATAGAAATAAAAAACAGAGGGAAAGGGGCTTTTGGATCTGCTTTTATTGCAAGGCACAAGCTCATGTAAGCCTTGAAAATGTTGCTTTTTTCAGTCTGGATGCTTTGGAGAAGAAGTCCCTAGCTGGGGATGAAGCGGGATCCAGCGGCTCTCAAAAAGAGGGAGCATCTTCCATTTTCCAAAGTCAGCCATTTTTCATCTACGTCTGAAACATAAAAACCAGCAACAAAAAGACAACAGTTAACTCAGTTTCATAGCAAGGTGACTATGTTTGAGACAAGAAAATACAAAGCAAGCCATATTGGACTATAAGCAGCATTTCAACAACAACAAATATTTATTACGGTCTTAAGACCAGCATAAAGAGGGAGGGATACAATCATTTAAAATCTAAAAAGAAGTTAAAGCAGAAAGTATATATAAAAGAAGTTAAAGCAGAAAGTATCTATAAGAATCTAAAAGAAGCTAATAGGACATAGCTAATAGGACAAGCGTGGAAGAGCAGAAAAGGTTAGTAGATATAGGACTATAACTATCAGTCTACAGAGCACTCTAATATGAGTGCTCATTACATCTAGTTTGTGGCACGGGTCATCATCCGACGAATTTTGAGCACTGCTGTGCAGAATCTGGCAACGATGTATGTTGTAGCAGGGTCTGTATCTGAAGGCAGCAGGGAATTATTGAATTGCCATGAGGCAGGTGAGGATCCTGTTTAAGGTGGCAGAAGGCCCTCAGACAACACACCCATTGGTGCCCCTCAAGCGGCAAAATGAGATGAACCGCCCTTGGCTGGTTCTGCCATAGGTATTTATTTTGTTTGCAAAGGGCCAATTGAGCTTGCAGGCAAAGGAAGACCAATTTAGGGGACTCTGCATTTGGTATTTGGAGCAATCAACTATTTAGGTAAGTGATGATTTGGGTAATTAATGGAGCAGATAACTGGTACTCATTGACCGATGAAAATGATATTTGTAATTATCCAATTGGATATAAGAAGGGTTCTAATGGAAATCAACATTGGATGAATGCTACATTAAAGGATGCTAAACAGGAATCAGACAAATTATTGTAAACATGAAGACCAATCAAGTGTTAATTTTGGCAAGCATCCTAAAACTTTTTTTACAGTTGTATGTAATGAAACTATTTTCTCTGTTCAGTGGGTTCCTTAGCCTCATTCTGAGAAGGGGAGTCAATTTAGGGTGGCAGCCACCCAAATCAGAGGCTCCTTAAAATGATCAATCCAGAGGCTGATGGGAGAGGGGCAGGAGGTGTAATTCTCCTCTGGCTAGCTGAAATTACCTTCTGCAACAGACGACTTTATAACCACACGTTCCAATCTCTTCATAAGTATAATGACAACGGATAGACCTGCAAACACCTTTGACTTGATAGCATTTCTTTTTATTGTCAGGTATCATGTCTGCAAATCCTGTGTAAAGGGAGAAACAAATATAATTGTCCACAGGGGAGAGGAAAGTTAATTCACAATAGGAGGAAACAGATGCACAACACCATAGCCCTTTGAAAAGGAGTGGCTCTGTGACTCTCTGGGTGCTGTGGAATTCCAACTCCTACCCCCCACCCACCCCCACCACTACCCACTAATGTCGCTCCCCAACGGGACCCCATCTGCTCTTATCCATGTTGAAGAGGACGTGACAACAATATGGGCTAGAATTGACTATCTGTGTCTGAACTATGTGAAAAGATCAATTCCCCGCAATGTCCCACACTGAACGGGAACAGTCCAAATGCTGGAATGCTGACATCCAAAGCCTCTTGTCCCAATATCATTTACAAGATCTTCAGGTGACCATGAAGATGGATAGGAGGCACCTAAGAGATTGTCTCTTTAGGTCCAATGCAGAAAGGGATTTATCCACGACTGCCTCTACCAAGAGCTCACCATGGTTCCCACTTATTAAAACGGAGCACACATAAGCTAGATATCTGACAAAACTCCCACTTGCCATACTAAGAATCGCTTTTACAGAATTACGATTCCAATAGGTGCCCTCGGCAGTGGTGGATGGTCGGTGCGGCAAAGTACAGTACGAGGAGAGACTTTGTATATGTGGACAACCCTGTGTAGAGGATCTGTGCCATTATTTATTGCAATACCCGCTATACATAGATCCAAGAGACCAATTTATAAAACCCCTTCTTACGAATGGAACACACTCTAACAGGGTGGAAAGGGTGAAATGGCTACTGAGCGATACTGATGACTTTGTAACATATAAAGTAGCATTATATGCATTGGCAGCTAAAAAGATCAGGAGAAAAGAGATAGATAAAATAGCGGTAAATTGCAAAAGGGATTTGGACATTTAAGCTCTCTTATTTTACTTGAGATTTCCCTGCTATTCGAGTTTATGCGACAAATAATCTCTAGGAGACTTGACGTGGTTTATTGCACTGGTAGTGCTAAATGTTTGTTTTTTTAACTGTTTTTATGGTTTTTCCTTTTGTTCCCTGTTATGTACTGAGCTGAATCCTAGAACAATAGGATCCAGAGTGCAGCAGTCTGATTGGTCCTAGAACAATAGGATCCAGAATGCAGTAGTCCGATTGGTCCGCAGCAGCCACCCAATCCAGCTCCAGGTGGAAGTGAATCAGCGACCTGATTGGCCTGGAATTAGCCAATCACGTGGGGCCCATTGTGTAAATAATATATATACAGCAGACGTTTGGGGGGAAGATTCATTCCTTGCTACTATGAGCTGAATAAAGAGCATGAAATTCACACTTGACTGCGAGTATATTTCATTCCCCCTGTGAATGATTCCATGGCCTTTGGCTAGCGCAATAAAGTTTATGAATTGAATATTAGTTTGTAGGACGTAGTTGTAAGGGGTATAGCTTGTCATCTAATTTCCACCCTCTGGTCAGGGCAGGGAACCCAGAACTTGAGCGTCCCCAACAGATGATTCTACAGTGAGCAAGAGCCCACTACCACTGCTCTTACCATCAAGAAGGTTTTCCTATGCTGAATACTCTCACCCTAGAAGCTGAGGGACAAAGGGGAAGAAAGCTTTGGTGCAGCTCATAGCTGGGAATGGGGAAGAAATTAGAGCCAGTCCTTAAATGTAGAGGAGAAAGGTAGGGGTGCCCTGTCACAATAATTATTTATTTCAGTGTCAGAGACCCTGGGGAGAAAAATGTGAGCGGCCAAGAGAATTAAAGGAATAACGGTAGGAAGTAAATCATAAATTCAAAGCTTTTGCAGATGACCTTGTAATTGCTGTAGGAGATCCTAAGAATAGTTAAAGGAAGGTTTTGGAGAGGATCCCGGAATTCAGACAGGTAGCAGGTTTTAAATTAAATAAAAATAAGAAATTGATTAGAAATGTGACAGAGCAAAATGACTTACAACAAGTTACAGACTTATTTATACATAAAAAAGTTAAATACTTAGGCGTATGGCTGACAGCTAAGAATGTCAAAGATGGGCATGATGGGGGAAATTCAGCAACATAGTGCATCTTTCCCCTAATATATGCACCTTTGTAGGCAATTTTGTCCAATATATACATTTTTATGCAAAGAATTCCCGCTAAAGAGATTTCCACTAAAGAAACGTCTCTAGCAAGAAAAGTTAGCTTCCTTTGCAAAGCCACAGAACAGCAACTGGACGCCTCTCCCTCTTCCACCCCACACATGACTGGCAGGTGTCCCTCTGTCTTCTTCCTCTCCATCCCTTACCTGGGGAAGCCAGGAACAGCAAAGAGAGAACTGCCAAGCACAGGTGAAGGATCTTCATGGCTCAGGATGAATTGCGGTGGCAACTGAATGCCGGCTTTTAAGCCAAATGGAGCCCCAAAGGTTGCCAAGAGAGGGCAGGGAGGGGGAAGAAGATTGCATAATTGTAATTTCTTTGGGACGTTGCGACTTAGGCTGATGTGGAAGAGAACGTTGCCAAAATCACGTGCCTTTGGAAAGGCATCCCTGCATTCTGTCAGGCATAGCAGTTTCCACAGAAGTAAGATCACAAACATTCAGATCTGCTGTATTCATGTTTCAGAGGGAGATAACTTGGATTAAACGAAACATTTGTGAGGAGGGTGCAATGCCCCACATAGGCAGTGCACAGGGGATGTATCGCTCAGGTAAATAACTCACCCCTCACCTGTCCTCACCACATTGCTGACTCACCTCCCAAAATTATTATTATTGACAGTAGTAGTAATAGCTTCAAACAGTTCTTCAAAAAAGATTCAAGTCCACTGATTGAAGAGGCTGAGTGGGGACATGCAGGGCAAGGAGATTTCAAAGGTGAATTGCTGGACTCTTGTGCTTACTTGGATGAAGGGCTGTCACGGTCTGGTTCATGGGCTGTTTAAGTCCAGGCTGAGGATGTCACCAGGGGCAAGACGGTGGGGTGGAAGGAAGAACGGGAGTCCGGATGCCAGGAGTCCAGAAGCCAAGGGTCAGAGGGTCAGAGAGCAGAGAGTCAAGAAGCCAAGGGTCCATTCAACGCTCCATTCGCTGTGCACACTCTATGTTGGTGAAAAAGTCCAACAGCTTTTAGTACTACAGCTAGTAATAATTAGGGGAAGTGAGCATGTGAATGGTGCCCTTCCTTCAGGTAACCGCAAGGGTCCAGCAATGTGGTGGGGACAGGTAAGGGGGAAGTTATTTACCTGAGGGATACACACCCTGGGCACTGCCTATGTGGGGTATTGCATCCACCTCATAAATGTTTCATTTGATTCAAGCTATTTCCCTCTGAAACATGAATGCAGCAGATCTGAATGTTTGTGACCTTATTTCTGTGGAAACTGCTATGGCTGACAGAATGCAGGAATGCCTTTCCAGAGGGACATGATTTTGGCAATGTTCTCTTCCACGTCAGCCTAAGTCACAACGTCCCAAAGAAATTACAATTATGGGAAGCATGGGTGCAGCCAGGATTTATTTTAGGGGGGGCTATGAAGTTGCGCCTCCTCCTCCTCTTCAGATTGATCTTTCCTTTCACTTGCGGACCATGGTATTTGTTTTCCCTCTACACAGGATTTGGCCTGTTACAAACCGATTGTTTCTGCCTCCCGTTCTTGTGTCCTGCTGCCTTCACTGACATTGGGAGCTGTCCACCACTGTATAATTCTTTCAGAAGGGAACTTCAGCTTGGCAAAAGGGAATCAAACAAGTGTCCAGAGCAAAGTATCATTTCTCCTCCCCATGCCCTGCCCCTCTTGTAGCATTTTTGGATCGATCATTTTGAGGAGCCTCTGATCTAAGTAGCTTTAGGCTACCACCCTAAATGGACATCCCTTCTCGGATTTAGGCTAAGGGACCCAGTGAACTGAGAAAATAGTTTCATTACATATAACTTGGAAAACTTTTATGATGCCTGCTAACGTGAACAATAGGTTTCTTTACCAGTTGATGATCATTTATCTGATTCCAGTTTAACCTCCTTTAATATAGCATTGGTCCGCTGTTAAAATCAATTTGAGTTTTCCATTAAAACTTTATTATATCCTCCATTATGTAAAAACTGCATTGATACAAACTCATCTTTCCTCCCTCCCTCCATCCCTCCCTCCTGTCGGTGTCTCAGAGGCATTCTATTCCTTCAGAAACAGAAATAACCAAAACAATATTCATTATAGTCATCATATAGGTGGGTTATACAGGCTGCAAGATTTACAGTTGTCTTAATTGTGTTTTTCATTAATTAAACAGCCACTGGCAGAACAAAGTATCTCTAATGCAACCTTTTAATGACACATAATGTCATTTTCACAGAGCAGTGAGTACCAGCTACCTGTTCCATTAGTTACACAAAGCATCAATTGCTTAAGTGGTCCCAGATTACATCGTCCTTTGATTGCAAGCTTAATTGGTTGCGCAGCCGGTTGTTTTCATACCTTATCCATTGCAAAAGACACGTATGGCAGAATCAGCCAAGGGCAGCACATCCTGTTTTGCTCCAAATGGCCGTCATCTTGCCCAAAATCAGTGCTGATGATGCTGGTGCTTTTCTGCCACTGGAAGAAGCGGTAGGGCGGGGGGGCACCCATGGACATTCTGCCTGGTTGGGGGATTCTGCCACCTGAAGTAGCATCCTCACCTGCCTCAAGGCTCGTCCGGCTCTGGGATCAGCCCTGTCCTTGGTTGTTTTGCTCTGTGATGTTTTGCCAGTTCCTCTTGGTCCAATCCTTAATTCACACAACATTTGCATGTTTAGATTAATATGCAGTACCAACCATTCTTTATCTCAGTGGAAACGGATCACTATAATAGTCAACCCTGAAGCTTTAATAACTACTGGGCATTTGCTCAGTGTGATCTTCTCCCCTCCACCTTGTTTGAATAGCTCAGGATTCGGTCCCATATATTCCATGCAAAGTGTCCCACCTTCAGTTCCAAGCATTTTGTGCATGAAACACCAGACTGGGCATGAAAGCTCAAATGAAACCTCAAAGCAGAGAAGGTTAACTCATTGGCCTTTGGATGTTTCTGATCTGGAGGTCCCATCACCCCTGATCTTTAGCCACAATGACAGCAGCTCAATGGAGCGCAGGACAGAAGAGGGAAGCGGCTTCAGAAACAGGGTTGGGAAGAGGAGAAGGGGGCTTAGTCATCTTCTAGGGTGGAACGGAGAAAGGTAAGGACAAGTTGGCCAATTATTATAGGGTGCAGAGTTGGACATGGCAGGTCAAGCAAGCAGAGGAGCAGAGCCCCTCCAGTTTTAAAATATTCTTGTGAGTTGCCTTGAGTCTAGTTAGAAAAAGATTTCTGAGAAATAGGATGAGGATGATTGGATGAGGGAGAAGGACAAGAGAGCATGTGAAGATTGCCCTTCCTTCAAGCATGCACAAGAGTCCATCATTTCACCTTTGAAATCTCCTTGCCCTGCATGTGCCCACACAACCTCTTCAATCGATTGACTTGGATCTTTTCTTTTTAAAGAATTGTTTGAAGCTATTACTACTACCAGTGCTTTTTCCTGGGGGGACGCAGAGGTATGCATACCCCTAAACATTTTGTGAATCTAAGTTTGGCCTCATTGAGGGGCAGTATTTCAACATGAGTAAACATTTTTAAGGGGGGGGAGCACAGACTACTACTAAGAATAATAATTGTGGGAGGCAAGCATGTGAAAAGTGCCCTCCCTTCAGGTAATTGCAAGGGTCCAGCAATGTGGTGGGGACAGGTGAGGGGTGAGTCATTTACCTGAGGGATACATCCCCCTAGCACTGCCTATGTGGGGCATTGCATCCTCCTCACAAATGTTTCGTTTAATCCAAGTTATCTCCCTCTGAAACATGAATACAGCAGATCTGAATGTTTGTGATCTTCCTTCTGTGGAAACTGCTATGACTGACAGAATGCAGGGATGCCGTTCCAGAGGCACGTGATTTTGGCAGCATTCTCTTCCACGTCAGCCTAAGTCACAACGTCCCAAAGAAATTACAATTATGGGAAGCCCAGCCCTCTCTTGGCAACCTTTGGGGCTCCATTTGGCTTAAAAGCCGGCATTCGGCTTTGCCACCACAATTCATCCTGAGCCATGAAGACCCTTCACCTGTGCTTGGCAGTTCTCTCTTTGCTGCTCCTGGCTTCCCCAGGTAAGGGATGGAGAGGAAGAAGACAGAGGGACAACCGCCAGCCGATTATGGGGTGGAAGAGGGAGAGGCGTCCAGTTGCTGTTCTTTGGCCTTGCAAAGGAAGCTAACTTTTCTTGCTAGATACCTGTCTTTAGTGGTAATATCTTTAGTGGGAATTCTTTGAATAAAAATGTATGTATCTGACAAAATTGCTTACAAAAGTGTATCTATTAGGGGAAAGATGCACTGTTTTGCTGAATTTTCCCCATTATGCCCATCATTGCTTTGCAATTTCCCCAAATATAACCTATATTTTCATTCTGTTTTCATGAAGTTATACTTTTTCATGTCTCCACTTTTCTCAGTTGGGTTAGATTTGATGGAATTCTATGCAATTTTATGGAATACGTTTTAAAAAGTAAAATTTCGATTTGCCTCTTCCACAGGACTTTCAATAAATTTGGCATATGTAGCATCTAATTAGTGAGAACTTCATTTCTTGATGCAATATACAGCCTTTTATTCTGGGTAGTCCTTGGGGCTCTGATGGCTTCAGTTACAGGCTTCAGTTTCTCTATAACTTATAAGCCATGTGTGCCTCACTTCTTGCCCTCCAGTTTCATAGGCTGACACAGTCCACTTACGAGCAAATATCTGGATAACCACATTTACCATTTCTTCTTGTCAATGTAGCAAGGCTGGTAAAAATCAGTGGGCAGTGACTGGGGGGGGGGTAGGAGTTGGAATGCCACAGCACCCAGAGAGTCACACAGTCACTCCTGTTCAAAGGGCTATGGAGTTATGCCTCTGTTTCCTCCTATTGTGAATTAACTCCCTTCTCCCCACTTATGTTTGTTTCTCTCTTTGCACAGGATCTGCACAGGATGAACCTGATAGTGATGACACATGTTTTGATGCCGACGGTGTTTGCATAGATGGAGGTTGCCTCGTTGATATGGAAGAGATTGGGAGGTGTGATGATGATCAGTTCTGTTGCAAAAGGTAATTTCTGCTTGCCAGAGGAGAATTACACCTCCTGCCCCTCTCCCATCAGCCTCTGGGTCGATCATTTTAAGGAGCCTCTGACTTGGGTGACTGAGGCATAGGGATCCAATGAACTGAGAAAATGGTTTCACTACATACAGGCTGGAAAACATTTAGGATGCCTGTCACAATTAACTCTTGATTGGTCTGCATGTTTACAATAATTTGTCTGATTCCTCATCCACTGTTGATTTAATAAATAATTTTTTTTTGTACCCCGCCCATCTGGCCGGGTCTCCCCAGCCACTCTGGGCGGCCTCCAACAGACATTAAAATACATTAAAATATCACAAGTTAAAAACTTCCCTAAATAGGGCTGCCTTGAGGTATCTTCTGAATGTCAGATAGTTGTTCATCTCCTTAACCTCTGCTGGGAGGGCGCTCCACAGGGCGGGCGCCACTACTGAGAAGGCCTTCTGCCTGGTTCCCTGTAGCTTTGCTTCTCGCAGTGAGGGAACCACCAGAAGGCCCTCGGCGCTGGATCTCAGTGTCTGGGCTGCACGGTGGGGGTGGAGACGCTCCTTCAGGTATACAGGACCGAGGTATACAGGTATACAGGACCCTAAAGGCCGTTTAGGGCTTTAAAGGTCAGCACCAACCCTTTGAATTCTGCTCGGAAACGTACTGGGAGCCAATGTAGGTCTTTCAAGACCGGTGTAATGTGGTCCCAGCGGCCACTCCCAGTCACCAGTCTAGCCGCCGCATTCTGGATTAATTGCAGTTTCGGGGTCACCTTCAAAGATAGCCCCACGTAGAGCGCATTGCAGTAGTCCAAGCGGGAGATAACCAGAGCATGCACCACTCTGGCGAGACAGTCTGCGGGCAGGTAGGGTCTCAGCCTGCGTACCAGATTTCCATTAAAACCTTTCTTATATCCAATTTGATAATTACAAATCTCATTTTCATAGGTCAATGAATACCAGCTATCTGCTCCATTAATTAACCAAAGCATCATTTACCTAAATAGTTAATTGCTCCAAGTACCAAATGCAGAGTCCCCTAAGTTGACCATCCTTCTCCCGCAAGCTCAAAAAAGGGCAACACTCCTGACCCCACCTACCTGCTCCTGCTGCTAGGGCCTGCTCTGCCACTGCCACACATCCTACCCTCATGACCATCATTGCCAATTTTAAGCAAGATGCTGCCATGGTGCTTCATCAGTGGCACAACAAGCGGGACAGGAGGGGCACCAAGAGATTTATTGTCTGAGTGACTTCTGCCACCAGAAGCAGGGTCCTCACCTGCCTCATGGCTGGTCCAGCTCTGCAGTCAGCCCTGTCTTTGGCCCCTTTGCTCTGTGAGCTTATGCCAGTTCTCCTTTTACGAATCCCTAGACCACACCGTATTGGCACATGTAATTTTTTGTGCAGCTTCATCCATTGTCTATCTCAGTGCCTAAGGGATGTCTATTCTGCAGCTTCAATAGATGCTGGGCACTTACTCAGTGTGGTGTTCTGCCATCCACTGTTTAAGATCACCTCAGTATTGCACCCCATATATTCCATGCAAATGTGAAAGAAGGAATTTGGTCCTGGGTCGTTGCAGAGAAATTAGCAACTGGGTGCCAGTACCTCCCGTGTTTCTCAAAACATTGTCACAAAATTGTGAGCCAGCTTCCTGTTTCCCCAGAACTCTTCCTCGGGGCAACAAAGAGAACAAATCCCTGTTGTGCATAACATCCAGTTTGCAGGAGAATTTTGGAGACCTTGAAAGCTTGCTCACTATTTCCTGACATATTTAATTGCTCCTAGAAAACAATGTAACCCAGTGGTAAGGATGGGCCAGAGATTGGATTCAGTTCTCATTGAAAGGTGAATCTACCTGATTCATAGTTTCTAAAAATGAGAAACTGAAGTTGAGACCTATCCTTACCTAATGGTTTATTATCTTGAAATCTTTCTTATGGTCCAACATGGCTTGCTTTGTATTTCCATGTCTCAAACATGGTCACTTTGCTATGAAACTGAATTAACTGTTTTTTTTTTTTTTTTTTTGCTGGTTTCTATGGTTTAGATCGGAGGAGAGATAGATGCCTTTGAGAAATGGAAGATGCTCCCTCTCTTTGAGAGCCGCTGGATCCCGCTTCATCCCCAGCTAGGGACTTCTTCTCCAAAGCATCCAGATTGAAAAAAGCAACATTTTCAAGGCTTACATGAGCTTGTGCCTTGCAATAAAAGCAGATCCAAAAGCCCTTTTCCCTCTGTTTCTTTATTTCTAAGCCTGAGCGTTATTGCTAGTGAAGCCAAATTGGCACCTTACCTCCATGAGAAGGAGGTGTCAGCAGGCAGGGTTGTGTGGGGAATGCTGGTCTTATATACCGCTCCCGGCCCTTGCCACCAGGTGCTACGAGTCAAGCCTCACCTGTGCGGCCACACCTTGCCCTTCCAGGCCAAACTCAGGATGGCCCCAGTCCTGCGAGGCCCTACCTGTCCCAGGGCGTGGCTCCTGCACGTACTCCTGACAGTACTTCCCCCCTATAGGAAAACAGGGTTCCACCCCCAGTCAAGGGCCGGGCTTGTCTGGGAACTTCCGATGAAAGGCCTGAACCTTGGCAGGCACGTGCACGAGGTCAGCCGGTTCCCATGACATTTCCTCAGGCCCATAGCCCTCCCAGTCAATTAGTGGAGTTTGCCACAGAACTGTTTCGAGTCCAGGACCTGGGCGACCTGGAACTCCTCGTGGCCAATAACCTAGACTGGCAATGGTGGTGGGGCGATGCGACCCGGAAAATAGTCCGCATGGCAGGGCTTGAGCTGGGATACATGAAACACCCAGTGGATGTTCAGAGAGGGGGGAAGCTCCAACTTGTAGGCGACCAGAATGATCTGCTGCAGGATGGGGAAAGGTCCCTGGTACCTGAAGTCCAGCTTAGCTGAGGGACATCTGGTGCGGTGGTGTCCCAAGGACAGTCAGACCTTGTTCCCGACCTGGAACGCGGGCCCCTGCTGACGCCATCGGTCAGCTTGCTCCTTATAATTGGCCTTAACATGTAAATAACAAACCAAACCCCTGTGTTGCAATATCTGGAATGAAGCAAAAACTGGGCAACACGTGACCAATATAAACAAACAGAATGTATTCACAATAAGTATCAATAACAAGACTTGAAACCAAGCATATCTAATGTAATATACACAAAACAAAAATCTATCAGGTCTCTGAAAGTCACTGCTGAAATGAATAAGGACAAGCTGAAAAGTTTTGTATTGCAAAGTTCCAAAGTAGCTGAAGTAGCAAACAAAGTAGCAAACAAACTAAACTGCTTTGTTATGCGAAGTGCCAACATGGCTGAAGTAGTCTACGGACTTGTCGAGGATGTACAGTGTTTCCAGATATAATCCACTGTTTCGTAAGAACTTCTTCAGCGCAGCAATAGAACATAGACATATTTCATAAACTGTGAAAAATTAAAGGGACAATGTCCTATATCTGTATGACAATGTAGAAAACTAAATATACAATAATAAAGTACAAATGTTAAATACATGCCAATTCTGTAATACAGATAAATGTATACTTGCGGAACAGTGCTCATAGACTCATAGCCGGGGGCCTCGAGCAGCGCTCAGAATCCCTCTCAGACAGGCGTGTATCAGTGTTAATACAAAGTGTGATAAAGTCCATCAGGGCTGCTGGGTGGGATCACTCATGCCAATTCGTCCTTGAGGCGTGGATGAAGTCCCTGGTGGAAGTGGAACCAACAGGCAATCTCATTCCACAGGGTGTCTGCAGCCCACTGACGGAACTCTGCGGCATACTCAGTAACTGAGTGAGCACCCTGCTGGAGGTTTTGCAGCCATCTCAGCAGTCTGGGTGTGGTTTGGCTCCACGAACCTGCCCTCTAGTCGTCCAGATTCCCCAGCAGGAAATTTGGTGAAGTTGGCCACATATCCACTTGTCTTTGGAATGGCCTGATTATCCCGGCATGATCCTGTCATTGCGGGGGGTCAGGGATCCCTGATGTTTGCTTTGGCATATTGTCATCTCCACTGTTTGGGTGACAGGCCATCGGTAGCAGCTACAGTGTTTGGAGCCGGAGTGCTGGGACCTCTTACCGGTGAGGAGAGCCAGCTGCCCCCAAAATACCACATGTTCAGAAGTAGAGTTGGCAGCTTTGAGGGAGTTTCTGGAGAAGAACCTGGCAAGAACTTCAAAGGAACCAGGTCGTGCCCCTGTGCTGTCCGTGAAAAATACTGCTGAATTGAGGATGTGTGTGAAGTATAGGAGGTTGAACAGAATAATGGTACCAAACCTCTATCCAAAACCGCGGATTGGGGATTTGTTGAAAAAGGTGAGGTAAGTGAAAGTTGGGTTGGAGGAGGGAGCATAACTTAATCTGAATCAGAGAGGGAGATGAGTGGAAAACTTCATTTTGCACCAGGTATGGCAGGTTCGAGTATCTAGTCATGTCCTTTGGATTCCAGTCAGGAATAGCAACGTTCCAAGCTTCCATCAACTACGTACTCAGTGTCCTGGTGGATATTTTGTGATGGTTTACCTTGATGACATTTTGATTTATTCACAGAATCAAGAACAGCACATACGTCAAAGAGATACTGGGGGAAACCAGATGGGCGGGGTACAAATAAATTATTATTATTATTATTATTATTATTATTATTATTATTATTATTATTATTATTATTACAGAGGTTGTGAGAACACTGGCTGTATTCAAAGTTGGAAAAATGACAGTTCCACATCTCAATGGTAGATTTCCTGACACCCCCCCCCCCGTGTGTAGATTCACCACTGGAATGCATAGCTGTCAACCCTCCCTTTTTTTTGCGGGGAACTCCCTTATTCCAATGCCGTTTTCCGCTGCTATCCTGGATTGTTGAGGCTCCTCAGTTGCATCCAGACCCTCATGCCCAACCAGACAGACAGACAGCCTGCCGTCTACGCGCTCGCTCTTTCGCTCTCCCGTTCGTGCGCAGCCTCTGGAGCGCAGGGTGGCGAGGCTACTTGGTGCCATTGCACCGCCCTCGCGGCATCCCTGAACCCAGGCGGTCACCTCCGTGCCCTGCTGTGCCTCGTGGTGCCCCTGTTTCCCAAGCGCCGTCTGCCTGTTTGAGAAGGGGCCCCGAGCTCGCTCTGCTTCCCCTCCTCGTGTCACCATGGACAGGCTTACTTTGGAGTAACACCCACCGGACTCGGGGGCTTGCTTGCCCTCTGAGCAAAACATGTGGAGGCTTAGCTTGCTTGCAGGTAATTTGGTCAGCCTTAGCTTGTAGCCTGGTGTAAATTAATTTGTAGCCTGGGGGGATTGCCGCAGCGTGGACTGTCCCCAAGAACCGTAGACTGTCCCCGGGACAGGTGAGGCTGCTGATCCCTTATTTTCAAATCCGAAAGCAGCTATGCTGGAACGGTGTAGCTCCTCCTCTCTCAATGGACCTCTCCATCTCCTTGTTGTTCAGGCTGACCAAATTGAATACGGGCTGTATTCAAAGTTGGAAAAATGACAGTTCCACATCTCAACGGTAGATTTCCTGACACACACCCCCCCCCGTGTGTAGATTCACCCCTGGAAAGGTGTGGCTCCTCTCAGTGGACCTCTCCATCTCTTTGTTGTTTAGGCTGATACACCTCAGCTTGTACCCTGTTTTAAATCTTCCTCCTCCTCACACTTCTCTCTCTTGCACTATAGGATTAGAAGTCACCTCCAAACTATATGCTAGGAGATCAAAGGAGAAGCAGGCCAGCCAGAGAACAGTTGGGCATGAGAGGCCGGCAGGCTGTGGCTTCAGGGAAGTTCACAAAGGGGAAGAAGTGGGGGCATTGCATTCTTGTTGTGATTCCTGGATGTAGAGAAACAGATGCAATCTCCCCATTAATTTCTCCATATATGTTCCCTTGCTGTTCTTAAGAAATCCTCCCAAATTTGTTCCATGAAAATCGGGACACCCTGTTTTATTATGAATAATAATTTTACTATTTATACCCCACCCATCTTAAGTGTAGTCAGGATGTCTGCAGAAATCCAGAAGCATACTTTTTAGTAGCTTTATTTCAGATCCTATAGTTTATGTGTAATTTGTTCAGTTTGTGTGTTTTGGAATGATTTTAGACTACATTTGGTATGTTGTAATTACTATTATTTTTCCATTTTGCAAGCCGCCTTAAGCATGGTATGAACTATGGAAAGGTAGCACTCCAATAAATTATGTCTGGCGGTATATGGCCATTCAGCTAACTAACCACCATTCACATCTTAAAAAAGAGTGAGCTTTGTTGCCATAGAGAGGAATGGATGTGCATTCTCTTATCTCACCCGACTGGTTGTCATGGGATCCTAGGATGAAGAATTCTTCCTGGTAGGCACATGTGCATGCAATTCTGCCTAATATACGGTAATGAGTGAGCTTTGTGGAGCTAGTTTCTTTAAAACCCTGGGCTACTTCCCAACCTTCAATCCTGTGGCTGGAGGGGGCTAGAATCTATAAGAGGAAGCTTCCAGACCTGGTCTGGCCAACTCAATAATCCCAAAATTCAGAGACCTGAGAATTTTGAAGGATGACTATATTTCAATAGGCATAATTTTTCAAAGAGTGCAACTCAGGTTGGTAACCATTTAAATGGTTACCCTCTCATTCCATCCTCCATATTTTGACACTCTTCATTTTCCACCTTGTGGCCCAGTCCTCCTCACTAGACTGTTTTGGGGGACCCTCACCCCCCTTTTAGGCTTCTTTTCTAATGATGTTTTTGGCCCCCACACAACCCTGCCTGCTGACACCTCCTTCCCATGGAGGTAAGGTGCAATTTTGGCTTCACTAGCAATAACGCTCATGCTTAGAAATAAAGAAACAGAGGGGAAAGGGCTTCTGAATCTGCTTTTATTGCAAGGCACAAGCTCATGTAAGCCTTGAAAATGTTGCTTTTTTCAATCTGGATGCTTTGGAGAAGAAGTCCCTAGCTGGGGATGAAGCGGGATCCAGCGGCTCTCAAAGAGAGGGAGCATCTTCCATTTCTCAAAGGCATCTATCTCTCCTCCGATCTAAACCGTAGAAACCAGCAAAAAAAGAAGAAAGACAACAGTTAATTCAGTTTCATAGCAAAGTGACCATGTTTGAGACATGGAAATACAAAGCAAGCCATGTTGGACCATCAGAAAGATTTCAAGATAATAAACCATTGGGTAAGGATGGGTCTCAACTTCAGTTTCTCATTTTCAGAAACTATGAATCAGGTAGATTCACCTTTCAATGAGAACTGAATCCAATCTCTGGCCCATCCTTACCACTGGGTTACATTGTTTTCTAGGAGCAATTAAATATGTCACAAAATAGTGAGCAAGCTTTCAAGGTCTCCAAAGTTCTCCTGCAAACTGGATGTTATACACAACAGGGATTTGTTCTCTTTGTTGCCCCGAGGAAGAGTTCTGGGGAAACAGGAAGCATGCTCACAATTTTGTGACAATGTTTTGAGAAACACGGGAGGTACTGGCACCCAGTTGCTAATTTCTCTGCAATGACCCAGGACCAAATTCCTTCTTTCAGATTTGCATGGAATATATGGGGTGCAATACTGAGGTGATCTTAAACGGTGGAGGGCAGAACACCACACTGAGTAAGTGCCCAGCATCTATTGAAGCTGCAGAATAGACACCCCTTATGCACTGAGATAGACAATGGATGAAGCTGCAGAATAAATTACATGTGCCAATATGGTGTGGTCTAGGGATTCGTGAAAGGAGAACTGGCATAAGCTCACAGAGCAAAGGGGCCAAAGACAGGGCTGACTGCAGAGCTGGACCAGCCATGAGGCAGGTGAGGACCCTGCTTCTGGTGGCAGAAGCCCCTCAGACAACAAATCTCTTGGTGCCCCTCTTGCTCTGCTTGTTGTGCCAGTGATGAAGCACCATGGCAGCATCTTGCTTAAAATTGGCAACAATGGTCATGAGGGTAGGGTGTGTGGCAGGGGCAGAGCAGGCCCTAGCAGCAGGAGCAGGTAGGTGGGGTCAGGAGTGTTGCCGGCAGCACGGCAAAGCAGCAATTCCCAATTCACCACAAGGGGCAGAATGGGATGTGCCGCCCTTGGCTGATTCTGCCATAGCCCTTTTTTGAGCTTGCAGGAGAAGGATGATCAATTTAGGGGACTCTGCATTTGGTACTTGGAGCAATTAACTATTTAGGTAAATGATGCTTTGGTTAATTAGTGAAGCAGATAGCTGGTACTCATTGACCTATGAAAATGAGATTTGTAATTATCGAATTGGGAAAAATGGGTTTTAATGGAAATCAACAGTGGATGAATGCTACATTAAAGGATGCAAAAAAAGGAATCAGACAAATTATTGTAAACATGCAGACCAATCAAGAGTTAATTGTGACAGGCACCCTAAAGTTTTCCAGCCTGTATGTAATGAAACCATTTTCTCAGTTCATTGGATCCCTAAGCCTCAGTCACCCAAGTCAGAGGCTCCTTAAAATGATCGACCCAGAGGCTGATGGGAGAGGGGCAGGAGCTGTAATTCTCCTCTGGCAAGCAGAAATTACCTTTTGCAACAGGCCACATAATAACTACATCTTCCAATCTCTTCCATATCATCGAGACAGCCTCCATCTATGCAAACACCATTGGCATCATAACATGTGTCATAATCGCTAGGTTCATCACTATCAGATTCGTCCTGTGCAGATCCTGTGCAAAGAGAGAAACAAACATAAGTGGGGAGAAGGAAGTTAACTCACAATAGGAAGAAAGAGAGGCACAACTCCATAGCCCTTTGAACAGGAGTGGCTGTGTGACTCTCTGGGTGCCGTGGCATTCCAACTCCTACCCCCCCCCCAGCCACTGCCCACTGATTTTTACCAGCCTTGCTACATTGACAAGAAGAAATGGCAAATGTAATTATACAGATATTTGCTCGTAAGTGGACTGTGTCAGTCTACGAAACTGGAGGGCAAGAAGTGTGGCACACATGGCTTATAAGTTATAGAGAAACTGAAGCCTGTAACTGAAGCCATCAGAGCCCCAAGGACTACCCAGAATAAAAGGCTGTATATTGCATCAAGAAATGAAGTTTTCACTAATTAGATGCTACATATGCCAAATTTATTGAAAGACCTGTGGAAGAGACAAATCGATATTTTACTTTTTAAAACGTATTCCATAAAATTGCACAGAATCCATAAAATCTAACCCAACTGAGAAAAGTGGAGACATGAAAAAGTATAACTTCAAGAAAACAGAATGAAAATATAGGTTATATTTGGGGAAATTGCATAGCAATTATGGGCATAATGGGGAAAATTCAGCAACACGGTGCATATTTCCCCTAATAGATACACCTTTGTAGGCAATTTTGTCTGATACATACATTTTTATGCAAAGAATTCCCACTAAAGATATTACCACTAAAGACACGTATCTAGCAAGAAAAGTTAGCTTCCTTTGCAAGGCAACAGAACAGCAACTGGACGCCTCTCCCTCTTCCACCCCATAATCGGCTGGTGGTTGTCCCTCTGTCTTCTTCCTCTCCATCCCTTACCTGGGGAAGCCAGGAGCAGCAAAGAGAGAACTGCCAAGCACAGGTGAAGAGTCTTCATGGTTCAGGATGAATTGTGGTGGCAAAGCCGAATGCCGGCTTTTAAGCCAAATGGAGCCCCAAAGGTTGCCAAGAGAGGGCTGGGCTTCCCATAATTGTAATTTCTTTGGGACATTGTGACTTGGGCTCACGTGGAAGAGAACGTTGCCAAAATCACGTGCCTTTGGAACAGCATCCCTGCATTCTGTCAGTCATAGCAGTTTCCACAGAAGTAAGATCACAAACATTCAGATCTGCTGTATTCATGTTTCAGAGGGAGATAACTTGGATTAAATGAAACATTTGTGAGGTGGATGCAATGCCCCACATAGGCAGTGCACAGGGGATGTATCCCTCAGGTAAATGACTCACCCCTCACCTGTCCCCAGCACATTGCTGGACCCTTGCAATTACCTGAAGGGAGGGCACTTTTCACATGCTTGCCTCCCACAATGATTATTCTTAGTAGTAGTCTGTGCTTTCTTTTTTTCTCCTTAAAAAATGTTTTAAAAGGTAAAGGGACCCTTGACCATTAGGTCCAGTCATGACCGACTCTGGGGTTGCAGCGCTCCTCTCGCTTTACTGGCCAAGGGAGCCAGCGTACAGCTTCTGGGTCATGTGGCCAGCATGACTAAGCCACTTCTGGCGAACCAGAGCAGCACACGAAACCACCGTTTACCTTCCCGCTGCAGTGGTACCTATTTATCTACTTGGACTTCCGGTCGGCGCGCCGGACAGGACGGTCGGGGGGACATGCCGGCTTTGGCATTCCCCGACCCGACCGGGAAAAGGGGTGACCGCGACAACGCAGCGGCCCCCAAAACCCCCGGGAAGGGCGTCCCGGGGTCTTAAGGATCCGGCTGAGCTCTCAACATCGATCCTGCTCCCCGGGAGACCCAAGCAAGGTCTCCTGAAAGTGAGCGGGAGACGGAGCTCCTAGGATCCAAACCCCCGTCTGGAGAAGCTGCGTGACTGCCCGCTATCGAGCGCGCCGATTCCTCCAAGAATAAAGATTCGGACTGGAGTGAGTACAAAACCTATGAATTTGGGAACAATTAGATTGGCTTGGGACTTCAAAACGGAGGTCCGTCCCTTGCCGTTGAGATATTGGATCAGAAATTGTGTAACCGAGACACTTAAACTGAGGAGATATTTTGTAACAGAACTTGAACTTATCTGACACCCCGGGTCTTGGGGAAAACTAGCAGAAAAAGTGGAAAGTAATAGAAAAGTGGATTAATATTTATTGGAAAACTATTGGATTTGGCTTTGAAAGTGAAAGTGCAGATTGGGAAGGCTGTGCCCTTGAACATGGCGGAAGTATCAGATGTTGATGTGTGGAAAATTTTACAAGTAATAGAGGAGTGGAGAGCTGAAATCCGAGCTCGTAACAAAGAGATAAGAGTTGGATTGCACTCCGAGGAAGAGAAGCCAGCTGCCAAGGAAGAGGAGGAGGGAGAAATCCCCATCAAGGACAAAGGAATAAAGAAAATAAAACGACGCAGCCGCAGAAAAAAACTTTTTCGAAGTAAGAAACTCAGAGTTCAAAAAAGATGTAGGAGGAAATTGACAAGAAGACGGGAAAATTTGGACAGAATTCGGAAAATGCAGCAGAGGAAGAAACATGAAATAGGCCAGACTGTACCCAAGGAGGTCTGGCCTTGGACTTTGGAAGAATTCCCACAGGGAAAGGGATGGTACAAGAATTGGGAGAGACTTGGTGTGGGGTGAGAAATGAGACTGTTTAAACCGGGACAATTTTTCTTTTTGGGGGATTTCAGGACAAGGATCGTGGACACGGCAAATGAATTGAATATGTGTGGAAAAATTAATGCTAGGCACCTGGAGACTATGGGGTGGCGGAGAAGAATTAGATATTAGAAGTAGAAATAGAATTGTGATAAGGATAGATTTGGGTTAGAGTAAAATTATACAAATTTAAGATGATGTAAAAGAGGATGAAGTATGAACTGATAAGAGGATAAGATAAGAAACATGGAAACAATGGGGGGGACGCGAGGGAGACATATGAAAATGTTAAGATGATAAAAGTGACTTGGCCTGGGAAGCGGGCCAGGCCCACGCAATGTTAAGGAAACAACAAAAACGGTCAGGAATATGAATAATGGGTATGCCTCGGTGAGGGGGGGGGGGCTTAGATAAGGGTTCCTCTCGGAGTGAGAGAGAGGGCAATGAAATCCTGACCGAAAAGCAATGTGATGTGTATAAAAATGGAAAACCTAATAAAAAATTATTTGGGGAAAAAAAACCTATATATCTACTTGCACTTTGACGTGCTTTCGAACTGCTAAGTTTGCAGGATCATGGACCAAACGACGGGAGCTCACCCTGTCGCGGGGATTTGAATCGCCTACCTTCTGATCGGCAAGCCCTAGGCTCTGTGGTTTTACCCACAGCACCACACAATATGTTTACTCATATTGAAATACTGCCCTTCAATGAGGCCAAGCTTAGATTCACAAAATGTTTAGGGGTGTGTATACCCCTGCGTCCCCCCAGGAAAAAGCCCTGGTAGTAGTAATAGCTTCAAACAATTCTTTAAAAAAAAAAAAGATCCAAGTGAATCGATTGAAGAGGTTGTGTGGGCACATGCAGGGCAAGGAGATTTCAAAGGTGAAATGATGGACTCTTGTGCATGGTTGAAGAAAGGGCAATCTTCACATGCTCTCTTGTCCTTCTCCCTCATCCAATCATCATCATCCTATTTCTCAGAAATCTTTTTCTAACTAGACTCAAGGCAACTTACAATAATATTTTCAAACTGGAAGGGCTCTGCTCCTCTGCTCGCTTGACCTGCCATGACCCACTCTGCACCCCATAATAATTGGCCAACCTGACCTTTCCTTTCTCCTTTCCACCCTAGAAGATGACTAAGCCCCCTTTCTCCTTCCCAACCCTGTTTCTGAAGCCTCTTCCCTCTTCTGTCCTGCGCTCCATTGAGTCGCTGTCATTGTGGCTAAAGATCAGGGGTGATGGGACCTCCAGATCAGAAACATCCAAAGGCCAATGAGTTAACCTTCTCTGCTTTGAGGTTTCATTTGAGCTTTCATGCCCAGTCTGGTGCTTTCATGCACAAGATACTTGGAACTGAAAGTGGGACACCTTTCATGGAATATATGGGGCCTAATCCTGACCTATTCAAACAAGGTGGAGGAGAGAAGATCACACTGAGCAAATGCCCAGTAGCTATTAAAGCTTTAGGGTTGACTATTATAGTAATCCCTTTCCACTGAGATAAAGAATGGTTGGTACTGCATATTAATCTAAACATGCAAATGTTGTGAGATTTTAGGATTGGACCAAGGGGAACTGGCAAAACCTCAGAGAGCAAAACAACCAAAGACAGGCCTGATCCCAGAGCCGAACGAGCCTTGAGGCAGGTGAGCACGCTGCTTCAGGGTGGCAGAAGCCCCCAACCAGGCAGAATGCCCATGGGTGCCCCCCCCCTGCCCTGCTGCTTCTGCCAGTGGCAGAGAAGCTCCAGCATCATCAGCACTGATTTTGGACAAGATCACGGCCATTTGGAGCAAAACAGGATGTGCTGCCCTTGGCTGATTCTGCCATACGTGTCTTTTGCAATGGACAAGGTATGAAAACAACCAGCAGCGCAACCAATTAAGCTTGCAATCAAAGGACGATGTATTCAGGGACCACTTAAGTAATTGATGCTTTGTGTAACTAATCGAGCAGGTAGCTGGTACTCACTGCTCTGTGAAAATGACATTATGTGTCATTAAAAGGTTGCATTAGAGATACTTTGTTCTGCCAGTGGCTGTTTAATTAATGAAACATACAATTAACACAACTGTAAATCTTGCAGGCGGTTCAACCAACCTATATAATGATTGTAATGAGTTTTGTTTTGGCTTTTTAATTTTTTTTAAAGGAATAGAATGGCTTTCTTATTGGGGATATTAGACACAGATATTGCCAGAGAAAATAAGAAAATATTCATTTATGCAACAAGGGCTGCGAGAACACTAATTGCTAAAAATTGGAAAAAAGAAACAATACCGACAAAAAATAATGATGGAATTGTCCAGATTGGCAGAGGCAATTAGGGGCCAGCCCAAACAAAAATATCCAAAAGAATGGGAAAAATATAAAGATTACCTTAAAAAGCAGTGCCCTCAAATTAATACTTGGACTTGTTTCGATTAATTTCTGAAAAATAATTTATGGTACTTAAGTTAAAAACAGAAAGTATAAGTGATAATTTTAAAAAACTTTTAAAAAATTGAAAAGAGAACCGTGTTGAGGATAAAAGAAGTCGATTGGAAGAAAAGAAGAGTTGAAATATGGTGTGTGTGTGTGTGTGTGTGTGTGTGTAGTGGAAGAGTTGTTTTGTATAAATTTCCCTACGTCATTATGGGTTTTTTATATCTTTTTTGTGTTCTGTAGCTGTTTGTGTGTGTTGTTTTTATGTTTTGTTTGATAAGTGTGTGTGTATGTGTTGTAAAATAAACTCAATTAAAAGAATTAAAAGAAAAAAGAAAAGAAACCACCTGTTATGTACTGAGCTGAATCCTAGAAAAATAGGATCCAGAATGCAGCAGTCTGATTGGTCCGCAGGAGCCACCCAATCCAGCTCCAGGTGGAAGTGAATCCGCAACCTGATTGGCCTACAGGAGTAGCCCAGAATTAGCCAATCACGTGGGGACCATTGTGTAATTAATGTATATATAGCAGATGTTTTGGGGAAAGATTTGTTCCTTGCTACTAGGAGCTGAATAAAGAGCATGGAATTCACACTGGACTCCGAGTATATTTCACCATCCAGATCAGAGGCTCCTCAAAATGATCAGCCCAGAAAATGCTGCAAGAGGGGCAGGGCGTGGGGAGGAGAAATGATACTTTGCTCTGGACACTTGTTTGATTCTCATCTGCCAAGCTGAAGTTCCCTTCTGCAACAATTATACAATGGTGGGCAGCTCCCAATGTCAGTGAAGCCAGCAGGACACAAGAACGGGAGGCAGATACCATTCCATACAAGGAACATAAAATCTGGTTGTAACAGGGAAAATCCTGTGTAGAGGGAGAAACAAATACCATGATCCACAAGGGACAGGAAAGCTCATTCAGAAGAGGATGACTAGGAGGCACAACTTCAAAGGCCCCCCCTAAAATAAATCCTGGCTGCACCCAAGCTTTCCAGAGCCAGCGTGGTGTAGCGGTTAAGAGCGGTGGACTCGTAATCTGGGGAACCGGGTTCGCGTCTCTGCTCCTCCACACGCAGCTGCTGGGTGACCTTGGGCTAGTCCCACTTCTCTGAAGTCTCTCAGCCCCACTCACCTCACAGAGTGTTTGTTGTGGGGGAGGAAGGGAAAGGAGAATGTTAGCCACTTTGAGACTCCTTCGGATAGTGATAAAGCGGGATATCAAATCCAAAACTCTCTTCTCCTCCCATAATTGTAATATCCTTGAGACATTGTGATTTAGGCTGACGTGGAAGAGAACGCTGCCAGAATCACATGCCTCTGGAAAGGTATTCCTGCAGTCTGGCAGTCATAGCAGTTTCCACAGAAGCAAGATCCCAATTACAGATCGCAAACATTCAGATCTGCTGTATTCATGTTTCAGAGGGAGGTAAAGGGACCCCTGACCATTAGGTCCAGTCGCGGATGACTCTGGGGTTGCAGCGCTCATCTCGCTTTATTGGCCGAGAGCCGGTGTACATATTCCGGGTCATGTGGCCAGCATGACAAAGCCGCTTCTGGTGAACCAGAGCAGCGCACGGAAACGCCGTTTACCTTCCCGCCGGAGCGGAACCTATTGATCTACTTGAACTTTGACGTGCTTTCAAACTACTAGGTTGGCAGGAGCAGGGACCGAGCAATGGGAGCTCACCCCGTCGCGGGGATTCGAACGGCCGACCTTCTGATCGGCAAGCCCTAGGCTCTGTGGTTTAGCCCACAGTGCCAACTAAGTTTGTTATTGGTATGAGCTTTCGTGTGCATGCACACTTCTTCAGATACATATTAATAATATGTATTATTATTTATCAGGGCGCGGGTGGCACTGTGGTCTAAACCAGTGAGCCTTGGGCTTGCTGATTGGAAGGTCAGCGGTTCGAATCCCCGCAACGGGGTGAGCTCCTGTTAGTCAGTCCCAGTTCCTGCCAGCCTAGCAGTTCAAAAGCATGTCAAAGTGCAAGTAGATAAATAGGTACCACTCCGGCAGGAAGGTAAACGGCGTTTCCGTGCACTGCTCTGGTTTCACCAGAAGCAGCTTAGTCATGCTGGCCACATAACCCAAAAAAAACTGTCTGTCGACTAACATCGGCTCCCTCGGCCAGTAAAGTGAGATGAGCGCCGCAACCCCAGAGTCGTTCGCGACTGGACTTAACTGTCAGGGGTCCTTTACCTTTTTGTTATTATTATTTATATCTCAACTTTTCCCCAGAATGGGACTCAAGGTAGCTTAAAGGTAAAGGTAAAGGGACCGCTGACCATTAGGTCCAGTCGTGTCTGACTCTGGGGTTGCGGCGCTCATCTCACTTTATTGGCCAAGAGCCAGCGTACAGCTTCCGGGTCATGTGGCCAGCATGACAAAGCTGCTTCTGGCGAACCAGAGCAGCACACGGAAACGCCGTTTACCTTCCTGTCAGAGTGGTACCTATTTATCTACTTGCACTTTGACGTGCTTTCGAACTGCCAGATTGGCAGGAGCAGGGACCGAGCAACGGGAGCTCTGCCTATCGCAGGTATTCGAACCGCCGACCTTCTGATCAGCAAGCTCTAGGCTCTGTGGTTTAACCCACAGCGCCACCTGGGTCCCTCAAGGTAGCTTACGAACAGGTAAAAATACAAAAAAACCCATATCCTATATAATAAAGTTGCTGTGTCCCTGCGTCCAGTCCGTGTGTCACGGAATTGCACTACTGCGCATGTCCGTGTCCCACACGGACGCAGGGATTGGAGCGGGTGGAGGGGGGCGTGTCCTCGAGGCAGCGGCGGCGCACGCGCGTTGTCAGTTGCGCCAGTGCCGCTGCCTCGCACGGACGCAGAGGGCCGCCCCATCCTCGCCGCCGCTACCACCGCCGCTACCGCCACCCCCGGGGAAAACGAAGAAGGGGGAGGGAGCCCCTCTCCACCCCCCAGCGGCCGCTGTTCTGCCTCCTCCTGCCTCCTCCTCCTCTAGCGCCCGTTATTGAATGGGTTAACTTCAACTAGTAAAAAATAATTGCTGAAAAGTAATTAAACTTTGATAGGATTAAAACAATCTAAAAAGCAGCTCTGTGCCTTGCATATGGGGAAATTGCTTGCATAACAGGCAGATGCATATTTAAAAAGTGAACGGTAAGATAAAAAAGCAATGAAATGCTAACAAACTTCCACAAAGAGGTTTGCTTTTTTTAACTGCAAGCTGTTGCAGAAATGCAGTGAGCTGAAGGTAAGACAGCAAAAAGAGGAACCTGAGAAAAACTGAAATTGACAGGTTTGTTCATCTCTACCCACAAGAGCAGCCGATTCTGTTATTGCATTTTAATTAAAATGCTGTGGTTGTTCAGTTCACCAGGCAGGGGAATAATTCTACTCAGTGCAAGATGCAGGTTTGGAAAATTAATCAAGCACTGCAGGTAAGATAAGGAATGCTACATTTCAAAGAGGGCTGCTTGGCACAGCCAAGGTGAAACGTTGCCAACTTGTTACATCTCTTCTTGGTTAGGCAAGCTTTAATTACCTGTTAGGATGGTGCCAGGTTCAGATTTCACCATAAAGCTCTAGAAAGTGTGGTAAGAAATGCAGAGTCTAGGGACGAGAATATGCAATGTTGGCCAATGGGGAAGGTCCACATAAAACAGCCTTGCAATTGAGCCTAGAAAATGTTGCTATCCTATCAACAACAACAACAGGCTGACCCAGGTATGGTGATGATAAAAAGCGGTTGGCATCCGGCTGTCTCAGGAGACAATGAAGGCATATGCCTTGGGGGGGGGGGTATGCCTCTGAATCAGACAAGTCTTGCTGAAGGGAAGTAATAGTACCACTCTGGTCAGACCTCACCTGGAATACTGTGTCCAGTTCTGGGCACCACAGTTCAAGAAGGATACTGACAAGCTGGAACGTGTCCAGAGGAGGGCAACCAAAATGGTCAAAGGCCTGGAAACGATGCCTTATGAGGAACGGCTTAGGGAGCTGGGTATGTTTAGCCTGGAGAAGAGAAGGTTAAGGGGTGATATGATAGCCATGTTCAAATATATAAAAGGATGTCATATAGAGGAGGGAGAAAGGTTGTTTTCTGCTGCTCCTGAGAAGAGGACACGGAGCAATGGATTCAAACTACAAGAAAGAAGATTCCACCTAAACATTAGGAAGAACTTCCTGACAGTAAGAGCTGTTAGGCAGTGGAATTTGCTGCCAAGGAGTGTGGTGGAGTCTCCTTCTTTGGAGGTCTTTAAGCAGAGGCTTGACAGCCACCTGTCAGGAATGCTTTGATGGTGTTTCCTGCTTGGCAGGGGGTTGGACTGGATGGCCCTTGTGGTCTCTTCCAACTCTAGGATTCTATGATTCTATGAATCAGACCAATGGTCCTTCTAGTCCAGCATCCTGTTCTCCCAGTGGCCACCCAGATGCCCGTCATGGCTGGTACCCATTGGTAACCCTTCTCGATGAATTTCCCCAACAGTCTTTTGGGTACAGTACAATTTCCAGGGAATAATGCTTACAGCTTTGGACTGACGCATGATGCCCACCCAGGCTGGCAGAGGCTACACTTGAGTCCTTGGCAAGGCTGCATAAAACCCAATGGTCTGCTGATATTCTGAGAAGAGAATGGATTTTATTTGCTGGGAAATGCCAACGGTTGAGCTGATCTGTGCGGTTCTCCCAGGCAGAATCACAGGGGGGAGTGGATGACATTTAGAACAAAGGTCCCCGGGAATGGGGAGAGTTTATATCCTCCGGGAAATGGCTGGCAACTGAACAGAATCTCTGCAGGGCTCCGCTTTATTTGCGACCGAAAAAGTATCAGCCAAGGGGGGGGGGGGATGAAAGGAACAGAATGGTGTATGCAATCATGAGCAGGGAAACTTGGCACAGGTTTCACACGTTGCCAATGAGCTACTTGACGCTCCAGTCCAAAGCCGTAAGCATTATTCCCTGAAAATTGTACTATAAATATAAAGCACATCTTTTGCTCCTTTGCTTGCAGAGATGCAAGGAGAAGCCATTCTATTTTCATACAATCATAGAATTGTAGAGTTGGAAGGGACCCAAATGGTCATCTCTAGTCCACACGGCTGCAATGGGGTTTTCTCTTTTATTTAATTTGTATTCTGCTTCTGTAAAACTTCTATACCATTTTATTTCATTTAATTTCCGTGCCGCTTTATATCGCAAGAAATTTCTACGCATCTCAACTAAACCCTATATATATATATATATATTATTTAGAAAATACAAATTCCACATTCGATACAGCTGCTACTGATCACACTGCTTGTAATAAAATACCATGTTTTAAGAAGCATCATTCAACGTCGTTCTCAAAAGCAAAATAATGTATATAAAAACAGAAGTGAGCTGCGCAAACACAAAAATACATAATGCTACAATATCAGAATGCAGGGAAATTACAAGATAAGTCTTTTTTAAAAGCCCTTGTAAATATTCCAGAAAAGGAACAAAAGAAGGAAGGAAGGAAGGAAGGAAGGAAGGAAGGAAGGAAGGAAGGAAGGAGAATAATAAAACAAAAGCCCTCACATGTATTAATACAATTCAATAATCCAGGAACATCAGTAAACTTTCCTTCTGCACAATTTTCACTTCAATAAAGCACTTAATAATAATAATAATAATAATAATAATAATAATAATCATTTATACCCCACCCATCTGGCTGGGTTTCCAACAAAATATTAAAATACAATAGTCCGTCAAACATTAAAAGCTTCCCTAAACAGGGCTGCCTTCAGATGTCTTCTAAAACATACAACAACCAATATTTATGTACAAAAAGTATGTCTGCTGACCAGCAATTGAACAACAGGTTAAAAGCCAAAGTCACAGTCACCCAAACACCTGTATATGCCATCTAATTAATATTCCAATTCTGTCCAATTATTCAGTCTTGTGGCCACCTGTATGCAGTTTTGGCTTAGGGTCCCAGGAAAGGCTGGGGGGCTGCTGGGGTTGAGATTTTACGTAGCCGACGCTGGTTAGGTTTGGCTAGTGCGATTAGTATAAATCACATGAGATGTCTGAGTAGAGTGTGGGAACGGAAGACTGTCTTATCTCTTCCGTCTGAGCGCGTCATTGTACTGTACTTTCACTTTTGCAGTATGCAATTTCTGTTCTGCCAGAGCTTGGAGAACACAGACGTGATTGTGGATTGTCTGTATAGAATGTAAATAAAATGTAGTTCAGATCTACAGGTGTGTCTCTCTTCTTGCTGCAAGATGCCAGAAAACATGTGTGCACTTTTCATATGAGAAGTGTCGCAGAAAGGCTCTCTGGAGATGACGGGACATGCCATTCCAGAGACGTGCCTACAGGGAGACGCTCGGAGGTCCTGGGGGTCGCCGTCTCCCCAGAGCGTGTGCCCACAGCTGGATCCAAGTTTCTGGGAATCACAGGTGGGCACTCAGGTCCCCTTGGGGGGCTTCCAATTGGCACATCTGGTTGGCAGCTGTGAGAACACGATTCTGGGCTAGATGGACTTTTGGCCTGACCCAGCAGTGCTTTTCTTTTGTGCTTGTGATGAGCTCTTCATCAATGCTGAAAGCATCTAGGACAGGGTTTCCCAAACTTGGGTCTCCAGCTGTTTTGTTTTGTTTTGTTTTGGACTACAGTTCCCATCATCCCTGACCCCTGGTCCTGCTAACTATGGATGGTGGGAGTTGTAGGACCAGGTGTGCAGCCTGGGAGTCATTTTGGACTCACAGCTGTCCATGGAGGCACAGATTAATTCTGTATCCAGGGCAGCTGTCTACCAGCTCCATCTGGTACGCAGGCTGAGACCCTACCTGCCCGCGGACTGTCTTGCCAAAGTGGTGCATGCTCTAGTTATCTCCCGCTTGGACTACTGCAATGCGCTCTACGTGGGGCTACCTTTGAAGGTGACCCGGAAACTACAACTAATCCAGAATGCGGCAGCTAGACTGGTGACTGGGAGCGGCCGCAGAGACCACATAACACCGGTCCTGAGAGATCTACATTGGCTCCCAGTACATTTCCGAGCACAATTCAAAGTGTTGGTGCTGACCTTTAAAGCCCTAAATGGCTTCGGTCCAGTATACCTGAAGGAGCGTCTCCACCCCCATCGGTCAGCCCGGACACTGAGGTCCAGTGCCGAGGGCCTTCTGGCGGTTCCCTCGCTGCGTGAAGCCAAGTTGCAGGGAACCAGGCAGAGGGCCTTCTCGGTAGTGGCACCCTCCCTGTGGAACGCCCTCCCTTCAGATGTCAAAGAGAACAACAATTACCAGACCTTTAGAAGACATCTGAAGGCAGCCCTGTTTAGGGAGGCTTTTAATGTTTTATAGATTATTGCATTTTAATGCTCTGTTGAAAGCCGCCCAGAGTGGCTGGGGAAACCCAGCCAGATGGGCGGGGTATAAATAATAAATTATTATTGTTGTTGTTGTTGTTGTTGTTGTTGTTGTTGTTGTTGTCTAAAAACAGCTGGGAACCCAAGCTTAGGAAACCCTGACCAAGGAGAGGAATCACTGGAAATCCCACTCCGTATCTCGCTTGTGTGGGGAGAAGGTCTTGCTCTGCAGCTTTTCCACCAGATCCAGCTGAATGGGACCCTCCCGCAACAAAATGTTGCAGCGTGGCACTGCCTCTCCACTGTCGGAGGTGGAGTTCTTTATTTATTGGTTCATTCACATGCTGTATAAATAGGCTCATGAGCGGTTTGCAAGTATCAAAGCCAGTTACACAAACATTAAGACATATAAACCTGCATGATTTAAACACACAATAAACTGATCCTATTAAAGCACCCATAATTAAAAACAGGCAATAAAAAAAATCCCATTAAAACAATGCAGTAATTAAAACAGGGGAGTCGTGGCAAGAGATCAGCAATTCTAGATGCTGGGAATTACAGTTGGGGAGAAACGATGTTATTATTCTTGCAGGGTGGTGGGCAAGTGAAAACACGATGCTGAACTAGGTGGGGTTTTGGCCTGATCCAGCACTGCTGCTCTTATATTCCTCCTTAACACTCAATTCTATTCTCTCCTGTTTTCCCGTCTGCTCCCCTCCACACACACACACACAGAAAGATAATCTGTGCCTGCTCATCATTTCCCCCCCCCACTCCATTCCCCCCCCCCATAGACTTATTGGACTTCTGCAGTTCTGCGTCTCCTGAATCTGCTGAGAGCTCCCTCTTGTGCATGGCAGCTGCCATTTCAGTGACTTAATCAGTGTCACTCATTTGTGCAAATCGGAAATCAAGGAAAAGACGGTTCTGACCCAGCCTCCTTCCTGAGATGCTAGTCTTCTATATGTGGGGATTTTTTTAATTTATTTTTTTGTTTAGAGAGGAGCATTCCACCATTTGCAGTCCCATCTGAGTTCTGAAGTGGTACAGCCCTCACACAAGCCCCCAAACTCGAGGCATCCAAGCCAAATTAAATTGTTTCTGGCTAACACCTTGTTATGGAGCCTAAGCCAATTAAACAGCTTTTTTTGCAAAGCTCTTAATAAGCCCTAATCTCTTTAACTCTACCATCTGAAAGCCTTCTGATCATCCACCCACTCACTTGATCTTGGTGCTGCCTGAAATATAATATCCTGCCGGCACACCCTGAAGCCTCCCTTGAGCTCTGTCCATCATTCGTCGAGGGCGAGATGCCAGTGATACGGCTTGCCCCAGCCTGCTCATCTGGAAGCCTCATCGGGAGGCGGAGAAGTCTTTTTTAATTGGTGGTTCACTTTATTTTAAGTAGTCACATTCTGCCTCTCCAGCTCTTGCGATAACTCACGGCAATCAATTACAACAGTGCCCTTCAGCTCTCTATATTGGACAAGCAGGCCAAACCCTACACCAAAGGATAAATGGACATAAATCTGACATCAGGAATCACAAGACAGAGAAACCAGTAGGAGAACACTTCAATCTCCCAGGACATTTTATACACGATCTCAAAGTAGCTGTCTTATTACAAAGGAATTTCAGAAATAGACTGCAAAGAGAAGTTGCTGAATTGCAACTAATTACCAAACTTAAAAAAAGGGACCCAGGTGGCGCTGTGGATTAAACCGTAGAGCCTACGGGTTGCCGATCAGAAGGTCAGCGGTTTGAATCCCTGCAACGGGGTGAGCTCCCATTGCTCAGTCCCTGCTCCTGCCCACCTAGCAGTTCGAAAGCACGTCCAAGTGCAAGTAGATAAATAGGTACCACTCCGGCGAGAAGGTAAACGGCGTTTCCATGCGCTGCGCTGGTTCGCCAGAAGCGGCTTTGTCATGCTGGCCACATGACCAGGAAGCTGTACGCCGGCTCCCTTGGCCAGTAACGCAAGATGAGCGCCGCAACCCCAGAGTCGGACACGACTGGACCTAATGGTCAGGGGTCCCTTGACCTTTTACCAAACTTAAAACCATGGAGAGACCTGGTCTGAATAAAGACATTGGATTCTTATAATGATTCTATACATGATTCTATACATGGATTCTATACATGATAAAGCTATTTTAGCCATCTCACCCCTTGCTTTTTCCTGTAAGACCAATTGCAGTTGTTAACAGTCGTCAACAGGTTTACCACAGCTATCAGCCTATCACCCATTCCCACCACCCCTCTGAGTAATACCCCTCCCCACCCTCTCACTATATATAAGGGTCTGGTGACTTCTGTTTCAGTGTATCTGAAGAAGTGTTCATGCACACGAAAGCTCATACCAAGAACAAACTTAGTCGGTCTCTAAGGTGCTACTGGAAGGAATTTTGCTATTTTTTATTTTATCTTAGTTTCTTGTGAATCATGATGTTTTGAAGGTATACTTTACATTTGACCAGGGCCGGGTTTAGGTTTGATGAGGCCCTAAGCTACTTAAGGTAATGGGGCCCTTGATATGTCCAGCTGTCCTTTGTCAACAACAAACTGTCACTGTTTTTTGTGTTGAATATATGCTATATGGTAATTTATGGACCTAATAGGTATCTAAAGCCATTTGCACATAACAAATAGAAGCCTACGCAACACAAAACACTGTTGCTGTATGTAGGTGTCAGGAGGCGTGGGGTCCTTTCCCCAGCTGGCCGCTCAAAGAAAGACACTGAATCATTAAGCTTTGAAGCTTTAATCTTGGCTAATTACTTTACAACGCGGAGCACATCATAAAAACGACTCGTCAATCACTCTCAGTTTCCCAGAATACCTTTTGGCGATTCTCCCGCCAGGAAACCCATCTGGGCAGACGGAAGCACCTTGTGCGCCTCTTCTTTCTTTCTCCTGCTACGGGGCGATGGCTCTGCCTGGCTGGCTGAAGCCCCTCCACCACCTCTCCTTCTCCACTGCTGGGGCCGGAAGGGGAACTGGATGGATTAAAATAGGGGGGGGGGGCTCTCGATAGCTGCTTAACATAGGACTGGAGCAGGGCTTCAGCCCCCTGACAGTAGGTTTTATTTTATTTGTTTTTTATCTTATATTTTGGAAATGTACATCCAGTTTTTCCCCCTTTAAATTTTTTTTGAGGCCCCCAAGAGAGTGGGGCCCTAAGCTATAGATTTTTTAGCTTATACGTAAATCCGGCACTGCATTTGACTTTCTTCAGGAATGTGTTATTCTCCTTCCTTGGAGATTTTAAAGCAGAGGTTGGGGGCCATCTGTCCTGGATGCTTTAGTTGAGATTCCTGCATTGCAGGGGGTTGGACTAGATGACTCCAGGGTCCCTTCCAACTCTGCAGTTCTATGATTCTATTCTGGATTGTTTTATCTGATATTTGAATGTGTTGTAAACCGCTTTGAAATTGTTTTCTTTAAACATATAATATGGTATAGAGATCATCATCATCAAACAGAATTCTTCTTCAGTCTTATTCTTAATAAATGGAGCAATCACTCATCAGGGAAGCACCCTTTGAAACATGTCAGTTGTCTTAAAGAACCGTGTTCTCTTCCAGGAGCCAATTGTCTCCTTCAAAAGGCATGATGTACTGAACATCGCTCCCAGCTGGAATCCTGGTCCTTGAAGCGAGCAATTAGAAAACTTGAACCTTTTGAAACTGGGCCAGAAGATAATTTGCAAGGTAGGAGGGAATTGCAGAGCCTGCTTGAGCTGGCAAGTCCAAACTCCCAAAGACATAGGAGTCATCGTTGTGCAACGGCTTTCCATTGCTGTGGCCATGTGTGAAACGAAAGATGGACCAGGCTGTTGGTGGGACAAACACTCAGGGCAGAGATTGCATGCCCCTCCGCTGGTCCATTAGAGATACAGAAAACCAAATCCGTGGTCCTGTGCTACCTTTGGGGCAGAGCAGAGCATCTCAGCCAGGGGTGGGGAACCTCAGACTCACTGGCCAAATGCAGACTGCAAAGAGAAGTTGCTGAATTGCAACTAATTACCAAACTTAAAAAGGGGATCCAGGTGGCACTGTGGCCTCTATTCCTGCCAGAGCTCCAATCTCCAGATTCCCTGGGAAGAGGGATCGGTCTAGTGGCATGGGGTGGTGGTGACTGGGGAGTGGGGTGGTCTGAGGAGAATCTCAAGGGCCAGCTCAAAATACTTAAAGGTAAAGGGACCCCTGACCATTAGGTCCAGTCATAACCGACTCTGGGGTTGCGGCGCTCATCTCGCTTTACTGGCCGAGGGAGCCAGCGTACAGCTTCCAGGTCATGTGGTCAGCATGACAAAGCCACTTCTGGCGAACCAGAGCAGCGCATGGAAACGCCGTTTACCTTCCCGCCGGAGCGGTACCTATTTATCTACTTGTACTTTGATGTGCTTTCGAACTGCTAGGTTGGCAGGAGCAGGGACCGAGCAACTGGAGCTCACCCCGTCGTGGGGATTCGAACCACCGACCTTCTGATCAGCAAGCCCTAGGCTCTGTGGTTTAACCCACAGCGCCACCTGGGTCCCTTTCAGGTACATATAGGAATGTAAAAAAGCAAATTGAAATGCAACAGGGGGGGGAAATGACATCTCTATGCTTTATGCCATTAAGGTGTATATAACCCAAGACTGAAACAAATTCATTTGTGTGTTGTTTATTGAGTTTTCACTGCACTTTTCTCCATTGCCTCCAATGAAACACAAAAAAAGGAGAAGACTCAAATTCCTGATTCCAATGGGAAATGATTAAAAATAATAATAATAATCTCACACATATGTCAAGCAGACACAAAGCAGTCTCCATGTTTCTGGTGCATTCTGTGCAAAAACCAAGGACCCACCCTCATGGATTTTTATTCTTAGCAAAGGAATTTGACACGGGTTTCTAAATTCGCAAAGTTCCTGGAAATTCAAACGCCGTTTTTGCGCAAAGCAAACCAAGCGGGGTGAGAGTGGCTTGAATGCAAGCGAGCGCAACCGTTGCAACATATCCCCGACTGCAACAGCTCTATAAAGACTTACCTGACTGTAAGTCCCATTGAACTGAATGGGGATTAACTGTGAGCTAACATGTACAGGCTTGTGCTGTCACAAGGGCAGGAGGCAAATCTTTGGGGTGTTGCACTTTTGGGGCTGCCCAAGAAAGGTACAGTTGGTGAAGATCATCCAGGGCGTAAAATTGGTGGAGATGGTGGGATACAAAGACGATTTGGGGTATCAGGGGGAGGGGTTAATTATGATGGGAAGGCCTGGATAAAAAGGGACTACATAGGTGGCTTAAGTAGAACGGCTTAGGGCAGTGATTGCTAACCTTGACACTCCAGATGTTTTAGAACTACAACTCCCATCATCCCTAGCTAACAGGACCAGTGGTCAGGGATGATGGGAGTTGTAGTCCCAAAACATCTGGAGTGTCAAGGTTAGCCATCACTGGCTTAGGGAGCTGGGTATGTTTAGCCTGGAGAAGAGAAGGTTAAGGGGTGATATGATAGCCATGGTCAAATATATAAAAGGATGTCATATAGAGGAGGGAGAAAGGTTGTTTTCTGCTGCTCCAGAGAAGCGGACACGGAGCAATGGATTCAAACTACAAGAAAGAAGATTCCACCTAAACATTAGAAAGAACTTCCTGACAGTAAGAGCTGTTCGACAGTGGAATTTGCTGCCAAGGAGTGTGGTGGAGTCTCCTTCTTTGGAGGTCTTTAAGCAGAGGCTTGACAGCCATCTGTCAAGAATGCTTTGATGGTGCTTCCTGCTTTGCAGGGGGTTGGACTGGATGGCCCTTGTGGTCTCTTCCAACTCTGTAATTCTATGATTCTAAGTAAGGCGTGAAGAGCCTGTAGTTCTTTGGGTGTTGTTGGACAGAACTCAACTTCTCTATGATGCCCAGCTGGGTCATTTCTCCAATTTTGCACCACTAAAACTAGTACAACCCAAATTTCTAAGATCAGGCCTTCAAGTCCCAAAATGTGAGACTAGAGACAGGCTTCACAAAAGCGGAGGCTGGAGTGTGGGTGACCATACTCAACTATTGGCTCAGACTGTCTTAATTTCCCCCTTGGCCTTGCCTCTAACTATGAATGCTGATTTTTAATCCACATAGAAACAGGCAGTGGCAACTAAAAGCTCATCCCTGGGCTTCTCTTCAGGTCCCCAACCATTTGCCATGCTGGCTGCCGTCACTTCTCACTGTTTCCCACAGGAACATCCTAGGAGGCTGCCTTACACTGACTGAGACCATGGATCCATCTAGCTCAATATTGTCTATACTGACTGGCAGCTGTTCTCCCCTCAGATAAAGGATCAGCATGTTGGGGGTTAGTTCCGGAGGGAACAAATGAAGAACAAGGTGACAGAAGGGTATAGAATTCTATATAAACGGAGGTCTTTGAGAGGATCTCCCTGTGAAAATGATGGATTGGACAGGAACAGGACAACAAAGTTACTTCTTCACTTGTGGCAATGCGGATGCCGATAAGGTCACAGGTGGTGTGGAATTCCACAAAGGCAGATTAATTGGGCAATGCATGAAGGACCACTTCCTTATCTTGGCACCAGTGACCATTCAGCTTCAACTGGATGTCCGTGTCATGCCACATCTCTTCACACCCTTGTTCCATAGCTGTCAACTTTCGGATTTGAAAATAAGGGATTTTTCCAAACTTTCGGATTTGAAAATAAGGGATGCCACGAGGGCGGTGCAATGCCACCAAGTAGCCTCACCACCCTGCGCTCCAACGGGTGAGCGAAAGAGCGAGCGCATAGACGGCAGGCAGGCTGTCTGTCTGGTTGGGCGTGAGGGTCTGGCTGCACAAGGCATGCAAGCTCCGCCCCCAGTCGGTCTCAGACTCCTTATTGGCAGCCGAGCAACGCAGCTGAGGAGCCTCCCTGGCCGGCAGGGAGGGAGAGGAGCTGCTTCCTTTGAAATCCGGGAAATTTAAGGGATATCAACAATCCGGGATAGCAGCGGGAAACGACATTGGAATAAGGGAGTTTCCCGCCAAAAAAGGGAGGGTTGACAGCTATGCCTTGTTCCAACCACGGGGAGGGGAGACTGTTTCTGAATGAAAGTATTGGGTTGGGGTAGCCTCCCTGCCTCCCCTTGAGGGAGCCTGGTTGTTTGCATTCTCCATCTTTCCTGCAAAGCACTCCGTGAACATGATCGTGACTGTCGCCATCGCCCAGCCATACTGGATCGGTGGAAGAGCCCTTGCCAGATCTGCTCCGCCTTCCCTCTTTGTCCTCCGACCTCACCTGCCTTCCCCTGCCGAGCAAAAGGACAAGCAAGCTTCTCCTCCTCTCCGTTGGCAAGGTCGCCCTCCGTGCCCGCTTCTGCCCTCCCGTCCCCTCCCTCTAGCAAAGCGAGAACCGGCGGGAGTTGATGTTCATCTTTGTCACGCCAATGAGCTTGAGCGGGGTGGAGAGGCTGAAGGAGGACGTCAGGGGGAAGTCGCACAGGAGGTCAGAGAGCTCGTCCCGCTCCTCCATCTCATAGGTGGCATCGTTGAGCATCCGCCGGTGGAGGTGGCAGGTCTGCTCGATCTTGAGCTTGTTGATGTCGCTGCGCAGGCGCATCAGCTGCCGGGCCAGCTGCTGGTCCTGGAGACGCATTTCCATCTGGAACACAAAAGGCAGGCAGGGATAATTTCATAGCCAAAGGGCAGGAGGGGTTGAAGAAGACCCTCCAAGTGTCCCTACTTTCCAGGGACAGTCCCAGATTCACAGAAGCTGTCCAGGTTTCTGATTTGATCTCTGAATGTCACACGTTTCTTTAGGACAGTGGTGGCTAAACTTGGCCCTCCGGATGTTTTGGAACTACAACTCCCATCATCCCTAGCTAACAGGACCAGTGGTCAGGGATGATGGGAGTTGTAGTCCCAAAACATCCGGAGGGCCAAGGTTAGCCACCACTGCCTTAGGACATTCCTATTTTCATCAGAGAAATGTTGGCGGGTATGGAATATGATTTGATTCTAGAATGTCCCACTTTTCCTTAGGAAAAAGTCCCTATTTTCATCAGAGAAATGTTGGAGGATATGGAAAATGATTTGATCCTAGGATGTCCCACTTTTCCTTAGGAAAGGTCCCTATTTTCATCAGAGAAATGTTGGAGGATCTGGAATATGATTTGATCCTAGGATGTCCCACTTTTCCTTAGGAAAAGTCCCTATTTTCATCAGAGAAATGTTGGCGGGTAAGATTAAAGTGGCAACTTTAACCAGGAAAGGGGGTGGGGAGCAAATTTGTCTATTGGATTTTTATTCTGCCCTCCCTCCCCAAGGAAACCCAGGTGCCAAACAGATGCACAATTTAAAAACGAAGCAGAACAAAACATTCTGAAATGGAACAAAGCATTCTAAAAATAATTACGGTTAAAAGCTTTTTAATGTTCCATTTTAATTGTTGTCACCCACCCTGGGGCCTTAGGGTGAAAGGTAGGCAAGAATATTTATTTACTGCGCACTCTTCTTCCTTAAGGTCCCGGGGTGATTTGCAAAATCAAAGCACAATGTTAAGAAATAGTTTGAAGCAACTTGCAATCACAAGAATAAGCTGAGTCCTAAAAACGTACACCTCAAGCATCAAAAGCCAGGGTGAAGAGGTGTTTCTTCCGCCTTCTCCGGAAGCTGTATAATGAAGGCTCCAGGTGCACCTCTGTAGCGAAGGAGGTCCACAATTTAAAAGCCACCACAGAGAAGGCTCTCTGCTGGACCACCACCACCCTTAGCCTCTGAGGGCAGAGGAACTACAGTCGTACCTTGGTTGTCAAACGCCTTGGTACTCGTATGTTTCAGCTCCCGAACAATTGAAACCCGGAAGTGAGTGTTCCCGTTTTTGAATTTTTTGGGGAAGCCGAATGTCCGATGAAGCTTCCGGGGCTTCCGATTGGCTGCAGGAAGGTCCTGCAGCCAATTGAAAGCCGCACTTTGGTTTCCAAACGTTTTGGAAGTCAAACAGAGTTCCGGAACAGATTCCGTTCAACCTCCAAGGTATGACTGTATTGAGAAGGACACATCTGCTGATTGCAGAAGAAGGAGACAGTGTTTTGGGTATTTGGGGCCCGAGTCATTTAGGGCTTTAAACACTGATGTGAGCGCCTTGAATTGGGATCAGAAACACACTGTCAACCAGTGCAGCTATTTCAAAACTGGGCTTCTATGAGATCTAGAATGAAAACCCAGCCAGTAATCCGGCCGCTGCATTTTGGACAAGCTGAAGTTTCCGAGTCACCTATAAGGGTTATTGTTATTTATTAATTTCATAGAATTTACATGTGGCTTGAATGCAAAACAACAACAACAACCCTCCACAAAGTAGTTTATGAATAGGGAAAACAATAAAATAAAATAAAAATTACGCTTTAACACATACGAAAGTTAAAATACTAAAATGGAATTGCATCGGCTTTCTAAGCATCTGGGTAAAAGGTAAAGGTAAAGGGACCCCTGACCATTAGGTCCAGTCGTGTCCGACTCTGGGGTTGCGGCGCTCATCTCGCTTTATTGGCTGAGAGCCGGCGTACAGCTTCCAGGTCATGTGGCCAGCATGACAAAGCCGCTTCTGGCGAACCAGAGCAGCGCATGGAAACGCCGTTTACCTTCCCGCCGGAGCGGTGCCTATTGATCTACTTGCACTTTGACGTGCTTTCGAACTGCTAGGTGGGCAGGAGCTGGGACCGAGCAACAGGAGCTCACCCCGTCGCAGGGATTCGAACCGCCGACCTTCTGATCAGCAAGCCCTAGGCTCTGTGGTTTAACCCACAGCGCCACCTGGGTCCCTCAACCAGGGTATCTCAATCTGGGTATGCTTCTCTAAACAGGAATGTTTTTAACAGGTCCTGAAAAGAATACCATGAAGGTGCCTGGTTGATCTCAACAGTTGGGATAAGTTCAAAAATGACTTATTATTATTATTATTATTATTATTATTATTATTATTATTATTATTATGCTCTGATTATGAGGGGATCTAGATTTTATGGAAAAAGTAGTTCTTGACTAGATGGCCCCAATTCTTGTGCCTCTATAGTCTTACAACCTTATTTTCATCTGCAATGGGCAGCTGTCGTTGTTTTGTTGAAAGGAGAGGGGGACATGAGGATCAGTTCTTCAGCAGCTCCAGCCCAACACTTTCCAAACTTTCCCAGGGAGATAAAGCTTCCCGCCAGCTTTCATTTGCTCTTTCAGGATGGGAAGGGTCTCTCTCCCCCATTGTAAAACAAAAAAGGGCGTCTGCGGGGAGCTGATCTCCACGGGACAGGAGCATAAAGGGGCGACGGACAAAACCTTGTGACGGTTGACAAAAGGATTACAGCTCTGACACGGAGGAAAGACACAGTGCCAGCACTGAATCCCTGTCCCCTGGCTTCAGACTTGGTGCTCGGTTTCAGGTGTCCCAGATAGAAAGATTGAGTTTCTCGCACATCAGATTCTGCTTTGGCAATAGATGAAGAACCAACGACAGGTCAATTGTGGTGCAGAAGGCAGAAGGCAGCATTCTGGGCCAATAAAGCTGGCCTTTGTATATGATATTCTTAATCTCAGGGCCATAGGTTCGATCCCTCCTTTGGGGCAAAAGATTCCTGCATTCTGGGGGTTGGATGAGATACCCCTTGTATCTCCACAATTCTATGATTTTACTAGCTGACCCGGCCACGCCTTGCTGTGGCTATGTGTGTGAATGCTGTGGTGTTGATGGCTGCGTCTGTGGGTGGTGGTAGGAGAGGAGAGGGCCGGCAGCGGCTGTGGGGATGGTGTCCAGCCTGCCTTTCATGGCAGCTGCGGTGGGGAAGTGGGCAGTGGGCGGCGGCGTGAGCGGCTGTGGAGACGGGCCGGGGCCTGCCTTTCACGGTGGCGGGGTGGCTAAGGGGCCTGGGCGGCAGTTGGGCTGGGCCTGCATTTGATGGCGTTAACGGCGGTGACCCGGGCTGTGGTGAGTGCCGGCCTAGAAGTTCCCCTGTTCAACTTCCGTCTGCCCCTTCTCTGTCCCCACCCCCGTTTTCAATTACCCTCTTCTCAGCCCCCCCTCTTTTCTATTACCCTCTTCTCGCCCCCCCTTTTCAATTACCGGTTTGTGAGCTTGCAAATGGCCGACGGAGCTCTGAGGTTTTGCTGTGATGTGTTATAGCTGCGCCCGTTTTTTGCTTTTGTAGCTGTAGTACCAGCATAGCCGTCGCTAGAGGGCACTGTTTTGTTGATGACATCTAATAGCTGCGACAGTTTTTTTGCGTTTAAACTTTATTTTAGGTATGACAGGTGTGGTTTTTCTGAATTTCTATTATGTCAGATTATTTTGACATGGTAATGGAACGCTGTGTCGGTCCAGCAGTTACACAGCAAGGGTGTTTCAGACAAACACGCAGTGGGAACATTTATATATATATAGATTATCCTTCCTCTCTCTCTCTAATTCATGGGATTATACAAAGGAAGGGACGGAGATTTCTGAGTTGAAAAAGCAGAACATATTTCTTCCGCCTAACTTGTACATAACTCTAAACCATGGTTTATTGCACCATGATTTATGAAACCATGGTTTAATGTTAGATATGAAGCCAGCACCAGCTCCCCACCGATCTGACCTGTTGCTTTGATCCAGCCCCACCCTGCCTACCCCACCTCAGATTGGTTCAGTGCTCAATACACTTAACAAACTGCAGCTCCCAGAATTCTTTGGGGTAAGCCATGGCTGTTCAAAATGGCAGCATAGTCCTTTAAATGTATGGTTGTAAACGTGACTCCCTGGCCCTGAATGGGGTCACTGTGCCCCTGAAGGACCAGGTGCGCAGCCTGGGAGTCATTTTGGACTCACAGCTGTCCATGGAGGCACAGGTTAATTCTGTGTCCAGGGCAGCTGTCTACCAGCTCCATCTGGTACGCAGGATAAGACCCTACCTGCCCACAGACTGTCTCACCAGAGTGGTGCATGCTCTAGTTATCTCCCGCTTGGACTACTGCAATGTGCTCTATGTGGGGCTACTTTTGAAGGTGACCCAGAAACTACAACTAATCCACGAAACGATACACGAACCAAAGCGGAGGCATCCTCTGAAATCTGCCCTTCTCTGAATTTTGCAATGCCATTCTCCGGCAAAGTAATGTGTGCAAAAAAGTGGGGGGAGTGCATATACTAGACTAAAGTGTGCAAAACTACAACTAATCCAGAATGCGGCAGCTAAACTGGTGACTGGGAGTGGGCGCCAGGACCATATAACACCAGTCCTGAGAGAGCTACATTGGCTCCCAGTACGTTTCCGAGCACAATTCAAAGTGTTGGTGCTGACCTTTAAAGCCCTAAACGGCCTCGGTCCAGTATACCTGAAGGAGCGTCTCCACCCCCATTGTTCAGCCCAGACACTGAGGTCCAGCTCCGAGCGCCTTCTGGCGGTTCCCTCCCTGCGAGAAGTGAGGTTACAGGGAACCAGGCAGAGGGCCTTCTCAGTAGTGGTGCCCGCTCTGTGGAATGCCCTCCCATCAGATGTCAAGGAAATAAACAACTACCTGACTTTTAGAAGACATCCGAAGGCAGCCCTGTTTCGGGAAGTCTTTAATGTTTGATGTTTTATCGTGTTTTTAGTATTCTATTGGGAGCTGCCCAGAGTGGCGTGGGAAGGCCCAGCCAGATGGGTGGGGTATAAGTAATAAAATTATTATTAAATTATTGTGGCAGGAGGGGGAGACACCTGTGGCTCTTCACCAGACTGGCTCACCTCTGCCTCTGGACCTCCCTCCTCCTGCATCCAACCAGTCCTTGACACCACACAGAGGTAAATTTTACATTCTCCCTCCACTGACTTTTGCCTCTGGCTGTGCCCGTGCCAGCCATGTGGCTCCTGGAAGGCTGACCAGAAGGGAATGCAGTCCTCTGGATGAAATAAAGTTCCCCCACCCATGGTAAATGGCAATGTGTACAACTTGACTTCAGCATGCCGGCAGATTTCCTGCTGCCTGTCCTCCTTTCTAAATTCAGCAAAGGGCCCCGGTCAGCATTTCCATTAAATCAACAGAGGCTGGCATTATAATCACAGCCTCTGTTCGGTCTCCAGGCTGCACGCAATTACAGCAGGCATTAACATTGATTGGAAGGAGAGGCACAAAACGGCTATTAAGCTATTTTGACCAATAAAGTACAGGAATTCAGCCAACGGATCAGGTGATTTTCTCTAGGCCACCATCACCCATCTCCTCTTCATTGGGGGGGGCAAGGGTGCTTGGGTCATAGCTCAGTGGTTAGTGCAGAAGGTCCCAGGTTCGACTTCTGGCGCCTCCAGCCAGGGCTGGGACTGGGAGAGCACCTGCCTTAAAACCCTGGAGATCCACTGCCAGTCGTGGAATCATAGAATTATAGAGTTGGAAAGGTGCACAAACGAACAAAGGGAAAGAGTAAAAAAAGAAAGAAAGAGGAGAGAGAGAGAGAGAGAGAGAGAGAGAGAGAGAGAGAGAGAGAGAGAGAGAGAGTTGTGTGTTTTCTGTGAATAATTGTGACTAAAGAGAGGTAAGATTTTTCTTCTTCCCTTAGGGTGAAAACCAGCGCTCACACATAAGAAACTAGACCCATTGAGGAACATGCAGCCAGGGGCATAGGAAGTGGGGGGCGGGGGGCGGGACGCCCCAGGTTCCATCATGGAGGGGGTGACAAATTATCAAGGAACAATTACTGCCCTACTAGGGTGGTTCATAAAAAACTTTTTCTTTTTGAAAATGCCTGCTCCAAATGTCTTATCTTACTACACTAGGGATTATATAGCTAAATATGAAATTTCATGCATATCAGTTAATATCTTGACCCTCCTCCACGAAAATAGCTGTTTACTTGGCTGTTTTCCTATGTCGTGAAGGCTGAAATTTCAATTCAGTGGAGCACTTACTGTTCCCAACCCTAACCCTGCGGAAAGCCATCTAATTAGACTTGAATTTGATTTTGACATGTTTTTAGGAGGTAATTTAATTATTGTTTGATTTTATATCAATGTTATGCATCTGATGTTAGCTGCCCTGAGCCCGACTTCGGCCGGGGAGGGCGGGATATAAATAAAAGTTTATTTTTACTTATTATTCTTCCTTTGTAAGAAAATATGAAATAACGTAAAACCATTTTTGCAGGCAAAAAAAAAAATCAATGTGGGGGGGGGGTGACAAGAAATTTTCCGCACCGGGTACCACCTGACCTTCCTACACCTCTGCATGCAGCACTTCAAAGCTGTCACTATTTGAGGGTGATATTTAATCACACGCCAGCAAGTTCAGGCTGCACACTTATTGCTGATGGGGAGGCCTTGTGCAACAAACCTGTTTTCCCAAGAGGTCAGACTTTTTGCAATAAGGAAAGTGCTGTGGTAAGTGCAGGATAACACTTGTTTTGACACCAAGCCGTCTAACTTCCCCACAAACAAATCAGAATGCATTCTCATTAAATAGCCAGCATCGTCTAACCTCCCTGCAAAGAAATCGGGGCGAATGCTCAATAGACAGGTCATCAGGAAGCGACGCAGAGGATTGTGCAGTTAAAAGATTAATAAACATCTGCAGGAACCAACTTACCAGTTCTTTCCTGAGCCAGTTTAGAGCCTCATCAATATTTCCGAAGCCACTGATTTTCTCCTGGGTCATCACCGGAACTTGCGCTTTCATAGAGCCTCCATTGATATGAACTTGCACCTCTGTTAAAGGATCACTTTCCTCCATTGGTTTCTCATCCCGGCTGGCTTCTTCCTCTGCAGAAGGCTCCGGGTGGCTTTTCCATGCAATGCCCTCCAGCTGGGCCTTCCACTCCAAATAGGAGGGTCTCCTCGTCTCCAGCCTCAGTTTCTCCGTCAGAGCTTTCAGGTTCCGCAAGTGGTCGTCAGGTGGAGCGCCGCCTCCCGTCTCAGGATCTGCGCCGTCCAACATTTCTTCCATCTCAATCTTAGGGGCAGACACCTTACTTTCCGGCGGAATGCCATCAACATCCATCAAGAGGGAGGGCTCCAAGATCCAGGCAACACCATCCATGCAGCGATCAGTTGTTCCAAATTTCCTTTGCTCAGAGGGTGGGAGATCCTGGGACTCCGCTCAATCCAATACACCCCCTTTAGCAACACGGGACACCATCTAAGCAGGAACACAAAGGCACATTGTTGGTTTTCAGCTGTAAATTGTCAGGGGGGGGGGGGAGGAACAGACAAGCAGCCAGAACTTCCTTATATGACCTGAACTTGAGAAAAATGGAAGTGAAAGCCTTCAGCCTAAACCGTCTCTCTAAGAGAATTCACCGCGGCTGTCTGGAGATGTTCTCGGGCAAGAGCAAACAAGCTGTCTCTAGCTTTCCCGGAGAAGGCTTTTCCTGCTGCAGAGAGAGACCTGTCAGGCGCTGTGCTCAGGGCGAAGAAGTGGATTACTAAGGATGAGGTCAGAGGGAGAGAAGAATGGGAGAAATACTGTAGCAGAGTGTTACACAATTAATAAACCCTTATCTTGTTACCGTACTTAACACGATCTCAGCTTTGCATCACCGAGCCTCGCTACCTGGGAGGCAAGGAAGGGTTGATGTAATGGCTTATGGGAGCCCACCCACGAAAGCGATTAATAGGTGCAGATCTTTAATCATTTCTTCATACTTCAAGCCTGCCCTGAGAGTGCGGGGAAACTAATATGGCACAACAAAATAAAAAAATCCTGCCAGTAGCACCTTAAAGACCAAGTCTGTTTTAGGGGGAGGCGGGTGGCGCTGTGGGTTAAACCACAGAGCCTAGGGCTTGCCGATCAGAAGGTCGGTGGTTCGAATCCCCGCGACGGGGTGAGCTCCCATTGCTTGGTCCCTGCTCCTGCCAACCTAGCAGTTCAAAAGCATGTCAAAGTGCAAGTAGATAAATAGGTACCGTTGCAGCAGGAAGGTAAACGGCGTTTCCGTGCGCTGCTCTGGTTCGCCAGAAGCGGCTTAGTCATGCTGGCCACATGACCCGGAAGCTGTACGCCGGCTCCCTCGGCCAATAATGCGAGATGAGCGCCGCAACCCCAGAGTCGGTCACAACTGGACCTAATGGTCAGGGGCCCCTTTTCCTTTAGCTTTAAGTTTGTTTTTGGTATGAGCTTTCGTATGCATGCACACTTCTTCATGAAAGCTCATACCAAGAACAAACTTAGTTGGTCTCTAAGGTGCTACTGGAAGGAATTTTTTTATTTTTTATTTTGTTTTGACTACAGCAGACCAACACGGCTACCTACCTGTAACTGGTAATATGGCACAATAACTCTATTTATTTTAATTGAACAACGGCATTCTTGCGGTGTTGCCAAGAAGGAAGATTGCATTCCAGAGGTCTGGGGAAGCAAAAGGTTTGTGCACCTTGTGCCTAAATGAGGCTAAGATGGGAGACATTTGGGAGGGAGTTCCAGAACCGGGGGGGGGGGGGCATCACCAAGAATGCCCTGTCTCATGTTGTGGCCCGTCCAACCAAAGCTATAGCCAGAGGCAAAGTGGGGCATCACTGCAGATGTTAATGATTGTGGGGAGACAGTTTGGGAGAAAATATGCACAGGTTTAACGGTGTGGGATGAGCACTACCTGAGGGAAAGCACTTGTGAGGAGCCTGGATCCATTTTTGTGCGCTGCTGCCTACCAGATCCAGCATACATAGGGTGAAGAGCTGTCCAAGGCAGCCTCTGGGATGCACCAAGTGTGACTCTAAAAGCACACTTAGGGTCAACTCAGAAACCTGGGGTCCCCCTGCTTGCTCTGCCAGCACCATGTCACTCACTGCAGACCCAGGCCATCAAGTCCAAGCTCCCGCAGCTGTTGACCCACCTGTACCACCATCAGCTGCAGCAGTAGAGGGCAGGGGGGCAGGAGCGAAATGAGCCCATGGAGAAATATATTCAGTCAGTCAAGCCCTAGCTGGAGATGCCGGGGATGGAACCTGGGACCTTCTGCATGCCAAGCAGATGCTCTACCCATGAGCAACACAGGAACGTGCCTTTTAATGAATCATCTAGCTCCATTAATGTCAACACTGACTGGCAGCAGATCTAAGATTTCAGACTTTTCCCAGCCCTACCTGGAGATTCTGGGGACTGATCTGGGGACATTCTACAAGCAAACCGGATGTCCTACCACGGTAGACCCTCCCAGTCTCCCTATTTGCCAGGGACAGTCCTGGATTTACAGAAGCCCTCCTGGTTCCGGATTCGATCCCTGAATGTCCCAATTTTCCTTAGGACGTCTCCACCCCCATCGATCTACCCAGACACTGAGGTCCAGCGCTGAGGGCCTTCTGGTGGTTCCCTCACTGCGAGAAGCCAAGTTACAGGGAAACAGACAGAGGGCCTTCTCAGTGGTGGTGCCCGCCCTATGGAATGCCCTCCCAGCAGATGTCAAAGAGAACAACAACTACCAGACTTTTAGAAGACATCTGAAGGCATTCCTGTTTAGGGAAACTTTTAATGTTTGATTGATTATTGTATTTTAATATTTTGTTGGAAGCCGCCCAGAGTGGCTGGGGTATAAATTATTATTATTATTATTATTATTATTATTATTATTATTATTATTATTATTATTATCATCATCAATGGAGAACTGTTGGAGGATATTGAATAGGACACCCCTATTTTTATTGGGGAAATGTTGGGGGGACATTCCCATTTTCATACGATCCCCAAGTCATCTGAAGTTTTTTAATGTTTAATGTTTTATTAAGTTTTTATATATGTTGGAAACTGCCCAGAGTGGCTGGGGCATCCCAGTCAGATGGGTGAGGTATACTTATCATCATCATCATCATCTTGCAAAAGAACAATGTTAAACAACAATTAGAAAGTGTCCTCTCATATTGTATCACAGTGTGGTACGTTGGCCAGACAGCCACAGACAGAAAGTCTTTACAGAGGGTGGTGAACACAGCACATGATATCATGGGCTGTCCCCTGAGCCCGCTAGATGACTTCGCAAGGGATCGATGCCTTAGGAGAGCGAGAAAAATTCTTAGGGGCGATTCACACCCCGACCAGCACCTCTTTAATCTTCTACCCCCGGGCAGGAGATATAGAAGTATAATCAGTCATACCAACAGGCTAAAAAACAGTTTCTATCCGTGGACTGTTAGGCTGCTGAATGGAAAATAATATAGTGCAACTGACTTTCAGGTTTGGTGTGTTGTGCAACAAGCACACAGAGTACAAAGAGATTGAGTGTTTGGGGGGGAGGCTCGGTTATTTTCATTGTACACAGGTTGTACAACACTGGTCCTGAGAGATCTACATTGGCTCCCAGTACGTTTCAAAGCACAATTCAAAGTGTTGGTGCTGACCTTTAAAGCCCTAAACGGCCTCGGTCCTGTATACCTGAAGGAGCGTCTCCACCCCCACCATTCAGCCCGGACACTGAGATCCAACGCAGAGGGCCTTCTGGCGGTTCCCTCACTGCGAGAAGCAAAGCTAAAAGGGAACCAGGCAGAGGGCCTTCTCGGTAGTGGCGCCCGCCCTGTGGAACGCCCTCCCATCAGAGGTCAGAGCGATAAACAACTACATGACCTTTAGAAAATACTTGAGGGCAGCCCTGTTTAGGGAAGTTTTTAATCTGTGATATTTTAATGTATTTTGATATTTGTTGGAAGCCGCCCAGAGTGGCTGGGGAGACCCGGCCAGATGGGCGGGGTACAAATAATAAATTGTTGTTGTTGTTGTTGTTGTTGTTGTACATTGACAATAAAGGTATTATTATTATTATTATTATTATTATTATTATTATTATTATTATTATTATTATCATCATCATCATCATCATTGTCCATCATCATCATTATTAAATAGGACACCCCTATTTTCATCGGAGAAATGTTGGAGGTTATGCTCGAGAAGCAGGCTGAACAGAGAACTAAAATCAGCTGATTAGGAGAAGTGAGAGGGGGAGGCCCAGCAGATCCACCTTCTCATTCCTCCCAAGCAGCCTTACCAACATTGAGGCCTATGGGGATCCTCAGGACTGGGAACGGAGGAGAAAAACCAGCCATGGCTTCACCCTCTTTTTCTTTTGTGTTAGGTCTAGGAATGGTTGCTGCATTGCTTCCGTGGGCAAGGGTTTCGTGTTTCCTCCTCTGGATGCTTGTGGGCTATGATTCATGCCACTCCAGGGTGGGGTGGGAGAGAAAGGTGTTCAGCTGCTCAGAAGCCACAGAGAGTCTGTTGGCACCGAGTGGGTTGGGCCGCCCCACGTAAGAGATGGGGTGGGAACCGTTGCTATGACCCTCGATTGTGTCATCTATCCCTGTTCACAAATATATGCATTTTTATGCATGCTTCAGCCTAGAACAGTGATGGCTAACCTTGACACTCCAGATGTTTTGGGACTACAACTCCCATCATCCCTGACCACTGGTCCTGTTAGCTAGGGATGATGGGAGTTGTAGTTCCAAAACATCTGGAGTGTCAAGGTTAGCCATCACTGTGTGTTGCTTTGCTGGAGAACTACATTGCAAAATTCTGAGTAGTGCTGGTTTTGAAGGATAGTTGTGTTTCAATTAGTGCACCATTTCAGAAAGTGCGAATTAGTATCTTAATATCGTGTGTGTGTGTGTGTGTGTGTGTGTGTGTGTTTACCCACGTATTTGGTATTAAACTGGTGGTATTATTTTTTGTCATTGTTGTTCTGCTTGCTTACCTTATGACAGAATTGTTAATTTGTTGTTTATTTGGCTTATTCATATTATTTTGCTAATTTTGTGCATTGCTTTGTTTTTAGAAAATACTTGAAGGCAGCCCTGTTTAGGGAAGTTTTTAATCTGTGATATTTTAATGTATTTTGATATTTGTTGGCAGCCGCCCAGAGTGTCTGGGGAGACCCGGCCAGATGGGCGGGGTACAAATAATAAATTATTATTAAATTATTATTATTATTATTATTATTATTATTATTATTATTATTATTTTATTACTTGATTCCCTGCTCTGGGATTGAAACTATTCAGTGCAGAGCAGGCTTTAAAAGCTGTAAATTCTAAAAATAAATCAATTAAGAGAGCTGGATTCGAGTCTCACCTTCACCATATATTTTTCTAACAACAAAAACAGTGTTGCCTTGCCCTGTGCCCCTAATTTATCTGAACGGGGAAGAGAGAAATAGGAATGTGATTTTCTCCAAAGTGACACAATTAGATCTGGTGCTGGATTCAGAAACAGTTCAAGCTGCTTCTTCTAAGAGCGCGATGTAAAGCGAAACCAACTTTTTGTCCACCTGGGAAAGTGGCCAGAAATGAACTCCTGGAACGACCTCATGCAAACGCATTAAAATGTAATTTGAGTTATTGGGTAATTGTCCAGCCTGCTGAACACTTGCTGGGAATTCATATAATTCCGACACCAAGTCTGTAATTATTCTGGGGGAATCTTTTCACAGAAAGAATTCTATTGAAAAACAAATCTTTATAGAGAACACAGGTCTACTTTCTCCTCAACGTCGCCATTGTTTTGGGGGCAGATGCTCTAAATGGGATGTTGATAAAAGGTATTGAGAGAGAGAGAGAGAGAGAGAGAGGGAGAGAAGAAAGTGAATCTCTGGCTCCCTTGTGGCTGTTAATTGGGCATTTTTTTGGAGAGTAGGCAGATAATACAGGTAGATAATTTGAGACTCTTGTCTTAATAAACATCAGTCATCTAAAGGAGAGAGGTGATGATAAGGCCATTGCAAACCAAAACACTTCCATCCTTCAAAACCCACATTTCTCTGAATTTCAATGAAGTTTTTCAGGCAGGTAATGGGTACAAAAATGTACACACTGGGCTCAAGAGAGACAGTGTGGTGCAGTGGTTAGAGAGTCGGACTAGCACCAGGGAGACCAGGGTTCCAATCCTCGCTTGGCCATGAAGGTCACTGGGTGACCTTGGGCCAGTCATAGTCTCTCAGTCTAACCTACCTCACAGGGTGGTTGTGGAGGTTAAATGGGGAATGGGAGAAGCATGTTTCCCATCATTGAATTCCTTGGAGAGAAAAAGTGGGATATGAATGCAATCAATCAAGTGTGCGTAAAGATGCGTATAATGACAGAAGAAGAAATAAAAGAAGCTATGGGCAAGCAATTTAAAATCATACAGCATCTAGCACAGTGAATACAGCTGCTACGTGGGGCTACCTCTGAAGGTGACCCGGAAACTACAATAAATCCAGAATGCGGAAGCTAGACTGGTGACTGGGAGCGGCCGCCGGGACCACATAACACCGGTCCTGAGAGATCTACATTGGCTCCCAGTACGTTTCCGAGCACAATTCAAAGTGTTGGTGCTGACCTTTCAAGCCCTAAACGGCCTTGGTCCTGTATACCTGAAGGAGCGTCTCCACCCCCACCGTTCAGCCCGGACACTGAGGTCCACCGCCGAGGGCCTTCTGGCAGTTCCCTCACTGCGAGAAGCAAAGCTACAGGGAACCAGGCAGAGGGCCTTCTCGGTAGTGGCGCCCGCCCTGTGGAACGCCCTCCCATCAGAGGTCAAAGAGATAAACAACTACATGACATTCAGAAAATACCTGAAGGCAGCCCTGTTTAGGGAAGTTTTTAACCTGTGATATTTTTTTATGTATTTTAATATCTGTTGGAGGTCACCCAGAGTGGCTGGGGGGACCCAGCCAGATGGGCGGGATACAAATAAATTATTATTATTATTATTATTATTATTATTATTATTATTATTATTATTATTCCACCTCTGGTGTTCTCATGTTTGTAAACCACCCTGAGCCCTTGAGACAGGGAAGACTACAAGGCCCAGACTCTTTTATTTTTAGCAGCACTTCAGGGTTATTTGCTTCCTTCTCAGACATCGGCTGCACTGGTCCAAAATGATGGCTGCACCAATGACCTTTGACTTAAGGAGGCCCATCACCATGGTTACTGTGAATCTATTGCCCTATCTAGACGAAGATCTTCTTAATCAAGGGGAGCGGTTTAGCAAGGGCCATAAATGCAACTGGCTCTTCATGCCGGGAGTTCGTTTTCCCCTCTCCCTCCCACCACCATAGTTCATAAGCTGAAGCTGAGGTGAACGGGACTTACCTGTCTCCAGCTTGCTTTTTCCTCGTAATGTTTGGAGGCAAATCGGCGAGATTCTGTTCGAGGAAAGAGCGTTCATGTATCCAACAGGACTGCAGTCAGCCTTGAAAGTCCCTCCAACCAGAGGAGAGGTTAACTGCCGTCTGTGTGATAAAAATATATTGAGCAATCAATTAAAGCCATCAAGAAGAAATATGCCAGCCTGGAAATTTACAGAGAGAGAGAGAGAGAGAGAGAGAGAGAGAGAGAGAGAGAGAGAGAGAGAACTTAACTTCCAAAAGTCCCAGGGCTGATTCTCACAAGTGAGTCAACATCACAATGCACTTTAATTTTAATACAAATGCTAATGATTATTATTATTTGCATTTATTTGTCACTTACAACAGAAAATGTCTCAGAGCAACACTAGATTCCTGGCGAGGCAGTTTACCATTTGAACCACATCTAGATCAAGGGAAGTAATAGTACCACTGTATTCCGCTCTGGTCAGACCTCACCTGGAATACTGTGTCCAGTTCTGGGCACCACAGTTCAAGAAGGATATTGACAAGCTGGAACGTGTCCAGAGGAGGGCAACCAAAATGGTCAAAGGCCTGGAAACAATGCCTTATGAGGAACGGCTTAGGGAGCTGGGTATGTTTAGCCTGGAGAAGAGAAGGTTCAGGGGTGATATGATAGCCATGTTCAAATATATAAAAGGATGTCATATAGAGGAGGGAGAAAGGTTGTTTTCTGCTGCTCCAGAGAAGCGGACACGGAGCAATGGATTCAAACTACAAGAAAGAAGATTCCACCTAAACATTAGGAAGAACTTCCTGACAGTAAGAGCTGTTCGACAGTGGAATTTGCTGCCAAGGAGTGTGGTGGAGTCTCCTTCTTTGGAGGTCTTTAAGCAGAGGCTTGACAGCCACCTGTCAGGAATGCTTTGATGGTGTTTCCTGCTTGGCAGGGGGTTGGACTGGATGGCCCTTGTGGTCTCTTCCAACTCTGTGATTCTATGATTCTATGATTCTATGATTCTACCACCCATAGGGACGCGGGTGGAGCTGTGGGTTAAACCAGAGCCTAGGGCTTGCCGATCAGAAGGTCGGCAGTTCGAATCCCCACGACGGGGTGAGCTCCCGTTGCTCGGTCCCTGCTCCTGCAAACCTAGCAGTTTGAAAGCACACAGTGCAAGTAGATAAATAGGTACCGCTCCAGCGGGAAGGTAAACGGCGTTTCCGTGCGCTGCTCTGGTTTGCCAGAAGCGGCTTAATCATGCTGGCCACATAACCCAGAAGCTGTACGTCGGCTCCCTCGGCCAGTAAAGCGAGATGAGCGCCGCAACCCAAGAGTCATCCGTGACTGGACCTAACGGTCAGAGGACCCTTTACCTTTATATGCTTTGCTATGGAAGGGTCAATCTTGATTTGGGAGTGTGGTGAAGGAATTGCATGCCGGTGTCCCCACCAAGAAACGTCTTGGAGTTTCAAAGAAGAAGAAGAAGAAGAAGAAGAAGAAGAAGAAGAAGAAGAAGAAGAAGAAGAAGAAGAGGAAGAGTTTGGATTTGATATCCCGCTTTATCACTACCCGAAGGAGTCTCAAAGCGGCTGACATTCTCCTTTCCCTTCCTCCCACACAACAAACACTCTGTGAGGTGAGTGGGGCTGAGAGACTTCAGAGAAGTGTGACTAGCCCAAGGTCACCCAGCAGCTGCATGTGGAGGAGGGGAGACGCGAACCCGGTCTATTACGAGTCTACTGCTCTTAACCACTACACCACACTGCTCTCTCTAAGGAGATGATCTACCCAGGTGGGGCTGCCTACCTGTCAATCACCTGACACCCCAATGACATCGAGTGACCTGGTTTGGCCCACACCGCTTGGAATCAACCAGCATGGACAAAGGCACAGTGCTTTTCAAGTGCTGACAATCAGAGCAGTTGCCTTAGCCTCTCAGACTCAATGGGGATACATTTAATGTGTGTGTCTAACACCAACATCTTCCCCAACAGAGCAGAAGCAAATAACATGATAGCCAATTGATTAGGATCAACATGACAGCAATCCTAACACCTATGCATCGTTTCCTCTGAGTAAGCTTCCTTGACCTCAGTGGTGCTGGCTTCTCATTGCATAGGTTCAAGATGTGGAAGATGCTGAACTTTAATGAAAGGTCATCAGCTGACCGAAATGGCTTTTAATTAGAAACACAGTCTTGCAAAGACCTGCTGCCTTTTAAACAGCTATTGTGAAGCAGGAACCTCATTAAAAAGGAGACGAATCTGGCCTCTGCTTCATTATAGTTCTCATTCTCCAACTCTCTTTACGGCTACAGTAAAAGGTCACGAGCAAACTTGAAAGCCTCGCTATCACCTCATTCACTTGCTGGCAATGAAGGCCCGCCAATTGCACTCTCCCCTCCTAGCTCCTAGCCCTCCTGTTTAGGGAAGCTTTTAATGTTTAATAGATTGTTGTATTTTAACATTCTGTTGGATGCCGCCCAGAGTGGCTGGAGAAACCCAGCCAGATGGGCGGGGTATAAATAAATTTATTATTATTATTATTATTATTATTATTATTATTATTATTATTATTATTATTATTGCTCAGCTGGTTAGAGTGTGGTGCTGATAATCCCAAGGTTGCAGGATCAATTGCCATATGAGACAGCCACATATTCCTGCATCGTAGGGGGTTGGGCTAGATAAGGGGTCAGCAACCTTTTTCAGCCGTGGGCCGGCCCACCATCCCTCAGACCATGTGGTGGGCCAGACTATATTTGGGGGGGGGGGGAATGAACGAATTCCTATGCCCCAGCAATAACCCAGAGATGCATTTTAAATAAAAGGGCACATTCTACTCATATAAAAACATGCTGATTCCCGGGCCATCCGCGGGCCAGATTTAGAAGGCGATTGGGCCGCATCTGGCCCACAGGCCTTAGGTTGCCTACCCCTGGGCTAGATGAACCTCAGAGTTCCTTCCAACTGTACAATTTTATGGTTCCTGTGATGGAGGAGATGTTTGCAAGGGATAGCAGAGTCACCTTTAACCTTGCGGAATCGTATTGTGGGATCTTCATCGCTCGCACAACACAGAGAGATAACCCCACTGCCTACCTCCGTGGGAAAACGAACGGCGGTGCTAAAACGTTCCGATGCCACAACCTCATTCTTTAATCAAGTACCTCCAAGTGCGTAAACTGGACTGTGTTTGCGTTATTACCGTGGAGAGGTATTTGAGTATACACTTAAGCAATTAGCATTCCTTTGCAGCTTGAAGGAGCTCCCGTTACATAGTTCACATATCGTCACCCAACTTAAAAAAAAAAAAGTCGCAAGCAGCCCTACTCATAACCAGGAAGCATTTTAAGAAAAGAAAGAGAAACAAGGGGTTAAGGATGTTCGCAAGGAGTGGCTGCGTCAGGTGCAGATCAGAATTCCAGATAAGGGTGGCATAATGCAAGCAGTTACGAAAAGATTCCAGCCACAAAGCTGGCAGATTTCAGGATCTTCCCTGACCAGATAAGAAGTTCTAAGCTCTTTGTTGACAACGTCCTTCTGTACCCTAGAGAAATTCAACCCCTTCTTAGAGGCGTTGGATGGAGTTCCAGAACCAAAGCCAAGTATGATCTTTGCATTCCTCCCAGTTCTTTCGAGTAAGATGAGGCGACTTTAGCCGAAGGGGAGGCATGGCTCATTACCCTCAGAGAGTTGGAAAACATCCATTGCACCTGTGCAGCGCATGTCAGTATGTGAAGGGAGGGACATTTAATCTATAGAGCCAGTGTGGTGTAGTGGTTAAGAGGGGTAGACTCGTAATCTGGGGAACCGGGTTCGCGTCTCCGCTCCTCCACATGCAGCTGCTGGGTGACCTTGAGCTGGTCACACTTCTCTGAAGTCTCTCAGCCCCACTCCCCTCACAGAGTGTTTGTTTTGGGGGTGGAAGGGAAAGGAGAATGTGAGCCGCTTTGAGACTCCTTCGGGTAGTGATAAAGCGGGATATCAAATCCAAACTCTTCTTCTCCTTCTTCTTATAGGACCCTGCACACCCCAGAAAGCGAAAGGATTTGACAGTAAATGGGTGTTCACAGCAACAACCTCATTCACACGACCCAAGTGCCCCATATTACACTAGTAGCCAAAATTGTGGAAACCTTTGGGGGGGAGTGTATTTCTGAGGTTTGATTGCTCATAACACCATTTTTCTTTGGAGTAAAACCATCAAATTATATATCAATGGAAAGATCATTTAATTTAGAGTGTGATGCAACAAAGGTTGTTCAATTATCTGTATTCTATCAAAAGTTATAGCCAATTAACCAGAAAAAGGAAGCACGACTTGCTTAGGTTGATATGCAGTAGCTTTCCTCCATTTGAATGTAGCCAATGAGCATGAGTGTTTAAAGTGCCAATCAGGTGTTATGAGCCACCAAACCTTGGATATACACTTTTCCCAAAAGGTTTCCTTTGGCCACCAGGGTATTGGCAAAGCAGCATTGGTTCAAAGTGTGCCCATGCTGAGTAAGGGTCAGAGTATCTACCGGTCTATCTCTCGATCCATTCATGAAGTTTACAATAACACAGGAAGTTGACTTATTCCGAGTCTGACCTGCAGATGTCAGGGATAGACACTAAGGGCTTCTGCATGGACAGCATGTGATCTGCCACTGAGCTATGGCCCATAAAAGCCTCGCTGACAAGGTAAACCAATAACATAAAGGTAAAAGGTAAAGGGACCCCTGACCACTAAGTCCAGTCGCGGACAACTCTGGGGTTGCAGCGCTCATCTCGCTTTACTAGCTGAGGGAGCCGGTGTTTGTCCGCAGAGAGCTTCCGGGTCATGTGGCCAGCATGACTAAGCTGCTTCTGGTGGACCAGAGCAGTGCACGGAAATGCCGTTTACCTTCCCGCCGGAGCGGTACCTATTTATCTACTTGCACTTTGACATGCTTTTGAACTGCTAGGTTGGCAGGAGCTGGGACCGAGCAACGGGAGCTCACTCCGTCACGGGGATTTGAACTGCTGACCTTCTGATCGGCAAGCCCAAGAGGCTCAGTGGTTTAGACCACAGCGCCACCCGCGTCCCAACCAATAACATACGTGCCAACAAATAGGAATTCCACATTGTGCTATATTGAATGTCCCACCAGCACAAGCGTTTCATCTTGCCAGAAGGAATGGTGCTATTCTTGTTAGGACCTGGGCAGGGAGGAGAATTAAACCCCTCTCACATGCTGCAGCCCCCATGAAAACCATCATGAAGAAGGATATTTGTGGGATGTAAACACTAGAGCAGTCAAGTACAACAATGCTAGAGCAGACAGTGGAGATTGCCTCAGTCCTCCAGCCACAACTTCCTGGTCACATGGATTGAGGCAATTTCCTCTTGCAACTAGATGTGGGAGTGGCTTCACCTGGGAAGGTATGAACAAAGAACCTCACAGGTCAGCGGCCATTCCATTCCATTCCACTCTCTCACTCGAACTGCGAGGAGGATGCTCAGTTGGCTTCCACCCAACTGGGGCCTAGCTGACTTCTCTCCCACATGGGGAGATTCCAATTGTAAATATCTTTACTAAGAATAAGCCTGCCTTCTTTGGGATTTGTCTTGAGCTGGATATATGTGAGTAAACATTTTATATCTTTTTATAGAAGACGTGTGTTGTGTCTTATTTGAAGAGGGACAAAGGGGAAATATAGTGACAAACCAGGAAACTAGATTAAGTTGATTCTAGCGAATCAAAGCAACTTCCGCTGTGTGTATTTTAAAAGGGAATGTTACTCTGCTAGTTGAACTTGTTAGCACAAGTTAGGATGAGATATATTAAATTATAAATCTCCATCCACGTTCCAAAACATTCCCACAAAGGGTTATGTATGCCCAGCGCTACATATTTTGTGTATTTTTGAAGGATTGGGTTGGATTGCATTTTTGAGTTGAGTAGGATTTTTCTGAGAGCATTTCCTGGTGAGACCGCATGGTCCTTTGTTCCATTGTTTAGAGAAAGGGGGATTAAGCTACCCCTCCCCTCCCTCAGAGCTCACAAAAGACCCAAAAGGCAGTGAAGATTTATTTTGAGGCTTTTGCTTTTTGATTTTGAGAATTTTGAGATTTTGATTTTGAATTTTGACAAATTTTTGAATTTTGAAATTTTTTCCAAATTTTGGATTTTAAGATGGCTAGTGCCAGTTTTTATAGTGAAGCAAAGCCAGGCTTAATGCTGCTAGATGAGGACAATTTTGTGCACTGGAAAACGCGCTTAATAGCATATTTAGAAGCAAGGGATGTTTTGGATGCGATTGAGAAACCAAAGCCTCAAGGTGCAGATGATGAAGCCAAGGTTAAAGTCTGGAAAAGGCAGAACAGCGAGGCCAAGCACATAATTTTGAGTGGACTTCGCAATAAGCATCTATCGTTAATAAATAGCAAAGATGATGCATTTCAGATCCTAAAAGATATTGAGCGCATGTATGGAGAATCTACAAAGAACTCCTACAGAACATTGATGGGCAAATTAACTAGACTGAGAATGAATTCAAAAGAAGAATTCACAGAGCATATTGATAAATTCACAGAAATTATTCAAAAGCTTGAACTTACTCCACAATCTTTTGATGAAGTAACAAAGGTATCATTTCTGTTAGCCTCATTAGGGCCACATTTTGATGCATTTGTTAGTTTGATGGATCATAAAGAGAATCTAACTTTTAAGGAACTGACCAGTGAATTAAGAGAGGAATGCAGAAAGAGATTTGATTCTCCAGAAAGCAACCCTAGGAGAAAGGATTGTAATTTTGTTTCAAAGCAATTTACAAAATCCAGAGAAATTGTGTGTTTTAAATGCCTGAAAAGCGGCCACATGGCAAAGCATTGCAAGGATCCAAAGGCTAAAGCAAAGGATTCTCATCTTTCTCACCAAAAGGGAGAAAGGAAAGGAAAATCTGAACGCAACATGCTGTTGCAAGAAAGGAGTTTAGCTGTCCAGAGCCAAGAAAACACACGCAATAAGTGGTTATTAGATTCTGGAGCCAGCAGCCACTATTGTTTTGAAAAAGACTGTTTTAATGAATTAAGTGATAAAGAGACTGAAATTGAGGTTGCAGATGGAAATATTTTAAAGTCCAAAGGTGAAGGTTCAATACATTTGGAGTTCAATGTAAACAATGAATCTTTTAGGACCAGAATGTCCAATGTTGTGTATGTACCAGAACTGAGCTGCAATTTACTCAGTGTCTCTACTTTGGACAAGAAAGGTTTCAAGATCACATTTGAGAATGGACAGTGCAGTGTAACTAAAGATGGTGAAGTGTACATTGAAGCAAAATTAATAAATGGTGTTTATGAGGTTAATCTTTCAGAGAACCAGTCTGCAAAAGTGGCACGCTCCAGCCAGAAGGATGACGCAGATTTGACGCTGTGGCAAAGAAGACTTGCACACAGAGACACCACCATCATTAAGAGTCTACAGGGAAGTGATCTTGTCACAGGTTTGCAGGTAAAAGGAAGCAGCAACCAAGCTCCAACAAAATGCATAACTTGTGTTACTGAAAAGGCAGTAAAACCTTCTTTTACACGTTGCACAGAACAAAGGAGTACTAAAGTTCTGGATATCGTGCATTCAGATTTGTGTGGGCCACTCAGTGTTCCATCACTTGGACACAACAAATATATTTTGATTTTTCTTGATGATTTTTCGAGATATTGTGTGGCATATTTCATCAAAGATAAAAGTGAGACAGTAGAAATGTTCAAGAATTACATTGCCATGGTTAGGAACAAGTTCCAAAGAGCTCCAGGTGTCTTAATGTCTGACAATGGAGGAGAATACTGCTCACATGAGATGAAAGCCCTTATGGCAAAGGAAGGAATTACACATGTAACCACAGTTCCTTACACGCCACAACAGAATTCCATAGCTGAAAGGAAGTTCAGATCCATTATGGAAATGACAAGGTGTATGCTTAAGGAAGCGTCCCTGCCTAGGAAGATGTGGGGAGATGCTGCTTACACGGCTGTCTATCTCCAGAACAGGTTGCCTACTAAGGCAACACAGCGCACACCATTTGAACTTTGGCATGGAAAGGTGCCTAGTCTGTCGCACATACGTGTATTTGGCAGTATATGTTACTACCACGTGCCCAAGGAACAGAGGCACAAGCTTGACTCCAGAGCACAAGCAGGTATCTTAGTGGGATATGCTGCTGGAGGCAAAGGATACAGAGTAATGGACTTACAGACAGGCAAAGTGAGTGCACACCATGCAATTTATTTTGATGAACACGCAAAAGCAGACACAAAGAACACTGTTATTGGCTGCTCCAAGGAGTCAGAATGGACTCAAGAACTCATAAACTTTCCTTCTGAAACCCCACGTGATACTAATCTGCCTTCTAGTGTCATAGCACCCCCTACAGGCGACGCACCAGAAGACGCAGATGACCAGACCCCTGGCGGCTCCAGAGACGAAGAGGAGGACTCAGATGAGGACATGCCACCGTTGGAAGGGAGTGAGGAAGCTGATGCGGTTCAGGAACCAGAACCAGAGGTCAGACGCTCATCCAGAACCAACAGAGGTGTCCCACCAGCAAGACTGTCCTACCTTGCAGGGTCGGTGTCTCCACAGGAACCTTCCACATGGGAAGAGATTCTGAAGATGCCATCTGCGCAAGCCAGTCTCTGGAAGAAGGCCGCTCAGGAGGAGATGGATGCACTGCATCAGAACCAGACGTGGACCCTGACAGAGCTCCCTCCTGGTAAGAAGGCCATTGGGTGCAAGTGGGTGTTCAAGGTTAAGAAGGGGTCAGAAGGGGAAGTGGAACGCTACAAAGCAAGGCTAGTAGCACAAGGTTTTTCACAACGTTTTGGTGAAGATTACGACGAAGTTTTCGCACCAACCGTGAGATATAGTACCGTCCGAATGCTTTTGAGCATTGCAGCCTCTAAACGATTGGACGTGAAGCACGTTGACGTATGCACTGCGTTTTTACATGGGAGAATTTCAGAAGAAATATATATGAAACAACCTAAAGGTTTCACAAAACCAAATGAGGCGCATCTAGTATGTCGACTCCAGAAAGGAATCTATGGGCTTAAACAAGCGGCTAGAGCCTGGAATCAGAAATTGCACAGTATGCTTGTGCAACTTGGGTACAAGCAAGGAAACGCAGATAAGTACTTGTACACCAAGTCAAGTAATGGACAATATTCATATATATTGGCTTTTGTCGATGATTTGATTATTGCTACTGCAAATGATAGAGACTATACACAAATAGTAAAACACCTCAGCAAGGAGGTACAAGTAAAAGAACTTGGAGATGTCAAGTACTACCTAGGAATTCAAGTGGAAAGAGAAGAAGATGGCTCATTTCTTCTCAGCCAGAAGCAAAAGATTCATGAACTGATTGAGTATTTGCAGATGCAAGACGCACACCCGGTTGCAACGCCCATGGCTACAGACTTCTTGAAGAATCAGCAGGATTCGAAGCTGTTGCCAGATAACAGTCAATATAGGTCGGTAATTGGTAAACTTTTGTATATGGTTACCACATGTAGACCTGACTTAGCTAATGCTGTGGGGATTCTGAGTAGAAAAGTGAATTCTCCCACTGAGCATGATTTAGCGGGGCTGAAAAGGGTGGTTAGATACCTGAAAGGTACAGTAAATTGTAAATTAAAATTGCCAGCTGTCAGAGACCCTAAGTTGGTTGGGTACACTGATGCAGATTGGGCCGGGGATAATGCTGACTATAAATCCACAAGCGGTCATGTTTTTATGTTTGGGGATGGACCTGTTGTGTGGGGCAGCTATAAACAGAGTTGTGTAGCTTTGTCTTCAACAGAGTCCGAATATGTTGCTGCAACGGAAGCATGCAGAGAAATTGCCTGGCTTGATGAACTCATCAAAGACTTTGGACTGGTGAGAAGGGAACCTTTCAGCCTGCTAGAGGACAATCAAAGTTGCCTGAAGCTGACGCAGAGTGAAAAGTTCCTAGCCAGAACCAAACACATTGGGGTCAGGTACCACTATATACGCCAGATGGTGCAAGATGGACTTGTGGAACTGTCTTATTGCTGCACCAAAGAGATGACTGCCGACATCTTGACAAAACCCTTGCCAAAAGAGAGTTTCCAGAATCTACGTGTCAAGCTGGGACTCTGGGTGGTTGAATAAAGTTGTTTATGTTTTGTATGTTGTATTTGCCTGAGAAGGGGTTTGTGGGATGTAAACACTAGAGCAGTCAAGTACAACAATGCTAGAGCAGACAGTGGAGATTGCCTCAGTCCTCCAGCCACAACTTCCTGGTCACATGGATTGAGGCAATTTCCTCTTGCAACTAGATGTGGGAGTGGCTTCACCTGGGAAGGTATGAACAAAGAACCTCACAGGTCAGCGGCCATTCCATTCCATTCCACTCTCTCACTCGAACTGCGAGGAGGATGCTCAGTTGGCTTCCACCCAACTGGGGCCTAGCTGACTTCTCTCCCACATGGGGAGATTCCAATTGTAAATATCTTTACTAAGAATAAGCCTGCCTTCTTTGGGATTTGTCTTGAGCTGGATATATGTGAGTAAACATTTTATATCTTTTTATAGAAGACGTGTGTTGTGTCTTATTTGAAGAGGGACAAAGGGGAAATATAGTGACAAACCAGGAAACTAGATTAAGTTGATTCTAGCGAATCAAAGCAACTTCCGCTGTGTGTATTTTAAAAGGGAATGTTACTCTGCTAGTTGAACTTGTTAGCACAAGTTAGGATGAGATATATTAAATTATAAATCTCCATCCACGTTCCAAAACATTCCCACAATATTGACAAGCTGGAACGAGTTCAGAGGAGGGTGACCAAGAGACTGGAGACTACAGTTGAATAAGTTGGGCATGAGAAGACTGAGAGGTGATGTGATAGCCATCTTCAAATATCTGAAGGGCTTCCACATAGAAATGAGATTCTGACTAAACATTAGGAAGAACTTTCTGGTGGTGAGAACCGTTCAGCAGTGGAACGGACCACTTCAGAAGTTGGTGGGCTCTTCTTCCATGGAGGTTTCTAAACAGAGGTTGGGTGGTCATCTGTCAGAGATGCTTTAGCTGGGAATCCTGCATTTCAGGAAATTCGACTAGATGTCCCTTGGGTTCCCTCCCAGCTCTACAAATCTACTTCCCCCTGGGTCCCTTCCAATGTTAAGATTCTATTATTCTATGAGCTTGCTCCATCTTCAGTGCGAAGATATTTGAAGATGGCTATCATATCACCTCTCAGTCTCCTCTTCTCCAGGCTAAGTATACCCAGATCCCTTAACTGTTCCTCATAAAGCTTGGTTTCCAAACCTTTGATCATTTTGGTCGCCCTCCTCTGCACATGCTCCAGCTTGTTAATATCCTTCTTAAACTGTGGAACCAGAACTGGGCACAGGACTCCAGGTGTGGTCTGGCCAAGGTAGAATGGAGCAGAAATGGACTACAAGGTAGAATGGAGTAGAAATGGACTACTGCAATGCGCTCTATGTGGGGCTACCTTTGAAGGTGACCCGGAAACTGCAATTAATCCAGAATGCGGCAGCTAGACTGGTGACTGGGAGTGGCCGCCGGGACCACATGACACCGGTCCTGAGAGATCTACATTGGCTCCCAGTACGTTTCCAAGCACAATTCAAAGTGTTGGTGCTGACCTTTGAAGCCCTAAACGGCCTCGGTCCTGTATACCTGAAGGAGCATCTCCACCCCCATCGTTCAGCCCGGACACGGAGATCCAGCGCCGAGGGCCTTCTGGCGGTTCCCTCACTGAGAGAAGCAAAGCTACAGGGAACCAGACAGAGGGCCTTCTCGGTAGTGGCACCCGCCCTGTGGAACGCCCTCCCATCAGAGGTTAGAAGGATCAACAACTACATGACATTTAGAAAACACCTGAAGGCAGCCCTGTTCAGGGAAGTTTTTAATCTGTGATGTGTTAATGTATTTTGATGTTGCTGGAAGCTGCCCAGAGTGGCTGGGGAGACCCAGCCAGATGGGCAGGGTACAAATAATAAATTATTATTATTATTATTATTATTAGAAATATCACTTCCCCTCACCTGGAGAACTATACCCTTGTTGATGCATTTGTTGAATTTTTGTGCTGCTTTGTTGACTATGATTTCAGTTTCAATTACAGTAATTATTTCTATGTGTGCATCTATGCAGATGCAAATAATCATTTCATGTGTGAGTGTGAGGCAGACTTTTGGCAAGTGTTTATCCTAAAATAGCCTGCGCTGTTAGATGGCAGCTTCCTATGAATGACTTAGAGATTGATTCCTTTTGCAAATGTGCCATATTTAGTGCACTCTCAGGCTTGGGGAATGACTTTCCCCCTTCTGTTCATGGGTTTAAAAAAACAAAACAAAACAAAGGAGAAATTTTATTTTATTTTGATTGACAGGAGCCACGCCTGGGAATCGGTGGGTCCTACAGCAAGTTTCAGCATCTACTCTGTGGCAACATTGCATTGATAAATGTTGCCATAGTGATCAGCAAAGAGGTGGCCAGCAAGCTTTGAAGCCACGGGTGAGCAATGAGGCTCTTCAAAAAAGAAAAGAGGAAATAAAACATCTTCCACAACCACACTTTCTTTCCTGTCCTTCAGTGGCAAGGGGGGGAAACAAGCAGAGGGGTGTTGGGCTGTGGCAATTCCACACCCCCCCCTCCGAATACTTGCCTACATTTGGAGGAGGGTAATAGGCAAATGGAATGGCTGATGGGAGTTGTAGTTCAGCAATAGCTCTGGAGGGCCAAAGGTGCCCCACCTGATTTAGGCTCTAAAACTTTTGGGGGGGGGTAGAAACAGGGCTGGAGGAAGGGGGCCGTGGGGGCGGTCCACCCCGGGTGTCACCATTGAGGGCGGGGACAAAATGCCAGGCAGCACTCACCATAGCTGTCAACCCTCCCTTTTTGGGTGGGAAACTCCTTTATTCCAATGCCGTTTCCCACTGCTATCCCGGATTGTTGATATCCCTTAAATTTCCCAGATTTCAAAGGAAGCAACTCCTCTCCCTCCCTGCCGGCCAGGGAGGCTCCTCAGCTGCGTTGCTCGGCTGCCAATAAGGAGTCTGAGACCGACTGGGGGCGGAGCTTGCATGCCTTGTGCAGCCAGACCCTCACGCCCAACCAGACAGCCAGCCTGCCTGCCGTCTATGCGCTCACTCTTTCGCTCACCCGTTCGCGCGCAGCCTCTGGAGCGCAGGGTGGCGAGGCTACGTGGTGCCATTGCACTGCCCTCACAGCATCCCTTATTTTCAAATCCGAAAGTTGACAGCTATGCTCTGGAGGGCCAAAGGTGCCCCACCTGATTTAGACTCTAAAACTTTTTTTGGGGGTAGAAACAGGGCTGGAGGAAGGGTGTGTGGTGGGGGCGGTTCACCCCGGGTGTCACCACTGAGGGGGGGGACAAAATGCCAGGCAGCTCTCACCGCAGGTGGCTTGGGCGTCCGCAGGCTTCACGCTGCCCAAAAAGTCCACCCACTGCCTCCTCCCCAGCTGTAGGGCGGCTGAGTGGGAGGAGGCAGGCAGACTACTCGGAGGCCCCGCGGTGCGTCCTGCCCAGCTCGCTCCACCCCCGCGGGCGGCTGGCCCCGCCCCAGGCTTGCTCCACCACTGGGCATTAAGTGACCATTCAGTAGCCCAGGCTTCCTCAACCTCGGCCCTCTAGATGTTTGGGGGCTACAATTCCCATCATCCCTGACCACTGGTCCTGCTAGCTAGGGATCATGGGAGTTGTGGGCCAAAAACAGCTGGAGGGCCGCAGTTTGGGGGTGCCTGCAGTAGACTGTCATCCATATCAGACCTATGCCACTATGTGTCATCCTTGGGCAAGGGCCAACGATTGATCAAGGCCACAGATCCCCCTTTTTTTGGAAAAAAAAAACCCAACAACTTGGAATTCCGCTTATCATCAGCATGAGGCCATCATTTCGATTTCCTATCAGGCCGCTAAATATTTGATGTTAAAAAAAGGATCATAAGAGAATTTGCAGGAACCAATTCATGCCAGCCCTGCTGAGAGTCCTTAGCGTTTGCTGACAACAGGATGCAATTTTCTAGGGCTTTTGCAGAAGGCGGTTGAGAAATTGCAGAACAGCATTTTTCCACCTTCCCAAAGCTGTGCATTGCAAAAAAGAAAAAAGAAAAAGAAAAAAAAGTAACATCCTGCTCATTTAAATGGATGCATGGACGTGAGCCTGCAAATGGGTAAACAAATATAGGAACTAAGCCAATTAATAATAAATGGGAGAGTCATATTATATCTGCGCATTATGCCCTTGGGGAAATCTGTCCCAGGGTCTGTTTGCTTGATCCTTGCGGGGGGGGGGGTGTTTGTCACATGGTGCTATGATTGCCAGAATTTTAACTCAAGAAATCCAGCATTTCTAGGCATGTGCAATGTACTGGTCAGAGTGCTGGACAAGGATTGGGGAGGCTTGGGTTCAAATCCCACCACAGTCATGAAGCTCACTGGGTGACCTTGGGACTAGACTGTCTTTCAACCTATCCTACCTTGCAGGGTTGTTGTGGGCAAAAAAGGGGAGTAGAGAATGATGAATGTTGCCTTGAGGTCCTTGGTTGAAAGGAGGGATACGGATGTGATTGCGATGATGACAATGATAATGTCAATTAATTAATAATTATAATAATTGAAGTTCCTTTGCCTTGCGGCATACAGTCATACCTTGGGTTACGGCCGCTTCAGGTTGTGCGATTTCAGGTTGTGCACCACGCCGAACCCGGAAGTAATGGAATGGGTTACTTCCGGGTTTCGGCGCTCGCGCATGCACGCTAAATCACACTTTGCGCATGCGCAGAAGTGCCGAATTGCATCACGCGCGTGCGCAGACACAGCGGCGCGGGTTGCGAACACTGCGGGTTGCAAACGCACCTCCTGCACAGATCGCGTTCGCAACCCGGGCGTCCGCTGTACTGCCTTTTTAGGTAGGTTCGCTTTTTAAAAATCGGGTCCTCCATTTAAAGAAGGCACGTTGTTGCAGTGCGACCGGCTACCTGACCCAGTGTTTTGGGGGGTAATTGGACTAACAGGCCACAATCCCTGATTGGTGGTCTCGCATTGCTGGGAAGGAAATCTGACCAATGGGGCGTCGTAAAATGCAGTAACGCGGGACCTATTTAAGCCCATGCGAGGCCGCTGAGCATCCTCTTTGGGGCCTTTCGCATCGGAACACCCACCCGCCACTCCCTATATTTAGGGCTTGAGTTGACCTTGCTATGCCGTCGTGTGTTGTCTGTCGTTGGGACAGGGGCACGGTAGGAATTTTCCCCATTTGGCTGTTGCCACTTGGGTTTTGCCTGCCGCATAGCAATCAGTCACAACTTGTAAGTTGCGGATAGGCTCTGGTTCAGGTGATAGGCGTGGCAGCAGGGGTGGCCACGCCTATGCAAATGCAGGATATTCCAGTACAGGAATCCAGGGACTCATTGGTTTGTCGTTCCCAATTGGGTACAGCCCATAGCTGTCAACTTTCGGATTTGAAAATAAGGGATTTTTTCAGACTTTTGGATTTGAAAATAAGGGATGCCGTGAGGGTGGTGCAATGGCACCAAGTAGCCTCGCCACCCTGCACTCCAGAGGCTGCGCGTGAACGGGTGAGCGAAAGAGCGAGCGCATAGACGGCAGGCTGTCTGTCTGGTTGGGCATGAGGGTCTGGCTGCACAAGGCATGCAAGCTCCGCCCCCAGTCGGTCTCAGACTCCTTATTGGCAGCCGAGCAACGCAGCTGAGGAGCCTCCCTGGCCGGCAGGGAGGGAGAGGAGCTGCTTCCTTTGAAATCCGGGGAATTTAAGGGATATCAACAATCTGGGATAGCAGCGGGAAACAGCATTGGAATAAGGGAGTTTCCCGCCAAAAAAAGGGAGGGTTGACAGCTATGGTACAGCCTATGGCCGAGTCCCAGGGACATCAGGATGGCTGTATGGTAACCCAACCAGCAGCTGTCCCTGGTGTTCATCCTTGGCTGTCCTATGAATGTGGCTCTAGGACAGGTCTGCCTGCAAGGGTACAGGGAGATAGTCAAACCAGAACCTATGCAACCACTCACTTGGTTGTAATCAATAAAGTTGGGGCCTAGATTCTGCCAAAAACCAAACCAAATATCTGTCTCTCGTGTGATCTTATTTCAGGGAGGGTAAAAGGTCTAAACACGCAACATAAAAGGATCCCTTTGTGCATATTTGCAAACTATGCTAAAAATGCATGCACCCCATTTAATAGCAAGCAAGAAGAGCACACCTTTCTTACTTTCTTTTTGGCTTCTAAAGCATAGCTGTCAACCTTCCCTTTTTTGGATGGAAATTCCCTTATTCCAGAGCCGTTTTTTGCTGTTTCCCTTTTTTGGTGGGAAATTCCCTTATTCCAACGCTGTTTCCCGCCGCTATCCCGGATTGTTAGATATCCCGTAAATTTCCCGGATTTCAAAGGAAGCAGCTCCTCTTCCTCCCTGCCAGCCAGGGAGGCTCCTCAGCTGCGTTGCTCGGCTGCGTTGCTCACCAATAGTTACAGAGAATAGGATGTCATTAGACAACAGCACTGTTTGTGCTTTGCTTGCATGTAAAATCAACCACTCTGGGCCAGCCCACAAATACACTCCTTCCAAAAGAGTGTTAAAGGATGCAAAGTCTGCAACACGTTTGTATAATAAGTCATTAATGGATGCCAGAGAGCCAAAAGAGTGAACCTGATCAATCCCCCCATGAAGAATTGACGCTTTTGAATTGTGGTGCTGGAGTCCTGTGGACTGCAAGAAGATCAAACCGATCCATTCTGAAGGACATCGGCCCTGGCTGCTCACCGGAAGGACAGATCCTGAAGCATCTCATGAGAAGAGAAGACTCCCTGGAAAAGAGACCCTGAGGTGGGGAAAGATGATGGTGTGTAGCCTGGTGTAAATTAATTTGTAGCCTGGGGGGATTACCGCGGCGTGGACTGTCCCTGAGAACCATAGACTGTCCCTGGGACAGGTGAGGCTGCTGATCCCTTATTTTCAAATCCGAAAGTTGACAGCTACCGGTATGTTCTAAAGCAGCCTATCCAATCTTGGATCCTTAGGAATCAGGAACTTAGGAAGGTGCCTTATATACCAACTTAGACCACTGGTTCATCTGAGCAGTGACTTTCCGGGTTCTGAGGCAGGAGATGTTCCCTACTTGGAGAATCCAAGGGTTGAACCTGAGACCTTCTGCATGCCAAGCAGATCCCCTGAGCATCTTCCCCCAAGGGCCGAGATCAAAACCTGCCACTAGCTGTGGAAGAGAGCTCACCATTGGATTGCTTTTCTTTTGCGTTTTCAAAAAGAGGATGCAGAACAGCAGACAAAAGGAGCGAGGGAGGGGGAGCCCATCCATTTCATCAATGAGAACTGCAAAGGGTGTGGAACGTGAACCTTTTCAGTAAGGCTTTTTCTAAGATAAATAAGAGACGGGGTGGGGAGCTGAGTCTGCAATCATAGGAAAATCACAGACTCTGAGGGGAGAAATTCGATCCAGTTCTCATTTAAAGGCGAACCTACAAAATTTGCACTTTTTGAAATAATATGCTTCTCAAATTTACACTTGTGCATGAATGTACATACACTGGGGCGAAGCATGCATAGAAATGCACATATTGGTGAAAACAGCATATAAAAATGCATTCAATTGGGGGGAATTGCTTTGCAAAAGACAAAATGTAGATCGGGGGGGGAATGCACACAGAAATGTGCGCAGGTGGAGAAATTTGCACTAAAATACAGGTGAATGTTCATGAGGACTAGTGGATTTTTTTCCCTTAAGTGCAAATTCATGGGGAAATGTGGAGTACTGGATTCAAGATTGGAAGAATAAGAAAAACAGAGAGAGGCCGAAATGGGCAGATCTGCCCAGTCCTCGTTCTCTCCAAACCCAGAAGCCACAGGACCCATCACTTTCAACTAGATGCAACATGGGTTCGAACAGGATCTCACCACCTTTTCTGCTCACTGCTGCCGTATTTGTGGACGCTCCTTCATTCAAAGCGCTGCTCCCCATTCCACATCTCCCCACAACCGGAAGGCATTTCGGCTGCTCTGCCTTGAAACCCCGCGTCGTATTGTCCTTCTAATGTTGACACCGTGCTTCCATGAGGTCCCTCAATATCATAGCTGTCAACCCTCCCTTTTTTTGCGGGAAACTCCCTTATTCCAATGCTGTTTCCTGCTGCTATACCGGATTGTTGATACCCCTTAAATTTCCCGGATTTCAAAGGAAGCAGCTCCTCTCCCTCCCCGCCGGCCAGGGAGGCTCCTCAGCTGCGTTGCTCGGCTGCCAATAAGGAGTCTGAGACCGACTGGGGGTGGAGCTTGCATGCCTTGTGCAGCCAGACCCTCACACCCAACCAGACAGACAGCCTGCCTGCCGTCTATGCGCTCGCTCCTTCGCTCACCCGTTCGCGCGCAGCCTCTGGAGCGCAGGGTGGCGAGGCTACTTGGTGCCATTGCACCGCCCTCGCGGCATCCCTTATTTTCAAATCCGAAAGTTGACAGCTATGCTCAATATCCAATGTGTCAAGATCCGGATTTCGTCCTGCACCGCTCATGACTTCTTGGCGGGGTGTGTGAGAGAGAAAGCGGTCAGAAGGAGTGGTGTTGTAGGGCTGCTCACACCCAGCAAAGCAACAGGCTCAGAAATAAACCTTGCCTTCCCTTCTCGGAAGATAAGCAGAGAGACATCTATCCTAATTCCTCGAAGCAGGTTTTAGGGGACGGAGGGGCGTGTTCCTTTCTGCGCAACCGGCTGCCGAAGCTGCACTCTTGCAGTCGCAACCTTTGTGGTTTTTAGAAATATATGCACATATGGATATATAGGATGGAATTGCCCGCGGGAACAAGATGCGTAAATGTCAAAGTCTCCACCTGGTGGTGAGAGCCCTGGGGTAAGGGTGGGTGCGAGAATTGACACACCATTGATAAAGGTGCCGGTAACATCTTCAGGAAACTATCATTCCCTGCCTCCTTTCAGGTGGTGGGTGGGATGGAAGGTGGCAGAGAAGCCGGAGAGTTAAAAATATATTAAACTTACCAGAATTTGCATGGCACCAAGGGCATCCCCTATTAATATTCCGGTGATGAGACTTCAACGCTTTGCTCTGCCTCTCTTGCTCGGCTTTCTAACTTGAATACCTTCAGCTGTGCTGCTGATGAGGATGATGTTGCTTCCAGTCCTCCTCCAAATGTCCAGGTCACTGGCTGTGTCTCTCTTGGCTTTGAAAAATGTGTGTGCATCTTTTTCTCTTTTTTTCAAAGGGACTTCTCTCCCAGCGTGTGTGTGTGTGTGTGTGTGTGTGTGTGTGTGTGTGGTTGCGTCAAGGCCGTTGCCTAGCTACCACCGTACTATTCCAGTTTGAGGCTTTTCACGCCGGCGTTTCTGTTCGCCGTCTCTCATTCATGCCAGCCAGCCTGGGATTCTACCTCCCACTAAGACATAACCCTGAAGAGACCCAAAAGAGAAAAGAATGTCTCTCTTTTTTAACAAGTGAGGCTGGGTCCTAAGACCTGCCAGGTTTCATTCAAGATTCCATGCAAGGGAAGTTCCAGGTGCCTAGACAAAAAGCATAGAGTCACAGAGTTGGAAAGGGACCCCTGAGGGTCAACTAGTCCACCCCCCTGCAATACAGGAATCTCAGCTAAAGAATCCCTGGCAGAGTTTTATCACATGTGGTGGACTTGCAAAGTAATCCAAAGCTATTGGGAAATAATTTACAATGAAATGAAAAAAATGTCCTAGCTTTTTTGCTAGGTCAAGACTTGCCAAAAGAGTGGAAGAAACTATTCATGTACGCTACAACAGGGGCTAGGATATTAAAGGTAAAGGTACCCCTGACAGTTAAGTCCAGTCACAAACGACTCTGGGATTGCGGCGCTCATCTCTCTCTATAGGCCAAGGGAGCCAACGTTTGTCCACAGACAGTTTTTCCGGGTCATGTGGCCAGCATAATAATAATAATAATAATAATAATAATAATAATAATAATAATTTATTATTTGTACCCCCGCCCATCTGGCCGGGTCTCCCCAGCCACTCTGGGCGGCTTCCAACAAATATCAAAATACATTAAAATATCACAGATTAAAAACTTCCCTAAACAGGGCTGCCTTCAGGTATTTTTCAAATGTCAGGTAGTTGTTTATCTCCTTAACCTCTGCTGGGAGGGCGTTCCACAGGGCGGGCGCCACTACCGAGAAGGCCCTCTGCCTGGTTCCCTGTAGCTTTGCTTCTCGCAGTGAGGAAACCGCTAGAAGGCCCTCGGTGCTGGACCTCAGTGTCCGGGCTGAACGGTGGGGGTGGAGACGCTCCTTCAGGTATACAGGACTGAGGCCGTTTAGGGCTTTAAAGCATGACTAAGCCGCTTCTGGCAAACCAGAGCAGCGCATGGAAACGCCGTTTACCTTCCCGCCGGAGTGGTACCTATTTATCTACTTGCACTTTTTGGCGTGCTTTCGAACTGGTAGGTTGGCAGGAGCAGGGACCGAGCAACGGGAGCTCACCCCGCCGCGGGGATTCGAACCGCCGACCTTCTGATCGGCAAGCCCTGGGCTCTGTGGTTTAGACCACAGCGCCAACTGTGTCCCTATAAGCTAGGATATTACTACCCCCAAAATGGAAAGACGACAAGATACAAACGAAAGAAGAATGGCAAGTAAAACTGGTGGATTACGCTGAAATGGCAAAACTTTCTTAAAAACGTAGAGGCAAAGACAATAGAGATTTTAAAAAAGACTGGGAACCGTTCATGATGTACCTACAGAAACATTGTGAAGAAGTAGACTCACCAGCAGCATTTGACTAAACACTTACAATTAAGGAAACAAGCATAAAAGTTAAGAGGCAATAACTGGGAAAATAATAAAGCGTAAGATGTAATTTGGGAAAAATGGTATAAACGCAATAATATTTAGCTAAAAGTTTACAAATTAAGGTAGAATAAAATAAGCAGAAGAAACAAATATTTAAAGAACCAGAAGAAGAAGTTGAGGGAAGTCAGGGGAGGGAGGGTGGGGGGAAACTGGGATTTGCATACGGTTTTTTGTGATAATGATGATTGTGTTGAATATAAAAATGTAAAACTTAATAAAAACTATTTTTTTAAAAAAATCCCAGACAGATGGCCATCCAACCTCCGCTCGAAAGTTTCCAAGGAATTAGTACACCACCTTCGGAGGTTATCCGATCCACTGTCAAGCAGCTCCCACTGTCAGGAAGTTTTTCCTGGTGTCGAACTCTCCTTTCTTGCAACTTGGAGCCATTGGTTCGAGTCCTACCCTCCAGATCAGGAGAAAACAAGTTTGTTCCCTTTTCCACGTGGCAGCCCTTAAGATATTTAAAGATGGCTGACATATCGAAAAAGAAGGTACCTTTTATCATATGTGGCGGATGTGTAAGATTATAAAAGCATTTTGGGAAATGATATATAATGAATTGGAAAAAATGTTTTAAATAACTTTTGTAAAACAAAAAACAAAAACCAGAAGCTTTCTTATTAGGAATTGTAGGTGCCGACACCCCAAGCAGGGAGGCCCAAACTTTCTTCAAAGAGGGCCAGATTTGATGAAGGGAACATTCGTGAGGGCCGACCAAAGTTGTTGAGCTTTTTTAAGGATTGAAGTTGCTGAGCTTTTTTAAGGGTTTTACCCCAGGACTTATACTGTCGCGGGGGCCGGGGCCAGATTAAATTGACTGGCAGGCCGGATTAGGCCCCCAAGGCAGACTTTGGACATGCCTGCAAGGAACAGAAAGTACTTTTCCTATACAGTGGATGCTCGGGTTGTGAACGCGATCCATGTGGGAGGCGCGTTCGCAACCCACAGCATCAGTAACCCGCAGCGCGGGTTGTAGTAGAATATCGTAAGGAAGGTTTGACGGAAGTCATGGCCATAAAAAGCCAAAATGGTATAAGATGTGAAGATAAATGTGCGAATTTATTATTGTATTTATATAAAACCAATAAAAATGATTATTAAAAATAAAAACCTTGCTAAATATCAAACAGAGGCTTGATTTTGCATTTTGAGTGTGTGAGAATGCAGGTCTCTTGTCAACACCCTTCTGCCGTTTCCCTAAGCCCAGGCTGTCCCTGTCCGAGAGGAAGATTGTCCGTAAACTGGACATCATTTAAAATGGAAACACAGTTTTGGGTGGGAACGGGCATTTTAACTGACCAGGATGTTCCATCTCTTGACCTTCGGGTCACTGTAGCTAAATAGACAAAGTTTAGAGGCCAGTTAGAGCAGAAGGCTTTGGGGTTGGAATGTATCAAGAAATCTGACAGTGATTCTCATGCTCTGAATTACAGGGGGCCGGGGGTAGCTTCTCCCTGGAAATATCTCCCATGTGAATATTCAATTTGTTGATGTTTGCTGCTCCATCAAGCGTTTATGGTTCAGTGTTCGAGTCTGGCTAAACATCCGGCTGAAAACATATCTACTCTTTACACACACAGCCCTCGCAAGGAGAGTGTCAAGCATTTTAAAAAAAAAAAAAAAAAAATCCCTCCCAAAATCTCACAGTCGCACATACTTCTATGTCCTGCAAACATTTTACATTTCAGGCCCTCCAAGTGTCCCTATTTTCCAAACAAAATAAAAAAAAAATCATTCCAGTAGCACCTTAGAGACCAACTAAGTTTGTTCTTGGTATGAGCTTTCGTGTGCATGCACACTTCTTCAGATACACTGAAACAGAAGTCACCAGACCCTTATATATAGTGAGAGGGTGGGGAGGGGTATTACTCAGAGGGGGGGGTGGGAATGGGTGAAAGGCTGATAGCTGTGGTAAACCTGTTGACGACTGTTAACGACTGCAATTAGTCTTACAGGAAAAAGCAAGGGGTGAGATGGCTAGAAACAGCTTTATCATGTATAATGAGATAAGAATCCAATGTCTCTATTCAGACCGGGTCTCTCCATGGTTTTCAGTTTGGTAATAAGTTGCAATTCAGCAACTTCTTTTTCCAGTCTATTTCTGAAATTCCTTTGCAATAAGACAGCTACTTTGAGATCTTGTATAGAATGTCCTGGGAGATCGAAGTGCTCTCCTACTGGTTTCTCTGTCTTGTGATTCTTGATGTCAGATTCCTGTTTTCCAGGGACAGTCCCGGATTTACAGAAGCCGTCCCGGTTTCTGATTTGACCCTGGAATGTCCCGCTTTTCCTTAGGGTGTCCCTATTTTCACTGGAGAAATGTTGGAGGGTATGGAATAGGACATCCCTATTCTCATGGGATAAATGTTGGAGGGTATGGAGTTATCTGACCCCCGCAAGCCGTCTGAAGGCAGCCCTGCACAGGGAAGGGTTTTTTTAATGTTTAGTATTTTATTATGGTTTATATATATATGTTGGAAGCCGCCCAGAGTGGCTGGGGCAACCCAGTCAGATGGGTGGGGTATAAATAGAATCATCATCATAATTCATCTGTGCCTTGGATTTGGGGTGGAATTAGTTCCTTTGGGGATGGGGCAGACTTTAACAAACTTAGTTGGTCTCTAAGGTGCTACTGGAAGGGATTTTATTATTATTATTATTATTTTGTTTCTAACCACTGGGAGACAGGGACAGACAATAGCATCAGCAACACATCCTCAAAACTGCTTCATCAGGAAAGCCTGTCACATGACTTTAAAAAAAAATATTTAATGGCTGAATGAACTGGCCTAATAAATGGAGGATGACAGAACTGTCTGAAGACAGAAGAGCAGTCAAGTTTTGCTGAGGGTTTGGCTTCTGTTCTGTTCGGGGTGTCAAAATAGTTCACGAAACATGACACAAAAGTGTGTGTGCATGTCATAGCGGGATTTTGGTTATTACAAGGAAGGAAGGCACAATTTTTAAAAATCTGTTTTCCCTTCTATAATGAACACTTCGACTCTGAGGTGATAAGTTCTGACTGGGAATGTGTGTAATTTTCAAAACAAAATAAAAAAATTCCTTCCAGTAGCATCTTAGAGACCAACTAAGTTTGTTCTTGGTATGAGCTTTCGTGTGCATGCACACTTCTTCAGATACATGCACACAGAAGCTCATACCACGAACAAACTTAGTTGGTCTCTAAGGTGCTACTGGATGGATTTTTTTTTATATTTTGTTTCAACTATGGCAGACCAACACGGCTACCTACCAGTAACTGTCATTTTCAAGTGTGGGTGCTTTCCCTTTTTTATATAAATAATAAGAATCTCTGCCTTATGGCTGAAGCTGTGGACAAAATGATGTGGCCTGATTTGGGCAGAGAAGGGGTCTGGGCTTTGGCCGAGCTGGACAGAGACAGCCTCAGATTGCCGTGGGTCAAGTCAGGCCTTGCAGACTGATCCAGGTCTGTCAGGGGCCAGAGAGAAGAAGCTTTGCCTACATGTGGCTGTTCCCAGCAAGGAAACATGTATGCGCAGTCAAACTGAAGAGGATTGAACCCACTGGTGAGCAGACAATTCGATCCTGAAGACTGTGGGGAGGGGGGGTCTGTTTCGCCAGCATGTTCTTGCATTGGAGAAGTCAATTCCAGCAGGAGAGCCAGTGTGGTGTAGTGGTTAAGAGCGGTAGACTCGTAATCTGGTGAACCGGGTTCGTGTCTCCGCTCCTCCACATGCAGCTGCTGGGTGACCTTGGGCTAGTCCCACTTCTCTGAAGTCTCTCAGCCCCACTCACCTCACAGAGTGTTTGTTGTGGGGGAGGAAGGGAAAGGAGAATGTGAGCCGCTTTGAGACTCCTTCGGGTAGTGATAAAGCGGGATATCAAATCCAAACTCTTCTCTTCTTCTTCTTCAGGATTATTTCCACCGCTGTGACCCCTTCCCACCCCACAGCCCTATGCGTAAACAGGGTTTTGAAGACCCTAAACATACATTGGTAAAGGTAAAGATAAAGGGACCCCTGACCATTAGGTCCAGTCGTGTCCGACTCTGGGGTTGCGGCGCTCATCTCGCATTATTGGCCGAGGGAGCCGGCGTACAGCTTCCAGGTCATGTGGCCAGCATGACTAAGCTGCCTCTGGCGAACCAGAGCAGCACACGGAAACGCCGTTTACCTTCCCGCCGGAGCAGTACCTATTTATCTACTTGCACTTTGATGTGCTTTCGAACTGCTAGGTTGGCAGGAGCAGGGACCGAGCAACGGGAGCTCACCCCGTCGCGGGGATTCGAACCGTCGACCTTCTGATCGGCAAGCCCTAGGCTCTGTGGTTTGGCCACCTGTGTCCAAAACTTACATTGGAGTTACCCCCAAATTGGATCAGTGCCAGATCCGGTCAGGTGTTCAACCCAGGTTGTGTTGCGGGGGATTCAGGGCCCAGGATCGCGTCCACGGCTGGTTCAAGCAAGTGAGCCTGACCTCAGGACCAGATCTGGCCATCTATGAATGAAGATGTGACCACGTCTGGGAGGGAAGAAGCAGGTCGAAAATAGAATTTGGCCCGTAAACATGAAAGTAGCGTGTCATAGCCCACTGAGGCTTCGTGGGGAAGCTTCATTTTTCCACCGAAGTGGCCACAAGTCTAACATTAGCTCAGAGCGAGCTGAGTGGCTGGGTTATTGGCCCCAGGACTCTAGAGAGAGCAGCCCCTCTGGTGCGCTTTGTTCTGATGTTGTCGGCAGGAAACCACTAACAGAAGTCAACTGACAAAGCCGAGATGCCTTATTAGAGCATTTCTGTACATGTGCGAGTTTGGAACATTAACCCTTCTCATCTAGGAGAGCCTGAAATTTCTGAAATTTCATGGGATATGCTCTGAGACCATCGCAAGGAAGACCAAGGTGAGCCACTCAACTTAATGCAGAGTCAATATAGCATTGTCTTTTCATAAAAGCCCTGTTGGAGTCAAGAGTCAGCTCCAGTTTCAGATCCAATGAGAAGCCGCCGTTGTCAGCCTTTGCCTCAGTTTGCCATCTTTAGAATGGGAATAATTGTGACAGCCAACACAGGCACAAGACGCCTAGGGGGGAAATAGCTTCCTAGAGCCCAGTCTTCCTCTTCCTCAATATGGTTTGCGATTTTCATCATAGGGTGATGCTCTTCATTCTCTCCCACTGTCTCTTTTTCTCTTGTTCACACTTAGTTATTTGTTCCTTCTTTTATTTGGCCTTTGAGTGTTTTATCGTAATATTCAAGTGGAAGATTCCGCCCCCCCCCCCCACTTCCAGAATGCTCACGGTGTGAAGAGATTCAGGAATCGTTTGTTGTTAATATTATGCAATGCATTGCCTACAGGGGAAACTTCTCTCATTCATATATAACATTGATATGCAATAGTAAGCAAAGGGAATGCTGAATTTGAATGAAAATTGTATACAGAAAAGGTGATAAAGTAAAGGGGAGAGAGCAGATCAGGAAAACGCGTATTGGTAGAGAAATGAATTAAAAGGAGACACTTCATCTGCTAATTTATCATTCCAGCATTAGATGATGATGATGATGATGATGATGATAATCAACCACCACCTATCTGGGTTGCCCCAGCCAATTCTTTTAATAATTATTATATATAGCTTTCCTGCTGTAGGTGTGTTTTATCTGCACACTGGTTTCCCAAGGTTTTTTTTCCCAGCCTGTCTGTTACTGCTGGGGCTATTTCTCTTTGCTTAAAACAACAGAGCATGATTTACAAATAGTGTTTTGAACATAACGGGTTTATTATTCTTATTACTACTACTAAAAATGGTGGGTAGCTATGAAGACCTTGACCTGTGTATCTGAGAAAGATTCAAATTTAAAAATACATTTCTATTTGGTAGTATACTAATTGTGGATGTTGTTTCTTCGCTGGGTCTCTCTTAGCCGGAGGCCACAAGACCAGACACATAAAATCGCATTGCCTGTGTGATGTGTACTTTACTTGGCATGGGAACAAAAGCGAGACTGACTTTCAGCATGCAGGTTCCTCTTAAACTGACGTTGATGAATTAACTTGTCTATCAAATTTGTCTTGGCATATCCATGTTGAAGTTTCATGACATGTTTCAGCACCGTATTCACAAGAGGTTGATTTGAAGTTGTTTTTTAGCAGAACTGGCAGACAGGGAGGTGACTTAATCCAATGTCTAGTTTATTTCTTGGTTTATCTAGTGCTACTTTCATCCATTATAAGATCAGAAGACAGTTCACAAATTCATCCGTGCAGGGGTCCAACTCATGTGCCATCTTACCTATCATCCCTTTCTATTGCCAGTCATCGTTTTGCCTTTATCAAAGCACGTTTTAATGTTTTCCCTTCGAATTCCCTTTTTCATAGATTTTCTAGGGGTTAGAAAGTTTCGGTTTTATGTTCCTATGATAATAGATTGATCAAAACACTTCACCATATAGTATTTATATGTCCTTTATATTGTGTTGTCTGGAAGAACTTACTGTTACCATTAATCCACAAGTTGCCTGGGCACCTGGCAGATTTTCGCCTGGCCTTTTTATTGCAAGATGCAGATCAGCATGTAACTTTACAAATGGCGAAATTTTTAACTTCCGTTTTGACATATAAACATCGTAATGGACTGCTGTTTGGATGCTGAAAATTCCTTATAGTATCTATTTCTAATTTGTACTCTTTTAAGTTTTACTGGTTCTAATTTTTAAATCAAATCATACTGTGTATTGGTTCTAGTTCTGTTGTTCTTATGAGCTTAAAGCTGAAATAAAGTGATTGATTGATTAATGGAAGGGAGAGTAGAATTGCCCCATGTGACTCCATCACCAACCTTTACATGTCCCCACACTCATCAGCTTAAGAGCAACATTTCCCCCACATGTTCCTCACATGTTCCTTCTATGTCGTTGAGCATGCAAGTGTGGACAGGTCCATTGATATCTGCCCAGGTTGGTTGCTCTGTCCCCAAAAGGAATCATGATCAACCTGGAGCAACTAAAACCTTCTTTTCCTTCAAGTTGATAGTCCCCAGGGTTTTCTGATCTGGATCTAACCTATCACAGAGGGCCTACGGTTCTATGATTCTCTTGGAAAGCTGGTTTCTTGCAAGATCTGCCACTGGGTCCATACATGGGATTCTCCATGACGTCCCCTTCCCCCTTCGCTGTTTCCTTACTTGCCTAAGGCTTAATATTGAAATGAGGAACGCATGCTGGAGCTTGTTGTTGGTTAAGCGTTTAGTCTCCGACTCTTCGTGACCCCATGGACCAGAGCACGCCAGGCACTCCTGTCTTCCACTGCCTCCCGCAGTTTGGTCAAACTCATGTTAGTAGCTTTGAGAACACTGTCCAACCATCTCGTCCTCTGTCGTCCCCTCCTCCTTGTGCCCTCCATCTTTCCCAACATCAGGGTCTTTTCCAGGGAGTCTTCTCTTCTCATGAGGTGGCCAAAGTCTTGGAGCCTCAGCTTCCGGATCTGTCCTTCCAGTGAGCACTCAGGGCTGATTTCCTTAAGAATGGAGAGGTTTGATCTTCTTGCAGTCCATGGGACTCTCAAGAGTCTCTTCCAGCACCAGAATTCAAAAGCATCAATTCTTCGGCAATCAGCCTTCTTTATGGTCCAGCTCTCACTTCCATACATCACTACTGGGAAAATCAAAGCTTTAACTATTCAGACCTTTGTCGGAAAGGTGATGTCTCTGCTCAAACATCGGGTACAAGAGATGCTCACACGACTGAATGCATCACATGTTGTTTACACACTGGGATGAAATGTAAAACCTGTTACTCAAGCCGGCCGTTCATACCGAGTTCTGCTCCTTTTCATTCTCTTTTCGCTGTTAGTTTTTAATCCTGTGCTCTTAAGTATACTCTCAATTCATTCTTTGATGCAGTGCTTTTTTCCCCCTAAAAAAATGTTTAGGGGTACTCTGAAGAAAATCACCATTTTATAGTTCAAATCGGGGGGGAATGAATACAGTAAATGGATAAAAGTACAAAGATTCTCAAAATGTTTAGTGGTATGTGTACCCCCCAGAAAAAAAGCACTGCTTTGATGGATCACTCTTTGGGATTTTTTACTAATGAAAGAGCATAAAAATAGCAATAGTTTTATGAATTTTTATGAAAGAAAACAACAAGTACTTGCCCACTCCATTATTGTTTTTTAACACCTATTCACTGCTTACTACACAAAATGTCCCAAAGCAAATTACAACAACAACAATCTTTATTATGGTCCAAAGCAAATTACAATAGTAAATGCTCACAATTACAAAAGTTTAAAATAATATCAAAAACCCAATACAACATTGTTTTTAAGAACTGTGGAACTCTGGAACTCCCTGCCTATTGATATCAAGCAGGCGCCTTCATTGTATTCTTTTTGGCACCTGCCACAAACATCTTCCCAGTACCTGGAAATTCAAGCCAGCTACCTGCCACCTGGAGGGGACAGGGATGAATGAATGAATTTATTATTGCGGTCACAGACCAGTTCCAGCCCACATACAATATCAAGGAAATCATAAAACACGATAGGGATACATTTGAATTTGCAATTAGGTATAACAGGGACAATACAGATATAGCAACAATTAAAAAATATAGAAATTAAAACTTAGTCACTAAAATATAACCTCAAATTATCATTTAAGGCCTTAATCATTATGATAACACCGCTTGTTCCCTAAGTTTTATGGCAATCGCACAGAATTTGGCTACTCTTAACGTGATCTCAGGATCCTTGTCCTCCACCAGGGATTTTAGACATTGAAGTTCGGATTCATTTGGAGATTTTTGCATAGCAGGGGTTGGGAGCCTTTAAGGGGAATGGCTTAGGGAGCTGGGTATGTTTAGCCTGGAGAAGAGAAGGTTAAGGGGTGATATGATAGCCATGTTCAAATATATAAAAGGATGTCATAGAGAGGAGGGAGAAAGGTTGTTTTCTGCTGCTCCAGAGAAGCGGACACGGAGCAATGGATTCAAACTACAAGAAAGAAGATTCCACCTAAACATTAGGAAGAACTTCCTGACAGTAAGAGCTGTTTGACAGTCGAATTTGCTGCCAAGGAGTGTGGTGGAGTCTCCTTCTTTGGAGGTCTTTAAGCAGAGGCTTGACAGCCACCTGTCAGGAATGCTTTGATGGTGTTTCCTTCTTGGCAGGGGGTTGGACTGGATGGCCCTTGTGGTCTCTTCCAACTCTAGGATTCTAGGATTCTATGAAGTCAGAACCTGGTGGTCTGGCAACTCTGACTCCAAGATGGTACCTGAGATGATGGCAAAAAGGTTGTTTCCCATGGTCCTTCGCTTTAGTCAAACTCATCTTTGCTTCACTCCTGAAAACAAAATGGAGCCAAACAGCAAAAGCCTCATAATTTTATCTTTCTATCTGTTGTATACCCTCCAACATTTCTCTGATGAAAATAGGGATGTCGTATTCCATCATCATCATAATTTTATTATTTGTACCCTCCCCATCTGAATGGTTTTCCCCAGACACTCTGGGTGGCTTCCAACTTATATAAAAACATATATGCTTTTCAGATTGATACATATCACTAGTTTTACGATCATTTTAACATTTCAAAACTTGACTTCCTTCCACCTCTTTCTGTGGTTCCTTAAATTTATTTTTAATACCTTCTGCATATCCAAATTAACTTAATTTGCTCATTTATTAATCTACTTTAAATATATACTCTTATAAAGCTGCAGGTTATTGCAGTAATCCTGCCAATGTTTTTATCTGTTTACAATTTATCTGTAAATATTCAATAAACCATTTCCATTCTTTTATAAAAAGTTTCTTATTCCTCCGGTAAGTTTCACCATTTCTGCATATTCAATATATAAAAACATAATAAAACATGAAACATTAAAAACCTTCCCTACACAGGGCTGCCTTCAGATGTCTTCTAAAGGTTGTATAGTGATTTATTTCCTTGGCTCGAGGGTCGCATAACTCCATACCCTCCAACATTTCATGTATTTTAATATCTGTTGGAGGCTGCCCAGAGTGGCTGGGGGGACCCAGCCAGATGGGCAGGGTACAAATAATAAATTATTATTATTATTATTATTATTATTATTATTATTATTCTGAAAATAGGCCCGTCCTAAGGGAAAACGGGGCATTCTGGGATCAAATAAGAAACCGGGATGGATTCTTTAAATCCAGGACTGTCCCTGGAAAATAAGGACACTTGGAAGGTCTGCTATCTATCTAGTGGAAAATTAGTGTGGCTGATTCATCGGAGCAGTTCTTAAAAGGCTAAATCTGTTAGGGCCTCTTCTTCTGCATCCAAATTCTTACTCCTAAGAGTCCCCAACCTACTACACTGTTGATCATCTATCTTAAGACAACTTTAAAAGTTTTTTAAAAGTTTGTGCCGATATAAAAGTTTCACTAGAACATTTTCTGTGCTAAAATGGCAGCGTTCTCCGTCAGACTGCAGTTTGGCAAAAGCCTGCTTTGGAAGGAAGGTCAGCCTTTGAGAAGAGTGTTACAAACAGGTAGTCTGGTGAAAACCACATTTATTCTGTACAGCGTTTGCTGCTGCTGCTGCTGCTGCTGCTGCTTGCTGCTTGCTGTTGCTGTTGTTGTTTACTGCCGATGGCTGCAAAGCCACAGACATCTTCTGCAGGTGCCAAACTGCAGCCCAAAGAGAACTAATGTCCATTTGGCCAGTGACAGGCGTGATGTGGGGCTTCGGATTAAAAAAACAAACAGAGATTATTCAAGTTCTTTTCTGTTGTTAGGAGACCCCTGTTCCGCCCCCAGAGCTACAATTCCCAGAGTGGTTTAATATCAATACCCAGAGGCATAGGAAGGTCAGGTGCTACCCAGTGCGGAAAATTTCTTGTCACCCCCCCCCCCCACACACACACACACATTGATTTTTTTTTTTTTGCCTGCAAAAATGGTTTTACGTTATTTCATATTTTCTTACAAAGGAATAATAATAAGTAAAAATAAACTTTTATTTATAACCCGGCCGAAGTCAGGCTCAGGGCGGCTAACATCAGATACATAACATTGATATAAAATCAAACAATAATTAAATTACCTCCTAAAAACATGTCAAAATCAAATTAAAGTCTAATTAGACGGCTTTCCGCAGGGTTAGGGTTGGGAACAGTAAGTGCTCCACTGAATTGAAATTTCAGCCTTCACGACATAGGAAAACGGCCAAGTAAACAGCTATTTTCGTGGAGGAGGGTCAAGATATTAACTGATATGCATGAAATTTCATATATAGCTAAATAATCCCTAGTGTAGTGAGATAAGAACTTTGGAGCAGGCATTTTCAAAAAGAAAAAGTTTTTTATGAACCACCCTAGTAGGGCAGTAATTGTTCCTTGATAATTTGTCACCCCTTCCATGATGGAACCTGGGGCGTCCCGCCCCCCCCCCCGCTTCCCACTTCCTACGCCCCTGTCAATACCTCTTCCCAGGCAACTCTGGGAACCATAGCTGTGTGAGGGGAATATAGGGATCTCCTAACCGCTCCCAGTACCCGTAACAAACTCCAGCTCCCAGAATTCTTTGGGGGAAGCCATGGCTGTTTAAAGTGATAACATAGTGCTTTACATATACAGCATACCCTCCAACATTCCTCCAATGAATAGAGACATCCTATTATCGTTATTATTATTTTATTTATACCCCACCTATCTGAATGGGTTGCCCCACCCATCTGGGTGGCTTGCAACATATATAAAAACACAATAAGACATGTATAAACTTCCCTATATAGGGCTGCCTTCAGATGTCTTCTAAAGGTTGTATAGTTACTTATCTCCTTGGCTCGGGGGTTGCCTAACTCCATACCCTCCAACTTTTTCCTGATGAAAACGGGGACGGCCTAAGGAAAGGCAGGACGTTCTGGGATCAAATCTGAAACCAGGACAGCTTCTGTAAATCTGGGGCTGTCCCTGGAAAATAGGGACACTTGGCGGGTCAGATACAGTGTGAAATTAGCCAATGATGGCACAAAGCAGGGCTAATGAGGGGTGTGGCCTAAGAAGAGGAGGTGTGGCTTAGGAGAGTCCTGAGAGCCAAACGGAGAATCCTGGTGGGACCACGTTCAGCTCTCGGCCCTGAAGTCCCCCACCCCTGGCTGAACCCTTTCCCCCTGCACCATGAACATCTCTCCCTTCCCGAGCTACCAGCCAGGATGGAAGAAGGTTGCAGATCCAATAGCAGATGTCCCTTGTGACACTGAAGCCTGGAGTCTGCTAAATGCAGTCACACGTTTTTTAGCTTGCCATGAAATCTCGTGGCCGTTGTATGTTCAGCTTTGTTGTGCTGCTGATTCATCTGGAAGTAAGGGGGAGGCTCTTACTTTGCAATCTTCCTCAGGAAAGAGTGACGGCCACCCGGTTCTCTGAAAAGAGGCCTGATGTATTCGATAGGGGCCTTCTTATCACACAGGGTGTTTAATTCTGTGTTTTTATCTCCTATAATATCATCCTTGCATGAGCTTCCCACAAATGAACTTGCAAGTGGACACATTTCTAAAATGAACCACATGGCCAAAAAATAAAAAAGGAAGACATGCACATTTGAACAATAACATGTGCAAATTAATAGAAGTGCATGTTATCTGTGTGCATGGGTTAAAAGGCAACTGTGTGCTACTTGTTGTATGTTTTACCTGTTCTTTTTTAGGAATGACCACTGTCCAGAGAACATTCATACCAAAGGATGCCGTGCAAATAAATAATACTGAAGACAATGAACGACAGCATATCAGCACATACTTTCTTCTTTGGCAATCACTCGTAGCCGAGTAAGATTGTCTTCCATGAACACTGTTTTAAAAGTGAGCCCATAAGTGACTGTAGAGGCCAATTCTGGATCCACACGTCCTTCCACAGTGGGGACATAGGATTCCAGGTGGGAGTTGATCATGGTGAGGGTTTGCCAATCGTGCCTTCCTCTTAGCACGTTTCTCCCTTTTGTCCTGAGTTCGAGTGTCTTCAAAGCCCAGGACACCTTTGGTAAAGGCTGCTCTCCAATTGGATCACTCTCAGTCCAGTGTTTCCCAGTTGTCGGTGTTTATACTACATTTTTTTAGATTTGCCTTGAGGGCGTCTTTAAATCTCTTTTGTTGACCACCAGCATTACACTTTCCATTTTTAAGTTCAGAATAGAGTAGTTGCTTTGGAAGACAATAATCACACATCCGAACAACATGACCAGGGTCATCTAAGTCAAACCGGCTGCAAAGTAGGACTCATTCTGGCATTGAGCATAAACAGCAGCCCTCCATGGAGTCGTCCTTTTCCAACTGATCACCCAGAAGCAACCTTGTTTGTGTTCCCTCCAGTGCAGGATGGGAGCATGTGGTAGCAAGAAGACCGGCCGGAAGGAGAGGCGCAATTCCATATACAGGCAGAAGCCTCTGCCATCGCCGAGAAAGAAAAACCCTCCACCGCCACCGCCGGTAAGAATTCGAATCCAAGACTGTGCTGTGCCCCAAAGGGCTGGAATTCTACCTCCAAGGGATGATGATGATTTCCATTTAGAGTGGCAGCTTGGTTCTCAAACTTAATCCGTTCCGGAAGTCCGTTCCAAAACCAAAGCGTTCCAAAACCAAGGCGCGCTTTCCCATAGAAAGAAATGCAAAACGGATTAATCCGTTCCAGACTTTTAAAACCAACCCCTAAGACAGCAATTGAACATGAATTTTACTATCTAACGAGACCCTTGATCCATAAAATGAAAGCAATAATCAATGCACTGCAGTCACACAATCAATCAATCGGTGGCTGAACTGGGTTCCACACAGTCGCGAAAACAAAACAAAAAGAGCCGCAAAAACACAAATGCAAAATCAATAGCAAAAACAGACAGACCTCAGCGTAATAATAATAATAATAATAATAATAATAATAATAATAATAATAATAATTTATTATTATTTGTACCCTGCCCATCTGGCTGGGTCTCCCCAGCCACTCTGGGCGGCTTCCAGCAAACATTAAAATACATTAACACATCACAGATTAAAAACTTCCCTGAACAGGGCTACCTTCAGCGTAACACTCAAAATGGAAGTGTGGCACTCAAATCGGAAGCGTAACGCTCAAAACGGAGCGCATTCGGCTTCCGAAAACTGTTCACAAACCGGAACACTTACTTCCGGGTTTGCAGTGTTTGGGTTCCAAGTTGTCTGAGTGCCAAGGCGTTTGAGAACCAAGGTACCACTGTATATGCCAACCTTTATCCAAAGATCCCAGGACGGTGTGTACAACGTTAAAAACATAATTTATTCAGGATAGTCATAAAAACATATTACACGGCATAACTGCTGGCATCCGTCTGGCCCGTAATCCCAGGCAGGATCCTATCCAAGCCTTAGCCTTCCCCAGGAGCCTGATTCACACCCAATGCCAGTGCCAAACTCCACCTGCATCTGTGGGCCAGTTTTTAATCCGAGAAAGTTGTTGTGTCCAGCTCATTCCACCTGTCTTTCCTCCTGTCTACACCCGCAGGGGTGGGACACACTGCAAATGGGTCTTCAGCATTGTAGCCTTACTTGTAGGTTGTAATAATAATAATAATAATAATAATAATAATAATAATAATAATAATAATTTGCATACCACCCTATACCTGTAGATCTCAGGGTGGTGCAGAACATAAAATTGCAATATAAAAAACACAGAATACATAATACAAACAAAAACCGCCCAATAGTTCCCTCCTTCCACAACACATTTAAAAGGGCATTGGATGCCAGTCAGCCAAAGGTCTGGTTCAAGAGGAATGTTTTCGCCTGAGTAGGGTAGCCGTATGTCCAGAATTTCCCAGACATATCCGGAATACTGCAGCCGCAAACAATGTTTGAGCAGAAATCAGCTATATGTCCAGGAATATCCAGACGTATGGCCCATGTCGGCAGCGTCGTTTTTGCCGAACTTCCTCAGAAATAGCTCAAAAACATCCAATTCCATTGCAATTTTGCAAAAGAAGGCTCAACAACTTTGGGCAAAACTTTTCTGTCCGGATTTTCACTTTTTGAAATATGGCAACCCTAGCCTAAAGGGTTTTTTGGTTTAATTTGTTTACTTGTGTTTTATCCTGTATTTTATTCTGTGAACTGCCCTGAGATCTTTTGATGAAGGACAGTGTATTATTATTATTATTATTATTATTATTATTATTATTATTATTATTGATTCAGGTAGGTAGCCATGTTGGTCTGACATTGACGAAATAAAAATAAAAAATAAAAAATTGTCCAGTAGCACCTTAGAGACCAACTAAGTTTGTTCTGGGTATAAGCTTCTTCAGATTTGTATTATTATTATTATTATTATTATTATTATTATTATTATTATTATTATTATTATTGGTGCCAGGTGAGCTTCCCTGGGAAGAGCATTGCAGAGGGTTGTAAATTCTTTGAGGCTTTTTCTTAAATATAAAGCAGCATAGAAATGAAATAATTAATAATAATAATGGTGGTGATGAGTGGAATTCCTTATTGCAGAATTCTCTCCCGAGAGACGTTCGATTGGCTCCCTCTTTGTTATCCTTCCTCCAGCAGCTTAAGACCTCAATCGGGGCTTTGAAATTTTAAGATGCAAGTGCATACCCTCCAACACTTATCTGATGAAAATAGGGACGTCCTAGATACAGTGGTGGCTAACCTTGACACTCCAGATGTTTTGGGGGACTACAACTCCCATCATCCCTGACCACTGGTCCTGTTAGCTAGGGATGATGGGAGTTGTAGTTCCAAAACATCTGGAGTGTCAAGGTTAGCCACCACTGTCAGAAGAAGAAGAAGAAGAAGAAGAAGAAGAAGAAGAAGAAGAAGAAGAAGAATTTATTATTTGTACCCCGCCCATCTGGCTGGGTCTCCCCAGCCACTCTGGGCGGCTTCCAGCAAACATTAAAATACATTAACACATGTAAGAAGAAGAAGAAGACCATGCCCATCTGATTGGGTTGCCCCAGACACTCTGGGCAGCTTCCAACATACATAAAAAGATAATAAAACATTAAACATTAAAAAAAAAACTTCCTTATACAGGGGCTGCCTTCAGATGTCTTCTAAAGGTTGTATAGTTACCTATTTCCTTGGCTTCAGGGGTCACCAAACTCCATACCCTCCAACATTTCCCCAATGAAATAGGAATCTCCTAAGGACATGTGTGACATTCTCAGATCAAACCAGGAACCGGGACAGCTTCTATAAATCCCAGTGTACCTGAAGGAGCGTCTCCACCCCCATCGTTCAGCCCAGACACTGAGGTCCAGCTCCGAGCGCCTTCTGGCGGTTCCCTCACTGCGAGAAGTGAGGTTACAGGGAACAAGGCCTTCTCGGTGGTGGCACCCGCCCTGTGGAATGCCCTCCCATCAGATGTCAAGGAAATAAATAACTATCTGACTTTTAGAAGACATCTGAAGGCAGCCCTGTTTAGGGAAGTTTTTAATGTTTGATGTTTTGTTGCTTTTTTATTCTGTTGGAGCTGCCCAGAGTGGCTGGGGAAACCCACCAGATGGGTGGGGTATAAATATATTATTATTATTATTATTATTATTATTATTATTATTATTATTAGACTGCCCCTGGAAAATAGGGACACTTGGAAAGTCTGCAGATGATGCTGACCAGTGGATTGCAGCCGGGGCAAACTATTTTTATTTTCTGGATCCCAATGCATTTTAATGATTGTTTGTTTTTAACTAGCCGGCTACACTTACTTTGCACTTTATAAAGTTGTTTTTTTGAAATGTCGTAAGCTGACTTGAATTCCAACTTGGGGGAAAGAAAGGAGGGGGCGAGGGGGGCAAGGGGGGATGATTGCAGTGAAGTAATGTTTGGTTTCTGTAACTTTCCAAAGGTCAAGGCAAAGAACTTCACCACTCCTGCCAACCGGTCTTCTGAGAGTGGTAAGAAGATGAACCTTGGTTTTTCCTTGACGTTTTGCAAAGCTTTCTCTTGCTGTTTTCTCAACCCCAGGGAGCTATTGCGGCGAGCCGTTGGAATGAAGGTTTGCTTGATTTCCAGCTCTGCACTCTCCCTAAGCCTGCAAAATAGGGCTGTGCATTTCTTTTCCAGCTGCAAACATGCAGTTCAGCACTGGTGGAAATCTAGCATGCAAGTATTTACTTAGAGCAGCCGCCCCCCAACCGAAGCTCTTGGCTTGCAGAATGAGCTCCTGGCGTTTTCTTGGCACGACTCCACCGATAAATCCAAGCTGGGGCATTCGCTGGACTCGGCCCTCACAAAACCATGCATTGTTCCTGAGTCTCCCACGTGACCTTGCAAAGGGGGAAGCTTGCGAGTTGCTTTCTTCGAAAAGGTCAGGCCGAGTGAGATTTAAAACTATCTGTCTCACCCTCGGCTATATTTAGAAGGTCTCTGGCTCGCGCCATGAAAGGTCTCCTCCCTTTCACAGGATGGTGAAAGACCTGCCGGAGTGTATTCAAGCTGCTCACATTAGTGTTTAAGATGTCAAGGAGATAAACAGCTGTCTTTTAGAAGACATCTGAAGGCAGCCCTGTATAGGGAAGTTTTTAATGTGTGATGTAAAAAACCTGCCTCCCTGCGATTTTATATTTTGTCTCACTGGGGCAACCCAGCCAGATGGGAGGGGTCAAATTGTTGTTGTTGTTGTTGTTGTTGACAGGCCTCAAATATCTGAGAGAGCTACTCTTTCCCTACCGACCTACAAAATATTTCAACAAGCCTGCCCATTTACATAATTTAATACTTGTTTTTAAATTTTGCTGACTTTATCTGTGCGCCATTGATGTCTAATGTTTTACAATTTCTTATGTGCTGTAAGCCACCCAGAGTGGCTGGGGAAACCCAACCAGATAGGAAGGGTATAAATAAATTATTATTATTATTATTATTATTATTATTATTATTATTATTATTATTATTATTATTATTATTAAATACAATATTCTGACTTCCTTACAGCTGCTGGTGGTATTAGACTCTCCTTTATTGGAGGTTTTTCAACAGAGGTTGGATGCCCATCTGTCGGGGGTTCGTTAGTCACGATTCCTGCATTGCAGGGGGTTGGACTAGATGACCCTTGGTGTCCCTTTAATTCTATGATTGTATATTTCCTCTCTAAAGGTAAAGGTAAAGGGACCCCTGACCATTAGGTCCAGTCATGTCCGACTCTGGGGTTGCGGCGCTCATCTCACTTTATTGGCCGAGAGCTGGCATACAGATTCCAGGTCATGTGGCCAGCATGACAAAGCTGCTTCTGGTGAACCAGAGCAGCGCACGGAAACGCCGTTTACCTTCCCGCTGGAGCGGTACCTATTTATCTACTTGCACTTTGACGTGCTTTCGAACTGCTAGGTGGGCAGGAGCAGGGACCGAGCAACGGGAGCTCGCCCTGTCGCGGGGATTCGAACCGCCGACCTTCTGATCAGCAAGCCCTAGGCTCTGTGGTTTAACCCACAGCGGCACCTGGGTCCCTTATTTCCTCTCTATGAGGTTGCAATATGGCTGTTTTTTACAGCAATGCCTGGGTTTTCTATCTCAAGGTCAGCGGCTAGTCTCAGTCCTGAAAAGCCTAAAACCCTAAAATCAATAATTCAGTGCATATTAATTTAATCTTGTAATCATAATCACCATAATAAATTGCTCTGGCTGCGAGTCGTTCACCATTTGAACAGTAACAAGCTAAATAAGGGCTGATTCAGGAATGCTGTAACCATATAAGTGAACAGGAAGGTATTAACTAAAGGGACAGAAGCTCCATTAAACTTACATCCAGGCTCTTCTCTACCTTTGCTGAACAAGGAGTGGGGATGGTTGACCCTCCCCTGCCCCCTATTCCATGTAGTTGATACTTCTAGCTTCTAAGTCTTAGGCTCAGTTAATACTTTTGCTTTTTTTCCACAATACAGATAAGCACTTTGTAATAGCACAGTACGGTTTCACTACGCTGAGTGACCGCGATCTGCCATTGACCGTAGGAGAGAAGTTTGAAGTCCTTTGCAGGTGAGTGATCTTTTGCAGGTTTCAATCGGCTCAGTCATGCGCCTGTATGCCTTTTGCTATAAATGTATAAAAATCAACCTGAAATATAGAGCATCCTCATGTAAAAAAAATCTGGGCCCATTTGCCTGTTGTGATACAGGTTTACAATCCAAATTCATATACATCCATACATCCATACATCCATACATCCATACATCCATACATACATACAGGATGCCAGTGGCACTGTGGTCCAAACCACTGAGCCTCTTGGGCTTGCCGATTGGAAGGTCGGCAGTTCAAATCTGCTTGATGGTGGTGAGCTCCCGTTGCTCTGTCCCAGCTTCTGCCAACCTAGCAGTTCAAAAGCACACCAGTGCAAGTAGATAAATAGGTACCAGTGCGGCGGGAAAGTAAACAGCATTTCCATGCACTCTGGTTTTCATCACGGTGTCCTGTTGCACCAGAAGCGGTTTATTCCTGCTGGCCACATGACCCGGAAAGCTGTCTGTGGATAAACACCGGACCCCTCAGCCTGAAGTGAGATGAGCACCACACCCCATAGTCACCTTTGACTGGACTTAACTGTCCAGGAGTCCTTTAACTTTTTTTCCTTTTACATACATGCATATATATAGAGAGAGCAACAGCTCAGGACCACAGTATCTCAAGGACCGCCTCTTTCCATATGAACCTACCCAGACTCTGAGATCATCTTCTGAGGCCCTCTTTCGTGTGCCTCTTCCCCGAGGGGTCTGGCAACACAAGAACGGGGCCTTTTCTGCACTGGCTCCCCATTTGTGGAATGCTCTCCCCAGGGAGACTCACCTGGTGCCTTCACTACATATATTTAGGCACCAGACAAAAATGTTTCCCTGTCACCAAAGCTTGGGCTGATTAACATCCTTTTTAAATTTGTTTGTGGGAGAGGGGGTTATTGGGGTTTTTTGTTTTCGTTTTATTACATATTTTGTGTTCCCATTTTCAATGTTGTGAAGCACCTCTGTGGTCATCTGCAAGGGATTCCCACACAGAGGGGTTGATGTTGCCAGCCTTCATGGAGCCAGTGTGGTGTAGTGGTTAAGAGCGGTAGACTCGTAATCTGGTGAACCGGGTTCGCTTCCCCGCTCCTCCACATGCAGCTGCTGGGTGACCTTGGGCTACTCCCACTTCTCTGAAGTCTCTCAGCCCCACTCACCTCACAGAGTGTTTGTTGTGGGGGAGGAAGGGAAAGGAGAATGTGAGCCGCTTTGAGACTCCTTCGGGTAGTGATAAAGTGCGATATCAAATCCAAACTCTTCTTCTTCTTCTTCATGACTGCAGACATCTTTGTAACGCAGAGCTGGTCTGCCAACAGACCTGGTACCTGACGTCAGCTCCCCATAGAAACTACCGGTAGTTAAGCACCCATAAGTGCTCACCTAGTCAGCCAAAACCATCACCTAGAAAAAGTCTGACAAGCTTGCTCTTATACATTTTACCCACACAGATACAGTATCCCCAAAACTGGGAGGTGCTCAAGGCATCATCCAGATTGATCCCCCAAATTTGTAATAATACTGTTTGTCTCTAGTCTTCTTTCTGGTGTGTTGGCAAAAAAGTGCATTTATTCATAAAAATGACATTAGGAAAAATTGCTTGTGAAGGCTCACTGTGTTGTTGCTGCTGCTGCTGCTGCTGCTGCTGCTGCTGCTGCTGCTGCTGCTGCTGCTGCTGCTGCTGCTGCTGCTGTTTTAACTGATGTGGAAATGTGGAGGACTCAACTGACGACTTGAAAAAGAGAGAACCAGAGAGAAATCGAAAGAGATGAGTCCATCCACAGTAAAATCATTGCTTCTTTCAATGTGCATTCTTTATTTATACGGTGCTTTATTTTCACAGCGACGGGGACTGGTGGCTAGCAAAATCTCTTACCACGGGGCACAAAGGCTACATACCCAGCAATTTTGTGGCCCGTGTAAACAGCCTGGAAGAAGAAAAGTAAGGAGGCCTCTTTGGGTTGGGGGGGCACAGAATCTGTCATCTAAAATTACCAGTTTGTGGGGGACCCCAGCTGATATTGTGGGGCACGTTTCTGGCTTGTGTGGATCTGTGGTGAAAAGCTTGCAATCATCAAGGCCAGGGTTTTGCTTTGTTTTTTTAAAAAATAATAATGATTGTGGCCCGATTTGGGTTCCAATTCCTTGTTCCTCTACATATTATCTGCCTCCCTATGCAAGTTAGTCCTCTCTAAGGATGCATAAACACAGTACATTTAAAGCACACAAACCCCCAAGAATCCCAAGAAATGCAGTTTGTTTTGGGTGCTGGGAATTGAAGTTCAGTGATATGTAAACTACAGTTCCCATGATTCTTTGGGGGAAACCATGTGCTTTAGATGGATGGTGTGTCCACAGCCTAACTCAGTCTTTATGCACCTCTGTTGTCTTCTGACTCCCAGTCTTTCCCATAAAAAAAAAAGTTGAGTCTTATGGTACCATCGTCGTTAAAATCTCATGTTCTACCAATTGAGCTAAAATTTGTGATCAATTGCTCTGCCTGCAAAAAAAAAGGTAACTAGGAATTAAAACCCTACTGCTGATCTCCCACCCCAGAACAGGAACTGAATCATTAAGGGCTGATTCAGGAATGTCATAGGAACAGGAAGTCTCTAACTAAAGGGACAAAAGCTCAGAAGCTGAAGGGGCTTAAGAAGAAAAGTGCAAGGGGAAATTAAATGATCAGCTGCAGGAAGATGCCTCTGTTGCCTTGGTCTCCTTCGGGAGGAAAAGCGGGATATAAATTAAATAAGAAATAAAATAGTAATAATTTGTCAAATCATAAAAAGGTAAAGGTAAAGGACCCCTGACAGTTAAGTCCAGTCGTGAACGACTCTGGGGTTGTGGCGCTCATCTTGCTTTACTGGCCAAGGGAGCTGACTTTTGTCCGTAGACAGTTTTTCCGGGTCATGTGGCCAGCATGACTAAGCCACTTCTGGAGAAACCAGAGCAGCGCACGGAAATGCCGTTTACCTTCCCACTGGAGCAGTACCTATTTATCTACTTGCACTTTGACGTGCTTTCGAACTGCTAGGTTGGCAGGAGCAGGGACCGAGCAACGGAGCTCACCCCTTCACAGGGATTCAAACCGCCGACCTTCCAATCGGCAAGCCCTAGGCTCAGTGGTTTAGACCACAGCGCCATGCTATTTCTTATTTTTTAAATTGCATTTATAGCCCACCTTTTTCTCAAGATACATGGCTCTCGCCCTCCTCATTTACTCCTCACAACAATCCTGAGAGGCTGAGAGGCAGGGACTAGCCCCCTCCGCCCGTGAGCTTCATGGCTGAGTGGGGTGATTTTCCCAGGTCTGAGTTTGACCCTTTAACCATTACACCACACACTGGACTGGTAGATAAGTCAGTGGCTAGGAAAAGATGACATAAGAATACACACAAATAAAACATTTTGGCAATGGTGTGCCTTGAAAAAAAGAGTGAGCAAGTGATGTTTATTCCAATGTAACCGCTGGAATGGAAGCATCCATCTTTGTCTAAGCGTTTCCCTGGACCTTCAGTTCTTAGTGGTGATTTCTGCAACGCAATGTTATGCTGGGCGGGGGGACATGCTCACCGAGATCCCTGGGCATTGTACCCCCACTTCAAGTACCAGCCTATCTATCAATTTTTTTTTTGCTAGCCATCGTTTCGCTTTTATTAAAGCACGGTTTAATGTCTTCCCCTCAAACGTCCTTTTTCATAGATTTCCTAGGGGCCAAGTTTCGGTCTTATGTGCCTGTGATAACCGTTCGATTGAATCTCTTCATCACATAGTGTTTGTCTGCCCCTTGTATTCTGCCGCCCGAAAGACTCTATTACTTCCATTAACTCAAAAATTCCCGGGGTATTTGGAAGAGTCTTACCTTGCTCTTCTGTTGCATGATTCAGACTCGATTATAACCCTACATATGGCAAAATTTCTGACATCAGTTCTGACACTTAAGAAACGCAATGGATTGTTATATACAGCTTGAAATTTTAATTTAATTTTTATCATATTTTATTCAATTGAGTATCCCTGTTAATCTATTTTACTGTTAGCAATTGTAAACCAGACTGTGCTGTTTCTGTTTTTTGGTTGTTATGTCTATGGGCTTAAAGCTGAAATAAATAAAAAATGAGTTGAGTGGTGATTTCTGCTCTTGCTGTTGTTTAATAATGATAATAAATCAACCTTTCTCAGGTGGTTTTTTAAAGGCCTGAGCAGAAAAGAAACCGAACGCCTCTTGCTGGCACCTGGCAATGTGATGGGGTCGTTTCTCATCAGGGAAAGTGAAACTAATCCAGGTAAGAATCTGGGAGTGTGTTTTGCAGAATGACGATGGAAAAGTACTCCCGCTGTTCAGTTTCTGCATCTCTTGCATGTGCCCTTTTACTAATTCCCCCCCCCAAAAAACAGGGGGGGCAATGATTCCTTCTTACATCCCTAAGCCCAGCACCTTCTTTCTCAAAGTGGACAACCGGTTGCCTCTGGGAAGCCCATAAGCAGAGCCTGAGACCAGTATCACCCTCCTACTTACAGCCCCCAGAAACTGGGATATAGAGGCATAATGTCTCTGATACTGGAGCTAATAAGGGCTGACTCCAGGTTCTTGTGTTAGACGGAGAATAAGTAATATAATAATAATAATAATAATAATAATAATAATAATAATAATAATAACAACAACAATAATAATTTATTATTTGTACCCCCGCCCATCTGGCCGGGTCTCCCCAGCCACTCTTCCAACAAATATCAAAATACATTAAAATATCACAGATTAAAAACTTCCCTAAACAGGGCTGCCTTCAAGTATTTTCTAAAGGTCATGTAGTTGTTTATTGCTTTGGCATCTGAAGGGAGGGCGTTCCACAGGGCGGGCGCCACTACCGAGAAGGCCCTCTGCCTGGTTCCCTGTAGCTTTGTTTCTCGCAGGGAGGGAACCGCCAGAAGGCCCTCGGCGCTGGATCTCAGTGTCCGGGCTGAACGGTGGGGGTGGAGACACTCCTTCAGGTATACAGGACCGAGGCCGTTTAGGGCTTTAAAGGTCAGCACCAACACTTTGAATTGTGCTCGGAAACGTACTGGGAGCCAATGTAGTTCTCTCAGGACCGGTGTTATGTGGTCCTGGCGGCCACTCCCAGTCACCAGTCTAGCTGCCGCATTCTGGATTAATTGCAGTTTCCGGGTCACCTTCAAAGGTAGCCCCACGTAGAGCGCATTGCAGTAGTCCAAGCGGGAGATAACCAGAGCATGCACCACTCTGGCGAGACAGTCTGCAGGCAGGTAGGGTCTCAGCCTGCGTATCAGATGGAGCTGGTAGACAGCCGCCCTGGACACAGAGTTAACCTGCGCCTCCATGGACAGATGTGAGTCCAAAATGAATAAGAATACTAGAACTCAGCTGGGGCTGGAAGATGCAGGCCAAACAAAACACAGTACTTTTTCACAAACCACATAGCTAAAGTACAGAATTCCAAATGTTTTTTGACATTCCTGCAACAACAGATAATACCTATTTTTGTGTCTCCTTTTCCGTCTCCTTTTCCAGGTGCCTTTTCCCTTTCCATCAGGGACTACACATCTCAAGGGGACGTCATCAAACATTATAAAATCCGCGCTCTGGACCAAGGGGGATATTACATCTGCCCAAGGACCACATTCCCTACACTGCAGGACCTTGTCAAACATTATTCTTGTAAGTTACCCTTAAGTTGGGATGGGAGAGGTATTTGATTCGGTTCTCAGATAAAGTCAAGTGTACCTGATTCACAGTTTCGGAATCAATGTGAGAGCCGAAACACACCCATCCTTTGAAATTCACACATATCCAAATTTTGAAATGCAGTTCTCCAACCAAGTGTGCCTTTGAAAAATGAATATATTCATGAAAACAGCATGCAAAGATGGGGAAATGCATACATTGGTCAAAAATGCATACAAACATGTCTTTATTAGGAGAAACCTGAACTAGAGTGCTGGTGAATTTTCATAAAGGTTTTTTTAAAAAAAGATTTGCAAAGTGCTGCATGAACGTTGAGAACTGAAGATTCGACCACAAAAAGGAGGACAAATTTCAAACAATTTGGCATACTATATGCAGAGTAATAGGGGACGCGGGTGGTGCTGTGGGTTAAACCACAGAGCCTAGGGCTTGCCGATCAGAAGGTCAGCGGTTCGAATCCCCTTGACAGGGTGAGCTCCCATTGCTCGGTCCCTGCTCCTGCCAACCTAGCAGTTCGAAAGCATGTCAAAGGGCAAGTAGATAAATAGGTACTGCTCCAGCGGGAAGGTAAACGGCGTTTCCGTGCGCTGCTCTGGTTCACCAGAAGCGGCTTAGTCCTGCTGGCCACATGACCCGGAAGCTGTACGCCGGCTCCCTCGGCCAGTAAAGCGAGATGAGCGCCGCAACCCCAGAGTCGGTCACGACTGGGCCTAATGGTCAGGGGTCCCTTTACCTTTATGTGTATATGATATAAGACTATATCATATTCCCTATTTGTCTTTTCATTTCCCCCCTTATGTTCCCTCCCTCCCTCCCTCCCTCATATTTCACCTTTCTCTTCCTTCCTCTCTCTACTTTTTCTTTTTCTCACTATCAAAATTGAACTGTGGACAAGCATTTTGAACTAAGGCCATTTCCAGACAACACTCTCTATTGAGCATCCTTCCTGATTTGCTTTCCTGGGGGGGTTAAGGGCACGTTGCCTCATCTCAAGAATCATTGCACACTGTCCACTGATGCCTTTTTCTCCATTAAAGTTCCTTATCCCAAAAAGTCCAATGTTTTGAGGAAGCAAGTTTGTTGTGCTGGAGCAGCAAACCATCTTTCCCTGTGCTACCTAAATTTTGAGAGATCTCATTGAATCCCACCCGAAAATAGCAGGTGTTCTAAGCGAGGAAAACGGGACACAACAATGTAATATCTGGAGATGGGAGGACAGGAAGGGAAGTGGGGAGTTTGTACTTAATACCTGTTGTAAAAAAATAAAACTGAAATAAACTATGTAGGAGGAGGAGGAAAATTACTACAACCATGTTCTGCCCTAACCTGATCTCAGACCTTTTCCTTCTGCTTCCGGTGCCCCTGCACAGCTTACGAAGATGGCTTGTGTCAGCAGCTACGACAGCCGTGCATCTCTCTGGTTCCACAAAGGCCGTGGACCACCGATGAATGGGAGATCCCTCGGGAAACGCTGAAGCTTGTCAAGAAGCTGGGAGCAGGCCAGTTTGGAGAGGTTTGGATGGGTAAGTCGAGACTCATATAACACCGGTCTTGAAAGACCTGCATTGGCTCACAGTACATTTCCGAGCACAATTCAAAGTGTTGATAAAGGTAAAGGTAAAGGGACCCCTGACCATTAGGTCCAGTCGTGACCGACTCTGGGGTTGCGGTGCTCATCTCACATTATTGCCCAAGGGAGTCGGTGTACAGCTTCCAGGTCATGTGGCCAGCATGACAAAGCCGCTTCTGGCGAACCAGAGCAGGGCACGGAAATGCCGTTTACCTTCCCGCTGCAGCGGTACCTATTTATCTACTTGTACTTTGACATGCTTTCGAAATGCTAGGTTAGCAGGAGCAGGGACCGAGCAACAGGAGCTCACCCCGTCGCAGGGTTTCGAACCGCCGACCTTCTGATTGGCAAGCCCTAGGCTCTGTGGTTTAACCCACAGCGCCACCCGCGTCCCGAGCACAATTCAAAGTGTTGGTACTGACCTTTAAAGCCCTAAACAGTTTCGGTCCAGTATACCTGAAGGAGCGTCTCCACCCCCATCGTTCAGCCCAGACACTGAGGTCCAGCTCCGAGAGCCTTCTGGCGGGTCCCTCCCTGCAAGAAGTGAGGTTACAGGGAACCAGGCACAGGGCCTTCTCGGTGGTAACACCTATCCTCCCAGCAGATGTCAAGAAGATAAAGCACTACACAACTTTTAGAAGACATCAAAAGGCAGCCCTGTTTAGGGAAGTTTTTAATGTTTGATATTTTGTCGCTTTTTTATTCTGCTGGAGCCACCCAGAGTGGCTTGGGAAACCCAGCCAGATGGGTTAGGTATAAATAATAAATTTTATTATTGTTGTTATTATTATTGTTATTATTAGTGTTGTCTGGCCTTGTCATATCTGGGAAAGGTGTAAAAACGGATATGGGTTTTAGAGTTCAGCTGGAAGGATCTGAGCTTCCAAAAGGTGGCAGGGCCTTCTGTCCTTCATTTGCCCCATTTTTTCCTTCTGTAGGTTATTACAAGAATAATGTGAAGGTGGCAGTGAAGACCCTGAAAGAAGGCAGCATGGCCCCAGATGCCTTCTTGGCCGAAGCCAACTTGATGAAGAGGCTTCAACATAGCAAGCTGGTCCGTCTCCACGCCGTGGTCACCCAGCAGCCGATTTACATCGTCACGGAATACATGGCCAACGGTAACCGACTCTTCTTGAGGCTCCCTTGGGATCTCAGCCAATTGTATTGATCCGCACTGGAATGCAGAATCTAGGTCTCATTGATTTCAGTCAATACCTTCTTGCCAGCATAGGAAAATTAAAACACCCAAATCATACCATTTTGAACATATGCCAAGTTAAAAATGCATTGTACTTATATACAATCTAAGGCAGAGCTTTCCAAACTTTTCATGTTAGTTACACACTTTTTAGGTGCTCATCATTTCGTGACATGCTAATTCAGTTGTACAGTCATACCTTGGTTGGCGAACGCCTTGGTACTCGGACGTTTTGGCTCCTGAAAGGCATAAACCCAGAAGTGAGTGTTCCGGTTTGCAAACGTTCTTTGGAACCCGAACGTCCAACAGGCTTACGGGGCTTACGGAGCTTCCTGCAGCCAATTGGAAGCCGTGCTTTGGTTTCTGAACATTTTGGAAGTCGAATAGATTTCCGGAACCAATTCCGTTTGACTTCCGAGGTACCACTATACTAGCAAACCACAGTTTAAACTAACCCCTTTCCAGCCCCAGGAGGAGCACAAGTAGCGTTTACATGACAGCTGACACACCAACGTGTTGCGACACACAGTTTGGAAAACTCTGGTCTAAGGACAGGGACAAACCAAGATGCAATTAATTTAAAGGTTTTTGCAGCAGAATAGGGAAGACTGTTTCTCTTATGATTTTATTCAGGTTAGCCAATAAGTAGACCAAATATCTTTCAGATGTCCTTTGTGGGTATTTCAGTAGGATAAATAATCTATTTCATTCATCTGTGTCAGGGATGTGCCCTCCCCTGCCAGTCCGGCACTGAGCGGGTACCGGCAGCCTCACCCTCTGTTGTCGACGGACACGTCTCCCAGTGAGGGAGGAGCCAGGTGGGAAGAGGTCTCCAGGATGATGCAGAGAGACCCAGCACCGCTCAGCAGACCCACTCTGAGGGGGAAACACCATTTCCGGCGCCTGCTTTACGCAGAAGGGTCAGGGGAGAAAGGAGGCGGCACTTTAGAGTGCCGAGACTCTGGTGTTGGCGCCGCAACAGGAGGGGGGCACTTCCGGATTCTGCTAGCGACTAGATGGTCATGTTTTAGGATAGTTCCGCACTGTACATACTTTGCACAATAAAATAGTTGAAAGACAAGGCGGACTTGGTCTTTACTCATGAGCAACTGTTAACCGAATCTGACAATCTGTATTTTATATTTTAATTTTATGTTGTAAACCGCCCTGAGATCTACAGGTATAGGACAGTATACTAACAACAACAATAACAACAACAACAACAACAACAACAACAACAACAACAACAACAATGCATAGGAAAAAATCTGTTAAGGTCCTCAAACTAGAATTTGCTGCTTGCTTTATCACCCTAACGTACATTAGGAATATTCTCCTCTATTGCACTCTTAGAAAAGGATTTGACATTAAAAACATGGGAGACTTTATCCAATACCATTGCACATTGAAAGGTCCTTGGGAAGTGAGTAATCTTGATTTCTCCTCCTTTTCAGGATGCTTGCTGGATTTCTTGAAATCAGAGGAAGGAAAGAAGTTGACTCTCCCCAAACTTATAGACTCCTCAGCCCAGGTGAGTGGATTGATTCGTCTTAAACCTTGTAATTGAAAAAGGTCTGGATACTTCCCCGAACTTGAGAGCTACGTATGTGGTTCTCTGGCCATCCTGAATGTTGCTTTCTTGGAAGTCTGCACTTCCAAGAGGAGAAGGTGTTAAGCAAAGTATATAGCAAGGGGTCTTCTGGGTTTTAGGAGAAGCAAACTCAGAACTGTGTTGTTTGCATGAGCTGACCGCTCAGACGCAGAACGTAGGCGGATTCTGAAAATAAAAAGTTATCGGTGTATACTTCATCCTGTGGTCAGCCCCTCTCTCCCTCCCTCCTTCCCTCCCCTCCGCTTGTATGAGCTGAGAGGAAACAAGCCATCTATCTCATTAACATCAGGACAGGAAGCGACACCCTTTTTCCACTGAGGCGAGCGGCATCTGAGCTGAAAGCTCGAGCATGTTGAATATTTGTGAAAATGTATCTTCATATCCTGTTGGAAACCACATGAAAGTTGCAAGGTGGCAAAGAAACAAACCCAAAAAAACCTACCACAAAATCTCTGCGGTCTGGAAAATTGTTGCGCCCTTTGAGACAGAACTAAACAAAAGAGGGTCTCGCCGTCTTTCGACCACCTGCTTTATATACAATTTGTTCTGCACCAGTTAAATGCTAGGGTTGTTTTGGAGGGATTTATCTCTTATGGTGTTGCTCTGTTGAAGGCAGCCCTGTTTAGGGAAGTTTTTAATGTTTAATGCTGTATCATGTTTTTAATATTCATTGGGAGCCGCCCAGATGGGCGGGGTATATATTATTATTATTATTATTATTATTATTATTATACATATGCATGTCTTGTGTCGTACGTTAAGGATGTAAGAGGAACCAAACTGGATCAGACCAAAGGTCTGGGGCAACCCAGTCAGGTGGGCGGCATAACAACAACAACAACAACAACAACAACAACAACAACAACAACAACAACAACCACAACAAATTATCATCATCAACAACATTATAACCCAATTTGGGATTTTGGAGAATTCATACAAAAGCAGAAATGGGAGCAAAATTTGCCAATGTTCACGTAATCATCCCATGTCTGAGATGGAAATAAATCGGGAGAATGTGATCAGTATTCAAAGTTGTTGTTGTTTTCATTCTGCAAACCATACATAATCATTTCCCCTCAATTTGCATTGCATTGAAAGGAATGGGGCACAATAATAATAACAGCAGTGTAATTCATGTAATTAATTATATGAGTCACCTGATTTCACCGCAGTGGACAGCGAGACGAATAATGTACTTTTTGGAGGAAGCTGAAACTGCAGCAGAATGGAATAATAATAATAATAATAATAATAATTTATCATTTGTACCCCGCCCATCTGGCCGGGTCCCCCCAACAAACATTAAAATACATCAAAATGTCACAGAAACTTCCCTAAACAGGGCTGCCTTCAGGTATTTTCTAAATGTCATGTAGTTGTTTATCTCTTTGACAACTGAAGGGAGGGCGTTCCACAGGGCGGGCGCCACTACCGAGAAGGCCCTCTGCCTGGTTCCCTGTAGCTTTGCTTCTCGCAATGAGGGAACCGCCAGAAGGCCCTTGGCGCTAGATCTCAGTGTCCAGGCTGAACGGTGGGGGTGGAGACGCTCCTTCAGGTATACAGGACCGAGGCCGTTTAGGGCTTTAAAGGTCAGCACCAACACTTTGAATTGTGCTCGGAAACGCACTGGGAGCCAATGTAGATCTCTCAGGACCGGTGTTATGTGGTCCCAGCGGCCACTCCCAGTCACCAGTCTAGCTGCCGCATTCTGGATTAATTGCAGTTTCCGGGTCACCTTCAAAGGTAGCCCCACGTAGAGCGCATTGCAGTAGTCCAAGCGGGAAACTGCGCTGCATGAGAAAAATACAGGGAGGGGCAATGATTCCTTCTTACATCCCTAAGTCCAGCACCTTCTTTCCCAAAGTGGTCAGCTGGTTGCCTCTGGGAAGCCCATATGCAGAGCCTGAGACCAGTAGCACCCTCCTACTTACAACCCCCAGAAACTGGGGTATAGAGGCATAATGTCTCTGATACTGGAGCTAATAAGGGCTGACTCCAGTTTCTTATGTTAGACGGAGAATAAGAATACTAGAATTCAGCAGGGGCCTCCAGCGAAGCACAGTTGGAAGATGCAGGCCAAACAAAACAGAGTACTTTTTCACAAACCACATAGCTAAAGTACAGAATTCTCTTCCCCATGAGGTCGTGGTAGCCACCAAGTTTAGTTGGCTTTAAAAGAGGATGAGGCCAATTCAAGGATGGCTGTGTTCTATGTCCGTTGCTGGAAAAGTGGTTGGGAATGCTGACTGGTTTTTGGAGGGTGGGATGAACAGAGAATCCAGTGGGAAGGGGAATCAATTTGAGTGCCTGGAATCCTGAACAGCAAACGCTGCATTTTACAACACTGAGTTGCATATCCAACTTGTGAACTTTATTGCATGTGATAGCATGCATGCATGCATGCATCGAACCATTATACCTGTATTCTACTTTACAGAAATTTCCTCCTATTTTGACTTAATACTAAAATCTACACCAATGTAATTGTGTGGGTTGGTGTTTGTATGTGGGTTGTGGAGTAGGTGGTACTGTTTATTTTGTCCCCCTGACAGTTGATAATACAGGCTCCTGGTAAGGGTCCCTGGTCCGTATTGGTGGGGATGAAACCCCTGGTATTTCCAGATAAGGTTGTGGTAGAAATATGATTCAGTTTAAGGATGCATTCACTTCATTCGCACTTTTCAAAACATTGCGCGAACCAAAACACAAGCGTCCTTTAAATTCACACTTCTCTGAATTTTTCATTGCAGCCCTCCAGCCAAATAATGTGCACCAAAATCCATATATCCTGGTAAAGTGTGACTACATTCGTGGAAATAACATCAAAAATGGATTTTTTTAAAATAAAAAAATGCTTGCAAAAAATGTACATGTTTAAAAAACATAGTTATTATTATCACTGCTATCATGAATTGTTTCCTATGAAGCATCTCAAAGCAATTTCACAATGCACTGCTAATAAATTTTCATGAGGGCTTTTAAAAGAATAAATAAATAAACGGCACGTCGATGTGGAAATCTCGTACAATGAACTTAGGATCAGAAAAGTGAGAAACTGAGAGAAACCAAAATAGCCAGGTTCACTCATCCCTATCAACCACAGAGGTATCCTTCTCTGTGATTTCCATGCTGTTGTCTTCCATTATTTTCCTTCTTCCTTATAGGTTGCTGAAGGGATGGCGTACATTGAGCGAATGAACTCCATCCACAGGGACCTCAGGGCAGCCAACATCCTCGTCTCGGAGACCCTCTGTTGCAAAGTTGCAGACTTTGGCCTGGCTAGGATCATAGAGAATGAGTATCTCGCGCAAGAAGGTCGGTACGACACTTCGGGCTTTATGGTAAAGGAAGCGTAATGTTAGGTTGTCTTCTATGTGCAATAGCCAGGTGGGGGCAAAATGTTAGCCTCTTCCAGAATAAGGATACTGACAAGCTGGAACGTGTCCAGAGGAGGGCAACCAAAATGGTCAAAGGCCTGGAAACGATGCCTTATGAGGAACGGCTTAGGGAGCTGGGTATGTTTAGCCTGGAGAAGAGAAGGTTAAGGGGTGATATGATAGCCATGTTCAAATATATAAAAGGATGTCATATAGAGGAGGGAGAAAAGTTGTTTTCTGCTGCTCCTGAGAAGAGGACATGGAGCAATGGATTCAAACTACAAGAAAGAAGATTCCACCTAAACATTAGAAAGAACTTCCTGACAGTAAGAGCTGTTTGACAGTGGAATTTGCTGCCAAGGAGTGTGGTGGAGTCTCCTTCTTTGGAGGTCTTTAAGCAGAGGCTTGACAGCCACCTGTCAGGAATGCTCTGATGGTGTTTCCTGCTTGGCAGGGGGTTGGACTGGATGGCCCTTGTGGTCTCTTCCAACTCTAGGATTCTATGATTCTATGATTCTAAGTGCTTGCTCACTCAGGACTTTCATAGATCTGATCTCTTGTCTTTAGCGATGGTGCTTAGTTCATGGCGGTGATGGGGTGGACATTATCTAGTTCCATGCTGGGACAAACACCCTAATTTCACATTTGTGCTAATGGAGTCTGAACTGGCAGTGACTGACCAGAAAAGAGATATCAGGGTCAGAGAAAAAAACTAGCATAAGGAAATTGTGCTATTTCTTATGTGCTAGCTTTCCATGTGCAGGAAAGTGTTGCCTTTATTTTTCGATGGGGGAGCATTTCAATGTAAAATTCCCCCCACCTCATTTATAGTATGAATCCAGGAATGCATCCGGTTTTCCCCTAGAGATTGGCCCCCTCCAACTAACCCTGAAAAAGGCTTCCTGAGACTTTTTAGCAGAGAATACAAGTCAGCCCAAATCCTTTCCTGAGTTGAAAGGGAGAAAATCAAGAACAGGGCCAACACCATCCACTCAACGTGTGTCACCATTTTTTATACCTGTCACCCCCCAAAGCTCTGGTCACTGTCATCCCCAGCCCATCGTTCAGCCTGGACACTGAGGTCCAGCTCCAAGGGCCTTCTAGCGGGTTCCTCCCTGAGAGAAGTGAGGTTATAGGGAATCAGGCAGAGGGCCTTCTCGGTGGTAGCACCCACCCTGTGGAACGCCCTCCCAGCAGATGTCGAGGAAATAAAGAGCTACACAACTTTTAGAAGACATCGGAAGGCAGCCCTGTATGTTGTTGTTTAGTCGTTTAGTCGTGTCCGACTCTTCGTGGCCCCATGGACCAGAGCACGCCAGGCACTCCTGTCTTCCACTGCCTCCCGCAGTTTGGTCAGACTCATGTTGGTAGCTTCAAGAACACTGTCCAACCACCTCGTCCTCTGTCGTCCCCTTCTCCTTGTGCCCTCCATCTTTCCCAACATCAGGGTCTTTTCCAGAGATCTTCTCTTATGAGGTGGCCAAAGTACTGTGTATAGTTCTGGTCGCCGCGCATCAAAAAGGATATTGTGGAGTTGGAAAAGGTTCAGAAAAGGGCCACCAAAATTATCAAGGGGAAGGCTGCAGCATCTGGGACTTTTTAATTTAAATAAAGGGCAAATGGGCTCTGGCAGACTCTTCTCACATTTTTACATTCGATTTTTCTCTTGGGGTTCCTCCAATCTGCACAGGGGTCACCTTTAATACCAGCTACGATTCAGCACAAGGGACGCGGGTGGAGCTGTGGGTTAAACCTGAAGCGTACTTAACCTGAAGCACCACTTTAGCTAATGGGACCTCCTGCAGCCGCTGCACCATCAGAGCACGATTTCTGTTCTTAGCGGAGTTCTTAACCTGAAGCGTGCTTAACCTGAAGCGTACTTAACCCGAGGTACCACTGTAACTGGCTAGACTAACAGAGGCAATTAGAGATCACACTAGACAAGAGTTTCAAAAAGTATGGGGGAAATGCAGAGAATACTTCACAAAACAGTGCCCTAAAATACATACTTGTTTCGATTAAAGTCTGCAGGAGACTTTGTAGATATTTAAGTTAAAATTAGAAAAATCTTAATAATTATTCATAAAGGAGACAGTTTATAAGAAGTAAATAAGGAGGCCAGATACAGGATAAAGGAAGTCTTCTATTTTATTTGGTTGTTTATATTGTTGTTCATTGTATGTTATGCTTGTTTGTGTATTGGGGATGGGGGTGTCAGGGGCTGGCCGGTTTCCGAAGCAGTGCCAGAGGAAACAGCTGACCTAGACAGGGCTCAGCTGATGCCTGAAGAGTTATTGAGGGTCTGGGATCAGGAACAGGCACAGCCCCTGCTGACGCCAGAGGCGATAATGAAGCAATGGGAGGAAGCCCCTACCAGGGCTCTAGCACAGCCAATGGGAAGGGATCAGAACATGGAGACCGGTGAGGAGTTGGGGCTGAGAGAGCCTGCCAGAGCATCAGACACCACCAGCGTGGATGATGAAAGTGAAAGGGAAGGGGCAAGCGCCGACCCGCCCAAGTCGAGGGCACGGAAACGGAAAAAGGAGAGGCGGCGCCTAGGATTCCCGAAGCTCCTATGTTGGGGGCGGAGCCGAAAATCGGTACTTCAGGGATCTGACTCGGAGGGGTAGGGTGCATAGCTGTAACATCTGAACTGCTTAATGCTGTAAATAAAGCAATTAGTTTAGTAGACGGTGTTTGTGGATGCTTACTCCCGAGGAGGCAACACATCCTTCTCACAGCGGGGACTTGTGTTATGTTGTAAATAAAATTCCAATAAAAATTATTTAGAAAAAGGAAAACACATGAATTTGCCCTTTCTCAACAGGTGCCAAATTCCCTATCAAATGGACAGCACCAGAAGCAATAAATTATGGAGTTTTCACGATCAAGTCCGACGTCTGGTCTTTTGGCGTTCTCCTAACTGAAATCATCACCTATGGAAGGTGCCCCTACCCCGGTACGGTAGTTTGCATTAGAGCATCATTTGTTACTCCGAGCCAAGGATCATTTATTGAATATTGAATATTGATTATTGACTGTTGACTGTTGATTATTGATTATCCATTATCCATTATCCATTATCCATTACCCATTACCCATTATCCATTATTGATTCGCTCTGCTGATGTTTTAGCAACCCTTCATTCTGTTTTCTTTAGTAATAATTTTTATTAAATTTTCAAATTTTACATTTCAAATTAAACATCTTTTATTATACCATACATTCATTGACTTCCCTCCCTCCCCTTCCAAGGTTCATTTAACTTATCCGCCATTCCTGCATGTTTTAATATATCCATCTAATTCAATTTTCCTATCTTACATCCGTTCAAAATACGTTATGCTGTTGAAAGCAAGCCTTCATTCTGAACTGCCTAGGGTAGATTGCTTCTCCCCACCACATTGATTTATAAAATGCATCACACTGCTTTTAAAACACAAACTCTCAAATCAGTTTACCTGCCAATCTCTGAAGAACTTTGGTTTCCTTCCTCTCTGCTGTGGTAGCATTTCGTGTGCAGGAAAATTCGCAGAGCGTTCAGTCCTCTACGGTGATTCTAAAAAGGATATCGCCCAGGAAGGACCGTATCTGCTGCATGCCATATCTGAACATTTGAATCAGACAGGGCAAAGCCACAGCTCAGTGGTAGAACATCTGTTTTGCATGCAGACGGTCCCAGGTTCAAACCTCAGCTAGGAGAGACACCTGTAGGACATTCTGGAGAGATGCTTCCAGTCAGTGTAGACAATGCTGAGCTAGTATACCCGAAGGAGCGTCTCCACCCCCATCGTTCAGCCCAGGCACTGAGGTCCAGCTCCAAGAGCCTTCTGGCAGTTCCCTCCCTGCGAGAAGTGAGGTTCCAGGAAACCAGGCAGAGGGCCTTCTCAGTGGTGGCGCCCGCCCTGTGGAATGCCCTCCCATCAGATGTCAAGGAAATAAACAACTATCTGACTTTTAGAAGACATCTGAAGGCAGCCCTGTTTAGGGAAGTTTTTAATGTTTGATGTTTTATTGTGTTTTTAATAAAAGAAATGCCTGTATTAGCAAAAAGGGCATACAAAATTTGTTACCCCAGAGTGGTTAAACAGTCAATCTCTCTTCCCAGGGAACTCTGGGAACTGTAGATGTGTGAGGAAAACAGGGCGGTTTCCTAACAACACAGCAAACTGCAGTTCCCAGGATGCTTTTGGGGGGGAACATAACTGTTTGAATGATATAATAGTGCTTTAAATGTAAGGGGGAAACATCACTGTTTGAGGAATATAATAGTGCTTTAAATGTAAAGTGCAGGTTTAACCTGGGATTTTAAAAAATCTCCAGTTAAAATGCTTGTTGGAAAAGGAACGTCTTCATTAGGCACCAAAATGGGAGTGAGTAGGTGCCACCACGCATAAGGCCCTGCTCCTATACCACACAGTATGAACCTCATGCTAAGACGGGAGGCCCTCTCCCACCGAACACAGTGATTGGTTATGGGGCAAGTAAGGGATGAGACAACATTTTTCAGTATCAAATCTTTCTCTCCTTTCCACAGCTATGACCAATCCCGAAGTCATCCAACATCTACAGAAGGGTTACCGGATGCCCCGTCCAGAAAACTGCCCGGCTGAACTCTATGCAGTCATGCTGAAATGCTGGAAGAGCAATCCCGAAGAGAGACCCACGTTCGAATACCTCCAGTCCACCCTCGAGGACTTTTACACGGCCACAGAAACGCAGTACGAAGCTGAACCCACTTCTTCCTGAGCCGCGATAAAGTTGCTGGAGACTTCTGTAAAAAAACCCTCATGGGATGCTGGCAGGAGGGGTGTGTGGACTCGCTTCCGAAGCAGACTTTGCTGGACCGTTGGGCATTTCTGTTCCTCCACAGCCCTCACCCCGTTCTCAAGGTCCCCTGCGAGACCAGGAGTTGAAAAGGATTTTATTCCGGGCCAGTCCTAAAGGAGAGGATTTGAGAAGAGGAGACTCAACCGCCCCTTAGATCGGACTCCGTTCCCTGTCCCAAGCTCGTTCTTACCGATTAAACATTAACTTAAACTGCGAAGGCTGGATCTATAACCATGCAAAAGGAAAGGGCAAAGCATGAGGGCAAAGCAGGATCTCACCTCCACTGGTCAAATCCTTGATGCCATGTGCCTGCAGGCTCCTCCTTCCTAATAGTCACTTACATCTCCAGTGCTCCCCTATTCCCGCTGCCTCTTAGTGCCCCCCTAGGTAATCCCACTGCCTCCCAGGGGGTGGTTGCACCCACATTAGGAACCACTGACTTAGAGAAACATGAAATCACATCTTGCTCTGGCCTTCCTGGGAGAGCCAGTGTGGTGTAGTGGTTAAGAGCGGTGGACTTGTAATCTGGTGAACCGGGTTCGCGTCTCCGCTCCTTCACATGCAGCTGCTGGGTGACCTTGGGCTATTCACACTTCTTTGAAGTCTCTCAGCCCCACTCACCTCACAGAGTGTTTGTTGTGGGGGAGGAAGGGAAAGGAGAATGGCAGCCGCTTTGAGACCCCTTTGGGTAGTGATAAGGCGGGATAACAAATCCAAACTCCTCCTCTTCTTCTTCTTCTTCTTCTTCTTCTTCTTCTTCTTCTTCTTCTTCCTGTGTGCTGTGATCCCCAGCAACACTTAACTTAGCTCAGTTGCACCCAGTCAGGCTGCACTGGTTAAGTGGGGTTCCAGGGATGCAGGTGGCCTAGGGCTTGCTGATCGGAAGATCGGCGGTTCGAATCCCCGCGATGGGGTGAGCTCCCGTTGCTCAGTTCAAGCTCCTGCCAACCTAGCAGTTCGAAAGCACGTCAAAGTGCAAGTAGATAAATATGTACTGCTCCGGCGGGAAGGTAAACGGCGTTTCCATGCACTGCTCTGGTTCGCCAGAAGCGGCTTAGTCATGCTGGCCACATGACCCAGAAGCTGTACGCCGGCTCCCTCGGCCAGTAAGGGCGAGATGAGCACCGCAACACCAGAGTCATTTGTGACTGGACATAACAGTCAGAGGTCCCTTTACCTTTTAAGTGGGGTTCCTGCCTGTGCAAGCCATTGCAGTTTGGGGAGTGCTGTGGGGTTTCTGATTGTTATGAATGCCACGGAGACGTATTGAGCAGTGCCTGTGACGTCGCCGAAAGCTTGTGTGACACAACGTTGCTTTTTCCTCTCCCCCAGCTAGAGTTCGAAACCTACACAGGGCTGGGGATTGGAATCAATAAGATGGAAACAAATCAGCATGGACCTTTGCCTTGCAGCATGGGAATCTACCTTAAACTGAGCCAGACAGTTGCTCCATCTAGCTCGGTATTGTCCACACTGATGGCAGCGGCTCTCCAGGAATTTCAGACAAGGGTCTCTCCCTGCCTTACTTGGAGATGCCAGGGATTACAGAATCATAGAATTGTAGAGTTGTAGGGCACCCCAAGGGTCATCTAGCCCAAACTTGTTGCAATGGAGGAATCCAAAGCACATGCTCTACCCCTACCTGAGAACCTACCTTGCCAGAGTGATGCATGCTCTGGTTATCTCCCGTCTGGACTACTGCAATGCGCTCTACGTGGAGCTACCTTTGAAGGTGACCCAGAAACTACAACTAATCCAAAATGCAGCAGCTAGACTGGTGCCTGGGAGCGGCCGCCGAGACCACATAACACGGGTCCTGAAAGACCTACATTGGCTCCCAGTACGTTTCCGGGCACAATTCAATGTTGGTGCTGACCTTCAAAGCCCTAAATGGCCTCGGCCCAGTATACCTGAATGAGCGTCTCCACCCCCATCATTCTGCCCGGACATGGAGGTCCAGCGCTGAGGGCCTTCTGGCGGTTCCCTCATTGCGAGAAGTGAGGTTACAGGGAACCAGACAGAGGGCCTTCTCGGTGGTGGCGTCCGCCCTGTGGAATGCCCTTCCACCAGATGTCCAAGAAATAAACAACTATATGACTTTTAGAAGACATCTGAAGGCAGCCCTGTTTAAGGAAGCTTTTAATATTTGATGAATTATTGTATTTTAATATTTTGCTGGAAGCCGCCTGGAAACCCAACCAGATGGATGGGGTATAAATAATATATTATTATTATTATTATTATTATTATTATTATTATTATTATTATTATTATTAAGCTTTGGCCATTCCCATAAAAGCATGTTCCCCGCTTTCCCCTGCAGCTGGAGATCCCACCAGGGATTCGAACCAACAGCTTGCGTTGGTTCGAAGGACTGAGCCTCCTCTCCATGGCTGGTTCCACCTGGCAGAGTCTTGTTGGAGAGGAACTGATAGCAAATGCATTTGTTTTGTCCTGCCCCGTGGCCTGTGCTGGCTGTTAGAGTGGGCTGAGCCGGTGTCCGGGTCCTCGTGCAAAGAGAAAGGGCTGTGCATGTGTGAGTGTGGGAACCACGGTCGTCGTTGCTGTTTCACATCCCGAGCTCATTGAGCTCATCGCAGCTTTTGTGGGCTGTGGCTTTGTAGGAAGAGACAGCCCCTTGCCGTGAGCTTGTACGTCCGGGTGTGGAAGGCTGGACATGGGCTGCATTTAGGCGCACGCTGGGTGGACAATTAGATCTAGTGCCTCAACGACAATAGTCCCACTAGTGGAACCAGGGGTCTGGTGTTCTTTGGGAAAGGGTTTGGGAAAAGGTGGTCCAAATGATCAAGGGGGTGGAGGGACTTCCCTAAGAGGAAAAGCTTCAGCATTGGGGACTTTTTAATTTAGAGAAACGGCAAGTAAGAAGCAATATGAAAGAAGTTTAAAAAAATACGGAGCGTAGAAAGCGGATAGAGAAACGTCTTTCACCCTCTCTCCTAACACTAGAATTCGCAGACATCCAACAGCTCTTTCTTTCTTTCTTTCTTTCTTTCTTTCTTTCTTTCTTTCTTTTTCTTTCTTTCGCGATCACTCGTAGCCAAGTAGGATTGTCTTCCATGAACACGGTCTTAACAGTGAGTCCATAAGTGACTCCACATGTCCTTCCACAGTGGGGACATGGGTTTCCGGGCGGGAGTTGATCATGGCAAGCAGGACCGGTGCTAGCGATTTTGGCACCCTAGGCGAGGGGGCAGACCATGTGACGTCATTGCGCATGACGCACGTTGCGGAGCGGTGCCCCACCCCCTGCCTGGCCGGGCGCCCCCCGCCGCCGCGGTCTTCGCCCCAAGTTCCTTGCTCCGCAGCTGGTTGGGGCGGCACCGGGTGGCGGCAGGGGGTGAGGGGCAGGCTGGCCAGCGCCCCCTCCATTTTGGCGCCCTAGGCAACTGCCTAGTTCACCTTAATGGACACGCCGGCCCTGATGGCAAGGGTTTGCCAAGTGTGCCTTCCTCTTAGCACGTTTCTCCCTTGCGTCCTGAGTTCGAGCGCCTTCAAAGCTCACAGCACCTTTGGTAAAGGCTGTTCTCCAATTGGAGCACTTGCAGACCAGTGTTTCCCAGTTGTCAGTGTTTATGCTACATTTTTAAGGATTTGCCTTGAGAGAGGCTTTGAACCTCTTTTGTTGACTACCAACATTACGCTTTCCATTTTTAAGTTCAGAATAGAGTAGCTGCTTTGGCATCTGAACAACATGACCAGTCCAACGAAGTTGAAGAATCACAGACTGACCCCCCCCCCAAAAAAAAATGATGGGCATTGCCATTCAAATGATCTGCATGTGCCACATTTTGTGATCAATTATGTGGGGCAGGGCTTACTTGTCCCCCCAGCATATATATATTTTTGGCACCCTTGTCCAGGGGACAGTGATGGCCACCAACTTGGTTGGTTTTAAAAGAGGATTGCATAAATTTATGTGAAAATGAGCTTAACTATTAAAAGCATTTTTAAAAATAATAATCATCATCATCCATTGCCACCAACTTTTGCCCCTGGTCCTGCCCACCATTACCATGTGGCCCCAGACGGTTGGCTACAAGGGATGTCACTCTTGGGCTGTGAATGTTTTTCCACCTCTGTGCTACAGAATTTGGGGAGTCTTTAGATTGTTATTGTTGTTTAGTCATTTAGTTGTGTCTGACTCTTCGTGACCCCATGGACCAGAGCACGCCAGGCACTCCTGTCTTCCACTGCCTCCCGCAATTTGGTCAGACTCATGTTGGTAGTTTCGAGAACACTGTCCCACCATCTCGCCCTCTGTCATCCCCTTCTCCTTGTGCCCTCCATCTTTCCCAACATCAGGGTCTTTTCCAGGGAGTCTTCTCTTCTCATGAGGTGGCCAAAGTATTGGAGCCTCAGCTTCAGGATCTGTCCTTCCAGTGAGCACTCAGGACTTATTTCCTTCAGAATGGAGAGGTTTGATTTTCTTGCAGTCCAGGGGACTCTCAAGAGTCTCCTCCAGCACCATAATTCAAAAGCATCAATTCTTCGGCGATCAGCCTTCTTTATGGTCCAGCTCTCACTTCCATACATCTGTCCACAAGGAAAGGAAAGGAAAGGCATTCTAAGGTGCTATTCCTGCAGGTTCCCACTAGGTGTCTCTCTCACCTCACATACCTTAGACAGGACTCTTTGGGGGGGGCGGACGTTACAAATGAGGGCTTTTAAGGAAGTATTCAGATGTTCCTTTTGTGCAGCAGTGAGAGCAATAGCAGCTCCTTGTCCCCGAGGTTATATACAACCCCCCAAGGTCTGTTAACATCCTTTATAATCCCATCTTTCCAGTTACCGACCTAGAAAAGGAACTGTGCCTCTAGCAGAAATGGTGGTTTGGTGGACACAGTGCAGAATTAGAAGACGCCTGCTTCTTGGGAGAAAAGCAATGACAAACCTAGACAGCATCTTAAAAAGCAGAGACATCACCTTGCCGACAAAGGTCCATATAGTTAAAGCTATGGTTTTCCCAGTAGTGATGTATGCACAATCGAAAGTGTTGGTACTGACCTTTAAAGCCCTCAACAGCCTCGGCCCTACATACCTGAAGAAATGTCTCCACCCCCATTGTCCAGCCCAGACACTGAGGTCCAGCTCCGAGGGGCTTCTGGCAGTTCCCTTACTGTGAGAAGTGAGGTTACAGGGAACCAGGCAGAGAGGGCCTTCTCGGTAGTATCACCCGCCCTGTGGAACGCCCTCCCATCAGATGTCAAGGAGATAAGTAACTATACAGCCTTTAGAAGACATTGGAAGATATAGGGAAGTGTTTGATGTTTGATGTTTTATTATGTTTCTGTATATGCTGGAAGCTGCTCAGAGTGGCTGGGGCAATCCAGTCAGATGGGTGGGGTACTATCATCATCATCATCATCATTGCCATACAGTGGAAGAAGAAGAAGAATAATAATAATAATAATAATAATAATAATAATAATTTATTATTTATACTCCGCCCATCTGGCTGGGTTTCCCCAGCCACTCTGGGCGGCTTTCAACAGAACATTAAAATACAGTAATCTATTAAACATTAAAAGCCTCCCTAAACAGGGCTGCCTTCAGATGTCTTCTAAAGGTCTAGTAGTTGTTGTTCTCTTTGACATCTGAAGGGAGGGCATTCCACAGGGCGGGCGCCACTACCGAGAAGGCCCTCTGCCTGGTTCCCTGTAACTTGGCTTCTCGTAGTGAGGGAACCGCCAGAAGGCCCTCGGCACTGGACCTCAGTGTCCGGGCTGAACGATGGGGGTGGAGACGCTCCTTCAGGTATACTGGACTGAAGCCATTTGGTTACGTACTTAATTCGTTCCAGAGGTCCGTTCTTAACCTGAAAACGTTCTTAACCTGAAGCACCACTTTAGCTAATGGGGCCTCCCACTGCCGCTGTGCCGCCGCTACCCGATTTCTGTTCTCATTCTGAAGCAAAGTTCTTAACCCGAGGTAATATTTCTGGGTTAGCAGAGTCTATAACCTGAAGCGTCTGTAACCTGAAGTGTCTGTAACCCGAGGTAAAGGTAAAGGTAAAGGGACCCCTGACCATTAGGTCCAGTCGTGTCCGACTCTGGGGTTACGGCGCTCATCTCGCTTTACTGGCCGAGGGAGCCAGCATACAGCTACAGCTTCTGGGTCATGTGGCCAGCATGACTAAGCCGTTTCTGGCGAACCAGAGCAGCGCACGGAAACGCCGTTTACCTTCCCGCCAGAGCGGTTCCTATTTATCTACTTTGACGTGCTTTCGAACTGCTAGGTGGGCAGGAGCAGGGACCGAGCAACGGGAGCTCACCCCGTCGCAGGGATTCGAACCGCCGACCTTCTGATCAGCAAGCCCTAGGCTCTGTGGTTTAACCCACAGCGCCACCTGGGTCCCTAACCCGAGGTACCACTGTACTATTTTTTATACCTTCTGTGAGTGAGTGAGTGAGTGAGTGAGTGAGTGCGTGCATGAGTGAGTGAGTGGGTGAGTGAGGAGCTCATGGTAATATCCGAACCACAGACTTCCCAGCTCACATTCTCCTCCTAAGTGTCCGCCTAGGTGGTCCTCAAGCCCACCCCTGGGCTTGCTCTCCTTCTGATAAAGCAGGGGTCAGAGGGGGTCGCTCCAGGTCAACGCCCAAGCATGTATCAAGCGCCCTCCGACACGACACACTTCGGGGTAGCTGTGTCCGAGGTTAGTTACCCTCTGATCTTGAATAACCTTGCGGCAGCTTGTATAAACTGCCCTTGCCTTGATGTGACAGTGGCTTTAGCCTGTAATTTATGACCCCTTTCTCCCTCCCTCCCTCTCGTCTCCTCTCCCTGGCATTCCAGCGGAGACTTCTAAGAGGAAATCTGAATGGCCGAATGCGATGGGGCGTAAGAGCATGAGAAGACCCCTCTGGATCAAGCCAATGGCCCAGCATTCTGTTCTCGCAGCAGCCAGCCAGATGCTTGTGTGAAACCCGCAAGCAGAAACCAGGAACAAAGACACTCGCTCCTGGTGTTCAGAAGCATTGCAGAGACATAGCACAGCCATAATTGCTGGTAGCCGTCAGTAGCCCTTTCCCGAATCCTCTTTTTTATATATATAATAATAATTTTTATTAAATTTTTCAATTTTACATTTCAAAATAAACATTTTACAAACTTTAAAATAACCAATGACTGCCCTTCTTCTCCTTCATGTTACATATCATTCCCGCATATTTTCCATGCAAATCAGTTTTCCACTTTTACAGCCATCAAAAATTATTTACTCTGTTGAAATTATCATGGTGCTGCCAGTGTTTTCAGCTTTATAGTTATCTTCCATATATTTAATCATTCATTTATTTATTTTTTAAATTAAGGATATTCTTGATTTGTAAAGGTATATGCATTGTTTCTTTCTTGTTCTATCCATGTAACATTTTTATACAGCAGTTTCGTTTGTTGAGACATTAAGGAGAGAAGGGGGAGAGGTGTGGGTAGGATGGGGAGATGGGTAGGATGGGGTGGCGGTATTTCTATTTTACTTAATATATGCAGAGTTGAGTGTCAGCGTCTTTTGTGTATCCTCTTTTAAAGCTGGTGTTCTAGATGGGGGAACCCCTAAACCCTAGAAAAGACAATAAAAGACAGTGAAATTAAGGGAATAAAAGAAGAGATAAGAAATAAAGAATGGGAAGCATTCGAGGTATATATTGAAAGACAAGTAGAAAAACCAATCTTTCGGCAGTAAATCAAAGGTTCAATAGGGATACCGGTAATAATGGGACAGAGAAGCGAAAGGAGGAATAGGATTGCAGCCAGACAAGGTTAAAAAGATAACAATATAGTACGAGCTGAGAAGCTAAGGGGAGAAGGGGGGTGGGGAAGAGGGAGGGAGGAGGGAATTGGGAGGGAATATTAGGTGGTGAATGAATTTTATTTTGGAGTGTAATTATATAATGTAAAGGAGTGTTATAAAACTGTTTAATGATACAAAGTTGGATTATGGGAGGGACGAGTAGGGGGTCGGGGAGGGAGGGAGGTGAGGGTTAAGGAACTTATAAAAAAGAAAGAAAGAAAGAAATTAATAAATGGTAGGATTTTGATTATTTGGGGTGTGAAATACAAGTGGCAGAGGAATTCCGGGACTAGCCTACATCAAGCTAGGGCCATTGATGTTCAGATGCCTGATTATAATCTTCCAAAGCAACTACTCTATTCCCAGTTTAAGAATGGAAGGCGAATGCCGGTGGACAACAAAGGAGGTTCAAAAACTCTCTCGAGGCAAATCTAAAGAAATGTAGTATAAACGCCGACAACTGGGAAACACTAGCCTGCGAGAGCTCCAGCTGGAGAACAGCCTTTACCAAAGGTGTCGTGGACTTTGAAGACACTCGAACTCAGGACAAAAGGGAGAAACATGCTAAGAGGAAGGCACATTTGGCAAATCCACACCATGATCAACTCCCGCTCGGAAACCTGTGTCCCCACTGTGGAAGGACGTGTGGATCCAGAATTGGCCTCCTCAGTCACTTACAGGCACACCGTTAAGACCGTGTTCATGGAAGACAATCTTACGAGTCATCAGCCAAAGAAGAAAGATTAAGGAAGAAGAGATGGCCCTTAAGGGACATTGGCAATGCAAGGGAACTGCCCTCCTCCCTTGCCCTGAGGTGTGAACAGAAACTGGGGGTTTGGAAGGTTGGAAGGTAGTTACTGGGTGTGTGGTGATAGGAAGAGTCCTGAGCAAAGGTTGCAGGGAAGAAGAAAAACTGGGGTCCATCTGGGCAGGCTGGTTGCAGGCCTGCTGGGAGAGATACTACAACAGCGGTCCTCAGACTAAGGCCCGCAGGCCAGATGCGGCCCAAAGGGGTCATTTATCCAGCCCCTGGCGACCCCTGCCACCCGCTCTTACCGGCGCAGCTGCCCATCTCCGGCTTGGCGCGGCACTGGAAATAGCTTTTGCGCATGCGCAAAACATCATTTCCGGTGCACTTCTGGGTCTGCGGAGGGCCGTGCGCACGCACACAAGCTATTTCCGGTGCCGCGCCGTGCCAGAAAAAGTGAGTGCACGCGCGTATGGGCGCGCGCTCCCCCGCCCTCCGGCCCGCCACACGATCAGCGGTGGAGGAACCAGTCTGAGGCGAGGTAAGTCTGGGGACCCCTGTACTACAACAAAACAATGACACCACAAACTCGGTTGTAAGTATAAAAAACCAATTTTACTAGAATAATAGCTAGAATGGAGATAGGCTTGTAACCATTCGAACAACAAACATCCTAAGGTGCCATTTGCAAGGCAAAGCCTGGAGATACTGTAAACATGGAGTGGATAAATGTACAACTCTATCTTAGCAAGTTACATATACAATAAACGTTATATAAACTGGATTAATGAACCGTTCAACATGTAGCGTAAGTCCAATCACAGAACAGCAACCCCATGCCACCACAACGGTAAGGGTAGCGCACTGAAGAGAAGGAGAAGAGAAGTTTAAGGGGTGATATGATAGCCATGTTCAAATATATAAAAGGATGTCATATAGAGGAAGGAGAAAAGTTGTGTTCTGCTGCTCCAGAGAAGCGGACACGGAGCAATGGATTCAAACTACAAGAAAGAAGATTCCACCTAAACATTAGAAAGAACTTCCTGACAGTAAGAGCTGTTCGACAATGGAATTTGCTGCCAAGGAGTGTGGTGGCGTCTCCTTCTTTGGAGGTCTTTAAGCAGAGGCTTGACAGCCACCTGTCAGGAATGCTTTGATGGTGTTTCCTGCTTGGCAGCGGGTTGGACTGGATGGCCCTTGTGGTCTCTTCCAACTCTAGGATTCTATGATGAATTTGTTTCTCGAGCAGCAATGCTACTTTGAATTCAATAGGTGCGGACGCACTGCTATGTGAGCAGATCCACTTTGCCCACGCCTGGCTGCTAGGCTCTTCCTGTGGAGTTTTGGGGGGAGGGAGATGTTATTTACAACCCGGCCAAATCCCAGAGGCCATTCTGCCCGCCTCTCCCTCGTGGCAGCAAGGTGAAGGCCATGGGACCCGGCCATCTGCAGGCAGCGGTCCCGGGCGCCCGCCCTCCCCTCCTGCTCTCGGACAACTCCTGCGCGTCTCTGAGAAGCAAACAAGCTGACCGCATCCAAATCATGAAAGGGAGGGAGGGAGGTTCTCTGGAACTCAAGGTAACTGCCGAGGAACAGCTGCGCTCCGTTCCCATGTTGGCCCTCTTCTCCTGGAGGGAATGTCCTGTACCCGGGAGGACAGGAACGTCGAGGCAGGGAGGGATCAGGCCTGCGTCAGTCAGCGCCAGTCCTTGACAACCCTTCCTGCCCGTGCCCAAGGAGCGAGGAGGGCCTGGCGGGGCATCCAATGAAATGCGCATGACTGCTCTGAACAGCTGGACTAAAGCTCTTTTGCAGAGAGGCGTTGTGGGTTAAACCACAGAGCCTAGGGCTTGCCGATCAGAAGGTCGGCGGTTCGAATCGCCGCAACGGGGTGAACTCCCATTGCTCGGTCCCTGCTCCTGCCAACCTAGCAGTTCGAAAGCATCTCAAAGTGCAAGTAGATAAATAGGTACTGCTCCAGTGGGAAGGCGTTTCCGTGCGCTGCTCTGGTTCGCCAGAAGCGGCTTAGTCCTGCTGGTCACATGACCCGGAAGCTGTACGCCGGCTCCCTCGACCAGTAAAGCGAGATGAGCGCCGCAACCCCAGAGTCGTCACCGACTGGACCTAATGGTCAGGGGTCCCTTTACCTTTACCTTTGTGTCATGCCAAGGAAATCAGGGTGGTTGTATGTCCAGCACTGCAGAGGGCAGTCCTCTGGTTGAACAAGGCCTCTCTTGGAAGGGTGGACTGGTCCAAACTCCCCTTTAAAGAGACCCAGGAATGGAGAGAAACATGTGGGCCTTGAAACTGAGCATCAACGGCAACAGCACACTCAGGTCACATCACGCTGTATGGGCTACGATGCTGCTTGAGACAGCCAGTGGTGTAGCTAGATGCTCGGGTGTCCGGGGCAGCATGCGTGTCCTGCAGCGAGCCACTTACGGGGGCGGGGCGAGCCACGACAGGGGGTGCTGTGTGGTGCCTCTCCACAGCCTCCAGTGTGAGAGTGAGACCCAGTGTGGTGTACAGTGGTACCTCTGTTTAAGTACTTAATTTGTTCCGGAGGTTCGTTCTTCAGACCCTGGGGGGTCTGAATCTCCAGCTTTTCCTTCACTGAACAAATCCCCACCACATATTCAAATGACGACGAACGCACATTTAAAGCATGTGAGTTCCCCCAGAGACTCATGGGAACTGTAGTTTGTTAAAGTTGCTGGGAATTTGTAGCTCAGAGAGTGGATCTGGACCCCGGCCCGTTGAAGCACAGGTTTTTCAGAGTGTCACTACTTTTCCTACTTCCTCTTGGTAAATGAATGAACTTACTTAATAAGAGAGAGTGTGAGAGAGATCATTTTCATTTGACATGGTTTTTTTTACAAGGTTTTGTATGATGAGCACCACTCTGTGGTGGAGTCATGCGGCTTGGCATGCAGAAAGCCCCGGGTTCAATTCCTGGCATCTCCAGGTAGGGCTTGGCTTGGGGAGACCCATGTCTGAAGCCTCGGAGAGCAGCTGCCAGCCAGCGCAGTCAGTACTGAGCTAGATGGGCCACAGTTCTGACATTTGCAGAAACGAGCAATCAGGTTTTTTTTTTATCTATCCAAAGCATTAAAACGGCACTAAAGGTATCTTGCGATGTCAGTTATATAGGACAAACCACTGCCTGAAACTGGCCATAAAAGCACATTCTGAAATGGCAGGATTTAAAAGAGCTGATAAATGTAAAGGGACCCCTGACCATTAGGTCCAGTCATGTCCGACTCTGGGGTTGCGGCGCTCATCTCGCTTTATTGGCCGAGGGAGCCGGCATACAGCTTCCGGGTCATGTGGCCAGCATGACAAAGCCGCTAATGGCGAACCAGAGCAGTGCACGGAAACGCCGTTTACCTTCCCGCCGGAGCGGTACCTATTTATCTACTTGCACTTTGACGTGCTTTCGAACTGCTAGGTGGGCAGGAGCTGGGACCGAGCAACGGGAGCTCACCCCGTCGCAGGGATTCGAACCGCCGACCTTGTGATCAGCAAGCCCTAGGCTCTGTGGTTTAACCCACAGCACCACCTGGGTCCCTTAAAAGAGCCGATAAGCATTTGCTAAAATTCCAGGGTGTATAAAAACAATCGGTTTTAAAATAAAAAATGAGGGCAACGTGCAAAACTGCGGGGGGGGGGGGGGCGGAATAGGAAGGGGAATTATGGAAGAGTACCAAAGCAGTTTTATATTGCAAATGTTTTAAAAAGTCAGAGAGTGAGTGAGTCATGGAGCCAGGATGGAGAAATATGGCAGTGACCCTCTTCATAGATTAGCTTCTAATTTTAATTCAGGAAACAGCAACAGCAATGACTCTGTGCTTTTGGTATCAGAAGTTTGGGAAATGCGGAGAGAGAAATGGAGACTCCCCGGCCGGACGAAAACAAAAGTTTCGTTGGAAGCTGGAGACAGCTCAGTAGAAGTTTGCTGGCCCTGAGCTTCCTCCGATTGAGCTAAGTTCTTAAGGATTTCCCCTCAGAAGCCACTCCTGTGGTAAATTAATCTCCTTATTACCACATCCTGTCAAGTGGGCAGCCATTTGTCTCTGACGGGGGTGACAGAGGCGGGTTCCGATTTGTCTCGCTCGGTGGCAGGAGCAACACTTCGCAGGGAGGAGGGAAACCCGAACCAAAACCAGCCGTCCGTGGTCTTCCTGCGCGGCGGGGCCTGTCAACAGAGGTGACGGGTTTGCTGTAAATCCCAAATCTTCATGTGCCGTGTGCCACCGTTGTGGTTGAGGCTGGCCTACGTCCCAACTTGCACACTTCAGAACCTGTATTGCACCTGTATTCATGTGCACAGAAACAAGAAAACATAGCTGACCAGTCAAAGGGCTTTGCCTACTACACGTTTCGGGATATAAAATAGGTTGGCGTTCTTTCCCCCACATGGGAACTGAGGGACTGAGGTAAAGACAGAGATGAATTAATAGCCTGGCTAAGGACACCTTCTGAAGTGGTGGCCGAGGCGAGATTCGAACTGCAGACTTCCCAGTGCACTGTGACGTCACCGACTCTGAAATAATATTGTCTGAGAAATAAAATGTGTGGATAGACAGATAGAGACCTAAGATATGTCCATTTCCAACATGCCGAACTCCCTAACCCCACAGCCGTCTCAAAACAGAGTTTGAATCATGTACCCATGATTCAAAGGGAAGCAGGTGGCGCTGTGGGTTAAACCACAGAGCCTTGGGCTTGCCGATCGGAAGGTCGGCGGTTCGAATCCCTGCTGGCCTGCTGGTTAGTCATGCTGGCCACATGACCCGGAAAAACTGTCTGCGGACAAACGTCGGCTCCCTCGACCAGTAAAGCGAGATGAGCGCCACAACCCCAGAGTTGTTCGCGACTGGACTTAACTGTCAGGGTTCCTCTACCTTTACCTTTACCCATGATTCAAACACAATTTTGAGAAGGCTGGGAGGTTAAGAGGTTCAAAACGTTCCTTAGTCTGGCACCTTTCTATGTCTGCACGGGAGTCACACTTTATGAGTGCTCAAATCATTTCATGTATATTATCTGACTGACCCATCAGCCCTGCAAACCAGGCCCATGAGGCATTGGTTATGACATAATCATAGAATCGTAGAATCGTAGAATTTGAAGGGACCCTGAGGATCATCTAGTCCAACCCCCTGCCATGCAGAAATATGCAGCTGTCCCAGATGGGGTTCGAACCTGTGGCCTTGGCATTATCAGCCTCATGCTCTAACCGACTGAGCTAAGCTATCAAATGTAATGCCACGATTGACAGGTGGGTTGTCCTGGCCCACAGGGGTGGAGACAGATAAGGACCTGGCCCATTGGACCCAAAAGGTCTCAGCTAACTATATTTTATTTTTATTCTTGTATTTAATATTGTTTTCATAAACTGTTGTGGACCTGTGCATGTGCTTGTGAATACCAGGCATTGACATCTTTATGATTTAGCAAAGTCTGGGATGCATTTGCCTATAGAAAGACATGCTATTGTGGTTCAGAAGCTGGTCTGTGGAAGGGTAGAGAACTCCTGGAATAAACAAGTTGAGAAATACGACGTCAAAAAATGCAGGAGAGGTGCCAAAAGAAAGATGAAGAGCATTGCGGGGATTTTCACAAAACAAACCGACAGTGTTTGGTTTGGGTTGTCCTAAGAAGATTGAAGACATCACCACCCCTTGTGCACACTCAGGACCTCTGGCTGCGCATCATTCCTCAACAGATTCTTCTCCTTTTTTTATTTTTAGCTCAAACATCAAGAACTAAGCACTGCAGCCCACGACCCTGAGGAACGTACGGCTCAGCAAAGCAAGAATGCACTTTGAAAGTTGGATCTGTGCAATGTGGACTCAGCGCTGGGACACTTGACGGAAAGAGTGTGATCGGAGGAATCGCATGGTGTAGATCAGGGGTCAGCAACCTTTTTCAGCCGTGGGCCGGTCCACTGTCCCTCAGACCATGTGGTGGGCCGGACTTTTTTTGGGGGGGTGAACGAATTCCTATGCCCCACAAATAACCCAGAGATGCATGTAAAAACACGCTGATTCCCGGACCGTCTGTGGGCCGGATTGAGAAGGAGATTGGGCCGCATCCGGCCCACGGGCCTTAGGTTGCCTACCCCTGGTGTAGCTTCTGCAGGGCTGCACCACTTCAGAGCAGGGAGGGGGGGTGTCTCACATTTGAATGCTCCCTCATATTCAAACAACAATGGAAAAAATACAAACACCCATGCTTCTACAAACCTAGAATTTTGAGAGAGAAAGGCAGGCTCAAACATATATCTGGTGGGGGTGGGGACTGCATGGCGCTCGCAATCCATGATGTCACCGACATTGTCCAATACGTTCCTGTGGCATTATTTGTGACTACAATTGACACATCGCCGTGAATTGCAATCAAATTGCAACACCTTGACCTCAAGGAGCTACCACGCTATTGAAGCTAAGTAGGTCTCCTCAGATCTGGAAACACCAGCTGGCAGCAAGTCTCCAGGGTTTCAGGCAGGGGGTAGGGACATTCCCAGCCCTCCCCCCACACGCACACATTGGGGGTGAACCCTTCTGCAAGCAAGGCAGATGGTCTACCAATGAACTATGGTCCTCCAAAGTCATTTCCCCCTTTCTAATCTGTCCTGAAAGCACCACCAATCATAAAAAACCAGGGTCTGGGTGGGTCAGACCAAAGGCTCGAGTCTAGCATCCAACATGGAAGAGGGAGAAAGCTAGTTTTCTGCTGCCCCAAAGGGTAGGATCTGACCCGATGGATTCAAATTACAAGAAAGGAGAGTCCGACTAACCATTGGGAAGAACTTTCCAATTGTCAGCGCTGTTTGACAGTGGAACGGTCTCCCTCGGGAGGTGGCGGACTCTCCTTTCTTGGGAGATTTTTTTAGCAGAGGTCGGATGGCCATCTGTCAGGGATTCTTTACTTGTGATTCCTTTATTTGCAGGCGGTTGGACTAGATGACCCTCAAGGTTCCTTCCAACTCTACAGTTATGTGATTAGATGATCCTGTTTTCCCAGTGACCAGTCAGATGCCTGTAGGACACTTCCAGTTAGTGCAATTGCTTATGAAATTCCCAGCAACCTGAGAGGGGGAGGAGGGACAGAGACTTATCTGATCCCTACATACAATTGGCCATTGTTTCCGACCCAACATGATGGTGCTTTTGTTTGCAGGATGAAGGTACTTCTACACTATCCTTAGGGACCCAGGTGGCGCTGTGGGTTAAACCCACGGAGCCTAGGGCTTGCTGATCAGAAGGTCGGCGGTTCGAATCCCTGCGATGGGGTGAGCTCCCGTTGCTCGGTCCAGCTCCTGCCAACCTAGCAGTTCGAAAGCACATCAAAGTGCAAGTAGATAAATAGGAACCGCTCTGGCGGGAAGGTAAACGGCGTTTCCGTGCGCTGCTCTGGTTCGCCAGAAGCGGCTTTGTCATGCTGACCACATGACCCGGAAGCTGTACGCCGGCTCTCGGCCAATAAAGCGAGATGAGCACCGCAACCCCAGAGTCGGACACGACTGGACCTAATGGTCAGGGGTCCCTTTACCTTTACCTTTACACTATCCTTATTTTGGGGTGGGATAATAATAATATAATAATAATTTATTATTTATACCCCGCCCATCTGGCTGGGTTTCCCCAGCCACTCTGGGCGGCTTTCAACAGAACATTAAAATACAACAATCTATTAAACATTAAAAGCCTCGCTATGAATCACATACCAAGAAATTCAAGTTGTGCGATTATAGCTAGTTTGGAACTCTCACACACCAAACCCTCTTCCCCCAAAATCGGACCTCTTTTTCTATTTTTGCAATAAGGAATGCGATCAGCCAATGTGCTGGGATGGGATGGGAAGACCCGGCATCGTCCAACTTCCATCAAAACAAATTGGAAGGAATGCTTCCATCGCTTAAACTCCTTGCAGCAAATCAGGATGAGTGCTCAATAAACAGGTCCTCTGGGAGAGCCCCGAATCTTGAGAAGAAGGAACATCAGAAGGCCAAAGATGTCCTCTAGAAGTTTTCTTTTTTAAAAAAAAAAATACTCCAGGATTCTCTGTGCAAACCTTCCTTCTCCCCTCTCCCTACTGCCACCTCCTCTCCCCCCCCACCGCCCAATCCTTCCTTGACAGTAACCATGCCTCCCTGCGGTGTCAATCAAAGCAGACTTGGGCTGTGTCAGCCACAGTTCTCTGTAATCTCCCGGGAGCTACAGTGGTGCCAGAAGTGACAGAACTCCTTATCCACATCTCTGGGATATAAACAATATTGCAGCGTAATGACAGGAGCCGCATTAGTGAGCAATACCCTCTAACCACTTTGGCTGGGACAAAGCGAAGGGAAAACCTCCTTTATTAATACCTGAGGGGTGGCAGGCCCTGGTGCTTCTCCCTGCTTATCTGCTGTAAGTAAGACCCTCAGCAAGAGAGAAGTCTTGCCAGGGTGGACTGTTTTCTTGGGGTGGTTAGATGGGAAATGATTTCCATAAGCAGTGCTTTTTTTCTGGGGGGACACAGGGGTACACATACCCCTAAACATTATGTGAATCTTTGTACTTTTGTCCATTTACTGTATTTATTTTTCCCGATTTGAACTATAAAATGGTGGTTTTCTTGAGTCAAAATGAGACATTTTTTTTAAGGAAAAGAAAGCACTGTCCTTAAGTTTCACATTTCTAAGGTAAGACGGGATCAAAGTTTCCTCGTGGTTTAGGGTGGAAAGTCTGGAGATTGCATCAAGTGGCTCGTTCTTAGCAGAAAGTGACAACGGCTGTCGAGATAGATGACAGACAGACAGACAGACAGACAGATGATAGATAGATGATAGAGATAGGTAGATGATAGATAGATAGATAGATAGATAGATAGATAGATAGATGATAGATATAGATATAGATGGATAGATAGATAGATAGATAGATAGATAGATAGATAGATGATAGATAGATAGATAGATAGATAGATAGATAGATAGATAGATAGATAGATATAGATAGATGATAAATAGATAGATAGATAGATGATAGATAGATATAGATAGATAGATAGATAGATAGATAGATAGATAGATAGATAGATAGATAGATAGATGATAGATAATGTAAAATCAATTAATTGCTCATCTTTTAATCTGTTAACTGATGAATCTGATGGGAGAAACCGAAATAAAAGTGAAACCAAGATGCCAGACTAGAATCAAAGAATCTGTGGAGCTGGAAGGGACAATGAGAGTCATCTAGTCCGGCCCCCTGCAATGCACACATCTCAACTAAAATATCCATGGCAGGTGTCCATCCAACTTCTGCTTTAAAATCTCCAGTGAAGGAGAGTCCACCACCTACCAAGGGAATCCGACAGCTCTTACCACCAGAAAGTTCTTCCTGTCTAGACAGGCCTTTGGTCTGATCCAGCAAGCTCTTTTCCAGGGATGGGTTAAGATGTTTAGAGGCCCTAAGAACTGAAAAAAATATGATGACCCCCATATGTAATTGAAAAGAAAAGCAATATTGAAACCATTATTCACAGCAGTATAAGCTAAACAAGCTATAGCTTAGGGACCCACTCCCTTGGCCCCCCCCAAAAAATATACTTCTTCTTAATTGTATTTCACTATTAATATACTTCTTCTTAATTGTATTTCAGTTCAACAATTACTTTGATAAAATACATATTTTGTTCAAGACTCCCCTTGATCAAAGATTATGCCCATGTAACAACAAAGAGATTGAAACTATAGGGCATGTCCTGCTACACTGCGCATTATACCGAGAGGCGAGAAAAGAGCTAATTGAACCGCTCCTAGTTATACTACCCGGTCGATCAGAAGAAACTTATACCAACTATCTGCTAGCTGACACAAACATAGAGACTACTAGGGCTGTAGCTAAGTATTGCTACTTGGCGGCAAGAATAAGACAAGCTAGGATGAAAGCATCCACTAAAGATAGTGATTCCAGTCATTCCATAGCAGATGGAGAGGCGACAGAGACTTAATTTTTAATAGCCATGTTTTTAACAGTAAATTTTAAAACTGTGAAATATTTAATATTATATAAGAGATAGAAATCCTACTTATGAATTGAATTGTATTATTATTGCTGGTCTTTGACCGTATTAAAGTTTACTACTACTACTACATATTTTGTTATGTGCAAATGGCTTTAGATAACTATTAGGTCCATAAATTACCATATAGCATATATTCAACACAAAAAACAGCGACAATTTGTTGTTGACAAAGGACAGCTGGACATATAAAGGGCCCCATTACCTTGAGTAGCTTAGGGCCTCATCAAACCTAAATCCTGCCCTGATGGTTTGCATGCAACTAACATCAGAATTTGGTTCTGTTTCATGGAGGCGCAGTGCTTTGCACCCAAGCTGTGATGCCAGAATTTCTTTAAAAATTAAAAATTGGCATCTATACCAGTACAACCCAAAGCGAGTTTAGTGATCTTTATCCTGACTGACGGTGGAAAACCTAACTTTTTGCCCAAAGTAAAATATTGTTTTATTATTTTTTTTAAAAAAAAGAGAGAGAAAAGGAAAAGAAAACCCAGAAGTCTCCTCTCTGCTTCCATTCCATATGACATGAAATGGACTCAATCATAATAGAGTACTTATCAGAGGCTCGCTCTTTCAGAAGCCTCTGGCTGAGCCCTGAATGCTGGACAGCGGCCAAGGCCCAGCCAAGGATAACAAAACAACTCTCATTCAAGTATTCCGAGCCAATTAAAAAAGACAAATTAGCAGGCCCCTTATCTCTACCTCCTTCTCCCCTTCCCAGTTCTTGGGGAGGAATGTTTCTCGTCGGGAACCGCGGGGCCCCTCTGAACTTCTCCAAGGTCTGTGATGGATGAGGCCCCCGTTCGCTTGCGCATCAAACGCCCAGCGGTTGCGATGAGCCAAAATAATGGGTGAAGGCCAAGATTGCGGGGAAGGTAGAAATTGTACTTGCTTGCAAACGGAAAGGGGAGGAGAGAGAGCCCTACAGCTGGATCAGGCCAATGGCTCATCGAGCCCAGCATCCTGTCCTCACAGCGGCCGACCGGATGCCTGTGGGAAACCCGCAAGCAGGATTCGAATACAAGAGCATCTCTCCCCTCCTGTGGTTTCCAGCAACTGGTCTTCAGAAGCATCGCTGCCTCCAACTGAGGAGGGCAGAGCACAGCCATCCTGGCTAGCAGCCATCATTGACCTCTCCTCCTCCTCCTCCATGAATTTGGTTCATCCTTTCTTTAAAGCCATCTAGGTTGCTGTCCAGAGGGACGCGGGTGGCGCTGTGGGTTAAACCACAGAGCCTAGGGCTTGCCGATCGGAAGGTCAGCGGTTCGAATCCCCGTGACGGGGTGAGCTCCCATTGCTCGGTCCCTGCTCCTGCCCACCTAGCAGTTTGAAAGCACGTCAAAGTGCAAGTAGATAAATAGGAAGGTAAATGGTGTTTCCGTGCGCTGCTCTGGTTTCGCCAGAAGCGGCTTAGTCATGCTGGCCACATGACCTGGAAGCTGTACACCGGCTCCCTCGGCCAATAATGCGAGATGAGCGCCGCAACCCCAGAGTCGGTCACGACTGGACCTAATGGTCAGGGGTCCCTTTACCTTTACCAAGGTTGCTGTCCACCCCTGCCTCCTGCAGGAGGGAGTTCCGTAGCTTAACTACATGCTGAGTGAAGAAGTTCTCTCCTAAATCTTCCCACACCCAGCTTTGTTGGGTGTCCAGAGTTCTGGTGGTGGTGGTGGTGGTGGTGGTGGTGGGTGGGTGGGTGGGTGTGGGGGTGGGTGGGGGTGTGTGTGAGAGAGAGAGAGAGAGAGAGAGAGAGCCAGTGTGGTGTAGTGGTTAAGAGCGGTAGACTCGTAATCTGGGGAACCGGGTTCGCTTCCCCGCTCCTCCACATGCAGCTGCTGGGTGACCTTGGGCTAGTCCCACTTCTCTGAAGTCTCTCAGCCCCACTCACCTCACAGAGTGTTTGTTGTGGGGGAGGAAGGGAAAGGAGAATGTGAGCCGCTTTGAGACTCCTTCGGGTAGGGATAAAGCGGGATATCAAATCCAAACTCTTCTTCTTCTCTATCCACTTTCTCCACCCCATGTATCATTTTTTTAAAACAAGATTCTATCATGTCACCTCTTGCTCTCCTCTCTAGACTTAGAAGTCCCAAATGCAGTAGCCTTTGTTTGCAGGAGAGTCGCTCCACCCAGAAATGTTGTTCCTAGTACTGCACCTGACTTCTGCTGCTATTATGGAGCTTCTCTCTCTCTGCCTGTTGACTCTTCATCGGACGCATGGTAAGAACGGAGCAGGAATGGTCAAGGTCAGATCATTATGCCAGGAGACAGTCCAAGCCTGAAAGCAAGACCCAAGGACAACAGCACTCTCCCTTCCTGCGGTTTCCAGCAGCAGGTGTTCACAAACACTACTGACTCCAACGGGGAAGGATAGAGCATAACCATTGTGACTAATGGCCATCCATAGCCCTCTCCTCCTCCATGAATTTGTCTAACCCTCTTTTAAAGCCAACTAGATCGGTGGCCTCCAAGCCTCCTGTGGAAGGGAGTTCCATAATTTAACATTGCTTTTTGCTCTCTTTTTTGGCCTGTCCTTCAGCTTCAGCTTCTAAGAAGCCAATAGGGACAAGGGAAGGGTCAAGGAGGCAGGTAGATGCCCACACTTCTTCAATGAGTTTGTCCACATCCTCGGGCTGCAACAATATAAAACAATCCAGTACAGATGGAACAGACAGCGCTCTAGACACCTCTGTTTGACTTGCTCTAACTGTGGTGTCCAGCTCTTTCCCAAACTGAGGAATTTTCTCCCCAAAGTGTCTTGCAAAAGTTTTACAGCAGGCCTCTGAGGGTGTCACAGCAACATACCCTACAACATTTCTCCAATGAAAATAAGGATGTCCTAATCTATTAATATTAATATTAATATTATACCCCACCCATCTGACGGGGTTGCCCCAACCACTCTGGGCAGCTTCCAACATACCGTAATAAAACATTAAACATTTTAAAAACTTCCCTATACAGGGCTGCCTTCAGATATCTTCTAAAGGTTGTATGGTTACTTATCTCGGTGGCTCAGATAACTCCAAAGGGACCCCTGACCATTAGGTCCAGTCGTGACCGACTCTGGGGTTGCGGCGCTCATCTCGCATTATTGGCCGAGGGAGCTGGTGTACAGCTACCAAATCATGTGGCCAGCATGACTAAGCCACTTCTGGTGAACCAGAGCAGCGCACGGAAACGCCGTTTACCTTCCCGCTGCAGCGGTACCTATTTATCTACTTGCACTTTGAACTGCTAGGTTGGCAGGAGCAGGGACCAAGCAACGGGAGCTCACCCCATCGCGGGGACTCGAACCGCCGACCTTCTGATCGGCAAGCCCTAGGCTCTGTGGTTTAACCCATAGCGCCACCCGCGTCCCAAGGGAAGTAATAGTACCACTCTATTCTGCCTTGGTCAGACCACACTTGGAATACTGTGTCCAATTCTGGGCACCACAATTTAAGAAGGATGTTGACAAGCTGGAACATGTGCAGAGGAGGGCAACCAAGATGATCAAGGGTCTGGAAACTAAGCCTTATGAGGAGCGCTTGAAGGAGCTGGGTATGTTTAGCCTGGAAAAGAGGAGACTGAGAGGAGATAGGATAGCCACCTTCAAATATCTTAAGGGCTGTCACGTGGAAGAGGGAGCAAGCTTGTTTTCTCCTGCTCTGGAGGTTAGGGCTTGAACCAATGGCTTCAAGTTACAAGAAAGGAGATGCCGACTAAAGATCAGGAATAGCTTTCTGAGGGTAAGAACTGTTCAGCAGTGGAATAGACTCCCATGAGTAGTGGACTCTCCTTCCTTGGAGAGCCAGTGTAGTGTAGTGGTTAAGAGCAGTGGACTCGTAATCTGGTGAACCGGGTTTGATTCCCTGCTCCTCCACATGCAGCTGCTGGGTGACCTTGGGCTAGTCACACTTCTTTGAAGTCTCTCAGCCCCACTCACCTCGCAGAGTGTTTGTTGTGGGGGAGGAAGGGAAAGGAGAATGTGAGCCGCTTTGAGACTCCTTCGGGTAGTGATAAAGCGGGATATCAAATCCAAACTCTTCTTCCTTGGAGGTTTTTAAGCAGAGGTTGGATGGCCACCTGTCATGGACGCTTTAGCTGAGATTCCTGCATTGCAGGGGGTTGGACTAGATGACTCTTGGGGTCCCTTCCAACTCTAAGATTCTATGATTCTATGACTCACAGTGACCCCACCAATCAAGAGCGTATTACCAATTCACTCTGCTACATATTGTTGAGAGACACCCCAATCTCCAAGGGGTACAAACTTCCAGGGGCTCCAGGCGTGCTTCCTTTGGAATGAGATGCAGCAGAAACTCCAAATATCTGAAGGACCATTGCATGGGACATGGAGCAAGCTTGTTTTCGACTGCTCCACATGGTACGGCCCAAACCCATGGGTTCAAATGACCAGAGAAGAGATTCCAGCTAAACATTGGAAATAACTACCGTAATTCTTTGACAGATGGTGAACTCTCCTTAGTTGGAGGTTTTAAAGCACAGGTTGGATGGCCCTCTGTCATGGATGCTTTGCTGGAGATTCCTCGTGAATAAGTTGGAGTTCTTGTTACAAGATACACAGAAATAAATAGCTATACCAAGAACTCTGGCCAGAAGTTTCAACAAAAGAAATAATATCTACTCGTGAGTCAAAATCAAATAGGGTATATATTCTGTTAAGAATTACAGTCTTAAATGCAGTTGCAGATTAGAACAAAAATTATAATTTCAAACAAAGATACAGACTCAAACTCACAATAATATGTGTAGTATGATATTATGTATAATATAAGGCACACAAAATACCAAATACAATTAATATAAATCCGTATCCAAAAATTCAAAGAGAGCGTTTTGTATGTAAAGCCGAAATGAAGAGTCTATTAGGAGTCGAAATAAGGACTTCCGGAGTGAGGACCAGATGTACGATGCAAAACTAGGGACCAGGACAAGGCCCTGTTTCGGAGCAGACGTCTTCTTCAGCTCGTTTTTTGAAAAAAGTGTAAATTAATGAGGCTTATGGAGAGGTATCATATGATTTCTGTCTTTTTTGAAATCTTTTTCAAATGTAGCGTCTTGAATGGGTGGATCAATGTGTATCCAAGTTTTTTCTGTGTGTTTTTTGTGCATTTGCTGGAGATTCCCGCATTGCAGGGGGTTGGACTGGATGACCCTCGGGGTCCCTTCCAACTCTGCATTTTTGTTATTCTTTGGTTTCCCTTTGCACTTCCACTGTGTCTGGAAAACGCGAGGGGTTTTGTTGAAGATGAAAGAGGCAAAAGTGAAGGCAGCGCTTCCCTGCCAGCTGCCTTGACCCTGATGGCTTATCTGCCGGAACATGTTGATTTCACATCTTTTTTTTCACCCCCACCTCTCCATTCATACAGCCCTTCTCAGCCCACACTTTCCCCCAAGGCCTCTTTCATAGCTTTGACTTTTGGGGGAGGCTTTCACAGGGGATGGAATTCAGACTAAACTTTCCTCTCCCTCTCTCTTTTAAGGCTGCTCTTCCAAGGCCGTGAAACCATCTTCTACCCTGCTGTCTGGAAATTAAGGGCTCCTGCCGTTCCCTAAGCAGCCAGCCCTTGAGATGCAGCCAGCCGAGGGAGTGAATGTAAGGCATAATAATAATAATAATAATAATAATAATAATAATAATAATAATAATTTATTATTTATACCCCGCCCATCTGGATGGGTTTCCCCAGCCACTCTGGGCAGCCCCCGACAGAATATTAATAATAAAAATAAAAAGCAATAAAACATCCAACATTAAAAACTTCCCTAAACAGGGCTGCCTTCAGATGTCTTCTAAAAGTCAGATAGTTGCTTATTTCCTTGACATCTGATAGGAAGGCGTTCCACGGGGCAGGCGCCACTACCGAGAAGGCCGTCTGCCTGGTTCCCTGTAGCTTTGCTTCTTGCAGTGAGGGAACCGCCAGAAGGCCCTCGGCGCTGGATCTCAGTGTCCGGGCTGAACGATGGGGGTGGAGACGCTCTTTCAGGTATACAGGACCGAGGCCGTTTAGGGCTTTCAAGGTCAGCACCAACACTTTGAATTGTGCTCGGAAACGTACTGGGAGCCAATGTAGGTCTTTCAGGACTGGTGTTACATGGTCTCGGCGGCCGCTCCCAGTCACCAGTCTAGCTGCCGCATTCTGGATTAGTTGTAGTTTCTGGGTAATCTTCAAAGGTTTCCAGGTTCACCTTCAAAGGTAGCCCCACGTAGAGTGCATTGCAGTAGTCCAAGCAAGAGATAACCAGAGCATGCACCACTCTGGCAAGACAGTCTGCGGGCAGGTAGGGTCTCAGCCTGCGTACCAGATGGAGCTGGTAGACAGTTGCCCTGGACACAGAATTAACCTGCGCTTCCATGGAAAGCTGTGAGTCCAAAATGACCCCCAGGCTGCGCACCTGGTCCTTCAGGGGTACAGTTACTCCATCCAGGACCAGGGAATCCTCCACACCTGCCCTCCCCCTGTCCCCCCAAAACTTCTGTCTTGTCGGGATTCAACCTCAATCTGTTAGCCGCCATCCATCCTCCAACTGCCTCCAGACACTCACACAGGACCTTCACCACCTTCACTGGTTCTGATTTAAAAGAGAGGTAGAGCTGGGTATCATCCACACCATTTGAAAGACAAGAAAGATGTTATTGGCAATCAGGATCCCAGGTAAACAGAAAGTGGTCATTTGTCCCTGCTTTGCAGAGGCCAGCCATCTATGTCTTAGGACAGTCGTGCAGCCACTCTTTCTGCAGAAGTGATTCAAAGACAAACCAGTAATTTAGTTCATGCAACTGAAGCGTTCTCAACTGTTCTTCTAGAGCAGGGTTTCCTTGGGTCTCCGGCTGTTTTTGGACTACAACTCCCATCATCCCTGACGACTGGTCCTGCTAGCTTAGGGAGCATGGGAGTTGTAGTCCAAAAACAGCTGGAGACCCAAGTTTGGGAAACGCTGTTCTAGAGCAAATCCACCTTAAAGAGAAAAAAACCAGAACCGTTTGCAGTTAGGAAAGTGACAGAGAAAGGAATTAAAAGTGTGGGGTCAGATCCCTTTCTCTGTCACTTTCCTAACTGCAAACGGTTCTGGTTTTTTTCTTTTTAAGGTGGATGGATGATGTGGGAAGTGGAAGATGTGTAAAGATGTGTGGAATTGTTGAGGGGCAATGTAATATACATTCCACATTTGTAAGAAATTGATATTTTACTGTCACAGCCCTTGCACTTTGGAACTCCCTGCCCATTGATATCAGGCAGATGCCATAACTGTATTCTTTTCTAGTTAGGCAAGGCTATCCAGGCATGTAGAATGTTGATGTGTGTTTTCATCTCTTTTTTTAGCTTATTCCACATCGGTTTTCTGTACAGCCTCAAAAAACGAGTGGATTCCAGGCACAATCTGATGTCCGCTTTCAGTTCATTAGACACCTGCCATGTCGCTTGGGCCTCTGTCGGCCAGGCCAGGCTGATTCCTGAGTTCTGACTTCTGTTCTATAACACAACAAAGGTGGGGCGATGCATTTGTGATATAAAAAGTTGCAGGATTTCAGCAGGACATGCACTGATTGCAAAGGAAGCAGTCTGTTCGCCCTGGAATTTTTGCAGGGGCAAACAGTATTGGAAGCGGGATCCCATGCAGTATAACCAATACCATCAATGAGCAAAAATAATCAAAGGACATTTGGATAATCTTCCCCAAGGTCAAATGACTCACACTGCATCCTGCAGAATTATGATCAATCCCAGCGAGCCCCAAATTCAGGGCCAGCTGCTTACCTTCTTGTGATATATTCACAATTTGCAAACAAGGCGGCAGCGAGAGCAGAGTTTGCTTCAGAGAAACGCACGCTTGCAGAAAAACGAGAGGTTAAAAAAAAAACCGGAAAGGGAAATGTCCGATTTGTTAAATGCTTGTTGGGCTATTGTTTCCTTGATGGAAAAGGAAGGAGGACAGGGAGACTTTGACAGAAAGAGAGAGAATGAAGACTCCTTCCTGGACCAACTCGGAAGAGGGCAGATAAGGATGGAAACGTCGAGAGAGGCAAAACCGGAGACAAACAGGAGCACCAGCAGACTAGAGAGATGCTTTGTGGGAAAACGGGGAAAAAGAAAATCTGGCATCATAGAGCACCCATCACTTGCATGTCGAGGTCCCCAAACCACCCCTCAAATAACTCACACCTCAGACAGTAATTTAGGTTTGGTTTTCGGCATAATTTTGGCCACAACTTTATTGAAACACATGGTTGCATAGGCATTGGTTTAGACTATCTGTCCCACTGGGGACAGAACTGACGACCGTCAGTAAAGGGAAAACACTTAGGGGAGAGAAAAAAGAGAGGTCGGGGGTCAGACCCAACGTCTCTCCCCAAATGCTCCCAGGGGCTCTTGTGTGGCCCTGGCCCCCAACCGGGGGATATGGACAAAAGCATGGCGAGCCCCTGGATTCCTTTAACAGAATTCCCCGTGCAGCAGCAGCATTGGAGGGGCAGACACAGCCAATCTTTACCCCTCCACCAACGAACACAATAACCAATGCCTAACCGCCAACCTTACAAGTTGTGACTAATTGCTACGCAGTAGGCGAAAACCAGAGGGCACCAGCCAATCAGCCAACTGGAAAAATACCTACCAGGCCCCTGCCCCAACAGCAGACGACCCCATGACAGGCATAGCAAGGTCAACACAGAGGCCTAATAAAAGGGAGAGGAAGGGCGGGAGATCCTTTGAACGCGGCAAATAGGAACATCGCAGGGCATGCCAAGGGTTATATACCCGCTGGGCTGTCCATCACAAATTGCAACAATTAAATCTCCCCAACAACAACCCAGGACCCAATCGGAGCTGTGGCCATCTATCCGATCCCGCCCAGCACCAGAGGGGTGATTTGCTGGCCCCCACCGCAACACGTGCTCTCCATGAAGGAGAACACGCTTAACAACAACCTGCAGTCCAAAATAGCAGTCCAGTCCAAACTCTTCTCAAACTCAGAGCACCTCCAGCCTGGTGTTTCCTTGCAAGTGTGCAACGGATCTCCCGCCTGTCCTCTCCCATTTTATTAGGCCCCTGTGTTGATCTTGCTATGCCTGTCATGGGGTCGTCTGCCGTTGGGGCAGGGGCCTGGTAGGAATTTTTCCAGTTGGCTGAATGGCTGGTGCCCTCTGGTTGGTTGGTTGGTTGGTTGCTTGGTTTATTTTAAAAAATTCTATACCGCCATGTTATAAAAGAAGAAGAAGAAGAGAAGAGTTTGGATTTGATATCCCGCTTTATCACTACCTGAAGGAGTCTCAAAGCGGCTCACATTCTCCTTTCCCTTCCTCCCCCGCAACAAAACAAAATAAAAAATAAACAAATTCCTTCCAGTAGCACCTTAGAGACCAACTAAGTTAGTTCTTGGTATGAGCTTTTGTGTGCATGCACACTTCTTCAGATATTTATTATTATTATTATTATTATTATTATTATTATTATTATTATTATTATTATTATTTTGACTATGGCAGACCAGCACGGCTACCTACCTGTAACTCCCCCACAACAAACACTCTGTGAGGTGAGTGGGGCTGAGAGACTTCAGAGAAGTGTGACTAGCCCAAGGTCACCCAGCAGCTGCATGTGGAGGAGCAGGGAATCGAACCCGGTTCCCCAGATTACGAGTCTACCGCTCTTAACCACTACACCACATTGGAGATCCCGATTAAACATACGGAAAAACATCCTGGCTGTAAGAGCTGTTCAACAGTGAAATAGTCTCCCACGGAAGTTTGTGGACTCTCCTTCCTTGGAGGTTTTAAAGCAGAGGTCGGATGCCCATCTGTCATGGATGCTTTAGCTGAGATTCCTGCATTGCAGGGGGTTGGACTGGATGACCTTCGGGGTCCCTTCCAGCTCAACAGTTCGATGATTCTATGAAGGCCGCCTGGTTGAAATCACACAAATTAGATGCACGGAAGGTAGAGAGCTGAAAAGCTCTTTTTTGCACAGGGTTTTCACAGCGTGGAAAGAACTTTAAAGCTCTCCGCCTTCCTTACCGGGCTCTCGCTGTTCTGGGATGCTCTCGCGATATTTAAAGGTAAAGGTAAAGGTAAAGGTACCCCTGACCATTAGGTCCAGTCGCAGACGACTCTGGGGTTGCGGCTCTCATCTTGCTCTATAGGCCGAGGGAGCCGGCGTTTGTCTGCAGACAACTTCCGGGTCATGTGGCCAGCATGACTAAGCCGCTCCTGGCAAACTAGAGCAGCGCACGGAAACGCCATTTACCTTCCCGCCACACCTACAGTATTTTCCTGCGTATAAGACTACTTTTTAACCCAGGAAAATCTTCTCAAAAGTCGGGGGTCGTCTTATAAGCCGGGTTGTATTTCTTATACGGCGAGTATATCCCAAACTCTATATTTTAACTGGGAAAGTTGGGGGTCGTCTTATACGCCCAGTCGTCTTATATGCCGGAAAATACGGTATTTATCTACTTGCACTTTGACGTGTTTTCGAACTGCTAGGTTGGCAGGAGCAGGGACCGAACAACGGGAGCTCACCCCGTTGCGGGGATTTGAACCGCCGACCTTCTGATCGGCAAGCCCTAGGCTCTGTGGTTTAGACCACAGCGCCATCTGCGTCCCTCTCGCGATATTTAGCGGGAGTTTTTTCTGCCTTTCTCTGGGAAAACAAGGCCTGCTCAATTCATGGTTCTAGAAAGGCAGTAATGATTGCATGGGGGATGCAATTCCAAGGGTGTGGTTCAAATATGCATGTTTTTGCCTAACTGCACCATTCCCCCAATGTAACCCCCGTGCAAGAAAGCGGTCGTACTGCACTGGAAATGAAAATGTACTCCGCCGTCGTGTAAATATGGCTCATCTAGGATCCTGGAGGCATCCTTCCCGTGGATCTGTCTGCCGAGTGAAATCAGCCCATCCATCAATGTCTCCATCTCCAACATGAACATTGGAGGCCCTCATCACACAAACACATTTTGATCCTCCCATGCCTTGTCCCTTGAGGCATCCATTCCCCCCCCCCATCGCTCAGCCGCTCAGCTGACAGCAGGAGAGACAATGCCATTTTACCTCATCCCAGGCTATCAGGAGCCTGCCTTATCCTTGCCTTATCCAGCAATGTTTTTCTATTAGTCTAACACTCCATTGTGCTTCCCTCTTATCAGCTCCAGGGCTGATGTAATGCCCTGTCTTGGAAGTGGCTTCTCTAGTTCTGCTTTATTCAGCAGTGGGAGGGTGCAGGCTAGAGTCGGCAGCTTTTTCAAAACCCCCTCCCAGCCCACCCCCCAAGGCCGGATCATCTGGGCCAGGGTTCCTGGCCTCCGAGGTCAAAGCCGAATTTAAGGCTCAGGTTTGAAATTGCCAGTTTGCTTGGGAGCATCACAGCCTGTTTGTTGATCTATGGCAACCCGCTTTCTCGCTCTTTTGCAAAGGAGGGGGAATGACTTCTGCATTTCCAGGTTAAACGTGCAGGAGCTTCCGTGAATCCGCTTTATTAAGAGGCAAGCGAAGGATCGTGAATCAAACTTGGAAAGCCCACATTCCCCTGGCCTCTGTTCACAAGTGTGCCGTAGTTTGCTAGTGTGTGCAGTGCTCCCAGTGGAACATAGGAAGCGTACCTTAAACCAGGTCAAATGGTTGGTCCTAGCTCAGCATTGCCTACTGTGAGGGTCAGCATCAGTGCTTCAGGCAGGGAGCATTGCTAGCCCAAGCTGGAGATGCTAATAGGATTGGACCTGTGGCCTTCTGCAAGCAAAGTAGGTCCTCTGCCACTGAGCTATGGCGCTTCTCCAGGTCACCGTCTATCGTCAAACCACTGGTCCATCTAGCCCAGTAATGTCAACAACAGTGACTGGCTGCAGTGGTTTCAGAGCATGTAGGGTCAGAGATCATACCACTCTGGTGTTGGTCCAACGTGAAGGCTTGAGAGGTGAATTGGGGTGTCATCATGGAGTGGAATGGGGGTGTCAGAGGCCCAATGTCCACTTGGCCATGAAGCTCATTGGGTGACCCGGGACCCCCTCACTGTTTCTTAGCCTAACCTACCTACATGGGAAGTTGTGAGGATAAAATTTGGAACTGGGGAGAACCAGGTATGGCACTTGGAGGAAAGGTGGGCTACAAATTTAATATCGAAGTAATAATTAAGAGGGTTGTGAGTTGTGAGGAAAGTACTCTGCATGTGCACAGAAGTGGTTACGTTTAATTACCGTACTGATCCGAATATAAGCAGCACCCGCAAATAAGCCACACCTTTAAAAATCAAGGGCGGGGAGAGGAAAAAATGGCAATACAGTGGTACCTTGGTTTACAAACTTAATCCGTTCCAGAAGTCCGTTCTTAAACCAAAGCGTTCTTAAACCAAGGCGTGCTTTCCCATAGCAACGGGGAACTCAATTTACAAATGGAGCACACTCGACAAGAAGCAGAACATGTTCTGCTTCCAAGGCAAAGTTCACAAACCAAAACACCTACTTCCGGGTTTGCAGCATTCTTAATCCAAGTTGTTCATAAACTAAGCTGTTCTTAAACCAAGGTACCACTGTACCCGCATATAAGCTGCTCCCTTAAAATTCCACAGGCACTCACACCCGTAAATGGCAACTGTAGAAGAAAACCCTACAGGCGCTAGAGAGGACCCACAATTGGGTTAAACACCGTAGCACCGTAAATGCAAATAAAAAAATCAATACTGCACTGTAAAATACCGGGAAAGTGATGAATGACATTAGAATTAATTGCACAACAGTCTCAAGCTCACAAATCGGCAATAAAACACTTTTTTTGTTCCATTTTACCATATGTCTATTTCAGCAGCGATGTCGTAAAAGCCAATTTTTGTAAGGTTGCACTTTTGTAAGGTTTAACTTTTCATGGTCAGAATTTTTTTGGGGGGGAGGGAGCACGGCTTATATTCGGGCCAATACGGTATGTATATTTATTCACACCTGTTCTGTGAAAGGAACAAATTGGAAGGCAAGTCTTGCTCAATGAGTGCATGCACAGCCTACAGGATGGAGAGATTTCTCTCTCTCTCTCTCTCTCTGCTTATATCACTGGTTATATTGTGACTCGTGTTTTGCTAGTGTCAATATTTGAGAGGCATCGCTCTTTGCAGTGCAGGAGCACGGATCATGCCCGCCAGGCAGAGTCGGAAGCCTTTCCCTTACCCAGGCAGGCCGAGGCGCTATCGATTAGCGTGTGAAAGACTGCTGGGTTGCTGGGCGACGGTCCCACAAGGCCCAAAGGCCTCGTATTAATAATTGTTCTGCAGGGAACCCTGTTTGTCCTCCCGGGCCACCGCGAGAGGACTTTGCCCTCTCCTTATCGTGGAGGGAAAACCAAAAGACCCAGGAATGCAAATGGGCAGGTTCACGCTGCCCCATCTTGTTAACCAAAACCGGGCCACCACCCCTTAACCCTTTTGTGGGGCAAGCGAGGGTGAGCCATGCGGGTATCGCGCCAAGGAACGTGGCACAGGACCTTCCTCTTGGAGGGAAAATGGCTTCTCCAAAGAAAACCAGGGCTGCTTTGGACTGCGGACTGGCTAGTCCCCACATGTACTTAAGGGACCGTCTCTCCTGGTATGCCCTGGGTAGGACCCTGAGGTCATCAAATAATAAACTTTCTGGAGATCCCAGGTCATAAGGAGGTCAGGTTGGCAGCCACCAGGGCCAGGGCTTTTTCGGCTCTGGCCCCGATATGGTAGAATGATCTGCCACAAGAAACGAGGGCCCTGCAAGAGTTGGCACCCTTCCGCAGGGCCTGTAAAACGGAGCTGTTCCGTCTGGCTTTTGGGCTAACTTGAGTGCTACTTTTAAAATTCTAAATTTTTAAGTTTTTAAAGTGTATTTTATATCTGTATTTTAACTGTCTGTTCAATGATTATGTGTTTTTATGATTGTTAGCCGCCCTGAGCCCGGTTTTGGCTGGGAAGGGCGGGATATAAATAAAAGTTTATTATTATTATTATTATTATTATTATTATGTGACCAGAAACCTTCAGGGTGTTAACCACTTTTTCAGGCTCTTAAGAGCAGCAGGAGGAGGAGCATGATATCCTTCATCTCAGTGTTGTGGTTTCAAGTCCCATGTTGGGCAAAGAATTCCTGCCTTGCAGAGAGTTGAACTGGGTAATCCTCACGGTCCCTTCCAACTCTACGATTCCATGATTCTATGAGTCAACGGTCCAGTGAAGGACTGGAATCAAGTGGAGACCAAGGATGGGGAACCATCCAGTCCAGCATCCTGTTCTCACAGTGGCCAACCAGATGCCCATTTTGGGGAAACAGAACATGAGCACAAGAACATGAGTCTTGTGGTTTCCGGCAACTGGCACTGCTGTCTCCAACCATGGAGCCAGAGCATAGCCATTGTGGTTTGTGTCTAACTAATGCCAGTGTACTGGAAGAAGCAAAAATCACCAGTGTCGAAGCAATGATTCTTCAACATCAACTTCATTGGACTGGTCATGTTGTGTGGATGCCTGATGATCGTCTTCCAAAGCAACTACCAACTGGAAAGTGCAAAAGAGGTTTAAAGAGGTTTAAAGACTCTCTCAAGGCAAATCTTTAAAAAAAATGTAGTATAAACACCGACAACTGGGAAACACTGGCCTGCGAGCGCTCCAGTTGGAGAACAGCCTTTACCAAAGGTGTCATAGACTTTGAAGACGCTCGAACTCAGGACGCAAGGGAGAAACGTGCTAAGAGGAAGGCACGCTTGGCAAATCCACACTGTGATCAACTCCTGCCCGGAAACCAATGTCCCCACTGTGGAAGGACGTGCGGATCCAGAATTGGCCTCCACAGTCACTTACGGATTCACTGTTAATACCTTGTTCATGCAAGACAATCTTACTTGGTTACGAGGGATTGCCGAAGAAGAAGAAGAAGAAGAAGAAGAAGAAGAAGAAGAAGAAGAATCACTTTCCCCTCCCCTGCCGACTCTCTAGAAATTGTAGCTCTGTGAGGGGTAAACTACAGTTCCCAGCATTCTCTGCAGGAAGCAATGGTCTTGAAATGTATGCTGAAGATGTGAGTCAAGTTATCATCTCAGACTATTCCCTGCCGAACTCTGTGCTGCAGGGTCATAGAATCATAGAATCATAGAGTTGGAAGAGACCACAAGGGCCATCCAGTCCAACCCCCTGCCAAGCAGGAAACACCATCAAAGCAGGGTCAGCTTCTCAGATAGGGCTACCTACCAGCCTTTCTCCGAAAAGAGAGGTTGATTTCAGACCTCCAACGGCCCGTAATTTGCAAATGGACCAGAGCTAAGAGAAATATGACCAGACATTTGCGTGGCACCTGAATTAATTCCGGCTAAAATAAAATGGAAGGAATCTATTTGAACACATAAACCAAACGTTGCTTGTTAGGGAGTTCACACACACCACCTGTGTTTATTTTTATTTTCAGCAATGTTGCCGGAAAGGTGTTACTCTGAAAGCTAAAAAAATAATGGGGTGCCGGGGCGGGGGCAGAGTGAAGCTGGAACTGATTTTTTCCCCCTTAACCCACTAGTGGGAGAAGCTGTCAAACAGGTGGGGAGGAGGGGCTCCCTCCTCTCTTGGTAACATGCAACCAGCAGGGTCAATAGAGCAGAAATCCTCTTGTAGCACCAATCTGTATTTGAATTATTTAAACAATGTAGTACAGCCAAGTTAAATGGAGCTTATCAAACATCACACCTCTCAAAGCGCAATCAGAGATGGCAGGATATTAACTGGCAGGCTCTCCACTGGGTGAGAAAACCAGGCTCTGTCGAGGTGGGGTAGGGGGTTTCTCCTCCCTCCCCCCCCCCCCCGTTTAGGAAAAGGAAGGAACACAATAGCCCAGGTCGTAAGCAGACTCCCGTCTGTCCAGAGGGGTAAACAAAGGTACCCAGGCTTTGCTTCAGTTCAACTAGTTTGCAGTTTTGCTGTCGCAGAAGGTTGCCAGGGACAAGTAATTATTATTATTATTATTATTATTATTATTATTATTTATTTGTACCCCGCCCATCCAGCTGGGTTTCCCCAGCCACTCTGGGCGGCTTCCAACAAAGATTAAAATACATTAAAATGTCACACATTAAAAACTTCCCTAAACAGGGCTGCCTTCAGATGTTTTCTAAATGTTTTCTAAATGTTTTCTAGTTGTTTATCTCTTTGACATCTGATGGGAGGGCGTTCCACAGGGCGGGCGCCACTACCAAGAAGGCCCTCTGCCTGGTTCCCTGTAGCTTTGCTTCTTGCAGTGAGGGAACCGCCAGAAGGCCCTCAGCGCTGGACCTCAGTGTCCGGGCAGAAGACTGACATCCGCCCGCCTTACGGAAGTCAATAAGGGGGAAAACACTTTGGGGAGAGAATGGGAGCCGGGTGGTCAGGTCCTCGCCTCTCCCCTAATGTTCCCTGGGGCTCTTGCGTGGCCCTAGGCCCTGACCAGGGGGGTACGGACAAAAGCATGATGAGCCCCTGGATTCCTTTAACAGAATTCCCCGCGCAGCAGCAGCATTGGAAGGGCAGGCACAGCCAATCCTGACCTCTCCACCAACCAATTTAATAACCAATGCCTAACCGCCAACCTTACAAGTTGTGACTATTTGCTACGCAGTAGGCGAAAACCAGAGGGCACCAGCCAATCAGCCAAATGGAAAAATTCCTACCAGGCCCCTGCCCCAAAAGCAGACGACCCCATGACAGGCATAGCAAGGTCAACACAGAGGCCTAAATTATAGGGAGGGAGGGAGGGTGATCCGATGCACTCAGCAAAGAGGGGCTCACGCTGCGTGCCAGCAACATTTATAGCCTCTGGGCTGTCCATCAAAGCTTGCTACATGCAATTCTCCCCAACAACCCACAGAGCCCAATCATAACGATCCCGCCCAGCAACAGAGGGGTGTCTTGCTGGTCCCCACCGCAAGACGTGCTCTCCAAGAAGGAGAACTCGCTTTAATGCAAAGGGAAGTGTAACGATTGCATTTCTCCAATGAAAATAGGGATGTCCTATTCAAGAGGAAGAAGTGGAGTAAGAAGGGCTTAATTGTTCAGCATGGCAGCAAGCCTGCAAGCAAGGACACCCAGTTCTGAGTGTTTTCTTCTAGAGAACAAGCACAGTTGGGTTTCTAGGAATTCACACTTACGAGCTGACAGCTTTCATGCTCGGAAACTTGCCATGACCGTCCTGGGCTTTGCTTTCTTTCATTGCCTGGTCATGTGCACTGCTTCAAAATGTCAAATGTGGGAGTCCAGCCTGGGGGCCTAGGAGAGAAAGCAAGACTCCCATGCATACCTGGAGGGCTGCCAGGAGCAAGCGAGCCCTTTGGAAAAGCAGATATCTGAGGAGCAGCATTGCAGCACCTCCAGGACCAAAGAGATTCCGAGCACAATTCAAAGTGTTGGTGCTGACCTTTAAAGCCCTAAACGGCCTCGGTCCAGTATATCTGAAGGAGTGTCTCCACCCCCATCGATCTACCTGGACACTGAGATCCAGCGCCGACGGCCTTCTGGCGGTTCCCTCACTGCAAGAAGTCAAGTTACAGAGAACCAGGCAGAGGGCCTTCTCGGTAGTGGCACCCGCCCTGTGGAACGCCCTCCCACCAGATGTCAAAGAGAACAACTACCAGACTTTTAGAAGACATCTGAAGGCAGCCCTGTTTAGGGAAGGTTTTAAAGTTTGATGGATTATTGTATTTTAATATTTTGTTGGAAGCCGCCCAGAGCAGCTGGGGAACCCCAGTCAGATGGGCGGGGTATAAATAATAAGTTGTTGTTGTTGTTGTTGTTGTTAGGCATCTCTGCAGCCTGTACAGTCATACTTTGGATCCTGAACGCCTTGCGAGTCGAACGTTTTGGCTCCTGAACACCGTAAATCTGGAAGTGAGTGTTCCGGTTTGCGAACGTTCTTTGGAACCCGAACGTCCAACGTGACTTCTGATTGGCTGCAGGAGCTTCCTGCAGCCAATCAGAAGCTGTGCCTTGGTTTCTGAATGTTTTGGAAGTCGAACGGACTTCCAGAACGGATTCCGTTCAACTTCCGAGGTACCACTGTACTTTGCTAAGCATACATGGGAAGACATGTAGCTCAGGGCTAGTTCCAGGATTCAATTCCGGGCCAATACTCTGACACAGTTTTGTATTATTGGATGCACAACTTTCCTCTTTGGCTGTGAAAACTAAATGCCTACATCAGGCCTTGCAATGCCCCAAGGCTGCAATAATGTAGCTACTGTTCTTCATTCATCTAATACAGACTACCATCGTTGTAATTTTATTTCTCTTCCTGTGCTTCTCACTGTCTAGTCTCTCTCTCTCTCTCTCTCTCTCTCTCTGTATTCACTTGTTCCCCTTCTTTTTCTTCTTTCTTTCTTTCTTTTGACAAAGGCGGCCTTTAAAACTGCTTGCATGGGCAATATTTATTTAATAGCAAATAGCCCAAAGTGTCAAAGCCACAGCAGATGTTTCGGAATAAACAGGACTGGGAGTGCAAAAGCGCGATGTTTGGAAGCACAACCTTCCAATGACCTTTAGGGCCTTTTTTCCACCAAAAGCCTGAGAATTTATCTTTGGAGAATCCTATAATTTCCTTTCGTTTAATCCAAAATATAACAAACCTTGGAAGGTGGCCAGGGTGCTTCGTTTCCAATGACAGCACCCACGCTTTGCAGCCGGTCAAGAAATAGATTTGGGTGTTCCCTCTAGCTCCACTTTCAAGCAGGCTGAAATAGCCAGTGGAAAAGGTCGATATATAGATAGATGATAGATAGATAGATAGATAGATAGATAGATAGATAGATAGATAGATAGATATAGATAGATAGATAGATAGATAGATAGATAGATAGATAGATGATAGATAGATAGATAGATTAGATAGACAGACAGACAGACTAGATAGATAGATATAGATAGATTAGATAGATAGATAGATAGATAGATAGATAGAGATAGAGATAGAGATAAGATAGATAGATAGATGATGATAGATAGATAGATAGATAGATAGATAGATAGATAGATAGATAGATGATAGATAGATAGATTAGATAGACAGACAGACAGACAGACAGACAGACTAGATAGATGATAGATAGATAGATAGATAGAACAGCTAATGCGATGGCTGCCAATTTGCTGAGTTCAAGGTGCTGGGACCAAGATACCTGTTTAGGGAAGTTTTTAATGTGTGACATTTTAATGTATTTTTAATCTTTGTTGGAAGCCACCCAGAGTGGCTAGGGAAACCCAGCCAGATGGGCGGGCTACAAATAGTAAATTATTATTATTATTATTATTATTATTATTATTATTATTATTATTACCCTATATACTCGAGTATAAGCCTAGTTTATCAGCACATTTTTTGTGCTGAAAAAGCCGCCCTCGGCTTATACTCGAGTGAGGCAGGCAGTGGCTCCCATGAAGCTTTCCCAGGTTTTTTGTGGTAAAATTGGGTGCCTCAGCTTATATTCGGGTCGGCTTATACTCGAGTATATACGGTATATCTGAAAGATCCTTATCTTTCCACAAGGGCCGACATTGATGCCAAAATCCAGCATCACCTGAGCTCTGGCTCCAGGCAGCGCCAAATTTCTGCAGTTGTTTTGCACAATTTGCACCGTGGGGTTTACGGCACCAAACGGCACAGAACTAGCACAAAACTTTGACATTGGTTTTTATTGGGGGGGGGGTCTGAAATTTCAGGGTCACATGTAGGTGCTGTCTCTGTTGAGTTTTCTGCAGCTACTGAAGACCTTTCTCTTCCGACAAGCCGTTTAAGATGCCCAGTCTGCATCTGTATTTAAGATGCCTGAAATCCTACCACATTTTCTCTTCCCCTTCAGGTAAGCAATGGTGCCCCACCTGCCAGGAGGCCAGCACAGTGCTTCTGCCCATAGCTGTCAATCCTCCCTTTTTTTGCGGGAAACCCCCTTATTCCAATGCCGTTTCCCGCTGCTATCCCGGATTGTAGATATCCCTTAAATTTCCCGGATTTCAAAGGACGCAGCTCCTCTCCCTCCCTGCCGGCCAGGGAGGCTCCTCAGCTGCGTTGCTCGGCTGCCAATAAGGAGTCTGAGACCGACTGGGGGCGGAGCTTGCATGCCTTGTGCAGCCAGACCCTCACGCCCAACCAGACAGACAGCCTGCCTGCTGTCTTTCGCTCACCCGTTTGCGCGCAGCCTCTGGAGCGCAGGGTGGTGAGGCTACTTGGTGCCATTGCACCGCCCTCACGGCATCCCTTATTTTCAAATCCGAAAGTTGACAGCTATGCTTCTGCCCAGAGGCAGGGCAACCTGCTACAGTACCCGAAGCGGTGCATGTCCCGGGGGTGTGGCGCGCGGTCCGCAGGGGGGGGCACGTCCCGGGGTCATGGCGTGCGTCACGGGGGGGCGTAGCGAGTGGTGCACACCCCAGGAGGTGCGGCCGATCAGGGGCTCGGCATTTTGTTGCCCCCCACCCTTTGGAATGACACCTGGGGTGTTCCCCCCGCCTCGGAACGCCCCTGTCTCTGCCTGCCTCACCCCCAGCAGGGTTCTCTGATTATACTTGAGCCAGTCTCAATCTTTCAGCCTAATCTGGGTTGCTGTGAGGTCAATAATGAGGTGGTGCGGAAAACAGACTTGAAATTTATGGCGTGTTGTACACTGAAAGAAAATTATATGAAAATGATGTACCAGTGGTATTTGACTCCTAGTACTGCAAGAAGATCAAACCTATCCATTCTGAAGGAAATCAGCCCTGAGTGCTCACTGGAAGGACAGATCCTGAAGCTGAGGCTCCAATACTTTGGCCACCTCATGGGAAGAGAAGACACCCTGGGAAAGACCCTGATGTTGGGAAAGATGGAGGGCAGAAGGAGAAGGGGACAACAGAGGACGAGATGGTTGGACAGTGTTCTCGAAGCCACTAACATGAGTCTGACCAAACTGCGGGAGGCAGTGGAAGACAGGAGTGCCTGGCGTGCTCTGGTCCATGGTTGATTGGCTGATTTCCTTCAGAAATGGATCAGAAATTGGCTGATTTCCTTCAGAATGGATCGGTTTGATCTTCTTGCAGTCCATGGGACTCTGAAGAGTCTCCTCCAGCACCAGAATTCAAAAGCATCAATTCTTCGGTGATCAACCTTCTTTACGGTCCAGCTCTCACTTCCATACATCACTACTGGGAAAACCATAGCTTTAACTATACGGACCTTGGTAGGCAAGGTGAAGAATATGCAGTTGTAAATGTTCAAAATGGGACCCCATGGAGGGATTGGGGGGGGGGAGTCGCGAGATTCGGAGGAATCTCTGAATATGGATATATATTTGGATTTCTATAGCTTTGTATTTGTAAAACCAAATAAAAAAATGATTTCAAAAAAAGAATGAGGTGGTGCAAATGGAAACCATCTTGAGCTACTTTGACGAGGGAAGGTGAGCTTTATACGTGATAAATAAATTGTCTTCGCCTTATAATAAGCTTATAGATAGCAAGGGGGTCTGCATCTGGGGACGGGGTTCATGAATTCTGCATTCCAGTAGTTGGATTCCTTTCTGCCTCTTTTTGTCCGGATCAAAAGGTCACAAGATAAACCTGGTCGATTCTCGCTTTCCCTGTTGCTAAGAGATGTTGATATGCCACATCGGCACCACACCATATTTGCTCACCTGCTAAAGGACAGCACCCACCAAAAAAAACCACAAACACAGGTGAGTTAACTCTTTGTGGTCTCTTCTGTGCCCCCTCAGATTCATCATAATGCCAGTGTTTTGAACATTTTAACCTGTTGTCTCTGCGCACAGAGCCTAGGGCTTGCCAATCAGAAGGTCGGCGGTTCGAATCCCCACGACAGGGTGAGCTCCCGTTGCTCGGTCCCTGCTCCTGCCAACCTAGCAGTTCGAAAGCATGTCAAAGTGCAAGTAGATAAATAGATACCACTCTGGCGGGAAGGTAAACGGCGTTTCCGTGCGCCGCTCTGGTTCGCCAGAAGCGGCTTAGTCATGCTGGCCACATGACCCGGAAGCTGTACACCGGCTCCCTCGGCCAATAATGCGAGATGAGCGCCGCAACCCCAGCGTTGGTCACGACTGGACCTAATGGTCAAGGGTCCCTTTACCCTTTACCTTTAACCTGTTGCCTCTGCGCATCTGCTCTCATTAGAGCCTGTCAATGCCTCACTGGGCCACAGGGCCAGCTCTGTGTCATTCGAAACCTGGGTTGGGCAAAGATAGTAATATAATAGTAATTTATCATTTATATCCCGCCCATCAGGCTGGGCTTCCCCAGCTACTCTGGGCGGCTTCCAACAAAATATTAAAAGCACAATAAAACATCAAACATTAAAAACTTCCCTAAACAGGGCTGCCTTCAGATATCTTCTAAAAGTCAGATAGCTGTTTATTTCCTTGACATCTGATGGGAAGGCGTTCCACAGGGCGGGTGCCACTACCGAGAAGGCCCTCTGCCTGGTTCCCCTGTAACCTCACTTCTCACAGGGAGGGAACCGCCAGAAGGCCCTCAGAGCTGGACCTCAGTGTCCTGATGATGGGGGTGGAGACGCTCCTTCAGGTATACTGGGCCGAGGCTGATCATCTTTCCTATATCTATTTTGTCTTTTTTTTTGCTACTGCCAGCCTCCTCTGCAGTAAGGATATGGGAGCCAGCGTATGCCATCATACCTGGTAAGAAGACCTCTCCCCTCTGAACTGCCTCTTTGCCAGGCTTGAAGTGGAAGTAGACCAGTACTTGAAACTGGATTGTCAGTTAACTCTTGTTTTGCTTTGTACTTCAAAACCTAAAGTGATGGGTTTTCTTTCCTTTTTTTTTTTTTTTTTTTTGCAATATTGAACATATTCTGCATTTGTTAAATTGTTGGGTTTGGGTCATTTTTTAATATACTAGCCTGCTCTGCATTTCGTATGTTTGCATTTTGATGTTTTTGGACATTTGCTGTAAGCCGCTTTGGAAGACATCTGAAGGCAGCCCTGTTTAGGGAAGTTTTTAATGTCTGATTCTATTTTTAATATTCTGCTGGGAGCCGCCCAGAGCGGCTGGGGAAACCCACCCATCTGGCTGGGATATAAATTCATCTTCATTATCAGTGCTTTTTTCTTAAAGCATGTTAGAGGCCAAACTTAGATTCACAAAATGTTTAGAGGTATGTGTACCCCTGCGTCCCCCCCCCCCAGAAAAAAAGCACTGGTTATTATTATCATTGTGGCAAAGCAGCATATAAGTAATGTCTGCCAACCCATCAACCCACGTCTTTTATTCCAGGGAGGAAAGTGCATTTTAATCCTCCTCTGGGCTTAGTCTAAACAGGCGTCTTAAGAAAGAGACTGCTTAATTGCCAAGGCAACGCACGATAACGCTGCCCTCCTCTACCTCCGGCCTTCCAAACTTAGCCCAAAAGAGCGGTCCCAGGAGGCCAATTCCTGGACCAGAGCAGCCCCCTAATGAACGCTGCGGGAATTAGGAGTTGCTGATAAGGCCCTGCCTTTTATAGTTTTAATTTCATAGCTCCAGTCGAGGCTTCCTGATAAGGAACGCACACATTGTGTGGAGCTCTACCTCCCCGCCTCTTGGGTTCGAGCGAGTTGGCAGCATCCGTCAAAATGCTTTCTGCCATTTACACGAATACCCCGATGCTTTCCGATAAGGGAAAGTGTAAGTCAACAGAGTTGCGGCTGTAATTGGGTGTTACCTGCTTAGATATACGGGGCCGTTATCTCGGGATCATTTCACTGGCTCTGTTGAACTTCAGCTTCACCCCAGCTGGAGATGAAAAGCTTTGCCCCCTGTACACTGTTTGTCCACCCGGCGGAAAACGCTTGGGAGCCAAGCGAGGGAATTTCCATGCTCCCTGGAGTTTCCCAGGTGAAAGCAGGAACGTTGGGAGATGCCCTATAGTACCAAGTCAAAACATTGGTCCATCTATTTTTATTTTTTTAAAATAATTTTTATTAAATTTTACAACAAATAGTAACACACATAAAACACACAAATCACACATAAAACAAATACATAACAATACACAATAGAATAAATTCTGAACGTATCCTGTTTCTTGACTTGTTAAGTGGGCTTCCCCTGTCTCTCTCCACCACGTTTCTTATTGCTAATATATGTTCACAGGTACTTATCATTATCTTTCTTTATCAATAATTAACTCTATTACATCAAATCTTATTCTTAATTATTTAATTCCTTATCTTAAACTTATGTTCTATCTTAAACTATGCTTAACAATAAATTTTCCAACAACTCTTATATTATACTTAGCTATAAAAATACCATCTAACTTCAACTTTATCTAATTACTAATTTTGCAACACTTGTTAATATACATCTTAAATTTCTTCCATTCTTGTTCAGTCGCCTCTTCCCTCTGGTCTCGGAGTCTCGAGGTCAGCTCAGCAAGTTCCATATAGTCCATCATTTTCATCTGCCATTCTTCTAATTTTGGTAATTCTTTCGTTTTCCAGTATTTAGCAATCAAGATTCTAGCTGCTGTGGTGGCATACATAAAGAAAGTGTGGTCTACCCTGGGTATTTCTTGGTTGACCATTCCAAGCAGGAATGCCTCTGGTTTCTTGATAAATGTGTTTTTCAACACCTTTTTAATTTCATTATAGATAGTCTCCCAAAAGGCACTCGTGTTCGGGCAGGTCCACCACATATGATAAAAAGTTCCATCTGCCTTTCCACACTTCCAACATTTATTGTCATGCAAATGATAGATTTTTGCTAGCTTGACTGGGGTTAAATACCATCTGTATATCATTTTCATTATATTCTCTTTCAACAAAGTACATGCTGTAAAGTTAATACCTTTTCTCCATAACCTTTCCCAGTCAGCCATCATAATATTGTGTCCCACATCTCTGGCCCACTCTATCATTGCCGATTTAACCAACTCATCCTGTGTATGCCATTCGAGCAGCAGTTGGTACATTCTGGATAAATTTTGAGTTTTTGGCTCTAACAGCTCCGTTTCCAATCTCGACTTTTCCAACTGAAAGCCAAGTTTTTTGTCCAATTTAAAAAGTTCATTAATCTGATGATACTGCAACCAATTCATAACTTTATCTCTCAATTGTTCATAGGGTTTCAACCTGACGCTTTCTTCTTCTTGCACAAGAATGTCCATGTATCTAGGCCAATTTCCTCTCGAGTTAGGTCTTTTATCAGCTTTTGCTTCTAATGGTGATAGCCATCTGGGTGTCTTCTTTTCTAACAAATCTTTATATTTCATCCACACTCTAAACAATGCTTTTCTAATCAAATGCTGTTTAAAGCCCCTGTGAACCTTGATTTTTTCATACCATAAATATGCATGCCATCCAAACCCATTGTCACATCCTTCCAGGTCTAGCATATCAGTATCTTCTAAAAGGAACCATTCCTTCAGCCAGCAGAAGGCTGCAGCTTCAAAATATATACTCAATTCTGGCAGGGAAAAGCCCCCTCTTTTCTTATCATCTGTTAAAATCTTAAACTTAATTCTGGGTTTTTTTCCCTGCCATACAAATTTAGAAATAACCTTCTGCCAGTTTTGGAAAGGCTCCATTTTATCCACTATTGGTAATGCCTGGAACAAAAAAAGTAATTTAGGCAATACATTCATCTTAATCACAGCAATTCGGCCCAACAGGGATAATTTCAATCTAGACCAAATTTCCAAATCTCTCTTGATTTCAGACCAAACTTTTTCATAATTATTTTTATATAAATTCGAATTTTTTGCAGTCATATTCACACCTAGATACTTAACTTTCTTAGCAAATGTTAGTCCTGTTTTTGCCTGTATACTCTCTTTTTCTTCCTGTGTCAGGTTTTTCCCTAGAACTTTAGTCTTGGCTTTATTCAATTTAAAACCAGCTACCTGTCCAAAGTCTTGTATAATGTCCAGTGCCCTAACTGCACTGGATTCAGGTTCCCCCAGGGTCAACACCAGATCATCCGCAAAGGCTTTAAGCTTGTATTCCTTGGCTCCCACTCTCACCCCCCTAACCTTTTCATCTTTTCTAAGCATGTTCAAAAGGACTTCCAGGACCGTTATAAACAATAATGGGGACAATGGACACCCTTGTCTTGTTCCTTTTTCAATCCAAATTTCTTCTGAGACTACATTGTTCACTATTATCTTAGCTTTTTGTTCAGTATATATTGCTTCCAAACCATTCAAGAAACCCCCTCCCACCTCCATTTTTTCAAAATTTTTCTTCATGAAACTCCAAGAGATATTGTCAACGGCCTTTTCCGCATCAATAAACATTAAAATCACTTTTGTATTTATTTCTGGTTCCAACTTTTCTAGAATATCCACAATGTTTCTTATGTTACCATTTAAGTGTCTTTCTGGCAAAAAGCCAGCTTGATCTTTGTGGATAATCTCCATTAATAATTTCTTCAATCTGCTGGCCATTATATTTGCAAAAATTTTGTAATCCACATTAAGGAGGGAGATTGGTCTGTAATTTTTCATCTGTGTAGTGTCAGTATCTTGTTTAGGTATTAAAGTTATATATGCATCCTTCCAAGATTCGGGTGCCTTGCTTCCCTTCAGAATTTCGTTGCAAACGTCCATCAAAGGCTGTATTAGCCAGTCCTTTAATTCTTTATAATATTTTGCAGAGAGTCCATCCGGTCCAGGTGCCTTTTCTAATTTCATCTGTCCAATCGCTGATTCTATTTCAGATCTTGTTATGGGATGATTGAGTAGGGCCTTTCTTTCCTCTGGGATTTTTTGCAAACCGTTTTCTTTTATAAACTGCTCTATCGAATTTTGATTATGATTACTTTCTTTATACAGCTTTTTATAAAATTTCTGAAAATTTTTCCTGATCTCCGCAGGGTTCTCCACGATTCTTCCATCAATTATCAAGCTCGTTATTGTATTTTGTTTCTGTCTCCTCTTCAGTTGCCACGCCAGCAACTTGCCACATTTATTTGCAGATTCAAAAGATCTTTGGTTCATCATTTTAACCTTCCACTCTATCTCTTGGTTGGTAAGCTGAGAAAATTCCGCCTGCAAATATTTAATTTCTTTCTGCAATTGTATGTTCTTAGGCGTTATCCTCAGCTTCCTTTCCTTTTCCTTGAGTTGCTGAAGTATTGCTTCCTTTTTCTCATTTTGTATCTTTTTTCTTATTGCCTTTTGCTGAATCAGGAAACCTCTCATCACAGCCTTACTTGCATCCCATATGACCCTTTTCTCCACTGTTGTGTTCAAGTTTAACTCAAAATAGTCTTTCAGGGTCTTATGGGCCTTCTCGCATATCTTCCCGTTCCTGAACAGTGAGTCATCCATTCTCCACCGAGGGGAACCCTGTGTTGTCAGTCTTAAATCCAGCTGTACTGCATTATGGTCAGAGCAGGTTCTTGGGTGTATTTCAGCTTTGAGTATCCTGGGAGACAACTCCCTTGATGCCCATATCATATCGATTCTGCTCCAAGCACCCATTGCCTCTGATTGGAATGTGGCTTCGGTGTCTGTTGGGTGTTTTATTCTCCATCCGTCTATCCAATCCAGGTTTTCTGACATCTCAAAAAAGGTCTTTGGTAGCCTCCCATCATTTGTAAATTTTACTCTTTGTGATCTATCCATCAATGTGGAGGCCACAGCGTTAAAGTCTCCTAAAGCCACCATTTTATAATCCATATAGTCCAGCAATTTGTCATGAAGCTCCTTATAAAAGTCCGATTTACTATCATTCGGTGCATAAATTCCCAAAATCAAAAATTTTTCGCCTTGCACAGTTATTTGAATAGCAACAAACCTTCCCTCCTGGTCCTTGAAAAGTAATTTTGGATCATATTTCTCCTTGGCATAGATTACAACTCCTCTTTTCTTAACTTTAGCTGATGAAATAAATTCTTGGCCCAACTTTTTATTTTGCAGAACTCTTCGATGTAATCTTGTAACGTGTGTTTCTTGTAAGCATATCAAATCCAAATTTTGCTTAATCAGATTGTGGAACACACGATTTCTCTTAGGTTTGATGTTCAAACCTCTTACGTTAAGTGTCAGTAATTTGAGGGCCATCTTACTTTATTTTGCTGCTCCTCCTCCTGCTCCTAGGGGATGATTGAAGCCTGGTCCTCCGCCTGATGGTAAATCCGGTGATGGTATCAATCCAAAATCCGCGTCGTGTTTCTCAAGGAATTTCCTTTTGTCCTGAAGAGATTTGATTCTGACCTTCTTCTCTTTGTAGGTAAAAGAGAGGCCCTGTGGAAACTCCCACCTGAAGATCACTTTTTTACTCCTCAACGCTCTTGTTAAATCAGAGTAGTTAGACCGTAGATCAAGGGAAAAAAAACATTGGTCCATCTAGCTCAGTACTGCCAACACGGACTGGCAGCAGCTCTCCAGTGTTTCAGAGAACAGGATGCGGGTGGCGCTGTGGTCTAAACCACAGAGCCTAGGGCTTGCCGATCGGAAGGTCGGCAGTTCGAATCCCCGCGATGGGGTGAGCTCCCGTTGCTCGGTCCCTGCTCCTGCCAACCTAGCAGTTTGAAAGCACGTCAAAGTGCAAGTAGATAAATAGGTACCACTGCAGTGGGAAGGTAAACGGTGTTTCCATGCGCTACTCTGGTTCGCCAGAAGTGGCTTAGTCATGCTGGCCACATGACCAAGAAGCTGTACGCCGGCTCCCTCGGCCAATAAAGCGAGATGAGCGCCGCAACCCCAGAGTGGTCCACAACTGGGCCTAATGGTCAGGGGTCCCTTTACCGAGTCAAAGCATTGGTCCATCCAGCTCAGTACTGCCAACACGGACTGGCAGAAGCTCTCCAGTGCTTCAGAGAACAGGGCTTCTCCCAGCCCTACCTGGAGATGTCCAGGTTTTGGACCTGGGACCTTCTGAATGCAAAGCAGATACTGCGCCTCTGAGCTGCAGCCTTTCCCAAAACTCTTCTATAACACCATTATTTAGCACAGGGCAAACAGAGTACAGTCCCAACAAGCTCAGTCTGCCCTACCTTCTTCCTGACAACTGGTCCATGGGGTGACCCTGGTTGTCAGCTTCATCCTCCTCAGCCCTAGTCTTGGCTTTGTATTTCATTCATTCATTCATTTATTCATTCATTCATTCATTTATTCCCTACCTCTCCTCCTAGGGTGTATGGGGGTGTTAGGGGAGAGATAGTACATCTGGTACTATCCAGCATCGCCTGAGCTCTGCGAGTGCAGCTTTCTCCCGATTGAAGCGCAGAGTATTTGAGGACCAAAACATTCGCAGGGAAACCAAAATGCTCGTTTACAAAGCTATTATACTATCAGCCTTACCGTATGCTTGTGAAACGTGGACCACTTATAAACACCATCTCCAACTCCTCGAAAGATTCTATCAACAGTGTCTCCAAAAAAAATTACATATCACTTGGGAAGACAGGCAAACTAATGCTAGTGTACTGGAAGAGGCAAAGATCACCAGTGTTGAAGCAATGATTCTTCAACATCAACTTCGTTGGACTGGTCATGTTGTGTGGATGCCTGATGATTGTCTTCCAAAGCAACTACGCTATTCCCAACTTAAAAATGGAAAGCGTAATGCTGGTGGTCAACAAAAGAGGTTTAAAGGTTCTCTCAAGGCAAATGAAAAAAAAAATAGTATAAAAACCGACAACTGGGAAACACTGGCCTGTGAGCGCTCCAGTTGGAGAACAGCCTTTACTAAAGGTGTTGTGGGCTTTCGAACTCAGGATGAAAGGGAGAAACGTGCTAAGAGGAAGGCACGGTTGGCAAACCCTCACCATGATCAACTCCCGCTCGGAAACCGATGTCCCCACTGTGGAAGAACGTGTGGATCCAGTATTGGCCTCCACAGTCACTTATGGACTCACTGTTAAGACCGTGTTCATGGAAGACCATCTTACTCGGCTATGAGTGATCACCAAAGAAGAAGTACCTCTGGCAGGGGACATTGTGTTCCTTCTGGGGTAGTCTGTCCACCTTTGGACAGACCTTTGGTCCACCTTTGGACCCCAACCTGTGCTCCATCAGTGTAGACAATACTGAGCTAAAGGGAGTACAGTTCTGATTCAAGACCTATGCTCACTGTTCTTATTTGTTGAGCAAAAGGCTTCCTGCCACTCTCAGGTTCTCCGTCACTATGCCAAGAGAGGCAATGGTGCCTTTGTCTTCACACTGGGCGTCACTGTTTGCTTGGGATTAATGTTTCTCTCTGGCTTTTCATTGTACAACATGTCTCTTTCCCCCAAATGCAAACAACACACTTCTTAAGTAAATCTGATCCAGAGCTTTTTCTTCTTCTTTAAGCCACTTCCATGTTTTGCCCTCCATTATTCTCCTCGCCTGCAAAACTCCCCAGGACAGTTTGACGAAACAGTGCAAATTCTTTAGCTAAAGGTTCTCAGCTGTGGCTGCCATCCAGAGAGCAGCCTTAGCACACCAAATAAATTTATTTATTTATTGCATATCCTCGCTTTTTCTCCAAGGAGCTCAAAGTGGCCTACATGGTTCTGCCGCTCCTCATTTAATCCCCAGAACAACCCTGTGAGGTCAACCAGGTGAGCTTCAAGACCAGGTGGGGATGTGAACCCTAGCGTCCTAGCTCCTTGTCCAGTACTCTAACTACTACACTGCACTGCACCATTATGAAGAAGAAGAAAAAGGGGAAGGAGAGCAGGAGGAGGAGGAGAAGTTTGGATTTGATATCCCGCTTTATCACTACCCAAAGGAGTCTCAAAGCGGCTCCCATTCTCCTTTCCCTTCCTCCCCCACAACAAACCCTCTGTGAGGTGAGTGGGGCTGAGAGACTTCAGAGAAGTGGGACTAGCCCAAGGTCACCCAGCAGCTGCATGTGGAGGAGCGGAGACGCGAACCCGGTTCACCAGATTACGAGTCTACCACTCTTAACCACTACACCACACTATACCGTTTTAAACAGCCATGGCTTCACAGAATCATAGAACTATAGAGTTGAAAGGGGCACCCAAGGGTCCTCTAGTCCAGCCCCCTGCAATGCAGGAATCTCAGCTAAAGCATCCATGACCGATGGCCATCCAACCTCTGCTTAAAAACCTCCAAGAGTCCATAGTCCCCCCCCCCCGAGGGAGGCCATTCCACTGTCGAACAGCTCTTACCATCAGAAAATTCTTCCTGATGTTGAGTCAGGATCTCCTTTCTTGTAACTTGAAGGCTTGGCTTCCTCTCAGAAATCCTAGGAACTGTAGTTGGCTGAGGTTTTGTCGGGAGACCCCTATTCCCACAAGCAGAGCTACAATTTCCGGAGTTTGCTGAGAGGAGGGTTTGGTGGTTGCACCACTCTGGAGAGCATTCTCAGTTCACACAGGGAGCCAGAAGCTGATCTTTGCATCATCATCATCATCATCATCATCATTTATTATTTATACCCCGCCCATCTAGCTGGGTTTCCTTAGCCACTCTGGGCAGCTCCCAAAAGAATATTAAAAACACGACAAAACATCAAAGATTGAAAACTTCCCTAAACAGGGCTGCCTTCAGGTGTCTTCTAAAAGTCAGATAGTTGTTTATTTCCTTGACATCTGATGGAAGGGCGTTCCACAGGGTGGGTGCCACTACCGAGAAGGCCCTCTGCCTGGTTCCCCCTCGCTTCCCGCAGGGAGGGAACCGCCAGAAGGCCCTCGGAGCTGGACCTCAGTGTGCAGGCTGAACAATGGGGGTGGAGACGCTCCTTCAGGTATACTGGGCCGAGGCCATTTAGGGCTTTCAAGGTCAGCACCAACCCTTTGAATTGTGCTCAGAAACGTACTGGGAGCCAATGGAGGTCTTTCAGAACTGGTGTTATATGGTCTCAGCAGCCACCCCCAGCCATAAGAACATAAGATGTAGCCAAGAGTATCAGGCTAGAGCAGGGGTAGGCAACCTAAGGCCCGTGGACCGGATGCGGCCCAATCGCCTTCCCAATCCGGCCCGCGGATGGTCCTGGAATCAGTGTGTTTTACATGAGTAGAATGTGTCCTTTTATTTAAAATGCATCTCTGGGTTATTTGTGGGGCATAGGAATTCGTTCATATTTCCCCCCAAAAAATATAGTCCTGCCCACCACATGGTCTGGGGGGCGGTGGACCAGCCCACGGCTGGAAAATGTTGCTGACCCCTGAAGTAGATGGTCTGGGGGTTTTTTTGCCATACAATTCTTGCAGCCCCAGACATGGCTGCTTCTCTCTGGCTCTCTCATTTTCTTCCCTAAGGTGGGAGAAGTCCAAAGTGAAAATGGCCAGACCTTGTCTGTAATTAAACCAGGAGACTCTGCAAAAAAGAAAAAAGTAAATGGAGTCCACCAGAAAGCCCGTTTATTAGATTCTTTTAATTTTTATTTTCATTCTCATAATCCACGGCGTCAACGTGTGGCAGATAAGGAGAATCATTTGTCTTGTAAATGATACCCCAGCCCAACCCCCAGCCCTTCTCATGTGTCTGAAGCAGCAATCATTGATAAAGGGAATGAGAGGAGGCACATCGCTCAGTGGAAGTCCTGTGGAAAAGCAGGGCATTCTGGGATCAAATCAGAAACTGGGACGGCTTCTGGAAATCTGAGACTGTCCCTGGAAAGTAGGGACACTTGGAGGGTCTGTGTAAAAAGGTAAAGGTAAACGACCCCTAACAGTTAAGTCCAGTCGCGAACGACTCTGGAGTTGCGGCGCTCATCTCGCATTATTGGCCAAAGGAACAGGCGTACAGCTTCCAGGTCATGTGGCCAGCATGACTAAGCCGCTTCTGGCGAACCAGAGCAGCACACAGAAACGCCGCCGTTTACCTTCCCGCCAGAGCGGTACCTATTTATCTACTTGCACTTTGACGTGCTTTCGAACTGCTAGGTTGGCAGGAGCAGGGACCGAGCAACGGGAGCTCACCCCGTCACGGGGATTCGAACCGCCGACCTTCCGATTGGCAAGCCCTAGGCTCAGTGGTTTAACCCACAGCGCCACCCGCATCTGTGTAGAACATCTAAAGTTCGCTCCAGAGGGTGGGTCCCAAACCAATGGATTTGAATTAAAAGAAAGGAGATCCCAACTTTTCCCCTGGAGGCGCACTGAATTGTCCCGCGAGACAGACAGATGCCAACGCCTAGTCACGATGACTGTGTTCTACCTTCACTCATGGGCATAGCCAGGATTTTGGGGGGGGGGCAGAACCTCAGTTAGTTATGTGTATTTATTGATTTTTATTGATTTCGTGTAGGACACCTGCCCCTCCCTGCCTCCCCTTAGCTACACCCATGCCTCCACTATCCGAGGCAATTTACCTCTGAATACCAGTGGTCAGAAAGCTGTTGAACTCAAGTCCTTCTTGAGAGCTTCCCAGAGGCACCTGGTTGGACCACATGAGAACAGAGTGGTGGATTAAATGTGCCTTTGGCCTGATTCAGCAACCAGGGTCTTCTGATGTTCTCTAGCAGAACATTTCACAAGTGTTTCCCCCCTCCCTGGGGAGTAAGAACATGAAAATAACCCAGCTAAACAATTCCTGCCCCTCCATGCACCTCAGAAATCTGCTGCATCAACTTGCCCAATGGTAGGGTCACCGCTGACTTTGAGTTGGTGGTCAGCAAAAGAGGTTTAAAGACTCTCTCAAGGCAAATGTAAAAAAATGTAGTATGAACACCAATAACTGGTAAACACTGGCCTGCGAAAGCCTTTACCAAAGGTGTCATGGACTTTGAAAATGCTCAAACTCAGGATGAAAGGAAGAACCATCCTAACATTTGGCAAACCCTCACCATGATTGATTGATTGATTGATTGATTGATTGATTGATTGATTGATTGATGCTTTTGAATTATGGTGCTGGAGGAGACTCTTGAGTGTCCCATGGACTGCAAGAAGATCAAACCTATCAATTCTTAAGGAAATCAGCCAGGAGTGCTCACTGGAAGGACAGATCCTGAAGAGGCTCCAATACTTTGGCCACCTCATGAGAAGAAAAGACTCCCTGGAAAAGACCCTGATGTTGGGAAAGATGGAGGGCACAAGGAGAAGGGGACGACAGAGGACGAGATGGTTGGACAGTGTTCTCGAAGCTACTAACATGAGTCTGACCAAACTGTGGGAGGCAGTGGAAGACAGGAGTGCCTGGCGTACTCTGGTCCATGGGGTCACGAAGAGTCGGACACGACTGAACAACAACACCGTGATCAACTCCAGCCCGGAAACCAATGTCCCCACTGTGGAAGGACATGTGGATCCAGAATTGGCCTCCACAGTCACTCACGGACTCACTGTTAAGACCGTGTTCATGGAAGACCATCTTACTCAGCTATGAAGAAGAAGAAGAAGAAGAAGAAGAAGAAGAAGAAGAAGGGTGGACAGGAAGAAGAGGAGAAGACCAGGGTTTCCTGGCAGGCCTGATGAGCTTCTCTGATTGCCTCTCTAGGAATGGGGCTTGGACCCTCACAATGCATTATCCTTCCAACCATTATATCCCGGCTCAGTTACCTAGATCTCATCTCCCTAGATCTCATCAAACTGCTTCCAGGGCTTCTACCATTATCATGAAGCCCCTGATAAGCTCTCTTGGCTGGATTCCCGTTATCTAATCTGTATAACAACCTTAACAATCAATTAGATGCCTGTGGCCTTTCTTACTCTCCTTTAACAGGGGGAGGGGGACCACTTCAAGGAGGGCACCAGTTTACTGACCAACTCAAGAGATATCTCTCAGTGCTATTGACATTGGTGTCGGAGTGGGCTTGCTTGTTGCAATCTATTGTTTATCTTTTGTTTGGACTATCTGAACAAGCCAAAGGGTCCCAGTCCCTGTAGGGTGGTCTCCATCCTCTGCGTGGGTTTGGAAGGATTTGCATTTAATCAACCAAAGAGCGAGAGAAAATTCAGGGGCCCCCCCTCCCTGTCTTGTACTGTAGAATGCGCAAATCATTCTGTCTAGACAAAGAGACGGTGGCTGAACTGTGGCAGTGGAGAGCAAGACAAATCTGGTTTGAAGGCCCTTGCAGACTTTCTTCTACCAAGGCCAGACATCTCAAGGTCTCCTTGGAGAGATGTAGAGCCATGAGAAGCCAGGGGGGGGGGAGAGAGAGAGAGAGACAGAGAGCCCAGGTGGTACCCGGGGCAGAATTTTTTTTGTCACCCCCCACCACCACTTTAATTTTTTAAAAAATTAAAAAGTGTCACCCCCCTCTGATGGTGCCACTTTGCGAGGTGTGGGGGTTTTGTGTGTGTGTGTGTGTGTGTGTGTGTCTATTATCTCTTTTTTTTCAATAAAGTTAAAATAATAATAATAATAATAATAATAATAATAATGTAAAAAAATAAAAAAAAATAAAAATAAAAAGTGTCACCCCCCTCTGATGGTGCCACTTTGTGAGGTGTGGGGGTTGTGTGTGTGTGTCTATTATCTCTTTTTTTCAATAAAGTTAAAATAAAATAATAATAATAATAAAATGATAAAAAAATAAATAAAATAAAATTAAAAAGTGGCACCCCCCTCTGATGGTGCCACTTTGTGATGTGTGGGGGGTTGTGTGTGTGTGTGTGTGTGTGTGTGTGTTATCTCTTTTTTTCAATGAAGTTAAAATTATTTTAAAAAAATTATAAAAAGTTAAAAAAAAATTTAAAAAAAAGTGTCACCCCCCTCTGGGGTGGAACCCGGGGCGGCCCGCCCCCCCTCCTCCCCTTGCTATGCCCCTGGGGGGAGAGAGGAAGGTAGGTGTGTGTTAGACATCTACTTAATGCTCTGGTGTCTAATCCAGACATTGCCACTAACTGGAGCATGCTGTGGAGTGGAATGTGGCAGAAAGGAGATGAGTTTGTTTCATGACCAGGATGATGTAGTCGTGGTTTAGAGTGTCAGGCTAGGGACCTGGAGGATCCGGGTTCGAATCTCTGCTCAGTCATGAAGTTCACTGAGGGCGACTTTAGGGCAGTCACCCTCTTCTCAGGCCAACCTACCTCACAGGCTGTTGTGAGGATTAAAGTGGGAGAGCCGTGTGTGCCCACTTCTTTCCCTTGGGATAAAGGTGGGATAGAAATGTCAATCGTTTTTTTTCCCCATGGACGGAGGTTTGTTCCAAATCAGCGGTAAACAGCGCGTTTTCCTGGGGAAAGTGGCAGGAGAAACAAAAACAAAAAAAAGTGTATCTAGAAAGCACCAAACACACAGAAAACCTCTCAGGCCTGTACTTTTTAGGAATGGAACAAGCAGAAGTGTAGACAAGCCCTGAATTTGCATTTGAGAGCCAGTGTGAGCTGCATTGCTTAGAGCAGGGGTCGGCAACCTAAGGCCCATGGGCCACAAGCGGACCATGCAGGTCATTTAACCGGCCCACAAGCCGCCCCCGAACCAAACCGCCCGTTCAGCGAGTCCCCGCACACTGCGCTAAACCAGCACAGGGCAGCGCAGGGACTTGCTTCCACGGCACCGGAAATCGCATCTGCACAGACGCCGGAAATCGCAGGTGCGCACACGATCCGGCCCACAGAGGGATCTCCACTGGAGTGAACTGGCCCAGGCGAAGTAAACCTTGCCGACCCCTGGCTTAAGACAGTGTCAGACTAGAACCAGGGAAACCAGGGTTCAAATCCCCACTCAACCACACGAAGCCCACTAGGTGATATTGGGCCAATCACCGCCTTTCAGCCTGACCTACCCGGCAGGGTTGCTGTAGGAACCGAATGAGGGAGATCAATGTATGCCAATTCGACCTCCTTGGAGAAAAAAGGTGGGGTGTAAATGCAATTTATGATGGTTGTTGTGGTGGAGGGAGGGGCATGACTGCAAATTAAGCCTGTTCCGGTCTCTACCACCAACCCTCTGCCTTCTGCTTCGTGGGCATCTTGCCAGCATGTGATGGGATGAGGAGGGTACTCACTTTTCTGTGTGTTTGCATTAAAAAAAAGAGGGAAGGGTTGCTCAGTCCTTGCAAGGCTCCTGCTACACACCCCAAAACAGCAGCAAGAGATCTTGCGCAGAGAGCAGCTCGGAGCCCCGGTGGGTCCAATAACCACTTAGGAATCTCAGTCTGTAGCATATTCCAAATTCCTGGAAAGCTGAGCTCATCTGGGGGAGGTTGCGAAGGAGAGACCCCAGTCACGATGTCTTCTTTACCTAGGACTGACCGTTGTTCGTTGGGCACACAGAAGCCATTGTGGGCGATTGCGGAAGAGAGAGAGGAACTAAAGGGAAGGTTTAAGTGTGTATTTGCTTGTTTGTTTCCTTGCATGTGTTTATATATCTCTTCCAGCTGAAAGACCCGAGCATCTCCGGGTAGGGCTGGGAAAGATTCCCTGTCTGGAATTGCTGGACAGCCACACTGCCAGACAAGGAAAGGAACTTTGCAGATGCCCAGTGGTGCTCTTGCCTTCGCTATCACCTGACCAGAGCCATTTTTCCCATAGGGCTTAGTGGTGCGTCGCGCCAGGGCGCCAGCCTCTCAGGGGTGCCCCAGCAAGTGGGGGAGCTGCGCGGCTTTGCCGGTGGCCTCCCCTTTCCCTGCACATCTGCCAGCTGTGCCCCTTCAACCATAAGGCTGGCAGGCGTGCAGCTTCCCTCCCAAGCCTCCTCAGGAGGAGAACGATCTCCGCAGAGGCTTAGGATGGAAGCTGCGCCCCCCCCCCCAACCATATGGCTGGCGGGCGCGCAGCTTCCCTCCCAAGCATCTGCAGGAATCATAGAATCATAGAATCCTAGAGTTGGAAGAGACCACAAGGGTCATCCAGTCCAACCCCCTGCCAAGCAGGAAACACCATCAAAGCATTCCTGACAGGTGGCTGTCAAGCCTCTGCTTAAAGACCTCCAAAGAAGGAGACTCCACCACACTCCTTGGCAGCAAATTCCACTGTTGAACAGCTCTTACTGTCAGGAAGTTCTTCCTAATGTTTAGGTGGAATCTTCTTTCTTGAAGTTTGAATCCATTGCTCCGTGTCCGCTTCTCTGGAGCAGCAGAAAACAACCTTTCTCCCTCCTCTATATGACATCCTTTTATATATTTGAACATGGCTATCATATCACCCCTTAACCTTCTCTTCTCCAGGCTAAACATACCCAGCTCCCTAAGCCGTTCCTCATAAGGCATCGTTTCCAGGCCTTTGACCATTTTGGTTGCCCTCCTCTGGACACGTTCCAGCTTGTCAGTATCCTTCTTGAACTGTGGTGCCCAGAACTGGACACAGTATTCCAGGTGAGGTCTGACCAGAGCGGAATACAGTGGTACTATTACTTCCCTTGATCTAGATGCTATACTCCTATTGATCCTTCCAGAGCAACACGCATAACACACTTAGGAGGCAGGGAGCCTCATTAAACTAGGCACATGCAGAGTTGAACCCACCCTGGGGCTACATTTGAGGCTTGGTCAACCATCAGGGACCACATGCCAGTGGTGGGCGGGGCCAAACTGGGCGTGGTCAACATAAACGTCAAACATGAAGGGTGTGCTGACAGTCCCTAGCTTACACATCTTCATTAGGAAAAGAATTGAAAATAAATTTGCCCATATCGTAATGCCGTTACACAAATCTACGGTGCAACGACGTTTGGAACAAACTCGTTCACACATCACATAATATAAACTCTGGAACTTTCTCCCACAAGTGGCAGTGATGACTACCAACCTGGATAGCTTTAGAAGCGGGTTGGACAAATTCAAGCTGCCTACTGGGATGCGGGTGGTGCTGTGGGTTAAACCACAGAGCCTAGGGCTTGCCAATCAGAAAGTTGGCGGTTCGAATCCCCGCGACGGGGTGAGCTCCCGTTGCTCGGTCCCTGCTCCTGCCAACCTAGCAGTTCAAAAGCATGTCAAAGTGCAAGTAGATAAATAGGTACCGCTCCGGCGGGAAGGTAAACTGCGTTTCCGTGCGCTGCTCTGGTTTGCCAGAAGCGGCTTAGTCATGCTGGCCAAATGACCCGGAAGCTGTATGCTGGCTCCCTCGGCCAGTAAAGCGAGATGAGCACCTCAACCCCAGAGTCATCCGCGACTGGACCTAATGGTCAGGGGTCCCTTTATCTTTACCCTTTACCTTTACTGGGTGTCGTAAAGGTCCAGTCGTGTCCGACTCTGGGGTTGCGGCGCTCATCTCGCTTTATTGGCCTAGAGCCGGCGTGCAGCTTCCAGGTCATGTGGCCAGCATGACAACTTAGGTCATGTGGCCAGCATGTCTAACTTAGCCATTAAGGCTCTGATCTGACTCCAATGCTTCTGAATACCAGTTGCTGGAAACCACAGGAGAAGAGAGTGGTGGGGGGCAGGGGGCAGGGGGCAGCTCAAATCAAGTAAATCAATAAAAAATACTTAAGTAGAAATTGTAGAAAGACTTTGACAGGTTTCTCTAAGCAATTTGAAAGAACTGTTGTTGAGGCATTTCATTCACAATCTGCTAGACAGATTTCTGGTGGGTGCCCTGCCTCCCCCCCCCCAACATAAATCCTGGCTACCCCCATGGAGAGTGGGTGCTCTTGAGCTTGAGTCCTGCGTGTGGGGTTTGCATAGACCTCTGGTTGGCCCCTATGGCTCTTCTTATGTAGGTTAGCTGAGATTCCTGCATTGCAGGGGGGAGAACCAGATGAAGGGGGGGCGGTACCTTCCAAATCTACAGTTCTGTGATTCTATGCTATAGGCTCATAGGCACACACACGGATGCATTCATAAGAGGACAGGATATGCTTCCATCAATGGTGTCTCCGAAAATTTTTACACATCTCTTGGGAAGACAGGCGAACCAATACCAGTGTGCTGGAAGAAGCAAAGATCACCAGCGTTGAAGCAATGATCTTCAACATCAACTTGGTTGGACTGGTCATGTTGTGCGGATGCCTGATTATCATCGTCCAAAGCAACTACTCTATTTCGAACTTAAAAATGGAAAGCGTAATGCTGGTGGTCAACAAAAGAGGTTTATAGACTGTCTCAAGGCAAATCTAAACATAATGTAGTATAAACACCGACAACTGGGAAACACTGGCCTGCGAGCAAACCAATTGGAGAACAGCCTTTACCAAAGGTGTCATGGGCTTTGAAAAAACAAACTTAAAAAATTCCTTCCAGTAGCACCTTAGAGACCAACTAAGTTTGTTCTTGTTATGAGCTTTCGTGTGCATGCACACTTTTTCTGAAGAAGTGTGCATGCACATGAAAGCTCATACCAAGAACAAACTTAGTTGGTCTCTAAGGTGCTACTGGAAGGAATTTTTTTATTTTGTTTTGACTATGGCAGACCAACACGGCTACCTACCTGTAAATGGGCTTTGAAGACACTCGAACTCAGGACGCAAGGGAGAAACGTGCTAAGAGGAAAGCACGCTTGGCAAAGCCACACTGTGATCAACTCCCACCCAGGAACCAATGTCCCCACTGTGGAAGGACGTGTGGATCCAGAATTGGCCTCCACAGTCACTTATGGACTCATTGTTAAAACTGTGTTTATAGAAGATCTTACTCGGCTACGAAGGATCGCCATAGAGAGAGATATTCACACATTCAGAAACACACGCACTAGGCAGTGAGGAACAGGCGGTCAAGCAGATATTCACATACACAAGCAGCAATGGGTTTTGGGGGGGGGCAGGGAGGACAGGCCGTCTTTAAGCGACTTCCTTTCGAGTAAGCATGCTTCGGATTTGTTGCCCCAGAAGCCTCGCCTTCGTTTCTCCCGCGGCGTCCTGCTTAGCGGGAATGCGCTCTGCACATGCTCTGAGTCCCACTTATCGCATGCCCGGAATGAAGCCGTGCCAAGAGCAGGCCCGCTTCTTCTCCGCTGGGCAAGAGCGCTTCTTCTCTTCCGCCGCCTCCTCCTCTCCCCGTAGTCCGGAGAGAGAAGCGAGGGGGATCGGGGCCCGCTGGCTTCTGCCCCCAGCCAGCGCCTGGGAGTCTGCGCCCGAGCGGCAGAGACAGGCCGGCGACCCCGGCGCGCTTCCTATCAGCGGACACCTCATTAATATCCCCCCGGGAGGGCGGCCTGGCTCCGGCGCAGGAGGGGAAACCGGAGCAGGCGCCGTTTACACGGGGCGGAAGAGGACGGAGCGGGAAGCGATTGGAGAGAGCGCGAGAAAGGGAGCGGGGAAGACCATTGCGTTCTGCAGGAGAGGGAACTGAGAGGCGCGAATAGGGCAGGGGGTGGAGGGGAGATTGTCCCATAAAACCAGGCCAGGCCACGATACGGTGGGTTGCAGCATCAGCGGTGGTACACAGGCAGATCTTCAAACACGCAGGATGGGGGTAATTGTATTAATATGGGGCCAATACGGGATCAGGCCCGGCCCGTGGCCCATCGAGTCCAGCATCCTGTTCTCACAGTGGCCAACCAACCACGTGCCTTTAATGGGGAGAACAAATGCAGGATCTGGGCATGGGCGTAGCTGGGGGTGGGGGGAGCAGAGGGGAAGCTGCCCCCTCCCAGAAATCAAATAAATAAATAAAAATATTTAAGTAAACGAGGTCCCCCCCCCCAAAAAAAAAATTTTTTAAAAACCATAAATCCTGGCTACGCCCATGGACGTGAGCGGAAGAGCAAATCTTCCTGCTGGTGATTCCTAGCATTCAGACAGTAAAGCAGGACGTAACCACTGATAGCCCTCTCCTCCATGAATTTCTCTATTTGATTGCATTGCATTTCTATACGCCCTTCATCCAAAGATCACCGAGAGATTTGCAATTTATTTTATTTTATTTTATTTGGTCCAATCTGGTGACCATCACTCCCATTTCCCGCAGTGAACGTCATAGCTTAACTCTGATGGATGAAGGAGTGCTTTATATCACCTGCCCCGAGTCTGCCAGTTCCCCACTTCAACTGGGCCACCCAGTTGGGCTCCTGAGCTCAAAATCAAGACAGAGGAAGCAGATCAGGCGCTCTGAAGTGGCCCCATTGACTTTATCGGGGTCACTCTTGAAAGAAAAGTGGTTTCGGGGGCTATAGCCAATCCCGAGCGCAGAGTCTTCTCTCCTGTTTTGATACTCAGCTGGCCAGAGCTTAAAAAAAAATTGTGTGTGTGTGTGTGTGTGTTAATATGCCAGCGTTTTAAAACTGTTTCTATAGATGCAACAAAATAAAAAAATTCCTTCCAGTAGCACCTTAGAGACCAACTAAGTTTGTTCTTGGTATGAGCTTTCGTGTGCATGCACACTTCTTCAGATACACTGAAACAGAAGTCACCAGACCCTTATATATAGATGCAGTAATTTCACATCTGCCTTTGTCGTGTTGTGAAATTGCTTTGAGATTCCCCATAGCAAAACGAAAATGAAAATTCGAATGCACGCTACCGATTGCTGGTTGTAGCCAAACAGAGATGCATGAGCGTAATGTATGCACGAGAATTAAGATTTATGCATAAAAATACAAATGTATTTGAAAAGACAATAATAATAAGGTGGCATCCAGCTGCCTCGTTCCGTCGGAGCAAGGATTTTTGCGCGTGCCAGGAAACTTTGCCCGCTCTCCTCTCTCTCTCCCTCCTCCCTGGGTGCGCCTACTCCTGCCCCCAAATCTGTCCTTTGAGAGAACCCCGAGAGAATGTTTAACGGGGACATGGCGAGGATGAGAAGGGGAAACACCTAGTATTATTTATAGTACTACATTGCTGCTACTCTGTTGCTGTTGTGCGCTTCAGATTTAATTCAGTTTCTTGTGTGAACGTGGCTGAGCCATTTAACTTGGAGGATAGCTGCAAAAGAACGAAATTGCTTGGCGCAAGATGCTGGGGCCTCGACAGAGTGGCGATTGATCTGGCTTTTAAATATATATATATACCCCACTAATTGCACAATTTATGCATTACATAAATTGAGATTTAAAATTAAAGATTCTCCATTATTGGGAGATTTAATTTACAGTTCCAGGTACAGGTAGATAGTCGTGTTGGTCTGTCATAGTCAAAACAAAATAAAAAAATTCCTTCCAGTAGCACCTAGAGACCAACTAAGTTTGTTCTTGGTATGAGCTTTCGTGTGCATGCACACTTCTTCGTGTGCATGCACAGGTATCTGAAGAAGTGTGCATGCACACGAAAGCTCATACCAAGAACAAACTTAGTTGGTCTCTAAGGTGCTACTGGAAGGAATTTTTTATTTTGTTTTAATTTACAGTGCAAGCCTAGATCTGTCTGCTCTGGAGTAAGCCCCACTAAGTTCCAATGGGGGGCATGCATTCATTCGCAACCTTGAAGTCAGTCCCATTGAACTTAATAGGGCTTCGCTCCGAGTAGACGTGCTTGCAGACCCGTCATACCGGCTGCAAGGAATTTCTCCCCTGAAATCAAGGAGCAAATCTGCTGCTGGGTAAATTTGCTCAGGATTTACTCAGGATTTTAGCATATTTGTCTTGGAAACAAATTAGAGAATCTCTGTTGAAAGGTGGTCTGCACATAGTGTCAACAAACAAACAAATAAAAAAATGAGTATTTGGGAGGTGGGGAGAGCAACTATGTCCGGGGCGTTCTGCTTGGATATTTCTTCTTGAAAATGAGAGTCAGCATGAGGTAGTGGCTAGAGAGTCGGGCTACGATTCCCCACTCGGCCTTGAAGCCCCTGAGTGACCTTGGGACAGTCACTAGGCTACCTCACAAGGTTCTTGTGAGGAGTTGAATATGCCAACGGAACTCCTTGCAGCGAAGGTGGGATATCAAAATAATATTAATAAATGTAAATAAAATGTGGACTGCAATCACACTTCGTTAAGTTCCCACTGAATGCAATCACCACTTACTTCTGAGTAAATATGTTCAGGATTGCATTAATGGAGAGCAATAATTATTGATGCCCAACACTTGAAATGATTGACATCAGCAGAGATATAGTTTCAAGAAATGATAAGTCTCTCTTTTATTTGGATATACCCCCAAACTCACTAATTCACATTATAAACGGTTGTTATTGTTGTTGTTTAGTCGTGCCCGACTCTTCGTGACCCCATGGACCAGAGCACCCAGGCACTCCTGTCTTCCACTGCCTCCCGAAGTTTGGTCAGACTCATGTTGGTAGCTTCGAGAACACTGTCCAACCATCTCGTCCTCTGTCGTCCCCTTCTCCTTGTGCCCGCCATCTTTCCTATCATCAGGGTCTTTTTCAAGGAGTCTTCTCTTCTCATGAGGTGGCCAAAGTATTGGAGCCTCAGCTTCAGGATCTGTCCTTCCAGTGAGCACTCAGGGCTGATTTCCTTCAGAATGGATAGGTTTGATCTTCTTGCAGTCCGTGGGACTCTCAAGAGTCTCCTCCAGCACCATAATTCAAAAGCATCAATTCTTCGTCGATCAGCCTTCTTGATGGTCCAGCTCTCACTTCCATACATTATCCGAAGTAGCAAATCCCGCAGCGGCTCCAGATTATCTGTTTGTCTGTTTCTTCAAATGCATTAGGCAGATAAACATTTTTTTACAGCCCGATGCTAAATATTTGATTTTGGAAAGATCAAACAAAGGGATCCCAACTGATCCTGTGTCTTTTTGCTAAGAAGTAAACCCCACTAAGCTCAACGAGTGTCTGCACAGCTTATTCCAAAGTAAAACCCATTTTGTTCAATGGTGCTTACTCCTACCGTAGTAGGATCCTGCCCCCTTTCCTCCCAAGAAAGTGTGCAGCGGATTAAACCCTAACACTCCCCCAAATCCTGTGCATTTTTCTTAGAAAGCGAAAGCTGCAAATCTACCCCCACCTATCCTGGAATTCAATGGGGCTTATTTTTCAAAGAATAGGACTGCGCTGAAGTCTCAGAAAGATCCTATACACGTTTTCTCAGTGATAACCGCCCACTAACTTCAGTTGGACTTACTCCCAAGTAAACCTGGAGAGGATCACGGAGCCTGAACTCTTTCTTTCTTTCTTTAAAAAAAATGAAAGTTGTATTCAACTGTCCTCCCATAACCAGAAAATATCTGCCAGCTAACACTATGTGGCAATGGCTGAAAATGGGATCCTAACCCTCAGTATCCCAATATAAAGCAGAGGGGCCCTATCCGGATTAACAGTTAAATTGGCGCCGTGTTTATAGGCGAATGGGCGACGCCTAAGGCCGCGATCCTAAACGCTTTGCTTGGCAAGAGAATTTCTGCGTGCGCTCCTGGGGGATTTGCGCCCCCCTGTTTCTGAGTAGGTGCGCATTTAATTCCACCCCACCGGATCGAGCGATCTTGGAAAACCGGGCGCCCTCCAAACGTTGCTTTGATCTGTAACACCCACCCGCGGTCCCAGGCAGCTGAAAATCCAAAATAACCGGATTGTCGAAAGCTGCGATCCTATGCATACTGTCTGATTGGGCGAGGCCATCCCGCCGAGTTCTCCAAGGAACTTGCGGCGCGGCCCTAACCCAGAAAGTAAGTCCTATTGGATTCCATGGGGCTTGCTCCCAGCTAAGTGGGGTTTAGGATCGCAGCCCTTCTCGGGGATTGCAATGGATGCGATCCTGTGCTCTTAAAACTTTGTATGGGTCGCCTAACCGGAGCGGATGGCGCCAAAGTCTTAGAAAGGGAGTCTCCGAACCTCACTGGGGCAGTTTCATTTCTACCCCGTCCCCGGAACTATTGGTTCTCTGATAGCAGAGGATCAGATTTGCTAAAGTGTTGACGAAAATAATAAAAAAATAAGTTGGGAAATTCATCAGACTGGATGTTCTTTTTTAATTGCCATACGGTGATATCAGTAATGCTCTCAGTAGACCTTTCGTTGAAACCAATGGATTTAAGTTACAGAACTCCATTGATTTCAATGAGCGTATTTTATAACTTACATAACGCCCTTTTTACTATGATTATTAATTTTTTTTAATGTAGAGCAACCACCATCAACGCGCCTGTAAATAAACATACAGATTTTGCAAAGCGATTTCTCTACTAAGCTAAACGTCCCACTGATCTCGGCGGGAGAGGTTTAAGCAGGTGGTTATATTTTCCCTTCCCCCCCCCCTGAAATAAGTAGAACATGCACCGCCATCTTGGCGGGAGTAAGCCCCACGGCTTCCACTGGGAGTCAGAAGGCATGAGTCTGCCCCCTTGGCAATTTCTCTGGATGCAATCTTACTTGAAAGCAATATTTAATATACTTATAAAAATGTTAATGCTTTATATATGACTTTCCTTTCCTTTTCTTGTATGATGTATTTATGATTATGTTTTTAAATATAAGTCGCTTGCAGACTTTTTTAGATAACAGGCGGCATAATAACGATGATGATGATGATGATGATGATGATGAAATAAATAAATAAATACAATAAAAACAATTGAATTTGCTTCCAAGTAAACGTTTCTTTCTTTTTCATAATTTGTCCTTTCTCAATTTATTGCCACTTTTTCTTATCTCTACTTAACTTTCTTCGATTCTTTTCTTTCCCAGCAGAAATCAACTCGATCTCTTCCTATACGTGGTGTATATCTTTCCCGCAGCTTTTCCGTAAGATTTTCCTCCTTCTTTACACAAGACTGGGCGAAGTCCAAATTCATTTTTCTCGGTGTCAAGACAAGCCTTCTTCTGCAAAAGGCAGCAAAACCGCCTGCGCTGCAGATTTTACACTGTTCCTCTTTCGTGCCTGTGTCATGTTGCAAAAATATTACCTCTAAAGGAAGAAGCATTTTTCCTTAAAAACCAAATTAATAACGAGGAAGTTTTGGAATATATTTTAAGCAGCGGGGCTAAAAACCGAAAAAGTCGTTATTTTCCATTGCATTCACGGAATTTACGGGGGTAAATTTGCATTTACGGGGGTTATTTGGTTATTGATTTTATTTTGATTATATATTTTGTGCTTTTATATTTTGATTTTGTTCTGTGAACCGCCCTGAAACCTCCGGGCATAGGGCGGTATATACATTCTAATAACAATAATAATAATAATAATAATAATAATAATAATAATAATAATAATAATAATAATAATAGAGAGGTTTCCTTATGAAATATCTACGGCTGTGTGTGTATTTATTTATTCATTTATTTATTTAACGAATGTATTTAAAAACCTATTTTTTCCCACGTATCTTTATATTCCGCAAAGATATTAAGACTAGTTTGTTTTTATCTTATTAAAATGTATAGAATTAAGGCATATTCAATGTATTTGGCGTTCTTTCATTTCTTTCTTTCTTTTTTTTAAAAAACCCTCTTCTTATTGAATATTCCATAAGAAACTACAGTCACACCGTATAAATATCCTTACTCGGGAGTTCCATTGATTTCAACGCATCCTACTCCCGGGTAAACATGGGACTCCCCCATAGAAATCAACTGGACTTACTTCGGAGTAATCCGACTGCAGGCAAACTGGGCGCAACCCTACCGATAAATCCTCAGTGGAACGAAGCTATCTTCCGAGTAAAAGCATATATAGGATGGATCAGGCCCGTTAGGTTTCTTAAAAGCAAAAATGCCATCCTGTTATTTCGGAGTGTGTGTGTGTATGTTTTATACTCTTACAGCAACGTTCCGCGAGGACGGAAGATTCCCTTCGGAGAAAATCAAAGACTACTTTTACAGTTTATAGGAAATCCACCCATTTTCCTGGAGCGTCAGAAAAGCTGGTCGATCACCTCTGCTCATTGCAACGTTTCAAACAGATTCAGCCGCTCTTTCGACGCCGCGCTCTGAAAAATATACAGTATATATGCGTAATTTTGCGCCTTCATCTCTGCCTCTTTCAACCTAGACACCAAGACGATCGCAGACTTTCCCCCATTTCTTCTTGGCTGCTGTTAAGTAAGAGTCTGTCTGTCTCAATTTCACAGCCGACTCTTTACTCTTCTGCCTGTTTATCTCGAAAAGATTGTAGCTCCCCCCCCCCATATTTTTTTTTTACACACCCGCTAAGCTTCATACACAACAGAAGCTGACCACCGTTATCACCGCGCGGAATTTTCCCAGACGCTGCGTTGAATATTCTGCAAGCCTCGATATTCTCCTTGAAAATAATTACTGCCTCCTGGAAGAGCAGAAACCACCATTTAAAAAAAAAAATGAAAACAAAGACATTTAATTCTCTCCCTTCCAATTGTAAAGCAAAATGTTGGCACTGCAGCCAGATCAGACACCATTAAGTCATAGATAATGCATTCTGCAGCACCATGATTAATGTCAGGGCTCTGATATGAATGTGCTTTAGAACCACACTGATTATTTCTTCAATGAAGAATGCAATTGTTCCCATTTCACAGACAGGGCAAACTGAGACCAAGCAGTGGCAATTGACCCGAAGTAAAGGAGGGTGCTAGGGACGTGGGTGGCGCTGTGGGTTAAACCACAGAGCCTAGGGCTTGCCGATCAGAAGGTCGGCAGTTCGAATCCCCACAACGGGGTGAGCTCCCATTGCTCGGTCCCTGCTCCTGCCAACCTAGCAGTTCGAAAGCACGTCAAAGTGCAAGTAGATAAATAGGTACCGCTCCAGCGGGAAGGTAAACGGCGTTTCCATGCGCTGCTCTGGTTCGCCAGAAACAGCTTTGTCATGCTGGCCACATGACCCGGAAACTGTATGCCAGCTCCCTCGGCCAATAAAGCAAGATGAGCGCCACAACCCCAGAGTCGTCCGCAACTGGACCTAATGGTCAGGAGCCCCTTTACCTTTACCTTTAAAGGAGGGTACTGCAGCCCAGCCTAGATATCTGAACTTTATTGCAGGAGTTACCAAACTGTGGTCCATGAACTTGAAGTGGTCCAGGGCATGTCTGTGAAGGACACTTGCCGTTTGAATTCTATTCTATGGGATTCAAACTGTGATACAATAAAATGCATTCATTATAGGAGACAAAGGAAGGATTTAAAATACAATTTAAAATCATACGGCACAGCACATTACAATTGCTACAACAGGCAAGGAAAAGTCATTAGATGGTTCTCCAAAACTCTCAGCAGCTGTCAAGTAATCTGTAGCGGGGGGGGGGGGGTTTGATTACCACAGCCCTATTGGATTTCACTGACTCTTGAGGGTCCCAAGATGTTAATACAATTCAAACAATCCACTTAAATACAATTGTAAACAGGGAGACGGGTTGGAGGGGGGGGGAAGCATACGACCAGTTTACAATCTCATAATAAACTTAGTTTCAGGTTAGGAAATAAATCAAAGATAAACTAAAAGAATGTATAATACCTGCAGCCCATGCTATATCGCAGTTTGCATTTGATTTCAGTATTGATGAGCTTCGAGACCTCAGTCTTAAATAATTTACTTCTACATAAATCTTTCTTGTAGCCAAGCGGTTTAGTTTCAGTTGATTTGTTTAGGTGGATCGTGGTCTTCAAAGTATATAACATTTTGATGCAACTCTTGTTCCTTTGTTATGTGTTTTATACTGTACTGATACTTGTACACCAAAAATGAAGGAAAGCATTAAATCGTAGAATTGTAGAGTTGGAAGGGTCCCTGAGGATCATCTAGTCCAACCCCCTGCAATGCAGGAATATGCAGCTGTCCCTTGCCATAATCAGCACCTCACTGTGACCAACTGAGCTATCCAGGCAGTGTGGAAGGGAACCATTAATTTCAATAATTAAAACTTTAAAAGTTTTTGTTTAGGCAAGCCTCTCCAGGCATGTAGAAGTCAGGCGTGTTTTACCGGTAGTTCTTTTTGGCTACCGTTGATTTTAATCACATTTTGAATATTGTGAAATATTGTTAAATACCTGGACATGAATTTCAAAAAGAATGGGAAAAATGCAGAGAATTCTTTACCAAACCGTGCCCCAAAATATACACCTGGACTTGTTTTGATTAATTTCTACAGGAGACTTTGCGGTTTTTAAAGTCATACCGTAATTAGGAAAAACTGTAATAATCACATATAAAAGAAACAGTATACAAGAAGTAAATAAGGAGGCCATTTACAGGATAAAGGAAGTCTTTTATTTTTATGTTATGTTTTCTTTGTGTAAGGGGATAGGAGTTTAATTTTGATAATTAAATTGTCAATGGTGGTGGGTTTGTTTGTTTGTTTGTATGTATGAGTTGTTGTGGACTATGTTGTAAATAAAGTAAAAAAATTAAAAAATTAAAAACACCTGTTTTTGACTGTTTTTTGGTCAATGCATCCATGTTTTTAGGACCTACCTTATTTCTACCATTTTAATCTCAAGTGTCCAAAGCCAGGGTAAAAAGGTGCATCTTCGGCATTTGCTGGCATCTGTACAATGAAGGTGCCATGCAAACCTATGTGGGGAGGCTGCTCCACAACTTAGGGGCCACCACAGAAAAGGCCCTACTGAGGAGATTTGTAGAAGTGCATAAATGATAAAACAGAACAGAATGAGGCAAGATCGGGGCCAGAATTATGGGCAGGCTAATTCTACGCTGGGCTCAGGAGTTTAGGGTTTCCCCATCACAGATGATCTACTGAAATTTCCACTCAACAGCTGAAGCAAACAGTGCATATTCACTTGTAAAGATGGAGATAGTGACCGTGCACAGCCAGCATTGCATTAAAATTCTTATTCTATTTTTAAAAAAGCATTATTATTACAGTAAAGGGACATGGGTGGTGCTGTGGTCTAAACCACAGAGCCTCTTGGGCTTGCCGATCAGAAGGTTGGCGGTTCGAATCCCCACAACGGGGTGAGCTCCCATTGTTCGGTCCCAACTCCTGCCAACCTAGCAGTTCGAAAGCACTTCAAAATGCAAGTAGATAAATAGGTACCGCTCCAGCGGGAAGGTAAACAGCGTTTCCGTTCGCTGCTCTGGTTCGCCAGAAGCGGCTTGGTCATGCTGGCCACATGACCCAGAAGCTGTATGCCGGCTCCCTCGGCCAATAAAGCGAGATGAGCGCCGCAACCCCAGAGTCGGACACGACTGGACCTAATGGTCAGGGGTCCCTTTACCTTTACCTTTAGAGGGTATTCATCAGCTGCTGAACAAACGGAGGGGGGTGGGTGATGCTGAAGATGCTAGGAGCCTAGGGCGTCATTTGGTCTAGGGATGGCCTCTGCCAAGATGATGGGATTATATATTATTTTGACATGGTCAATGGGTAGATCAGAACCAGGATCTAGGCACCCACCCCCCACCCGCAAGCAACAAAGTGACTTGGGTACCTCAGAGAGGAGATAATCTGAATTGTTTGAGAAGGACCTGATTAGGGTTGCTAGACCTTCAGGGCTAAACTGGAGTCCTGGCTTGCCTGCTGCCCTCCAGGTGGCAGAGGGAGGGTTTGAATCAGGGTGAGAGCACCTTAACAATTTTTTTTAAGAAAACTGCATGCAGATTGCAAGCTTCAGGTTGCAAATTATTACATAGACCCTTTGGGGAGTCTGCTCTCCACACTCCCTGTGGTTAATGTGATTTGCTTAATGACATCACCGGGGGCTCCCCCCCCCCCCGTGAAATCACTGGAGAGCCACCCCATGACATCACCAGGACATGCCCCTAGGTCTCAGGCTCTCCTGACCTGACAGTTCTAGACCTGATGTGGCAACAGACAGGCTGCTCAGGCATTATGCACAAACTGCACATATTGTAAAAAAAACCACACACACACCTAGAAATTATTGCACATATAGGAAGTCAGATCATTGAACCATCAATCTCAGTGTTGTCTGCATTGGTTTGCAGTAGCTCTTCAGGGTTTCAGGCAAGAAGTTCTCCCCAGTCCTATCTGGAGACACCGGGGATTGAACACGGGACCTTTTGCATGCAAAGCAAAAGCTGTACCACTGAGCTATGGCCATTCCCCCAAACCATTCTGATTTTCAAAGGTGGTTCAGGAACCATTTCCAGCCTGTTTACTTTCTCCAGCCCATTGCATGGGCTTATGATAAAGGACTGTACATAAATTGGAGACAGACAGACTGGGGGGGGGGGAGGGAGGGAGGGAGGGAGAGAGAGAGAGAGAGAGAGAGAGAGAGAGAGAGAGAGAGAGAGAGAGAGAATGACCTTCCCTCCTTCCTCAGAGTTGGTGCTTCTGTCCATCCATTCCACACACACCCCATTTATAAGGGTTGAGCACCAGATTCAGCCAAATCCCAAACCAAATTGGGTCAATTTGGGCCCTTGTCCAGGTGAGGCCATATGTGGTTGGCGCTGTGGGTTAAACCACAAAGCCTAGGGCTTGCTGATTAGAAGGTTGGTGGTTCGAATCCCCGCGGCGGGGTGAGCTCCCATTCTTCGGTCCCTGCTCCTGCCAACCTAGCAGTTCAAAAGCACATCAAAGTGCAAGTAGATAAATAGGTACTGCTCCAGTGGGAAGGTAAACAGCGTTTCCGTGCACTGCTCTGGTTTGCCAGAAGTGGCTTGGTCATTCTGGCCACATGACCCAGAAGCTGTACGCCGGCTCCCTCGGCCAGTAAAGCGAGATGAGCGCCGCAACCCCAGAGTCGTCCGCGACTGGACCTAATGGTCCCTTTACCTTTTACCAGGTCAGGCCAAGACAACTGCAGATCACTATTGAGTGTAAAGATTTGTGCTCATTGTAGATAAATATGATCTCTTAAAAATCCCCGACAGACTGTCTCCAAACTGTTGCAATTACAACACTATATAAGGAGAATGCCAGGGTAAGGAGAGAGGGAGAGGGGGAGAAGAGGAGAGGAGAGGGACTTTGCTTAATGAGAGCTGTAGGGCTAGCCTAGAGAGCTATCAAGTGACCCAACCCTCTCCATTCACAGGGCATGGGGGTTGCAGAAATGGTGACATCTTAAAATACAGAACTCTTTTGTAAGTTCTGTCTTGTGGAAAGAGTTTGATGGCATTTGTTTAGCTTGTCCTTTGTCTCCTTCACAATATATATCTTTTTGTTTCCATCGTTTCTCAATCAATCCTAGTCCCACCCTTGTTTTAAGTCTGTTGTCTTAATGGTCCTCTTGCCCCCCTTCAAAAAAAAGGCTCTTCTTTTTAGGTTAGGTTTATGTACAGCTGTTTTCCATATCTGTCTTTATTCCCACTTGAAAAAGAGAAACCTTTAAGAGTGCCTAACACACAAACTCTCTTGAGCTACCTGTCTTCAGTTTGGCAGGGTTAATACCCTCTTGAGGTCGTGTCATGTCTCCAGATTCCATGCACCTAGGTGAAACAACAAAAAAAGTTGTAGCTTTTTCAATTTTAAAAATTAAAAGGGGATAGCCACCAAAACAAAAACCCCTATAGCTACTTGGCTGCAGTGTGGCACACTTAATACCATCCTGAGAGGTTACCATATCTCCAAATTTCATGACCTATATGAAAAAAAACACCCAGAAACAAAGCTTTATGGCCATTTTGAAACATTTTTAAGTTTAAAGTTGTTAGCATGAAAATTCCTTGATCTAGCTGTCAGAAACAACAACAGGATTAATCCCTTATGTAGGGGCTAGCACATCTGCAAAATTCACAATTCTATAGACCCAAATTTATTGTATTTGTTTGTATACATCACTCTTCTTTCAAAGATCTCAGGGTGGTTCACAGAACATTGTGGCCATTTTGGCTACCCAAAGAATGTCAAGGATTTGCATTTTCCGGACTGTGATCTGGATTCAGTTCCGGCGCAGGCCAGATTGGGTCCAGTCCAAATCAGGTCTGATCTGGATTGACGAATCAGACCCACACAAAGGCCACTTCTTTCTTCAGAGCAGTCTCCTTTGTATTTTTTGAGCTCCAGCGCTCTAACAAAGGCATTACAACCACTGGGAGCTGCAATAGAATGTTGCGGCATGGAGTCCCCCATCCAGGACACTCCATTCCATTCCACCTCCCCACTCCTGGTTATCTGCATTCTCCCCTCTTCCAACTGTCTGTCGGTGCCTTCTGCGCCTATGATGAGTGCTTAACCCAGGTGCCAGCAAACGTTTTCAGCAGGGGGCCAGTCCACTGTCCCTCAGACCTTGTGGGGGGCCGGACTATATTTTGGAGGGGGGGAATAAACGAATTCCTATGCCCCACAAATAACCCAGAGATGCATTTTCAATAAAAGCACACATTCTGCTCATGTAAAAACACGCTGATTCCCGGACCGTCTGCAGGAAGGATTTAGAAGACAATTGGGCCGGATCCGGCCCCTGGGCCTTAGTTTGCCTACCCATGGCTTAACCCTTGTTGGACTGCTTAGTTACTTAATTCTGTTGTCCTTCTACAAAATTTGGGGGTTCCACTCCCCAGCTTGCTTATTCCTCCCTCGTGTTCACTGTGTGGATGATGCCTTTGGGGCTACTTAAGAACCAGCACACAGAGAATTGAGTTTGCATTTGTCATGGGTGCTTTAGTTGAGATTCCTGCAATCACAGGGGGTTGGACTAGATGACCCTCAGGGGTCCCTTCCAACTCTACAATTCTACAAACCTTTGCTATCCCAGCAGACAAAGTTCAGAGTCATTGGGGTGGGGGTATGGGGCTCCACTCCTCAGCAGTCTCTTATCCAGGCCATGATCCCACAGCCCCACACTTTGCTTCAGCAAGGGATTGGTGTCACGTGCCCTGAGACTGTTCTCTGTCGTCCTTGGTTGGACCTGTGCATGTGACTATACGTCAGGCAGACAGAAGGGTCTAAAGGTTAATAGGGTAATAAGAGAGCAATATTGCTGCATTAAAAAAAAAAGGAGGGAGGGATATCATCCATTATTCTGCAGCCTTCAAGACTGATAACAGGAAAAAGGCAGCCATTGATTCTGAGCAACAATCATTTATCATTTCTTTACTGCTGGTTTTCAAATACTGTTTTTTTTTAAAAAAAAAAATGAAATGAAATGGAAAGTTGCTAACTTAATACATTCTGTCTCCATTTTTATTATTTTTTAATTTATATGCCACTTTAGATGCCAAAATGCCAAACTCCTGTCTGCAAGTTAGGTAAAGGTAAAGGGACCCCTGACCATTAGGTCCAGTCGTGACTGACTCTGGGGTTGCGGCGCTCATCTCGTTTTATTGGCCAAAGGAGCCGGCGTACAGCTTCCGGGTCCTGTGGCCAGCATGACTAAGCCGCTTCTGGTGAACCAGAGCAGCGCACGGAAACGCCGTTTACCTTCCCGCTGCAGCGGTACCTATTTATCTACTTGCACTTTGACATGGTTTCAAACTGCTAGGTTGGCAGGAGCAGGGACCGATTAACGGGAGCTCACCCCGTTGCGGGGATTCGAACAGCCAACCTTCTGATCGGCAAGCCCTAGGCTCTGTGGTTTAACCCACAGCGCCACCCACGTCCCTGTCTGCAAGTTAGCAGGGCTAAACCCCCAAAGTAGGAAGCTAGGCTGGCAAGTCTGCAAATATCATGGCCCAGTGAAGAAGACTAGAAAGTTACGGCTATTTTGGTTCCTCAATGCAAGTTAATGCGATTTCTGAAGAAGTTTGGATTTGATATCCCACTTTATCACTACCCGAAGGAGTCTCAAAGCGGCTCACATTCTCCTTTCCCTTCCTCCCCCACAACAAACACTCTGTGAGGTGAGTGGGGCTGAGAGACTTCAGAGAAGTGGGACTAGCCCAAGGTCACCCAGCAGCTGCATGTGGAGACGCGAACCCGGTTCACCAGATTACGAGTCTACCGCTCTTAACCACTAAACCACACTTGTGTCCACGTACATGGACTTTCTCCGCCCTTAAAAAAACGTGATATTGATGGTCAGTAGACCATGAGACTTTTAATCTCAGGATTGTTGGTTCGAGCCCTGTGCTGGGCAAAAAGATTCCTGCATTGCTAGATGACCCTGGCGGTCCCTTCCAACTCTATGATTCTACGAGAATACCATTGCCCCCTTCCATCAATGGCTAGAAGACATGACAGTTCTTGCAACATACAAATGGATTGCTTTTAGACGCAGAACGTGCACGGATAAATATAACAATGTTTGGAATCCATTTATGAATAGTATAATGACTTGTTCATAATTTTGTTGGAATAACTGTGTTACTTTCACACCCATAGATCACAATGGATAACAATTTCAAGGTTTCTTTGCTAGTCGCTTTCTTTCTTTTCTTTCACTTCCTCACTGAAAACCTTCAATAAAATATTCTTTTTTTAAAAAAAAGAGACTTGTGTTTTGTGAATTAGGCTCTGGATCAGTCCGGATTAAATAAGGTCTGATCCAGGTTTGCAAATCAGGCTTTATAAATTGTATGTGTTTAATAGCCCTGCCCTGCATAATCGATCTCAAGACACAGCATTTGAATGGCAATGATCATCAACTTTTCTGGGACCCCAGCACCCTCAAATATTTTACCAGGGGGGCAGAGGGACCTCAGCCCCTAGGAGTTGGCTTCTATGCTAGTAGCCATCCGTAGCCCTCTCCCCCATGAATTTGCCTAATCTTCTATAAAAGCCATCTAGCTTGGTGACCAACACTGCCTCCTGCAGGAGTGAGTTCCATAGTTTAACTATGCTCTGTATGAAGAGAAGGACTTCCTTTTATCTGTCCTGAATTATCCAGCATCCAGCTTTCATGAGTTCAGTAGCATAGAAAGGCAGCGACAAGGTGGGAGGGGCACACCGGGGGTTCGCAGGGTGGCGGGAGGGGGCCACAGGGCGTCCCAGGGGCTGTTGGGCATCCTGGGGGACTGTAGGGTGGCACGGGGGGGGGCCCTTCAAGGTGGCACAGGCGCTGTCCTTCCCTCAAAAAGCTAGCTAACCAAGTTCTAGAGATGTTCCCTCCAAAAGCTCAGCTTAACAACTCCGGCTGATCTCCTAAGAAAAGCTCAATGACTTTGGGCGATCTCTTAAAGAAAGTTCCACCTCTTGAACATTTCAGTTGCCCTTTTCCGAACCTTTTCCCAACGCCACAATATCCCTTTGAGGCTCACATTCACAGCATGTTCCCACTCCTGTCTCAGCGACATCTATCCTGGCTTGGACATGTCCACAGAATGGAAAATTTTGGGATCCCCAAGGAGTTGCTGGCCCGGCTGTGTGGGAATGCCACAAAGCTTGGATGGAGACAACCAGTAAGGTTGCTCATCCATAGCAGTGACCAGCACTGGGAAGAGTGTAGTGGGAAGAAACCGCTATGGGACACCTCTATCTGCAACAAAGCATGCCTCTCCCGTAATGGTCTCTGCCAAGACAGACAGGTGTCAGCAACAACAATAAGACCTTTATTTATAGAGGGACCTAATGAGAATAGCCATTAAAAAAGCAACTGTACCAAAAGGAATTCTTGTGAAAATAAGTAATATTTAGGGGGGGATTTTGTCCTTGTTCAGGGTGCTATCTTACCTAATAATATTGCCCCAAATGTCTGTCTGTCTGTCTGTCTATCTGTCTATCTATCTATCTACACACATAAGGGATGCAGGTGGCGCTGTGGGTTAAACCACAGAGCCTAGCGACGGGGTGAGCTCCCGTTGTTTGGTCCCTACTCCTGCCCACCTAGCAGTTCGAAAGCAAGTCAAAGTGCAAGTAGATAAATAGGAACCGCTCCAGCGGGAAGGTAAACGGCGTTTCCGTGCGCTGCTCTGGTTCGCCAGAAGCGGCTTAGTCATGCTGGCCACATGACCCGGAAGCTGTACACCGGCTCCCTCGGCCAATAAAGCGAGATGAGCGCCGCAACCCCAGAGTCGGTCATGACTGGACCTAATGGTCAGGGGTCCCTTTACCTTTACCTATCCACACACACACACACACACACACACACACAGACACACAGAGTTCCCCTCCCCCCAAAGGAATGAAGCTTGGCTCAGTTGTGCAGCAGATACACTCCCACGTGGAAAAGACATCTTTTGGAAAAGTGGAGGAGCAGAAGGTCCCAGGTTCAGTTCCCAATGGCATTTCCAGGAAGAATCACAGAATCTTAAGAGTTGGGAGGGACCCCCCAACGGTCATCTAGTCCAACCCCCTGCAATGCAGGCATCTCAACCCGATGTCCAATTTGAAACCTGAGCAGACCCTGCTTAAGCTTTGCAAATGTGCCAGCTGTCCCTTTGCTGCGACGCTAGCAGCGGTGCCTCCTGCAGAGCTGCTGCCGGCCCGTGTTGACGCTACTGAGTTGGCTGGACCAATGTTCTGAGTCATGGGAAAGCAACTCCCTGTGTGTTCCTATGGTGTGGCGAGGCCAGTCGCCAGGCAGGAGGCAAGAAAGTGGGGGAAGAGGAGGGGGAGGAAAGAGGTGGGAAGCGTCAGCAGAAGCCCTGCTCGTCGAGATCCTGGCCGAGGGGGGCTGGGCCGGAGGCGCCTGACGCCTTTGCCTCTCCCTCCCTCCCTCTCTCCCCCCACCCCCGGCAGGAGGGAGGCGTGTTGCTCCTGCGGCCGCCCGAGGCAGGCAGCCTGCTGAGACGGGCCAGGAGCCTCCCGCGGGCCACTTGCGGGCTTTCTCAGCGGGGTGACCGGCGTGATCAAGGCTCCCTGGCCCCCGGAGCGCCGGCGTTGACACTGCAGGCTGCGCCTCGGCGCTGCTCCGGAGTGGAACCGGCTTCCTGGGGGAAGAGAGCCCGACTCGGAGCAGGCAAACGGAGACGGAAGAAAGCAGGTCGGTTGGATCTCTCTCTCTCTCTCTTGCAGACCTCTCACCATTTTTCTTGATTTTTTCCCCCTTGCTCGCCACTACCGCTTCTCTCCTTGCGCGCGCGCGTACTGGACCTTTATAGAACCGTAGACCTGCAGAGTGGGGAGGGATCCCCAAGTGCCATCTAGTCCACCCCCTGCCACGCAGGAATCGCAGTGAAAGGACGCCCGAAGAACATCCCCCACCCTCAAAGAATTCTGGGCTCTGTAGTTTAGGATGGGCTGCTGGCAATTGTCACCCTGCGAGGGGGGAACTACAGCGCCCAGAATTCTTTGAGGGAAAGGCTGCTCTTTGGATATATTTGATGGGTAAATGTACGCGGGTCGAGAAAATGTCTTTCGCTTCGTCTGACGCTGGATTCTTAGGCCAGCAAATGTCGCTCCCTCTTTGCGCAGGATCCACGGTCCCCCTTGGAGAGGTTCCGATATAGGTTTTCTCCAGTCTCTCTCTCCCTCTCTGCAGCCAACCCGGCCTTTCCTTTCCCAGCTGAAACTGTAACCTTCTCCATGCAAGTTCCCCCGGGAATGAGGATCGCTGAACCCAACGAGGCGAGTAAAACGAGCTTAGGATCGCGCTGCGAGGATTCCACGACCCCCATCTTCCACTTTCTCGTTCTTTCTCCTTTCCAGTTCCATTTCGCCCCTTCTCGTTCTCTCTAGCTCCTTCTTCTTCCCCTCGCCAACTCCCTAGATCTCCGCTCGCTTTATTTTTATATCATTCCCTTGCTTCCCACAATGCAGACATTCTTTTCGCTTTTAAAAAAAGAGAAGAAATCAGCGACTGGAAACGCAACGAAGGTCCCTTTTTAGAAAAGTGAAAAATAAAAACTTATTAAATCCTTCTACCCAACCGTTATAAATAATCCCATCGCGGTAGTTTCGGCAGGATTTTATCTCTTTTTTGCGCAAATCTCCTATACCTCTAGTTATTCCCCTCTTAAGGTTAGTAATGGTTGATGCAGGATTGCTTCAGTCAAACGTGAAAACTTTTAAACTCCGATCTCAGCTGGATTGATACATGTGGTGTAGAAATCGATGGGGCTGAACTGTGCGTAATATGAATTATTATTGCTACTCTACTTCTGATATTCTCCCAGGTCTCCTTGCTGTTTTGAAAGTCTTCCTTGTTTGCCTTCTTTTTAGCTACTTGCTACTTTATTATAATTATTATTTTAAAAGATTTGTTTAACACAGTCTACATGCCGCTCGAGTGTAATAAAACTTATAAGCTGTTTGCAATAAAATCTCCAAGCGGCCTTACATCATCATTGGCTACTTTGTAAACCCCCAGGTCTACTGGTCGAGATTCTCATTTAACTGGTAGGATTTTCATTTTTAAAGAGGAGCTCTTGTTCAAAATGTGAATTTTTTTTGCCCCCTCTCGCTTCTCAAACAGGGTTTTTTTGTGTGTGGGGGCGGCAATAAGAAACATTATTATTATTATTATTATTATTATTATTATTATTATTATTATTATGTACCTTTATTGGCATATATAAAACAACAACATGTTTATATTACATACAGTAAAAGGAAAACTTCCTCAGCCTATTATGTAGACCAAATGTGGGGTTTTAAATGTGGGGTTTCAAATGTAGAGCTCAGCTACTATTTCTTTCTTCCCCACTAAGGCACTGTTTTGTAAAAAAAAATAAAAAAATGCTTTATTATTATTTCCTAAACAGTCTCTCTCTTTTTGTGATCGCTTTTTAAAAGCAGGGAGCAAGAAATATCTGATTTTAAGCCCGGAAGTTAAAAACCGCTTTTGAGCGCGGGACGAAGCCACTCAGGGGATCTGATTCAGTACTCTTATTTTTACTTTGATTTCCGCGTAAAAAAAGAGGGTTCCGTTCCGAGTAAATCGCTCTTGCAGTATTTCCAAGTAAAGCAGGGGGGTGTCAAATGAGTGAATAAATCTCCGCTTATTCCCCACCTTCAAATCTCCTTCGTAAAATGTAATAATAAAAACATCCCGTTCTTAAAAGAGGGAGATGGAAACGATTGGGGGGGGGGAACCCTGTAAGGATAGTTAAAACAAAACAAAACAACCCTTCCAAATATTTCTAGAATGCTTATCCTATTTGGATTCTACCCCCCCCCCCAAATACACACACCTTTAAATTTTGCAAAGTTTTATTTAAAATCAACCCAACTCACTTTTTCTTCTGCCAACCATTTGCATCTACATATAAAGTGGGAGTCTCTTTATTTACATCTGGGTTGGAGTTAATTGAATTTCAGAATTGAAAAAGCACCTTTTTAAAACCCCGCAGGGAGAAATGTAGTGGGACTCGCGTTCGTTTGCTAGGAAGTTTTAAGACCTCCTGCTTTCAGTTTTGAAGTGTTCAAAGTTGGATGGAGCGTGTCCGTATTTCCTGCTCGTCTTGCTATTTTGTGTGATCCTAACTGTAGGCGTCTCAAGGCTGCAATGCAATGCTGAATAAATCGCATTATTTTGTGCGTAATTGCACGGTCGCCGTCCACAGATTTTATATCTGTGCACGTTGCAATTTTGATTTGCTCCTGCGTTGTCAGAAAATATTCACTATTTTGAAGAGTTTAGTTCTACAGACATTTTCTGGAGGAGATTGCTAAAATATATTAGATCAATCCGATTCATGAGTGAATCAGTGAAAGGGCATGATTTATTTATTTTAAAGGGAAAAGTGTGGTGTGTTTTTTTTAATGGAACTCTGGCAGCCGATTTCTAATTATCTGCTTGATAAATCTGGAACGGAAACGGCTAAAACTTTTAACAAATGCTGCTGGCGTTTCGTAAAGACAGACTTGTGTTAATTTCAAGTAACTTTTAAAAAAGAAAAAAATAGCTTCCCCCACTTAAGTTTATTTCTGCTGTATTGAGCAGCAGGGGATCAACTGGGGAAGAATCTTCGGGACGCTTGAATTCGGTTTCACCTACGGGGAATGAGGAGTGGGAAGTGGGGGGGGGAAGTGTTAATTCGTATTAACCTGGAAAATCTGGAAAGAGGGTTTGTTCGCTTCACCTTGGCGCAAAAACAGCGGGCATGCTGGGAACATTTTTTTGGGGGGGGGAAGCTGAGACCGCGTGTGATCCGATTTAAAAGAGAAGCCACCCTTATCCATAAAAATAAAAAAACCTAATCTCCGTTTACTTTCCACCTCCTTTGGGGGCGATTGGCAGGAGAGAGAGACTGGGGAGGGCGGCGAAGGAACCGGTCTCTAAACTCAAATCGAATTCAGTGTATTTTTGAGAAGAGCTCGATTTTAGGCATCAACGCTGGCCCATCTCTTTAGGAAAGAGGCTTTTCCCGAGAGGCTCCAGGGACTGGATATTGCAGTCCTCGGGAGTCAGGCTACCAAAGTCCACGTGCTTAGATGGTGGGGGTGGGGAGCTTGAGAGTCAGGGAATGACACTTTGCACATGCCCAAAGGTTGCCGGCCCATCGCCTTGCGCAAGAGTCAGCCCTAGCGTGGAAAGCAGATTGTGTTTTTGTTCGAAGTAGGTTGCTAGTTCCTGTGTCTCCATGCAATCCTTTTCGGTGACCCCATCAGCTTCTGCACTTTAAAAGATTCTAGTCCCCTCTGTTTCGGGCATTATGTGTTGAGGAGACCCATTTGAGAAGGGAGTGGAGGTGGCCTCATTGCTCCCTTGGTGCCTGCGTGCAAAATGCAGACTGCTGAAAGGGACTGGTTTTTTTGTTTTTTTAATGCTGCGGGGCAGCCTTCCTAAAGGCCCTGGAGAGACATTGTGGCACAGTGGTTAGAGTTGTGATTACACTTAGGGTGGGGAGACTCTGGGTTCAAATCCCCCACAGCCATGAAGCTCGCTGGGTGACGACTGCACCCTCTCCGTTTAATCCACCTCGCAGGGTTGTGGTGAGGATGAAATGCAGGAGGGGCAGAACAGAACCTCTGAACTCCTTGGAGGAAAGGTAGGACTTGAAGGTTAAGAACAACAGGAAAACAACAACACTTTCATATTCTCCTGCGTCAACAGAAGGACGAGCAATTAATGTTAAAACAAGATAAAAAATAAAAAAAAATTCCTTCCAGTAGCACTTTAGAGACCAACTAAGTTTGTTCTTGGTATGAGCTTTCGTGTGCATTGGTATGAGCTTTTCGTGTGCATCTCTAAGGTGCTACTGGAAGGAATTTTTTTTATTTTTTATCTTGTTTTGACTATGACAGACCAACACGGCTATCTACCTGTAACTACAATTAATGTTACTTAGCCTGTCCTGTGTTTCCTGCTGCTGTTTCGAACATGTAGATGTACATGCGTTGTAGATGGGGTCACACATGTGTTCCATGCATGCGTTGCAGTGCTCTTGCGCACAATTATACCCTCCCCCCTTGCAGTATGCACACCCCACATGGGTCCTACTGCTTGCCTCTCTACGTGTGGTTGGGCAGAACTGGCAGATCTTAACTGCACAGGAGGAAATCATGACTCATTACAGTTGCCTTTTGATGTGTACACAAATGTGCATTTTGACAAGCGGGGGGGGGGGGTTGTTCAAGGCTGCAAAGAATAACTCTGTAATGAACATTCCTCGCCCTCTGAGCACGCACAGACGTCATGATCCTGGGAGGAATTGTGGCCTGTGGCATTTTCAACCCATCCCATCCCTGAGCATGCACACAGTTTCCAGACATCCCATTTCTGTGTTGAAGTGAGCCATAAACGGAGCTCTGGATTCCTCCCTTGAAGGGCTGGACTAGATGACCCTTGGGGGGGTACCCTCTCAACTCTACCATTTTATCCTTCCATGAAAAGTATACACCTATGTCACAGCACCCTGGGACCTATCCGACTCCCATCTTTCTGTGTGCAAACCGGCTTATACCTTTGCTCACCCCCTTTCTGCTGCCTTTTTGTTGTTCAGTCGTTCAGTCGTGTCCGACGCTTCGTGACCCCATGGACCAGAGCATGCCAGGCATGCCTATCCTTCACTGCCTCTCGCAGTTTGGTCAGACTCATGTTAGTAGCTTCGAGAACACTGTCCAACCATCTCACCCTCTGTCGTCCCCTTCTCCTTGTGCCCTCAACCTTTCCCAACCACAGGGTCTTTTCCAGGGAGTCTTCTCATGAGGTGGCCAAAGTATTGGAGCCTCAACGTCAGGATCTGTCCTTCTAGTGAGCACTCAGGGCTGATTTCTTTAAGAATGGATAGGTTTGATCTTCTTGCAGTCCATGGGACTCTCAAGAGTCTCCTCCAGCACCATAATCCAAAAGCATCAATTCTTCAGCGATCAGCCTTCTTGATGGTCCAGCTCTCACTTCCATACATCACTACTGGGAAAACCATGGTGATGTCACTGCTTTTTAAGATGCTGTCTAGGTTTGTCATTGCTTTCCTCCCAAGAAGCAGGCGTCTTCTAATTTCATGACTGCTGTCACCATCTGCAGTGATCATGGAACCCAAGAAAGTAAAATCTCTCACTGCCTCCATTTCTTCCCCTTCTATTTGCCAGGAGGTGATGGGACTAGTGGCCATGATCTTAGTTTTTTTGATGTTGAGCTTCAGACCATATTTTGCACTCTCCTCTTTCACCTTCATTAAAAGGTTCTTTAATTCCTCCTCACTTTCTGCCATCAAGGTTGTATCATCAGCATATCTGAGATTGTTGATATTTCTTCCGGCAATCTTAATTCCGGTTTGGGATTCATCCAGTCCAGCCTTTCGCATGATGAATTCTGCATATAAGTTAAATAAGCAGGGAGACAAATGAGCGCAATTGTGCGGTGGTTGGAGCATTCTTTGGCACTGCCCTTCTTTGGGATTGGGATGTAGACTGATCTTCTCCAGTCCTCTGGCCACTGCTGAGTTTTCCAAACTTGCTGGCATATTGAGTGTAGCACCTTAACAGCATCACCTTTTAAAATTTTAAATAGTTCAGCTGGAATATCATCACTTCCACTGGCCTTGTTGTTAGCAGTGCTTTCTAAGGCCCATTTGACTTCACTCTCCAGGATGTCTGGCTCAAGGTCAGCAACCACACTACCTGGGGTGTATGAGACCTCCATATCTTTCTGGTATAATTCTTGCTAGCGTGTGAAATGAGCGCAATTGTGGGGTAGTTGGAGCATTCTTTGGCACTGCCCTTTTTGGGGATTGGGATGTAGACTGATCTTCTCCAATCCTCTGGCCACTGCTGAGTTTTCCAGATTTTAAATAGTTCAGCTGCCTGCCTCCCCCCAAAACAATGTTTTCTCCCCACCCCACCCCTTCTAGGCTCCAGTTCCAATCCTTTATTATTTTCACTCCCTTTCCCAAAAGGGCAGTCTGCTGCTGTGATGTGATTTCAGATCAAACAGCCAGACTTGGTCCAATTAGCAGCATCTATTCCCCCCCAGGGACAAAAGTTTGGCTGTGCTGCTGGTGCCCTCTGACCGTCTCTCACCTTCCTTAAGTTTATTATACCTGCCTTAAATGGGGAGGGGAGCCTTTTCGAACCACCTTTTCTCTCCCTCTTTCTCTTCCCCCTACCTGCATGTCTCACACTTTACCTGCATGTCTCATTCTGTCTCCCCTTCCTTTCTAGGTGTGAACCAGGAGGGAGAGGAGGATGCCAGACCAAGGAAGCCACTGCTGGACCTGATGCCAGGTACCACCTTGAAGAAAAAGGGTGCATCTTCCTGTTAGGACCCGGAAAACTGCTTCCCCACCCTATCCTCTCATCCTGGACCTGATTGGGAACGGCACGGTCACCTCCTGTCCTGATTTCGGAGGCAGACTCTCTCTTCCTCTAACCCACTTGGATCTCGCCTGCTCCTCCAGAGATGTACCAGAGCTTAGCCATGGCTGCCAACCATTGCCCTCAGGCCTACGAAGGGGCGAGTGGCTTCATGCACGGTGCGGCTGCCACTTCCCCCGTCTACATCCCCACCACGAGAGTCGGCACCATGATTCCCAGCCTGCCTTACCTCCAGGGGTCCGCCTCATCGCAGCAAGGCAGCCCCTCCGGCCACTCCATCTGGACTCAGCCCGGAGCAGAGAGCGGCTCGTATAACCCTGGCTCGACGCACCCGTCCGTCTCGCCCAGGTTCTCCTTCGCCACGGGCTCCCCCATCCCAACCACCACCTCCAGAGAGGGGGCCACGTACAGCAGCCCCCTCAGCATCACGGCCAACAGCAGGGAACAATACGCCCGCAGTTTCACTGGATCTTACTCTAGCCCCTACCCAGCGAGTTACATGACCCCAGAGCTGGGGGCCACATGGACTTCCTCGCCCTTTGACAACCCCATGCTCCATAACCTCCAGAATCGGGGGACCCCAGGAGGGACAAGACACCCCAACCTAGGTAAGACCCGCTCTTTCTGTTACCTTTGTTGCTGTTTAGTCGTCTAGTCGTGTCCGACTCTTCGTGACCCCATGGACCAGAGCGCGACAGGCACTCCTGTCTTCCACTGCCTATCTATCTATCTATCTATCTATCTATCTATCTATCTATCTATCTGCCTGTTGTTGTTGTTTAGTCGTTTAGCCGCATCCGACTCTTCGTGACCCCATGGACCAGAGCACGCCAGGCACTCCTGTCTTCCACTGCCTCCCGCAGTTTGGTCAGACTCATATTGGTAGCTTCGAGAACACTGTCCAACCATCTCGTCCTCTGCCGTCCCCTTCTCCTTGTGCCCTCCATCTTTCCCAACATCAGGGTCTTTTCCAGGGAGTCTTATCTTCTCATAAGGTGGCCAAAGTATTGGAGCCTCAGCTTCAGGATCTGTCCTTCCAGTGAGCACTCAGGGCTGATTTCCTTAAGAATGGATAGGTTTGATCTTGCAGTCCATGGGACTCTCAAGAGTCTCCTCCAGCACCAGAATTCAAAAGCATCAATTCTTCGGCGATCAGCCTTCTTCTGTTACCTTTAGTTAGGGTCTTTCTTTACCTTTAACAGCCTTCTTCTGTTACCTTTAGTTAGGGTCATGCTTTTGTTGACATGAATCAAAACTATTTGACAGGTAGGGTTCTAATCCCCAGAGACTTTGTTAGCAATAAGAAGGTTACCAGATTGCTCAAGAAATCCAGTCCACACCACAACATCCAGTTGCAAAGGAATAAATTGGGAGTGAAATCAACTAGGGAGACAGAGGCAGCTAAACATTTTGATGTGGTTCTGATGTGTCTGAACCTGGGAGATTCCACAATCGCTGTTCTGGAGGATCTCAACAGGGAGAAATGTAAAGTACTACACTTGGGCAAAAAAAATGAAAGGCACAAATACAGGATGGGTGACACCTGGCTTGAGAGCAGTACATGTGAAAAGGATCTAGGAGTCTTGGTAGACAACAAACTTGACATGAGTCAACAGTGTGATGCAGCAGCTAAAAAAGCCAATGCAATTCTGGGCTGCATCCATAGGAGTATAGCATCTAGATCAAGGGAAGTAATAGTACCACTGTATTCTGCTCTGGTCAGACCTCACCTGGAATACTGTGTCCAGTTCTGGGCACCACAGTTCAAGAAGGATATTGACAAGCTGGAACGTGTCCAGAGGAGGGCAACCAAAATGGTCAAAGGCCTGGAAACGATGCCTTATGAGGAACGGCTTAGGGAGCTGGGTACGTTTAGCCTGGAGAAGAGAAGGTTAAGGGGTGATATGATAGCCATGTTCAAATATATAAAAGGACTAGTTGAAGTTAGCCCGTTACATAACGGGCGCTAGAGGAGGAGGAGGCAGGAGGAGGCAGAACAGCGGCCGCTGGGGGGTGGAGAGGGGCTCCCTCCCCCTTCTTCTTTTCCCCCGGCGGCGGCTGCAGCGGCGGCGGTAGCGGCAGCGAGCTGCGGGGATTGGGCGCGTCCGTGCGAGGCAGCGGCGCTGGCGCAACTGAGAACGCGCGTGCGCCGCCGCTGCCTTGCGGACACGCCCCCCTCTCCGCCCGCTCCAATCCCTGCGTCCGTGTGGGTCCCGGTCATGCGCAGTAGCGCACTTCCGTGACACACAGAACGGACGCAGGGACACAGCAGGTTTATTATATAGGATGTCATATAGAGGAGGGAGAAAGGTTGTTTTCTGCTGCTCCAGAGAAGCGGACATGGAGCAATGGATTCAAACTACAAGAAAGAAGATTCCACCTAAACATTAGAAAGAACTTCCTGACAGTAGGATCTGTTCGACAGTGGAATTTGCTGCCAAGGAGTGTGGTGGAGTCTCCTTCTTTGGAGGTCTTTAAGCAGAGGCTTGACAGCCACCTGTCCGGAATGCTTTAATGGTGTTTCCTGCTTGGCAGGGGGTTGGACTGGATGGCCCTTGTGGTCTCTTCCAACCCTAGGATTCTATGATTCAAGCCATTCCTAACCTACCTAACTCCTAGCCCTAACCTACCTCTCAGGGTTGTTGTGAAGGTAAAATGGGGAGCGGGAGACCTTGAGCACCTTGGAGAAAATGTGAGAGGTACATGCAACGAAATTAAAAAGTGAATAGGAAATCGTGTTTTCAAACAGGCAGCAGCAACAAACTTGCAGCACCTTAAAACTTGACATGTTGTAAATATATCCCTTCCCTGTATGGCAGAACGACATCATAGGTGGTGCTAGCCAAATTTCCTGGGTGAGGGGTAGGGAGGGGACATTGCATTAGTGGGGTGCCACAATGAAGGAGGTCCCTCTCTCAGATGATATCATAGAATCATAGAACTGTAAAGTTGGAAGGGACCCCCAAGGGTCCTCTAGTCCAACCCCCTGCAATGTAGGAATCTCAGCCAAAGCATCCAGGACAGATGGCCACCCAACCTTTGCTTTAAAACCTCCAAGGAAGGAGACATATCCCCAGATTTAAGATTTCAGAGAACGGAGGGGATCTGGTGGAGAGCTTTGATGCCGAATGCGACATTTCCATTTGGAGAAAAAGTGATTCAGAAGTGACACGATGATAGACATTTCTAAGTCCTGCATGGCAGGAAGGAAGTGGACAGAGGAAAGTATCCGTCCCTCTCTCATAACCAGAGGCCATACAATGAAGCCGGACAGGCAAAAGAAAGCACGTCTTCGCACAGTGGTGTAGTTAAACTGTGGAACTCTCTCCCACTGGAGGCAGGGATAGCCACCAATCTGGGTGCCTTTAAAAGAGGATTCGGCAAATTCACGAAGGAGAGGTTTTAATGATTGCTAGAGGGATGCAGGTGGTGCTGTGGGTTAAACCACAGAGCCTAGGGCTTGCTGATCAGAAGGTCGGCGGTTCGAATCCCCGCGACGGGGTGAGCTCCCGTTGCTCGGTCCCTGCTCCTGCCAACCCAGCAGTTCGAAAGCATGTCAAAAGTGCAAGTAGATAAATAGGTACCACTGCAGTGGGGAGGTAAACAGCGTTTCCATGCGCTGCTCTGATTTGCCAGAAGCGGCTTTGTCATGCTGGCCACATGACCTGGAAGCTGTATGCCGGCTCCCTCGGCCAATAAAGCGAGATGAGCACTGCAACCCCAGAGTCGGTCACGACTGGACCTAATGGTCAGGGGTCCCTTTACCTTTACCTATGCTCTGCCTTGAAGAGATATACTTCCGAATATCAGTTGCTGGAAACCCCAGGAGCGGGAGAGGGCTCTTGTTGTTTGAATCCAGCAGGCTCTTCTTATGATCCTAATAATTTAGAAAGGCTGTTGCAGAAGTTGAGTGTGGTCAGACCTTTATCTTTGAGGATAAGGCTGTCCATGGATGCTAGCCACAATGGCTATGTTCCCAGTCCTGTGTCGGAGCCACGATGACCCTGAGTGCCATTTGTTGGGAATCCCCAGGAGGGAGAACGCTATTGCTTGTGGGATTCTGCAGGAATTTGGTTAAGCTACACAGGATGCTGGAGAAGTTGAGCCTGTGGCCTGATCTGACGGGGTTTTCCTTACATTTCTAGGTGCGTAGGAAAACACTCAAGACCGCTTAGTGTCTGGGCCAATAGTTGTGTTTAGGGCAGTTGGGAGAGCACGAGACTCTTAACCTCACGTGGTTGTGGGTTTGAACCCCACACTGGGCGACAGATTCCTGCATTGCAGGGGGTTGGACTAGATGACCCTCGCGGTCCCTACTAGAATTCTATGATTCCACAGCAAATGCTCAGAAACATTTCAATAGGATTTAGGTTCTGTTCCAGTTCTGATGGTGTCAGGGCCAGATTTAGGTTTGATGAACCACAGAGCCTTGGGCTTGCTGATCAGAAGGTTGGCGGTTCGAATCCCTGCGACGGGGTGAGTTCCCGTTACTTGGTCCCTGCTCCTGCCCACCTAGCAGTTCGAAAGCACGTCAAAGTGCAAGTAGATAAATAGGAACCACTCTGGCGGGAAGGTAAACGGCATTTCCATGCGCTGCTCTGGTTTCACCAGAAGCGGCTTAGTCATGCTGGCCACATGACCTGGAAGCTGTACGCCGGCTCTCGGCTAATAAAGCGAGATGAGCGCCGCAACCCCAGAGTCGGACACGACTGGACCTTTACTTTACTTTAAGCTACTGAAGGTAATGTCCAGCTGTCCTTTGTCAACAACAAATTGTCGCTATTTTTTTGTGTTGAATATATGCTACATGGTAATTTATGGACCCAATAGGTATCTAAATCCATTTGCACATGTTGGCATGCAACCAGTCCATGTAGAATGTAGGCACCCTATATATAGAAAGGAGCAAACCAGTGATATTTTAGGGAGCAGGCTAGCAGGTGGGGCCCATGACTTACATCATAGGAGCCTACACAACACAAAACACCTTTGCTGTATGTAGGTATAATTCTATTTGTTTTTATCTTATATTTTGGAAATGTACATCCAGTTGTTTTTTCCTTTAAATTTTTTTGGGGCCCCCAAGTGAGTGGGGCCCTAAGTTATAGCTTAGGGCTATATGTTTATAGGTTATATGTAAATCAGGCACAGAATGTGGTTTGTATTCAGAATGGGTTGGACTTCCCAGGATACCCTCAGACATCTCTACTTTAAATCGTGATTTAAATCAGTTTGATTTAAATCAAATCCACCCTGCATTAAACCCACAACTTGCATGCATTCAATTCGTGTGCATTCAGCTTTATGCGTTGGGCAAAATTTAAAAATAAAAAGGAGCTGTTGTCTGGGGCAGTCCCACCCACCGTTGCACCCAATGTGTTTCGACTATATGCGATTCTGGATTTAGGCGCAATCCCCGGGACGTCACCGCCTCCTAAGTTTCAGGTGCCCTGCCGATTTTCTGCTGGGCTGCAGCTGTTTGTTCCTGGGTCTGGCCTTCAATGCTCAGGTAATGCCTGTGACTTTGTACTTTGCTGCAAGGCCTGATAGGTCAGCCCTTCCAAGCACACCCAAACATGCAAGACAAACACACTGCGTTCAATCGTGGCCTTTTGTTGATGTGACAAGGACAATTTATTGGCTTGTGTTGGAAAAAGAGCTGGCAGAGTTGTAAAAGGAACATGCAAATGTTTGCTTGGGCCGGCTGAGAAGGAGGGGAAAAATGGCTCCTTTTCTTATTTCAATTCAAATAGCAACTCCAGGAACCTCTGACTGGTAGGCAGGAGGTGTTGCTTGCAATTGGATTTGGCTGCTCTCCTTAGTAGGGGTTTAAGCATGGCAGGAGTTGGGTTTCTTTCCCTTTTTAAATGTGAGGCTCCAGAGATACTTAAGCTTTGAACTTAAAGAGTCTTTAAGCCTTCAGTTGCTACCAATTTGCACTTCTTATAGGTTCTCATAAGGGACCCAGGTGGTGCTGTGGGTTAAACCACAGAGCCGAGGGCTTGCTGATCAGAAGGTCGGCGGTTCGAATCCCCGCGACGGGGTGAGCTCCCGTTGCTCGGTCCCAGCTCCTGCCCACCTAGCAGTTCGAAAGCACGTCAAAGTGCAAGTAGATAAATAGGAACCGCTCTGGCGGGAAGGTAAACGGCGTTTCCCTGCGCTGCTCTGGTTCGCCAGAAGCTGCTTTGTCATGCTTCCACATGACCTGGAAGCTGTACACTGGCTCTCGGCCAATAAAGCGAGATGAGCGCCGCAACGACTGGACCTAATGGTCAGGGGTCCCTTTACCTTTACCTATAGGTTCTCATGTGTCAGGAGCTGGGTTGTAGAGGGTTGCCAGAAGATGATTTCAGGTTCCATCCCTGGGCGTCTCCAGGTAGAACAAGGAAAGATCCCTCCCCGCAGTTGCCAGGCAGTGTCCGGCCTAAATGGGCCAATGGTAAAAACAGCTTCCTGTGTCAATCGGAATTTGAAAACCCCTATTGGATGCAGCTTGACCATTCTGCTCCCTCCCACCCTCTGAAGGCAGAATTGCACATCCAAGGCAACTGGAAATTATCCTGCCTTTGGATCTCTGTCAAAACAAAATAAAAAATAAAAAATTCCTTCCAGTAGCACCTTAGAGACCAACTGAGTTTGTTCTTGGTATGAGCTTTCGTGTGCATGCACACTTCTTCAGATACACCATCTCTGTGTTTGCATCTCTGTGTTTGTCTGTCTAGCTCAGTGATGGCTAATCTTGACATTCCAGATGTTTTGGAACTACAACTCCCATCATCCCTAGCTAACAGGATCAGTGGTCAGGGATGATGGGAGTTGTAGTCCCAAAACATCTGGAGTGTCAAGGTTAGCCATCACTGGTCTATCTGCTGCTGCTTCTTTGGTGATCACTCGTAGCCGAGGAAGATTGTCTTCCATGAACACGGTTTTAAAAGTGAGTCCGTAAGTGACTGTGGAGGCCAATTCTGGATCCACACGTCCTTCCACAGTGCGGACATTGGTTTCCAGATGGGAGTTGATCACGGTGTGGATTTGCCAAGTGTGCCTTCCTCTTTGCACGTTTCTCCCTTGCGTCCTGAGTTCGAGTGTCTTCAAAGTCCATGACACCTTTGGTAAAGGCTGTTCTCCAACTGGAGCGCTGGCAGGCCAGTGTTTCCCAGTTGTTGGTTTTATACTACATTTTTTTCAGATTTTGTTGACCACCAGCATTACGCTTTCCATTTTTAAGTTTGGAATAGAGTATGGGTAGTTGCTTTGGAAGACGATAATCAGGCATCCGCACAACATGACCAGTCCAACGAAGTTGATGTTGAAGAATCATTGCTTCAACACTGGTGATCTTTGCTTCTTCCAGTACACTGGCATTAGTTCGCCTGTCTTCCCAAGTGATATGTAAATTTTTTCGGAGACACCTTTGATAGAATCTTTCAAGCAGTTGGAGATTAAAAATCTAACCATTTGCTGCCATTTCAAAACACCCCATACAGGGCCATTTTGGCGAGGTGAGATGGCTGCCTGAATAGTAATAATAATTTATAATAATAATTTTATTATGTCCCAGCCACTCTGGGCGGCTCCCAACAAAATATGAAAAACACAGTATCAGCCAGTTTGGGGCATTGTGAAATGGCAGCAGACAAAAAGTTATTTAATTTTATTATTTTTGCAGTTTTGCTCACAGGGAGAGGCAGTTGTTGGGTTCTCTGTCTTAAGGGACCAAACCAACCCAGCCAGCCTTGGGACTGCATGCCTTGACTTAGGGGCAGAGTAGATTTACTCTCCTGTCTCGCGTGAGAAAATATCTTTTGGTTCAATTCCGCCGTAAAAATTCAGCATACATCTTTATATGCATGGTCTTTCAGAAGCTGCGAAGACCATTAAGAAGCAGGTTTTTAAAGTCCCAAACTAAAAAGTAAGCCTATTTAGTCCTGTCTTTTTTACCTGTCTTTTTTAACCTATTAATTTCCTGATGAATTGATTGGATTTAAATATATTTGCATGTTACCAAAGCCTCATTTGCTGTTGTTGGAGGCAGTAGGAGATAATTCAATAAGGAAAACCTACCGCGGAATATTTGAAATGGGACGCATATCCACATAATTTCCTTTCCCCTTTCCCTGTTGCAGTTTCACACCAGAACTAAAGTAGCCTCAGCTAATAAAATAAATCTGCCCTCCCATTAGGGTTGGCCCCCACCAAATAAAAGTGGTGCATTGCGATTGTGGATTAAATTAGATGGCTGATTAAATTATACATTGCAGAGCTAATAAAAATAAGTTGATTTGTGGGAAAGCGGGTTGTTGCATTTATTTGTAGCAGGAGCAATGTTTTCTGTGTATAAAAGGTGAAGGTAAAGGTAAAGGGACCCCTGACCATTAGGTCCAGTTGTGTCTGACTCTGGGGTTGCGGCGCTCATCTCGCTTTATTGGCCGAGAGCCGGTGTACAGCTTCCAGGTCATGTGGCCAGCATGACAAAATCGCTTCTGGCGAACCAGAGCAGCGCACGGAAACGCCGTTTACCTTCCCACCGGAGTGGTACCTATTTATCTACTTGCACTTTGACATGCTTTTGAACTGCTAGGTGGGCAGGAGCTGGGACCGAGCAACGGGAGCTCACCCCGTCGCAGGGATTCGAACTGCCGACCTTCTGATCAGCAAGCCCTAGGCTCTGTGGTTTAACCCACAGCGCCACCTGAGTCCCCAAAAGGTGAAGGTACCCCTGACCATTAGGTCCAGTCACAGACAACTCTGGGGTTGCGGCGCTCATAGAATCATAGAGTCATAGAATCATAGAGTTGGAAGAGACCACAAGGGCCATCCAGTCCAACCCCCTGCCAAGCAGGAAACACCATCAAAGCATTCCTGACAGGTGGCTGTCAAGCCTCTGCTTAAAGACCTCCAAAGAAGGAGACTCCACCACACTCCTCATCTCACTCTATAGGCCGAGGGAGCCGGTGTTTGTCCGCAGACAGCTTCCGGGTCATGTGGCCAGCATGACTAAGCCGCTTCTGGAGAACCAGAGCAGCACACAGAAATGCCGTTTACCTTCCCGCCGGAGCGGTACCTATTTATCTACTTGCACTTTGAAATGCTTTCGAACTGCTAGGTTGGCAGGAGCAGGGACCAAACAACCCTAACTCCCGAAGGATGGTACATACATACCATCTATCATGACTCCCCAAAGATCATATCATTTGGTTAAAGGTAAAGGTAAAGGGACCCCCCTGACCATTAGGTCCAGTCGTGTCCGACTCTGGGGTTGCAGCGCTCATCTCGCTTTATTGGCCGAGAGCCGGCGTACAGCTTCCAGGTCATGTGGCGTACAGCTTCCAGGTCATGACAAAGCCGCTTCTGGCGAACCAGAGCAGCGCACGGAAACACCATTTACCTTCCCGCCAGATCGGTTCCTATTTATCTACTTGCACTTTGACATGCTTTCGAACTGCTAGGTGGGCAGGAGGTGGGACTGAGCAACGGGAGCTCACCCCGTTGCAGGGATTCGAACTGCCAACCTTCTGATCAGCAAGCCCTGTATAGCTCTTGGATAAAGACTGTTTTTTAATTGTTCTGTATCTCTTGCCCGAAGGCAACTGTGTAAACAAACTATATCCAGGATGAGATGAATCCTGTAAAATGTTGTTTGCTTTTTTGAGACAACAGGAGCTATATAGTTCGTCCAAAGATGATGGGTGGGCAAGGGATCAGCCTGAGCGTTGTTTTCAGTCAAGAAAACCTCTGAGCTTTCCTTGGCTGGAAACAGTTTATTCTAGAAGAGGGTTCAGCTCTGCAGATAACAACAATGGAAGTCCTGTTCACGTTGCAATTGCCAGCACTTTTTTTTAATATGCCACTGCCAGAGATACGTTTGAAATACACAAGCCAAACGGGGTGAGAATGAAAGGAGACCACTTAAAGCTCCTATGATGTGAGTCCATAAACCTTTTCAAGGTCTTATATTTGCAAGGACACTTGTGAATCTCCCATTCAACCCAAATTTCTGTGGTGGTCCCCATTACAGGTACATTGATAAACTGAATAATACAGTTGGATGACGATCTCAAATAGCTTCTAATCCATTTCACTGCTCCTATTTTGTCCTCGTTTTCCTTTGGGGGGGGGTCCATTCTTAGAAGCGCATTAGAGCTGCTTTTTTTTTAACTGGTCCTTGCTGTCAATATAGCATCAGCGTGCATAGCATTTTGCTGAGAACAGGAAGGAAGTCAGGTCTCTGCCCCAAGGAACCTGCAATCCAAAATTTGACAAAATGGAGATGACAGAGGAAGGGGAGGCAGGGATAAGACCAATGGAATTGCTCCAATTGTACATTCTTGAGCAGGGGCAACATGCTTTGCCCAACGGTGAAACTGGGCGTTCTTTCTTTATAATACAATAGTAGTAATAATAATAATAAATATTATTTATACCCCTCCCACCCATCTGACTGGGTTTCCCCAGCCACTCCGGATGGCTTCCAACAAAATATTTAAAATACAATAAAATATTTGATTTGGGTTTGATTTTAATGTTTGAATCCTGCTTGAGCTCGGAGAAGCTCACGATAATCACAGTAGCGTTAAAAACGGCAAACGTAGGAATCACGATAATATCAAATACAGAAGCACATAAATAGAGGAAACAGCAAGGAAAAAATTCATCAAGGCAACCAATACAATTCAGTAAAGTCGCCATACTTTCTTGTTTTTAACCACTGCACCATACTGCCACCCCCCCCCCCCCGCCAGTGTTGGAGAATCTGTTCTTTTAAAAGTCATCAGTGCTTCCCTTCCAAATTGAGGACTCAAAACTAATCTCCTGACCTGTAGGGCTTCCTTGAATAATGCATCACCAACTGGCCCACAGAGTGCTGTGCTGGTTTTGTCATGTGTGTTTGAATAGATTTTTAAAGTATTTTTAATGACTTGCGAACCAATTATCTTTTTATGTTTTTAGCTTTCTGTGTTGTAAGTTACTTTGAGTTCTGGTCTGGTGGGAATGTGTGATTATAAATTATCATCATCATCATCATTCAACCAGGATATATTTCAGCTGCCAATGGGCATTGTATGTTCAGAGTGTATATATGTGTTCAGAGCGGCTCAGTCAGTAGAACACAAGACTTTTAATCTCAGGGTCAAGGGTTCAAATCCCACGTTGAGCCAAAGATTCCTCCATTGCAGGGGGTTGGACTAAATGACCCTCGTGGCCCCTTTGCAACTCTACGGTTCTGTGATTCTATGATTGTTACTCCAGGAAAACAAGAAATCATGGCCTTGGAGGTGCTTACAAGCATCGCTGCAATTCTCAGCCCCAAGGCTGACTCTCAAGGTGTTGGAAGGAACATGCCGAAAAGTTGGAAGGAACAGCTAACGGTGGTCATTAAGGGAGAAAATCAAGCAGCTGTGGGGAAGGAAAGGTGCAAAAAGAACCCTGGAGTGATTTTAGGGAATCAAATGACAGGGAACATATGGAGAGAAGCATTTTTTCCATTTACCCTGCTTGTGTGCTTTTTAAAAATCCTCCTAAGGCAACTGAGCAAGAGGAAAGCCTTTTCCTGTGGCAATCTCTACAGCACCCCTGCCTAACTTCCTATTTCAAAAGTCAAATAACCGCAGCACAAGACATCTGGTTGAACACGGTGAGTCATAGAGAGCAGGCCTTTGGTCTGACCCTATATTCCTAAAATTTCTTGCGTGCTAATAGGTGGAACCTCATAGCTGGATTTTCAATGCCTGACATAGGAGATATCATCTATCAAGGGGTCCATTCCACCTCCACCAGGTGGCATGGACCTTTCTCCTCCCTTGGAGGTTTTAAAGTAGGTTAGATCATAGCTGTCAACTTTCGGATTTGAAAATAAGGGATTTTTTCAAACTTTCAGATTTGAAAATAAGGGATGCCGCAAGGGCGGTGCAATGGCACCAAGTAGCCTCGCCACCCTGCGCTCCAACGGGTGAGCGAAAGAGCGAGCGCATAGATAGCAGGCAGGCTGTCTGTCTGGTTGGGCATGAGGGTCTGGCTGCACAAGGCATGCAAGCTCCGCCCCCAGTCGGTCTCAGACTCCTTATTGGCAGCCAAGCAACGCAGCTGAGGAACCTCCCTGGCCGGCAGGGATGGAGAGGAGCTGCTTCCTTTGAAATCCGGGAAATTTAAGGGATATCAACAATCCGGGATAGCAGCGGGAAACGGCATTGGAATAAGGGAGTTTCTCGCAAAAAAGGGAGGGTTGACAGCTATGGGTTAGATAGCCATCTGTTATGGATGTTTTAGCAGAGATTCCTGCATCACGGAGATTCCTGCATCGGGGTTGGACTAGATGACCCTCAGGGTCCTTTCCAACTCTACGATTCAATCAATCAATCACTTTATTTCAGCTTTAAGCTCATAAGACCAACTCTACGATTCTATGAATGAATGAACTTCTGCCCATGAAAGGAGGGGGCATCTCACAGAACTCAGTAAACACTACTCTCCTCCCAGGGATATGGCGGAAACGGAATTATAAAAATGGTTCGTTTTCTTCTTCTAAATCCCATCTCTCAGACTGTAAGCCGAGAGACCCTATCTGCGTTTATAAAGCAGCATTGCATTGCTTTAAACAGCCATGGCTTCCCTCAGAGAATCATGGGAAATGTGGTTTGTCAAGGGTGCCACGAGTCTCTTGAGATCCGCTGTTCCCCTCGGAGAGCTACGATTCCTTTTTATCTATTTTTAAAATCATTTTTGAATGGAGTTTTTCACTTAAAATGCACGAGCCAAACTAATCTAAAAAAAGGAAAGAAACTGGAAAAGAGAAAAAGAAGAAAAAGAAAGGAAAGAAAGAAAGAAAGAGAAAAAGAGAGAGAGAGAAATATAATCATATCAAGCTCTTCACATCTTTATTCCACATACAGAAGAGTGAACTTGCCCAGCTCTCACCTGGGAGCCTCGCCCCGTCCCCTTCCTTCAGTCTCCCAATTTGAAGGATCCAAAGAACTACGCTTCCCAGAGCTCCCTGGGAAAAGGGATTGATAGTTAGACCACTCTGTGGAGTCAGTGTTCTTTCACTCAAAGTGCTCTTTTTTTTGCACCAGGATCTGGTTTGTTGCATGGCAAAGAGTTCCGCTAAAAAACAAGTTCTGCATACCCTGGTTTACATTGTATCCCACACCACTTTTAACAAGTCACCAGTTTCCCCAAAAAGAACCCCAGGAACTGTAGTTTTTAAAAGGCACGGAGCGTTGTTAGGAGACAGAGCACAACGGTTCCTGGAGTTCCTTGGGAAGCGGGATTGATCTCACCATTTTGCAGGATATCTGACGTGCTCCTTTTCTGTACGCAGAGGCCTTCTCTGCAACCAAGGAGCAGTCATTGCTCTCTTTCGCTTGCGTTTTTTTGACATTTAAATGGCCCTTTGCCTTCAGCCAGCAGGAGATGGAAGGGGTTTTTGCTAATAAGGACAGTCAATCTTCAAGTGTTGATGACCAAACCTGACCTGGAGGTTTGTTGAGCCAGTGTGAATGTTTGGGATCAAGGTGCCAGCCTAATTTAAGAGGCAGGCGCCAAGTCTTCTGGGTTTAGCTTCCCTGGAGGTGGGAATCCTAAATGTAAACTGCTAATGGGTACACAGCAGGCCTTAATTCTCTCTTTTAAAATTTTTTTTTTAATTTATTTATTTTTTAAAAAAACTTTATTGGTTCAAATTCAAGCTTTCACACAAATTGCAACAACAACAAAAATCAGATATACAATTACACAAATACACGATCTTTAAAACATAGAATGAACCCAGAAAATTCCCTTGGTCGTTCCCCCTTCCCCACCTCCCTTCCCCCTGCCCCCACCCCTACCCCCTTACTTCCCCTTACTCATGCGCGATTTCAACTATTATATTCTACTTCCCATCTTCAAGTTGTGTTTAAGTTGTATTACTACTCCCGTCCACTTATCTTATAATCATACAGTTCCAAGTTTCTATATTTAACACTTAATATTTAATACATACATACATATATATATATATATATATATATATATACACACACACCTGCATGTTTTAAATTATATTGGTTAATATGTCAATTCCGGAGCATGATATTATAATAATAATAATAATAATTTATTATTTGTACCCCGCCCATCTGACCGGGTCCCCCCAGCCACTCTGGGCGGCCTCCAAAAAACACTAAAATACATTGAAATATTACAGATTAAAAACTTCCCTAAACAGGGCTGCCTTCAAGTGTTTTCTAAAGGTCATGTAGTTGTTGATCGCTTTGACCTCTGAAGGGAGGACGTTCCACAGGGCGGGCGCCACTACCGAGAAGGCCCTCTGCCATATATTGTCATATATTCTTTCACTCTTTCCCATTCCTTAATCATTTCTTGGTTTGACCGGCCTCTGATATTTGCTGTTAGTCTAGCCATTTCCACCATCTCTCCCATTTTTACCCTCCATTCCGCTATTGTGGGCATTTTGTCCCCTTTCCAGTTTTTGGCAATCAACAACCTTGCTGCTGCCGTGGCATACAGAAATACACTAATATTATTTTTAGGAAATTCGTTCGGGATCAGCCCCAATAAGAATTAGGGATCAGGCCTTAATTCTCAAGGAGAGGAGGAGCAGCTGGAATCTGGGGCTGGTGGTGCTTCCTGGTTGTTGTACATGAGTAGCTAAAGGTTAGAATTGTGGAGTTGGAAAGGGACCCCAAGGGGTCAACTAGTCTAATCTCAGCTAAAGCATCCAGGTTGCTCACTGGGGATGGGGGAAGCCAGATGTGGAAGTCAGATAAACAACTATCTGACTATTAGAAGACATCTGAAGGCAGCCCTGTATAGGGATTTTTTTTAATGTTTGATGTTTTATCGTATTTTTAATATTCTATTGGAAGCCGCCCAGAGTGGCTGGGGAAACCCAGCCAGATGGGTGGGATATTAATATTTTAAAAAGAAAAACAGAAAAAAATATTAATGCCCCACCCATCTGGCTGGGTTTCCCCAGCCACTCTGGGCGGCTTCCAATAGAATATTAAAAATAACGATAAAACATCAAACATTAAAAAATTTCCCTATACAGGGCTGCCTTCAGATGTATTCTAATAGTCAGACAGTTGTTTATTTCCTTTTCCAAATGTTTAGTCGGAATCTCCTTTCCTGCAACTTGAAGCCATTGGCTTGAGTCCTACCCTCCAGAGGAGGAGGAAACAAGCTTGCTCCGTCTTCCATGTGACAGTCCTAAGTATATTTGAAGATGGCTATCCTATCTCCTCTCAGTCTCCTCTTTTCCAGGCTAAACATACCCAGCTCCTTCAAGCGCTCCTCATAAGGCTTAGTTTCCAGACCACTGATCATCTTGGTTGCCCTCCTCTGCCCATGTTCCAGCTTGTCAACATCCTTCTTAAATTGCGGTGCCCAGAATTGGCCACAGTCAAATCAAATTTTATTAAACGGTCACAGACCAAGTCAATTTCTACAAACTGGTAAATAAGCAGAGGGCATTTTCAGTACTAATTAAACCATAACAACATTTTAAAATTAAAAATCTTAAGTGAAATTAAATGTTCGCCTTCGCCTGCGCATTGTCAATGGTAAGCTCTTGTTTCCTGCGTCTAATGGCAGATACGCAGAATTTGGCAACATTAGTCGTAATTTCAGGAACCCTATCCTCCACCAAGGTTCTCAGGTGTTGGGATTCTGGTTCGTTTTTGAGCTTTTGGAGGACTGGGGTAATAAAAGTCAGGCGTAGATCCTCATAGAAACTGCAGTGCAGCAATACATGCAGGTTTGTTTCCACTTCCGAAGAGCCACATGGGCAAACACGTGACTCATACGATTTGCCCTCGTACCTGCCCAGCAACAGGGCAGAGGGCAGCACGTTAAATCTGACCAAAGTAAAGGAATGTCTGTACTTGGGTATTTGTAATTTAGTCAGGTAGTTTGCTGGTGAAAACCCTCTCCCAAGGTCTCTTATTGATGCATGTTTGTCCATTTTGCTCATATGACTTTGCAGCTCTATGTCCCTAATGCGTTGGAGCACTTGACTTCTGGCTCTCTCGTAACCTGCCGCTATCAAAATCTGCGGAGAGAATCCCAAACTTCTTATCTTGTCGAAGAGGGAAGCTTTCCAGTTAGAATAAAAGGTGTCTAGCAGTGTTAGAGGTGCCAACCCAGCCGGGAAGAAGATGAGTTTTAACCAATAGTGTATCCTCAGGGTCCACATCCGCGCTTCAATAGGTAGTTGTCCAACTTCCAGGCGGACAGCCATATTAGATACGCAGGGAGGGATCCCCAGTAGGCAACGATAAAATTTGGTTTGAGCCACAGTATTCCAAGTGTGGACTGACCAAGGCAGAATAGAGTGGTACTATGACTTCCCTTGATCTGGACACTATGCTTCTGTTGAAGTATAGTGTTATATACATGATATATGATACATCAGAGAGGCCTATATGGTATATACTGTACATTGCTAATGGCTGCATGGAAATGCCTGCTTTCTGCTATTCGGCCTTTCTTCCCTATGAATAAAAATGTAAGTCTGTCGTCACACAACCTCCATTGGAGGGTTTTTGTCGTGTCATGTCACAGTCCTGGGTTTGGCTGAGGTCAGGGTGGAGCAAGGGAACAAAAAAGGAAGGCAGGTTGCACAACGGCATGGCATGGGAGCGAGAAGGAAGGAACAGTGAGAGGCAGAAAGTAGTGGATTAAAACAGTGGCAGAAGTTCGAGTGCAGCAGAGGTGGAGGAACTTGCATTCTGCATTTGAAAAACAGCTAAGTTCCGCTATCTGTTTAGATTATGCCAGCAAAGCAAAGATGGGTCGATTAAGTAGAAGGCAGAGGAAAAGAAAGAATTGTGCGTGCATCTTTCATAGAATTACGCCTTATCACTGGAAATCCTGCTGTGTAAACTCATTGACTCCAGGGCTGGCGTGCAACTAGGTATTAATGCTGCTATTAATAGATCTAGCACACATCATGTTCCTTAATTTCAGTGGGTCTACGCTGAGTAAAACGTAGCTGAATGCCAACCGCTGGAATTTACCAGGTGTTTGCAAGGGGTGAGGTGGGGCGGCGAATGATCTCTGCTCAGTGCTCTACACGCAAGAAGGTCTCAGGTTCAGTGCTGTTTAAACGCAGTTGGTGGTGGTGCTGGGGGAAGCTTGAGAACCAACCTTCTAATTTGGAATTCCTGAACAGCTTCTGAGGAATCCCAGGGTTAGTGTTGCAACAGCTATAGAGTGCTGTCTAGCACTGTAGGACTTTGAGAAACTGGTTATCACTGGATCAAGTTCATCAGGTTTTTAAAAATCAATTTTATTAAAGGTTTTCAACATATAATACAATAAAAGCTAAGTAAATTTTATACATATACATATATATATATATATATATATATATATATATATATATATATATACACATACATACACACACACACACAATAAAAACCAAAGAATAATAAGAATAAGAATAAGAATAATAATAATACCCTGCCCATCTGGCTGAGTTTCCTCCTTTCCTATTCCCCTTTGCCTGTTTTTCTTCCCTCTACAATATCAGCAGCTCAGCCAATGGCAGCCTTCTGCCTGCCCCGCTTCTCTGTGACATCAGCCAATCAGGGCTGTCTTTCTCCACGGAATGTTCACTTGGGAAGCTCTAGGGAGGTCCACCTCTCCTCCCCCTCGCTCTCATCCTTTGCCATCTTCCTTCATCCGTTCCTTCCCCTCTTGCCTTCTCTCCTCTCTCCAGCACCTCTCCTCCAAACAGTTCATTCAAACTTTGGCACCTCCATTCCGAGACTTGATCGATAGGGACCAGCTTACCAAGTTAATGATAATCGCAGAATAAACGCTGGTGTTTCAAAGTTCACCCAACTTTAGCAGCGGTTCGGATTCCCACCCCCCAACCCCCTGGCAACACACATAACCAAATGACCCGAGCCACGAGGATTTCATCGATCGGCTCGGGCGGGCGGAGGAGTTTGAACTTGCCCGGTGCTCCTCTTTCTCTCTCTCCTGCCCCGATCTGATCCGGGTTCAAGACTGCTTTGATTCCCTTCCTTATCGAAAACCTTTCCCCCTATCTTATAATGTCTGTTATTTTAGATAAAAAGCCCAATCAATAGAGCCCGAAAGTTTTATTTCCTTCTGATAACTCCGGTCCAGGCTATTTTAATGGGGAGGTCAGTGTATTTGCAGAGTTTGGAACTGACCCCTGCAGATACTTGTCTTGTTTGTTTGTTTAGTCGTTTAGTCGTGTCCGACTCTTCGTGACCCCATGGACCAGAGCATGCCAGGCACTCCTGTCTTCCACTGGCTCCCACAGTTTGGTCAGACTCATGTTGGTAGCTTCGAAAACACTGTCCAACCATCTCGTCCTCTGTCGTCCCCTTCTCCTTGTGCCCTCCATCTTCCCCAACATCAGGGTCTTTTCCAGGGAGTCTTCTCTTCTCATGAGGTGGCCAAAGTATTGGAGCCTCAGCTTCAGGATCTGTCCTTCCAGTGAGCACTCCGGGCTGATTTCCTTCAGAATGGAGAGGTTTGATCTTCTTGCAGTCCATGGGATACTTGTGAGCTGCTGCAAAAAATGCATGTTGCCGTTATTATTAATAATAATAATGTTAATATAGGCGCAGCCTTGCACCAGTTGTGAACCAGATGCAGTGCATGAACCACACATTTATTCATTTCCTCTTCTGTGGACTAACATAAGGAGAGCATGTTGGATTGGCCCATGTAATAATAATAATAATTTATTATTTGTACCCCGCCCATCTGGCTGGGTCCCCCCAGCCACTCTGGGCGGCCTCCAACAGATATTAAAATACATTAAAATATCACAGGTTAAAAACTTCCCTAAACAGGGCTGCCTTCAGGTGTTTTCTGAATGTCAGATAGTTGTTTATCTCTGTAGTCCAGCATCCCATAGACCTTATTGGGACAGTTGAACATATGCTTAAATACCTCTCATTTACAAAGCTCTAAACACCTTGGGACTTAGGCCCTTAGCAGGCTGATGTTCCTGGATGCAGGTTTCTCTCATTCTTGCTTAAGACACTTTAATCTTACGCAGCCGTGCAAATCTGGGGATTATAACTCAAGGGCAGTTTGGAGCTCCTGTTCACTTCCTTGCATTTCATGAGAAAAGCTGGCTGCTCAAAATGGGCGGAGCTACCCAATGCCTCCCTTTCTCAGCCCCACCCACTTTCTCAGCAAGCCCCGCCCAGGCTCTCTGGCATGGCGACACCCCTTATTTTGCTCTTCCTTCCGTGTTTCCTGCACAGGAAACACTCCAGCAATGCTGCTGCCCAAAGTTCAAGGGCAAGCCGTGCGAGAGGAGGAGGGATGGTTTTCTTGGAAATGTTTTTCCCTCCCGTCCCAGGAAGTCAACAGGATGTGATCTTTTTGCCTTGATCCTTAAAAGGGCTGGCTCTTACAATATGTGCTGTCTTGAAAGAGGAACTCCACGTGATTGAAAGCACCAGATCGTCCTGTTAGCTGATCCTTCCGCTTTGGGATGGTCTAGCATGGGTAGGCAAACTAAGGCCCGGGCAAGAACAGCATGGGAGTGAGCTCCCGTTGCTCTGTCCCAGCTTCTGCCAACCTAGCAGTTCAAAAGCACGCCAGTGCAAGTAGATAAATAGGTACCGCTGTGGCGGGAAGGTAAACGGCGTTTCCGTGCACTCTGGCTTCTGTCACAGTGTCCCATTGTGCCAGAAGCGGTTTAGTCATGCTGGCCACATGACTCGGAAAACTGTCTGTGGACAAACGCCGGCTCCCTCGGCCTGAAAGCGAGATGAGCGCCGCAACCCCTTACAGTACAGTGATCCCTTGACTTACGAATGACCCGACTTACGAGTTTTTCGAGTTGCGAGGGATCAAAGCGGCCGCCGCTTCCGAATTTTTTCGACTTCCGATCGTAAGTCGCGGCCGTTTTAAATGCGGTTTCCTCGAGTTCCGAAGGTTTTTTCGACCTACGAATGTGTTCTCCAACGCATTCCTATGGGGACTCGAGTTACGATGACTTCAACTTATGAGGAATCCGTCGGAACGGATTACCTTCGTAAGTCGAGGGTCCACTGTAGTTGCCTTTGACTGGAACTTAACCGTCCAGGGGTCCTTTACCTTTCTTGTGTTCTTAAAAATAAAACTGTGTATCTGGCTTCAGACCAATTAATTGTTGTTGTTTTAAGAAAAACACATCTGCCCATACGATCAATTAATTGATCAGCTAAGTTTTCCATAATTGGGTGATGGCTGAATTTTCGTTCAGTTGTAAGCTTCTGGGAAGTGTTGATCAAATCTTAGCGGTGAAAAACATTATTTCTTTATTTTATTTCTACATCCATCAGAACTCTTTTTAATACGTGCTCCGAATCAAAGGGCTGTGGGGCATGTACAGACTGCTCCTGCAGATTGTGGAAGCAAAATTAACTGCCGACCCCAAAATTTGGGATCTTCTCCAAACCTGTGCCAAAGTTTTGCAGAGGTTTTTTTGGGGGGCAGTGTTTTAACTGCAAAACCGTGGCACAGGTTTGGAGTGGATCCCAAATTTTGGGGTTCGTGGGGCTGATAGTGGACTCTTGTGGGAAGATCTTCAAGTTGTCTTCCAGCGCTTACATTCTGTAGGAGCACCCGAAACGCACAATCGGTGGCGAAGGGTGTCTTGTGACAGACGGGCCTAAATATGTGAACTATTCCTGATAAGGCCATCAAAGGCAAGTCCGACACAAAAGTAATCCTGTTTGTTTTACATACAAAGGCTCCAGATTCTTCAAGACTGGGCTGCTATCAAAGGAAGGCTCTGGTCTGAGGCCCTACCCATCATGGCTGGTCCTGGGAGAGAATGAGGAAGCCTCTGTCTTGCTGCGGATGTCTCTTCGCTGAGTGCTCTTAGTTAAATTTTAACCGCTCAAACCTCCAGACTGACGACCCCAGCCCCACCCTGTAGCTCTGCAGAGATCTGGTGAAGGCGCTTTGCAGAAATCCTATTGTTGCTGTTTAGTCATTTAGTCGTGTCCGACTCTTCGTGACCCCATGGACCAGAGCACGCCAGGCACTCCTGTCTTCCACTGCCTCCCGCAGTTTGGTCAGACTCATGTTGGTAGCTTCGAGAACACTGTCCAACCATCTCATCCTCTGTCGTCCCCTTCTCCTTGTGCCCTCCATCTTCCCCAACATCAGGGTCTTTCCCAGGGAGTCTTCTCTTCTCATAAGGTGGCCAAAGTCTTGGAGCCTCAGCTTCAGGATCTGTCCTTCCAGTGAGCACTCAGGGCTGATTTCCTGCAGAATGGATAGGTTTGATCTTCTTGCAGTCCGTGGGACTCTCAAGAGTCTCCTCCAGCACCAGAATTCAAAAGCATCAATTCTTTGGCGATCAGCCTTCTTTATGGTCCAGCTCTCACTTCCATACATCACTACTGGAAAACCATAGCTTTAACTATACGGACCTTTGTCGGCAAGGTGATGTCTTTGCTTTTTAAGATGCTGTCTAGGTTTGTCATTGCTTTTCTCCCAAGAAGCAGGCGTCTTCTAATTTCGTGACTGCTGTCACCATCTGCAGTGATCATGGAACCCAAGAAAGTAAAATCTCTCACTGCCTCCATCTCCTCCCCTTCTATTTGCCAGGAGGTGATGGGACCAGTGGCCATGATCTTAGTTTTTTTGATGTTGAGCTTCAGACCATATTTTGCGCTCTCCTCTTTCACCCTCATTTAAAGGTTCTTTAATTCCTCCTCACTTTCTGCCATCAAGGTTGTGTCATCAGCATATCTGAGGTTGTTGATATTTCTTCCGGCAATCTTAATTCCGGCTTGGGTTTCATCCAGTCCAGCCTTTCGCATGATGAATTCTGCATATAAGTTAAATAAGCAGGGAGACAGGGTATCTGAAGAAGTGTGCATGCACACGAAAGCTCATACCAAGAACAAACTTAGTTGGTCTCTAAGGTGCTACTGGAAGGAATTTTTTTTATTTTTTATTTTGTTTTGACTATGGCAGACCAACACGGCTGCCTACCTGTAAAGGGAGACGATATACAGCCTTGTCGTACTCCTTTCCCAATTTTAAACTATAGAAATCCTATAGGCAATTGATTTGGATCGAGGGCTTTTGGTTCGAAATGCTGTCATGCAACATTTTCAGACTTTGGTCTCCTTCTTCGACCTCCCGGCCAACCCGGCCCATTAAGTCCTATGATTACGTGACCGATTGTCAGCTTTCGTGTATTTTCTTTTCCAGGCTGTTCGAAACAAAGCTACATAAGGCAGGCTTAAGTGAAACCTATTGACTTTGAAACTTAAAAGCATTCTTTAAAACAAAAAGGCGGGGCGGGTGGAAATCTCATGATTCTAAAGCCAGGCTCAGGATTTTTTTCAAGGCGTGTGCACGACATCACCTTTGCGCACGGTACTGCCCTCTGCAGGATGAAGCGCTGAATTGTGAGCCTTCGATGATGAGAATTGAGACAAATCCATCGCAGAACGGGGTGGGATTCATTCAGCCTTAGATGGATGAAAGATTACAGGGCTGAGGTTGCCAAGGCGAAACCCTTGATTCTGGACACGAAGCATGACTGGCAAGTCATCGGCACTAAAACTTTAAGGGAGCAGTGATTTCTGGTGATTTCAAAGCTTTACTGCTTGTATCATTTGTTTGCTTTTCATTTCATAAATTTGGTTATACCGCTGGATTGTAGACAAACAAACCTCAAAGTGGTTACTTCTTTTTCTCCAGCATGGATAGCTCAGTTGGTTAGAGCGTGGCGCTGATAACGCCAAGGTTTCAAGTTTGATCCCTGTATGGAACAGCTACAAATTCCTGCATTGCAGGGGGTTGGACTAGATGACCCTCGGGGTCCCTTCCAACTCTTCAATTCTTCGATTCTGTTCTATGATTTATTCCAGTATTTTGGGCAGGAGGCTGAACGAGATGTGCCATTGGCCGCATCCAGCAGGCACCTTCTTATGCCCTTACGTAGAATGTAGACGTGTCTTTTAATCTGGTTTTTAGCTTATCCTTGATTTTAATTATTGTGATCTTTCAGGGTTTGGAATTCTTTCGTTCATTGTTTTATTCTTCTTGTAATCGCTTTTGAGGTTTAGTGGGGGGGGCGGGAGTTCTCCTAACAATCAAATATATACAGATAGATCTATTTGAAACAAATAAACAAGAAATGGTAGCCCAGAACATCTGGAGAGCACTAAGTTGGTCTAAACTGGCTTTACTAATACCTGCAAACCAGTGCCTTAAGCCATCAATTTTTTTTAATAAAAAACAACAACCAGAACCATATGAGCTTTATTTTATTTTTTAATGTCAAAACCAGCTCACAGCCTGGATAGTTTGAAAAGGAAACCTGTAAGCAGTCTCCTTTTTCTTCATTTCTCCAGCAGACCAAATCAATCATGCATGGGGGGTATTTTTTTTCTGGACATGTTTCCCAACACAAAAGTGTGAAAGGAAGAAAAGGAGGGCATAGGGTTTTCCAGGGCAGGTGTTTGCACTTAATTCACATAACACCGGTCCCAGTACATTTCCGAGCACAATTCAAAGCGTTGGTGCTGACCTTTAAAGCCCTAAATGGCCTCGGTCCTGTATACCTGAAGGAGCGTCTCCACCCCCATCGTTCAGCCCGGACACTGAGATCCAGCGCCGAGGGCCTTCTGGCGGTTCCCTCACTGTGAGAAGTGAGGTTACAGGGAACCAGGTAGAGGGCCTTCTTGGTAGTGGCTCCCTCCCATCAGATGTCACGGAAATAAACAACTACCAGACCTTTAGAAGACATCTGAAGGCAGCCCTGTTTAGGGAGGCTTTTAATGTTTAATAGATTATTGTGTTTTAATATTCTGTTGGAAGCCGCCCAGAGTGGCTGGGGAAACCCAGCCAGATGGGCGGGGTATAAATATTAAATTATTATTATTATTATTATTATTATTATTATTATTATTATTATTATTATTATTCTGCAGAATTCGAAAGGTGGGTTTTTATTATTATCATTCCCAGCCATACGAAAGGAGGCTGAGAGTAAACACAGAAGGGCTCCTTTGTTGGGCTGAACTGAGGGTCACTAGGACCAATATTAAGTTGGCAGTTCCCCCCCCCCCAAAAAAACCAACAACCTCGCAGGCGGAGTAGATAATGGGAGTGGGGGACTTCAGCTGGATCTGGCCCTCCATACCTTTTTCTCTAGCCCTCAGGACTCTCCCCCAAGCCCCACCCTTCACATCCTCCTTGGGTGCTTTTGTCCCTGTTGAAATTCCATTTTGTTAGCTTGCCCTCCCAGGCGCTGTGGTCTAAACCACTGAGCCTCTTGGGCTTGCCGATCAGAAGGTCGGTGGTTCGAATCCCCGAGACGGGCTGAGCCCCTGATACTCTGTCCCAGCTCCTGCCGACCTAGCAGTTCGAAAAGCACACTAGTGCAAGTAGATAAATAGGAACCACTGAGGCGGGAAGGTAAACGGCGTTTCCATGCGCTCTGGTTTCCGTCACAGTGTCCCGTTGCGCCAGAAGCGGTTTAGTCCTGCTGGCCACATGACCCGGAAAGCTGTCTGTGGACAAATGCCGGCTCCCTCGGCCTGAAAGCGAGATGAGCGCCGCAACCCCAGAGTCGCCTTTGACTGGACTTAACCGTCCAGGGATCCTTTTCCATTTACCGTTACCTTTTACCTTCTCCAATCTAAATAAAAAATAAAAAAAATCCTTCCAATAGCACCTTAGAGACCAACTTAAGTTTGTTCTTGGTATGAGCTTCCGTGTGCATGCACACTTCTTCAGATACACTTCAGATACACTCACTTCTTCAGATACACTGTGTGTATCTGAAGAAGTGTTCATGCACACGAAAGCTCTCCCATCAGATGTCAAACAAATAAACAACTATCTGACTTTTAGAAGACATCTGAAGGCAGCCCTGTTTAGGGAAGCTTTTAATATTTGATGAATTATTGTATTTTAATATTTTGCGGGAAGCCACCCAGAGTGGCTGGGAAAACCCAGCCAGATGGGTGGGGTATAAATTGTAAATTATTATTATTAATTATTATTATTTTGTTGTTGTTCAGTCGTTTAGTCATGTCCGACTCTTCGTGACCCCATGGACCAGAGCACGCCAGGCACGCCTATCCTTCACTGCCTCTCGCAGTTTGGCCAAACTCATGTTAGTAGCTTCGAGAACACTGTCCAACCATCTCGTCCTCTGTCGTCCCCTTCTCCTTGTTCCCTCCATCTTTCCCAACATCAGGGTCTTTTCCAGGGAGTCTTCTCTTCTCATGAGGTGGCCAAAGTACTGGAGCCTCAACTTCAGGATCTGTCCTTCTAATGAGCACTCAGGGCTGATTTCTTTAAGAATGGATAGGTTTGATCTTCTTGCAGTCCATGGGACTCTCAAGAGTCTCCTCCAGCACCATAATTCAAAAGCATCAATTCTTCGGCGATCAGTTAATTATTATTAATTATTATTAATTATTATTAATTATTATTAGCACCAGTCCTTTTTGTTTAAACCAACACTTTGCAATGCACATTCAGCAGAATTTAAGCACCGAGTTAGTTAATTGCACGTCAGGGCTGATAGCTAAGGAACTGGGGGGGAAGTTACCCAAAACAGTCAGAGAACAGGTGTGCACAGATTGGATGCTCTGCAGCCGGGAATTTTCCACCTTGCAGGAAGACCTTGACATCTCCCTCCCTTTCCCCCCACCCCAAACACCCACCCCCCACCCCTTGCTTGACATTCATCTTGGCAGGATTTTGCATGGCTGGGCTTTGGCGCGGCACCATTGTACCAAGGCTACCCCCTTATCGTAGCAATTTGTCGAAGGAAGAGCGGTTTCACGGGGTTTGAGGACTCTGCGGAAGCGCTCCTCTGGAGATCTCTTATGTGCTTCCCTGGGAGCACAAATCCCTCCTCCGCTGAGGCGATTTGCCCATCTGGGTGTGTTGATATTAAATCCCCCTCTGTCTGTAAACAGAGCGCCAGGGGCAGGATGAAGGAAGGCCGGTTGGCACTGGAGAGGAGGTTGGAGATGAAAGCAGCTGGGATGATGAAAGGGAGTCCAGATAACTGATGGGGGAACAAGCAGAATCCGCCCATCAGTGCCTGAACTGGGTATCTGGGAGGCAGCTCACCACCCCCCTCTTGTGGCTGGAGTGTGGATTCCTTTTTTAGCTCAAACTTTACTTTCTCTCTTTCTTTGGTTCTTGGGTGGCTAAGAAGAAATTGGAAAATAATAGCAATTAGGGCCTGAAATAAAAAACGTTGCCGTGCGGAGTGCTGCTGGTTTTTTTTTTTCCTGTTTCCACCATTTTATTATTTATTAAATCTGCATTATTTATTATTTAACAAATGTCATAACATTTGTAAACCCTCCCCCCCCGAATCGTAAAAAAAAAAAAAAAAAACCCAACCAACCAACCAAACGAAAAAACCTCAAATCGGTTTACGGAAAAAAGATAAAATGATAAAAATCAACTGTAAGAAAAATTCACGACAATAATTTTGACAACTTTAAAAAAGTTTTTAAAAACAAAACAAAAAAGGCTGAAAACAAATTAAAACTATGTTTTATATATGCTGTAAGCCGCCCAGAGTGGCTAGGGATAAACAACTACCTGACATTTAGAAAATACCTGAAGGCAGCCCTGTTTAGGGAAGTTTTTAATCTGTGATATTTTAATGTATTTTGATATTTGTTGGAAGCTGCCGAGAGTGGCTGGGGAGACCCGGCCAGATGGGTGGGGTACAAATAATATTATTATTATTATTATTATTATTATTATTATTATTATTAAACCTGCATCAACTTTCTAAACTTCTGGGTAGGTTTGTCTAAGCAAGAATTTTTTAGCAGGTGCCTTCACTGTGTCCTTCCGGTGTCTGCTTTGAATAGCCCTCCTGGCTAGTAGCCATCAAGTCCTCTTTTAAAGCCATCTGTGTTTGTGGCCATCACTGCCTCTTGTGGGAGGGAGTTCCACAGTTTCTTCTTTGGCAGTCATTTGTAGCCGGTCTTAATAGTGGATCTGCATGTCCTTCCACAGGGGGGACATAGGTTTCCGGGCGGGAGGTGCCAAGTGTGCCTTCCTCTTAGCATGTTTCTCCCTTTCCTCCTGAGTTCGAAAGCCCACAACACCTTTGGTAAAGGCTGTCCTCCAATTGGAGCGCTCACAGGCCAGTGTTTCCCAGTTGTCGGTGTTTATACTACATTTTTAAAGATTTGCCTTGAGAGAGTCTTTAAACCTCTTTTGTTGACCACCAGCATTACACTTTCAATTTTTAAGTTCGGAATAGAGTAGCTGCTTTGGAAGACGATAATCAGGCATCCGCACAACATGACCAGTCCAACTGATGTTGAAGAATCATTGCTTCCAACACTGGTGATCTTTGCTTCTTCCAGTACACTGGCATTAGTTCGCCTGTCTTCCCAAGTGATGTGTGTAAAAATTTCCAGAGACAAAATTTAACACTGTGCTGTGTGAAGAAGACCTTTATTTTAACCTACCTGAATCTTCCAGCATCCGTGGATGTCCATGAACTTAGTGTTACGTTCTTGACTCTCCCATTTGGAGGAGAGCAAATATTCCCTGAAATATGTCTGTGACAGAAAGAGGTTTTTTTAAAAAATGCTCCAAGAGCAACATAAATCTTTTCTGAATGGAAGGTGATCGCCTGCTGTAGCTATTGTTCTGTTCCTGGGCAGGAACTGTCCAGACCCTTTGCTGCCTTGAATAAGCATTTCCTTTCCAAGTTGTTGGGACACCCACGGGAAAGAATCGGTGTCAAGAGGCCTCATAATAACAGGATTTAGAGCCGGTGCCAGAAGCCATAAATTGAGACGCCTTTGCCTGCTGCTCTTGGCACAGAGAACAGGCTTCTGAGTCCAATGGCCTCTGCAGCTCCTCTTTTAAAATAGCAAGAAGCAGGTAAAGGGTTTGGCTGGATCTGCACTGATATGAAAAACGCTATAGAAAAAACGCTACAAAAATGCAGTTTATCGTTGGCGATGGACTGCTGCTCTACGGCGCCTCATGGCGTCACATCTTTATAATACATTTTTTAACGTTCTAATTAACCCATGTACCTGAGCCCCAGCATCTTAAAAAGCAGAGACGTCACCTTGCCGACAAAGGTCCGTATAGTTGAAGCTATGGTTTTCCCAGTAGTGATGTATGGAAGTGAGAGTTGGACCATAAAGAAGGCTGATCGCCGAAGAATTGATGCTTTTGAATTATGGTGCTGGAGGAGACTCTTGAGAGTCCCATGGACTGCAAGAAGATCAAACCTATCCGTTCTGAAGGAAATCAGCCCTGAGTGCTCACTGGAAGGACAGATCCTGAAGCTGAGGCTCCAATACTTTGGCCACCTCATGAGAAGAGAAGACTCCCTGGAAAAGACCCTGATGTTGGGAAAGAATGAGGGCAGAAGGAGAAGGGGACGACAGAGGACGGGATGGTTGGGCAGTGTTCTCGAAGCCACCAACATGAGTCTGACCAAACTGTGGAAGACAGGAGTGCCTGGTGTGCTCTGGTCCAGGGGGTCAAGAAGAGTCGGACACGACTAAACGACTAAACAACAACCTGAGTCCCGTGTCATGAAAAGAATCCTCACCTGCTGCCATAGGAGTCGAACTCCTAGGGACTGAGGTCCCTGCAGGGGTTGGGCCCCTCCAAAATTTGAACGGCATTGCCATTCAAATAATGCATGTGTGCTACGTCATGTGATGGATTCTGTGGGGCGGAGCTTACCTGGACCCCCCAAAGTTTTACCCATGTTGGCACCCCTGCCTGCTGCTACTCTGCACAGATAGGCTTTGCAAAAGTGAGAAGATGCTGGCCAAGGCATCAGAACATCAGAAGAGCCTCTCCAAAGATTAGATAATCTGCTAATCACAATGGTTATGTTCTACCTGCACAGCTGGAAGCAGCAATGCCATATTTCAAAAAGTGAAAAACCGGACACATAAGTTGTTCTCCAAAAAGAAATTGAGTTTTTGAGCTATTTTTTTGGGGGGGGGGGAAATAAAAAGGAACACTTCCGACATGGGTTGCCATACACCTAGGTTTTCCCGGGTGTTTTACCAATATATGTGATTGATGCCCGGACGCTATTTTTGACAGGGAAATCCCAGCTATGTCTGGACATATACACCAAATAAAATCCTGTGTTGCAAAACAGAACACTCTGAACAGCAGACAGTACATGGCCATGGATCAGCTATGTGCTACACTTTTTAGTGATAGCTGATCCATGGCCATTTGATGAGCCTTTGGTGACTATCAATTTGCTGTTGAAGATTTATCATTGAAACAGTTCGTTATCCTGGAAGAACTGTACTGTCTGCTGCTGTGCTTGGCGCACCCTATTGCGATGTTTGGAGCACCCATCATCTCACATTTGTAGGATATTGAGCAGGGGTCGGCAAGCTTTACCAGCCATGGGCAGGATCAGTCCCACAGAGATCATCCGTGGGCTGGACTGGCGCAGCGCGACACCGAAAATCGCGTCTGTGCATGTCCACAGCGCTGGAAATTGCTTCTGCGCATGCCCAGATGCCGAAAATCGCGCCTGTGCAGAAGCGATTTTCGGTGTCTGGACATGCGCAGATGCAATTTCCAGTATCTGCGCATGCGCAGATGCAATTTCCGGCTCGGCGAGTCCCCGCGCCTTGCTGTGTCGGTTTAGCGCAACGGGCAGGAGACTCGCCGAGTGGGCGGCTCGGTTCAGGGGCAGCTCGTGGGCCGGTAAAACGGCCTCCGTGGGCTGGATCTGGCCATGGGCCGGAGGTTGCTGACCCCTGATATTGAGTGTGGAAAGGCATTCTGCGCCATTTCAGTGATCTCTGACAGTGACTTACCACTCATAGAATCATAGAATAGAATCATAGAATCATAGAGTTGGAAGAGACCACAAGGGCCATCCAGTCCAACCCCCTGCCAAGCAGGAAACACCATCAAAGCATTCCTGACAGGTGGCTGTCAAGCCTCTGCTTAAAGACCTCCAAAGAAGGAGACTCCACCACACTCCTTGGCAGCAAATTCCACTGTCAAACAGCTCTTACTGTCAAGAAATTCTTCCTAATGTTTAGGTGGAATCTTCTTTCTTGTAGTTTGAATCCATTGCTCCGTGTCCGCTTCTCTTCTCCAGGCTAAACATACCCAGCTCCCTAAGCCGTTCCTCATAAGGCATCGTTTCTAGGCCTTTGACCATTTTGGTTGCCCTCCTCTGGACACGTTCCAGCTTGTCAATATCCTTCTTGAACTGTGGTGCCCAGAACTGGACACAGTATTCCAGGTGAGGTCTGACCAGAGCGGAATACAGTGGTACTATTACTTCCCTTGATCTAGATGCTATACTCCTATGGATGCAGCCCAGAATTGCATTGGCTTTTTTAGCTGCTGCATCACACTGTTGGCTCATGTCAAGTTTGTGGTCTACCAAGACTCCTAGATCCTTTTCACTTGTACTGCTCTCAAGCCAGGTATCACCCATCCTGTATTTGTGCCTTTCATTTTTTTTGCCCAAGTGTAGTACTTTACATTTCTCCCTGTTAAAATTCATCCTGTTTGCCTTGGCCCAGTTCTCTAATCTGTTAAGGTCATTTTGAAGTGTGATCCTGTCCTCTGGGGTATTAGCCACCCCTCCCAATTTGGTGTCATCTGCAAACTTGATCAGGATGCCCTACCATTCCTGTTCATGGAACATTTCTTTGTTTCTTATTCGTTTGTGACTCCATGCACATATTACAGTGGACGCTCGGGTTGCGAACGCGATCTGTGCAGGAGGCGCGTTCGTAACCCGCAGCGTCCGTAACCCACAGCGCCGTGCTGCTTCTGCGCACGCGCGAAGTGCCGAACCCGGAAGTAACCAGTTCCGGTACTTATGGGTTCGGCGCGTTCGTATCCCGTAGCGTACGCAACCCGCAGCGAACGCAACCCGAAATATGACTGTATGTCTTCTGTTTATGTCCGGACATATGGCAGCCCTAGGAGACTGCTCTTGTGCTCAGGTCCTGCGTCTCAAAGACATCTGGTTTTGTTGCTGTGAAAGCAGGATGCTGGGCAAGATGAGTCTGGCTGGCTCTTGCCTGGGGCCGGGCGAACGTTTGGTTTGGTGGACCTCGACTTCTGCTTTGCACCATCTTGGAAAGGAGAGCGAGTCCATTCTAACAGCACACTTAGCAGGGCGGTATTTGATGCATTGGGGCCTTCAAGGCTTGCAGCTGTTATTTTTAAACCGTTCTGCTCCACGGCCAGTTTTTCCCCCCTTTGCAAGTGATTCCAGCTTCTGTCTGGCACAGGACTGAGGCTGAATTTCTTCCAAAGGCATGTGCCTCTTATCAGCTTGGGCCTGGACGTTATGTATACTCTGCCTAAGAATTGCAGTGTGCAGCACAAACAGCCCTCTGTTACTGCATGGTTAGAAATCCTGGGCCGCATATAAACCCAGGGCATATCAGATGGCAGGGGGCCCCTCCACAGAGACCCTTCCCCTACCCTCCAACATTCATCTGATGAAAATAGGGACATCCTATTCTATCATTGGGACGCGGGTGGCGCTGTGGTCTAAACCACAGAGCCTAGGGCTTGCCGATCAGAAGGTCGGCAGTTTGAATCCCCGCGACGGGGTGAGCTCCTGTTGCTCGGTCCCTGCTCCTGCCAACCTAGCAGTTCAAAAGCACGTCAAAGTGCAAGTAGATAAATAGGTACCGCTCTGGCGGGAAGGTAAACGGCGTTTCCGTGCGCTGCTCTAGTTCGCCAGAAGCGGCTTAGTCATGCTGGCCACATGACCTGGAAGCTGTACGCCGGCTCCCTCAGCCAATAATGCGAGATGAGCGCTGCAACCCCAGAGTCGGACACAACTGGACCTAATGGTCAGGGGTACCTTTATCTTTACCTTTTTTAAGGGAATCTCTGGTTCCCTGTCCTCTATTAAGTATTTTAAGCAGTTCTGCTTGGGGTTTGCTGCATGATTGGAGTGATAAATATAGAACGTATAGCCTTGTAATAATGGCAATGTTGTAGGGTATTTTCGAGTAGCAGTTTCGGCTTCCTTCAAAACACGTAGGCATGTTCGCTCTGAATATGGCTTGCCTTCAAATCTACCCTGCAGTTATGCAGGCGGAAAGGCATTGAATCTGTCAAGGGTAAAAGCCAGTGTGGATTTAATTAAAACAAATCTATTTAAATCAAGATTTAAATCACTAGTCAGTAAGACATGATTTAAATCTTTTTTTCTTCTTTTTACAGAAAGACTCATTCTTGCTGGTATAATCTTAATATTTACATCACAACCAGATGAAGGTTTCGTTTTTTGGAATAATAAATTTTCAGAGTAGTTTTTAAAGTTATATCAAAAATTACTATTAGAAATACATTGACAGACCATTATGACATTATTGTGAGGTTTAATAAGTTAAGTGTTTATATTTGGACAACTTTTCTGCTGCACTTTATTAGGAGAAAAATAATAATTTCCTCAATGACAATTAAAACAATTTATGTAACTAAAACAGTAACATTATAGCATATGTATCCGTGTTTGTTAACTGATGTGGTTAAACGATTTTATTTTTTTAAAACACACCTTAGACCACAGGTGTCAAGGACAAGGCCCGCGGGCCAAATGCGGCCCGCGAGACCTCGTCATGTGGCCCGTGAGCGCGCGCTGATTGGCGGTGGGCAATCCCCCGCACCATTTTTGCCTTGCCGGGAGAACCCGGCAAGGTTTCTTTTTTCCGGGCCGTTTTGGCCCAGCGCGGCTTTTTGCCGCCTCGGGGGTGCCCCGCGCGGCCTAAATGCAACTTAAACAGAATACTAGAAATATTTTTTCCTCCAAAAGCATTTTATTTTTAAAATCTGATTTAAATCAGAAAAAATCCACCTTGGTAAAAGCTTTTATAAATATAGATATTTCTGTTTTGGCTAAATACTTCGCTGGAGTAAACCCCCTCCCATTATTTTAAATTTCTGGACACCTGGTCATTTCACTCACGTGGCGTTGCAACACAAAATCCCATATTTGTTGCTTAACTGTGGACTTGGCTTTCCCATATCCACAGCTGCATGGGACAGCTGCGTATTCCTGCTTTGCATGGGGCTGGGCTAGATGATCCTTGGGGTCCCTCCCAACTTGACAATTCTATGATTCTCTGTGAAAATTGCCCTGTCCATTCTTCGGGCCTAGATTGGGATGATGCTTCCCCCTAGTGGCCGCACCGTTAGCAAGCAGGCAAAGTTAATTTGTGCTGGTTACAGGTAGGTAGCCGTGTTGGTCTGCCGTAGTCGAAACAAAATAATAATAATAATAATAAACCTTCCAGTAGCACCTTAGAGACCAACTAAGTTTGTTCTTGGTATGAGCTTTCGTGTGCATGCACACTTCTTCAGATACACTGAAACAGAAGTCACCAGACCCTTATATATAGTGAGAGAGTGGGAGGGGTATTACTCAGAAGGGTGGTGGGAATGGGTGATAGGCTGATAGCTGTGGTAAACCTGTTGATGACCGTTAATGACTGCTATTGGTCTTGCAGGAAAAAGCAAGGGATGAGATGGCCAAAAATAGCTTTATCATGTATAATGAGATAAGAATCCAATGTCTCTAGACATAGAGAGCCAGTGTGGTGTAGTGGTTAAGAGCGGTGGACTCGTAATCTGGTGAACCGGGTTCACTTCCCCGCTCCTCCCTATGCAGTTGCTGGGTGACCTTGGGCTAGTCACACTTCTCTGAAGTCTCTCAGCCCCACTCACCTCACAGAGGGTTTGTTGTGGGGGAGGAAGGGAAAGGAGAATGTGAGCCGCTTTGACTCCTTTGGGTAGTGATAAAGCGGGATATCAAATCCAAACTCTTCTTCTTCTTCTCTATTCAGACCAGGTCTCTCCATGGTTTTAAGTTTGGTAATAAATTGCAATTCAGCAGCTTCTCTTTCCAGTCTATTTTTAGCCACTGTCTTGGGTGTACCTGGTCCAGAAAGGTGGCTTATAGATTTTTAAATCAAAAAGTAAAACTCTAATTCATTTGAATCCTGGAGCTATACGTATACACTTATTTTGCCTGGCCTCAGGGCAGGAGAGTTACTCGGCTCAGATTTGCCTGTGATTCTGCATATCGCCAGAATTGGAAATGCATTTCCAGACCAAACCTTATGAGGAACGGTTGAAGGAGTTGGGTATATGTCTAGCCTGGAGAAGAGGAGACTGAGAGGAGATGGGATAGCCATCTTCAAATATCTTAAGGGCTGTCCCATGGAAGAGGGAACAAGCTTGTTTTCTCCATCTCGGGGGGGGGGGGGTTGGACCCAAACCAATGGCTTCAAATTGCAGTGATACCCTGGATCTCAAACGCCTTGGTACTCAAACAACTTGGAACCCAAACACTGCAAACCTGGAAGTAAGTGTTCTGGTTTGCAAACTTCTTTTCAGAAGCCGAATGTGCTTTGTTTTGAGTGTTACGCTTCCCATTTGAGTGCCACACTTCTGTTTTGAGTGTTATGCTGAGATCTGCCTGTTTTTGCTATTTATTTTACATTTTTGTTTTTGCCACTCTTTCGGTTTTGGTTTTGTGACTGTGTGTAACCCAGTTCATCTACTGATTGATTGTTTGTGTGACTGCAGTACATTGTTTATTGCTTTCATTTTATAGATATAGGTATCTGAAGAAGTGTGCATGCACACGGAAGCTCATACCAAGAACAAACTTAGTTGGTCTCTAAGGTGCTACTGGAAAGAATTTTTTTATTTTTTTATTTTATTTTATAGATAGTTAGATAGTAAAATTCATGTTAAATTGCTGTTTTAGGGATTGTTTTTAGAAGACTGGAACGGATTAATGCATTTTGCATTACTTCCTATGGGAAAGCGCGCCTTGGTTTTGGAACGCTTTGGTTTTGGAACGGACTTCCGGAACGGATTAGGTTTGAGAACAAAGGTACCACTGTACTGTACAAGAAAGAGCGATTCCGACTTAACATCAGAAAAAGCTTTCTGACAATAAGAGCCAGGGGCGTACCCAGGATCAAAACTGGGGGGGGGGGGGCAAGCCATGGTCGTTCAGGTTTGCTTTGAATGGACGCTGATCATTTTTGCTTCTAGGGCTGCCTTATGGGGGGGCAGCTGCCCCCTCTGCCCCCCCTGGGTACGCCCATGGTAAGAGCTGTTTGACAGTGGAACGGTCTCCCCTGGGAGGTGGTGGACTCCTTGGAGGTTTTTAAGCAGAGGTTGGATGGTCACCTGTCAGGGATACTTTCGCTGTGATTCCTGCATTGCGGGGGGTTCCTTGCAATGCCACAACTCTATGATTCTGCGTGACCAACCTCTTTCTCTCCCCCTTCCTCTTGCTACCTGCAGATTTTTATGACGATTACTCCAAAGGCCGGGAATGCGTCAACTGCGGAGCGATGTCCACCCCACTGTGGAGGAGAGACGGCACCGGCCATTACCTGTGCAACGCCTGCGGTCTCTACCACAAGATAAACGGCATTAACCGACCGCTCATCAAACCCCAGAGGAGGCTGGTAAGGAAACGCCTGCGTCAACCTTAGGGTGCCACCTCTGAACTCGGACCGGAAGCGCGATCTCAGTCGCTGGCGGCCAATTAGAAATTTCCATTCCCTAGTTTATGATATTGCATCATTGGTTGTTCTATTTTTAATACAAAGGTTCCCAAAATGGGCAGTAGCGCCCCCTAGTGGTGGTGGGAATACCTAGGAGGCGCTAAGATGCTTGAAGACAGTAAAATGTAAAGTAAAAAGACAGGCGGTTGCTGGAGATGTGAATGGCTATCAGACTCTGAACATCCTTGCATCAAGTTCATCAGTTTTGTTGAATTAATGAAAGTTCATTGGATTTTGGAGGAACGTGCAATTGATGGTTACTATGTTGAGACGCAGGTGGCGCTGTGGGTTAAACCACAGAGCCTAGGGCTTGCCGATCGGAAGGTTGGCGGTTCGAATCCCCACAACGGGGTGAGCTTCCGTTGCTCGGTCCCAGCTCCTGCCCACCTAGCAGTTCGAAAGCACGTCAAAGTGCAAGTAGATAAATAGGTACCGCTCTGGCGGGAAGGTAAATGGCGTTTCTGTGCACTGCTCTGGTTCACCAGAAGTGGCTTAGTCATGCTGGCCACATGACCCGGAAGCTGTACGCCGGCTCCCTCAGCCTATAGAGCGAGATGAGCGCCACAACCCCAGAGTTGTCCACGACTGGACCTAATGGTCAGGGGTCCCTTTACCTTACGTTGAGTTTTATTGTCTCGTTAGTGGGTCGTGAAAACTGACATTCTGAATAACGCCTTTTGTAAGGGAAGGGGCATCGCGGAAGAGTTTTTGGAACCAAGAGGGTGTTGGGAACCGTGGTTTAAATATATTACCTTATCACCATTCTTGAATTTATTACCTGCCCATCTCCAGCAGGTCCCAGGTTACAGAAGTTCAAAATTCAGGATTAAAAAAGAGTTGCAGGGACAGGAATAGGGTGGACCCTGAAAACACATGTCTCAGATGTCAAAGGTCAGAGTAGAAGGGACCCTGAGGATCATCTAGTCCAACCCCCTGCAATGCATTAATATGCAGCCGTCCCGTAAGGGGATCAAACCTGCAACCTTGGCGTTATCAGCACCATGCTCTAACCAACTGAGCTATCCAGCTTGCATCTTCAGCATTTGCAAAAGCTGTGTCGTGGAGAAGCCAGAGGCACCTCTATAGAGAGGGAATTCCACAACTTAGGGGCTGCTGCAGAGAAGGCCCTGTCCTAGGCCACTCCGGCTGAGCTTCTGAGGGTGAAGGAACGACCAAGGAGGACCCCCTCTGCGGATGTTAATACCTGAGGGGATCTGTAGGGAAGGAGCCGGTCTCTCAGGTGCTTAGGGCCCGAGTCGTTTCGGGTTTTGAACCCAAACCGTGAGCACCTTGAATTGGGCCCAGAATCAAACCGGCAGCCGATGTTGCTGTTTTAGGGTTGTGTGAGATCTAGAGGTGACCACAGCCAGGAACTCGGCCGCTGCAGACTTTAGGTATTCTTAAATAAAAATGGTTTGCCCAAGGCCACTGGTGAGTTAACAGCCATTTGTTCTCGCTTCCGACCCTTGTTCCCGCAGTCGGCTTCCCGTCGGATCGGACTCTCATGCGCCAATTGCCATACCACTACGACCACGCTGTGGCGCCGGAATGCAGAAGGCGAGCCGGTCTGTAACGCCTGCGGTTTATACATGAAGCTCCACGGGGTAAGAGCAATGTGCCGAAGCAGAGCATTCATTTTGCAGTCTCTCTGGAGCATGGAATATGTAGTGTACGAAAATGCGTTCCCTGCTTGGCTTTTCCTGTGCGTTGGGGAGCTATTTTATTTTATTCAGTCCTTCCATTTATTTTCTCACCCTTCCTCCACGAGGTAAGAGCAACACACCAAAGAAGAACATATGTCTTGCAGTCTCTCTGGAACATGGGATATGTAACGTACATGGCCCCATGGAACTAATAATAATAATAATAATAAATTTTTATTTATACCCCGCCCTCCCCAGCCAAGACCGGGCTCAGGGCGGCTAACAACAAGTATAAAAACAGTTGATTAAAATACAGCTTAAAAACAGAATTAAAAACAACATTAAAATGCAGCCTCATTTCAGTAGAACTCAAATCAAAACTATTTGGGGGAAAATGCCAGGGAAGTCCCCAAATAGGAGTTCCATCTCAGGAGGAAAAAAGGAAAGAGGGGGGAGGGGATCAAATTGATTTCAAGCCAAAGGCCAAGTGGAACAGCTCTGTCTTACAGGCCCTGCGGAAAGAAATCAGATCCTGCAGGGCCCTGGTCTCATGAGACAGGGCGTTCCACCAGGTTGGAGCCAGTGTTGAGAAGGCCCTGGCTCTGGTTGAGGCTAATCTAACTTCCTTAGGGCCCGGGACCTCTAAAGTGTTGCTATTTATGGACCTTAAGGTCCTCCGTGAGGCATACCAGGAGAGGCGGTCCCGTAGGTACGAGGGTCCTAGGCCGCGACTACTGTCCGTGCTTGGCTTTTCTCTGTGGTGTGACATGTGTTGTGGACAGGGCTGGCGCGTCCATTAAGGCAAACTAGGCAGTTGCCTAGGGCGCCAAAATGGAGGGGGCGCTGGCCAGTTGTGGAACTATTTAACTTTGTTCAGACATAAAACGAAAAGAAAACACTTATTCAATTAGTGCATAGTTAGAACTGTGGAACTCCCTGCCACAGGAGGGAGTGATGGCCACCAACCTGGATGGCTTTGAAAGAGGATTAGACAAAATTCACAGAGGAGAAGGCTGTTGATGGCTTCTGGACACAATGACCATGCTCTGCCCTCCACAGTCTAAGCCAGCAATGCTTCTGAATACCAGTTGCCCGGAAACCACAGGAGGAGAATAGGCTCTTGTGTTCGAATCCTGCTTGTGGGTTTCCCACAGGCACCTGTGGGGGAAAGGATGCTGGACTAGATGAGCCCTTGGCCGGATCCTGCAGGCACTTCTAATGTTCAGATGTTCTTAGATTGTCTTCCTTGCGGTGAGATGAAAACCTGCTCCGAAACAGTTCTGCCTCAGTTCCTGGATTTTCAGTCCAGCTCCCGTTAGCCATGGACTGTTGTAATATTGGGAGGGGTTAATGTTCCTGGTTTTTTGTGCCTGCCCTAAAAGGTTGGTGTCTTCTTAGGTCCCGAGGCCTTTAGCAATGCGGAAGGAAGGGATCCAGACCAGGAAGAGGAAACCGAAGAATTTAAACAAATCCAAGGCGCCAACAGGTGAACGCAGCATTGCTTGTTTCGCAAAATGTATATACCGATTGAGGTTGAATCCTGACAAGACAGAAGTACTGTTTTTGGGGGACAGGAGGCGAGCAGGTGTGGAGGACTCCCTGGTCCTGAATGGGGTAACTGTGCCCCTGAAGGACCAGGTGCGCAGCCTGGGAGTCATTCTGGACTCACAGCTGTCCATGGAGGCGCAGGTTAATTCTGTGTCCAGGGCAGCAGTCTACCAGCTCCATCTGGTACGCAGGCTGAGACCCTACCTGCCCGCGGACTGTCTCGCCAGAGTGGTGCATGCTCTGGTTATCTCTCGCTTGGACTACTACAATGCGCTCTACGTGGGGCTGCCTTTGAAGGTGACCCTGAAACTACAATTAATCCAGAATGCGGCAGCTAGACTGGTGACTGGGAGCGGCCGCCGAGACCACATAACACCGGTCTTGAAAGACCTACACTGGCTCCCAGTACGTTTCCGAGCACAATTCAAAGTGTTGGTGCTGACCTTTAAAGCCCTAAATGGCTTCGGTCCAGTATACCTGAAGGAGCGTCTCCACCCCCATCGTTCAGCCCGGACACTGAGGCTGAAGCCGCACTGGGCACAGAATTAACAGAATCTGGCAGTCTCAAGACAGACCTAGTTTAACGCATTGTTGTCTTCTCCCTTCTCTTCTGCCATGCCCAGGATCTGCCAGTAGCGACAGCCTTCCCTCGTCCATCAGCTCTGCCCCCTGCACCAGCACGACAACCACCACAACTGCCATGGAAGAAATGCGCCCCATCAAAATGGAACCGGGGATCTCCTCTCATTACGGGCACCCAGCGCCCATTCCACAGGTGAGGAAGGAGGGAACCGCCGCAGGAGGAACGGGGCGAAAGGAAAAGGTTGTGGGCCCAACTCGTGGAGCGATTGTAGAATCGTAGAACCGTAGAATTAGAGGGGACCCTGTGGGTCATTCCTGCAATGCAGGAATCTCACCTAAAGAGTCCCTGATGGATGGCCACCCACAGGGCCGGATATAGCTTTGATGTGGCCCTAAGCTACTGAAGGTAAAAGGTAAAGGGACCCCTGACCATCAGGTCCAGTCGTGTCCGACTCTGGGGTTGCGGTGTTCATCTTGCTTTATTGGCCGAGGGAGCTGGCGTACAGCTTCCAGGTCATGTGGCCAGCATGACTAAGCCGCTTCTGGCGAACTAGAGCAGCGCACGGAAACGCCGTTTACCTTCCCGCTGCAGCGGTACCTATTTATCTACTTGCACTTTGACGTGCTTTCGAACTGCTAGGTCGAACCGCTGACCTTCTGATCAGCAAGCCCTAGGCTCTGTGGTTTAACCCACAGCACCACCTGGGTCCCACTGAAGGTAATGGGGCCCTTTATATGTCCAGCTGTCCTTTGTCAACAACAAATGGTCGCCGTTTTTTGTGTTGAATATATGCTACGTGGTAATTTATGGACCTAATAGGGATGCGGGTGGCGCTGTGGGTTAAACCACAGAGCCTAGGCTTGCCGATCAGAAGGTCGGCGGTTCGAATCCCTGCAACGGGGTGAGCTCCCATTGCTCGGTCCCTGCTCCTGCCAACCTAGCAGTTTGAAAGCACGTCAAAGTGCAAGTAGATAAATAGGTACCGCTCCGGCGGGAAGGTAAACAGCGTTTCCGTGCGCTGCTCTGGTTTTGCCAGAAGCGGCTTAGTCATGCTGGCCACATGACCCGGAAGCCGTCTGCAGACAAACGCCGGCTCCCTCGGCCAGTAAAGCGAGATGAGCACCGCAACCCCAGAGTTGTCTGCGACTGGACCTAACGGTCAGGGGTCCCTTTACCTTTAAAGACCTTTAGGTATCTAAAGCTATTTGCACATGCAGAATGTAGGCATCCTATATATAGAAAGGAGCAAACCAGTGATATTTTAGGGAGCAGGCTAGCAGGTGGGGCCCATTACTTACATCAAAGGAGCCTACACAACACAAAACACTGTTGCTGTATGTCGGTTTTATTTTATTTGTTTTTTATCTTATATTTTGGGAATGTACATCCAGGTTTTTTTTCCTTTACATTTTTTGGGGGGGCCCAAGAGAGTGGGGCCCTAAGATATAGCTTGTTTAGCTTATTCGTAAATCTGGCACTGGCCACCCAAGATTTGTTTAAAAGCCCCCAGTGGAGGAGAGCTGACCACCTTCCGAGGGAGTCCGTTCCACTTTCAAACACCTCCTACCTCCAGAAAGTTCTTCCTGATGTTTAGTGGGACTTCTTGTCATTTGAATCCAGTGGTTCAGTTCCTCCCCTCTGGAGCAGGAGAAAGCAAGCCGTTAGCTAGAGATCCTCAAGGATTGAACACAGGGCTTTAAACATTGACGTGAGCCCCTCTCAGTTTAATCAATTCGTACTCCGTCCTTCCTCCAGAGTGCAAAGCATCCCCTGTTTTTATCCTCACTGCAACCATGAGATGGAGGATAGAGCAGGGCTAAGACCCCAGAATTGCAGGATATACTTTTTTAAAATATTTCTTCTTCTTTGGCGATCACTCGTAGCCGAGTAAGATTGTCTTCCACAAACACAGTTTTAACAAGGAGTCCCTAAGTGACTGTGGAGGCCAATTCTGGATCCACACGTCCTTCCACAGTGGGGACATTGGTTTCCGGGCGGGAGTTGATCACGGTGTGGATTTGCCAAGCATGCCTTCCTCCTGGCATGTTTCTTCCTTGCGTCCTGAGTTCGAGTGTCTTCAAAGTCCATGACACCTTTGGTAAAGGCTGTTCTCCAATTGGAGCGCTCGCAGGCCAGTGTTTCCCAGTTGTTGGTGTTTATACTACATTTTTTTAGATTTGCCTTGAGACAGCCCTTGCACTAGGGTATAATTAATCTGTATTAAGCATATTATTCTGCATAATTGTGAGTTGCTGCTGTTAATTACTTCCTTCCCCTGTGCTTCCGTTGATATTCTGTTTCTCTATCTCTCTTTCTCCATTCCGTCTCCACGCCTCCCTGCCCCCCACCCACCCAAAATCAGGCATTCTCAGTCGCTGCCATGTCCGGACATGGACCTCCTCTTCACTCTGCTGTGCCAGGCCTCAAACTTTCCCCACAGAGCTACCCGGCAGCTATGAGCCAGTCTCCACAGCCCAGCTCCAAGCAAGACTCCTGGAACAGTCTGGTCCTGGGCGAAAGCCACGGAGACATTATCACGGCATAACCATCTCTGCCCCATCATCTTTCCACCATCAGACAACACCGGGATGCTTCCTTTGTTTCCTTCCGCTTGCTTTCTTCAGCCAATTTCCTGAGGGCTGTAGATCCCGATCCGAGGGCCGGGCGCACGCCGTCCCTTGAAAGCCTCTCCGAGGCGCACTCTTTCTCGCAAAGGATTCTGGGTACTGTGGTTCACCCCTCAGAGAGTCGAGATTCCCAGCAACCTTTGGCAAACTACCGTGCCCAGAATTCTTTGAGGGGAACGGATGTGCTTCGGAGGTGATTTAAAGGCATACCTGTGTACACAAGCATTCCAGATCGTGCTATCGAAAGGTTTTGTTTGGGGGCTTGCTTTGAAAACACTTCCGTGACGTTGCCGCCACACTCGGAACGAACGAGGTCTTCGGTCGCTTCGGAGCCTCGAATGACAACTGCCTTCAGAAAAGCTGACAGAAGCTGCAGTTAAAAGTATGTATACACATGCACAAATCTGGCCCTGCAGTCGCAGCACCCTTGCTGACTTTTGCTATCTATTAAATTCCCCGCTCTGGCCCAGCAGGAGGAGAGGAGATTCCCTTGCCCTGGCATTCCCTGAAATACAGACTCCTAGAACCAGAGAATTTGAGTTGGGACCCCAAAGGTTCATCTAGTTCAACTCCCTGCAATGTATTTCCAAGATGATTTCTGGGGCAGGTTTTGGCTGTGTGAATGGGTTTTCCAGACATCTGATCCTCACTGAAATACCCAAGGCCAGATAACTGCAAGATTATGCGTCCGAGCTGTCAACAGATCTATCCCCTCTGACGGATCTTTCGTCTTGCCCAATGCCCCCGGAAAGGCAACCAGGTTTTTCCACACAGCTTAAATGATCGAGTCGTGAAAAAGCAAAGCGATGGACATGAATTGTGCGAAGGCGGGAGGAGAAGAGAGAACATGTGGACCAAACAATACCCCAGTAGTGATGGGGGGATAGTCAGCAGCTGGCGGCCCCCATGCACAAATCTGGCTCTTCTCAGTGGTGATATTAGCCCACTCGGTTGCCAGCAGTCGATTCTTTGAAACGAGGGGTGAGCAGACCCACAGGGGACTAGTTGGGGTGTTGGCCCTCCATGTCCCGCGTTCGATTGTCAAAATGTCCCCACCCACAACACAAAAGAACCCTTGTTGCTGGGCAGGACTCTCGAGTTACTGTCGCCGATGACTGCAACGCCGAATGAATACTTAAGATTTATTTTGGGTTTTCTCCTTCCCTGAATGGAGGACTGCAATCCCATAATAAGCCAGGATGGAAAAGGAGCTGCATTGTACAGCAAATGCCACAGATAAACACTAAGTGGAAGACTTCAGGGTCTGGAAAAAGACACGAGAGCTGTTTTGAAAAGCGTGGGACAGAATTGTCGGGTTCTGGATACCACGGCTAGTGACTATCGCAAGAGGAATCTCATGCAATCAGCAGTTTTATGACTGCCTGCACTGTGCCAGTGTTAATTTAATTGCTTTTCTGGCATCTTGATTATGCCTCCTCCTCCTCCTCCTCTCCCCACCCATTGCTATCAATAAATCTTATTTTTATTCTTTTCAAAGCAGCTGTGCCAAGGTTCCCACCAGGAATGGATCCGAAAGAGGGACTTCCTACCACCCTTAGGAACACAGGAAGCTACCTGAGTCAGACCGCTGCTCCATCTATCTCAGTGCCGTTGACACGGACTGGCAGCAGCTATCTCCAGGATCTGCAGACTGGGGTCTCGACCAGCCCTATCTGGAGATGCTGGGGATTCATAGAATCTTAGAGGTGGAAGGGACCCCGAGTCATCTAGTCCAGCCCCCTGCAATGCAGGAATCTCAGCTAAAGCATCCATGACATATGGCCATCCAACCTTTCTTAAAAACCTCCAAGGAAGGAGATCCCACAACTTCCTGAGGGAGACCGTTCCACTGTGGAACAGCTCTGACTCCCAGAAAGTTTTTCAGAAAGTGTAGTCGGAATCTCCTTTCTTGCGACTTGTAGCCATTGGCTTGAGTCCTACACTCCAGAGCAGGAGAAAACAAGCTTGTTCCATCTTCCATGTGACAGCTCTTTAAATATTTGAAGGTGGCTCTCAGTCTCCTCTTTTCCAGGCTAAACATGCCCAGCTCCTTCAACCATTCCTCATAGGGCATAGTTTCCAGACCCTTGATCATCTTGGCTGCCCTCTGCACACGTTCCAGCTTGTCAACATCCTTCTTAAATTGTGGAGCCCAGAATTGGACACAGTATCCCAGGTGTGGTCTGACCAAGGCAGAATAGAGTGGTACTATTACTTCCCTTAAGGACGTGGGTAGCGCTGTGGGTTAAACCACAGACCCTAGGGCTTGCCGATCAGAAGGCTGGCAGTTTGAATCCCCGCGATGGGGTGAGCTCCCATTGCTCGGTCCCTACTCCTGCCAGCCTAGCAGTTCGAAAGCATGTCAAAGTGCAAGTAGATAAATAGGTACCGCTCCGGCGGGAAGGTAAACGGCGTTTCCGTGCGCTGCTCTGGTTCGCCAGAAGCGGCTTTGTCATGCTGGCCACATGACCCAGAAGCTGTACGCCAGCTCCCTCGGCCAATAAAGCGAGATGAGCGCCGCAACCCCAGAGTCGGTCACGACTGGACCTAATGGTCAGGGGTCCCTTTACCTTTATTACTTCCCTTGATCTGGACACTAGACTTTGATTGAACCTTGGCCCTTCTGCATGCAAGATGCTCTCTCCTTGTGCTACGGCCTCCCCAAATTAAATTCTCTTTCATTCTCACATTCTCATTTTGAAAGGAAGAGGTGGAATGTGGGTCACAGGTGGCGCAGTCCTTAAACAGCAGCTCGATTGATCGGTGATCAGCTTTGTTTGGACACAACGATTACCATCATTTAACCAACGCTAATCCTGGCATGTTTAAAAACAATATTGCAAAGCTGCTGTTTAGAGCTGGCATTCCCACTCCGGCAAACATCAAGGAGCTATAAAGCTCTTGATCCGATTTAAACAAAAGCAAGCCCAGCCTTGCCTATCTGAAAGCAAACAGAATGGCTTCATTAAGCTTAATCCTCAAAGCTTTTCGGTGCATTTTACACTTGACCTCGTTCGATTTGGCCCTCCTTTGCAAATCTTACAGGCTCCGGACTGTAACCAATTGATGGAGAAGATGGATCAGCTCAGTCTTTAGATTAAAGTGGTTCAGTCATAAAGGGGCGCGTTTTGCATACAGAAGAAGCCAGGTTGGATCCCCAGCATGGCTAGTTAACTGAATCAGATGGCAAGTGATAGAGAAGATATGAGAGTCCCTGGATCAACGTCTTCGGACCACAACTCCCATCAGCCACAGGAGGGCACCACCTTGGCAAATGCTGCCCTAGAGAGCTGCTGCCCATCAGACAATACTAATCTAGATGGACCTAAACACCTTTCCAGTTATAGTCTTCAGTTCTGCCTTGAAGAGAACTTTTGTCTGGCTCCACAGTTTGGCCGTTTAACTGAGGCCGCAAACCTTGTGCGACTCGCGACGCCCTGGCTGGCGTTCTTCCTCAGTGGCTCTCCCGTCCATCTGAAGGCAGCGTTTGGTTAGCAAGCCACAAGTTGGATCTGTTGGTGCCCAGCGCTGAAACGACAACATGGTGGCAAGGGGCTTCCCTGCAGGAATGTTTTTAGAAGGCAGACCCATGTTTTTACGTTTTTAGGGACACGGGTGGCGCTGTGGGCTAAACCACAGAGCCTAGGGCTTGCCGATCAGAAGGTCGGCGGTTCGAATCCCCCGCAACAGGGTGAGCTCCCGTTGCTCGGTCCCAGCTCCTGCCCACCTAGCAGTTCGAAAGCACGTCAAAGTGCAAGTAGATAAATAGGTACCGCTCTGACGGGAAGGTAAACGGCGTTTCCGTGCGCTGCTCTGGTTCGCCAGAAGCGGCTTAGTCATGCTGGCCACATGACCTGGAAGCTGTACACCGGCTCCCTTGGCCAATAAAGCGAGATGAGCGCCGCACCCCAGAGTCTGTCACGACTGGACCTAATGGTCAGGGGTCCCTTTACCTTTACCTTTACCCATGCTTTTTGCCTACGGTTCATGCATTTCATAACGGGCCCACATACATTTTCTCCAATATTTCATTTGCTAGGGAGTCCCAAGACCTGATCCCCTTCTGCCACCAAATGAACATTAATTAAAACACATTGCAGCTTTTGTAAAATCTCTGCCAAACCCTGAGTGCCAGTTTCATGCTGCTCATTCCCCTTTCCTGAAAGAAACAGTAGTCTTTCTTCCATGTTTGTGTGGATGGTAGACATTTGTGAGGGGCGCATCTTGGGCATTAAGCTTAATCATTTACATTGCTGAGGGCTGTTCTTCCTTCCCTGTAACGTGAAAAAAATAGCCTTTGAAGCCTTCTGTGACTGTCAAACTTGCAAGGATGCTCATAAGAAGAACTTGTGGTGTAACTTCTTCCCCGCTAAACATTCCAGGAACTGTAGCAGCTAGGGAGGCTGCAAATTATTTACATGTGCACCTTGTAACAAAAATGGGAAGACCAACCTTCAAACGCATCTGAAAACTACTCCCTTCCCCAGGTTTTCGGGGTTGGTACCTCTACACCTCAACCCAAATGTCCAGCAGAACATTGACTGTCATTTTTGGAATGGAATTAAGACTTATAAACCTGTTGGTATGTTGTCTTCTGGTTAAAAGAAAATAATAAAATAAAATATAGATACAGTAAAATGAAAGGAGAACTCCCTGGATGCCTAGCTCCAGGTTTGGGGCGAGTACTCTTTGGTGACAGAGCCCCAGCAGAAATTTAAAATCACAACAGCATGCAGCAAAGTCAAGCATGGAAACGGAGGCTTTAAAATATCCGCTTCTAAATTGCTTCCAAAGTCTCCCAATTCCCTTAGCATAGAAAAAGACCACACATTCGGCAAGTCAAAAATGGTTTACTTACAAACTCTTCAAAGGTCAGATTCATGTGCTTTTCCATACATCAGTCAGAAAACACGGGCAGTAAAACTTAAGATTAGTTCCAAAGTGGTGAAAGTTCCTAAATTAATTGTATAGAAACGAAAAGATGGCTTGCTTAAGCCACACGGACTCCTTACCGGAAGGGTTCACATGATACATGTGTGGTGGAAAGTGGGAGAAAAGAGAGTTTGGTAGTCCTTCCTTTGAATGTGAGCAGAGGTGACCTAGTTAAACCTTGCAGGACAGCATACACCATACACTCTGGTCTTAATCCCTCCATGCATTAAGTCGAGTTGAGCATGTTGGTTACAAAACCCAGGGGACAGTGCCAGGGTTTGGCTGCATTTTCATTTTAAAAAAATCATCTTTTGCATCATTCAGCTGCTTCTCTGTACATAGAAGAGAATTGTACATAGGCGGAGCATGCTGAGATCTGCGGAGACGGAACTGGCATGCACGTTTCATCCCACAGGGCTGTTTTTCCTTTTCTTTTTAATCTAGTACGTTACTCAAAATGTGTGCCCTAAAATTCAGCTGCGCTGAAAATTTATCCCGTGTTCCAGCTCCAGCCATTTCCGGAGGCTTATTGTGGGGTGCAAGAATTGTCCTTGCTCTGACAACTGGTCTGGGGAGAGGGGTGGCTCCTCCTCCTGGAGAGGAGGCAAAAGACAGGCAGGGACCTGATCCATCCCCAGAGGGAGGTGCCATCCATCAGTTTACTGCATTCTTCAGCCTTGCTGTTTGCCTGTGTTTCCCCAAACCTCATGGCATTCTCAACTTGGCTTTTCCATTTGCACAAGAAGGTCAGGTACACTCTATTCTGCAACTGCTTTTTTGTGCATGAAATTGTATTAACTTTTTAAACAAATCCATGTGGATTTTTTTTTTAAGTAAAGGGGAAGACTTCCCTTAAAAACAGTCAGCAGGCGCCCTGATCTCCAGCACTTGGCAGCCGGCTTCCCCAGTTTTCTATGCTTCAATTAATGCCCAGGGGTAGATGTCATAAGTAAGACATTGCAGGGGGTTGGACTAGATGACCCTTCGGGTCCCTTCCAACTCTACAATTCTATGAATCTGTGATTCTTCCCATTGGGCTTTTCTGAAAGATAAATCTTTACCACACCAGGGTGCAGGAGGGAGTTCATATTACGCAAGACTTCCACCATGCTGTAAATAAGTTAACAGACGCCCCCCTGCAATTAGAAAACTAGCTTATCAGGAAGAGGGTTGGAGAGGAATGCTTCTCCCTGACTTGCTAGTCTTCTATGTGCAGGGAGTTTGAAGCATTTGATTATGTGAGACCCCACCTGCAGGTGGAAGTGCAGGAATCCAGAAACAGGTTGACCACCTCAAGTTGAACTACTTTGAACTACAAGTTGAACTATTTTGAACGTAGTTCACCCAAGTTGGCAGCCCTGGATGGTTAGGCTGGGGAAAACGACCTGCATCTTTGGGCCAATAAACTGGTTGGTAACCTTAAGTGACTTTCATACTTTAATAATAATAATAAAAACGATCCCATGTATTTTTAGCATGATAAGAGTCTGTGGAAAGGTGCCGTTCCAAGAAGATGTGAGGCAGGAGCCCGAACAAGTTTAAGATTATTTAAAGTTATAATATATATGTGTGAATATCTCTCTCTATATTATGATGCAATATGACTACCGATCTGCATACTGACTTCACCTGTTAGAATGAACGGAAATAAATGGACAGGCATTCATTTCCAAATCGAGAAAGTCTTCCTTCTTCGTCCTTTCACTTCTTAAAATCTCTTCGCTGCAGCGACGAGGATGCCAGAAACCCGGCTTGCCAGTTCTGCGCATGCACACGCACACTAGAAAGCAACAAAACTCCCTAGTGCTGCAGCAATAAAACTGCTAGCACATTTGCAAAGCTAAGCAGGATATGGCATGGTTTCAAATTAACATTCTGCAGGTTGAAAACTCAAATTTTTGCACCAAGAGAAACTGAACTCTGGGTGAATTACAGATGTTCAGCATAGGTACATAATTTGTGTTGTTTTGCATGATTCATATTCCCCCCCCCCCGTTATTTAATTTATCCTCACAACAACCCAGTGAGGTTAGGCTGAGCAACAGTGAGCTTCATGGCCGAGGATTTGAACCCGTATCTCCCAGGTCTTAACTACTACGCCACATTGGCGCTCCTAATTCATTCTGGCTATTTTGCACCATCTCATTCATGAAAAGTGGTTGGGATTAGCCCAGGGGCCGCATTCCCTCCTGGAAACTTCCCAGGGGCCGCAGGACAGTGGTGGGCGGGGCCAGATGAAAAAGTGGGCGGGGCAACATATTCGACTTTCCTTGGTGCAATAGGCTACATTCCAGCTGGTCACAACAGAATTGGAGGAGGGAATGGCCAAGCCCAATGAGGGCTGTGGCTTGGGAGGGTGTATATAGCTAGGGGAGCGTCCCGAGGGCCAGATAGGAGGGAGCCAGGGGCCACACTTGGCCACCAGGTCTGAAGTTCCCCCATTCCTGTTTTAGAAATGAACCAGTTGAAGGGATGCAGAAGGTGAGCTTGTGGAGAGCAGGTGAGCCGTAGGGGGCATGAATCGAGGATTCTCCAAGGGATAATGTTTTATGGTCGGCGGTTCGAATCCCTGCGACGGGGTGAGCTCCCGTTGCTCGGTCCCTGCTCCTGCCAACCTAGCAGTTCGAAAGCATGTCAAAGTGCAAGTAGATAAATAGGTACCACTCCGGCGGGAAGGTAAACGGCGTTTCCGTGCGCTGCTCTGGTTCGCCAAAAGCGGCTTCGTCATGCTGGCCACATGACCCGGAAGCTCCCTCGGCCAATAAAGCAAGATGAGTGCCGCAACCCCAGTCAGACACGACTGGACCTAATGGTCAGGGGTCCCTTTACCTTTAAAGGAGAGGAAGGCAGACAAAAGGGATGAGCAGTTTTTGTTGCTTTGCACTCTGCACATGTTCAGAAAACCCTCTCTCACCACATTCCCTTAGAAGTTATTTTCCTTTAAAAATAAAGAAGAAAAAGCGATTTGCACATGCTCAGATTCCCTTGGACCTTGGGTATTTTTAAAAACACTCTGTGCGTGCTCAGAGGCCCAAAGTGGGTTTTTTGGAAACCCAAGAGGACAACAACCCAGAAGGAACTTGTCCTGACCTCTAAGTGGCATTTTGGGAGAAATCATCTGCTGAGAGACACCACCACGGACAGCGGCAAGGAGAGAGCGGAGCCCCATAGAGATGGGGCGGGGAGGGCAGGGCGCTCTGACATCGATTGCTCCGGAGACGCGCAGTTCGGCGCTCTGCTGAGTGGGTCTGCCGGAGCAGCTGCTTTGGGAAAGTGCGAAAGGAGTTTCGCCTCCCTGGAAAGGTATCGAATCCGGATTCCTACCCCAAAAAAATGCCATGATCAGAGCGCAGAAGCCTAAAAAGAGAGAGAGAGCCAGAGAGAAACCAGTTTGGCTGAGCACGCGGAGCGTCCACACGTTCATTTGCTTTCCCCTTATGCGCGTGGCGACTCTGACACGCGGGGTGCACGTGTGCACGGCTTCCTTCGGCGAAGCATTGTGTTCGCGGGGGGTGGGGTGGGGTGCTTACTGACGTCTGCAGTCGTAGAGGGGTGTGAACACACGTGTTGGACGTGGAAGCTTTCCCGACGTACTAACCATGCCAGCGCTTGATTACGAAATCTGAGGAGGTGATAGAATCATAGAACTGTAGTGTTGGAAGGGACCCTGAGGGTCATCTAGTCCAACCTACTGAAATGCAGGAATATTCAGCTGTCCCCATAAGGGGATCGAACCTGCAACCTTGGCGTTGTCAGCTTCACCGCTTAATTGTTTTTTTAAAACTCAACAACAACCAAAGTGGCTTGCAAAAAGAATGAAACGGTTAAAATCAACTTTTAAAAAGTGATAAACTTAAAGCAGATTGAGACATCACATCAACATTCCAGATACTGGGTAGTCTTCTGGAAACCAAAATGGTTTTAACAAGTGCTGAACAGACTACAGTGAAGGCACCTGCCTGTTATCAATCGGCAAGGAGTTCCAAAGTGTAGGCACTGCTGCACCAGAAGGTAGATTTCTTGCAAATGTGAAACAGGTATTATGTTACACCTGTAAGAGTGTCAGTTCCCTCAGCTGAAGATGCTCAGAAAGCAGGACTCAGGCCAGAATGAGCAGCCTTACAGAAAGTACTTTAATGTGTTGGGCAAGAACATCTGCATCGTTGCCATTTCTGCCTCGCCAGCTGCCCACACCAAGCCTCTGAAGAGGCAACCATCTACCACCTTGCTAGGGTGCTTGTTCCATCCTGAGGAGAGTGTGTGACATGATACATTTTCATAACTGCCTATAACTAAGCATAGAAGCGTAGTAATAAAGGTAAAGGGCCCCCTGACCATTAGGTCCAGTCGTGAGCGACTCTGGGGTTGCAGCGCTCATCTCGCTTTATTGGCCGAGGGAGCCGGCGTACAGCTTCCAGGTCATGTGGCCAGCATAGAATCATAGAATCATAGAATCATAGAATCATAGAGTTGGAAGAGACCACAAGGGCCATCCAGTCCAACCCCCTGCCAAGCAGGAAACACCATCAAAGCATTCCTGACAGGTGGCTGTCAAGCTTCTGCTTAAAGACCTCCAAAGAAGGAGACTCCACCACACTCCTTGGCAGCAAATTCCACTGTCGAACAGCTCTTACTGTCAAGAAATTCTTCCTAATGTTTAGGTGGAATCTTCTTTCTTGTAGTTTGAATCCATTGCTCCGTGTCCGCTTCTCTGGAGCAGCAGAAAACAACCTTTCTCCCTCCTCTATATGGCATCCTTTTATATATTTGAACATGGCTATCATATCACCCCTTAACCTTCTCTTCTCCAGGCTAAACATACCCAGCTCCCTAAGCCGTTCCTCATAAGGCATCGTTTCCAGGCCTTTGACCATTTTGGTTGCCCTCCTCTGGACACGTTCCAGCTTGTCAATATCCTTCTTGAACTGTGGTGCCCAGAACTGGACACAGTATTCCAGGTGAGGTCTGACCAGAGCGGAATACAGTGGTACTATTACTTCCCTTGATCTAGATGCTATACTCCTATTGATGCAGCCCAGAATTGCATTGGCTTTTTTAGCTGCTGCATCACACTGTTGACTCATGTCAAGTTTGTGGTCTACCAAGACTCCTAGATCCTTTTCACTTGTACTGCTCTCAAGCCAGGTATCACCCATCCTGTATTTGTGCCTTTCATTTTTTTTGCCCAAGTGTAGTACTTTACATTTCTCCCTGTTAAAATACATCCTGTTTGCCTTGGCCCAGTTCTCTAATGTGTTAAGGTCATTTTGAAGTGTGATCCTGTCCTCTGGGGTATTAGCCACCCCTCCCAATTTGGTGTCATCTGCAAACTTGATCAGGATGCCCTCAAGCCCATCATCCAAGTCATTGATAAAGATGTTGAATAAGACTGGGCCCAAGACAGAACCCTGTGGCACCCCACTAGTCACTTCTCTCCAGGATGAAGAGGAGCCATTGATGAGCACCCTTTGGGTTCGGTCAGTCAGCCAGTTACAAATCCACTGAATGGTAGCATTGTCTAGCCCACATTTTACCAGCTTCTTTACAAGAATATCATGGGGCACCTTGTCAAAGGCCTTGCTGAAATCAAGATAGGCTACATCCACAGTGTTCCCTTCGTCTACCAGGCTTGTAATTCTGTCAAAAAATGAGATCAGATTAGTCTGACATGACTTATTTTTCAGAAACCCATGCTGACTTTTAGTGATCACAGCGTTCCTTTCTAGGTGCTCACAGACCGTTTGCTTAATGATCTGCTCTAGAATCTTTCCTGGTATTGATGTCAGGCTGACTGGGCGATAATTGTTTGGGTCCTCTCTTTTCCCCTTTTTGAAAATAGGGACAACATTTGCCCTCCTCCAGTCTGCTGGGACTTCACCTGTTTTCCAGGAATTCTCAAAAATTACTGCCAGTGGTTCTGAAATCACCTCTGCCAGTTCTTTTAATACTCTGGGATGTAGTTCATCTGGCCCTGGAGACTTGAATACATCTAAACTAGCCAAGTGTTCTTGTACTACCTCCTTACTTATTCTGGGCTGTGTTTCCCCTGCTGAATCATCTGCTCCATATTCTTCAGGTCGGGCATTGTTTTCTTTTTTGGAGAAGACTGAGGCAAAGAAGGTATTGAGGAGTTCTGCCCTTTCTGCGTCCCCTGTTCGCATTTCACCTTCTTCTCCTCTAAGTGACCCCACTGTTTCCTTGTTCTTCCTTTTGCTACGGACATACCCATAAAAACTCTTTTTATTGCTTTTAACCTCTCTAGCAAGCCTGAGTTCATTCTGTGCTTTAGCTTTTCTGACTTTGTCTCTACATGTGCTGGCTATTTGTTTGAATTCCTCTCTGGTGGTTTCCCCCTTTTTCCATTTCTTGTACATATCCCTTTTAAATCTTAACTCAGTTAAAAGTTCTTTAGATAGCCACCCTGGCTTCTTTAGGCACCTTCCATGTTTTCGTCTCATTGGTACTGCTTGAAGTTGTGCTTTTAATATCTCCCTTTTAACAAACTCCCATCCATCATGAACTCCCTTCCCTTTTAGTATTACTGACCATGGGATCACACCCAGCATTTCCCTAAGTTTTCTGAAGTCGGCTTTCTTAAAGTCTAGAATTTGAGTCTTAGTATGCTTGGTTGCTCCTTTCTGATGTATAATAAACTCCAGAAGAGCATGATCACTCCCACCTAATGATCCTGCCACTTCTACCCTACTAACCAGGTCATCACTATTGGTTAGGACCAGATCTAAAATGGCTGATCCTCTTGTTGCTTCTCCCACTTTTTGGACAATGAAATTGTCTGCAAGGCCAGTGAGGAATCTGTTCGACCTTATGCTCTTGGCTGAGTTTGACATCCAACAAATATCAGGATAGTTGAAGTCCCCCATTACTACTATCTCATTTCCTTTTGAATGCTTGGTCATCTGTTCCAGGAAGGCATCATCTATGTCCTCAGTTTGGCTTGGGGGTCTATAGTAAACTCCCACAATGAGATCACTGTTATTTTTCTCTCCCTTAATTTTGACCCAGATACTCTCAATTTGGCTTTGAAGTTTTAAATCATGGATCTCTTCACAGGTATACACATCCCTGACATATAACGCCACTCCTCCTCCTTTCCTGTTTGGTCTATTTCTCTGAAATAGATTGTATCCCTCTATTACTACATTCCAATCATGAGACTCATCCCACCAGGTTTCAGTGATGCCTATTATGTCGTATTTAGTTTGCTGTACCAAGAGCTCAAGTTCATCTTGTTTATTTCCCATGCTCTGTGCATTTGTATACAGACATTGAAAACCATTGATCATTCCCCCTAGTCTCCTACTTAAGGAATTTTTCCTCCCACCACTAGGTCTGTGTGCTCTTTGCTCCATTTGGTCCTTGACTTTTGGATGATCATCTTCAGCATTTGATCGACTCCTACCTTCAGGACCACTGTCTCCCTCCCCCACATAAGTCAGTTTAAAGCCCTCCTGATGAGGTTTTTGAGATTGTTGGCAAAAACATTCCTCCCAACCCTTGTGAGGTGCAGCCCATCACTTGCCAGAAGTCCATCTTCAAGAAACTGCAGACCGTGATCTAAGAAACCAAACCGTTCCTGCCGGCACCATTTGCGAAGCCAGTTGTTCACTTCTCCTATTTTCCCCTCTCTTCCTGGGCCACGGCGTTCAACTGGGAGGACAGATGAGATGACAATTTGTGCATTTAATTGCTTCAGCTTCCTGCCCAGAGCCTCATAATCACTTTTGATCTTCTGGAGGCTATGGCTTGCGGTGTCGTTTGTTCCCACATGGACTAAAAGGAAGGGGTTTTTATCCGTGGCTTTTATTATTCCTTGCAGCCGTTCTGTAACATCATGGATCTTGGCCCCGGGGAGACAGCATACCTCTCGAGACATCTTGTCAGGCCCACAGATCACTGCTTCCGTACCCCTCAGCAGGGAATCCCCTATCACCACTACACGCCTCCTCTTAGGCTTGGTCGGGATTCTTACATGTGCTGTCCCTTCCAAGGTCACCTGCACATTCCCGGAGGAATGACTAAGCCACTTCTGGCGAACCAGGGCAGCGCACAGAAACTGTGTTTACCTTCCCGCCAGAGCGGTACCTATTTATCTACTTGCACTTTGACGTGCTTTCGAACTGCTAGGTGGGCAGGAGTAGTAATAGTAGTAGTAATAGTAATAGTACCCCTCTATTCTGCCTTGGTCAGACCACACCTGGAATACTGTGTCCAATTCTGGGCATCACAATTTAAGAAGGATGTTGACAGCGGCGTACTGAGCCACTTGGCTGCCGGGGACGGCAAGCCAAGCGGCACCCTCCGGGGCCGGGCATCGCTCTGTAGCCTATGCGGCGTGACGTCACGATGCATGTGTCGTGATGTTACGACGCATGCAGGACCGGTGCTAGGGATTTTGGCGCCCTAGGCGAGGGGGCGGGCCATGTGACGTCATTGCACATGGCATACGGTGCCCTGCCCCCTGCCCGGCCGGGCACCCAGCGCCGCCGCGGTTTTCGCCGCTGGTTGGGGTGGCACCGGGCAGCGGCGGGGGGCGAGGGGCAGGCTGGCCAGCGCCCCCTCCATTTTGGCGCCCCCGCCGCCGTGGTTTTTGCCCCAAGCTGCTTGCTCCGCCGCTGGTTGGGGCGGCACCGGGCGGGGGCAGGGGGCAGGCTGGCCAGCACCCCCTCCATTTGGACGCATGCGCTACAGAGCTCAGTCTGCTCCTCAGCCACCGTGCGCTTTTCTTCTCCCTTCCTTCTGTGTCCTGGTTGGGCAGAGCCGTGGGGGCTAGGGGCGGGCCAGTGAGGCATCACGCTTGTGGCTGGCGTGACGATGCCCCTCGCCCTCGCGGCTCCGCCCAACCAGGGCACAGAAGGAAGGGAGAAGAAGAAAACCGCGCGGCGGCTGAGCAATCGAACAAGCCAGCTGCGGCGGCAAGTGATGTTTTTGGAAGTCGCCTGTCGCGGGGGGGGGGGTGCCCAGAGTGTCGCCCCCTAGAAGGTGGAACCCAGGATGGTCCGCCCTAACGCCCCGCCCTTGCTCTGCCCCTGGGTGTTGATCAGCTGGAATGTGTGCAGAGGAGGGCAGCTAGGATGATCAAGGGTCTAGAAGCCAAGCCTTATGAGGAACGGTTGAAGGAGCTGGGTATGTTTAGCCTGGAAAAGAGGAGACTGAGAGGAGATATGATAGCCATCTTCAAATATCTCAACGGCTTTCACAGGGAGGATGGATCAAGTTTGCTTTCTCCTGCTCTGGAGGGTAGGACCCGAACCAATGGATTGAAGTTACAAGAAGGGATATTCCGACTAAACTTCAGGAAGAACTTTCTGAGGGTAAGAGCTGTTTGACAGTGGGACAGTCCCCCTCGGGAGGTTGTGGACTCTCCTTCCTTGCAACTTTTTAAACGGAGGTTGGATGGCCATCTGTCATGGACGCTTTAGTCGAGATTCCTGCATTGTAGGGGGTTGGACTACATGACCCTTGGGTCCCCTTCCAACTCTATGATTCTGCGATTCTATTATTCTTTATATTCCGCAATTTTCTGTGCCTGTACGTGCTTGGACGCCTTCTGGCGGTTCCCTCGCTGTGAGAAGCTAAGTTACGGGGAACCAGGCAGAGGGCCTTCTCGGTAGTGGCACCCGCCCTGTGGAACGCCTTCCCACTAGATGTCAAAGAGAAAAACAACTACCAGACTTTTAGAAGACATCTGAAGGCAGCCCTGTTTAGGGAAGCCTTTAATGTTTAATAGACTATTGTATTTTAATATTCTGTTGGAAGCCGCCCAGAGTGGCTGGGGAAACCCAGCCAGATGGGCGGGGTATAAATAAATTATTATTATTATTATTATTATTATTATTATTATTATTGGAGTTGGCCCTGTCGGTGGAAAGTCCATTGTACAAGAGCTGTGTCTTTGAGAGCTTACCTTGGCCCCTTTCAGCTTCAGGGACTCGGCCGCCACCCCCAACTTTCTCCCTCTCCTTCAGCAATGCCCGAGGGCCCGACTGTGAAGAGGTTCCAGCTTCGGTGCTCCTCATTTGTGGGGCAGGGTGTGACCAAAGTAGGGGGAAGCACGAAGCAAATGAACCCGGATGATCTGAAGGGGCTGGTGCTGCGGGATGCTAAGGTGAGTCTCGCACCCATTCGGCTCCCCCAAATACCTTGTGTATTTTTTCCTCGTCTCTGCTGCTATTCATTTGAATTTTTACAGCATTAAGAATAATATTGCTGTACAGAGGCGTAGCCAGCCAGGTGGTACCCGGGGCGGAATTTTTTTTGTCCCCCCACCACCACCACTTTGCCAGGGCACTGGCAGAGCTGCACCCAGTGGCATAGCAAGTCACCCCCACCCCCCAAAGATGATGGTGCCACTTTCCGAGGTGTGGGGGTTTTGTGTGTGTGTGTCTATTATCTCTTTTTTTTTTCAATAAAGTTAAAATTTAATTTAAAAAATAAAATAAAAAAATAAAAAAATAAAGAAGTGTCACCCCCCTCTGATGGTGCCACTTTGTGAGGTGTGGGGGTTGTGTGTGTGTGTGTGTCTATTATCTCTTTTTTCCAATAAAGTTTAAAAAAAAAATTTTTTTTTTTTTAAAGTGTCACCCCCCCTCTGGGGTGGAACCCGGGGCGACCCGCCCCCATCATCCCCCCTTGCTACGCCCCTGTTGCTGTAAGATGGTGAGCACTACTAAAGGTAAAGGGACCCTTGACCATTAGGTCCAGTCGTGACCAACTCTGGGGTTGCGGCGCTCATCTCGCATTATTGGCCGAGAGAGCCGGCGTACTGCTTCCGGGTCATGTGGCCAGCATGACTAAGCCGCTTCTGGCGAACCAGAGCAGCGCATGGAAACGCCGTTTACCTTCCTGCCATGCACTTTGACGTGCTTTCGAACTGCTAGGTGGGCAGGAGCAGGGAACCGAGCAACGGGAGCTCACCCCGTCGCAGGGATTCGAACCGCCAACCTTCTGATCGGCAAGCCCTAGGCTCAGTGGTTTAACCCACAGCACCACCCGACTTGACATAAATTTATGGGACCAAGTGGGTGCTAGAATTTAATTAATGCTGTGAGTATTAAAACTAGTTAAGCACACCCAGTGTGTATTTAAGCTGTTGGGCATGTCAGCACTAAAGATAAGCTACTTTGGCATTAGTGTTAGGCGTTTCTAAATCCTCTGAAATTAGCATGTACTGTATGAAGTTTTAATTAGGCCAAGCCCAAGATGATGCTTTCAGTGACCTATTAACAGCTAATTAACAGACTAATTTCCTTGCAGCTCAGCTGGTAGAGCATGAGTCTCTTTATCAGTGATGGCCAAACTTGCCGCTCCAGCTGTTTTGGGACTACAACTTCCATCATCCCTAGCTAACAGGACCAGTGGTCAGGGGTGATGGGAATTGTAGTCCCAAAACAGCTGGAGGGCCAAGTTTGGCCATCACTGTTAGAGTCATGGGTTTGAGCGCCACATTGGGCAAAAGATTCCTGCATTGCAGGGGGTTGGACTAGATGACCCTCGGGGTCCCTTCCAGCTCTTACAATTCATAATTCTATGGTTCCATGATAGCCTGTTTGGTAATGATCTGCTAGCACAACAAAGGCTCAAATGTCAATCTCCTTTGCAAAAAAAGTGGGATTTCGCCCTCAACTGAGAAGTTAGTTTATAAGCTAACGCTAGTGTTTACGGGATGACAGTTCGGAATTATGGAATGGAGTTAGCAGGCAGCGGGTTGGAGAGAGAGAGTCAGAGAGCGATGGTGTTGCTGTGCCTCTCTCCCAGATTTTTCCGAAGTTGTTATGTGAGTTAATTCTGAAGACTTCGGCAGGTATCCCATCAGGTCCACTGGCTTTGTTGTTTTCCAATTGGTGGAACTGTTGTCTAAACCACCGAGCCTCTTGGGCTAGCTGATCGGAAGGTCAGCGGTTCGAATCCTCGTGACGGGGTGAGTTCTCATTGCTCGGTCCCTGCTCCTGCCAACCTAGCAGTTCAAAAGCATGCCAGTGCAAGTGGATAAATAGGTACCGCTGTGGCGGGAAGGTAAACGGCGTTTGCGCAGTGGCGGAGCTTCATTATCTGGCACCGGGGGTGGGGAGCAAGCGGGGGCGGGGCTGACACGTGTCCCGGGGCGGGGCATGCATACCGGGGGCGTGGCGCACCGCCCGCAGGGGCATGGCATGCATTCTGGGGGCAGAGCGTGCCGTCCGCGGGGGGCGTGACACGCGTTCTGGGGGTAGGGTGCGCAGCCTATAGGGGTGGGGCGCCCAGCGCGGGTGGGGGAGCAGCCACGATGGAATCCCCCCGGGATCGCGGCAATGGGGGCAGTGCGCTTCCATCGCCCCCCACCTTCCTCCTCCCCTGTGTTTCTGTGCACTCTGGCACTCGTCACGGTCCTCCGTGCGCCAGGAGTGGTTTAGTCCTGCTGGCCACATGACCCGGAAAGCTGTCTGCGGACAAACGCCGGCTCCCTCGGCCTGAAAGCGAGATGAGCGCCACAACCCCAGAGTCACCTTTGACTGGACTTAACCGTCCAGGGGTCCTTTACCTTTACCAATAGCTGTACACAACTCTAGATGGCTCTTGCGGTTCCTTCCAACTCTATGATTTCTTTGTTCTATGAATTCTGGAAATTTTACATCTCTATGATGAATACAGTGTGGAACAGAAAATGATGCCTTCTGATATCCCTGATTTTTTTTCTTAGGTTCATGGGAAGAATTTGTTCCTGGCTTTTGGTGGAGTTCAGGAAGCAGCGTCCAGCAGCGAGGGCTCGTCTACAGAACCATCCGAACCCGGGTCAAGCAGCCAAGGGACGGGCCTGGGCAGAGGCAGTCCCATTCTCCAGAGTTGGGAAGGAGGCAAGGCCGGCTCTGGGGGTCTGCGGCGCCCCCTGCAGGAAGAGCATGCATCTGATTTGCCATCATTTATGGACGACGCTGCCGGACTCCCTTGGAAATGGCTACGCTTCCACTTTTGGCTCTATGGGAGCATCCGTGCCAATGAGTTTGCAAGAGCCAACAAGGCTAATAAAAGAGGGGACTGGAAAGATCCGGTTCCCAGGTACAAATTTGATAATTACTACTCTGTGCAGATGCCACACAAAAATAGGCCCAGGCAGCTTCCTGTTTGCACAGGAGCAAAAACTGTCGTAAGTCTCAGCTGGTCCTAATGCAAGTGTTAGCCTACAGTGACATGGATTTCAAGCACTGGCAAATAGACCAGCAGCTTTTCCTAAACCAGAGGTGCAGAACCTTTGGCTCACAGGCTGATCTTTTTGCAAAAACACGTCCAGCCCCCCATCAGCTGATTGGCTGGGGTTAGGGCCAGATTTAGGGTTGTGTAGGCGGTTCCTACACCTACACCTGTGTAGGACCTGGGTGGCGCTGTGGGTTAAACCACAGAGCCTAGGGCTTGCTGATCAGAAGGTCGGCGGTTCGAATCCCCGCGACGGGGTGAGCTCCCGTTGCTTGGTCCCTGCTCCTGCCAACCTAGCAGTTCGAAAGCACGTCAAAGTGCAAGTAGATAAATAGGTACCGCTCCAGCGGGAGGGTAAATGGCATTTCCATGCACTGCTCTGGTTCGCCAGAAGTGGCTTAGTCATGCTGGCTACATGATCCGGGAGCTGTATGCTTATATGAGTACCTACTGAGAAGATCCCAAAAAATGTAACTTTACCAAAAAGTATTATTTTGTAAATTTAGGGATGGGGGCACTAAATTTCCTCCTTGCTCAGGGTGCCATATTACCAAAATCCGCCCCGTCTGGCTTGGACTTCTGATTTAAGCAAGCAGGTGGGCCAGAAGACAGAGGACAGAGGAGTCTGTGCAGTGTGTCCTCCCTCCTGTTGTTCGCTTGAAGAAGAAGTGTGCAGCTGCTTCAAAGAGCACTTTTGCGGAGCTCTTTAAGAGTCCCTGGGCTCCGTTTTGAGCCTCTGCAGGCTCTTTGAAGCAGTCTCCCCGCCTCTTTCAAACATTGACTGGCCGGGGTGGAGTTGATGGGAGGATGGTTCAGTCTGCAATTTTGCAAAGCCTTTTTCTAAACATCGCTGAGCAATGTTAAAAGGAAGGGTACACTGCTTCAAAAAGTGCTTTTGCAAAGGGGTTTCAGACAGGTCCCCTTTGATGCAGACAGCAGAGGAGGGGGAATTGTCTTAAAACCCCTTTGCAAACAGTAGAAGGACCTTGAAGCCATGGCAGGCTACCAACAGCCCAATGTCTGCCTGATGCTTGGATACCGTGCACGTGGGATTTGGAAAGATGAGTGGAGCCACCCACCTATCAATCATCTGACACCATTTGATTGACATACAGGTGGCCTCTGCTTCTCAGATTTGGTCGGATCACAATAAGACTCTGGATCATAGAGACCAAAATGGTTCCCCACCCCTGTTCTAAGACAGTAAGATATTCTTCGTTCGACTTTCAGGCTTGTTCTGCATTTTGATGGAGGGGGATTCCTTGTCTTTTATTCCTTGTCTTTTAACTGCCGGATCCATAGCTGTTCTTCTCCTACCGCTGAACCGGCTACTGACATCCTGAGCTTGGAGTTTGATCAGGAACGCGCTTTGGGGGCTCTGTGCAAAGCTGTACCTGTGTGCCACACCCTCCTGGACCAAAGATATTTCTCAGGGCTTGGTATGTATTGGGTTGTATCTCTAGTTTTGTTCCCAGTACAGTGGTGCCTTGGTTCTCAAACTTAATGTAATGTGTGGCACAAGGTCCTGGAGTATTGTGTTCGTTTTCCTGAATATAGTGCAGTGGTACCTTGGTTCTCAAACTTCATGCGTTCCGGAAGTCCGTTCCAAAACCAAAGTGTTCCAAAACCAAGGCGCGCTTTCCCATAGAAAGTAATGCAAAACGGATTAATCCGTTCCAGACTTTTAAAAACAACCCCTAAAACAGCAATTTAACATGAATTTTACTATCTAAACCCCAGAGTCGGTCACGACTGGACCTAATGGTCAGGGGTCCCTTTACCTTTAATATACCATCTCTACATCATTTTCATTATATTTTCTTTCAATGCAGTACATGCAGTAAATTTTACTCCTTCTTTCTACAGTTTCTCCCAGTCCTTTAACTGTATATTACACCCAAAATCTTTGGCCCAGTGTATCATAACCGACTTGTCTGTTTTAAACATTTCATCCCAGGGAATATCATTAAGAACGAGGCCCTGTACCTAGCGAAGATCCACCCGCTCTCCCTCGGATCCCTCCTGCCACTCCCGGGACTCAGGTCCCTGCTTGACCATGCTGTTCGCTTCACCTCGGAGTGGTTCCTCAGCAAGCGGCGGAGAGGGAGGCAACACTGGCAGATCTACCAGAAAGAGAGATGCCCTGAAGGGCACCAGGTGAGGAAAGAAGCCTTTGGTCCCCCGCATGGACTGAAAAGACTTACCTGGTGGTGTCCCCAGTGCCAGCCTCAAGTTGCTCAGGAAGAGGCCGAGGACCTTTCTACTCGCGGCAGCTGAAGGGTTAAGCCTCTGCCCCTGGTTGGGTTGTGCTAGGATGCTAAAATTTGAAGATAGGGCAGGGCGGGCACATGCCCACGATTGCTACGGAGATGCCACCCAAAACCCAGCTGTTTCCACCCTGGTTTTAATATTCACGAGTACTTACCAAGCGGCTAGTCCTCATCATATTGTGGCATTCACGTCCCCAGCCCCCACTTGGGTGATGGCGGGGCTTAGACACCTGCCCGCACAATTCTCATTGCATTATTAGGCACAAATGTTTCGTTCCCAAGGGTTTGTATCGGTAGTAGTATCCAAACGGGCACAAGGACCCGGGTTCTGCTCCATATAGGATTAAAACTGGCTTTGCAGAATTTTAGGATTGGATTTCAGCTTACCGGTTTCCCCCTGTGTTGAAAAAAAGCATTTTTATTTATTTTTTATTTTGTTTTGAAAAAAGCAGGCAGGCTCTTCCTGAGAAGAGAGAAGGCGGCAAATCCTTGGGCCACGTTAAGCGTGAGCCAGACCAAAGTAAGATGTTGGGTTATTAAAAATCGAGACAGCTGTTGAACTTTGAGTTTCTCAGCCTGAAAGACAGATTTTTTGGTTAGTGTAGCAGCCAAGGCTGTTGCAGTAGACAGCAGAAGTTTAGCATTCTGCATCTTTGGAGAGTGAGAGCCCCAAATAGATGTTGAGAAGTTCCTGGTTTCTGTATTAAAGTTTTATTCGTTCCTCGAAGGAAATGTTTCTCCTGCGTGTTTCTTCCAAGGGGCTGTGGCTAATGCTCTGCGTAAAAAGAGTTTCACTGCAAAGTGAGCAGACTGCAATTATTATTACTATTATTATTATTACTATTACTATTATACCCCACCACTCTGGCCGGCTTACAGCATATCTAAAAATATAATACAAACATCAAACATTAAAAACCTCCTGATATAGGGCTGCCTTCAGATGTCTTCTAAAAGTTGTGTAATTATTTCCTTGACATATTATTATTATTATTATTATTTAATAATAATAATAATAATAATAATAATATACCCTGATGTGAGTTCACAGTGCAGAGACAACCTTATTCCTTGTCCTCAATCAGCAGACCAAACGAAACGAAAGGGAGACATTTTGTGCGGGTGGACATGCTGGTCTCACAGAACAAAACTGTAGAAACAGAGAACTGTAGAGTTGGAAGGGACCCCAAGGATCATCTAGTCCAACCCCCTACAATGCACATATATGTGGCTCCCCATTTGTGGGATGCTCTTCCCAAGGAAGTTCGCCTGGCGCCTTCATTATACACCTTGAAGTGCCAGGGTGAGGAAAAGGTTCCTCTTTAACCAGACCTTTGGTTGACTGACATTTTAAAATGTGTCGGGGATGGGGGAATAATTGGGTTGTTCTTGTTTTTATTTGAATTGTGTATTTGGCGGTTTTATATTGTGATTTTATCCCGTGAGCCGCCCTGAGACCTGCGGGTATGGGGGGGGGCTACAAATTTAATAGGGATGTGGGTGGCGCTGTGGTTTAAACCACAGACCCTAGGGCTTGCCGATCAGAAGGTCGGCGGTTCGAATCCCTGCTACAGGGTGAGCTCCCGTTGCTCGGTCCCAGCTCCTGCCCACCTAGCAGTTCGAAAGCACGTCAAAGTGCAAGTAGATAAATAGGTACCACTCTGGTGGGAAGGTAAACGGCGTTTCCATGCACTGCTCTGGTTCGCCAGAAGCGGCTTTGTCATGCTGGCCACATGACCCGGAAGCTGTACGCCGGCTCCCTCGGACAGTAAAGCGAGATGAGCGCCGCAACCCCAGAGTCGTCCGCCACTGGACCTAATGGTCAGGGGTACCTTTAGCTTTACCTTACAAATTTAATAAATCATCATCATCATCATCACACAATTTGCACCTCGATATCTCACTCACAAATACCCCCAAAATGGATAAAATGTGGGGAGGAGGAAGAAACATGGTTAGAAATCGTTATATATATACAGGTGAAACTCGAAAAATTAGAATATCGTGGAAAAGTCCATTTATGTAAGCAATTGTTTTCATTAGCTACTGGAGTTTAGTATATGAGATAGACTCATGACATGCAAAGTGAGATATGTCAAGCCTTTATTTGTTATAATTGTGATGATTATGGTGTACAGCTGATGAAAACCCCAAAGTTGAAATTGTTCAGTTGGGGTTCTCATCAGCTGTATGCCATAATCATCACAATTATAACAAATAAAGGCTTGACATATCTCGCTTGGCATGTCATGAGTCTATCTCATATATTCGTTTCACCTTTTAAGTTGAATTACTGAAAGAAATGAACCTTTCCACGATATTCTAATTTTTCGAGTTTCACCTGTATATAGCCACCAAATTGTCAGAGAACCCCTAAGGGCCACCCAATGTCTAGGGACTGTGGGCCAACTAACCCCCGTGTAACATAAGAAGGAAGACCTTGTGATGTATGTAGCAGAACTTGTTGCCCAGGGAAAGGTTGAATGGTTTGAAGAACTGGGATTTTGTGATTGTATCAGAATGTAAGGAAATGCTGAAGGCTTGAGCTACCTGGGGAAAAACCAAGGGCTTGGGTTGGTCGAACTTTGTTCTCACAAAGAAGAATGTGGCTGGTTGGGTTTGTGTGAGAGAGAGAGCTCAAGATGTCCTATTCAGCCTAGGCAAGCTGATATTTTAGGGAGCAGGCTAGCAGGCGGGGCCCATGACTTACCATCCATCATAGGAGCCTACACAACACAAAATACTGTTGCTGTATGTAGGTTTTATTTTATTTGTTTTTTATCTTATATTTTGGAAATGTACATCCAGGGTTTTTTTCCTTTAATTTTTTTTTGGGGGGGGCCCCAAGAGAGTGGGGCCCTAAGCTATAGCTTGGTTAAAGGTAAAGGTAAAGGGACCCCTGACCATTAGATCCAGTTGTGTCCGACTCTGAGGTTGCGGCGCTCATCTCGCTTTATTGGCCGAGAGCCGGCGTACAGCTTCCGGGTTACGTGGCCAGCATGACAAAGCCGCTTCTGGCGAACCAGAGCAGCGCACGGAAACACCGTTTACCTTCCCGCCAGAGCAGTACCTATTTATCTACTTGCACTTTGGCGTGCTTTCGAACTGCTAGGTGGGCAGGAGCTGGGACCGAGCAACAGGAGCTCACCCCGTCGCGGGGATTTGAACCCCGCGACAGCTCCCGTTGCTCTGTCCCAGCTCCTGCCCACCTAGCAGTTCGAAAGCATGCCAGTGCAAGTAGATAAATAGGTACCGCTGCGGCGGGAAGGTAAATGGCGTTTGCATGAGCTCTAGCTCTCGTCATGGTCCTCAGTGCGCCAGTAGTGGTATAGTCACAATTACTTTATTGTCTTGATTACAAAAGTGCTGATTTCCTTGCTCTGGTTCTTCGACCCCGCAGAGTCATGACGCTTCACACCGGGGGTGGGTTATTTGGTGTTGGGCTGTGGGTAGCACCTCTTCTGTTAGACCTTGAGCAGATGCTGGGAAAATGCAAGCTGGACCCTCCTCTTGGATATTTTTAACCCCTTTTATATTTTTAGACTGCTATATTCATTCTGCGTTTTAATTTCCTTTAGCTCTGTAAAGCACTTTTCAGATTTTAAATGTTGGTCTATGACCGTAATTAAATTTGATTGATAGTGGTATAGTCCTGCTGGCCACATGACCCAGAAAACTGTCTGTGGACAAACACCGGCTCCCTTGGCCTGAAAGCGAGATGAGCGCCGCAACCCCATAGTTGCCTTTGACTGGACTTAACTGTCCAGGGGTCCTTTACCTTTACCTTATATCATAAAGATCCCACTTATCTGCTGTGCCTCTTTTTCACAAGGTAACAAGGACCCCGGCTGAGCACCTGGAACCCCTAGAATCTTGCACCTCTTGGAGATTGGGGTGGCATGCAACATTATGTTCACTCTGGGCAGGTCTTCTTTTAGCCAGAGCTGACCCTCTCAGGTGGGCACCATTACCATTCTAAGAGAACAAAGGAGAAGTTCACGGTGAGCTCCGGCAAAAAATATCAGAAAAATATCACTGCTCCTAAGAACACAACTTGTGTTTAGTTCTTGGTTGTAATGCGCCTGCAGGGCAGATGATAATCACTAAACACTTTTAAAATGTCAAAAGCAGGAACAATTTGTTTGCACTCTCTTTTGTTGCCAGGGTTCTAGTTTTTCTCTGTCTTGAGGGCATATTCCCTGTTTTTTTAAAAAAAAGAAAAATTCCCCAAATGGCGATATTGATGCCCCAATATTTAAAAGAAGAAGAGAAAGGTTTTCAAAACACGCTTGCATAATCTTTTCATCTGCAAGAGGAGCTCAGCAAGTTTGAAATTTAGGAAACTCCCTGGAACTGAAGGGTTTGTTCTGTGCTCTCTTGAAGCCTGAAGTTGCACTTAACTTTTTCTCAGAGCAGACTAATTGAAGTTAGCGGCCACAATTATCTTAGGGCCTTTAATAGCAATAGGAACAACTATGAGTAAAGTTAGTTGCAGCAACCCAATACAGATATTCTCTTGTCATAGAACAGACCTTTAACTCAACTCCGCAGAGTTGTGGATTCAGTACACTATTTTTCTTTTTTAAATAATAATATAATAATATCACCACCCATCTGTTAAATATGAAGAGGCCAGCTGCTTTTCAGGCAGAAAACTCACAACCTACTTTGGTGATTAGAAGAGGTAAATAAAAGTAACCCTGTTGAAACCAGGGTGTTGCAAGATTGCAAGCTATGGTGCAAAAAATGTGACCCAGCAGGTCCAGTAGGCAGTGAATAAGAAAATGTGTGTCCAAAGTGCAGGACTCTACAGGCAGAGGCAGAGGACCCTTTCCCCTTTATCTGCTGGCTAAGAGGGGATTGAGTAATATAGCCAACTGTTCCTGCAGTGCTGACCGCTGTTAATCTATCCAGGAAGAAGCATAGCAGCCCTCCCCTTAAATGGAAAATGGGTTACAACTCCCATCAACCCAAGCCAGAGTGACTACTGTTGTTGGCATCCGAGAGACAATGGAGTATGCTGCTGGGGGTGAAGTGAAACTGTTGCATTAGCTGCACTGATGCGACCTCCCCAAGACACAAGCCTGGGCAGCGTGCTTGAGGTCCTGGCCTGCCAAGTCAATAAGACTTCTCTCTCTCAGCCTGGAATTGTTCAGCGGCCTCCTGATCAATCACCCGGCCCTGGAACGGAAGATTTGAGTCTGGGAAATAGTTGACCATGATGGCCAGGTCCAAAAATGGTTTTGTTAAGAACCGGTTTAATAAGGTGTCTGGGAAGACTCACAGAGGGAAGCATTCACTGCCTCACAAAGCCCATCGCCCAGCCCTTCCCGGCTAGCTTTTATAAGCCAGGATGGGCAAGGATCAAGGAGACAGGTGGTTGGTTTCACTCATCCAAGCAGCCTGTCCACATCCTCGGAGGTAACAGGTTGGAATTGATTCATGCAACTCAACCAGATAGGACTCTAGCACTCTCCCACCCCGGCCCTGCTCCCACGGTGGAGTCTACCTCTTTCCGAATCTGAGTGACTTCATCTGCAAAAAAACCTTTGCAAAATCATTGCAGGAGATCTTGGGGTCCTCCCCAGATCCCGATGGCAAAGGTGGTTCTGTTAAGACTACGAACCATCTAAAAGAGTCTCCTGGTACTGTTTTCTGCAGATGCAATAGAGTCGACAAAGAAGGTCCTCTTCACCATCACTGTCACCGCTCGGCAGGCTCCACGTTGAGCTCTAACCTGTGTTCAGTCTGCTTCAGAGCAAGTTTTTCGCCACCACCAATAATAATAATAAACCTTTATTGTCACTACACCACCTGTGTGCAGTGAAATTAAACAGGCTCCCCCCCCCCCCACATATACTCAAGTCTTGTTCGCACTCTGTGTGTTTGTCGGAAGATAGGAGCCAACTCCTAGGTGGCCTCCAATCAAAAATTTAAATTACAGGTAGGTAGCCGTGTTGGTCTGTCATAGTCAAAACAAAACAAAAAATAAAAAAAGTCCTTTCAGTAGCACCTTAGAGACCAACAAGAACAAACTTAGTTGGTCTCTAAGGTGCTACTGGAAGGATTTTTTTATTTTTTATTTTGTTTCAAAAATTTAAAGGGGAACATCCCCTAGGGTTGCCATATTTCAAAAAGTAAAATTCCTGACACCTGCTTAAAAACCACCAAGATTGTTAAGCTTTTTGGGGGGAGGGAACCCAAATTGCTGAGCTTTTTATTTTTATTTTTGCACAAACCTAACCTGAAAATAGTGATTTGAAACTGCTTTTCCCATCGCGTTGCCCTACATCCGAACTTTCCCGTTTTTACACACAGAAACCAGGACATGCCTGGAACTTCATGTTATCAATTATATGCAGGGTGGGGTTTACCTCCGCCGCAATATTTGTATTCAAGTTGGCACCGCTGGCCGTAAAACGTGGGGCATCCTATAGCACTGCCTCCTCTCAGCACTGCACATTATGATCCCCTTTTCACAAAGGTGATAATAACAATAGCAATATCGCATTTGCAGGAGCGCAGCTTAATTATCAGGCACCCGATTTAGATTGCAGGCGAGATTTAGATTGCGGATAACACGAATATTCCTGGCTGCTTCCTATTGCACCCGTCATGTTTCCTATGTTGCACCATCGCCTCTAGATATATTGCACCATTGCCTTTGTATTTGTGTGTATGTGCGTGACCCTTTCTCGCCCCACAGCGATCCTGGGGGTCACACGCAACCTTTGCAAGGAAGGGAGGAGGAGGAGGCGTTAGCGTGCGCGCGGCCCCTTTAAGGAACCCGGCTGCTTGCGAAGCCCCGCCCTGCCCCATTTTCACCCATGCCGCCTCCCAGCCAATCCGGAGGCGCCGAGCGGCCGTCACGCCAGCCCCCGCGACGGCCTCATTGGACGACGCGGCCCTGGCGCCAGCGCCGCGCGGCCTCCGGGCTGCCTATCCGCCCTCCAAGCCTGGTGCGGCGCCCGCCGATTGGCTGCTGCTAGGGGACGGCCGTTGAGGGCACGGGAGGGGAGGGGGGCGGAGGAGGGAGGATGGCGACGCGCTTTCTTCGGGGCTGGCCGGGCATCTCGGTAGATGCGGCGCCGGGCAGGGAGGGAGGAGGAGGAGGAGCTGCCAGGGACCCATAGGGACTAGAAACCTGCCAGGGAGGGAGGAGGGAGAAGAAGGAGAAGAAGGGGCGGGGAGGAGGAGGAGGAAGAAGAAGAACGCAGACCGGGCTCAGAGGAGAGGACCTCATAGGGACTAGAAACCTCCCTCCCAAGGAGACGGTAAGGGTGGGCGAAATAAGGCTGGGGGGGCAGGAGGGAAACAGCGGGGTCACTGGTAGGTCGGTAGGGGGAGGGGAGGGAAGACCTCATACTAGGGAAACGGCGGGGTGACAGGTAGGTAGGTAGGTGGAGGGGAGTGAGGGGACCTCATAGGGACTAGAAACCCTCCCAAGGAGAGGGTAAGGATGGGCAGGGGGAGACAGATGGGGCAAAATAAGGCAGGGGGCGGGGTGGGGGCAGGAGGGAAACAGGGGGGTCACAGGTAGGTCGGTAGGGGGAGGGGAGACCTCATACTAGGGAAATGGCGGGGTCACAGGTAGGTAGGTAGGTAGGTAGGTAGGTAGGTAGGTAGGTAGGTGGAGGGGAGTGAGGGGACCTCATAGGGACTAGGGTGGCCGGGGGGGTGGTGCAGATGGGGCAAAATAAGGTGGGAGCGGGGGTGGGTGGGAAGGAGGGAAACGGTGGGGTCATAGGTAGGTAGGTGGAGGGGAGTGAGGGACTCATAGGGACTAGAAACCCTCCCAAGGAGACGGTAAGGGTGGGCAGGGGGAGACAGATGGAGTGAAATAAGGCGGGGAGCGGGGTGGGTGGGAAGGAGGGAAACGGCAGGGTCACAGGTAGGTACGTAGGTGGAGGTGAGTGGGGGGACCTCATAGGGACTAGAAACCCTCCAATGAGGGTAAGGGTAGGGGGACAGAGAAGGGGTGACTTAAAGCAGGCGGGGAGGAGGAAACCAGACCAGGGTCATAGGGAGGGAGTAGGAAGGAGCTGGGGAGGACCTCATAGGGACTAGAACCCCTCCAGGGAGATGGTAAGGGTGGGCTGGGGGATATAGAAGGGGTGAATTAAGGCAGCAGATAGGGTGGGTGGGAAGGAGGGAAAGACCTCATAGGGACTAGAAACCTCCAGGTAAGATAAAGGAGGAATATAGAAGGGGTGAATTAAGGCAGGTGGGAAAGAGGAACAGAGCAGGATCATAGGGAGGGGGAGGGAATCGAAATGCGAGGACATCAAAGGAACTAGAAACCAGGGAGAGGGAGGCTAAGGGTGGGTTGGGATCTAGAAGGGGTGAATTAAGTCAGGAGACAGGTGGGTGGGAAGAAGAGTGGGTAAAAAGGAAAGAAAAGGTGAGGGGAAGGCTAGAGTAGGTGAATGAAGCCAGGTGGAGGAGAAGGAATAAGAAATTGGGAGTGGGAGAGGAAAGAAAAATTAAAGGAGAAAAGGAAATTGTGATTCGGCAGGGCCGAGAAAAAAGAGAGAAGGCTGGGCAGGGCAGGTCCTCATTAAATCTCATCGCTCTGCACACCCACAAATTGACAGGTGAGACTGGAAGCTGATGGAGCTGTTCAGGAAATGGCTGGGCCACCCAGAGGAGCTCTACAACCTGGTGAAGTTTAAGATGGGAGGCTACAAGACGGTGATGCCCAAGATGGACCAGGTGAGTGAGCGACAGTGCACTGTGCTGAATGGGGGGGGGGGGGAAGAATGGGTTGTCTCGTTCCCTGGTTTTTAATTTGCTTGCTTTAATGTGCTGTTTTGTCATCACTGGCTAGGAAGGCCCTTAGCTCGGTGGTTAGTGTGCCTGAAGGTCCCAGGGTCGATGCTCAGTGTCTCTTAAGCAGGACTGGAAATGTTCCCCCGTCTGAAGCTCTGGAGAGCAGCTGCCAGTCTCTGATGATCCAGCATCTTGTTGCTCCCAGCGGCCGGAGGACCTCATAGGGTCAAAGGACCTCATAGCGGCCAGACAGACACTTCCAGGAAGCCCACCATCAAGGCATTAAGGAAATTGCATTCCCACAATGTTTTCCCCGTCCCCCAGCAACTGACGTATTAAGTGATACCCTGCCTCTGAACATGGAAGTTCTATTTAGCGGTGCTGCCCAAACATGGTTTGGGAAGGGGCTGTTGCTCAGTGGCAAAAACATCTGCTTGGCATGCTTTTTTTATTGGATTGGTTGTGACTCTCCTCGAGTCGCTCACATTCAGGCAGAAAAGCAGAATAAAAACATTTTTTAATAGATAAAGTAGACAGGGAATAGAAAAAGATGGAGATGAGGAGTTGTTCTATGGGGTGTATGTCTTATTTTCTCTTTTCCTGTTCTGTTTTTTCCTGCTCCATGCTTCTACCTTGTCAAGAAAGTGAGAAAAGAAATCATGGTTTCAGAAGGCGGGGGTGGGGGGGACCTGGAGAGACTCTGAAATCTGTAAATTATTTTCAGACATATTTGATACACGTCTTTAGTCTATTAATTGCAGCTGTTTAGCCAGAGGCAATGGATTCATACTGTTTTTCCAAAGTCCACAATCTAATATCAGACATGCAGGATTTGGAGCAGGGGAGGCAGGAACCAAGACAGACAAGAAATAATTGGAAAAAATATTAGTTTATAGCAATCAAATAAAATTCTATATTGTGAAATTACAGTGCCAGACAGGTCTTAAATTGGACCATCACTATTGGCTCATGATACGATAAAGCACTCTTAAACCTTAATTATGAATTGCTGCTTGTCAGATTCTATGAAAGGTAGCAATTATATTTCGTTATTATTACTTTATATGTGCAGTGAACTTGCCAGTCCTCTGGCAAGTTTTTTTACATTTTGCCAACAAATGTAATGGTTTTGCTCCGTTTTCTTCCTTTCTCTCTCCTTTAAAGTGAAAAGCTCTTTCCCTCCACCAAATATCTCCAGCAGGATCTTGGGCCAAATCACACTATGCTGGAACTGCTGTTTTGGAGCGCTTGGTGCAATTTTTTTCTTGTAGAAGCAGCCGGGTGGGGGGCTACTTTGGATGTCAGGTGCAGTGAGGTGGGATCCAAGCCTTCCTGCACAACTCCCTCGCCTCATTGCTGTTCCACATTGCCCCAAATTCTCCAAGAAATCTTTGAAAATGAAAGGCAATTAAGTAAAATCCTTGTGGTCATCTTTATTTTATCTGCTGCACTTATTTCTTGCATTTTTACCGAAGCTTTTTCCTCCAAGGAGTTTAATGTGGTTCTCCCCTTCCCCATTTAATCCCCACAATAACCCTGCAATGTGGGTTAGGCTGAGAGGCAGTGACTGGCCCAAGGTCACCCAGTGAGCTTCATGGCTGAGTGGGTATTTGAACCCTGGTCTCCCAGGTCCTTGTCCAACGCCCGACCCTCCTGCTACTCGTTCTTTCTAATTCCAGAGCAGAAGATTTAAAGAGAAAAGGCGGGAATTGATTGTTCCCCTTCTGCTCCTAGGATGTGCAGAGTATCCACACACCCATTTCCTTTAGTGCGGGGGCCACATTCCCTTTCCCGGGGGAGGCCCAAATGCCAAGGGTGGGTGGGGGGCAGAAGCAACAAATGTAATTTCTCCCTTTGCTTGATAAGCAACGTTTACAGGCACATTTCACAGACCGCTCTGTATCCTTCATCCAGGCAAGCCAAAGGCATCTCGTTGGAGGTTTGGGCCAGACCAGAAAGGAATACAACCCGTGGGTGGAGTGGGCCCACTGGCTGGAGAGAGCCTTGGCAGCCAGACTGAGAGCCACATTTAGCACCCCCCCCAGGGTCTGAGGTTCCCCACCCCTGCTTTTAGTGCAAAGAGTTAGCTGGCCAAGGTCTGGCTGAGTCCCAGGGCTGGCTGTGTCTGCAGGGTTCCCTGGCAACTTGCCAGTCTGTGCATCCAGTGTGGTGTAGTGGTTAAGAGCGGTAGACTCGTAATCTGGGGAACCGGGTTCGCGTCTCCTCTCCTCAACATGCAGCTGCTGGGTGGCCTTGGGCTAGTCACAGTTCTCTGAAGTCTCTCAGCCCCACTCACCTCACAGAGTGTTGTGGGGGAGGAAGGGAAAGGAGAATGTGAGCCGCTTTGAGACTCCTTCGGGTAGAGATAAAGCGGGATATCAGATCCACACTCTTCTTCTTCATCATCCTAGTGGGAGACTGGGGAGCCACCATCATGTCCTTTTCCCACAGGGCTCCAGGGTGACCCCACATCGGGTGCTCTGGGATTTTGTAGGAAATTTAAAACTCTTGTGAGTGTGACTGTCTGGACCCAGCCACTGCTGCCAGACAGTTGGCGGGGGAGCTTCCTTCATCTGAGGATCACAGGGCGGTTTGGAACCTAAAAATGCAAAAATAGTAAACAATCACACACACACACTTTAAAGGCCGTAGGTGGTTTAATTAGCCAAAGGCCTGGGAGAAGAGGAATGTTTTCCCCTGGCGCCTATGCAATGAAGGTGCTGGGCAAACTTCCCTGAGGAGAGCATCCCACAAGTGGGGAGCCACCACAGAAAAGGCCCATTCTTGTGTTGCCACCCTCCAGATCTCATGGAGGAGGCACACAAAGAAAGGGTTCAGATGATGGTTGCAGGGTCCAGGGCAGTTCATATGGGGAGAGGCATTGGAGCCCGGGAATGGCCTCAGGCTGCAGATGCCAGCCCTACTGAATCCTCTCCACTAGGTCTTTGTTGGGCTGATCAACATCCCTGATCACTGCTGGTGCTGTGTGTATTTGTGTGTGCGCACACGCTGATGGGAGTTGAAGGCCCAAATCGGATTTCCGCCCCCCCAACACTGGGTTCATGAGACACCAACATCTAAAGTGCAGCAGTCGGCATGTTGACTCTGAGGAGAGAATCACTGAACAGCTCTGGCGCTAACTTGGCAAGTAGGAAAAGCCAGCAGGGGACTTAAGCCCCAGGAAATTAAGTGCCGGGAAGCTCAGAGGGACTTGCTTCTCAGTAAAGACACAATTTTTTTAAAAAAATGTTATTAAATTATTTCAGCACATAACTAATGAACCATCCCACCGTACTCCCAGAAGCTAGTGTTCAAGCAGTGCATACAAAGCAACAACCAAATAACTCAATTTCTTATGCCAGGCTACTATTTGGATAAAAGGCGATACTCAGTTTAACTAAAGAAGTTGGAGTTCTTGATTGAAGCTATGCAGAAAATTGTAGAGAAACAAGAACTCAGGCCACAAAAGTAAAATTGTGTTAAACTGGTGATTTAAATGATTCAAGTTTTTCAATTAGTCTTTTATCGATAGATTTATTTCTTGAAGTTTATATGCCAAGTTAATACGCCAGGACAAGGCCTTGTTTCGAAAATGCTTCAGCAAAAAGTCTTAAAGTCAACGTGTACTGGTAGCTTAGAGTTCACTCACTTAGAGATACTCAGTTTAAGTCAAGTTTTATATGGCTGTTTTCGTTATTAGCTGCATACGCAGTACGTACCTAATGCGCCAGGCAAAACCATTACCTCTTCTCCCAGGCCTTTAGCTAATTAAGCAAACTAGGACGTTTTAAATTGGGCATGGGTGATTGCGGAGAAAATCGTTTCTTATGTCTTTTTTGTGATTTTTCATATTGAAAACTGCCCCCTGATCCTGGAAGGGCAGTATAGAAATTTAGCAAGTAACAATCGAAATTATAAAAGCCGTGCCCTTCGGTTAGGCAGAAGTCTCCATGCGCTCCAAGATGTGCAAATGGCAATGCCAAGTGCTGTTTAGTGGTTAAGGCGTCGGACTAGGACCCCGACCGCGTGAGACCTGGGTTCAGGTCCGCACGCAGCCTCCAGATAACGCCGGGAGCAGGAGAGGAACCCCCGGCTGTTGGGGAAAGGTGGGAGATCCGAACGCGGCGAGAAATGAGGTGGTAATTTAAAAACGTCGCCTAGGATCGCGCAGTGGATCTCGCTGCGCTTTCGTGGTGGGTTGGGGGTAGGGGATCTTTTCCCCCTTGAATGAAGAGAAAGGAGGAAAGGAAAAGCTGGAGTTCGTTTCGCCCACGGCGATTTTGCAAAGCGCCTGTAGGGAGCGCCCGGGGTTAAGGCGGCCAGGCACGGCGCGGCGCCCAGGGAGGGAAGGAGGCGGGCCGGCCTCGGCTGCCTTCCCTCCCCGTCGAGGGAAGGGGCGGTGGGTGTGTCCGCTTCCCCTCTGGCTGCGCGCGCCCCGGATCCTTTCCCCCGCGCCCATGGCACGGGGCCAGGCGGGGGCCGCGCTGCTGGCCCGCTGAGCCGGGCGCGCCCCTCGTTCCCTCTCCATGGCCAGCGGCCCCTCCAAAGCCGCAGCCTCCCTTTTCAAGCGCACCTTGGCCCTTTCCCCGCCCCGTGCTGGAGTAGCAGCAGGAGGATCGGGGCCGGGCGGCGGCGGCGGCTGCAGCAGCTGCCTCTGGGCCGGGAGCCGGGTGCGCTCGGCGTCCGGCCCGCACCGCCTCCAGCAGCCCCAGGCTCCGCCGCCGCTGGTTTCCCGGGGGACCCGCTTCCTGAGCGCGCCGCCGCCCTCTGTGCTCTCGTTGCAGGACTCGCTCAGCGACAGCCTCCGCCGCTGCTACCAGTATTTGAACCAGACCAGCCGGAGCTTCGCCGCCGTTATCCAAGCCCTCGACGGGGAGCTGCGGTGAGTTCCTCGGGCAGGTGGGGGGGGAGCGAGGGGGCGGGCAAGCTTGCACGCTGGCTAAAGGATAGGCTTGGAAAGGGCTAACTGCGACTGCGTTTGTCTGGCAAAGAAAGGGTTAACGGTGCGCGCGCACCGTTTTGTTTTGGTTGCAAGTTTCGTGGGGGGGTTCCCCTCCCTCTGGAGGAGGGCGGTGGGCGGGGAGGAGTGAAATCCGAATCGAAGTCCTGTGCCAGGCAGTGCGCTCCGAGTGATCGCCGAAGAAGAAGCTGTGCTCCACTTGGCACCGCCTGCGGGGCTGGAGCCTGGAAGTTTCAGCGCTGCAAAGCGTAGAGTGGTTTTCTTGCAATCTGGCGACCTGTTGCTAGACTACAACTCCCATCAGCCCCCAGGTGCTGAACATGCTGGCTGGGGAGCTGAGAGAGTCCCAAACTCTTCCGGAGGCACAAGGTTCAGAAAGGCTTGTAATACCCTCCAACATTTCTCTGATGAAAATAGGAATGTCCTATTACATATATAAAGCCATATGCCTTCAGATGGCTTAGGGGTTGGCTAACTCCATACCCTCTAACATTTCTCCGATGAAAATAGGGACATGCTAAGGAAAACCGGGACAGTCTGGGATCAAATCTGAAATAGGGGCTGTTTCTGTAAATGCAGGGACACTTGGAAATATTTAGAACGGACAGAGATTTTAATTTATTATTATTTATTAAATTTTAAAGTAGAGGTTTTGTCATTGCAGTTCCTGCATTGGACTAGATGGCCCTTAGGGGTTCCTTCCAGCTCTGTGGTTCTGTGTAAGGCAGCCTGGCTGGGCTGTTTTCTCCATTGACTGCCCAGGGCTGTCGGCTCTGACCGGCAATGGCTCTCCCCAGGAGATGGTGGGTGTTGTGCCTGGGTCCTTCTGCATGCCAAACAGGAGTGCCCTTAGCATGGAGGGAGGTCCCAGAGCATGCACTCTGCTTGCTGACCAGACAGCTCCTCCCACTAACAAGGTTTTGGGTTGGCCTGTGAAATCAAGAGAACATTGTGGTTTGGCAGCTTCCACCAACTTAAAAAGATCCGAGGTCCATTTCTCAGGAGGCAGTGAAAACACAATTCCAAGAAGGAATTGCATCTGGCTTAGCCTCCTGGTGCAATTCTCAAGCTTCCAGCATCAACTTTTTTTAAGAGCGTAAGAACAGCCTGCTCAATAAGCCAACGACTCACCTAGTCCAGCATCCTGTTCTCACCTTTGCCTTTTGCTGATGCAATGCCAGTCTCCTCTGGGGCAAGGATATGGGAGCCAGCTGCATGCCATCTAGCCCCTCCTGAAATCTAGGTTGCTTTTTTGTTGCTGTAAATATTGAATTTATTCTGTTAAATCGTTGGCTTTGGATCTCTTGGAATTCACTGACATGCTCTGCATTTGTCTATTTGAATTTTGATCGTTTGCTGTTAATTGCTCCGGGCCTGTCTTTCACAGCCTATTCTGGCACAGCACATACCTGTTGCATCTTACCAAGTTAAAGATGTTCTCTGAGCTGCCCTTTGCATCACCGCAAACAGGCCTCCTCTGCCCTGATTTATGGGTACACGTGGGTTTGCTCCAGAGCAATTAACTTTAATTCAGCTGCCTCTGAGAAAGAATGAAAGGCGAGGTGCAGACAATGACTCCATTCCCTATACATAGTGGGGTGTGTGTGTGTGCGCGCATCTGCATGGGGTAAAAAAAATGCAGGTTTTCTGCAAGCTGCTTCAGCCAGACTGTACAGGTGAAACTCGAAAAATTAGAATATCGTGGAAAGGGTCATTTCTTTCAGTAATTCAACTTAAAAGGTGAAACTAATGTATGAGATAGACTCATGACATGCCAAGCAAGATATGTCAAGCCTTTATTTATTATAATTGTGATTATTATGGCGTACAGCTGATGAGAACCCCAACTTAACAATTTCAACTTTGGGGTTTTCATCAGCTGTACACCATAATCATCACAATTATAACAAACAAAGGCTTGACATATCTCGCTTGGCATGTCATGAGTCTATCTCATATATTAAACTCCAGTAGCTAATGAAAACAGTTGCTTACATAAATGGACTTTTCCACGATATTCTAATTTTTCGAGTTTCACCTGTAGGAGGTGATCCAGTCTTGCTCCCCATTTAAGAAGCTGGCACAGTTAAATATATCAAAATGAAGTGTTTCACCCAGGAAAGTGGGGCTGATCTGTAATCATAATAGCAAAGAACTGGACTGAATTTTGGAAAGTTAAATAAGATAGCAATATATTGTCCAAAACTGGTTTGAAGTCTGTATCGTGATATCAGTTATTGACCTGGCTATATACAGTGGTACCTTGGTATTCAAACAGCTTGGTACTTGAACGGCTTGTCTCCCAAACAAATCGGCTCCCGAACGCTGCAAACCCGGAAGTGTTCCAGTTTGAGAGCGTTTTTCGGAAGCCAAACGTCTGACGGAGCTTCCGCTTGAATGCAGGAAGCTCCTGCAACCAGTCGGAAGCTGCGCCTTCATTTCCCAACGGTTTCGGGAGTTGAACGGACTCCCGGATTAAGTTCAAGAACCAAGGTACCACCGTTTTGCGAATCATGTGTGTGTGCAAAAATCACCATGTGGGAAAAACCATGAAGCCATCCAATGCTTCTCTCGGTTCCTGCAGCCTCCGTTAACTCTACCGGCTGACAGCTCTCCCCTGCCTCCTGCAGGGGGGCAGCGGATCACAAGAGCAGGCAAAAGTCACAATACAGGAAAAACCGTGAAGCCAGCCAATGCCTCTACATAGCTTCATCCTTATTTCAGACATGGTGATAAATCGATATATTATGATGTTTAGCTGGTTATAGATCATGGTGTTGAAATCCAGATATCACCCAGCCATGTGCGCTGCCTCCACAGTCAGAGGCTGTCTGCTTCAGAATTCCAGTTGCTGGAAACTGCAAATGGGTGGCTTGCTGCAGCCATGATGGTCTCTTGGATCCTGTTGTTGGGCTTCCCCATAGGGCATCTGGCTGGCCACGGTGAGGACAGGATGCCCAGACTAGATGGGCCCCTGGGCTGATGCAGCTCTCCTTAGGTTCTGCAAGGTTGATGCTGGCACTACTGAGTTGCACCAGGAGGCTAATCTGGAGCCGATATATTTGCAGCTGTGTGCTGCGATCCCTCCTAATAGAAACGAATGATCCACAGAGCTTTCACGCTGGCTGAAGTTGCCAGACACAATGTTCTCTCTCTCCTCCTTGGCTTCCCTTCATTTCACAGGCCAGTCTGAGGCCTGGTTTGTGGGGAGGAGTAACCTCTTGGTAGCACATGCTTTGGGGAGAAGGGACCTCGCTCCGTGGTCCGGGCACCTGCTTTGTGTGCAGAAGAAGCCAGGTTCCATCCCCAGCATCTCCAGGTAGAAAGGATCAGGTGGCGGGAGAGAGCTGCTGCCGGTCAGAGTAAAGCGTTCTGTGTTGTGGGTGGATAGATGGCTACCAAGCAGTCTCAGAGGCAGCCCTCTCTCCTCTTTAGGACCTATGGAGACATAGGAAGCTGCCCTTTACTGAGTCAGACCATCGGTCCATCCAACTCAGTTCTGCCCACACTGACTGGCAGCAGGGGGTTGGACTAGATGACCCTTAGGGTCACTTCAAATTTTATTATTCTATTAACTCTCCCAGGTTTTAAGCAGGACTTTCCCAGCCTTTTCTGGAGATGCCAGGGATCAAACCTGGGAAGCCACCTGCTTGCAAGGTGGGTGTTCCACCCCTTGTGCTAGGAGAGTCCTTCAGCTCAGACCTCTTTGCTCCTCGTCCTCAGCCATGCCGTGTGCATCTTCTACCTGGTGCTCCGAGCCCTGGACACCATCGAGGACGACATGACGATCAACCTGGAAACCAAGGTCCCAATGCTCCACAACTTCCACTCCTACCTGTATCAGCCGGACTGGAAATACATGGACAGCAATGAGAAGGACAAGCAAGTTTTGGAAGACTTCCCGACGGTGAGCAGTTTGGCCAGTCGGTCTCACGTTTGTACGGTCTTTTTAAGTTGGCCGTGCAAATCCTGACATGGCCAGTTCTCTATGGCTCTTGGTATCTGCAAAATGGGCGCTTGCTGGCAGCAGATAGGAAATTGGTTTTATGATGGTCTCTTTCTGAGCCATCTCTTCTCAAGGGGGTTTAGCAGCACTTTTAAGGTGTGGGGGGGGGGAGAGAAAAACAACAGTGCGACCCCCGAATTCAATTAACTTGCCTCCAAGGATGCTTCAGTCTTCAAGGGATAAACACAGATCTTAGACTGGTCTGACTACTGCACGTTCTGGGAAGTTGCTCGCCTGATCGCTAAATATTTGGATGCCTCTTGAGATATAATTGAATTTTTGCATGATAGTTCCTGAGAATGAAGAGCAAGTTTACGTCTGTGTTTGGATGCAGTTGGTGCCATTTTGAGATGTGAAAAAAAAAAGTAAATCATTTTTATTTGATTTTACAATACAAAATTATAAAACAATTCAAAAACATGACCATATACAGAGATTCCCTTGAATCTCAGGACTTTCCCCTCCCTGGAGTCCCATTTTAATCAATTAACTGCATCTTCTTCCATACTCGTATTATATCGATCCATATTTTCCATGGTGATTGTTGCACTACAAGTGAAATCAAAATCCTTTCAGTGTTTCCATCTGCTTACAGTAGTCTTTTAAATAGCTTATAAATTTTTCACATTCTTTTGTAAAGTTTTTATCCTCTTGATTCCCGAGTTTTCCAGTCAACTTTGCCATTTTGGCATAGTCCATCAGCTTGGTTTGCCATTCTTCTAGTTGGGTCCCATCAAGATGGCGAGCTGACCTGATTGTCACCACTGGTTTCAAAACCGCACTGACATTTTGGGTTTCTTAGAATTTCTGAGCAATGTCAGAGACAAGGCTGCTGGTTCCCTATAAGTGCGAAGGCAAGATTCGACGATTGGTGTCTTGAAAAAGTTATGGCATCAAATGCAACCTTAAAGTTGCGTCTGGACAATAATCTGGTCCTGAACCAAGGGGCGAGGGAGACTGTGGCCCTCTAGATATTACAGACTCCAGTTCCCATCAGTCCTAGTGAGTGATGAGAGATGATGGGAGTTGTAGTCCAATACTGTAGGTTCTCCACCCCTGCCCTCAAGTTGGCATAATTCCTGGGCTCTTTGGGTGCATTCTCATAACCGCTTTCCTGGGAGCAAGCTCCACTGAACTGGATGGGACTTGACTTCTGAGTAGACCTGTGCCTTCTGTCAAACTGGTTACACTTTGGCCCTAGAAAGAGGGAGCATAGGTCCGTTTCCCTTAACTGTAGAAATTTAATCCTTACCCTTGTTTTGAATTGGCTCATTTTGTTTCCTCCAGAGAGCCAGTGTGGTGTAGTGGTTAAGAGCAGTAGATTCGTAATCTGGGGAACCGGGTTCGCGTCTCCGCTCCTCCCCATGCAGCTGCTGGGTGACCTTGGGCTAGTCACACTTCTCTGAAGTCTCTCAGCCCCACTCACCTCACAGAGGGTTTGTTGTGGGGGAGGAAGGGAAAGGAGAATGTGAGCCGCTTTGAGACTCCTTCGGGTAGTGATAAAGCGGGATATCAAATCCAAACTCTTATTCTTCTTCTTCTCCTGTCACTTGGGATTATTGCCTTAGATCTCCTTGGAGTTCCGCAACCTGGCAAAGATCTACCGGGATGTGATTGCTGACATCTGTCACAAGATGGGTCTGGGGATGGCTGAGTTCCTGGAGAAGAAGGTGGATTCTGAGAAGGAGTGGGACCAGGTGAGCAGAATTGGGAAGGGGTCCCCGGGCTGAAACCTTTGCATTCAGGAAACGCGCCGAAATGGATCCAACTTGCAGTGCGGGACGTCCTTCGTAGGTTTAGCAGTTGGCGGGCAAAATTGTTCGCCCCTTGCTCCTCGGCAATTTAACATGGATTTTACTATCTAATGGGACCATTGATCCATAAAATGAAAGCAATAATCAATATACTATACTATAAAATAAGACAATATTGTAGATGATAAAAATTAAAATTATTATTTTCTTACCTGCACTGATGATAGTCATTGTTTGGATGGATTTTTTATTATTATCCATTTCCGCAGTCACACAATCAATCAATCAGTAGCTGAACTGCGTTCCACACAGTCGCAAAAACAAATGAGCTGAAAAGGCCTCAAAAACAAAAAACGCAAAATAAATTGCAAAAGCAAAACAGTAATAAATTGTTTGAGATCAAGACAATCTTTAATAAAAATACATTTTAAAAAAATTCTTTGAAATTTACGCCATAATGCTTTCCCCCCATTGATGTGCACAACTGGCCGTCATGTTTGTGGTTATGCAAACCCTCCTTTCCCATGTGAGATGGAAAGCTTTAAGTCATGCAGCTCTCTTAATAAGTAGATTTTAAAGCAACAACAACAAAACCCGTGATAGCGTGGATTTATTTATTTATTTGTTTTAAAAAAAACCCTCTCTCTAGTATTGCCATTACGTCGCTGGCCTGGTGGGCATTGGCCTCTCCCAGCTCTTTTCTGCGTCGAAGCTGGAGGACCCCATCGTCGGGCAGGACACGGAGCTGGCCAACTCCCTGGGGGTTTTTCTGCAGAAAGTCAACATCATCCGGGACTACTTGGAGGATGAGCTCGAAGGCCGGGAGTTTTGGCCCAAAGAGGTAAAGGAAGGGGTGGCAAGGGGAGACGGGAAGCTGTGATGTTTTGTCCAGGGATGGAGTCCACCTGTTTTGATGGAACACAGGAAATGGGCCTTTTTCTGCGGTGGCTGTTGGTGTGTGGCAGGGTATTATCTTTATTTGATGATGATGATACATAAATACATAAGCAAAGAGCTAGTGGGAAGAGGAAATTCTCAGTGCAGGGCTGCATAGCCACTCTCAGTTCACATCCTGCATCGACGGGGGGTCAGACTGGATGACTGTTGGGGGTCCTTTCCAGTTGTACGACTTTGATGACCTCTCGGTGTCTCCCAGGTTTGGAGCAAGTACGTGAAGAAGCTGTCGGACCTGACCAAGCCGGAGAACATCGACAAGGCCGTTCAGTGCATGAACGAGCTCATCACCAACGCCTTGCACCACGTTCCTGACGTCTTGACATATTTGTCCCGCCTGAAGAACCAGAGCGTCTTCAACTTCTGCGCTATTCCGCAGGTGAGTAGGGGCGCGTGGCTTGCAAAGCTGTCTCCCGCTTCGAAGGTGCTCTTCTGTTTCCCTTCATCTCCTGTTAACAGGGCCGGATTTAGGTTTGATGATATATAGCATATATTCAACACAAAAAACCGACAATTTGTTGTTGACGAAGGACAGCTGGACATATAAAGGGCCTTCCGGGTTCGCCGCTTCGTGCATGCGCAGGAGCGCTCTATTGCGTCACACGCAGGAGCAGTGCTTTACTTACGGACTTTTCGGGGTGCGAACGGCACTCCAGAACGGATTGCGTCCATAAGTAGAGGCACCACTGTACTTTATTGGAAGGAGAAAAACAATCATTTCCTTAATAACAATTTAAACAATTTCTTTAACTAAAACAATAACATTATAGCATATGTATCCATGTTTATTAACTGATGTGGTTAAACATTTTTTTTAACCCACTTAGACTGAGTTTTAGCACACATGAAAAACTTAAACAAATCCTTATTTCCTGATGAATAGCCTTTGGACTATAATGTAACTTAAATAGAAAACTACCTTTTGAAAGATTTTTTCTCCAAAAGCATTTTATTTTAAAAATCTGATTTAAATTTTAAAAAATCTGACTTAAAAAAACCCCATTTATATTTTTTTTCCCAAAGAGACATTAATTTTTGTCCACCCTGGGTGCAAGGATTCAAGAAGTCCCTGCGGTAGGTACCCTGGACCTAAGTTGTTCAGAGCTTTGTAAATCACCTGGCTCAGCAGGAAGTGCTATTAAGCTTTCCTTTGCGGAGTGCTGTACCTTGCTCTGGATTTATTTGTATCTAATGACATTTATCTATATATAAAAAGCTTTATTAGAACAATACATACATTTTACAAAACCAAACAAAAACCAAACACAACAAACCAACCAAAACAATAACAACAAACCGAAACACCAAAAACATCACATGAAGTTCAGATAACACAAGGGGATGAATGGAAGTCAAGAGAACATGTATCTAATGACCTTTGACAGCCCAGAATCGAGCAGGATTGTTTTTGTGACTTCTCTTCTTCTTCTGCACTTCTGGTCCCCAGGTGATGGCCATCGCCACGTTGGCTGCCTGCTACAACAACCAGCAAGTCTTCCGGGGAGTGGTGAAGATTCGGAAGGGACAAGCCGTAACTCTGATGATGGATGCGACGAACATGCAGGCTGTTAAAGCCATCATGTACCAGTATGTGGAAGAGGTGAGTTCACAATCGCCGTAGGTTTTATTTCCGTGCCTCTTTTCCATGGTAGAGCCATGCTCAAACGCCTTACGCCAACATACAGAATAAAATATAGCAACATTTCAAGGTAAGTTACAAAACCGAACCCAACTTAACAAACATCAACAGGGCAAACAAAGGCCTCACGCCTTCTGAAAGTTGCATAGCGTGGTTATAAACTTGAGATTGGCAAACATCAGTCAGTTGACTTACTGGTGGGGCTGGAAATTTGGCAGTTGCCTTTATTTGTTTTGAGGCGAATTTGCTACTAGTTTTTTTGCTGTAATAAGACAAGGCTACTTTGCTTCTGGTGTGTTAAGGCAGTAAAATGCGGCCACTTCACTTCTGGTGTGTTGCTGGTAAAGGTAAAGGGACCCCTGACCATTAGGTCCAGTTGCAGACGGCTCTGGGGTTGCGGCGCTCATCTTGCTTTACTGGCCAAGGGAGCCGACGTACAGCTTCCGGGTCCTGTGGCCAGCATGACTAAGCCGCTTCTGGCAAACCAGAGCAGCGCACAGAAATGCCATTTACCTTCCCGCCGGAGCGTTACCTATTTATCTACTTGTACTTTGACATGCTTTTGAACTGCTAGGTTGACAGGAGCAGGGACCGAGCAACGGGAGCTCACCCCATAGCGGGGATTTGAACCGCCGACCTTCTGATTGGCAAGCCCTAGGCTCTGTGGTTTAACCCACAGCGCCACCCGCGTCCCTGGTATTAAATAATAAATAACAGGAGAGCTGTTTGGACAAATGCTGCCTCTTAGTGAAAGCTGGTTCTTTTCTCCCGCAGATCCAGCAGAAGATCCCAAGTACAGATCCTTCCTCCAGCAAGATACAACAGATCATTGCCTCTGTCCGATCCGTTAGCCTACCCAGCGGCGCCCTGGTCTCCCGGACCCATTACTCTCCCATCTACCTGTCCTGCGTGATGCTCTTAGCTGCATTGAGCTGGCAGTACCTGAGCACCGTCTCAAAAGCCACAGAGGAATACGTCCATACGGGCGAGAACTGAGAGCAGACTTCCAAGGATGCCACGCCCTTCGCAGCGGGAGGGAATATGCTGCTGTTATTATTTCCTTGCCCTTTTGGAACGGGAGAACTCATAGATGTCCCAGGACTGTTGGAAGGAGGGCTTGGAATCTTGCAAGCTAAAGTTGGAGGCAGAAGATTTCACCTAGAAAGCAATTACTTGCTAGCTTTGAAGCGTCTAACAAATTGCAGTTTCCAGACCTCTAATTTTTTCCTTCCTCTTTTGGATGAACTGGTTACAGGCGAGTCTGTCATTGGAGTCTGTCTTAATATATTTTTCCTTCCATTTCTTTCCTGCAGACCTGTTTGGATCTGCGCCTTTTTTTTGTGTTTTTGACATAGAGTGTTTTTTAACTAGAGTGTTTGAAGGTGCCTCTTTGTTGCTTGTGAATTTTGACAGTAAAAAAGGGAAAAAATTCTGCGGTGAAGCCTCCTGCTCTCTTTTTCTTCCGTTTTTATTCAAGTTGTTCAAATTCAGCGACCAAAGCAATACAAGAGTCCATGGTATGGTTATCTTGAGTCGGACTTATTTAGAAATTGCAGCAAGTTCTAATATTTACCAAGGATTTACCCCATCTCATTTTAGAGCTGGGCCTTCTCTGCAGTGACTCCCCATCTATGAAATGCTCTCCCCAGGGAAGTTCGCCTGGCACCTTCATTATACACCTTTAGGTGCCAGGCAAAAACATTCCTTTTTAACCAGGCCTTTGGTTGATCTTATTGACATACAACACCCTTTTAAAATCTGGTTCTTTTCTGGAGGGGTGTTATTGGGTTATTGTTTTTGGTTTGATTTTATATGTTGTGGTCTTGTTTGTGAACCACCCTGAGACCTCCAGGTATAGGGCGGTGTATCAATTGAATTAATAATAATAATATTAGCAGACCTTTGACACGTTTCTCCCGCCACAGACCCCTCTGGCAAACCTTAAAGGTTAGATTTCTGTATTGTAAGAAGTTAAGCTAAGGGATTGCCCTGTTTTTTTGAGGATCAGCTCAAAGTGGTGCAGCTTTTTTTGCAAAGGGAAAAGCCCTGCTTTTTTGAGGATCAGCTGAAAGTGGTGCAGCTTCTTTTTCAAAGAGGAAAAGCCCCGTTTTTATGGGGTTCAACTCACAGTTTGCAGCTTCTAGTCCTACAGGAAAGGGAGCCATTTCTACAGTTTCCAGACAGATAATCTAATCAGCCAGTCACATGTCACTGGGGAAACAAACAGCCTCCCTCTGCATACAACAACGGAGGCCTGGGCAAGGGGGCGGGGCTGGAAAGGGAGCCTTATCTCTCTCCCCGATTGCTTGCTAAACAGCTGTTCAGCGGCTTCCTTTCAACACCCTCTTCTCTCTTTGTAAAAAAAAGAGCACAATCTGCTTTTGGCCCCTAGGCAATTTGGCTTCAGGGACCATGCATTCGCTCCATAAGACGCACAGACATTTCCCCTTACTTTTTAGTAGCGTCCATAAGACGCACAGACATTTCCCCTTACTTTTTAGGAGGAAAAAAGTGCGTCTTATGGAGCGAAAAATACGGTAGGTGATTGCCACAACCTGACCTCCGACACACCACACATATTACATCACCTATTGAATATTCCAATGCCTAACCGCCATTACCATAAAGTGACAAGTTGCTACGAGGTAGGCGGAAAAACCAAGAGGCCGGTGCCAATTTGCCAAATGGATAAAAAAACTACCAGCCCCCCTGGGCAACCAAGGCGACCAACCGAAATCCATAGCAAGGTCAAAAAGCCTAGCAAGACCTAAAGGGAGGGAGGGCGGAAGATCCGATGCAAGCAGGGAGCAGAATGAGGAACAGCCGTTGCCAGGCTGCTTGAATGCAGCCAGACACCGCCCCCCCAGCCAGCCCTATTGGCTGGCTATGGGGCTTGATGCGGCAGGAAGGAGGGGCTAAGGCAGGGGGTCGAACATGCCCCCCTGCAAGCGCCGGAGCGGACCCCACTCGCAACTCCTTCCCCCCCTGCAATGGGGAGAGGTTTTGCAAAATGCACACAACTGACAGGCAAGTTCTGGTTGGTGCAAAAGCCTATGAGTTTGAGGGTCAGCATTTGAGAAGCAGGCTCACTCGCTTTCGATCCTGCGACTGGCTTTGTTCTAAGATGCTCAGGGTTCCCAGGCGTTGTTGGACTACAACTCCCATGATCCATAGCCAGCAGAGGCAGCAGTCATGGATGATGGGAACGGTAGTCCCAACAACATCTGGCAGCATAGCTGTCAACTTTCGGATTTGAAAATAAGGGATTTTTTCAAACTTTCGGATTTGAAAATAAGGGATGCCGCGAGGGCGGTGCAATGGCACCAAGTAGCCTCGCCACCCTGCGCTCCAGAGGCTGCCGCGAACGGGTGAGCGAAAGAGCGAGAAAAATCCGGGAAATTTAAGGGATATCAACAAACCGGGATAGCAGCGGGAAACGGCATTGGAATAAGGAAGTTTCCCACAAAAAAAGGGAGGGTTGACAACTATGGGAGACCAAGTTAGAGAATGCTTTGGGCCAGTCTTTCTCAGTCACCTCTTATTTGGAGAAGAACGTCTATTGTGTGTGTTCTCAAAAAGGTCTGAGGCCAGGCTGCTGAGATGGGGCCCTTTAATGAAAATATATTGGGGACATACAGTAGAATGCATCATCGTTCCTAGGCCAGGGGCTGTTTTTCTGTTCAGTACATCTGGTCAAAACAGTCTCCATTTATTTATTTTAAAAAAGCAGCACCAAGTATAGATATTTTTGGCTATTCCGCAACCACAGTTTGAGCACTTCTGCTTTGCATCTTCACTTCCCTGGGTGTTGCCATTCACAACATCTGGAACGCATCAGGCCAGGGAAGGCTGCTCCAGAGTAGACCTGGCAAACCTGTGGCCTCGCTGCAGACTCCCAGCTCCTTATCTGCCCCTGCCAACATGGCCACTTGAGACTTGTAAGCCAGCAGCATTGGCCGGTCCCAGGTGCCCCAGTCCTACTCTAGAGGAAGCCCTCTTTCAGTACTCTGAACCTTATCTATCCTGGCTCTGATCCATTTTATACTTAATGGCTGTGTTTGTGTGCATGTGTTTTCCGGTGTGTGTGTGTGTGATAACCCACTGGAGCAACTTTCCAAAAGAAAAGATCAGTTTGTCAAACTCCCTTGGCCGCTTTTCCAGAACTTGAGTTTCTGCACATGTGGGTCCCCTCTATCTTCGGTTTTCGACAAAACCTGGACGCCTGCAGCTTGCCTTGAGGGAGCTCTGATTAGTTTGCCAAATATTCTGTATTCTTGAATGGTGTAGAACAGGGGTGGCCAACTCCCAAGACAAACAGGCCAAACCCTACGCCAAAGGATAAATGGACATAAATCTGACATCAGGAATCACAAGCCAGAGAAACCAGTAGGAGAGCACTTCAATCTCCCAGGACACTCTATACAAGATCTCAAAGTAGCTGTCTTATTGCAAAGGAATTTCAGAAATAGACTGGAAAGAGAAGTTGCTGAATTGCAACTCATTACCAAGCTTAAAACTATGGAGAGACCTTGTCTGAACAAAGACATTGGATTCTTATCTCATTATACATGACAAAGCTTTTTTAACCTTCTCACCCCTTGCTTTTTCCTGTAAGACTAATTGCAGTCGTTAACCGTCGTCAACAGGTTTACCACAGCTATCAGCCTTTCACCCATTCCCACCACCCCTCTGAGTAATACCCCTCCCCACCTTCTCACTATATATAAGGGTCTGGTGACTTCTGTTTCAGTGTATCTGAAGAAGTGTGCATGCACAAAAAAGCTCATACCAAGAACAAACTTGGTATTTTTTTTTATTATTATTTTGTTTCAACTCCCAAGAGACTGCGATCTACTCACAGAGTTAAAAACTGTCAGTGATCTACCCCCTTTTTTGAAGGGTTCAGGTCAAAGTTGTTGAGTTTTTTCAGGAAGGAGGTAAAATGTTGAGCCTTTTTTTAGAGGAGCCACAGTTGTTCAGCTTTGGGGGGAGCCAATGATCTACCAGTGATCTACCTGTTGGACATGCCTGGTGTAGAACTCGAGAAAGTTTCGTAAGGGGAAAACAAGTTGCCGTGTTACACAGATCTTACATCAGGGAGTGGGGTGGCAGTTGCCCTTTGGATGTCTTGCAGCTCAGGCCTTGAATTATATCTCCCGGGAAGGGCAGGGGGAGGCCAAGAAATTTAACCTTCGGAGTAAAGAGTTTGTTGACTGTCTTGTCTGTGCAGAGATTGCTGAATCAGGCAAACAGGTTGCAACGGCACTCTCTCTCCCTGGCATCGCTGCGCCAGCCCTCGTTTCCCTTCCCTCAGGTGGAATCCCCAATGGAGAATAAATCACGAGCGACAGTGGGTTTTTCTTTTAGGGAAACAGGTTGCAAACAAACTCTTATTATAACATATGTAAACAAGGAGTTTTGGTTCTTCCACAAAAATGTAACAAACAGGTTATTCACGGCGCAGTGCGTTGCTTTTTATTAAAACGTATATGGTTATAGGCTGTATGCCAGGCATAGGCAAACTCGGCCCTCCAGATGGTTTGGGACTACAGTTCCCATCATCCCTGACCACTGGTCCTGTTAGGGATGATGGGAGTTGTAGTCCCAAAACATCTGGAGGGCCGAGTTTGCCTATGCCTGCTGTATCTTAGTCAGGCTTAAGGTTACTTCCTTTTACACATCTTCCATAGATCAGACTTCTCCACACAGCCTTCAGGAATTTAGGATTTTAACGGGACTGTTTCCTTAAAGGTAAAGGGATCCCTGACCATTAGGTCCAGTCGTACTACTCTGGGGTTGCGGTGCTCATCTCGCTTTATTGGCCGAGAGCCGGCGTACAGCTTCCAGGTCATGTGGCCAGCATGACTAAGCCGCTTCTGGCGAACCAGAGCAGCGCACGGAAATGCCGTTTACCTTCCCGCCGGAGCGGTACCTATTTATCTACTTGCACTTTGACGTGCTTTCGAACAGCTAGGTGGGCAGGAGCTGGGACCGAGCAACGGGAGCTCACCCCGTCGTGGGGATTCGAACCGCCGACCTTCTGATCAGCAAGCCCTAGGCTCTGTGGTTTAACCCACAGCACCACCTGGGTCCCTATGAATAAACAGTATACTGCATCCTTAAGATGCCACTCTCTGCAGTCCCTCCTTCCAAGGAAACCAAACCCTCGGTAAACATCTGGAACCCCTGGAATCTTGCACTGATCAGAGATTGCGGTGCTGCGCAACGCAGCATAAAGGCTGAAGTGGTCATTGCTTAATGAGCATAGTTGGGAAGCTACAGGTAGGTAGCCGTGTTGGTCTGCCGTAGACGAAACAAAAAAATCCCTTCCAGTAGCTGGAAGGAATTTTTTTATTATAGTTGAGAAGGAACATACAGATTGTGAAACAGAAGTCAAAACCTAAAAGCAGCCAGGAGAGAGATTTCGAGTCTCTTCACTGCAATTGCCAGTAGACTTCCACATGAGGAAGAACCTTCTGACAGCGAGAGCTGTTCCCGACAGTGGAACGATCTCCATCGGGAGGTGGCGGACTCTCCTTCCTTGGCGGTTTTCAAGCAGAAGTTGGGTGGCCATCTGTCAGGGATGCTTTAGCGGAGATTCCTGCATTGCAGGGGGTTGGACTAGAGGACCCTCGGGGGTCCCTTCCTACTAAGATTCTATGACTTTGATCAGATTGCTCGGCCTTTGATGAATTTGGGGCCCCTCTAAGATGTCTTGGACCACAACTCCAATCGGGCTCAGCCATCACAACTGGAACTGTAGTACGAAACTACTGCAGAAGGCCCAGTTGGTCAAAAGCTGGCCTAGTTCATACAAAACAGACTCCACCTTTCCTAGTGCAACGCTGGTTCAAAAGAATAATAATATTAATAATAATAATTTATTATTTATACCCCGCCCATCTGGCTGGGTTTCCCCAGCCACTCTGGGCGGCTTCCAACAGAACATTAAAATGCAGTAATCTATTAAACATTAAAAGCCTCCCTAAACAGGGCTGCCTTCAGATGTCTTCTAAAAGTCTGGTAGTTGTTTATCTCTTTGACATCTGATGGGAGGGCGTTCCACAGGGCGGGCGCCACTACCGAGAAGGCCCTCTGCCTGGTTCCCTGTAACTTGGCTTCTGGCAGTGAGGGAACCGCCAGAAGGCCCTCGGCAGTGGACCTCAGTGTCCGGGCAGAACGATGAGGGTGGACATGAATGTGTATGCAGCCTCCTCCTCCCAAAATAGCAGCTCTAATATTCAGGCACAACCTGTATTTTTGAAGCACGTTCTTTCCCTCAAAGAATTCTGGGGACTGTAGTTCGGCTCCTGCAGAGCTACAGTCCCCAGCTACCCATAACAAACTACAGTGCCCAGAATTCCTTGAGGGAATGAACGTGCTTTAAAAGTACAGCATTTTGTGTATGCAGATCTATAGTAAGGTTGGGGTTTATCGTCACGCCAGTTCCTCCACCTGCAGCCGCTAAGCAGGCAGGCATGCATACAAGACCAGGGAGCCAAAAGCCTTTACCCCACAGTTCAAGGAGGATACTGACTAGCTGGAACGTGTCCAGAGGAGGGCAACCAAAATGGTCAAAGGCCTGGAAACGATGCCTTATGAGGAACGGCTTAGGGAGCTGGGTATGTTTAGCCTGGAGAAGAGAAGGTTAAGGGGTGATATGATAGCCATGTTCAAATATATAAAAGGATGTCATAGAGAGGAGGGAGAAAGGTTGTTTTCTGCTGCTCCAGAGAAGCGGACACGGAGCAATGGATTCAAACTACAAGAAAGAAGATTCCACCTAAACATTAGGAAGAATTTCTTGACAGTAAGAGCTGTTCGACAGTGGAATTTGCTGCCAAGGAGTGTGGTGGAGTCTCCTTCTTTGGAGGTCTTTAAGCAGAGGCTTGACAGCCACCTGTCAGGAATGCTTTGAGGGTGTTTCCTGCTTGGCAGGGGGTTGGACTGGATGGCCCTTGGGGTCTCTTCCAACTCTATGATTCTATGACCCCAGACCTGCTGCATAATATGTACCACTTCCCAAGAAAACACAAAACCATTTCTGGACACCAGGGGGAAGAATAAGAACTTACTATATAGCCAGGTAATGAGGCCTTTATTGTAGAGAGAAAAGACAAATTGACAAATCCTGTGATTGCAACAGCAGCCAATTGTAATACATGGTTCTTGTCAAATGCAAAAAAAAGAGGGGTGTATTTTGAGATGGAAGCTAGTGAAATAAGGAAGATGCGTGTATCTGTGTTATTCCCAACTGCTGGCTGCATGCTTTAGTTCATTTTCGTAAAAACACAACTTGGTAATTTGAAATAGCAAAAATAGGTTTGTTCTTTACGTAACTACCAGCTGCTCATGCACAAGCCCAGCTCTCCTAACAGAATAGGCGATTTAAAAAAAATGAGTGTCATCACTTAACATCTTAATTTAAAAACAAAAGAAAGACACAGTCGGTCCCTCCTGCCGCTGTTAAATGCAATTATAATTTCAAGCTGGCTTTCAGGCACCAGCGGACATGATGGCATGGCAATCCAATAAAGCCAGATTAAAATAAATCAAACATTTCATATGGAGATTGCAGCAGAGAAGCAGGAGCGCTTGGCTGTCCGTCACACTTTTGGGGGCTGGGTCGGTTCAGAAATAAGGCCATGGGCCTCTGAAACCTCCTCAATGTTCCCCCTACCCAATTTAGGGGCATGTTGAGATGGAGGAAGGCGGCTGGGGGAACATAATACCCTTTTAACCTCTTGGCACTGCGATACAGCCAAGGAACCGCCCCAAGGCTGCTGGATCAACTGTATTGGCTCTGCAGCAACTCGAGAAAATTCCGGAGGATTGTTGCAATTAAGGCTTGGAAGAAGAAGTTTCAGATTATCATCACTGAGGTGGTAAAAGAATGAATGGGTGTTGCATTCACTTCCGCTTGAGAAGACTCCCCAAATTCAGCTCTGCAAATTGTCTGTCGCTTGCAGCCCAGGAAGGCTTTTGTGTCGAAACCAAGCTACGTGCCTCTCGGCGCAAAGGCAGGCTTTGCCAGAGGGCGCAGTGCAACACAATTAAAACAACAAAAATTATCCGAAAGCTTTAATAATAAAAAAAGCTAAAGTCTAAAATGTCTTGCATGAGACTTTCACAACCCCGGCAGCTTATTTTCTCCACAGGTACGATCAATTGATTACTTGCAGAAGGGGCTAACTGGCTGGATTCAAGAAAAAGCGGTTTTACAGCTGGTTCCAGTACTGGCCGGTCCGAGGGATGCCAGCGACTATCTCGGATTCGATTCCACAGTGGTCCTCCCCGCGGAGAATTCTGAAGAAGCCTAGGAGGAACGGAGAGGAATCGCTTAGTGAAGTGTCTAAGAGTTCTTAGCTAGGCAGAGAGAAGCAATCTTTTAAACCCTGGAGCGTTTTTGTGCAAGAGAGATAGGACACAGAAGCGGTGCCTTTTAACAACTCGTGCCTGCTGTGATTTGCACAAGTCAAGAAATAGCTCGTTGACTGGGTCTTCTGCCAGATACTCTCATTGACTTATGCAAATCACTACAGGCATTAGGCATTAAAAAACAAACAAAACCAAGCTACTCTTTGCAATCAAACTGAGTGTCAGGTGCTTTCATGACAGCCTTACATACAACCATACATCCAGTTACAGGTAGGTAGCCGTGTTGGTCTGCCATAGTCAAAACAAAATAAAAAATAAAAAAAATTCCTTCCAGTAGCACCTTAGAGACCAACTAAGTTTGTTCTTGGTATGAGCTTTCGTGTGCATGAACACTTCTTCAGATACACTGAAACAGAAGACTGGAAAGAAGTTGCTGAATTGCAACTCATAACCAAACTTAAAACCATGGAGAGACCTGGTCTGAATAGAGACATTGGATTCTTATCTCATTATACATGACAAAGCTATTTTTAACCTTCTCACCCCTTGCTTTTTCCTGTAAGACTAATTGCAGTCGTTAACAGTTGTCAACAGGTTTACCACAGCTATCAGCCTATCACCCATTCCCACCACCCCTCTGAGAAAAACCCCACCCCACCCTCCCACTATATATAAGGGTCTGGTGACTTCTGTTTCAGTGTATCTGAAGTGTGCATGCACACGAAAGCTCATATCAAGAACAAACTTAGTTGGTCTCTAAGGTGCTACTGGAAGGAATTCTTTTATTTTTTGATTTTGATACAGCCATACAATTTATGTGACAATGCAATTTACAAGAATATATGTCCCAACAAGAGGACAAACTTTACGTTTAAATAGTCTTCGCAAACTGAAGATTTTCAAGTGTAATATCTCAGTTCAATAATATCTAATTAAATAGGTTCCAGTTCCATTAGAGAGTCTTTTGATGCAAAGTATCAATATCAATTAATTAGATATTATTGAACTGAGATATTACACTTGAAAAATCTTCAGTTTGCGAAGACTATTTCAACGTAAAGTTTGTCCTCTTGTTGGGACATATATTCTTGTAAATTGCATCATCACATAAATTGTATGTTTGTATGTAATCTTGTTTTCTATGCTCATTGTTGGTTTGTGAATAGGAATAGGAATTATTCTCATTATTGAATGGTAATTGTTGGCCTGAGTTCTTTGTTTGCTTTCAATTTTGGGGAATATACCAAAAAAACCTCCAATTTACTTCATGACAACCTTGGCACAGAACAGTTTACAAAGATATGAAAGACCCTTTTTTCTCCTGCAAGACACAGCCCAGTCACTCAGCAAGTTATGACCTGAACAAGCCAGGGCCCCCCAAACTGCCCACCTACCATTTTCGCCCCAGTCTGTGTTCCAGGAGTTTGCAGCCAGCCAGTAGGGGGTGCCGTTGTCGACGCCCCAGCCGAGGATTCGGATCGCGTGGCCGCCAACTTCCTCCCCAGAGACGTGTTGATAGACGCCTGCAATGGAACAAAAGTGATGAAAGAAAGTGACTGTAAAAAGGTAAAGGGACTCCTGATCAGTAGGTCCAGTCGTGACCGACTCTGGGGTTGCGGCGCTCATCTCGCTTTATTGGCCGAGGGAGCCGGCGTACAGCTTCCAGGTCATGTGGCCAGCATGACTAAGCTGCTTCTGGCAAACCAGAGCAGCGCACGGAAACGCCGTTTACCTTCCCGCTGGAGCGGTACCTATTTATCTACTTGCACTTTTTGGGTGCTTTCGAACTGCTAGGTTGGCAGGAGCAGGGACCGAGCAACGGGAGCTCACCCCGTCGCGGGGATTCGAACCGCCGACCTTCTGATCGGCAAGCCCTAGGCTCAGTGGTTTAACCCACAGCGCCACCCGCGTCTCAAAGTGACTGTTACTACATCTAAAAACCAAAATGAGCGAGGGGCGTGGGATGGAGCAACTCCACTGTGAGAGACATTTACCAGATGTTGTTGGTGTTGGCATCAGTCCGTCTCAAAAGACAATGGAGCGCGTCTCCAGGGGTGAAGTCAAACCTCTGCGTTAGCAGCACCCAAGTGACCTCCCTGAGGTGCAAGCCTGGGCAGTGTGTATGGAGGTCCTGGGCTACCCAGACAACAAGACCCCCCCTCCTCTCGGCCTCACTGATACGGTTCAAAGGAAAGGAAAGGAATAAATTTGGCACTAGTTTGGTTCTAGGAGGAGGTGTGCAAGGCACTATCCAACCACCTCAAGGACTCCACTCCATTTTCTACTAGGGAAGAGATGTGGCCTCTACAGACTCCCCAGGGGCCAGACAGAGAGGTCCAAAGGGTCACATCTAGCGCCTAGCCCCAGGGGCATAGCAAGGGGGGCAGGCCACCCCGGGTTCCACCCCAGAGGGGGGTGACATTTTTTTTTTAAATTTTAACTTCATTGAAAAAAGAGATAATACACACACACACACACACACACACACACACAACCCCCACACCTCACAAAGTGGCACCATCAGAGGGGGGTGACACTTTTTAATTTTTTAATTTTCTTTTTAATTTTTATCATTTTTTATCATTTTTTCATTTTAACTTTATTGAAAAAAAAAGAGATAATAGACACACACACACAACCCCCCACACCTCACAAAGTGGCACCATCAGAGGGGGGTGACACTTTTTATTTTTATTTATTTTTTTACATTATTATTATTATTATTTATTTATTTTAACTTTATTGGAAAAGAGAGATAATAGACACACACACAACCCCCCCACACCTCACAAAGTGGCACCATCAGAGGGGGGTGACACTTTTTATTTTTATTTATTTTTTTACATTATTATTATTATTATTTATTTATTTTAACTTTATTGGAAAAGAGAGATAATAGACACACACACAACCCCCCCACACCTCACAAAGTGGCACCATCAGAGGGGGGTGACACTTTTTTTTTTTATTTTTTTTTTTACATTTTTATTATTATTATTTATTTATTTTAACTTTATTGAAAAAAAAGAGATAATAGACACACACACACACACACAAAACCCCCACACCTCGTGAAGTGGCACCATCAGAGGGGGGGTGACACTTTTTAATTTTTTTAAAAAAAAATTAAATTAAAGTGGTGGGGGGTGACAAAAAAAATTCCGCCCCGGGTACCACCTGGGCTTGTTACGCCTCTGCCTAGCCCTGCTGTAAGAGTTAAAGTGCCAGGCAATTTATTCAGAAATGAACAAAAACCAATAGTCTTACCCGACTTGTACATGAGGAAGTCTGAGTAAACGATGAAAGCTGCTTCCACCGGCCCGTTCTTGTAAATTTCAGACTTTATCATATCCTCGTTGGGGGGCACACCGTAGGAAGTCACGCCTGCGGAGATAGAGGAGGCAACCTCCAAATCAGCAAGAACTCAAAGCATTTTTCTTTTAAAAAGAATCAGATTTGTAGAGCTCCCACCTTCCCTCTGCTGGACCCCCAGGTGCCCAGCTGAGATTCGAGTCACAGTACCTGTGGTTTACCGAGAAGGCATCCTCAAGCCTTGTTTAAATCATAGGGACTAGAAGCACACTTTGAAGTACAGGACAGGATGCCAAGACTATAACCTCCCCTGCCTGTCAGTCCTAGCCAGCGTAGCCAATGATGATGAAGTCACAGCCCTGGTCTATGAACTGCCTGTAGGAATATCTGCTCACCATGCAGAACTGCATGCCCAAAGGGGACATATCTTAAGCACTAGATTAAATGTAAAGTCTTAAGACTGCAGGCTTTGTCATAATTAAAAACCTGTCCACATTAATCAGATTGCTTTTCTACGGCTGCTATTTCAAACAGGCTGCCCTGGGTGTCTGTACTGGATTCTAAAACGAGACACAAAGTTAAATTGCAGCCCTTTAAAGCTTGCAGCCCTGAGCATGCAATGTAAACAGCCTTTTAAAGATTAGGGAGAGAAAGTCTGCTTTGTTGCCTCTGCTGAAACACAAGCACTTTTAATTTGCTCTTCCTTTAACTCGTTCTATTCCAGCAGGTCATTACAAGAACTCTTATTAACCATGAACTAGTGGTGCCTGACCTTGGTGTTCCTTCCTCTACCCTCCCCATCCCTTTTTCCTTCTGTGCCGTGTCTTTTCTATTTTAAACCTAGGGACAAAGAACTGCATCGTTATTGCTGGTCTTTGCCAAGAAGCAATGCTGTTACCGTAGTGCTTGTCCTCTTTGTAGGATGGAGAATAGCCGTCTTCGCATTTTTTCGTGCACTTTGGGGTGTCGCCACCTTCCCCTGTGCAGGGGGGCCGGGTTCCATTGGTGTGGTGCTCGCAAGGAGGGATAGAGTACGGCCTGCAGCCTGTTGAGCAGTAGCAAAAATACAAAAATCAAATTCCATCCAGGGGGGGTCATAGGGCCAGAAACCCTGCAGCTGGGACACCAACATACCCTCCAGCCAGAAATAAAACATGCGCATCTGCCAAATTTTGTTCCCGTTCCACAATTCAGGCCCCAATGTCACTTTTTTTTTTTTGCAGGAAACGGCAGAACAGAACTATTTGCTTTTAAGACACGCATAACCGCTGCCTTCCTGAATTATTATTATTTTTTTAAGTAGCCAACTGCAAATTAAAAGGGAAATGAAACCATGGCCATATCCACCCTATACATTTAAATCACGCTTATACCACTGTTAACAATCATGGAGAATACTGGGAACTGTAGTTCATCACGGGCGCTGGGAAACGCAGCGCTGTAAATTCAGCAAACTTAGGATTCAGCAGCCTTATTGCCATGTCAGACGATTGGTCTATGTAGCCAAGTGTTGCTAATGCAGGCTGCTAGTGGCTTTATGGCAGAGTTCTCTTCCCCGTCCTATCCGAGATGCCATTCAGTATTGAACCCGGCTTCCTCCGCCAGCAAAGCGGAGAGCGGCAGCCCTTCCCGTCAACAAGCCGCAGTTCCGAGGATTCTCCATGACATTGTCAAAGTGTTAATCATGGTGCTTTAAATGTACCGCGCAGGTGTAACCTTAGAGCTAGCAAATCTGCTACAAGTACAGAGAATACAGGCCATCAATAGAACATATTGTTCAATCATACAGGAACTTAAAAGCCATGGATGTCTCCAAAATCCATCCTGAACAGGAACGTTTTTGCAGCTGGACAGAAAGCCACAAGGGGGCAGATGTTCTGTTTCATAATCTGCTTCTAGTTTATTGCTGACCTTTATCTTCTGAACGTTCCTTAAAGGATTCTTTCTGCCGATAACACGATATAATTCATTCTCTTTGTCAACAGCTCCGAGTTGTTGTTGTTTTTTATTATTACAAGCAAGCCATGGATAAATTTTAAGAAATAATAGATAAATAAGCATAATCTTCCAAAAACATCCTTCACCACAAGCTAGTGTGGTGTAGTGGTTAAGAGCGGTAGACTCATAATCTGGGGAACCGGGTTCGCGTCTCCGCCCCTCCACATGCAGCTGCTGGGTGACCTTGAGCTAGTCCCACTTCTTTGAAGTCTCTCAACCCCACTCACCTCACAGAGTGTTTGTTGTGCGGGAGGAAGGGAAAGGAGAATGAGAGCCGCTTTGAGACTCCTTCGGGTAGTGATAAAGCGGGATATCAAATCCAAACTCCTCTTCTTCTTCCACATACAAAACTCTCTGAAGCATCCCCGCCAACACACACCCCGACACAGGGAATTCTAAGCTAACCATCTACTGCAAATTGAACTTCTGGTCCACCGTAAACTCCCTGGCATCATTAAACCCAGTTTACTGCCTCCAGCGGATGTAGGCAGCGTGCCTCTGATTCACAAGTGGGCATTTGTGTGTGTGTGTGCCCACAAAGGCGTAGGACAAAGATAAAACCATTAGGTGGGGTGGAGGCCTGGCACGGGCGAGCCGATACGCAGCGCCAGCAAAACCCACTTGTTTCTGTTTTGCTACGGGAGACCAACTCACCCACATGGGAGTCATAAAGCCCGCCAGACACTAGGCCCTTCTCCGTCCAATATTTCCAGGCGGCGAAAGGATAGCCTCCGTTGCACCTGCAAGGAAGCAACGGTTTATGCAATGCTATTGCGAAGATCCGTGGGGGCAAATAAAGGCAGGGGTGGCTTTAACTGGAGGCCTGCAAAAATGGTTTGCTCTGCAAATCAACGTGGGTGGGCCAACATCCTTCCAAAGGACCATGTTGGTGGGTAACAGAGTCTTTTGCAGCAGCCCATTGATGGAGTTCCCATCCCATGTTAGCATTTCACTCCTCCGTTGCTGATGTGTGACTGTTACATCACATGTCTGTGATTACTTTCTAGGCTTGGGAAGCCTGAGAACGGAAGCTAGCCTCATCTCTTCCGCTCCGCTGTGTTTTTGTACTTTTTACTTTCTGTTCTCTCTCGGAGCTGAAGTGAAAGGACGCCATGATCACTTTGTCCTGTATATACCGTATTTTTCACGCTCCATAACGCGCACTTTTTTTCCTCCTAAAAAGGAAGGGGAAAAGTCTGTGCACGTTATGGAGCGAAGGCACTGGCCGGCAGCGGGATCCCTCGGCTGCCACTGCGGTCTAAGCAGAGGGATGCCTCTGCCACCGGAGCCATGGCTCCCGGCAGGGCGGGAGAGGAACGGACAACCCAAAAGCAGCGCTTCCGGGAATCAGCATGTTTTTACATGAATAGAATGTGTCCTTTTATTTAAAATGCATCTCTGGGTTATTTGTGGGGCCTGCCTGGTGTTTTTACATGAGTAGAATGTGTGCTTTTATTTAAAATGCATCTCTGGGTTATTTGTGGGGCACAGGAATTCATTCATTTCTCCCCCCCCCACCAAAAAAAATAATATATAGTCTGGCCCACCACATGGTCTGAGGGACGGTGGACCGGCCCACGGCTGAAAAAGGTTGCTGACCCCTGACTTACCCCATTCCACATTCAAAGCCGCAGCAAGAGAGCAGGTCTTCTGCAGAGATCTCCACATTCACTTTGGTGTTGGTGTGGATGCAAACCCGGTCTGAAATGGCCTCTACGGCTCCAAATGCCTGGAGAGAATGCAATCGAGAGAGAGAGTAAGGAGCGGCTGAGCCAGCTCTTGAAGAATAACCCCTTAGGCTTCACCCACAAAGCCAAACCATAATTAAATGAGTGCAATTGCATCCGTCCTTCACTACCATTAGCTTGCCTTTCCCCCTCCCTTTCTCACTAGAAATCCCTCGGGGCAGTGACTTGATTTAAATTTGCATATGTACTGTACGTACTTTGGTTCTCAAACGCCGTTAACCCGGGAGTAAGTGTTCTGGTTTTTGAACGTTTTTCGGAAGCCGAACGTCCGATGGGGCTGTCGGCTATTGTTTCTGGGGCACCTGCACCAATCAGAAGCTGTGCCTTGGTTTTCGAACATTTCAGAAGTCAGACAGACTTCTGGAACGGATTAAGTTTGGCGCTTTTGTTTTTGCTATTTTATTTTGTGGTTTTGTTTTTGAGGCTTTTTCGGTTAATTTGTTTTTGTGACTGTGTGGAACCCAGATCAGCTAATGATTGATTGATTGATTGTGTGACTGCGGAAATGGATAAAAGCCCCCCATCCAAACAATGACTATCATCAGTGCAGGAAACATTTTTTTTTAATCATCTACAATACTGTCTTATTTATTTTATAGTACAGTACATTCATTATTAAGGGACGCAGGTGGCGCTGTGGTCTAAACCACAGAGCCTGGGGCTTGCCAATCAGAAGGTCGGCAGTTTGAATCCCCGCAACGGGGTGAGCTCCCATTGCTCGGTCCCTGCTCCTGCCAACCTAGCAGTTTGAAAGCACGTCAAAGGCAAGTAGATAAATAGGTATCGCTCTGCCGGGGAAGGTAAACGGCGTTTCCTTGTGCTGCTCTGGTTTTGCCAGAAGCAGCTTAGTCACTCTGGTCACATGACCCGGAAGCTGTACGCCGGCTCCCTCGGCCAATAAAGCGAGATGAGCGCCGCAACCCCAGAGTCGTCCGCGACTAGACCTAATGGTCAGGGGTCCCTTTGCCTTTTTACATTGATTATTGCTTTCATTTTATGGATCAATGGTCTCGTTAGATTGCAAAATCCATGTTAAATTGCTTTTTTAGGGGTTGTTTTTAAAAGTCTGGAATGGATTAATCTGTTTTGCATTGCTTTCTATGGGAAAGTACGCCTTGGTTTTAGAACGGACTTCCAGAATGGATTAAGTTTGAGAAGCAAGGTACCACTGTATATGCTGCTTGCATAGGTAGGATACATTCCAAGCATAACTGAGCACTTTTTAAAAGCACCACTGATTCTTATTAGGAAACATTAAGAAGGTGCTTATTCCTCTCCGATTCAGATCTGGGGAACTTTATAAAAAGAACCTCAGCTTTGCCTGGACTGTATACACACCGAGTAATTGTATTAAAAGGCTTTCAAAAAAAAATATAAATATAAATGGTACAACAGCACAGTGATCGTATTGTGCCACACACAAGACCAGCCCGCTCCATGCTTCCCCAGTGATTCATGCGCGAACCTTTGTCTCAAACCATATCCGTTCATTGCTAGGAAATTTGCTTCTACAAAGCATTTTAACAGAACGTTAAAGCAGTTTCCAGAAACTGGTATTCAGAGGCGTTGCTGCCTCCAAAACTAGTGGTAAAACATGGCCAAAGAAGGAAGGAAGGACAGAAGGATGTCAGTAATAAAAATAATTAATAATAATAAAATAATAATAATAATTTATTATTTATACCCCGCCCATCTGGCTGTGTTTTCCCAGCCACTCTGGGCGGCTTCCAACAGAACATTAAAATACAATAATCTATTAAACATTAAAAGCCTCCCTAAACAGGGCTGCCTTCAGATGTCTTCTAAAGGTCTGGTAGTTGTTGCTCTCTTTGACATCTGAAGGGAGGGCGTTCCACAGGGCGGGTGCCACTACTGAGAAGGCCCTCTGCCTGGTTCCCTGTAACTTGGCTTCTCGCAGTGAGGGAACCGCCAGAAGGCCCTCGGCGCTGGATCTCAGCGTCCGGGCTGAACGATGGGGGTGGAGACGCTCCTTCAGGTATACAGGACCGAGGCCGTTTAGGGCTTTAAAGGTCAGCACCAACACTTTGAATTGTGCTCGGAAACGTACTGGGAGCCAATGTAGGTCTTTCAAGACCGGTGTTACGTGGTCTCGGCGGCTACTCCCAGTCACCAGTCTAGCTGCCGCATTCTGGATTAGTTGCAGTTTCCGGGTCACCTTCAAAGGTAGCCCCACGTAGAGCGCATTGCAGTAGTCCAAGTGGGAGATAACTAGAGCATGCACCACTCTGGTGAGACAGTCTGCGGGCAGGTAGGGTCTCAGTCTGCGTACCAGATGGAGCTGGTAGACAGCCGCCCTGGACACAGAGTTAACCTGCGCCTCCATGGACAGCTGTGAGTCCAAAATGACTCCCAGGCTGCGCACCTGGTCCTTCAGGGGCACAGTTACCCCATTCAGGACCAGGGAGTCCCCCACACCTGCCCTCCCCCTGTTCCCCCCAAAACAGTTCTTCTGTCTTGTCAGGATTCAACCTCAATCTGTTATCAGTCAGTAGCAGATGTGGAGCCCCCCAATTCATACCCTGGCAAAGGGGAGGCTTTAAAACTCTCTTACCCAGCAGGAACCACAAGATCCCTGGTCTCTGATCTCACCGATGGTCGGGCACTTTGGCCACTGCTGCCGCGAGTCAAAGCTGTCAGGCAAGACCAGGTCGTCGGAAAATCCAATCCTATTTTGCATTTCAAAATTGGGAGTGCAGAAAGAGGAGCGACAGGTTAACGTTCTGGGCATTCCTTCTTTTTCTGGATCAAGACGTGAAGCAGGATGATGCCCCACACCAAGTTCAGCCAAGATTTTAAACAATGCCCTCTTGAACAGGAAATAGGGGGCAATTGGAATATGCAGCAGCAATGGGGAAACTAGAACAAACCATGGAAGCAGGGGGAAGGGAAGCTGGCGATTAATGTACAGTGGTGCCCCGCAAGACAAAATTAATTCGTTCTGCGAGTCTTGTCGTCTTGCGAGTTTTTTCGTCTTGCGAAGCACGGTCCTGAAAACCACTAGATGGCGCTGTTTCCCATAGAAATGCATTGAAGCGCGGTTTCCCATAGGAATGCATTGGGAACTCGCAAGACTTTTTCGTCTTGCGAAGCAAGCCCATAGGGAAATTCGTCTTGCGAAGCAACTCAAAAAATGAAAAACTCTGTCGTCTAGCGAGTTTTTCGTCTTGAGAGGCATTCGTCTTGCGGGGTACCACTGTATTGGTTTTGTACTTGAGGGAAACAATTGTAAATGCGGAAAGTATAAATAAAAATTGGGGAGGGGGAAGAACACGATAAACAATGCCCTTTTGCATATGGAATCTGCCTTTAGAACAGGGACGCTAGTCCTCATGAATAAATGAGTGTGTGTGTGTGTGTGTGTGTGTGTGTGAGAGAGAGAGAGAGAGAGAGAGAGAGATCCAGATTTCATTCAATAACTCATTTTAAACTCTCAACCCTTTAACATCAAGCAGACCCATTCTCTGTATTGTTTTCAACCCTTCTTCATTTCAACAAGCTTACGCTGGCTTGCAATTTTATCATGCATTTTGAAACACCCAATTTTATTATAGGCAGTTTGTGTTTTTAAAAAAATGAAGGTAAAGGTAAAGGGACCCCTGACCATTAGGTCCAGTCGCGGACGACTCTGGCGTTGCTCATCTCGCTTTAGTGGCCGAGGGAGCCGGCGTACAGCTTCCGGGTCATCTAGCCAGCATGACTAAGCAGCTTCTGGTGAACCAGAGCAGCGCACAGAAACGCCATTTACCTTCCCGCCGGATTGGTACCTATTTATCTACTTGCACTTTGACGTGCTTTCGAACTGCTAGGTTGGCAGGAGCTGGGACCGAGCAACGGGAGCTCACCCCGTCGCAGGGATTCGAATCGCCCACCTTCTGATCGGCAAGCCCTAGGCTCTGTGGTTTAACCCACAGCGCCACCCGCGTCCCCTTAAATGAAGGTAATGGTAGGTTATTATTATTATTTATTAAATTTATATACCTTTCCTTCATCACAAGATCTCAGGATGGTTCACAGAATAAAATTAGTTTTAATTAGCTAGTTGATGAAGGACCCTTTTGTGAGAGGTAGGGCTAGGAGGGTCCACCTCTCTGTGTGGGACAAATTAAGATTTACCTCTTAAAGAGGACTTTGTATTTCTCTCTCTCTCTTTTCATTTAGGTTAGTGTTTTTATTGTTTATTTAAAACTTTTCAGAATAACATTGCTATTTTCCAATGTTATTTATATTTCAATAAAAATGTGAACTTGCACGCTTGCTGTTTCTAAAAGATCATTTTAAGATTTATTTCCACACTGCGTAGATGTTTTCTATCAAGAGAGTAGTATGAAAATTATGTTAATAAAAATAAGTAAAAAAAAAACACCCATACTGGTGATAAGACTCAGAACTCAGAACATGAAGTTGCTGAGATAAACTGCTGCTTCATAGGTCAGCAAAATGTTTTCTGTTAGATTATCAGCTGCCACCGATATAAACCTGTTTTGCAAGTCTCTCCCACGCCAAGTACCCAGTAATCCAAAAAGCCCAGAAAACACGCAGCCTGTTCCCCACCCCAAAGGTTAGGAATATAGGAAACCACCATAGACCCGTTGGGGAAATATTGGGATTCAATACCCAATATTCTGTGGGTTCAGCTTGGATGTCAAAGAAGACCCAGACTCCAATTGTCAGTCAAACAACATGTTTGTTTAGGCGTTGCATGGCCAACGAGTTTCAGAAAATGGCAAAGCTCTGTCAGTGGTTCCAGGGTATTGAACCTTAATATTTTCCCAACACACTATGTCAAACCATTGGTCCATCTAGCTCAGTACTGTCTACACTGATTGGCAGCAGCTCTGCAGGGTTCTGAGACAAAGCATCAACTATGGGATGGCAGGGGTTGAACTTGGAATCTTTTGCATGCAAAGTGTGACCACGTCCCTCCGGCAGCGATTTAAGAAGATGGGAGGGGTCAGGAATAGCAAGGAACCCCCAAAGGGATATTACTGCATTTATTAAATCCATTTCACATTTTGATAATATGGAATCCATATTTTGTTCCACTTAATATCTGAAGCATCGTCCTCATTACAAAGCAGGCTAGTCCTGTGTCTGGAAACTGAATGGAGAAGTCCAGAGTTACAGGAAACGCGTGCAGCCTTAAGCACCTAGAGGTAAGGAACAGAAAACTCACCTTTCTGGTAGTTTGGGGCCATGCAGGAATGTGCCACACAGCTTTTTCACATAGCTCAGGTCCACATTGTGGAAGTTGTGCCCAGCCTTTAAGAGAAGACAGAAGCATGATTGTACAGTGGTACCTTGGTTCTCAAATGGCTTAGCTGTCGAGCAACTTGGAACCCGAACTTTTTGAATGTCCTACAGGTAGATCGTGATCTACTGGTAGATCACTGGACGTCTGTGGTAGATCACTGGCTCCCCTCAAAGAAGCTCAACTTTGACTCCCCTAAAAAAGCTCAACAACTTTGACCTGAACCTCTAAACTTTCCTCCCTAAAAAAAGCTCAACAACCTGAACCCCCCAAAATGGGGTAGATTGCTGCCTGTTTTTAACTGTGAGTAGATCGCAGTCTCTTGGGAGTTGGCCACCCCTGTCCTAAACTATTATTGGTAACTATTGATTTACCTTTTTTGTAAACCACTTTGAGGTTGTTGTTTTTTAAACAACTCAGCGGTGTGTAAATTTCATGAAATAAATAGATACCTACATACATAACTGGAAACCAAGTGTTAAGTGGTTCTCCAGAATTATCTATGGGATCACTTTCTCTACCATTGCCAGATACATGCACCATGTCCCAGGGAAGAGAGATTAACCAATAAACCATGCTGAGAACTGCAGCTCTGTTGAGGGGGGGGGGGGGGGAAACGGGTCTCTCAACAATTCTCAGCATCTTTAAACTACAGCTGCAGTGCTGGATTTACATATAAGCTAAACAAGCTATAGCTTAGGGCCCCGCTCTCTTGGGGGCCCCCAAAAATATTAAAGAAAAATAAACCCGGATCTACATTTCCAAAATATAAGATAAAAAAACAAATAAAATAAAACCTGCATACAGCAACAGTGCTTTGTGTTGTGTAGGCTCCTCTGATGTAAGTCATGGTCCCCGCCTGCTAGCCTGCTTCCTAAAATATCACTGGTTTGCTCCTTTCTATATATAGGGTGCCGACATTCTGCATGGACTGGCTGCATGGCAACATGTGCAAATGGCTTGAGATACCTATAAGGTCCATAAATTATCATGTAGCATATATTCAACACAAAAAAGCGACAATTTGTTGTTGACAAAGGACAGCTGGACATATAAAGGGCCCCATTACCTTCAGTAGCTTAGGGACTCATCAAACCTAAACCCGGCCCTGTACAGCTCTCAGAATTCTTTGGGGGCCGGAGGAGAACTGGCTGCTTAAGAGTGGCAAGGTATTCCTTTAAATGCATGGTGTGAATGTGGCTGAATTCTGGCGATTTCTCCCTCTCCTAAGAGTTCTACAAAAGCAACACTGAGTCACAGGAAGAGGAGGAAGCGAACAGGAAGACAGGTAAGAGTCCGGTGAGGCAGTGCGCCACCCAACCCAATGGACCGGCCTTCACCGGTTGCGAGGTAAAAAAAAAAGCTCAGGAATGGGACATCTGCCTTGCTGTCATCCCAGTGGGCAGATTAAGACCTCCTTTTCCTGCCAGTGTCATCCGCCATCCCAACTGGCCAGCCAAAGGTTGGTACTTACCTGCCAAGTAGTGTTCAACTTATTGATGTAGTTGACCATGTCGTGAGAGAGAGGGGGGAAGATGGGGACATTGCGAGCGCCCGTAAGGACCACCAGGAGACACAGAGATACCACGGACCGCCACATTTTGGAGACTGGAACCCTAAGAGGGGTAAGGGTGGGAGAAAGGAATAAGTTGCATGACTATGATAAACTGCCAAATACGAACAAACAAGAAAGCTGCATTGACTAGCCAGACATCTCAGTTCATTGATATTAAAAAAGCATAATGCAATCTGGACAGTCCGGGAATCAGAGTGATTTTACATGAGTAGAATGTGTGCTTTTATTTAAAATGCATCTCTGGGTTATTTGTGGGGCATAGGAATTTGTTCATTTTCTCCCCAAAATTTAGTCCGGCCCCCCACAAGGTCTGAGGGACAGGGGACCGGCCCCCTGCTGAAAAAGTTTGCTGACCCCTGGTTTTGAGACACTAATTCCACCTCTTGTAGGAATAGGCCAATAGATTTGTGGACTGTCCCCTAGATCAAGTGACTTTTCTACTTTAACGTCTCACAGCTCTTTCCTTAACTCAAGGTTGTCATCTAAACTAGCCAGATGTTTAACTGATAATTTCAATCACAGTTAAAAAAATATGCTCACATTTGAAAAATAAGACGGAAAGAAGAACAGTTGCTAACAACAGAAGAATATACAAAACCGTGAACAGCTATAGATGAAAATGTATTGAATCATGAACTAAACTGACAATGTCATACAAAAAGCATACATAGGTATTTCCTCAAAGGCAAAAGCCTGTATATACTTTCAAACATTAAAGTGCTAATTCAAAGTACAATATATAGTGTTGGAGATGGTTATGCAAAGTCCATCAGACATATGGGTCTATCTTTCCAGTGTCTATCTTTCCAGTGTCTATCTTTAACACTGGAAAGATAGACCCAGATTATCCTTTGTATAGTCACCGTGACTGTCTGTTGTTGTTTCTACTGTGAACAACAGAAGAATGGCAAATAAAACTTATGGACTATGCAGAAATGGCAAAACTGATGGCAAAACTCAAGAGACTCTGACAATGAGAAGTTTAAAAAAAGAATGGGGAAAATTTATTGCATATGTGCAGAAATACTGTAAACAAGCAGGTTTAGATTAAGCACCTGTAAGTAGTACCCGGTAAAGAATTGGAGAATGTAAAGGTGTTAACAAGTGGATAAAAATGATAACAAAATGCAGAGAATGATGTAAGATGTAAAGAACCAGCAGAAGGGGGTGGAAGGAAGTCTTGAGGTTTAAAGAACCCTAAAAGAAGGTCTGTAAAATAGTAGGATTTTTTTTATTAGAAGTATAAATGTTAGATGGTGGTTTGGTTTTTCTGTATCCTTATTTTTTTATTATTTTGGGGGGGGGATTATTTACAGAGATAAATAAGACTTCAGAGCTAGACATTTTGTTTTGGTAACCTGTAAACCTTGGAGGAGACTTTTGAGAGTCCCGTGGACTGCAAGAAGATCAAACCTATCCATTCTGAAGGAAATCAGCCCTGAGTGCTCACTGGAAGGACAGATCCTGAAGCTGAGGCTCCAGTACTTTGGCCACCTCATGAGATGAGAAGACTCCCTGGAAAAGACCCTGATGTTGGGAAAGATGGAGGGGACGACAGAGGATGAGATGGTTGGACAGTGTTCTCGAAGCTACCAACATGAGTCTGACCAAACTGTGGGAGGCAGTGGAAGACAGGAGTGCCTGGCGTGCTCTGGTCCATGGGGTCACGAAGAGTCGGACACGACTAAACAACAACAAAACCTTGGTTTAAGGAGCCACATGGCACCTAGCTTATATGTCTGAGTTTCTAACACTGGTAGGGAAGGACCATTTAGTTTAGCAAGCCTCCGCCAGAAAACAGTATGGCCCAAACAGATTTCAAGCCTCGGTGATAACTAGACTAACATCACCCCCGAAATGGTATTTGGTTTTACCAGTCAGCTGTCCTCTGAATCAGATTAGGATTCTATCAAGTGCACTAGTGATCAGTCAGCACTGATCACAGGAGAGGCTGTGATCTTGCTTGTCTGATGTAAGGGAAAGGAGGAGATGGTGCTTGCAGGCCTCTCTAGGGGCAGACAGACTCTTATCTAAAGACAGGCAAACACATTTTGCAACTCAAGAGATCAGCTGAAGCATCTTGGGTTTTGCATTATCTCAGAACCCAAGTCACACGTAGGAAAACAGGCCGTCACTTTTTGCTGAATTGCACCGAGAGCAAGCCAGAGACACACCAGCCTGGTTATGAAGCATGTTTTAAAAGTTTCAACACTAAATGGAACACGTAAACCTCTAACTTCCCCACTGCTTTTAAGGAAGTGGGACTAGCGAGTGAAATATTCAAATTAAAAGCGGGAGGGTTCTGGGAAGTTCAGTGGGGAAGTTCCACTGCAATCCGCTAAATTGTTCTGCTTACTACTGAATTTTACAAAAATAAGAAAACAGTAAAATTATCCGGGGGGGGGGGGAGTAAAAAAAAAAATTAAAAACAACTATTCAATACATTCCAAAAATAAGCAAAATCAGCAATAAACTGAAAAGCAGATTAAAACACACGCCAACGTTCTACATATTTTACGATGGGGTTGCCTCAAAAAAATATGCTTTTGTCAACAGGCAGGGAGTTCCAAAGTGTTACAGGTGTTGCCACACTGTAAGGTGGGTGGGGTGGTACCCAAATGTCTTGCTAGTTCCCTGGCCATGCCAGGGAAAACCCAAATTATGCACACATTCAGTCTGCGTAGTTTACAGACCAAAGTTCAACTTTCCTTGCGACTCGGGTTGTACTATAGCTCAGTTGGTTAGAGAATGGTGCCGATAATGCCAAGGTTGCAGGTTCGATCTCCGTATGGGACATATTCCTGCATTGCAGCGGGTTGGACCAGATGATCAGCAGGGTCCCTCTACAATTCCATGATTCCATTTGACCCTCCTCCTTTTTAAGCGCCTGTCTGCTCCCAAAGAGATCCTCAAGAATAGTTTCTACCCAAGAGCTATAACAATCTTAAATGCTGTAACTAGCTGCCACAACAGCAGCTAGAATTTTGTTAGCCAAAAACTGGAAGTCAGAGGAATTACCAACGATAGAAGAATGGCAGATGAAAATGATGGACTATATGGACCTTGCTGAGCTGACCGGAAAACTTCGTGACCAGAGGGAGGAAGCGGTGGAGGAAGACTGGAAGAAATTCAAAGTATATTTTAAAATGTATTGTAAGATTAAAGAGTAGAAGTAAGCTGGAAGATAAGGGAGGCTGTAGACTTAAGAGGATAGATTTAAGTTTTATAATTGTTGGAATAAATGATATTGACATTAGGATAGAAGAGATACTGAGGTTAATTAATTAAAAATGTTTTCAAAGATGTCAAGAAATTACTAAAGATGATATACAAGGAAAGCAGGAAGAGAGGATGGGAGGAAGTCAACCCACAATGATAAGAAGGATTAATAGGTTAAAAGGAATTATGTATATTTTTATGTGTACTTTTGTTGTTGTTTTCTTTTTGTCTGTTTAGTGATGTTTGTTTTTTTAATTGTATTACTTTGTTAAAACCAATAAAAAAACTAAAAAAACGTGATGCGTGTGTTTGTATGTGCATGTGTGGCTGAAAATGTGTTTTGTTTTGTTTTTATGGGATGGCGTTCAATTTCGTTGCATTTGTACAACGTTGTACTTGTGCAATGACAATAAAGAAATCTTATCAAGTGTTCTGCCGAACTCAGAAACTTGCCACAAGACAGTTACTCTGTGGGGAGACCTGGAAGATTTATCACAGTACCAGCTGTTTCACTCAAGATGCTTTGAAAGCTAAGGTTGTGCCCTTGTCAATTTCCCCATTTCACATGAACACATGTTGATGAGCTGCGGTACAGAAGCGCCTTTAAAAACAGCTCCACGAACAGTTGAGTAAGGAGAAACTCTCTGGTCACAAGGCTGAGAATACCCAGGCTGTACAACCTGCAACTTTCATTTCTTCCTTGCAGAGGAGAGTTCTTCCTCTTCCGTCAGCCGATGACTCGCTCAACTTTGCTATCATGCTTCAACACACAGCAGCCAAGAGCCCATGAAGACTCTCAGGCAGAGATATTCACTGCTTGAATATCAACCACAGAGCCTAGGGCTTGCTGATCAGAAGTTAAAAGGGGGAGAGTCAACACAATTCTCAAGGTGTGCAAGCATCGAACAAAGGATATAAGAATTAAGAAGATGAGCTAAGGATTGCTTCTTCCAGCCTCCTCCCAGGTTAAAACAAGTCACAACCAACTCGTGACTTTGCCAGAGACAATAGGAACAAGACTTTGGACTGTATTTATGATTGGAGTTGATCTTGCAGGGAGGAGGCAGCGGGAACCCATTTAATGCAGGCCTCTCCTCTCCCCTCCCTGCCCCAGTAAAAACGAACATAAGTCCCTCTAAACACACAACACACAGAAAAGGCCCCAGCTCTTCGAAAAGCAAGCCGAGCTGGAAAGAGAGCCAGAAATCTGGGTCACACAGTCCAGATTTGCGGTTCTGAAGAGATTTTTCATTGTGGGTGTCCTCCCCTCCCTCCCAGATACATACAGTACAAGAAGAGCTTGTTTCTGTTGTCCTTAAGACAGGCATGTTTTCAAGCCTTACCCAGATAGGCGGGATAAAAAGGTAAAGGTAAAGGGACCCCTGACCATTAGGTCCAGTCGTGTCCGACTCTGGGTTTGCGGCGCTCATCTCGCTTTATTGGCCGAGATCCGGCGTACAGCTTCCAGGTCATGTGGCCAGCATGACTAAGCCGCTTCTGGAGAACCAGAGCAGCGCACGGAAACGCCGTTTACCTTCCCGCCGGAGCGGTTCCTATTTATCTACTTGCACTTTGACGTGCTTTCGAACTGCTAGGTGGGCAGGAGCAGGGACCGAGCAACGGGAGCTCCCCCCGTCGCAGGGATTCGAACCGCCAACCTTCTGATCAGCAAGCCCTAGGCTCTGTGGTTTAACCCACAGCGCCACCTGGGTCCCTGATAGGCGGGGTATAAATAATCAATTATTATTATTCTTATTATTACAAATCTGTTGAAAGCCTCTGCTTTATCTGACATATCCCCACAAGGATTCTGGGCCATGTTTTGTATTCCCCAGACTTTTTCAACCTGCTGTTTTGGACTCCAGTTCCCATCACCCTGACAATTGAACATGCTGGTGGAATAAGAATAAAAATGGGGTCCCTTCAAGGGGTTCAGCTTCCTATGGAAGACTGGACCTTCGGAGAGAGCGTACCTTTTAAGGCTCAAACCGGTCGGGAAATGAACAGAGACCAGACCAGGATATACAAAAGCAAAGCGGCTATAAGCCTGATCTTTATTAAAGCTGTTGCAAGAGGGGGCTCTCCCCCCCCCACACACGCAGGAGAGAGGAGGACCCAGGACAAAGGTGTGCAAGCCCTTATATAGACTTCGAAATTGCCCACCCTGTAGCTCAGGACCACCCCCCAGAAACATCATACATGTATCACAGAAGGGGTGTAAAATCTGGGTGTGTTGTTTCTTCCCGTCTGCCAGGTTACCTGATTGGATTACCTGGGCATCCTGGCCACTCTTTTGTTACTCAATTCCTGAATCCAGGTCACAGGCTCACACCCTATACATATCTTAAATGTGCCCTTAAGATGGGATTTGTGAAAGAGACAATGGGGAGATTTCCCATTTCCTTCGACCTTGCAGAGAAATATTTGAGGTCATTTGCGGAGAGAGAAAATGGTTTCAGTACATCACCTTGCCGACAAAGGTCCCTTTAGTTAAAGCTATGGTTTTCCCAGTAGTGATGTATGGAAGTGAGAGCTGGACCATCAAGAAGGCTGATCACCAAAGAATTGATGCTTTTGAATTATGGTGCTGGAGGAGACTCTTGAGAGTCCCATGGACTGCAAGAAGATCAAACCTATCCATTCTGAAGGAAATCAGCTCTGAGTGCTCACTGGAAGGACAGATCCTGAAGCTGAGGCTCCAATACTTTGGCCACCTCATGAGAAGAGAAGACTCCCTGGAAAAGACCCTGATGTTGGGAAAGATGGAGGGCACAAGGAGAAGGGGACGACAGAGGACGAGATGGTTGGACAGTGTTCTCGGAGCTACCAACATGAGTCTGACCAAACTGCGGGAGGCAGTGGAAGACAGGAGTGCCTGGCGTGCTCTGGTCCATGGGGTCACAAAGAGTCGGACACGACTAAACGACAACTTTTCTGTGGGTTTCAGACATGTGGTTTACATATTTGTATGTGTTTGCTTGGTACATTTATGAACATCTATTTATATATATATATAAAGACCTTAAAATCCTTATTACAGTGGCCGGGGATGATGAAAGCTGAGGAGCCCAGCAACACCTAGAGGAAGCACCAGGGTGTTATGTAAGAATCACAAAGTTGGAAGCGACCCCCAGTGGTCATCTAGACCAACCCCCTGCAATCTCACAGCCCAATGTCTAGGCCTACAGAGCAGGGGTGGAGAAACACAGGCCCGGGGGCCAAATGCAGCACACCAGGTCCCTCTATTTGGCCCTCAAAATCCTCCGCAGGCCATGCCTGTTTTCTAGCTTCCTTGAGTGAGGCTGCCTAACTGGGAAGCGACACTGCAAGTCCGACGGAGCCTTTGAGATGGAGCCGAAACGTAGTGGAAATTAGCCCAAGTGCAAATCCCATTCGCTGCTCAGCCACCTGACGCCAGCTCTGCCCCTTCCCCACCAAGAAATGTCACTGCTGCTCCAGGAAACCAAAATGTCAGCTCAAACCACAAGAGCCAGCCAAAAAAAGATCTGGTCCAATGTCTGAGCTGATGAAGCTGCAAAGAGTGGAACAGAGATGTGAGGGTTGAGTGGGTGGAAACCTCCGGGCCTCAGGCTAGAAGAACTTCCACAGATCAGCAAGGGTTTTTCCCCCCGCCCCCAGGCCCTGGGCTGCCTTTCATCCCATTTCTCCTTCCTCCCGCTAAAGGAGTTGCCAGGCCATCAGTGGAACTCCACACCTGCTCAGCCAGTAGAGCCTGATACTCTTATTATCAGTGTCGCGGGTTCGAGTCCCACGTTTGGCAAAAGATTCCAGCATTGCAGGGGGTTGGACTAGATGGCCTCTGTGGTCCCTTCCCACTCTAAAATTCTATGATCTGCAACCGGCTTGCCAAAGGGCTCCAATTTAAAGGAGATGCACCCATGTAGGAGCAGATGGAGTACCAGATGGAGCCGGTAGACAGCTGCCCTAGACACAGAATTGACCTCCGCCTCCATGGACAGCTGTTCAAGGGTGGCATGCAAAACACTAGTTCAGGGGTCCCCAAAGTTACCTGGCCTCGGGCTGGTTCCTCCAGCACCGATAGCGCAGCGGGCCGGGAGGGCGGCAGAGCGCGTGCCCACACGCTATTTCCGGCAGTTTCGGGTCGGCAGAGTACCGGAAATAGCTTGTGCATGTGCGCACAGGCCTCCGCAGACCCGGAAGTGCGCCGTAAATTACGCTTGCGCACACGCACAAGCTATTTCCAGCGCTCCACCGACCTGAAAGTGGGCAGCCGCGCCAGTAAAAGCGGGTGGCGGCAGCGGGTGGCGGGGGTTGCCGGGGGCTGGATAAATGAGCCCCTTGTGCCGCATCCGGCCCACGGGCCTTAGTCTGGGGACCCCTACACTAATGGTAGTTAAATCAGATCAGGTCGGTCCTTTTCTTTTTCTTCCACCAGACACACCTCCCGCCAGACTCCTCCCAATCTTATTTTTGCAAATAACAGCAACCCCGCCCCCCCAATAGGCTAGACACAAGCTCTCAGTTCCTGGAAATTACATCAGTTTGTTTGTTTGCTTGGCTTGGGACCACATCGGTTGCCTTTTCAAATCTATTTGCTGCTAAGGAAAGCCAGACCACACAAGCCTGAAATTAAAAATAAAATCAGAACTGCCCTGGATAAAGGGCAATTGGATCATCTGACTAAAGCTGCAAGCTTAAATAAGCTTATCAACAGTCAAATGGTACTGAGGCTTCCTTATAAGCCTTTTATTTTTTTAGCAGGCCTTGAGTTTCAAAATCATAAATATAAGAAGCCCCACCCTTCAAGAAGATCTTGCTCCTCCTGCTTGCCATCTCTCATAGAATCATAGAGTTGGAAGAGACCACAAGGGCCATCCAGTCCAACCCCCTGCCAAGCAGGAAGCACCATCAAAGCATTCCTGACAGGTGGCTGTCAAGCCTCTGCTTAAAGACCTCCAAAGAAGGAGACTCCACCACACTCCTTGGAAGCAAATTCCACTGTCGAACAGCTCTTACTGTCAGGAAGTTCTTCCTAATGTTTAGGTGGAATCTTCTTTCTCTCCTCTCTGAGCCATCCAGGACAACACCAAAGGTTCAATTCCCATCTTCCCTCCAGCCCAAACATGCATTGAGACTAGATTAGCAATTTATTTTCAACCATTGGTGAAACCATATATATCTGCAGGCAGTGCCACTGGTCAACTCCCCTTTGGTCAGGCCACAAAACCTGTTACAAGTCCAAGAATGTGCATTATGTTAAGAGTAATGGGAATTGGGGGGGGGGGGAGAGCAGAAGGAGAGGAGATATTGGATTTTCAACTTCCATCAGCCAGCATGCTCAATGGTCAGGGATGGTGGCAGCTTTAGTTCAGCAAAATCTGCCAGGCCACAGTTTGTCCCATTATTGCCAGCTTCAATATTATGAACATACCTTTAACAAAACAATTATTGAGCAGCGAAGGGTTGGTGTGGCCCCACTTTTCAGAACAGCCCCCCCCAAATATTTGATTTATACCCCACCTTTTCTCCAAGGACTTCCAGGTGGGTTATATAGTTCTCCCCCTCCCCGTTTTATACTCACAACAACCCTGTGAAGTCTTTATTATTATTATTAATTAAATTTGCATACTGCCCCATACCCGCAGGTCTCAAGAAAAGAAAGGAGGTTAGATCAGCTAGCCCAAAGCCACACCCAGTAGCCTTCATGGCTGAGCAGGCGATTTGAACTCTGCTCTGGCGGGTCCTGGCCAGAAACTCTAACCACTACACCCCTACTGCCTTTGCAATATATTTGCACATACATGCGGGAAACCTGCCGGAGCCTAGCAACTGGGGGTGGGAGGGAAACAAAACCTGTTTGTATATCAGAGTAGGAAGCTTTTGCATATGGGTGAGCCCAGGACACGAGAGCGTGTGCAGAAGGCCCTCCAGAAAGAGACATCCAGCCACTTTCCACCCCCAGATACCTTAAAATCTACTTCTCCTCTCACCCCCCCCCCACCAAAAAAAACCCCCAACCGCTTCATCGGTTTCCTTTAAGGAAGGAAGGAAGCAAATCAGATTCGCCAGACTGTTTTGCAAACCTGCTGTAACTGTTGCAAAACAAAACAAGAGGCCGGATTTACAGAGTCTGAAGGTCAGCTTTAGTTACTCTTAAAACAAACAAAACAAAGCGGGTTTTTGAGTCTGGGCGCGCCCGGGGCCACGATCCACGCACACTCTTTACCGGCGAGTAAGCGGGGAACACGGGGCCGATCCCCCGGCTGCACTTGCCGAAAATTTAGAAAAGGGATATTTTTGGCAAAAGGATAGCGGGAAGGGTCGCACGCCTTGCGCAATTATTGCAAACCTCTCCATCCTGGCCACTTCCTCCTCCTCCTCCCGCACCCTAATAGACACCCTCAGCAGCAAGAGTGGCCAGGATCGGGGCCACGCCTAGCCCTAAGGAAGGAGTAAAGCGTTGCTCTTACCTGAGATGGGAAGTGGATCTGAGCCAAGCCGAGCGAGCCGGAGTTCAGGTCCCCCCACCCTATTTAAGCCGGGCTGCCGCTTGGGTCGGCTCAGGCGAGGCTCCTCCTGCTGACTCAGCCCCACGTGGGCGCTGCGCCTCTCCGGCAGCTGACCCGGCAGCACGTGACTCCCCACCCCTCCCTCCTTCCTCCCCCACCCACCCACCCCATAGATAAATCATGTGATCCTGTGCTTGGCTTGCAAAGAAGGGTGGCACTCCCATCTTTCCAACGCGCAAAGGGCGCGCTTTCATATTCGCCCGTTTGTTTTACTCTCAAGTAAACGCTGCTGGTGCCGATGGGGCATGATTGGGGGGGGGGGTTGGCCAAGGATCGCACGCACAGAGGCACCCCGCCGGCCTCGATCCTGCACACCCCTCCTTTCCCCACCCTTCCTTTCCATGATTATAAAATAATGCTGTGGCATGGAGATAAGGGAACGAGGAAGGGCCTTCTCACGCGCAACACTCGTGGGCGCCCCAATGAAGTTCTTGGTGGGAGATTCGTGATAGATTAAAAATAGCCGGGGTAGCTCAAGTCTTTAGAGGGTGTAGCTCAAGGCTTAGAGCATGAGACCTTTCCAGCCGTGGGCCGGTCCACCGTCCCTCAGACCATATGGTGGGCAGGACTATTTTGGGGGGGGGGGGGAATGAACGAATTCCTATGCCCCACAAATAACCCAGAGATGCATTCTAAATAAAAGGACACATTCTACTCATGTAAAAACACGCTGATTTCTGGACTGTCTGCGGGCAGGATTGAGAAGGCGATTGGGCCAGATCTGGCCCCCGGGCCTTAGGTTGCCTACCCCTGCTCTTAAACTAAGGTTGTGGGTTCGAGTTCCACATGGGGCAAAAAAAATCCTGCATTGTAGGGAGTTGGACTAGATGACTCTCATAAAAAGGTAAAGGGACCCCTGACCATTAGGTCCAGTCGCGGACCACTCTGGGGCTGCGGCGCTCATCTCGCTCTATAGGCTGAGGGAGTCTGCATACAGCTTCCGGGTCATGTGGCCAGCATGACTAAGCCGCTTCTGGCGAACCAGAGCAGCACATGGAAACGCCGTTTACCTTCCTGCCAGAGCAGTTCCTATTTATCTACTTGCACTTTGACGTGCTTTTGAACTGCTAGGTGGGCAGGAGCTGGGACCGAGCAACGGGAGCTCACCCCGTTGCGGGGATTCGAACCGCTGACCTTCTGATCGGCAAGCCCTAGGCTCTGTGGTTTAACCCACAGCGCCACCTGCGTCCCGATGACCCTCATAGTCCCTTCCAATTCCACACTTCTATGATTCTGGGAAAGGGCTTCTTCACGCAGGGTGTTAGTTAACCTGTGGAACTTGCTGCCACAGGAAGCAGTGATGGCCACCAGTTTGGATGGCTTTAAAAGACCATTAGACAAATTCATGGAGGAGAGGACTTATGATGTCTACTAGCAGCAATGCTTCTCATCGGGTGATCTTGCATTCATCTCAGAAGGCTGCAGCTCTGGTCATGCTTACTTGGGAGTAAACCCAGCTGTGTCCACAAGGAAAGTCCCGCAGGATCAGGCCAAAGGCCCATTTACCGTAGTCCAGTGCCCCCGTTGGCACAGCGGCCAAACAGAAGCCCAAAATCAGAACCTGAGCAGAACAACCACTCGCTTGTGATTCCCAGGAAGGGGCAATTCTGCTTCCAACATGAGGGAGCATGTTGTTCATCCTGGCTACGGCCAACCTACCTCACAGGGTTATTGTGGGGAATAAATTAGGGGGGGGGAGAGATCTGTGTGGATATGAATGCAGTAAAGAGTAGCCATGGATAGTCTTAGGTAAAGGTAAAGATACCCCTGACCATTAGGTCCAGTCGCGGACGACTCTGGGGTTGCGCGCTCATCTCGCTCAATAGGCCGAGGGAGCCGGCGTTTGTCCGCAGACAGCTTCCAGGTCATGTGGACAGCATGACTAAGCCGCTTCTGGCAAACCAGAGCAGGGCACGGAAACGCCATTTACCTTCCCACCAGAGCGGTACCTATTTATCTACTTGCACTTTGACGTGCTTTCGAACTGCTAGGTTGGCAGGAGCAGGGACCGAACAACGGGAGCTCACCCTGTCGCGGGGATTCGAACTGCCGACCTTCTGATCAGCAAGTCCTAGGCTCTGTGGTTTAGACCACAGATAGTCTTACCCACCCTGAATTTGACTAGCCCTGCATCCTGTTCTTACAGTGGCCATAAAGCTCCTCTTGGGCTGTGAGAAAAAGATTTTTTAAAATGGGTCCCAAAATGCAGGTGTGGGGGTAAAAGTTGGGTCCTGAGTCTGGAAAAACTTGGAGATTAATGATCAAACTCCTCAGGCACCCAAACTCAAATCTTATCCCTGATAAGATTGTGTGGCATTGTGAATACCTTTCCCCAATCCATTTACCTGCTATATTTTAGGGTCTTGCTTTAATCTGCTTTCCCCATGCCTTTGAAGGGCTGTTTTGATATGGAATTGCTGTCTTTTGTTCAGTTGGTGTCCCTTGTGCTCTTTTGACTGATTCCAATCATAGATTATAGCATTCTATGCCCTTCTAAAATGTGGGTTGTTTTTTTTTTTGGGGGGGGTGTTATTGGGTTGGTGTTTTTATTTTGAATATATACTTTGTGTTTTTTTATATAATTTTGATTTTGTTCTGTGAACGGCCCTGAAACCTCCGGGTACCGGGCAGTATATAAATTCAATAAATAAAGTGATCATAATAATAGAATTGTAGAGTTGGAAGGAACCCCAAGGGTCATCCAGTCCAACCCCCCGCAATGCAGGAATCTTTTGCACAAGGTGGGACTCAAACCCATGACACTAAGATTAAGAGTCTCATGTTCTACCGACTGCACGTTTTTTGTATCTTGGATTTATTTCAAATCTCCTGCTATATCTTATCTCTGCCTTCCTTCAACATTCACGTGCAAGTCACCTTGAAGGCAAATCGATGCAAAGCACTTGGCAAGGTGGAGGTGTGTTTCTTAGAAGTATATAAAATTCAAGTTTGCAGCCTTGGATTTCCTGGCTCTCTTAGGTAACACTCCTGTGCACATTTCCCTAGGAGTTGCATAGAACTCTGTATGGGTTTACTTCTGAGTAGACACATGTAAATCCTATTCAGGCACCAACCGTAATGTGGTCTATACCTTCTCATTTTAATCACACTAATCCAGCCTCAATCTCCACTGGGGTTTGGAGGACAGAGGAGTGTTTATGGCGATCCATTTTGTTTATGCCAATCGCCTACAATATTACTGGTCTGAATAAAAATTCAGGCACAAATGAAAGGCACAAATACAGGATGGGTGACACCTGGCTTGAGAGCAGTACATGTGAAAAGGATCTAGGAGTCTTGGTAGACCATAAACTTGACATGAGTCAACAGTGTGATGCAGCAGCTAAAAAAAGCCAATGCAATTCTGGGCTGCATCAATAGGAGTATAGCATCTAGATCAAGGGAAGTAATAGTACCACTGGTCAGACCTCACCTGGAATACTGTGTCCAGTTCTGGGCACCACAGTTCAAGAAGGATACTGACAAGCTGGAACGTGTCCAGAGGAGGGCAACCAAAATGGTCAAAGGCCTGGAAACGATGCCTTATGAGGAACGGCTTAGGGAGCTGGGTATGTTTAGCCTGGAGAAGAGGAGGTTAAGGGGTGATATGATAGCCATGTTCAAATATATAAAAGGATGTCATATAGAGGAGGGAGAAAGGTTGTTTTCTGCTGCTCCAGAGAAGCGGACACGGAGCAATGGATTCAAACTACAAGAAAGAAGATTCCACCTAAACATTAGGAAGAACTTTCTGACAGTAAGAGCTGTTCGACAGTGGAATTTGCTGCCAAGGAGTGTGGTGGAGTCTCCTTCTTTGGTGGTCTTTAAGCAGAGGCTTGACAGCCATCTGTCAAGAATGCTTTGATGGTGTTCCTGCTTGGCAGGGGGTTGGACTGGATGGCCCTTGTGGTCTCTTCCAACTCTATGATTCTATGATTCTTCAAGGGTCGTTTTTTTGGCCATTTCCCTTCTTTTCATGCTACCAAAGAGAATGATTGCACTTTGTGGATGCTCAAAGGTATCTTTGTTCAGAACTGATCCTCTCTACAAAACTGGGGCCATGTGATGGGCGAAAGCACTCTGCACGTGCTTATTTGCAGTTCCACCACGTCAGGCATTCAGAAGGGGGGGGGGATATGTCAGTCCAGGGAAAGACATACTCTGTGACAGTTCCTAAGCTACACACACACACACACACACACACACACACACACACACACACACACACGGGGTCTGGAATCTTTACGGCTTGCATCATATGCTGACAATACACCTCTCTACCCTGACCTTTGACACCAGAGACAAGGGTCTTTAAGACCCACTCTGTCCTTTTGATTGTCTGTGGTTTAAACTGATTTTAATCTTGTGTTTTTGCACTGCTGTGACTCAATCTGGGACCTTGTGATGAAGGGCAGGTCATAAACCCACACCACCCCACCACCCGGCCCAAAAATAAATAAATTAATAATACTTCTTTACTAGATCATTTTTCTGAAATTTTACTTGGGAAAGGCAGACTCAGAAATCTAACATGCTCAGAATATTTGAATACAAAAGATAGCAGTCTTCACAATTGCTAAAAGACTTAAGAAGAGCCTGCTGGATCAGGCCAATGGCCCATCTAGTTCAGCAGCCTATTCTCACAATGGCCAACAAGATGCCCCAATGGGAGACCAGCAAGCAGGATTCGAACACAGGGCAGGAGCCCTCTCCCCCTCCTGTGGTTTGCAGCAACTGGGATTCAGAAGAATTGCTGCCTCTGTGGATGCAGAGACCCAGAACAAAAATGCACAAGAACTTTTAAAGGCTTTTGAAAATTGCCAGACCCCTGAGCCAAAGACCACCCTAAAAGCAGGTAGGTAGCCGTGTTGATCTGACGCAGTCGAAATATATAAAAAAAATTGTCCAGTAGCACCTTAGAGACCAACTAAGTTTGTTCTTTTTTATAAGCTTTTGTGTGCATGCACACTTCTTCAGATACACTGAAACAGAAGTCACCAGACCCTTATACAGTCATATCTCGGGTTACAGACGCTTCGAGTTGCGCGTTTTCGGATTGCACACCACCGCGCCAAACCCAGAAGTACCGGAACGCGTTACCTCCGGGTTTCAGTGTTTGCGCATTGCGCAGAAGCGCTAAATCACGCTTTGCGCATGCTCAGAAGCGCCAAATCGCGACCCGCGCGTGCACAGATGCGGCACTGCAGGTTGCAAATGCTGCGGGTTGTGAACGTGCCTCCCGCATGGATCACGTTGGCAACCCCGAGCGTCCACTATATATAGTGGTAGGGTGGGGGAGGGGCATTACTCAGAAGGGTAGTAGGAGATGGGTGATTGACTCAATGGGCATGGTAGACCTGTTGATGACTGTTAACGACTGCAATTAGTCCTACAGGAAAAAGCAAGGGATAGTATGCAGATGATTAGCATATGTAATGAGACAGGGATCCAATATCTCTGTTCAGACCAGATCTCTCCATAGTTTTCAGTTTAGTGATAAGTTGTAATTCAGCAACAGTTGTCAACAGGTTTGCCATACCCATTTCAGTCAATTCACCCATCTCCTACTACCCCCTCCTGAGAAAAAACCCCACCCCCACACCCTCCCACTATATATAAGGGTCTGGTGACTTCTGTTTCAGTGTATCTGAAGAAGTGTGCATGCACACGAAAGCTCATACCAAGAACAAACTTAGTTGGTCTCTAAGGTGCTACCCTAAAAGCATCATCCATACATCACAGAAAGAGGTGGTCTACCACAGGAATTTGAGTGTATAACTTCTCTCCTGTCTGCCAAGATCATGTTAGTGATTGCATTACCTGGGCAGCCTGGCCATTCTTTTGAGAAGGTAAATACTTTAGTTCTTGAATTCAGGTCACACAGGACTAACCCTATTCATACACAAAATATGCCCTTAAGACAGGATTTGTAAGTGAAAGAACTATTGGGAAAGGTTTCCCCAAGATATTTCCTTCTGCATTTAAAGTCTTTAGGAGAGCCAAGATGGCTTCAGGATTGCTCTCCTGTACTATTTGTGGTTTATATACTTATGTATGCATGCTTTCCTTGTGCACTTACAAACATTCATTTTATTTTCGAGACCTTAGTATTCTTACAACAAAGCCATCCAAGCTGGTGGCCCATTGTTGCCTCCTGTGGAAGGGAGTTCCACAGTTTAACGAGGCATGCTGCGTGATCTCTCTTCCAAAATGAACCCACACTGTTGCACATTGCATTGCCACCTTTTACAAGCCTATCCTGCTCCTGTGCCTTTTAAGAGCAACCTGATATTCAGACACAGAAGCTGATCTGTTTCTACTAAGCAAGCCTCTGTTTTTTTGCGGAGCAGCAAACCCAGGACCGCATTATTAGCCTTCATTTCCTGAAGGGCTGGAGAACGTTCCTGCAAAGACGTACTTCCGTTGACCCAGCTGAGTGCCTGCATGACTTGCAGAGCATGGGTGAAGAAATTATGACCTCAGCAAACTTTGATTCCCACCAGCTCGTTCCTAGAAGAGCCAAACTTTATTGGGTGGGATTGGGCTTCAGCTAAACAGGGGTCAAGGATATGCACAATCCCAGGCCCCCAGCACATTGGATATGTTCTGTTTAGCAGATCACAGATATATATAAACATACACAAGCACACATATTTCTTCCTCTGCTGACACTGCTCAGTGACTCAGAAGAAAAGGGTTTAGCGTTCAAAATTGCAAAAGGTCATATGGTTTCTTGTTAGCACTTTGACACACACCACAAACATTAAAAAAAACAACAACCAGTTGTAAGACTGTTTTTCAACTGGACTCCCTAGCTATGCCTTTAACCCAGCAACCAAACAGGTATCTCATGTTTTATTTGCATTTTGCAAGCAGCTTAATCCGTGGAGCTCTGCAGATGGGAGTTGCACATGAGCAGTCCTGGGTGGGTGGTAGACAACCTGATGTTAGACATGGGGGATAACCAACCTCATACAGTGGTCCCTCGACTTACGAAGTTAATGCGTTCCGAAGGGACCGCCGTAGGTCAAAAAAAATCGTCAGTCGAGTCCCCATAGGAATGCATTGGGAGAAAAAAAATTCGTATGTCAAAAAAAAAAACCGCATCTTAAGTCGAGGAAACCCTATCTAAAACGGCCGCGACTTCCTTTCGGAAGTTGAAAAAATTCGTAGGCGTGCGGCTGCTTTGATCCCTCGTAACTCGAAAAATATGGAAGTCGGGTCACTCGTAACTCGAGGGACCACTGTATTTGTTGTTGTTTAGTTGTGTCCGACTCTTCGTGACCCCATGAACCAGAGCACACCAGGCACTCCTGTCTTCCACTGCCTCCCGCAGTTTAGTCAGACTCATGTTAGTAGCTTCGAGAACACTGTCCAACCATCTCGTCCTCTGTCGTCCCCTTCTCCTTGTGCCCTCCATCTTTCCCAACATCAGGGTCTTTTCCAGGGAGTCTTCTCTTCTCATGAGGTGGCCAAAGTATTGGAGCCTCAGCTTCAGGATCTGTCCTTCCAGTGAGCACTCAGGGCTGATTTCCTTGAGAATGGATAGGTTTGATCTTCCTGCAGTCCATGGGACTCTCGGGAGTCTCCTCCAGCACCATAATTCAAAAGCATCAATTTTTTCGGCGATCAGCCTTCTTTATGGTCCAGCTCTCTCACTTCCGTACATTACTACTGGGAAAACCTCATATTACCAGCTGCTTAAGTCTAATGAATGCATCAAGGGGTTAATGCCACAGAGTAAGCTGAGTAATGCCAGGCTTAGCTAAGTCACTTCCCTACACCTTGGGAGGAAGGTAATCAAGCCTGTTGTTCTCCCATTCAATCTACCAGAGAAGCTCAATGTGTAAATAGATCAGAGCTGGTTGCTCCAAGCTTAGACCACATGGCTCTAACAAGCCTTTCTTGAGTTCCTATACTACGGTTACCAGATTTTTTCAATGAATCTGGGACACTTTTCAACTTCAATTGATTTTGTATGGGGACTGATCTGTAAATCCGGGGACGTCTGGTAACCTTATCCTATACTAATAATTTAGTAACTGTCACCACTATAACTAAGCCATGTTTTACTGCCTGTGCAACTTTTCTGAATGTTGTGTGGGAAAGCAACCTTTGGAGAGTTTGTAAGTAAACTATTTTAAAATTAGCAAATGTGTGGTCTTTTTACGCTAGGGGAACTTTGGAAGGAACTTAGAGGGGCATATTTTAAAGGTCTAACAGCCCATGGGGTCATGAAGAGTCAGACACGACAAAATGACTAAACAAAACAAACAAAACAGCCTATATTTCCATGTTTTACCTTTGCTGCATATTTTGTGATTTTAAACCTCTGGTAACTTTCTTATAGGGACGCGGGTGGCACTGTGGTCTAAACCACAGAGCCTAGGGTTTGTCGATCAGAAGGTCGGCGGTTCGAATCCCTGCAACGGGGTGAGCTCCCATTGCTTGGTCCCAGCTCCTGCCCACCTAGCAGTTTGAAAGCACGTCAAAGTGCAAGTAGATAAATAGGTACCACTCCGGTGGGAAGGTAAACGGCATTTCCATGCGCTGCTCTGCTTTCGCCAGAAGCAGCTTAGTCATTATGGTCACATGACCAAGAAGCTGTCTGTGGACAAAACGCCGGCTCCCTCGGCCAGTAAAGTGAGATGAGCGCTGCAACCCCAGAGTTGTCCTCCACTGGACTTAACAGTCAGGGGTCCTTTACCTTTACCTTTCTCATAGAGGAGTTGCTCCACTGCTCACCCTCGCTCGCAACTGCACCGTAAGTATTTAACTTGAGATGTTTGAAATAAAAGCAGGAACAACCCCGAAGTGCTGTTAATGTAGACATATTTATTGGAACACTTGTTAAAAAATAATTTGAAGACAATAGCATTAATTTCCCTTGCAGTTTAAATTTAAGAGTTTACGCCCTGGCGATGCTTAGGCTCTTTGAAAGCAACATGTGAGTCAGATGTCTTTGAAGTGCAACGAAGTGAGTAACATGTTGATTGTAGCTTTTGTCAGCTCAAAATGACTCTGAGGAAAGAAAGCGTAATGAAAGTGACATTGAAGAAAAGAAGTGTGATGTGACGGTACTGTGAAAATACTCCTTCAAGAGCCAACTTGATATTCAATCTGTATTGGATTGTCTTCACTCATTTTTGAATGGTCTCTGTTAAACTGCAAGGAGGGGCTGGATTCCTGAAGCCACAGCTCATATTGCTAGGTTTCTGTGACATCACAGCAGCTCAGCCAATAGCTAGGGAAGGCACAAAGGTAGCTTTCAGGCTGTGCTTTTATGTTCAGGGTTTTGGATGATGGGGTGAAGATTCAGGACAGAAGAGAGGAACAGTAAGCATGTTGGCTCATAAGAGAAAAAATAGAAATTCATATTTCTATGAATTCAAATTCAAAAATAGAAATTCATATCAGGAGAAAGCCTTTACTAAGCCAAGCAAACTGTCACAAATTAGTGTGCAGGCTTCTCCAGAACTCTGCATTAGGATTTCCAATGAACACAGCGATTACAGGGTGAAGTGAGTTCCGGGGAAATTATGTAGGAAGATTGCAGAAATGGAAGAATTTCTTCGCAGAATGTGTAGTTAATTTATGGGATTTTCTGCTGCAACATTAACACCAACAGCAACAACAACAGTTTACTAATCTCACCTCCAAATGATTGTCGCAAGGCAATACACAATGGTTGAAAACACGAAAATAATTTAAAAGCAATACTTTTAAATATTCTTTTATCTCTCTCCCTATCACTCAGTTGTCAGCATGTTGAGTGGGAATGTGTTGATGTAATGATACCAGATGGGCGGGGTATAAATAATAAATTATTATTATTATTATTTAATTGTAGTGTGGGGATTTGAACCCGGGTCTCCCAGGTCCTAGTCCAGGACTCTAACCTCTACACCAGTGATGGCTAACCTTGACACTCCAGAAGTTTTGGAACTACAACTCCCATCCCTAGCTAACAGGATCAGTGGTCAGGGATGATGGGAGTTGTAGTCCCAAAACATCTGGAGTGTCAAGGTTAGCCATCACTGCGTCTACACTACACTGGTCCACATTTCCATCTTGTCTCTCCATGTTCATCTGTCTATAGTTGGTAATCTGGTAAAGAGAAGGATGCTGTACCAACCAGACTAGCCTCTATCCTCTATTGAAATGGAAAAGAGAGAAATCTAATGCTCAACTGCCCTGGGCTATGGCAATACTCTTGGGCATGCAATGGGGCAATACTTGGCTACTTATTAACTGTCAATGCCAAACAGTCCTGGGAAGTTCTATTGTCAACTAGCACCAAGCACACCCATCCAGAGACTTTTTTTTTTAATCCCTTTTCCAGATAAACCAGGGGGGGGGAAGTATTCAGGCAGAAGCACCGAAGGTCAGTATTTTGCAAGAGAGCTTCCAGGGCCCTGTGGGATATTTAGGTTTGGGGAATAAAAGTGGCAGTACAGTGCTCTGTTGGATGCGGGTGGCGCTGTGGGTTAAACCACAGAGCCTAGGGCTTGCCGATCGGAAGGTCGGCGGTTCGAATCCCCGCAACGGGGTGAGCTCCCATTTCTCGGTCCCTGCTCCTGCCCACATAGCAGTTCGAAAGCACATCAAAGTCCATTCTTAAAGAAATCAGCCCTGCGTGCTCAATAGAAGGACAGATCCTGAAGTTGAGGCTCCAGTACTTTGGCCACCTCATGAGAAGAGAAGACTCCCTAGAAAAGACCCCGATGTTGGGAAAGGTTGAGGGCACAAGCAGAAGGGGACGGCAGAGGATGAGATGGTTGGACAGTGTTCTCGAAGCTACTAACATGAGTTTGGCCAAACTGCGAGAGGCAGTGAAGGATAGGCGTGCCTGGCGTGCTCTGGTCCATGGGGTCACGAAGAGTCGGACATGACTGAACAACAACAAACAGGATTAACATACAGGTGATGGGTTTTAGGAGCATGTGAATAGCAGTTTAGTGGGCTTAAATACATCCTTAAATACATTGTTCTCACCCAGGGAGAACAATGGGAAAACATTGGGAGTTGTCTGGCACATAGGAAATCAGAGGATGGGTACTTGAGAGATTACCCAGGTGGGGCACATCCTGGGGCACCGGGTGTGTACGTGATGTTCCACTTGGGGGATTATGGAGGAGACCCAGTGCCTTGTGGGTCATAGACCAGAGTTGCAAAATGGCATTGAAATATTTGTAATATTTAGAAACTTTAAAGATTGCCCCCCCCCCCCGTAATTTCCGTAACAGTCCCTTGGCCCCTGCAATCCAGCATCCTGTTCTCACAGTGGCCAACCCGAACCTGAACGGGAAACCGGAAAGCAGGTGTTAAAGGAGAAAATCTGAGGGCTCCCTTGGACAAAAAAATCAAGGACACCAGTTAGGAATGCCAGAGCAAAACAGCAGCCAGTAGGCTTGGTCTTTATTGAGACTGTCGCGACAGGGCTCCCACCCGCCACCAGGTGGAACAAAATGGAAGCCCCAAACAGGAAGAGACCCCAACTTTTATTAACTTCCCACCACCAAGATACACCCCCAAGACTACATCACAAATACATCACAGATACATCAGAACTACATCACAAATTGGGAGGGTCAGGGGAGGTAACTTGAGTATTTTGACACCCTTTGAACCCCTCCCAGGTGCACATATCTACAAGACTAAAGGTAAAGGGACCCATGACCATTTGGTCCAGTCGTGTCCGACTCTGGGGTTGCAGCGCTCATCTCGCTTTATTGGCCGAGAGCCGGCGTACAGCTTCCAGGTCATGTGGCCAGCATGATTAAGCCGCTTCTGGCAAACCAGAGCAGTGCACGGAAACACCGTTTACCTTCCCGCCGGAGCGGTTCCTATTTATCTACTTGCACTTTGATGTGCTTTCGAACTGCTAGGTTGGCAGGAGCTGGGACCGAGCAACGGGAGCTCACCCCGTCGCGGGGATTCGAACTGCCGACCTTCTGATCAGCAAGCCCTAGGCTCTGTGGTTTAACCCACAGTGCCACCTGGGTGACAAAAGAGTGTTCCAAAGTTCCTGCCCTGGCCAGGTAGGGCTGATGCACCACTGCGGTACTGTCCGTTGTTTGTGTTCAGGTAGGGCTGATGACTGTCTTTGTTCTAGTCCGGGCTCAATCCATTTTCAGGTGCTGGGGTAATGACTTTCCTTTGTGAGAGAAATGGCCCATCGTCTTGCAGTTCTGAGTGGGCATATCCTGAACGCCTAGGAGATTATGGCGACCCTGTGAGCATACCGGGCCCATCGCCCATGATAGATCTCCTAATCTGCTGAAGAACAAAGGTGGAATGGTCCCAATCCGATATATGGTTGAGTTGATATGAATTTATAACAGAAACACTATAGAGAAAGAAATATTTTCACTCAAGAGTGTGTGTGTGTGTGTGTGTGTGTGTGTGTGTGTGTCTTGCTTGTGGAACTGGGTGGTACGGGGAAATTCCTGTAACACAGGATTTGCGCAGAAGAGCAACTCTCCCCTCCTGTGGTTTCCAGCAAGTGGTATTCAGAAGCAGAGCCGAGCCATCATGACTAGTAGTCAGCCATATCCTCAATGAATGAATCAAATGTCATTTACAAGCTGATGGGCGTCATGACTGCGTCCTGCGGCAGTGAGTTCCACAGAAGTGCTTCCGTCTGTCTGTCCTGAATCGCTCACCGTTTAGCTTCAGCAGATGACCCTGAGTCACGGCTAGATTGTTGCATGACAATATTTTAGCATAAGCTAAAAAAAGAAATAGCTCTGTGCCTGATATAATAAAAAACGGCTCGATAGAGTTTGCCTCCTAAGCCTCCTTTCTGTTCCCCCCCTATTTTGCGTGCGCATTCCTTAAAACTGCAAAGTCACTGATAACAGCTAAGAATTCTTCTTCCTCTTCGGCTACAGCCAGGATTAAAAGCTGCACACATGACTCCCCCCTTGTGACTGAGATGACAGTCAGGAAATGTCACTAAAGTGTACATTTAACCAAAGGACACGCAAGCTAAGAAACAAAACTGCAGAGCAACCAAGAAGGACATTAAAAAAAACACATATCTTTATTTCTTTTTATTTTTAATTGCTTGTCCTCCTAAGATAGAAAGCAGACCCTCCCAGTGTCCTTATTCTCCAGGGACAGTCCTGGATTTACAGAAGCCACGCTGGTTTCTGATTTTGTCCCAGAATGTCCCGTTTTTCATTAGGACGCCCCTATTTTCAGCCGAGTATATGGAGTTATGTGACCCCCCCCCCTGAGCCAAGGAGATTCATCTGAAGGCAGCCCAGTTTAGGGAAGTTTTTTTTTTTTTAATGTTTCATGTTTTATTGTGGTTTTATATTTGTTTGAAGCTACCCAGAGGCAAACCAGTCAGGTGAGTGGGGTATAGATAATAAAATTGTTATTATTATTATTATTATTATTATTATTATTAAATTAAATAGGACACCCCTATTTTCATCAGAAGGGACACAGGTGGCGCTGTGGGTTAAACCACAGAGCCTAGTAGGGCTTGCCGATCAGAAGGTCAGCGGTTTGAATCCCCGCGACAGGGTGAGCTCCAGTTCCTCAGTCCCTGCTCCTGCCAACCTAGCAGTTCGAAGCAGTTCCTACCTTTCTGCAAAGAAGGCAATTTTCCATTCACCCTGGGCAGAGGCGTAGCAAGCCCAGGTGGTACCCGGGGCGGAATTTTTTTTGTCACCCCCCCCCCAACTTTAATTTTTAAAAAATTAAAAAAAAATAAAAAGTGTCAACCCCCTCTGATGGTGCCACTTTGCGAGGTGTGGGGGGTTGTGTGTGTGTCTATTATCTCTTATTTTCAATGAAGTTAAATTTTAAAAAAAATATTAATTTTTTTTTAAAAAAAAAATAATAATTTTTTTTTTAAAAAAAGTGTCACCCCCCTCTGGGGTGGAACCCGGGGCGGCCCGCCCCCCCGCCCCCCCGTTGCTACGCCCCTGACCCTGGGGAGGAACTCTGTGTGCCTTCAAAGCTTGCATACACAGACACATATGGAAGTGGGATTTGACGTTGAAAAATATAACCAGGCTCCCATTTTGGGGCACTGAGGAAGTCGCTGTTTCCTCTTGAATTAAGTTGCAGCGCCATCTTGTGGCCAGCATTGGAATTGGATAACGGTGATTCCATTTTCTCTCCATCCGACAGTTGTCTTAAAGTTTGAACCGTCAAAGAATGTGTGTGTTTGATATGACAAGTAGAGTGGCATGTCCTGTCTCTTGGTCTGCCAGAAGAGATCCATGACTTGATTACGGTTTTGCGGAGAGACGTAGGTATCCCAAAGTGTGCAGAATACAATTGTCCACTGTAGGGCGACGCCTTTATTAGAAAAACCCAAATGTCCTAAAAATACTTAATTTTAAGGAGCACAAGGTGGCATACACAGTTATCCCACTGCTCATTTTATCCCTGCATCGACTCGCACAATTTTATTTTATTTTACTTATTAGCGATACTGTATATATTGCCCTTCATAATAAGATCTCAGGACAGGCCACAGAGTGAAATATACGATAAAAACATTAAAAAAGTAAAACAGAGCAACAGAACAATAACCACCACCCCTCCCACAGACACATTTAAAAGGCTGTGGAATATTAATCGGCCAAAGATGAATGCCATATAGATAGTTAAAAGCCAAAGGCCTGATGAAAAAGGAATGTTCTCGCCTGGCGCCTAAATAACTGTAATGATGGCACCAGGTGAGCTGTCCAGGGGGAGAGCATCCCAGAATGGCACCATGGAAAAGACCCATATAACCAGCCCGATACTATCATGAGCAGAAATAATCCTGAATGCAGAATAAAAGGACATTTGGAGGGACCCGAGAAACATCCCATAACTTCTGTCCTCTGGATTCAGTCCCCTTTTCTTGTCCCAGGTAAAAAGGTAAAGGGACCCCTGACCATTAGGTCCAGTCGTGACCAACTCTGGGGTTGCGGCGCTCATCTCGCTTTACTGGCCGAGGGAGCCGGCGTACAGCTTCCGGGTCATGTGGCCAGCATGACTAAGCCGCTTCTGGCGAACCAGAGCAGCGCACGGAAACGCCGTTTACCTTATCGCCGGAGTGGTACCTATTTATCTACTTGCACTTTGACGTGCTTTTGAACTGCTAGGTTGGCAGGAGCTGGGACCGAGCAACAGGAGCTCACCCCATCGCGGGGATTCGAACTGCCGACCTTCTGATCGGCAAGCCCTAGGATCTGTGGTTTAACCCACAGTGCCACCCGCGTCCCTAAATACAACTCAGCATAATCTGGTCAGAAAAAATACCAGGACAAGCTGAGAAATAATTTAAAAAGGACCTGCGTGAAGCCCAGAGACGGGCAAACAGCTGACATTAACCCCCTCTTAACCTCTCCCAAAGGGTATTGCTTGTCTCCTCCTGTTACTTAACTCCCCAGTGTATTTTTATGTGCTGTTTGTGGGGCTATTCCCGGCTTCCAAATCCTTTGACCTCATCTGTTTGGCTTTCCTATCAACATGGCCCTTGGCCGCAGCCTCCTTCCTCCAGGGCTGCGTCGGTGGCCAACGGCCAAGAGGATGTGGCTGGAGGAATCCCTGGAAACCTGTCCTCAGACTGCCTGTCGGTGGGGTGGCTGTGTCAGGGAGAGCTCATTCATCCCAGGAGGAAATGTGTCAAGAACGAGGGAGCCATTGGGAGCCCCACATGCAGGAGCAGAAGGGTGCCCATTGAAGGAGGAAAACAGGAAAGGGGAAGGAGATAAGGAAACAAGGGCCCGGAAGGGAAGGTTGACAAACGAAGGGGACAACCCAAAATTGCTGCTTTTTGCAGAACGCGGTGCAATGAGCCGAGATCAAGATGGGCGTTTGAGCTGAGGAGACACCATCTTCGCCCAAAGTAATGGGATCCCACGCTTCTCAATCGACTGGGACAATTTCGCAAGCGCTCTGTTCCGCAGGCTAATATCGTTAATTCGCATCGAAGGCGCGGGAACTGAGCCTGAGGAATTAGGAAGTCATAGAATTGCAAAGTTGGAAGGGACCTTGAGGGTCACTGGTTCTTGATTTATTGCAGAACTAGACACAACAGCAGCCCCTAGGTCAGGCATCCCCAAACTTCGGCCCTCCAGATGTTTTGGACTACAATTCCCATCATCCCAGACCACTGGTCATGTTAGCTAGGGATCATGGGAGTTGTAGGTCAAAACATCTGGAGGGCCGCAGTTTGGGGATGCCTGCCCTAGGTTGTAAGCTGCCTTGAGCATTTCAGAAAGAGAAAATGCATATGTTTTACATATTGTTTTTTTTCATTTTTAAAGTAGATACATTTGATTTTTATTTGATTTTTTGCTTTTAAATCGTTTTAAACTTTATAACACTCTTATTGAACAGTTCCCCCCTGTTTTTAACATTGCAAACCACTTTGATGTCTTTCTTTTGTGATTGAAAGGCTAATAATAATAATAATAATAATAATAACAATTTTATTATTATTTATACCCCACCCACCTGGCCGGGTTTCCCCAGCCACTCTGTTAGCCGCTCCTAACAGAATATTAAAACAGGAGAAAACATCAAACATTAAAAACTTCCCTAAACAAGGCTGCCTTCAGATGTCTTCTAAAAGTCAGATAGTTGTTTATTTCTTTGACATCTGATGGGAGGCTGTTCCACAGGGTGGGCGCCACCACCGAGAAGGCCCTCTGCCTGGTTCCCTGTAACCTCACTTCTCGCAGGGAGGGAACTGCCAGAAGGCCCTCGGCACTGGACCTCAGTTAAGCATTTAAGTCAATAAATAAAGAGCACAACAAATTTAATTGACTCAAAGGCTGCATGCTTAATGGAAGAAAATATCTTTAAGCCGCTAGCGCCCCAACTCCCTCCCCCTTTTTTATTTTTTTTGAATGAGGGACCCTGAATGGGATCCTGCAGCATCAGCGATGGTCCTGATGGCTGGTCCCTGTGGCCTAGCTCTGGGGGCCTCTCCATGTCCCCCCCGCCAGCGAACATCCTAGCCATGCCAAAAAGAGACCGTGGGAGTTTGGTTGCCCTTTCCCCCTCCTTATCTCTGCTTAAGTGCAACTTTTCGCCGATCCTGCTGGACTCAGTGGCCGAGGTGCGACCTACGGGGTCAAACCCGTCTCCAGAGATTCGGTCCTATCTCCCTGACCCTCCAGGATGCTGGCAGCAATCCCAGTTTTCTGACGACAGAGAGCTCCCCCCCCCCCCTAGTCTTTCCCCACTCCCAGTCTCGTCCTCGGTGTCTGGCGCAGGTTCAGGAGAAGGCTCCGCTCTTAGCCGACTGAAATAGCAAACCTGATAGCTAAAGTGCCCCAAACAGAAACCGCAGATAACTTTCCATTCAGAATCGCCTCCTCTGCCTCCGACCCTTCGATCCCCAACTCCTGCGGACCACGCAGAGCCATCCATCAAATTCACAATCCCTCGGAAACCAGGAACGGTGATCGTGGTGGGGCCTCAATGCACACAGGAAGGGGGGGGGGGGTTGAGAAGCTCCTGTACGAGGAAAGGTTGCAGCATTTGGGGGTCTCTACTTTTAGAGAGGGGTGTATAGGGTGTTGCGGGAGGGGTAGTAGCTTTGGTGGGGGACATGCCGTGCTCCTTATGGAGTAAAATAAAAAAATTCCTTCCAGTAGCACCTTAGAGACCAACTAAGTTTGTTCTTGGTATGAGCTTTCGTGTGCATGAACACTTCTTCAAGCTCATACCAAGAACAAATTTAGTTGGTCTCTAAGGTGCTACTGGAAGGATTTTTTTTATTTTGTTTCGACTATAGCAGACCAACACGGCTACCTACCTGTAACTGGAACTCCTTATGGAGTAGTTTGTTTACAAAGCTATTGTACTACCAACCTAACTGTACGCTTGTGAAATATGGACCACTTATAAACGCCATCTCCAACTCCTCAAAAGATTCCATCAACAGTGTCTCTGGAAATTTTTACACATCATTTGGGAAGACAGGCAAACTAATACCAGTGTACTGGAAGAAGCAAAGATCACCAGTGTCGAAGCAATTATTCTTCAACATCAACTTTGTTGGACTGGTCATGTTTTGCAGATGCCTGATTATCGTCTTCCAAAGCAACTACTCTATTCCGAACTTAAAAATGGAAAGCGTAATGCTGGTGGTCAACAAAAGAGGTTTAAAGACTCTCTCAAGGCAAATCTTTAAAAATGTAGTATAAACACCGACAACTGGGAAACATTGGCCTGCGAGCGCTCCAGTTGGAGAACAGCCTTTACCAAAGGGGTCATGGGCTTTGAAGACACTCAAACTCAGGACAAAAGGGAGAAACGTGCTAAGAGGAAGGCACGCTTGGCAAATCCACACCGTGATCAATTCCCGCCCGGAAACCTATGTCCCCCACTGTGGAAGGACATGTGGATTCAGAATTGGCCTCCACAGTCATGGTTTTAACAATGAGTCCGTAAATGACTGTGGAGGCCAATTCTGGACCCACACGTCCTTCCACAGTGGGGGCATGGGTTCCCGTTCCTGGGTGGGAGTTGATCACAGTATGAATTTGCCAAGCGTGCCTTCCTCTTAGCACGTTTCTCCCTTGTGTTCTCAGTTCGAATGTCTTCAAAGTCCATAGAGAAGCATAGTGTCAGCTCCCTAAAAAAAGGTTGACAACTCTGGGGAACCTTTCCTAAAAAAAGGTGAACAACTTTGGGGTTCCCCCCTAAAAAAAGGCCAACAACTCTGGGTGACCAGGGGGGGGGGGCGCCGGGTGGATCTTTGCACCCCGGCGCCGCATATGCTTAAGACAGCCCTGGGTAGTTTGTCCACCTTTGATCCCCATCCAGTACTCAGATCTCACCTGCGACTCCTAGAAGCTGTCAGCATGCAACAGTGACTACACTCCGGGAAACGGCTTCGACTGACCAGCTAAACCAGCTGCAGGTGGCCGATGGGTCTGAAAGCCTCAGTGATTTAGGGACTTTCCATGCATGCGAATATGGTCTCTAGTGGATTGAGCAGATAGGACCAAGAAGGCAGTTTCTGTACATGCTGCAGAGGGAAGTGAGGTCCAGATGGGGCTTGTCCACCTGAGAAGGTGTGCTGGTCCCATGGGGTATCCAAAAGGCGAGGTCGAAGTCCAGTCCAAGGTCAGAGGTACAGGTAAAGGCAGTCCGAAATAACTGAAGCAGGGTACAGGGCAGGGAGTCAGGCGAAGTCAGGAACGGGTGGGCAAGCAGGGAACCAGGGCGGGTCAGGAGCTCAGGCAGGACAGCAGGACAAGGATCAAACAGGAACACCGGCAGGAACTGATCAGCAACGATGTTGCTCCTGCAACTTGGGGCTGGGGCTGGGCGGCTTTTATCTGCCCTGAGGCAGAGGGCGGCCCTGATCCTCTGGTGACTCGCCTCTCCTGGCTTGGGGGGCAAGCACTCCTCCTGCGGGAACTCAGGCCCCTTCGCCTCTCTGCCCTGAGCTTCTGCAGCTCAGGAGAGGCTGGAGGGTTACCGGACCCAGAGGCAACCTCAGCTTCCCCTGACGGGGCTGGGAGTGGAGCACCTGCAGGCAATGGGTCCTCCATCCCATCAGGAGCCAGAGCAGACTCAGCAGATGCCTGCACCTGAGGATCCAGTACAGGTGAGAACCCTTCAGACTCAGGCCCTAGCCCCGGCTCTGCTGGTTCTGGAGGCGGGGAATCCTGTGCAGGCTGGGATCCCTCAGGTTCAGTGTCTGAGTCTGAATCCCAGGCCATCACAGAAGGTAGCCCATCTAGGAGAAGGAAAGCTCTGATTCCTAATACTTCACTGCCTTGAGGGATATCTTCAGGAGAAGAAAAGGCTCAGGAGCAAACCGTACACAAATACCGAGTGGAGTCCCTAAGGCAGTTGGATGGCGCCTTGCTACCCTGTTTCCCCTAAAATAAGCCGTAGCCATAAAATAAGCCGTAGCAGGATTTCTACGCGTTTGCAAAATATAAGCCATACCCCGAAAATAAGACATAGTGACGCGGCGCCTCTCCCTTAAGACGGCCTGGATAGGCGTGGCTATCCAGCGTAGCGACGCAGACTGGTTAAAATAAGACACCCCCTGAAAATAAGCCATACTGTGTTTTTTCCACAAATAACAACATTTTGGAGGTCCCGAGCCACAAGGCTGTTAGACTGGTGTCAACTAGGGCCAGGGCCTTTTCAGTACTGGCCCCAACTTGGTGGAACACTCTGTCACAAGAGACCAGGGCCCTGCGGGATTTGACATATTTCCGCAGGGCCTGCAAGACAGAGCTGTTCCGCCTGGCCTTTGGGTTGGATTCAGTCTGATGTTTCCTCCCCTTATGGTTTTGTTTATGGGCGATAAATGAAACAGCATTTTAAATTTTAAATTGTATTTTAACCTGTATTTTAATTAACGGTTTTTTCTTTCTTTTATACTTTATTGTAATTTTATTGATGTTAGCCGCCCTGAGCCTGGTTTCGGCTGGGAAGGGCGGGGTATAAATAAAATTTATTATTATTTATTATTATTATTTTGAGGGGGGGAAACATATAAGACGGTGTCTTATTTTAGGGGAAACACAGTATGTCTCCTTCCAGACTCCTGCAGCCAAGCCTGGTGCCCAATGTCTTGCTGTGCTTTCCTTTCGACCCCATCAGTGACGTTGAGAGGGGGGTCTTGTCGTCCGAGCTGCCAAGGACCTCCAGACACACTGCCCAGGCTTGCACTCCGGGGAGGTCTCTTCGGTGGTGCTAATGCAACTGTTTGACTTTCCCCCAGAGGCCTACTCCATTGTCTCTCGAGACAGGCAGGTGTCACCAATATTTTTGAGAGAAGAGGCAGAGACGGAACGCCAGGTCTGATGGACAGTTTATGAGTCAACATGGCAAGTCTAACATTCCCATGTAGACAAGCTTCGTCCCAGCAGCCGAAAGCAATAGAGAAACAGGGTTGGGGGCTGCCTGTCTTCCTGTTCTTGTTTTTAACATTCTGCCCGGTTTGAATTCTTTCTTAAAATTGCCATCATTAAAACTGTGCAGGCCTCGTTGATTTCTAGCAAAGCATTTTCTAAGGCTGTTTTCCTTTGGCGAGGGTGAGGAATGACATATATCGCGCATTAAACCTCCTTCGGAGGGAGGGTGTATGGCTTCGCTTGGCCATGTGGGATAAATTTGCGAGGAAACGACAGCAAAATAGATAACCTCACCTTTGGAAAAGTGGGGTGACGTCCGGGCTTGGGGAGGTGGGGAGAGAGCCGGGATGCTCCCGCCTGCCGGAATGTTAATAGATTTATCTCCTCGCGAGGAGGACAGTTACAAATAGGCCTCCCTCTTGAGCCAACACTTCTTGGAGGCTGCTGGAGAACGCATGAAGAAGATGCATGTGCGCCTATCCTTCATTGCAAGAGAAGCACTATCAAATGTTACGTTGGCCGCCAAAGCAGACACAGAGATATCACTTTTTCTGTAAGAGTGTGGGAGTTTGAAACACTCCTTTGGGGTTTTCCCCACACTCCCCTTCTCCTTTTTTGGAAGGCAAAAATGGGTTATTCTTAGCAGCTGACATGGGGTTGCCGTCCGACAGGCGGAAGATGGCAGGGTGAGGCCCTCGGCTGTGAGATTAATGGCGGGGTTGATTAATGCCTCGCTGCTCGAGTATCTCGGCCGCATCCTTACAGAGCCTGGTCAAAGAACTTCTCTTCTAAAAAGGTCTTATCTGGCTGTGGCTGAGGAGCCTCAGAAACAGTTCATTTGTATTGTGTCACGGAGAGAGTGATTTGCCCTCCTGGGGGAGACCAGGACCTTCCCTCATGGAGGCTGCGGTGCTTGAAACCTCATTCTTTCTCATGTTGACATCTGCTGGGGATTTATCCTGCTCTGTGGCTGCGTGCGCCCCATACGTTTAAAGCACACTGCTCCCCACTCAAATGAAGAATTATTATTTTCTCAGATCTGTGGAGTTGGAAGAAGGAACCATGGGCCCCTGCACATAGCTGTCAACTTTCGGAATTGAAAATAAGGGATTTTTTCAAACTTTTGGATTTGAAAATAAGGGATGCCGCGAGGGCGGTGCAATGGCACCAAGTAGCCTCGCCACCCTGCGCTCCAGAGGCTGCGCGCGAACGGGTGAGCGAAAGAGCGAGCGCGTAGACGGCAGGCAGGCTGTCTGTCTGGTTGGGCGTGAGGGTCTGGCTGCACAAGGCATGCAAGCTCCGCCCCCAGTCGGTCTCAGACTCCTTATTGGCAGCCGAGCAACGCAGCTGAGGAGCCTCCCTGGCTGGCAGGGAGGGAGAGGAGCTGCTTCCTTTGAAATCCGGGAAATTTAAGGAATATCAACAATCCGGGATAGCAGCGAAAAATGGCATTGGAATAAGGGACTGTTTCCCACAAAAAAAGGGAGGGTTGACAGCTATGCCCCTGCAATGTAGGAATCTTTCACCCTACGTGGGACTCGAACTCACTGCCCTAAGATTAAGAGCCTCGTGCTCTACTGACTGAGCTATTCCAATGAAGAATTATGATTCTTAATAAGGGATTCCTGAACCTGTAATCCAGCAAGCGGGAGGCCACCGAAATTATATAATTGGATATTTGATTAATTATTCTTTGATTTGGTATCACGATTCGATATGCATACAATGAGGCTTGTTTTGGATTTTTGTAATTGAAAACGAATAAAAATTATCGGGGGGGAAAAGAATTACGATTCTTATTACTATTATTCGTTAAATTTGTATACCGCCCTTCGCCCTTCATCTGTAGATCTCAGGGTAGTTCACAGCATAAAAATCGTAGAATTGAGAATCGGTGAGAGGAGGTTCCACTCAGAAGATTAAAGAAGAATGGGAATGTGTTGAAATATACATGGGAAAATTTGGAACAGTAAATTAAATAAGAACAAACATTACTAGCTGTATATCACAAGGTGATGGAATAATAATAAGAAAGGAATGAATATAATGAAAGAATGCAAATAACACAGCAGAACAAGATAATACTAGCACAATAAGATCGCAGGTAGGCGAGGGAAGTTGGGTAGGCAGGTGGGGGGGGGAGGGAAGAAAGAATATTAAGGGTTAAAATAAAATAAGATGTAGCAGGGATTTGTCTGATGATTTTATGGTTTGATTATGTATGTATGTTTTGATTATGTATATATGTTTGATTTATTTCTCAATAAAGTCTTTTTAATAATAATAATAAAAAATAATAAAAATCGTAGAATTGGAAGGGTCCCCGGGGATCATCTAGTCCAACCCCCAGCAATGCAAGAACCTGCAGCTCTCCCATACGGGGATCGAACCTGCAACCCTGGCGTTTTTTTCTTATAACAATACCATTCACGTGGGATTATGGAAAAGGGACGGGAAAGCAGGGCTTTCTGCCATGTTTAAAATCCTCCTCTGCAGGAACAAAGCACTCAATTCCACATGGACGTCTAAAGGTATTGAGAAGGGCATTGAGATTTCAGGGAGTGCTCCTGTTAACTTGCCATGTGCCCCCGCCATCTCCTCTGGCCATGTGCCAGGGTGCCTACGTCATTGTGATGGCCTGGGATTCAGACTCGGATGCTGAACCTGAGGGATCCCAGCCTGCACAGGATTCCCCGCCTCCAGAATCAGCAGAGCCGGGGCTAGGGCTTGAGTCTGAAGGGGCCTCACCTGTGCTGGATCCTCAGGTGCAGGCATCTGCTGAGTCTGCTCTGGCTCCTGATGGGGTGGAGGACCCATTGCCTGCAGGTGCTCCACTCCCAGCCCTGCCAGGGGAAGCTGAGGTTGCCTCTGGGTCCTGTAACCCTCCAGCCTCTCCTGAGCTGCAGAGGCTCAGGGCAGAGAGGCGAAGGGAACTGAGTTCCCGCAGGAGGAGTGCTCGCCTCCAAGCCAGGAGAGGCAAGTCACCAGAGGATCAGGGCCGCCCTATGCCTCGGGGCAGATAAAAGCCGGCCAGCCCCAGCCCCAAGTTGCAGGAGCAATATTGTTGGTTACCAGTTCCTGCCAGTGTTCCTGCTTGAAACCTGTCCTGCTTTCCTGTCTGAGCTCCTGACCAGCCCTGCTTCCCTGCTTGCCTACCTGTTCCCGGCTTTGCCTGACTCCCTGCCCTGCACCCAGCTTCAGTTACCACGGACTGCCTTTAAGTTGCACCTCTGACCAGGGACCGGACTTGGACCCGCCTTTCGGGTAACCCACGGGACCAGCACAGTCATGCTCTCATTGAGAAGAGCACATGTCTGTGTATAACAAAATCCGAGGACTCAATCTTAGGGCAGGACATGGCAGAGCAGCGGGGCGTACATCCGGGCCACCAATTCCCCTGCAAATAGCCCACGGGGTGGGGAAATGTTGTCGCAAATGATCTCATTTCCCACACGCGAGAGTCCCTGATAAGGAGAGGCAGATCTGGACAATGAGAAGGAGTCCAGACTTCTTTCCTATCAGCCCCAAGAGATGGAGATCAGCAGTGGGGAAGGGGCCAAAAATGAGTAAGAAAAAGAGAAGGATGCTGTCTCCTCAAAGCGGGCTGTTAAAACATCTAACACCCGAGAGAGCATGCGTGTCATTGACAGCAGTTGTCTCAGGGCACAATCCGCCAGGCACTTCTCGTGTGCAAGACATCGTGACGTTTTGTCAATGGTGCCCTGCAACTCGGGTAGGCATGCCTTCAAATGAGTTAAAAGGCACGTTTCAAAGCACAATTCAAAGTGTTGGTGCTGACCTTTAAAGCCCTAAACGGCCTCGGTCCTGTATACCTGAAGGAGCGTCTCCACCCCCACCGTTCAGCCCGGACACTGAGATTCTGCGCCGAGGGCCTTCTGGCGGTTCCCTCACTGCGAGAAGCAAAGCTACAGGGAACCAGGCAGAGGGCCTTCTCGGTAGTGACACCCGCCCTGTGGAACGCCCTCCCATCAGATGTCAAGGAAATAAACAACTATCTGACTTTTAGAAGACATCTGAAGGCAGCCCTGGTTAGGGAAGTTTTTAATGTTTGATGTTTTATTTTGTTTTAATATTCAGTTGGGAGCCACCCAGAATGGCTAGGGAAACCCAGACTGGTGGGCGGTGTATAAATAATAATAATAATAATAATAATAATAATAATAATAATAATAATAATGAATAAGTGTGCATGCACACAAAGTTTATACCCAGAACTAACTTAGTTGGTCTCTAAGGTGCTACTGGACAATTTTTTAATTATTATTTTGACTGCGTCAGACCAACACGGCTACCTACCTGAATCATCTATCTATCTATCTATCTATCTATCTATCTATCTATCTATCTATCTATCATCTATCTATCTATCTAATCTATCATCTATCTATATCTTTCTATTTATTTATTTACTTATAGCTGAATTTCTCCAATCTCTTCAAGCCACAATTTGATAACTTTGTGAACTTAAGAGGAGATCAATGGCCCGTCTAGTCTAACATCCTGTTCTTACTGTGGCTACCCAATTATCTCAGTGGGAAACCAGTAAGCAGGATTCGAACACAAGAGCCCTCTCTCCCCTCCAGGGCTTTCCAGTAACTGGCATTGGGGTGCATGACTGCCTCTGTCTGTGGAGGTAGAGCATAGCAGCCGTTGATCGCCTTGCCCTCCACCATGAATCTGCCCAGTCCTCTTTCAAAACCATCCGGGCTGCCTATCACGGAGGAGAGCTTATCTATGCTGAAGGATACTGACAAGCTGGAACGTGTCCAGAGGAGGGCAACCAAAATGGTCAAAGGCCTGGAAACGATGCCTTATGAGGAACGGCTTAGGGAGCTGGGTATGTTTAGCCTGGAGAAGAGAAGGTTAAGGGGTGATATGATAGCCATGTTCAAATATATAAAAGGATGTCATATAGAGGAGGGAGAAAGGTTGTTTTCTGCTGCTCCAGAGAAGCGGACACGGAGCAATGGTTTCAAACTACAAGAAAGAAGATTCCACCTAAACATTAGAAAGAACTTCCTGACAGCAAGAGCTGTTCGACAGTGAAATTTGCTGCCAAGGAGTGTGGTGGAGTCTCCTTCTTTGGAGGTCTTTAAGCAGAGGCTTGACAGCCACCTGTCAGGAATGCTCTGATGGTGTTTCCTGCTTGGCAGGGGGTTGGACTGGATGGCCCTTGTGGTCTCTTCCAACTCTATGATTCTATGATTTATGCGCTGTGTGGGCAGCAGCAGGAGGAAGCATGGGAAGGATGGCAATTCAAGGCAGCTTTGGGATTCATCTTCGAAAACCAAGGCCGCGCACCGTGCTGCATTTCGCGGACGAATTTCCTCGGTTTGTTTTGCAGGTGCCGCTTAATCTTCCCGGGAAATTTGCCCGGTTTTTGTTTCATGCCAGAAACGAGCCTCAGATTTTCCTCTGTTAGGGTTTCCTGCCATGCTGCGCATTCAGGGGCGTAGGAAGTGGGGGGCGGTGGAGGGCGGTCCGCCCCAGGTTCCATCACGGAGGGGGTGACAAATTATCATGGAACAATACTGCCCTATTAGGTCGGTTCATAAAAAAATGTGTTTTTTTTTTTTTTAAATGCCTGCTCCAAAGGTCTTATCTTACTACACTAAGGATTATATAGCTATATGTGAAATTGCATGCATATCAGTTAATATCTTGACCCTCCTCCACGAAAATAGCTGTTTACTTGGCCGTTATCCTATGTCGTGAAGGCTGAAATTTCAATTCAGTGGAGCACTTACTGTTCCCAACCCTAACCCTGCAGAAAGCCATCTAATTACACTTTAATTTGATTGTGACATGTTTTTAGGAGGTAATTTAATTATTGTTTGATTTTATATCAATGTTATGTATCTGATGTTAGCCGCCCTGAGCCCGACTTCGGCCGGGGAGGGCGGGATATAAATGATGTCAGTCAATCCCTAGCAGATGGCGAGGCGACAACGACTTAATTTTAATAGATATGTTTTAACAATCAATTTTTAAACGGTGAATTACCTAATATTATAGGAGATAGAAATCCTACCTATGAACTGAATTGTACTATTTATTGCTGGTCTTTGACCGTATTAAAGTTTACTTACTTACTTACTTACTAAATAAACATTTATTTTTACTTATTATTATTCCTTTGTAAGAAAATATGAAATAACGTAAAAGCATTTTTGCAGGCAAAAAAAAAATAAAAAAATAATCAATGTGTGTGTGTGTGTGGGGGGGGGGGTGACAAGAAATTTCCCGCACCGGGTACCACCTGACCTTCCTACGCCTCTGTGCGCATTCACAGATCCCTGGCTTTCTGGATCTCTCTCCCTCTTCCTTTCTCCCTCCCTCCATCCCTCCTCCTTCTCCGTTCTCTGGCTGACTTTCCACCGCCCCTCCCCAACCCTCCATTGCACGGCCAATCTGAAGATGTCAGGCCCACCATGATAAGAACCTCCGTTCTATGTGAGAGTAACGCTTGCATGTGCTTCATGGCGCCAGGCTGCGTCTTCCCCCTCTTCTCCCCCCCCCCGTCTCATGCTGCAACTTCTCATCCGCCAAAACCACACATGACATCATCTCTCTCTCTCTCTCTCTCTCTCTCTCTCCACCTCAAAAGTCGGCACGCGCTCAGAGGTGCAAACCCTGCAGGAAAAATTAGAATAGCCAAGTGGGAAGAAGCAAGCCAGAGTTTGGTTTACTTTGGCAAATGTGCCTGGTCCTGCAGAGCATCACCGGTCCAGACTTCACAAAGGTGGAAGAGCCTCACAAACTGCTAGCTCTGCACCCCCAGCAGTTTCTACAGGGCGGAGGGGAGCTTATCTCTCTGGCTGATGGCCTTGGGGAGATGAGAGAGCGTGTCATAATGGCGGCTGGCTCCATCGCCCGGTTCCCTCGCCTTCCCTCCATTTCCCCGCCGACCTCCCGAGGGAAACTGTTGGCCAACGCAAAGAGAAGGCCATGGCGTCATCTGTGCAAGGGAAACTCTGGGCCTCTTGGGTGAGGTTTCGAACTGAACGTTAGCCAAGACAGCCATGGGGTGATTTCAAGGCCAGCTTGTCGGGAAAGCTGGCTGCGTGAGTGTATCAAACAGGCAGCTTGTCAAACTCAAAGTGGTATACAGTACGTGGTCCTCGTCACCCTCTGTAGTATATTCACAACAACCCTGTGAGGTAGGATGGCCTGAGAGTTTGCGACTGGCCCAAGGTCACCCAGTGAGCTTTGTGGCAGAGAGGGGATTCGAACCGGTGTCTCCCAGGTCCTAGTCTGAGACTCTAACCACTACACCACAACCTTGGCATCTCCAAGTGGGACTGACAGATCTGCTACCAAGTTGGTACAGTACTGAGCTAGATGGACCTATGGTCTTATATATCATATAATTGTTTAGGGAAGCTTTTAATGTTTAATAGATTATTGTATTTTAACATTCTATTGGAAGCCGCCCAGAGTGGCTGGGGAAACCCAGCCAGATGGGCGGGGTATAAATAAATTATTATTATTATTATTATTATTATTATTATTATTAATGGTTGAAAGAGACCCGGGGGTCATCTAGTCCAACCCACTGCAAAGCAGAAATCAATCATTTGCTCAACGCTGGGCTTGAACCCCCAAAGGGAAGTTTTTAATGTTTGATGTCTTATCATGTTCTTAATTTTATCGTGTTTTTAATAGTCTGTTGGGAGCCACCCACAGTGGTTGGGTAAACCCAGCCAGATGGGCAGGGTATAAATTATTATTATTATTAGTATTATCCCAAAATATCTCCACCCTACCAGCGCCAAGCCCCAGATCTTTTATGCAAAAGAGGACAGTGGTTTGCATGAAATGAGCACCGGCCTGTTTATATGTATAGATGCATGTTTAGAAAGGGCAGCTATAATTCAAACAGAACAATAGAATTGCAGGATTGTAGTGTGGGACCCGAGGGTCATCTAGTACAACCCCCTGCAAGGCAGGGATCACAGCAGAAGAATCCCTGACGGGTGCCCATCCAACCTCTGTTTAAAAAAAACAAAAACCCAATGAAGGAGAGCCCACCACCTTCTGTGGGTACCTGTTGCACTGTTTTGGACTCACAGCTGTCCATGGAGGCGCAGGTTAATTCTGTGTCCAGGGCAGCTCTTTATCAGCTCCATCTGGTACGCAGGCTGAGACCCTCCCTGCCTGCAGACTGTCTCGCCAGAGTGGTGCATGCTCTAATTATCTCTCATTTGGATTACTGCAATGCGCTCTACGTGGGGCTACCTTTGAAGGTGACCCGGAAACTACAACTAATCCAGAATGCGGCAGCTGGACCGGTGACTGGGAGCGGCTGCCAAGACCACATAACACCAGTCTTGAAAGACCTACATTGGCTCCCAGTACGTTTCCGAGCACAATTTAAAGTGTTGGTGCTGACCTTTAAAGCCCTAAACGGCCTTGATCCTGTATACCTGAAGGAGCGTCTCCACCCCCACTGTTCTGCCCAGACACTGAGATCCAGCGCCGAGGGCCTTCTGGCTGTTCCCTCACTGTGAGAAGCAAAGCTACAGGGAAGCAGGCAGAGGGCCTTCTCGGTAGTGGCGCCCGCCCTGTGGAACGCCCTCCCAGCAGAGGTCAAAGGGATCAACAACTATATAACATTTAGGAAATACCTGAAGGCAGCCCTGTTTAGGGAAGTTTTTAATCTGTAACATGTTAATGTACTTTAATATTTGCTGGAAGCCGCCCAGAGTGGCTGGGGAGACCCAGCCAGATGGGCGGGGTACAAATAATAAATTATTATTATTATTATTATTATTATTATTATTATTATTATTATTATTATTATTTATTATGTTGAACAGCTCTTACCACCAGAAAATTTTTCCTAGTGTCTGGAAACCCAAGACATCTCATCGGAGTGATGGGAAGAGTTGCTAATTTCAAGGCTGCCTGCTGCTTCAAACCAGACTTGCCCTCCAAATAGAGGACTGGCTTCTGTAAAGTAGGACATCTGACCACCTTCTGCAGAAACCTAGTCCCTTGGAATCAGCTGAGTAAAGTAAACTGGTTGCACACTGCCATCTGCTGGCACAAAACTGTATCATATTTGATGTATATCCAGGATGCAGAATCAGCTGCCTTTCAGATCTTCCACCATGCTTAAGAAGAGCCTGCTGGATCAGGCCAATGACCCATCCAGGGCCTTCTGAAGTATATCCGGTGCTGTGGTGCAAAGATCCCTCCGGCGGTCCCGTCCCCCCATTTCCCAGAGTTGCCGACCTTTTTACGGTGCTGCGCAGGCGGGCGAGGGTGGCAAGCTGATGCCGGGAGGTGCCGCGCCCAGCCTCCTCCTCTTCCCTGGCACCCGTGCCGTGGTGGCCACAGCAGGCGGAGGCTCCGGGCATGGTGCTGCTTCGGCGCGGCATGGCGGAGGCAGACGAGGGCAGCGAGCTGATGCTTGGAGGCGCCACGTCCAGCCTCCGCCTCTTCCCTGGCGCCCTCCAGAACTTGGCGCCCTGGCTCCCCGCACCACTTGCCTCTATGGGCAAGACGCCCCTGGACCCATCTTAGCCCAGCATCCTGTTCTCACCGTTGCCTGCCAGATGCTTGCGGGAAGCATGCATTCAGGATTCGAACACAAGACCTGAATACCTGGTTTCCAGCAACAGGTATTCAGATGCAATTAGTGACCATTGGACCAGCTTGTTGGGGCTTCTGAGCATTTGGAGTCCAACATAATCGAGAGGGTCACAGGTTCACAATCTTTTTTAGCGGCAGCTAAAAAAGCCAATGCAATTCTGGGCTGCATCAATAGGAGTATAGCATCTAGATCAAGGGAAGTAATAGTACCACTGTATTCCGCTCTGGTCAGACCTCACCTGGAATACTGTGTCCAGTTCTGGGCACCACAGTTCAAGAAGGATATTGACAAGCTGGAACGTGTCCAGAGGAGGGCAACCAAAATGGTCAAAGGCCTGGAAACGATGCCTTATGAGGAACGGCTTAGGGAGCTGGGTATGTTTAGCCTGGAGAAGAGAAGGTTAAGGGGTGATATGATAGCCATGTTCAAATATATAAAAGGATGTCATATAGAGGAGGGAGAAAGGTTGTTTTCTGCTGCTCCAGAGAAGCGGACATGGAGCAATGGATTCAAACTACAAGAAAGAAGATTCCACCTAAACATTAGAAAGAACTTCCTGACAGTAAGAGCTGTTCGATAGTGGAATTTGCTGCCAAGGAGTGTGGTGGAGTCTCCTTCTTTGACAGCCACCTGTCAGGAATGCTTTGATGGTGTTTCCTGCTTGGCAGGGGGTTGGACTGGATGGCCCTTGGGGTCTCTTCCAACTCTACGATTCTATGATCCCTGATCTTTTAAGGGGGCGGGAGAACAGTTTTGGGACAGAGATCCCCATCAGCCAGGGAGAAAAGTTGGGTTCTGCTAACGCGATTGGATGGGAGCTGCTGCCCCCCCAAACCCAGGGGGCGCCAGGACCTCAAATACTGGTTTGCCAGATGCTATGGGGAGATACTTCTTGTTGGCATCTGTCTTGAAACGCAGTGTACCTCCGGGGGTGAAGCCAAACCACTGTGTTAGCAGCACCAAAGTGACCTCCCTGGGATGCAAGCCTGGGCAGTGTGTCTCGAGGTCCTGGGCTGCCCAGATGACAAGACCCCCCCCCCCCCACCTAACTGATGTGGTCCAAAGGAAAACAGAGCAAGACATTTGGCACCGGTTTGGTTGCAAGAGTTGCAGGAAGGAGACATACAAAGCGCCATCCAACCATCTTAGGGACTCCACTCTGGATCTGTGTAGGGTTTATTCCTTAGCCTGTCCTGAAGATATCCCTCAAGGCAGCAGAGGTGGAGGATCAGAGTTCTCCTTTTCCTAGAAGGGCTATGTTCCCAGGTTGACAAGTCCCACCTGCCCCTCGTTAGAGGGATATACTAAGGCAGTGATGGCTAACCTTGACACTTCAGATGTTTTGGGACTACAACTCCCATCATCCCTGACCACTGGTCCTGTTAGCTAGGGATGATGGGAGTTGTAGTTCCAAAACATCTGGAGTGTCAAGGTTAGCCATCACTGTACTAAGGACTGCTAAATCATGTTTGTTTTGTTTATTATCACATTTACCTCCCACATTTCCTCCAAGGCGTTCAAGGTAACATACCTGGTTCTTCCCCTCTGCATTTTATCTTCACAACAACCCGAGGTAGGTCAGGCTGAGAGAGTGTGATTGTCCCAAGCTCACCCAGTGAACTTCCTGGCTGGCTGAGGATTCGAACCCTGCTCTTCCAGCTCCTAGCTTAATGCTCTAACCACTACACCACACTGGCTCATTCTATGGTGAATATAAACAAAACTTTGCAAGGAAACATATTTGCAATTGGGAAGACTAAAACACATGGAAGGGCTGGTTTTCTTTCATGCGCCGTTTATTTAATGAAAACAAAACCACTTCTTATTATTTCCAAGATAAAAGTCCACTTTGGGTGCCATTACCCATATTTCTTTTGCTGCTTCTCAGGAGGGCTTCCTCCACTTTCCTGTGGCTTCCGGATCCTTCTGGGCCATCATCTGCAGCAGCGCTGCCGCCCGTTGGTGCAGGTGCCAATGGGCCTTTCGTTGTGGAAGCAAAGTCTCCGGCAATGTCCATGGTTGTAGTGGCACTGCAGACTGTCATAGAGGTCCCCCGGCGCTGTTCAGAGAACCACAGGTTTGAGTGAAACTGAGACCCAACGAGGAAGAAGCTCTGCAAAACCCCACTTTCAGCGAGACCAGCGTCACTACGTAAGAGTTCAGCCTGACCGCGGTACTGGCAAGAACCAGTGATCCAAACCACTGAGCCTCTTCGGCTTGCCAATCGGAAGATCGGCGGTTCAAATCCCCGCAACGGGCTGAGCTCCCGTTCCTCTGTCCCAGCTCCTGCCAACCTAGCAGCTCAAAAGCACGCCAGTGCAAGTAGATAAATAGGCACCACTGCAGCGGGAAGGTAAACGGCGTTTCCGTGCGCTCTCGCTTATGTCACGGTGTCCCATTGCGCCAGAAGCGGTTTAGTCCTGCTGGCCACATAACCCGGAAAGCTGTCTGTGGACAAACGCCGGCTCCCTCGGCCTGAAAGCGAGGTCACCTTTGACTGGACTTAACCACCCAGGGGTCCTTTACCGTTACCTTACCTTTACGGTACCTACTGGCAAGAACCAGTTTAGGAGGAACCTACCTTATAAAGGGACACGGGTGGCGCTGTGGGTTAAACCACAGAGCCTAGGGCTTGCCGATCAGAAGGTCGGCGGTTCGAATCCCCGCAACGGAGTGAGCTCCCGTTGCTTGGTCCCTGCTCCTGCCAACCTAGCAGTTCTAAAGCACGTCAAAGTGCAAGTAGATAAATAGGAACTGCTGCAGCAGGAAGGTAAACGGCGTTTCCGTGTGCTGCTCTGGTTCGCCAGAAGCGGCTTAGTCATGCTGGCCACATGACCCAGAAGCTGTATGCCGGCTCCCTCGGCCTATAGAGCGAGATGAGCGCTGCAACCCCAGAGTCGGTCACGATTGGACCTAATGGTCAGGGGTCCCTTTATCTTTACCTTATAAAGTGAAAAACAACTCCAGATAAGGTGCAAGGAGGGTTCTGCATGTGCAGTAAAAAAAATTAAAAGGGGGGGGGGACTGAGTTAGAGTTTCCAAGGACTGGATGAAGAGATGGTGAGGTGATGGGATGGCAGAAGGTGGCCTCCGTGGAGTGCCTTCCATCCGCTTGGGCTGGCAGCCCAGCTGCACCCCTATCTAGCTCAGTCCTGTCTACACTGATGGCAGCAGCTGTCCCTGGATTCAGACAGGTTTCTCTCCTAGTCCTACCTGGAAATGCCATTGGAAATTGAACCTGGGCTTGCTCCATGCAGAGTCAATGCTCCAGCACTGATCCACAGCCTTTCCTTGTGGCTATTCTGTCCCTGGAAGTCAAAAGCAGCTGAGCAGCGCTTCTGATCTGTTGCGCCCTGTTGCCTCCTCCGTGCCTCAGTTTCTCACCTGCAGCAGACTGGTAGAGGAAGAGGAGAAGGGCACACAGCAAGAAAAGCATCCTCATGACACCTTCGGATCCGTGAGCGGAGGCTTTGGCAGAGAGGAGTCTTGTGCAGCGAAGCTTTCCTGGCCCAGAAAGCGAGTGAGCCGAACGATCTCTGTGTTTGCAGAGGGTTAGCAGGCTTGGGGAAATTCCCAAGGGTGGGCCAGGAAGCAGGTCGATGCGGTAGCCCAACCCAACTGAGACTGGCACAAATATAACCTTTTTTGGGATGCGATATCGCCATTAGATAACGGCCTACGAGGCTGGCTGGAGACCAAGGGAGGTGTGCCATAGGGGCGGCTCTGAGCGACTGGAGCAGATCCATCCTTTTGATGCAAGACTTTCCTCTGGCCAAGTTGTTCCCTCAAGTGGAATTCTCTCAGGATTCTACACATCAGCAATGATGCAACATGAACATTGGCAATGATACTTAAAAAAAAAAAAAAGTGGATCAGGAAATTCCACCTTTAAGAAAAAAAGAAGAGGCGAGGGAACCAGGAATGCAAGTGAAATAATACAAACAAATTATAACCACAAGATAGCAGAATTCTTTTTTTAAAAAAGATAATTTTTATTGGTTTTTCGATATATACATCCTTTATGAAATATCTAACAATGTTCCGTTTTTTCCTGCCCCCCTCCCCTGGACTTCCCTCATACTTCCACTTTAAAGGTAAAGGTAAAGGGACCCCTGACCGTTAGGTCCAGTCGTGTCTGACTCTGGGGTTGTGGCGCTCATCTCGCATTATTGGCCAAGGGAGCCGGCGTACAGCTTCCGGGTCATGTGGCCAGCATGACAAAGCCGCTTCTGGTGAACCAGAGCAGCGCACGGAAACGCCGTTGACCTTCCCGCCGGAGCGGTACCTATTTATCTACTTGCACTTTGACGTGCTATAGAACTGCTAGGTGGGCAGGAGCAGGGACCGAGCAATGGGAGCTCACCCCGTCGTGGGGATTGGAACCGCCGACCTTCTGATCAGCAAGCCCTAGGCTCTGTGGTTTAGCCCACAGCGCCACCTGGGTCCTTCCACTTTACTTTCAATTTATTCATCCTGCGCATTATTTCCCCAATTAATTCCTAATACCTTTTTGTCTATTTTTCATTATATGTTTACTCAGACCCTGCCAATGAGTCCACCTCTTCATATTGTCTCTCCATACCGGTATATATTGTAAATGGTTTCCCATTCTCTTTTAAAGTCTTTGTTGTCCCTTTCATGTAATTTATCTGTTAATTTGGCTAATTCTGCATAGGTAAAGGGTAAAGGGACCCCTGACCATTAGGTCCTGTCGTGTCCGACTCTGGGGTTGCGGCGCTTATCTCGCTTTATTGGCCAAGAGCCGGCGTACAGCTTCCAGGTCATGTGGCCAGCATGACAAAGCCGCTTCTGGCGAACCAGAGCAGTGCATGGAAACGCCGTTTACCTTCCCGCCGTAGCGGTTCCTATTTATCTACTTGCACTTTGACGTGCTATAGAACTGCTAGGTGGGCAGGAGCTGGGACCGAGCAATGGGAGCTCACCCCGTCGCAGGGATTCGAACCGCCAACCTTCTGATCAGCAAGTCCTAGCCTCTGTGGTTTAACCCACAGCGCCACCTGGGTCCCTACTCTACAAGATAGCAGAATTCTGTTCAGTGGGCAGAATGGTGTTTCTGGAGAGGCTCCCTGGTTGATGCCACAAATACCGTGTGCCGTTAGTTGCACAGTGCAATGCCCTCCCTGATAACAGGCACAAGGCGTTCTTTTCTCCCTGTGTGACGTCGCTGAGAGTAGATAACAACGCACCACAACCCCCTGCTTAACTGGACCAAAGGTCTCTCTATCGTCTGTTTGAAATGGAAGCCAGTGAAGAAGAAGAAGAAGAGTTTGGATTTGATATCCCGCTTTATCACTACCCGAAGGACACATAGCTGTCAACTTTCAGATTTGAAAAGAAGGGATTTTCCCCAACTTTCGGATTTGAAAATAAGGGATGCCACGAGGGTGGTGCAATGGCACCAAGTAGCCTCACCACCCTGCGCTCCAGAGGCTGCGCGCAAACGGGTGAGCGAAAGAGCGAGCGCATAGACGGCAGGCAGGCTGTCTGTCTGGTTGGGCGTGAGGGTCTGGCTGCACAAGGCATGCAAGCTCCGCCCCCAGTTGGTCTCAGACTCCTTATTGACAGCCGAGCAACGCAGCTGAGGAGCCGCCCTGGCCGGCAGGGAGGGAGAGGAGCTGCTTCCTTTGAAATCCGGGAAATTTAAGGGATATCAACAATCCGGGATAGCAGCGGGAAACGGCATTGGAATAAGGGAGTTTCCTGCAAAAAAAGGGAGGGTTGACAGCTATGCGAAGGAGTCTCAAAGCGGCTCACATTCTCCTTTCCCTTCCTCCCCCACAGCAAACACTCTGTGAGGTGAGTGGGGCTGAGAGACTTCAAAGAAGTGTGACTGGCCCAAGGTCACCCAGCAGCTGCATGTGGAGGAGCGGAGACGCAAACCCGGTTCACCAGATTACGAGTCCACCACTCTTAACCACTACACCACACTGGCTTTCCTCGTTCACATGATACGTTTAAAGCACTACTGTGGAAGGACGCTTGGATCCAGAATTGGCCTCCACAGTCACTTAGGAACCCACTGTTAAAACCGTGTTTATGGAAGACGATCTTACTCAGCTACGAGTGATTGCCAAAGAAGAAGACCACTTTAAAAATGGCTCCCCTCCCCCAAGAATCCTGGGAGATGTAGTTTGTGAAGGATCCTGAGTTCTTAGGAGACCCCCTTGGTCACCTCCCCAGAACTCCAGTTCCCAGAGTTCCCTGGGTAAAGTTCCCTGCGTTGTTAAATCAACCTGGGAATTGTAGTACTGGGAGGGGAATCATGGGATCTCATAAGAACAAAATTAGTCATACATATGATTAAGTATTGAAAAGCTGAATGTTTTTGTGATAGGTTCTTTTTTGGGGGGGCAGACCCTTCTGCCAGTGTGGTGTAGTGGTTAAGAGCGGTGGACTCGTAATCTGGGGAGCCGGGTTCGCGTCTCCGCTCCTCCACATGCAGCTGCTGGGTCACCTTGGGCTAGTCCCACTTCTCTGAAGTCTCTCAGCACCACTCACCTCACAGAGGGTTTGTTGTGGGGGAGGAAGGGAAAGGAGAATGTGAGCCGCTTTGAGACTCCTTTGGGTAGTGATAAAGCGGGATATCAAATCCAAACTCTCCTCCTCCTCCTCCTCCTCCTCCTCCTCCTCCTCCTCCTCCTCCACCTCCTTCTAAGTTCCTGGGTCCACAAATAAGCAATGGCCCACACTGGAATTTCCTACACCCCACATGGAAATCCCACCCATGTAAAAGCATCTTGGTTCAGCTTGCTCCATGGAGAAACTTGGCTCCCTTGACCTTCCTATTATGACCTAATAGAACTCATCATTGCTGAGAATCAGCCGGCCCCCCAGGAAGGAGCCTTGAAACCTTCCCTACAGGCAAGGAGTTGCTTCTCTTCTTCACGCTGCCCCCTGCCCAATACGAATGCCCTTTCGCTCTGCCCCTTCTCCCTTCCTGCCCCCAAACACCTTTGTGACGTCCCCTCTTTCTCTACTCAGCCCACTTCCTTCAAACTCCTCCTGGAAACCATCGGGCCCGAGAATATTTCAGCCTAGGGAGCCAAAATGGAGTCCTGTATATGTTCTTGTGCTCCAGATCCCTTTACTCCAGCGGCCAAACAGCGATGGAGTACACTACCTGGGCTGCCCCTGTTTAGACCTTGTTCTTGGCAGAAATAAGGCTTAGTCCGCTTGGTCCAGCCCATCCATCGCTACTTTTCCTCACCTCTCTCTTTTCTTCCATACCTCAGCTCCTGTTGTTGTTGACTTGATTTATTGCCTGCCCTCGACCCCTAAGATCAGGGTGGATCACAACAATTTGAAATGCAACATTAAAAAGCATTAGTATTAATACTAATACTAATACTAATACTAATACTAATACTTTTATTATTTTTATGCCACCTATCTGACTGGGTTCCCCCAGCCACTCTGGGAGGCTTCCAACATATATAAAAGCATAACAAAACATGGAACATTAAAAAAGTTTCCCATATGGTGGAACCTCAGTTGTCGAACGCAATCCGTTCCGGAAGACCGTTCGACTTCCGAAACGTTCAACAACCGTGGTGCAATTGCCAGTCTGCGAAATCCATCGAAAAACTAGAGAAATGTTCCTCAGAAGCCGTTCAACTTCTGAGGCGCGTTCAAAAAGAGAGGCATTCACTTCAGGGTTGCCGGCGCTCGAAAGCCGAAATGTTTGACTTCCGAAGCGTTTGGCAAAGGAGCTTCCACTGTACACGGCTGCTTTCAGATGTTGTATAGGTGTATAGTTACTTATCTCCTTGGCTTCGAGGGTTGCGTAACTCCCTACCCTCCAACATTTCTCCGATAAAAATAGGGACGTCCTAAGGAAAACTGCACACCTAGCAGTTCGAAAGCACGTCAAAGTGCAAGTAGATAAATAGGTACCCGCTCCAGCGGGAAGGTAAACAGCGTTTCCATGCCCTGCTCTGGTTCGCCAGAAGCAGCTTAGTCATGCTGGACACATGACCCAGAAGCTGTACGCTGGCTCCCTTGGCCAGTAAAGCGAGATGAGCGCCGCAACCCCAGAGTCATCCGTGACTGGACCTAACGGTCAGGGGTCCCTTTACCTTTTAAGGAAAAGCAGGACATTCCGGGATCAAATCAGAAACCAGGACGGCTTCTGTAAATCTGGGACCGTCCCTGGAAAACAGGGACACTTGGAGGGTCTGCTATTCTTATGTAGTTTCCTTTAGAGTTACAGCATATACTGTTCATATAAAATGCCCTTCAGCTGGATAGCTCAGTTGGTTAGAGCGTGGTGCTGATAATGCCAAGGTTGCAGGTTCGATCCGCATACATTTCCAAGCACAATTCAAAGTGTTGGTGCTGACCTTTACAGCCCTAAATGGCCTCAGTCCAGTATACCTGAAGGAGCATCTCCACCCCCATTGTTCTGCCTGGACACTGAAGTCCAGCTCTGAGGGCCTTCTGGCGGTTCCTTCGCTGTGAGAAGCGAAGTTACAGGGGACAAGGCAGAGGGCCTTCTCGGTAGTGGCACCCGCCCTGTGGAACGCACTCAGAATCACAGAATCACAGAATCATAGAGTTGGAAGAGACCACAAGGGCCATCCAGTCCAACCCCCTGCCAAACAGGAAACACCATCAAAGCATTCCTGACAGGTGGCTGTCAAGCCTCTGCTTAAAGACCTCCAAAGAAGGAGACTCCACCACACTCCTTGGCAGCAAATTCCACTCCCACCAGATGTCAAAGAGAACAACAACTACCCGACTTTTAGAAGACATCTGAAGGCAGCCCTGTTTAGGGAAGCTTTTTATGTTTAATAATTATTGTATTTTAATATTCTGTTGGAAGCCGCCCAGAGTGGCTGGGGAAACCCAGCCAGATGGGTGGGGTATAAATAAATTATTATTATTATTATTATTATTATTATTATTATTATTATTATTATTGGACAGCTGCATATTCCTGCATTGCAGGGGGTCAGACTAGATGATCCTCAGGGTCCCTTCCAGACAGTTTTATGATCCTGTGATTATTCTACAAAATTGAAACAGTTTGTTGACTCTTCCCTGCCTGCTTGCTTTATTTGGTTTCTCCTGCAGAACTGCCTCATAATTCGCAATCTGTCTGCATAAATAAAGGCACTAGGGGGCAAAGATTTTTGCAGTGGAAGAGACCATGGAGAGCATGCTTATTTCTAGGCAGACTCTGCTGCGCAAGCCTAGTTTTCTCAAATAAAAATATTCACTATTAATGCTGCAGAATAAGCAGCCCTGTCAAATAAGAAGCATCGGCAAATTGTGCTCTTTTTCAGCTCCAGACCTTAGTGCTCTAAATTTCTCTTTCGCTTCTTCTCTTTTTCAGATTACATCCCAGCCAACTGCCATGAATTTTTTTTGCCTTCTCTTTGCTGGACTGTTTTTGGTCTTCCTACCCAATTCAGGTAAAAACACCCACTGACTAACTAACAACCTGATCATTGCCCAATGAGGGAAGAAAGTCAACCCTGTTTTTGCATTGAAAGGCAAAATTATCTGCTTCGCACTTTCCCAAGCAACATGCAGACTGAAACACAGCCATCCTTTGAAATTGTCTGGCTTTTGCAATGCAGTTCCCCAGCCAAAATGCACCTCACAGGGTCGTGTGTGCGTATAAATGCATACTTGAGTAAAAATAGCATGCAAAAAAGTAATTATATTTGTGGAAATCGCGTTGCAAAGCATGTGTATGTTAGAGGAAATTGCATTCCAAAAAGTGTACACTGGGAGAAATTTCCACTTAGATCCTGGCAAATTTTAATGAGGACCTTAAAAAAACCAACCAAATCACTCTATACAGTACTTTGTCTTTCTAACTACCAGCAGGTTGAGGGTCTAGCACAGAGCCACTTCCTTTGTTACCTTAATGGCCCACACTTTGTTACCTTAATGGCCCACACTTTTAGAGGGTCATTTTAGAGGGTCACCAGGAAGCTAGCCTGGCTGTTCCAGGAATCAAATCCATGCTGGACCCAGGAATTAAAAGGGACTCAGGCATATAGCTTACCCCCCCCCCAACTCATAACAGTATTTTATTCTGTTTTGTGTGTGTGTGTGTGTGTGTGTGTGTGTGTGTTTTAAATAATTGCTTCAGCTACACACACAAATAATATTCGTATATAATATGCGTATATCTCTATTGGAACTTTTTAACTTCCGTTCTGACATACAAGAGACGAAATGGACTGTTGATTGGAAATTGAAATTGTTTGGAATTAATATTTACACTATCTTGTATACTTATTAAGTCTTGATTACCACTAATTTTATTGCCAATAATTTTAAATTCAACTGTGTGAGTGTAACTGCTGTTCTTGTGTTGTCTTGTGTTATGAGCTTAAAGCTGAAATAAAGTGGATTGATATTGGAACTGAACTCAGCAAAGCCACAGGGCAGGGAAACTTGCCATATCCCTTAAAAGGCTCCAGGCATTGGATAAGGAAGACAATAGGACATTGTTCTCTGAGATCCACCGTTGGACTCAAGACACAAGACGGCTAAATTATATTAAAGAGTCATAGCTTTATTAGCAATGGCCTCCACTGTTTTTAGCAGATTGCTAGGGCTCTGAGCACATTCTGAGCTGAGGGATTTCTTTCTAGTACCAAATCTGAGTTGAGCTCACAGCTCACATCGACATCATACGTTTAAAGGACATCTCTTCCCCCGCAGAAGGCTGCACACACACCATGCAGTTAAAGGACATGGCTTCCCGCAAAGACTCCTGAGAATCATGGCTGACCCCTCACACTGAGCTACAATTCCCACCATGCTTAACAAACTACATATCCCAGAATTCTTGGGGGGGGGGAAGCCTGTGTGCTTTAAATCTTTGGCGTGACCACAGTCTTTTAATCCAATGGTCTACTCCTCCTTAGCTTTTCTCATTTCAGCAGGTGGGAAACGTCATTTTGCCATCTGTTATAAACAGAAATCTGCTCTTATTCCCTTATGGGGTACACAAGAGCCCTTTGAGGTTGTCCATCGGTAGGAGTAAATTACAGAGGCCAACCAGAGAAAAATTGAGAAGCAAAGAATTTATTTCTGTTGCAACATGGCGTTTTTGCCCCACACACCAGAGAGTAGGGGGGAAAGGACCCCGAACAAAAGGAGCACATGCTCTTATAAAGACATTTCAAAAATTCCTCCTCAGAGGCCAGCCCCACCCCCAGATCCCTCCCACATACCTCACAGAAGGGGGGTAACCCCAGACCACTCCCCAGATACATCACAGCTGCATCACAGATTGGGAGGGTCAGAGGAGGTAACCTGAGAATTCTCACACCTGTGCCATCTCTCCCTGACCCCTCCCAGACACCCATTTCAGCAAAACAAAAGGTTTCTTGTTTCCTGGCCTGGCAGGGCTAATGTAGGGCTAACGATCCAAATCCATTTTAGGTGGTGGGTTCTTTGTGAGGGAAATGGCCCATGTCTGGCACTCAGGCATCAGGATGCCAGAGATTATCACTGTATTTTCCTGAGACAATCGCCCCCTCCTTCCTTGCAGAGAAACAGTTTGTCAGTTTGGGAGTCAAAATGGAGACAGGCCTGTCTTCCTGTGCTGCTTCAGACATGTGGCCTTGTTTTGCTTGGCACACTTATGAACAATTATTATATATATAAGACCTTGATATTCTTACAACACCATTAAACAATTTGGAAGTCAGAAAGCCTTGCTGATCTCCCTTTTCCCCACCCCTGATGTAGAAGACACACTCCTCCTCCCTCCACATACCCCTTTCCTTGCATGCCATGTCTTAGAATGCAAACCTATAGGCAGGAATGGATTTCCGTAAGCAACCCCTGGGAGCCTTTTGGCTGCAGAGCAGGGTAAAAATGCTGCGAGAAAGTAAAGCAACGAAGTAAAGCAAACACAACAAACATCTTTAATAGTTGTGTGTAGATTTCATGCAAGCCTCGGCAGCTGAAAGCACTTCTCCTACACAGCTAAACTTAAGGTGCAGGATCTTTTCCCTCTCTTGCCACCCTAGTGATGCTCCTCTTCCTTCCACTTGCAGGCATAACAGACTTTGTCACCCTGGGCTGCTTCGTCCGAGGCGGGAAATGTGAAACGGACATTTGCAAAGAAAATGAAGAACAGATCGGGAACTGCTCCAGAACTGAAAAATTGTGCTGTAAGAAACCAAAATAAACGGCGTCTCCTGGATCCCAGGGGACCTCCTTTACCTGGAGATGTGGGCATCAGATCTGCACACTGAAAGATCAAGGAGGAGGAGGAGGAGGAAGCTGGCATCAGGCACCTCCTTCTCCCAAGGGAAGTTGGCATACGAGGAGAGGCTCTGGGCCCCAGACTTGTGGGGCCCAGAGGTCTTGTGCCCCAGACCTTCGAGGGACACCACAATAGGCAACTCTTCTTCCGCTTTGGTCCTCACAAGAGCCCCCTGTCTCTTCGAGAACGGCACAGATTTGACTCCTGAAAGAATTGGTTAGGTGGCATGGAGGGGAAGGCTATCGAAGGCTGCGAGCCACAATGGTTGTGTCCTACTTCGATGTCGGAGGCAGTATGTCTCTGAATGCCATTTGGAGAACACGCTTGAGAAGTCCTATCGGAGCTCAGAGTTTCTCTCCTTCCTGCGCGTTGCGAATTACTTCTCCTGCTTCTTCCTGGTCAACAGAGAACCCTCCCTGGGAACTCTAAGCGCTGGTAGGACTTCTAGCCAGCGTGGTGTGGTGGTTAAGAGCAGTGGACTCGTAATCTGGTGAACCGGGTTCGCGTCCCCGCTCCTCCACATGCAGCTGCTGGGTGACCTTGGGCTAGTCCCACTTCTCTGAAGTCTCTCAGCCCCACTCACCTCACAGAGTGTTTGTTGTGGGGGAGGAAGGGAAAGGAGACTGTGAGCCGCTTTGAGACTCCTTCGGGTAGTGATAAAGCGGGGTGTTGTTGTTTAGTCGTTTAGTCGTGTCCGACTCTTCGTGACCCCATGGACCAGAGCACACCAGACACTCCTGTCTTCCACTGCCTCCCGCAGTTTGGTCAGACTCATGTTGGTAGCTTCGAGAACACTGTACAACCATCTTGTCCTCTGTTGTCCCCTTCTCCTTGTGCCCTCCATCTTTCCCAACATCAGGGTCTTTTCCAGGGAGTCTTCTCTTCTCATGAGGTGGCCAAAGTATTGGAGCCTCAGCTTCAGGATCTGTCCTTCCAGTGAGCACTCAGGGCTGATTTCCTTCAGAATGGATAGGTTTGATCTTCTTGCAGTCCATGGGACTCTCAAGAGTCTCCTCCAGCACCAGAATTCAAAAGCATCAATTCTTCGGCGATCAGCCTTCTTTATGGTCCAGCTCTCACTTCCATACATCTCTACTGGGAAAACCATAGCTTTAACTATACGGACCATAAAGCGGGATATCAAATCCAAACTCTTCTTCTTCTTCTCCTCAAATTGTCCCCCCCCCCCGGTGAGTTTTTAATGCCGGGAATCGCAAATGGGGAGAGTGCTGTTGTGCCTAGGTCCTGCCCGTGGGCAGCACCCATTCATGGTGTCTGGTTGGCGGCTGTGAGAATAGGATGCTGGGCAGCAGTGACCCTCCTTCATGGCATGGGGTTGGACTAGATGTCCCCTGGGGTCCCTTCCAACACTACTATTCTACGTATAACCTTATGATCTTGCCATCTGCTTGGAACCAGTTGGCAGCTGGGAGATCTCCTGGACTCCTTAGCAGAGCTGCACAGAAGAGGCTTCATGGGGGCTCCATCATCCCTATCCCTTACCTGCTTAGGGGGTGGGGGTGGGGGACTCAGCTATATCCATGCCTGTCCTGGGGTTATTGGGGGGTGGGGGTTGTCTTCCACCTGCAAGGTGGTTTCACTCCAGCTTCACTTTTTCCTCCTTTCTACCAGCCCCTGGTTGAGTCTTGGATTATCAGGGTCTCAAAATCAGCCCTGTTTACTTTGTAGCTGGGTAGACACACTGAGCCTCTTGCCGATCAGAAGGTCGGCGGTTCGAATCCCCATGATGGGGTGAGCTCCCGTTACTCGGTCCCTGCTCCTAGCAGTTCGAAAGCATGTCAAAGTGCAAGTAGATAAATAGGTACTGCTCCAGCGGGAAGGTAAACGGCGTTTCCGTGCACTGCTCTGGTTCGCTAGAAGCGGCTTAGTCATGCTGGCCACATGACCTGGAAAAACTGTGCGGACAAACGTCGGCTCCCTTGGCCAGTAAAGCGAGATGAGCGTCGCAACCCCAGAGTCGTCCGCGACTAGACTTAACTGTCAGGGGTCCTTTACCTTTTTAGGGTTTACCGTAAACCTATAACACAGTGTGTTGAGACAGAGTGCAGGCAGCATCTCACGAGTTGATAATGGAGATGAACTGAAGATGGGAATTGTATTGCAATTATTTAGCAGTTACATAGAGTTGCGTGCAATTGTAATTGTATTGTATTTAAGTTACTGCAAAGAATGTGTGAGCAAATGGCTGAAGACTTGTATTTTTCCATTACAAAAGTGGGGTGGGGTAAGTTTTATGACTGAGCCACAGGGTCCCCCCCCTTTTTTTGGAGTGTTTACTTATGTTAATGAAGTAGCTCACACAACTCAGAGTCACCAAGTTTTGCAAATGCACACAGATCTCCCCGGGCTTTGGCCAAGATGCAGCAAGGTGGAAAAAGAGAGAGATTCTTGGATTTTTAGCTGAAAAGTCTGTATGGGGGCAAATATGTGTTGTTGAGCCTTATACTAGAATCAGAACATGTAAGAATAAGACAACGTATTTCTTATTTTTTTTCATAACGCTTAAACCAAGTTTCTGCAAGTAAAGCTTTAAAATTTTGGGGATAAGAATTTATCTTCTACACAAAGGGTCCAGATCAGAGAGAGAACTTCCACTGGGTACATTAGTAATCTACAAACTGCACCCTAGAGGAGACGACAGCCCTTCAAAAAAGGCCTCTGGATCAAAGGTTTGGAGGGTAGACCACAAACTTGACATGAGTCAACAGTGTGATGCAGCGGCTAAAAAAGCCAATGCAATTCTGGGCTGCATCAATAGGAGTATAGCATCTAGATCAAGGGAAGTAATAGCACCACTGTATTCCGCTCTGGTCAGACCTCACCTGGAATACTGTGTCCAGTTCTGGGCACCACAGTTCAAGAAGGATATTGACAAGCTGGAACGTGTCCAGAGGAGGGCAACCAAAATGGTCAAAGGCCTGGAAACGATGCCTTATGAGGAACAGCTTAGGGAGCTGGGTATGTTTAGCCTGGAGAAGAGAAGGTTAAGGGGTGATATGATAGCCATGTTCAAATATATAAAAGGATGTCATATAGAGGAGGGAGAAAGGTTGTTTTCTGCTGCTCCAGAGAAGCGGACACGGAGCAATGGATTCAAACTACAAGAAAGAAGATTCCACCTAAACATTAGGAAGAACTTCCTGACAGTAAGAGCTGTTCGACAGTGGAATTTGCTGCCAAGGAGTGTGGTGGAGTCTCCTTCTTTGGAGGTCTTTAAGCAGAGGCTTGACAGCCACCTGTCAGGAATGCTTTGATGGTGTTTCCTGCTTGGCAGGGGGTTGGACTGGATGGCCCTTGTGGTCTCTTCCAACGCTATGATTCTATGATTCTATGAGGGTGGGCTGCAAACAATGTCATTCATTATTATATTTATCTCTCATCTTTCCTCCAAGGAGCTCAAGGTGGCGAACGACAACCCTGTGAGGTAGGGTCAGCTGAGAGACAGTGGGTAGCTCAAGCTAACCCAGCGAGCTTCATGGCTCATTCGGTATTTGTTGTACGCTGCCCTGGGATATTTTGATAAAGGGCAATATATATATATATATATATATATATATATATATATATATATATACCTGTATATATATATAATAAATATTTGAACCTTGGCCTCCCAGGTCCTAGTCCCAACACTCCCCAACTGATGAAGTGCAGGTGACAATCAGATATCACCGGAAGCAATTTCACGGTGGACACAAACATAGGGCTGCCATAGGTCCAGACACTTTCAGGAATCGGGCTGCAAAAATGGTGGATTTTTGCTGAATTGGAAAACCCAGACGTATGGCAAGCAGGGGAAGGTGAAGAAGAAGAGGAAGAAGCTTTAAAAATCAAAAGGAAAAAAAAAGTTCAACTACTTTGCCCAAGGGAAAATGAAAAGCTCAACAACTTGGAGGAACGTGACTCACAGAAGTAGAATGCCCAGGGATCGCTCTGAGTGTTTAGAACTACAAAATCAATTTGAAGTGCTCTCAAATCTGGAAGATGAAGACCAGACTCCATTGGAAGATCTCTCCCTCATCACAGTTGATGAGGTATATGAAGACGAGCAGCATAGTCAGTCCTCCGGGATTGTGCAGGCGACCTTGGAAGGGACAGCACGTGTAAGAATCCCGACCAAGCCTAAGAGGAGACGTGTAGTGGTGATAGGGGATTCCCTACTGAGGGGTACCGAAGCAGTGATCTGTGGGCCTGACAAGATGTCTCGAGAGGTATGCTGTCTCCCCGGGGCCAAGATCCATGATGTTACAGAACGGCTGCAAGGAATAATAAAACCTACGGATAAAAACCCCTTCCTTTTAGTCCATGTGGGAACCAATGACACCACAAGCCATAGCCTCCAGAAGATCAAAAGTGATTATGAGGCTCTGGGCAGGAAGCTGAAGCAATTAAATGCACAAATTGTCATCTCATCTGTCCTCCCAGTTGAACGCCGTGGCCCAGGAAGAGAGGGGAAAATAGGAGAAGTGAACAACTGGCTTCGCAAATGGTGCCGGCAGGAACGGTTTGGATTCTTAGATCACGGCCTGCAGTTTCTTGAAGATGGACTTCTGGCAAGTGATGGGCTGCACCTCACAAGGGTTGGGAGGAATGTTTTTGCCAACAATCTCAAAAACCTCATCAGGAGGGCTTTAAACTGACTTATGTGGGGGAGGGAGACAGTGGTCCTGAAGGTAGGAGTCTATCAAATGCTGAAGATGATCATCCAAAAGTCAAGGACCAAATGGAGCAAACAGCACACAGACCTAGTGGTGGGAGGAAAAAATCCTTAAGTAGGAGACTAGGGGGAATGATCAATGGTTTTCAATGTCTGTATACAAATGCACAGAGCATGGGAAATAAACAAGATGAACTTGAGCTCTTGATACAGCAAACTAAATACGACATAATAGGCATCACTGAAACCTGGTGGGATGAGTCTCATGATTGGAATGTAGTAATAGAGGGATACAATCTATTTCAGAGAAATAGACCAAACAGGAAAGGAGGAGGAGTGGCATTATATGTCAGGGATGTGTATACCTGTGAAGAGATCCATGATTTAAAACTTCAAAGCCAAATTGAGAGTATCTGGGTCAAAATTAAGGGAGAGAAAAATAACAGTGATCTCATTGTGGGAGTTTACTATAGATCCCCGAGCCAAACTGAGGACATAGATGATGCCTTCCTGGAACAGATGACCAAGCATTCAAAAGGAAATGAGATAGTAGTAATGGGGGATTTCAACTATCCTGATATTTGTTGGATGTCAAACTCAGCCAAGAGCATAAGGTCGAACAGATTCCTCACTGGCCTTGCAGACAACTTCATTGTCCAGAAAGTGGTAGAAGCAACAAGAGGATCAGCCATTTTAGATCTGGTCCTAACCAATAGTGATGACCTGGTTAGTGGGGTAGAAGTGGCAGGATCATTAGGTGGGAGTGATCATGCTCTTCTGGAGTTTATTATACATCAGAAAGGAGCAACCAAGCATACTAAGACTCAAATTCTAGACTTTAAGAAAGCCGACTTCAGAAAACTTAGGGAAATGCTGGATGTGATCCCATGGTCAGTAATACTAAAAGGGATGGGAGTTCATGATGGATGGGAGTTTGTTAAAAGGGAGATATTAAAAGCACAACTTCAAGCAGTACCAATGCGACGAAAACATGGAAGGTGCCTAAAGAAGCCAGGGTGGCTATCTAAAGAACTTTTAACTGAGTTAAGATTTAAAAGGGATATGTACAAGAAATGGAAAAAGGGGGAAACCACCAGAGAGGAATTCAAACAAATAGCCAGCACATGTAGAGACAAAGTCAGAAAAGCTAAAGCACAGAATGAACTCAGGCTTGCTAGAGAGGTTAAAAGCAATAAAAAGAGTTTTTATGGGTATGTCCGTAGCAAAAGGAAGAACAAGGAAACAGTGGGGTCACTTAGAGGAGAAGATGGTGAAATGCGAACAGGGGACGCAGAAAGGGCAGAACTCCTCAATACCTTCTTTGCCTCAGTCTTCTCCAAAAAAGAAAACAATGCCCGACCTGAAGAATATGGAGCAGATGATTCAGCAGGGGAAACACAGCCCAGAATAAGTAAGGAGGTAGTACAAGAACACTTGGCTAGTTTAGATGTATTCAAGTCTCCAGGGCCAGATGAACTACATCCCAGAGTATTAAAAGAACTGGCAGAGGTGATTTCAGAACCACTGGCAGTAATCTTTGAGAATTCCTGGAAAACAGGTGAAGTCCCAGCAGACTGGAGGAGGGCAAATGTTGTCCCTATTTTCAAAAAGGGGAAAAGAGAGGACCCAAACAATTACCGCCCAGTCAGCCTGACATCAATACCAGGAAAGATTCTAGAGCAGATCATTAAGCAAACGGTCTGTGAGCACCTAGAAAGGAACGCTGTGATCACTAAAAGTCAGCATGGGTTTCTGAAAAATAAGTCATGTCAGACTAATCTGATCTCATTTTTTGACAGAATTACAAGCCTGGTAGACGAAGGGAACACTGTGGATGTAGCCTATCTTGATTTCAGCAAGGCCTTTGACAAGGTGCCCCATGATATTCTTGTAAAGAAGCTGGTAAAATGCGGGCTAGACAATGCTACCATTCAGTGGATTTGTAACTGGCTGACTGACCGAACCCAAAGGGTGCTCATCAATGGCTCCTCTTCATCCTGGAGAGAAGTGACTAGTGGGGTGCCACAGGGTTCTGTCTTGGGCCCAGTCTTATTCAACATCTTTATCAATGACTTGGATGATGGGCTTGAGGGCATCCTGATCAAGTTTGCAGATGACACCAAATTGGGAGGGGTGGCTAATACCCCAGAGGACAGGATCACACTTCAAAATGACCTTAACAGATTAGAGAACTGGGCCAAGGCAAACAGGATGAATTTTAACAGGGAGAAATGTAAAGTACTACACTTGGGCAAAAAAAATGAAAGGCACAAATACAGGATGGGTGATACCTGGCTTGAGAGCAGTACAAGTGAAAAGGATCTAGGAGTCTTGGTAGACCACAAACTTGACATGAGTCAACAGTGTGATGCAGCAGCTAAAAAAGCCAATGCAATTCTGGGCTGCATCAATAGGAGTATAGCATCTAGATCAAGGGAAGTAATAGTACCACTGTATTCCGCTCTGGTCAGACCCCACCTGGAATACTGTGTCCAGTTCTGGGCACCACAGTTCAAGAAGGATATTGACAAGCTGGAACGTGTCCAGAGGAGGGCAACCAAAATGGTCAAAGGCCTGGAAACGATGCCTTATGAGGAACGGCTTAGGGAGCTGGGTATGTTTAGCCTGGAGAAGAGACGGTTAAGGGGTGATATGATAGCCATGTTCAAATATATAAAAGGATGTCATATAGAGGAGGGAGAAAGGTTGTTTTCTGCTGCTCCAGAGAAGCGGACACGGAGCAATGGATTCAAACTACAAGAAAGAAGATTCCACCTAAACATTAGGAAGAATTTCTTGACAGTAAGAGCTGTTCGACAATGGAATTTGCTGCCAAGGAGTGTGGTGGAGTCTCCTTCTTTGGAGGTCTTTAAGCAGAGGCTTGACAGCCACCTGTCAGGAATGCTTTGATGGTGTTTCCTGCTTGGCAGGGGGTTGGACTGGATGGCCCTTGTGGTCTCTTCCAACTCTATGATTCTGTGATTCTGTGAACTTTGTCCAGATTTTCACTTTTGGGTATATGTCAACACAAGCGTGTTCTGAAGCCCCTTAGCTCATCCTGCTAAGTCAGGCAATATAGCTCAGCTGGGGGCGAGTGGGAATCATAGAATCGTAAAGTTGGAAGGTACCCCCAAGGGTCAGCTAGTCCAGCCCCCTGCAATGCAGGAATCTCAACTAAAGCATCCAAGACAGAATGACCAATGGGCTCTTGGAAGAAGACCTGCCCCATTGCCGATTTAGCCTGTGGTTTGCTGGAGTTCCGCCTTCTCTCCCTGCCAAGGGGAACCTGCACCTTCACCTCCCCTTTCTCTGTTTTGTTGCTTTAATAGACTGCTGCCACCACTATGGGCTGCCTTGGCAAATTTCTCCTCTCTTGAATCCCTACAAAGCCAATTCCTCCGTCATCTCCTGAAAGTCCCCACCTGTGTGAGCAATGCGGCCATACGCGTGGAACTGAGGATGTCTTCTTGGAGACGCTCCTGTGGAAGCGTGTTTTTATCTATTGGTTAACACTCTGGCACAGATTACCTGAATATTATCTGGCCCAATGCTTATGGCGCGATGAGTTCATAAGCCCCTGGGCTGGTAAGATTCACGGCAAACTTTTGCTTATTGGAATTTCGCCCTTAGAAATGCTGAATCAAGATCTAAATACAGCAAAAAAAGACCAGCAAAAAAGACCATCCGTAAGATTGGATGATATTGAGTTGCAACGCAATGTTATGCTGGGCGGGGGGACATGCTCACCAAGATCTCTGGACATTGTACCAGGGTACCTTCAAGTACCAGCCTATCTATCAACTCTTTCTATTGCTAGTCATCGTTTCGCTTTTATTAAAGCACGGTTTAATGTATTCCCCTCAAACGTCCTTTTTCATAGATTTTCTAGGGGCCAAGTTTCGGTCTTATGTGCCTGTGATAACCGTTCGATTGAATCCCTTCATCACATAGTGTTTGTCTGCCCCTTGTATTCTGCCGCCCGAAAGACTCTATTACTTCCATTAACTCAAAAATTACTGGGGTATTTGGAAGAGTCTTACCTTGCTCTTCTGTTGCAAGATTCAGACTCGATTGTAACCCTACATATGGCAAAATTTCTGACATCAGTTCTGACACTTAAGAAATGCAATGGATTGTTATATACAGCTTGAAATTTTAATTTAATTTTTATCATATTTTATTCAATTGAGTATCCCTGTTAATCTATTTTACTGTTAGCAATCATAAACCAGACTGTGCTGTTTCTGTTTTTGGTTGTCTATGGGCTTAAAGCTGAAATAAAATGAGCTGAGTTTCTCTGTTTTGTTGCTTTAATAAACTGTTGCCACCTTGCCTGCCAGTGGGCTGCTGATATGGGAAGCAGGAGTGGGTGGGCTGGGGGGGGGGTTATGTTCGGGTAGGAACTATACCTTTGTAAGGCAAATACAGACTTTAGTAGCTGGAGACCAACAGCTATCAACAAACAGCTTATGCAACAAACACACATCTAGGGTCAGTTGCGATCGGTGTCCTCAGTTGCCATTTCCTGCCAGACAGGAGACTGGGAGAAAAGTCTAATCACAGCTACACCCTACATCTAAAGCACACAGCTCCCTGTGAACTGTAGTTTGTTAAGGGTGCTGGGAATTGCAGCTTTGTTCTACGGTTCCCAGGATTCGTTGGGGGAAAACCCTGTGTTTTACATGCATAGTGCGGCTGTGATTGCTTGTCTGGAAATTCCACAAAAGTGGAGCAGGGAATTCATTGGTAAGAGGGAATCTCTGGCTAGCGGGGTTCAGCCTCATCACCGTCCCCCCTCCACCAGCACTTTGCCTACCCTAAGGTATAATTTATGCAATTAATCCGTAAGGTATAATCTGATGGAGGCCTGCCCGATTTTCGTTTGACAAATCTTCACAAGTGGAACTGTGGTGGGGGTAGCATTCCAGAGGCTGGAGAGAGATCCCCAGTGATCAGGAGAACATTGTGACTCCGCGTCGGTTTTCCACCCACCCACAAGCAGTCAGCTCAAACAAAGCTGGTCAGGGGGAGCTGCCTGACGGTTCAGTCATATCTATTGGAGTGCCAGTTAAAGTCCTGCATGAAGCAGAGGGTCATATTGCTTTATCTGCCTTATCTGATTGCCTTTTCTGGGTAGCCTGGCCATTCCTTTGAGATGGTAAATACTTACCGTGTTTCTCCTAAAATAAGACACCGTCTTATATTTTTTCCCCTCAAAAGAACACAGTATGGCTTATTTTCGGGGGATGTCTTATTTTAACCATTCCGCGTCAGTACGCTGCATAGCCACGCCTATCCAGGCTGTCTTAAGGGAGAGGCGCCGCGTCACTATGTCTTATTTTCGGGATAGGTTTGATCTTGGTAGAGTCCCATGGACTGCAAGAAGATCAAACCTATCCATTCTTAAAGAAATCAACCCTGAGTGCTCATTAGAAGGACAGATCCTGAAGTTGAGGCTCCAGTACTTTGGCCACCTCATGAGAAGAGAAGACTCCCTGGAAAAGACCCTGATGTTGGGAAAGATTGAGGGCACAAGGAGAAGGGGACGACAGAGGACGAGATGGTGGGGCAGTGTTCTCGAAGCTACTAACATGAGTTTGGCCAAACTGCGAGAGGCAGTGAAGGATAGGCGTGCCTGGCATGCTCTGGTCCATGGGGTCACGAAGAGTCGGACACGACTGAACGACTGAACAACAACAACAACAACAAGGTTTGATCTTCTTGCAGTCCATGGGACTCTCAAGAGTCTCCTCCAGCACCATAAACCCTAGAAATTAGTAAATGCTAGGATTTGGGTTATTCGTGATACGAAGGGAGAGAATGCAAGCTGCAAAAGAATTCCTGGGCTAGCTCATGCAAAACAATGGGGCTGAGCTACGGCTATCAAAAGAACAATGGAAGGACTTTAACAATACAAGAGAACTCCTTCCCTCTTACCCCAGGTGTGAACAGAGACTGGGGATTTGGAAGGTTGCCAGGGGAACTCCTGTGGGGTGGGGGCAAGGGTTGCTGGGAGGAAGAAGAGCTGAGATCCTTCTTGGGCAGGCAGGCAGATCTGGACAACCCTCCATGCAGACTGAAGGTGCAAATAAGTGAATAAACCATATTTCTTAAAGCATGACAGCCTCCGCCGTGTCTTCCATTCTCCAAAGGGACACAGACCCTTTGTGGGTGCCTGGGTGGGTGCGGAGAGAGCGGCAGGCACCCAAGCTTTGTAACAATACTCTTTGGTGTCCACCTAATAAATCACCTGGCATCAGGTGCCCCTGCAGATGGTGAATGGATCACCGGAGCCGGAGCCTGGAGCAGGTCAGCAATAACTCACAAGGTATCAGTGAAGTTAACTCTTTATTCAAAGAAACCGAAACAGGGCAGGCCTAGTGGTCACAGCAACTCTTCCCAGTCACGTCCTGCCTGTGGGTTTCCCCTAGGTACCTGGTGGTCCTGATCCAGCAGGGCTCATCTTTAACTTCTGATGACTGGTCCAAAGGAACACTTGTCAAAGGGAACAAATTGTCACACTTTCCCATCCTTAGCATCTTGTGCAGTTTGGAGATATAATTTGGGAAGTGCTGCTTGCAACCAATCAGAAGAGATTGCGCAGAACATCTCCAAAAGGAGCCACTTCCTGTGTTTCCTCCGAGCTCTTGTATTTCTTGGGCAAACTTCTGCAGCATATGATTACCGGCTCGAAACAAAACCCACCGCTTGGGATTTCGTCCTCAGAGCAATATCCCACTCTGCAGTTATGGTGCAGAGAGTCGCAGCCTGGTTTTTTGTCTTGAATTATCCCTGCGGGGAGGAAAAAAGAGGCTCGCCAGTTTAGGAAACAACAGCCCTTGCCGGTTGCTCAAAATGACTCATGAGCAGGGCAAAGTGAATTCCAGAAAAGCAGCTGTATTGGCTGTTGCAGAAAAAGCCATGGAAATTCTTCAAGGTTTGCGTGGGGTGTGGCGGGTGGTTAATGTAGACCAGGGGTCCCCAAACTAAGGTCTGCAGGCCGGATACGGCCCACGCAAGCCAATGATCCGGCCCCCGCCGACCCCCACTGCCCGCCGCCCGCTCTTACCAGCGTGGCACGGCGTGGCTGCTCATCTCCGGGTCGGTGCTGTGCCGGAAATAGCTTGAGCGCATGTGCAAGCACCATTTCTGGTGCACTTCCGGGTCTACGGAGGCCCGTGCACATGTGCACAAGCTATTTCAGGGGCCACACCAACCCGGAAGTGCGCCAGAAATTACGCTTGCGCATACGCACAACCTATTTCCAGGGCCGCGCCGACCCGGAAGTGCGCCGAAAATGATGCTTGCGCATGCACAAAAGCTATTACCGGTGCCGCGCCGCGCCAGAAGTGCACCGGAAAAAGTGAGTGCGCACGTGTATGGGTGCGCGCTCCCCCGCCCTCTGGCCCGCCGCGCGATCGGCGCTGGAGGAACTGGCCCGAGGCTGGGTAAGTTTGCTGACCCCTGATGTAGACGATAGCCTACTTTTCAAGGTGCATGGAGAACTTTATCATAATCCATTCATTAAGACCGTTCATGGGGTCCAGCCACACAACGAAAATTGCATTCTTCAGCTGATCTAGGAGACTGAATCGCCAATCAGAGAGCCAGTCCTGGACCAATAACCTGACACAGAACAAGGCATATGCTAGCGCTGCAATAGAAAAAGCAGGGCTTGATGCACTAGGGGAGAGCGCAAGGGCTTCCCAAGTGGCTATGTTCCTATCCAATGTAAAAGATGGGACCGCTTTATCACCTCCCATCAACGTAAGTGTGAATGCACTCACAGAGGGATAGGGAATCAAAAGATGCACACATGCATCACACATGTGTCAATCACCCATCCTCAGAGGATTGGTCCTAGCCTGATTTATGTCACCTCTCCAGGACATTTTGGAAGATCTCACCTGGAGCAGCCTGAGTGATGGAGATAAGATGATGAAGCAGCAGCAGCAGCAGCAGCAGCAAGAACACAGATGTCTGCATTGCGAGGGCAACCCAGCCGTCTGACATGGGAGAAATCCAAAGTAACAGGTGTCTGGGTTCACTAAGAAATGCTTACCAGAAGCTGAGAGAGAGAGAGAGAGAGAGAGAGAGAAGGAGAAGTATCAATGAAAAAGTTCTCTTGTTTCCCTGCTCCTTCTGGGTCATTTTGACCCAGGGGGGATTCCTCAATTTCTGTAGAAGGGCTGGCAAAAGCTTAACTTCAAACAGCAACCACCTGGCTGATGGATGCCCAAGTGTTTGGTGACACTTTCAATAGCCAGAGATCACTTTGTTCCTGTGGCTTGGAGCCCGGGAGAAATTCTTCTCTCTTTACATCAGGTTTCGATTGTATCCAGGAAATGGGGCAAACTAAAAGCCGCAGAACCAAAAACCTGGCCTAAGGTTGCCTGCCTGCTTCAGTCTTTTCTCAGGATAAACTTTATGTTGGAAGAGAGCAGGCGTCAGCAACGTTATCTGGCCGTGGGCCGGATCGGTCCCACGGAGCTCATCAGTGGGCCGGACATGCGCAGCACGATACCAGAAATCACGTCTGCGCATGCCCAGACGCCTGCGCAGAAGCGATTTTCGGCATCTGTGTGAGTCCCCGTGCCGCGCCGGTTTAGCACAGCGCGCGGGGGACTTGCCAAGTGGACGGCTCAGTGACCGGGCGGCCGTGGGCCGGTTAAACGGCCTCAGTGGGCCGGAGGTTGCCGAACTCTGGAAGAGAGGGTCACCACAAACTGGTGCTTTGTTGTAGGTGTATTCTGCAACATGCTCTTGGCACGATTAGTCAGGGCTGGCCCTACGATGAGGCAGAGTGAGGCAGTTTTCTCAGGCAGCCTACACTAGCCTGCTAGTGCAGTGGAAGGTCCCACCCTTTGACCTGTATTGGAGTAATATTCAACCACCCGTCCAGTTGGCTTCCATGTGCACCTTGAGGGAGGATGCCATCTTGCCTCAGGCAGCAAAATGTCTTGAGCCGACTTTACAATCAGGGCACCTTTGCTGGATCTATCCTGTTTTTGTTTGTTCCGGGATGCCTCCCCAATGCTACCTGGTTATTGATGTCCAAAGGGGCTACAGCGCAACAAAAGGGGGATGAAATTAAACCGGAGCATTTGTGGTATTAAAAAGATCGGGATTTCAGCAAGAAGTTATGGGATTATGCACTGATTAGGATTCTATGATTCTGCGAGCAGAGACAGATGGATGCCAACCATTGCATTGCGATGTTGAAGCCTGTGCTGGGAGCTTTAGTGGAAGGGCAGGTAATGAATAATAGCTTGCCCTTCTTGAAAAGATATCTCACAAACTGAAAGTATCTAAAGGGCAGAGCTCGAGTGACATTTTTTTGAATATACGGAAATAAAAAAATATTGTACAGATTTTGAGGCATGTGGTCATTTATATACAAATGCCACCAGTATATACAAATGTCTGGCTCATTTGAGACTATATAGAAGTTTTATTCTCAATGACATTGGGACTCACAGGTGGAGAATCGTTATATAAATATTTGATTATTTATAATAATGCGTGTGACACCGGACTTCCCAAGCAAGATCGGTCTGAAATGCTTTCGTCCTCACTTGCCTCAATGCCAGAACTGGAGGCTTCCATCATTTTAAGTCCAATACGTGGTCAAGAGTCGCAGCATTTGTCAAACTCTAACCCGCTAGTAGTATCAACACAAGACACAGCTGCTGACCTTCTATCTTCACAACCTACACGGGTCGGCGAAGCCCACATTTTTTAAAAATCTGCTGAACACTTTGATACTAGTAACAGTGTCATCGAGGACCCTCTAGTCCATATCAACTTATTGGCCCCTCAGCTAAAGCCATCTCATCTCCCTAGGGACCAGCAACCCCAAACCTGTTGGAATCCTCAAGCAGGGCCGAGAGAGGGTGCTGCTAGCCCAGGAGCCTCAAGACATGTAAAGGTAAAGGTAAAGGTAAAAGGGACCCCTGACCATTAGGTCCAGTCGTGTCCGACTCTGGGGTTGCGGCACTCATCTCGCTCTATAGGCCGAGGAGCCGGCGTTTGTCCGCAGACAGCTTCCGGGTCATGTGGCCAGCATGACAAAGCCACTTCTGGCGAACCAGAGCAGTGCACGGAAAACACCGTTTACCTTCCCGCCAGAGCGGTACCTATTTATCTACTTGCACTTTGACGTGCTTTCGAACTGCTAGGTTGGCAGGAGCTGGGACCGAGCAACGGGAGCTTACCCCGTCGCAGGGATTCGAACCGCCGACCTTCTGATCAGCAAGTCCTAGACTCTGTAGTTTAACCCACAGCAATGCCATAAGAAAAGAGATTATATGCTTACAGGAGACATGGTGTCTAGATTCCCACCTCCCTTCTTTACAAGGATACGAAGTCTTTGTTACCCCTGCGATAAAACCAAATACCCGTGGCCGACCTAGTGGCGGCTTAGCCACCTTTGTTTCCACCGAGCTAAAGTGTAAGGTTTGATGGAATACTTTATTATACCTTTGGAGCTGTGCTTAATTTTTGTACTTTTGTCCTCCTAGGCTGTGACTCTTTATGGCTTAAGATATTTATTGTTTTCAATTCTTTCTTTTCGTAACATATGCAATATTGCTTGTTTGTTAACAAATCAACAAGCTAGCGACAACAACAAACTCACCAGCCATCTCCAAAACACAAAGTTTTATGATTTTGGGGATAGGGGTGGTGGAAGGGTTTATTCCAAGGGTTTTGGTTTTTTTCTACTTCTCAAGCAGCCAGCTCACTGCTGGTCCCTGAACATTTTAGAAACAAGGGCGACGGAAGTGCAAACGACTGTCGGAGAGTAGCAAACAGAAATGCAAGAGGGAAAAAATACATTTTTATTAGGAGGGTGGGTGTGTAACATTTGGCAAGGCTAATTCATAACTGGAAAAAGGGAGCAGAGGAACCCTCTCTCTTTTTTGGGGGTGGGGATCTCTTCAGTTTGCCAGTTTGCCTCTCCCCACTAAACCACTTCATCCCGGCAACAGATCATGGTGTGGTGGTAGCAGGTCCCGATCTGCTCCTCGCCTTCACTGCAGTCATCATATCGACAGATCCCTCCTCTCCGGAGACAGTGGCTCACATACCGGGGTTCGCGCTCCCCATTTCCTGCGCAAGAAGGAAGCAGAGAACATAATGTCTTGAAGACAGCCTTGCTGAGTCAGGTAGGCTACGCCTTCCCCTGTTATTCACCCTCAACATCTGGCATTTGGAGATAGACTGCTTCTATCAATGGGAAACCCACTGGCCTTCTCAACTGTTAAAATCCACAGATGGGGCATTTATGCTAGTTCTGTCACCCTCAGAAGTGTGAGACCCTCTTCAAAGACGTCTGTCTACCATCTTCTGTGACTGGCTCAAGATCGCCTTGTGCGCTTCATGGCCAAGTGGAGATTTGAACCCAGGTTTCCCAGGTCCTAGCCTGACACTCTAACTGCTAGCCCACACTGCCTCTCTTTCACCCTGTGATGACCATGCATTGCTTTATCCTTTGACAATTATGGCGTTCTCTTTTGGTGTGACCCACCGCTTTTGCCAAATTTGTATTGTTCTGTTACAACGATGAAATGCGCCAAACCATTCCAGGTGGAACGGTTTTATGTGTTCTTACTACTGTCTGTACTGTTGCTTTAACTCTCCCTGGGACCTTAGGGCAAAGGGTGAGTAAGAAATCAAATAAGCAGATAAGTAATAAAAACTCCATATGCCATTTACCGAATCAGAAAAAAACAAACAAACACACAGTCAGATGTATCACTCTACCCGAGAATGATTTGCAGAGAGATCTCCTCTCCACTTACTCTCTTGCAATACTCTCTTGTCAGGTGTTGTTGCTAGGCTCAAATCCAAGAATCTGGAAGGATCAAGTGTCTCTTCCTAATTTGCTGTATCAGGAGGGCGGTTGATCAAAGGAAGGAGGAGCAAGCAAGTGTAAAAGAGAAGCTTGATGATGGATTTCTCCACCAATATTTGCCAGGACCATGCCAGGATCCTGAACCCTGAAGTGCCCACCTAAGGAAGGACTCCCTTCTGCATAGATTTATTAAGCCTCATGAACAATGCAACCCATTCCGTTTCGGAATTTGAAATCAAAGCTTAATATTTGGAAGCACATATTACCTGCAGCCTGTTGCATTAAATTGTGATTTCCGAGTCTACCCTAGGAAACCTATAAGCTAGAGAGGCATTTTGCTAGTGACTTCCATTTCTGTGCACCTTACCTGGGCTCACCAGGAGCACTGCAAGGAGTAGGGCAACCAGGAGGTGGAAACTCCTCATGGCTGGGTCAGGCTGGGTCACTCTCCAGGGTAACTAGGAAGGCAAAATGGGCAGTGGTAAACCTTTTCTGTGCCATAAAATGAACCTTGCTAGCAGTAGCAACTATGCAAAAGGGGAAGGGGGGGCCAGCAAATAAATAACTAGGTAGTGTCGAATAAATGCCAGATCTTCCTCTCTCCGTCGCCTGCCTTTTCCCAGTCAAAATCAAGCACCCTCTTATAAATCCAGAAATTGCAACAGGAGAAAGTTAAGTATATATGTAGGGAAAGAAATTGAAACTTTTTTGGGGGTGTATTGTGCCCTTTCTTCCCCCTTCCCTTCCTTTCTCCGTCTTTGTCTCCTTTCTTCTTTCCTTCCTTCTCCCCACCAGTTTCTCCCCACATCCAGTCAACCTTTGTCTCTAATGAACGATCCAAACGTTCCCCATCAATGGTGGACAGAGATACATGTTCACCAAGATAGGATACAGGTTTAGCTCTGTCGGAAAGCATCTAGTGCAGGGGTAGGAAACCTTCGGCTCCCAGATGTTTTGGGACTACAACTCCCATCATCCCTGACCACTGGTCCTGTTAGCTAGGGATCATGGGAGTTGTAGTCCCAAAACATCTGGGAGCCGAAGGTTGCCTACCCCTGATCTAGTGGCTTTGGTTTGGAAAGCAACGCATAACTTTCAACTGGGTTTCGGAGCGCTCTTGCAGAGGTGGTGCCCCTTAGAGGGCAGATGTCACCTTCAGAAGACATTTATCCATCCTCATTGTTTAAAAACCACTCCTTCTCCTCCCTGTCTTATACACTTCAAATTGCTGATGACAGCAGAAGCCAAAAGGCATATCTTATTTTATGGATAATTTGGTTTGCTACTCGAATATGCAAGTCTAAATTGCTGTGAAGTTTCTGAGAATTCAAAGCCGCATCAAATGTAGCTAGATATTATTAACACCATGCTTTATACAGCTAAATACCTATCAGCTGGATGCACCTTATTCTTTCGATTGTAAATTGATTTAACTGGTTTTCATGTTTTCTTTTTTTGCCTTGCTGTGACCCACAGTGGGACCTTATGGTAAAGGCCAGATTTAGAGGAATGTGACCAGTTTGGTTGCACTGGGCGCAGAACCTCGGGGGTGCCATAATTATGACGTAGAATGGAAGGTGAGAGGCGAGGGGGGAGGCAAATTTTGGTGTTACACAGGGCACCCCTGAAATGTGAGAACCTAAGGCCTGCCACTTAGGTGGTTAAGAAATTTGAATAACAGCAGAAGCAACCATGAAAACAACAGTATAAAAGAAAAATCAAATAAATCCAATACATTCTTCATTCATCAAGAGTTTTACAGAAAGATAACCAAGGACCCTCAGCGGTGGCAGACACTGGGCTGTCAAATTCCATCAGTGCCCTGCGTGATGTTAAAATTTGCTCCCCACCCATCTCTCTCGCTCCATTCTCCATTGTTGTGGCGCCTCCTGTGGCCCTCAGTGCGGCTGAACCCTTTGTGCTACCCTAAAACCGCCTCTGACCGCCAGTGGTGTTGGTCTGGTTATTATTTTGTCAGTCTCCACAGATAAAAGGGTGCAGTTCTTCCAAAATCCATAAGGTAATTACTGGTTCTTGTTCCGGGATCGTCATGGAAAGCCAATGACTAGAGTAACAGTAATTTGTTAATGCCACTTAACACACTCTCAAAAACAGCCAACCCAACCCAAAGCTTTGGCCCTCTCTAGTTTTTATGGTTAATGAATGGGCCAGGGTTAGGGGGAAGATCCACACAGACCATTTCTACATTTCAACACACAGGTTCTAACGCAAATACTATTAACTACCAGACAACGAAACAGCCATCAGACAGTTCTTACCCTCGACGCCCTGTGGTGCTTTGCTCGCACTGCGGTTCTAACCATCTCATGCTTGGAACACCTAGTATGACATAAGAGAATGAAATCCTCTTTCCCCATAGGCTGGAAAGGACAGACCATTGTTTGTCTAGCAGCCTCTTGTTTCAAGGCTGCTTCATTCTAGAGTGACATTAGCCAATCAGGTTGCATATGTATGTGACTCCATTTCAATTGGCTGAAAAGGAGACCTGGCTTTTCAGCTGGTCTTTAGTTTTTAAGGCCTGGAACAAGTTTTATGGGTGTGCACCAACCATCAATTTGGTTTGTATCTGTCACGTTGGGAAACAGCCTAATTTCCTCCAAGTCGCTCCGTTGTCTGTCTGATTCAACTCATGTTTTGGGTCGGAAGCAGCTTTGTTAAAAAACAAAGCTCTGTTTCCCACCATTTACTATTATGGGGGACTTTTTGACAGAAGTGGGTAGAATTTTCAGGCATCCCTTTATATTTTGTATTTGTATTTGGCGAGAATGGATGGAATTTGCTGCCATGGTCTGAGGACATGTATCTTGCCAAATTTCAGAAGGAAGGCAGTCTTTACAGATTTGGGATGGAAAAACAGGAATCACTTAACCTCTCTGAGTTTCTTATGGGAAATCAATCAGAAAATTGCTGGGATGACATTTCCTGGTAAAGAAACCTTCACACTGAAGACAAATAGGTTATAGCGCCAGGAGTCTATTTAAGGTTGCTCTCGGGGTGGGGGGAAAGTTAAGGATATTACAAAACCAAAAAGATTTCACTGACACAGAAGGAAGGAAGGAAGAGTGACAACACTGTGCTCTAAACATAGTAAGTTCTCTAGAAGTAAAACTCAGCACAAATGCACACTGAAAAAGAACAAGAAGCCTAACCCCAGCATAAAATTAAAACAAAGTAGTTGCTCTGCTTGTCGTGACTTGAAATGTTTTTTAAAGGGTGGGAGGTACCCTGATTCTTCTGATCCACTCTTCTAAGCACCCTGCTCTGGAGAGGCAGAACTTGCAAAAATAGCAATAGGCAACGGGACATGGGTGGCGCTGTGGGTTAAACCACAGAGCCTAGGGCTAGCCGATCAGAAGGTCGGCGGTTCGAATCCCCGCGACGGGGTGAGCTCCCGTTGCTCGGTCCCAGCTCCTGCCAACCTAGCAGTTCGAAAGCATGTCAAGTGCAAGTAGATAAATAGGTACCACTGCAGCGGGAAGGTAAACGGCGTTTCCGTGCGCTGCTCTGGTTCGCCAGAAGCGGCTTAGTCATGCTGGCCACATGGCCTGGAAGCTGTACGCCAGCTCCCTCGGCCAATAATGCGAGATGAGCGCCGCAACCCCAGAGTCGGTTACGACTGGACCTAATGGTCAGGGGTCCCTTTACCTTTACCTTTAAGCTTGTGAAACAAATAATTTTCCTCAGTATTCTACTTTCCCCAAAGCACCATGACCGAAGAAACTGGTAAAAGAATTCCTTCTGTTTAAAAGCTAAACCCGTCCATTAAAATGTGTCAGTTTGGTTTCTCTTTTAACAACACAAAGGAGTCTGCAGTATTTTGTGTGCATCTCTGACTGAGTCAAGAGAGCAATGCAAGGCTTTTGAAGAGTGAGAGTGCTCCTCTGACATAGGGTGCCTTGTCAACATTGCCACCCAACTCAGGCAAATATAGAAACACTATGAAGCATCCCAGTTTGGATTTCAAACAGAGGCAATGCACACTTCTAACAGGTGTACAGCTCAGTAAATTAAAATTGGGCAACATGACTCATGCCTCTGAATGTGAAAATATCAGCACATGTGCCTTATTTTTCAATCAATCAATCAATCAATCAATCAACTTTATTTCAGCTTTAAGCTCATAACACAAGACAACACAAGAACAGCAGTTACACTCACACAGTTGAATTTAATATTATTGGCAATAAAATTAGTGGTAATCAAGACTTAATAAGTATACAAGATAGTGTAAATATTAATTCCAAACAATTTCAATTTCCAATCAACAGTCCATTTCGTCTCTTGTATGTCAGAACGGAAGTTAAATTTTTTGCCATTTGTAGGGTTACAAACTGGTCAGTGTCTTGCAATAAAAAAGCAAGGAGGAAGTCAACTGGGTGCCCAGACAATTTTTGGATTAATGGTTGCACTTAATTCTTCAGGGCAGCATCATATAGAGGGCAGTTAAACACCATATGGTGGAGAGATTCTATTGATCTGTTAGCCTTATTTTTAAAGCACCTATGGCAGCCGGATTTGGTAGTCTAATGTAATATCAAAAGTACTGCACTTGCTCTAGAACAGGCATGGCCAAACTTGGCCCGGCAGCTGTTTCTGGACTACAACTCCCATCATCCCTAACTAACAGGACCAGTGGTCAGGGATGATGGGAATTGTAGTCCCAAAACAGCTGGAGGGCCAAGTTTGGCCATGCCTGCTCTAGAAGAATGTAGGTGCCTTCATGCGATATATGATATCTGTGGCTGGGATATCACTGCCTCCCAAACATATGAGATTATTTCACACCACCACAAGCTTCCCTATTCATGTGTCAGTGCAGTAAGACAAGGTTATTTGCTTTTTTAGGTTGGTTTATTGATCAGTTGGGAGATATTACCTGTACCTCTGAGGACCTCTCATGGACTGCAAACATTAATGTGGTTGTGAGGAAGGCGCAGGGGAGGTTGTATTTCCTGAGAATGCTCAGGGGATTGAATCTATCTCAGCGCCTACTTATGTCCTATTATCACAGTACCATTGAGAGTGTCTTAACCCATAGTATATTATCGTGGTATGGGAGCAGCTCTGTAATGGATAAAAAAGCTTTACAGAGAATAATTAAAATTGCCCAGAATGTTATTGGGCTCCAACTACCAACCCTGGATGAGATCTTCATGTCTCGCTGCTTGAAGAAGACACACAATATCCTGAGAGATCCCACCCACCCTGCTCACAACCTCTTTGCACTGTTGCCTTCTGGCAGAAGATACAGGACGATGAAAACACGAACCACACGTCTTCTGAATAGTTTCTATCCAAGAGCTTTGATTGCACTAAATAATGACCTCAGGGCCAGTAGTAAGAAATAGCAAGCAGTGAATAGTAAGAAAGGAGATAGGTTTTAGGTTATGTTATGCTTTTAATAGGTTATGTTACATTCTGGATTATGGTATGTTTTAATAGATTATGTCTTAATAGGATGAGAGTGTTGGAGATATGTGTAAATGTGTAAGGCAAATCCGGTCTTTGGGTGTTTGATTTTCGTTGTTGTGTGTACTGTGTATATACGTACAATGACAATAAATTTATCTAATCTAATCTAATTTGTTCTTTTGCCAGCATTCTCTCTCTCTCTCTCTGGGTTTTGTTTTCGTTTTTTGGAGGGGGTATAAGTATTTTGCTTGCTGGAGGCAGTTGGCATTCTGAGTGTTGCCAGTATCCTTCTGTGAAATGGGTACTTTGTGGTACCCATGACAGTTTATGAGATTTCCAAATGTGCAAGAACATGGATAGAACCTCTCCATTCTGAAGGAAATCAGCCCTGAGTGCTCACTGGAAGGACAGATCCTGAAGCTGAGGCTCCAATACTTTGGCCACCTCATGAGAAGAGAAGACTCCCTGGAAAAGACCCTGATGTTGGGAAAGATGGAGGGCACAAGGAGAAGGGGACGACAGAGGATGAGATGGTTGGACAGTGTTCTCGAAGCTACCAACATGAGTCTGACCAAACTGCGGGAGGCAGTGGAAGACAGGAGTGCCTGGTGTGCTGTGGTCCCTGGGGTCATGAAGAGTCGGACACGACTAAACAACAACAAGAATATAAGAACTTGTTGGAACATAAGAGCCTGCTGGATCAGGCCAATAGCTCATCTAGCACAGCATCTGGTTCTCAGGTGTCTGTGGGAGACCAGCAAGCGGAATCCAAGCACAAGATCATTCTTTTCCTCCTGAGGTTCCCAGCAACTGGTATCCGAAAGCATTGCTGCCTCCAGCTGTGCAGGCACAGCACAGACATTCATAGCCCTCTCCCCCTCCATGAATCTTCTTTTTAAAACCACCCAAGTTGGTGACCATCACTGTCTCCAGTGGCAGGGAGTTCCATAGTTGAACTATGTGCTGTGTGGAAAAAGTACTTTCTTTTACCTGTCCTGCATCTTCCCACCTATGCACTACAGTGGTACCTCGGGTTACAAACGCTTCGGGTTACAAACACTTCAGGTTACAAACGCCGCTAACCCGGAAGTAGTACCTCGGGTTGAGAACTTTGCCCCAGGATGAGAACAGAAATCACATGGCAGCAGCATCAGGAAGCCCCATTAGCGAAAGTGCACCTCAGGTTAAGTTCGGTTTCGGGTTAAGAATGGACCTCCAGAACGAATTAAGTTCGTAAACCAAGGTACCACTGTATTACTAGCCCTCTCTGCTCCGGTGAGAATAATGAACTTATTTTCTAGTCTGGCCTTAGATGGAATTTCTTCATGTTCTGATGTCATATCCAACCATGCACTATGGATCTAATCTAAAATAACAAGTTGCCCACATGGCATTGACTGACTTTTGTTTTTGGAATGACTTTTGGGCCTGGAAATTTGTGAGGGTTGGGGAGGGATAAGGAGGATATATTTGAATGTGTTGTTTCCTGTTTAAGTGACAGGTAGATAGCCGTGTTGGTCTGTCATAGTCAAAACAAATAAATTAATAATAATAATAATAATAATAATAATAATAATAATAATAATATCCTTCCAGTAGCACCTTAGAGACCAACTAAGTTTGTTCTTGGTATGAGCTTTCGTGGTATCTGAAGAAGTGTGCATGCACACGAAAGCTCATACCAAGAACAAACTTAGTTGGTCTCTAAGGATAATGAAGTGAAGGAAAGGTCACTGGAAATTTGAGTGCTTTTCTTGCATTCCTGGGAGTCCAGAACAATGTTCTGAGTCAGCCTACCCAGGTGAACGTCGCAGCCTACCCAGGTGCCTGCACAGAATTCTAGGCCACCTATAACAACACAGGTCTCATTCTTTTAATTATTATAAAAAAAGAATCATTTATTTCTTATATGAACCTATGATTTGTTTTTGCAATGAGGGATTGGTGCTACAGTTTGACACCAGGGGCTGGAAAGGCTGCGAGTGCTTGAAGAGGAAAGAAAGACAATGTCAGAGGATGCATAATGCGCACAGCCACACAGCGGTCCTGATTTCCTCTCTGTTTCACAGTGGAATTGTTGAGCTGGAAGAAACCACTTTCCTAAAAAAAGCATGCAGACTTCAGACGTCGGGTCGCTCAGGACACTCTCGCCCAGGTTCTCAGGTCATCCGTAACAGTCTCGGGGCCGCCGCCTCTCAATCCTTCTCCCGGCAACATTTTATTTTCGTGTGGTAGCACGTGCTGATCTCAATTTCATTGTAGAAGCACTGGTTGCCTCGGCATTTCCCCGCTCTCCGCCAGCAGCGCCTGGCGAATAAGTTCAAACCGGCTCCTTAGCAAAGGAAAATGATGATTCGTGATCACTCGCGCTCCATATAAGACAAGGGAAAGGGTGGGGTGACAATGATCTGGGGGGTAATAATAATAATAATAATAATAATTTATTATTTGTACCCCGCCCATCTGGCTGGGTCTCCCCAGCCACTCTGGGCGGCTTCCAGCAAACATTAAAATACATTAACACATCACAGATTAAAAGCTCCCCTAAAGAGGGCTGCCTTCAGGTGTTTTCTAAATGTCATGTAATTGTTGATCCTTTTAACCTCTGCTGGGAGGGCGTTCCACAGGGCGGGCGCCACTACCGAGAAGGCCCTCTGCCTGGTTCCCTGTAGCTTTGCTTCTCGCAGTGAGGGAACCACCAGAAGGCCCTCGGCGCTGGATCTCAGTGTCCGGGCTGAACGGTGGGGGTGGAGACGCTCCTTCAGGTATACAGGACCAAGGCCGTTTAGGGCTTTAAAGGTCAGCACCAACACTTTGAATTGTGCTCGGAAACGTACTGGGAGCCAATGTAGATCTCTCAGGACCGGTGTTATGTGGTCCCGGCGGCCACTCCCAGTCACCAGTCTAGCTGCCGCATTCTGGATTAATTGCAGTTTCCGGGTCACCTTCAAAGGTAGCCCCACATAGAGCGCATTGCAGTGGGATACATTTGCAATTAGGACGTGGGGGGGGGGGTCTGTATCTTAGTGGCAGAGCACCTGCTTTTCATGTCAAAGGTCCCAGGTAGGGGACATGGCATCTCCGGGTAGGGTTGGGAAAGACCCCCATCTGAAATGATGGATGGCCATTGCAGACCAGGTATCTTCAACCTTTCAGACCCAGAACACACCTTTAACCAAAACCTTCCTTGGGGGACCCATTTATTAAACGCTCATCAGAGATACCTGCATGGTAGTGTTCCTGTGGCTACCCACCTTGGATCAGTCTATGGGTCCGACTAGACCCACAGGACCGCAATACCTCAAGGACCGCCTCTTTCCATATGAACCTACCCGGACCCTGAGATCATCATCTGAGACCCTCCTTCGTGGGCCTTCTCCTTGAGAGGTCCGGAGGGTGGCAACACGAGAACGGGGCCTTCTCTGCAGTGGCTCCCTGTCTGTGGAATGCTCTCCCCAGGGAAGTTCGCCTGGCGCCTTCATTATATACCTTTAGGTGCCAGGCAAAAACGTTCCTTTTGAACCAGGCCTTTGGCTGATCTGTTTTACATCCTATACCCTTTTAAAATGTGGCTCTTTTCTGGGAGGAGGGTGTTATTGGGTTCTTGCGTTTTATTCTGATTATATATGTTGTGATCTTTTCTGTGAAGTACCCTGAGACCTCTAATAATAATAATAATAATAATAATAATAATAATAATAAGTGAGCCACCAGCTGAAGACCAGTGATGTAGACAACACTGTGCTAAATTGGACCAAAGCTCTGACTTAGTATAAGGCAGCCTCCTCTATCCTTGTGCCATATGAACAAGGATGTTTGGGGCTGGCAGGGATGCCCCCTGCTTGGCATTCTATGCATTGAGTATACATGTGCCCAGAGGCGTAGGAAGCCTCTTGGGCACCCGGGGCGGCGTTGCCGCGTGGAGGCACCCCCTGGGGGCGGGGGATCCTGATGCATGTGTCGTGATGTCACGTGATGTGGACGAATGCTCAAGTAACAGGCCACATGGAAGCATTATGTGGAGCATGAGAGTTGCACAGATGTCTCCCTTTGGGTGAGCTGCCAAGAATTCCCCTCCCATTATTATTTTCAGAGGGAAGGGTATGGAATCCACCAAACATGGTCTGGCCATCAAGTCTCAGGAGAGATCCCATGTGATAAGCGACCCAGCTTGTTCTTCTTACCTAAAGAGAATAGAAAGGCACCCAAAATGGCAACGATCAACAGATTACGTAACCTCATGGCTGGAAGGTCACCTGTGATCTCGGAGGAACTGGAACAAATGTATAAACATAGATGAGGTCAACAGCTTGGCCAACAAGACGGGAGTAGCGGTGGGTTAAATAATAACCTACAAAGTCCATTGTTCTCCCTGCGGAAAGGAGCCAACACACCAGCGAACCCAAGAATTAAAGTCCTGTGTCCCTATTGGCTGAAGCAGGTCGTGTGAGAGATCTGGAATGTTCCATTGTTTTCTTCTCCGAAGATGGTTCACTTCGAATCGGCCGTTTGTTGACCACACAAGCCATCTCCAGGTACTCGCTGATTCAAATAAATGTAATGTTCATTTCATTATTATTATTTTTTTTAAATCGGGACATCTTGAGAAGATACCCCAAAGATTTCAACCACCTCCACTGCCAGCAGCAGCGGTATTGGGGGTGGTGAGAGTACAGAGCGACACAGGTGCCATGGGAGAGAGTTCCTTGGGTGTCGTTGCACCCATGGGTGCCATGCTGGGGAACATTGCCTTAAGACATACAAACATACAGTTCTGTCTATTCTACTCCATCTATTCCAATTTTATGTTGTGAACTGCCCTGAGATCTACAGATGAAGAGCGGTATGCAAATTTAATTGAATAATAGTAATAATAATAATCTGACCATCAGTGGTACTTCTCACACTGAGAATATAATTTCCCAGTCCCGCGTATGCACCATTCAAAGCGCTTTGCTTCTTCATGCTGTGCATCGTTAAACTGTGGAACTCCCTGCCACAGGAGGCAGTGATAGCCACTCACATGGATGGCTTTTAAAGAGGACTAGAGAGCTACTAGCTATTATGGTTGAGCTCTGCTTCCACAGTTGGAGGCATCAATGTTTCTGAACACCAGTTGCTGGAGGGGAGCATGTCTTTATGAGTGTAAGTTCAGTGCTGTTTGCTAGGCAGCAGCAGTGAGGAATCATAGAATTGTAGAGTTGGAAGGGTCATCTTGTAATGCAGGAATCTCAGCTAAAGCATCCATGACAGATGGCCATCCAACCTCTGCTTAATTGTTCAGTGAAGTACCCTGATTGACGTATCCAAAGAAGCTGCTTCATGCAATGGGGCAAATGGGTGGGCTTTTCACCCCTTTACCTAACTTGCCAGGGGGACAGAACATAGAATCATAGAATTGTAGGGTTGGAAGGGACCCTGCGGATCATCTAGTCCAACCCTCTGCAATGCAGGAATATGGCAGCTGTCCCATACGGGGATCGAACTCGGAACCTTGGCATTATCAGCACCACGCTCTAACCGACTGAGCTACTGCCTTAGCGCCCTGTCTCTGCGCTTCTCCAGAGGCATCTGGTTGTGAGGGAAAAGGATGCTAGACAATTTATTTTTAATAATATTTTTTATTAGTTTTCAGTTACAATCCAATAATAGCCTCATTATACCAATACCAATTTATAATATAGTTACTAATTCCAGTCGTTCAAATACCAAATTATATAATTTAGGTGAAGTGGCCCCCCGCGTGCAAGAATTGATGGCCGATGATTTTCTTTATTTCTGCGTTCCAAACTCTTATTAATTTCAATCACATTCCGGTCATAATAATAATCCCATTCTACAACAGCTGCTATTTTAATAACTTCCATTCCTGTTGACGCATTAAATGCTTCATAAATCTACAAGTGAGGCACTCAAACTATAACCTTGTTCTTCCTGTGTGTGGCAGTTATTCTGTCCGTGGTGTTTCTTATGCATTTATTTCTTAAGCATTTATTTATCGCATTCATATCCCACCTTTCCTCTGAGGAGCTCAAGTCGGCCTTTTCTCTCCCCTCGTCATTTGAATCCTCACAACAACTTTGTGAGGTAGGCTAGGCTGGGAGACTGTGACTGGCCCAAGGTCAAACACAGTGAGTTTCAATGCGAAACGGGGATTTGAAGCCTGGTCTGTCAGGTCCTTACATTAATTGCACATTAATTGCTGCACCATACTGGCTCACGCAGGGGCGTAGGAAGTGGGGGGCGGGGGGGACGCCCCAGGTTCCATCATGGAGGGGGGTGACAAATTATCAAGGAACAATTACTGCCCTCCTAGGGTGGTTCATAAAAAACTTTTTCTTTTTTTAAAATGCCTGCTCCAAAGGTCTTATCTTACTACACTAGGGATTATATAGCTATATATGAAATTCCATGCATATCAGTTAATATCTTGACCCTCCTCCACGAAAATAGCTGTTTACTTGGCCGTTTTCCTATGTCGTGAAGGCTGAAATTTCAATTCAGTGGAGCACTTACTGTTCCCAACCCTAACCCTGCGGAAAGCCATCTAGTTAGAGTTTAATTTGATTTTGACATGTTTTTAGGAGGTAATTTAATTATTGTTTGATTTTATATCAATGTTATGTATCTGATGTTAGCCGCCCTGAGCCCGACTTCGGCCGGGGAGGGCGGGATATAAATAAAAGTTTATTTTTACATTATTATTCCTTTGTAAGAAAATATGAAATAACATAAAACCATTTTTGCAGGCAAAAAATAAAAATAAAAATCAATGTGTGTGTGTGTGGGGGGGGGGGTGACAAGAAATTTTCCGCACCGGGTACCACCTGACCTTCCTACGCCTCTGGGCTCACGATAGCTAGGCCTTTGGTCTGATCCTGCAGGAGTCTTTATATCTTTTAAAATCGATCACACCACACATATAAAAAAAGCCTGTGGGTGGTTTTTTTTTGGAAGATGCTTCTTCCGAGAGCAAACCAGTTCTCCACTGTACGCCCAGGCGGTGTGGCAGGACAACATTGTCTTCTACTCTTGAAGATGGGTGTTTCCTTCCCTGCAGCCTCTTCAGAACTTGCCCTCTTCTCCTCCTCACAACATTTCCAAACTTTTCCCACTGCAGAGGCTAAGGAGGACTTTGATGGAGGCACGCAGGCCAAATCTGGGTGTAGGGAACCCTCCGTTGCCTTCATAGGAGAGGAAGTGAGAAGGGCAATCTAGACAAAGAAAGAGAGAGCGAGAGAATTGGAGGAGCAGAAGGCCTTGCAAGCACCTAATATCCCTTCTAGGCAAAGATGAAAATTAATGCTATGCTTTTCCAATTTCAATAGTGTAATCCGGCGGTTCCCTAACTTTTTTGAGCCACTGTCCAGAAGCTCAACCCCAGTACTCCCTACCTTATAAAAAGCATTACTGGATTTGATATATAATAATAATAATAATAATAATAATAATAATAATAATAATAATAATAATTACAGTCGCTTCAACGACCAACTAAGGAAGATAAATAACATTCCAAACATTAACAACGAATTACACATTTCCCCCCAAATGCAATTAAAACTATTTAGTTAATTAATTCAACCAAACTGATGGGCTTCATCCAGTGATACCAGCTTTTTCAAAGTCTGATAGTCATTTACACCGGCAGCACCCCCTGCCACCTTCCTTCTGACTAGCATCTGTTTTACTCTATGAGAACTGGTATTTTTTTTAGATGGGGGCTCTTTTGTTCAGGCAAGCCCCCAAATTGCTGCCTGTGTTTTGCACACAGAAGGTTCTGGGTTCAATCCACAGCATCTGCAGGGAGGGCTGAGAGAGACTCCTTCCCTACGATCCTGGAGGACTGCCAAGAGTCAGTGTTGACAGTACTGAACTGGCCACCTGACTCAGGACGGATCTACGCTTGTTGTATATAACGTTAAAAATGCGTTATTAAAATATGACACCAGAGGGCGCTGCAGAGCAACGAGCCGCCGGCAATGGAAAACTGCTATTAAGCACTATAGAACGTTATTTTTTAAAACGTTTTGCAGGTCAATGTAGATCCAGCCTCATTATATGCCAGCTTCCTATGTTCCTTCCCAATAAATGTGTTTAGGGGAAGGCTTGTAGCTCAGTGGTAGAACACCTGCACTGCTTGCAGAATGTCCCAGGTTCAATCCTTGATAGAGATGGAAATGTCTCCTGTCCAAAACCTTGAAAAAACACTGCCAACCAGTTAGACAATACTGAACTGGAAGGACCAATAGTCTGACTCTGCAGAAGATAGCTTCTCATGGTCCTGGGTTCTTGGAATGGCCTTGGAATTTTAACAATTTCTGTCCCTAGCTTGGCAGCAGTTCCCCATCACCACCCCACCTGTGTTCTGAATTTATGCTGTTGTACTTTTTCTGCTGCTTTTCTTTTTTATATAATTCAGTTTTTTATATTTTAAAAACATATATAAATTAAGGAGAAAGACATGCAAGAATATTATTCTTATTATTCTTATTATTCTTATTCTTATTCTTATTATTAATACCCCGCCCATCTGGCTGGGTTTCCCCAGCCACTCTGGGCGGCTTCCAACAGAATGTTAAAATACAATAATCTATTAAACATGAAAAGGTTCCCTAAACAGGGCTGACTTCAGATGTCTTCTAAAAGTCTGGTAGCTGTTTTTCTCTTTGACATCTGGTGGGAGGATGTTCCACAGGCCGGGTGCCACTACCGAGAAGGCCCTCTGCCTGGTTCATTGTAACTTGGCTTCTCGTAGTGAGGGAACCGCCAGAAGGCCCTCGGCACTGGACCTCAGTGTCTGGGCAGAATGATGGGGGGTGGAGACGCTCCTTCAGGTATACAGGACCGAGGCCGTTTAGGGCTTAAAGGTCAGCACCAACACATAAGAACATACAGGAAGCTGTAATACAAAGCAGGAGCTCAGTCGGTAGAGCATGAGACCTCTTAATCTCACGGTCATGGGTTCGAGCCCCACGTTGGGCAGAAAGATTCCTGCATTGCAGGGGGTGGGACTAGATGACCCTTGGGGTCCCTTCCAACTCTACCGTTCTATGATTCTATGTACCAACTCACCGACACAACAGAGCTGAATGCCATCGTAACAGCTCCCCTTCTCGATCTTCTGTGCAGGGCAGAGAGTGGGGTGGCAGGTTCCTCTGTCTTTGTGGCACTTCAGGGTGTCTCTTGCATGGCTGTGCCCTAGGCAGGGAGAGATACGCAAAAGGGGTCAGTTCACCGGCCGCCATGCAGAAGGGACGGGCTGCACGAGAGGCAAAGCAGCCATTCAAAGCAGAGTGTTCATAAAGATAAAGGTAGATAGCCGTGTTGGTCTGTCATAGTCAAAACAAAATAAAATAAAAAAAATTCCTTCCAGTAGCACCTTAGAGACCAACTAAGTTTGTTCTTGGTATGAGCTTTCGTGTGCATGCACACTGCTGTGTATCTGAAGAAGTGTGCATGCACACGAAAGCTCATACCAAGAACAAACTTAGTTGGTCTCTAAGGTGCTACTGGAAGGAATTTTTTTTATTTTATTTTGTTTTGTTCATAAAGAGTGCAAGAAGAGCCTGCTGGATCAGGTCAATGGCCCTTATGGCACACTAGGTCAGAGGAAGGAGACCCATTGCTCTCCAGAATTACAACCCAAATAATCTCCGAACACTGGTCATGCTAGCTAGGGTTGATGGAGCCTGACAACATCTGGACCAGTGCCGGATTTACGTATAAGGTAAACAAGCTATCGCCTAGGGCCCCACTCTCTTGGGGGGCCCCAAAAAAATTAAAGGAAAAAACCCAACTGGATGTACATTTTCAAAATTTAAGATAAAAAACAAATAAAATAAAACCTACAGACAGCAACAGTGTTTTGTGTTGTGTAGGCTCCTATGATGTAAGTCATGGGCCCCGGCTGCTCGCCTGCTCCCTAAAAGATCACTGGTTTGCTCATTTCTATATATAGGGTGCCTACATTCTGCTATTTATAATTATTAGTAGTTTGCATCATTATATTTACACCTATTATTATTTCATGTTATAGCAAGTTTCTAGAGACTAGATTATGAGTCTTTGTAAACTGTGTTTCTAAAGGAACTTTTGTTATTGCCAAATGCCAAGGTGTTTGCATTATTAAGTTTGTTATGAAGGAAAAATAATTTTAAGTTAGAGCTTAATAATTATTTCACTATTAATACACTTCTTCTTAACTGTATTTCAGTTCAGCAATTACTTTGATAAAATACATATTTTGTTATGTGCAAATGTGTTTCGATACCTATTAGGTCCATAAATTACCATATACCATATATTCAACACAAAAATCAGTGACAATTTGTTGTTGACAAAGGACAGCTGGACATATGAGGCTCTGGGCAGGAAGCTGAAGCAATTAAATGCACAAATTGTCATCTCATCTGTCCTCCCAGTTGAACGCCGTGGCCCAGGAAGAGAGGGGAAAATAGGAGAAGTGAACAACTGGCTTCGCAAATGGTGCCGGCAGGAACGGTTTGGATTCTTAGATCACGGCCTGCAGTTTCTTGAAGATGGACTTCTGGCAAGTGATGGGCTGCACCTCACAAGGGCTGGGAGGAATGTTTTTGCCAACAATCTCAAAAACCTCATCAGGAGGGCTTTAAACTGACTTATGTGGGGGAGGGAGACAGTGGTCCTGAAGGTAGGAGTCTATCAAATGCTGAAGATGATCATCCAAAAGTCAAGGACCAAATGGAGCAAACAGCACACAGACCTAGTGGTGGGAGGAAAAAATCCTTAAGTAGGAGACTAGGGGGAATGATCAATGGTTTTCAATGTCTGTATACAAATGCACAGAGCATGGGAAATAAACAAGATGAACTTGAGCTCTTGATACAGCAAACTAAATACGACATAATAGGCATCACTGAAACCTGGTGGGATGAGTCTCATGATTGGAATGTAGTAATAGAGGGATACAATCTATTTCAGAGAAATAGACCAAACAGGAAAGGAGGAGGAGTGGCATTATATGTCAGGGATGTGTATACCTGTGAAGAGATCCATGATTTAAAACTTCAAAGCCAAATTGAGAGTATCTGGGTCAAAATTAAGGGAGAGAAAAATAACAGTGATCTCATTGTGGGAGTTTACTATAGATCCCCGAGCCAAACTGAGGACATAGATGATGCCTTCCTGGAACAGATGACCAAGCATTCAAAAGGAAATGAGATAGTAGTAATGGGGGATTTCAACTATCCTGATATTTGTTGGATGTCAAACTCAGCCAAGAGCATAAGGTCGAACAGATTCCTCACTGGCCTTGCAGATAACTTCATTGTCCAGAAAGTGGTAGAAGCAACAAGAGGATCAGCCATTTTAGATCTGGTCCTAACCAATAGTGATGACCTGGTTAGTGGGGTAGAAGTGGCAGGATCATTAGGTGGGAGTGATCATGCTCTTCTGGAGTTTATTATACATCAGAAAGGAGCAACCAAGCATACTAAGACTCAAATTCTAGACTTTAAGAAAGCCGACTTCAGAAAACTTAGGGAAATGCTGGATGTGATCCCATGGTCAGTAATACTAAAAGGGATGGGAGTTCATGATGGATGGGAGTTTGTTAAAAGGGAGATATTAAAAGCACAACTTCAAGCAGTACCAATGCGACGAAAACATGGAAGGTGCCTAAAGAAGCCAGGGTGGCTATCTAAAGAACTTTTAACTGAGTTAAGATTTAAAAGGGATATGTACAAGAAATGGAAAAAAGGGGAAACCACCAGAGAGGAATTCAAACAAATAGCCAGCACATGTAGAGACAAAGTCAGAAAAGCTAAAGCACAGAATGAACTCAGGCTTGCTAGAGAGGTTAAAAGCAATAAAAAGAGTTTTTATGGGTATGTCCGTAGCAAAAGGAAGAACAAGGAAACAGTGGGGTCACTTAGAGGAGAAGATGGTGAAATGCGAACAGGGGACGCAGAAAGGGCAGAACTCCTCAATACCTTCTTTGCCTCAGTCTTCTCCAAAAAAGAAAACAATGCCCGACCTGAAGAATATGGAGCAGATGATTCAGCAGGGGAAACACAGCCCAGAATAAGTAAGGAGGTAGTACAAGAACACTTGGCTAGTTTAGATGTATTCAAGTCTCCAGGGCCAGATGAACTACATCCCAGAGTATTAAAAGAACTGGCAGAGGTGATTTCAGAACCACTGGCAGTAATCTTTGAGAATTCCTGGAAAACAGGTGAAGTCCCAGCAGACTGGAGGAGGGCAAATGTTGTCCCTATTTTCAAAAAGGGGAAAAGAGAGGACCCAAACAATTACCGCCCAGTCAGCCTGACATCAATACCAGGAAAGATTCTAGAGCAGATCATTAAGCAAACGGTCTGTGAGCACCTAGAAAGGAACGCTGTGATCACTAAAAGTCAGCATGGGTTTCTGAAAAATAAGTCATGTCAGACTAATCTGATCTCATTTTTTGACAGAATTACAAGCCTGGTAGACGAAGGGAACACTGTGGATGTAGCCTATCTTGATTTCAGCAAGGCCTTTGACAAGGTGCCCCATGATATTCTTGTAAAGAAGCTGGTAAAATGCGGGCTAGACAATGCTACCATTCAGTGGATTTGTAACTGGCTGACTGACCGAACCCAAAGGGTGCTCATCAATGGCTCCTCTTCATCCTGGAGAGAAGTGACTAGTGGGGTGCCACAGGGTTCTGTCTTGGGCCCAGTCTTATTCAACATCTTTATCAATGACTTGGATGATGGGCTTGAGGGCATCCTGATCAAGTTTGCAGATGACACCAAATTAGGAGGGGTGGCTAATACCCCAGAGGACAGGATCACACTTCAAAATGACCTTAACAGATTAGAGAACTGGGCCAAGGCAAACAGGATGAATTTTAACAGGGAGAAATGTAAAGTACTACACTTGGGCAAAAAAAAATGAAAGGCACAAATACAGGATGGGTGATACCTGGCTTGAGAGCAGTACAAGTGAAAAGGATCTAGGAGTCTTGGTAGACCACAAACTTGACATGAGTCAACAGTGTGATGCAGCAGCTAAAAAAGCCAATGCAATTCTGGGCTGCATCAATAGGAGTATAGCATCTAGATCAAGGGAAGTAATAGTACCACTGTATTCCGCTCTGGTCAGACCCCACCTGGAATACTGTGTCCAGTTCTGGGCACCACAGTTCAAGAAGGATATTGACAAGCTGGAACGTGTCCAGAGGAGGGCAACCAAAATGGTCAAAGGCCTGGAAACGATGCCTTATGAGGAACGGCTTAGGGAGCTGGGTATGTTTAGCCTGGAGAAGAGACGGTTAAGGGGTGATATGATAGCCATGTTCAAATATATAAAAGGATGTCATATAGAGGAGGGAGAAAGGTTGTTTTCTGCTGCTCCAGAGAAGCGGACACGGAGCAATGGATTCAAACTACAAGAAAGAAGATTCCACCTAAACATTAGGAAGAATTTCTTGACAGTAAGAGCTGTTCGACAATGGAATTTGCTGCCAAGGAGTGTGGTGGAGTCTCCTTCTTTGGAGGTCTTTAAGCAGAGGCTTGACAGCCACCTGTCAGGAATGCTTTGATGGTGTTTCCTGCTTGGCAGGGGGTTGGACTGGATGGCCCTTGTGGTCTCTTCCAACTCTATGATTCTGTGATTCTGTGATATCAAGGGCCCCATTGCCTTCAGTCGCTTATTAGGGCCTCATCAAACCTAAATAGGGCCCTGATCTGGAGCCACTGTCAACTGGCACTGCTCACTTAGATAGAATCATAGAATCATAGAACTGGAAGGGACACCAAGAGTCATCTAGTCCACCCCCCTGCAATGCAGGAATCTCAGCTCAAGCAGCCAGGACAGGTGGCCATCCAACCTCTGCTTAAAAACCTCCAATGCTTTCTGCGTTCTCGATTCCCTGCATCGGACCTTTGATTGTAAGCCAGCGTTTGATCCTCATATGAAGGGCGGTATGGCAGTTTAAGAACATGAAAGAATAACAATAGCAATAACCACCACCTACCTGGGGTTAAGGTGCAGAGAAGCAAGAACGCAACTGGGAAAAGAGACGGCATGATCCTCATAGCCAGTTGATTTAGCAGTGGAGCAAGTCGCAGCTCCATTCAGAGCCAAAATGTGGTGTGTGTGTGTGTGTGTGTGTGTGTGTGTGTGTGTGTGAGAGAGAGAGAGAGAGAGAGAGAGAGAGAGAGAGAGAGAGAGAGAAATAATGTATCTTGGTACTCGTGGGCCTTTTTAAAGGGATGGGAACCAGTTTAGCTGTTTCCTGTTGGCTTAAAGGATTTGATTGTAGCTGGAGATTTTACCTGCCTACGGGAACAGCACTGCTGAACAGAAAAAGCCATATAAACATGACAATAGACGAAGGTCACATGTGAAGCCGGAGAAGAACTAATCTTCCTACAATGTCATCAGGTCTTCAGGATGGGGTGGAGTTCCTTGGGTGACTCAGTTGATAAGGAAGCAGAGACAAGCCCCCCCTGAGGACGGGAATTCTGAAAGCTCAGTAAACTTTTGCTCATCACGGTGATGGGAAATGTGTCATTTTAAATCTCCATGCGTCATTATGGCAAGAGGTGTTGAGAGATCTTTTGTTTCTGGTCATTCCAAGGAACTGGTGCAGCTACCCTCTGTTGCATTTCCTTGGTCTACTAGATTCATTTGTGTTATAACAGTTTAGGGTGCCCACAAATAGCAAACACACAGGCCACAGAAAACCAATCCTTCACCCTTCAAATTTTGGGAAATATTCCTTTAGAAAAATTACACATTATTTTAGCACACAGAACAACCCCAAAAGCCATCTTGGCTCTCCTAATTCCTCTAAATAGTTCCTCTGCAGAAGGAAATATCTTGGAGAAACCTTCCCTAGTAGTTCTTTTCACTTACAAATCCTTCAGATCCTGTTTTAATCATAGAATCATAGAGTTGGAAGAGACCACAAGGGCCATCCAGTCCAACCCCCTGCCAAGCAGGAAACACCATCAAAGCATTCCTGACAGGTGGCTGTCAAGCCTCTGCTTAAAGACCTCCAAAGAAGGAGACTCCACCACACTCCTTGGCAGCAAATTCCACTGTTGAACAGCTCTTACTGTCAGGAAGTTCTTTCTAATGTTTAGGTGGAATCTTCTTCCTTGTAGTTTGAATCCATTGCTCCGTGTCCTCTTCTCAGGAGCAGCAGAAAACAACTTTTCTCCCTCCTCTATATGACATCTTATTATATATTTGAACATGGCTATCATATCACCCCTTAACCTTCTCTTCTCCAGGCTAAACATACACAGCTCCCTAAGCCGTTCCTCATAAGGCATCGCTTCCAGGCCTTTGACCATTTTGGTTGCCCTCCTCTGGACACGTTCCAGCTTGTCAGTATCCTTCTTGAACTGTGGTGCCCAGAACTGGACACAGTATTCCAGGTGAGGTCTGACCAGGGCGGAATACAGTGGTACTATTACTGCCCTTGATCTAGATGCTATACTCCTATTGATGCAGCCCAGAATTGCATTGGCTTTTTTAGCTGCTGCATCACACTGTTGACATGTCAAGTTTGTGGTCTACCAAGACTCCTAGATCCTTTTCACATGTACTGCTCTCAAGCCAGGTGTCACCCATCCTGTATTTGTGCCTTTCAATTTTTTTTGCCCAAGTGTAGTACTTTACATTTCTCCCTGTTAAAATTCATCTTGTTTGCTTTGGCCCAATTCTCTAATATGTTAAGGTCATTTTGAAGTGTGATCCTGTCCTCTGGGGTATTAGCCACCCCTCCCAATTTGGTGTCATCTGCAAACTTGATCAGGCATATTTTGTATGAATGGGATATGCTTGTGGACCTGGATTCAAAAGAACTAAAGTATTTACCCTCTCAAAAGAATGGCCAGCCTGCCCAGGGTTACGCAATCAGTAAAACATTATCAGGCACCTTGACAGACAGGAGAGAAGCCACTATCATTTTTTTTCTTGTAGATCGCCGCCTTCTGTGATGTGCCAGTATGTATGAAGCCTTTAGGGTGGTCTTTGTCTAAGGGGATTGGGCAATGTCTAAAGTCTTTAAAGGGGCCTGCACACCTTTGCTATGGGTCTTAAATCCTTGCAGGGAAGTGGGTAGGAACTCTGCTGCAACAGAAAAATAAAGATGTGTATCTGAAGAAGTGTGCATGCACACGAAAGCTCATACCAAGAACAAACTTAGTTGGTCTCTAAGGTGCTACTGGAAGGAATTTTTTTATTTTGTTTCGACTACGGCAGACCAATACGGCTACCTACCTGTAACTAGAAAAATAAAGATCTGCCTTGCTTTTCACTGGATCCTGCCTCCATCCATTCTTATCTGACCAGTCATGGACTTAGGGGACTCAGTGTCCCTTGGGGAGTTGGGCAGCAAAAGCCAACCCTGATTCCCCCCTACAATATTAGGAACATAGGAAGTTGCCTGATACGGAGCCAGACCTTTAGTCTATCTACATCAGTACTGTCCCCCCACCCACTGGCTGGCAGTAGCTCTCCGATATTTCAGACAGGGATTTCTCCCAGCCCTACCTGGAAATGTTTGGGACTGAACCCAGGATGTTCTGCCTGCAAGGCAGATGTCTTTGTGGTACAGTATAAGAACTTACAGATTTTAGCTACTGTAGGCAAACGGTGTGCTTCCTTAACTTATCCTGATAGGATTTTCTCTTGCAGGGAGACAGGTAGTGCTTTTCATTCTTCGGCTAATCTGATTGGATTTGGACTCGGACAATGGGCGCATCTCCTGAGGGGCACCTCCTAAGGATGGCTGATAAGATTGCATTGCAAAAGGCCATGTCCTTTGCGCACGGCTTGCGAGGCAACATCATTTCCACGGAGGCGACCGGTTTAACTCCTGCAGCAGCAGCTATGCCCATCAACCAGCTCCCTTGCTTCTATTGCAAAGCTGTCTATTTAATGCTGTATTGTTTTAATATTTGATTGGAAGCCGCCCAGAGTGGCTGGGGAAACTCGGCCAGATGGGCGGGGTATAAATAATAAATTATTATTATAAAGCAGAAAAACAACAACAGCTTGGAGCCATTAAAAAAGAGAAAACCATATTGGAAGGTACTGAAGTGGAGCAGCTCTCAGCAAGGCCGTCTTACCCATAGGCGCTAGGGGTGCAGGGCACCCAGGCGCCGGGCCCTCAGGGGCGCTAGGCCGAGAGTCTGGGGCCCAAGAGTTGAGTCTGGGGCCCGCCCTTCGGTTGGAGCTCTGCGCTGTGAGTTCAGGGGCGACTGAGCCAGCGAGATGCTGAGGCGGCCAGCCGTCTCCGCCCTCCTGCGCGCCTGGGACTGGGCACCCGGGGGGGGGGGCAGACAAATCTTTGCACCCCAGCACCACATATGCTTTAGACAGCCCTGGCTCTCAGCTGGCACCTTGCCAACACTGCAGCAAGGTGCTAATGGCAGTGAGGTGAGAGTCCATGGAGAAATTGTATTGGACGGTCTGGGAATCGGTGTGTTTTTACATGAGTAGAATGTGTCCTTTTATTTAAAATGCATCTCTGGGTTATTTGTGGGGCATAGGAATTTGTTCATATTTTTTTTTCAAAATATAGCCTGCCCCCCCCCCCCAGGTCTGAGGGACAGTGGACTGGCCCCCTGCTGAAAAAGTTTGCTGACCCCTGCTGTATGAGATGAGAGAGACACCTAGTGGTCACATGGAAGTACATCACATTTGAATGCCACATTTGAATGTGACCAGGGTCCATTTCATTTATTTAATCTGTATACTTTCCTTCAACTGTAGATCTCAGGGCAGTTGACAACATAAAGATACAAGATAAAAACACAAAATACACAATAAAACAAGAAAAACAACAACAAAGCCACAAACCAATACAAAGTCCACAAACACATTTAAAAGGATATAGGATGTTAGCCAAAAGCCTGGTTGAAGAGGAATGTTTCTGCCTGGCGCCTAAGTTGTATAATGAAGGCACCAGGTGAACTTCCCTGAGGAGAGCATTCCACAGATGGGGAGCCACTGCAGAAAAGGCCCCGCTCTCGTGTTGCCCCCCCCCCCCGGACCTCTTGTGAAGGAGGCACACGAAGGAGGGCCTCAGAAGATGATCTCAGGGTCTGGGTAGGTTCATATGGAGAGAGGCAATCCCTGAGGTATTGTGGTCCTGAGAATAGCTGGGCGCTTCTCCCTGTGGGTCAGTGTTTCACAAACTCGGGTTTCCAGCTGCTTTTGAACTACAAGTCCCATCACCCCTAGCTAGCAGGACCAGTGGTCAGGGGTGATGGGAACCGTAGTCCAAAAACAGCTGGAGATTCAAGTTTGGGAAACCCTGGCCTAGAACACTAGATTGGTGTGTGTAATCCAGAGCTGTAGAAGTGACTGTGTTCTCTTTGAAAATAGAGAGTTAACTGTCTGCCGTGTGCATTCTGTTGACTGGGAAGCACCAGGGAAAGAAATCCTTTTGCATTATAACTAGGGACTGGGGGAGAAATCTACTTCCATTAGCATTCAAATGCAAACTTACCTACTTCACACTTTCTGAAACAATACAGCCAACTGAAATGCAGAGATCCCTTGAATTTCGCATGTCGGCTGAGTTTTGCAACACAGTTCTCCAGCCAGGTAATGTGTACAAACATGTATTTGTTATGGCAAAGTGTACATAAAAATGCATATATGAGTGAAAATAACATACAAAGGTGTATTAGAAGGAAATACTAAAATAAAGCATGTACTGGGCAAAATTGCAGAGAGAAAAACAGTTAAAGTTTGATGAATTTTCACGTGCAAATGTCGAGAGCTGAACTTAAGGTAGGACAAATGAGAAACCAAGAGAAACCCAAAACTGACAGATTCACTCATCCCTACTTGTAAGACATGGGACACAGGTGGTGCTGTGGGTTAAACCACAGAGCCTAGGGCTTGCCGATCAGAAGGTCGGCGGTTCGAATCCCCGCAACTGGGTGAGTTCCCGTTGCTCGTGCTAAGATTTTAGCCTAACCTCTGATGCTACAGCTGGTAGCAGAAGTATGTTTGTTGTATTTCACATGACTGTCTGAGTTCAGCATGAGAAAGGAAGTCTGTGTTATCTCTTTTATACCATGTGATGTTATTGTATTCTTTTCCTTTCGCTTCTGATTCTCAATGGAGTAAGAAGCAAGATGCCTAGCTCTGTCCTGTTGGAGTTTCGGAACAGAGAATGGACTTTGTAGATAGCCTTTAATAAAGTAGCTTTACACCTACTTTTGAGGACCCAGGTGGCGCTGTGGGTTAAACCACAGATCCTAGGGCTTGCTGATCAGAAGGTCGGCGGTTCGAATCCCCGCGACGGGGTGAGCTCCAGTTGCTCAGTCCCTGCTCCTGCCAACCTAGCAGTTCGAAAGCACGTCAAAGTGCAAGTAGATAAATAGGAACCGCTCTGGCGGGAAGGTAAACGGCGTTTCCGTGCGCTGCTCTGGTTCGGCAGAAGCGGCTTAGTCATGCTGGCCACATGACCCGGAAGCTGTACGCCGGCTCTCGGCCTATAGAGCGAGATGAGCGCTGCAACCCCAGAGTCGGTCACGACTGGACCTAATGGTCAGGGGTACCTTTACCTTTACACCTACTTTTGGCTTCTTCTTTCCACTGCAAGATGCAGGGATTGTGCGTGCTTTTTTCATTGGAGGAGAGTCGCATATCACTGGCCTCTGGACTGTTCCGGCATCACAGCCAGGGAGTGGCCGCAGAGATGTGCTTGGACTCTGGGGCAGTTTGCTGTTTACCCCGAGTGCATTTCTAACAGCTCAGTCCCTGCTCCTGCCCACCTAGCAGTTCGAAAGCACCAAGTGCAAGTAGGTAAATAGGTACCGCTCCGATGGGAAGGTAAACGGTGTTTTCGTGCGCTGCTCTGGTTTCACCAGAAGCGGCTTAGTCATGCTGGCCACATGACCCGGAAGCTGTACGCTGGCTCCCTCAGCCTATAGAGTGAGATGAGCGCCGCAACCCCAGAGTCGTCCGCGACTGGACCTAATGGTCAGGGGTCCCTTTACCTTTTTACTTGTAAGACATACCTTCCCAGAACCTCAAATGCAACATATTTATTTTATAAATATGAACATGCTGCCCCCTTGTGATATAAGTATTCCCTGATATGCAGCAGGGAGGTTGGCCTCCACTGAGTCATTTAAGGTGCTCCAGCAAAGCCGTAGCAGGTTGGGAGAAAAGGAGCAGCTGCTCATTTGCTGGCAAGGAACCACACTTTCTTAGTGGGTGCCCTTTTGGGAAGGGGACCCCCTGCTTTCCTGGTGGTCCCAGGAGACTCCTTCTTGGGGCGGGCTTTTCCTGTTTCCCCGGTACTCTTGAAGGATGCCGGAGGGGCGAACTGCTTCGTCGGGGCCATCCCCACGTTCATGGGGGGTACAAAAGAAGGTTTTTGGTTGACAACGAGCCCTGATTTCTGGGGGGCCCCGAAGGCTGGTGCGGCGGGGTAAGCTGCGGGCTTCCTGGAGGTTGCCCTCTTCCTAGAGGCAACTCCAGACTGGGAGGAAGGTTGTCTGGAAGGTCTTGGGGGCAGCACAGGAAGAGAACACTTGGCATTCCCTGAGGTGCTAGGTCTCATGCGGCAGGTGGGGGGAGCCTGCCCAGGAGGGGCAGCTGCCGCGGCTGCTGCTTGGGTAGCCAGAAACCCCGACGCTTTGGGGTTTGCCGAAGCGGCCCGTGTAGAGCGCTTCCGGGAAGAATCCTTGACTGGCGGAGTCCCCAGTCTTCTACGAGTGCCAGCCGCGGCCTGCTTTTTGGGAGGCTGGACCAATTTCTCCTTGTTTCCTCGAATGCGGGTCCAGGCCTGCTTGATGACATGCAGCATCCTTTTCACAGGGTTCCTCGGGGGCTTCTCTGTTGTGGGTACTTCCTTTGGGCCCCTGCCCGGATGGTGCCCTGCTTGCGGAGGCCCCTGCTGGAGTTGGCGCTCCGAGTTGGGTGGTGGGAGGCCCTTGCCCACCAGCTTCTTGCCAAGGCTAACCTGAACCGAGGAGGAGGTGGCCTCGATTTGGGTCCCCATTTGCAGATGCTGCACCATCACCCCAGAAGGCTTGCAAGGCACCCTGGGGCCCGGGTTGGCTGGGATGCCCTCTTTTAAGCCATCGCCGCCTCCACATCGCTCTGGGGGCTGCTCCTGCGCCTTGCCCTCCTCTGCCGTCTCTGGCAGTCCCCACTTCCTGGCGTGGATCTTGTTGATCTTCAGGTGGAAGTCCAGGCCCATCAGCACATTCCCGTTGCGCACCGTCAGCCGCGGGAAGATGTGCAGGAGGGGGTCCTGCTGCGTGCGGGGGTGAGGGCACATGGCGCTGCAGCTCCCGCACTGCCGGCACACGGGGTACTCTGCCCGCAGCTCCCCGTGGCCCATCTCTAGGCCTTGTGCCAGGCTGAGCCGCAGGTCCTCCACTGTCTGCTCCACACTCAGGGAGGCAAGGATGGAGCGGCTTAGCTGCTGGCGGGAGGGCAGCTCAGGGGGTGCCTGGGTGCTTGGGGACAGCTTGGCCACAGTTGTCCCACCGCTGTTGCCTTGAAACGGCAGCACTGCTTTCGGAGCTGCCACTTGGCTCGTGGGCAGTGGGCTGGCCGGTAACTTGGTAGCTGGCCCGAGTTCCCTCCCCTCCCTAGCTTCAGGCTTCAGCATGGCTCGGGCTGTGCTTTCCCTCTCCTCGGAAATGGAGAGCGTTGCATAGTGGACCTCCTCTCCTGAAATCTGCGGGGCAGGACTCTGCGAGGAGGACTTGGTTTGCTCTAATGTCCTGCTGCCCTTCTCGGAGGACAAGAGTGGCTTTGCAACGGGTGGTCCTCCTTCCCCATCTTGTTGCAAAGCACCTTGGCATTGATCTGTGGCAATCAGCATCTGCCCAGGAGCACTGGCCTTTGCTATAGCAAAAGGTTCCTTGGGGAGGTTGTCCTCCAAACTCATCAGTTGTGGTGGATCTTCATGGGACGTGTCCTTTCTCCTGTGCATGTTGCCCAGGTTGTTTTCTCCTCCTGCTTGGCAGCTTCCTACTTCCCAAGGACTCTCAGCTGAGCCCATCACATGGAAAAGGGCACCCTTGCTTTGGTTCTCCAGGATGCCGCCATGGCTGATGGGTCTGTTATCTGTGGGGTTGTGAGGCTCACCGCCAGCTGCAAGGCTCTTTCTTACATTGTCCATAGGAGTGTCAGGCCTTGGAGAACAGGGACGGTCTTCTGCCTTTTGAACAAGACTCTTCCTCTCTCTGCCTCTGCCTGCACTGCTTTCTAGTGCGTGTTGGACGGAACTGGAGAAAGGGAGGGGTGGAGGTTGGTGGCACTCCATTGAGGTTTGGGGTGCGAATTCTCGCACGGGGGCCTTCATTTGCTCTGACAGCTGGATTTCCTTCTTGGAGGAAAAGTGAGGTGCAGGTTGTGGACCTTCCTCTACCGAGGGCTGGGGTGCAGATTCTCGCATGGGGGCCTTCATTTTTTCTGGCAACTCGATTTCCTTCTTGGAAGAAAAATGGGGTGCCCTCGAGGCTGGAGGTGCAGATTCCTTTGCGGGGACCATCGTTTTCTCTGCCAGCCTGATTTCTAACTGTTGCAAGGCTTCTTGTCTTGGGTGCAAAGGGGGCTTGACTCCAAGTGCCAACTGGGCACTGCCAGGCTTTGCTACGGGCACAGGTTCCTTGGGAGCGATTCCGTGATCTTTTAGATGGGATGCACCTTGGTGTGAAATAGCCTTCCCCTTCCTGATGCCCTTGGAGTGCTGCCTCTGACTCTCTGTCCCAGCTCGACGGCTTTGGGCATCCTTACTTTCAAGGCTCTCAGCTCCACCCATCAAGCCTGAAGCCTTCACTTTCTTCTCTGGGGCGCCAAGGACCCCCGGACTGCTTTTGCTGCTGAGGTGGCTGCTCCTGGGGTGCCTAGATCTACCTTTGGTTACAAATCTGTACCTTAGAGAAGTCTCTGAAAAGCCTGATCTTGTGGGAGGCAGGGTGACCCTTTTCGCCACCCTGAATTCATTTCCACCCTCGGCTCTTTTCTTGGGTGCCACCTGGACAGCACGCCCCTTTTGGGAGGATGTAAAAGGAATGGGCTGGGGGGAACAACCCCCCAAAGTTTGGGATGCAAGCCCCACTGAGGGGGCCCTGGCTGGCTCAGACAGCTCTTCGTCCCCCTCAATCCTCTGTGGGGGGCTACAGGAGCGCGCAGGTGATGGGGAGCGGGTGATCTGGCAGTCCAGGGAGTGAGTCCAGGGAGTGGGCTCCCCACAGAGATTGTGCATCTGCTTCTTCTTGACGTTGAACTCCAAGTGCTGAGCGGTATCTGGGCTGATGGCTTTGCAGGGGCCACGGGGAGCTTGGTGAGCCTTGTGGGAATGGGGTTTGGGCAAGGCAGGCTTCTCCTTCCAAGATGTTCCTCCCCTTACCATTATTGCCTCTAGAAGCTGGGCCCTGGTTTTCACACTAGTTTGACTGATGCTCATTGGCCCAGACTGCCTGCTCCTCTCTTTCTCAGCCCTCTGTGGGGGGCTTGAGGAGCGGACCGAGGAAGGGGAGGGGGGAGCCTGGCATGTCAGTTTGGCCAGGGACTTAGTCGAGGGGGTGGGCTCCCCCCAGAGCTCTGGGATCTGCTTCCTCTTCACATTGAAGTCCAAGCGCTGGGTGGCATCCGGCCCAAGTGCTGTGCAGGGTCTACGGTGACGAAGCTGACCCCTTTGGGAAGGGTGTTTGGGCAAGGCAGGCCTCTCCTCCCAGGAAACTGCTCCCTCCGACATCATCTCCTCCAAAAGCTGGGCTGTGGCTTTCACATGAGCTTGTTTGGTGTTCCCTGAAGGTGAGAGCCTGTCCCTGATGCCATCGGATGTGGGCAGAGTCAAAGGCTGACCAGAAGGCACTCGGGAACTTTGGGGGTTGCAGTTGGGACCTTAGAGAGAGGAGAGAGAGAAGCGGAAGTACTCAGAAACGGACCAGTTCTTTCTCCAGAATGTCACAACATCTCAGATAGATTGTCAAGGTGAGGATTCAGGGACCAGGGTAACCCTGACCTGTTAGAGCAGGCATGTCCAACAGGTAGATTGTGATCTACCAGTAGATCACTGGACATCTGCGGTAGATCACTGGTAGATCACTGGTTCCCCCCAAAGAAGCTGAGCAACTGTGGCTCCCCTAAAAAAAAGCTCAACATTTTACCTCCTCTCTGAAAAAACTCAACAACTTTGTTCCGAACACCCCCAAAATGGGCCCTCCTTCCTAAAAAATGTTCAACAACTTTGACCTGAACCCCAAAAAAGGGGGTAGATCGCTGCCAGTTTTTAACTCTGTGAGTAGATCGCAGTCTCTTGGGAGTTGGCCACCCCTGTGTTAGAGCATTTCAGTAGCAGATGTTGAGGAGGGGTGTAGTTGTTTACAGGCCCTTGCAGAGCCAGGCAGAGGCCCGGGCCAGGTAGATAATGTGGCCCCCTTTTTTTTTGCCCTGGGGATCTCCATTGTTGATCGAAAGAAAGACTTAATTCGTTTTAATATACAGTGGTACCTTGGGTTAAGTACGCTTCAGGTTAAGAACTCCGCTAAGAACAGAAATCGTGCTCTGGCGGTGCAGCGGCAGCAGGAGGTCCCATTAGCTAAAGTGGTGCTTCAGGTTAAGTACGCTTCAGGTTAAGAACGGAACGAATTAAGTACTTAACCCGAGGTACCACTGTATTGAAACTTCTCTCATTGGAGTGCATTTTTGTATCAGTTCTTTTTTCATTTTACTGAAAAAGAAACTACGCTATCTGAGACGTGATCCATTGTTCTTTGAGTACTGTTTCTTTCTTTCTTTCTTTCTTTCTTTCTTTCTTTCTTTCTTTCTTTCTTTCTTTCTTTTTTTACTGATGCTGACCGAGGCCCCCTTTGGAATCGGAGGCCCGGGCCAAGTGGCCCATATGACCCCCCCTCTGTCTGGGCCTGGTTGTTTACCTGATCCCCTGTCACAAGTGTCACCAGGAAGAAGAAGGGAAGGAGGGAGGCAGCAGAGAAGGCAGAGTGATGAAAGCACACCAGCAGGGATGCTGGATTGACTCCGCTGGTGCATTCACACTGTACCAACCTCCTCATTGTCTCACATCTCTTCCTCCTGGTTACTTGCAGTGACACTGGTGATGGGAAGGCAGACAAACCTTGTTGCCTCTCTCCACTGACCCCTAGGGAGGAGAACTATGGGGCACCCACCTAAATCTCCCCCCCCCAGTGCCCCAAGTTGGGTAATGAATTTGGGGGAAATTGAATTGTGGGGGCAGTGATCTGGGTTTACTGGGTAAGATTTATTTTGGGGTAACACATTAATTTGGGTTGGCTTGTATATTTTTTGGGGGGGTAATGAATGGAGACAACGGAAAGCAAATAGAATTGATGCGGAGTAGATGTGGGGAAACAACATATTTACAATCAGAATGTACATTTTACATTGTGTTGAGTTGCTTCATGGGAAGTGAACAAATCAATTGGCATGTGCCAATTTGTCTCCATGGCCATCACTCACTGTGCCCCAAATGAGCAGTTTCAGAAAATAATGTTGTTTGATGTTTAATTTAAACTTTCGTATTTCTGTGGGTTTTGAATTGTACAATTGCTTTGAGACATTTTATGTAGTAAGCCATGAACAAGTGCAATTGCCGCCGCCACCACCACCAACAGCAACTTGTGACTCAGGCCAGAGGGTTCTGGGTTCAAGTCTCACTCCTTTAGGAAGCAGTTTTCTCTTAGAATGACAGGGGGAGGGGGAGAGCTTACAACATGGCCTGTTCCCCTATCCAGGAATGTTCCATGTGTGTAGAAGGCAGAGATGCTTGGAAGATCTACAACCTCCCTTCCTGATGTGCAAAAGACTATTGAGTGAAAACGGGATGAGAATGGGACCTGTTACTCACAGCTTGAGGGCCTGGGCAAAACAACGAACATTTCCCAGGAGCTGCTGCGGTGAACTTCTTCCTGATCGCTCAGAGGCTGATGTCTCTCCCACTTGCTCAGAGCTTCCTCTCTGCTCCTTCTACTGCAGATGCTGTCAAAGTCAGTTTCGCTGGTGACCTCAGATGCTTGCTGGAGGTTTGGTGCACCAGGGACCAGTCCGTTCAGTGACTCCCAGTTGGGCATGGGATCTCCACACAACTCCTGAAGCACCTCTTGGCAGATGTTGAACTGAACAGACTGGTGAGACATGGGGTCTCTGTGGAGTTCCTCGAGGCCAGCTCCACAGGGTCTGTGAAGCAGTGGTGAGTACCGGCCATCTTCCTCTGGGGCGGATGGTGAGGAGGTAAGGAGCATGTCTGGGAGGCTTATTACCTCATCACTTGATGAGGACAAAGACCAGTTGCTGCTGACGGACGTGAGGGAGCTCAAGGAGGTGCTGGAGAGGCTAGACAGGACTCTAATAGGCAGAGACACACACAGATATGAGAATTATGGCTCTGTGGAATACAGTAAATCAGGTATGTGGGGAAATTTTGGTCCACCAGATGTTGATGAATTACAACTCCCATAATCATTGGCAATTCACCATGCTTGCTGGGGCTGATGGGATGTGTAGCTTGGCAACTGGAGGGCCACAATTCCCTCACCTTTGCAGTAAATAAAAGAGAGAGGAGCAACTCCTTCTGGGTGTTGCTTTGCAGTTCTCCAACTAAAGAATGTGTGTGTGTGTGTGTGTGTGTGTGTATGAGAAAATGTGCATGAAGATGCACATAATATTGGAAAATAACATTGCAGAAATGCAATATACCAGGGGAAATTGCTTGCAAAAATGTGTATTTTAGCTAAAAGCACAAACAACAATGTGTATTTTAGAAATGTATGTATTAGAAATATCAAGTATCTGAATGGTTGTCACATGCAAGGTGGAACAAGCTTGTTTTCTCCTGCTCCAATGGGGAGGAACCGAACTAATAGGTTCAAGCTTCAGAAAGGAGATTCCCACCAGGAAGACCAATCTGATGGCAAGAGGTGTTTGACAGTGGAAAAGACTCAGAAGGTGATGTACTCTCCTTCATTGGAGGTTTTTAAACGGAGGTTGTATGACCATCAGCCAGGGATCCTTTAGCTATAATTTCTGCATTGCAGTGGGTTGGACTAGATGACCCTTGAGGTCCCTTCCAACTCTAGAGTTCTATGACATGGCATGCTTTGGTTTGCCCATTGGTTGAGGAGGTGCAAATTAGGCAAGGTCACATTAAAATGCAGCTATTTCCCCTCCTTTCCCAATTCCTAGTTGGAAATTTGAGTCATGGATCTCCCCACATCATACCTATTTTGCACCCCAGACCCTGTTGCTCTCCCTCTCTCCCTCCTTCTCCACTGTCCACTGACTTACGAGTCCAGATCCATCTCCAGCTCCTTCGGTTGGGGTGGGATGTTCACCTCTGTAGAGCTCAGTCTGCACTCCAAGGTCAGGATCTCAGTTGGCTCTGGAAGCCTGGTGGGAAGGAGACAGGCTGGCTAAGGATTCTTTGGAAGATCTACATGGTAGCCAGTTCAGCTGTCAAAACCTGATGGGTACTGAGCATGGCCAGGCTGGAATGTCAGGACCCCATCATCAGAAACAGATTGGACTTCCTTTTAATTTGGTGTTAATGCAAGAGCACTCTCCCCTCCTGTGGTTTCCAGCAACTGGTGTTCAGAAGCATGTAGCCTCTGGCAACATCAGGTCAGTAGCCATTGAGATGATAATGAAGCTCACAGCACACAAGGGCATGCAGGCTAACCATAGGAGTGGATCCAAGGACAGTGTGTTCTCCTCAGTATCCTATAGGGCAGTGATGGCTAACCTTGACACTCCAGATGTTTTGGGACTACAACTTCCATCATCCCTGACCACTGGTCCTGTTAGGTAGGGATGATGGGAGTTGTAGTTCCAAAACATCTGGAGTGTCAAGGTTAGCCATCACTGCTATAGGGGAAGGACAGTCAGAAGGGAGCTTTCTGGGTGATTTGCAGTAGATAAAAAAAAAGCATATGCAGGAAATGGACTTCAAATGGAAGTCGGGGGTGAATCTTAGAGTACCGTAAGTTGCAGGCAGCTATAGGCACTTGTGGTGGACATGCCCCAAAGTGACAACTTTTGAGGACAAGTGTTAAATGAAATAAGTAAAATTACCCATCGGCGTGTCAGGAAGTCTCCAGAGCTTGCGCTACTAAATCTATATTTAAATGAGAATCTAGACTGGATTTCTCCTAGTGCAGGGGTAGCCAACTCTCAAGAGACTGCAATCTACTTTCAGAATTAAAAACTGGCAGTGATCTACCCCTGTTTTGGGGGGATTCAGCTCAAAGTTGATGAGCTTTTTTTAGGGAGGAGAAAAGCCCTGGTTTTTTAGGGGTTTTATAAAAAGCTTTTTGGGAGGGGGGAGTTCCATTTTTGGTGGGGTTAAAAACAAGGGACAAAGAGCTCAAGTCACTCACAAAAAGATCGCTATGGATCAAAACAGCAACACAGAGAAAGCTCCATCTTAGCGACGCTAAGGAAAGGGAGCCAGAGATTGACCGCGATCTACTAAAACCTCATGGGGATCTAACAGTAGATCACAATTGACTTGTTGGACATCCCTGTCCTAGTGGTTGTCATCATGGTTACAGTCACATTCTGGAAGGATTTAAATGGTGTAAATTTGAGTGCTTGGCACATCGCCCTTACAAAAAAAGTTGATTCACAAATTAAGACTGACAAGAGGAACAAAGTACAAATATATATTTGTGGAAGAACAGCGGTGCCTCATTTCATTTACAAATTCTCCAGGAAACCCAAAGACCAGTTCCAAAGGTTTATACTAACTTGGGGATAACTTAACCGGAATGTGTTTTACGGATGTATAATGTTATAAGTTGTGTATTTACAGAAATACAGGTTTTCATAATGTATTTTGGAGAGTCTCCGGAGAAATAAGTAAATAAACATTAAATGCAGAGGACATTCGCCTCTTCTCCAAATATGGTGGGTCATGGGGTGGGGCCTAATGGTTTGGGGCAGCAAGGAGGGTGCTACTGGTTCTGTCTGAGGGCAGTGGAAGAAAGGGGAACTGGCTCCCACTTACTTCTTTGCGCTGCTCGCTTTGCTTTCTTTCTGAAAGAATCCGTAGCAGGCTGAAAGCAAGAGACAGAGAGGCTGGTGAAGGCCAACAATCCAGGTCTACCTTCCCCAAAGAGCCTAAAGTAAGAGACTGACTGCTCACCAATCCATGTCTCATGAAGCTTTAGCCAACTGGTCCTGGGGCTACAAGCCTGTTGCACAAGAGGTAAAAATGAGAAAGCATTGGGTAGGTGAAGGGAGAAAGCTTAAGTAAGTTGTAACCTTTTCTGTACATCTGAGATCTCACCCGGTGCCACCAGGCCCCGCCCCTGATATGCTAAGCCACACCCCTTAGCTCCCAGACTCCACCCCCTGCATGTCACACACAAGCCCTCAGTAAACCTTGTCAATAGAGGCAAACGTATATTTATCTAGTGATGCTCAAACAAACAATATGTTTAATGATTCGAGAGCAGAACTGCTCAAGAGCCAAAATACTCAAACTAAAGTTATAAACTAATTCAAAGAAATGTAATTAACTCAAGAAAACCTTCCAAATAACAAGAAATAACTCAAGATAAACTTCCAAATAACCTTAACGAGTTGCTAAGATTCTCGTTTCACTGTTATGATCTATCAGTTTCCTCAGAAGGAAAAAAGTTAATGCTTTCATATAACTCAAACTAGCTTATTTGCTATTAAATCTAGGGGGGGGGGGATTAAAGAAACTTCAGGGGGGGGAAAGAACACTCCCAAACAGTAAGTGGTAATTATCCAAACTAGGAGTTCTAATTTTGCTTCATCCAAAAGGTTAAAAACCTAAACTCAAGTTCAAAAACAAGCTTGATCTTTCGCGGTGTAGACTTCCTTTTTTTGTAATTCAGTTATTCCCGTGATTGTCTTTTTTGCCTAGTTGTCAATAGAGGCAGCTCAGTGACGCAAAGGGCCTTCTGTCAGCTTTGGTCGTGAACCTAGGTGGACTGGGATAGCATGGCTTCTGTTGTGTATGCTCTAGTCACCTACAAGTTAGACGATTGTAATTTGTTGTACACAGGACTTCTATTGATGATGGTTCAAAAACAGCAATCAAGAGCAGATTGTTTACTGGGACAAGAAGCCATGCGCATGTGATGCCAGTTCTGGGCCTGCTGCACTTGCTGCTCATTCATTTCTCTACAGGGACCCTGAAGTCAGGCTGGGAGGCTCCTCAGGGATCCTCCGCTGAGGAGAGTCTCTTACCCACAAGGCCGCAGCCACCCAGAAGCCCCAGAGAGCGATGAAGATCAAGAGCTGCACCAGCTCAAAGGCCCAGTAACACCAGCACATCTCCGGCGGGAAGAAGAAACTGCCTGTTGGCCTGGAGAGCAAGAGTACTTCCTGGGCCCATCCAGGCCTCTCCTTCTTGGAGTCATGCCCACATCACAAAGGCCCACCAGCTCCTTGGACCAGAGTGGTGGTGATGACGGGTGCTCTGTGAACACTGGCCAGACATCACAATGAGCCTGGAGCAGCCAGGTCCTCAACTCACACCTCCTGCCTTCTCTGAGAGCTGTGAGAGCCAGTGTGGTGTAGTGGTTAAGAGCGGTAGACTCGTAATCTGGTGAACAGGGTTCGCGTCTCCCCTCCTCCACATGCAGCTGCTGGGTGACCTTGGGCTAGTCACACTTCTCTGAAGTCTCTCAGCCCCACTCACCTCACAGAGTGTTTGTTGTGGGGGAGGAAGGGAAAGGAGAATGTTAGTCGCTTTGAGACTCCTTCGGGTAGTGATAAAGCAGGATATCAAATCCAAACTCCTCTTCTTCTTCTGAGCAAGGGAGCTTGTGGGGCCTTGAGAGGAGGAGGGTTGCTAGGCTGAACGGGACTTCTCCTCTCTCCTCCCAGTTCTTTCCCCTTGTCTGCCCCTCGGCCATGGTGGGCCTACGGAGGGGGAGGTCTCTCTATTGCTGAGTGGCAGGAAAGCAGACACACACAGAGAGAGGGGACACTCTTCTTCCTGTCCCTTGTCCGGAATGCACGTGCAGTGATATCTGGTGTGGTGTAGTGGTTAGAGTGTGGGACTTAGGACCTGGGAGATCAGGGTTCAAATCCCCACTCAAGCCATTAAGCTCACTGGGGGACCTCGGGCCAGCCACTGTCATGCATTGAAAGCTCTGTAAGCTTATTGAGGGGCAAATTTGCCAATTTTAGACCCTCTCAACTTACCAGGCATCAGATCCGTTCTCCACATTCCCACTTCAGGTGTTTTTTTTAAAGTGCTTACATTGATTCGTTTTTGGGCAAATTTCTCCCATTATGAATATTTAAAATGCAATTTTGCCAATATACACTTTTTTTGGCAGCTGGTTCCTCCCAGTATAATGCCATCTTCATTCATCTATGCAGTTGTACTCACACTTTACCAAGCATGTGGGGGGGGGGGTTGGTACACATTATTTGGCTGGGGAAATTGCATTGCAAAATTCGGAGAAGTGCCAATTTCAAAGGACGGCTGTGTTTTGGTTCCTTTATAGTTTTAGAAAGTACGAATTGGATAAGTTTCCTTTTAAATCCTGAATTGAAATTCTCCTCCACCTCCGCTGCAGGGTCACAATATATCTAAAAAACAAACCACACTAGTAGATGTCCTGACAAACAAAACAGGGACTAGAGTGTTCAACTGGGTTCTGCAAGAGCAGGGTTCAAATCCTCACTCAGCCATGAAGCTCACTGGGTGACCTCGGGTCAGTCACTCACTCTCAGCCTAACCTACCTCACAGGGCTGTTGATGAAGATAAAGTAGGGATGAGAACTATCTAATAGCACAAAGAGAAAACTGGACTGCAAACAATTTATTGATTTATTGGAAGGGATTCTTCTTAACAACAGAAGAGGGTCCTTGCAGCTGATCCAGGCTCCTCACACAACTCTTCCTTCAAACGGAGTGCAGCACTTGTTCATCGTATTGTTCGGACAGTTGTTGTTGATGAACATCTGGCCCGAGGGACATCTGGACTGAACTTCCAGGCAGTATCCTCGGCCTTCGTTGCAGATCACGACTTGCGCCAAATTCTTCACTTCTTCCCCCTGTCTGTGCGCTGCATACAAAGAGTTGGTGATGGAGAAGCCTTTAGGATTCAGTTATCATCACGAAAATATACAAAATAGGGCTGCTGATTTTCTCTTTTGAATGTTTTAAAGAGTTGCTTTTATCTTTTTCTGGATAATTTTATTTTTTTATTCTCCTGGTAAACCACTTGGAAGTTCTCCCCCACATCAAGTGGTGAATAAATATTATGAAATAAACAATAAACATAGAAATAACTAGTTACAGGTAGGTAGCCGTGTTGGTCTGCCGTAGTCGAAACAAAATAAAAAAAATCCTTCCAGTAGTGCCTTAGAGACCATCTAAGTTTGTTATTGCTATGAGCTTTTGTGTGCATGCACACTTCTTCAGATACAGTGTGCATGCACACGAAAGCTCATACCAATAACAAACTTAGTTGGTCACTAAGGTGCTACTGGAGGGACCCAGGTGGCGCTGTGGGTTAAACCACAGAGCCTAGGGCTTGCTGATCAGAAGGTCGGCGGTTCAAATCCCTGCGACAGGGTGAGTCCCATTGCTCGGTCCCTGCTCCTGCCCACCTAGCAGTTCAAAAGCACGTCAAAGTGCAAGTAGATCAATAGGTACCGCTGCAGCGGGAAGGTAAACGGCGTTTCCGTGCGCTGCTCTGGTTCACCAGAAGCGGCTTTGTCATGCTGGCCACATGACCTGGAAGCTGTATGCCAGCTCTCGGCCAATAAAGCGAGATGAGCGCCGCAACTCCAGAGTCGGACACGACTGGACCTAATGGTCAGGGGTCCCTTTACCTTTACCTTAAGGTGCTACTGGAAAGATTTTTTTATAGAAATAACTAAATGAAGACATTAAAAGTCCAGCATATTAAAAACAGCATCAATATGCCTGGAATGTATTTATTCGCTAGTCTGATTCATAAAGCTTTCCCCTTCAGCACAAACCAAGCCCTGTCTCTGCATTCCCAAATGAAGTTAACACCACAGTTGGATGGAAGAGTTCAGAAGTGACATCTGCTCATTACTGGCATCTGGCAAAATCTTCCCATGGATTGGCAGTCAGCTCACAGGGTTGCCATATGTCCTCTTTTTCCAGGACACACCCTCTTTTTCATGGGTAGAGTCGTCATAGCGATCCATAGTTAAAAGTAGAAGTCGGCAAATGTGTCCTCTTTTTTTTGCTCTTCAAAATATGGCAATCCTAGCTGTACCTTACTGACTCCATCTACAAAAGCTGAGGCTGCTGAAAAGGCCAGAGACCATAATGGCAGTGAGTCCTGGAAGAACTGCCCTCTGCCTTACAGACCTTTTCCCACCTGGCCTGGGAGGGCAGGACCTGGACTGACTCCATCTACAAAAGCTGAGGCTACTGAAAAGGCCAGAGACCATAATGGCAGTGAGTCCTGGAAGAACTGCCCTCTGCCTTACAGACCTTTTCCCACCTGGCCTGGGAGGGCAGGACCTGGACTGACTCCAGCTACAAAAGCTAAGGCTGCTGAGGTATTGTCTGGAGAGGGTTGTTGGGGGTGGTCATTGCTGTTATTACTATTTTTATATCTTTATTTTAGATCAAATGATTTATATGGAAATTGTTCAAATTGGTTCTGTACATTTTGATGTTTTGTTTATTGTTTATGACTACATTAAAACATCAAATAGTATCATAGACGCATAGAATTGTATAGCTGAGAGGGAATCCCGAGGGTCAAATAAAGCAATCCAGAACAAAACTTTACTGAAGAAAATCAAATATATATTATACATTCGAAACAATATAATTAAACTGAAATATTAACTTAAAGATTTCAAAACAAAACATTGCAAAAGAGGCCAACTATAGAATGCACTTGCAATGCAGCAAAGTTAACAAAAAAACTTAAACATTTCAAAAGTCAACATTATTGGAGGAAGTAAAATATGAAATGCACATTGAAAGCAGCATAATGAACTAGAGCACAAAATATTGTCTTAAGCATAGGAACCTTACCGTAAGCATAAGAATAATAAGAGCTACTCTCTTACCTGCAATAGTATTGAAGACAAGAACAACCTGTACAGCTAAACTGAGGTAAGGAAACATCATGGCTGGAGTTTTCTCCGAGTTTTTTCTGACTGCCAGAGGAAAGAGGCTCTGAGGCAGAGGGAAGGCAACTTTGCATGCAGCTAGAAGGTTCCCTCTATTTATAGAGTTGCAGTGCCCACACAGTGTTGAAAAAAACCTGTATGTTTCTGCGTCGGAGCGGGCAATATTGCGATAGTCAGTGTGGTGTAGTGGTTAAGAGCGGTAGACTCATAATCTGGTGAACCGGGTTCACGTCTCTGCTCCTCCACATGCAGCTGCTGGGTGACCTTGGGCTAGTCCCACTTCTCTGAAGTCTCTCAGCCCCACTCACCTCACAGAATGTTTGTTGTGGGGGAGAAAGGAGAATGTTAGCCGCTTTGAGACTCCTTCGGGTAGTGATAAAGCGGGATATCAAATCCAAACTCTTCTTCTTCTTCTTCTTCTTCTTCTTCTTCTTCTTCTTCTTCTTCTTCCTTGCAACTTTGCCTTTTGACATCAGAACAACAAATATCTCCCTCACATCTATTTTCTCCTGTATATTTAATTTATCTGGACACTTTCCTAAGAATTGTCTGTAGAAAAATCTTTTCTGTGTTGTGTTCCAGGTGTTGTTGCTTATTTGCACATTGATTAACAGATTAATAATAATAATAATAATAATAATAATAATTAATAAATAATTAATAAATAAATAAATAATTTTATTTATACCCCTGTCCTCCCCGGCCAAGACCGGGCTCAGGGCGGCTAACACCAGATATATAATACACTAAAAACACAAAATCAAACGATTAGTTTTAAATACAATTCGAATCACATTTAAAATCAAAATAAAATTAAGTGGGAACCCATGAATCATAACCGTAGGGGTAAGGAATTAAAAGTTCACCAGGCCCGGCCACCTGTGCTGGTCTCATATGGGCCGATGGAAAGAACCAAGGAGGTCACTTACAGAGTCCCATAGAAAGAAGGGGGTCAGACGGGGCCTGGGCCGAAGGCCCGGTGGAACAGCTCCATATTGCAGGCCCTGCGGAAAGATGTCAAATCCCACAGGGCCCTGGTCTCTTGCGACAGAGCGTTCCACCGGGCTGGACAAGCATTTCCCACCTTTTGCAAATGCTGCTGTCAATTTCACTATGGTTGGACAGAAAGGAAGAGTCAGTTAGCAGCTTCATCATCAGGGGTGCCACAGGGTTCTGTCTTGGGCCCAGTCTTATTCAACATCTTAATCAATGACTTGGATGATGGGCTTGAGGGCATCCTGATCAAGTTTGCAGATGACACCAAATTGGGAGGGGTGGCTAATACCCCAGAGGACAGGATCACACTTCAAAATGACCTTAACAGATTAGAGAATTGGGCCAAAGCAAACAAGATGAATTTTAACAGGGAGAAATGTACTACACTTGGGCAAAAAAAAATATGAAAGGCACAAATACAGGATGGGTGACACCTGGGCTTGAGAGCAGTACAAGTGAAAAGGATCTAGGAGTCTTGGTAGACCACAAACTTGACATGAGTCAACAGTGTGATGCAGCAGCTAAAAAAGCCAATGCAATTCTGGGCTGCATCAATAGGAGTATAGCATCTAGATCAAGGGAAGTAATAGTACCACTGTATTCTGCTCTGGTCAGAACTCACCTGGAATACTGTGTCCAGTTCTGGGCACCACAGTTCAAGAAGGATACTGACAAGCTGGAACGTGTCCAGAGGAGGGCAACCAAAATGGTCAAAGGCCTGGAAATGATGCCTTATGAGGAACGGCTTAGGGAGCTGGGTATGTTTAGCCTGGAGAAGAGAAGGTTAAGGGGTGATATGATAGCCATGTTCAAATATATAAAAGGATGTTATATAGAGGAAGGAGAAAAGTTGTTTTCTGCTGCTCCTGAGAAGAGGACACATAGCAATGGATTCAAACTACAAGAAAGAAGATTCCACCTAAACATTAGGAAGAACTTCCTGACAGTAAGAGCTGTTCGACAGTGGAATTTGCTGCCAAGGAGTGTGGTGGAGTCTCCTTCTTTGGAGGTCTTTAAGCAGAGGCTTGACAGCCACCTGTCAGGAATGCTTTGATGGTGTTTCCTGCTTGGCAGGGGGTTGGACTGGATGGCCCTTGTGGTCTCTTCCAACTCTAGGATTCTATGAAGATTACGTATGGTGTGGGAAAATGGACGAGGAGAAAAACCTCTCTCATGATACTCTTAGACAAAATAAATACAGTGGTACCTTGTGTTGCGTAACCGCCAGGTTACAGAAACTTCGGCTTATGGCCGCCACGCACCGCGTGTGTGCGCAGAAGTGGCGCCTCTAGTTATGGATTTTTCAGGGTGCACACTGCACCCCAAAATGAATTAAATCTGTAACCAGAGGTACCACTGTACTTCTTCTCATAACACAGAATTAAGCTCCTACAAGAAGTAGTAATAGCCATCAGCTTGGCCTGATAGCTTGGGCCTTGATCCAACATCCAACCTTTTCTTATGAGATATCCAGTGTGCTATAAATGTCAGCTTCGTGTAAATACCAATTTGGACATTTTAAGGCCATATATCAATATATATGTTTAAATTAAGATGGATGTATCAATGGTTGATGTATTTTTTATGTGAGCTGATGGGGGGGTAATGCTCTTCTCCTTCACTTTTTCTTTCTCTGTTTTTCTCCCCCCTCTTTTCTTCTTTCTTTGCTACAATTTGATATATGAAATAAATTATACAAAGCATCAAGTGTGAAAGGGAGTTCAGTTTCAAGGGGCACAGGCAGCAACACACGATGCCCTCCAGATTTTGCTGGACTACAAATACCATCATCCCCCATCATTGGCCACATTGGCTGAGGTGATGGACATTGTAGTCAGATATCTGTTGACTGTTCCTGCATGAAGGATTTTGCTGGTGTAACCATCTAGCTTACTGCCTAAGCGAACAAAAGGTCTTCTGAACCTGATCTTGATGTTTGATTTGGTTGCCACAATGGTGACTTCTAGGTCCAGAAATGGAGATGAATGAGATGAAGAAGAAAACAAGAAAAAGAGGTTAGTTTGCAACACAAAGCAAGAGGAAGAGACTTCAGTTAAGGATGAAGCCACCAAGGGACTATTATGACACATTCTGTCATGTGCCTTTTGACACCCACTGCCCATTGCCCAAAGCTCTAAAGCAACTTCCTTTTATTAACAACAGTTAGAGCACAGCAGTTAGACCACAAGAGAAACATTTGGAATGCTGTGTACTGTTCTGGTCAGCTCACCTCAAAAAGGATGTTGCAGAGTTGGAAATACCGGTAGTTCAGAGAAGGTCATCAAAATCATCAACGTGATGGAGCAACTCCCCTATGAAGAAAGGCTGCAGCACTTTGGACCTTTTAATTGAGAGAAAAGGTCAGTAAGAGGCGAGGTGATAGAGGTTTATAAAAATGATGAATGACATAGAGCCGGCATCCCCAAACTGTGGCCCTCCAGATGTTTTGGTCTACAACTCCCATGATCCCTAGCTAACAGGACCAGTGTCAGGGATGATGGGAACTGTAGTCCAAAACATATGGAGGGCCGAAGTTTGGGGATGCCTGACATAGAGAAAGTATAAAATATGCTCCGCCCCACAAAATCAATCACAGGATATGATGCATGCGCACCATTTGAATGGCAATGCCTACCAACGTGAAGGAGCCCTCAAATATTTTGTAAGGGGGGGCAAAGACCCCTCAGCCCCTAGGAGTTGACTCCTTTGCTCTCTCACGATGCAAGAACTCATGGACTGCCCATGAAGCTGAATGTTGTAAGATTCAGGACAGATGAAATAAATTACTTATTTACGCAGCGCATAGTTAAACTATGGAACTCCCTGCTGCAGGAGGCAGGGATGGCCATCAACTTGGATGGCATGAAAAAAGAGGATTAGACCAACTCATGGAGGAGACAGCTATTGATGGCTACAAGCTATGATGAGTATGCTCTACTGCCATAGTTGGAGGCAGCAATGCTCCTAAATACCAGTTGCTGGAAACCACAGGAGGGAAGAGTGCATTTGTGTTCGAATCCTGCTTGCTGGTTTCCCACAGGGATCTTTTTGGCCACCGTGAGAACAGGATGCTAGACTAGATGGGCCGTTGACCTGATCCAGCAGACTCTTCTTGTGTTCTTAATCATTCTTATGTTCTTGATCATCTGGTTGCCCTTCTCTGAACCTTCTCCAAACCTTTCCAATATCCAGAAATGGTGAGACCTTTCTTTTGCCATCCTGGTTCCAAGTTGTCTACTTTGCTATCCATCATTAGTATCACATCAAGCAGACCCATTTATAATACCAATACCCATTAGCTTAAAGGTAAAGGGACCCCTGACCGTTAGGTCTAGTCGCAGATGACTCTGGAGTTGCAGTGCTCATCTCGCTTTATTGGCCGAGGGAAATGGCATACAGCTTCCAGGTCATGTGGCCAGCATGACTAAGCCACTTCTGGCGAACCAGAGCAGCGCACAGAAATGCTGTTTACCTTCCTGCCGGAGTGGTACCTATTTATCTACTTGCACTTTGACATGCTTTCGAACTGCTAGGTGGGCAGGAGCAGGGACCGAGCAACGGGAGCTCACCCCGTCGCGGGGATTCGAACCGCCGACCTTCTGATCGGCAAGCCCTAGGCTCTGTGGTTTAGACCACAGCGCCACCCGCATCCACCCATTAGCTTAGGTTCATTCAATTTAATGAGTCAGTTTGGAGTAAAACCTAGTTGGCTGCAACTAAGAAAACCAGCACCTGAAACACAGAACAAGCAGCAATTATAGGAGAAAGGCATATGGAAACCTCAGGAGGGATGCCCAGCTAAATAAATCGTGTGCAGTGTCTGGAGGGATAAGGAGAGAGTTCAGCTGCTGAAAGGGATAGCTACAAGAAATACCTGTTTGCAATGTTTCCCACTCGGGTGCAGAAACGTATGAAGAAGAAGAGTTTGGATTTGATATCCCGCTTTATCACTACCCTAAGGAGTCTCAAAGCGGCTCACATTCTCTTTTCCCTTCCTCCCCCACAACAAACACTCTGTGAGGTGAGTGGGGCTGAGAGACTTCAGAGAAGTGTGACTGGCCCAAGGTCACCCAGCAGCTGCATGTGGAGGAGCGGAGACACGAACCCGGTTCACCAGATTACGAGTCTACCGCTCTTACCCACTACACCAGTGATGGCGAACCTATGACACGTGTGTCAGCACTGACACGCATAACCATTTTCGATGACACGCGGCCGCATGCAGCCGCATACAGAGAAGTATGGGGCCGCATGCTGAGAAGGACGTTTCATCCTCGGCTACTACACGGCCAGGTGCAGTAGCCGAGGATGAAACATTTGCTGTAGTGTAGACACTCTGTGCGGAGGTCTGTAGGCCAAAACAACAGAGCTCTGGCACAGAGTGTCTAGTTCTGGGACTTCCGGTTAGGCCGTTAGGGGATCTTTGACCTCACTTCCGGCCGGCAAAGCAGGGAGCAGCGGAATGCCGCAGGGGACGCATCTCTGGGGGCCTTGTGATCGCCATTACCAGCAACCACATAACCACAGCACCCATCATCCAATCTACTGTTCTGGGGTGTCGTTGATTTCTAATTTTTGGTTTATTAAATACAGTTATATATTACAATTGTACATTTTTGTTATTTAAACTATAAATATCGTGAAATTATGGTTTTTTTCTCGAAGTGACACACCAGCCGAGTTATGCTCGGTTTTTTGGCGGATTTTGACACACCAAACTGAAAAGGTTGCCCATCACTGCACTACACCACCACACTGGCTCTCCAGGTATAGGTTTATTTCAACATTGCATGGGCACTGCAACTCTATAAGTAGAGGGAACCTCCTAGGTTCATTTATAATCAACTTCCCTCTGCCTTTGAACGTCTTTCCCCAGCAGTCAGAGAGAACTCAGAGGAACCCGTAGCCATGAGGCTTCTTTATCTCAGCTTTGCTGTGGTCGTTCTTGCCTTCAATGTCGCTGCAGGTAAGTGGGCAGCTCAGGCTGGGAACTGAAAAGAGAGGACTTGTGAGAACATGCATTTAAAAACTGAGTGATTGTAATTGTGATGGATCTACAGGGGAAGGTAATCCCTACTGGGGCAGGTATCCTAAAAATAAAAGAAAAGGAAGAATCCTACTAAGTTGCCACCACAGGCTGACCCTGACCCTGGAGAAGAGAAGGTTAAGGGGTGATATGATAGCCATATTCAAATATATAAAAGGATGTCATATAGAGGAGGGAGAAAGGTTGTTTTCTGCTGCTCCAGAGAAGCGGACACGGAGCAATGGATTCAAACTACAAGAAAGAAGATTCCACCTAAACATTAGGAAGAACTTCCTGACAGTAAGAGCTGTTCGACAGTGGAATTTGCTGCCAAGGAGTGTGGTGGAGTCTCCTTCTTTGGAGGTCTTTAAGCAGAGGCTTGACAGCCACCTGTCAGGAATGCTTTGATGGTGTTTCCTGCTTGGCAGGGGGTTGGACTGGATGGCCCTTGTGGTCTCTTCCAACTCTAGGATTCTATGATTCTATGACCTGAAGACTCTTGGGCAAGGGGTAATTGGTCTTTTTTGAGCTGGGGACCACATTGACCCATGGTCAACCCTCCAAGATATTGAAGATTGCTTCCTAGAGCCAATGGCTGGTTGCTCATTTTTGCTGAGCACACCCCTTCACCTGCCCCCTAGGAACTGCCTTCTCTTGTATCTAAACTACTCTTGCCTCAGTTTTAGCAGGAGCTATTAAAGAAATAGCATGGGATAGTCCACACAAACATACCCATTATATTTCTTCCAATAACCATTCATACACACACATACACACACACACACACACAGTCGTACCTCGTGTTACGATTGCTTCATGTTGCGTTTGTCACGGGATACAAATGCGCCGAACCCGGAAGTACTGGAATGGGTTACTTCCGGTTTCGGCAATTTGCGCATGCGCAGACGTGCAAAATGACATCACGCACATGCGCAGAAGCACCGAATCGCGCTCCGCACATGCGCAGAAGTGGTGCTTCATGTTACATACCTTTCAGGTTGCGAACAGGGCTCCGGAACGGATCCTGTTCGCAACCAAAGGTACCGCTGTGTGTGTGTGTGTGTATATATATATATATATATATATATATATATATATATATATACATATACATTATATATATATATATATATATATATATATGCATATGAATCTGAGTCTGGAGAGTGGGAGAGGAGGAGTGGTCATTTCTGCCAAGGCCCAGCCGGCTCCTTTCTAAAATTAATTTATTGGGGTGTGTGCTGCTGTTTTGTTGTTGGTTTGTTTGTTTTGGTAAATCTACCAAATGTAGTTTTCAAGTGGAAACCAACCTGGAAATGTGCACATTTTTATTACCGTCACGGGACCCTAAAGGCTTTCTCCTCTTTCCATGTAGGTCATGCACATATGGGAGGGAGACTAAGGCCCTGCAATGGCGGTCGGGGATACTGCCTTGAGGTTCAGTTCCAGTGCCCCTCAGGCCTTCATTTCATTAACAACACCTGTCCTAACCCGAAGATGTTTTCTTGCTGTACTCCAGTCCTTTGAAGAACTGAGTGAAGAGCCAAAAATCTGTTGTCAGGTCCCACTTCCATCATTCAGAAGAAGAATCCGTCGCACTCGGTTCAATAAATAAACCATTGGTTCAAGGTCACTGCAACCAGGCTGGGGTTTTCTTTGGTGCTTCCTGTTAGTGGGCACATTTCATGCTTTTATCAGATTTGCTGTGACCCAGTGGGACTGTCATAGTGGTGGCACATAATGTTTTCTAGGTGGGACCAGCAGTGAGGGATTCAAATGACAAGAGAAGAGATTCCCATTAAACATGAGAAAGACCTTTCTTTTGACAGAAGTTCGTATAATCATAGAATCTTAGAATTGGAAGGGACCCAAGGGTCATCTAGTCCAACCCCCTGCAATGCAGGAATCTCAGCTAAAGCACCCATGACAGGTGGCCATCCAACTTCTGCTTAAAAACCTGCAAGGAAGGAGCGTCCACAACCTCCCGAGGGAGATAATTCCACTGTCAAACAGCTCTTACTGTCATAAACTTTTTTTCTGATGTTTAGTTGGAAGCTCCCTTCTTGTAACTTGAAGCCATTAGTTCAAGTCCTACCCTCCAGAGCAGGAGAAAACAAGCTTGCTCCCTCTTCCATGTGACAGCCCTTGAGATATTTGAAGATGGCTATCATATCTCCTCTCTTGGAAGGTGATGGACTCTCCTTCCTTGGTGATGGCCATCAGGGGTTCTTCAGCTGCTATTCCTGCATCGCAGGGGGTTGGACTAGTTGACCCTTGGGCATCCCTTCCAACTCTACAATTCTCTGATTCTAATAGGACCTCCCCTCTTATTCCTTGACTGCTAAGCTTACTCTGGAGTCCTTGGTGAGGTAGTTTGACGAAAGCTTCTTGAAAGTCTAAGTACACTATGTCAGCTGGGCCTCCATCTATACTAACTTGTTGAGTGTTATTTCCTAACTTGTTAAGTGTTATTTCGGATATGTTCTAATAGGTAGAAATGGCACCCACCTGAGAGGTGCCAGAGCTGAGCTCTGGTGAAGTGAAATAAAGCCCTGGAAAGGAGGTGCCATTTTGTGGTTCGCCTTGGGCACCAAAATGTCTTGCAGTCAGCAGTCTGGATACAAGAAACCTTCTAGACAGTGCATGAGTTATGGTTCTTGTCAGGGACTTGACTGAGGAGGAACGGTGGAGACCACCTCCCCCTTCTCCTGAACCTTCCCGAGAAGAGGAGGACAGCATAGATTTATAGCAGTGGTTTGCAGAGGGTCCCAGCTCAGAGATAGAAGAGGGGCAAAGCTGGGAAATAATGGGAGAAGCAGAGCAGGAACAACTGGCTGACCTGTTATCACTGGAGAGCATTCCAGACCCCCCATGCTGTCATTGTATTGTGAGTGGAACAGTGTTTGTATAAGGTATGTTTACATTGCAATGTAGCCGAAGCAAAATTCCAAGTATGTAGGAAAATGTACTTGGCCAATAAATTATTCCTATTCCTATTCCTATTCCTATTCCTATTCCTATTCCTATTCCTATTCCTATTCCATTCTCCCAGAACATGGCAAGCAATGAAAGTAGGAGAGCAGGGAACCCAGAGGCAATTGTCCCCAAGCAGACAGTGTAAGGGAGCTGAGGCTGTTGACGACTGAGAAGGGAAGTGGGTAGGAAATTACTCGGAGCAACGCCATTATCAAGGAGACGGCATTTCTATGTCTCTGTGAATATTGAATAATAGACCTTGATAAGAGCATCTTGTCTTTCCATTACTGGTAGCCTGCCGTGAGGGAGAGGGATCGGATTCCCTGCAGCCTGACAGTTCTTCACTTCTACTCTCTGGATAGCTACAATGCCAGTATAGGTAAAGGTAAAGGGAGCCCTGACCATTAGGTCCAGTCGTGACCGACTCTAGGGTTGCGGTGCTCATCTCGCTTTATTGGCCGAGGGAGCCGGTGTACAGCTTCCGGGTCATGCGGCCAGCATGACTAAGCCACTTCTGGCGAACCAGAGCAGCGCACGGAAACGCCGTTTACCTTCCCGCTGCAGCGGTACCTATTTATCTACTTGCACTTTGACGTGCTTTCGAACCGCTAGGTTGGCAGGAGCAGGGACCAAGCAACGGGAGCTCACCCCGTTGCGGGGATTCGAACTGCCAACCTTCTGATCGGCAAACCCTAGGCTCTGTGGTTTAACCCACAGTGCCACCCGCATCCCTACAATGCCAGTATAGGGTGTTCCTAATGTTCATACATTATAGGGTTGCCATATGTCCTCTTTGGGGGGGCCAACATGACCATCCCCGGGGGGCGGATTTTTATATTTTAAAGGAAATGTCCAGGTGTTTTTGTTTATTGGCTTTTTGGGGTTTATTTTGGCTTGGGTTTGGGTTTGGGTGGCTTGGACTTGAGCAGCTTGGGCTCTGCAAGCCATGGCTGCTGCCAGCCCGAGTTGGGGAAAGAGGCATGTGGGCTACCCTATAATCCATCAGATACCCTGGATAGCTGAAAGACCAATGACAAACCCTTTTCTGCGTATCAGAGTTTTTCAGTCTAATGACCCATATTGTCATTAAGCATCCTTTATGCATGGGTTCTGCCAAATTATATCCAAATGTCTATCTTGCTTGAGTGAAAATAAATAGCCAGGTTTCATTTTGCAAACCTCTGGAATCATCAGTGTACAGTGGTACCTCTGGTTACGAACTTAATTCGTTCCGGAGGTACGTTCTTAACCTGAAACTGTTCTTAACCTGAGGTACCACTTTAGCTAATGGGGCCTCCTGCTGCCGCCGCTGCGCAATTTCTGTTCTCATCCTGGGGCAAAGTTTTTAACCCGAGGTACTACTTCCGGATTAGTGGAGTCTGTAACCCGAAGTGTTTGTAACCTGAGGTGTTTGTAACTGTATAGTTCTGAGACCCAATTGTTCCTATGCATCTTCTTTTGGGATGTACCCCAGGCCACTTAGGAAGCCCACGATGGAGATGAGAACTAAAGTCTCGTGAGGTAGGTAAGCTGCCACAAGACACAATGCTTTGGGAAATCCTGCAGAAACCTCATTGCAATGAATGGAAGGTCTTGGTTATTTCTCTGAGATTTGCTCAGAAAACAGTAAGGACTTCCTTTCCCCCCCTGCAATTGCCTGTCATGGTATGCTGTGCCTGCTGCCTAAGATGGACAACTCTCTTTAGAATCATAGAATTATAGAGTTGGAAGGGACCCCAATGGTCATCTAGTCCAACCCCCTGCAAAGCAGGAAATCACAACTAAAGAATCCTGGAAGAAAAAGAAATCAAGATAACATTGTGCGGAAGGGAGGTCAGTTGGTGGTATGGGGTTCCTCTGTTGTGCTGTTGTATTGTGAGGAGAATAGTGTTTGTATGAGGTACGTATTTCTTTAGATTGCAATGTAGTCGGAGCAAAATTCCAAGTATTATTGATACTTGGCCAATAAATTATTCCTTATCCTTCCGTGTTCCATATATATATATATATATATATATATATATATATATATATATATATATATATATATATGTATGTGTATATATATATATATATATATATATATATATATATATATATATGAATGGAAATGGTTTATTGAATATTTACAGATAAATTGTAAACAGATAAAAGCATTGGCAGGATTATTGTAATAACCTGCAGTTTTATAAGAATATAAGGAGTGCTTTTTTTCTAAAAAAATGTTTAGGAGTGTAGTGAGGGGGGGGGAGGATTACGACCCTCTGACGGGAGGAGTCGCCAAGATTTATATCCAAAACCCAAACAAACGGTACACGCTGCCACCCCCCCTTTTAGTCTACCGATAACCCTGGGCACGAGGAAAAAGGGGCAACCCTCCGCCGTCACCAGGCTACACAATTCGTACCACTATACCGTGGACACGTTTTAAAAAATCTCCCAGGTAGCGACAAGCAGTCAGGCACTGGTTCAGCTTTGCAGTCGGAAACACAAAACACGGACAAACCTGTCCTCTCAGAATTTATTACAAGAAAAAACAACCAATGTATAATAATCACATAGTTCTCAAATAAAGGTTACAGAAAATAAAATAACAACGTTGTAGAGTATCACTATCTATACATCTAATACTCACACAGCCAAACATAAAACATAAATCAGCAACTCGATCCCTCTCCCTGAGGCAAGGATCGGTCAAACGTCCGGGGCTGGCCTTGGATCCCAGGCAATGCCTCCTCCCTTACAATTCCTTGGGTCTTTTATCTAAATTCCCCACGAGGGACCACGAGAAAGCCAAACAAAGTGTGCTCTTAATTGTGAGTTGGCCAATAGTAAGGTAATAGAAGGGACCCAGGTGGCGCTGTGGGTTAAACCACAGAGCCTAGGGCTTGCTGATCAGAAGGTCAGCAGTTCGAATCCCCGTGACGGGGTGAGCTCCTGTTGCTTGGTCCCAGCTCCTGCCAACCTAGCAGTTCAAAAGCACGTCAGAGTGCAAGTAGATAAATAGGAACCGCTCCGGCGGGAAGGTAAACGGCGTTTCCATGCGCTGCTCTGTTTTGCCAGAAGCGGCTTTGTCATGCTGCCACATGACCTGGAAGCTGTACGCCGGCTCTCGGCCAATAAAGCGAGATGAGCGCCGCAACCCCAGAGTCGGACACGACTGGACCTAATGGTCAGGGGTCCCTTTACCTTTACCTTTAAGGTAATGACCCTTCAGCTCCCACCTGTCAGCGACCTCAGCAGCTGCTGGTTGATTAAACAGGCAACAAGGGGAACCTCCCTTTCTCACAGTTAAACCAGATCTCACATTAACATATAAATCAAATAACACCCCTCCCCGTTTTACCAGCAGGAGACAATTAAACTTGCAAAAGCACATTCCACTTAAAGGGCCCACAAATATGTTCCCCGAATGCTTTACAATTCAAAGCCAAGTTGTAACACATAAAGTTCTTTATTTGACTACAAGGAGTACTCTCATTTTCCTACTCATGTTGAAATACTGCACCTCAATGAGGCCAAACTTAGATTCACAAAATGTTTAGGGGTATGCGTATCCCTGTGTACCCCCAGAAGAAAGCACTGAGTATATATTTAAAGAAGATGAAATAAATGAGCAAATTAAGTCAAGATATTAAAAATAAATTTAAGGAACCGCAGAAAGAGGGAGAAGGAAGACAAGTTTTGAAATGTCAAAAGGGTTGTAAAATTAGTGAAATGTATAAAATTAGTATACACTTGTAAAGTATAAATAAATGAAAATTGAAAAAAAGAACCTAAAGAATCCCCGATAGATGGCCATCCAACCTTGCCTCATGGTAATGCAACTACCGTTTTCACAAGTTTTTAATCACAGATCACATTGTTCATTTAGGCACTGCCCCTGGGACCAAGGCTTCTCAAGACCAGTAAACAAGGACCATCCATTAAGATGTAGAAAAATGTGGTTTGTCTGCTTGATTGCATCATGTACAGATGATAAGAAGGAAAGCAATTTGGTCATAACACTAACCTCTTTTATGAACAGGTAGGTAGCCGTGTTGGTCTGCCATAGTCAAAACAAAATAAAAAATAAAAAAATTCCTTCCAGTAGCACCTTAGAGACCAACTAAGTTTGTTCTTGGTATGAGCTTTCGTGTGCATGCACACTTCTTCAGATACACTGAAACAGAAGTCACCAGACCCTTATATATAGTGAGAGGGTGGGGAAGGGTATTACTCAGAAGGGTGGTGGGAATGGGTGATAGGCTGATAGCTGTCCCCCAGACGTTTTGTAAAATGATGATTGTGGAGTTTTAGGGATTTCTTTCCATTCAGAGCCTTGGAACTGAGGGTGAGATTTAGCAAGATTTCAGTGATGGTGAAATCTTCTTATGGATGATGGAATAAAATCACTTTTTAAAAAAAAACAAAAAAAAAAACCCTGTAAAATGGGGGAAGTGTACATAAAACCTTGTGCATCACAAAAACAGGCATATTAAGCAAAATGCATCTAAAAATGTGCAGATCAGGAGAAAAGCACACTGAAAAGTTTATTTCTTGGTAGGTATGGCAGTCGAACTGAACAGTCCAACCACAAGAGGTTGCGTCAAGCTGCATTACAGCAAAGCTCTTAAGCGACATTCCACTTCCTTTCCATTTAGGTGCCGTGAAGTTGGCAGCAGCTTTCGTGAGATTACAGGAAGTCTGTTAATTGTTATGGAAATAAAACAGCAGAGCCTGGAGCACAGGACAGATTGTGAACATATGAGAAAGGTGGTTCTGCGGGTAAATCTTAGGGAGATAAATAAATGGCTTAGGATGAGTTAAGAGAAAAGGGCCTGGAGGGTTCAGATGTGGATGGTTGCTGGAAAAACCTGTTTGCAGCTTTCCCCACCCAGATGAGCAAATCTATGTTTCAACATCTCTTTGATGTTGCACGACAATACTATAAGTAAAGAGAACCTCCTTGTTCCATCCAAACTCGACTGCCTTCTGCCTTAGAACGTCTTCCCTTTGGCAGAGATCTGAGAGACAACTCCAGCCATGAGATTCCTTTACCTGAGCTTTGCTCTGGTCTTCATCCTCTTCCACGTTGTTGCAGGTAAGAGGGCAGCTCAATTTGCTGCAAATGCAGAAGGTCTCAGGTTCATTCGCAGGCGTTTCTGCAAAGTGCTGGGTTTCCCCCCCCCCCCCGGCCAGAAACCCTGGAGAACTGCTGCCTCTCAGTGTAGACAATTCTGATCTAGTGTGACTGGGTGTAAGAGAGCTACCTTTCCCATCTGGCTGCCGAAATAGGGGTGGTGAAGAAGGAAAGTATTCAATAACAAAATTGTATTTGAATAAATGGCTTTTGAAAAAGCACCCACCTTAAGGCTACAGAGTGAGCCACACTCCAGGTTCCACGGTGGGCATCTATATTGTTGTGAGTTTGGAAGGGGTTAGTGTGTATGACGCCCAAGTCCCTTCTAAATCCTGGATTCAGCAAGGGTAAAAATCTAATGGAGGATTTCAGTGCTGAACTACCCAGACAAGCTTCTTTGTGAGAGAACGGCCACCATAAAGGTAAAGGGACCCCTGACCATTAGGTCCAGTCGCAGACGACTCTGGGGTTGTGGCACTCATCTTGCTTTATTGGCCAAGGGAGCTGGCGTACAGCTTCCGGGTCATGTGGCCAGCATGACTAAGCCGCTTCTGGCGAACCAGAGCAGCGCACGGAAACGCCGTTTACCTTCCTGCCGGAGCGGTACCTATTTATCTACTAGCACTTGGAGGTGCTTTTGAACTGCTAGGTGGGCAGGAGCAGGGACCGAGCAACGGAAGCTCACTCCGTCGCGGGGAATCGAACCGCCGACCTTCTGATCGGCAAGCCCTAGGCTCTGTGGTTTAACCCACAGGTGTTCTCTGGGCAAATGGGTGGGCCTTTCCCCCTCACAACCTGGCTGGTAGCCAGAAAGGCAGTAGCCAGCACAGTTGGATGTGAGCTGAAGAATACGCAGGCTGCAGGCAGAGGCCAGAGAGGGAGAGCTGTCTGTCTTATCTCTGCCACCTGACCCACCCAGATCAACGCAGGGCGTACATCCTAGTGAGACTGAATGTGCTCCCATCAGTAATACTACAGAGGAGATTCCAGAAAATATCCCTTTCAGAGAGACTATGCCCCTGTGGACAGTTCTTAAAGGTTACCGTCCACACACTTTCCTTGCACAGATACTTGTGTGTAGGTAAAACCTATTTCAATTGTTTAGCAGAGTAATCTTCTCCCCGGAAGCAGTGGACAATAAGAAAAGTTGTTTTAAAGATGACTCACTAAACTCTGTGAAGTCTCGGTAAAGAGATTGTATTCCCCAACTGGGTACAAGCATTACGGCAGCAAGGAATATTTTCCAACTGTTAAAATAAACAGCAATTAACAGCACACTTTCAAACAAAGCCACTCTTATCTCCAGTACATTGTAAATTACAGGAACAGTCCGTCAGCAGCTTTTACAGGTAGCACACTTCGGTCAGACGTCTGCCATCAGGCATCTGCAAAACAGAATCCTAGCGGTCTTCTTTTTATTGGCACTTCCCGCTGATGCTAATTAAGCTCAGACTGCCACTCCCATATATAAAGGAAAGCTCTGGAACCTTCTGGAACCTTCTACTTGTTTCTGGCAGAATGATTCCATAACAAGATGTATAGAATGAATCAGTTTGGCATGCTGCCTTGCCCCCATGACTGAGGTGGTCCAGGGCCATGTGACATCACTAAAGTGTGTGTGCATGGCCACCGCAGAACTGTTTTGGGGGGCCCAGCCCCTTCATTGAAGAAACCCTGTGAGGTAGATCAGGCTGTGAGTGAGTGGCCCAAGGCCACCCAGTGAGCTTTATGCCTGAGTGAGGATTTGAACCCTTGTCTCCCAGGTCCTGGGACACGAGTGGCGCTGTGGGTTAAACCACAGAGCCTAGGGCTTGCTGATCGGAAGGTCAGTGGTTTGAATCCCCGCAACGGGGTGAGCTCCCGTTGCTCGGTCCCTGCTCCTGCCCACCTAGCAGTTCGAAAGCACGTCAAAGTGCAAGTAGATAAATAGGTACCGCTCTGGCGGGAAGGTAAACAGCGTTTCCATGTGCTGCTCTGGTTCACCAGAAGCGGCTTTGTCATGCTGGACACATGACCCGGAAGCTGTACGGCGGCTCCCTCGGCCAGTAACACGAGATGAGCACCACAACCCCAGAGTCGGACACGACTGGACCTGGTGGTCAGGGGTCCCTTTACCTTTACCTTTACCTTCCAGGTCCTTCTCTGACACGCTAACCACCAAATCAGCCTGGGTGTCATAATTGACAACACTATTCCAATGCTCAAAACAAAATGTTGTTATCCAATTAATGTCCTTTTCTTTTTTTACAAGACGTCTTCTCAAATAATGACAATTTACGTCCCTCTTTTCTGACAGGGCAACCTCCAAGCTGCGAAGAACAGGGAGGATATTGCCAGGTGCCACTAACTCTGAAATGTCCCTATGGATATATTCCAGCCAACTGTGGCTTTAATGGAAACTGCTGCAAGAGTAAGTGAAATCCAATGAGTTGGATCAGGCTATCAAGGGGAATGTTTGTTCATTTTTAATCCTGCTTTTTCATCCTGATTTCTTGATCTACGCTCCAGATCTTCACTGGAGGAAGTAGAAGCAGGACTTTGCTTGTGCTAAAGGGAATAGTGGCCAATCACTTTATAAATCAGAGCAGCTGATACTATTCTCAGGGCATACTAACCCTGTTCTTAGTAGTACAAAGTATGATTCAGTTCTCTTTTTTTTTTTTTTTTTTTTTTTTATTGAACATGTTGATTTTATTAATTTTACAACAAACAGGAATCATACATAATTCACATATCAAACAAGAAATTTCCCCAAGTTAGCAGTTACTATAATTCCAATTATTTAACATGTTCTTTTCTTCCCCCCTTTTTCCTCTCCCACCCTCCACCTTCCCTTCAATACAACCCCCTCCCCCCATTATCCCCTTGGACTTCCACCCTGCCTTCTACTGTTATTATTATGTACATTTTTATTTTACACTGTTATATTTTTCCATTCTTAATTTTTATTCCCCTGTTTTAAATTTCCATGTTTAACGCTGTATATCTATAATCATTTGTGCTTTCAATAAAGTATTTACCAAATTCATGCTTTGAGTCTTATTTCTTACCACCGGCGTCTTACATTCCATATTCATTATTGATATATTTCACAAATTTACCCCATTCTTTTTCGTATTTGTCGCTTCCCTGTTGTCGTATTCTAGCAGTTGTTTCAGCTATTCTCATATATTCCGTCAATTTTTGTTTCCACTCTTCAATTGTTGGCAATTGAGGCTGCTTCCAAACTTGGGCTAGCAGTATTCTAGCTCCCGTCACTGCATATAAGAATAATTTCTCGTCATTTTTCCTAATATCCTCCCCCACCATACTCAGTAAGATAGCCTCCGGGGATTTCTTAAAATTATATCCCAAGATTTTTTTGATTTCATTGTAAATAGCATCCCAATATTTTTTAACCAGGTCACAAAGCCACCACATATGGATGAAATCGCCCTCTTTTTGTTTGCACTTCCAGCATCTCCTGTCCGCTATTTTATACATTTTCCCTAGCTTCGAAGGTGTAATGTACCACCTGTACATCATCTTAAAGATGTTTTCTTTTAGGGCTACCGATGCAGTAAATTTTATCCCTGTAGTCCACAATCTTTGCCATCTGTCAAAATCAATGTTATGACCCAGATCTATTGCCCATCGAATCATTGTGGACTTAACCAGCTCATCTTTAGTGTGCCACTCCAATAAAAATTCGTAAATTTTTGATAAGTTTTTAACATTATTGGTTATCACTGTTCGTTCCAATATTGTCTTTTCTTGATGAAATCCTTTCAATCTATTATCTTTAGTAAACATACTGTAAAGTTGCCGGTATTCCAACCATCCATTCAATCTATCTTTAATATCGTCATATGGTTTCAAACAGAAGCTATTATTTTGCTCTTTTATTATGTCTCTATATGTGAGCCATTTCTCGTCATCCTTTATTTTTGATATTGAAAAAGCCTCCTGTGGAGATAGCCAGCCTGGTGTCTTCTTCTCTAACCATCCCTTATATCTGGACCATACTTCGTACAATGGCTTCCTTATAGTATGGTTCAAAAAACCTTTATGGACCTCAACTTTTTCGTACCAGAGGTACGCGTGCCAGCCAAAGTGGATGCCCACTCCCTCTAAATTCAGAAGATCTCTATTTTCTAGTTTTAACCATTCACTCAGCCATACTATACATGCAGATTCATAGTATAATTTAAAGTCTGGGACAGAGAAGCCTCCTCTATCCCTCTTATCCGTTAATATCTTAAAGTTTACTCTGGGCCTTCTCCCCTCCCATATAAATCTGGAAATTGCCTTCTGCCATTCTTTAAATTGTCCCTGTCCTGTAATAATCGGGATTGTTTGGTACAAGAATAGCATTTTAGGTAATATCGCCATCTTAATGGCCGCCATTCTTCCCCACCAGGATAATTTAAGCCTGGTCCATATTTCCAATTTTGACTTCACTTCATTCCATGTTTTGATATAATTATTTTTATATAGATTATTGTTTTTTGGAGTAAGCCATATACCAAGATACTTAACTTTGTTTGTTGTTGTTATACCCGTTTTACGTTGCAGTTGATCTATTTCTTCTGCAGTGAGGTTTTTAACTAACATTTGTGTCTTGGATCTATTTATTTTTAAGCCTGCTACGGCTCCATATTCCTCTATGACACTTAGAAGTTCCTTTAATGAGTTTATTGGATCTTGGACCGTAACCACTACGTCGTCCGCGAAAGCTTTCACTTTATGTTCCTTACCTCCTTGCTTAATTCCTTCTATCTCATTCGTTGTTCTAATCCTTTGTAATAATACCTCTAATGTCAACACAAAGAGAAGAGGTGAGAGCGGGCATCCTTGTCTGGTGCCCTTAAAGATTTGAAAATTATCCGTTAATTCATTGTTTATAATGATTCTCGCTCTCTGTTCTTTATATATTGCTCCTATACCTCTTCTGTAGACCTCTCCTATTCCCATCATCTCCAGGTTTAATTTCATAAATGGCCAGGAAACATTATCGAAAGCCTTTTCGGCGTCAATGAAAATTAGTGCCGCTTTCGTGTTAATTTTTATGTCCAAATAGTCTATTAGATTTATAATATTCCTCATGTTGTCCCTTAATTGTCTTCCGGGTATGAATCCTTTTTGGTCTTGGTGTATTTGGTAACTCAGAATTGGTTTTAATCTCTGCGCCATTACTGATGCAAACAATTTATAATCGTTATTCAATAACGATATTGGTCTATAGTTTTTTGGGTTCGTTTTTTCAGTTCCTTTTTTATGAATCAGCGTAATAAACGCGTCTTCCCATGTTTTAGGTATGGCACCTGTTTCCAGTATATTATTAGCTAGCTCTTTAAAGTGGGTTACAAGTTCTTGAGTCAACTTTTTATAATATTTTATCGGCAGCCCATCTGGCCCTGGGGCCTTCCCGTTCTTCCCTTTTTTTATGATTTCAGTAATTTCCTCCTCTGTAATTTGATCTTCTAGTTTTTTTACGAGTTCGTGGGGTGTGGTTTTTAATCTATGTTTTATTAGGAATTTTTTAATTTCGTCCTTATCTTCCTTGGGTTTTTTGTATAAATCTTTATAAAATTCTAAAAAGGCATTTTTTATTTCTTTTTGATTATCCAATACTTGCTCTCCTCTTATTATTTTAGTTATGGTACTTTGAGTTCTTCTTTTCTTTAATTGCCACGCTAGCCACCTTCCCGTCTTGTTCACTGATTCAAAGTTTTTTTGCTTGGTAAGATTAATTTTCCATTCTACCTCTTGATTAATTATGCCTTCTAATTGTAGCTGCCAAATTTTATATGTCTGTTTTAGTTTTAGATCTTCCGGCTTTTTACTCAATTGATCCTCTATCTTTTTAATTTTAGATAGAATTTCATCTTTTTTCTTTTCCCTTTGCCTTTTACGTATGCAACTCTGCTGTATTAATCGTCCTCTTATAAATGCCTTACTCGCATCCCATACAGTGTTTATGTCTGTTCCTTTATTTGAATTTAATTCAAAATACATTTTTAATTCTTCTTTAATTTTCTCTAATATTTTTACATCATCTAGAAGGAATTCATTCATTCTCCATCTAAATGTCTTCTCGTTTTTAATTTTCCATTCTAATGTGGTTGCCCTGTGATCCGAGATGGTTTTTGGTAGTATATCAGCTTTAGTCACTTTAATTGTCATTTCCTTAGAAATCCAAATTTGATCTATTCTACTCCAACTTTGGTGTGGATCTGAGTAGTGTGTAAAGTCCTTAGTGGTTGGATTTTTCCACCTCCATATGTCAATTAAATCTTTACCTCCTACTAAGTCTTGGAATGAGGTTGGCAATTTGCCCTGTTTTGATTTTATATTTTTTCTCTCAGACTTGTCCATTTGTATTGATGTTACCCCATTGAAGTCTCCTGCCAATAGAATTTCATAATCTAAATATTCACTTAACATCTCTTCCAGCTTCTTATAAAACTCTACCTTAGCGTCATTCGGGGCATATACTCCAACCACTATAAACTTCTCTCCTCCCATCTGGATCAAAACACCTATTATCCTTCCTTCATTGTCTTTAAAGATTTGTTTTGCCTGATATTTATTTTTCACGTAGATAACCACTCCCCTCTTTTTCTGTATATCCGACGAGGTAAATTCATTTCCCAGTTTGCTATTTTTTAAAACTCTATTATGCCTTCTAACTATATGAGTTTCTTGCAGACATATTATGTCAGCATTCTGTCTCTCTAGTAAATGTGTAATTTTATTTCTTTTATTTTTGTCATTGATTCCGTTCACATTCCAAGATATTAATTTTAATGTCATTTTGTTCCTTTATTAAATATCTTTATTTATTGTGTTACAAATTTAAACTACGTCTTCATTAGCCTCTTGTGCCTGTCGCTGTTGTTGCTCATCTTCTTCAGAGTCCTCCTCTTCCATCCCTTCTATCTTTCCCAATTCTTTATATCTCCTTGCAAACTTCTTCACTTCTGCCACTGAGTCTATTTTAAATTTCTTGTCCTTATAATAGAATGACAATCCCTCCGGAAAATCCCACCTGAATCTTATATTGTTTTTTGACAGGTTTGTTGTCAGCTCTTTATATGCATTCCTTTTGCGTAACAATCGGTTTGGAATATCTTTAAAAACTGTTATTAATTTGCCATCAATACTCCATTTTTGTTCTCTAGCCCTTTTCAGTACCTCATTGCGTATCTCCAGTGAGTTTAGGGTTACCAAACAATCACCTGGGTATCTTTTTTGTTTTCCTTGCCCTTGTTTTGCCTTAATTCTGAAGACACTTATTATCATGAAATCTACCTCCTCATCTTTGATATCCAACAGTTTCGCTAATTCTCTAGATATTTTCTCTTTCAAGTTTTCTCCCTCAGTTTCTAATACACCTCGGATTTTTACATTCTGCGATTTCTGGTTCATTTCGACTATCGCAAGATTGTCTAAAATTGCTTCCTGTGCCTTTAAAGTCTCTTCCAACTGAATCTTAATTTTCTCTACTTCCTTCTTACTCTCCCTCATGTCTTTTTGTGTTCTTTTTGTCTGCTCTTCAACCGTATGCATCTTGCCATTTATTTCCTTAATCTGGTTGGTTAACCCACGTACTGCACCCTCCAATTTTTCACCTATGTTGTTCTCAGTCTCTTTCATCTCCTTTCTCATTTCCCTTATTTCCATCAGTATTTTTGCAAAATCTCCTTCCCCCTCAATTTCTGTTTTAGATGGTCTTCTGTCAGCTGGTGTCCCCACTTTGGGTCCCTTATGAGGCATTTTGTTATTATTCATTGGTGTATACCTTAAAATTTATAGGTCTGGGTGACAGGTCTTAACCCAGTCAGTTAAAAATTCAAATAGTTCAATGGTATGTACCTTATAAACTGGATTTCCCTCTTCCTCCACTAGAGGTCACTCTCTCCCCCCAATTTCCTTTTCTATTTCAGTCTTGATCTTTAGCACTACCATTTACTGTTGTCCCAGCTGATAGAAAACCCCCACCGCTTAAGATAGTTATGTGATTAAACCATATAAGTATCAATAGTACAATAGTACAATACTACAATACTTTCACCATATGGGGGAAATCTTAAATTCGAGGTCTGTACGCCTGGTTATCCGTTCTTAATCCAACCACTTAACAGTTCATATGTTTCCGAGGGAGGTTTTGCTCTTCCCAGGTGATTCCAATCAACGTCGTTGTTCTCTCCCCAGGGAGAGGCAGGCAATTCCCACTCTGTTTGTATGCTGTTGTTGAGGTTATTTAAGTCTATTACAGTTTATCACAGTTTGTTTAAGATCTATTCAAGGTCTATAATAATCGGTTATAGCAACTTTGTTTTCTTGCAATAACTCTCCGGCTTATAACATGTCCCCAGTATCGATACCTCACATAGCACCCAAACAATATCCAGGCAGTCTTTTATCCCTTTTTCAGTTCGTCAAATCCTTTTGTAGGTCATAGAGTGTCGGGACAGACAAAATCAGTGACCTTCACAGTCTGTCCATTATCTTCTGATTACTCCAGATACACATTCAAACATGTCCATCCATACCTTTTGTTTGCTTCGAATACCAAAAACCTTGTCTATAAGATTCCTGAAGTCTCTCACAACTTCAGGGAAGCAGCAACTTCCAGCTTGTCAGCACAGCCCGCTTATCAAGTCTAGATAATCCTTCTTATATGATTTTGGCTCGGCAGTTAATTTCCCCTCCACTCCTCTCAAAAGCGCCGCTCCCGTGGTTCTTTTCTAACAGCGTCTGGCGGATTCCTTTATGTTGTTATCTTTTCCTGTCCTTTTATCTCCCTGTTCTTAATCTTCCGTACAGACTTCATTCAAACTTTGTTGTATCCGCCTGGGAGGTAAGTTTATCCTGGAAATCTCCTCGCTTTCACCGTGGAGCTTGAGGCATCGCTTCAACGGTAAGCATGAATCCCTGCGTTCCGGACTTCAATCCCGCTCCCGCCAGACCCCGAATTTACCTCCTGGGTCTGGTTTCCGAACAGGAGAGTCCTCTAGCGAACGCCACCGGATCCAAGACCCCAAGAATTTAATTCCTGGGTTCCGAGGCTTGCGTAGCCCAAGCAAAAGCCTCTTTTTTCCCCGAAAAAGCTCAGGAGCGGTCCTCCCGCGCTCCGTCCGGATCAGCGAGGAAACCGGAAGCATCAAGTATGATTCAGTTCTCAAGCTGCACTTCTAGGTTCTGCATCTAGTGACCAAACTGAGCCTTTTGATGTGTATTTTTCTCTAGGAGGCTTAGTTTCATCAGAATCGAGTGCATGCTTCCAGAGCTAATGCTAAATACATTAATTCTGGCCAATAAACCACCATAGGTAAAAGGTAAAGGTAAAAGACCCCTAGACAGTTAGGTCCAGTCAAAGGTGACTATGGAGTGTGGCGCTCATCTTGCTTTCAGGCCGAGGGAGCTGGCGTTTGTCCACAGACAGCTTTCCGGGTCATGTGGCCAGCATGTCTAAAGCGCTTCTTGTGCAATGGAACACCGTGATAGAAACCAGAGCACACGGAAACACCATTTACTTTCCTGCCACAGCGGTACCTATTTATCTACTTGCACTGGCATGCTTTCGAACTGCTAGGTTGGCAGGAGCTGGGACAGAGCAACAGGAGCTCACCCCGCCGGGGGGATTCGAACCGCCTACCTTATGATTGGCAAGCCCAAGGGTCTCAGTGGTTTAGACCACAGCACCGCCTGTGTCCCGACGAGCCACCATAGCCACTAGAGGGCCATGGAAATTGGTGTCCTGGGCTTTTTAAACTGGTCTACCCATTTACTATCTGAAACCAAAAGGGCACATTGCCTGCAAGCATTCTTTTCAGCTCTGCTACCCCACTACGTGGCGCTGTGGGTTAAACTGCAGAGCCTAGGGCTTGCTGATCAGAAGGTCGGCGGTTTGAATCCCTGCGATGGGGTGAGCTCCCATTGCTTGGTCCCAGCTCCTGCCAACCTAGCAGTTCGAAAGCACGTCAAAGTGCAAGTAGATAAATAGGTACCGCTCCGGCGGGAAGGTAAACGGTGTTTCTGTGTGCTGCTCTGGTTCACCAGAAGCGGCTTAGTCATGCTGGCCACATGACCCGGAAGCTGTATGCTGGCTCCCTTGGCCAGTAAAGCGAGATGAGCGCCGCAACCCCAGAGTCGGACACGACTGGACCAAATGGTCAGGGGTCCCTTTACCCCACTAGAGAGGTCTTCTGGGACTCGGCCTGCATGCCTTCTTCCCTGTCTGCTACAGATATCTGCATTTCAGGGTAGCATATCCTCCAACATTTCTCTGATGAAAATAGGGACGGCCCATTTCCATCATGATATTTAACTATGTATACCCCACACATCTTATTGGGTTGCCCATCACTCTTGGCAGCTTCCTATATATATATATATATATATATATATATATATATACACACACACACACACACACACACACACACACACACACACACACACAATACAACTTTAAATATTATAAAAACTTCAGACGGCTTGGGTGCTGGATAATTCCATACCCTCCAACATTTCTCCAATGATAATAGGGATGTCCTAAGGAAAGGCGGGATATTCTGTGATCAAATCAGAAACCAGGACGGCTTCTCTAAATCAGGGATATCCCTGGAAAATAGAGACACTTGGAGGGTCTGGGGTAGGACTAGATGTTATTTTGAGCCCTTCAAACTCTACAATTCTACACATCTTCTGAAGGTGAGGAATCTGACTTTAGGGCCATCAACGATAGATCTCCTTGTTTCTTTGATGCAGATAAACCACCGACAACACCCCAGTGCAATAAACTGGGAGGGTTCTGCCAAGTGGGACTCTCAGAACCCTGCGCGTCTGGTAAAACTCTTCCGGCTAACTGTGGCATCAATGCAAAATGCTGTGCCCCCGAGTGACACCAGTGAGCAGCCCACATCTGTGTGTGTGAATGTCCAAATGCTACGTCAATTCTTCTGGATCTTTGCTTGTGGAAGTGGGCCTGATCAGTTCATTTGTGAAAGTGGGCAATGAAATAAATATCAGTCTGCTCAGATGAATAAAAACAAAATAATTTCGCAAAGTTGAAATTGAATGTGGTTTTTTAGTGTGTGTTTTTTTAAAAGGCGCCTACTGCTACATATGACCCAGCTCCAATGAAAGAACATCATATCTGCTCAAGATCCCTTATGACTGAAGTTCTCATCAACTAGTCCCAGGAACAGATTAATTGCAGCCAATGCTTTTCATGCACCCAGACAGAGCTTGTGCTTTGCAGCCAAGTTGGTTATGTGAACATGGGTGGGAGCCATGATTGAAATGAAGCTGATTTTTAAGGAGCCATTGCCTTGTGGGTGACCACAAATAATTGAGGGTGACATTTTGTGCTATTGAAGTCAATGGACATGGCTGCATTAGGTTTATTTATTTCCATGGGTCTACTTTGAGTAGGACTCAGAATTTTTTTTGAGGGGTGGGAATTGTTAGGATTTCCTACACACGAGTAGAACCTTGGCAGAGACACATGCCCGACTGGCATGTTCCCTCCCTCCTGGGTGATCGTTCGGGAGCTCCAAAAGCTTTCTTCAGCCTGAACATCACAGCGACTAATGCCAAAAAGCATTAGCACACTCAGGGATCCTCAGAGTCTTCTCAGCATGTGTAACAGACCTCAACAACTCAGCATTGTGGCTAATCTTCTTTATTTACATATAAACATACATGGAGCACTGCAACATGGCTCCCTCTCTCTCTAGCATCAGACAGCAAAGAGTAAGAACAAAGGACAATAGTCCCACTTCATGGAACACAGTAACACAAACATCCTGTCTTCGTCACTTCCCACTCTGTGGAATGAAAACACATACCGTCATGTGATAGACAACAACCCCATGACTGCAGACACAGGGAATGAATCTCAAACATGAATTTCTGTGAATGAGAGAAGGGACTCAGGGAGGTTCCAGGGAATTGGGGGGGGGGGTTTAGGAAATGAAGAACCAGGAAGGGCTATTGCTGCCTAGTGAGCAAGATCCCAGGTTCAATAATCATCTGGGTCTTTCTTTCTTTTCAACTTTAATACATGCACATTAATTCATAACTATCAGGGACTGGGCAGAGGAGGAATGGTGGAGACCGCCTCCCCAGCTTGACCCTTCCAAGGAGGAGGAAGTGGAGGACAGTTTAGATTTACAACAGGGGCTTGAGGGAGGTCACAGCTCAGAGACAGATGGGGGGGGGCGGGAAAGTTGGGAAATAATGGGAGATGATGAGGAGGAAGTACGTTTCCGAGCACAAATCAAAGTGTTGGTGCTGACCTTTAAAGCCCTAAATGGCCTCGGTCCTGTATACCTGAAGGAGCGTCTCCACCCCCCACCGTTCAGCCCGGACACTGAGATCCAGCGCCGAGGGTCTTCTGGCGGTTCCCTCACTGTGAGAAGCAAAGCTACAGGGAACCAGGCAGAGGGCCTTCTCGGTAGTGGCGCCCGCCCTGTGGAATGCCATCCCATCAGAGGTCAAAGCGATAAACAACTACCTGACATTTAGAAAATACCTGAAGGCAGCCCTGTTTAGGGAAGTTTTTAATCTGTGATATTTTAATGTATTTTGATATTTGTTGGAAGCCGCCCAGAGTGGCTTGGGAGACCCGGCCAGATGGGCGGGGTACAAATAATAAATTATTATTATTATTATTATTATTATTATTATTATTATTATTAGGGAGGCAACAGCTGATGGACACAATGTCTTTAGAAAGCATTCCAGACCCCTCCTCTCCCAGAACCTGGCCAGCCTTGAAAGTAGGAGAGCAAAGAGATCAAAGACAGATGGAGGGTAGCACCCCCCGCCCCCGTAGGAGAGATGGGGGTGGGGGTGGAGATTCACTCGGGACAATGTCATTACCTAAGAGGCTGGGTTCTATAGCCTCTCTCTGTAATTACTTAATCATAAAAGGATGGTAAGGAACATTTCCGTGTCTTTGTACGTTCCTGGCAACTGTCTGGGAGTTGCTGGCAGCAGCCTGACAATAACAAAACGATGTATAATCACAGATGCCAATCAAAATTGTTGCACCGGCAAAGACACGACGCGATGACAGGATGGTATGATCGGGAAGGCCACCTCGAACCACACCTGAGGGCTCCCATTTATTGACAATCTCACACATCGGTTAATGATTAGCCCCACAGGAGCAGCTCAAGGAACCAAATAAGGAGACATATAACTCAGTGGTGGTACCTAGCTCCATATAAGGAAATGCTTATAGACACAGGGCACTCTGGCGACACCCCAAAACTTCCCCACATGACATCTCCATTGCGTACGTGCTCATCCTCCATGCTGCCATCACATGCTCTCCTCATGCACCCCTCCCGTGCTCATCTTGTGACTTCCTAGTACTTTTCCACCTACTCCTTTGTTCTGTTGTGTTGCTGACTCGTGTTTTACCATCCTGACATTACAATAACAGCGTGGTTTGCCAGCACTGTATTTCTAACATTGGCAGGATCGACGTGGTTTGCCAGTGCCAATCCAGCCATAATCCCTACACAAAATAAAATACAAGTAGAAAAAGGTATCTAGAATTAAACACTAGGACCACATTTCCATACAAATTCCAAACACACACAAAAAATAATATCGAAAGGTTCAAGTATCAAAAATGGCTTTGTATTCTCCTATGCCTTCTTTGGTGCTAGAGGAGACTCTTGAGAGTCCCATGGACTGCAAGAAGATCAAACCTATCCATTCTTAAAGAAATCAGCCTTGAGTGCTCACTAGAAGGACAGATCCTGAAGTTGAGGCTCCAGTACTTTGGCCACCTCATGAGAAGAGAAGACTCCCTAGAAAAGACCCTGATGTTGGGAAAGATTGAGGGCACAAGGAGAAGGGGGCGACAGAAGATGAGATGGTTGGACAGTGTTCTCGAAGCTACTAACATGAGTTTGGCCAAACTGCGAGAGGCAGTGAAGGATAGGCGTGCCTGGCATGCTCTGGTCCATGGGGTCACGAAGAGTCGGACACGACTGAACGACTGAACAACAACAAATACTTTCTTACTTCAGTACATTCTGAAAACACTTCATTTCTTGGCAAAGACATTTCCTTGTTGTCTGCCCTCTCTTATTCTCACCACGTATGGCCCAGATTTTAGTTATTCTTTCTCTCATGGTTGATGTTCTCATTTCTTTCCCGAATTTTGGAAGAGGATTCTGGCAGCAGTTAAGAGGTGTTGATGCTTCAATATGTTTCTGCATATGCTGGAAGCTGCCCAGAGTGGCTGGGGCAACCCAGTAAGGTGAGAGGGGTCCAAATAACGAAATTATCATCATTATGACGTAACGGAACAATGGAACAAAACAGGTTTGCTTGTGTCCCAACTTCACCGAAAATTCTGCTTTTGTGCTCAGGTCCTTCTTGCAGGCAGAGGCTGGATCAAGGCACATCAAAAATGGTTTCAGGAAAACGCTTTGTAAACCACATAATGGGAAATCACGTTGGCGAAAGACAGAACTCTATAGCGCCATCTGGTGTCACAGTGTTATATTGCATTTTAAACTAATGTAGCTGACTCCAGAGGCAGATTTAGGACAGTGTGACCGGTTCCCACTGAAATAAACAGAAATCTGCTCTTATTCCCTTATGGGGTACACAACAGCCTTCCCAGGTTCTCCATCGGTAGGAGTAAATTTACAGAGGCCAACCAGAGAAAAATTGAGAAGCAAAATCTTTATTATATCTGTTGCAGACAGGGCCCTCACTCCCAAGATGGAGGAGGGAGGAGGAACCCAGAACAATGGTGTGCCAGCTCCTATATAGACTTTTGAAATCCCCCCCACCTCCCGCTTAAGACCAACCCCCTATACATCACAAACAGGGGTGTAACCCAGGACCACCTCCCCAGATACATCACAGCTGCATCACAGATTGGGAGGGTCAGAGGAGGTAACCTGAGAATTCTCACACCTGTGCCATCTCTCCCTGACCCCTCCTAGACACACATTTCAGCAAAACAAAAGGTTTCTTGTTTCCTGGCCTGGCCTGGCAGGGCTAATGTTGGGCTAATGATCCAAATCCATTTTAGGTGGTGGGTTCTTTGTGAGGGAATCACACTTATGAACAATTATTTTATATATATATATATATATATATACCGGTATATATAAGACCTTGATATTCTTACAACACCACACACAGGTCGCCAAGCCAAGGGGCATCTTCCCACCTCCTACCCAAAGCCTTTCAGGGGGTTGGAGTAGATGACCAAATATGCTATGATTCTAAGTGCTTGCTTTGGGTAAGCAAGACACCAGGCATTGGGAAGGCGGTACGAGGGGTCTGGCAGGGTCCTACGGCTCTCCCATCTTCTTCCTACATCTGGGAAAGTGCTAACTAGGCTTTGGGAAGGAGGTGGGAAGACTCTAGGACAGGCTCAAGTTGTAAATGTGTGAATAAATCATAATTCTAAAAGTCACAACAGTCTCTGCTGCGTCGTCTACACTGACAGGCAGCAGTTCTTCAGGGTTTCCAACAGGGGAAATACCTGCGATTGAATCTGAGACCTTCTGCATTTGCAGCAGATGCTTCCACCCCACCTCGTGCTTGAACTGCTCTCTTACCTGCAACAACGTGGAAGAGGATGAAGACCAGAGCAAAGCATAGGTAGAGCAACCTCATGGCAGGAGTTGTCTCTCAGATCTCTGCCAAAGGGAAGGCACTCTAAGGCAGAAGGCAGTTGAGTTTGGATGGAAAAAGGAGGTTCTCATAGAATCATAGAGTTGGAAGAGACCACTAGGGCCATCCAGTCCAACCCCCTGCCAAGCAGGAAACACCATCAAAGCATTCCTGACAGGTGGCTGTCAAGCCTCTGCTTAAAGACCTCCAAAGAAGGAGACTCCACCACACTCCTTGGCAGCAAATTCCACTGCCGAACAGCTCTTACTGTCAGGAAGTTCTTCCTAATGTTTAGGTGGAATCTTCTTTCTTGTAGTTTGAATCCATTGCTCCGTGCCCTCTTCTCAGGAGCAGCAGAAAACAACTTTTCTCCCTCCTCTATATGACATCCTTTTATATATTTCAACATGGCTATCATATCACCCCTTAACCTTCTCTTCTCCAGGCTAAACATACCCAGCTCCCTAAGCCGTTCCTCATAAGGCATCGTTTCCAGGCCTTTGACCATTTTGTTTGCCCTCCTCTGGACACGTTCCAGCTTGTCAGTATCCTTCTTGAACTGTGGTGCCCAGAACTGGACACAGTATTCCAGGTGAGGTCTGACCAGAGCAGAATACAGTGGTACTATTACTTCCCTTGATCTAGATGCTATACTCCTATTGATGCAGCACAGAATTACATTGGCTTTTTTAGCTGTGCATCACACTGTTGACTCATGTCAAGTTTATGGTCTACCAAGACTCCTAGATCCTTTTCACATGTACTGCTCTCAAGCCAGGTGTCACCCATCCTGTATTTGTGCCTTTCAATTTTTTGCCCAAGTGTAGCACTTTACATTTCTCCCAGTTAAAATTCATCCTGTTTGCCTTGGCCCAGTTCTCTAATCTGTTAAGGTCATTTTGAAGTGTGATCCTGTCCTCTGGGGTATTAGCCACTCCTCCCAATTTGGTGTCATCTGCAAACTTGATCAGGATGCCCTCAAGCCCATCATCCAAGTCATTGATAAAGATGTTGAATAAGACTGGGCCCAAGACAGAACCCTGATTAATTCTGTGTAGGTTGAAGTCAAAGGAAGATGGTGAGTAAATTATAAGCAGCATTAGGATGAGGAGAGCCCACTCATGGGAGCCACTGACACTATCTCCACACACACACACACAAACTTTCCACCCCCAATATGGTTTCCTACTATAGTTTCATGGGACACAGTTTACTTTGCATTTTTGGAGGGTGTTAATGGAGTTGTTACAGGTAGAAGTAAGTTTCACCTCAGCTAGACATCCTCAGAGAAATGGACAGGCAGAGAGGGCCAACGCCATCTTGCAACAATACTTGAGATGCTATGTGAATTACCAGCAAGATGATTGCATAGAGAAGTTCAGCCTGGCGGAATTCGTAGACTACAATGCGGTGCACACATCCACAGGTATGTCACCATTCATGGCAAACTATGGGGGGCATCCTAGGGATTCCCGGGTAGGAAGGAGAGACTGTCTGTACCTGCAGCTGAAGAATTTGTAGAAGAGATGGAGTATCTGCATCAGATGCTGATGCACATAGACAGGAGGGGGAAAGAATCCAGGTAGGAGATAAGGTGTGGTTATCCTCAAAGGGGTTACCCTTTAAGGGTAGGTTCAGAAAGCTGGAATCAAGGTTAGGACCTTTTGAAGTTATAGAACAAATTAATCCAGTGTCCTCCTGATTCCGTCTGCCAAGGACTATGAAGATACACCCCGTATTTCACAGGGCATTGCTGTCGCCATATAACCCAGCACACAGGTATCAAGGTGGCACCAGAGAACCTCCCCTCCCTCCCGCACTGGTTGAAGGGGAGCAAGAGTATGAAGTGGAGGGAATTCTAGATTCCAGGTAGCACAGGGAAAGTCTGCAATATCTAGTAGCCTGGAAGGGATATTCGGCAACTGAGAACTCTGGGGAACCTGTAGAAAACATCCATGCACCAGAGCTACAGAAGGAATTTCATGAACGTTACTCCCACAAATCCAAACCCCACAATGGCGACTTAGGGAAATTTTTGAAGAAAGTGCAGGGGAAGAGGAAGAATTTGTAGGCTTCAAATCCTTAGAAGATAGCTAGAGCAACAAAGATGGGGAGGGGTTTAGAAGGGAAGGTGATGTCACAGGACAGCCAGGGAACGCCTTTGGGTCGGGGGAAGAAGGAGAGTCAGAGCAGGAACAGTCAGAAGGGGAAAACAGGGACATGACGGAAGAGGCAGAGGGGGAGATGGCAGAGCGCGGTGAAGCAGTGTCAGGGCTCTGCGACACTGAAGAAGAGCCCTGCCACCAACCGGGCATCTCAGGAAGAGAAGGGGAAGCTGTGCCTTCAGCACAGGCGAGGAGAGAGTTAAAATGTAGGGATCAGAGGTGTCTCGCGAGATTCCCATGTATACTGTGTTGGAGAAGGAGTAGAAAGAAGCCACTCACAGAATCTGACTCGGATTCAGACGCATGATTTGGAACTGTGCTGTTTGTACATATGTAAATAAAGAACTGTAAATATCTCCCTGAGTGAGCAGAGGGTGTTTATTGTGAAGAGCAGACACCACCTTGACACATAGTTTCTCCTTTCGACTGCTGATTTCTTTCTCAATGACCTATGTCCTATGGGCACCCACTAGTCAGTGGCTCCTTAATAATCAGCTCCAGATAGGTCATGGCTCCAGTCTGGGTTGAGTTCAGCCTATCCCACCCGTGTTCACATAAACAACTTGTCAGCGAAACCCAAGCTCTGCCTGGGTGCATGAAAAGCAGTGGCTGCTGTTATCTGCTCCTGGGACTCAGGGATAAGGACTTCTGTCAAGAGGGATCTTGGGCAGATATGATGTGCTTCCACTGGAGGTGGGTCATATTTAGTCATAGATGCTTTTAAAAAAATGAAAAAATATAATTTCACAATTGCAGTTTAATTTGCATTTAATTAGATGATCATCTCAGTAGACTGATATTGATTTCATTGCCTGCTTTCACAAATGGACTGATCAGGCCCACTTCCACAAGCAAAGATCCAGAAGAATCAGCGTAGCAATCAGACGTTCACACCCATGGATGTGGGCTGCTCCCTGATGTCACTCAAGGGCACAGCATTGTGCTTTGAAGGCACATTAAGCAGGAAGAGTAAGACAAGACAGGCAGCGTTTGCAGATTCCCTTCTGGCAGAACCCTCCATTTCCTCACACACTGATGATTACCATAACCTGAATAAAAGAAAGAAGGAAATCTGTAATCGATTGCACTTTCATGAGCCTGGAGTCAGGAGATGAGGGAGGATCATAGAATTATAGTGTTAGAAAGAACATTTAAGCCCAACCTGCATTGCAGGAATCTGTAGCGGAAAGGAAGAGGACATGCAGGCCCAGCCCAGAAGAGCTCTCAGAGGAATTTGCAAGATCCGTGCCGACATCCCCTGGCCCATCCTGGATGTCAGGATGGGGCAGTGGAAAGTCACTGACTCTGAGGACTCCACCACACGAAAACCCAGGGAGAGCTGAGGATCCCCCACTCCATTGCTGTAGGAGGTGATGGCAAAGGATGGACCCTCAAAGTGATGAAGCATGTTGCAGAAAATGTGATGCTAACTATTATTTTATCTTTTATTCTGATATTTATATTACACCTTTCTTCCAAGTAGCTCCATGTGGTGGATATAATTCTCTTGGCTCCATTTTATCTCCATTTTATTTTTATCTTCACAACCACCCTGTGAGATAGTTTAGGCTGAGAGGCAGTGGCAAGCCAAAAGTGAGCTTCACGGCCAAGTGGGGACTTGGTCTGCCAGGTCCTCCTCCAGCACCCTAATCACTACACCACACTGTTTCCTATTAGGCTGCTGTGGGGACTAGCACCCTGGTCTGCCAGGAACAGCACTCTAGCCACTACACCACACTGTTTTTCTATTAGGGTGCTGTGGCTGCTGCTGCTATAAAATAAAGGCTCCAGTTCAGCTTGCTCCTTGATCGAGTAGCTTTAGACCTGTGTTCCTCAGAGGGCAGCCTGGATCCTGTCTCCTCTTGCCCCCAGTTTTGCCTGGCTTTGCCATAGCACAGAGTCCACACACACCTTCTCCTGGACAGAAAGATGGTCACTGATTTAGATGGACGGGCATGGAGAAGAAAGTCCTGATTTTACTGAAGTTCTGGTCAACATTATCATTTTTTTTTGACAGAATGGTTATGTTTAGAGGGACCTTATTTATTTATCTACTGTATTTGTATCTCTTTTGCCAAAGATAAACGACAAAAAACAAAGTAACGGTTCACAGGGACTTACAGATAGCAATTTGTAAAAAGAAGAGAAAAAGATCTTAGACTTATAATCAGAAGACGCATGGGGGAAAAAACCTATTTTAATTTTTTCTCCTTATAGACCTGTGCTTTTATCTTCTGTGTGTCTCGTGAACCGCCCTGGGATCTTTTGATGAAGGGTGGTATATATGTCAAATAAATAACATAATTAAAATTAGTTTAATATGAATAGTGCTATATGAAGTTGTTAGAGATATCTGTTCCCAAGTCTCCTTTGGGAAGAAGAGCTGGATAAAAAATGAAGAAATAAATAATAAATAAACCTTCCTAAATAAAAATTAGTTTGTGTGAGTTTTTTTAGAAAAGAAAAGATTTGGAGGGAGAAGGAAATAATCTTACTCAAATGTGAGTTATTAGCAGAAAGTTCAGTGAATGAACAGCTGGATGGAGAGCCAAAAATGACCTGGAGATCAATTGGAGATCAACTTGTTCAATGCTGGATCTTCAATGACAAGATCCCTCACAGATTGTCCCCCAAAACCTGCTTCTTTGTCATTTCTATACCTTTGATTCTAGTCCTACTCTCTGGAACAACTTCCACATGGCAGCCCCGCAAATATTTAGAGGCTGCAATAATCTCTCTCCCTCAAATTAACCTTCTCTTCTCCAGGCTAAACATGCTGAGCTCCTCCAATGTTCCTCATAAGAAACAGCTTTCAAATATTGTACCGTTCTGGTCACCCGCCTTGGAGGACACTCGAATCAGTCGTTTGCCTTCTTAAAACCTGGGTTCAGAACTGGGTACAGACTAGAATGGATCTATTAAATTATATCTCATCTGCAGCCTGGGGTTGCAGTTGCTTTTTAAATAGCTATTTATTCCCAAATATTTCTAAAATGCAGCAATAACTTTCAGCATGTTTGGCTTTCTAGTATGCTCCATGATGATGTCAAACCAGGTCCAGGTCCTTATTGACAATGAGGTTTCTCGATCTGGTTTTACTGGATATTATGATGTATTTTTGTACTTCAGGTGAGGTCTGGAAAGTGCAGAATGAAATGGGACTCTTTGTTGCCAAATTACATTTGCGTTCTTTCAGCAGCAGCAGACAGCTGGCTCATCCTCACTTACTTAAAATTTTGTACAATTAGATTAGAGCCGCCAGTTTTTATTGCCTGCACAGTGTGCATCCATACGGTCATTCCCCGTGGACAGATAAAAACCGTGAGGCTCTAATGCTTAAAAGAAGATGCAGAACCTAGAAGTGCTGCATCAAAACAGAATCCAACTTTTTACTTCAAAAAATAGAGTTCATATGCCCTGAGTATATTATCAGCTAATCTGATCCATAAACTCATCCATGACTATTTTCTTTAGCACGTGCAAAATCCAGCTTCAGCTTCCTCCAGCGAAGATGTAGAGCAGGGGTCAGCAAACTTTTTCAACTTGGGGCCGGTCCACTGTCACTCAGACCTTATGGGGGGCTGGACTATATTTTGGAAAAAAAGAATGAACAAATTCCTATGCCCCACAAATAACCCAGAGATGCATTTTAAATAAGAGCACACATTCTTCTCATGTAAAAACACGCTGATTCCTGGATCGTCCATGGGCCAGATTTAGAAGGCAATTGGGCTGGATCCGGCCCCCGGGCCTTAGTTTGCCTACCCATGATGTAGAGTATAAATCAGTAAATCAGGATTAAAAAGGAGCAAGCATTCACAAGTAAGTGGGACCACCAACTCAATGGATATGACTTACATTAAAGTCCCAGAGTCCCAGAGTTCGCTCTCCAGAGGTTTTTCTGTGCAAAAGAGAGGGAAGTAAATTGTCATTTTTTGAGAGGACTTCCTGTGCAAAAAGAAACATTAATTTGATGTCCGTTTTGTCTTGAGCGTTGGAATAGCACTTTCAAGTATGAGAGCCTGAGGTCCTAGACTAGGAAGTGGGAAACCAGCCCTCAAAGCATCATGAAGGTCCTTGGGTGGCCTTGGGCCAGTCACTCACTCTCAGCCTGGTCTACCTCGCAGGGTTGTTGTGAGGATTAAATTAGAAGCCACTTTGAGCTACATGGAGAAAAAGGTGGGATATAAATGCCATTCATAAATAAATTTCCAAGGCCTTCTGTAACAGCAAATCAGTATTATTATAATACCCATAATACCGATGGGGAGATGAAGGCTGAGAGGGAAAGCATAGTTTACTTGAGGCCAGCTGGTGAGCTCATGGTGGAGTTTTACAGGTTTGGATTGTCAGACATGGGAAGTCCTGATTTGACTGATGCTCTGGTCAACATCATCAATTTTTCATAGAATGAAAATATATGTATACACACACATACACACACACACACACACACACACACACACACACACACACACCTGTATATTTACTGCATTTTTATCTCTTTTGCAAAAACAAAACAATTCAATGGATATCACTTACCGTAGCAGCAGATTCCGTTGCTGCCACAGGAGGGCCATGCAATTTCTCCATAGGTACAGTTTGTAGTAGCTGGAAATCGGCAAGTTCCTCCTGCTAGTTCACATAGAAATTGCCCTGTGTAAAAGAGAAGGGAAATAAATTATTTTAAATGGAGCCAAGGGGTTGCCAACTACTTTCCCCCAAACTAGAGCCTGAACCTTGAAAGGGTGCTGACACTCAGCTGCACCCAGCCAGTTGGGTGGGGTATGAATAATAAAATTGTGGTTATTATGATTACTGCTCCTTAGATCTTTTCACCACAGCTGCCACCTAAAATTTACAGGTTGCTAATGGAAGGCGAGAAACATTAGCAGATAATGGACCCACAGACCCACATAACTGGCAACTGAGTCAGCCTTCAATCCATTCTACTGAAGGTTCCCCTTTGCTTTCAACATCTGACAATCAGAATTACAGCTGTTCTGAGCTTCAGAAATGCCTTGCCATTTGTGCCCTCTCTGAGAATGGTATTTTCTGGAATCTCCCCTGTAGTGTTGCCAGTGTGTCTTGCTCAGCTCACACCCAACTGTGCTGGCTATAGTCTTTCTTGACTACCAGCCAGGTGAGGAGGGGGTAAGGGCCACCCATTTGCCCAGGGGCCACCATCTCTTCATTGGCTATACTCATGGGGTCCTGAGGTGGCAACTGTGGGCATTCTTTAACAAAGAATCTTGCTGGGTTAGGTCCACAATGGAATCCTCCATCAGATTTTTACTCTTCATAGATCCCTGCCCTCTAGAATTAGAAGGGACTTGGGGATCATGCACACTAACCCCTCCAAAATAACAACAATATAAATGACCTATAGGATAAAGGTAAACGTAAAGGGACTCATGACCAATAGGTAAAATCGCGGATGACTCTTGGGTTGCAGCGCTCATCTCGCTTTATTGGCCGAGGGAGCCGGCATACAGATTCTGGGTCATCTAGCCAGCATGACTAAGCCGCTTCTGGAGAACCAGAGCAGCGCACGGAAACGCCGTTTACCTTCCCGCCAGAGCGGTACCTATTTATCTACTTGCACTTTGATGTGATTTCGAACTGCTGGGTTGGCAGGAGCAAGGACTGACCAATGGGAGCTCACCCTGTCCCGGGGATTCGAACCACCAACCTTCTGATCGGCAAGCCCTAGGTTCTGTGGTTTAACCCACAACGCCACCCGCGTCCTGATCTATAGGACAGGAAGCGGCCAATTCAGACTGGGATTCATACCTGGGATTGAACCTGAGACCTTCTGCATTTGCAGCTGATGCTCCGTCCCTGAGCTTGAGCTGCCCTCTTACCTGCAACAAGGTGGAAGAGGATGAAGACCAGAACAAAGCTCAGGAAAAGGAACCTCATGGCTGGAGTTTCCTCTGAGATCTCTGCCAAAGGGAAGACGCTCTAAGGCAGAAGGAAGTCGAGTTTGGATGGAACAAGGAGGTTCTCGTTATTTATAGTGCTGCAGTGCCAGATCTGGTAACTGTCAGCATAGCACCTGAACCCTCCAGGGCCCTTTCTCTTAACTCATCCTAGGCCATTTATTTATCTGGTGCTCCATCCTAAGATTTAACCAAACAAACATCTCTCTCATATGTTGACAATCTGTCCTGTCCTCCAGGCTACAAACAGGTGCTTCGTGCAACTGTCAGCATCTGAACTCTTTTCTCTTAACTCATCCTATGCAATTTATTCATCTTGGTGATCTTCCTAATATTTACCTGCAGAACAGCCTACCTCCCGCTGTTTTCTTTCCATATCAGTTAACAGATTTCCAGGAGTATTTTCAACACACACAACAACAAGACAAAGCAGATCAAACAACATCTTCACAACACAACATCTCTCAACCTACTGGGGAACAACAACCACCCTCCCAACAGAACAGTGACCACCAACTACCACCGAAAAAATGTTACATGAAAAGGGACTCCACATGGACCCCTGCTGATGGACGCAATACCACACTTGATCTGTACATCGATTGTTTCCACCACAGAATCCAAACAGATGTGACCAGAAAACACCATCGCTTACAACAAAATCTAAACCATGCTGAAAGGAGAGCAATAGATAATCTTAGGAACAACCCAAACATTATAATTAAAGAGGCGGACAAAGGTGGAGCTGTCGTCATCATGAACAAAACCGATTACATCCAGGAGGCTCACAGACAACTTTCCAATACCGCCTTTTACATAAAATTGGACTCAGACCCCACACAAGAATACAAAAAAGAACTGAACAAGATTGTTAAGGAGCTACCCCCACACATCCAAGAACAGATCCTCACAAACACACCAGCAGAACCTCGACCAGGAACTTTCTATCTTCTACCCAAAATACACAAACCAGGAAATCCAGGACGCCCCATCATCTCAGTTATTGGCACTATCACAGTGGGTGTCTCCGGTTATATGGACTCTGTTCTGAAACCATATGCCATCAGTGCTCCCAGCTACGTACGTGACACCACAGATTTTCTGAGGAAAATACAATCTTTAAATAATCTTCCTAACAATACTATATTAGCCATGATGGATGTGGAATCTCTGTATACCAACATCCCACACAACGATGGTTTACAAGCTATAAGGAACACCATTTCAGATAAAACCACAGCGGACTTTGCTACCAAACTCTGCCATTTTGTCCTTACACACAACAACTTCAAATTTGGTGATGACCTGTTCCTCCAGATCAGTGGCACAGCAATGGGCACCCGCATGGCCCCACAGCATGCCAACATCTTCATGGCAGATTTAGAACAACGCTTCCTAAACTCCTATCCACTCAAACCTCTCTTGTACCTGCGATTCATTGATGATATTTTTATTATCTGGACACATGGTCAACAGACCCTGGACACCTTCCACCAGAAATTCAATGACTTTCATCCCACCATCAACCTAACTATGAACCAATCTATGCAAGAAATACATTTTTTTGACACTACTATAAAAATACAGGATGGGCGCATAGACACCACCTTATACCATAAACCTACTGACCGACAGACATATCTACATGCTTCTAGCTACCATCCCAAACATACCAAACAATCCATTGTATATAGCTAGGCCCTACGTTACAGCCGCATCTGTTCCAACTCTACAGACAGAGACTCTCACCTAAGAGATCTACAGCAAACCTTTTTAGAACTAAAATACCCACCGGATGAAGTTAAACAACAGATCAACAGAGCCAGACTGATACCCAGAGAGAACTTGCTGCAAGACAGACCCAAAAAAGAAAACAGCAGAACACCACTAATAATCACATACAGCTCCCAAGTTGAAACAGTACAACGGATCATCAGAGATCTACAACCTCTCCTAGACCATGACAGTTCTCTTTCTCAAGCTCTGGGAGGAAGACCTTTCATCGCCTACAGACAGCCACCCAATCTTAAACAACTCCTCACCCACAACAATACTACAACCAGACTAAACACAGACACTGGCACCAGAGCCTGCAATAAACCCAGATGCCAACTTTGCTGCCACATACACCCGGACAACACCATTACTGGCCCCAACAACATCAAACATACCATCTCAGGACTATTTAATTGCTCATCATCTAACATTGTGTATGCCATCAAATGCCAACAGTGCCCTTCAGCTCTCTATATTGGACAAACAGGCCAAACCCTACGCCAAAGGATAAATGGACATAAATCTGACATCAGGAATCACAAGACAGAGAAACCAGTAGGAGAGCACTTCAATCTCCCAGGACAGAATCACAGAATCACAGAATCATAGAGTTGGAAGAGACCACAAGGGCCATCCAGTCCAACCCCCTGCCAAGCAGGAAACACCATCAAAGCATTCCTGACAGGTGGCTGTCAAGCCTCTGCTTAAAGACCTCCAAAGAAGGAGACTCCACCACACTCCTTGGCAGCAAATTCCACTGTCGAACAGCTCTTACTGTCAGGAAGTTCTTCCTAATGTTTAGGTGGAATCTTCTTTCTTGTAGTTTGAATCCATTGCTCCGTGTCCGCTTCTCTGGAGCAGCAGAAAACAACCTTTCTCCCTCCTCTATATGACATCCTTTTATATATTTGAACATGGCTATCATATCACCCCTTAACCTTCTCTTCTCCAGGCTAAACATACCCAGCTCCCTAAGCCGTTCCTCATAAGCCATCGTTTCCAGGCCTTTGACCATTTTGGTTGCCCTCCTCTGGACACGTTCCAGCTTGTCAATATCCTTCTTGAACTGTGGTGCCCAGAACTGGACACAGTATTCCAGGTGGGGTCTGACCAGAGCGGAATACAGTGGTACTATTACTTCCCTTGATCTAGATGCTATACTCCTATTGATGCAGCCCAGAATTGCATTGGCTTTTTTAGCTGCTGCATCACACTGTTGACTCATGTCAAGTTTGTGGTCTACCAAGACTCCTAGATCCTTTTCACTTGTACTGCTCTCAAGCCAGGTATCACCCATCCTGTATTTGTGCCTTTCATTTTTTTTGCCCAAGTGTAGTACTTTACATTTCTCCCTGTTAAAATTCATCCTGTTTGCCTTGGCCCAGTTCTCTAATCTGTTAAGGTCATTTTGAAGTGTGATCCTGTCCTCTGGGGTATTAGCCACCCCTCCCAATTTGGTGTCATCTGCAAACTTGATCAGGATGCCCTCAAGCCCATCATCCAAGTCATTGATAAAGATGTTGAATAAGACTGGGCCCAAGACAGAACCCTGTGGCACCCCACTAGTCACTTCTCTCCAGGATGAAGAGGAGCCATTGATGAGCACCCTTTGGGTTCGGTCAGTCAGCCAGTTACAAATCCACTGAATGGTAGCATTGTCTAGCCCGCATTTTACCAGCTTCTTTACAAGAATATCATGGGGCACCTTGTCAAAGGCCTTGCTGAAATCAAGATAGGCTACATCCACAGTGTTCCCTTCGTCTACCAGGCTTGTAATTCTGTCAAAAAATGAGATCAGATTAGTCTGACATGACTTATTTTTCAGAAACCCATGCTGACTTTTAGTGATCACAGCGTTCCTTTCTAGGTGCTCACAGACCGTTTGCTTAATGATCTGCTCTAGAATCTTTCCTGGTATTGATGTCAGGCTGACTGGGCGGTAATTGTTTGGGTCCTCTCTTTTCCCCTTTTTGAAGATAGGGACAACATTTGCCCTCCTCCAGTCTTCTGGGACTTCACCTGTTTTCCAGGAATTCTCAAAGATTACTGCCAGTGGTTCTGAAATCACCTCTGCCAGTTCTTTTAATACTCTGGGATGTAGTTCATCTGGCCCTGGAGACTTGAATACATCTAAACTAGCCAAGTGTTCTTGTACTACCTCCTTACTTATTCTGGGCTGTGTTTCCCCTGCTGAATCATCTGCTCCATATTCTTCAGGTCGGGCATTGTTTTCTTTTTTGGAGAAGACTGAGGCAAAGAAGGTATTGAGGAGTTCTGCCCTTTCTGCGTCCCCTGTTCGCATTTCACCATCTTCTCCTCTAAGTGACCCCACTGTTTCCTTGTTCTTCCTTTTGCTACGGACATACCCATAAAAACTCTTTTTATTGCTTTTAACCTCTCTAGCAAGCCTGAGTTCATTCTGTGCTTTAGCTTTTCTGACTTTGTCTCTACATGTGCTGGCTATTTGTTTGAATTCCTCTCTGGTGGTTTCCCCCTTTTTCCATTTCTTGTACATATCCCTTTTAAATCTTAACTCAGTTAAAAGTTCTTTAGATAGCCACCCTGGCTTCTTTAGGCACCTTCCATGTTTTCGTCGCATTGGTACTGCTTGAAGTTGTGCTTTTAATATCTCCCTTTTAACAAACTCCCATCCATCATGAACTCCCATCCCTTTTAGTATTACTGACCATGGGATCACATCCAGCATTTCCCTAAGTTTTCTGAAGTCGGCTTTCTTAAAGTCTAGAATTTGAGTCTTAGTATGCTTGGTTGCTCCTTTCTGATGTATAATAAACTCCAGAAGAGCATGATCACTCCCACCTAATGATCCTGCCACTTCTACCCCACTAACCAGGTCATCACTATTGGTTAGGACCAGATCTAAAATGGCTGATCCTCTTGTTGCTTCTACCACTTTCTGGACAATGAAGTTGTCTGCAAGGCCAGTGAGGAATCTGTTCGACCTTATGCTCTTGGCTGAGTTTGACATCCAACAAATATCAGGATAGTTGAAATCCCCCATTACTACTATCTCATTTCCTTTTGAATGCTTGGTCATCTGTTCCAGGAAGGCATCATCTATGTCCTCAGTTTGGCTCGGGGATCTATAGTAAACTCCCACAATGAGATCACTGTTATTTTTCTCTCCCTTAATTTTGACCCAGATACTCTCAATTTGGCTTTGAAGTTTTAAATCATGGATCTCTTCACAGGTATACACATCCCTGACATATAATGCCACTCCTCCTCCTTTCCTGTTTGGTCTATTTCTCTGAAATAGATTGTATCCCTCTATTACTACATTCCAATCATGAGACTCATCCCACCAGGTTTCAGTGATGCCTATTATGTCGTATTTAGTTTGCTGTATCAAGAGCTCAAGTTCATCTTGTTTATTTCCCATGCTCTGTGCATTTGTATACAGACATTGAAAACCATTGATCATTCCCCTAGTCTCCTACTTAAGGATTTTTTCCTCCCACCACTAGGTCTGTGTGCTGTTTGCTCCATTTGGTCCTTGACTTTTGGATGATCATCTTCAGCATTTGATAGACTCCTACCTTCAGGACCACTGTCTCCCTCCCCCACATAAGTCAGTTTAAAGCCCTCCTGATGAGGTTTTTGAGATTGTTGGCAAAAACATTCCTCCCAGCCCTTGTGAGGTGCAGCCCATCACTTGCCAGAAGTCCATCTTCAAGAAACTGCAGGCCGTGATCTAAGAATCCAAACCGTTCCTGCCGGCACCATTTGCGAAGCCAGTTGTTCACTTCTCCTATTTTCCCCTCTCTTCCTGGGCCACGGCGTTCAACTGGGAGGACAGATGAGATGACAATTTGTGCATTTAATTGCTTCAGCTTCCTGCCCAGAGCCTCATAATCACTTTTGATCTTCTGGAGGCTATGGCTTGCGGTGTCATTGGTTCCCACATGGACTAAAAGGAAGGGGTTTTTATCCGTAGGTTTTATTATTCCTTGCAGCCGTTCTGTAACATCATGGATCTTGGCCCCGGGGAGACAGCATACCTCTCGAGACATCTTGTCAGGCCCACAGATCACTGCTTCGGTACCCCTCAGTAGGGAATCCCCTATCACCACTACACGTCTCCTCTTAGGCTTGGTCGGGATTCTTACACGTGCTGTCCCTTCCAAGGTCGCCTGCACATTCCCGGAGGACTGACTATGCTGCTCGTCTTCATATACCTCATCAACTGTGATGAGGGAGAGATCTTCCAATGGAGTCTGGTCTTCATCTTCCAGATTTGAGAGCACTTCAAATTGATTTTGTAGTTCTAAACACTCAGAGCGATCCCTGGGCATTCTACTTCTGTGAGTCACGTTCCTCCATACATCTGGCTCCTGAGTTGGGGAACTGATCTCCTCCTCAGGGATGTGCCCTGTCTCCTGCTTGGTGGAGACAGTGTGCTCTGCTGCATCCAAGAAAAGCTCCAGCTCTTTAATTTTCTGGAGCGTAGATACACGGGCCTGAAGTTGCTGGACCTTGTCTTCGAGTATGGCAACCAACTTGCAGTTGCTGCAGGTGTAGCTGTCTACAACCTTTGGCAAGAAGACAAACATTGCGCAGGAATTACAGGCGACTACAGTTGTTCCTTCCCCCTCCTGAAGTTGCCGGACCTTGTCTTCTAGTAGGGCAACCAACTTGCACTTGCTGCAGGTGTAGCTGCCTACATCCTTTGGCAAGAAGGCAAACATTGCGCAGGAATTGCAGGCGACTACAGTTGTTCCCTCACCCTCCATCTTGAAGCTTGAAGTCAGGACACACAAAAAAGAAGCCTAGGTCTCCCCAAGTAAACGTTTGAGACTAGCTCTCCTCAATTTAAAAGATAGGTCAAACTGCGCGCGCCGCTAGGCGCGCGCCGCTACCCTCCAGGCACTGATTAGCTCCGCCCACAGCTAGTCACCAGACAAACACACACACACAAGCCAGAAACAAACTCTCTCGCACACACAAGCCTGGGAAACACACAAACAAATAAGGAAACAAATAAGCACACAAACTTAATCACACACAGCCCCAAAAAGACAAACCCTCAAAACCTACAAGCTCAGCTCACCTTGTGCTCCCTCCTCAGTCGCTGCCCTCCAGGCACTGATTTGCTCCGCCCACAGCTAGTCACCAGACAAACACACACACACAAGCCAGAAACAAACTCTCTCGCACACACAAGCCTGGGAAACACACAAACAAATAAGGAAACAAATAAGCACACAAACTTAATCACACACAGCCCCAAAAAGACAAACCCTCAAAACCTACAAGCTCAGCTCCCCTTGTGCTCCCTCCTCAGTCGCTGCCCTCCAGGCACTGATTAGCTCCGCCCTACAAGCTCAGCTCACCTTTTGCCTACTTCCTCAGTCTCTGCCCTCCAGGCACTGATTAGCTCCGCCCACAGCTAGTCACCAGACAAACACACACACACAAGCCAGAAACAAACTCTCTCGCACACACAAGCCTGGGAAACACACAAACAAATAAGGAAACAAATAAGCACACAAACTTAATCACACACAGCCCCAAAAAGACAAACCCTCAAAACCTACAAGCTCAGCTCCCCTTGTGCTCCCTCCTCAGTCGCTGCCCTCCAGGCACTGATTAGCTCCGCCCTACAAGCTCAGCTCACCTTTTGCCTACTTCCTCAGTCTCTGCCCTCCAGGCACTGATTAGCTCCGCCCACAGCTAGTCACCAGACAAACACACACACACAAGCCAGAAACAAACTCTCTCGCACACACAAGCCTGGGAAACACACAAACAAATAAGGAAACAAATAAGCACACAAACTTAATCACACACAGCCCCAAAAAGACAAACCCTCAAAACCTACAAGCTCAGCTCACCTTGTGCTCCCTCCTCAGTCGCTGCCCTCCAGGACATTCTATACAAGATCTCAAAGTAGCTGTCTTATTGCAAAGGAATTTCAGAAATAGACTGGAAAGAGAAGTTGCTGAATTGCAACTCATTACCAAGCTTAAAACCATGGAGAGACCTGGTCTGAACAAAGACATTGGAGTCTTATCTCATTATACATGACAAAGCTTTTTAACCTTCTCACCCCTTGCTTTTTCCTGTAAGACTAATTGTAGCCGTTAACAGTCGTCAACAGGTTTACCACAGCTATCAGCCTATCACCCATTCCCACCACCCTTCTGAGTAATACCCCTCCCCACCCTCTCACTATATACAAGGGTCTGGTGACTTCTGTTTCAGTGTATCTGAAAAAGTGTGCATGCACACGAAAGCTCATACCAAGAACAAACTTAGTTGGTCTCTAAGGTGCTACTGGAAGGAATTTTTTTATTTTATTTTGTTTTGACTATGACAGACCAACACGGCTATCTACCTTTAACTGTCATGGATGCTTTAGCTGAGATTCCTGCATTGAAGTAGATGAGCTCTTTGTGAGAAATATATGTTGCTTTTTCAGATTAAATAATGCTTTAATTATTGCTTTTTGTAAAGGTCATAAGACCATAAGATTGTAACAATGGGAACTTAAAGATGAAACAACCAAAGAGGTCATGATTAAATGGGCAAGGGATGTGGGACACACAATCGAGCTTGAAAAATGGGAAAGACTCTGGAGAAGGGAAATGCGATTTACGGTCTGTACAACAATAAAAGAAAACATGTTAAAAATGTTCTACCGATGGTACATCACCCCAGAGATATTATCAAAAATATACAAAAATCAGCCTGATCAGTGTTGGAAATGCAAAAAAGAAAAGGGCACATTTTATCACTTATGGTGGGGTTGCAAGGTTATAAGCAGATTTTGGAATGAGATTTACGAGGAGCTAAAGAAATTATTCAAAATTACATTTATAAAAAAACCCAGAATCATTTCTATTAGGAATAATTACAGATGAGATCCCCAAAAATAATATAAATGCATTCTTATATGCTACAGTGGTGGCCAGATTATTAATAGTGAAAAATTGGAAAGGGGAGAAAACCCCAACAATAATAGAGTGGAGAACCAAAATGTGTGAATTGATAGAATTGGCAAAATTAACGGCAAACATTAGAGGACATTCAAACCAAGAAGTCATAAAGGAATGGCAAGGAGTGAAGGATTATATGATATTGCAATATTCCGGATTTGATATTTTGATAGATATAGAATGAAATGGGTGGGGGTAAGTAAGTAAGATGAAATATATAAAGTAGGATTATAATATTGTAATAAGCAACATAGCGAAAGAAAATAAAACAGAGAAGTAATGAGATCACGCATGGGAGAGGGGAGGGGGGGTGGCGGAGGGAAATAAGATGGGGAAATGTGATATAATGATGGTATGGTTTTGTTCTTTTTTCCTGTTTTGTGTGAATTTGAAATAAATAAAATTGTTTTTTTAAAAAAAGATTGCAACAATGAGGGTATTTTTTTATGGGGGCCTTTTAATATACAGTAGCTTGTATCCGGGGGTTATTTATAGGGTGCTATGTCTTTAGGACGAGATGGTTGGACAGTGTTCTCGAAGCTACCAACATGAGTCTGACCAAACTGCGGGAGGCAGTGGAAGACAGGAGTGCCTGGCGTGCTCTGGTCCATGAGGTCGCAAAGAGTCGGACACGACTAAACGACTAAACAGCAACACAACAACAACAACAACAGCAACAACAATATCTTTAGGAGCTTCTGGTTGAAGAACTCTAGCAAGAAAGAACAGATGTTTGCATGCTTCATTAAGTTTGTGCTTGGAACCTAGACATGAAACCTGCTTTCACCTGTGGCTAAAAACAACTTGTGGTTAAAAGTGCTTGTGAATATATAGATGTCTTCTGTTGAAATGAGGTGTGCCTGCTTTGGTCACCCACCTTGCAAGTGATCACCCACCTTTTTTGTGATCACTAAAATAAATTTTGCTACTTCATCAACTTTGCTCGGAATTAATTTCAAGGATCCCAATTGGGACTAGTGTTTTTATATCTCACACCTTCCAACTCTGCAATTCTATCATTCTAAGAAGACACGTTCCCTGGGGGCAGTGTCTAATCTGTGATTAAATGCATGTGAAAACAGTAGTGATGCCCTTAGGCTGAGGGAACTGCTCCTGTAGTTGAGGTGCAGGGGAAGCAGTTTCATTTTTCTGGCATTCATATCTCACCTTTTCCTCCATGGAGGTCCAGGGGACTTTCTTTCCTTCCTTATTCAATCCTCACAACCAGCCTGTGAGATAGGTAAGGCTGAGAGAGAGTGAGTGGCCCAAGGTCACTCAGTAAGCTTCATGGCTAAGGTGGGAATGGAAGGCTGGTCTCCCAGGTCCTATGGTAGTTGGACCCTCTAACCACGACATCAGCCTGCCTCTCATACTTGAAAACGCTATTCCAATGCTCCAAACGAAACGTCGTCCGTCAAATTCATGGTTTTGCTTTGCACAAGAGGTCACCTCAAATAATGACAATTTACTCCCCTCTCTTTTGCACAGGGTATCTTCATTTCTGTGGAGAAAGTGGCAGGATTTCGCGAGTTCCCCCAAAGTGCAAGCTGTACCTATGGATATTTGCCATGGACCTCTGTCGTGGTAATACATTTAGCTGTGCAGGTAAGTGATATCCATTGATTTGGTGGTCCCACTCATGTGGGAATGTTTGTTCATTCTTTATTCTGATTTCCTGATCTACAATCTGATCTTCACCGGAAGAAGCAGAAACAGGGCTTTGCTTGTGTGGCGTTTGCCCGTTCTTTTGGAAATGTCTGTACAGGGGGAGAGAAAGGGTTAATAGGTAGAGCAATAGAGAAGCCCAGAGGCGGAGCCTACCTGTTTTAAAAAGGCTTAGCCAGAGGTTTAGACCAGGGGTAGGCAACCTAAGGCCCATGGAAGTGATGCGGCCCAAGTGCCTTCTCAATCCGACCCACGGACGGTCTGGGAATCAGCGTGTTTTTACATGAGTAGAATGTGTCCTTTTATTTAAAATGCATCTTGGGTTATATGTGGAGCCTGCCTGGTATTTTGCATGAATAGAATGTGTCCTTTTATTTAAAATGCATCTCTGGGTTATTTGTGGGGCATAGGAATTTGTTCATTTCCCCCCCCCCCAAAAAAAAATATAGACCGGCCTACCACATGGTCTGAGGGATGGTGGACCGGCCCTCGGCTGAAAAAGGTTGCTCACCTCTGGTTTAGACAGTTGGGAAAAGCAGTTGGAAGACAGTAGGAAACAGAGAGGCAGTTAGTGCAGTTGGTTCTTGTGTGAGGGGAGGTAGAGGAGTTAGAGTGAGTTAGAGACAGGATAAAGACTAAGAGGTTAAAGGGTAATAGTGTTTCAAATGCATTTAAAGTTTATTTGTGTTTGCAATAAACTACAATCTTCATTGTTAACTTGAGAACCCGACTGAGACTAAGTGTTTTACCGGGAAAACCTGGTTGGTGGTAGCGGATTAGTGGTGTACGGATCAATAGTCCATGAAACGACCGGGGGCTCCGTATGAACACCACAGCTTGTGCTACAGGAAATAGCGATCAATCAATTTATATATCAGAGTAGCTGATTATACCCTATGGGCATGTTAACTCTATTTTTAGAAGTACAAAGTTGGATTCAGTTTCGATGCAGCACTTCTAGGTTCTGCATCTTCTTTTAAGCATTAGAGCCTCAAGGTTTTCATCTGTCCACAGGGAATTGTTCATATGGATGCAAACTGTGCAGGCTGCACTTGCTATGGGTAGTAAAAATTGGCGGCTCTGATCTAACTCTACAAAGAGATCAAACTGTAGTAGATAAATAAATAAGGTGCCTCTAAACTTGACCAAGGGACCCAGGTGGCACTGTGGGTTAAACCACAGAGCCTAGGGCTTGCTGATCAGAAGGTCGGCGGTTCGAATCCCTGCGACGGGGTGAGCTCCAGTTGTTCTGTCCCAGCTCCTGCCAACCTAGCAGTTCAAAAGCACGTCAAAGTGCAAGTAGATAAATAGGAACCGCTCTGGCGGGAAGGTAAACGGCATTTCCGTGCGCTGCTCTGGTTCGCCAGAAGCGGCTTAGTCATGCTGGCCACATGACCCGGAAGCTGTATGCCGGCTCTTGGCCAATAAAGCGAGATGAGCGTCGCAACCCCAGAGTCAGACATGACTGAACCTAATGGTCAGGGGTCCCTTTACCTTTAAACTTGACCAAAAAATGATGATGTTGACCAGAGCTTCAATCAAATCAGGACTTTCCATGCCTGTCCATCTAAATCAGTGACCATCTTGCTGTCTAAGAGAAGGTGTCTCCTGTGCTCTGGACTATGGCAAGGCCAGGCAAAACTGGGGGGCAAGGGAAGATGGTTGGCAGGCTGCACTCTGAGGAACACAGCTCTACAGATGCTCCGTCAAGGAACCGGCTGAACTGAAGGTTTTATACTGTAGCAGCAACAGTCTAATAGGTGTCCACGTTTTTCGGAATTTTGAGAATGAAAGAAGGAACTGTCTCCATCAGACACCTCCTGGCCCTGAACTGGGCCAACTGGCCATGATTATCTAGAAACTGGTAAGGAGTTCTGAAAAAACGCCCCTTCAGAAAATTCTAAGTCCTATTCAGAGTACAACCATGGAAATCAATAAACATGATGTGCATTCAGTAGCATTAAATACCACTCTCAGTCAACTATGGGCACCCACCAGGCAGTGGCTCCTGAATAATCAGATCCAGATAGGTCATGGCTCCAGTCTGGGTTGAGTTCAGCCTATCCCACCCGTGTCCACATAACCAACTGGGCAGCGAAACCCAAGCTCTGCCTGGGTGCATGAAAAGCATTGGCGGCAGTTATCTGTGTCAAGGATCTGCCTCCCCCTGCCAGTCCAGCCCTGAGTGTTTATAGACAGCAGCCACCTGTTCTGACTACTGACTCATCTGCGAGTGAAACCAGCAGCTCTTCGGAGGAAAGGCAATTGGGGGCTGGGAGGAAAGGAGTGCCAGGGCTCGAGAGATATAGAGAAAGACCTGGCACCAACCAGCAGTCAGGTCTGGTGCAGAGATTACGTAGGAGGAAAAGGAGTTTCTGTTTCCCTAAACTGCTGTGTTGGCGCCAGAATCGCCGGGAGCCACTTCCGGATTCTGCTAGTGAGTGATCAGACATGATATGATTCAGCTCTTCACTGTAAATTAATGAGCACTGATAAAAACTACTGAAAGACAGATGACTTGGCTTCCTTATTGAACGACCCATGAGGGGGGAGGCCCTGACAATCTGCTCCTGGGACTCAGGGATGAGAACTTCTGTCAAGAGGGATCTTGGGCAGATATGATGCGCTTCCACTAGAGGAGGGTCATATCAAGCCGTAGATGCTTTTTTTAAAAATGAAAAAAAACACAATTTTGAATCTGCAGGTTAATCCGTTTAATGAGGAGATCATCTGAGCAGACTGATCTTGTAATTTATTGCCTGCTTTCACAAGCAAAGATCCAGAAGAATCAGCGTAGCCATCAGGCATTCTCAACCATGGACGTGGACTGCTCACTGATGTCAGTCAAGGGCACAGCATTGTTCATTGAAGGCAAAGTAAGCTGGAAGAGGTATACCAGACGGGCAGCGTTTGCTGATTCCCTTCTGGCAGAACCCTCCATTTCCTCTTACATTGATGATTGTTCTGCAAAGAAACATGGAAATCAATTTATGTCAATTTCATGAGCCTGGAGTCAGATTGCTCAGCTTTAGGAGATGAGGGAGGATCATAGAATTATAGTGTTGGAAAGACTCAAAGGAACATTTAAGCCCACCCTGCAATGCAGGAATCTCTTGCAGAGGAACATCAGTGCTGACATCCCCTGGCCCATCCTGGATGTCAGGATGGGGCACTGGCAGCCACTGACTCTGAGGACTCCACCACACCAAGACCCAGGGAGATCTGAGGATCCCCACTCCATTGCTGTAGGAGGTGATGGCAAAGGCTGGACCCTTAAATTGATGCAGCATTTGGAGGTAAAAGGAACTAATCATACTAAAATGTGTGTTATTAGCAGAAAGTTCAGTGAATGAACAGCTGGATGGAGAACCAAAAGTGACCTGGAGATCAACTAGTCCCACTCTTGCTCAATGCAGGATCTTCAATGACAAGATCCCTCACAGATTGTCCCTCAATACCTGCTTCTCTGTCATTTCCACCCCTTTGTTTCTAGTCCCGCCCTCTGGAAAAACGTCCCCATCAAAGACTGGCAAATATTTGGATGCGGCAATCATGTCTCTCCTCCAAATTAACCTTCTCTTCTCCAGGCTAAACATGCTGAGCTCCTCCAATGTTCCTCATAAGAAACAGCTTTCAAATATTGTACCGTTCTGGTCACCTGCCTTGGAAGACACTCTAATCAGTTCTTTGCCAGCCTCAGATTGCAGTAGCTTTTCAATTCATTTCTCCAGTATTTCTAAAAGGCAGCATTAACTCACCATTGTTGGCATTTTAGATTTTGTTGGAATTCTAAATTTTGGAGAGTTAGCTCAGAGCCGTCAGTTTTTACTGCTCATGGGAAGTGCAGCCTGCACAGTTTGCACCCATATGAACATCTGTGGTATCATCATTCCCTGTGCACAGATGAAAACCTTGAGGCTCTAATGCTTAAAAGAAAATGCAGAACCTAGAAGTGCTGCATCGGAACTGAATCTAACTTTGTACTTCTAAAAAAATAGAATTAATATACCCTGAGTGTATTAGGGTATTATCAGCTATTCGGATCCATAATCTGATCGGTGACTATTGCCTTTAGCATGTGCAAAGCCCTGCTTCTGTTTTCTTCAGTGAAGATGCAGAGTGTAGATCAGGAAATCAGGATTGAAAATGAGCGAACATTCACACGTGAGTGGGACCAACTCAATGGATATCACTTACTCCTACAGCAGCGTGCATTAGGGCCGCAGGAGACCTCTGACATCTCTCCAAAGGTACAGTTCGCAGTGATTGGGAACTGGCAAAATCCTCCATAGTATTCACAAAATGGAGGTTCCTCTGCGCAAAGGAGAGGGAAGCAAATTGTCATTATTTCAGTGGACTTCCTGTGCAAAAAAGAACATTAATTTATGAACGTTTTCTTTTGAGCATTTGGACAGCACTTTCAAGTATGAGAGCCTGAAGTCCTGGACTAGGAAATGGGAGAGCAGGCTTTAAATCCAGCCTCATCATGAGGCTCCCTGGGTGGCCTTGGCCCAGTCACTGACTCCCAGCCTAATCTACCTTGCAGGGTTGTTGTGAGGATTAAATTAGGAAGAGCCATAGAAGCCATCTTGAGCTCCATGGAAAAAAAGGTGGGATATAAATGCAACGAGTAAAGAAATATTCAAAGCAGTCTCTTGTCTTGCTCTGCAGTGTGATGTCCTTCATTACTTCATCCTTACTCAAATCAAATCCTGGTGTTTGTACATCTTTTTCCTTCTTTTGCATTTTTCTGTCCATCTTTTTCTTCTCCTTGACAGGTCCATCCTTTTTGTCCTCTGTGGCCACCTCTCTGCAAGACAGTCCTTTTCAGTCAGGTGTCAGTCCTCTCTTTTCTATTTTTTGTTGTAAATCCCTTGGTAAAGAGTCAGTGGTAGGATTTTCCCCTTTCAAACTTTCCACCAGCACTGTTTCCTCTGAAACTGGCACTTTGTTTTCCTTTTTCTGAAAGTTGTCCAAAGCCAAATTTGAAGCTGTGACAGACTGTTGCATTTCACACAGCATATCAAGTACTTTTCTCAGGAAGTCAGCACGCCTTCCTTCTGCCATTTTCAAGGTCAAAAAACAACTTTGTAGTCACAACAATCTGGCATATTATAATCCAAAATCCATATTGTATGTTTCTTGCTAAATTTTCCAAGACCTCAGGAAAAAAGGGTAACTTTCTTTCCAATCAATATTTGTAACAATTATTTCCACCCAAAAAACTGTCACAGAAGTTTCTTTCTTAACTGTCACTTTTGACAGCAGCCTTGGTTACAATGTCCCACTGCTTCCTTCTGTTTCAACAACAAGGGACCGACCTCCGTATTTTAAATCCCTTGCTTCTTCCAATTAAGTCCAAATTATCTTTTTTACTCACAATTCTGATGTTTCCAATCCTTATTTTTACAGAGAAATTAAACGCTCAGGGCTGTCGGCTGTCGCAGCTTCGCACGGCAAAGGCAGTCGCTGAATCCATAGGGCTCCGTCTCAACCCCGCTCTCTCTCGGTAGCTCTTTCAGAGCTTACCGGGGAGCAGGGGAGACGTAAAGAGCCCCCGTCGGATCTCCATGTCCCCAGAACGCTCTTCCTGGGGTTCTTCAAGGGGTCCGCAGCGCGGTTGCGGATTCCCCTCCCCCTTACCGTGCCGGGGATCTCGCAGCCGAAATTGCCCCCGACCGACTGCACCGGCGCTTAACCAGAAGTCGGCTTCCTAGTATTCCTTGGTGATGGTGGCACCCCTGGTTCAGGTCCTTTGGGACCATGAGGTTTCTAGTTCCTCCTCTTCTGGATATTATGGAATATTTATTATTATTGTTATTAATGAATTTATATACCACTCTATACCCGGAGGACTCAGGGCGGTTATTGTACTTCAGGTGAGGTTTGGAAAGTGCAGGATGAAGTGAGACTCCTTGTTGCCAAATCACATTTGCGTACTTTCAGCAGCAGCAGGCTGCTCGCTCATCTTCACTTACTGAGGGTTGTCTTAAATTTTTGCAGAGTTAGATCAGAGCCACCAGTTTTTTACTCCCCATGGGAAGTGCAGCCTGCACAGTTCACATCCATGTGAACTATTCCCTGTCAACAAGTGAAAACAATGAGGCTCTAATACTTAAAAGAAGATGCAGAACCTAGAAGTGCGGCATCGGAACTGAATCTAACTTTGTACTTCTAAATATAGAGTTAATATTATCAGCTACTCTGATCCAGAAACTGATCAGTGACTATTTCCTTTAGTACAAGCAAATCCCTGCTTCTGCCTCCTCCTGTGAAGATGTAGAGTGTAGATCAGGAAATCAGGATTGAAAATGAGCGAACATTCACACGTGAGTGGGACCACCAACTCAGAGGTATCACTTACCGCTACAGCAGCGTGCATCACTGCCACAGTAGCCGTCTAGAATATCTCCAAAGGCACAGTTCTCAGTTTTGGGGGTCTGGCAAAATCCTCCCGCCATTTCACACCACAAAGGTAGCCCTGTGCAAGAGAGAGGGGAGTAAATTGTCATTATTTGAGAGGACGTCTTGTGCAAAACAGAAACATAAATTTCATGGACGTTTTGTTTTGAGCAGTGGAATAGCACTTTCAGGTATGAGAGCCTGAGGTTCTAGACTAGGAAATGGGAGACCAGCCATCAAATCCTCCCTCAGTGTGAGGCTCACTGGGTGACCTTTGGCTAGTCACTCACTCTCAGTCTAATCTACCTCGCAGGGTTGTAGTGAGGATTAAATTAGGAAGAGCCATAGAAGCCATCTTGAGCTCCATGGAAAAAAAGGTGGGATATAAATGCAATATCTGAAGAAGATATACGTGTATCTGAAGAAGTGTGCATGCACACGAAAGCTCATACCAAAAACAAACTTAGTTGGTCTCTAAGGTGCTACTGGAAGGAATTTTTTTATTTTTTATTTTGTTTTGACTGATTTATAAAGTCATTGGTCACTATTTCCTTTAGCAGAAGCAATGCCCTGCTTCTGTTTCCTCCTGTGGAGATGTAGAGTGTAGATCAGGAAATCAGAATTAAAAATGAGCAAACATTTACATTTGAGTGGGACCAACTCAATGGATATCACTTACTCCTACAGCAGGTTCCATTATTTTCACAGGTGGCCCATGTCATTTCTCCATAGGTGCAGTTTGTAGTTTTTGGGAAACGGCAAATTCCTCCAAATATTTCACACACCAGATCTTGCTCTGTGTAAAAGGGAGGGAAATGAATTATTTTAAATGGGGCAAAGGGGTTGCCAACTTTTTTCCTAACCAGAACCCTGCATATTTAATGGGATGACCAACTTTCACAGGCTTCTGCTGCCTCTCAACCTGCTAACTACTGGTCCATTGACCAACATTAGCAAGCGACACATTGGTTCTCCTTCTCTGCAAACACTCCAGCTGATTCCTGAACCTTTAAAGGGTGCTGACACTCAGCTGCACCCAGCCAGATGGGTGGGGTATAAATCAAAAAATTATGATGATGATGATTACTGCTCCTTAGATCTTTTCAGCACAGCTGCCACCTAAAATTTACAGGTTGCTAATGGAAGGGGAGAAACATTAGCAGATAATGGACCCACAGACCCACATAACTGGTGAGTAAGTCAGCCTTCATTCCATTCTACTGAAGGTTCCCCTTTGCTTTCATCATCATCATCATCATCATCACCATCATTCTTTTATTCGACCACAGTCAGAAGAATACATTTGTACAGAATTAAAAGCATCTGAGAGAACTTTGAAAAAAGGAAACATAATCCACAATAGAATGGAACTAAACAAATAGCCCCATATCGATACAATCAATTAAAATCTTGCAACGCTTAGAAGCTAAAAAAAGAAATTTAGCCACCAGGGAGGCTGTATTTCTAGTAATATTATTCAGTAAATATAAAACCTGTCTTTCTCTGGATAGAAAGCTAGATTGAGGTAAAAGTGGAGTTATAAGATTTTGCCTAAGTTCTACATAGAGAGGACAAGACAGAAGGATATGTTCGGTAGACTCAACCACGCCCATAGTACAATGACAGGTTCTCTGGGCGTATGGGACTCCCTTGTACCTTCCCCACAATACCGCGGAATCAAGGGCGTTTAGTCTAGCCGCTGTAAGAAGTCTGCGGTATTCCACATAGTGGATTTCCGCGAGATAGGGGGCTGGTGTCATTTGATATATCTGGTCCCCTGGGAACATCCCTGGTTTCACTTGAGCTATGTCCTCTTGTCTGGCAATATCGCTCAGTCTCCCGGAGATTGCAGTTCTAGCTTGATTATACGCCATGGAGTCCAGGTAGAAGTGTGGCAATCCACAGGACTGCACCTCTTTTATGACCTCCCTTTCCCATGATGACTGGAAGTCATCCCTCAATGTCAAGGGGGCGATGCCCACTGGTTTAAAACAAAGCTTGAGCCATAGCCAAAGCTTCGTCTTCAAGGGCCCTTTGCTTTCAACATCTGCCATTCAGAATTATAGCTTTTCTGAGCTTCAGAAATAGATTGCCATTTGCGCCCTCTCTGAGAATGGTATTTTCTGGAATCTCCCCTGTAGTGTTGCCAATGTGTCTTGCTCAGCTCACACCCAACTGTGCTGGCTATAGTCTTTCTTGGCTACCAGCCAGGTGAGGAGGGGGTAAGGCCCATCCATTTGCCCAGGGTCCACAATCTCTTCTTTGGCTATACTCATGGGGTCCTGAGGTGGCAACCGTTGGTCTTCTTTAACAAAGAAACTTCCTGGGTTAGGTCAACAATGGAATCCTCCGTTAGATTTTTACTCTGGATTTTTACTCCATGACTTCAGGAATTAGAAAGGAATTGGGGATCATGTACACTAACCCCTCTGAATTAACAACAATATAAATGACCACCATGGAACCTGGTTGGTGGCTCAGTCTGCATCCTGAACATTGCTGCTTTTGCAAAAGTCATGTATTCAAATTCAATTTCATGATTAAATAGGTAGTTAAATACTTTCCTCCTCAACCACCCCTTTTAAAGCAGCCAGGTGAGATAGTCTATAGTCAAATGAAATCGTGGGCAGCATAAAAGCAGTGGTGGGAAAATGCTAAAATAACTGTAATATAGGCACTCGGGTATAGGTTTTAAAAAATAATAATAAAGAATTATACCACACAAAAGAAGAGAATGGTCTACACTGATACACAACAGTTCTTCAGGGTTTCCAGCTGGGGAAATACCTGGGATGGAACCTGAGACCTTCTGCATTTACAGCAGATGCCCCCCACCCCCTGAGGTTGAGCTGCCCTCTTACCTGCAGCAACGTGGAAGAGGATGAAGACCAGAGCAAAGCTCAGGTAAAGGAACCTCATGGCTGGAGTTTCCTCTGAGATCTCTGCCAAAGGGAAGGCACTCTAAGGCAGAAGGAAGTCGAGTTTGGATGGAACAAGGAGGTTCTCCTTACTTATAGTGTTGCCGTGCCAAAAAGATGCTGAAACACACATATGCACATCTGAGTGGGAAACGCTGCAAACAGGTATTTCCTGCAATTGTCAGCATTCGAACCCTCCTGGCCCCTTTTTTCTTAACTCATCCTAGGCAATTTATTCATCTTGGAGAACTTCCTAAGATTTACCTGAAGAACATCCTTTCTCAGACGATCACAACGTGTGCTGTACTTCGGGTGCTGTTTTTCCCTTTCCATATCAATTAACAGATTTCCCGTCATCTCACAAAATCAGCTGCCACGTTCATGGCGCCTGAATGGAAAGGAAGCGGAATGTTGTTTACGAGATTTGCTATAATGCAGTCTGATGCAACCTCTGGTGGTTTGACCACAATTGCAGTACAGTGGTACGTTGGTTCTCAAACTTAATCCGTTCCGGAAGTCCATTCCAAAACCAAAGCGTTCCAAAACCAAGGCACGCTTTCCCATAGAAAGTAATGCAAAATGGATTAATCCATTCCAGACTTCTAAAAGCAACCCCTAAAACACCAAATTAACATGGATTTTACTATGTTTATTTAATAAATTTTTATTCATATTATTTAGTAATACAAGAAAAAACAACAAAAGCTAATAACCAAAAATAAACATACATGCAACAATTGTTTTGTTTGTTATTACATTACTGTTGTGTCCTATTTGATACTGTTTTTTCATGGAAAATAAACCATTTTGAAACCCCATTGCCTAGTTTATTGGTTTATTATATACTATCTTTTAAAGAGAAGGGGGACTTTCCAATATCTTAATAAACTACAATTTCGACTTCCTGTTAATTCCTAATGCATATACTTGTTTCTTAAAGATGAATGTACTCAATTCAATAATCATTCTTATAGGTAATTATCCAATACATTCTGACAATACTATGGATCCTTAATTTTGTTATCCAACTCCTTATCTTTACTTAATCACTCAAACGCTGGCATAGTCAGTGGACTTTTACTATATTTTCCCACATATTTTCTAAATCCCATTTCCCCCTAAATTTTTGCTTTGAATTTCCTCTGAGATTATTTGTCAGTAATGCCATCTCGGCAAATTCCTGTAATTTAGTTTGCCAGTCTATTATTTTTTGAACCTCCTGTTCTTTCCATCCTTTAGCCACAAGTATTCGGGCCGCTCTGGTCCATGGGGTCACAAACAGTGGGACATGACTAAACGACTAAACAGCAACAACATTCGGGTTGCAGTCGTTGCATACAAAAATAATTCCCTTGATTGGTTTGGAATATCTTTGTCTAGAATCTATATATATATAAATGTTCCCATTGTGTGCGTGGCGGACACCACCGTGCTCCGTAACCGCTGGACCAAATCACAGCAAATTAGGACAAAGTGTTCCATGACCATCAAGGAAGGATCTGGCAGAATAAAATTTCCAAAAAAACCACACCTGTCATACCTAAAATATAGAATAAACGCTAAAAAAATTGGCGCACATATTATATGTCACCAGAAACAGCACTGAAGACACCAGCAGCATCCAATAGAAAGGCAGATCGCACGCTGTCACCAGCAAAAGCTCTGAAGGGTGGCTCCAAATAATGACGTCATCAACCGAGCAACTGGAACCACCAAGGCGGCCATTACCAGACAACCCACAGAGCCATTACCAGACAAAGGCAAACGACCAAACCCATAGCCACAGCCACAGGCTGCAACCCAAAAACACTCCCCCCCTTGCAAACGCTCCCGCAACAATCAACTCAACTAGCCCAAACCCTCAGCTGCAAAAACCCACAGTCAGGCCAGGGCCAAGGAATTGAGATACAGGGCGGAGGCCTTGGCTCGCATTTACATACTAGCCCCAGCCAAGGCCAACAGACTAGGCCTCACCTCTACTTTACAGCCTACAGACTAGGCCTCGCCTCTACTTTACAGACTAGGCCTCGGCTTCACTTTACAGCCTACAGGCTAGGCCTCGCCTCTACAGCCTACAGACTGGGCCTCGGCTCTACTTTACAGACTATCCTGAGTGGAGCCAAGTGGGGGAGGAGGGGCCCGAATAGGTCATGGGCTGACCCAGGGTGGGGGAAGTCACAGGGATGACTCGGGGGGAGGGGGGACGGGATACCTCATGGGTCACTACAGGATGGGAGGAATCACAGTGATGAGACAACAGTGGGGGGAGGACAAAACCCATAGCCCGGGGGGGACGGGACGGACACATCCTCCCCCTTTAAGGACCCTGAGTCAGGCACAGCAAGGCGTGCCCGGGCCAGCTAGTACTTAATAAAAATGCCTCCGGTCTTTTTATAAATGTTGTTCCCAACATCTTTTTTAACTCATCATGAATTTTACTATCTAACGAGACAGTTGACCCATAAAATGAAAGCAATAACAATGTACTGCAGTCACATAATCAGTCAATCGGTAGCTGAACTGGGTTACACACAGTCACAAAAACAAAACAAAAAGAGCCGCAAAAACAAAGACACAAAATAAATAGCGAAAACAGACAAACCTCAGCATAACACTCAAAACGGAAGTGTGGCAGTCAAAACGGAAGCATAACACTCAAAACGGAGCACCTTTGGCTTCTGAAAAAGGTTCGCAAACCAGAACACTGACTTCTGGGTTTGCAGTGTTTGGGTTCCAAGTTGTTTGAGTACAAAGGCATTTTAGAACCAAGGTACCACTGTACCTACAAAGAAAGAAACTTTTCCATTTGCTTTTCTTCTGGTCTGCAGAGTTTTGGATTCATTTTTGCTTTATATGCTTGTTTCTGTGATGCTTGTATTTATATGTGTTCTCCCCCCCCCCCAAAAAAAAATATCCATTCAAATTAGTGATTTTGTTCCATCATCCATAATAAATAAACACAAACAAGAACAACAAATGTAAAATAAAATAAAAAATGCAGAAAGGAGAAAGGGGCCCATCTATTCTCTTAGTTAGTCAACAAAATCAGAAGATGCGACAAGACACCTGTTAGTAGAAACCTTATTTATTATTAAATTATTAAATTGTTTATATCATTTGTACCCTGTTTTTCAGGGGGAAAGGTTCCCCAAGTGGCGTATGTGCAATCTCTTTTTTTAAAAAAATGGCACACAAGGAGGAAAGAACAGGGAGGGAAGAGGAAAACAAAAGGCAACTCAGTCATTTTCAGTTGAATGTGGGGGGAACCATTTGACGCATATGTTGTGTTGAGCTATTTCACTTGCTTTTGCTCGATTTGCACATTGAAAACAGCCGAAGGTCCTTAAATTTGAGAGTAAACCTGATTTGCAATGGGGTTTGAATAATGTCGATTGCAACAGTTTAATTAACACTAGAAGCATATATACTTGATGTACTTCTAGGCATTGTGACTCTTTCAGTAAAAGAACAGCAGGTGCTAAAACAGATTGCAATGGCATCTCCTCCTGCTTAACATCGGGAAGAGCTCCTGAGAAAAAGACACCTTGGCTGCACCTTCCCAGCAGGAACAAGTCCCTGTGCAGAAAGACACGTCATCTGCTGTGTCCCAGCAAGAGCAATTCCTGCTGGAGGAATTATTATATACCATCTCTTTAAAAGATGGTACATAATAAACCAATAAACTAGGCAATGGTGTTTCAAAATGGTTTATTTTCCATGAAAAAACAGTATCAAATAGGACACAACAGTAATGTAATAACAAACAAAGCAATTGTTGCATATATGTCCATTTTTGGTTATTAGCTTTTGTTGTTTTTTCTTGTATTGCTAAATAACATGAATAAAAATTTATTAAATAGAGATAGTAAAATTCATGTTAATTTGGTGTTTTGGGGGTTGTTTTTAGAAGTCTGGAATGGATTAATCCATTTTGCATTACTTTCTAGGGGAAAGCATGCCTTGGTTTTGGAACGGACTTCCGGAACAGATTAAGTTTGAGAACCAAAGTACCACTGTACTGCAATTGTGGTCAAACCACCAGAGGTTGCATCAGACCGCATTATAGCTAATCTCCTAATCATCATTCCGCTTCCTTTCCATCCAGGCGCCATGAATGTGGCAGCTGATTTTGTGAGATGACGGGAAATCTGTTAATTGATATGGAAAGGGAAAAACAGCACCCGAAGTACAGCACACGTTGTGATCGTCTGAGAAAGGATGTTCTTCAGGTAAATCTTAGGAAGTTCTCCAAGATGAATAAATTGCCTAGGATGAGTTAAGAAAAAAGGGGCCAGGAGGGTTCGAATGCTGACAATTGCAGGAAATACCTGTTTGCAGCGTTTCCCACTCAGATGCGCAAATGTCTGTTTCAGCATCTTTTTGGCACGGCAACACTATAAGTAAGGAGAACCTCCTTGTTCCATCCAAACTCGACTTCCTTCTGCCTTAGAGTGCCTTCCCTTTGGCAGAGATCTCAGAGGAAACTCCAGCCATGAGGTTCCTTTACCTGAGCTTTGCTCTGGTCTTCATCCTCTTCCATGTTGCTGCAGGTAAGAGGGCAGCTCAAGCTCGGGGGGGGGGGGCATCTGCTGAAGGTCTCAGGTTCAATCCCAGGTATTTCCCCAGCTGGAAACCCTGAAGAACTGTTGTGTATCAGTGTAGACCATTCTCTCTTTTGTGTAGAAAAGGTAAAGGTAAAGGGACCCCTGACCATTAGGTCCAGTCGTGTCCGACTCTGGGGTTGCGGCGCTCATCTCACTTTATTGGCCGAGGGAGCCGGCGTACAGCTTCCGGGTCATGTGCCAGCATGACTAAGCCGCTTCTGGCGAACCAGAGCAGCGCACGGAAATGCCGTTTACATTCCCACCAGAGCGGTACCTATTTATCTACTTGCACTTTGACGTGCTTTCGAACTGCTAGGTGGGCAGGAGCTGGGACCGAGCAACGGGAGCTCACCCCTTCGCGGGGATTCAAACCGCCGACCTTCTGATCAGCAAGCCCTAGGCTCTGTGGTTTAACCCACAGCGCCACCTGGGTCCCTTATAAAATAGTCACATTGTTTCATAAATTGCTTCCCACCCGCACTTCCGCAATGTTTTTACTCAAACCTTTTCTACTGCATTGTATCTTTATCTATTACAAAAAGTTTCTGTACTACAGTTATTTTATCATTTGTCCTCCACTGCTTTTATCCTGCCCACAATTTCATTTGACAAGGTTTTTTTTAAGTCCACAAAAGGCCTCCATTCTTCTAGAAACGTTCATCACTGTGATCTCTTAATTTCTCTGCATATAATATTCTAGCTACTGTACACAAATAGTTCAGTCATCTCCTTTGGAACCTTTGTCCCTATTATGCCTATAAGAAAAGTTTCAGGCTTTTGGGAATAGCCCATTTCAACATTTTCTTCATTTCATTATATATCGTTTCCCGAAAACCTTTTAGCTTTTTTTGCATGTCCACCATGTAGAGAAGAATGAGTCATCTATTTGCTCACATTTCCAACATTTACTTGACACATTTTTATACATCTTGGGCAGTTTATTTGGCATTAAATACCACCTGCACATCATTTTAAGATGATTTTCTATAATTGTATAAGAAGCAGTAAATTTCATTTCCTTTTTCCATGACTTCTTTTCCAAGATTGATGCAAACGATAGATCATTTTGGTCAAACTTCTTGATATTCTATAAATTGGCCAAGTCGGAATGGGTTCCTGAACGTAAAGGTGACTATTTATTCAGCTAAGAATTATCAGTTCCATATTTGCAGAGAATCAATTAGATATTTAGGTATAATCATACCAAAGGATACTGTATTACTCAATTAGTAGTATGTAATATAAACAATGAGGTTTCTTTATATATTGATAGAATTATAGAATCAGAGAATTGGAAGGGAGCCCAAGGGTCCAGCCCCCTGCAATGCATGAATCTCAGCTAAAGCATCCCTGAGAGATGACCACCCAACCTCTGCTTAATAACCTCCAAGGAAGGAGAGTCCACAACCTTCCAAGGGAGACCATTCCACTGTTGAACAGATCTTAGTTTCATTAATTTTGTCCCATATATCTAGTCAGAATCCATTTTCTTGTAACTTGAGCCGATTGGTTAGAGTCCTACCCTCCAAGGCAGGAGAAAACAAGCTTGCTCCCTCTTCCATGTGACAGCCCTTGTGATATTTGAAGATGGCTATCATATCTCCTCTCAGTCTCCTCATTTGCAAGCTAAACATACCCAACTCCTTCAGCCATTTAAAGGTAGATAGCCGTGTTGGTCTGTCATAGTCAAAACAAAATAAAATAAAATAAAAAATTCCTTCCAGTAGCACCTTAGAGACCAACTAAGTTTGTTCTTGGTATGAGCTTTCGTGTGCATGCACACTTGGTATCTGAAGAAGTGTGCATGCACACGAAAGCTCATACCAAGAACAAACTTAGTTGGTCTCTAAGGTGCTACTGGAAGGAATTTTTTTTTTATTTTATTTTGTTTTTCCTTCAGCCATGTTCCACATAAGGCTTGGTTTCCAGAGCCTTGATCATTTGACATCCCTCCTCTGTTCAATATCCTTCTTAAATGCCAAATCCTCATTTTTTAATTGATAATTGCATTTTTAGTAAGGATATTCTTGGAGTTGCAGAACCCCGTAGACATTTCCTAATTAAGGAATTCCTTTTATGGAAATATTTACTAGATATATGACCTGGAATTCTACTCACACTATAGATTATTCTGTGAATAATGTTCATTTGAGAGTATTAACCCTTCTGCATAAGGGTGGTTAAATGACTCCCATCTATTAATATGTAAAGAAAACTCATTGATTACTTTGTTTAAATTACATGCTACTAATTCGGTAATAATGGATCTTCAGGATCCATATCCGAGCGCTAACAGGGATTTGCCCAACCTCCAGGCGGACAGCTATGTTAGACACACAAGAAGGGATCCCTAGCAGCCAGTGATAGAACTTAGTTTGGAATGATTCTAAGGGAGCAAGATCAGTTGTGTTGATATTTTTGCAGCAAAGACCTGGGAGGCTGCCGGAATATATTGGCCCCCTTTTCCATAGAAAAACCTTATAATAGCTTTGGTAGATCTTCGGGCATTTGCAATAGTATTTTTAACCTGGTAATGCCACAAACCCTTTTCCTGGAAAGTTATAACCAGGTATTTAAAAGATGATACAGTGGTGCCTCGCAAGACGAAATTAATTCGTTCTGCGAGTTTTGTCGTCTTGCGAATTTTTCGTCTTGCGAAGCACGGTCTTGCGAAGCACAGTTTCCCATAGGAATGCATTGAAAAGAAAAAGGAAACTCGCAAGATGTTTTTGTCTTGCGAAGCAAGCCCATAGGGAAATTCGTCTTGTGAAGCAACTCCAAAAACGAAAAACTCTTTCGTCTTGCGAGTTTTTCGTCTTGAGAGGCATTCGTCTTGCGGGGTACCACTGTACCTGTTCAATAGGTCGATTGCCAATTCTCCATTTGTGTCTCATTCTTTTTTTAGAGAACACCATAACTTTAGATTTGCTATAGTTAATTGTTAATTGTTCGGCAATACAATAGACTGTGAGAGATCTTAGAAGTTTTCTTAGGCCTACACAGGAGAAGGAAATTAGAACTGCATCATCCACATATAAGAGAACCGGGAGGGATGTACCAGCCAATTTAGGGGGGTGGGCATTTTCTTTCTCCATGTTTCCTACTAAGGAGTAAATACAGAAGTTGAATAAAGTAGGCGCAATGACGCAGCCTGGTTTAACACCATGGTAGGTTTGGATTTCCTTGGATAAATGGCCCTGTCGGTCACACCTAACCCGGACCCGAATGGCTAGGATAGCTTATGTAATTCTGGGATGTCCCAGTTGAATCAGGACTGTTGATGGATAAGCAATCTTGTCTTGGTATCAGGCAGCATTGGGCAGAGGAGGCATGGCAACTGGGCCAAGTAGGGGCACCTGAGCTGCATCACCAGCAGTGATGTGGGCTCCAGCACAGCCACATTTTTTCAGCCAAAGACATTCGTCTGGGTGCTGAACTCTCAAAGGAGTCAGTTGACTGGCGAGGGAGCTGAGCACCAAAAACGGCACATCCAATCAGAAGCTAGGATAGCTTCTGTAATTCTGGGGTGTCCCAGTTGAATCAGGACTGTTGATGGATAAGCAATCTCCGTTTCTAATCATATAGCGGACCAGCTACCCTCCGATTGTTGTTGGATTACAATTCCCATCATCCATGAACTACAATTCCCACAAGCCCTGGTTTATTCTTTGTGGGTTGAAGCCAAAGGGAGAAGTGGAGGAAATTATAAGCAGCATGAGGGTGAGTTGAGCCCGCTCACGGTAGCCACTGCCACTATCTCCCCCACCCCAAAAAGATAGCCTTTCCTCAGTCCATTTCAGCGCCCCCCGGCCAAACCTGGTTTCCTAACATTGTTTCTCCTTTCCACTGCTGATTTCTTTCTCCTCCCTGGAGTCTTCCTAACCAGTCAATGATCCCATTGTGGATGTATACCTGAAGGAGCATCTCTACCCTCATCATTCAGCCCGGGCACGGAGGTCCAGCTCCAAGGACCTTCTGGTGGTTTCTTCATTGGGAGAGGCAAGGTTACAGGGAAGCAGGCAGAGGGCCTTTGAGGTAGTGGTGACTAAGGAACTAAGGGCAACGGCAACAGCGTGGTATTGGTCTAAGACCTGGAAGACCTGGGCTCAAGGGAGAAAATGATGCACATCGCCTTGAGTTCCTTGGGGGAAAGTTGGGAGAGAATTGTTTAAATGAATAAATTGAAAGTGGTGTGGATATGTGTTCCTATGTGTTTAACTTCAGATATCATTTTCTGCTTGCATTTTATTTCACTTGGCATCTGCAATTATACTTGGCTATGTTATGAATTAATGTGTGTAAATTAAAGATGAAAAGAAAGAAAGACCCAGATCACGATTGAACCTGAGATGTTGATCATTAGGCAACCATAGCCCTCCCTGACTCTTCATTTTCTCCCCTACCCCACATCACACACTCCCTGGCACCTCCCTGAGTTCTTCCTCTAATTCACAGAGTTTCCTGAAACTCCCCCTTCAGAAAATTCTGAGTCCTTCTCAGAGTACACCCATGGAAATAAATAACCCTAATGTGCCTCCAGTAGCATTAAATACCACTCTCAATGAACTATGGGCACCCACAAGGAAATAACTCCTTAAAAATCAGCTCCAGTTAGGTCATGGCTCCAGTCTGGGTTGAGTTCAGCCTATCCCACCCGTGTTCACATAACCAACTGGGCAGCGAAACCCAAGCTCTGCCTGGGGGCCTGAAAAGCATTGGCTGCAGTTATCTGCCCCTGGGAATCGGGAATGAGGACTTCTGTCAAGAGGGATCTTGGGCAGATAAGAGCCGTAGCTGCTTTTATAAAAAATGAAAACATACAATTTTGAATTTGCAGGTTAATATATGTTTAATTAGATGATCATCTGAGCAGACAGACTTTGTTTCATTGCTTGCTTCACAAATGGATTGATCAGGCCCACTTTCACAAGCAAAGATCCAGAAGAATCAGCGTAGCCATCAGACATTCTCACCCATGGATGTGGGCTGCTCACTGATGTCATTCAAGGGCACAGCATTGTTCAATGAAGCCACAGTAAGCCGGAAGAGTTAGACCAGACAGACAACGTTTGGTGAGTTCCTCCTGGCAGAACCCTCCATTTCCTCTTAAATTGATAATTATACTGCATAAAAGAAATAAATAAATCTGTAATTGATGGCACTTTCATGAGTCTGGAGTCGGATTGCTCACCTTCAGGAGATGAGGGAGGACCATAGAATTGTAGTGTTAGAAGGACTCAAAGGAACATTTAAGCCCACCCTGCAATTCAGGAATCTTTAGCAGAAAGGAAGAGGACATGCAGGCCCAGCCCCAGAAGAGCTCTGAGAGGAATTTGCAAGATCAGTGCTGACATCCGCAGGCCCATCCTGGATGTCAGGATGGGGCAGTGGCAGTCACTGACTCTGAGGACTCCACGACACGAAGACCCAGGGAGACCCGAGGATCCCTCACTCCATTGCTGTAGGAGGTGATGACAAAGGCTGGACCCTCAAAGTGACACAGCATCTTGCAGAAAATGTGGTGCTAACTATTTTTTTTATCTTTTATTCTGATGTTTACATTGCACCTTTCTTCCAAGGAGCTCCATGTGGCGGATATTATTCTCTCGGCTCCATTTTATCTTCACAACCAACCTGTTAAGTAGATTAGGCTGAGAGGCAGTGATTGGCCCAAGGTGAGCTTCTTAGCTAAGTGGGGACCCTGATCTGCCAAGTCCTCCTCCAGCACTCTCACCACTACACCACACTGTTTTTCTATTTGGCTGCTGCTATTTCAACATAAAGCCTCCAATTCAACTTGATGGAGCATCTTTAGAGCTGTGTCCCTCAAAAACTGCTTCTCTGTCATTTCTACCCCTTTGATTCTAGTCCTGCTCTCTGGAATAACTTCCACATTGCAGCCCTGCAAATATTTAGAGGCCGCAATCATGTATCTCCCCCAAATTTACCTTCTCTTCTAAAGGCTGAACATGTTGAGATCCTCCAATGCTCTTCATAAGAAAAAGCTTCAAAATCATTTACTCTTGTGGTCACCTTCCTTTGAAAGACACTCAAATCATAGAATCATAGAATCATAGAATCATAGAGTTGGAAGAGACCACAAAGGCCATCCAGTCCAACCCCCTGCCAAGCAGGAAACACCATCAAAGCATTCCTGACAGGTGGCTGTCAAGCCTCTGCTTAAAGACCTCCAAAGAAGGAGACTCCACCACACTCCTTGGCAGCAAATTCCACTGTCGAACAGCTCTTACTGTCAAGAAATTCTTCCTAATGTTTAGGTGGAATCTTCTTTCTTGTAGTTTGAATCCATTGCTCCGTGTCCGCTTCTCTGGAGCAGCAGAAAACAACCTTTCTCCCTCCTCTATATGACATCCTTTTATATATTTGAACATGGCTATCATATCACCCCTGAACCTTCTCTTCTCCAAGCTAAACATACCCAGCTCCCTAAGCCGTTCCTCATAAGGCATCGTTTCCAGGCCTTTGACCATTTTGGTTGCCCTCCTCTGGACACGTTCCAGCTTGTCAGTATCCTTCTTGAACTGTGGTGCCCAGAACTGGACACAGTATTCCAGGTGAGGTCTGACCAGAGCGGAATACAGTGGTACTATTACTTCCCTTGATCTAGATGCTATACTCCTATTGATGCAGCCCAGAATTGCATTGGCTTTCTTAGCTGCTGCATCACACTGTTGACTCATGTCAAGTTTGTGGTCTACCAAGACTCCTAGATCCTTTTCACATGTACTGCTCTCAAGCCAGGTGTCACCCAGTCATCTCCCTTTTTAAAACTTGGGTTCAGAACTGGCCACAGGCTAGAATAGATCTATTAAATTGTTTCTTATCTCCAGCCACAGACAGCAGTTGCTTCTCAATTCATTTCTCCAGTATTTCTAAAAGGCAGAATTAACTATCACCATTGTTGGCATTCAAGTATTCCACTGGTGGAGGTCCTTAGGCACCATGAGTTTTCTCGCTCTGGGTCTACTGGATATTATGATGTATTTTTGTACTTCAGGTGAGGTCTGGTGAGTGCAGAATGAAGTGGGACTCTTTGTTGCCAAATGACATTTGTGTTCTTTCAGCAGCAGCAGACAGCTGGCTCATCCTCATTTACTGAGGGTTGCCTCAACATTTAGGAAAGTTAGATCAGAGCTGCAAGTTTTTACTGCCCATGGAAAGTGCAGCCCGCACAGTTAGCGTCCATAGGAACATCTGGAGTTTTAAAATACCCTGTGGACAGATGAAAACCTTGAGGCCCTAATGCTTAAAAGAAGATGCAGAACCTAGAACTGCTGCATCAGAACTGAATCCAAATTTAGACATCTAAAAATAGAATTACAATGCCCTGAGTGTATTATCAGCTACTCTGATCCATAAACAGATTACTGATTATTTCCTTTCGCACAAGCAAAGCCCTGCTTTCTCCAGTGAAGATCTAGAGTATAGATCAGGAAATCAGGATTAAAAATTAGCAAACATTTGCATGAGTGGGACCACCAAGTCATGGACATTACTTACAGTTGCAGCAGCGTGCATCAGGGCCACAGGAGGCCAATGTATTCTCTCCATAGGTACAGTTCTCAGTGATTGGGGCCTGGCAAAATCCTCCCGATAAGCTACACTGCAGAGGTTCAACTGTGCAAAAGAGAGGGAATTAAATTGTCATTATTTGAAAGGACTTCTTGTGCAAAACATTCATTTGACTGATGTTTTGTTTTGAGCTTTGGAATAGCACTTTCAAGTGTGAGAGCCTGAGGTCCTGGACTGGGAAATGAGAGACCAGCTTTCAAATCCAGCCTCAGCCTAATCTGCCTCCCAGGGTTGTTGTGAGGATCAAATTAGGAAGAACCATAGAAGCCACTTTGAGCTCCATTGAGAAGAACCAGGGATATAAATGCAATGAATAAATATTCAAAGCCCTTCTGTAACAGCAAGTCAGTATTATTATTATGTCCCATAATCCCGATGGGGAGACTGAGGCTGAGAGTGAAAGCCTGGTTTGCCGTAGGCCAGCTGGGGAGCTCATGGTGGAATCTCACAGACTTGGATTGTCAGGCATGGGAAATCCTGATTTGACTGATGCTCTGCTCAAAATTATAAATTTTACACAGATTGGTCGGGTTTAGAGGGACCTTACTTACTTACTTACTTACTTACTTACTTAGGTAAAGGTAAAGGGACCCCTGACCATTAGGTCCAGTCGTGTCCGACTCTGGGGTTGCGGCGCTCATCTCGCTCTATAGGCCGAAAGCCGGCGTACAGCTTCCGGGTCATGTGGCCAGCATGACTAAGCCGATTCTGGGGAATCAGAGCAGCGCACGGAAACGCCGTTTACCTTCCCACCAGAGTGGTTCCTATTTATCTACTTGCACTTTGACGTGCTTTCGAACTGCTAGGTGGGCAGGAGCTGGGACCAAGCAACGGGAGCTCACCCCGTTGCAGGGATTCGAACCGCCGACCTTCTGATCAGCAAGCCCTAGGATCTGTGGTTTAACCTACAGCGCCACCTGGGTCCCTAACTTACTTACTTACTTACTTACTTACTTACTTACTTACTTACTGCCTTTTATCTCTTTTACAAGAACATAACAGAAACAAATATTCCGCCCACCTGCCTTAGGAGACAAGTCAGTCGTTTCCCTTCTGAAAACCTGGGTTCAGAACTGGCCAAGGACAAGAATGGATCTATTAAATCATTTCTCATCTCCAGCCTCAGATTGCTGTTGCTTTTCAATTCATTTCCCCGATATTTCTAAAAGGTAGCGTTAACTATTACCATTGCTGCCTTCCTAGTATTCATCGGTGATGGTGGCTCACCTGGGTCAGGTCCTTTGGGACCATGAAGTTTCTAGCCCTAGTTCTGCTGGATTTTATGATGTATTCTTGCACTTCAGGTGAGGCCACTGGCGGAGGAAGAGGAGTGTGGGGGCAGCCAGCCCTGCCGCCGCCTGATCACCGCCCCTCGGTGCCGGAGCATGAAGCAGCGCCACTGGATGAGGCCTGGTGAGTGCAAGATGAAGTGGGAATCTTTGTTGCCAAATCATATTAGTGTTCCTTCAGCAGCAGCAGACTGCTGGCTCATCCTCACTTACTCAGCGCTGTCTAAAAATTTTGGAGAGTTAGCTCAGAGCCGCCAGTTTTTACTGCCCATGGGAAGTGCAGTCTGCACAGTTTGCACCTATATGAATATCTGCGGTATCAAAATTCCCTGTGGACAGATGAACATCTTGAGGCTCTAATGCTTAACAGAAGATGTAGAACCTAGAACTGCTGCATCAGCACTGAATCCAAATTTAGACATCTAAAAATAGAATTACAATGCCCTGAGTGTATTATCAGCTACTCTGATCCATAAACAGATTACTGATTATTTCCTTTAGCACAAGCAAAGCCCTGCTTTCTCCAGTGAAGATCTAGAGTATAGATCAGGAAATCAAGATTTAAAATTAGCAAACATTTGCACGAGTGGGACCACCAAGTCATGGACATTACTTACAGTTGCAGCAGCGTGCATCAGGGCCACAGGAGATCATTGTATTCTCTCCAAAGGTACAGTTCTCAGTGATTGGGGCCTGGCAAAATCCTCCCGATAAGCTACACTCCAGAGGTTCAGCTGTGCAAAAGAGAGAGAAATTAATTGTCATTATTTGAAAGGACTTCTTGTGCAAAACCTTCATTTGACTGATGTTTTGTTTTGAGCTTTGGAATAGAGAGCTCGAGGTCCTGTACTGGGTAATGGGAGACCAGCCTTCAAATCCAGCCTCAGCCTAATCTGCCTCGCAGGGTTGTTGTGAGGATCAAATTAGGAAGAACCATAGAAGCCACTTTGAGCTCCATTGAGAAGAACCAGGGATATAAATGCAATGAATAAATATTCAAAGCCCTTCTGTAACAGCAAGTCAGTATTATTATGTCCCATGATGCCGATGGGGAGATCGAGGCTGAGAGTGAAAGTGTGGTTTCCCCAAGGCCAGCTGGGGAGCTCATGATGGAATCTCACTGGTTTAATTGTCAGGCATGGGAAGTCCTGATTTGACTGATGCTCCGGTCAACATCATCAATTTTACATAGAATGGTTCATTCATTCATTCATTCATTCATTCATTCATTTCCTGCATCTTTATCTCTTTTGCAAATAAAACAAAACAAGTTTTCAGAGGCTTACAGCTCACCTGCCTTGGGAGACACTCAAGTCAGTAGTTTGCATTCTTAAAACCTGGGTTCAGAACTGGCCACAGACAATGTCAGGGATCTGCCCGCCCCTGCCAGTCCAGCTCTGAGTGTTTACAGAGAGCCGCAACCTGTGTTAACAACAGATTCATCTTCGAGTGAATCTGGCAGTCCCTTCTCGGGGGAGGAACAGTTAGTGGCTGGGAGCCAGGGAGTGCCAGGTGTCCAGGGAGTTACTGGGAGACCTGGCACCACCCAGCAGACTCGCTCGGAGGGGGAGGCGTCAGTTCCGGCGCATATCTCACGTAGGAGGAGAAGGCGGCAATTTAGGATGCCGAAGTTTTGGTGTTGGCGCCAAAACAGGAGGGAGGCACTTCCGGATTCTGCTAGTGACTGAGCAGACATGATCAGACTGAGCTCTGCACTGTAAATAGCTTGGCACTGAATAAAAAGACTTAAAGACAAATGGCTTGGCATTCCTATTGAACAACCGATAAGAGAACCTGACAGACAAGAATGGATCTGTTAAAAGATTTCTCATCTCCAGCCTCTGATTGCAGTTGCTGAAGATGAGAAAACTATTTATTTCTCAAAGATTTCTAAAATACAGCAATTACTATGACCATGTTTGCCTTCCTAGTATTCCTCAGTGATGGTAGCATCCCTAGTTCACGTCCTTTGGGATCATAAGGTTTCTAGCTCCTATTCTGCCGTATTTTATGGTGTATTCTTCCACTTCAGGTGAGGTCTGGTGAGTGCAGGATTAAGCGGTACTCTTTGTGGCCAAATCACATTTGCGTTCTTTCAGCAGCAGCAGACAGCTGGCTCAACCTCATCTACTGAGGGTTGCCTTAACATTTAGGAAAGTTAGATCAGAGCCGCCAGTTTTTGCTGCCCATGGGAAGTGCAGCCTGCACAGTTTGCATCCATATGAACATCTGCAGTATCAAAATTCCCTGTGGACAGATGAAAATCTTGAGGCCCTAATGTTTACCAGAAGATGCAGAACTTAGATGTGCTGCATCAGAACTGCTGAATCTGTACTTCTAAATACAGAGTTAGTAAGCCCAGAGTGTATTATCAGCTACTCGGATCCATAAACTGATTGGTGACTACATCCTTTAGCACAAGCAAAGCCCTGCTTCTGCTTCCTCCTGTGAAGCAGGAATCAGGAAATCAGGATTGAAAATGAGCAAACATTCACAAGTGAGTGGGACCACCAACTCAATGGATATGACTTACGCCCACAGCAGCGTGCCCCACTGCTACAGGACCCGCCTGCAATATCTCCATAAGTACAGTTTGTGGTATTCTGGCAAATTCCTCCTAATAATAGACACGGCGGAGGATTGTCTGTGCAAAAGAGAGGGGAGTAAATTGTCATTATTTGAGAGAACCTCTTGTACAAAACAGAAACATTAATTTGATGGACATTTTGTTTTGAGCATTGGAAGAGCACTTTCAAATTAGTAGCCTGAGTTCCTAGACCAGGAAAAGGGAGAGCAGCCTTTAAATCCAGCCTCATCATGAGGCTCCCTGGGTGGCCTTGGGCCAGTCACTCACTCTCAGCCTAATCTGCCTCACAGGGATGTTGTGAGGATTAATTTAGGAAGAACCATAGAAGCCACTTTGAGCTCCATTGAAAAGAACCAGGGATATAAATGCAATGAATGAATATTCAAAGCCCTTCTGTAACAGCAAGTCAGTATTATTATGTCCCATAATGCTGATGGGGAGACTGAGGCAGAGAGTGAGAGTGTGGCTTGCTGGAGGCCAGCTGGGGAGCTCATGGTGGAGTCGCACTGATTTGGATTGTCAGGCATGGGAAATCCTGATTTGACTGATGTTCCACTCAAAATTATAATTTTTTCACAGATTGGTCGAGTGTGGAGGGACCTTACTTACTTACTTACTTACTTACTTACTTACTGCCTTTTATCTCTTTTACAAGAACATAACAGAAACAAATATTCCGCCCACCTGCCTAGGGAGACAAGTCAGTCGTTTCCCTTCTGAAAACCTGGGTTCAGAACTGGCCAAGGACAAGAATGGATCCATTAAATCATTTCTCATCTCCAGCCTCAGATTGCTGTTGCTTTTCAATTCATTTCTCCGATATTTCTAAAAGGTAGCATTAACTATTACCATTGCTGCCTTCCTAGTATTCCTCGGTGATGGTGGCTCACCTGCTTCAGGTCCTTTGGGACCATGAAGTTTCTAGCCCTAGTTCTGCTGTATTTTATGGTGTATTCTTCCACTTCAGGTGAGGCCACTGGCGGAGGAAGAGGAGTGTGGGGGCAGCCAGCCCTGCCGCCGCCTGATCACCGCCCCTCGGTGTTGGAGCATGAAGCAGCGCCACTGGATGAGGCCTGGTGAGTGCAGGATGAAGTGGGAATCTTTGTTGCCAAATCATATTAGTGTTCCTTCAGCAGCAGCAGACTGCTGGCTCATCCTCACTTACTCAGCGCTGTCTAAAAATTTTGGAGAGTTAGCTCAGAGCCGCCAGTTTTTACTGCCCGTGGGAAGTGCAGTCTGCACAGTTTGCACCTATATGAACATCTGCGGTATCAAAATTCCCTGTGGACAGATGAACATCTTGAGGCTCTAATGCTTAACAGAAGATGTAGAACCTAGAACTGCTGCATCAGCACTGAATCCAAATTTAGACATCTAAAAATAGAATTAATATGCCCTGAGTGTATTATCAGCTACTCTGATCCATAAACAGATTACTGATTATTTCCTTTAGCACAAGCAAAGCCCTGCTTTCTCCAGTGAAGATCTAGAGTATAGATCAGGAAATCAAGATTTAAAATTAGCGAACATTTGCACGAGTGGGACCACCAAGTCATGGACATTACTTACAGTTGCAGCAGCGTGCATCAGGGCCACAGGAGATCAACGTATTCTCTCCAAAGGTACAGTTCTCAGTGATTGGGGACAGACAAAATCCTCCCGATAAGCTACACTCCAGAGGTTCAACTGTGCAAAAGAGAGAGAAATAAATTGTCATTATTTGAAAGGACTTCTTGTGCAAAACATTCATTTGACTGATGTTTTGTTTCGATCTTTGGAATAGCACTTTCAAGTATGAGAGCTTGGTGTTCTGTACTGGGTAATGGGAGACCAGCCTTCAAATCCAGCCTCAGCCTAATCTGCCTCGTAGGGTTGTTGTGTGAATAAATATTCAAAGCCCTTCGGTAACAGCAAGTCAGTATTATTATGTCCCATGATGCCGATGGGGAGATCGAGGCTGAGAGTGAAAGTGTGGTTTGCCGTAGGCCAGCTGGGGAGCTCATGGTGGAGTCTCACAGACTTGGATTGTCAGGCATGGGAAATCCTGATTTGACTGATGCTCTGCTCAAAATTATAATTTTTTCACAGATTGGTCGAGTTTGGAGGGACCTTACTTACTTACTTACTTACTTACTTACTGCTTTTTATCTCTTTTACAAGAACATAACAGAAACAAATATTCCGCCCACCTGCCTTGGGAGACAAGTCAGTCGTTTCCCTTCTGAAAACCTGGGTTCAGAACTGGCCACAGACAAGAATGGATCCATTAAATCATTTCTCATCTCCAGCCTCAGATTGCTGTTGCTTTTCAATTAATTTCTCCGATAGTTCTAAAAGGTAGCGTTAACTATTACCATTGCTGCCTTCCTAGTATTCCTCGGTGATGGTGGCTCACCTGCTTCAGGTCCTTTGGGACCATGAAGTTTCTAGCCCTAGTTCTGCTGGATTTTATGATGTATTCTTGCACTTCAGGTGAGGCCACTGGCGGAGGAAGAGGAGTGTGGGGGCAGCCAGCCCTGCCGCCGCCTGATCACCACCCCTTGGTGCCGGGGCATGAAGCAGCGCCACTGGATGAGGTCTGGTGAGTGCAGGATGAAGTGGGAATCTTTGTTGCCAAATCATATTAGTGTTCCATCTAAAAATAGAATTAATATGCCCTGAGTGTATTATCAGCTACTCTGATCCATAAACAGATTACTGATTATTTCCTTTAGCACAAGCAAAGCCCTGCTTTCTCCAGTGAAGATCTAGAGTATAGATCAGGAAATCAAGATTAAAAATTAGCGAACATTTGCATGAGTGGGACCACCAAGTCATGGACATTACTTACAGTTGCAGCAGCGTGCATCAGGGCCACAGGAGATCATTGTATTCTCTCCAAAGGTACAGTTCTCAGTGATTGGGGCCTGGCAAAATCCTCCCGATAAGCTACACTCCAGAGGTTCAACTGTGCAAAAGAGAGAGAAATAAATTGTCATTATTTGAAAGGACTTCTTGTGCAAAACATTCATTTGACTGATGTTTTGTTTTGAGCATTGGAATAGCACTTTCAAGTATGAGAACCTGACGTCCTGGACTGGGAAATGGGAGACCAGCCTTCAAATCGAACCTCATCATGAGGCTCACAGAGTGGCCTTGGGCCAGTCACTCACTCTCAACCTAATCTGCCTCCCAGGGCTGTTCTCAGGATCAGATTAGGAAGAACCATAGAAGCCACTTTGAGCTTCATTGAGAAGAACCTGGGATATAAATGTAATTAATAAATAAATATTCAAAGCCTTCTGTTAAAAGATTTCTCATCTCCAGCCTCTGATTGCAGTTGCTGAAGATGAGAAAACTATTTATTTCTCAAAGATTTCTAAAATACAGCAATTACTATGACTATGTTTGCCTTTCTAGTATTCCTCAGTGATGGTAGCATCCCTAGTTCACGTCCTTTGGGATCAGAAGGTTTCTAGCTCCTATTCTGCTGTATTTTATGGTGTATTCTTCCACTTCAGGTGAGGTCTGGTGAGTGCAGGATTAAGCGGTACTCTTTGTGGCCAAATCACATCTGCGTTCTTTCAGCAGCAGCAGACAGCTGGCTCAACCTCATCTACTGAGGGTTGCCTTAACATTTAGGAAAGTTAGATCAGAGCCGCCAGTTTTTGCTGCCCATGGGAAGTGCAGCCTGCACAGTTTGCATCCATATGAACATCTGCAGTATCAAAATTCCCTGTGGACAGATGAAAATCTTGAGGCCCTAATGTTTACCAGAAGATGCAGAACTTAGATGTGCTGCATCAGAACTGCTGAATCTGTACTTCTAAATATATAGTTAGTAAGCCCAGAGTGTATTATCAGCTACTCGGATCCATAACTACGTCCTTTAGCACAAGCAAAGCCCTGCTTCTGCTTCCTCCTGTGAAGCAGGAATCAGGAAATCAGGATTGAAAATGAGCAAACATTCACAAGTGAGTGGGACCACCAACTCAATGGATATGACTTACGCCCACAGCAGCGTGCCCCACTGCCACAGGACCCGCCTGCAATATCTCCATAAGTACAGTTTGTGGTATTCTGGCAAATTCCTCCTAATAATAGACACGGCGGAGGATTGTCTGTGCAAAAGAGAGGGGAGTAAATTGTCATTATTTGAGAGAACCTCTTGTACAAAACAGAAACATTAATTTGATGGACATTTTCTTTTGAGCATTGGAAGAGCACTTTCAAATTAGTAGCCTGAGTTCCTAGACCAGGAAAAGGGAGAGCAGCCTTTAAATCCAGCCTCATCATGAGGCTCCCTGGGTGGCCTTGGGCCAGTCACTCACTCTCAGCCTAATCTGCCTCACAGGGATGTTGTGAGGATTGATTTAGGAAGAACCATAGAAGCCACTTTGAGCTCCATTGAAAAGAACCAGGGATATAAATGCAATGAATAAATATTCAAAGCCCTTCTGTAACAGCAAGTCAGTATTATTATGTCCCATAATGCTGATGGGGAGACTGAGGCAGAGAGTGAGAGTGTGGCTTGCTAGAGGCCAGCTGGGGAGCTCATGGTGGAGTCTCACTGATTTGGATTGTCAGGCATGGAGAGTCCTGATTTAACTGATGCTCCGATCAACATCATCAATTTTACATAGAATGGTTGATTTGGGAGGGATCTTGATTATATATGGTGACGTGGGCGGCGCTGTGGTCTAAACCACCAAGCCTCTTGCACTTGTGGAAGGTCGGCGGTTCGAACCCCAATGCCGGGGTCAGCTCCCGTTGCTCTGTCCCTGCTCCTGCCAACCTAGCAGTTCGAAAGCACGTCAAAGTGCAAGTAGATAAATAGGTACCGCTCCGACGGGAAGGTAAACGGCGTTTCTGTGCACTGCTCTGGTTTCACCAGAAGCGGCTTAGTCATGCTGGCCACATGATCCGGAAGCTGTACGCCGGCTCCCTCGGCCAGTAAAGTGAGATGAGCGCCGCAAACCCAGAGTCATTCGCGACTGGACTTAACTGTCAGGGGTCCTCTGCCTTTCCGTTCATATATATAAATATTTACTGCTTTTTTATCTCTTTTGCAAAAAGAAAACAACTCGATGGATATCATTTACCTCTGCAGCAAATTACATTGCTGCCACAGGAGACCCCTGTGATTTCTCCATAGGTACAGTTTACAGTAGCTGGAAATTGGCAAGTTCCTCCTTCTAGTTCACAGAGAAATTGCCCTGTGTAAAAGAGAAGGGAAATAAATTCATTTAAAGGGAGCAAAGGTGTGACCAACTATTTTTCCCCTAACTAGAACCCTGCGTATTTAATGGGATGACCAACTTTCACAGGCTTCTGCTGCCTCTCAACCTGCTAACTACTGGTTCATTGGCCAACATTAGCAAGCGACACATCGGTCCTCCTCTGCAAACACTCCAGCTGATTCCTGAACCTTTTAAGGGTGCTGACACTCAGCTGCACCCAGCCAGTTGGGTGGGGTATAAATCATAAAATTATGATGTTTATTATTACTGCTCCTGGGATCTTTTCAGCACAGCTGCCAAACCTACCAGTAAATTTTACAGGTTGCTAATGGAAGGCGGGGAAAATTTGCAGATAATGCACCCACAGTCCTACATAACTGGAGACTAAGTCAGCCTTCATTCCGTTCTACTCAAGGTTCCCCTTTGCTTTCAACATCTGACAATCAGAATTACAGCTTTTCTGAGCTTCAGAAATAGATTGTCATTGTTTCCCTCTCTGAGAATGGTATTTTCTGGAATCTCCCCTGTAGTGTTGTCAGTGTGTCTTCCTCAGCTCACACCCAACTGTGCTGGCTATAGTCTTTCTTGACTACCAGCCAGGTGAGGAGGGGGTAAGGGCTGAAACACACATTTGCGGGTCTGAGTGGGAAATGCTGAAAACAGGTATTTCCTGCAACTGTCTGCATCTGAACCCCCCAGGCCTCATTTCTCTAAACTCAGTCTTTCTTGAATACCAGCCAGGTGAGGAGGGGGTAAGGGCCACCCATTTGCCCAGGGGCCACAATCTCTTCATTGGCTATACTCATGGGGTCCTGAGGTGGCAACTGTGGGCATTCTTTAACAAAGAATCTTGCTGGGTTAGGTCCACAATGGAATCCTCCATCAGATTTTTACTCTTCATAGATCCCTGCCCTCTGGAATTAGAAGGGACCTGGGGATGATGCAAACTATCTCTTCTAAACTCACAGCAATATAAATGACCACCATGGAACCTGGCTTGGGGCTCAGTCTGCATCCTGAATATTGCTGCTTTTGCAAAAGTCATCTATTCAAATTCAAATTCATAATTAAATTGGTTTTTCAATGCTTTCCTCCCCACCCCCACCCCTTCTTAAGTAGTTGGATGGGATAGGAAGCTGCCAAGTCAGACTGTTGTTCCATCAAGCTCATAACTGTCTACACTGACAGGCAGCATTTCTTCAGGGTTGCAGACCGGGGAAATACCTGGGATTGAACCCGAGACCTTCTGCATTTGCAGCTGATGCCCCCCCCCGAGCTTGAGCTGCCCTCTTACCTGCAGCAACGTGGAGGAGGATGAAGACCAGAACAAAGCTCAGGAAAAGGAACCTCATGGCTGGAGTTTCCTCTGAGATCTCTGCCAAAGGGAAGGCACTCTAAGGCAGAAGGAAGTCAAGTTTGGATGGAACAAGGAGGTTCTCCTTACTTATAGTGTTGCCGTGCCAAAAAAATGCTTAAACACACATCTGCGCGTCAGAGTGGGAAATGCTGCAAACAGGTATTTCTTGCAACTGTCTGCATCTGAACCCCCCAGGCCCTGTTTCTTTAAACTCATCCTAGACAATTTATTCGTCTTGGACACCATCCCAATATTTACCTGCAGGATCACCGTTCTCAAGTCAACAAGTCTCTGTGCGGAAAGGCACGTCGTCTACTGTATCCCAGCAAGAACGAGTCCTTCAGCAGAAACGCACCACACCTCCTCCTTCCCAGCAAGAGCTATTCCTGGTGGAGGAAGGAACTTCATCTGCTCCTTCCCAGAAAAATGACACTGCTTCCCCTGCTCCTCAACAACAGCATCTGGTCCCTCAGGTGAAGGGGCATCACTACTGTTTTCACACGTATTCAATTACAGATCACATTATTCAGTTAGCCACTGGAAACAAGTCTTCTTAGAATCAGAAAATGATAGAATTGGAAAGTTGGAAGGGACCTCAAGGGTCACCAACTCCAACCTCTGCAATGCAGGAATCTCAGCTAAAGCATCCATGATAGGTGGACATCCAACCTCTGCTTAAAAGCTCCAAGTCCACAGGCTCCTGAGGGAGACTGTTCCACAGTTGAACAGCTCTTAACGTCAAGTAGTTTTTTCCATAGGTTTAGTCGGAATCTCCTTTCTTGTAACTTGACTCAATTGGTTTGAGACCTCCTAATGGACCGCTTCACCAGACTGCCTCTTGGGGAGAGATAGGAAGCAGGGCTCACGGCATCTGCTTTTGCTGGGCGCCAAGCTGAATCGGGCACCTCCTGGCCCTGAACTGGGTCAGCTGGCCATGATTGTCGAGAAATTGGTAAGGAGATCTGGTTTTCGTTTTCCTCTTCCCTTCCTGTCCTTTTCTGCTTGTGTGCCATGTTTGGTTTTTTGGTTTTTAAATTGTACATAAGGCACTCTGGGAGCATTTTGGCTGAAAAACAGAGCACTGTACAACTGATCGAAACAATTTAAACATTGTTTCTACTAACATTTGTTTCCTCACATCTTTTGGGTTTGGGGTTTTTTTTTGCATTTGGTGTTCTTGCTTGTGTTTTTATATTATCAATGGTGGGATAAAATCATTAATTTATGTGGGATTTTGGGAGGGAAACATATAATGGGGGCAATGGACATAAAACAACACATCACAAAAGCAAGCATGTTAAGCAAAATGCATCCAAAAATGTGCAGACCAGGAGAAAAGCACACTGGAAAGATTCTTTCTTGGTAGCTATGGCAACTGCAATTGAAATGAACAGTCTCACCAAAAGAGGTTGCATCAAACTGCACTAAGGCCAAGCTGTTACGCCAAGTTCCAATTCCTTTCTAATCAGGCGCTGTGAAGTTGATGGGAAATGTGTTAATTGATATGGAAAGAGAACAGGATGAGAAAGGTTGTTCTGCAGGTAAACCTTGGGACGGCCTGGAAGATGAATAAATTCCAACTAAACATATGGAAAAACTATTTGAAAGTTGGGTCCCTTCCAACTTTCCAATTCTATCATTCTCTGATTCTAAGAAGACTTGTTCCCAGTGCCTAACTGAATAATGTGATCTGTGATTAAATACGTGTGAACACAGTAGTGATGCCCCTTCAGCTGAGGGACCTGATGCTGTTGTTGAGGAGCAGGGGAAGCAGTGCCATTTTTCTGGGAAGGAGCAGATGAAGTTCCTTCCTCCACCAGGAATAGCTCTTGCTGGGAAGGAGGAGGTGTGGTGCGTTTCTGCTGAAGGACTCGTTCTTGCTGGGATACAGTAGACGACGTGCCTTTCCGCACAGAGACTTGTTGACTTGAGAACGGTGATCCTGCAGGTAAATATTGGGATGGTGTCCAAGACGAATAAATTGCCTAGGATGAGTTTAGAGAAATGAGGCCTGGGGGGTTCAGATGCAGACAGTTGCAGGAAATACCTGTTTTCAGCATTTCCCACTCAGACCCGCAAATGTGTGTTTCAGCCCTTACGCCCTCCTCACCTGGCTGGTAGTCAAGAAAGACTATAGCCAGCACAGTTGGGTGTGAGCTGAGGAAGACACACTGACAACACTACAGGGGAGATTCCAGAACATACCATTCTCAGAGAGGGAAACAATGACAATCTATTTCTGAAGCTCAGAAAAGCTGTAATTCTGATTGTCAGATGTTGAAAGCAAAGGGGAACCTTCAGTAGAACGGAATGAAGGCTGACTTAGTCTCCAGTTATGTAGGACTGTGGTGCATTATCTGCAAATTTTCCCCGCCTTCCATTAGCAACCTGTAAAATTTACTGGTAGGTTTGGCAGCTGTGCTGAAAAGATCCCAGGAGCAGTAATAATAAACATCATAATTTTATGATTTATACCCCACCCAACTGGCTGGGTGCAGCTGAGTGTCAGCACCCTTACAAGGTTCAGGAATCAGCTGGAGTGTTTGCAGAGAAGGAGGACCAAAGTGTCGCTTGCTAATGTTGGCCAATGAAACAGTAGTTAGCAGGTTGAGAGGCAGCAGAAGCCTGTGAAAGTTGGTCATCCCATTAAATACGCAGGGTTCTAGTTAGGGGGGGAAAGTAGTTGGTCACCCCTTTGCTCCCTTTAAATGAATTTATTTCCCTTCTCTTTTACACAGGGCAACTTCCCTGTGAACTAGTAGGAGGAACTTGCCGATTTCCAGCTACTACAAACTGTACCTATGGAGAAATCACAGGGGTCTCCTGTGGCAGCAATGGAATTTGCTGCAGAGGTAAATGATATCCATCGAGTTGTTTTCTTTTTGCAAAAGAGATAAAAAGGCAGTAAATATTTATATATATGAACGGAAAGGTAGAGGACCCCTGACAGTTAAGTCCAGTCGCGAATGACTCTGGGTTTGCGGCGCTCATCTCACTTTACTGGCCTAGGGAGCTGGCGTACAGCTTCCGGATCATGTGGCTAGCATGACTAAGCCGCTTCTGGTGAAACCAGAGCAGTGCACAGAAACGCGTTTACCTTCCCGTCGGAGCGGTACCTATTTATCTACTTGCACTTTGACGTGCTTTCGAACTGCTAGGTTGGCAGGAGCAGGGACAGAGCAACGGGAGCTGACCCCGGCATTGGGATTTGAACCACCAACCTTCCACAAGCGCAAGAGGCTTAGTGGTTTAGACCACAGCGCCACCCGCGTCACCATATATAATCAAGATCCCTCCCAAATCAACCATTCTATGTAAAATTGATGATGGCTTGTGTGTGTGTGTTTGTCTGGTGACTAGCTGTGGGTGGAGCTAATCAGTGCCTGGAGGGCAGCGGCGCGCGCCTAGCGGCGTGCGCAGTTTGACCTATCTTTTAGATAGAGGAGAGTTAGTCTCAAACATTTACTTGGGGAGACCTAGGCTTCTTTTTTGTGTGTCCTGACTTCAAGCTTCAAGATGGAGGGTGAGGGAACAACTGTAGCCTGCAATTCCTGCGCAATGTTTGCCTTCTTGCCAAAGGATGTAGGCAGCTACACCTGCAGCAAGTGCAAGTTGGTTGCCCTACTAGAAGACAAGGTCCGGCAACTTCAGAAGGGGGAGGGAACAACTGTAGTCGGCTGTAATTCCTGCGCAATGTTTGTCTTCTTGCCAAAGGTTGTAGACAGCTACACCTGCAGCAACTGTAAGTTGGTTGCCCTACTCGAAGACAAGGTCCAGCAACTTCAGGCCCGTGTATCTACGCTCCAGAAAATTAAAGAGCTGGAGCTTTTCTTGGATGCAGCAGAGCACACTGTCTCCACCAAGCAGGAGACAGGGCACATCCCTGAGGAGGAGCTCAGTTCCCCAACTCAGGGGCCAAATGTATGGAGGAACGTGACTCACAGAAGTAGAATGCCCAGGGATCGCTCTGAGTGTTTAGAACTACAAAATCGATTTGAAGTGCTCTCAAATCTGGAAGATGAAGAACAGACTCCATTGGAAGATCTCTCCCTCATCACAGTTGATGAGGTATATGAAGACGAGCAGCATAGTCAGTCCTCCGGGAATGTGCAGGTGACCTTGGAAGGGACAGCACATGTAAGAATCCCGACCAAGCCTAAGAGGAGGCGTGTAGTGGTGATAGGGGATTCCCTACTGAGGGGTACAGAAGCAGTGATCTGTGGGCCTGACAAGATGTCTCGAGAGGTATGCTGTCTCCCCGGGGCCAAGATCCATGATGTTACAGAACGGCTGCAAGGAATCATAAAACCCACGGATAAAAACCCCTTCCTTTTAGTCCATGTGGGAACCAATGACACAGCAAGCCATAGCCTCCAGAAGATCAAAAGTGATTATGAGGCTCTGGGCAGGAAGTTGAAGCAATTAAATGCACAAATTGTCATCTCATCTGTCCTCCCAGTTGAACGCCGTGGCCCAGGAAGAGAGGGAAAAATAGGAGAAGTGAACAACTGGCTTCGCAAATGGTGCCAGCAGGAATGGTTTGGATTCTTAGATTACGGTCTGCAGTTTCTTGAAGATGGACTTCTGGCAAGTGATGGGCTGCACCTCACAAGGGTTGGGAGGAATGTTTTTCCCAACAATCTCAAAAACCTCATCAGGAGGGCTTTAAACTGACTTATGTGGGGGAGGGAGACAGTGGTCCTGAAGGTAGGAGTCTATCAAATGCTGAAGATGATCATCCAAAAGTCAAGGACCAAATGGAGCAAACAGCACACAGACCTAGTGGTGGGAGGAAAAACTCCTTAAGTAGGAGACTAGGGGGAATGATCAATGGTTTTCAATGTCTGTATACAAATGCACAGAGCATGGGAAATAAACAAGATGAACTTGAGCTCTTGGTACAGCAAACTAAATACGACATAATAGGCATCACTGAAACCTGGTGGGATGAGTCTCATGATTGGAATGTAGTAATAGAGGGATACAATCTATTTAAGAGAAATAGACCAAACAGGAAAGGAGGAGGAGTGGCGTTATATGTCAGGGATGTGTATACCTGTGAAGAGATCCATGATTTAAAACTTCAAAGCCAAATTGAGAGTATCTGGGTCAAAATTAAGGGAGAGAAAAATAACAGTGATCTCATGGTGGGAGTTTACTATAGATCCCCAAGCCAAACGGAGGACATAGATGATGCCTTCCTGGAACAGATGACCAAGCATTCAAAAGGAAATGAGATAGTAGTAATGGGGGATTTCAACTATCCTGATATTTGTTGGATGTCAAACTCAGCCAAGAGCATAAGGTCGAACAGATTCCTCACTGGCCTTGCAGACAATTTCATTGTCCAGAAAGTGGGAGAAGCAACAAGAGGATCAGCCATTTTAGATCTGGTCCTAACCAATAGTGATGACCTGGTTAGTGGGGTAGAAGTGGTAGGATCATTAGGTGGGAGTGATCATGCTCTTCTGGAGTTTATTATACATCAGAAAGGAGCAACCAAGCATACTAAGACTCAAATTCTAGACTTTAAGAAAGCCGACTTCAGAAAACTTAGGGAAATGCTGGGTGTGATCCCATGGTCAGTAATACTAAAAGGGAAGGGAGTTCATGATGGATGGGAGTTTGTTAAAAGGGAGATATTAAAAGCACAACTTCAAGCAGTACCAATGAGACGAAAACATGGAAGGTGCCTAAAGAAGCCAGGGTGGCTATCTAAAGAACTTTTAACTGAGTTAAGATTTAAAAGGGATATGTACAAGAAATGGAAAAAGGGGGAAACCACCAGAGTGGAATTCAAACAAATAGCCAGCACATGTAGAGACAAAGTCAGAAAAGCTAAAGCACAGAATGAACTCAGGCTTGCTAGAGAGGTTAAAAGCAATAAAAAGAGTTTTTATGGGTATGTCCGTAGCAAAAGGAAGAACAAGGAAACAGTGGGGTCACTTAGAGGAGAAGAAGGTGAAATGCGAACAGGGGACGCAGAAAGGGCAGAACTCCTCAATACCTTCTTTGCCTCAGTCTTCTCCAAAAAAGAAAACAATGCCCAACCTGAAGAATATGGAGCAGATGATTCAGCAGGGGAAACACAGCCCAGAATAAGTAAGGAGGTAGTACAAGCACACTTGGCTAGTTTAGATGTATTCAAGTCTCCAGGGCCAGATGAACTACATCCAAGAGTATTAAAAGAACTGGCAGAGGTGATTTCAGAACCACTGGCAGTAATCTTTGAGAATTCTTGGAAAACAGGTGAAGTCCCAGCAGACTGGAGGAGGGCAAATGTTGTCCCTATTTTCAAAAAGGGGAAAAGAGAGGACCCAAACAATTACCGCCCAGTCAGCCTGACATCAATACCAGGAAAGATTCTAGAGCAGATCATTAAGCAAACGGTCTGTGAGCACCTAGAAAGGAACGCTGTGATCACTAAAAGTCAGCATGGGTTTCTGAAAAATAAGTCATGTCAGACTAATCTGATCTCATTTTTTGACAGAATTACAAGCCTGGTAGACGAAGGGAACACTGTGGATGTAGCCTATCTTGATTTCAGCAAGGCCTTTGACAAGGTGCCCCATGATATTCTTGTAAAGAAGCTGGTAAAATGCGGGCTAGACAATGCTACCATTCATTGGATTTGTAACTGGCTGACTGACCGAACCCAAAGGGTGCTCATCAATGGCTCCTCTTCATCCTGGAGAGAAGTGACTAGTGGGGTGCCACAGGGTTCTGTCTTGGGCCCAGTCTTATTCAACATCTTTATCAATGACTTGGATGATGGGCTTGAGGGCATCCTGATCAAGTTTGCAGATGACACCAAATTGGGAGGGGTGGCTAATACCCCAGAGGACAGGATCACACTTCAAAATGACCTTAACAGATTAGAGAACTGGGCCAAGGCAAACAGGATGAATTTTAACAGGGAGAAATGTAAAGTACTACACTTGGGCAAAAAAAATGAAAGGCACAAATACAGGATGGGTGATACCTGGCTTGAGAGCAGTACAAGTGAAAAGGATCTAGGAGTCTTGGTAGACCACAAACTTGACATGAGTCAACAGTGTGATGCAGCAGCTAAAAAAGCCAATGCAATTCTGGGCTGCATCAATAGGAGTATAGCATCTAGATCAAGGGAAGTAATAGTACCACTGTATTCCGCTCTGGTCAGACCTCACCTGGAATACTGTGTCCAGTTCTGGGCACCACAGTTCAAGAAGGATATTGACAAGCTGGAACGTGTCCAGAGGAGGGCAACCAAAATGGTCAAAGGCCTGGAAACGATGCCTTATGAGGAACGGCTTAGGGAGCTGGGTATGTTTAGCCTGGAGAAGAGAAGGTTAAGGGGTGATATGATAGCCATGTTCAAATATATAAAAGGATGTCATATAGAGGAGGGAGAAAGGTTGTTTTCTGCTGCTCCAGAGAAGCGGACACGGAGCAATGGATTCAAACTACAAGAAAGAAGATTCCACCTAAACATTAGGAAGAATTTCTTGACAGTAAGAGCTGTTCGACAGTGGAATTTGCTGCCAAGGAGTGTGGTGGAGTCCCCTTCTTTGGAGGTCTTTAAGCAGAGGCTTGACAGCCACCTGTCAGGAATGCTTTGATGGTGTTTCCTGCTTGGCAGGGGGTTGGACTGGATGGCCCTTGTGGTCTCTTCCAACTCTATGATTCTATGATTCTATGAGTTCAGCCTATCCCACCCGTGTTCACATAACCAACTGGGCAGCGAAACCCAAGCTCTGCCTGGGGGCCTGAAAAGCATTGGCTGCAGTTATCTGCCCCTGGGAATCGGGGATGAGGACTTCTGTCAAGAGGGATCTTGGGCAGATAAGAGCCGTAGCTGCTTTTATAAAAAATGAAAACATACAATTTTGAATTTGCAGGTTAATATGTGTTTAATTAGATGATCATCTGAGCAGACAGACTTTGTTTCAATGCTTGCTTCACAAATGGATTGATCAGGCCCACTTTCACAAGCAAAGATCCAGAAGAATCAGCGTAGCCATCAGACATTCTCACCCATGGATGTGGGCTGCTCACTGATGTCATTCAAGGGCACAGCATTGTGCAATGAAGCCACAGTAAGCCGGAAGAGTTAGACCAGACAGACAACGTTTGGTGAGTTCCTCCTGGCAGAACCCTCCATTTCCTCTTACATTGATAATTATCCTGCATAAAAGAAAGAAAGAAATCTATAATTGATGGCACTTTCATGAGTCTGGAGTCGGAGTACTCACCTTCAGGAGATGAGGGAGGACCATAGAATTGTAGTGTTAGAAGGACTCAAAGGAACATTTACACCCACCCTGCAATTCAGGAATCTTTAGCAGAAAGGAAGAGGACATGCAGTCCCAGTCCCAGAAGAGCTCTGAGAAGAATTTCCAAGATCAGTGCCAACATCCCCTGGCCCATCCTGGATGTCAGGATGGGGCAGTGGCAATCACTGACTCTGAGGACTCCACGACACGAAGACCCAGGGAGACCCGAGGATCCCCCACTCCATTGCTGTAGGAGGTGATGACAAAGGCTGGACCCTCAAAGTGACACAGCATCTTGCAGAAAAGGTGGTGCTAACTATTTTTTTATCTTTTATTCTGATATTTATATTGCACCTTTCTTCCAAGGAGCTCCATGTGGCAGATATACGTTTAGGCTGTTAAGTAGATTAGGCTGAGAGGCAGTGATTGGCCCAAGGTGAGCTTCTTGGCCAAGTGGGGACTAGAACCCTGATCTGCCAAGTCCTCCTCCAGCACTCTCACCACTACACCACACTGTTTTTCTATTTGGCTGCTGCTATTTCAACATAAAGCCTCCAATTCAACTTGATGGAGCATCTTTAGAGCTGTGTCCCTCAAAAACTGCTTCTCTGTCATTTCTACCCCTTTGATTCTAGTCCTCCTCTCTGGAACAACTTCCACATTGCAGCCCTGCAAATATTTAGAGGCCGCAATCATGTATCTCCCCCAAATTAACCTTCTCTTCTAAAGGCTGAACATGTTGAGATCCTCCAATGCTCTTCATAGGAAAAAGCTTCAAAATCTTTTACCCTTGTGGTCACCTTCCTTTGAAAGACACTCAAATCATAGAATCATAGAATCATAGAATCGGAAGAGACCACAAGGGCCATCCAGTCCAACCCCCTGCCAAGCAGGAAACACCATCAAAGCATTCCTGACAGGTGGCTGTCAAGCCTCTGCTTAAAGACCTCCAAAGAAGGAGACTCCACCACACGCCTTGGCAGCAAATTCCACTGTCGAACAGCTCTTACTGTCAGGAAGTTCTTTCTAATGTTTAGGTGGAATCTTCTTTCTTGTAGTTTGAATCCATTGCTCCGTGTCCTCTTCTCAGGAGCAGCAGAAAACAACTTTTCTCCTTCCTCTATATGACATCCTTTTATATATTTGAACATGGCTATCATATCACCCCTTAACCTTCTCTTCTCCAGGCTAAACATCCCCTACTCCCTAAGCCGTTCCTCATAAGGCATCGTTTCCAGGCCTTTGACCATTTTGGTTGCCCTCCTCTGGACACGGTCCAGCTTGTCAGTATCCTTCTTGAACTGTGGTGCCCAGAACTGGACACAGTATTCCAGGTGAGGTCTGACCAGAGCGGAATACAGTGGTACTATTACTTCCCTTGATCTAGATGCTATACTCCTATTGATGCAGCCCATAATTGCATTGGCTTTTTTAGTTGCTGCATCACACTGTTGACTCATGTCAAGTTTGTGGTCTACCAAGACTCCTAGATCCTTTTCACATGTACTGCTCTCAAGCCAGGTATCATCCAGTCATTTCCCTTTTTAAAACTTGGGTTCAGAACTGGCCACAGGCTAGAATAGATCTATTAAATTGTTTCTCATCTCCAGCCACAGACAGCAGTTGCTTCTCAATTCATTTCTCCAGTATTGCTGAAAGGCAGAATTAACTATCACCATTTTTGGCATTCAAGTATTTCACTGGTGGAGGTCCTTAGGCACCATGAGTTTTCTCGCTCTGGGTCTACTGGATATTATGATGTATTTTTGTACTTCAGGTGAGGTCTGGTGAGTGCAGAATGATGTGGGACTATTTGTTGCCAAATCAGATATGCGTTCTTTCAGCAGCAGCAGACAACTGGCTCATCCTAATTTACTGAGGGTTGTCTTAACATTTAGGAAAGTTAGATCAGAGCCGCCAGTTTTTACTGCCCATGGGAAGGGCAGCCTGCACAGTTAGCGTCCATAGGAACATCTGGAGTTTTAAAATACCCTGTGGACAGATGAAAACCTTGAGGCCCTAATGCTTAAAAGAAGATGCAGAACCTAGAACTGCTGCATCAGAACTGAATCCAAATTTAGACATCTAAAAATAGAATTAATATGCCCTGAGTGTATTATCAGCTACTCTGATCCATAAACTGATTACTGATTATTTCCTTTAGCACAAGCAAAGCCCTGCTTTCTCCAGTGAAGATATAGAGTATAGATCAGGAAATCAGGATTAAAAATTAGCAAACATTTGCACGAGTCGGACCACCAAGTCATGGACATCACTTACTGTTGCAGCAGCGTGCATTAGGGCCACAGAAGGCCCATGTATTCTCTCCATTAGGACAGTTCGCAGTGATTGGGGACAGGCAAAATCCTCCCAACACTCGACAGAACAAAGGTTCAGCTGTGCAAAAGAGAGGGAATTAAATTGTCATTATTTGAAAGGATTTCTTGTGCAAAACATTCATTTGACTGATGTTTTGTTTTGAGCTTTGGAATAGCACTTTCAAGTATGAGAGCTTGAGGTCCTGGACTGGGAAATGAGAGACCAGCTTTCAAATCCAGCCTCAGCCTAATCTGCCTCGCAGGGTTGTTGTTAGGATCAAATTAGGAAGAACCATAGAAGCCACTTTGAGCTCCATTGAGAAGAACCTGGGATATAAATGCAATGAATAAGTATTCAAAACCCTTCTGTAACAGCAAGTCAGTATTATTATGTCCCATAATCCCGATGGGGAGACTGAGGCTGAGAGTGAAAGCCTGGTTTGCCGTAGGCCAGCTGGGGAGCTCATGGTGGAATCTCACAGACTTGGATTGTCAGGCATGGGAAATCCTGATTTGACTGATGCTCTGCTCAAAATTATAAATTTTACACAGATTGGTCGGGTTTAGAGGGACCTTACTTACTTACTTAGGTAAAGGTAAAGGGACCCCTGACCATTAGGTCCAGTCGTGTCCGACTCTGGGGCTGCGACTATCATCTCGCTCTATAGGTCGAGAGCCGGCGTACAGCTTCCGGGTCATGTGGCCAGCATGACAAAGCCGCTTCCAGAGCAGTGCACGGAAACGCCGTTTACCATCCCGCCAGAGCGGTTCCTATTTATCTACTTGCACTTTGACGTGCTTTCGAACTGCTAGGTGGGCAGGAGCTGGGACAAAGCACGGGAGCTCACCCCGTCGCAGGGATTCGAACCGCCGACCTTCTGATCGGCAAGCCCTAGGATCTGTGGTTTAACCCACAGCGCCACCTGAGTCCCTTACTTACTTACTTACTTACTTACTTACTTACTTACTTACTGCCTTTTATCTCTTTTACAAGAACATAACTAAAAACAAATATTCAGCAGCTTTCCGCCCACCTGTCTTGGGAGACAAGTCAGTCATTTCCCTTCTGAAAACCTAGGTTCAGAACTGGCCACAGACAAGAATGGATCCATTAAATCATTTCTCATCTCCAGCCTCAGATTGCTGTTGCTTTTCAATTCATTTCTCCGATATTTCTAAAAGGTAGCGTTAACTATTACCATTGCTGCCTTCCTAGTATTCATCGGTGATGGTGGCTCACCTGCTTCAGGTCCTTTGAGACCATGAAGTTTCTAGCCCTAGTTCTGCTGTATTTTATGGTGTATTCTTCCACTTCAGGTGAAGCCACTGGCGGAGGAAGAGGAGTGTGGGGGCAGCCAGCCCTGCCGCTGCCTGATCACCGCCCCTCGGTGCTGGAGCATGAAGCAGCGCCACTGGATGAGGCCTGGTGAGTGCAGGATGAAGTGGGAATCTTTGTTGCCAAATCATATTAGTGTTCCTTCAGCAGCAGCAGACTGCTGGCTCATCCTCACTTACTCAGCACTGTCTAAAAATTTTTGGAGAGTTAGCTCAGAGTCGCCAGTTTTTACTGCCCATGGGAAGTGCAGCCTGCACAGTTTGCACCTATATGAACATCTGCAGTATCAAAATTCCCTGTGGACAGATGAACATCTTGAGGCTCTAATGCTTAACAGAAGATGCAGAACCTAGACGTGCTGCATCAGAAATGAATCCAACTTTGTACTTTTAAAAATAGAATTAATATGCCCTGAGTGTATTATCAGCTACTCTGATCCATAAACTGATTACTGATTATTTCCTTTAGCACAAGCAAAGCCCTGCTTTCTCCAGTGAAGATATAGAGTATAGATCAGGAAATCAAGATTAAAAATTAGCGAACATTTGCACGAGTGGGACCACCAAGTCATGGACATTACTTACAGTGGCAGCAGTGTGCATCAGGGCCACAGGAGGCCAATGTATTCTCTCCAAAGGAACAGTTCTCAGTGATTGGGGCCTGGCAAAATCCTCCCGATAAGCTACACTCCAGAGGTTCAGCTGTGCAAAACAGAGAGAAATAAATTGTCATTATTTGAAAGGACTTCTTGTGCAAAACATTTGTTATGTACTGAGTTGAATAGGATCCAAAATGCAGCAGTCTGATTGGTCCTAGAACAAAATGATTCAGAATGCAGCAGTCTGATTGGTCCTAGAACAATAGGATTCAGAATGCAGCAGTCTGATTGGTCCTAGAACAATAGGATCAAGAATGCAGCAGTCTGATTGGTCCGCAGGAGCCACCCAATCCAGCTCCAGGTGGAAGTGAATCCGCAACCTGATTGGACTACAGGAGTATCCTGGAATTAGCCAATCATGTGGGGCCCATTGTGTAAATAATGTATATAAAGCAGATGTTCTGGGGGAACATTCATTCCTCGCCACTATGAGCTGAATAAAGAGCATGAAATCCACACTCGACTCTGAGTATATTTCACTGGTGACGAGGATGGGATCCCGCTGAGTTGACCGCCACACACAGCACCGCAGCACCGCCACCAGCCGCACCGCTGCCTCGCACCCTGTATCCAGGCTTCAGCTCCGGGACCCAAGGAACTCAGAATGGCACCCGACAACAGCTTTTCGCCGTTCAAACCAGCATCAGGAGACTGGGAAGGGTACGCCAGCCGTTTCACCTTCCTCCTAGAAGCTAAAGGGGTCACCAACGACGCCAAGAAGAGGGCGATATTCTTCAGCGTCTGCGGGGAGGAGACGTTCGAAATCGCCCGGGCTCTCCTTGCACCTGATGATGTCGCTACCGTTCCTTACAAAACAATAATGGAACGGTTGAAGGGGCACTTCTTGCCTCAGCCCTCGGTGGTGGCTCGTCGAAATGCCTTCTACGCAAAGCGGCAAGCCCCCGGGGAAACCATAACTGGGTTTGTAACCTCCCTCCGCCAAGCCACTCAGTTCTGCAACTTCTCAGAGTTGGAGAACATGCTGCGTGATCGCCTCGTCGGTGGCCTGAGGGACGAGAAGCTGCAACGACGCCTCTACGCCAAGAAGGACCTAACGTTCCAGGTCGCTCTGGAGGAAGCCCTGGCAACAGAAGCCGCCGAGAGGTCGACGCAAGAGGCACGGCCGAGCCTGTTGTCCCAACCAAGGGTCCACCACGAGGACCTCACCGACGAATCAGGATCCGACAGGGAGGAGGTGCACAGAGTACAGCGGTGCACTCAAGCAGTGCACACACCACAGCTGCCTCGACCAGAAGGAGGGAACTGCACAAGCTGTGGGGAGAGTCACGAGAGGAGGACCTGCCGTTTCCGCAACGCAGAGTGCAGCCAGTGCAGAAAATCAGGTCACATCGCCCGGGTGTGCCGGGGTCGGCCCACCCGACGCCAGGCATCAGATGACCGACCCAAGAGCCCCAGATTCCGGGGCCTGACGCACCAAGGCAACTCGACGGAGATCACGGACTGCCAGGTATACCAGTTGCCCCACCCCAACATGGAGAAAATTTATGTAGAAGTACAGATAGAGGGGGCCCCGTGCCGCATGGAGCTTGACACGGGTTCAACACTATCCATAATCTCGGCACGGACCTTAAGGAAACTGTGCCCTAGTGGGGGTCCCAAACTCAGGCCGGCCCTATTCACCCTCTGGGACTTCCAGAAACGTAAGGTCCCCACAATGGGGGTGGGGACCTTCAGGGTGCAATATCGAGGGCGGACGCGGCAACTGGACTTGCTTGTGGTCAAGGGCCCCTATGTTAGCTTACTGGGATTGGCATGGTTTGGACCACTGGGGCTAGCCGTCACCGGGGTGAACCGCACTAGCTTACAAGTGGACGTGGACTCTATATGCAAGGAGTTTCCGGGGGTTTTCGATGGAAAATTGGGACAGTATACGGGCCCCCCCATTGCCCTACAGCTTGACCCCGCAGTACGACCTGTCAGGCACAAGGCTCGCCGGGTTCCGTTCGCCCTGAAACCCCATATAGATGAGGAATTGGACCGGCTCGTGGAGCAAGGAGTGCTGGAGCCTGTGCCTAATGCTCCCTGGGAAACCCCAATCGTCACACCCGTCAAGCCTAATGGTTCGGTCCGCATCTGCGCAGACTACAAATGTACCATAAACAAGGCCCTCACGACCCATGCATACCCAGTGCCAGTGATCAGCCATGTCCTCGCCACCCTGGCTGGGTCAAATTTTTTTGGCAAGCTGGACTTGGCCCAAGCCTATCAACAGCTGCTGGTAGATGAGGCCACAGCAGAGGCACAGACGATTGTGACACACAGAGGAGCGTTCAAGGTAAAGCGGCTGCAATTTGGTGTCAGCGTGGCACCAGGCATATTCCAGAACCTAATGGACTCTCTCCTGAAAGAGATTCCTGGTGTCACCCCCTTCTTCAATGATGTGTTGATTGCCGGTCCCACGCCAGAGGAGTTTGAGGACCGCCTCCGCACCGTTCTGCAACGTTTCCAGACGGCGGGTCTCAAGGTGAAGCGGGAAAAGTGTCTACTAGGAGTGCCTCAGGTGGACTTTTTGGGATTTATGGTGGACCCAACTGGGGACAAGGTACGGGCCATTTGTGATGCCCCAGCACCCAAGGGCAAGACTGAACTTCAGGCTTTCTTGGGACTATTGAACTTTTACCATGCCTTCCTTCCCCATAAGGCGGCAGTAGCGGAGCCCCTACACAGACTCCTGGACAAGCGGGCCCCTTGGGTGTGGGGCCAGCGGCAGGAGGCCGCATTCCAGGCAGTCAAGGACTTGCTCGTCTCAAACTTGGTCTTGGCACACTTCGACGAGAGGCTGCCGGTGGTGCTAGCATGTGATGCCTCGCCCTACGGCATCGGCGCTGTCCTGGGACACCAACTCCTGGATGGAAGAGAGGTGCCAGTGGCAGACTTTTCCCAGACGCTCGCTGCAGCTGAGCGGAACTACTCGCAAATCGACAAGGAGGGTCTGGCAATTGTGAAGGGAGTAAAAAAATTCCATGATTTCTTCTATGGGCGGCCCTTTACCGTGGTGACTGACCACAAGCCGTTGCTTGGCTTGTTTGCCCCTGAAAAGCAGACCCCCCAAGTGCTGTCTCCTCGCGTCCTCAGGTGGTCAATTTTCCTTGCTGGCTACCAGTATGCACTGATTCACCACCCAGGGAAGGCGATGGGCCACGCAGACGCCCTCAGCAGGCTACCACTACCAGAAACAGGCCCTGACCCAGCGCTCGCGCAAGAGGTTATGATCCTGGAGCTGCTTCCTGACCGCCCCATTCAGGCACAAGAAGTTGTGCACCATTCCAAGAAAGATAGGGTCATCTCCCGGGTCCTGGACTGGGTGTGGAGGGGATGGCCCAGCAGCAGTCCCGGGCCAGAATTCGCTGGCTACACAACCCGTAAACATGAACTGTCAGCCCACAAGGGGTGCCTGTTATTGGGAAGCAGGGTCGTCATTCCCCAGCCCCTCCGCAAAAGGGTCCTTACAGCCCTACACGAGACACACCCAGGGGTAGTGAGAATGAAGGCCCTCGCCAGGAGTTATGTGTGGTGGCCAGGGATTGACAGAGAGATAGAGGCCTGGGTCAAACACTGCCAGGCCTGCCAAGAATCCTGCCCGGATCCCCCAAGGGCCCCAGTCCAGCCCTGGGAGTCCGCCCGAGCACCATGGTCACACCTGCACGTGGACTTTGCTGGACCCTTCCAGGGGAAAACATTCTTCATAGTGGTGGACTCCTACACCAAATGGCTGGAAGTCGCACTGGTACCGCCCACTTCTACATCCGCAGCCATCCGGGTACTACGCAGGATGTTTGCAACCCACGGGCTCCCTGACACTCTCGTCTCAGACAACGGAACCGCATTTACGTCAGAAGAATTCCAGACCTTCACAGCGCAGAACGCCATCCGCCACATCCGCTCGGTGCCATTCCACCCTGCCACCAATGGCCAAGCAGAGCGCATGGTGCGGACCACCAAGGACACCCTCCGCCGCATGACGCAAGGGGACTGGGAGTACCGCCTTGCCACATTCCTTCTAGCACAGCACAGCACCCCCAGCTCAACGACTGGCCGGAGCCCCGCTGAACTACTAATGGGCCGTTGCCTCGCAATTAGACTGGGCTGCCTTCACCCCGACAGAGCTCAGGATGAGGTAGAGGTGGGGGAAGGCAGGAACCCCCGGACCTTCATGGCTCAGGACCCAGTGTATGCCAAGAATTTTGGGGCAGGCCCAGCATGGGTACCTGCCACAGTCACCAGGGTGACTGGCCCCGTGTCGTATGAGGTGCTAACGGAGGGGGGGTGGCAATGCTGGCGCCGCCACTGCGACCAGCTACGGCGACGATTCCCAGGAGAAAACCAAGAGGAGGACAGGCCAGAGGAGTCCCAAGGGAACAGTGGGACAGCGAGGCCCGCAGAGCAGGAGGGGCCAGCAAGGGAGGCAGAATCAGTAGATACAGAGGGGACCCGCGAGGCCGAAAGGACACCGGAACCAGAGCCACGACTGAGCGAGCCAGTTGCGCCAGACCAAATGGCCCCATCAAAGCCAGCAGCCTCGGAACATGAGCCAGAACCCGAACCCCTGACCAGGGAACACCCCAGGCCGCAACACATACGTAGGCGGCCGGCGTACCTTGAGGACTATGAATGCAACCTCCCGGGCAGGACTGGAACTTAGAGGGGAGGGGTGTTATGTACTGAGTTGAATAGGATCCAAAATGCAGCAGTCTGATTGGTCCTAGAACAATAGGATTCAGAATGCAGCAGTCTGATTGGTCTTCAGGAGCCTCCCAATCCAGCTCCAGGTGGAAGTGAATCCGCAACCTGATTGGCTTACAGGAGTATCCTGGGATTAGCCAATCACATGGGGCCCATTGTGTAAATAATGTATATAAAGCAGACGTTCTGGGGGAACTCTCATTCCTCGCTACTATGAGCTGAATAAAGAGCATGAAGCCCACACTCGACTCCGAGTTTATTTCAACATTCATTTGACTGATGTTTTGTTTTGAGCTTTGGAATAGCACTTTCAAGTATGAGAGCCTGACGTCCTGGACTGGGAAATGGGAGACCAGCCTTCAAATCGAACCTCATCATGAGGCTCACAGAGTGGCCTTGGGCAAGTCACTCACTCTCAACCTAATCTGCCTCCCAGGGTTGTTGTCAGGATCAGATTAGGAAGAACCATAGAAGCCACTTTGAGCTTCATTGAGAAGAACCTGGGATATAAATGTAATTAATAAATACATATTCAAAGCCTTCTGTAACAGCAAGTCAGTATTATTATGTCCCATAATACTGATGGAGAGATCGAGGCTGAGAGTGAAAACATGGTTTGCCAAGGCTAGCTGGGGAGCTCATGGTGGAATCTCACTGGTTTAATTGTCAGGTATGGGAAGTCCTGATTTGACCGATGCTCCGGTCAACATCATAAATTTTACATAGAATGGTCGAGTTTGGCGGGACCTCATTCATTCATTCATTCATTCATTTATTCATTTCCTGCATCTTTATCTCTTTTGCAAATAAAACGAAACAAGTTTTCAGAGGCTTACAGCTCACCTGCCTTGGGAGACACTCAAGTCAGTAGTTTGCATTCTTAAAACCTGGGTTCAGAACTGGCCACAGACAATGTCAGGGATCTGCCCGCCCCTGCCAGTCCAGCTCTGAGTGTTTACAGAAAGCCGCAACCTGTGTTAACAACAGATTCATCTTCGAGTGAATTTGGCAGTCCCCTTTCGGGGGAGGAGCAGTTAGTGGCTGGGAGCCAGGGAGTGCCAGGTGTCCAGGGAGTTACTGGGAGACCTGGCACCACCCAGCAGACTCGCTTGGAGGGGGAGGCGTCAGTTCCGGCGCATATCTCACGTAGGAGGAGAAGGTGGCAATTTAGGATGCCGAAGTTGTGGTGTTGGTGCCAAAACAGGAGGGAGGCACTTCCGGATTCTGCTAGTGACTGAGCAGACATGATAAGACTGAACTCTGCATTGTAAATAGCTTGGCACTGAATAAAAAGACTTAAAGACAAATGGCTTGGCATTCCTATTGAACAACCGATAAGAGAACCTGACAGACAAGAATGGATCTGTTAAAAGATTTCTCATCTCCAGCCTCTGATTGCAGTTGCTGAAGATGAGAAAACTATTTATTTCTCAAAGATTTCTAAAATACAGCAATTACTATGACCATGTTTGCCTTTCTAGTATTCCTCAGTGATGGTAGCATCCCTAGTTCACGTCCTTTGGGATCATAAGGTTTCTAGCTCCTATTCTGCTGTATTTTATGGTGTATTCTTCCACTTCAGGTGAGGTCTGGTGAGTGCAGGATTAAGCGGTACTCTTTGTGGCCAAATCACATTTGCGTTCTTTCAGCAGCAGGAGACGACTGACTCATCTACAGTTACTGAACGCTGTCTTAAAATTTTGGAGAGTTAGATCAGAACTGCCAGTGTTCAAGCCCCTAGCAAGTGCAGCCTGCACAGTTTGCATCCATATGAATATCTGTGGTATCAAAATTCCCTGTGGACAGATGAAAAACTTGAGGCCCTCATGCTTACCAGAAGATGCAGAACCTAGATGTGCTGCATCAGAACTGAATCTAACTTTGTACTTCTAAATATAGAGTTAGTAAGTCCAGAGTGTATTATCAGCTACTCGGATCCATAAACTGATTGGTGACTACATCCTTTAGCACAAGCAAAGCCCTGCTTCTGCTTCCTCCTGTGAAGCAGGAATCAGGAAATCAGGATTGAAAATGAGCAAACAAGTGAGTGGGACCACCAACTCAATGGATATGACTTACGCCCACAGCAGCGTGCCCCACTGTCACAGATGCCGCCTGCAATATCTCCATAAGTACAGTTTGTGGTATTCTGGCAAATTCCTCCTAATAATAGACACGTCTGAGGATTGTCTGTGCAAAAGAGAGGGGAGTAAATTGTCATTATTTGAGAGAACCTCTTGTACAAAACAGAAACATTAATTTGATGGACATTTTGTTTTGAGCATTGGAAGAGCACTTTCAAGTTAGTAGCCTGAGTTCCTAGACTAGGAAAAGGGAGAGCAGCCTTTAAATCCAGCCTCATCATGAGGCTCCCTGGGTGGTCTTTGGCCAGTCAGTCACTCTCAGACTAATCTGCCTCACAGGGATGTTGTGAGGATTAAATTAGGAAGAACCATAGAAGCCACTTTGAGCTCCATGGCAAAAAACTTGGGATATAAATGCAATGAATAAATATTCAAAGCCTTTCTGTAACAGCAAGTCAGTATTATTATGTCCCATAATGCCCCATTATTATTATGTCCCATAATGGGGAGACTGAGGCTGAGAGTGAGAGTGTGGCTTGGCGGAGGCCAGCTAGGTGGAGTCTCACTGATTTGGATTGTCAGGCATGGAGTGTCCTGATTTAACTGATGCTCCAGTCAACATCATCAATTTTACATAGAATGGTTGATTTGGGAGGGATCTTGATTATACATGGTGACGCGGGTGGCGCTGTGGTCTAAACCACTGAGCCTCTTGCACTTGTGAAAGGTCGGCGGTTCGAACCCCAATGCCAGGGTCAGCTCCCGTTGCTTTTTTATCTCTTTTGCAAAAAGAAAACAACTCGATGGATATCATTTACCTCTGCAGCAAATTCCATTGCTGCCACAGGAGATCCCTGTGAATTCTCCATAGGTACAGTTTGTAGTAGCTGGAAATTGGCAAGTTCCTCCCACTAGTGCACAGAAATGTTGCCCTGTGTAAAAGAGAAGGGAAATAAATTATTTTAAATGAGATAAGGGGTTGCCAACTACTTTTCCTCCTAACTAGAACCCTGCGTATTTAATGGGAAGACCAACTGGCTTCTGCTGCCTCTCAACCTGCTAACTACTGTTTCATTGGCCAACATTAGCAAGCGACACATCGGTCCTCCTTCTCTGCAAACACTCCAGCTGATTCCTGAACCTTGTAAGGGTGCTGACACTCAGCTGCACCCAGCCAGATGGGTGGGGTATAAATCATAAAATTATGATGTTTATTATTACTGCTCCTGGGATCTTTTCACCACAGCTGCCACCTAAAATTTACAGGTTGCTAATGGCACACGGGGGAAATTTGCAGATAATGCACCCACAGACCCACATAACTGGTGACTAAGTCAGCCTTCATTCCATTCTACTGAAGGTTCCCCTTTGCTTTCAACATCTGACAATCAGAATTACAGCTTTTCTGAGCTTCAGAAATACCTTGCCATTTGCACCCTCTCGGAGAATGGTATTTTCTGGGATCTCCCCTGTAGTGTTGCCAATGTGTCTTGCCCAGCTCACACCCAACTGTGGTGGCTATAGTCTTTCTTGGCTACCAGCCAGGTGAGGAGGGGGTAAGGGCCACCCATTTGCCCAGGGGCCACCATCTCTTCATTGGCTATACTCATGGGGTCCTGAGGTGGCAACTGTGGGCATTCTTTAACAAAGAATCTTGCTGGGTTAGGTCCACAATGGAATCCTCCATCAGATTTTTACTCTTTATAGATCCCGGCCCTCTGGAATTAGAACTCACAGCAATATAAATGTCCACCATGGAACCTGGCTTGTGGCTCAGTCTGCATCCTGAACATTGCTGCTTTTGCAAAAGTCATGTATTCAAATTCAATTTCATAATTAAATAGGTTTTTCAATGTTTTCCTCCCCACCACCCCTTCTTAAGTAGCTGGATGGGATAGGAAGCCGCCAAGTCAGACTGTTGTTCCATCAAGCTCATAACTGTCTACACTGACAGGCAGCATTTCTTCAGGGTTGCAGACCGGGGAAATACCTGGGATTGAACCTGAGACCTTTTGCATTTGCAGCTGATGCCCCCCCCCCCGAGCTTGAGCTGCCCTCTTACCTGCAACAACGTGGAAGAGGGTGAAGACCAGAACAAAGCTCAGGAAAAGGAACCTCATGGCTGGAGTTTCCTCTGAGATCTCTGCCAAAGGGAAGGCACTCTAAGGCAGAAGGAAGTCGAGTTTGGATGGAACAAGGAGGTTCTCCTTACTTATAGTGTTGCCGTGCCAAAAAAATGCTGAAACACACATTTGCGGGTCAGAGTGGGAAATGCTGCAAACAGGTATTTCCTGCAACTGTCTGCATCTGAACCCCCCAGTCCCCGTTTCTCTAAACTCATCCTAGACAATTTATTCGTCTTGGACACCATCCCAATATTTACCTGCAGGATCACCGTTCTCAAGTCAACAAGTCTCTGTGCGGAAAGGCACGTCGTCTACTGTATCCCAGCAAGAACGAGTCCTTCAGCAGAAACGCACCACACCTCCTCCTTCCCAGCAAGAGCTATTCCTGGTGGAGGAAGGAACTTCATCTGCTCCTTCCCAGAAAAATGGCACTGCTTCCCCTGCTCCTCAACAACAGCATCAGGTCCCTCAGCTGAAGGGGCATCACTACTGTGTTCACACGTATTCAATTACAGATCACATTATTCAAATATTCAATGCCTTTAAATATTTAGGCATTGTCTTTCAGTCTACAGGGTCATGGGTGGCACATCAAAAATATGTCAAAGAAAAAGCAACCCTAAGCACCAAGACATTGTCCCGCTTTTTTATACTAAGGGGGGCAAGTACATTCCAGCAGCCATAGAAGTTTTCAGGGCAAAACCTCTTGCGCAGCTGACATACGGGGCCTAAATTTGGATGGGGACTCAATGCAATCTTCTCGAAACGGTTCAATCAAAAATTTTAAGACAAATCTTTGCCGTCCCGCCATGCGTACCAACTGCATCACTACGCCTCGAGGCCGGTCTCACTTCCGTGGAAACACAGATCTGGAAAAGAACTCTTAATTACTGGCTCCACTTAAACCTAAATCCAACAGGACTACTGCCCCTCGTGATATGGGACGCCCACGAAAGCGCGTGGCATAAAACGGTGTGACTCAAACTTCTTTCATGTGGCCTACATGCACAGCACTTGCTAATGTTGGGTCTTCCTAAAGCAAAAAGCCTAATTGATCAGCGCCTGATGGATATCGAGCAACAAAACAACCTGGCCAAAGCAAAGCAATTTTGTGCATGGTTTACCTACCTGCCTCCCTCGCATTTCGATACCTCGGCATCTTATCTGCACAATTTAAACATCCCAAAGTATAGATGTGCTTTTACATTGGCAAGATTTGACGTGCTACCCTCTGCCGTGCTTGAAGGCCGATATCAGGAATTCCCCAGGGAGAAACGTCTTTGCCCATGTGGAGACGAAAACATGGAGACAGTGTCACATGTTCTTCTGGCCTGCCCTCTGTATAAAGACTTGAGAAGTGAGATTATCACCCCACTTTTACTTTCTATCCCAGGTCATTCATCAGTGGCCACAACGTTTCACTTGTTATCGGACCAGAACATCCTGACAACAGAGAAAGTCGCCAAATTCATCGAGAGGGCAATGAGATTAAGGGCCGCAATCTGAAAGTCAACTCATGTACCTGAGGCTTATAGATGTCACGATCAGCTTATCTCTATAGCTCTGATGAATGAGAGAACCTTACCACCCCCACTGATCATCTTAGGCCGCCAAACTGGGGCCTCATTGACCTCTATATGGTCTATCAGTACATCTATATACTTCTGTTCCCGAATGGTCATTTTCCAATGTTTTTATCTGTTTTTTCTGTATTTTAGTTGCTATGGCCTGTTGGCTATGTGAATAAAGTCTGATTCTGATTCTGAACCTCATGGCTGGAGTTTCCTCTGAGATCTCTGCAAAAGGGAAGGCACTCCAAGGCAGAAGGAAGTCGAGTTTGGACGGAACAAGGAGGTTCTCTTTACTTATAGTGTTGCAGTGCCAGATCTGGTAACTGTCAGCATAGCACCTGAACCCTCCAGGCCCCTTTCTCTTAACTCATCCTAGGCCATTTATTTATCTGGCACACCATCCTAGGATTTACCCAAACAGACATCTCTCTCACATGTTGACAATCTGTCCTGTGCTCCAGGCTGCAAACAGATATTTGGTGCAACTATCAGCATCTGAACTCTTTTCTCTTAACTCATCCTATGTAATTTATTCATCTTGGTGATCTTCCTAAGATTTACCTGCAGAACAGCCTTCCTCCTGCTGTTTTCTTTCCATATCAATTAACAGATTTCCTGTCATTTCACAAAAGCTGTTGCCAACTTCACGGCACCTGGATAGAAATGAAGTGGAATTTTGGGTCACAGGTGAGCCGTAATGCAGTTTGATGCAACCTCTTTTGGTTGGACTGTTGAATGAATGAATGAATGAAAGTCTTTATTTCGGTCATAGACCAGAAAGGTTGGACTGTTAAGTTCAACTGCAGTTGCCATACCTACCAAGAAAGAAACTTTTCAGTGTGCTTTCTTCCTGGTCTGCATCTTTTTGGAGAGCCAGTGTGGTGTAGTGGTTAAGAGCGGTAGACTCGTAATCTGGGGAACCGGGTTCGTGTCTCCGCTCCTCCACATGCAGCTGCTGGGTGACCTTGGGCTAGTCACACTTCTCTGAAGTCTCTCAGCCCCACTCACCTCACAGAGTGTTTGTTGTGGGGGAGGAAGGGAAAGGAGAATGTGAGCCGCTTTGAGACTCCTTCGGGTAGTGATAAAGCGGGATATCAAATCCAAACTCTTCTTCTTCTTCTTCTTTGGATGCATTTTGCTTAACATGCTTGTTTTTGTGATTCATGTAGTTTTATGTGCATTGCCCACATTATATGCGTCCCCCCAAAAATCCCACATCAATTAATGACTTTATCCCATCATTCATAAGTTATAAACACAAGCAAGAACAACAAATGTAAAAATTAACAAAAACAAACAAACCACCAAGAAGATACGAGGAGACAACTGTTAGCAGAAACATTGTTTAAATTGTTTTGATCAGTTGTACTCTCTTTTTCAGCCAAAAGACTCCCACCCTGAATTATGTACAATTTTAAAAACCAAAGACCAAAAAAACCAAGCATGGCACAGGAAGGGAAGAGGGAAACAGAAACCTGAACTCCTTACCAAATTCTCGATAATCATGGCCAGCTGACCCAGTTCAGGGCAGGAGGTGCAAAAGCAGATGCCGATAGCCCTGCTTCCTATCTCTCCCCAAGAGGCAGTCTGGTGGAGCGGTCCATTAGGAGGTCCATCTTTCCTGCACTGCTTGCATCTCCCCTGGGAGCCTGTGCACTTTCCTTCCTTGGAGGTTTATAAGCAGAGGTTGGATGGTCATCTGTCATGGATGCTTTAGCTGAGATTCCTGAAATAAATAGCTATACCAAGAACTCTGGCCAGAAGTTTCAACAAAAGAAATAATATCTACTTGTGAGTCAAAATCAAATAGGGTATATATTCTGTTAAGAATTACAGTCTTAAATGCAGTTGCTGATTAGAACAAAAATTATAATTTCAAACAAAGATACAGATTCAAACTCACAATAATATGTGTAGTATGATATTATGTATAATATAAGGCACACAAAATACCAAATACATTGAATATAAATCCATATCCAAAAGTTCAAGGAGAGCGTTTTATATGTAAAGCCGAAATGAAGAGTCTAATAGGAGTCGAAATAAGGACTTCCGGAATGAGGACCAGATGTACGATGCAAAACTAAGGGACCAGGACAGGGCCCTGTTTCGGAGCAGATGCCTTCTTCAGCTGGTAATATCAAATGATATGTCAAAATACATCATGGTTCTAAAGTATCAATAATTGTAATTTAACAGCATCAAACAATATGTCGAAATACATCGAGGTTCTAAAGTATCATTCATTATACTTGAACAGAATAATGAAATATAATATAGCATTTCATAGTACTTGGTTCCTTACCTCGTTTTTTGAAAAAGTGTAAATTAATGAGGCTTAAGGAGAGGTATATGATTTCTGTCTTTTTTGAAATCGTTTTCAAATGTAGCGTCTGAAAATCATGAGTATTAACAATAGTTACTTATCTCAAATCGAATTATTTATGAATACAAGACACCAATTGTGTATTTCCTCACCTTGAATGGGTGGATCAATGTGTATCCAAGTTTTTCTGTGTGTTTTTTGTGCATTTTCCACTGGGATAAATAATTCGATTTGTGTCTTCCTAACCAGTCAATGATCCCATTGTGGATGTATACCTGAAGGAGCATCTCTACCCTCATCATTCAGCCCAGAAACGGAGGTCCAGCTACAAGGACCTTCTGGCGGTTCCTTCATTGGGAGAGGCGAGGTTACAGGGAAGCAGGCAGAGGGCCTTTTAGGTAGTGGTGACTAAGGAACTAAGGGCAACGGCAACAGCGTGGTATTGGTCTAAGACCTGGGAGAAATGGGCTCATAAGAGAAAATGATGCACATCGCCTTGAGTTCCTTGGGGGAAAGTTGGGAGAGAATTGTCTAAACGAATAAATTGAAAGTGGCGTGGATATGTGTTCCTATCCTTTTCTGCTTGCATTTTATTTTACTTGGCATGTGCAATTATACTTGCTATGTTATGAATTAATGTATGTAAATTAAGGATGAAAAGAAAGAAAGACCCAGTTCAATGATTGAACCTGAGATCTTGATCATTATGCAACCATAGCCCTCCCTGACTCTTCATTTTCTCCCCTACCCCATCACACACTCCCTGGCACCTCCCTGAGTTTCTCCTCTAATTCACAGTTTCCTGACTCCCTCTTCAGAAAATTCTGAGTCCTTCTCAGAGTACACCCATGGAAATAAATAACCCTAAGGTGCCTCCAGTAGCATTAAATACCACTCTCAATGAACTATGGGCACCCACAAGGAAATAACTCCTTAAAAATCAGCTCCAGTTAGGTCATGACTCCAGTCTGGGTTGAGTTTAGCCTATCCCACCCGTGTTCACATAACCAACTGGGCAGCAAAAAAGAGTTCCCAAGGGAGCTCCTGTTGCGGGGTGGGCAAGGAAGCCATTCTAATCAGATTAGGGGAGGGGCATTATGGCCACGAGCATAATTGATTGACAGCCCAGCAGTATATATAGCCAGGACATGTGACCAGAGGTCACTCTGGCTTGAGTTCGGATCAGTTCGGATCTCGGCTGAGGGTTCCTGATACGGTCGTATATTTGCTGTAGGCCTGTGGCCTTGTTGCTTATTATCCCTGTTTATTTGCTGTGATCCTTTTATTCCTTCCCCCCCCCACCTCCCGCCGCAGTTGTAGATCTTTTCGGTCGCCCCTTTGCAGTTTTTGCCTATCCTCCCCCCTCCCCTGTTTTCCCTCCCATTCCCTGTCGGGGTTTGTGCCCCTTCCCCCTCCCCCCCCGGGGTGGGGGGTGTTTAGGATCCGCTCGGGCCGGAGTGCTCCTACCTGGGTCGGTGCAGCCGATCCCTGAGGCTGTTTGATTGTCACGGAGCCTGCTTGTGCAGCCGCCGCTTTAAAAGGTCGCCCAGCGCCGGGTTTGTCCGCGGCGTGTCCTGCGTTGCCGCGCGGGCCGGTGGGGCGCGTCGGGGGTCCCCTTTGCCGCCCGAAGTCGCCGTACCGGCGCGGGCGGCTGGGAGGGGGTTCCGGGCGTGCTCCGGGGTTCCGACGGCTGGCGCGGGCGGGGTGACTTCCCTCCCCCCTCCCTTAAGGGAGCGCGGCGTTCGTTCGCCGCTGCAGGCCTCGGTCGTTCCCACGCGGCCTGCTGGGGCCTGCGTCTTGCCGGCCTGAGGAGGGGGGGTTTTTTGGAAGTGGTGGGGGGGCATAGGCTTAACCCCCTTGTTTCAATTTGGTGGCGTCAGGCCGCGGGCCTTTTCTACGCCTTGTTTGGCGCGAATCGCCATTTTGGAGTGAGGTTGTGGGCTGCGTAGGCAGCAGCGACACCTGGTGGCCGTCTGGGCTATTGCAAGTGCATTTATTTAAAATATATTCTGGGGCCTTTTCTGGGTCCTGTTTCGCCTGTGGACTGATTTTCCTCAGGGAACTTGCTTGGGCTCTGCCGGCATTGGCTGTGATTGTGGCCTTTTAGTTATTTTTAGTGATTTATTTTTGATTTGTTGTGTTAATTAATTTTATGTTAAATTTTGTATATTGATTTTATTTAAGTTAATATTGGTTTTGGTTTCATTTTGGTTGTTTCATTTGAGGTTTCTTGATTTTGTTACGGTTTCTTTTCAGGTTTTAAATTTTGGCGCTACGCGCCTGGTTGGTTAATAGTTTATTTTCTTTCATTTTCATTTTACATAGTCTTTATCCAATAGCTGAATTGGCTGCTGGTCTATTGCTCACTTGCCTGTGTTTTACCTGTATCTAGGTTCATCTACGATGGAGGACGGGCAGCAGGTAGCTGATGCGAGGCTGGAGGAGGGCGCCAGCCGAGATGTATCACAGCCTCCGCGACCTGCGGCGCCAGAAGCTCAGGCGGAAAGGATTAGCCTGGTCAGGGCTAACCTGGCTGATGACCCTGCTGCATTGGCTCGATTTGATTCTGACTTGGACTTGCTCCTCTCTTCCCAGGGTACCGCACAAGCCGATCCCGCTCAGCGGTCAGCCGCGGCGGCTATTCTGTCCGACTCGTCGAGCCTGGAGGAGGACATCCCCCTTGCCAGGGCTGCTGCAGTGGTGGCAGCCAGGAAGAAAGCTAAGGGCACGGGGGCGGTTAAAGGGAAACGGCCCGGGGAGCGCAAGGCTAAGGGTGCGGCCGCGTCGGGAGGTGTCTCTCGGCGGCGGAGGGTGCAAGGAAAGGGGGCAGCTGGGCCCTCACGTCTGGTGTCGTTCTTAGATGTTCCAGGTACGTCCCGCCAGGTGCTGGCTGAAGGGGGCGATTCTGATGACGACGGTCTGACACCGGGTCAGGGCTCGCAGGTGGCGAGGCGGCCAAGAAAAAAGGCGCGTGGGCCGAAGGCGACGAAGCAGCGGGGCGCTTCTTCCGCCGGGCCCAGGGAGGGTGCCGACTCTCGCCGGCTGAGCTCCTCGGAATCTTCAGGTGTGGAGGAAGACAGGGTACCTCCGAGGAGGCCCAAAAAGGGGGTGAAGTCTTCGCGGCGGCAGCCTGATTCGGAGACGTCGCCGGACGATAGCTTGCCGGTTCCAGCCAGGCCATCCTCGGGCGGTAGACGTCGGCGTCGGCACGAATGTTGTGCACGGCGTCTGAAGCGGAGGCGCAGAGAGACGTCGGAATCCAGTTCAGGTACTTCTCGAACCTCGGACACTGAATCTGAGGATGAGCTGAAGCTGTACTGGGGTTACGGCGAATGCCTTTCAGGTTTGCCGCGGTGGGCGTGGCAGCGTCGCGCCAATACACATAGGGCAAGGTACGGGGCCCCGTTGGAATACTTGCATGGTCGGCCTGTCCCAGAGATTAAAGTGTCCACTAACACAACCAGGGACATTATTCCGGGGAGTCATCTATCTTCCAGGATTCGCAAGAGAATCCTGGAGGGTCGGTACGTCGACATTTTTAAGCTGGCACCTAGGGAGGAGGACCGCCATGAGGCAGATGGGTCAAGTTCCGGGTCCAGGAGGCGGTCACTAGCCAGGAAGGACAGGTCATTTGACCGCTGGCTGGACTGCTACCAGGTGTTCGCTAGTGTGGTGTGCGCTTGCTATCCACAGCGTTCGTTACATCTTTTTGTTTATTTGTCCATTGTCCGCGCGGCCCATGCCGCCGCCGGCGAACTGGCCGCCATTGCATATGACAAGGAATTTAGGACTAGGGCTAGCGAGATCAGCACGGCTAGATGGGATAGGAAGGATGTGGATGTTTGGACCACATATGTGGCCCCCTACATCACAAAGAGGGCCCCTGAGCAGAGGGCCACCAAATTACAGCCGTCAAAGGCGACTAGGCGTTTTTGTTGCTGGGGTTATCAGAAGGGTACTTGTACTAGGTCCCCTTGCACTTTCCCTCACATTTGTGAGAAGTGCGGGGGTCCTCATCAGGCTTCGACCTGTCCCAGGGGCAATCGGCCCTTTCGAGGGGGCAGGGGGGGAGGTCAGCAGTCGGGGAAGGCAGCCCCCGCCCAGCCAGCAGCAGGCACCTCCAAGTGAGTGCCTTCGATTCCTGGCCCCAACCCCCATAAAATTGCAGCCTTTGCTGCGTTGGCTAGCCCTTTATCCTGATCGGCAGGCAGCTCAGTATCTTGGGGAAGGTTTTTCCCAGGGTTTCAGGATTCCCGTATCAACGTCGCCCGTGGCGGGTAAACCTGTTAACCAGAAATCGGTACGTGAGCTGCCCGATGTGGCCAGGAAAAAGATAGGGAAGGAGCTGTCGCTGGGCCGCATGGCGGGCCCATTTGTGGATCCTCCCCTTCCTGGACTGCATCTTTCTCCCCTGGGAGTCGTGCCTAAGAAGGCGCCGGGGGAATTCCGATTGATCCACAATCTGTCTCACCCCAGGGGCACGTCGGTAAATGATGTCATTCCCCCAGAGCTTTGCTCAGTGCGCTATGCGTCACTGGATGATGCTGTAAAAATGATTCGGAAATTTGGCCGGGGGGCGTTACTGGCGAAATGTGACGTTGAATCCGCGTTCCGCCTGCTGCCAATCAATCCTCAGGATTTCTGGCTGCTGGGTTTCCAGTTTGATGGGGCTTATTATTTTGATAAGACCATGCCGATGGGCTGTTCTGTGGCCTGTGCAGCGTTTGAGGCTTTCAGCACGTTTTTGGACTGGGCCTTACGCCAAAAGACGGGGCTGCAAGGCGTTTCGCATTATTTGGATGATTTTTTATTGGCCTCAAGCAGTGACTCCGGTGAATGCTTGATGCTGATGCAGGCCTTTGCTGCGCTGACTGAGGAGTTGGGCGTGCCTTTGGCGTCGGCCAAAACGGAGGGCCCAACGACTCAGTTGGTTTATTTAGGCATATTGCTGGACACGGTAGCCCAGACGTCCAGTCTGCCCGCTGAGAAGCTCGTCACCTTGAGGAGGGTTATTGAGGAAGTCCTCCCCCTCACTAAGGTGACGTTGCGGCAGGTTCAGTCATTGCTGGGCCATTTGAATTTCGCCTGTAGGGTGGTGGCACCTGGCAGACCTTTTTGCTCACGCCTGGCAAGACTCACGGCTGGCTTGCGGGCGCCTCACCACCATACACGTTTGCCACAGGATGTGAAGGAGGACCTTAGGAACTGGTTGTTATTCCTTAAGGAATTTAATGGGGTATCATTGTGGCAGGACATTCTGAACCTCCGCAATGATTTTCAGGTCCATTCTGATGCAGCGGGCTCCTTGGGTTTTGGTCTATATTGGTTGGGGCGTTGGTGCGCCCAGCCATGGCCGGAGGCATGGCAGGGGGAGGCGATCACGCGGGACTTGACGTTTCTCGAGTTTTTTCCCATTGCAGTGGCAGTGCATATATGGGTCGAGGAATTCAGGGACCGGCGCGTTTGCTTCTGGACGGACAACCAGGCAGTGGTGGCCGTCCTCGCAAAACAGTCATCGCGTTCCCCCAGGGTATCTTCGCTGCTTAGAGCTTTTGTACTTCAGTGTTTGCGGGCTAATATTGTTTTTTCCGCACGCTTTGTCCCGGGCCTATCTAACGAAATTGCCGACGCTCTATCCCGTTTTCAGATGGCCAGGTTCAGAGCCTTGGCTCCGGAGGCGCGAGAGCATCCGGAGCACTTTCCAGACAGCTTGTGGAGCCTTGGAGGCAGCTAGCGATGCAGGGAGTAGCCTCTTCCGTTGCCCCGTCCACCTTTCGCTCTTATAATAAGGCTTGGGCGGACTTTCTGCAGTTCTTTGGGCGGGCGGAGGAGGGTCGATTTTCCTCGCCCCCGACGTCGGACATGGCGCTAGAATATTTGACGCACCTGTTTGCGTCAGGCCGCGCTCCCCGGACCATCAGGATCCAGGCAGCGGCTATCTCCTTTTTCACTAAGCTTTTCTTTGAGTCAGATCCCTGTTCGACTTTTTATATTCGGCAGACGTTGAAGGGATGGGCTAGGATGGCTCCTTCGCAGGCCCAGGCCAGGCGCCCTATTTCTTTAGCCCTGTTGTCCAGGATGCGCACCATGCTTCGCGTAGTTTGCTGGTCGCGTTTTGAGGCGCGCCTGTTTTCAGCGGCCTTCTCCCTGGCCTTCTATGGGGCACTGAGGGTTGGGGAGGTAGTCCTTGAGACTTCTCACCTCGCCGGTTCGCGGGGATTGTTGCTAAATGATATAGATCTTTCTCTTTCAGAGGTGGTCATCACCGTCCGAAATTCCAAGACGGATCAGCTGGGCCGGGGTGTGGTAATCCGGTTGCCAGCTACGGGGGGGTCTGGGCCTTGCCCGGTCAAGGACACTGCGCGTTATATGGCAGTGCGCCCCGTGGGGAATGGTCCTTTCTTGGTGCATGAGGATGGCACGCCATTGTCCAGGCAGCAGTTCGCCAGGATAATGCGTAAAGCCATTACGGCATGTGGCCGGGAGGCGTCCGGCTACGCCCCGCATTCTTTCCGAATTGGGGCGGCCACGTCTGCTGCACGTTGGGGGCTCTCTACGGAGAGGATAAAGGAATTGGGGCGGTGGAAATCGAATGCCTATAAGGGTTATGTACGTCGTTAATGTTGATGTTAATTGTTGTTGTTGTTCTGTTCTCTTTAGGTCCTGCACCCGTGCGTGTGTGGATTGTCGGGCACAGCATTGTTCACTGGGCCGGCGTCAGAGCGCGGGAGGCAGGACTTCTGCCCAACTTTGGACTTACACCCAATGTTGTGATTTGTTGGTTGGGAAAAAGGGGTATGCTGTGGGAGGAGTTGTTGCCGTTGCTTTGCTCCAGGATGGCCGAGGCGGATCCGCCTGATGCCATCATTATTCAGCTGGGCGGAAATGACTTACCTGCTACCCCATGCAAGGTGCTGCGTTATAGAATCCAACAAGATTTGAGGGAGATTGCTGCTTTATTCCCTCAGGCACAATTATTTTGGTCCCACTTGCTGCAGCGGCGATCCTGGAGAGGCGCACGCTCCGCTGTGGCGGTGGAAAGGGCACGCAGGCGCACCAACAGTGCTGCAGTGAGGGTGGTTTTGGAGAATGGAGGGTTGGAAATCGCACACCCAGGGATTTCATTCAGAATTGATTCAGTTTTCCGCCCGGATGGTGTTCATCTTTCGCCGGAAGGGAATGATTTGTGGTTAGGGGCTGTTGGGGGGGCCCTAAAAAGTTGGCTGGGTCAGTGAGTGGTTTTGGCGGTGAGCCTGTGGCTCCGGTGGCGGTTAGGCATTGGTTCAGCGATATGGGAGGCCGGTAGTCTCCTTGAAGTGCTGTGTGTATTGGGAAGTCCGTTAAAGGAAGGCAGGGGCTCTGTATTGCTAGTCCGAACCCGGTAGGTTGCAGGGCCGAAAAGCTTGAGCCCCTGGATCCCCTGGGGGACAGGGAAGGCTATCATGCTCCCAGCCTCCTTGCCTCCCCAGTTAATGGCTTCCCTGTGCTGACATGAGGTCAGCTCTGTCCCGCTGGACAGCCAGTCGGTCGCTGACTAGGGTCAGCTCTGTCCCGGTGGACAGCGATAACCAATGCCTACGCAACCACTCACTTGATTTGTAATCAATAAATAAGTTGTGGCCAAAATTAATGCCATTAACCTAAACCTAAAATATGAGTCCTGTTTGAGTTACTGGGGTGGAATGGCTGGGTGCCCTACACACGCAAAAAAGAGTTCCCAAGGGAGCTCCTGTTGCGGGGTGGGCAAGGAAGCCATTCTAATCAGATTAGGGGAGGGGCATTATGGCCACGAGCATAATTGATTGACAGCCCAGCAGTATATATAGCCAGGACATGTGACCAGAGGTCACTCTGGCTTGAGTTCGGATCAGTTCGGATCTCCCACCCCCCACTCCCTGGTATAGGATGGTGCATTTGACCTTGCTGTGCCTGTCATGGGGTCGTCTCCGATTGAGGGGCCTAGTAGGAATTTTTCCGTGTGGCTGATTGGCTGGAGTCACTTGGTTTTTGCCTACTATGCAGCAATAAGTCACAACTTGTAAGGTTGGCGGTTAGGCATTGGTTCAGCGATATGGGAGGCCGGTAGTCTCCTTGAAGTGCTGTGTGTATTGGGAAGTCCGTTAAAGGAAGGCAGGGGCTCTGTATTGCTAGTCCGAACCCGGTAGGTTGCAGGGCCGAAAAGCTTGAGCCCCTGGATCCCCTGGGGGACAGGGAAGGCTATCATGCTCCCAGCCTCCTTGCCTCCCCAGTTAATGGCTTCCCTGTGCTGACATGAGGTCAGCTCTGTCCCGCTGGACAGCCAGTCGGTCGCTGACTAGGGTCAGCTCTGTCCCGGTGGACAGCGATAACCAATGCCTACGCAACCACTCACTTGATTTGTAATCAATAAATAAGTTGTGGCCAAAATTAATGCCATTAACCTAAACCTAAAATATGAGTCCTGTTTGAGTTACTGGGGTGGAATGGCTGGGTGCCCTACACACGCAAAACCCAAGCTCTGCCTGGGTACATGAAAAGCATTGGTTGCAGAGGTTGGAGTTGGTGACCCTTGAGGTCCCTTCCAAATTTCCTATTCTATCATTTTCTGATTCTAAGAAGACTTGTTTCCAGTGGAAACCAGAGCAGTGCACAGAAACGCCGTTTACCTTCCTGTCAGAGTGGTACCTATTTATCTACTTGCACTTTGACGTGCTTTCGAACTGCTAGGTTGGCAGGAGCAGGGACAAAGTAACGGGAGCTGACCCCAGCATTGGGATTCGAACCGCCGACCATCCACAAGTGCAAGAGGCTCAGTGTTTTAGACCACAGCACCACCCGCGTCGCCATATATAATCAAGATCCCTCCCAAATCAACCATTGATGATGTTGATCGGAGCATCAGCTAAATCAGGACTCTCCATGCCTGACAATCCAAATCAGTGAGACTCCACCCAGCTGGCCTCCAGCAAGCCACACTCTCACTCTCAGCCTCAGTCTCCCCATCAGCATTATGGGACATAATAATACTGACTTGCTGTTACAGAAGGGCTTTGAATATTTATTCATTGCATTTATATCCCTGGTTCTTTTCAATGGAGCTCAAAGTGGCTTCTATGGTTCTTCCTAAATCAATCCTCACAACATCCCTGTGAGGCAGATTAGGCTGAGAGTGAGTGACTGGCCCAAGGCCACCCAGGGAGCCTCATGATGAGGCTGGATTTAAAGGCTGCTCTCCCTTTTCCTAGTGTAGGAACCCAGGCTACTAATTTGAAAGTGCTCTTCCAATACTCAAAAGAAAATGTCCATCAAATGAATGTTTCTGTTTTGTACAAGAGGTTCTCTCAAATAATGACAATTTACTCCCCTCTCTTTTGCACAGACAATCCTCAGCCGTGTCTATTATTAGGAGGAATTTGCCAGAATACCAAAAACTGTACTTATGGAGATATTGCAGGCGGGTCCTGTGGCAGTGGGGCACGCTGCTGTGGGCGTAAGTCATATCCATTGAGTTGGTGGTCCCACTCACTTGTGAATGTTTGCTCATTTTCAATCCTGATTTCCTGATTCCTGCTTCACAGGAGGAAGCAGAAGCAGGGCTTTGCTTGTGCTAAAGGATGTAGTCACCAATCAGTTTATGGATCCGAGTAGCTGATAATACACTCTGGGCTTACTAACTCTATATTTAGAAGTACAGATTCAGCAGTTCTGATGCAGCACATCTAAGTTCTGCATCTTCTGGTAAACATTAGGGCCTCAAGATTTTCATCTGTCCACAGGGAATTTTGATACTGCAGATGTTCATATGGATGCAAACTGTGCAGGCTGCACTTCCCATGGGCAGTAAAAACTGGCGGCTCTGATCTAACTTTCCTAAATGTTAAGGCAACCCTCAGTAGATGAGGTTGAGCCAGCTGTCTGCTGCTGCTGAAAGAACGCAAATGTGATTTGGCCACAAAGAGTACCGCTTAATCCTGCACTCACCAGACCTCACCTGAAGTGGAAGAATACACCTTAAAATACAGCAGAATAGGAGCTAGAAACCTTATGATCCCAAAGGACGTGAACTAGGGATGCTACCATCACTGAGGAATACTAGGAAGGCAAACATGGTCATAGTAATTGCTGTATTTTAGAAATCTTTGAGAAATAAATAGTTTTCTCATCTTCAGCAACTGCAATCAGAGGCTGGAGATGAGAAATCTTTTAACAGATCCATTCTTGTCTGTCAGGTTCTCTTATCGGTTGTTCAATAGGAATGCCAAGCCATTTGTCTTTAAGTCTTTTTATTCAGTGCCAAGCTATTTACAGTGCAGAGCTCAGTCTGATCATGTCTGCTCAGTCACTAGCAGAATCCGGAAGTGCCTCCCTCCTGTTTTGGCGCCAACACCACAACTTCGGCATCCTAAATTGCCACCTTCTCCTCCTACGTGAGATATGCGCCGGAACTGACGCCTGCCCCTCCGAGCGAGTCTGCTGGGTGGTGCCAGGTCTCCCAGTAACTCCCTGGACACCTAGCACTCCCTGGCTCCCAACCACTAACTGCTCCTCCCCCGAAAGGGGACTGCCAAATTCACTCGAAGATGAATCTGTTGTTAACACAGGTTGCGGCTCTCTGTAAACACTCAAAGCTGGACTGGCAGGGGCGGGCAGATCCCTGACATTGTCTGTGGCCAGTTCTGAACCCAGGTTTTAAGAATGCAAACTACTGACTTGAGTGTCTCCCAAGGCAGGTGAGCTGTAAGCCTCTGAAAACTTGTTTTGTTTTATTTGCAAAAGAGATAAAGATGCAGGAAATGAATGAATGAATGAATGAATGAATGAATGAATGAGGTCCCGCCAAACTCGACCATTCTATGTAAAATTGATGATGTTGACCGGAGCATCAGTCAGATCAGGACTTCCCATGCCTGACAATTAAACCAGTGAGATTCCACCATGAGCTCCCCAGCTGGCCTTGGGCAAACCACACTTTTACTCTCAGCCTCGATCTCTCCATCAGTATTATGGGACATAATAATACTGACTTGCTGTTACAGAAGGCTTTGAATATTTATTTATTTATTACATTTATATCCCAGGTTCTTCTCAATGGAGCTCAAAGTGGCTTCTATGGTTCTTCCTAATCTGATCCTGAGAACAACCCTGGGAGGCAGATTAGGTTGAGAGTGAGTGACTGGCCCAAGGCCACTCTGTGAGCCTCATGATGAGGTTCGATTTGAAGGCTGGTCTCCCATTTCCCAGTCCAGGACGTCAGGCTCTCATACTTGAAAGTGCTATTCCAATGCTCAAAACAAAACATCAGTCAAATGAATGTTTTGTACAAGAAGTCCTTTCAAATAATGACAATTTATTTCTCTCTCTTTTGCACAATTGAACCTCTGGAGTGTAGCTTATCGGGAGGATTTTGCCAGGCTCCAATCACTGCCAACTGTACCTTTGGAGAGAATACAATGATCTCCTGTGGCCCTAATGCATGCTGCTGTAGGAGTAAGTAATGTCCATGACTTGGTGGTCCAACTCGTGCAACTGTTTGCTAATTTTTAATCTTGATTTCCTGGTCTGTACTCTAGATCTTCACTGGAGAAAGCAGGGCTTTGCTTGTGCTAAAGGAAATATTCAGTAATCAGTTTATGGTTCAGTTTAGCTGATAATACACTCAGGGCATATTAATTCTATTTTTAAAAGTACAAAGTTGGATTCAGTTCTGATGCAGCACGTCTAGGTTCTACATCTTCTTTTAAGCATTAGAGCCTCAAGATGTTCATCTGTCCACAGGGAATTTTGATACCGCAGATAGGTGCAAACTGTGCAGACTGCACTTCCCACGGGCAGTAAAAACTGGCGGCTCTGAGCTAACTCTCCAAAAAAAATTAGACAGCGCTGAGTAAGTGAGGATGAGCCAGCAATCTGCTGCTGCTGAAGGAACACTAATATGATTTGGCAACAAAGATTCCCACTTCACCCTGCACTCACCAGGCCTCATCCAGTGGCGCTGCTTCATGCCCCGGCACCGAGGGGCGGTGATCAGGCGGCGGCAGGGCTGGCTGCCCCCACACTCCTCTTTCTCCGCCAGTGGCCTCACCTGAAGTGCAAGAATACATCATAAAATCCAGCAGAACTAGGGCTAGAAACTTCATGGTCCCAAAGGACCTGAAGCAGGTGAGCCACCATCACCGAAGAATACTAGGAAGGCAGCAATGGTAATAGTTAACGCTACCTTTTAGAAATATCGGAGAAATGAATTGAAAAGCAACAGCAATCTGAGGCTGGAGATGAGAAATGATTTAATAGATCCATTCTTGTCCTTGGCCAGTTCTGAACCCAGGTTTTCAGAAGGGAAACGACTGACTTGTCTCCCAAGGCAGGTGGGCGGAAAACTGCTGAATATTTGTTTCTGTTATGTTCTTGTAAAAGAGACAAAAGGCAGTAAGTAAGTAAGTAAGTAAGTAAGTAAGTAAGGTCCCTCCAAATTCGACCAATCTGTGAAAAATTATAATTTTGAGTGGAACATCAGTCAAATCAGGATTTCCCATGCCTGACAATCCAAGTCTGTGAGACTCCACCATGAGCTCCCCAGCTGGCCTACGGCAAACCACACTTTCACTCTCAGCCTCGATCTCCCCATCAGCATTATGGGACATAATAATACTGACTTGCTGTTACAGAAGGGCTTTGAATATTTATTCATTGCATTTATATCCCTGGTTCTTCTCAGTGGAGCTCAAAGTGGCTTCTATGGTTCTACCTAATTTAATCCTCACAACATCCCTGTGAGGCAGATTAGGCTGAGAGTGAGTGACTGGCCCAAGGCCACCCAGGGAGCCTCATGATGAGGCTGGATTTAAAGGCTGCTCTCCCATTTCCTAGTCTAGGATCTCAGGCTCTCATACTTGAAAGTGCTATTCCAATGCTCAAAACAAAACACCCGTCAAATTAACGTTTCTGTATTACACAAGGAGTTCTCTCCAATAATGACAATTTATTTCCCTCTCTTTTGCACAGGAGAACCTAGTGGGTGTCGAAATAGGGGAGGATTTTGCCAGCTTCCAATGACTCTGCCCTGTACCTTTGGAGAGAATCCATAGGCCATCTGTGGGACTAAGGCACGCTGCTGTAATTGTAAGTGACACCCATGAGTTGGTAGTCCCATGTTTGCTCATTTTTAATCTTGATTTCCTGATCTACGCTCTACATCTTCACTGGAGCAAGCAGAAGCAGGGCTTTGCTTGTGCTAAAGGGAATTGTCACCGATCAGTTTATGGATCAGAGTAGCTTATAATACACTCAGGGCATATTAACTCTAATTTTAGAAGTACAAAGTGGGATTCAGTTCCAATGCAGCACTTCTAGGTTCTGCATCGCCTCAAGGTTTTCAACTGTCCTCAGGGAATTTTGATACAGCAAATGTTCATATGGATGCAAACTGTGCAGGCTGCACTTACCATGAGCAGTGAAAATTGGCAGCTCTGATATAACTCTACAAAATTTTTAGACCACCCTCAGTAAGTGAAGATGAGCCAGCAGTCTGCTGCTGCTGGTAGAACGCAAAGGTGATTTGGGAACAAAAAGTCCCGCTTCATCCTGTATTCACCAAACCTCACCTGAAGTTCAAGAATACATAATAAAATCTAGCAGATCTAGAGTTAGAAACTTCGTGGTCCCAAAGGACCTGAACCAGGGGTGCCACCATCACCAAAGCATATTTCTTCTTCTTTGCCAATCACTCGTAGCCGAGTAAGATTGTCTTCCATAAACAAGGTTTTAACAATGAGTCCGTAAGTGACTGTGGAGGCCAATTCTTGATCCACATGTCCTTCCACAGTGGGGACATTGGTTTCCGGGCGGGAGTTCATCACAGTGTGGATTTGCCAAGCGTGCCTTCCTCTTTGCACATTTCTCCCTTGTGTCCTGAGTTCAAGTGTCTTCAAAGTCCATGACACCTTTGGTAAAGGCTGTTCTCCAACTGGAGCGCTCGCAGGCCAGTGTTTCCCAATTGTTGGTGTTCATTCTACATTTTTAAAGATTTGCCTTGAGGCCGTCTTTAAACTTCTTTTGTTGACCACCAGCATTACACTTTCCGTTTTTAAGTTAGGAATAGAGTAGTTGGTTTGGAAGACGATAATCAGGCATCCTCACAACATGACCAATCCAAAGAAGTTGATGTTGAAGAATCATTGCTTCAACACTGGTGATATTTGCTTCTTCCTGTACACTGGTATTAGTTCGCCTGTCTTCCCAAGTGATGTGTAAAAAATTTCAGAGACACCATTGATGGAATCTTTCGAGGAGTTGGAGATGGTGTTTATAAGTGGTACATGTTTCACAAGCATACAGTTTGGTTGGTAGTACAATAGCTTTGTAAACAAGCATTTTGGTTTCCCTGCAAATGTCCTGGTCCTCAAACACTCTGCACTTCAATCAGGAGAAAGCTGCACTTGCAGAGCTCAGGCAATGCTGGATTTTGGCATCAATGTTGGCCCATGTGGAAAGATAACTGCCCAGGTAGGAGAAGTGATCAACATTTTCTAACATTACACCATTGAGTTGGATTTGTGGCGCTGCAGAGGGGTTATTTTGTACTTGTTGGTGCAGCACTTTGGTTTTTTGGATGTTGAGCGATAGGCCAAGCTTTTCGTAGGCTTCTGTGAAGATATTTAGGATGGTTTGGAGGTCATCCTCTGAGCGTACACACACTATGTTGTCATCAGCATACTGAAGCTCTATGACAGAAGTTACGGTAACCTTACTCTTTGCTTTCAGCCTGCTCAGATTTATCTGGGCAGCCAATTTTCAAAAGGACAGTTCACAGGGCACTACGATTTACAGTGTCAAAAGCCTTAGTCAAGTCAACAAACACCATATACAGGGGTTGGTTTTGCTCTCTGCATTTTTCTTGAAGCTGTCGAGTGGTGAAAATCATGTCTTATAAGGCTGAAAACCATTTTGGGATTCAGGAAGGGTCACCTTGGATATTGTTAAGATACAGTTTCTAAGATCTTTGCAAGAATTTTGCCAGCCGCAGCTAATAGATATTTGCCTCAATAGTTTCCACAATCAGTTCTGTCACCTTTTTTTAAAAGAGATTGATAATTTTGGCATCCCTAAAGTCTGCTGGGATCTCTTCTCTCTCCCAGATTTTTCCGATGAGCTTGTGAAGTTGTTGTGTAAGTTCAGTTCCACCCACTTTGAAGACTTTGACAGGTATCCCATCAGGCCCGCTGGCTTTGTTGTTTTTCATTTGGTTAATAGCTGTTAACAACTCTCTCAGAGTTGCTGGGAGTACGAGATTCCCAAGGCAGGTGAGCTGGTAAGTAAGTAAGTAAGTAAGTAAGTAAGGTCCCTCCAAACCCGACCATTCTATGTAAAATTGATGATGTTGACCGGAGCATCAGTCAAATCAGGACTTTCCATGCCTGACAACTAAATCAGTGCTATTCCAATGCTCAAAACAAAATGCCCGTCAAATGAATGTTTCTGTTATGCACAAGAAGTCCTTTCAAATAATGACAATTTATTTCCCTCTCTTTTGCACAGTCGAACCTCCGGAGTGTAGACAAATGGGAGGATTTTGCCAGGCCCCAAAAACTTTGAACTGTACCTTTGGAGAGATATCACAGGTCTCCTGTGGCCCTAATGCACGCTGCTGTAGCAGTAAGTTATATCCATGACTTGGTGGTTCCACTCATGTGTGAATGTTTGCTCATTTTTAATCCTGATCTACGCTCTGCATCCTCACTGGAGGAAGCAGAAGCAGGGCTTTGCATGTGCTAAAGGGAATTGTCACTGGTCAGTTTATGGACCAGAGTAGCTTATAATACACTCAGGGCATATCCTCTAATTTTAAAGTACAAAGTGGGATTCAGTTCCGATGCAGCACTTCTAGGTTCTGCATCTTCTTTTAAGCATTAGAGCCTCATGTTTTTCATCTGTCCACAGGAAATTTTGATACAGCAGATGTTCATATGGATGCAAACTGTGCGGGCTGCACTTCCCATGGGCAGTAAAAACTGGCAGCTCTGATCTAACTCTACAAAATTTAGAATGCCAACAAAATCTAGAATGCCAACAATGGTGATAGTTAATGCTTCCTTTTAGAAATATTCGAGAAATGAATTGAAAAGCAATTGCAATCTGAGTCTGGGGGTGAGAAATAGATCTATTCCAGACTGCGCCCAGTTCTGAACCCAGGTTTTAAGAAGGCAATCGACTGATTAGAGTGTCTTCCAAGGCTAGTGACCAGAAGAGTACAAGATTTGAAAGCTGTTTCTTTTGAAGAAGGTTGGAGGAGCTCGGCATGTTTATCCTGGAGAAGAAAACGTTAATTTGGGGGAGAGACATGATTGCAACCTCCAAATATTTGCAGGGTTGCCATGTGGAAGTTTTTCCAGAGGGCAAGACTAGCACCACAGAGGTAGAAATGACAGAGAACCAGGTTTTGAGGGACAATCTGTGAGGGATCTTGTCATTGAAGATCTTGCATTGAGCAAGGGTGGGACTAGTTGATCCCCAAGTCATTTTTGGCTCCCCATCCAGTTGTTTATTTTTAATTATGTTATTTATTTGAAAAGATATTTTTCTTTCATGCCTTTTTTATTATAAGTCTAAGATCGGGATTTCTCTTCCTGTTTAAAAATTGCTGTCTTTAAGTCCCGGTGGACCATTATTTTGTTTTTGTTGTTTATTATTGGCAAAAGAGATAAAAATATAGTAGATAAATAAGGTCCCTCTAAATATGATCATTCTATCAAAAAATGATGCTGTTGACCAGAGCTTCAGTCAAATCAGGACTTTCCTCTCCATGCCTGTCCATCTAAATAAGTGACCATCTTTCTGTCCAGGACAAGGTGTCTGTTGAGCTCTGTGCTATGGCAAGGCCAGGCAAAACTGGGGGCAAGAGGAGACAGGGTGCAGGGTGCCCTCTGAGGAACACAGCTCTAAAGCTGCTCCATCAAGGAACGAGCTGAACTGGAGCCTTTATTTTATAGCAGCAGCCACAGCACCCTAATAGAAAAACAGTGTGGTGTAGTGGTTAGAGTGCTGTTCCTGGCAGACCAGGGCTCTAGTCCCCACCTGGCTGTGAAGCTCACCTTTGGCCAGTCACTGCTTCTCAGCCTAAACGTATATCTGCCACATGGAGCTCTTTGGAAGAAAGGTGCAATATAAATATCAGAATATAAGATAAAAGAATAGTTAGCATCACCTTTTCTGCAACATGCTTCATCACTTTGAGGGTCCAGCCTTTGCCATCATGTCCTACAGCAATGGAGTGGGGGATCCTCAGGTCTCCCTGGGTCTTCGTGTGGTGGAGTCCTCAGAATCAGCGGCTACCACTGCCCCATCCTGACATCCAGGATGGGCCAGGGGATGTTGGCACTGATCTTGCAAATTCCTCTCAGAGCTCTTCTGGGGCAGGGCCTGCATGTCCTCTTCCTTTCTGCTACAGATTCCTGCATTGCAGGGTGGGCTTAAATGTTCCTTTGAGTCCTTCTAACACTATAATTCTATGATGCTCCCTCATCTCCTAAAGGTGAACAATCTGACTCCAGGCTCATGAAATTGACATAAATTGATTTCTATGTTTCTTTGCAGAACAATCATCAATGTAAGAGGAAATGGAGGGCTCTGCCAGAAGGGAATCAGCAAATGCTGCCCATCTGGTCTAACTCTTCCAGCTTACTGTGCCTTCAAAGCACAATGCTGTGCCCTTGAGTGACATCAGTGAGCAGCCCACGTCCATGGTTGAGAATGCTTGATGGCTATGCTGATTCTTCTGGATCTTTGCTTGTGGAAGTGGGCCTGATCAGTCCATTTGTGAAAGCAGGCAATGAAATCAATATCAGTCTCCTCAGATGATCATCTAATTAAACGCAAATTAAACTGCAATTGCGAAATTGTATTTTTTCATTTTTTTAAAGCATCTATGACTAAATATGACCCACCCCCAGTGGAAGCGCATCATATCTGCCCAAGATCCCTCTTGACAGAAGTCCTTATCCCTGAGTCCCAGGAGCAGATAACTCCAGCCAATGCTTTTCATGCACCCAGGCAGAGCTTGGGTTTCGCTGCCAAGTTGTTTATGTGAACACAGGTGGGATAGGCTGAACTCAACACAGACTGGAGCCATGACCTAACTGGTACTGATTTTTAAGGAGTTGACTTGTGGGTGCCCATAGTTCATTGAGAGTGGTATTTAATGCTACTGAAGGCACATCAGGTTTATTGATTTCCTTTGATGTTCTCTGAGTAGGACTATTGCTGCCTTGTGATCAAGATCCCAAGTTCAATCATGATCTGGGTCTTTCTTTCTTTTAAACTTTAATTTACATATATTTATTTATAACTTAACAAAGTATGATAACAGATGCCAATTAAAATAAAATACAAGCAGAAAAGGATACCTAGAATTAAACACATAGGAACACATTTCCATACAAATTCCAGACACAAACAAATAATATTGAAAGGTTCCAAGTAACAAAAATAGCTTTACATTCTCCTATGCCTTCTTACTCCAGTACATTTTAAAAAGACTTCATTTCTTGGTCAATACATTATCTTGCTGTCCGCCCTCTCTTGTTCTCGTCATATATGATAGCTATGCAAACCATGTCCCAGATTTTAATTATTCATTATCTCATGACTGGTATTCTCATCCCCCCCCACCCCAAATTTTGAAATTCTGGCAGCAGCACACCCTCCGACAATCCTCAGATGAAATTAGGGACCTTTTCCAGTCCCACCCTGACTCTTCTCGATCTCTGCCTCCCATTCTCCCCGTGCAGAAACATGTCCTATCAGAAGAACAATGGGACACAGCACACATGCCCTCTACCATCCTGGAAAAAAACAACAACCCCTTAATCCTGATTTTATTCTATTTTATTCTTTGGTAGATTTACAAACAGAAAAACACACACCAATAAATAATTTTTTGAAAGGGGTGTGATTAGATGCAGATGCACAAAGTGTCGTAGCCCCCCCCAATCTCTCTATATATAAATGTTCCCATTGTGTGTTTGTCCGAAACACCCTTGCTATGTAAACGCTGGACCAAATCACATCAAATTAGGACACAGCATTCCATTACGATGGCAAAAGGATCTGGCATAATAAAAATTCAAAAAAAACCACACCTGTCATACCTAAAATATAGAATAAAGGCAAAAAGATGGCGCTTACATTATACGTCACCAACAGCAGCACTGAAGACTCCAAATGGCGCCCATATTAGACGTCACCAGCCTATTAAGCTCCGTAGTCCCAGCCTCTGCCAAGGCCCCCACCCCTAGGGGAGCGAAGGCGGCTTCAGCGGGAGCAGGCCGATTCTTTACTGTGTATGCACAAACAAATAACCCTAAGCAGGCAATCAGTGTAGGAAAGAAAAAAAAAACAGTTAAGAGGAAGGCCTAAACTCTCCTTCCCAAGCCAGAAACATTCTTAGTAGTTTCGGCTCCAGGCAGGAAAAGGTTTTTAGGCCCGGGCCATACAATTCCTTATGGCGGGGGGGGGGGATGTAGGATGAGAAAGCTCGGCAACTACGCTTTGCTCCCTATCCTGTCTCCACATACAATCCTTTCTGCACTGCTGTATTGCTTTACACACGAAGCTCCAGTTATCAGAAGAGGAAAAAGCACCACACACAAATGTATAAGGAGCCTAGCAGTTCCCCATCACCCCTCCTTGCATCGTTATGGTCCCTTCTGACCCCAGGCTCAATGCCAGAGCGAACTGTACCATGTATCAGGTTTCGGGGGGGGGGGAGAGGAGATGGTAAATCTAGGGCAATGGTTTAATTCTATTAAAGGGGCAGGCACGCATTTAAGAGAGAGACCAGGGTTCAAATCTCGCTACGAAGCTCGCCGAGTGACCCTGGGCCAGCCTGAGCTACAACAAAGGGTTGTTGTGGCTGGGGCAAACCAGACGTAAGGCCGGGGTACAAATAATAAAGGTAGGAAGGAAGAACAGAGGGAGGGAGGGAGGGAGGGAGGGAGGGAGGGAGGGAGGGAGGAAGGAAGGAAGGAAGGAAGGAATAGGGAAGGAAGAACGGAAAAATGGAGGGAGGGAGGGAGGAAGAACAGAGAAAGGGAGGGAGGGAGGGAGGGAGGGAGGGAGGGAGGGAGGAAGGAAGGAAGGAAGGAAGGAAGGAAGGAAGGAAGGAAGGAAATAGTGAACGAAGAACAGAGAAAGGGAGGGAGGGAGGACAGAGAAAAGGAAGGAGGGACAAAGGAAGGAAGGAAGGAAACAGGGAAGGAAGAAAGGAAAAATGGAAGGACGAAGGAAAGAAGGAAGCCGGGAGACGGTTGGATGACTCTGCCCACCACAATGATTGGCACTGAGGTGGCCTTGCCTGGGGTTGGGCTGGATCACCTTTGCGGTTCCCCTGGACACAGAACCCCCCTTTTTTACATGCCTGTATATATTATACATAATCTAACCTAACCTAAACTCAACATTAGACCTAAGCATTACAAAAACATTTCAAAAACCACAGCAACACGTGGCCGGGTCCGCTAGTAAAAAATAAAAATAAACCAGGTCTCCTTGTGCTCCACTCTGCTCCCCCTTTCTTCCTACCCAGGCAAGAATTTTGATGGATATCACCCACGGTCCTTCCTTCTCTTTTTCAAACAGCCGGAGGATGAATGGCAATTTTGAAAGGTTAAAAGGAGAGATAATGATAGGACAAGTTAGTACAGATAGTTCGAGGTGTACCAGACAACTCCTACGAGGAATAGTAAGCACAATTAACTAGGTTCATTTAGGGGGAAAGGGTGGGCAGAAGTTTGATGCTGGGGGTGTTCTAAAGGATTGCGATCGCCTACGCCTTGCAGGAGCCCCACTGCAAAGCAGAGACCTTTATGGTCACACACTTGTATAAATAACTGGAACTTCTCAGCTTGATTCACCACCGATTTGCCTTAGATCAGCGTCACTTCTGCAGCAGCCTCGAGTTATCAGAGGGAGCTTCAGCCATGAGGTTCATCTTCCTTTTTCTTCTTCCTTTGCTGTTCCTGGCCCTGACCAGCCAGGCTGAAAAAGGTAAAAAAGAAAGAAAGAAAGAAAAAAGAGGCTCAGATTTTTTTAAAAGTCTTTCATATATGGTAGACTTGTAAAAGAGTAAAAGAGTATTGGGAAATGATCCATAATGAATTGATATATATATATATTTTTTTTAAAGTACTTCCCCCCCAAAACCAGAGTCCTTTCTGTTGGGGATAATTCAGACTGAAATTCCCAGGTGTCAAAAAAGGTTATTTATGTAGGCCACTACTGCGGCCAGTTAGCCCCCAAATGGAAAACGAGTGAGGTCCCGACCAAAGAAGAATGGCAACTTAAGTTGACAGAATATGCGCAGCTCGCAGATCCAACTTATAGAATAAGAGAACAAGAAGAACATTAGTTTAAAGAAGATTGGAAAATGTTTATTGAATATATGGGGGGGGAATTGTGTACATTTGAAAATGTTGGCAGCATTAAGATAAATTCAACTGTGCAACTAAGTTTTGGTGGATGTAATAATGGAATACTGAATGGTTTAGTTCAGGGGTAGGCAACCTAAGGCCCGTGGGCCGGATGCGGCCCAATCGCCTTCTCCATCCGGCCCACAAACGGTCTGGGAATCAGCGTGTTTTTACATGAGCAGAATGTGTGCTTTTATTAAAAATGCATCTCTGGGTTATTTGTGGGGCAGAGGAATTCGTTCATTTCCCCGCCCCGCCCCCCCCCAAAAACCCATAGTCCGCCCCACTACATGGTCTGAGGGACGGTGGACCGGCCCACAGCTGAAAAAGGTTTCTGTAAAATATGCAGGGATTTATGATATGTAAAATGAACCATGGAAAGAGGAGAAAGGAAGTCATTCATATCTTAAGAATGTAAAAACGAGTATTTTAAATTGTAAAACAGAAAAATGATATACAAAGAAAGAAAGAAAGCTGCTCAGATTGATTAAGTGCAAACGGGATGTTGAGCAAGTGAGTGATCGACAACTCTCTTTAAAAACAACAACAACAATAACAAAGAGTTTATTGATTACACATTTTTGAAAGGATGGGTGTCCAAAAGCAGGCACACCCAAGTTCAGTACTCTTTAAAAAATATAATTAATCTCTTTTAAAAAATAATTAAAAGGGCCAGGTGCGGTGGGCAGCCGGAGGGGGCGGCCCGACGGGCGGAGACGCTGCCAGCTGTGGTCTGCCTCCGCCTCGGCTTGCTCGGCCGAAGCGGTTGCAGGGTGCTGCCATCCAGGGAGCCCTAGCTGCCACGCCGACGGGAGACTCGCCGCTGGCTTCCCCACGATGGCACCCGCAGCCCGAGAAGAGGTGGGCGAGGGTGGCGCTGCTGGCAGGGCTGGAGGACGGCTCCTCCAGCAGGGAGGAGGCTCCGGGTGCAGCGCGGCATGGTGGAGGCGCCCTCCAGAACTTGGTGCCGTGGTGCCTCGCGCCACCAGCCTCTATGGCTAAGACGCCCCTGATCGTCCAAAATCGGTTTGAAGTCCAGACTGTGATAACAGTTTCATAATTTTTGACCAGGCAATATATTGCGAATCCTCACTCACCAGGGGTGCAGGCAGTTTCTGAAGTCCTCGCCACTGAAGGCTCAGGACAAGAAATGCCCCCACTTTACTCCAAAGTAAATGGCTGCTTCCTGGCTGCTCAATTTGCAAGGGATGAGCCCGTGCTGTCTATCAGTTGGCCTTGCAGAGCGGCCAAAGACAAATGCACTCCATGTTAGGCAGTGAAAGTGGACATTTAGCAGGAGGGAAACAATGAGCCCCTGGTTCATAGGCACCAACTCCAGGGGGCCTTGGGGGCCTGGGCACCCACATTTTTTTACCTGTGGGTGTCTGGCCCCCACCACTGCTGCTGCCGCCCAGGGCTCTTGCTCTTGTCTTAGCATAGCAAAAGCAGGAGCCAAGCCACATGGAGCTTGTTGCCCGATCGCAAAAAGAAACTATCTCACGTTGCTGCTCAGGAATCTCCCTCCCTCCCCAGCTCAAGCTGCCGGCGTCTTTCCCCGCTGCTTCTGAGCTGATTACCCCTAGGCTTAATCATGTGAGCATGGTGTTTTTTCTTTTAACCTTCCAGGAGGAGGCCCCACTAACCATTTGGTTCTCTATTTATTTCAGTGGGCAAGACTTGTGAGAAGATGAGAGGCTTTTGCGTCCATAAGAGTGCACACTGCCCCAGCAATGAAGTACTTAAGTTTGACTGTGGCGACAAGAAAAAGTGCTGCAAAAAGTTAGATGCAGATGCGTAACCGTGGATAAGAGAAAGCGAACACCACATGGGGGAAACAAAGAGTGTTCGATATATGCTAAGGCAGTAATTGTTAAAAGCATTGCATTCCACTCATTAAATGCATGTCAGAAATAAGCAGCTGAAGTATTCATTGCAAGATACGGTTCGGTCCCAAGGATACTGTTGAATGTTCCTAGTGCTCTCTGCTCAGTTCTGGAGTTTCTCAAGGTCCTGGTGACTTTTGCTATGCTTAGAAATAATAAATAAATTTATTATTACGGTCACAGACCAGTACCAACCCACATACAGTATCAAAATAATAATAAAAAAAAACACAATAGGGACAATACAGATATAGCAACAATTAAAAATGTATAAAAATTAAAACTTAGTCACTAAAATGTAATCTAAAATTATCATTTAAGCCCTTAATCATTATGATACCGGTAACACCGCTTGTTCCCTAAGTTTTATGGCAATCGAACAGAATTTGGCTACTCTTAACGTGATCTCAGGATCCTTGTCCTCTACCAGGGATTTTAGACATTGAAGTTCAGATTCATTTGGAGATTTTTGCATAGTAGGGGTAATGAATACTGAACGTATCTCCCCATAGAAACGGCAGCGTAACAAGGCATGAGTTATGCTTAGAAAGTTTGCAGTTGCATTTCCGATCAGGGCACATTTCAATCTTCAAACAGTCTTCAAAGGCAGCCCATGTGTAACACATAGCAGTAGTCTGACCAGGAGATGCCTAGAGTGTGCATAATCATAGCCAGGCTAGCTCTCCAAAAAAGGACCACAGCTGGTATACGACCCTCAACTTGTGCCTCCAGTGACCGAGCTGGATCCAAAATGATCCCCGGGGTGTGCACCTGCTCCTTCAGAGAGCGATCAAATCTACCCAGAAAAGGTTGAACTCCACTGTCTTGGCTAGATAAACCACCTATTTACAACAGAGGTGGGGAGACTTCAGGCTTTGGGGAACTTGGTGGTTTTTGGTTTTTACAATAGGCTGGCGGAAAAGACATACACTCAGAATTAAAGCATGCTGAGTCCCAAAACTGAATGGATCCCATAGTCCTCCTACACACACACACACACACACACACACACACACACACACACACACATTACTCCTGTTTACCTACCCACTCTGCTTTCTTAATCCGAGCAGTATAATTTAGGAGAGGAGAGTCATTTTGTTGCTCCTCTTGCTAAAAAGTTAGGAATCTGAAAACAGAGATCTACCAGATTGGCCTCATTCTGCCTAGTGGAATGCCCTGCCCTGGATGTTGGAATCCATGTGAGACAGGCGTTTTGCAGGACCCTGCAGCATAAATGCCACAGGGTCAGCCAGGAGCTCCAACACCACTTCCTAGTCTCTCAGGTAGGAATTGAACTATTGAGGACCCACTCAGAGGCAATAGCAATATAGGGTTGTACTCAACCAAGTCCTAATCAGAGCAGACCCATGGAAGTTAATGGGCCTAAGTTAGTCATAGCTTTCAGCTTCAATGGGTCTACTCTGAGTAGGACTAGCAATAAATACCAAACAGGGTGCACAGTGTAAAAAGCCAATGGAAGGTCCAAGAGAAAGAGCAGGCTAGCATTCCATTAATTTCTCTTCCAACAGGGCCACAGCTTTTAAGGTAGAGACATTAAAACATAGAATCATAGCATCTTAGAGTTGGAAGGGGCCCAAGGGTCATCTAGTCCAACCCCCTGCAATGCAGGAATCTCAGCTCAAGCATCCATGACAGATGGCCATCCAACCTTTGCTTAAAAACCTCCAGGGAAGGAGACTCCACCACCTCCCAAGGGAGACTGTTCCACAGTTGAACAGCTCTTAATGGCAAATAGTTTTTCCTTATGTCTAATCAGAACCTCATTTCCTGCAACTTGAAACCGTTGATTCAAGTCCTGCCTTTCAGAGCAGGAGAAAACAAGCTTGCTCCATCCACCATGTGATAGCCCTTCAAATATTTGAAGATGGCTATCATAACTCCTCTCAGTCTCCTTTTTCCAGGCTAAACATTTCTAGCTCCTTCAAGAGTTCCTCATAAGGCTTGGCTTCTAGACCCTTGATCATTCTAGTTGCCCTCCTCTGCACACATTCCAGCTTATCAACATCCTTCTTAAATTGTGGTGCCCAGAACTGGACACAATATTCCAGGTGTGCAAATGACTTGTGGAGGTCTTGACATCACACATCAAACTGAAGGGCTGAGACCTCTGAATTACCCTAATGCGACTCATTATTCAGCCCCCACATAGAACCTATTTGCACCCCAATAAATCATAGAATCATAGAGTTGGAAGAGACCACAAGGGCCATCCAGTCCAACCCCCTGCCAAGCAGGAAACACCATCAAAGCATTCCTGACAGGTGGCTGTCAAGCCTCTGCTTAAAGACATCCAAAGAAGGAGACTCCACCACACTCCTTGGCAGCAAATTCCACTGTCGAACAGCTCTTACTGTCAAGAAATTCTTCCTAATGTTTAGGTGGAATCTTCTTTCTTGTAGTTTGAATCCATTGCTCCGTGTCCGCTTCTCTGGAGCAGCAGAAAACAACCTTTCTCCCTCCTCTATATGACATCCTTTTATATATTTGAACATGGCTATCATATCACCCCTTAACCTTCTCTTCTCCAGGCTAAACATACCCAGCTCCCTAAGCCGTTCCTCATAAGGCATCGTTTCCAGGCCTTTGACCATTTTGGTTGCCCTCCTCTGGACACGTTCCAGCTTGTCAATATCCTTCTTGAACTGTGGTGCCCAGAACTGGACACAGTATTCCAGGTGAGGTCTGACCAGAGCGGAATACAGTGGTACTATTACTTCCCTTGATCTAGATGCTATACTCCTATTGATGCAGCCCAGAATTGCATTGGCTTTTTTAGCTGCTGCATCACACTGTTGACTCATGTCAAGTTTGTGGTCTACCAAGACTCCTAGATCCTTTTCACTTGTACTGCTCTCAAGCCAGGTATCACCCATCCTGTATTTGTGCCTTTCATTTTTTTTGCCCAAGTGTAGTACTTTACATTTCTCCCTGTTAAAATTCATCCTGTTTGCCTTGGCCCAGTTCTCTAATCTGTTAAGGTCATTTTGAAGTGTGATCCTGTCCTCTGGGGTATTAGCCACCCCTCCCAATTTGGTGTCATCTGCAAACTTGATCAGGATGCCCTCAAGCCCATCATCCAAGTCATTGATAAAGATGTTGAATAAGACTGGGCCCAAGACAGAACCCTGTGGCACCCCACTAGTCACTTCTCTCCAGGATGAAGAGGAGCCATTGATGAGCACCCTTTGGGTTCGGTCAGTCAGCCAGTTACAAATCCAATGAATGGTAGCATTGTCTAGCCCGCATTTTACCAGCTTCTTTACAAGAATATCATGGGGCACCTTGTCAAAGGCCTTGCTGAAATCAAGATAGGCTACATCCACAGTGTTCCCTTCGTCTACCAGGCTTGTAATTCTGTCAAAAAATGAGATCAGATTAGTCTGACATGACTTATTTTTCAGAAACCCATGCTGACTTTTAGTGATCACAGCGTTCCTTTCTAGGTGCTCACAGACCGTTTGCTTAATGATCTGCTCTAGAATCTTTCCTGGTATTGATGTCAGGCTGACTGGGCGGTAATTGTTTGGGTCCTCTCTTTTCCCCTTTTTGAAAATAGGGACAACATTTGCCCTCCTCCAGTCTGCTGGGACTTCACCTGTTTTCCAAGAATTCTCAAAGATTACTGCCAGTGGTTCTGAAATCACCTCTGCCAGTTCTTTTAATACTCTGGGATGTAGTTCATCTGGCCCTGGAGACTTGAATACATCTAAACTAGCCAAGTGTGCTTGTACTACCTCCTTACTTATTCTGGGCTGTGTTTCCCCTGCTGAATCATCTGCTCCATATTCTTCAGGTCGGGCATTGTTTTCTTTTTTGGAGAAGACTGAGGCAAAGAAGGTATTGAGGAGTTCTGCCCTTTCTGCGTCCCCTGTTCGCATTTCACCTTCTTCTCCTCTAAGTGACCCCACTGTTTCCTTGTTCTTCCTTTTGCTACGGACATACCCATAAAAACTCTTTTTATTGCTTTTAACCTCTCTAGCAAGCCTGAGTTCATTCTGTGCTTTAGCTTTTCTGACTTTGTCTCTACATGTGCTGGCTATTTGTTTGAATTCCTCTCTGGTGGTTTCCCCCTTTTTCCATTTCTTGTACATATCCCTTTTAAATCTTAACTCAGTTAAAAGTTCATTAGATAGCCACCCTGGCTTCTTTAGGCACCTTCCATGTTTTCGTCTCATTGGTACTGCTTGAAGTTGTGCTTTTAATATCTCCCTTTTAACAAACTCCCATCCATCATGAACTCCCTTCCCTTTTAGTATTACTGACCATGGGATCACACCCAGCATTTCCCTAAGTTTTCTGAAGTCGGCTTTCTTAAAGTCTAGAATTTGAGTCTTAGTATGCTTGGTTGCTCCTTTCTGATGTATATAAACTCCAGAAGAGCATGATCACTCCCACCTAATGATCCTACCACTTCTACCCCACTAACCAGGTCATCACTATTGGTTAGGACCAGATCTAAAATGGCTGATCCTCTTGTTGCTTCTCCCACTTTCTGGACAATGAAATTGTCTGCAAGGCCCGTGAGGAATCTGTTCGACCTTATGCTCTTGGCTGAGTTTGACATCCAACAAATATCAGGATAGTTGAAATCCCCCATTACTACTATCTCATTTCCTTTTGAATGCTTGGTCATCTGTTCCAGGAAGGCATCATCTATGTCCTCCGTTTGGCTTGGGGATCTATAGTAAACTCCCACCATGAGATCACTGTTATTTTTCTCTCACCTTAATTTTGACCCAGATACTCTCAATTTGGCTTTGAAGTTTTAAATCATGGATCTCTTCACAGGTATACACATCCCTGACATATAACGCCACTCCTCCTCCTTTCCTGTTTGGTCTATTCCTCTTAAATAGATTGTATCCCTCTATTACTACATTCCAATCATGAGATTCATCCCACCAGGTTTCAGTGATGCCTATTATGTCGTATTTAGTTTGCTGTACCAAGAGCTCAAGTTCATCTTGTTATTTCCCATGCTCTGTGCATTTGTAAACAGACATTGAAAACCATTGATCATTCCCCCTAGTCTCCTACTTAAGGATTTTTTCCTCCCACCACTAGGTCTGTGTGCTGTCTTGCTCCATTTGGTCCTTGACTTTTGGATGATCATCTTCAGCTTTGATAGACTCCTACCTTCAGGACCACTGTCTCCCTCCCCCACATAAGTCAGTTTAAAGCCCTCCTGATGAGGTTTTTGAGATTGTTGGCAAAACATTCCTCCCAACCCTTGTGAGGTGCAGCCCATCACTTGCCAGAAGTCCATCTTCAAGAAACTGCAGACCGTGATCTAAGAAACCAAACCGTTCCTGCCGGCACCATTTGCGAAGCCAGTTGTTCACTTCTCCTATTTTCCCCTCTCTTCCTGGGCCACGGCGTTCAACTGGGAGGACAGATGAGATGACAATTTGTGCATTTAATTGCTTCAGCTTCCTGCCCAGAGCCTCATAATCACTTTTGATCTTCTGGAGGCTATGGCTTGCGGTGTCATTGGTTCCCACATGGACTAAAAGGAAGGGGTTTTTATCCGTGGGTTTAATTATTCCTTGCAGCCGTTCTGTAACATCATGGATCTTGGCCCCGGGGAGACAGCATACCTCTCGAGACATCTTGTCAGGCCCACAGATCACTGCTTCGTACCCCTCAGTAGTGAATCCCCTATCACTACTACACGCCTCCTCTTAGGCTTGGTCGGGATTCTTACATGTGCTGTCCCTTCCAAGGTCGCCTGCACATTCCCAGAGGACTGACTATGTTGCTCGTCCTTCATATACCTCATCAACTGTGATGAGGGAGAGATCTTCCAATGGAGTCTGTTCTTCATCTTCCAGATTTGAGAGCACTTCAAATCGATTTTGTAGTTCTAAACACTCAGAGCGATCCCTGGGCATTCTACTTCTGTGAGTCACGTTCCTCCATACATCTGGCTCCTGAGTTGGGGAACTGATCTCCTCCTCAGAGATGTGCCCTGTCTCCTGCTTGGTGGAGACAGTGTGCTCTGCTGCATCCAAGAAAAGCTCCAGCTCTTTAATTTTCTGGAGCGTAGATACACGGGCCTGAAGTTGCTGGACCTTGTCTTCGAGTAGGGCAACCAACTTGCAGTTGCTGCAGGTGTAGCTGTCTACAACCTTTGGCAAGAAGACAAACATTGCGCAGGAATTACAGGCGACTACAGTTGTTCCCTCCCCGTTCTGAAGTTGCCGGACCTTGTCTTCTAGTAGGGCAACCAACTTGCACTTGCTGCAGGTGTAGTTGCCTACATCCTTTGGCAAGAAGGCAAACATTGCGCAGGAATTGCAGGCGACTACAGTTGTTCCCTCACCCTCCATCTTGAAGCTTGAAGTCAGGACACTCAAAAAGAAGCCTAGGTCTCCCCAAGTAAACGTTTGAGACTAGCTCTCCTCTATCAAAAGATAGGTCAAACTGCGCGCGCCGCCAGGCGCGCGCCGCTGCCCTCTAGGCACTGATTAGCTCCGCCCACAGCTAGTCACCAGACAAACACACACACACAAGCCAGAAACAAACTCTCTCTCACACACAAGCCTGGGAAACACACAAACAAATAAGGAAACAAATAAGCACACAAACTTATCACACACAGCCCCAAAAAGACAAACCCACAAAACCTACAAGCTCAGCTCACCTTGTGCTCCCTCCTCAGTCGCTGCCCTCCAGGCACTGATTAGCTCCGCCCTACAAGCTCAGCTCACCTTTTGCCTACTTCCTCAGTCGCTGCCCTCTAGGCACTGATTAGCTCCGCCCACAGCTAGTCACCAGACAAACACACACACACAAGCCAGAAACAAACTCTCTCTCACACACAAGCCTGGGAAACACACAAACAAATAAGGAAACAAATAAGCACACAAACTTAATCACACACAGCCCCAAAAAGACAAACCCACAAAACCTACAAGCTCAGCTCACCTTGTGCTCCCTCCTCAGTCGCTGCCCTCCAGGCACTGATTAGCTCCGCCCTACAAGCTCAGCTCACCTTTTGCCTACTTCCTCAGTCGCTGCCCTCTAGGCACTGATTAGCTCCGCCACAGCTAGTCACCAGACAAACACACACACACAAGCCAGAAACAAACTCTCTCTCACACACAAGCCTGGAAACACACAACAAATAAGGAAACAAATAAGCACACAAACTTAATCACACACAGCCCCAAAAAGACAAACCCACAAACCTACAAGCTCAGCTCACCTTGTGCTCCCTCCTCAGTCGCTGCCCTCCAGGCACTGATTAGCTCCGCCCTACAAGCTCAGCTCACCTTTTGCCTACTGTGATGACCTGGGAGTCAGATTCAGACGCTGAACCTGAGGGATCCAGCTGCACAGGATTCACTGCCCTCAGGAAACAGCAGAGCCAGGGCTGGGGCCTGGGTTGCAAGGGGACTCACCTGTGCTGGATCCTCAGGTGCAGGCTTCTGCTGAGGTTGATCTGGCTCCTAATGGGATGGAGGACTTACTGCCTACAGGTGCTCCATCCCCCACCCAGTCAGGGGAAGCTGAGGTTGCCTCTGGGTCCAGTAACCCTCCAGCTTCTCCTGAGCTGCAAAGGTTCAGGGCAGAGAGGCGAAGGGAGCTAAGTTCTCGCAGGAGGAGTGCTCGCCTCCAAGCCAGGAGAGGCGAGTCACCTGGGGATCGGAGCCGCCCTTCGCCTTGGGACAGATAAGCCGGCCAGTCCCAGTCCAAGTTGCAGGAGCAACATCGTTGCTGCAGAGTTCTGCTTGCTCCCTGCCCGGTTGTTCTGCCTGAACTCTTGACCTGCCTTGGTTCCCTGTTTATCCTTCTGTTCCTGACCTCGCCGGACTCCTTGCCTGACCCTGCCTCTGTTTATTCGGACTGCCTTCACGTATCTCCGACCTCGGACCGGACATCGACCTCGCTTCCTGGATACTCCACGGGACCAGCACAGTTTGCTCCTGCCACACCCGCACTCCCCCTTTGTTGGGGTGCGTTCGGGAGGAACCTGTCGTCATGACTGACCAGGCGGCTGCGCTGGTGGCATTGGCCCAGGAGAACCAGGTCTTGACCCACACAGTGCAGCAAGCTAAGCAATGCGGTTACAGCACTTCAGCAGCGTTTGGACGCCTTACCGGCTCCTGGTGCCGGCGCCCCAGCTCCAGGCAAGTACCCAGTGGCCCTGCCAGAGAAATTCGATGGGTCCCCGACCAGCTTTCCCATGTTTCTCGCCCAGGCCAAGCTGTATATTCAGGGCGAGCCCGGGATTTCCCCGACGACCGCCACCAAGGTGCACTTCCTGATCAGCTTGCTGAAGGACCAGGCGGCCAAGTGGGCGTTGCCGCTGCTCCAGCAAGACTCCCCCTTGCTGACAGACTATAGGGGGTTTTGCAACCATTTGGAACCGCGTTCGCCAACCCCCAGAAGGGGAGTCAAGCCAATCGGGCGATTCGGCGGTTTGAAACAGGGCAAGTCCACAGTGGCGCCTACGCCACGGAATTTCGGCTGTTGGCGCAGGACTTGACCTGGAACGACTCCGCACTTCGGGACCAGTATCTCGAGGGGCTCTCGGACGAGATACTGGACCAGCTGGCCACGTTGGATCGCCCCGCCACGCTGGATGCCCTCGTCCATCGGAGTCTGCAGATAGACGATCGGTTGGAGGACCGTCGCCAGGCCCGGGCCCGCCGGCACTCTGGGCTCCCGGCTCCGGTGCTTCCCAGCAGTTCCACAGCCAGGGCTGAGGTCACCGGAGCAGCCGATGCAGCTCGGGGGCGGCGCGACCTTGCCTCTCCCCCTCGGAGAAGACTCGGCGTCGGGAGGGGAACCTGTGTCTCTACTGCGGTGGGAGTGGACACTATGCCCGAACCTGCCCCGAGAAATGCCAGCCGCAGGGAACCACGCCAACCCCAGTAGCCAATGGCCCAGGCTACCTGGGGTCCCAAGCATCACATGATGGGCCCTCACCGGTGGAATTGCAACACCTCATGATCCCGGTGCGTCTGTACCCCCCCAGCGGGCCCTGGATTCTCACCCACGCTCTAGTGGATTCGGGGGCAACCCGCTCTTATATGGACTCTGCCTTCGCGGCTCAGCACCGGGTGCCGCTCCAGAACAAGCTAGAACCGGTACGGGTGGAGGCAATTGACGGACGACTCCTGCGGTCAGGCGCCGTTACTCGGGAGACCCAGCCCTTGGTCCTGTGCCACCAGCAGCACCGGGAGGTGCGTACCCTGGACATTGCCACCATGCCCCGGTTTCCACTGGTGCTTGGGATGGACTGGCTGGAGTCTCACAATGTTCAGATCGATTGGGTCAATCGAACTGTACGCTTCCCAGACTCGGGTTCGAATGCTCAGTCCGAGATGCTATCGGCCGCTTCCATGGGAGAGGCTGCGTCAACGCTCCCCGCCGTGTACCGGGACTACGTAGACGTGTTCGAGGAACGGGGAGCAGACCGGCTGCCTCCTCATCGTCCTTCGACTGCGGCATAGACCTCCAGCCCGGGGCGCCCCTGCCGGTGAGTCGCCTATACTCTCTTTCAGAGCCAGAGCGTGAAGCCCTGCAGGACTTTCTCCACAAGAACCTGGAACGCGGGGTTCATTAGGCCTCTACCTCTCCCACGGCCGCTCCAGTGCTCTTCGTTAAGAAGAAGTGTGGGGAGCTTCGCCTCTGCCATGATTACCGAGCCCTGAATAAGATCACCATCCCAGACCGGTATCCCTTGCCCCTTATTGCGGAGCTGCTGGAGCGGGTGCAGGGGGCGCAGATGTTCACCAAACTAGACCTCCGGGGGGCCTACAACTTGATTCGAATCCGTGCGGGGACGAGTGGAAGACAGCATTCGGGACCCGTTATGGGCAGTTCGAGTACCTGGTCATGCCATTCGGATTATGCAACGCGCCCGCCGTGTTCCAACGGTACATCAACCACGTGTTCCAGGACTTGCTAGACAAGTATGTGGTGGTGTACCTAGATGACATTTTGATTTACTCCCGTGACCCAGCTCGCCACGAGAGTCATGTCCGGACCGCGTTGCAGCGCTTGCGGGAGCACCGCCTGTATGCTAAGCTCAGCAAGTGCGAGTTCCACCAGCAGTCAGTGGACTTCCTTGGACACCGACTCTCCGCCGGACGGCGTGCAGATGGACCCCGGGAAGGTGTCTGCGGTTTCGAGAGTGGGCGGCGCCGCGGAACCGCAAGGACCTACAGCGGTTTTTGGGGTTCGCCAACTATTACCGGACATTCATTGCAGACTATGCTCATCGCACCACCCCATTGACCCCGACTGCTGCGCCCCAAGACGCCCTTCGACTGGGATGAGGAGGCTGAGGTGGCATTCCAGGGATTGAAAGCCTGTTTCCAGAAGGCGCCAATTTTGCAGCATCCTGATCCTTCTCGTCCCTTCGTGGTGGAGACGGACGCCTCCAGTACGGCTCTCGGTGCCGTCTTGTCTCAGCAACATGGACCTGATGCGCCACTGTTACCCTGCGCCTACTACTCCCGGCAGCTCCTTCCGGCGGAGCGTAAACTATACCGTGTGGGAGCGGGAACTACTGGCCATCAAGGTGGCCTTTGAGGTCTGGCGCCATCATCTTGAGGGGGCACGACACCCAGTGGAAGTGAGAACCGACCACCGGAATCTGGAGTACCTCCAGACCACCCGCAGGCTGAACCAGTGGCAGATCCGGTGGGCACTGTTCTTTTCCCGGTTCCAGTTCCGGATCCGCTACATCCCCAGCTCCAAAATCAGAAGGCGGATGCGCTGTCCCGGAAACCGGAGGACATTGCAGAGACGGTGCAGCAGGCGGCCCCAACAACGATCATCCCACCAGCGGCCTTCCTGGCTGTTCATGAGACTGAGTCGCTGCGGGACCGAGTGCGGAGGCAGCAACGGGTCGACGCGTGGGCTCAGGAACGATCCAGGAATTGGCAGGGGATCCTGTCCTCGATACCCGGAACTGGTTGTGCACCAGGGTTTGCTGATGCACCGTGGTCGGTTTGTACATCCCACCAGGGCCTTTGCGGGCCGAGGTACTTCGAATGTCACACGACGCCCCAGCAGCTGGCCACTTTGGAAGGTATCGGACCACCCACCTGGTCAGCCGGGAGTTCTGGTGGCCCCGCTTGAAGGCCGACGTGGCACGGTACATTGGGGGGTGCGAGGTCTGCCGGCGAGCCAAGGGAGCGACCGGGAGACCTGCGGGACTGCTACAGCCACTGCCAGTTCCCCCTCGTCCATGGCACACGGTTTCTTTGGATTTCGTGGTAGACTTACCCCCATCCCGTCAGTGTACCTGCCTCCTGGTATTCACAGACCACTTCACTAAAATGGTGCACTGCGCCCCGTGCCCGTCTGTACCCTCAGCCAAGGAGACGGCGCAACTGTACCTACAAAACGTCTTCCGCTTACATGGCCTATCGGAACGTTTGATCTCCGATCGTGGTGCCCAGTTCACCTCCCGCTTCTGGCGTGCTCTTCATCAGGCTCTCGGGACGGAGGTCTGCCTATCTTCGGCCTACCATCCACAGACGGATGGACAGACCGAACGGGCAAACGCGGTGTTGGAACAGTACCTCCGGTGCTACTGCAGCTTCCACCAGGACGACTGGGTCGACCACCTGGCGTTGGCCGAGTTCGCGTATAACAATGCAGTGCACGCTTCCACTCAACAGACCCCGTTCCAGGCAAACTATGGGTACCACCCGCGGTTATTTCCCAGCGTGCTGCCAGCAATCCGCAGTTCCCGCAGTGACAGACTGGCTACAGGAGCTCCAGTCACAACAGCAGCTTCTGACGGAGCAACTGAGCCAGGCCAAGGACGCGTATAAGGCCCAGGCCGACCGTCACCGTCAGGAGGGGCCAGAACTCCATGTCGGAGACCTGGTATGGCTCTCCACCCGTCACCTGCACCCCTCTCGGCCTTCGCGGAAGCTGGATGCCCGCTTCACGGCCCATTTCCGATCGTGGACCGGGTCTCACCTGTGGCCTTCCGTCTCCGGTTACCCGCGACCCTGAAGATCCACCCGGTATTCCACCGGTCCCTGCTCAGTTCCGGTCGCCCCGCCCGATGAGTTCCACCCAGACCATCCACGACCGCAGCCAGTTTTGGTTCAGGGGGAGCCCGAGTATGAGGTGGAGCACATTCTCGACTCCCGATACCGCAGGGGGAAGCTCCAATACCTCATCGACTGGAAGGGGTATGGGCCCGAGGATCGGTCGTGGGAACCAGCAGAGAACATCCACGCACCTGTCTGCCTCCGTGATTTCCATGCGGCTTACCCCAGCAAGCCTGGTCCGGCCCCTCGGTTGAGGGGGGGGCCTGGGAGGGGGGATGGTGTGATGACCTGGGAGTCAGATTCAGACGCTGAACCTGAGGGATCCCAGCCTGCACAGGATTCACTGCCCTCAGAAACAGCAGAGCCAGGGCTGGGGCCTGGGTTGCAAGGGGACTCACCTGTGCTGGATCCTCAGGTGCAGGCTTCTGCTGAGGTTGATCTGGCTCCTAATGGGATGGAGGACTTACTGCCTACAGGTGCTCCATCCCCACCCAGTCAGGGGAAGCTGAGGTTGCCTCTGGGTCCAGTAACCCTCCAGCTTCTCCTGAGCTGCAAAGGTTCAGGGCAGAGAGGCGAAGGGAGCTAAGTTCTCGCAGGAGGAGTGCTCGCCTCCAAGCCAGGAGAGGCGAGTCACCTGGGGATCGGAGCCGCCCTTCGCCTTGGACAGATAAAGCCGGCCAGTCCCAGTCCCAAGTTGCAGGAGCAACATCGTTGCTGCAGAGTTCTGCTTGCTCCCTGCCCGGTTGTTCTGCCTGAACTCTTGACCTGCCTTGGTTCCCTGTTTATCCTTCTGTTCCTGACCTCGCCGGACTCCTTGCCCTGACCCTGCCTCTGTTTATTCGGACTGCCTTCACGTATCTCCGACCTCGGACCGGACATCGACCTCGCTTCCTGGATACTCCACGGGACCAGCACACCTACTTCCTCAGTCGCTGCCCTCTAGGCACTGATTAGCTCCGCCCACAGCTAGTCACCAGACAAACACACACACAAAAGCCAGAAACAAACTCTCTCTCACACACAAGCCTTGTGCTCCCTCCTCAGTCGCTGCCCTCCAGGCACTGATTAGCTCCGCCCTACAAGCTCAGCTCACCTTTTGCCTACTTCCTCAGTCGCTGCCCTCTAGGCACTGATTAGCTCCGCCCACAGCTAGTCACCAGACAAACACACTCACACAAGCCAGAAACAAACTCTCTCACACACACAAGCCTGGGAAACACACAAACAAATAAGGAAACAAATAAGCACACAAACTTAATCACACACAGCCCCAAAAAGACAAACCCACAAAACCTACAAGCTCAGCTCACCTTGTGCTCCCTCCTCAGTCGCTGCCCTCCAGGCACTGATTAGCTCCGCCCTACAAGCTCAGCTCACCTTTTGCCTACTTCCTCAGTCGCTGCCCTCTAGGCACTGATTAGCTCCGCCCACAGCTAGTCACCAGACAAACACACTCACACAAGCCAGAAACAAACTCTCTCACACACACAAGCCTGGGAAACACACAAACAAATAAGGAAACAAATAAGCACACAAACTTAATCACACACAGCCCCAAAAAGACAAACCCACAAAACCTACAAGCTCAGCTCACCTTGTGCTCCCTCCTCAGTCGCTGCCCTCCAGGCACTGATTAGCTCCGCCCTACAAGCTCAGCTCACCTTTTGCCTACTTCCTCAGTCGCTGCCCTCTAGGCACTGATTAGCTCCGCCCACAGCTAGTCACCAGACAAACACACTCACACAAGCCAGAAACAAACTCTCTCACACACACAAGCCTTGTGCTCCCTCCTCAGTCGCTGCCCTCCAGGCACTGATTAGCTCCGCCCTACAAGCTCAGCTCACCTTTTGCCTACTTCCTCAGTCGCTGCCCTCTAGGCACTGATTAGCTACGCCCACAGCTAGTCACCAGACAAACACACACACACAAGCCAGAAACAAACTCTCTCACACACACAAGCCTGGGAAACACACAAACAAATAAGGAAACAAATAAGCACACAAACTTAATCACACACAGCCCCAAAAAGACAAACCCACAAAACCTACAAGCTCAGCTCACCTTGTGCTCCCTCCTCAGTCGCTGCCCTCCAGGCACTGATTAGCTCCGCCCTACAAGCTCAGCTCACCTTTTGCCTACTTCCTCAGTCGCTGCCCTCTAGGCACTGATTAGCTCCGCCCACAGCTAGTCACCAGACAAACACACTCACACAAGCCAGAAACAAACTCTCTCACACACACAAGCCTTGTGCTCCCTCCTCAGTCGCTGCCCTCCAGGCAAATAGTTCAGCAGTATCTCGAAGACCCATAGCGTCCCTACCCATGAGCTGCCCCATAGTGTCAGAAGCTGGAGCCCATCTACTGTCTTTCAAACCAGTGGATTTTTACTGCATTGGTGGCAGATGTTTCCTTCCTTTCTCATAAGAAAATTAGCAGACCCACTGACATTTTGTGGCTGAATGGACATTCCTGCACACTTGCAAGACTCTTCTTGCACCACAGATCACACTCTGCCTGGATGGCTGGCATGTTACCTGACCAGTCTTTAAAATGATGGCCATAAAACTCCACCTTGACCCTTGCTGCAAGCTGGGCCAACTAAAGGGGTTATCAATAAATCACCCAATGCATCTGGAGGTTGATAGGTCCATGTGTTCATGAAACAGGTGAAAGGTGCATTGTACTGAGCTCCAAAATACAGCAATCCTGATTTTTCAGGCCAACCAGGGGAGTTGCAGCAATGCCCTTTCCTCTTCTTCTCAGGTTGTGTGGGTCATGGAAGCTGCCTTATTTTTAGAATATAAAAGCTCATTACAGTCATACTTTGGTTTTAGAACAGGTTAGTTCCCGAACAGTTTGGCTCCTGAACACCGCAAACCCAGAAGTGTCAGGAATGTGGCCCCCCAGAGCGCAGCAGAAGAGTTGGCCTTAGAAATTGAGCAAGGAGCCGACTCTTCAGCTGAGAACTGTCTGTCTGAGTTTAAGGAAGACAACCCAGGCTGCCTCCTTCCCAGGCAAGACATTGTTAGCTCCCAAGGAGAGGAAGAGTTGGAAGTTGGCCAAAGCGTTGCCAGGCAACCAGCACATAACCCAGTATCGGAGGCTGAGTCTTCTGGGGAAGAGCTAGACCAGCCTTGCAGTCCTTGAACGAGGAGATTGGAGAAGTTCAAAGAGCAACAGAAGGGAAGGAGATGAAAGCCACGATTTTGGCATTCTTCCTGTTGGGGGAGGGACAATGAGTCAGACTAAACAACTAAGATTAATGAGAACAGGCAGAACGCCATGCTCTGGATGTGTTTTTTCTTTTAAATAAACTTAATTAAAACTGACAAAGAGTCTTTGCTGCTTATCAGGCTGCTTGCCTGCCAGGGATCATTATAGGAAGTGACTGTTCCGGTTTGCGAACTATTTTTGGAAGCCGAATGTCCAAAGGGGCTTCTGCGGCTTCCAATTGGCTGCAGGAGCTTCCTGCAGCCAGTTGGAAGCCACGCTTTGGTTTTCAAATGTTTTGGAAGTCAAACGGACTTCTGGAATGGATTCTGTTTGACTTCCATGGTATGACTCTATTGCCAACAATGACCATCAGAGGCTCTCAAGGGTTTCTAGTGGGGGTATTTCCCAACCTTACCTGGGCACATTAGGGATTGGACTGAGGACCTTTTGCATGCAATGGATGTGTTCTACCACAAGTCAGGAAAGAGATCTGGCATGGCAACCATGTGCACCCCAAGGAAGTTTGGCAAAGGGGCGGAAGCATGTGGTGCAGGTTCTGAGGTTCTGTGGTTGCCTTCACACCGAATGGCAAATCATTATAAAATACTCCTAATGTAAGGTAAAGGTAAAGGTCCAGTCGTGTCCGACTCTGGGGTTGCAGCGCTCATCTCGCTTTATTGGCCGAGAGCCGGCGTACAGCTTCCAGGTCATGCGGCCAGCATAACAAAGCCGCTTCTGGAGAACCAGAGCAGCGCACGGAAACGCCATTTACCTTCCCGCCAGAGCGGTTCCTATTTATCTACTTGCACTTTGACGTGCTTTTGAACTGCTAGGTTGGCAGGAACAGGGACCAAGCAATGGGAGCTCACCCCGTCGTAGGGATTCGAACCGCCGACCTTCTGATCAGCAAGCCCTAGGCTCTGTGGTTTAACCCACAGCGCCACCTGGGTACAGTGAACAAGTGCACTACATAGGGCAACATGGTGAAGGCGGCACTATAATATATTTCTTTCCCATTCTCTTTGCTTTACATTCTGTACCGTGAATGAAATCGCAGACGTCTAATCTGTTTCAGCTGTTTATAGAAAAATAAGATCAGGGCATCCTGATCAAGTTTGCAGATGACACCAAATTGGGAGGGGTGGCTAATACCCCAGAGGACAGGATCACACTTCAAAATGACCTTAACAGATTAGAGAATTGGGCCAAAGCAAACAAGATGAATTTTAACAGGGAGAAATGTAAAGTACTACACTTGGGCAAAAAAAATGAAAGGCACAAATACAGGATGGGTGACACCTGGCTTGAGAGCAGTACAAGTGAAAAGGATCTAGGAGTCTTGGTAGACCACAAACTTGACATGAGTCAACAGTGTGATGCAGCAGCTAAAAAAGCCAATGCAATTCTGGGCTGCATCAATAGGAGTATAGCATCTAGATCAAGGGAAGTAATAGTACCACTGTATTCCGCTCTGGTCAGACCTCACCTGGAATACTGTGTCCAGTTCTGGGCACCACAGTTCAAGAAGGATACTGACGAGCAGAACGTGTCCAGAGGAGGGCAACCAAAATGGTCAAAGGCCTGGAAACGATGCCTTATGAGGAACGGCTTAGGGAGCTGGGTATGTTTAGCCTGGAGAAGAGAAGGTTAAGGGGTGATATGATAGCCATGTTCAAATATATAAAAGGATGTCATATAGAGGAGGGAGAAAGGTTGTTTTCTGCTGCTCCAGCGAAGCGGACACGGAGCAATGGATTCAAACTACAAGAAAGAAGATTCCACCTAAACATTAGGAAGAACCTCCTGACAGTAAGAGCTGTTCGACAGTGGAATTTGCTGCCAAGGAGTGTGGTGGAGTCTCCTTCTTTGGAGGTCTTTAAGCAGAGGCTTGACAGCCACCTGTCAGGAATGCTTGGATGGTGTTTCCTGCTTGGCAGGGGGTTGGACTGGATGGCCCTTGTGGTCTCTTCCAACTCTATGATTCTATGATTCTATATGAGCTTGCTGGATCTGGCCCATGGCCCATCTAGACCAGCATCCTTATCTCACAGCAGCCAACCAGATGCCTGGGGGGAAAACTGCAAACAGGATTTGAGCACAAGAGCACTCCCCGCTTCTTTGGTTTTTCAGCAACTGGTAATTCATCAGCTGTGAAGTAATGATTTTAGGAGTTATGTAGGAGTTTGTACTGAGTCCCATGGGGACACAGATGGCACCGTGGTCTAAACCACTGAGCCTCTTGGGCTTGCCAATCAGAAGGTCGGCTGTTTGAATCCCCACCACGGGGTGAGCTCCTGTTGCTCTGTTCCAGCTCCTGCCAACCTAGCAGTTCGAAAGCATACCAGTGCAAGTAGATAAATAGGTACCACTGTGACGGGAAGGTAAAAGGCATTTCCGTGCGCTCTGGTTTCCGTCAGGGTGTCCCGTTGCTCCAAAAGTGGTTTAGTCATAAGGGCCACATGACCCGGAAAGCTGTCTGTGGACAAACGCCAGCTCCCTCGGCCCATAGTTGCCTTTGACTGGACTTAACCTTTCAGGGTTCCTTTACCTTTACCTTTACCTTTACTGAGCTCCACTTGATGGAAACCACAGGAAGAAGAAGAAGAAGAAGAAGAAGAAGAAGAAGAAGAGTTTGGATTTGATATCCCGCTTTATCACTACCCGAAGGAGTCTTAAAGCGGCGAACATTCTCCTTTCCCTTCCTCCCCCACAACAAACCCTCTGTGAGGTGAGTGGGGCTGAGAGACTTCAGAGAAGTGTGACTAGCCCAAGATCACCCAGCAGCTGCATGTGGAGGAGCGGAGACGTGAACCCGGTTCACCAGATTACGAGTCTACCACTCCTAACCACTACACCACGCTGGAAGGGAGAGTGGAGTCTAGTGATGTTCCAATACTGTTCTGACACCTTCACCTTCCCTCAAGGTGATCTAAGAGCTAAGATAACAGGTCACCTTCCTCAATTATGTAAGTAATTTGTCTACCTCAGGCTGGACAAGTTGCAATCTTTCCATCAAAACAGGACAAGGGGCACACCCGTAAATTCTTGCTCTCACTCAGTGTGGAGTCCATGTTGAAACGGATTGGGGCAACGTTGCTGGCGATGAATTGTGCAAGCTCAGTATGGTGAACAGCCTTGAGTGCCCTCATTTCAACATTCCTTTGTCTCTAAATTCCTATATATAGAGGGGATCTTCAATTTCTATCCAGATCCACGTCACTTTCTCTTGAAGCTGCTTCTCGCCTGATGTCTTGAGATCTCAGAGAAAACTTTGGCCATGAAGTTCTTCCACATTTTCTTTGCTCTGGTTGTTCTGCTCTTCCAAGTTTTCACAGGTAAGAGGGCAGCTCAGACTGGGGAGTTAAAGGGTGCAGATTAATTGTTTAATGGAAGGGGGTTTGGCCAAATAGAAAGCACATTTTTTGTTTAATGCTATGTCAGTGCTGCAATGCATTAAGATTCTTTGGTCCTAAGCAAACATAGTTTGAAGCAGGTGCCACGGAAATCAATCTCATTTATTTCTGACTAAATAAATGACTAAATAAACTCAGCCTCCTTCAGGACAGCCATCCCTTATTTCCTTCATTCATAGGAACATAGGAAGCTGTCTTATGCTATGTAAGACAATTGGCCCACTTAGCTCAGTACTAGGGAGGCGGGTGGCGCTGTGGGTTAAACCACAGAGCCTAGGGCTTGCCGATCAGAAGGTCGGCAGTTCGAATCCCCAAGACGGGGTGAGCTCCAGTTGTTCGGTCCCAGCTCCTGCCCACCTAGCAGTTCGGAAGCACGTCAAAGTGCAAGTAGATAAATAGGTACCGTTCCAGCGGGAAGGTAAACGGCGTTTCCATGCGCTGCTCTGGTTTGCCAGAAGCGGCTTAGTCATGCTGGCCACATGACCTGGAAGCTGTCTGTGGACAAACACTGGCTCCCTCAGCCTATAGAGTGAGATGAGCGCGCAACCCCAGAGTCATCTGTGACTGGACCTAACAGTCAGGGGTACCTTTACCTTTAGCTCAGTACTGCCAACACAGGCTGGCAGCAGCTCTCTAGGAGTTTCTCTTAATTCTACCTGGAGCTGCTGGGAATTGAAGCTAGGACCTTCTGCACGCCAAGCAGAAGTTCTGCCACTGAGCTACACTCCTCTCCCATTCACCTAGTCCAGAGGATTGCTGACTTCTTTTGCACTTGACACAGTTCATCTGGAGCAATGCACTCTCATTCAGGCGCCAACCTCTAGGAAGGATCTAGACAGAGACTAGAATGGTTTTAGAGGAAGGTAGCAAAGAAGGTCAGTGGTGTGGACAACAAGGCCTATGAAAAAAAGGCTGAAGGAACCAAGCCTGGAGAAGAGATGACTAGGTGGATGGACATGATACTGCCTTTCAAAGGCCTAAAGGGCTACCCCTTGGAAGAAGGAAAAAGCTTGTTTTCTCCTGCCTCAGAGGTAAGGACTAGACCTAGAGAGATTCAGTTGAACACTAGGCGAAACATCTAAATCAGAGGTACGGCTTTCATTTTCTGCACAGTTCCAGTGTTGCCTTCTGGGTTCAGGCAGTGAGGCCCCCATTCCCATGGGAGAAGTCACTTCCAGCTTCCGGCCAGATTACCAGAACCCAGAAGTTATTACTGCTGCCACTTCTTTGGTGGTCGAGAGAGTTAGGAAGCTCCTGTGGTGGTGCCTCCAACCTGCCCATTGCCAGAAGAATACAGCGCTCGATGAAATATCAAAAGGGCTTTGTGAGATCTCTCCGGAGTCCCTCCTCCTGCCAGGGGCACCAGCCCAGTCTGATTCTGCAGCCTGAGGCAGCTGCCTCAGTGTACCTCATGGGCAGGCCAGCCTGGATTCTAATCATGCCTGACAGTTGGCCCTGGTGACTGGGGCTTATGGGAGTTCGAGCGTAACATCTGAAGGTTTTGCAGACAGAATCAGCAAAAGTGTACTGAAGTGTAGGGGCAAAACTGTAGCTGTTTAGGACCACGGGGATTCCCATAGCCTGGTGTCCAAACTACTCACAGCTCTGAATTCACGCTCTGGATAAAAACACTGAAATTATATGTTTATTTTCTGCAGGGGTGCACCTTATTCCCTGCGATGAGATGGGGGGTTACTGCGTGATAAACCCTGCTCTATGCCCCGAGGGGCAAATACGTGGCTATTGTGGTCCAAATCGCAAATGCTGCAAGGCTTGATGTTGCTGCTGAAGAGCTCGGATCTGCGAGAACAAATGTTCACCCCTGATTTCCTGTTGAAAACTAAGATAGATCTTCACTTGGAGAAGCGAGTCAAGGCTGCACTTGGGCTAGACCTCTCAGCAATCTCAGCGAGCGGAACTCATCAGCTCATCAAATAAACGTTCAAAATGTGGGTTCGACAATGTGTTTTTAATGTGTTCACCGACAACTTAGCTATAACATGAAGTAGGGATGTGCATGGATATTTCCCTTTGCAGCTGCGTTTTGTGAAATTCTGATCTGTTTCTGAGTTGCACTGTGGTTTCTCTGCTTCAGGTTCTGAGCCTTTCTGCATAAAACAAAGCTCTGTGTTCCACTATAATGGGAAATTTTAAAAAAAGGCTATAGTTTTTCCTCCTTTCAGCCAGAGTGGAGTAAATTCATATAGGGAAGCGGGTGGCGCTGTGGTCTAAACCACTGAGCCTCTTGGGCTTGCCGATCTGAAGGTCTGCGGTTCGAATCCCTGCTGATCTGAAGGTCTGCGGTTCGAATCCCTGTGGGTGAGCCCCCGTCGCTCTGTCCCAGCTCCTGCCAACCTAGTACAGTCGTACCTCCGCTTACGCATCCCTCCGCTTATGTAAACTTTGGGATATGTAAGCGGCAAACCCGGAAGTATGTTTCTGGGTTTTTGCCGCATGGTCATGCGCAGAAGAGCTCTACTGCTGTCCCTGCATGCGCAGAAGCAGTCCCTCCGGTTGCAGAAACCTTGGGATCCGACCGGAGCTCTGGAACGGATCCCGTCCACAACCGGAGGAACCACTGTAGTTCGAAAGCATGCCAGTGCAAGTAGATATAATAATAATAATAATAATAATAATAATAATAATAATAATAATAATAATAATTTATTATTTATACCACACCCATCTGGCTGTGCTTCCCCAGCCACTCTGGGTGGCTTCCAACAAAATATTAAAATAGGGCTGCCTTCAAATGTCTTCTAAAAGTCTGGTAGTTGTTGTTCTCTTTGACAACTGGTGGGAGGGCATTCCACAGGGCGGGTGCCACTACCGAGAAGGCCCTTTGCCTGATTCCCTGTAACTTGGCTTCTCGTAGTGAGGGAACCACCAGAAGGCCCTCGGCACTGGACCTCAGTGTCCGTGTAGATCGATAGGGGTGGAGACGCTCCTTCAGGTATACTGGACTGAGGCCATTTAGGGCTTTAAATGTCAGCACCAACACTTTGTATTGTGCTCGGAAACATACTGGGAGTCAATGTAGGTCTTTCAAGACCGGTGTTATGTGGTCCTGGCGGCCACTCCCAGTCACCAGTCTAGCTGCCACATTCTGGATTAGATGTAGTGGTGGGAAGGTAAACGGCATTTCCATGCGCTTTGGCACTTGTCACGGTGCTCCGTGCTCCAGTAGCAGCTTAGTCCTGCTGGCCACATGACCCAGAAAGCTGTCTGTGGACAAACACCGGCTCCCTTGGCCTGAAAGCGAGATGAACGCCACAACCCCAGAGTCGCCTTTGACTGGACTTAACCGTCCAGGGGTCCTTTACCTTACCTTTCTTTACCTAAATTCATATGCATAGGAGCTTATCTCCTATAGGGGGATTATTGGGTTACTGCTTTTGGTTTGATTAGATATGTTGTGGTCTTGTTGTGAACCGCCCTGAGACCTCCAGGTATAGTTGAATAAACAACAACAACAACAACAACTAATAATAATAATAATAATAATAATCTAGAGTATAATAAGCCTGGCAAATTGTAGGCAGATACATCAAGAGGTTTTCTTTTCTTTTTTTTAATAATAGTTTTATTCATTTTATCATATAAAACAAAACAAGCACATAAACTACAAAAGAAAAACATAACATAAACATATAAACACAACAATAAAGTATATCATTTTTCACCTTTTTTCCTTAACATCTTGTTGGGACTTCCCCCTATCCTCCCTTCCTGGTTTCACATCTAACTCTTATTTTCAGGCAAGTTCATCTTCAAATTTAACCTTTTATCTAACCTTTTGTTATCCATTTAATCATTATGTTACCCTTTTTTTTTTAACATCGAAGATATTTTTCAGTCCCAATTTTAATCCGGTAAACTCTAGCTTATACCCTAGATTTTCAAATACTTTCCATATTACATCAAGAGGTTTTCACGCAGGACTGGACCCCAGCTAGCATGGCTGATGCCAAGGTATGATTTGTTCACTGCCAAAAACCTACAGCCTGGATTTCACGAGGTGGTATCTGCATAAAACAGTATCTCAAGCAAAGGAGTGTTCAGCCCATGTTCAACTCAGTGAATGCAAGTTTTAAAAAGTGTAGGTTTGAAATCCGGTTCGTAACGCATCAGCTCAAAAACATGACGATTCAGTTTTGAGGATATGGTGGTATGTTCTTGATAGGTTTCCTGTGACCTAAGCAGGTTATAGACACATTTTTTACATTGGCCCAGGATGAGTTTTGGCTGAGACCTTGCAGACAAAGGCGGTCCCGTGACTGCCAGGTATACACGCTGAACCTTTTTGTTTGTACAGGAGTGGCACAATGCATTTTGATCTTTTGTTTTCTCCTTGTCTGTCTTGATCATAGGCAAACAGGTCGCCTTATCTGGGCTCTGACCCCAGATCCATCAGGGTGTGACACTTGGAACTTCCATAACCACATGCTTATTCCCCAGTCCCAGTCCCTTAAATTCTGTAGCTGTGACCCCCCCCTCCCCAAAAAAGCTTAACAATGAACAGATACCTACCAGCCTGTTTTGTTAGTGTTAAGTCCTAAACTGAGACCAGAGTGAGGGGGGAAAAACTTATCCTAAGTTGTGGATTGATTACTCTGAGTACCAGATAAGAAGGCCCTGTTACATCAGACCAATGCCCATCCTGTCTAGCATCCTGCTTTCCCAGTGGCCAACCAGGTGCCAATATGAAAACTGTATGCAGGATTTGAGCGTAAGAGCACTCTCCTCTCCTGTAATTTCCAGCAACTGGAAACCAGAAGCCTGACTGCATCTGACCACAGAGAAAGTGCCTAGCCATCGTGGCTGGTTGTTGTTTTTTTTTAAATCAATGAATAAAACAGGGACCAATTTTCTGGGTCTAGGAAAGCCTGAGCAAAACAATAAGGTAATAAATAGCCTGTTATTCAATATGCAAGCAGTCCAGTTTTCTCTTTAGTGCCATTAGATAGTTCTCATCCCTACTTTATTCTCACAACAACCCTGTGAGGCAGGTTAGGCTGAGAGTGAGTGACTGACCCGAGGTCACCCAGTGAGTTTCATGGCCGAATGAGGATTTGAACCCTGCTCTTGCAGAATCCAGTTGAACACTCCAGTCGCCATTTTGATTGTCAGGACATATACTAGTGTGGTTTGTTTTTTTAGATATACAGTGGTACCTCTGGTTACGAACTTAATTCGTTCCGGAGGTCCATTCTTAACCGGAAACCGTTCTTTACCTCAGGTACCACTTTAGCTAATGGGGCCTCCCGCTGCTGCCGTGTTGCCGGCGCGCGATTTCTGTTCTCATCCTGAGGTAAAGTTCTTAACCCGAGGTACTACTTCCAGGTTAGCGGAGTCTGTAACCTGAAGTGTTTGTAACCTGAGGTGTTTGTAACCAGAGGTACCATTGTATTGTGACCCTGCAGTGGGGGTGGAGGAGAATTTCAATTCAAAATTTATAAGGAAACCTATTTAATTCATACTTTCTAAAACTATAAAGGAACCAAAACACAGCCGTCCTACGAAATTTGCACTTCTCTGAATTTTGCAATGCAATTTCCACAGCCAAGTAATGTGTGCCAAATGCGAAACAAACCAAATATCTTTCCCAGCTCTACTTCTGAGTCAAGCTACACTGCACAGCACTATCCATGCTTGCTTTGATTTGCACCCATCTTAACAGATTTTTTGTGAGTTATTTATTTTTTGCCTTAGTTCTTCCAGATATAGATCATTACTAGTTAACTGCCAAACTGACTCAGGTCCTTTCCGATTGTCTAATGACACAATATAAATGCCTGGCTACACAATTTGCATGTGCACTATAGTCGTGTGTGTGTGTTAGAGAGAGAGAGAGTGAACATTCAATTGTCTCCACATCCATATAAATAGAGGGAAACACCCTGATCTTATCCAGATTTTGATCCGGATCGGCTGTGGAGAGGCTTCCTTCCAGCAACCTTGAGTGTTCAGAGAAAACTTCAGCCATGGGACTTCCTTACCTGCTATTTGCTTTGGTTGCTCTCCTCTTTCACACATCTGCTGGTAAGAGGAAAGCTCAGGTGGCGGGATAGGAAGGGAGGCGAGTCCAAATGGAGGGATCTGAATTTCTCATCTCTTAACAGCAGCCTGGGAATGTATTGCCAAATCCTGGAAGACCTTTAATCTTAAAAATTTGGATGGCTGGCATTCCAGGGTTTGCCAAACTGCCCTTCTTAAAAATATATCTTATAAACCAAAAGTTTGAAAGGGCAGAGCTCAAATGACCTTTTGATTGATTGATTGATTAGATTTATATGCCACCCTTCATCCAAAGATCTCAGGGCAGTTCATGATATATGGCATGATTCCATTTCGTACACAAATTTGGGGGCAAATGGTTGCTCAGTGCCACCAGTATATGCAAACGTCTGGCTCATTTAAGCCTTCATTCTCAACAGTAGTGGGGCACACAGGTGGGGAATAATAATAATATTCAGTGCTTTTTTCCTAAAGAAATGTTTAGGGGTACTCTCATTTTGACTCAAGAAAATCACCATTTTATAGTTCAAATCGGGAAAAATAGATACAGTAAATGGACGGAAATACAAAGATTCACAAAATGTTTAGGGGTATGCGTACCCCTGCATCCCCCCAGAAAAAAAGCACTGATAATGTTTATTATTTGTAAAGGGAATCTTTGCATGGTGTAATACTTCACTATTACTTTGGAGATGCTCTGCATCATGCTACTCCTTCCAGGCTGTAACTCCTTATGGTTTAGATTTTTGATTCTTTGTTGTTATCTTCTTCTTCTGATGGGTGCTCCAAACGTCGAAATAGGGTGCTCCGAGCACAGCAGCAGACAGAACAGTTCTTCCAGGATACCACACTTTTTAGTCATAGCTGATCCATGGCCATTTGATGTACCTTCGGGTACTCTTAATTTGCTGATAAAGATTTATCATTGAAACAGTTCATTATTCTGGAAGAACTGTTCATGGAACATTTATCTGATTCTTATTACTTTGTGACTCCATGCACATATTATATGTCTTCTGTTTATGAATTTTGAAGCAGTATAGTGTTATAAAAATATTGCCAGCATATTATTAGCTGACGTGTTGCTTGTTGTTGTTCAGAGTGTTCTGTTTTGCAAATAGGGGACTTTCTTTGGTGCATTATTCTAGTTAGGCATGATGCTGGAACAGGGGTGGGGAACGTTTTTGGCTCTGTGGGCCAGATCCTGTTGAGTTTTGGTCTTGTGGGCCAAATTTGGCAGGTGTGTGGAGCTGAAGTCAGGACTTCACAGAGATAGGAGGGACCCAGAGGTTCACCTAGTCCAAACCCTCTGCAATGCAGGAATATGCAGCTGTCCCTTACGGGGATCGAACCTGCAACCTTGGCGTTATCAGCACCATGCTGTAACCAACTGAGCTATCCAGCTGTTGCTTGCAGGTAGCAAGACACTCCCTGCAACAGAGAGCAGGCTTGCCTCTCCAGTCCATCAGCTGATGGGTGGGAGAGCTTAATATGGTTCTCTAACAGGGTATATAAGTGGGCACTCACCTTCCTGCAGGAGGGGGGAGCAGCTTCCATGAAAGCCATTGGTATAATGGAGGACGCCCCTCCCCGGAATTTCAACAGTGGTTTCATTTTTATTTATTTTTTCTTGTTGAAAATAGGTTTATTTCACAAACTTGTAAATACAAATCCATACATTACAGCCATACAGACAAATCATACAAACAAGTTATACAAACATACAAACGAATCATACAAACCATTCTTATAAACACATCATCCCCCCACATTCCCCCCTCACTCCCCTCTACACAAAAATTAAAATTCACTTCCTACGGTCTTTCCTCATGTTTTCTGTCTTTTCATTCTTGTAACTTTCCGTTTGTTCATATATAATACATTTCTTATTAATCTATCTGATATCATAGTTAATTTCTACATATTTTACAGTTCATTTTCTTCCATCTATCTATCACTCTAAGCAGATCATCAAATCCGTTTTTACACCTTCCTTCCTTAAGTATTCCTCAACGTACATCCATTCTCTTCTAGTCTTTTGTTTTGCTATATTTCTAATTGCAGCTGTCATTCTGGCCAAATTCATAAATTCTACTACTTTCATATGCCACTCCTGTACCGGAATTTCAACAGTGGTTTCAGTGGAAACTGCTTCCCGGAGAAAGACTCTCCTGCATGGCCCATCATTGATGGTCAGCAAGGAAAATTGAAACCCCTGCTATAAAATGGAGAGGGAAATTTCATTTTAATGCCAACCCCCTCCTGATCAGGAAAGGCTTTGCACTGAAAGCCCAAGTAGGATGGAACTTCCCCCTGCATCTCAGAGTCATGGGTCCAAGCCCCACATCGGACAAAAGGTTCCTTCAAAAGGTTGACCCTCGTGGTCCCTTCCAACTCTACGATTCTTTGATTCTATTCTGCTATCAGCAGATGAGCCAATCCTGCTTTCTCCAGGGATGGGCAACTGCTTATATACGATGTCATGTGTGGGGAAGGTGGGTGTGGTGTTGCAAAAATGGCCCCATGAGCCAAATGGGAGACCTGGCAGACCAGATTTGGCCTGGGTGGGTGTCAGGGCCTCCCCCTCATTGGTCGTTCAATAAGGAGGCCAAGTCATTTGTCTTTCAGTAGTTTTTATCAGTGCTCATTATCTTACAGTGAAGAGCTTAATAATATCATGTCTGCTCAGTTACTAGCAGAATCTGGAAGTGGCTCACGACGATTCTGGCGCCAACACAACAACTTAGGGAAACGGAAATGCCTTTTCCTCCTACGTAATCTCTGCTCTGGACCTGCTTGCTGGGAGTCCCAGGTCTCTCTCTATATCTCTCGAGCCCTGGCACTCCTTTCCCCCCAGCCCCCAACTGCTTTCCTTCCAAAGAGCTGCTGCTTTCACTCGCAGATGAGTCAGTGGTCAGAACAGGCGGTTGCTCTCTATAAACACTCAGGGCTGGACTGGCAGGGGGAGGCAGATCCCTGACAGTGGGGGTCAGAAGTCCCCCTCTCCTGTGCTGGAATCTAATGAATAAAGGTATATTAGAGCCATCAAGCCAGCTTCATTGAAAATCAGGATGTTCCCCTTGACAGGAGTGACAACTTGAATAAAATATTGTCGGGGCCCAGGCAAGCCCTGCGATCACGTGATGCAGTGCACACACACCATTTGCATGGGAATGCCCATCAACTTTCTGGGGGCCTGGCCCCTTCAAATGTGTTATTGTGGGGGCCGAAGCCCCCACTGCCCCTAGGAGTTGGCTCCTATGCTCCTTGATGTACATCGAATTACCTTTTAGGGTGTGTGGGGGGTGGTGGTGGTGGTAAGGGCTATGCCAAGTTGTCTCCCAACTAATGGCAGTCTTATTTGTTCCCTCCTTTTTGTACAGAGCCGCCTGAGTGTGGACGTGGGACGGGCTACTGCCACGCTACATCAGACAAAGACTGTGATGACGACGACATCCTTCCATTAAAATGCTCTAATGCTACTGAGACATGCTGCAGGTGTAAGTCATGTGCAGTTCTGCAAAGATGGGCGTTTGGTATAATTAAATTTTCTGTTTTACAATTTAAAGTACTCATTTTTACATCCTTAAGATATCAATGACTTCCCTTCTTCTCTTTCCATGCTTCATTTTGCATATCATAAATCCCTGCATATTTTACGGAAACTAAACCATTCAGCATTCCGTTATTACATCCATCAAAACCTATATACACTGTTGAATTTAGCTTAATGCTGCCAGCGTTTTCAGCTGTACGCCGTTATTTTCTATATACAATATAGAATATATATACAATATATATATTCTATATTTTCTATATATGGTACCTCGGTTTACGAACTTAATCCATTCCGGAAGTCCGTTCTTAAACCAAAACTGTTCTTAAACCGAGCCGCACTTTCCCCAATGAGGCCTCTCGCCTCCGGTGCCCTTCCACCGTCCGTCTTCCATTCGTAGACTGAGGTAAACTTCGCAAACCGGAACACTACTTCCAGTTTTGTGGAGTTCGTAAACCGAACAGTTTGCGTGTTGAGGACACCAAGCCACCCCCCAAAATAATTCACACTTCAGACATAATTTTTGTTTGGGTTTTTGGCATATTTTTGGCCACAACTTTTTATTAAAATACAAATCACGTGAGTGGTTGCGTAGGCATTGGTTCTGACTATCTGTCCATACAGGACAGAGCTGGACACCGGCCAGCGAAAAGGGGGAGACCAATACTGGGGAGAGTTAAGGAAACTGGGGGCGTAGATCTCCCTCTCCCCAGGGGTCCCAAGGGGCTGATGCAGAGGCCCTGCAACCCGACCGGGTTCGGACAAGCATATGGAGCCCCTTGGATTCCTTTAACGGAATTCCCCTCACACCATCATAGCTGTAGGGCGACCGCCCATTCACTATGAATCAATGAACCAATGCCTAACCGCCAACCTTACAAGTTGTGACTAGTTGCAATGTAGTAGGCGAAAACCAACTGGCTCCAGCCAATCTGCCAGATGCAAAAATTCCTACTAGGCCCCTGCCTTCAAGAAGCAGACGACCCCATGACAGGCAAAGCAAGGTCAACGCAGAGGCCTAATAAAAAAGGGAGAGGAAGGGCGGGGAATCCGAAGCACGCAGCCAAGAGGCATTCCAAATGGCGTGCTGGGTTTAAATAGGACCTGGGCTGTCCATCAAAATATTGCTACAAGCAGTTTTCCCCAGCAACACCTTTCCCCCTCCCATCCAAGGCCAAATGACCACTCCTCCCCTTGACTACCAAGGGAGGAGGGGGAGGTGCTTTCCTGTCCCCACCGCAACACGTGCTCACCCCATTTGTAAACAGGGCTGTTCGTAAACCGAGGTACCACTGTACTCAACAAACACTTTCCAATCTTCTTTAAACATATGTTCTTCTTGTTCTCTTATTCTATATGTTAAATATGCAAGTTGTGCATATTCATCTTAGCAACCCTTTGTTTTTGTTGTTATTCCTAAGTGCCTGACTGAACAAGTTGTTGTTGCTGTTGCTGCTGCTGCTGCTGCAGGCAACTTCACTTACACAGGGGTTATGTTCTGCCCCTGCGTGCATAAGTGAAATCGCGTAAAGTGAGGGAGATCCTCTAAACACCCTTTATGCACCTTCCATACAACTCTCTCTCCAATCCATACCATAAATATTGTTTCCAAAAATATCCCCAGCTAGGATTAAAGCTCTTTGACATCCCTTTTGGTCTCCGGGGGTTTCCTCATGAGCTACGAGCGCTCTCTGGATCTCTCTGGCCATTTCTGGGTTTGAATTGCATTCCTGAATTGAAACAAAATAAAAAAATTCCTTCCAGTAGCACCTTAGAGACCAACTAAGTTTGTTCTTGGTATGAGCTTTCGTGTGCATGCACACTTCTTCAGATACACTGAAACAGAAGTCACCAGACCCTTATATATAGTGAGAGGGTGGGGAGGGGTATTACTCAGACGGGTGGTGGGAATGGGTGATAGGCTGATAGCTGTGGTAAACCTGTTGACGACTGTTAACGACTGCAAATAGTCTTACAGGAAAAAGCAAGGGGTGAGAAGGTCTCTCCATGGTTTTAAGCTTGGTAATGAGTTGCAATTCAGCAACTTCTCTTTCCAGTCTATTTCTAAAATTCCTTTGCAATAAGACAGCTACTTTGAGATCTTGTATAGAGTGTCCTGGGAGATTGAAGTGCTCTCCTACTGGTTTCTCTGCCTTGTGATTCTCTGCCTTGTGATTCCTGATGTCAGATTTATGTCCATTTATCCTTTGGCGTAGGGTTTGGCCTGTTTGTCTAATATAGAAACACACTTAGTGTCTTCACAGTATTCACACCTGCCCTGTGGAACACCCTCCTGTCAGATGTCAAGGAAATAGACAACTTTTAGACAACATCTGGAGCAGCCCTATATTGGGAAGTTTTCAATGTTTGATGTTTTAATTTGCTGGAAGCCACCCAGAGTAGCTGGGGCAACTCAGTCAGATGGGTGGCATATCAATAGAATATTAGTATTATTAGTATTATTATTAATTTCCCGGTGCCGTGAGTATACGCGGTCGCACACAAGTTGATCACTTGTAAGTGGAGAATTTTCTGTATTATTAATCCTGTCCTCACTGCAAGCGATCAGGAGTCTCAGACGAGGGAATATCAAGGCTGCATATGGAGCCCAGCATGCATTGTCAAGCTATATTCAGAATCTTAGAGTCGGGAGACACCTCAGAGCTCATCTATTCCACCCCCTGAAGCTCTTTACAGAATGAGTGCATACTGGCTATAGGACAATTGTCTTCAGTCCAAAGTGAGTCATAGGCAGGCTCAGAGTCTACCTGAATGCACTTGGTGTCCTCCTTATTCACTCTTTGGAAATAATAATAATAATAATAATAATAATAATAATAATAATGCTACTTGTTTCTTTTCTGCAGTACCACCACTGATAACATGTGAAGCGGCGGGGGGCACCTGCATGAATACACCTGATGACACCTGCCTTTCGACTGTATCAGCAAAATGTGATGATGATGACATGAAATGTTGCAAAAAAGAGTGAAGCTGATGTCAAGTGTCAATGTCCCCTCCTCCTGTAACTCTGTGTTTTTTTAATTGCCTGTGAAGAATGTCTGCTTGCGATACACAAGGATAAATCAACATGACTAATGGATCAGCTCTAACGCCGATTAAAACACAGATTAGAAATCCTACTTTAAAATAAAAATAAAGATGAAGGTTTATCATTTCATACTGAATACAAATTCAGGCATAAGAAAGGAACAGAATCATAGAATTGTAGATTTGGAAGGTACCCTTAGGGTCATCTAGCCCATCCCCTGCAACGCAGGAATCTCAACTAAAGCATCCATGACAGATGACCATTCAACTTCTGCTTAAATACCTCCAAGGAAGGAGAGCCCACCACCTCCTGGGTGAGACCATTCCATGGTTGAACAGCTCTTATTGTCAGAAAGTTCTTCCTAATGATTAGTTGGATTCCCCCTTTTTGTGGTTTGAATACATTGGTTCGGGTCCTATTCTCTTGAACAGGATTACAGGCAGCCCTTTAGATAGTTCATAAAATCTTAGAGTTGGAAGGTACCTTTAGGGTCCGCTAATCCTACCCCCTGCAATGCAGGAATCTCAACTAGAGCATTCATGACAGATGGCCATCCAACCTCTGCTTTAAAACCTCCAAGGAAGGAGAGTCCTTCATTTGAAGGTGGGAGTGCATTTTCTTTTAAAAAAATCAAATCAAATCAAAGGTCACTGTGACAAGCAGTAGAATCATAGAATCATAGAATCATAGAGTTGGAAGAGACCACAAGGGCCATCCAGTCCAACCCCCTGCCAAGCAGGAACACCATCAAAGCATTCTTGACAGATGGCTGTCAAGCCTCTGCTTAAAGACCTCCAAAGAAGGAGACTCCACCACACTCCTTGGCAGCAAATTCCACTGCCGAACAGCTCTTACTGTCAGGAAGTTCTTCCTAATGTTTAGGTGGAATCTTCTTTCTTGTAGTTTGAATCCATTGCTCCGTGTCCGCTTCTCTGGAGCAGCAGAAAACAACATTTCTCCCTCCTCTATATGACATCCTTTTATATATTTGAACATGGCTATCATATCACCCCTTAACCTTCTCTTCTCCAGGCTAAACATACCCAGCTCCCTAATCAAATACATTTTACATTCAGGAGTCAAATTAATAAAAGGAGATATTAAACAACTCTCCCAACTACTGTGTGTTTTCCCTTGCTTGCGATTAATTTGTTAATTTAGCCATGCCCCAAAAACCCCATACTTCTTCAAAGCCATTCTTCTGTAGCAAAGCTATCGGAATCTCAAGGGATGCCTATATTGTCAAGTATGTTGAAAAGACCTCCTTAGCTAATGAGAGGGGAGGGCTCAGAACTGACCAATAGCAGAAGACTAAGCAAACAGCATTTTCAAAGACAGTGTCTTCTTCTGTTTAAATGACAGGCTTCAGATATCCAAGATTAGTCTCTATTATAATTATAATATAACAAGATTATAAAAAAAAAATTACAATTAAATCAAGAACAAATAGATTAAAAAACAGTTTCTATCCAAAAGGCATAACCATCTTAAATGCTGTAACTAGATAATATGACCTTGGAGAGTTTTGATGAGTATGTATGTATATGTATGTGTAGCTTTTCATCCAATTTCATTGTATTTGTACAATGACAATAAAGAAATCTTATCTTATCTTAGTCGTACTCTGAATAAACCCCATGAAGTCACTTTTTATGCTTCTTTGGCACACATTTCCTTTCACAGAAAACCAAATGTAAAGCTTAGATCCCTGAAAGGTCGGAACATCAAAAGGTGCCTTATGTTGGGGGTCAGACCCCTGTTTCATCTACAGTGGTACCTCGGGTTAAGAACTTAATTCATTCTGGACAGGGGCATAGGAAGGGAGGGGCGGAGGGGGCGGGCCGCCCCGGGTTCCACTCTGGGAGGGGTGACAAGATGACCCCTGCCTCCCCCAGCTGTAGAGCGGCTGAGGGCTCTCGCTCGTGCGGCGTCCATACGGGCTACCGCTTTCGTGCACCATCCGCACGGGATGGCGCTCGCACGGCAGCCTGTACGGTCACCGTGCAAGCGGCAGTCCGTACAGCCGCTGCACGTGAGCAGCAGCCCTTATGGCCGCTGAGCGCGAGTGGCATTCCGTACAGAGTGCGGACGCGCGGGATGCCGCATTTGCGCTGTCCGTATGGGCTGCGCTGGCCCAGGTGCTGGAGAGGGTTCCTCCACCACTGGTTCTGGAGGTCCGTTCTTAACCTGAAATTGTTCTCAACCTGAAGTACCTCTTTAGCCAAGGTGGCCTCCCGCTGCGGCCGTGCCCCTGCCGGGCGATTTCTGTTCTCATCCTGAAGCAAAGTTCTTAACCCGAGGTACTACTTCTGGGTTAGTGGAGTCTGTAACCTGAAGTGTCTATAACCTGAAGCATCTGTAACCCGAGGTACCACTGTAGTTCAGTACTGTCCACTGACCGGCAGCAGTTCTCCAAAGCGTTTCAGATAGGGGCCTCTCTCAGCTCCACCGGGAGATTCAGGAGATCAGACCTCAAGCTTTCCACATGCATGTTGGCAGATGTCAGATTCTCTTATCGGTTGTTCAATAGTAAGACCAATTCATCTTGTCTTTAAGTCTCTTTATTTTGTGCAAAGCTATTTACAGTGCAGAGTTCAGTTTATCATGTCTGCTCAGTCACTAGCAGAATCCGGAAGTGCCTCCCTTCTGTTTGGCGCCAACACCAAAGCCTTGGCATCCTGAATTGCCGCCTTCTCCTCCTACGTGAGATATGCGCCGGAACTGACGTTTCCCCCTCCGCTTGAGTCTGCTGTGTGGTGCCAGGTCTCTCAGCAACTCCCTGGACACCTGGCACTCCCTGGCTCCCAGCCACTAACTGCTCCTTCCCTGAAGAGGGGCTGCCAGATTCACTCAAAGATGAATCTGTCGTTAACGCAGGCTGCGGGTCCCTGTATGCACTCAGAGCTGGACTGGCAGGGGTGGGCAGATCCCTGACAGCAGAGTAGCTCAATTGCAGCTAGGAAGCCAAATCATGTGTATTACTGACTCTTGATATTCAAAAAGCTTTTACTTGTAGAACATATAGCCACAGAAGAATACATACAAAGTATTTACACTTACACTCCAAGCATGGCCTTAGTTTTACTTAGTTGATGATTGCAGCTTCTTCCTCAAACATTCAGACAAACCGTGTCTTTCTATTCCTGCATATTCCTTCCTAAACAGCTTATGCCTTTGAGCTACAGTGATGCACAAATGGAAGATAGGAATGTGCGAGGCTACTGGAATCTCCAGCCTGACGCAATTGCTTCACCTTGTTTCGTGGGGACTTTTGTGCTCAGGTCCTCCTTGCACAGTTCCTGGGGCATCTCGTTGACCTCTGCAAAAACAGGGTGGCGGATTAGATGGGCCTTTCACCTGATCCAGCAGAGCTTAAGTTTTATACATATAATTATTATTAAATTTTCTGCTTTACAGTTTAGAATACTCATTTAAACATCCTTAAAATATCAATGACTTCCCTTTGTCTCTTTCCATGGTTCATTTTGCATATCATAAATCCCTGCATATTTTACAGAAACTAAACCATTCAGTATTCCATTATTACATCCACCAAGACTTATTTACACTGTTGAATTTATCTCAATGCTGCCAACGTTTTCAAGTGTACACAATTTCCCCAACATATTCAATAAACATTTTCCAATCTTCTCTAAATTGTTCTCTTATTCTATATGTTAAGTCCGCAAACTGTGCATATTCCATGAGCTTAAGTTGCCATTCTTCTTTGGTTGGGACCTCATTTTCTATTTTGGGGCTAACAAAACACGGGCTGCAGTAGTGGCATACATAAATAACCTTTTTTGAAACCTGGAAATTTCCATCTGAACTATCCCCAACAAAAAGGACTCTGGTTTATTTTGGGAAAGTACATTTAAACATTTTTTTCAATTCATTATGGGTTATTTCCCAATACTCTTTTACCCCTTTACAGGTCTACCACATATGAATGTTCCCTCAACCTCATTGCATCTCCAGCACTTATCTGATTCAGTCTTATACATCTTAGCAAGCCTACTCGGAGTTAGATACTACCTGTACATCATTTTCAAGTAGTTCTTCAAAGAATAACATGCTGTAAACTTCAAATCACTTTTCCAAAATTATTCTGTCTTCTTATGCTCAGCTTAGAGGATGTACTGGAGATCAGTAACAGGGTTTTCTGTTCCTTTAAATTTCTCTCTAATTATCCATTGAGGAGCGCTGGACAGTGTGGGAATTGATCCAGTAGGACTCTGGAAAGTTATGCCCTTAACCTCCAGCACATTAATGGAAAAATTATTCCCTTCCCTGCAGATCCAGTTTGTCCTGTTGAGAGGAGAATGTCACTCTTTTATAGATGTCCTGTCAGCAAAAAAAGGAGCATGGTTTGTACGTAGGCAAAGATGGAAAGTGTGTAAAACATTTATGTGTTTTCTGATTCAAAACCTGGGTGCATATATGTTGAAAGAGATGAGAATTGCGAAAAAATTCCAATCCAGGTTTAAGTTGATTTTTGTTTGCGTGTGCATATGGGGGTGGGGACTGAGAAGTTTTAAGATGGAATGGTTACTTATTATTATTACTCATTAAATTTGTATATCGCCCTTCATCTGTTGATCTCAGGGCAGTTGATAGCATAAAAATACAAGATAAAAATGCAAAATGCATAATAAAAGCAGAAGCAAGAACAAACGAAACCAATAATCTCTCACCCCACCCTTTCCCACAAATACTTTTTAGAGGATATAGGTTGTTAGTCAGCCCAAAACCTGGTTGGAGAGGAATGTTTCTGCCTGGCACCTAAAGATATATAACGAAGGTGCTGGCCGAACCTCCCTGGGGAGAACATTCCACAGATGGGGAACCTCTGCAGAAAAGACCGTTCCTGTGTTGCTGGATCTCTCATGGAGGAAGCACACAAAGAAGGGCCTCAGATGATGATCACAGAGTCCAAGTAGGTTCACATGGGGAAAAACAGTCCATGCGGTATTGCAATCCTGAGGCTTTGTAGGTCTGAACCACCACTTTGCATCAGGTCTAGAAGCTAACTGGCAGCCAGTACAGTCAGACCGGGATTGGTGTAATATGCTCTTCTTTTTTTTAAAAAAATAATAAACTTTATTTATCTTTAAAAATTACCGTACACAATTACACAATAACACAACAAAAAATTCCAACATTCCATTTTCCCAAAAAGAAGAAAGAAGAAAAAGGAAAAGGAAGATAAAGAACATAAAAAGAAGAAAGTAGATATATAAATTAAATTACAATGCAAGGGCCTAAGGATTAAGTCTGTAAATACATTGTCCACATTACTCAGCATTCGAAAATAGAGAAGGAATTTACAAAAATGGATTAAAGTAGAGGATTGAAAGTGAGTGTTGTGTGGTAGGTGGGAGTCACCATTATTTCTATTATTATCTTTTTTCTTTTGTTTAGGTATAAGATTTGTAGAAAGTAACAATGCAAGGAAAGCATAGTAATGCTGAGTAATGGTGTAATATGCTCATACTGTCTTGCCCCTGGTCACTGTATTCTGCAGCAGCTGAAGTTTCCGAACCATCTTCAGAAACAGCCCTATGTATAAAGCACTGCAGTAATCTAACCTAGAGGTTATCAGAGCATAGAAAACGGTAGTTGGCCTATCTCTGTCCAAGCAGGGGCACAGCTGGGCCACCAGCCACAGCTGATGGAAGGCACTCTGCACCACTGATGCCACCTGAACCTCAAGAAATAGCAAATGATCTAGGAGTACCCCAAGCTACGTACCTGCTTCTTCAGAGGAAGTGTAACTCCATCAAGAACAGGCAACCTCCCATCAGTCCAGTCTAGGGAACAGTGTCTCAGTCTTATTTGAATTGAGCTTCAGTTTGTTGGCTCTTATCCAGACCATTACCGAGGCAAGACAATGGCCCAGCACATCCACTGCGACACCTACAGAATCCACCCAATTTGAATTCTTAAAGCATCCTTAGGACTTCTTTCTCCACATCCCAAGCCAAAGCAGATGAGCAGCTCCTACTTCCATGAAGTGCACAGCTGCATGGATGGGGTTATCACATTGTACCCTCACAGCAACACTGTGAGGTGAGCTGGTCCTCTGTTAAGAGAAGTGACTTGCCCAAAGTCAACTTAATGAGGGGTTTTAGTGTAGGGTTTTCTGTGACCCTCCAGATATTGTTGACCTTCAGCTCCAAGCAGCATCAGTAGCCAGTATGACCAATGGTCAGAGTTGATGGGAGTTTTTGTTAGGGTTGCTAGTTCAGGAGCATCCCACACCCTGAGAGTTCAGGGCACAAACCTAACACTTAGGGGTAGCCTTGTGATGTCTGGAGACAGAGGTTAATTGGGAGAGAGGTGCCCTTGTGATATCACACGGGCAGGCCCTGGAGACAGAGGTTAATTGGGAGAAAGGAGCAGAGGATAACAGGACAGGATGGCTATGCTATAATTTGCAGCCAGATCCTGACAGGCTGAAGCTTGCAAACTTCACACATGGTCACATGTATATATTTAAAGGCACTCTCATCCTCCTGGAGATTCAAGCCCTCCACCTGCTATGAGGAGGGAACCAGTCAATCCTGGAGACCCTAGCTGTAGTCCAACAACATCTGGAGGACCACAGGTTCCCCAGCCCTGATTTATGGAGATGCACTGTCCATCCAACGGTGCTCCAGTTTCTTTTTCTCTGTGTGCATAGCATCCCCTTTAGCATTTTCTCCTGAGCAAGAGAAGGAGGAGAATGCAAATGGAGAAGGAGGAGAAAGCAAATGGAGGACATTCTTCTGCCTGATACCTTATAGGAACATTGACATTCTCAACTGATCCCTTGCTGCAAAAAGTGAGAATAAAGACCCCAACACAAAACAGCATTGGGTTGTACTCAACCAACTTTTACCCAAAGTGGAGTGATGAAAATTAATAGACCTAAGTTAGGAATGGTCATTAGTTTCAATGGGAATACAGACCATGACAATTTGCAATGAAATCAAAGATTTGAAGATGGGGTTATTTAAAGCAGGTGTGGTTAAACTTTGACCTTCCAGATCACATTTACAATCACATGATGGGTTGGGTTTTCTTTTTTGTTTTGTTGTGTTTTGCCAGTGTAGGGATGATTGAATCCATCCCTTACTGAAATCACATAATCATAGAAGGGACCCCAGGAAAGATTGATCAACACAGACAAGCATCTCATTTGACAACACAAGAGACCTACTGGAAGTGTTTGGCTAAATTACCTGCGTCAGTGAAATCCAGAGAAAAGGGTTAACACTTCAGCTGCGTGAAAACTGGTGCTTATCAGAAATGTCAACCTGCCACTTGCGCACAACCCCCTATGAAACACAGACCCACCTTTCAACATTCCATTGTCCCTATAACTTCTTAAATAGTTGGGATCAGCTGGATTTACTAAACCCACTTTACTAAGCTGGGTGTGCTAAGCCCACCTCCTGCTTGAGAGACTGTCTCCTGAGAAGCATTCAGCCATGAGGTTGCATCTTCTCTTTGCTCTTCTTGTCCTACCTGCCACAGGTAAGAACCTATCACAGACTGGTTATAGAATTCTCTCTCTCTCTCTCTCTGTCTATTTCTCTGTTTCTCTGTCTCTCTCTTGTTTGTTTTTTTAAATATATAAACACAGAAACTTTTAAAATGTATTTGTATATTTGGCAATATTTTGTCAAATCCTACTTTAAAGATGTTACTAAATTCAGAGCCAGTGTGGTGTAGTGGTTAGAGGGTTAGACTAGGACCTGGGAGATCAGAGCTCGAATCCCCGCTCAGTCATGAAGCTCACTTAGATCAACACACCTCACAGGGTTGCTGTGAGGATAAAACGGGGAAGAGAACTATGAAAGCCACTTGGAGCTCCTTGGAGGAAAGGTGGGATACAAATAAAACAGATTAATAATAATAATAGTAATAATAATGATTAGTGTGGTGGCAAACTTCATGGCTTAATTATGTAAATAATAAAATCGCAGAATTGTAAAGCTGGAAGGGGCTTCAAGGGTCATCTAGTCCAACCCCCTGTGATGCAGGAATCTCAGCTAAAGCATCCATGACAGATGAACATCTAACCCATGGGTAGGCAAACTAAGGCCCGGGGGACGGATCTGGCCCAATTGCCTTCTAAATCCGGCCCGTGGACAGTCTGGGAATCAGTGTGTTTTTACATGAGTAGAATGTGTCCTTTTATTTAAAATGCATCTCTTGGTTATTTGTGGGGCATAGGAATTCGTTCATTCTCCCCCCCCCCAAAAAAAAATAGTCAGCCCTCCCACAAGGTCTGAGGGACAGTGGACCAGCCCCCTGCTGAAAAAGTTTGCTGGCCCCTGATCTAACCTTTGCTTTAGAACCTCTAAGGAAGGAGACTCCACCACCTCTCATGGGAGTCTGTTCCACAGTCAATATTTGAAGATGGCTATCACATCTCCTCTCAGTGTCCTCTTTTCCAAGCTAAACATACCAAGCTCCCTCAAGCACTCCCCATAAGGCTTGGTTTCCAGACCATTGATCATCTTGGTTACCCTTCTCTGCACAGGTTCCAGCTTGTTAATATCCTTCTTAAACTGTGGTGCCTGGCATTGGACATGGTATTACTATTACTGGGCACTTGACTTCTGCTAATGCAGCCTAAAATAGCATTAGCTCCCCCCCTTTTATTTTTTGCTGCTGCTGCATCACACTAATGACTCATGTTAAGATTGTGGTCTACTAAGATCCCTAGATTTTATTTGCATGTATTACTGCCAAGCCAAGTGTCCCCCATCTTATATGGGTGCAGCTTCCTGGTTTCAGCACAGTACTCGTGGCTTATCCCTTGGGAAGATATCCCTTTGAGGAACACTGCGTTACCCTAGGAGGTGCCACTATGGGGAAAAACGCACCTCAAGATCCTGAATAATCCCATTAGCAGAAGGGGAAAAAAGGCTGCTTACTGATAATGGAATTGCACTGACCAGCAAAATGTCCTGATCAGAATCACATAAAAGTCATGTCAGACGTGCCAAGAGTAACTCAAGAAGCACAGCAGGTAACCTACTTGGTACCCCTTGAAACAGAAAAGAGAGATAATGAATGTTACCACATTAAAGGGTGACTGAGAGGAGAGGAGTGACAACTAGAATGGCCAATGTAGAATGGCAGAGTATCAGGAGACTAGGAGAAGAAGTAAGTAGAAAATAAATGGGGCCAATGCTCTATGACAACGATGTAAGACTCTATGGCTCTCTGTCTTCTAAATAAATCTTGTCAAGCAGTTGACACTGACAGCAGCATAAAATCAACAAGAAAAGCCTATATAAGCAATTCCATAATTTATTTTCAGGGGGTGTGATTCTTCCATTACAAGAACAGCAAGTGCTAGGAAAGACTGAAATGGCATCTCCTCAAGAACAGGAACAGGTGCGTGAGCAGAAGCCCACGTCATCTGCACCTTCCCAGCAGGAGCAGGAAGTCTCTGAGCAGAAGGCCACCTCATCTGCACCTCCACAGCATGAGGAAGTCCCTGAGCAGAAGGCCCCCTCATCTGCACCTCCACAGCAGGAGGAAGTCCCTGAGCAGAAGGCCCCCTCATCTGCACCTCCCCAGCAGGAGCAGCAAGTCCCTGAGCAGAAGGCCACCTCATCTGCATCTCCCCAGCAGGAGCAGCAAGTCCCTGAGCAGAAGGCCCCCTCATCTGCACCTCCACAGCAGGAGGGAGTCCCTGAGCAGAAGGCCCCCTCATATACACCTCCACAGCAGGAGGAAGTCTCTGAACAGAAGGCCCCCTCATCTGCACCTCCCAAGCAGGAGGAAGTCCCTGAGCAGAAGGCCCCCTCATCTGCACCTCCCCAGCAGGAGGAAGTCCCTGAGCAGAAGGCCACCTCATCTGCACCTCCCCAGCAGGACCAGCAAGTCCCTGAGCAGAAGGCCCCCTCATCTGCACCTCCCAAGCAGGAGGAAGTCCCTGAACAGAAGGCCCCCTCATCTGCACCTCCCCAGCAGGAGCAGCAAGTCCCTGAGCAGAAGGCCACTTCATCTGCACCTCCCCAGCAGGACCAGCAAGTCCCTGAGCAGAAGGCCACCTCATCTGCACCTCCCCAGCAGGACCAGCAAGTCCCTGAGCAGAAGGCCCCCTCATCTGCACCTCCCCAGCAGGAGCAGCAAGTCCCTGAGCAGAAGGCCACTTCATCTGCACCTCCCCAGCAGGACCAGCAAGTCCCTGAGCAGAAGGCCCCCTCATCTGCACCTCCCCAGCAGGAGGAAGTCCCTGAACAGAAGGCCCCCTCATCTGCACCTCCCCAGCAGGAGCAGCAAGTCCCTGAGCAGAAGGCCCCCTCATCTGCACCTCCCCAGCAGGAGCAGCAAGTCCCAGAGCAGAATGCCACCTCATCTGCACCTCCCCAGCAGGAGGAAGTCCCTGAGCAGAAGGCCCCCTCATCTGCACCTCCACAGCAGGAGGAAGTCCCTGAGCAGAAGGCCCCCTCATCTGCACCTCCCCAGCAGGAGCAGCAAGTCCCTGAGCAGAAGGCCACCTCATCTGCATCTCCCCAGCAGGAGCAGCAAGTCCCTGAGCAGAAGGCCCCCTCATCTGCACCTCCCCAGCAGGAGGAAGTCCCTGAGCAGAAGGCCCCCTCATCTACACCTCCACAGCAGGAGGAAGTCTCTGAACAGAAGGCCCCCTCATCTGCACCTCCCAAGCAGGAGGAAGTCCCTGAGCAGAAGGCCCCCTCATCTGCACCTCCCCAGCAGGAGGAAGTCCCTGAGCAGAAGGCCACCTCATCTGCACCTCCCCAGCAGGACCAGCAAGTCCCTGAGCAGAAGGCCCCCTCATCTGCACCTCCCCAGCAGGAGCAGCAAGTCCCTGAGCAGAAGGCCACTTCATCTGCACCTCCCCAGCAGGACCAGCAAGTCCCTGAGCAGAAGGCCCCCTCATCTGCACCTCCCCAGCAGGAGCAGCAAGTCCCTGAGCAGAAGGCCCCCTCATCTGCACCTCCACAGCAGGAGGAAGTCCCTGAACAGAAGGCCCCCTCATCTGCACCTCCCCAGCAGGAGGAAGTCCCTGAACAGAAGGTCCCCTCATCTGCACCTCCCCAGCAGGAGGAAGTCCCTGAGCAGAAGGCCCCCTCATCTGCACCTCCCCAGCAGGAGCAGCAAGTCCCTGAGCAGAAGGCCCCCTCATCTGCACCTCCCCAGCAGGAGGAAGTCCCTGAACAGAAGGCCCCCTCATCTGCACCTCCCCAGCAGGAGCAGCAAGTCCCTGAGCAGAAGGCCACCTCATCTGCACCTCCCCAGCAGGACCAGCAAGTCCCTGAGCAGAAGGCCCCCTCATCTGCACCTCCCCAGCAGGAGGAAGTCCCTGAACAGAAGGCCCCCTCATCTGCACCTCCCCAGCAGGAGCAGCAAGTCCCTGAGCAGAAGGCCACCTCATCTGCACCTCCCCAGCAGGAGCAGCAAGTCCCTGAGCAGAAGGCCACTTCATCTGCACCTCCACAGCAGGAGGAAGTCCCTGAGCAGAAGGCCCCCTCATCTGCACCTCCCCAGCAGGAGCAGCAAGCCCCTGAGCAGAAGGCCCCCTCATCTGCACCTCCACAGCAGGAGGAAGTCCCTGAGCAGAAGGCCCCCTCATCTGCACCTCCCCAGCAGGAGCAGCAAGTCCCTGAGCAGAAGGCCCCCTCATCTGCACCTCCCCAGCAGGAGCAGCAAGTCCCTGAGCAGAAGGCCCCCTCATCTGCACCTCCACAGCAGGAGGGAGTCCCTGAGCAGAAGGCCCCCTCATCTGCACCTCCCCAGCAGGAGCAGCAAGTCCCTGAGCAGAAGGCCCCCTCATCTGCACCTCCACAGCAGGAGGAAGTCCCTGAGCAGAAGGCCCCCTCATCTGCACCTCCACAGCAGGATGAAGTCCCTGAACAGAAGGCCCCCTCATCTGCACCTCCCCAGCAGGAGCAGCAAGTCGCTGAGCAGAAGGCCCCCTCATCTGCACCTCCCCAGCTGGAGCAGCAAGTCCCTGAGCAGAAGGCCCCCTCATCTGCACCTCCACAGCAGGAGGAAGTCCCTGAACAGAAGGCCCCCTCATCTGCACCTCCCCAGCAGGAGGAAGTCCCTGAACAGAAGGTCCCCTCATCTGCACCTCCCCAGCAGGAGGAAGTCCCTGAGCAGAAGGCCCCCTCATCTGCACCTCCCCAGCAGGAGCAGCAAGTCCCTGAGCAGAAGGCCACCTCATCTGCATCTCCCCAGCAGGAGCAGCAAGTCCCTGAGCAGAAGGCCCCCTCATCTGCACCTCCCCAGCAGGAGGAAGTCCCTGAGCAGAAGGCCCCCTCATCTGCACCTCCCCAGCAGGAGGAAGTCCCTGAGCAGAAGGCCCCCTCATCTGCACCTCCCCAGCAGGAGGAAGTCTCTGAACAGAAGGCCCCCTCATCTGCACCTCCCCAGCAGGAACAGCAAGTCCCTGAGCAGAAGGCCCCCTCATCTGCACCTCCCCAGCAGGAGGAAGTCTCTGAACAGAAGGCCCCCTCATCTGCACCTCCCAAGCAGGAGGAAGTCCCTGAGCAGAAGGCCACCTCATCTGTACCTCCCCAGCAGGAACAGCAAGTCCCTGAGCAGAAGGCCCCCTCATCTGCACCTCCCCAGCAGGAGGAAGTCCCTGAGCAGAAGGCCCGCTCATCTGCACCTCCCCAGCAGGAGCAGCAAGTCCCTGAGCAGAAGGCCCCCTCATCTGCACCTCCCCAGCAGGAGGAAGTCCCTGAGCAGAAGGCCCCCTCATCTGCACCTCCCCAGCAGGAGGAAGTCTCTGAACAGAAGGCCCCCTCATCTGCACCTCCCCAGCAGGAGGAAGTCTCTGAACAGAAGGCCCCCTCATCTGCACCTCCCCAGCAGGAGGAAGTCCCTGAGCAGAAGGCCCCCTCATCTGCACCTCCCCAGCAGGAGGAAGTCCCTGAGCAGAAGGCCCCCTCATCTGCACCTCCCCAGCAGGAGGAAGTCTCTGAACAGAAGGCCCCCTCATCTGCACCTCCCAAGCAGGAGGAAGTCCCTGAGCAGAAGGCCACCTCATCTGCACCTCCCCAGCAGGAGGAAGTCTCTGAACAGAAGGCCCCCTCATCTGCACCTCCCCAGCAGGAGGAAGTCCCTGAGCAGAAGGCCACCTCATCTGTACCTCCCCAGCAGGAACAGCAAGTCCCTGAGCAGAAGGCCCCCTCATCTGCACCTCCCCAGCAGGAGGAAGTCCCTGAGCAGAAGGCCCCCTCATCTGCACCTCCCCAGCAGGAGCAGCAAGTCCCTGAGCAGAAGGCCCCCTCATCTGCACCTCCCCAGCAGGAGGAAGTCCCTGAGCAGAAGGCCACCTCATCTGCACCTCCCCAGCAGGAGCAGCAAGTCCCTGAGCAGAAGGCCCCCTCATCTGCACCTCCCCAGCAGGAGCAGCAAGTCCCTGAGCAGAAGGCCCCCTCATCTGCACCTCCACAGCAGGAGGAAGTCCCTGAGCAGAAGGCCCCCTCATCTGCACCTCCCCAGCAGGAGCAGCAAGTCCCTGAGCAGAAGGCCCCCTCATCTGCACCTCCACAGCAGGAGGGAGTCCCTGAGCAGAAGGCCCCCTCATCTGCACCTCCCCAGCAGGAGCAGCAAGTCCCTGAGCAGAAGGCCCCCTCATCTGCACCTCCCCAGCAGGAGGAATTCCCTGAACAGAAGGCCCCCTCATCTGCACCTCCCCAGCAGGAGGAAGTCCCTGAGCAGAAGGCCCCCTCATCTGCACCTCCACAGCAGGAGGGAGTCCCTGAGCAGAAGGCCCCCTCATCTGCACCTCCCCAGCAGGAGCAGCAAGTCCCTGAGCAGAAGGCCCCCTCATCTGCACCTCCCCAGCAGGAGGGAGTCCCTGAGCAGAAGGCCCCCTCATCTGCACCTCCCCAGCAGGAGCAGCAAGTCCCTGAGCAGAAGGCCCCCTCATCTGCACCTCCCCAGCAGGAGGAAGTCCCTGAGCAGAAGGCCCCCTCATCTGCACCTCCCCAGCAGGAGCAGCAAGTCCCTGAGCAGAAGGCCCCCTCATCTGCACCTCCACAGCAGGAGGGAGTCCCTGAGCAGAAGGCCCCCTCATCTGCACCTCCCCAGCAGGAGCAGCAAGTCCCTGAGCAGAAGGCCCCCTCATCTGCATCTCCCCAGCAGGAGCAGCAAGTCCCTGAGCAGAAGGCCCCCTCATCTGCACCTCCACAGCAGGAGGAAGTCCCTGAGCAGAAGGCCCCCTCATCTGCACCTCCCCAGCAGGAGCAGCAAGTCCCTGAGCAGAAGGCCCCCTCATCTGCACCTCCCCAGCAGGAGGAAGTCCCTGAACAGAAGGCCCCCTCATCTGCACCTCCCCAGCAGGAGGAAGTCCCTGAGCAGAAGGCCCCCTCATCTGCACCTCCCCAGCAGGAGCAGCAAGTCCCTGAACAGAAGGCCCCCTCATCTGCACCTCCCCAGCAGGAGGAAGTCCCTGAACAGAAGGCCCCCTCATCTGCACCTCCCCAGCAGGAGGAAGTCCCTGAGCAGAAGGCCACCTCATCTGCACCTCCCCAGCAGGAGCAGCAAGTCCCTGAGCAGAAGGCAACCTCATCTGCACCTCCCCAGCAGGAGGAAGTCCCTGAGCAGAAGGCCCCCTCATCTGCACCTCCACAGCAGGAGGAAGTCCCTGAGCAGAAGGCCCCCTCATCTGCACCTCCCCAGCAGGAGGAAGTCCCTGAGCAGAAGGCCCCCTCATCTGCACCTCCCCAGCAGGAGCAGCAAGTCCCTGAGCAGAAGGCCCCCTCATCTGCACCTCCCCAGCAGGAGGAAGTCCCTGAGCAGAAGGCCCCCTCATCTGCACCTCCCCAGCAGGAGCAGCAAGTCCCTGAGCAGAAGGCCACCTCATCTGCACCTCCCCAGCAGGAGGAAGTCCCTGAGCAGGAGGCCCCCTCATCTGCACCTCCCCAGCAGGAGCAGCAAGTCCCTGAGCAGAAGGCAACCTCATCTGCACCTCCCCAGCAGGAGCAGCAAGTCCCTGAGCAGAAGGCAACCTCATCTGCACCTCCCCAGCAGGAGCAGCAAGTCCCTGAGCAGAAGGCAACCACATCTGCACCTCCACAGCAGGAGGAAGTCCCTGAACAGAAGGCCCCCTCATCTGCACCTCCACAGCAGGAGGAAGTCCCTGAGCAGAAGGCCCCCTCATCTGCACTTCCCCAGCAGGAGGAAGTCCCTGAGCAGAAGGCCCCCTCATCTGCACCTCCCCAGCAGGAGGAAGTCCCTGAACAGAAGGCCCCCTCATCTGCACCTCCCCAGCAGGAGGAAGTCCCTGAGCAGAAGGCCCCCTCATCTGCATCTCCCCAGCAGGAGCAGCAAGTCCCTGAGCAGAAGGCCCCCTCATCTGCACCTCCACAGCAGGAGGAAGTCCCTGAGCAGAAGGCCCCCTCATCTGCACCTTCCCAACAGGAGCATGTTCATGAACAGAAACGCACAGCATTACCTCCTCAAGAACCGGGTCTGATCTTTCAGCAAAACAGCACTATATCTGCCCCTTCCCAGCAGGAGCAGAAAGTCCCTGGACCCAAAGGCACCTCATCTGATGACCCATTTGATGAAATTGATTTTCCTTCGGAAGCTGATCCTGATTTTGAGGAGGAAACCGATTACGATCTCCTTGATCATATATTTCCTTTCCGTATCCTAAGGCGGCTAATTTCTGGCCTCAGAGGTGGGTATCTAGTTTCCCCTGGATATTGAGATTATGCAGACATTCTTACATTCTACCTCCAATGTCAGAGATGTTATTCCTTTGAATACTAGTTGCTCTTAGCTGGAGGAGGGGAGATTGGTCACGTCCAAATTTCATCAGCCACTGTGAGAATGTGATCCTGGACTAGAAGAGCCATTGGCCTGATCTGGGAGGCGTTTCTATTTTCTATTTTATTTTATTTTTTGTTCTGTTTTAATGTGTTCATCCAGATTCAGTCCATGATTTTTCCAGCCAAATAGGTCCATGTTTGTAGACTGCCCTGATCTCTGCAGTTCCTCCAGAGCCATATTGCTATTTTTGGCCCTTTGGATCAAACATCAATTTCAAATCCTGCAATGAAGTTTTCAATGGACAAGGGCAGTTTCCTTTGATCCGTTGTGGCCTGTGAACAGACTGGAATCATTTCCAGTCCTCCCTAGGAGATGCCAAGGATTGTATATGCCACCATCTGAATTCAAATAAGGTGTTCCAATCTCCCCTTTCCCTCACTTCATTTGTGTGTGTGTGGTTGTTTGTTTGTTTTAAAAAACCACCATTGTTGAAGTATTATAAGACATTCCAGCAGCATGCACTATAGTTTATCATAGAATCATAGAATTGTAGTGTTGGAAGGGACGCTCATGGGTCATCTAGTCAAACCCCCTGCAATGCAGGAATCCCAGCTAAAGCATCCATGACATATGGCCATTCAACCTCTGCTTGAAAACCTCTAAGAAGAGTCCACAACTTCCCAAAGGAGATCGTTTCACTCTTGAGCAGTTCTTTTGTTCCATGTGACAGCACCTCTTTGAAGGTGGTTATCATATCTCCTCTCAGTCCCCTCTTTTCCAGGTTAAACATCTGTAGCTCCTTCAACCGCTCCTCATAAGGCTTGGTTTCCAGACCCTTGATCATCTTGGTTGCCCTCTTCTGCACACATTCCAGCTTGTCAACATCCTTCTTAAATTGTGGTGCCTGGCATTGGACATGGTATTACAGGCGTGGTCTGACCAAGGCAGAATAGAGGGGTACTATTACTTCCCTTGATCTGGGCACTATACTTCTGTTGATACAGCCTAGAATAGCATTAGCTCTTTTTATGCTGCTGCATCACACTGTAGATTTATGTGAAGAGTGGCTGGGGAAACTCAGCCAGATGGGCGGGGTACAAATAATAAATTATTATTATTATTATTATTATTATTATTATTATTATTATTATTATTAGACCCCTAGATCATTTTCACATGTACTGCTAGTAAGCCAGGTGTCCCCCATCTTATATTTGTGCATCTGGTTCTTCTTCTTCTTCTTCTTCCTCGTCCTTGTCTTCCTCCCAGGATAAGTTCCCAATCATGACAGAGTTCTGTGTCTCTTTCATTCAGGGGCCCTGCATTGTCGAAGGCTGGGAGGTGTCTGTCGACCAAAAAGAGCAAAATGCAGGAAGACTCTACAGATTCAGATCCAGTGTGGTCCTGGCAGGAGATGTTGTTCCCGTTGGTGACCCAACAAATAGCGTAAATTTACAAAAGTGAACATGGCAGTGTTGAAATTAAGCCATGTCCAAGTCAGAAAAGTGAATGCCAACGGGACTTGGTAAACACAACAAATATGGTATAAATCTGTAACTGTTTGCTCAGCATCATATATATATATAAATAAAATCAATAAAGGAGCAACTTCCATTTTGTGATCCTCATTTGCCCAAACATTTATGGTTGTGTGTGATGTGATAAATTGTTGTACTGTGTGAGACAGGGTGAGGGAGAGGACCATGGAAAACACCGCATCTCAGTCATAAAATATGGGGGGGGGGGAATGTGTGCAGGTAAGCTCCGCTCCACATAATTGATAACATAGGGCATGCACACACCATTTGAATGGCAATGCCCATCAACTGGGGGATTTTATTGGGGGGTTAAGGGACTTTGGCCCCTAGAAGTTGGCTCCTATGGATAGGAGTATGTACATTGGCTAGGGCGTGGAAAAGGTAAAGCAGTAGAGGTCAATATGTTCCTTGAATCCAGCTCTCATCAGCTCCAGTCAGAAGGAACAGGGCTGATTGGAGTTGTAGTCCAACAACATCAAATGTACTCTTCCCAAGCTCATCCCTCGTCATTTACAGTTGAAGGCTCCCAGGTAGCAATTAAAAAGATGTGTGTCTGAATTTTTAGGGAACCTCTACCTTTCATAATCCAAATGTATGGTCAGCGGTTTGAATCCCCGCGACGGGGTCAGCTCCCGTTGCTCAGTCTCAGCTCCTGCCCACCTAGCAGTTCGAAAGCACATCAAAGTGCAAGTAGATAAATAGGTACCGCTCTGGCGGGAAGGTAAACGGCGTTTCCGTGCACTGCTCTGATTCGCCAGAAGCGGCTTAGTCATGCTGGCCACATGTCCTGGAAGCTGTACGCCGGCTCCCTCGGCCAATAAAGCGAGATGAGCGCCGCAACCCCAGAGTTGGACACGACTGGACCTAATGGTCAGGAGTCCCTTTACCTTTACCTATCATAATCCAAATGTATTCTCCTCTCTTTCCAGAGCTCAGCACTTTCAGCCTTCTGTATCTCAGTTAGGTCATGCCTTGCAGCTCCTATGATATAGTTCCACTTTTACCTTCTCCTGCATCTTTGCTTTCTTTTTTTTTCAAGCAGAGAAGAAGCACTCCAACACTCTATTCAACTCAGCAGTGTTCACAGTGGATTCTAAAACACAGTCATCTTGCTTCACATAAAATTGAGTCTCTCCTTCACTAGACACCCCCCATGTGACCATCGTTAGCTAATCACATAAGAACTACTAGTGAACTCTCTAGTTACCAACCAGTTACCAATCTAATTTAAACACATAGTAATGCATACAAGCATTTGCAATTTCAATGAGTCAAATTGCTATACTTAACACCTCCTTGGTTCCAAAAATAATATCCTAACCTACCCAATAAAAAGCATCATTCAAATTTGCAGTTTGCATGACTCACTAAGGATGATCAGAGCACAATAAAATTCAAAACGGATCTCATTCACAACCAGAGGTACCACTGTACAGGATTGCCTTCAGACAGCTCAGGAGTCAAATAACGCCATACCCTCCAACATTTTTCCAATGAAAATAGGGACATCCTAAGGAAAAGTGGCGCTGTGGGTTAAACCACAGAGCCTAGGGCTTGCTGATCAGAAGGTCAGCGGTTCGAATCCCTGCGACGGGGTGAGCTCCTGTTGCTCGGTCCCTGCTCCTGCCCACCTAGCAGTTTGAAAGCACATCAAAGTGCAAGTAGATAAATAGGTACCACTATGGCAGGAAGGTAAACGGCGTTTCCATGCGCTGCTCTGGTTTGCCAGAAGCGGCTTAGTCATGCTGGCCACATGACCTGGAAGCTGTACGCCGGCTCTCGGCCAATAAAGCGAGATGAGCGCCGCAATCCCAGAGTCGGACACGACTGGAACTAATGGTCAGGGGTCCCTTTACCTTTACCTTTAAGGAAAAGTGGGACATTCCGAGATCAAATCAGAAACTGGGATGGCTTCTCTAAATCAGGGACATCCCTGGAAAATAGGGACACTTGGAGGGTCTGTTTCCAGCTTTTCAAAGTCTGATAGTCATTTGCACCTCCAGTGCTCCCCTGCTAAGTAACAACAACAACAACAACAACAACAACAACAAATTATTATTTATACGTCGCCCACCTGGCTGGGTTTCCCCTGCTTTAGGTTGTACCTGATTAGATGTATCCAATATTACAGGGGCAAGACACCTTTATGACTGGTTCAGGGCCAGATTTAGGTTTGATGAGGCCCTAAGCTCCTGAAGGTAATGGGGCCCTTGATATGTCCAGCTGTCCTTTGTCAACAACAAATTGTCCCTGTTTTTTGTGTTGAATATATGCTATATGGTAATTTATGGATCTAGTAGGTATCTAAAGCCATTTGCCCATAACAAAATATGTATTTTATCAAAGTAATTGTTAAACTGAAATACAATTAAGAAGTATATTAATAGTGAAATAATGATTAAGCTCTAACTCCCCCCCCCCCCAAGAGAATAGGGCCCTAAGTAAATCCACCACTGGACTCGTTTGGCAGGTGACATTCCTGGTTTTTTTAATAGGATCTTTAAACTGTTTTGAAATAGTCAAACAGGACAAATATGTCAATGGACAGGTAGCAGTCCTGTTTTTCCAGGCCAGCCAGCGCAAGATCCCTTACCAAGCCTGTGTAGGGCAAGGAGAATAAAGGATGGGTTGAAAATGATGTGTTTCACCCGAAACAGTTGGAAAGAGATGCTTTGCTATACTGCTGAAGAAGGCCAGTCAAGCCATGAAACAAGGTGAAGCAATTGCATCAGTCTGCAGATTCCAGAAGTCCGACACATTCCTGTCTACTTTTTATGTACTGCTATAGTTCTGTGTACATAAGATGTAAGAAGAGCCTTTAGCTGGATCAGGCCAGTGGCCCATCTAGTCCAGCATCCTGTTCTCACAGTGGCCAACCAGATGCCCGTGGGAAGTAGGATTTGAATACAAGAGTGCTCTCCCCTTTTGTGGTTTCCAGCAGCTGGTATTCAGAAGCATTGCTGTCTCCAACTGTGGAGGGCAGAGCAGGGGCGTAGCAAGGGGGCGGGCCGCCCCGGGCAGCGCCCTGAAGGGGGTGACACTTTGGGCTTTTTTTAAAACAATTTTTTTTAAGGCTATTTTCGGCACTGCCGGGGTGGAGCCGCAGGGGCGGCCAGCGAGGAGCGGTGTCACCCCCCCTCGCTGGCCGCCCCTGCGGCTCCGCCCTGGCAGTGCCGAAAATAGCCCCCCCTTCCAGCAGCTTTTTCCGCCGCTGGCTGGCTTGCGGAGCCGGGGAATGGAGAGGGGCGGGCCAGCAAGTAGGGGTGACACCCCTCCTCGCTGGCCTGCCCCTCTCCCTGCCCCGACTTGCGCTCCGCCGACGGGGCCCGGGCGGCAGCTTCGGGAGTCTCTGTGGGCTGCAGAGACTCCCGAAGCTGCTGCCCGCCCGGCACCCCCTTCGTGCGCCAGCACGAACAGCCGCTGCACCAAGGGGTGCCGGGCAGCAGCTTTGGGAGAGTCCCGAAGCCGGCGCCTGGCACCTCCGGGGGCGGGGCATCGCGCTGTGCGCGTGCGTCATGACGCACGGACACGCCGTGATGCCCCGCCCCCGGGGGTGCCTCTTGGCTTCCCGCCCTGGGCAGCCAAGGGGCTAGAAACGCCCCTGCAGAGCAAAGCCATCTAGGTTGGTGGCCTTCACTGACTCCTGTGGGAGGGAGTGTGGCATTCAGCCTAAATGCGGGACAGCATGGAAAGGGTTAAAGGGTTCAGGCAGTTAGAACCTTAAGGGGGCGGGGTTAAGTGGATATATAAACCCACCCCAGGGAGTGTTAGGGTTAGGTTGGAGTTGGGTGAGGGTTGGCTGTTAGTGGAGAGTTAGGTTAAGTCCGAGGTGAAGTGGCAGTTAGAGATAGAGGGGGCTGTGGAGAGAGAAGGGAGAATTAGGAAGAGGATAGGAACTGTTAGGAACTGTTAAGATACAAGATAACAAGCTAAGGAAACACCATTTACTGTGAAACCATATGCTTAAGAGTTGTACTTTAATAAACATCGTTTTGGTTCTAACGTTCTCCTCTCCTGAAGTGAAGTGAATCATTACCAGACATACTGGTTGGTGGCAGCGGGTAAAACACCGTGGTTAATGCAGGTGCCAACGGACCGTGAAACGTCTGGGGGTTCTGCATAGGTTGAGGTAACCGCCACAGGGAGTTCCACAGTTTAACTATGCACTGCACGAAGTACATACCCTACAGGCTCTCTGCAGCAACAGGAGAAGAGTTTTGTCTCAGGCCTCGGAAACGGTTGCCTTGGACACCTTCCATCCTGCTATACCATCTTGAAGCAAGCAAAGTATTTCCTGGACCCAAGCTTAGCATGAATTTTGTGTAGCAGCTAGGGATGGAGGGATCTGTTTATTTCGGTTCTCTCGGTTTCCAGACTTAAATTCACTTCTCTACATTTTGCAGCAATTAGTTCAGTAATTTTTTGAACAGAAACCTCATTAAAATTCACCATCCTTTTAGTCCAAACTGCTTCTAATAAAGACATTTTAATAAGCTCTTTTGACTAACTTGCACACTTTTTTTTGCAAGCGATCACTCTGAATATAGATGCATTTTTGTATGTTATAGTAACAAATACCTTCATTTTTATGCATGCTGTCTCCTAAAATATGCATTCTCGCAAACACTGACTGGAGAACTAGATCCTACATAGCAGTGCCTAGGACAGTGATGGCGAACCTTGGCACTCCAGATGTTTTGGGACTACAACTCCCATCATCCCTAGCTAACAGGACCAGTGGTCAGGGATGATGGGAGTTGTAGTCCCAAAACATCTGGAGTGCCAAGGTTCACCATCACTGGCCTAGGAGATGTCCCTCAAGGACCCAACACCTCCTACGATTCTCTATGCCAAAATTCATATAAGTGCAAATTCCGAAGAATCAATATTTTGGTTGGCATATTTTTTGGGGGTGGGAAAGTGAGATAAATATGCCTTTACACACACACACCAAAGCAATTTTTACCCAATCCCAATAGCAACAAGTCAGCTGCGAGCTGTAGACAGGGTTTTAGGCAACAATTTCTCCTGATTCTGCTTTGAGATGCCAAGCATGAAACCTTGGAACCTTTGGCATTCAAGCTGAGGGGAACTGCATGGTTCATAGGAGCCAACTCCTAGGGGCCGAGGGGGCTTCAGGCCCCCCTCCAATAAAATATTTGAGGAGGCTGGGCCACCCCAAAGTTGATGGGCATTGCCATTCAAATGGTGTGTGTGTACTGTGTCATGTGATCAGTTATCCAGGGTGGGGCTTGCCTGCCCTCCCCCAATATTTTATTCAGGTTGGCATCCCTGGCATGGTTTGAGTCCAAGCCTCCAGAGCCAGAGAAAACCAGCTTGCTCCATCTTCCACCTGACAGCCGTTTATGTATTTGAATATGGCTAACGTGTCACCTGTCAGTCTCCTCTTATCCCTCAACCATTCCTCATAAGGCTTAGTTTCCAGACCCTTGATCATCTTCGCCACCCTCCTCTGCAAATGTTCCAGCTTGTCAATTTATTTTTACTTTTATTACTATTACTTCGCTGGAGTTTCAACTCTATTGTTGATACATCCTAGAACTGCATTAGTTTATTTTTGCTGTTGCATCACACTGTTGACTCATGCCAGACTTGTGGTCTACTAAAAACCTCTATATCCCTTTCACATGGTCTGCTGTCAAGCCAGGTGTCCCCTCTCCTATATTTGTACACCTATCTAACAGTCACAATAGGCCTCTCTCCATTTGCAATTCCCAGAAACGGATACTCAGAGGCATATTGCAGAATGTACTTTTTCTTTGGCATTTGAATCAGGAAATTGAGAAAACTACAGTCCCCACAAGCCTGGCAGGAAACTACAGCTCTGAGCTTCCGGATGGCAGTCATTTTCAGCTCAGAGTCAGATAGGCAGCTCTCTGCCAGGTCTCCCTGCAACCAATATCCCTCTACCCCATCATCACAAAGGTAAAAGGGGTTTTTCTTTCATTTTCCTGTGTGTTTTTCTCTGTGTGCATATTATGGAGGAACTGGCCGGGCACAAGAGTCTCGGGGTGGGGGGAAGCAATTGGATAGTTTTAGATTTCCTTTTATTTTCAAAGGTTAAACTCAAAAAAGACCACGCAGCTGCAGAAAGAGCTGAGTCAGGGTCTGTGTATTGTTGCATGTGACTGCTATTCTGGAATCCATGTGAAACAATGTGAAAATTACGAGTGTATTGCAAAGCATCGTCAGATGTTGAGGCCAATGTCTGATGCATGTGTGAATGTGAGCCAGCCCATAAGTCATGTGAACACTTGGCACATGATACGTTATTGCATATGAATGACTTCTGTTGAGACATGAACTTCATTCACTTAAAAAAAGTAATAGAGAGATTGAGCATTATGAATGCAGTTCTATACACATTGACCCACTGGGCCCAATGATATTTATTTCTGAGGAGGCAGATGTGTGTTTGTGATCATTAGTCATAGATATACAGAAATACATACCCATTACAAAGCACTTGTCACGGTCCTCCGTGCGCCAGTAGCGGTTTAGTGCTGCTGGCCACATGACCTGGAAAACTGTCTGTGGACAAACGCCAGCTCCCTCGGCCTGAAAGCGAGATGAGCGCCGCAACCCCAGAGTCGCCTTTGACTGGACTTAACCGTCCAGGGGTCCTTTACCTTTTTACCTTTACCTTAAAGTAACATACTAAGATAAGACAGCTACTTAGTCTAAAAAAACCCCCCAAAAGAACAAAGTCAGAATGAAGAACAAGAAAGAAGACCAGAAAAGGAGAAATGTAAGAAAAAGAGAAATTGAGAGAAAAGGGAAAGACAGGAAGAACTACCAAATTAAAGAAAAAAGTAAGGGGACTTCTGGCTCTTGGTTCTGCAGCTACATATAATGCACATATAATATTACAAGTCCATTTTGTCGTTCACACACAAAGTCCATAAGAAATTTCCCATCCTTAGCAAATGTCAGGAATTATTTTTCCGTCGTTAAACATGTTAGCTGCACCATCTCAGCCAGATCCAATGATTTTATCAGCCATTCTTCTATAGTGGGTACAGCTTATCTTTCCAACTTTATGCATATAGCAGTCTCTCTGAGGAGGCAGATATAGAATTGCACTGTGTAACACACACACACACACACACACACACACACACACACACACACACACACACACACAGGTCTTCCTCTCTCAGGCCCCTGTAACTGCCTTCCTGCCAACTGACAAACCTGTTCCTCCTTGGAATTCTGAGTATTCCTCCTTGGAATTCCAGTATTTACAGTGCTACTGTCATCACAAAAGGATCCATGGGTGAGGCCCAGTGTGGTGAGCTGGTTAGACTAGGAGAGGGGTCAAGCAAACCTTTGGGGTTACATTTGCCATGGGCACCAGCCACAAAATGGCTGCCACGGGGGGGGGGTGGGGTGGCATAAAGGTCGCCACATCTTGACAGCGCAGAGAAAGAGGAAGGGTCACCCCTCCCTATCTGCCAGTTCATCCATGGCAGTCCATCGTGGGGCTACCTTTGAAAGTGACCTGTAAACTACAACTAATCCAGAATGCGGCAGCTAGACTGGTGACTGGGAGTGGCCGCCAAGACCACATAACACTGGTCTTGAAAGACCTACATTGGCTCCCAGTACGTTTCCGAGCACAATTCAAAGTGTTGGTGCTGACCTTGAAAGCCCTAAAAGGCCTCGGTCCAGTATACCTGAAGGAGTGTCTCCACCCCCATTGTTCTGCCTGGACACTGAGGTCCAGCTCTGAGGGCCTTCTGGCAGGTCCCTCGCTGTGAGAAGTGAGCTTACAGGGAACCAGGCAGAGGGCCTTCTCAGTAGTGTCCTGTGAAACGCCCTCCCATCAGATGTCAAAGAGAAAAACAACTACCAGACTTTTAGAAGACATCTGAAGGCAGCCCTGTTTAGGGAAGCTTTTAATGTTTGATGGACTATTGTATTTTAATATTCTGTTGGAAGCTGCCCAGAGTGGCTGGGGAGGCCCAGCCAGATGGGCGGGTTATAAATAACAAATAATTATTATTAAAATTATTATGGCGGGAAGAGTACTTTCATTATCCTTCTTCTTTGGCGGTCACTTGTAGCCGAGTAAGATTGCCTTCCATGAACACGGTCTTAAGAGTCACTGTGGAGGCCAATTCTGGATCCACACATCCTTCCACAGTGAGGGCATAGGTTTCCGGGCAGGAGTTGATCATGGTGGGGGTTTGCCAAATGTGCCTTCCTCTTAGCACGTTTCTCCCTTGCGTCCTGAGTTCGAGTTTCTTCAAAGTCCGTGACACCGTTGGTAAAGGCTGTTCTCCAATTGAAGCGCTCGCAATTGTTGGTGTTTATACTTCATTATCCATCACTGTGTTGGCTCACAGAGAGAAGCTCTTCTCCTGTCTGTCCAGAACTGATGGGAGGAGGGTGGGTGTCCAGTCCTGGAATTCAGTGAAATACAGGCATCTTTAAGGGGGTGTATTCAACATAGGGTCTAAGGTGCTGGTTTTGACCTTTAAAGCCGTATGCGGCCTAGGACCCTCTTACCTAAGGGACCGCCTCTCCTGGTATGCCCCGTGTAAGGTCCTCAAATAATAACATTTTGGAGGTCCTCAAATAATAACATTTTGGAGGTCCCGAGCCATAAGGTTGCTAGGCTGGCCTCAACTAGGGCCAGGGCCTTCTCAGTACTGGCCCTGACTTGGTGGAACGGTCTGTCACAAGAGACCAGGGCCCTGCGGGATTTGGCATCTTTCCGCAGGGCCTGCAAGACAGAGCTGTTCCGCCTGGCCTTTGGGTTGGTTTCAGTTTAACCCTGATGTTTCATTCCTTTATGGTTTGATTGGTTGGCTACTTAAAAATGAGGCTGCATTTTAAACTTTAAATCGTATTTTAACCTGCATTTTAATTGATTGTTTTGTATGTTTTGTTGTGATTTTATTGGTGTTAGCCGCTCTGAGCCCGGTCTTGGCTGGGAAGGGCGGGGTATAAATAAAAAATTATATTATTATTATTATTATTATTATTATTATTATTAGGCAGCACAAACAGAGACTGGACAGTCAGAGCATCTTGTGTTTCAGGGATTGGTGAGGGGATATTTCCTGGGTGCCTTTGTGGGCACCATAGGAGGTACTGGTGGCACATTGGTGCCCATGGGCACTACACTGGCAACCCCTGACTTAATAAGTGCACAGATTTCTTATCCAGTCTGCTTTCATCTCAGTGTGTCTTCTTTCTAAGGTTACTGAGATTCCAGCTGAACTTCAGTCATGAAGATCCTTCATTGCCTCTCTGCTGCCATCTTACTGTTATTATGGACTGTTCAAGGTGAGCGATGACAGAACATGCGCACCCCCCACCCCATGTTCATGTTCTGATTTGGCTTGGAATCCAGGATCCAGCTGGATCTAGAGTACAGCTCTAATATTTGTTTTTATTCCATCCTCTAACCCTGTTCCCAGGGCTGTTTGCAGCAACAATTAAAGCATACATGAAAAAATGAAATATAATAAACAGGGAAAGCTACAAAATTACAATAGCACAGAACAGTCAGTCGGGTTAGAATTGTGTTTAAAAATACCAGGGGAATAAATCATTTATTTGTTCTTATATACTGAGCTAAATATATAGGTTCATTTTTGCTGTTCTAAAACACATACTTGTGGATTCTTAGTACTGTATATGTTTCTAAGTCCCCCATGACCACCACAGAAGGTAAGGCTTGCCATATGTGTCTGCCACAGTCTCTGTGTGTTTTATAGATAGATTGCCTGGGAAGGTGGAAGTTGTAGTCATTAAAATTTCACCAAACTATAGTTGTTTTGCGTGTTGAGGTCCCTAAACCACCCCTCAAATAATTAACACATCAGTCAGAATGTTAGTTTTGGTTTTTGGTATGATTTTGGCCACAACTTTATTAAAATACAAACAATGTGAGTGGTTGCTTAGGCATTGGTTAAGACTATCTGTCCCACAGGGGACAGAACTGACGACCGTCAGTAAGGGGAAAACCCTCTGGAGAGATAAAGGGAGCCGGGTGGTCCGACCCTCCCCTCTCCCCTCAGGCTCCCAGGGCTCTTGCACGGCCCTAGCCCCCGACCGGGGATTTGGACAAAAGCATATCGAGCCCCTGGATTCCTTTAACGGGATTCCCCTAACACCAGCAACAATTGGAGGGGAGGCACAATAAATCATAACCCCTCCTCCAACCAACATAATAACCAATGCCTAACCACCAACCTTACAAGTTGTGACTATTTGCTACGCAGTAGGCGAAACCAGATGGCACCAGCCAATCAGCCAAATGGAAAAATTCCTACCAGGCCCCTGCCCCCACAGCAGACGACCCCATGACAGGCATAGCAATGTCAACGCAGAGGCCTAAAATATAGGGAGGGAGGGCGGGTGATCAGAAGCACGCAGTCAAGAGGCGGATTGCGTTGCATACCCACCAATATATATCCGCTGGGCTGTCCATCAATAAATTGCAACATACAATTCTCCCCAACAACACCCAGGGTCCAATCACAACAGTGGCCATCCATACGATCCCGCCCAGCACCAGAGGGGTGACTTGCTGGCCCCCACCGCAACACGTGCTCTCCATGAAGGAGAACCCGCTTTGCTGTTTTAGGGAGGTATTGGCCTAGACTTGACCTCCATTGTTTTCTCCACCCCCTGATCTGACTTTCTCCTTATCGCTCTACAGAAGGCTATTTACAGATGTTCTCCTTTTCAAATTGCAGTCTGGTACCAATTTCACCGGCAGTCTCTTTCCTTATTTCCTTACTTCAGGTATGGCCTTCTAGCAGATGTGGACACTTCCATGCTCCCCTGCTTCTGGTCAAATTATGCTTCCAGAGATATCCCAGTATCTGCCAATATCAGTCACTGGTAGTGGACCAGACCAAGTTAGGCAAAAACAAAACACTAGCATTGATCTTCTGAGGCAGATGGTTTAAGTCTAAAATGAAGTGGGCTACCAAGGATTCTCAAGGTTGCTGCAGCCTCAACCAAGGTCGGTGGTTGAGATGCCATCCAAAAAAATATAGAGGGCATCAGGTTGGGGGAAACTACTCCACATGTTAGAATCTAAACCAAAGGGTGGTTCAAATGGCAAAAAGGGAAAGTATGAAGAAGAACTTCCTGATGGTACAAGCTGCTGAATGGTGGGACAGAGGCCCTCAGAAGGTTGCTCACTCTACTTTTTTAGCAGAGGCTGGACTTTATCAGGGGTGCTTCATTTTTGGATATCCTCCAAAAATCAGATCAGCCTTTGCCCACTTGGTGCCCTTTAAGTGTTTTGGACTCCAGCTACCATTGGCCCCATCCAGGGGCTTGGCTGGTGATGATGTGAGTTGCAGACCCCAAATACATGGAAGACACCAGGTTGATGAAGACTGAACTAGTTGGTCTTTGAGGTTACTTCCAGCTCTGTGATTCTAAACCTTCTGTTGTCGTTTCTACAGAAGACAGCCCAGCAGAAGCCATGCTTCTTACCTGCTCCTCCATGGGAGGGTATTGCATTCAGCCAAGCAATCAGAGCTGCCCTTCAGGTCTCTTCCTGGATGTGCCCTGCCATTTCAAAAGAGTCTGCTGCTCAAAGGCAGCTGATTAGCCTTCATGCGCACCCTCACCCATCTCACCTGTTCTTCAAGTTGACTGCTGGAAGCTCAGCTGCAATGACTTCTGTCAGCAAGGCCTTCCTCTCCATTCTGAAACAACACTTGGGAACAACCAGCATTGATTGTTCAGGAATCCTCAATGATTGTTCAGGCCTCATGTAAGATTTTGTTTCAGTCATATTTTCATGTATCTATGCTTGGCAAATAAAGTTCCTCTGGGGAAGGACGGGTAAATTTGTTGGGATGCTGAATGATTAAAGGTAAAGGTAAAGGACCCCTGGACAGTTAAGTCCTGTCAAAGGTGACTATGGGGTTGCGGCACTCATCTTGCTTTCAGGCCGAAGGAGCTGGTGTTTGTCCACAGGCAGCTTTTTGGGTCATGTGGCCAGCATTACTAAACCGCTTCTGGCGCAACTGAACACTGTGACGGAAACCAGAGTGCACAGAAACACCGTTTATCTTCCCACCACAGCGACACCTATTTATCTACTTGCACTGGCATGCTTTCGAACTGCTAGGTTGTCAGGAGCTGGGACAGAGCAACGGGAGCTCACTCCGTCGCGGGGATTCAAACCACCGACCTTCCAATCGGCAAACCCAAGAGGCTCAGTGGTTTAGACCACAGCGCCACCCGTGTCCCTGCTGAATGCTTAGTTCAGTACGTGTAGACCTCCAAGAATTCTCTGTGGAACCATCACAAGGCCGTCAGTGTCATTTGTAGTCCAGGATGCTTTGATGCATGAGGATGCAAACCCAAATGGCACAGGCTGATTCCAGTAATTCACACGGGGCTTAATTTACTGGGAAGTTCTTCTGCACCAGCCTGGGTAAAAAGGAAAGTAGATGATCTTCCTTTCCATCCCCTGGTCTCTGCTGCTATGAATGCCACCCAGTGCCAACTCCAGATTTTGGAGAGTCCTTGGGAAAGTTACCCTCATGGCCCCCTCTTCCCATGGGGGAAGGGCATCTGCTTTGTAGCAGGTTCAATCTCCAGCATCTCTAGGTAGGGTTGGGGAAAGGCTCTGTTGAAAACTACTGAGCTCGATGGATCTGTGCTCTTATTTAGTATCAGGGAGCTTCTCATGTCCCTTCCTCTGTGTGTTTAGCGCCTCCACACTATACTCCCCCTCCTCTTTTTCATCAATACTTGCATTCCAAGCAGAGAGATGATGAGCAAGCAGGAACTCGCACCTACTTCAGTGCCTTCTCACCACCAAAGTTGCCCTGGGCAGGGAGAGAAAAAGGTGAACTAGCCAACTGCAATGGTGAAGAGGAGAGTTGGTCAAGAAAAGCTTTTGTTAGTGGGCCCTCTGTTTCATTGAGCACCCTTGGCAGAGGTCTTGTAGCACTGGTGGTGCCCTATATCTGCAGCCTAAGGTAGTACCTTCACTACATAGTTGGGCAGCTCACGTCTTTTCCAGCCCCTTTTCCAGCACCCTAGCCCACCCTTCTTTTTAAAGATAGAATCATAGAATTGTAGAGTTGAAAGGGACGATGAGGAACATCTAGTCCAACCCCCTGTAAGACCGGCACATGCAGTTGTCCCATATGGGAATCGAACCTGCAACCTTGCCATCATCAGCACCATGCTCTAACCAACTGAGCTATCCAGGCTGGTCACATAATTCACTTGGATGGATCCTGTCTCTTAATGAGACGATGAAGAGAAGGTGGAGGAGCTTGACACTGGGAGTTGGAATAAAGCTAAATCTCAGAGGAGACAGGTTAAGAAAACCAATCTTTAGACACTGAAAATGTTGGGCTCTGGGGAATAAAAAAATAAATATCTCAGAAAAGGGAAATCAATGATCAAGGGGATGGAGCAACAGTGAGGAAAGGGATGTTTTAGTTTAAATGAAAAGCAAGTAAGAGAAAATTATAGAAGCTGGTAAAATTATGCATGGGATGGAGAAAGTGGATAGAGAAGAGGTTTTCTCCCTCTCTTATAACTCGTGGACACCCAATGTGGCTGAATTTTGGAAGGATCCAAAGATAAAGGAAAATGCTTCTTCATGCAGTGCACAGTGGCACTGTGGCCTCCAACCTGGATGGCTTTAAAGGGGAATTGGACAAATTCATGGAGGATGAGGCCTTTGGCCTAATCCAGTTGGCTCTTCTTAGGATCCTATAAATATTGAAGACCATGCTGTTCTAGAGACACAGCACTGCTCTCTCTTGGGGAATGCCTGTGTTCACAAATCCAGGTTGCTTTGATAGCATCTTTTGCAAGGTCATGACATGTACTTCTCCCAAAAGGCTGCACCATCTGTCCTGGAATCAAGAAAGAACTACAAGTATTCCTCACACGGAGTCTGCAGATGGTTCTCTGATGCAATTCTTTTGAGGCTGAGATACATGTTGACATCGAGGCCATCCGCAGGCATCTAAGCTGTAAATCTTAACTAGGTTTCAGCAGGAATTGTTTCATGAAAGAATAGCAATTCCCACAGGGCGCTGAGAGTTCTCTCTCAACTTCATTCTGCAGGATTACAATTCTCAGGATTTCAACGAGAACTGACATGGACACATGGATGGGACCAATCCAGTTTAGGTCTAGGAAGCAGACATGTTATAAGAGACTGATGAGTATATTTATATATTTGGGAAATTCTTCACTATTTCCTTTTCCAAGGAGCAGATACATAGCTTGAAGCCACTCTTAGAATCATAGAATTGTAGGACTGGAAGGGATTCCAAGGGTCATCTAAGTCCAACCCTCTTCAATACAAGAATCACAACTAAAGCATCCCTGACAGACGGCCACCATCTTGGGCCCTTCACTGATGCTGGAGGCACAAGTGTCCCCCCAAACACTGAGTGTCAGCTGTGACTCTACTCTGGATGGTTCAGAGGTCTATAAAGGTAAAGGTAAAGGGACCCCTGACTGTTAGCTCCAGTCACTGATGACTCTGGGGTTGTGGCTTTCATCTTGCTTTACTGGCCGAGGGATCCGGTGTACAGCTTCTGGGTCATGTGGCCAGCATGACTAAGCCGCTACTGGTGAACCAGAGCAGCGCACGGAAACGCCGTCTACCTTCCCGCTGCAGCGGTACCTATTTATCTACTTGCACTTTGACGTGCTTTCAAACTGCTAGGTTGGCAGGAGCAGGGACCGAGCAATGGGAGCTCACCCCGTCGCGGGGATTCGAACCACCGACCTTCTGATCGGCAAGCCCTAGGCTCTGTGGTTTAATCCACAGCGCCACCCGCGTCCCTTCAGAGGTCTATAGGGCAGAATAATAATAATAATAATAATAATAATAATAATAATAATAATAATAATATTCTAGGTCGGATTACTGCAATGTGTTGCAAGATGGTTCAGAAACTACAGCAATGCAGAATGTGATGTCTAAGACCAGACAGTCTGAACACATAACTCCAGTTCTGGCCTATCTACGAGTTGCTCTCTTTAGGCAGTCAGGATGGCAAGGCAAGGCAAGATCAGAACATTGGAGAGGAACAAAGGAGAGGCATTTCAGGACCATGGTTAGCAATCCTGAAGCTGAGACTGGACATACCAATTGGCCATGGAGCAACTGATTATCTGATTGTTGGTGCTATGCAAGCCCCGATGACCAGCTGATTGCCAGCCCCTGCACAGGACTTTGCAGGTGCCACCAATCAACTGATCAGTGCTGCCTGCAAACCTCCTTTTGACCCAGCTGCATCTTTACCTGCCCCACATCTGGTGCCATATATGATATCAGCTTTAGACATGGCTTGACCGAAACAGCCTCTTAGGCCAAATAGGGAGACCCAAAATACCTGCAGGCTGTGGGTTCCCCACTGCTGATCTAGATGCTGGAGTTCCATGCTGTGAAGCATCTTCTCATGTCTCTCCTGATCCTCCAAGAAGTCTGTGGGACATCCATGGATCACCATAGTTTGGTGGCAGATGCCTCTCTTCAGGGTTCAAAGGAGAAGATGAGGTCTCTGCTTATTGTGGCACTCCATGGGATCAACCAGGGAGCGGACCCATTTGCTCTCCAGAAGAAGAAGAAGAAGAAGAAGAAGAAGAAGAAGAAGAAGAAGAAGAAGAAGAGTTTGGATTTGATATCCCGCTTTATCACTACCCGAAGGAGTCTCAAAGCGGCTCACATTCTCCTTTCCCTTCCTCCCCCACAACAAACACTCTGTGAGGTGAGTGGAGCTGAGAGACTTCAGAGAAGTGTGACTAGCCCAACGTCAGCCAGCAGCTGCATGTGGAGGAGCGGGGGAAGCGAACCCAGTTCACCAGATTATGAGTCCACCACTCTTAACCACTACACCACACTGGCTCTCCAGAGTCCTTCACTGGAGGACTCTTCCTCTGGGGATTCCTGCTCTGAGGCCATGGCATCCCATTGTTTGTGGGAAGAAGTCAACAAACGAGCTAACTCATTTCAGCAGCAAGGTTGTGCACAGAATATGGGTTTTTTTTATTTCATGGTGGCTTTTGGAAGTGTATCACACTGACACACACTGTGACAGCAAGGCCATGGAACCAAGTTATATGTTATATCAGTGGTTCTCAGTTAGGGGTCTGGGGACCCCTGGGGGTCTGCGGAACACACCCAGGGAGTCTGCGGCACCATTCCCTGCCAGGGACTCACTTATCTTGTTATTTGCACAGTGCTTGTTGGCAGGGGAAAAACCTATGAAAGAGTTTCTGGATAGCAAGTGAGCTGGGATTGGGCACAAACTTCGGACACAGTTTCCTAGGGCTCTTGCGATTGGAGGTGAGAGAGAGAGACTTGCCACACAGGGTGGATTCACATGCTTATCATTAAAAAAATATGTAATGGATCCTTTCCCCTTCCCCTTCCCCTTCCCCTTGCTCTCTACTATTTAACTGAGTAGAAGTAAAAGACTAGAACTTCTAATTGCTTTCAAGGACTGTCAAGTTTAGAGGAAAAGGAAAAAGTTTGCCACCCCCTGGCTTATACTGAGAGGATGAGTTTTCAATGGGTTGGCACCGAGCTGGTTAGAGTAAGTAACACTGAGGTCCCCTTGACATCAATCCCGAAAAAACCTTGGTAAAGTTTCAGCTAGGCAGTGAGCTTCTATTATGACAGAGACTTCCTTGATGCAAGCAAAAAAGAAGGAATACCATTTTTCTGCAAGGTTTAGTGGGAAAGGCTTGAATCCCAGGAACAACAGAATGGAAAGCAAAGATCTATCAATTTGCAGTGATGTCTATGAAGGCATAAGACACTTAAGGCATTCATCCAGACTTGGAATATGTTTATTTATTACTGGTGCAGTGGAACACATTTCTTTGCAAAGCGCAATATTTATTTGGCCCCTGCAAAGTGAGCATAAACAGCATGCAAGAATATAGCTTTAATTACTGTTCTTGAATAATTTCCTATTCCTTGTTCTCAGCTTATTACCATTGAACAGCATATTTAAAGGGATACAAAGTATATGAAATTTTCATTTCCCCAAACTGGGACATCAATTTTGTGCCAGTGCCCTGGCGCTCATCAGCAGGGTTGTGCCAGAGCTCAGGACCTTTGGCATTTGACGTGACCCTGCTGATGAGCACCAGAGCGTTGGATGAAAAATAATGGGGCATTCTGGGATGCAAACAGAAGCTGGGATTGGCTTCTGTGATTCTGGGACACCCCACTTAAAATGGGACACTTAGGGGGTATGTATAAAGAGGACACTTAAATCACAAGTAACTTAAGGCCATTCTTTCCAAGGGGACATTGATGAGATCAACATGCTCTGAAGTCAACACACGGTAAGAAATCAGATCTAGAACAAATCTAAGTCTAGAATATAGAAAAGATATTATTTCCAATAAGGAAGAATATAAAAATGGCATCACTTTCATAAGATTTGAGAGAGAAAAACCTAGACTTCAGATTAAAATGTGGACTGCGCTTAGTGAACTGTGTCACATGCATTTATCACTGTCTGCTTTTGGAGAGGAGTGGTCCAACTTATTTCCTCAGAAAGAAATTCATATCTGAGTTAACAACCAAAAATGTACACATAGGATCAGAGTTGCTTGTTGTCATTAATGGAGGCTGGAGTACGTTACATGGAATGCCCAGTTTGGTGGGAAGTAGTTCACCCATGAACATTTTCACATCCCATAGAATCAGCAAGAGGTCTCTGAACTGTCAATCATGCTGCTCTGCAAAAACAACAACAACAATAACAGATATTTTTGTCATGCTTTTGGAAAAATCTTTTCCTACAGGAAGGACACTACCATTTCCCAAATCTATTCCCAATTTCCCCAGCTCTGTCTAGGCTTACTCCTAGTCCTGTCAAACATCTCCCCCTGGACTCATGGTGACATAAGGTGAGTCCTGCTGGATCGGACCAATGGTCCATCATTTCCAGCATCCTAGTCTCACAATGACAAACCAGATCCCCTTAATGGGAAGCCCACAAGCAAGACCTGAGGGCAACAGCACTCTCACCACCAGCCGTTCCCAGGAGGAAAACCACAGCCATTGTGGCTAGTAGCCACTGAAAGCCTTATCCTTCATGAATTTGTCTAAATCCTCTTTTTATAGCCATCCCAGTTGATGGCCATCACTACGCCTTGTAGGAGCGAAATTCCATGGTTTAACTATGCATGGTGTGAAGAAGTACTTTCTTTTGTTTGTCCTGAATCTTCCAAGATTCAACTCTATCAGATGATTTGAAGTTCTAGTATTATGAGAGAGTGGGAAAGAAAATGACTTGTGGTTAAGCTCCTTGCTAACCTAAGTTTACAGTGAGGAGAGAACCTAATTATGAATCCTGGTTCAGAAGACACACTAAACCAAACCCATTGCTGCCTGCATGCTTGTCCAATGTCCAGTCTCACTAAACCAAGGTTTGCCTTACTGTGTCATGCAATGCATCACAACCAGCTAAATTAAGACACACAGTTGCAGCAGAAGCACACATGCTCTCGCCAAGATAATTTTGTTCCAGAAATGACACCCCATATTGTTTAAATAACTATGGACGTTTCCTTATGTCCCTTAGATGCTGAAACTTTTAAATGATCATCTTCTTCATGTGGCATTTCAATTCTGTTATTATTATTATAATTTAAAAGACAGTCATTTTTCATCCCAACTGAAAAAAGCTGCCCTCAAGGAGACTTGCCATTCACTGTATTATGAATTCTCAGGTGTACTACAACATGACAATATTTTAATAACCTGTGAATATTGACCGGTGAAGGCATTTCAATTAACAAATGAAACCTGATTACATTCCCTTGATTGTTCTACTTGAGCATCCTGTTGTAATTGCAATGTTGTTTTAACGTGATGCTTTTTATTGCATATTTTAACTAGGGATGTTTATGTTTATTACCGTTTATTCTAAATATGCCTACATTTTACTGTTTGTCATTGGTTTTTACACTTTTGCACAAGCCACTTATAAACCAATTTTGGCATTGAGCGGCATGCAAGTGAATCAATTTGCAATGTAATGATAAATTCACCAAACTTTTATTTTGTAACTGTATGACTTTATTTGAAACGTATGGAAGAGTAATGAGATTTTTAAACATTGAATTGTCCCAGAATTAATCAAATTATTACCTTTCTGTGAATAATGTAACTAGTGTCAGAAGGCATACTTTTTAGCACCCTTGTAAAACCAGAATTCCTTGGGAGACAATTCCAGTTTAAAATTAGTCAAGGGATTGTAAGTGTTTTTTGGTCACCTAATGATTAACATGTCAATGTGTGCCTGAAGAACAAAAGAACAACTTCAGAGGGCAAACACTTTCTGATGAATGCTTACAGTGAGATAGCGTGTCCTGCCCTACCAGGCTGACTGATGTTTACTTTTATTTTTTAATTAAAAGAATGGATATTGAGGAACAGCAAGGTTCTCCATATGATTGTCTTCTGGAACACTCAACTTCTGCAGGATCTAAAGACTGACTTTCCATATGCTGGCAGGCTCCTGAGGTTCTTCTCAGGCTAGACTTCATTGGATTTCTGGTATGAAGATTCTACATTTTCTCCCATTGATGCATTCCTAGGCTACCCCAGCAAAGATCAGAAGAATTTGCCTTTTACTGAGTTAGAGTCTACACTGACTGGTAGCAGCTCTCCAGGGTTTCAGTCAGAGTGTCTCTCCCAGACCTACCTGGAGATGCTGGGAATTGAACCCGGGACATCCTGCATATAAAGTAGATGCTCTACCATTGAGCTACAGTGTAGATGCCCATAACATCCCCATCCACAGTCTTCGATTTAAAAAAGAACAAGCATTTCACCTATTGAAGAGCTCTCCAAGATATCAAACAGGGGACCTTTAATCCTCTCGCTCAGTCCTTTAACAGAAGACATCAGGGATCATGCTGTTAGAACTTCCATGTGCAAAAGATGCTTGACCACTGAGCAACAGATTCCCTTTGTGGCCTCTTGACCTATTCCGATCTCGGATGGATCTTTCCTTCCCACATGCCTTCTAAAATCCACAAGTGATGGTGGGACTTCCCCATTCAGTGCAACAGGTTTTCCACCTCTCTTGCAACTGTGCCTTGTTGCTGACTGAGAACCACCAGGGGCTTCTTGCTTGGGGAGAATTCTGAGGGTCACTTAGAGAGCTCTAGAGGCCTGAGATTCCCCCACCCCTAGACTACCGGCTGCAAGCAAAATGGAATCCAACTCATTGTGCATCAGAGGCGGCATTTAAAAACAGAATTAAAAACCCATGTTTCCAGCCGGCGCTGAAGGCGCTGATCGATCAATTCCTCTGCTTTATCAATGGCCATAAATTATCATGGTCTGCTTTTGTGTAGTGCAGCACCCATCTCCACTTTCAGGCCGAGGGAGCTGGTGTTTGTCCACAGACAGCTTTTCAGGTCATGTGGCCAGCATTACTAAACCGCTTCTGGTGCAACTGAACACCGTGATGGAAACCAGAGCACACGGAAACGCCGTTGACCTTCCTGCCACAGTGACACCTATTTATACCAAGAACAAACTTAGTTGGTCTCTAAGGTGCTACTGGAAGAATTTTTTATTTATTTTTTGTTTTGTTTTGACCTATTTATCTACTTGCACTTGCATGCTTTCGAACTGCCAGGTTGGCAGGAGCTGGGACAGAGCAACGGGAGCTCACTCCATTGCGGGGATTCGAACCGGCGACCTTCCGATCGGCAAGCCTAAGAGGCTCAGTGGTTTAGATCACAGCGCCACCCACTCCCTCCACTCGCATCGCTTACCTATACAGCAGGAAAAGTTTATGCCACAGTCAACAGGAACAATTTCTCCAGAGTCAAGGCAATCATCTCCTGAAGGGACGCAAACACCCCCGTAATGAAAACAGGTGTAAGATTGTGCTGCAGAAAATAAATTGAATATTCCTGTTATTTGGGAAGAAAACTGTTCTGCAAAAGAACAGGGGGGAAGAAAAGGGGGAAGGGCAACTGTTTTTAAGGAAAGGACTGGTGTTGTGATGTTTTTTATTGTAATTATCTGTATGTCTTAAAAGATCTTTTATAAATGCATTGTATTGATTCTAATTAGTGTTGCATTGCCATTTAATTATTCTTTTTGCCCTGTGCTTTTAGCTGTTTCTATTTTATCTGTAAGCAGCTTTGAGTCTCTGGGAAAATTTAAGGGTATGATGATAAGAACGATAATGATGATGATGATAGTTATCATTAATATTAATATTTCCAGTTTCCAACTACAGTGAATACTACAGGCAGCCCTGTTTAGGGAGGCTTTTAATGTTTAATAGATTGCTGTATTTTAATGTTCTGTTGAAAGCCGCCCAGAGTGGCTGGGGAAACCCGGCCAGATGGGCAGGGTATAAATAATAAATTATTATTATTATTATTATTACTATTAGGTAATATTTTCATTATTACTATCATAGCAGCCAGCCACATCCTTAGGACTTCCTTTTTGACAATGACTATGATTTCCAACTGCAAATTTTAAAGGTGGCTAGGATGAAAACACCTAGAGCTACTTATCATAAATCTGGAGGACAGATTTTCATAAAATGTGCATAAGCAAATTTAGGGAAACAGGGAGCTGCCATTGGTCCAGCTGCTGTGCATGCAGAAAGGATCCGCAAAGCCCCATATGAAAATCTGGAGCGCCACTGCCAGCCGGTGTCAACAATTTTGCACTAGCTGGACCAATGGCAGCTTCCTGTTTTCCTAAATTTGCTTATGCACATATAATAATAATAATAATAATAATAATAATAATAATAATAATAATAATAATAATAATAATAATGTATTTTAGTGTTTGTTGGAAGCCACCCAGAGTGGCTGGGGAGACCCGGCCAGATGGGCAGGGTACAAATAATAAATTATTATTATTATTATTATTATTATTATTATTATTATTATTATTATTATTTATACCCCGCCCATCTGCCACTCTGGGCGGCTTCCAAAAGAACATTAAAATACAATAATCTATTAAACATTAAAAGCCTCCCTAAACAGGGCTGCCTTCAGATGTCTTCTAAAAGTCAGATAATTGTTTATTTCCTTGACATCTGATGGGAGGGCGTTCCACAGGGCGGGCGCCACTACTGAGAAGGCCCTCTGCCTGGTTCCCTGTAACTTGGCTTCTCGTAGTGAGGGAACCGTCAGAAGGCCCTCGGCGCTGGACCTTTATGAAAATCTGTCCTCCTTTTAGGGACTCACACACAATTATTTCCTCCTTTTTTTGGGTGATGCTTAAGCAACAACCCAACCTGACAGGCAGACTTTCTTAAAAGGAATGAGAGATCCATTCAGATATTTCTGAGTTCACCTTTTATTCCCCAATGGAATGGGAAAAAAGCATTTGCTAGCCAGAAGGCTGGAATTCTGTTTTCTGGAGAAATCCCTGGCCCCTCAAGACTGAGAACCAAAATGATGTTTGTGGCAAATCAGGAGAACCTTTGGCCTGGCCCTGTAAGCCATCTTCTCTCAGCAACTTGCTTACCTGTGGCAACCTGGGAGAGGAGGACGAGCAGCGTAAAGAGGAGGCTGAGAACCTGCATGGCCAAAGTCTCCTCTGGGATCTCAAGGCTGCTGGAGGGAAGCAGGCAGATCTGGGTAAAACCCAGAAGGTCCCAACTACTTATAGCAGCGTGGAGACAATAGAATGTTCCAACAGGTTACCTGTGGTCCATGCAGATTGCAGACAGACATTGTCGATACGTTGTGTGAATCTGAGCCAGGACCGGGCTTAACAAAGACCTATTTTATTTATTACAGAACTTTCTGTAATAACTAGGGAAAGGGCTTGTAGCTCAGTGGTGGAACACATGCACGGCACATCCCAGATTTGATCTCTGGCATCTCTAGGTAGGGCTGGGAGAAATTCCTGCCAGAAGCTCAAGCAAATCAGGATGAGTGCTCTTTGTCCTATAACCTTTCTGCAAACAATTTGGGATGAATGGGGTAACTGTGCCCCTGAAGGACCAGGGGCGCAGCCTGGGAGTCATTTTGGACTCACAGCTTTCCATGGAGGTGCAGGTTAATTCTTTGTCCAGGGCGGCTGTCTACCAGCTCCATCTGGTACGCAGACTGAGACCCTACCTGCCCATGGACTGTCTCGCCAGAGTGGTGCATGCTCTAGTTATCTCGCGCTTGGACTACTAACATGAATTGAAATCACAAGATTGTAGCTGTTATATGAGGGATTAATATATCTGAATGGAATGGAGAGGAAATTATTGAAATTTTGGAACGCAGAAAAAAATGTAGAAGAATGAACTCATCAACTCTAGCAGGCGAGGGAGCCAGTTTAATTAAATGGTGTAATTGAACATTTGAATAATTGGCATTATTAATAGGCATTAACTGGATAAAATTGGTATTGTTATAATGAGGTTGTTATTGGAACTATATTAGAAAATCATATATTAGAAAATCATTTCATGTATGTGTGTGTATATATATACATATATACATATACATATATATATATATATATATATATATATATATATATATATATACACACACACATATATGTTTGTGTGTGTGTGTGTGTGTGTGTGTATGATGCATCAGTTTTGAAGGATGGCTCCACTTCGGTTCTCCTCTTGTTTTGCAAAATGCAGTTTCGACAAATTAGGCTTTAAATGTCTGTAATTTCATAATTTGGCTGAAGTTGTTGAAGAGCTTCCAATTTGTTATATAACAAGTATAGCAAGTTTATTCAATGTGATCTCTCTTTCGGGTCTTCTTTACGGATATGGGGACAAGGACTGGATATAAGCTAACCTCAGCACAAGTTTTGCACAAGCAATTCAGGATGGAGCCTCCATGAATAGGTCATTTGGGGGAGGCCTATATCTTTTAGGCAGACAGTGATGAAGTACAGTACTCTCTAAATGCAATGGGTATTGACTGAACTGAGGTGCTGCAAAATGGCCTTAGCTCTGGATTGCTGGCGTGAATAATTGTGTGTCATTATACACAACTTCCCAAAAATGCTGTGTACAGCTCTTCAACCATTTCCTTCCTATATTCTCTCAGCCATCTTGGGATGGCTCTTGCAGAATCTCTAACCTTGCAGCTGGAGTTCTTACCTGTGCTGCTTTTTCCCGGTTGTGCCTTGCCCCCCCAAATTAACAGTTATTCAAGAATCTTTCAAAAAAGCATCTCTCAAGTTTCTTCCACCCATGGCCGGCTCATCCAGGAGGCAAGGGGAGGTGATTGCCTCAGGCGGCAGATCCACAGAGGCAGCAGATCTGACCTCCAAGGGATGTATCTCCCTCAGATTCCCTTCCAATACTATGATTTATGATTTTGCGTGTCGAGGTCCCCAAACCACCCCTCAAATGATTCACACATCAGATAGAATTTTAGTTTTGGTTTTTTGCATGATTTTGGCCACAACTTTATTAAACATACAAATAATGTGAGTGGTTGCTTAGGCATTGGTTAAGACTATCTGTCCCACTGGGGACAGAACTGACAGCTGTCAGTAAGGGGAAAACCCTCTGGAGAGATAAAGGGAGCCGGATGGTCTGACCCTCCCCTCTCCCCACAGGCTTCCAGGGCTCTTGCAAGGCCCTAGCCCCCAACCGGGGGTTCGGACAAAAGCATATCGAGCCCCTGGATTCCTTTAATGGAATTCCCTGTACACCAGCATCAATTGGAGGGGCAGACACAGTCAATCATAACCCCTCCTCCAGCCAACATAATAACCAATGCCTAACTGCCAACCTTACAAGTTATGACTATTTGCTATGCAGTAGGCGAAAACCAGGTGGCACCAGCCAATCAGCAAATGGAAAATTCCTACCAGGCCCCTGCCCCAACAGCAGACGACCCCATGACAGGCATAGCAAGGTCAACACAGAGGCCTAAAATATAGGGAGGGAGGGCGGGTGATCCGAAGCACGCAGCCAAGAGGGAGATCACGTTGCATCCCCACCAATATATATACGCTGGGCTGTCCATCAACAAATTGGAACGTGTCCAGAGGAGGGCAACCAAAATGGTCAAAGGCCTGACAAGCTGGAACGTGTCCAGAGGAGGGCAACCAAAATGGTCAAAGGCCTGGAAACGATGCCTTATGAGGAACGGCTTAGGGAGCTGGGTATGTTTAGCCTGGAGAAGAGAAGGTTAAGGGGTGATATGATAGCCATGTTCAAATATATAAAAGGATGTCATATAGAGGAGGGAGAAAGGTTGTTTTCTGCTGCTCCAGAGAAGCGCACACGGAGCAATGGATTCAAACTACAAGAAAGAAGATTCTACCTAAACATTAGGAAGAACTTCCTGACAGTAAGAGCTGTTCGACAGTGGAATTTGCTGCCAAGGAGTGTGGTGGAGTTTCCTTCTTTGGAGATCTTTAAGCAGAGGCTTGACAGCCACCTGTCAGGAATGCTTTGATGGTGCTTCCTGCTTGGCAGGGGGTTGGACTGGATGGCCCTTGTGGTCTCTTCCAACTCTATGATTCTATGAAATTGCAATATACAAATCTCCCCAACAACACCCTGGGTCCAATCACAGCAGTGGCCATCTATACGATCCCGCCCAGCACCAGAGGGGTGACTTGCTGGCCCCCACCGCAACACATGCTCTCCATGAAGGAGAACATGCTTTGTGGTTTGCCTCAGGTGACAAAATGCCTTGGGTCCTTTCTCTACCTGATGACCAGCAAAGCAAAACATGAAAGGAAAGGAAAGGGCAATTGAATGAAAGCAGCTGCAAATTTCAGCCGAGTGCCGTCCCTTATCTTGCCACAGGGGGGCACAGATCTCTTATAAATCTGGGTGACCTACAAATCCAGTTTTTCAGCGTTAACATGCTAAGAAAAACCCTAAAAACAAAGCAGTGTATTGGTGTTTCTGACATATAGCCAAAGGCTTTCAACTGCTGGCTTGAGGAGGTAGGAGAAGGAGGGGTTGATTTCAATCGCAACAGTATTTTGGATTCAAGCGAGACCACCACAGCATTCTCCTTTTGTAGACTGCCTCACAGGAAATGAAAAACAAAACCTTTTGATGAATGCTATTAGAAGTGAAGACTTAACATTTTCAGGAGTATTGACAATCAGGGTTCCTGTTTTGAATTCTAGGACTTGTAGAAAATCTCTCCCTCTGCTGCAAAGTTTCAAAGCCTCGTTCATAGTTCAAAAAGTGTGGGTCGGCTGGAGGGGTGTATGACATTTCAGCTATTTGTAGAGGTGAAATTTTAGGGAGAGACGTACAAACCACCAGCTCTCCTCTCAGCTATCACTCAAATCTGCCACCATTTTTAATCCCCTGAATATCACGGACCATTTTACTCGGGGTTTTGGTGATTAAAACTGTGACCGGTAGCAGCGAATCACCAAAATAGGGATGGGTTGGGTTAGAACCAGTGGTCTTTGGCCTCCTCAGCCTTAACATTTCCTCTCCTCTTTTGTTGAAAGGACTTTCACCTCCTCTCTTGCTGAAAACCCGTCAAATTTGGGCTAATTTTTCCCCCTGCTGAAAGATGCCACATTTGCAGACATCTTTGTAACATACAGTAGGTCTGCCAACAGGACTGGGGGCAGAAGCCAGATCCCCACCGAGCGGATCCTTGGGGATCCTGCCTGCCATCTTCCTTTCTATGGACATGGACATGTCCTAAGCTAGTACAGTGGAACCTTGGTTCTCAAACGCCTTGGTACTCAAACAACTTGGAACCCAAACACTGCAAACCCGGAAGTAAGTGTTCCAGTTTGCGAACTTTTTTTGGAAGCCGAACATGCTCCGTTTTGAGTGTTACACTTCCGATTTGGGTGCCACACTTCCGTTTTGATTGTTACGCTGAGGTCTGTCTGTTTTTTGCTAGTTATTTTGTGCCTTTGTTTTTGTGGCTCTTTTTGTTTTGTTTTTGCAAAGCGTGTTCTCCTTCATGGAGAGCACGTGTTGCGGTGGGGGCCGGCAAGTCACCCCTCTGGTGCTGGGCGGGATCGTATGGATGGCCACTGCTGTGATTGGACCCTGGGTGTTGTTGGGGAGAATTGTATGTTGCAATTTATTGATGGACAGCCCAGCGGATATATATTGGTGGGTATGCAACGCAATCCGCCTCTTGGCTGCGTGCTTCGGATCACCCGCCCTCCCTCCCTATATTTTAGGCCTCTGCATTGACATTGCTATGCCTGTCATGGGGCCGTCTGCTGTTGGGGCAGGGGCCTGGTAGGAATTTTCCATTTGCTGATTGGCTGGGGCCATCCGGTTTTCGCCTACTGCGTAGCAAATAGTCACAACTTGTAAGGTTGGCGGTTAGGCATTGGTTATTATGTTGGTTGGAGGAGGGGTTATGATTTATTGTGCCTGCCCCTCCAATTGTTGCTGGTGTTAGGGGAATTCCGTTAAAGGAATCCAGGGGCTCGATATGCTTTTGTCCAACCCCCCGGTCAGGGGCTAGGGCTGTGCAAGAGCCCTGGGAGCCTGAGGGGAGAGGGGAGGGTCAGACCATCCGGCTCCCTTTATCTCTCCAGAGTGTTTTCGCCTTACTGACGGTCGTCAGTTCTGTCCCCTGTGGGACAGATAGTCTTAACCAATGCCTAAGCAACCACTCACATTATTTGTATGTTTAATAAAGTTGTGGCCAAAATCATGCCCAAAACCAAAACTAAAATTCTGTCTGATGTGTGAATTATTTGAGGAGTGGTTTGGGGACCTCGACACGCAACTGTGTGTAACCCGTTTCAGCTACTGATTGATTGATTGTGTGACTGCAGTACATTGTTTATTGCTTTCATTTAATAATAATAATAATAATAATAATAATAATAATACAGTGGTACCTCAGGTTACATATGCTTCAGGTTACATACGCTTCTGGTTATAGACTCTGCTAACCCAGAAATATTACCTTGGGTTAAGAACTTTGCTTCAGGATGAGAACAGAAATCAGGCAGCGGTGGCGCAGCAGCAGTGGGAGGCCCCATTAGCTAAAGTGGTGCTTCAGGTTAAGAACATTTTCAGGTTAAGAACGGACCTCCGGAACGAATTAAGTACATTACCAGAGGTACCACTGTAATAATAATAATAATTTTTTATTTGTACCCCACCCATCTGGCTGAGTTTTCCCTGCCACCCTGGGCGACTCCCAATCAAGTGTTAAAAACAAGACAGCATTAAATATTAAAAACTTCCCTAAACAGGGGTGCCTTCAGATGTCTTTTAAAAATAGGATAGCTGCTTATTTCCTTGACATCTGATGGATGTCTTGACATCTGATGGATCAAGGGTCTTGTTAGATAGTAAAAATCCATGCTAAATTGCTGTTTTAGGGTTTGTTTTTAAAAGTCTGGAACTGATTAATCCATTTTGCATTACTTTCCATGGGAATGTGTGCCTTGGTCTTGGAACGCTTTGGTTTTGGAACGGACTTCCGGAACGGATTAAGTTTGAGAACCAAGGTACCACTATAAAGGCATTACTGAGGCAGGAGTGTGAAGATGCTGGGAAGGTGGGCTTGGGAGAGCATGGCTTTGTTTGCAACTCTGTCCTGCTGTGTGATACCTAATCAGGAGATGTTATCACCCTCGGAACCATCAGAGAGATGGAGTATCATCGGATTTTAGCATGCCTTGTCTGTAAAAGAGGAGGCAAACCTCAGCCAAACCCCAACACTGTGCCAGTGAAAATAATCCATTCTAGAAGGATACTGACAAGCTGGAACGTGTCCAGAGGAGGGCAACCAAAATGGTCAAAGGCCTGGAAACGATGCCTTATGAGGAACGGCTTAGGGAGCTGGGTATGTTTAGCCTGGAGAAGAGAAGGTTAAGGGGTGATATGATAGCCATGTTCAAATATATAAAAGGATGTCATATAGAGGAGGGAGAAAGGTTGTTTTCTGCTGCTCCAGAGAAGCGGACACGGAGCAATGGATTCAAACTACAAGAAAGAAGATTCCACCTAAACATTAGAAAGAACTTCCTGACAGTAAGAGCTGTTGGACAGTGGAATTTGCTGCCAAGGAGTGTGGTGGAGTCTCCTTCTTTGGAGGTCTTTAAGCAGAGGCTTGACAGCCACCTGTCAGGAATGCTTTGATGGTGTTTCCTGCTTGGCAGGGGGTTGGACTGGATGGCCTTTGTGGTCTCTTCCAACTCTATGATTCTATGATAATCTGCATTCCTTTCATTTTATAGTTCATTCTCTTTGTTGACAGTATTGTTTTGATTTTTTTAATGTATTTTTTTTCAGTGTCAGTGCACTGAGGAAAAAACAATAAAAAATGCAGTTATCGTTTTGGCAAGGAAACAAACTGGGCTGAATTGCTAAGCCACCTCACCTGTCCTTTTGTTGACTTTGTGTAATGGAGAAACCACAAACCAAACACAAATTGCAGCTTGCTTAAGCCCATAGAAACCAGTAGCTTGTTGAGTGTCTCGCCCTCTGTTGTTGTCGTTGGGGCATTTCCTCCTTGGATAAAAGCCAAGAAGTAACCGCATATCCCAAACCCACATTTTGTTAAGTGGTCTGCCAACACGCTCCCCCCCCCCAAAATGAGACAGTTATTTTCTGTCTTCCTTCCTTGTACAAAAGTGTGCCCAGAGCCATTCGATAGCTGAAGCCTTGGACATTTTGGCACCTGGAATGAAATGTCAAAATGATCCACGCCCGGCCATCTTGTTTTAGAAAGCAGTTCCTTGTTGCAAAGAAAATGCAGCACCAGAAATCAGAAGCAAACATGATCATGACACTCTTGTGAAATCTGGTTACAGGTAGGTAGCCGTGTTGGTCTGCCGTAGTCGAAACAAAATAAAAAAAATTCCTTCCAGTAGCACCTTAGAGACCAACTAAGTTTGTTCTTGGTATGAGCTTTCGTTTGCATGCACACTTCTTCAGATGCATGCACACAGAAGCTCATACCAAGAACAAACTTAGAATCATAGAATCATAGAGTTGGAAGAGACCCCAAGGGCCATCCAGTCCAACCCCCTGCCAAGCAGGAAACACCATCAAAGCATTCCTGACAGGTGGCTGTCAAGCCTCTGCTTAAAGACCTCCAAAGAAGGAGACTCCACCACACTCCTTGGCAGCAAATTCCACTGTCCAACAGCTCTAACTGTCAGGAAGTTCTTCCTAATGTTTAGGTGGAATCTTCTTTCTTGTAGTTTGAATCCATTGCTCCGTGTCCGCTTCTCTGGAGCAGCAGAAAACAACCTTTCTCCCTCCTCTATATGACATCCTTTTATATATTTGAACATGGCTATCATATCACCCCTTAACCTTCTCTTCTCCAGGCTAAACATACCCAGCTCCCTAAGCCGTTCCTCATAAGGCATCGTTTCCAGGCCTTTGACCATTTTGGTTGCCCTCTTCTGGATACATTCCAGCTTGTCAGTATCCTTCTTGAACTGTGGTGCCCAGAACTGGACACAGTATTCCAGGTGAGGTCTGGCCAGAGCGGAATACAGTGGTACTATTACTTCCCTTGATCTAGATGCTATACTCCTGTTGATGCAGCCCAGAATTGCATTGGCTTTTTTAGCTGCTGCATCACACTGTTGACTCATTTCAAGTTTATGGTCTACCAAGACTCCTAGATCCTTTTCACATGTACTGCTTTCAAGCCAGGTGTCACCCATCCTGTAGACCAACTTAGTTGGTCTCTAAGGTGCTACTGGAAGGAATTTTTAATTTTGTGAATTCTGCTGCCTGAAACAGTAATGACTTAGGACTCAGCTACATTTGTAAAGATAAAGGGCTTTACAGTCGTACCTTGGATCCCGAATGCTTTGCGACTTGCACGTTTTGGCTCCTGAATGCCACAAACCTGGAAGTGAGTGTTCCGGTTTGCGAACGTTCTTTGGAACCTGAACGTCCGATATGGCTTCTGCGGCTTCCGATTGAGTGCAGGAAGCCTTGGTTGTCAAACATTTTTGGAAGTCAAACAGACTTCCGGAACGGATTCCATTCGACAACCAAAGTACGGTTGTATATGCGTTATAATGCTATGGCACCAGATGGCGCTGTGGAGTCCCGTTTTTCACCAGCAGAACTTCCCTGTATTAAGTTTACAACAAGTTTAACCGAATCGCTTCTTTGATGTGTCACCTCAAGAGGCAGAAATGAAAGACAATGAGCCTAGCTGGCCACTTGAGAGTCCTCATCAGCATCCCAAAAGAAGAAGAAGAGTTTGGATTTGATATCCCGCTTTATCACTGCCCGAAGGAGTCTCAAAGTGGCTCACATTCTCCTTTCCCTTCCTCCCCCACAACACTCTGTGAGGTGAGTTGGGCTGAGAGACTTCAGAGAAGCGTGACTAGCCCAAGGTCACCCAGCAGCTGCATGGGGAGGAGCGGAGACATGAACCCGGTTCACCAGATTACGAGTCGGCCACTCTTAATCACTACACCACACTGGTGTAGTGAGGTTCCATTTGTGTCCCCCAGCTGCCTCCTTTAGTTGCTAGGTAGGAGGACAATTTCCAGAGTGGTAAGCTGAACTGAAAGCAGTCTGGAAGCTGGAGACAGAGACATTCATGCTCTGTGCTTGGCTTTTGGGCTCTGCTCAGTGGCGAACGGAGCTGCTTGGCAGCCCGGGGCGGCAAACACAGAGGCACCTCCTGGGGGTGGGGCGTCGCTCCGCAGCACGCCTGCGTCCTGACGAACGGCACATGTGCGGGATGCCACACATGCGCTGTCCATCCGTGCTGGCGCTGCTGCTCCTGCGCCAACCTTACGAGCCGCCGAGCGAACTGCAACTTGTAAGGCTGCCGAGAGCGAACAGCAGGTGTAAGGCTGCCCCGTCTGTGCTGCTTTTCGTGTGCAGCAGCCTTGCGAGTTGCTGCGTGAGCAGCCGCCGCACGGATGGGGTGCCGCTCATGCCCAGCAGCCCAGGCGGACTGCGCAAGTGCGGCATCCTGCACGGACTGCGCATGTGCGACATTCCGCACATGTGCAGTCTGTCCGGGCTGCCACACATGCGCAGTTCACCTGGGCTGCCGCCCAAAAGGCTGCCGGGCGTGAGCAGCAACCTTACGAGCTACTGCCACACGGACGGGATGCCGGGCTGCGGGGCTTGGCTTGGGAGTCACGGGGGGTAGCGCCAAGCCCAACGCCCCCTGTTGCTCCGCCCCTGGCTCTGCTCGAAACCAAATGGGGAAGCAAGATCATTTGGTGTGTTAGTGCTGTGAACCATTACATCTTATGCTCAGGTTGTTGATGTCGGAACCATGGGATGGAAAGCCAGTTGGCTTGGCCCCAGCCGGAGCTTCTCCCTTCTCAGCCTTGCTGCTACGGAGATCCATCAGTCATGCTCCAGAGAAGCGGACACGGAGCAATGGATTCAAACTACAAGAAAGAAGATTCCACCTAAACATTAGAAAGAACTTCCTGACAGTAAGAGCTGTTCGACAGTGGAATTTGCTGCCAAGGAGTGTGGTGGAGTCTCCTTCTTTGGAGGTCTTTAAGCAGAGGCTTGACAGCCACCTGTCAGGAATGCTTTGATGGTGTTTCCTGCTTGGCAGGGGGTTGGACTGGATGGCCCTTGTGGTCTCTTCCAACTCTATGATTCTATGATTCTATCCTCCTCCGACGTGCGTCCGCGACTCATGCTGCTGTGCATGCAAGAGCACACATTACTCAGCAGAGTTAACACACAACAGATCAGGCTCAAGGCGTGGATACTATACTAAACTGCGCATTTATTATACATAAATCAGGACAAAGAAAAACATGGCCTCTCTCCTTGTTGTTCTTCTCAGGGAGAGAGAAAACAAAAGCAATACAGAGTGGATGTTCCACTCATGGGACTCCAGCAATCTGTGCTGGAATGTAAACAGACATGTGACATGTAACAATCCCACATCACTGCAGCAAAGGGCGGAATGGAATTCCCAACAGTTTATATGCGTATCCTAAGGACACCTGACCTTCGTTTCAGGGAAACCAAACCTGTGCAAGCACTTGGAACCCCTGGATTCCCTCACCACTTGGAGACTGGGGTTGTGTGTATCACAAAGAGCTTCTCCACCCCCATCTTTCTGCCCAGACACTGAGGTCCAGCTCCGAGGGCCTTCCGGTGGTTCCCTCCCTGCGAGAAGTGAGGTTACATCGAACCAGGCACAGGGCCTTCTCAGTAGTGGCGCCCTCCCTGTGGAACGCCCTCCCACCAGATGTCAAGGAAACAACTATCTGACATTTAAAAGGTAAGGGGACCCTGACCATAAGGTCCAGTCGTGTCCGACTCTGGGGTTGCGGCGCTCATCTCTCTTTATTGGCCAAGAGCCAGCATACAGTTTCCGGGTCATGTGGCCAGCATGACTAAGCCGCTTCTGGCAAACCAGAGCAGCACATGGAAATGGCGTTTACCTCCTGACGGGGCTGGGAGTGGAGCACCTGCAGGCAATGGGTCCTCCACCCCATCAGGAGCCAGAGCAGACTCAGCAGATGCCTGCACCTGAGGATCCAGCACAGATGAGGACTCAAGCCCTAGCCCCGGCTCTGCTGATTCTGGAGGCGGGGAATCCTGTGCAGGTTGGGATCCCTCAGGTTCAGCATCTGAGTCTGAATCCCAGGCCATCACAAGGCATGAGTTAGTGTCACAGGTTGTATTCAGAAGAGTTATTGAGAGGGGAGGACAGGATTGCGTGCCAGAAGTGGAATAGAAAGTGCTTAGGTGATTTCAGCCTGAGGGCCACGCTCTCTTCTGGTGGCCACATGTCATTGCTGAGTGGGGCCAGAGGCGAAAGTGGATGGAGCAACAGATTGTTTTTATTTGCACTTAACGTGCAAAGCAACATGGGTGAGGGAGTGAGGCTGGGTAAGGAACGTGGCCTGAGGGAAAGGGTGACGTGAAATGCACCCGATCCTGATCCTGAGGTTCCCTGCCCCTGGGCTAGGAGATAAAGTTAAGAAGGCTTTAACCATGTTTCAAGACAGGGGCTGTTGGAGCAGATGGAAGCTACGAAATTCTGAATTTCTGCATTTGCCTGTCCCATGGCTGCCATCCAAGATTGTATGTGTGGTTGATTGCAATCTTTGCAGCAGTACATAAACATGTTTCAATCATCGTTTCCTGGGCATTTTGCCAGCCGAAGAAGAAGAAAACTCTACCCAAAAACCCTACCAGGGACACACCAGCATTTCCTTCTTTCAGCCTTTTATTTCCACTGGCTTCGAGATAGTAGCCAGCCTTCAACCATGAAGACACACCTTCCCTTTGTAGCTGTCTCCTGGTTTCTCAGCTGTGGGCCAAGTCATCCAAAGATGAACTAGAAGCCAAAGGTGTTCTGGAGGCTGTTATCAATTTGATAGGTTTGGTTGTCCAGCCAGTAAATTGTAAGTTGAGTGGAGCAACTGTGGATCTCTCTGGGGTTGCAGGAGGGTTGCTGGAAGAAAGACCCAGGGGGTTCTTGGTAGCAGAACTCAACACAGTCTATTACAGCCTCTTAAGAACACAAGAAGAACTTCTCTGGTCCAGCATTCTGCTCTTACAGTGGCCAGCCAGGTAGGAAACCTGAAGCTGGATTTAAGCACAAGAACACTACCCCCTCCTGTGGTTTCCATCAAATGGGATTTAGAAGCATTCCTGCCTCTGACCATGGAGGTGGAACATAGTCATCATGGCTGGGAGCTATTGATAGCCATTTCCTCTATGAATTTGCCCAATCCTGTCACAGATGCTTCCATAATTGAGAAGTTCCATTTGGGGGTGCCAGATTGTGGGCTCTCACAGGGTACCATAACGTCAAGGTTGCAGGTTCGTTCCCCATGTGGGACAACTGCATATTCCTGCATTGCAGGGGATTGGACTAGATGAACCTCGGGGTCCCTTCCAACTCTTTACCATACCACATGTGGGTGGCGCTGTGGTCTAAACCACAGAGCCTCTTGTGCTTGTCGATTGGAAGGTTGGCGGTTCGAATCCCCGCAACGGGGTGAGCTCCCGTTGCTCTGTCCCAGCTTCTGCCAACCTAGCAGTTCAAAAGCACACCAGTGCAAGTAGATAAATAGGTACCATTGCGTAGGGATGTTAAATGGCATTTCCGTGCGCTCTGGTTTCTATCACGGTGTCCCGTTGTGCCAGAAGCGGTTTAGTCCTGCTAGCCACATGACTTGGAAAGCTGTCTGTGGACAAACTCCGGCTCCCTTGGCCTGAAAATGAAATGAGCGCCACAACCCCATAGTTGCCTTTGACTGGACTTAACCGTCCAGGGGTCCTTTACCTTTTTTCCTTTTTTCCTTTTTTACCTTTTTACCACACGACAAAAGATTATCAAAGTCTGCCCCTGGCGATACGGACAGATATGGCCATCAAGTTGTGGAGAAAATGGATGAGGAGGAACCTTCTGCATAGTGCTAGAATTCAGGCAAGATTCAAGACAGAGAAAAGAAAATACTTCTTCACACTGTAAAGATGCAATGATGATCACCAGCGTGGATGGCTAAACAAGAGAATTAGAGAAATTCATGCAGGGTAAGGCTATTAGTTCTATCTGCTATGTTCCACAATGGCTATGTTCTACCTGCGCAGGCAGAATGTCTCTGAATACGATTTTCTCTGAATCTGGGCAAAGCGTTGTTGCATTCAAGTCCTGCTTGTGGGCTTCCTTTAAGCTGTGAGAAAAGGATATTGGACTATACAAGCCTTTGGCTTGTCCAGCAGAACTCTTATGATGTTCTTAAGATGATTCTTAGGGACATCCTCTTAGCACCTGTCTAGCCACAGTTGGAATACCAAAGCGATCAGCTAAATAAGCAGTAGCTTGCTTGGCCTTCTGTGTCAATATTCTATAACTCTCCTTGAACTTTCCACAACCCGGAATGATAAAATTTAAGATAACCTTTAAATATCAATTGATCGATCCAAAAGCAATGTTGTTGACAACTGGACATGGCGATTAATCCACTCCATTCTGAATTTTCGTTCTTCTGGCAAACAAGGTCTCCCAGGCTGCTATACCTGCACATTATTTCTCTTTCCTTGTATAGCAAGCAGCCACAGGGTAACGTTATCTTGCCCGCTTGTACAAAAACAAATATACATTACTTCAAAAAAAGAAAAAAAGAATAGAGTTAACCAAACACCCTTATCATTCAATGAGCTTGCCAACAACTTCCTTATGGCTTAGTACAAAGGCATCTTACGGGAATTGTCGCTAACCGAAACACAGCTGGAATTTGAGTATGTAAGCAACTTCAATAACGGCTCAGATTACTCAGTTCTACTTCACTGCAAGATCAATGTTCCTCTTACCTTTTGTATGCCTCTGAATGACAGTGACTGGGAGAGGCCTCTTGCGCTCATTTAGTTCCTTAGCTACTTCCTTACTTAGATTTAGGCCTCATTTTTCCTCCCAAAGAAACCCTGGGGTGGGAAATGGATTTTGTTGCTGGCATCCGTCTGTCTCGGGAGACCGAGTTGGTCTCACTGCCACAGGTGTCCTGCCACAGCCTCAAGCGATAGCAACTTAACCTGACCCACAAGAAAGTAATCTGAGAGTTCCCCCACAGAAAAGTAAACATGCAGCTCTAAGTATTCCTAAACCTAAGTTGCGAGAGGAGATGGAGAGCAGATTTTGCTCGTCACTGCACAACGATATAAAGCTTATTTAAATCACCAAAGCATATTTATTGCTTTTTCTTGTTAATTTTATTCATATTTATTGGATGATGAATCTGTATAATATATTCTTTTATGCTTCTATTATGATCTTCCATGTTGATCTTAATATTCTGAAGTATTTTTCTTCCCCCGACAGCTTAATATATTATACTACAATGACGTGTTTTGTAAGTTTTCCCTTTTCTTGGTTATTTTATTTTTAGAAAATGAAAAAAAAAAAATTTAAAGGAAAAAGAACAGCTATGTTTGGATTATTTATTTAAGATTGTTCACCTTTTGGTGCCGTATTGTAAATTCAGTTCAAATTGTGTGCTTCATTGCCTCTATGCCCCAGCAAGGCCTTTGCAGGATGGGATGAAATTCTGACCACACTATGGCCATCAAAAGCTTTGTCAACCAGTTCAGTTCAGCTGAGCTTCATTGGATGGCCCCACTGAGTTCTATTAATAATAATAATAATAATATTTCTAGCATTGTCCAAGAAGGAGACAAGAGCAATTTCAGAGATTGGCTAATCAGAGCTTCAAAGAGAAAGCTGCAGAGTGAAAAGCACGATGCTGGCAGCAATCTCAGACATCAAGGTGGAGGATACAAAGGTCCTTCACTGTCACATGGTGCCCACCAATGGAAGCCAAAGGCTCAAGGGAAGGATAGTTGGCGAAGCTTTCAATGCCTTACTCCAGATCCCTGATATTTATACAGTTATTCCCAATCTGGCAAAAGGATGAGGAAATGACGAGGGGGAATTGCGTTGCATCTCTGAGATTGCCACCAGCATTCTTGAAGCTCTGTTATAATGACCCTTGAAACCACTTGGAACCATTTTGAAACCATTTCTGTTTGCAGTTTACCCAATCCTTCATTGAACTGCCATCCTCTTTCTGACTCCCTCATGCTTTTCACCTCTTTGAAGCTCTGATTAGCCAATCTCCCTGTACAGGTGCTCTGACGTTGCATCCATGGAGGAGGGCAGTAACTGCATCCATCTAAACTTGCTCCCCCCCTTCAGACCTTCAGACACTTGAGATGGTGGTTCAGGCACGTTGGGAAGCAGATATGAAAGATAGAGATGCATAAGAAGTTGTTTGAAGAAAGCAGACTGAGAGCAGAGACGTCAGACATGGCACCCGGGGCAACCCGCCACCCGCACCCCCTTGTGACGCCACTGCCTACAGCTGTCTCAGAAGCTGGGACAGACACAGACACAGAGCAGCTTGGGCAGGAGTTACCTAGCTATGAGATAATGGCAAGGGAACCAGAAGGGAGAGGACAGAGAACAGAGACACCATTAGAGAGGGTGGGGAACCCTCCCTCCCCACAAACTAGGTGGTCCAACTGTATTAGAGAAGGACGCAGAGAGGAGTCGGAACTTCCAGTTGGCACCTTGGCTGCTGCGGGTGATGGAAGGGGGATGATTAGAGCAGCCAACTGCTCTCCTTGGGGAGGGATGTAGGTTTTTACTTGCAACCTGATTCCTGAATAAAAAGGACTATAAAATATAAACTGCTCGTTAATTCTTATCTGTGAAGTTACTGAAGGGGGGGGGAGGCTCTCCACGCATGACACTTGTGAACTTAAACTGATGGAATTTGGGTCATTATTTATCTTCCAGACAGTCTCCCACCCACCCCTTTATGGTTTTCTAACTGGGTAGCAAGTTTAGCAGCTAAAAAAGCCAATGCAATTCTGGGCTGCATCAATAGGAGTATAGCATCTAGATCAAGGGAAGTAATAGTACCACTGTATTCCGCTCTGGTCAGACCTCACCTGGAATACTGTGTCCAGTTCTGGGCACCACAGTTCAAGAAGGATACTGACAAGCTGGAACGTGTCCAGAGGAGGGCAACCAAAATGGTCAAAGGCCTGGAAACGATGCCTTATGAGGAACGGCTTAGGGAGCTGGGTATGTTTAGCCTGGAGAAGAGAAGGTTAAGGGGTGATATGATAGCCATGTTCAAATATATAAAAGGATGTCATATAGAGGAATGAGAAAAGTTGTTTTCTGCTGCTCCTGAGAAGAGGACACGGAGCAATGGATTCAAACTACAAGAAAGAAGATTCCACCTAAACATTAGAAAGAACTTCCTGACAGCAAGAGCTGTTCGACAGTGAAATTTGCTGCCAAGGAGTGTGGTGGAGTCTCCTTCTTTGGAGGTCTTTAAGCAGAGGCTTGACAGCCACCTGTCAGGAATGCTTTGAGGGTGTTTCCTGCTTGGCAGGGGGTTGGACTGGATGGCCCTTGTGGTCTCTTCCAACTCTACGATTCTATGATTCTATGATCCTCATTCTATTTTGGCAAGATAGTATTTCCTGGTTTCTTTTTCCTGGTTTTTCTCCTAGCTCCTCTTTCTCTCTCCTCCTCCTCCACCCCTTTCATTTTTGTTTATGTACCCTCTTCCCCATAATTCACAAATGTGCCCAAGTAACAGCCAGGCCTATAGATCTGCTAGGCCTTCGGTTTGGTGTTCTGGTCAAGATGTCTCCCTCCACGGAATTACAGGAAGGGAAGTTAACCCAACGGGCTGTTCTTTCTATGTCTCTCTACCTGCTTTGCTTGCCCGCCACCTGGAGGATGCCAGGATGCAGAGCACATCCGTGGAAGCAACTGATAGCTAATGTTGGCAGCAATCTCGGAAACCTAAAACTATTCCCATCGTTTCCTGGTATAAATGGTATAAATACCAGCAACGCTTCCAAAGATACTCCATCCCTTACTTCATTGAGCCTTGTCTTCCCGCTAGCGTTGCAAGCACAGCCAATCGACAGCCATGAAGACGCTTTGCGTTCTCTTCGCTGTTGCCTTCTTGGTTTTCCAGGTCCAGGCCAATCCCAAACCACCACCTGAGGATGAAGTGGAAGTCAAGGAGGCTGTTGTGTCTCGTGCGTATAAAGACGGTAAGTTGGGCTGAACAGCAACATTCCACTTAGGTACCGCAGGCTATGTAAGAATCCTAGAACCGCATTTGGAAGTGCAACCCTAGGTCAGCTCCTGCAGGGTGTGGTGGAAAAAGGATTCTCTAGAATTACAAACCCCTCAAACTGTTCCGCTTTAAGCGGAACACCCCAGAATTACAGAAGCCTTCCCGGCTTCGTATCTGGGATGTCCCATTTTGGCTCCTGTGGCCCCGAAAGACGTGCATCCCAATTTTCCTCTGGGGCATGTTGGAGGGCATGCTCCAGCTACTTGGGACTTCATAGGAAGGACACGAGAAAACTGTTTCATTGCCCAGCTCTTACTAGGATGATGGCATGCATTCAGGTCCAACACCTACTGAGTTTGGTGGTACTGTGCATTTTAGGACTGCAGCCTAGGATTGTAGCATGGACCTGTTCCTTCTTGATGTTCCTTCAAGAGAGCCAGTGTGGTGTAGTGGTTAAAAGAGGTAGACTCGTAATCTGGTGAACCGGGTTCGCGTCTCCGCTCCTCCACATGCAGCTGCTGGGTGACCTTGGGCTAGTCACACTTCTTTGAAGTCTCTCAGCCCCACTCACCTCACAGAGTATTTGTTGTGGGTGAGGAAGGGAAAGGAGAATGTTAGCCACTTTGAAACTTCTTAGAAGAAGAAGAAGAAGAAGAAGAAGAAGAAGAGGAGGAGGAGGAGGAGGAGGAGGAGTTTGGATTTGACATCCCGCTTTATCAATACCCTAAGGAGTCTCAAAGCGGCTAACATTCTCCTTAGGGTAGGGATAAAGCGGGATATCAAATCCAAACTCCTCCTCCTCCTCCTCCTCCTCCTCCTCCTCCTCCTCCTCCTCCTCCTCCTCCTCCTCTTCTTCTTCTTCTTCTTCTTCTTCTTCTTCTTCTTCTTCTTCTTCAAGGTCTGGGCTGGGAAGTCTTTATTTATATTCCCTCAGGGGCAGCCTGTAAGGAGCTGTATAGCAGTGGTGGATGGGACTATAGTCAAATGACAGCAGGGCAACCTCTTCCTCCCTCTGCCACCCTCTTCTTCCCTCTCCCTCTCTTTTCTGCCACTTTTTTCACTCCTTTTGACACCCCCCACCAATTCCTGAGGGGGACATGTGGCCATTGTGAGAGCAGGATGGTGGGCTAGATGGGGCATTGGCCTGATCCAGCAGGCTTTTCTTATGTTCTTAATACGCAAAACTGAAACACAACCAATATTTGAAATTCACCCTTCTCTGAATTTTTAGAAGGCAGTTCTACAGCCAAATAACATGCACAGATGTGCATCTATTAGGTGAAAATGTGCCTAAAAATAACATTAAAATGCATCTCGGTGTTGCTGGCAGCAATGTTTATATTAGGCAAAGGTGCGTACATTGTTTAATTAAAAGCCGTACCTTTTTCAAAATGAACAAAGGCAACTTATAAAAATACAAAATATAAAGCAGATTATATATTAATACACACACAGAGAGAGAGAGTCTAAAACAAAAGAATAAAGAACAGTGAAGCCCTGTAGTAATGGAAACCCAGAACCCAAAAAAATTAAGAAACCAGCATAATATACAATTCAGCAGAATGAGAAATTAACAGTAAAAAAACTGACAATTTTTAGGTAGATTAAAAAACAAGAAGAGGTAGTATGCAAATGTGGGAAACCAAAATTGCCAGATTATTCACCAGTTTGTTTAGAATGCAATCCTATGCATATCTATTTGGAAGCGAGCCCTATTGAAGTCAACGGGGCTTACTCAGAGGCTGAGTTGAAGTGGACCCTCCAGGCATTCTAGTCCAACCCTATGTTTGATAGTCCAGACTTAGACCACCCCGACCAAATGATGCCAAGACACTGCTTGAAGACCTCCATCCAGTGAGCCCTTTAGTTGTTTGTCTTCACTGTTGAGGTGCTACAGTGCTGGCTGGTGCCCATTGGAACTGATAGGGTGGAAGGCAAGGAGGCCAACAGCCAAAGCCAATGAGAAGCAGAACCAACCGATTTTCATTTTATCCCCATCCTTCCCTTTGTTGAGTTGTACAGGAGGAGGAAGCTGAAATGTAGGAAGGCAGGCAGGTGGAGCTTGGCTGGAGGCCCCATTCAACCGAATGGACCAGCCATCACTGATCTACTCTCACCATCAAGTTTTTCCTCCAGCCAAAATCTACCCTCCCATAAATGAGTGCTTTGCTCATTTTTACGTCTGACAATATTTTCATGAATGCTTCTTTTTTATATTCAGACCCTGGGCTGAAGAAAGAACCAAAGGATTCTTCTAGGATTACGGTGGTCCTCTGTGCTTCAATGAACAAGGGATACTGCCTGCCACGAGATTTTCAGTGTGATACGGGCATGGTGTTCCTGGATGAAGAAAATAACTGTCCATATCCCCACATTCTCAAGTGTTGCGTGCGCTGATACAAGATTTGGCAAAGTGCCGAGAAAACCCTTGGCAGAAGTTTCTAGAGCCAGCAGGAAGAATGAGCCACTCCACTCCTTTCGAATAAATCATCGGTTTATTATTTCTACTCCTTTCAGCAAATCATTGGTTAACTAACCTCCCCTTCCCTTCAATAAATGACCTATTAACTGCACACAAACCCTGCTCAAATTGTTTTTCTTTAAGTTTCTTTTTTGCATACATGCAAGAACATGGAATCTGCAATCCTCGTGCATGACTTAGTTACAGTGGTACCTCTGCTTACGAACTTAATTCGTTTCAGAGGTCCGTTCTTAACCTGAAACCATTCTTAACTTGAGGTACCACTTTAGCTAATGGGGCCTCCCACTGCCGCTGTGCCACCGCCGTGCAATTTCTGTTCTCATCCTGCGGCAAAGTTCTTAACCTGTGGTACTACTTCTGGGTTAGCGGAGTCTGTAACCCAGAGTGTTTGTAACCCGAGGTACCACTGTATTTGTTATATTTCTATTATGCATAGGTTGGGGCAGTTTTCCCATGAAGGTGGGCTTCTAATGACGGAACCCTTTGCATGCTTATTCAAAGTTTACTTACTAAAGTCCCATTACATTTACTGGAGTTTAGCCCCAGGAAAGCGGAAAGGAAGGAGTGGAGCTCAGTGACGACACAGGCACACAACATGGCACCGAGCCCCTCCAATGTTGGTCCCCAAACGCTGCCTCTGGATTCAGTCATAAACTGAGGGTTTTCCCAGGGGGAAATGATGCTGTGAATGAGCCCTAAGCCAGCTTTCAATCTTCCAAAACAGGTGCACCAAGTAGGGATATTTTCAGTGAAGGGACGGGGCACCCTCAAAGTTATGTGGTGGCTGTGCGCACATGCTGCAGGGATGTGGGACATCCACATGACACATCAGCACACCCTTCCAGCAGAGAAAAATAAAACACACAACTTCAGCTTCAGAAGTCTTAGCCAAGTAATTAGACAAAGTCCCGTCTAATTAGTCCAAAACGTAGCTTTAATTATAGAGCATAAACAAAGAAATAGAAACAGCTGCCGGGAGACAAAGCTGCCATCCCTTCAGCTATTACAGCCTTCTGTACAGTCTGGGAAAAACAATAGTAACATGGAGAAGCCTTCCGTTCCCTCGGAAGTGACCCCTCCTTTGCTGTGACGCAGGACACACTCCTGAGCTGTTAACCCTGTCAGCTCAAATCCTCACAGTCAGCATGCCCTGTGGTGCTGAGTGCACGTATGGCATGCTGACGTTGCGTGACCCCAGCTCCTTCAATCGTGGGGACAAGGCGGCGTGTGTCCCCCTAAGTGCACACAGAATGCATAAATGTCAGCCTGCAGACTGCAGAAGAGGACCACTGCAAAGGTGACAGAGGAACCTCACAGCTGTAAACTTTGTGGATCTCATTGTAAAAAGGCCACAGATGTAGTTAACAACAGTAATGCTGTTAAGGGGAGAATTTATTCCTATATACAGGACTGCCACCAGGCTATGTTCCACTGGCTTTGAATTTGCGCCCGCGATAAGGGTGCAATATAACATCACATATGGCATTTGAGATCATTTTATTCTTCATGGCTGAGTTATCTTTGAAGTCGCCTCCAAATATATTGGCCTTTCATCAATATTGCAGCACCTACCAGTATTTACCTTAACCTCCTTCCTAATTCCCCTCTGGCTTCCCATCTGTCGACCTGTTTCCTCACCATCACGTGGCTGACTCATCCTGCTCCAATTCTATTGGTTGTCGTTCAGATACTTGAAAAGAGCTGCTTGGTTTCTCCTATGTCTTACACTTTTGCAGTTTATACGTGTTTGTTCTTAAGAGATGCCCTCACCAACCTGGCCATCTTCCTCTGAACTTTTATCAATGGGGCACCCAAAACAGGACCCACTGTTTTACCGTTCATGATTTGAATGCAGCATACGATGAGTCAATTTTAGCAGGCACCTGCTGTCTCCTTTTGAGCTTCAAATCAGCTAAGACAACTAGATAATTTCACCTCAGTGCTGGATTTACGTATAAGCTAAACAAGCTATAACTTAGGGCTTCACTCATTTGGGGGCCCCCAAAACAATTAAAGAAAAAAAAAATCTGGATGTGATATACATTTCCAAAATATAAGATAAAAAACAAATAAAATAAAACCTACAAACAGCAACAGTGTTTTGTGTTGTGTAGGCTCCTTTGATGTAAGTAATGGGCCCCCAATCATTTTAAGTTAGGCCTTAATAATTATCTCACTATTAATATACTTCTTAATTGTATTTCACTATTAATATACTTCTTCTTAATTGTATTTCAGTTCAACAAGTACTTTGATAAAATACATATTTTGTTATGTGTAAATGGTTTTAGATACCTATTAGGTCCATAAATTACCACATAGCATATTGTTGTTCAGTCGTGTCCGACTCTTCGTGACCCCATGGACCAGAGCACGCCAGACACGCCTATCCTTCACTGCCTCTCACAGTTTGGCCAAACTCATGTTAGTAGCTTCGAGAACACTGTCCAACCATCTCATCCTCTGTTGTCCCCTTCTCCTTGTGCCCTCAATCTTTCCCAACATCAGGGTCTTTTCTAGGGAGTCTTCTCTTCTCATGAGGTGGCCAAAGTACTGGAGTCTCAACTTCAGGATCTGTCCTTCTAGTGAGCACTCAAGGCTAATTTCTTTAAGAATGGATAGGTTTGATCTTCTTGTAGTCCATGGGACTCTCAAGAGTCTCCTCCAGCACCATAATTCAAAAGCATTAATTCTTCGGCGATCAGCCTTCTTTATGGTCCAGCTTATGGTCCAGCTCTCACTTCCGTACATTACTACTGGGAAAACCATAGCTTTAACTATACGGACCTTTGTCGGCAAGGTGATGTCTTTGCTTTTTAAGATGCTGTCTAGGTTTGTCATTGCTTTTCTCCCAAGAAGCAGGCGTCTTCTAATTTCGTGACTGCTGTCACCATCTGCAGTGATCATGGAACCCAAGAAAGTGAAATCTCTCACTGCCTCCATTTCTTCCCCTTCTATTGATGGACGGCCGCCCTGACTCGGTCCCAAACACACTGTGGCTGGATGGATGAATCTGTGGCTGGATGGATGCGTGGGAGCCGGTTGAAGCTAAATCCTTCAAAGACAGAGGTCCTCTGGCTGGGTCGGGGCGACATGGGGTTGGGGGGCCAACTCCCATCTCTTGCGGGGGCCCAATTAGTGCCAGTGCCTTCTGTCAAGAGTTTGGGTGTAACCTTCGATGCCTCCCTTTCCATGGAGGTGCAGGTTGCAGCCACAGCAAGGGTGGCATTTTTCCATCTTCGACGTGTCAAGCAGTTGGTCCCTTACCTTTCTCGCCCGGATCTGGCCACAGTGATCCATGCGACGGTCACCTCCAGGCTTGATTATTGTAACTCACTCTACGCGGGGCTGCCCTTGAAGTTGATCCAGAAACTCCAGCGGGTGCAGAATGCCGCGGCGAGGCTCCTTACGGGGTCCTTGCCGTGGGACCACATTCATCCAGTGCTTTACCAGCTTCACTGGCTCCCGGTGGAGTACAGGATCAGGTTCAAGGTGCTGGTTTTGACCTTTAAAGCCTTATGCGGCCTAGGACCCTCGTACCTACAGGACCGCCTCTTCCAGTATGCCCCGCAAAGGACCTTAAGGTCTACAAATAATAACCTGCTGGAGATCCCGAGCCACAAGGCTGCCAGACTGGTGTCAACCAGGGCCAGGGCTTTTTCAGTTCTAGCCCCAACCTGGTGGAACACTCTGTCACAAGAGACTAGGGCCCTGCGGGATTTGACATCTTTCCGCAGGGCCTGCAAGACAGAGTTGTTCCACCTGGCCTTCGGGTCGGACACTTAAGTTTGATGGTTCCCTCCCTTTGGTTTGGTAATGGGCGCTAAATGAATCGGCATTTTAAACTGGTTTTTAACTTGTATTTTAACTAATTGGTTTTTATATTTCATTGTGATTTTTGTTGATGTTAGCCGCCCTGAGCCCGGTCCTGACTGGGGAGGGCGGGGTATAAATAAAAATTTATTATTATTATTATTTTATTATTATTATTATTTGCCAGGAGGTGATGGGACCAGTGGCCATGATCTTAGTTTTTTTGATGTTGAGCTTCAGACCATATCTTGCGATCTCCTCTTTCACCCTCATTAAAAGGTTCTTTAATTCCTCCTCACTTTCTGCCATCAAGGTTGTGTCATCAGCATATCTGAGGTTGTTGATATTTCTTCTTGCAATCTTAATTCCGGTTTGGGATTCATCCAGTCCAGCCTTTTGCATGATGAATTCTGCATATAAGTTAAATAAGCAGGGAGACAATATACAGCCTTGTCGTACTCCTTTCCCAATTTTGAACCAATCAGTTATTCCATATCCAGTTCTAACTGTAGCTTCTTGTCCCACATAGAGATTTCTCAGGAGACGGATGAGGTGATCAGGCACTCCCATTTCTTTAAGAACTTGCCATAGTTTGCTGTGGTCGACACAGTCAAAAGCTTTTGCGTAGTCAATGAAGCAGAAGAAAATGTTTTTCTGGAACTCTCTAGCTTTCTCCATAATCCAGCACATGTTTGCAATTTGGTCTCTGGTTCCTCTGCCCCTTTGAAATCCAGCTTGCACTTCTGGGAGTTCTCGGTCCACACACTGCTTAAGCCTGCCTTGTAGAATTTTTAGCAAAACCTTGCTAGCGTGTGAAATGAGCGCAATTGTGCGGTAGTTGGAGCATTCTTTGGCACTGCCCTTCTTTGGGATTGGGATGTAGACTGATCTTCTCCAATCCTCTGGCCACTGCTGAGTTTTCCAAACTTGCTGGCATATTGAGTGTAGCACCTTAACAGCAGCATCTTTTAAAATTTTAAATAGTTCAGCTGGAATATCATCACTTCTACTGGCCTTGTTGTTAGCAAGGCTTTCTAAGGCCCATTTGACTTCACTCTCCAGGATATCTGGCTCAAGGTCAGCAACCACACTACCTGGGGTATATGAGACCTCCATATCTTTCTGGTATAATTCCTTTGTGTATTCTTGCCACCTCTTCTTGATGTCTTCTGCTTCTGTTAGGTCCTTTCCACTATTGTCCTTAATTGTGGTAATCTTTGTACGAAATGTTTCTTTCATATCTCCAAACAGATCTCTGGTTTTTCCCATTCTGTTATTTTCCTCTATTTCTTTGCATTGCTCATTTAAAAAGACCCTCTTGTCTCTCCTTGCTATTTTTTTGGAAATCTGCATTCAATTTCCTGTATCTTTCACTATCTCCCTTGCATTTTGCTTGCCTTCTCTCCCCTGCTATTTGTAAGGCCTCATTGGACAGTCACTTTGCTTTCTTGCATTTCTTTTTCATTGGGATGGTTTTCGTTGCTGCCTCCTGTATAATGTTACGAGCCTCCATCCACAGTTCTTCAGGCACTCTATCCACCAAATCTAAATCCTTAAACCTGTTCTTCACTTCAACTGTGTATTCATAAGGAATTTGATTTAGATTGTATCTTACTGGCCTAGTGGTTTTTCCTACTTTCTTCAGTTTAAGCTGGAATTTTGCTATAAGAAGCTGATGATCTGAGACACAGTCAGCTCCAGGTCTTGTTTTTGCTGAGTGTATAGAGCTTCTCCATCTTTGGCTGCAGAGAATGTAATCAATCTGATTTCGATGTTGCCCATCTGGTGATGTCCATGTGTAGAGTCATCAGTTGTGTTGTTGGAAAAGAGTGTTTGTGATGACCAGCTTGTGCAACACAAAAAAAGCGACATTTTGTTGTTGACAAAGGACAGCAGGACATATAAAGGGCCCCATTACCTTCAGTAACTTAGAGCCTCATCAAACCTAAATCTGGCCCTGTTTCACCTATACAGTGGTACCCCGGGTTAAGTACGCTTCAGGTTAAGTATGCTTCAGGTTATGAACTCTGCCAATCCAGAAATAATCTTCAGGTTAAGAACTTTGCTCAGGATAAGAACAGAAAATGTGCTCTGGCAGCACAGCAGCAGCGGGAGGCCCCATTAGCTAAAATGGTGCTTCAGGTTAAGAACAGTTTCAGGTTAAGTACGGACCTCTGGAATGAATTAAGTACTTAACCCGAGGTACCACTGTACTGCTCCTAAGATATTCCACTCATTAGGAGATCCCCTGACCAATCTGCCCCCCTCTAGACATACTTCTGCATCTCAATGTGTTGTCCAAAACTTGGCATAGTATCCAAGATGTGTAGAAAGTGTAGAACGAATATCATTTACTATAGTTTCCCCTCTTCCGCTGCCAATCTGTGCCTTCCCTGTGCTAAATGTGTGTATCTTTCTTTTACACCCGAAGCAGTGATGTATATTTATATCAGTTGATTCTCATTCTGTCAGTTTCAATCAAAGGTCCCAGTCAAGTTCATATTGAATCTTCATACTGCCATCAATGGTGTTAACTGTGCCTCCTGCCTATTCCAGGAGCAACTCTTCCGTATCCTCATCTTATTCATGAAAATGTTCAATTATACAGGGCTTAGGTCAGAGCCCTGTGGCACTCAAAACCTCTATCCTGAATAACACAGAGACAATAATGACCCAACTAAATAAAGAGCAGAATAAGGATAGGGGAGGAGTTTTATTCTGTTTGCATTTAACGAGAAACTGCCTAATTTGCAGTTTCAGACCAGTCTGCATAGGAAAAACCAGCTATGCATCAAATGCAGACTTTCAGATCTTTCAATCCATTTTTCTTTCAACTCCAAAAAGGACACAAAGTGCATATATTAAGCGAAAAGTACATAAGCTGTAAGAATAACATGCAAAATGCATCATAGTATGGAAAATTATTTGAAAAAAGGTACTTTGTCGACACTGCATACAAAAAGATGCTTATTAGAAGAAATGCTGTTGAATTCTCATGAGGGTTATGTAAAATCGCCAGATAAAAAGGATAACTGAATTTAAGATTGGAAACCTGAGAAAATGAGAGAAACCTGCATTGCATTGGCAGCTCATTCCTATAGCAGAATAAATAAATTATTACAAGATTTTGGGAGATGGTGGTAAATGAACTTTGAAAATCAGGAAATATCTGGAGAGTCTCCCAAAAGGGCTTTGAACAATACCACAAATGCCCAGTCTTTCCCCACACTCACAGCCCAGAACCATCACAATAAATATTGCTTAGTAGATTATGGCGAGGAAGTATCAGCTGCCTGATGGAGAGATGACTAGGCAAGCATATGGAGAGCGAGAGGTTTATTAGCACCAAGAACAGGGCAAAGAGAATTATTTCAACTCCAAAGGAAAGGCCTGCAGATTGGGGGCAACATCAAAGAGAATCTTGTCCTTAAGAATCAAGTAATCTCAGGTGCCATATGTGACCTTATCTTGCACCCTTAACTAAAGTGCAACTTCAAAGTCAATGAAATGCAGCCCATTAGGGCAGCCATCTTGGCTTGCAACCTGTATATATAGACATGGACTCTGCCAAGGCCTCACCATTGCTGTTCCACCCTTGGGATTCCTTGCAGTGGCACCAACAAATTTTTGAAGAGCCATGAAGTTTGTCTGTCTTTTCTTTGCATTGGTCTTCCTCTGCAGTGCCCAGGCTGATGAAGCACATCTGGCGAAAATGGAGAAGCAAGAGGGAGAGGACTTGAAAGACTTGAGCGGCCTCCAGGAGGAAGACCCTGCTGGTGACGATCAAGGTTTGCAGGATGAAGGTAATTGTTATGTACATGGAAGATGATCTCCTACACCTTCCATGGTGGACAGGCTCTGCATTTCACTGCGGTGCAGGGATTCATTCTTCCACTGCAATCTCTTAAAATGCTTTTGTTTGGTTGGAACATGCCCTGATTATGGTTATGCATGCTCTTGTCAGCATCACCATTGCTGATAGAGATATGCTGGCTCAGTGGTGAACAATTGTCTCTACATACACTTAGATAGGATTGCCTTTGCATTGCACCAAATCACTGATACAAACACATTCAAGATGAAAGGTTGGGTGAGATGCAACTTCGTAGTAGCCAAGAAGTTGCAGAACCTCCAGCTTGAGAATTTCTAGCACGACCTGTTGGGGTTGGTAATGCCCACACTGTAGGTTTTCAACTAGACATCAGAGGCATGTATTAGGTAGGGTAAAGTGTGCCTTTATGAGGAAGAGGATTGTGAGGATGGGGATTATAAGGATGGTTATAGTGTTGTTGTTGTTGTTAATCATATGAAATGCATTCCGTTGGGTAAAATTGTTTACAGCAGTGTTTATATTAGGCAAAACTGCATGCAAAATGCCAAAACTTATTTAATCAAGCTGCCCGGCTCAGCTTTTTCCAAACGACCTAAGATGACTTACAAAAATACAGAAATATTTAAGACTAATGTAAAATATATGCATCATACAGAGTCTATAACCAGAGAGCCAACAACAGTGAAGCCATATAACAATGAAAACAGGGAACCCATAAAAGGTAACAGGCAATTAGCAATAAATCAATAAAGGTGGAGAAGCATTAAAACAGCTCATCTCGTGCTATCAGGTGCCTGAGAGCAGAGGAAAGTTGCAAACAGGCACCAAAAGGAATAATTAGGAGTAAAATGCTGCCAATTTTTCAGGCGGAATATCCCCCTCCTTCTCTCTCTGTTGAGCTCTGCAGGGATTGCAGGAGGATAAAACTGACAGGTAGTTGTGAGTAAGAGGGCAGGTAGATAGGGGCTGCCTGGAGGAAAACTCAGGTTGGTAGGGGAGTGCCCCATTCACCCCAATGGACCAACCATCACAGAACTGCTCCCATCGTTTCTCCTACTGTTCAGCTGCCTTGAACTTAAGCCCATGGGGTGTTTGGTCATTTCTGTGTCTCACAGCCCTTCAAGTATTTTGAAGAATGCTTCCCTCCTCTTTTACATGCAGACTCTGGGCCGAAGGCTTCTACACGACTTGCAGTTGTCGGCTGCTATGGCAGCAGAGGATATTGCCTGCCACGGGGCTACCGGTGCCACAATGGCTTGAAGTGGGAGGAGAAATGGAACAACTGTCCATTTCGCCATGCTCTGCTGTGCTGTGTGCGCTGAGGCAAGAGATGGTGACGTTCCAAGAAACTCCTTGGCAGAAGTTTTTCAACCACCAGGAAGAATGAGCCAGTCTGCTCCTTTCAAATAAATAATTGGTTAACTGATTCCACTCCTTTCAGAAAACCACTGGATAATTTGTCCCTCTCCTTTCAATAAATCACTGATTAACTACATCCACCCACCACTCAAGTTGTTTTTCTCTTTTTGCATATGTGCAAGATTGGGGAATCTGGAATCCTTGTGTTTTATTGTCTTTAATTAATTTTCTATTATGCTTTGTTTGGGGCACGTTTTCCATGAAGGCTGTCTTAAACTGACGCAACCTTTTGCATGTTTACTCAGGAGGAAGTCCCATTATCTCTTGGTTCAATCCCCGACATCTTGAGGTAGGGCTGGGAATAATCCTTGTCTGAAATCCTGTAGTCAGTGTGGAGAATCCTGAGCTGGACTGACCTGTGGTCTGATCCCACATCAGTTGGCTTTCTACATTTCCATGTGAATGTAGAAATGTAGTGCAAAACCTTTCCCCATGAGGTTCCTCTCAACTATATTTTCGGAAAAACACACGAGGCACCACCTGTTTTTAACTCTCAGAAGGCAGAGCTGAAATGCGAAAGGGTTTATGGTGTTTGCTCATAATGTACACAGAAAAGGGGACTGGGTGGCACTAAATAGAACTGGATAAAAATGGCTTCTGGTTCAACCTAAAGGTTTGATTGGGTCAATTGTACACCACATGTCAGGGGTTGAAGGAAAAGAAGGATGCAAGTCTGCATCCAATAAATTCCCGCCGAGATATGTTAATGGAAGTCCCATGTGGACAGTTGACATCAGGAATGGTGCTACTACCCTGCTGTTGGACTACCTCCTCTTTACTGTACAAAAGCTTGAATTGCTACCCAGTTCGAAAACCTTAAGGGTGTGTGTGTGAGAGAGAGATAAATAATGACCCAAATTCCATCAGTTGAAGTTCACAAGTGTCATGCGTGGAGAGCTGGACGCCCCCCCCCCCCCCGCCAGTAACTTCACAGATAAGAATTAATGAGCAGTTTATATTTTATAGTCCTTTTTATTCAGGCATCAGGTTGCAAGCAAAAATCTACACCCCTCCCCAAGGAGAGCAGTTGGCTGCTCTAATCATCCCCCTTCCATCTTCCGCAGCAACCGAGGTGCCAACTGGAAGTTCCTCCTTGTCTCTACATCCTTTGTTCTCTAATACAGTTGGACCACCTAGTTCGTGGGGAGGGAGGGTCCCCCACACTCTCTAATGGCATCTCTGCTGTCTGTCCTCTCCCTTCTGGTTCCCTTGCCGTTATCTTGTAGCTAGGTAACTCCTGCCCAAGCTGCTCTGTGTCTGTCTCAGCTTCTGAGGCAGCTGTAGGCAGTGGCATCACAATGGGGTGGGGGGGCGGTTTGGTGCCATATCTGGGGGGGTGATAAGAAGGCACCCCCGCGGGGACTCACGGTGATGCGAGCAGCCATTGAGCCGCCACAGCCGCATGTGGAGGATCTTCCGTTCGCGGCTGCAGCCGCAATCAGAGGATCCCAGCCCCGGCGGCAAACTGCTGTGTACAGCTCATGTGCGGTGTCACATGCGCTGTACGTAGCAACGCTGCGCATGCACTGTACATAGCGGTTTGCCACCCGCGTCACTTAATACTTATTGCTTATTGCTTATTGCTTATTACTTATTACTTATGCTCTGCCCATCTGACTGGGTCGCCCCAGCCACTCTGGATGCCTTCCAGCATATATAAGAACATAATAAAACATTTAAAAACTTCCCTATACACATCTGCATTCAGATGTCTTCTAAAGCTTGTATAGTTGCTTACTTATCTCCTTGGGACGTAAGTGGGACATCCCAGGATCAAATCAGAAACTAGGACGGTTTTTGTCACTCTGGGATTGTCCCTGGAAAATAGGGACACTTGGAGGGTCTGGAAGTGATTAACATTGCAGGATTCAGGACAAGCAAAATGAAGTACATTTCTACATAGCACAACTGTGGAGTTGACTTCCTCAAAGTACAACAATGACCATCAAATTGGATGGCTTTGAAAGAGTTCTGGGCAAACTCCTGAAGGACGAGGCTGTCAATGGTTGCCAGCCATGTCTGCTATGTTCTCCCTCCACTCGTCTGTCCACTTTGGGCTGGGGACCAATACATGGGCTCAAGGTTTATTTCCCCCCAGCCTGGGTTCTGAGAAGCCATTTTTTTCCAGCTCCGCCGCCTCTTCCAGCAATACTTCAGGCAAAAGGCCACAGCCAAGGCAACATTCTACAGCTCTTTTTGGAGTAAGAGGAAATGAACGTAGGGGATTTTGAAATCGACTGCAGTTCGGTAAACGTTTCAGGAAATTACTTTTATATGGCCACTTCAGAATAGAACTTAATGCTTTCTGTTTACACAGGGCTTTCTGGGCAGCAGCGGCAGGGTGTGGAAAGAGTCTTATTTTAACTTCTGAACTGTGCAAACATTTGGTGATATGTGATTTCAGCAAATGCTCAGAGGGGATTGATCAGCAAAATAAGCTTCAGCTGATTATTCTTGTTGAATACATGCTTGCAAATGAACCTCAAAGGGAAGAAGAAATAGACAGGAGAAGCACAGCTGGGGGATTTCCCTTTGGCAGGAAGTCAGGCAGGGCTGCTCCCATTTCTGATTTTCATATTTTGATCACGTCACATGTATGGATCTGATGTGTTGTCATGAACAGCATCCGGTAATAGCAGTGCTTCCCCCCCTAAAATAAATGTTTAGGGGTACTCTCATTTTCCTACTCATATTGAAATACTGGCCCTCAATAAGACCAAACTTAGATTCACAAAATGTTTAGAGGTATGCGTACCCCTACGTCCCCCCAGAAAAAAGCACTGGGTAATAGTAATAGTAACAGTAATAATAGGTAAAGGTAAAGGGACCCCTGACCATTAGGTCCAGTTGTGTCCAACTCTGGGGTTGCGGCCCTCATCTCGCTTTATTGGCCGAGAGCCGGCGTACAGCTTCCAGGTCATGTGGCCAGCATGACTAAGCCGCTTCTGGCAAACCAGAGCAGCACACGGAAACGCCGTTTACCTTCCCGCCAGAGCGGTTCCTATTTATCTACTTGCACATTGACGTGCTTTCGAACTGCTAGGTTGGCAGGAGCTGGGACCGAGCAACGGGAGCTCACTCCATCACAGGGATTCGAACTGCCGACCTTCTGATCAGCAAGCCCTAGGCTCTGTGGTTTAAACCACAGCGCCACCTGGGTCCAGTTATAATAGTCCTTTGCAAATTTTGTTACCAATTCCCTGGGGTCAAGTAATGATGCTTGGGAATATATAATGAGTTAAACAAAAAAATGTTTAAAATAACCTTTTCTAAAAAAAACAACAAAAAACCCCTGAAGCCTTCAATTTAGGAATTCTAGGCTCCGAAATCCCAAGGGAGCAGATAAGGCAATTTATGTATGTGACTATTTACCAGTATGTATGTGACATCTGCACAGATGGTATTGGCCCAGAGATGGTAAGAAGATAAAGTCCCTATCAGAGAAGAATGGCAGATCAAATTGATGGATTCTGCCAAAATGGCCAAAATGACCGGAAGAATCAGAAATCAGGAAGGCCGAAATTTTAATAAGGAGTGGGGGAAATTGATAACTTATATTAAAAACCATTGAAAACAGTTAAAATCATTAGCAGGATTGGAATATCACTTGTAGTTTAATGGTGAATTTTGGACACGATGGGGAGGTAAAAGATTTTGGATTATCATAAAAGATGAAGGAGGAAATGATTAACAACAGGACCCACAAAGGGGAAGAGGGAAGTCCAAGGGATTCCTTGGAATCTTGTTTTTATGTTGTAAGTTGGACATGTGAGTGTAAAATGTTAATTTGAAAAACCAAATAAATATTTTTTTAAAAAAAATGATGCTTGGGTATGTTCAATTGATATAGTTGCTAAGCCAACGTGTGTGTGTGTGTGTACACATATAAGATAAGATAAGATAATAATTTATTGTCATTGCACAAGTACAAGCACAACGCTATACAAGTTCAACGAAACTGCACGCCCCCCGTAAAAACAGAAGAAAGAAAAAACAAAACAAAAAGCAGCACAAAACACACACACACCAAAGAAAGCCACACATACACACACATACACCCATCACAGCTCTCCAAGGTCATATTATCTGGTTACAGCGTTTAAGATGGTTATAGCTCTTGGGTAGAAACTGTTCTTCAATCTATTTGTTCTTGATCTAGTTGTTCTATATCTTCTACCCGAAGGCACTGGTGCAAAGAGGCTATGTCCTGGATGAGATGGATCCTTTAAAATATTGTTAACCTTTTTAAGGCAACGGGAACTGTATAGTTCTTCCAAAGATGGGAGAGGATGACCAATAATATTTTGGGCTGTGGTTATGACTTTTTACACACACTATATACACTATATTATGACTATATACACACACTAGCTGGACCATAAAATAGGCTGATGGCCGAAGAATTGATGCTTTTGAATTATGGTGCTGGAGGAGACTCTTGAGAGTCCCATGGACTGCAAGAAGATCAAACCTATCCATTCTGAAGGAAATCAGCCCAGAGTGCTCACTGGAAGGACAGATCCTGAAGCTGAAGCTCCAATACTTTGGCCACTTCATGAGAAGAGAAGACTCCCTGGAAAAGACCCTGATGTTGGGAAAGATGGAGGGCACAAGGAGAAGGGGACGACAGAGGACGAGATGGTTGGACAGTGTTCTCGAAGCTACCAACATGAGTCTGACCAAACTACGGGAGGCAGTGGAAGACAGGAGTGCCTGGCGTGCTCTGGTCCATGGGGTCACGAAGAGTTTGTTTCCATTGTATATGAATGATTTTTCCAAATTGTAGCAGGTCTTAAGTACGTACATCTCCAGTAGATTTTTTGTTGTTGATGCTCTATATATAAAATTATTATCATTATTATACAGGTAGCCAAACAGGCCGTTATATAGCTGTAGCTGTTGGAATCTCTCTTCAACAGATTGTATGACCATGTCTAAGTCAGCATAGTAGAAACTTATTTCAAATTTCTTCCTTGAGGTCGGGGGACATGTCGCTGCTGACATTCCCCGACCCGACCGGCTTAAAGGGGTGCTTGCGACAGCGACGCAGCCCCCAAAACTCCCGGGAGTTTTGATCCCGGGACCTTAGGTCCGGCTGTAGCTCTCAACGTCGCCCCAACTCCCGCGGCGGCCACAGTAGAGGCTGCCGTGTGAGACGCGGGGCGACGGAGCTCCACGGACCGCCATTGCCCGTCGGGTTGAAGCTGCGAGCCCTTCCCCCCTGAGCGCGCTGATTCCTCCGAAAATGAAAAGATTGGATGATTAAAATGTGAGTACTACAAGAGTGCTGAAGAATTAGGACTAATTTGGTGAAGTACGGGGATGTAATTTACGGAGGTCCGTCCCTTGCTACTGTGGCACTAAATCAGGAACTTTATTGCCGAAGCGGCTGCAATGTTACGGTGTTTGACAGTGCAACAGAGATTCGATCCTTCTGACACCCCTGATCGGGGGGGCGACTAACTAACATTTTTGACAGCTGAAGGATTTGAATCGGACCTGTTGGATTCTGTTGTGGAAATTTGGACTTTGAACTTGGATTTGGTCCGGTCCGGAACACTACATAGCTATGTCTTTGAAAATGGAGGATGATCTTGAGCGTGGAGGCTGGAAGAGAGTCCTTGAAAAAATCTGGGAACTGAGATTGGAGTTCCAAGCAGAGACCGAAAGACTGAGAGGAGCTGTAAACAACACTGATGTCATGCCAGCTGCGCAATGGAAGGAAGGGGGTGAAATTCCCCCCAAGGCCAAGGGTAAGCCTCGCCACAGGAAGAATCATTCTCGGTGCAAGAAATCTGGATTGAAGAGGAGGATTAAAAAAGCGACATCTACAAAGGACTATTTTTTCCGACGTCAGAGGATTTTAAAGAAGAAAAAGACTTTGTCCAAAAATTGGGAACAGAAGCAACCGAGAAGGCAAAGAGAAGGTAAAGTCCAAGTGCAGGGAAGCACTTGGCAGTGGACTGGGGAAAGGCGAGGGCAGGGCTGAATGGCGCAGGTGGGCTACCTGGGATTGACTATATATTTGGATTTTGAACATTCTTGTCGGACATGGCTTAGAGTTTGGATTATGTTAAGGCCTCTCGAAGTTAGGAGCCTGAAGATTAAGGGGAGTCAAAAGGAAACTTATAGATGATATGGGAGGAAGACGCTGAGGTGAGAATTAAAAGATGTTGTGTAATAAGATATGATATTTTATATGAGCTAGGACTATGTTTTGTACTTAAGTCTAAGATATGTTTAATGTATCCATGTACCTGAATGGAAGAAATATATTGTTTAATGCAGCCATTAGGGAGGTGCGGAGGAAGTCATTATGATTCTGTTATGTTACCAAGAATGGTCTACCCGGGAATAGGGTTAGGCCGAAGCTAGATAATGATTTGTTTGAGGTCAGGGGAAATAATGAATGGGTTTACCTCTGTGAGAGGGAGGGTAAGATTAAATAACTCCTCATGGTGAGAGGTGGGGAGTGATGAATCCTGACCGAAATGTTTTACTGTATGCTTATAAAATTGTAAAATTAATAAAAATTATTTAAAAAACAACAACAACAACAACAACAACAAATTTCTTCCTTGGAACCTGTGGTGCCTCTTCTTGGGCCACATACTCAAACTACCGTTTCATTTGCCTTTTTTCTAACTTGTTTCTCAAAGTTTGCATACCTCCCAAGCGCCCCGGGAAAAAAGGGGACATCCCATTTTTTCATGTGAAATTCCCCTGAAATTTAGGGTGCTGTGCTCTCGCATGCTCTCATGCTGCACTCTCAACCCCCCAAAAAAGCACCCTTTTTGGGGGGTGAGAGCGAGGCGTGGGTCATGTGACTTGTCCAGGAGTGCGTCCCAGAAGATGTGCACCCTGGTTTTGGGTCAGAAAAAGTTGGACGGTATGAGTTTGGAAGCATTTCTAGTTCTTTTGCAATCTCATTAACATTTATCAAAACTTTGTGAACGCCCCCCACCCCATACCTGCAGCCCACAAGGGAATTCTTGGTCACTTGCAACTGGCTTGTAACTGAATTTAAACCAGCTTCCTTATTTTGCAGTGGCTTGATTGGAAGTAATTTGGGTATTGTCTATATTGTACAGAACTGATGAAGCTATATAGCGAAACCTGTGAGTAATCTGGAGGACAGGTCTTCTTCGTCCTTCTCATGTGCCACTTATGTTGATTTCGGCTGGATGGTGATGTTGCAAGACTCATATAAATATGCTTCATCTACTATTACATCCAAGGGATGTTTGCTTTGAACCGTTGAAGAATTCTACTATCTACTCACCATCAACCAATTGTGAACGTTTTGTTGGCACCAAGATTTTGTTGCTATACCCAACCTGTTGCTGAATGGTTCAGTCACGTGAACACTATACATTCTGTTATATCATGCATATATGGCTTGTTAATCATGTGGCTTAATTGAAGGACTATTAGTTTTTCAGAAGAGGATTCCAGTAAATCTTTTATTATAGTTTCAGCCATTGTGTGGTGGTTTTGGTTGTTTATGGTTCATATTATCACCACAGTGATACTTTATGCTGTTTTTGATTGTAAGTTTGATTTTAAAAAGGATGTTGTGCCATGTAACAAATGATCGACTTGAACATAGAAATGGCATTACCAAGGACCCACTGGCGAAGGAAGAGGAGTGGGGGGGGGAGCACACCGCCCCCCGGCAGTGTGATCCTGGTGGGGTGCCATAGCGGCTGCCTCCCTGCCCGCGCTGGGCACCACGCCCCTGCAGGCGGTGTGCCCCGCCCCCAGGATGTGCCCCACTCCCCTGCGGGCAGTGCGCCACACCCCCAGGACGTGCCCCAGCCCCGCCCCCACCTGCTCCCCGCCCCCCGATGCCAGAGCATGAAGCTCCGCCACTGCAAGGACCTTAGTGTTAATTCAGCAAGTCTGTTGAGTTCCTGTCCAAATCCATCATTCAGGCCCTAATGGAAGAATCACAAAACGGTAGTGTTGGAAGGAACATCCAGTTTAGTTCCCTGAAATGCAGGAATCACAGATAAATAATCCCTGGCAGATGGCCATTCAACCTTGGTTCAAAAGATCTAGCACAACATAAACAGATTGCACAAATTAAAAGAGGGGACTGTTTTTTTAAAAACAACAACAACAAAACAAAACAGGAACAACAAATCAACAACATAAAAGTGATTAATTTAATTAATTTAATTCTCTCTGGGTATTTTGCAACTTCATCCCAGTTTTTCACAGAACACAGCACTTCAGGGTACGGGTATTCGGGCAGTTGTTGAATCTCTCCTTCATCACAAAGCCTGAGGCACACCGGAGTTTCCGCAGTAAGCAGTGTCCCCAAGGCCAGAGGCAAGAGATTTTCCCGTCTCGTGGTGGTGCAACTGCCTGCCCGTTCTCTGCATTTTAAAAAAAGGAAAAAGTGAAAAAAGGCAATAGTGATAGCATTGGGAATATGCAAGGGACACACAGAGGAGGAGAGGAGAGGAAGTGCTTTGGTGGGACTTATGAGTTGAATCCCATGCAATGACTACAACAAAACATATGCAGTCGTTAGCAGTCGTCAACAGGTTTACCATACCCATTGAGTCAATCACCCATCTCCCACTACCCTTCTGAGAAAAACCCCACCCCACCCTCCCACTATATATAAGGGTCTGGTGACTTCTCTTTCAGTGTATCTGAAGAAGTGTGCATGCACACGAAAGCTCATACCAAGAACAAACTTAGTTGGTCTCTGAACAATTTTTTATTTTTTTAAATTTATTTAGCCTGTGTCAGACCAACATGGCTACCTACCTGAATCCACAAAACATATATGAAATCAATCAAAATCTAATGTATCTATCTATCATCTATCCATCCATCCCCTGAGAAGTCTTGTTGGAAATGGAATATTTTCAACAGGAGCCAACAGAACGAAAAAGTTGCCTGTTGCATATATAATTTAATGGAAGGTGAGTCAAAAGCATAGGTGTTGCCACACAAATATCCAATGCTGATATCATGCAGATCAGATCTCCTGATGGGATCACGGAACTGTAGAATCATAGAATTGTAGAGTTGCAAGGGACCCAAGGGTCATTTAGTCCAACCCCCTGAAATGCACAAATCTTTCACCCAACATGGGACCCACAGTTCCTGAGTGAAATACACTCTTTTTGTTGTTGTTGTTGTTGTTCTGAAAGAACCCCTCAGCTTACCATCTGCCTGATAAGCAGCACGCTCTGTCTCAGGATCCTTGCTGTCCTTCAGTTTGCCTGTAGACCACAGATCTAGCCTGGCTTGGCAATGGAGAACCAAGAAGAGGACTACAAAGATGAAGTGAAGGGTCTTCATACTCGAGCTTAAGCTGTGCCCACAATTTCTGATGGAAGTAAAGAGCCCGAGAGTTTCTGGAACTTCTGGAAAGGTGTGCGGAGATCTTACTATTTATTCAATTCTTTTCCTTCTGGCTAAACACCAATAAATTAGTAACAGGACTGAGTCAATTCTATGTCGTCGTTCTTGAAGGGCAGCTCATGTTGCCCACTCAGAAGCTCTTGAAATGCTTTTGGCTTACAGTTTACTTTAAGAAGACTGGAAGCTTTCTTGTAAAAGGCTCCCCCCCATCTACTCTGACCGGCAGCAGCTCCCTCCATAACCTCAGGAGGGGAAGGGTTTTTCTCCTCTCCTTTGTAAAAGCATTCCTTTGCCAAACACACACACACACACACACACACACACACACACACACACACACACACACGAATAATAGAATTGTAAAGTTGGACGGGACCCCTAGAGTAGGGGTCTCCAAACTATGGCCCGGGGGCCAGATACGGCTCGAGGGGCTCATTTATCTGGCCCCCAGCGACCCCCGCCGCCCGCTGCCGCAAACCACTCTTACCAGCGTGGCGCGGCTGCCCACTTCCGGGTCGGAGGAGCACCGGAAATAGCTTGTGCGCCTGCGCAAGCGTCATTTCCGGTGCACTTCCGGGTCGGAGGAGGCCCGTGCACATGCGCACACGCTATTTCCGGTGCTCCCCCGCCCTCCAGCCTGCCGCGCGATCGACTCTGCAGACACCGGCCTGAGGCGTGGTAAGTTTGCTGAACCCTGTGGGCCAGGTATTCTTCCTTTCCTCAAGTACATATTTCGGTTGACTTCCTCAAGTCCTCCTCTATTGAATTCATTATCTATCCTCTTTATCAGTTTTCCAAATTCATAAACTTCACAATAACATAAAATACCAGAACAAAATAGGTCTCTAAGGTGCTACTGGAAGGATTTATTATTATTATTATTATTATTATTATTATTATTATTATTATTATTTTTGACTATGACAGACCAACACGGCTCTCTACCTGTAAATAAAATACCAGAATCATTTTACTTAAGTTAACAGCCCTAGAGACATCTAAGCCAACTCCCTGCAATGCAGGATTGGGTTAAATCACACTAAAAAGTTGCTGAATTTTCATTTTTTTTTTAATTGCAATCTGATGTGAAAATGTAGAGAACTGAACTTATAACTGAAAGGAAAAAATGATCAAGGGGGTGAGATAAACTGAAAATGACACATTCACCCATCCATCGTTGTCTCCCATGTTTTCGTATTTGCTTTTTTCCAACCTTCTAAATCAGGGGTCAGCAAACTTTTTCAGCAGGGGGCCGGTCCACTGTCCCTCAGACCTTGTGGGGGGCTGGACTATATTTTGGAGGGGGGGAAAGGAACATATTCCCATGTTCTAAATAAAGTAGCTCCCATTACTTTATTAGTTGAGCAATGACAGATGTGCCTTCACTCTCAGGGGAATTGTCCTGCGGGAAAACGGCTACAACTTTAAAACAGTGTGGTGGGAGCAGTGTCAGGTTGGACCCATAGAAATCAATGGGATTTAAGGAAGTCCCATTGATTTCAGTGGGCTTGCTCTTCTCAAGACTATGTCTGATACCAACCCGTTATGTACATGAGTGTGTATGTTAATTATATGGCTACGCTATGCAAATGCGTGCCAAAAATACCAGTACATAGTAAAAAGACTGGATTTGCTTCCATGAGAGGCAGTGATGACAATCAAAATGTTGCCATCTGTCTGTCTTGAGAGACAATGGAGTGTGGCTCTGGTAGGACTTGAACCAATGGCTTCAAGTTACAAGAAAGGAGATATCAACTAAACTTCCTGGCTGTAAGAGCTGTTCAACAGTGAAATGGTCTCCCTTGGGAGGTTGTGGGCTCTCCTTCCTTGGAGGTTTTTAAGCAGAGGTTGGATGGCTGTCCGTCATGGATGCTTTAGCTGAGATTCCTGCATTGCAGGGGGTTGGGCAAGATTCTATGAGTCTATGAGCGATGTCAAACTGCTGCATGATCAGCACCCTGGGGTGCAAGCCTGGGTGATGTATCTGGAGGTCCTGGGCTGCCCAGATGACAAGACTCTTGGCCTTGCTGTTGATGTCCAAAGGAAAGCAGAGCAATACATTTGACACCAGCTTTAAAACAGGATTACACAAAATCAAGGAGGACAAGGATATCAATGGCTATTAACCACGAGCCTTCTAGTCCAGCATCCTGTTCTCACACTGACCAACCAGTTGCTTATGCGAAACCAAAAGTGACTTGGGCATAACTGTTCCTGATGACTGTATGGCCATGGGGAAAATCAATGCGGTAAAGCGTGTTCTCCTTCATGGAGAGCACGTGTTGTGGTGGGGGCCAGAAAATCACCCCTCTAGTGCTGGGAGGGATCGGACAGATGGCCGCAGCTACGATTGGGTCCTGGGTTGTTGTTGGGGAGATTTAGTTGTTGCAATTTGTGATGGACAGCCTAGCGGGTATATAACCCTTGGCACGCCCTGTGATGTTCCTCTTTGCTTCGTGCAACGGATCTCCCGCCCTTCATCTCCCTTTTATTAGGCCTCTGTGTTGACCTTGCTATGCCTGTCATGGGGTCGTCTGCTGTTGGGGCAGGGGCCTGGTAGGAATTTTTCCAGTTGGCTGATTGGCTGGTGCCCTCTGGTTTTCACCTACTGCGTAGCAATTAGTCACAACTTGTAAGGTTGGCGGTTAGGCATTAGTTAATCTGGTTGGTGGAGGGGTCAGGATTGACTGTGGCTGCCCCTCCAATGCTGCTGCTGCACGGGGAATTCCGTTAAAGGAATCCAGGGGCTCGCCATGCTTTTGTCCGTATCCCCCGGTCAGGGGCCAGGGCCACGCAAGAGCCTCTGGGAGCATTTGGGGAGAGTCGTTGGGTCTGGCCCCCGACCTCGTTTTCTCTCCCCTAAGTGTTTTCCTGTTACTGACGGTCGTCAGTTCTGTCCCCAGTGGGACAGATAGTCTAAACCAATGCCTATGCAACCACTCACATATCATGTATTTCAATAAAGTTGTGGCCAAAAATTATGCCAAAAACCAAAACCTAAATTATGTCTGAGGTGTGAGTTATTTTGAGGGGTGGTTTGGGGGACCTCGACATGCAATTCTAATATCCCGATTCCACTATTTATTAACCTCCTGCTCTGCTTTGGCCTGAACCCGCAGTTTCAATAAAGGAATAATTTTAAGGAATAATTTATTGGCCAAGTACCAATCATACTTGGAATTTTGCTTCGACTACATTGCAATGTAAAGAAAAATGTACCTCATACAAACACTATTCCCCTCACAATGCAACAGAGGTCAACAACTGGGGTGTTGGTGAGTCAATTGATGCAGAATTGCATTACTGTGATGACCACAAAGAGAAGCAGGGCAGGGAAGTAGAAGAATATTTGTACATGTTTCTTTCTGAATATCTGTCATTGACAACAATAAAGAGAGTGATTGATTGAATCTGGCCGCATTCTGTAAGGTATCAATAGCTTGGGAGTTGTTAAGTCAATAGATACAGGATCACATAGCTGAGATGACAACAAAGAGAATCATAGTTTGGGGAATCAGATTTTCAGAGCCCACAAACATGTCATAAAATGCAAAGTGAAAGTATTTCAAATGATTTGGATTCTTGAGTGACAACAGTTGATTTTGGCAACAGTCTCAGAAACCTAACACCATTCTGAGCTTTTCCTGGTATAAACTGTATAAATACCAGCAAAGCTTCCAGAGATTCTCCACCCTTCTCTTCATCGAGCCTTTCCCTTGCATTAGCATTGCGACTGCAGCCAATCTCCAACCATGAAGATGCTCTATGTCCTCTTTGCTGTTGCCTTCTTGGTCTTCCAGGTCCAGGCCAATCCCAAACCACCATCCGAGGATGAAAACAAGTTGAAAGAGGGTAAGTTGGGCTGAAAATTGTCATTCTTTCATATTGCAGCTTGTGGAGGAATCCTAGAATCACGGTTGGAAGTACAACTCTAGGTCAGCTCAGCCATAGTATTGCAGAAAGAGAATTCTTTTGACTTACAAGCTGTAGTTATCATGGACTTTCCAGCCTCATAGGAAGGACCTGAGCAATCTGGTTCATTGTCCAGCTCATCATGATGCATTTACTTCTTACTGAGTTTGATGGGACTTTGTGTTTTAGGACTTTCTTCTTGACCTTCCTTCAGAGGATGGGATGGGCTGTCCCCCCCGCCCCAGAATCCCTCAGAAGCAATCTGTCAGGAGCTTCTTTGTGGCAGTGGCTGAGACCGGAATCCAAATTTGCAGGGCATCCCTTTTTCCATGTCCTCCCTCTCCCTCTCCCCCAAACCCTTTCCCTAATCTTAGTGCCATCACTCCTGCCCTAGTTCAAGAGCTGGACATGCGATCACTGTGAGAACAGGATGATGGACTAGATGGGCCACTGGCCTGATCCCGCATGTACTTATTATTTTCTTCATATGCCAATTGAAACACATCCACCATTTGAAGTTCAGCCTTCTATGAATTTTTCAAGGTGGTTCTCCTAGACAAATAACGTTTACAAAGATGCATCTATTAGGGGAAAGTGTGTCATGTTTATAGCAAAACTGCATTCAATATGGGCATAATTTATTTAATGGGATGCCAGCGTGGTGTAGTGTTTAAGAGCGGTGGACTCATAATCTGGTGAACCGGGTTCGCGTCCCCGCTCCTCCACATGCAGCTGCTGGGTGACCTTGGGCTAGTCACACTTCTTTGAAGTCTCTCAGCCCCACTCTCCTCACAGAGGGTTTGTTGTGGGGGAAGAAGGGAAAAGGAGATTGTTAGCCGCTTTGAGACTCCTTAGGGTACTGATAAAGCAGGATATCAAATCCAAACTCTTCTTCTTACTCACCTTTTTCATAATGACCAAAGGCAAAATATAAAAATACAAATAGATATAAAATAGATGTAAAATGTATGAGTCGTACGGAGTCTAAACGCCAGCAAAGACATAAAACAATAAAAGGAAGCAACCTCCCCCCCCCAGAAAAAAATATTAACAAAGCCAGTAGAATAATGATTGAACTGCTCCAATGGTGGTTGGCCCCCACTAGAACTGGTAGTTCAGAAGGCAAGGAGGCCAACAGTGGTTGAAGCCAAAGCCAAGCCAAGCCAACAAATTCTGGTCTTGTCCCCCTCGTTCCCTCTGTTGAGTTCTACAGGGGCTACAGGAGGAGGAAACCAACAGGCAGTTTGACATAAGAAGGCAGGCACAAAAAGTTCACAAAAGTGGAAAGTTAAAGATAAACCAACCAAGGAAGATTGGTTGGATAAACTGACAGGGTATGTGGAGTTGGCAAGTTTGACAACAAGAATCAGAGACCAGGAGGAGTCTGTGATTAGAGAGGAGTGCAAGCCCTTTGTGGTTATTTGAAGAAATGTAATAACAGATTAATACGCAAGTAGGATTTGAACTGTAATCAGCAGTAAAGCAATGTAGATATTAAGTAAGGATGAAGAAGGGTGTTAGGTATAATATGCAGCAGGACAGGGGGAAACAAGGAAACCATGGAGGGTTGGAGGGGAAGTTCACACTTGTTAAAAAATATTGGGGGAAACCAAATATGTAATTAACTTTTGAAAATCAAAAGAAAATTGTAAAAAATGGAGGGGAGGCAGGCAGATGGAGGCTGGCTGGAAGCAATCTGAGGTTTGGGAGTGGGGAGTGCCCAATTTGCCCTAATGGAACTGATCTACTTTTACCACCACGATGCTCTGCCATCCAGAATCTCCCCTCACATAAACTTAAGTTCCTGAGGTCTTTGCTCTTTTCTATGTCTATCAACCCTTCCTGCTTGGCAGGGGGTTGGACTGGATGGCCCTTGTGGTCTCTTCCAACTCTATGATTCTGTGATTCTGTGATTCCTTCAGGTATTTTCACAAATGCTGCTTTTCTCTTTTATATGCAGACCCTGGGCTGAAGCCCCAGCCAGATGATTCAGCACGACTTAAGGTGGTCCTGTGCAATGGCATTGATGGATACTGCCTGCCCCGGGGCTACTCATGTCACAATGGCTTGGTATACGCAGAAGTGGTTAACGACTGCCCATTTTCTGCAGTTCTGAAGTGCTGCGTGCGCTGATGTCAGATGGCAGAGTCCTGAGAAACCCAGTGGCAGACCTTTCTACAACCACCAGGAAGAATGAGCCACTCCACTCCTTTTGCAGAAGTTGCTGTTTAATTGATTCCACTCCTTTCACCAAATCATTGGTTAATTCTCCCTCTTTCTTTCAATAAACAACCTATTAACTGCACACAAACCCTGCTCAGGTGGTTTTTCTTTATGTTTTCTGTTTGCCTACATGAAAGATTGGGGAACCTGAAATCCTTGCTTATTTAATAATAATAATAATAATAATAATAATAATAATAATAATAATAATAAATGGCTAAGTTAGGGCAGGCTCTCCACGAAGCTTGGCTTCTAATGACACAACGCTTTGCATGTTTACTCAGGGATCATTGCCATTATGTCTACTGGAGTTTAATCTCTAGTTCATTGGTTGAGTGTTTCAAGCCAGCATGCCTAATGGTCAGAGATAGTTTCCTCTGTATTTCCTCCCCCACCTTTCTCTTTTAAGACTCAGGACATTAAGTTGATAGTTCATCTTCTGCTTTCGTGTGTTAAACTCAGGGGGGAAACTACTCCCGAACATGGAGGTTTTAGATGAAATGACCCTGTCTTGGGGAAGGGAGGGAGATTTATAAATATATGACTATATAATCATAGAGTTGGAAGGGGCCCTGAGGATCATCTAGTCCAACCCCCTGCAATGATAAGCAGCTCTCCATTATGGGGATCGAACCTGTAACCTTGGCATTATCAGCACCAGGCTCTAACCAACTGAGTTTGCACTGAAAGTAAAGAACTTCTGCCTGAACACTCCAGAGATGGTGCTGACATTCTTAGTATTATGGGTGATAGCGGGGAATTCTCTGGTAAATTATGGCTTCACTTCCACATGATCTTGAGTTGGTTTAAGAAGTTTCACATGCAACCAATGGTATCAAATAGTATGGGAAACAGCCTTATTAGAAAAACTAACCAATAAAATGAAACTGACGGGTCCTCCCTTAAAGAGGGCACGTATTGCGGTGAGACCTGGCAACCAAAACCCTGTGTTGTGGGTGGGTATGTCCCTCGATGCAATTGGTAGGTCCCTTGATGCAGGGTTCAATCTGGCCAATGGGACGCAAGCTAAATGGATCGAGGGACCTATAAAGACCCATGCACGTGACCCAGAGCTTCATCTTTCGGCGCGTGCATTGGAACACCCGCCCACCTCTCCCTACTTTTAGGGCTTCTGCATGTGACCTTGCTATGCCGTTGTGTGTCGTCTGTCGTTGGGACAGGGGCACGGCAGGAATTTTCCCTACTTGGCTGATTGGCTGTTGCCGTTTGGGTTTCGCCTGCCGCGTAGCAAACCGTCACAACTTGTAAGGTTGCAGATAGGCTCTGGTTCAGGTGATAGGGATGGGAGAACGCTCTCACCATCCCTATGTGAATGGTATTCTGTTAAAGGAATCCAGGGACTCGATGGTTTGGGGTCAACCCCTGAGAGGGGGTTGTGCCCGTGCCTGAGTCCAGGGGGACATTTGGGTGGCTGTTAAAGCAGGTCCCCGGCTTTCTGCTATCCAGGTGTTCACCCTTGGCTGACCTATGCTGGAACCCTGGGTCAGCGCTACCTGCATGGCAGGGAGCTAGTCGAACCAGAGCCTATGCAACCAATCACTTGCTGTAATCAATAAAGTTGTGGCCTAAATTCTGCCAAAATCCAAACCAAAATTTGAGTCTTGTCTGAATTTATTTGGGGTGAGGTTAAAAGGTCTGAACACTCAAATAGAAGAAGACTTCTTCACCCCAGTTTGGTTCCCCTTTATCACATACACAGCCCAACAAGACAACAACATGAATCCGACAGCATATGAATCAATCTGGCTAACCTGATTAAAAAATTCACACTTGCACCCCGCTCTCACACAAAAACAACACTCACTACAGCCAACCAAAGACAACCAACCAGACCCCAAGCCACACCCAACCTTTCTCACCACCAAGGAAATACAACAAGTGAATAGTAAGAGAACTCATACAAGTAACGCAGACACAACACCTTACATTCACTAAGTAGTAAGTAAGTAAGTTTTATTTACGGCCATTGGCCCAACACATAAAAAACACAATTCCTACACAACATACAATATTTAAAACCTTCGGCAGAGGGAGAAACCTTCTGCTCGTTACTAGATAAAAACACAGACTGTCCGTCTTCCTATTTTTGCATTGTGGCTCCTGGATTTGCGGGATTCTCCTGGCCATACCAAATCCCTTTTTTTCTTTCTTTCTTTAAAGCTAAGACTCTGTTCAGGTATTTGGCAACAGTGCGTGATCTAGATGGATTTTCGTCGTTCAATAGAAATCTTAGTTTGGTTTCATTGCCATCATCCGCGCCTCCCACTAAGTATGGGGCAAGAAACTTACTCCTGAGCGAGGAATAGTAAGGACAGCTAAGGAGTATGTGATGCAGGGATTCAGGTGTTCCACAGTTACAATCGCATAAAAGAGATACCTGTCCATTAGAGAGTCTATTTTCCATTACATTGGAAGGAAAGGCATTGAATCTTGCCTTTATAAAGGCATACCTGTGGGCTGATACCGAAAGAGAATCCAAGTAATGAGGGAGTTTTTGCGATGGTAATAAGCCAAGGTTTAGGGGAGAGCAAGTGCCATTACCCAGTGCCATCTTCTGCAGCAGATCTATCTCTTCTAGTTTATAGATTACTGTTCTTTTGGCTGAAGCTAGATCCTGCTCCAGTAAATTTGATGGAGAGAGTCCCATAGCCATAATTCTCAGTTGCAATGTCTTAACCCATGGGCTTTGGAAATCATCCCTCCACATACACTGTATCAAATATAGATTTGAGAGATTATGCCAAAGCGATACCCAGTGGCAAAGTATATGTTTCCAAAGGGCATTTTCAAGGGATGTAATATTAAGTTCCATTCTTATTGCTGCATTGCTTACACAGTTGGGTAATTTCAGTAATCTCCTTAGAAATAGATTTTGTATTACTTCTAATTCGGGTAATTTAACAAAAGTCCCCCAAACTGAAATCGCGTAAGCAATTGTCGGAACCACCTTGGCCTTGAACACTTTCAGTGCTGATGGAATATGAAGGGCCCCCTCGGAGAAGAAGTACCGCAGGATCGAAAATGAGATGGCTTTAGCTCTGTTTGTAACATAGGCTAAATGAGCCTTCCAGCCAAGATTGTATTGGAGCTGAACTCCCAAGTAGTGGTATCTATAAACTTGCTCGATAGACCTCCCATCAATTCTCCAGTTGTAAAGTTTCCGGCTCTTGGAGAAGATTAGTATCTTTGATTTTACATAATTTATTGTGAGAAGGTTTGAATTGCAGTATGACCCAAATATTTTTAAGGCCCTCCTAAGACCCACTCTGGAAAAGGATAGGATCACTGCATCATCAGCATATAATAGAAGGGGGCAGCGGAATTGTGCAAGACGGGGAGCATGAATCCTATTCTGAGCATCTATTAGGGGTGACCTCATGTCAGATATAAACAGATTAAACAGAAGTGGGGCAAGTATACATCCCTGGCGGACACCTCTATTAATGGGAATCAGGTTAGTAAGATCCCCCTCCGGTGTAATTCTGACCCTAGCCGCTGAGCCCTCGTGGAGTTTGATTATTAACCACAGGAGCCTTCTGTCTATACCCCAGCGGGCAAGTTTCCCCCATAGGAGACTCCTGGGGATGCTGTCGAACGCCGCCTTTAAATCAATAAAGGCCACGCAAAGCTGGCCACCCTTTGTTGCGGAGTATTTTCTGGCAAGATGGTGTAGAATCAGAATATGGTTAACTGTTGATTGTCTTTGCCGGAATCCAGCTTGTTCGGGTCCGATCAGCTCTTCCCCATCGGCCCATTGGGAAAGTTTGTTCAACAGAAAGCGGGCATATAGTTTCCCAACTATCGAGAGCAGACTGATGTTTCTGTAGTTCCCAGGGTCATCCGGTGTGCCTTTTTTATGGATTGGGATGATAATTGCGTTTTTCCATATTTTTGGGATCCTCCCTGTTTTATTTACCGCATCAAAAATGGTCGCCAAGACTTTTGCCCACCAATCCGCATGATATTTTATAGCCTCCGCCGGGATCAAATCAGGGCCAGGGGCTTTTCCTGATTTAAGTTTGGTAATTAGATCGTGGATGTCTTCCGGAGCAGTAGGTGGCCAAAGGGGGAGCTGCTCCCGAGATTCATCTCTTATGCCAGCGATGCTATCAGATGAGGTAAAATAATTTTTTAAGTATGATTCCCATACCGGGGCTGAAATAACAGTTATAGGATATCTTTTAGTTCTTTTATTAACCAGAAGCCAGAATTGTCTGGAATTTCGAGAGGATGATGCAGCTATAAGTGCCTGCCATTGGCTTGTTTGCCATTCCAGTTTAGCTTTCCTTTGAGTTTGCTTGTAGGCTGATTTTGCTTGAAAGTATTCTTTGGGGAGTACAGTTGCCCCAGAAGCCTTGTAGTCATTATAAATACTGCCAAGGAGTTGTCTAGCTTGTTTACAGCCATTATTGAACCAAGGAGCACCTGGCTTCCTTTGCATCCGAGTTATTTTTTTCGCCGGGACAGTGAAAAAGGCCGTTAACTCTTCTGACATTTTTGCAAATGTTTTTAGAGTTTGGTCATACTCGTGAGAGTTCGACTCGAGTTCTGAGTAAGTTGGTTTTAGCCCTTGCTGAAAGTACCCTGAGTATTTCTGGGCCTGGCTTACTGACCATTTCACTCCCTTAACTTGCAGAGCCGAGTTCACAATCATGTGTGTTGAATGACTTCGCTCGGCTGGGGACCAGTCAATGGCCATTTTGGCAACCAACGGGAGATGGTCACTCAGTTGAATATTTTCAACCTTAAACTGGTAGAAATTTGAAAATATGTCATGAGATACTAAAACATAGTCAATAACACTATTTGTACTGGGACTTATGTGTGTAAAATCACCCGGAACATCTGGCGGGCAGTTCCCATTTAGTGTCATTAAATTTAAGCGGAGGATTAGCTGGTAAAGAAGAGTTCCTGCCTCGTTTACTTTTTGGTCCTTAGAAGATCTTTGAGTGTGGAGTACGCGGTCAACAAGGGAGTCGGGAGGAACCCACCATCTGGCTTTGATTAAAGACTCCCAGTTTGACGCAATTCGAGCATTAAAGTCCCCTCCTATGACATTTGGGGTGTTGGGATATTTAGAGTAACAAAGAGTAAGGTGCTCCTCCAATATTCCCCACTTGTTATATAGGTCTGCGGTGGAACCACCAGGTGGTAGATAAACATTTGTTATAACGAGCTCAAATTTTTTTCCTGTAATCAGGGCTGAGACTGCGTAGGGCTGGGTGGCATTTATAAGGGTGAGTTTTACTTGTGTTTTCAGCGAAACTGCTATGACGAGACCTCCACTAGACCGGCCACCTTTGGTGGACGGGCATGCTGGTAATGAGATGACTTCAAAACCATTTATATTTACTTCTTCATCCTCCCATGTTTCTTGCAAGAGAATTACGTGATGCAGGTTTATGAATTCAAGGAAGTCCGGGTCAGATTTTTTCCCCTTCCACCCCGCTATATTCCAACTTAGCACTGAAAGCGTGGGGTGATTTAGCTGTAACTTGGATGGTCACAAATGAGCTGGCGGCATCACTGGTCTTGGTGGATTTTTTGGTCTGAAGAAGTCAGTCATTTTCCTTTGGCAAATAATTGGTGATTTCTTCTCATTTAACACTGCTGGATTTGATATAATGATTGAAGATGTTGGCTGTCCGCTCGTTCCTATTAAGTTAGGGTTTTGAGATGGGCTTGTCTCTTCCCTAAGGTTCCTTATTTTGTCGATACAATGAATATCAAGTGGGACCGGAATTAAACCATTACTGGTCATAAATTTTGTTGAGTTTATCTTCCGGGCGTAGACGATCTTATTTATTCGGCCCAGGGGGTCCTCAGGTGATCCCATGTCAGAAACAATTTGGATTTCCCCGTCTTCTGCTGGGCAATCCCTGTCTGCATAGGATGGCTCGAGCTCCGGCATTGAAGAATGTGTTGACCCGTTGGTTGGGCTTTGCTGAACTTTTGTGGTTACCTCCCTTTCAGTTGGCATAGGATGTACCAGATCCAAATGATTTAACAGCGATGAAGACAATGCCACCTGAGTCATTAGGTTAGATTTTATAAGCCTGTTTTGGGGCTGTGGACTGAATTGGAGAAGATCCACTGGTCCTTCTGTGCTCCTATTAGATTGTTTTGATTTAAGTGGTGATGTGTGAAGATCATTCCTAGCTACTTGGGAAGCCATGGGTAGTTGTTTATCGCTGGGGGAGGACTCCAGGTCTGGCATGGAAGAATAAGACCTTGACCTCTTGTTGGAAGGGGGGGTATTTTCCGTATCGTTCTTTGCCGAAGCAACCATACTTGGTGACTGCAGATCTAGCAAAAGTACGGAAGAAGGTCTGCCACGCTGTGAAGGACTGGTACTTGTTATCCTGGGATCCTCCCTGTCATTCGACATTTGGACCTCTCTCTGAGGAACAGTGATTTGGGGAGAAGACATCTTCGAACCCACAATTCTCGAGCTGTCGAAGGTGCCATGTCCGGTTTCCATCGGAGCTTCTTTGTGTTGAGCAAAAACAAGTTGCTGTTTAAGTATATCAAGCCTATCCATTATTGCCTGTTGTTCTGATAATGGTAAGTCACCGAATGAAGAAATAAGATCCCTCTCCTCCTCAATTGCCGGGAAACAGTCCATATAATCCCACGTCCCAGTTAAAGGAGTGGGTAAAGTATGTGTCTTAGTTATTGGAGGTCTGTGGTCATCTAAAGGGAGGGCATTGTCGATCGGCGGTGGGTCAGACCAAACTGGTATGTCTTCATCTTTAGGTGCTCTGGAGATTAAGAGGGGTTTAATTTGGGTATCAATGAAGACTCTAGTTGGAGTGATACCCCATCTAGCCAGGAACGCTTTCTTCCTGATCAGTATGGCGGGGATTTTTTGAGACTGAAAGATAAGCGTTACTGTTTGCGACCACTGGGAGTGGTGTAGCGGGAGCACTGCAGTGAGATCAATTGGCGGAGCCCATATTGGCAGAAGGTTGCCCAGGTATTCTTCAATGGCTCTCATATTATTCCACTTTGGGTGCCAGCCAATTATGGATAGGCAGATTTTATTTGGTTGCAGGATCAGGGACTGGTAGTTCAGTCGGGATTTTAAGTGAGGTTTGTAAACATCACAGCTTTGGTTGTTAGGAGAGATGTTCCGCAGGCTCTTTAAATCTCTCACTGTCTCAGCGCAAACAGGCTGTTGGTCGGGAGAAACCGAGTTTTGCTGGGACTTGTTCCGCTGGTTCTTTAATTCCCTCTCTGCTACCTTAAGAGCTGATTGCAATTCAGGTGTATCGAGCTTATGTTGGATCTTATCCAGCTGTGAGAATATCCCCTTAATGCTCTTAAAGATACAGTTGAGGGTTCTAATTATTAAGTGGAGCTGTTCAGATCCCATGCCAACACCCGTACCAACCCCCGGATCAGCTTCCGGCATCACCCCCGTGGTGGGACCGTCATCTGCAGCTTCATCTGTAAGGAGATCACCTGCATTTCTTGTCCTTTGCGATCCTGGCGAGGCCAACTCTCCCCTTTCCGGGGTTGCTGCCAAGTCCACAAGCGGACTGAAGCGGTTGTAAGTTCCAACTGTGTAACTGGTGTCCTTGAGGCAGCAGACCTGACTGAGAAGGGACTGGTCAGTTTTAGTTTGTTTAGCTCTCGGAGAAGATATTACCTCATCCGCCTCTCTTGGCCGTTTGCCGTGGCCCATAGCCAGGTCTGTAGCTGGCTTTAAGTAAGTCCAATTAAAGTTTAGATAGGGAATAGGGTGTCACACAGACTGCACAGTAGTATAATAACTCGCAGCGTAGAATATTATAATATTAGAACTTCTATCTCATCTTGACGCTGAGAGAGTTCGGCTTTGTATCTTCCCTCCGCCGTCTTCCCCAGCCTTAATCTCGAAAATCCTCCTTCGTCCAGTTAATTAAAATCTGGCATCAACCCAATGGAGAGTCCAGCAATTACTTGTCTAGCAGAATGCAAAACTAAAGTAAAGTAACTTACTCCAATGATTATAAAATCCAATTCAGGAGAGGGGGTCGGAGAGAGCTGGAGGGAGTAACCTTACACTGCGGCCATCTTGGATCTGGAGTTCTAAGTAGAATAATAGAAGCATAACCAACCCTGCCCACCCCACTTGCCACTCCCCCTTTTTTCTTTTTCTTTCTTTTTCTCCCCCTTCTTCTTCCTAATTGCTTAAACCAGTTCATAAACCAAGAACTTATACATTGACCACTAATAATGAAACATGTTTTGTAGATATTTTTCCACATTTATTATGCTATTTTTGTGATATACAAATGACATGAGGAAACGTGATATACTTGTTTGTATGGTATTGTGCCAGTGTGGTGTAGTGGTTAAGAGTGGTAGACTCGTAATCTGGGGAACCGGGTTAGTGTCTCCTCTCCTCCACATGCAGATGCTGGGTGACCTTGGGCTAGTCACACTTCTCTGAAGTCTCTTAGCCCCACTCAGCTCACAGAGTGTTTGTTGTGGGGGGAAGGAGAATGTTAGCCGTTTTGAGACTCCTTCGGGTAGTGATAAAGCGGGATATCAAATCCAAACTCTTCTTCTCTTCTTCTTCATTTAAACCCAATTTAAAAAGGAAGAAGTTTCACATACAGGAGAGAGAAGAATAAGTGTTGTCCGTGTATACTGCAACGAGATACCCACCACTAGAAACACCCAAAAGGTGCAGAAAAGGAAAGACCTAATGGATCGAATGGTTGGAGCAAATCCCTTTTGAGAATCTTTTTGCCACATTTGGGGGCTATTCAGCTTAGAAAAACGACAAGTTAAGTTGGGGGACTCAGTAGCGGTGTGCAAATTAGGCATGGAATTGAGAAGGTAGAAAGGGAGCTGTTTTCGTCCCTCGGGTAAGAGCTGACGGGAAAAACCCTTCTCCACCTGAAGCGCTGGAGAGAGCTGCTGCCAGTCAGAGTAGACAATATTGGGCTAGATGGGCAAAAAGCCTTTTTACAAGGAAGCTGCTTATCTTCCTAAAGTTGGGTAAACCTTCAGTCAAAAGCATTTCAAGAGCTTCTGAGTGGGCAGTGAGAGCTAACCTTCAAGAGCATTGGCACAGAATTGACTCAATCCTGCTCCAAATTTATTGGTGCTGTGCCAGAAGGAATATATATATATATATATATGAATAAATGAATAAATAAGTATATATGAATAAATACCAGGGACTCTGCGCACCTTTCCAGAAGTTGTGAGAACCACTACACCACACTGGCTCTCAACAGAACATAGCCTTCAGGGGCAGCTGAGGCCATGTTACTGCCTGCTGCAATGAACAGTCTGATGTCCTCTCCATACTACATGCAGAATCTTACAGGACTAGCACTTGTATCTTACTTAACACTGGTGCTGGGACAACACTAAGCATGAGGCTAACTTAGACTAAGGTTACCAATTTCCCCCCCAATGAATCCGGGGAACCTTTAAATAAATAAATAAATAAACAAATAGGGACGTTGATGCTGCAGCGATGGCGGTGGCCGAGGGTCGGCCGCCGCCTTGACCTCAACTACCACGTTTCCCCTTCCTTCAAGGCTTCTATCTCCTTTCTCCATGAGCCTGGGCAGCCCCTGAGTTGTTGGTTCTTCGGTAGTGGAGGGGAAGCGGTGCACGGTGGGTCAGGTATGGAAGGCGGAGAAGGAGGACCGAGAGCGGCAGCGGCGAGGCTCGGGCAGCGTGATGCCTCCCTTCCCATCAGAGCAGCCCTAATCCTATTCCTACTTGCGTGCAAGCAAGAGGGGGGGGGATCCCTCAGCTGGGATGGGAGGCTTCCTGTTGCCTAAGTGAGAGATCCCCGCCCCGCTCCTGCTTGCACGCAAGTAGGAGTTGGGAGGCTGCTCTGATAGGCAACATGAAGCCTAACATGAAGTTGCTGGGGTCAGGGAAGGTGGATGCAGTCCAGAATCTGCATCTTAGAGCCCCTGCACCACCATCATATGGGGACTTCCAAGCAGCTCCTGAAGCCAGCCAGAGCCAACTGCTCCAGGCTGCTGAGACTGCCGCTGCTGCGCTTCCCAGGGACATAAGATGAAATCCGGGGACATTCCGGGGATGGAATTTGTCTGGGGACTTATTCGCAAATCGGGGGCTGTCCCTGGGAAATGGGGACATCTGGTAACCCTAACTTAGACTGCTGCTGTCTCTCCACTGCCAACAGAGGCATTTGCCCTATGTTGTCCAGTGGGAGAGTTGGCTCTGAAAATGTATCCCCTAGTATTTTGCAGTTTCTCAGGGGAAAAATTGGTTGATCCCTGCATCTTTAGCTGTCAGACCAATGCAATGATTATATGGTGCAAGGCTTATAGTAGGAAACAATGCATTCCTTCTAACACCCCAGCTCCACTGATTACAAAAGCCCCAACTTGCTCTTGCCAATTTCCCCAGTTTCAACAAAAAACATTTGAGGTGCCTTCTGAAAGGTGCCCCCAGTTCAGGTATTGGTGAGTCAATTGATGGTGAATTGCATAGCTAAGGTGAGAACAGAGAATCAGAGTTTGAAAGAAGCAGAATGCTAATCCCAGCAATTGTTGGATTAACTGTAAAGTGAAATAATTTCAGGTGGTTTCAACCAATAGTTGACAATGGATGTTTGATGTTGGCAGCAATCTCAGAACACCATTCTCCCCATTTCCTGGTATAAACTGTATAAATACCAGCAACGCTTCCAGAGATTCTATATCCTTCTATTTATTGAGCCTTTTCCTTCAATTAGTATCGAGGGTGCAGCCAATCTTCAACCATGAAGATCCTTTATGTTCTCTTTACTGTTGCCTTCTTGGTCTTCCAGGTTCAGGCCAATCCCAAACCACCCTCCAAGGTTGAAGGGGAAGCCAAAGAGCTTCTCGAGACTCGTGCTTATAAAGACGACGGTAAGTTGGGCTGAAGAACAACATTTTAATGTATCTATGTAGGGTTTATGGGACACGGGTGGCGCTGTGGTCTAAACCACTAAGCCTAGGGCTTGCCGATCAGAAGGTTGGTGGTTCGAATCCCCATGACAGGGTGAGCTCCTGGGATGTCCCCCTTACGTCCCAAGGAGATAAGTAAGCAACTATACAAGCTTTAGAAGACATCTGAATGCAGATGTGTATAGGGAAGTTTTTGAATGTTTTATTATGTTCTTATATATGCTGGAATCCATCCAGAGTGGCTGGGGTGACCCAGTCAGATGGGCAGAGTATAAGTAATAAGTAATAAGTAATAAGTGACGCAGGTGGAGCTGTGGTCAAAACAACAGAGCCTAGGGCTTGCCGACCAGAAGGTTGGTGGTTCAAATCCCCGCGACGGGGTGAGCTCCCATTGCTCGGCTCCCTGCTCCTGCCAACCTAGCAGTTCGAAAGCACGTCAAAGTGCAAGTAGATAAATAGGTACCACTCCGGCGGGAAGGTAAACGGCATTTCCTTGTGCTGCTCTGGTTCGCCAGAAGCGGCTTAGTCATGCTGGCCACATGACCTAGAAGCTGTCTGCGGACAAACGCCGGCTCCCTAGGCCTATAGAGAGAGATGAGCGCCGCAACCCCAGAGTCGTCCACGACTGGACCTAATGCTCAGGGGTACCTTTACCTTTTATGTGGTGTTTATTGTCTGTTAGTTTGGTTGTAAGTTGCCTTGGGTTGTCCCGGGCAAGGTGAAGTGACGGACAAATCTAATTAATAAACAAACCCCCTGTAGTTATCGAGAGGTGAGAAAGAATCCAAGAATCCCAGTTGGATGGGGAACCCTAGGTTAGCTCAGCAATGGGGTTGCAAAAAGAGAATTCTTTAGATTTACAAGCTCCAGCTGCCATGGACTTTCTAGCCTCGCAGGAAGGACCTAGGCAAATTGGTTCATTGCCCAGCTCATATTGGGATAAAGGAATGTATTCAGGTTCACTGCTTACTGAGCTGGACAGGACTGTGTGTTTTTGGACCTTTCCCCTGACTTTTCTTCAATGGCTGGGGTGGGAAGTTTTTTCCAGATTCCTTTAGGGGCAATCTGTCAGGAGTTGCTTTGTGGTAGTGGCCGAGACTAGACTCAAAAGTGGGTGAGGCATTCCCTCTCTCTGTGACCCCCTTCTCTCTATCTCCCACCCCTTTTCTCTTTCTCTCCTCCCCTGCCAGTTTCTTAGGCCCTTGGACTGCAAGTTGCTCACCCCTACTCTAGGGCACATCCCCCCCCCCATTCCTTTTTTGGGAGGTGGGGAATTGCTGAAAACAGTTTCTGCTTAAGTTATCCTCAATGTTATCCTCTGTAAGAAGTAAGGCAGGCATAGGCAAACTCGGCCCTCCAGATGTTTTGGGACTACAACTCCCATGATCCCTAGCTAACAGGACCAGTGGTCAGGGATGATGGGAATTGTAGTCCCAAAACATCTGGATGGGCGAGTTTGCCTATGCCTGAAGTAGGATGTTAAAAGAGGCATGCTGTTCATGCGTCTGCACCTTCATATTTCTCTCCGGGAATTTGTGTACTTAATGTTGCGGCCCTGCAGCCATTTACCTGGTAGTAAGAATGAGGGAGAGATTCTATTCAGTTTGCCATTGTTTGAAATTCGCCCCTTCTGTGAATTTTGCGAGGTGGTTTCCAGCTCAACGATGTGTACAAAAATGCACAAATCTGCCCTTCAAGAAGTCCTTTGCTCTTTGAGAACTCTTCAAATATTTTGAAGAATGCTGCCCTTTCTTTCTTTGCAGGCCCTGGGCTGAACCCAGAACCAAAGGATTCTTCACGGTTTCAGGTGGTTCTGTGCTCTGACAACGATGGCTATTGCCTGCCACGTGACTTCCAGTGTCACAACGGCTTGGCGTTCAAGGAACCATGGAACGACTGCCCGTTTTCTGATGTTCTGAAGTGCTGCGTGCGCTGAGGCAAGAGAAGGTGGAATCCCGAGAAACCCCCGGCAGAAGTTCCTGCAAGCAAAAGGAAGAATAAGGAACTCACTTTGAATAAATCATGGGTTAATTGATTCCAATCCTTTCAGCGAACCATTGGTTAGTTTGTCCCCCATCTTTCAATAAACAACCTATTAACAGAACACACAGCCTCCTCAAATTGTTTTTATTTATGTTTCCAGTCCAGATCCCTGTATATGCACCTTGTATGCTCCTTCCCCCCCAGTTTGTTGGTGCGCACGATAAAATTGCACTGAAAATGTGCTTCTTTCCTTGCATTAATTTGAATTTATGAGAAAGCTTCCCTGCCAATGCAGCTTGGCATCATTTGGCACCTTATAAGACTAATATATGCATGCCAGACTTAACGTCTTTCCTTCTGCAGTGTTGGATGGCAGATTGAGAGGAGTTCCATACCAGGACAGACTATGCTCATGTACCCAAGACATTGACTCTATAAAACATATTTTGCTGCACTGTGTGAAATTCGAGCAAGCCAGGGCAGAACTGATATTACCCTTGCTAGTACCTTTCCCGGGAAAATCAGAGGCTTACTATGTCAGGTTCCTACTGGAAGACCGGACAAATGACAGAACATTAGCAGTGGTGAAGTTTCTATCGGTGGTTGCAAGAACCAATGATCCCTATTCCTAAGCCTGAACAAAATGCTTGTGTAACCTGAAGGCGGGCTGTTGAAATTGTGTATTGTTTTGTAATGAATTGTTGGGTCTCTGGACCGTAATAAAGATTTGATTGATGCATGCAGATGAAAGCTCATACCAAGAACAAACTTAGTTGGTCTCTAAGGTGCTACTGGAAGGAATTTTTTTATTCTGTTTCCCACTGAATGCCAAGGGTCTCCGAGAGAGTAACAGGCATGCATATGTGTTCATGTCCCTGCTTAATCCCTTGGTTTCCCATTTCCCACACCACAATGAAACCAGATGAAATGTTCTCCTAGCAGGACAGGAAGCAAAGAAACTGATTCCTGTACTGCAGGGGGCTGGATTAGGTGACTCTGGGGATTCCTTCCAACTCGACGATTCTATGATTCCAGGAATATAACCCCTGATTGATTCCTGGCAGGGAGGGAGGCAACATTTTTTAAGCAGGAGCTGAAAAGTATTCAGTGAAGGTGTCTGCCTGATGTCAAAATGCGCTGAGGTTCAAAGTGTAGAGGGTACCACACTAAATTGATTTTTCAGATAACTGCAGAACACGTATTACTATTCTTCACTAAATAATAAATTTGGTTAATCACTTTATCTTGCCCAGGACAACCCTATTTTCTCTCCCGTGTTTTGCGCTGCAGCAGTTTTTTGGCCACTGTGAGGGTATAGTGCTGGAATAGATGTGCCTTTGGCCTTATCCAGTAAGCCATATGCTCTAAGAAATGGGTGCCATTGAACTCAGGGGGCATAGAATTTCAGCCCATTAACTCAGAAAACAAACTGTAGGCCTTACAAATGCGCCACCTAGTGGAGTACAATACATGATGCTTGCAGAGGTGCAGAATAAAGAGGCCCATAAAGGCGGGTTTTAATGGGAGGTAAAGGTAAAGGGACCCCTGACCATTAGGTCCAGTCGTGTCCAACTCTGGGGTTGCGGCACTCATCTTGCTTTATTGGCCGAGAGCCGGCGTACAGCTTCCAGGTCATGTGGCCAGCATGACTAAGCCGCTTCTGGTGAACCAGAGCAGCACACGGAAACGCCGTTTACCTTCCCGCCAGAGTGGTTCCTATTTATCTACTTGCACTTTGACTTGCTTTCGAACTGCTAGGTGGGCAGGAGCAGGGACCGAGCAACGGGAGCTCACCCCGTCGCAGGGATTCGAACCACCGACCTTCCTGATCAGCAAGCCCTAGGCTCTGTGGTTTAACCCACAGCGCCACCTAGGTCCCTCCGTTTTAATGGGAACTAGCCTGCAAATCCAGAGTTTCCACTTCCTCGTTCTGTAAGAGCACAAGGAAATGAATGCATAACACAAATTAAAGTTGCATTACTTGTTTCCTTGGTTTGGAGGGGTTTCTGGATGTAGAATAAATGTTTGAGGATATGTTCAGAAATTTATTTGTGTTCAAAGTTCTTTGTATGTTTCTACGGAGAAAAAGATTTATATGTATATAGCACACATGCATACACACAAACTGGGACGGAAACTCCGGAATGTAAATATGAGTAGCATCTATTGGGCCAAGTGTTAACAGGTGTTAAACTAGCACGGTGATAATAAAACAATATTATCTGCAATAAAGCTGCCCTTATCTTGTGTGCTTTGGCTCAGCAGAGAAATGCTACACATGTGTGTGCAATTTGTGACATTCTAGCCCCACTGTTTGCACTTTATTCTATTTCTTAAAAGGACACAGAGCTTGTAATGCACAGGTTCCTATCTTAGATTAGGCAGTTGTTTTAGGAAGGTGAGTGTGACATCGGAGGATACAGGGAGGAATTCAACATCACATCAAGACAATCCTAAGCGTTTGAGCTTGCCAGATGGAACAGTTCCCCCCCCCTCTCCCACCCCTGTGTGCCATTCTGGGGGTTCTCCCATACTCACAAGCCATTTCTGGAGGCGGGGGTGTTGGAGGAAAGGAGGGGGTGCGAAGCCCCATTGCACAAGCAGAGGTGCAAAGCTTGTTTGCCAGGAATGGAAACTTGGGTGTAGAGCACAGAGGCAGAAAGGCTTGAATCAGCGGCGGAACTAACTGCTCGGGCACCCAGAGCGGCAAACCCGGGGGCACCCGGGGCCGGGGTGTTGCTACGTAGCGCGCATGCCCAGCGTCGCTACGTATGACGCATGTGTCACTATGTACGATGCATGCGTTGCTACGTAGTGATGCTGCGCATGCGAGCTATGTAGCGGGTTGCCGGCGGCGCTGGAGCGGCGCCCCCGCAAACCACGAGGAAGCCGCATAGCGAGGCTTTTTACCGGGTGGCTTGGGAGGCGCCGTTGCCCTGCCGCCCGGTAAAAAGCCTCGCTCTGAAGCTTGCTCGCTTACCCACTTGGCGCTTTGCTTCTTCCTGCTGCTCAGGCTGCGGGCTGAGGTGAGGGCCAGGCCAGGCCAGGGAGGGGCATCAGCGACGGCCACTGACGCCCCACCCTGGCCTGCCCCTCGCCTCCGCCAGAGCAGGAAGAAGCAAAGCCCGTGCTGAGCAGGTGAGCGAGCAAGCCGCCGAGCAAGGCTTTTTACTAGGTGGCGGGGCTCGGCTTGGGCATCGCAGAGTGGGGGGGGGGCACGCCAAGTGAAACCTAGGTTACGTGAAAGCTCTTGTTGTAAACTGTGCAACCACACAAACACAGAGACATATGTGGATAAGTTCATATCTGGGACGTTGTGAACGATATCGTTTATTGGGACTTTTATTCATTCTGCTTACTACATCACTTTGCTGAACTTTGTTGATTTCTACATGTAGACTATGTCTGTGAGGAACTCGTGATACAGAGAGAAAAATATATTGCATGAGTATTATTTTGATACAGCCGGTTACATTTTTTGTGTGTGTTTGTGACTTCTGCTAATAGTGCTTTGATCAGAAGATGCTGGGCATTCAAGCCAGGGGTGGAGCAAGGGGGATGCATTGGGGGCGGGCCACCCCGGGTGCCACCCTGGAGGGGGTGCCACTCAGCATGCCCCCCCGCAACGCCCAAGCCGAGCCCCGCCACCCAGTAAAAAGCCTCGCTCAGCGGCTTGCTCGCTCACCTAGTCAGCACGCGCTTTGCTTCTTCCTGCTTGGGCGGAGGCGAGGGGCAGGCCAGGGAGGGGCGTCAGCATCGCTCAGCTTTTTTTAAAAGCGCTTTTCTCCCCGCTGCCGGGGCGGAGCCGCCCGCAGGGGCGAGGGGAGGGGCGGGCAACGAAAGGGTGACACCCCTCCGCCTCCTCCTCACGATGCTTTCGGCACCGGCGATCGCGGAGGGCGGTGCCCCCCACCCCGAGTGTCACCCCTACCCCAGGGCGCTGCCTGGGGCGCCCCCCCCGCCCAACTCGCTACGCCCCTGGCATAGCATCCAAATCATGAATGGTTATAGTTTCACTCTGTTCTACACAACTTGAGTACTGTGTCTTGTTCTGGATTTACATAGATTCACTTTGTTCTACGCAAACTGTACATATTTTTTCTACGCAACTGTACATATTTTTTCTATGCAACTTGGGTCCTGTGTCTTGTTCTGGACACCGCATTGAAAAGGAGGGTGCTGGCCAGAGGAATATGGCCAGGTTGGTGAAAGGATCTCCTAGGAATGAATACTGTATTGGAAAGTTTGGCCACCGAACCCCTGCTTAAAAACCTCCAAGGAAGGAGGGTCCACTACTTCCCGAGGGATACCGTTCCACTGTCGAACTGCTCTTGCTGTCAGAAATAATGTTTAGTCAAGATCTCCTTTCTTGTAACTTGAAGGCATTGGGTTGAGTCCTACCATGTTTTTTTTTAATGATATAGTGGTATAGAAACACTTAAACATTTTTAAAGATGTGTATTTTAATGAGTGGAATATTATGAGTCATGAGAGTTGAGAAGAGTGTATGAATTCAGAAGTGCTTAGTTTATTTTTTGGTTGCTATATTTTCTCATGTTAAGATTGCTTTATTGGTTATGAATGCTGTAATACTTTATGAATCCCATAATATAACTTTTGTTGTAATTGTGCTGCTTTGCTTATTTTTTTAGTTGTTTTGCTAATAGTGCTTTATAGCCTGTAATTGTTTTACTGATGATTTGTTGATTGTTCTATATGATTTAAGTGATATTTGTCATGTTCCATTAAGCCATGGTTAGTTATTGTTTGCAATACAGTATATTATTTCCCTGCATAGGGAAGTTTTTAATGTTTGATGTCTCAACGTGTTTCAATTTGTTGGAGCTGCTCGGAGTGGCTGGAGCAACCCAGTCAGATTGACAGTATATAAACAACAAATTTTATTATGATTATGATTATGATTATTATTATGATTATTTTATTTATTAGCTTTTTGTGATTCCTGTGAATGAAAGGTGGCATAGAAATATAATAAATTAAATCAAGAATATTGTGACTGTTTCAGATAATTGGTGGCACTGGGTTAGTTTCTAGTAGTAGTTGCAGAAACAATGGTAGTTTAGTGCTAGCGATAACTATAAGTGATCGATTGCTTTGAGGAGGAATGAAATACCAGATAGCCACTGAATTGGAAGCAAACTCAGTTTTAATCCAAAAAGAGAGGTTTAGCATTAATCCATCTTGATTGGGAGGTGGATTCTTCCTCTGTTCTGGTCGTACGCTGTTGGTCTTCCTTGTATCTCTCTTGAGCAGGCTCTTTACTGGAATCCCCACACAGCAATGCATATTTGCAAAGCATTTTCCAACAGGCTTCTCATGGGAATGGCATCCGGAGCGGCAATTTCCCCCCATAGCATTGCATACCATGGCATTTCTTGGGCGGGGAACATCATCTGCAGGGGAAAAAAAGAAAAGGCAAGAGACCTTAACATGCTTATCAGGTATCTCTCCTTTCTTTGGCTTAGCTTAGACTTATCTCACTTTAACATAGCGGACACTGCTTTTCTGGGAAGTTTTCCAAATTAGAGCGTAATATATATTCCAGCTTTTGTTGTTGTTGTTTGTTAGCTTTGGTTTGTTTGGTTTTACTGTAAACCGCTCTTTGAGTTATGCGGTAAGAAAAGTGTCTAATCAAAATAAAATTAATAATGATGATGATGATGATGATACTAATACTAATACTAATAACTTATTTTTTGTACCCTGCCCATCTGGCCGGGTTCCCCCAGCCACTCTGGGCGGCTTTCAGCAAACATTAAAATACATTAAACATTAAAATAATGATGATATAACAACAAACTTTCTCCCCTCTACACTGGTGCTGCTGGTTACACTGGTGTAAACATCTACACAGGTTTTGGTAAGGCTACTCTGCTGAATGGTCAGGGATCTTTCTGAACAAGATCTCAGTCTCATTGTCAGCAAAGAGCAGTGGGTGAATTGGTCAAATTCAGTTCCTCTCAAGCCATCATTTTCCATGCCCCCCCCCCCATACAAAGAAACAAAGTTCCATTCACCACCTTTCTATACTAGTTTGCACTTAAAAAAAAAAAAAGTCCTCATGAAAATTAATCAGCTTTCTCCTAATAAACACATATTTGGAAGCAAAGACGGACATTTTGCCAAAGCAGTTGTACATAATATGGTACCTATTGCATGCCATTTTCATTAATATGTGCCTATTTAGACATGCTTTACCCCAGTATTTTCTGTTATTCTCTTTTTCTTCCCCCCCTCTAGATTAATGTTTTCATTTGAACCAAAAAAAGAAGATATTTGACGATAATCTTTGCATTTTTCTTTATAAACCCTAATAAAAAAATATTTTAAAAAACAAAAACAAAATGGAGTAATGTGTGAATTTTGAAGGATGGCTCAACCTTTAACTGCTACCTGAATGGAATTTCTCCTTGGAATCAGACCTATTTTCTCACTGGCACCCAGTGCAGGATGTCCAATTGGGCCCCATCTGGGTTGCAGTATTCTGTGCCAGCCTCAACTTCTGGACCACTTTCAAGGTCAGATCCACACAGAGCTCATTAAAGTCTATATGAGAGACTGTCAGATATTACTGGGCATAGGCACTCATTGCCCATCTAAAATGAGGGAGCATCTCTAAGCAGCACACTTGCTCCTTCAGGAAGACTGGGGCCAGACTGGGGCCAGAACAACTGTCTTCCAAATTCTCTTATCCAAGAATGCAAGGATGCAGGTTCTATTTATTGACCCCCATCCCAACTGCCTCCAGAAACTGGCCCAGCACCTGCACAGCCTCTCCTGATTCAGATAGAATGGAGAGAGAGAGCTGGGTATCCTGATCTCTGGATAACATCTCCCAATGGTGTCATATAGAAGTTAAACAGCAAGGGAGGCAATATGGAACATTTAGGGACCCCCCACAGTGTCAATGCTATTGGTCTAAATAGTAGCATCCCAATTCTATCCCCTCCTGGTGACCCTTAAGTGGAGTGGAGACACTGCAACGTTGTGCCCCTAACCCTCCGTTCTCAGAGCTGCTCTAGGTCCATGGTACTGAAAGCCACTGGGAAGTTAAGGAGAGTCAAGAAAGTAGACCAGGGTTCCCCCAACCTTGGGTCTCCAGCTGTTTGGGGGCTACAACATCCATCATCCCTAGCTAGCAGAAACAGTGGCTTGGGATGATGGGAATTGTAGTCCAAAAACAGCTGGAGACCCAAGTTTGCGAAACTCTGATGTAGAACCACCCCACTCCTGATAAAAATCATCAGTCTATTGCAAGAGGAGGGGAGGAGGAGAAAGAAAGAGAAAGGGAGGGAGAGGTTTTTGCTTAATTCTACTCACCCGCTGGCATTGGGGCATCACCTTCTGCTAAAACATCAGGATTTGGCTTAGCCGTTGCCTGGAAAACCAAGAAGGCCAAAGCCAAGAGCACGAAAGCAGTCTTCATGGTGCACAATTGGCTGGGATCTCAGAATTGCAGGAGAGAAGAGCAAGGCTGAAGAATGGTTGAAGGACGAGATTGCAGAAGCCCTTTATTTATACGGATTTTTGTGGCAGTGGGCCAGCGAATTTATGATCAGTAAACTTCTCAGTTGTGGAATAAATAGCCGCTGGGCAAACATCCTGCATCATGTGTCAAAACCCCACCTGGATAATAAATAATGAGGGGCTATTTGCTGAAAATTGGGCAATTATTGTCATGGTGATCCTTTGCAACACAGTGGAGGACCAAGAATAAATGCATCACCCCAAACATCTTATTCTGGGGGCTTTATGCAGTTGTCAAATAGTATATGCAATAAGATAGGAGTTGGGGGGCATTTATTTAAATGGTTGTGAACTGCACTGGGGTGGGGTAGGGAATTAAAAGCCCACAATCGGGCAACAATATCAGTGAAGCACCAAAGGGTACAAGTGCCCTATCAGAAGAAACCAGTGAGCGAAGTGGAACATTAGGAATCAGAAAGTCCAGAAGGTGGTTGGGCCCAAGAACCTTGAACATAGACTTCATAGAATTGGAAGGGGCTCCCTCGGCCTGAAATGCAAGATGAGTATCGCACCCCATAGTCGCCTTTGACTGGACAGCAGAGACCTGAATAATGGCATTGCCCAAGCATTCTGTGCCCCCTTGAGAGTGGTGAAAGCACTGAAACAGGACACTAGGTGTTGGGCCGAAACTGTCCAAAACTTCACTGGCTATCAGACACAAGCAGGGTTGCATGGAAGTAGGACAAGGATAAATTCCTCATTCCACTCAGCCTTCACTGATGGAATGGGACTCCCTTGTGGCTGGGAAATGCCCCAACCCCCTCGTTGAGAACCACCCATCATTGAACTCCGTCATGGGGCAAGCCAAGTATCCAGGCTCTTGCTTGGTGACTGGAGTGAAAGATTCCAGACAGGCAGATGTTTCAACCTGAGCTTAGGGTGTGCCAGAGCTAATCCTTCCCATCAGGGTCCCCTCATTACTATGCTGATTCTGTCCTATGCCATTTTTGCCGAAAGGAGTTACTGTGACACTGCAGCTCAACTCCCACCATACTGTTAATACTGGGGTGTGGGACATGCCCAAGTGACTCACTTGGGTGGCAGTTGGAGGATCATCTTCCTCGGTTCCAGGGGGGTTAAGACGGATTTTTATGAAGGGAACTCTATATAACCCTGCCCTCAAGGCATGGGAACCTAAGTCCTGCACAGGACTTCTGCAATCATGGGCATATCTAGACCAGTCACATGGGACTGGTCGCCGAAGAATTGATGCTTTTGAATTATGGTGCTGGAGGAGACTCTTGAAAGTCCCATGGACTGCAAGAAGATCAAACCTATCCATTCTTAAAGAAATCAGCCCTGAGTGCTCACTAGAAGGACAGATCCTGAAGTTGAGGCTCCAGTACTTTGGCCACCTCATGAGAAGAGAAGACTCCCTAGAAAAGACCCTGATGTTGGGAAAGATGGAGGGCACAAGGAGAAGGGGACGACAGAGGACGAGATGGTTGGACAGTGTTCTCGAAGCTACTAGCATGAGTTTGGCCAAACTGCGAGAGGCAGTGGAGGATAGGTGTGCCTGGCGTGCCTTGGTCCATGGGGTCACGAAGAGTCGGACACGACTGAACGACTGAACAACAACAACAGACCAGTCACATAGACCTTTTCCTTGATTGTAGTTCCAACACACTATTGTGATGGGTTGACCCTCCTTGTCCCTATTTTCCAGGGATAGTCCCTGATTTAGAGAAGCCGTTTCGGTTTCTGATTTGATCCCGGAATGTCCCTCTTCTCCTTAGGACGTGGTAAACCTGTTGACGACTGTTAACGACTGCAATTGGTCTTGCAAGAAAAAGCAAGGTGTGAGATGGCTAAAGATAGCTTTGTCATGTATAATGAGATAAGAATCCAATGTCTCTATTCAGACCAGGTCTCTCCATGGTTTTAAGTTTGGTAATCATTTACAATTCAGCAACTTCTGTTTCCAGTCTATTTCTGAAATTCCTTTGTAATAAGACAGCTACTTTGAGATCTTGTATAGAATGTGCTGGGAGATTGAAGTGTTCTCCTACTGGCTTCTCTGTCTTGTGATTCCTGATGTCAGATTTGTGTCTATTTATTCTCTGGCGTAAGGTTTGGCCTGTTTGTCCAATATAGAGAGCTGAAGGGCACTGTTGGCATTTGATGGCATGCAAAATGTTAGAAGATGAGCAATTAAATAGTCCTGAGATGGTATGTTTGATGTTGTTGGAGCCAGCAATGGTGTTGTCCGGGTGCATGTGGCAGCAAAGTTGGCATCTGGGTTTACTGCAGGCTCTGGCTTCTGAGTAATACCCCTCCCCACCCTCTCACTATATATAAGGGTCTGGTGACTTCTGTCTCAGTCTATCTGAAGAAGTGTGCATGCACACGAAAGCTCATACCAAGAACAAACTTAGTTGGTCTCTAAGGTGCTCGCGGAAGGATTATCATCATCATCATCATCATCATTGAATAGGACGTCCCTATTTTCATTTATGAAATATTGGAGGGTATGGGTGGGTCACAGTATGGGGGTTTAACATGGGCTGTCTTGCCTTTTTCAGGTAGTCCAGTGGGCCATATAGGGAAGAAGACTGCCACAAGCCAGAAACATTAAAGAGGGTGGGTGCCACCCACCTGCCTCCCCACTAGAGAAGGCCATGCCATGCCTTGCAGCTCCAGAAAGTGCTGCCAGGGCAAAGGTTTGTCCTGACTGCATCTTGCAAGATCCTTCAAGAGCCTAAGAAGGATATTGGATATGACCACCACACCACTTTCGAGACACTGTGTCCCGGGGGTGGGGGGAGGCAATACGTGCAGTCATGCACAGAACAAAGCTCATGATATTTGCAGTTTTATTTCCCACTGCTTCCCTGGCTCAGAATTTGTATTTTTCACAGCTGCTACTGTCTGGGTCAACATCTTCCTTGAGCTATCTACCATGACCCCAAGGTCTCGTTCCTGGTCAGGCACCACCAATTGATCACCCTATGGGCATCTGTTTGAAACTAATATCCCTTTTGCCACTTTGCATTTCCTCACTTTGCCATTTCGTCACCCATTCATTTAGTTTGGAGAGGTCCTTTTGGAGCTCTTCGCAATCCCTTTTTGTTCTGACTGCTGGCAGGTGGGGCAAATGTCCCCATGTCCCAATCCATTTCCAGGCCTATCGCCGTAAGTATAAAAACAAGTGCCGGAAGCAGGCTTGCAAAGACCTGTGGGTGTCCTTGGAGCATCTTATTATGGAACATAATAATAATAATAATAATGTATTATTTGTACCCCGCCCATCCGACTGGGTTTCCTCAGCCACTCTGGATGGCTTCCAACAAAGATTAAAATACATTAAAATGTCACACATTAAAAACTTCACTAAACAGGGCTGCCTTCAGATGGTTTCAAAATGTCAGGTAGTTGTTTATCTCTTTGACATCTGATGGGAGGGCGTTCCACAGGGCGGGCACCACGACTGAGAAGGCCCTCTGCCTGGTTCCCTGTAGCTTTGCTTCTCACAGTGAGGGAACCACCAGAAGGCCCTCGGCGCTGGACCTCAGTGTCCGAGCAGAACGATGGGGGTGGAGACGCTCCTTCAGGTATACAAGACCGAGGCATTTAGGGCTTTCAAGGTCAGCACCAACACTTTGAATTGTGCTCAGAAACGTACTGGAAGTCAATGTAGGTATTTCAGGACCAGTGTTATATGGTCTTGGTGGCCGCTTCCAGTCACCAGTCTAGCTACCGCATTCTGGATTAGTTGTAGTTTCTGGGTCACCTTCATAGGTAGTGCATTCAAGTGGGAGATAACTAGAGCATGCACCACTCTGGAGAGACAGTCTGTGGGCAGGTAGGGTCTCAGCCTGCTTACCAGATGGAGCTGGTAGACAGCTGCCCTGGATACAGAACTGACCTGTGCCTCCATGGTCAGCTGTGAGTCCAAAATGACTCCCAGGCTGTGCACCTGGTCGTTCAGGGGCACAGTTACCCCATTTAGGACCAGGGAATCCTCCACACCTGCCCTCCCCCTGTCCCCCCAAAACAGTACTTCTGTCTTGTCAGGATTCAACCTCAATCTGTCAGCTGCCATCCATCCTCCAACCGCCTCCAGGCACTCACACAGCACCTTCACTGCCTACATGGAGATGGCTTTATCCAGAGTCAGACCACTGATTCATCTAGCTCAGGTTTGCCTGCACTGAATGGCAGCATCTTTCCACCATCTCAGACAGGCATCATTTCCCAGTAAAACCTAGAGATGAACTTTCTGCACGCCAAGCAGATGCTCTGTCGTTGAGGAAAGACAGGCTTTTCTTGCAGCAGCAGGCAGACGCAGTGCAGGAGGTCATCCTGGAAATAGTGTCCTTTGCACCCACTATTCCTGTAACTGCCATAAAAAAAGGATATTTGAACTCCGTTTTTCCATTTCAACGAGCAAATATTGGGGCAATTCAAACATTTCATAAATGAGTGGTAAATAGTCTTTACAGCTGGGGAGCGGGTGTGCTGTTCTGGGTCAACATAGGAGCTATTTCCTCCTCCTCCAGAGGGCAGGACTCAAACCAAGAGCTTCAAGTTACAAGAAAGGAGATGAAAAAGATGTTGAAATATACATTTATTTTTTAAAAAGAAGCTTTTTTACTTGGCATTGTAGGTGAAGATATTAGTAGACAAGATAAAAAACTGTTTTTATATGCGATGACGTCGGCAAGAGTACTATTGGCACAGAAATGGAAACAAGAAGAATTCCCGATGAAGGAAGAATGGCAGATGAAGTTAATGGACTACGCAGAATTGGATAAGATGACAGGGAGAATTCGAAACGGCGGGACCAGAGGTTCTTGGAAGATTGGAATAAATTTGAGAATTATTTGAAAAGCAATTGTAAACAGCAAATTATGCTAGTAGACTTACAATAAGTTTTGTAAGGAGGACTTTAAGAAATATTATGGAGGGGGGAAATTAGGAAGATGATAAGTGGTTATGGACTATTAAAAGTAATAGTGAAATTATGAAAATACAATATTAAGATATTAAAATTGGAAATCTTTACACGTGGTTGATGGAAATCCAAAAATATTGTATAAGATATGAAGGAATGTTAAATGATTTTTGGAAAATAGTTGTAAAAATCCAATAAATATACAGTGGTACCTCGGGTTAAGTACTTAATTCGTTCTGGAGGTCCGTTCTTAACCTGAAGCGTACTTAACCCGAGGTACCACTGTATATATATATAGAAAGCTGACAAGTATGCTGGCAAAGGCCCTAAAGCCCTCCATGTCGCCTTTATCGACTTTAAGCAAGCCTTTGACCAAATTCCCAGGAACCAGCTATGGACAAAACTGGCAGCGACATCTATCGACCGCCATCTTCTTCTCCTGATTACACATTCTACTGAGTTGTCCCTTTTATAACGACTTAAGGCAGTATCTCATAGCCCCATATTTATCTTAGTTTAGTTCCCGATTAAGAGAAAGGCAGGTAGCATATCTGCTAAATAAGCTCTCTGGGAAAACAAACTTATCGGTGGCTAAATTCCTCTTCCTGGCGCTCAAGTGTCGGAAGCGTAAAATGCGGCTGGCACTGGGTGCCACACTGTGGGGGGGGGGCGGCATTTCCCACTCCTGGGAGTGACGTGGTGGCTTGGCCGCCTGCAGGCTCTGCTCTGCCTGAAACAGCAACATGGGATTTGTGTCTGCCCTCCGCCTCTCCCTCGGCCACCCTACACCTGAAGGGGAGGTGGCAGAGAGGCTTCAAGCAGCACGCCCCGACCCCATGGGGGGCCCGCCCCGACCCCAGCACCCTAGCGGCTAGCTCCACCGCTGGGTAGACTCTCCTTCCTTGGATGTTTTCAAGCAGAGGTTGGATGGCCATCTGTCATGGATGCTTTAGCTGAGATTCCTGCATTGCAGGGGGTTGGACTAGAGGACCCTCCGGGTCCCTTCCGGCTCTGCAATTCTACAACTCTTTAAGGATAAATCCCAGGACGTGGGGGTGGAAGTGAAGGAAGGTGGAGCTCTTTTGTGACTGAAAGATCCAGCTTCTAATCACATGAAGGAATTTTACCAGGGCTCTCCAATTCGTCTTTGGGGAGGGGTTGCTGAAGTTATCTTGTTCCTGCCTGATCTGTGCTTTTTGCTACTTCTGCTAATGGCAAACCAACATCAAACCTAGGTTACGTGAAAGCTCTAGGGAGTGAAGTTTTGGATAGTTTTGGCCCAACACCTAGTGTCCTGTTTCAGTGCTTTCACCACTCTCAAGGGGGCACAGAATGCTTGGGCAATGCCATTATTCAGGTCTATGCTGTCCAGTCAAAGGCCCCTTCCAATTCTTTGAAGTCTATGTTCAAGGTTCTTGGGCCCAACCACCTTCTGGACTTTCTGATTCCTAATGTTCCACTTCGCTCACTGGTTTCTTCTGATAGGGCACTTGTACCCTTTGGTGCTTCACTGATATTTTTGCCCGATTGTGGGCTTTTAATTCCCTATCCCACCCCAGTGCAGTTCATAACCATTTAAAAAAATGCCCCCAACTCCTATCTTATTGCATATACTATTTGACAACTGCATAAAGCCGCCAGATTAAGATGTTTGGGGTGATGCATTTATTCTTGGTCCTCCACTGTGTTGCAAAGGATCACCATGACAATAATAGACCAATTTTCAGCAAATAGCCCCTCATTATTTACTATCCAGGTGGGGTTTTGACACATGATGCAGGATGTTTGCCCTGCGGCTATTTATTCCACAAGTGAGAAGTTTACTGATCATAAATTCGCTGGCCCACTGCCACAAAAATCCGTATAAATAAAGGGTTTATGCAATCTCGTCCTTCAACCATTCTTCAGCCTTGCTCTTCTCTCCTGCAATTCTGAGATCCCAGCCAATTGTGCACCATGAAGACTGCTTTCGTGCTCTTGGCTTTGGCCTTCTTGGTTTTCCAGGCAACGGCTAAGCCAAATCCTGATGTTTTAGCAGAAGGTGATGCCCCAATGCCAGCGGGTGAGTAGAATTAAGCAAAAACCTCTCCCTCCCTTTCTCTTTCTTTCTCCTCCTCCCCTCCTCTTGCAATAGACTGATGATTTTTATCAGGAGTGGGGTGGTTCTACATCAGAGTTTCGCAAACTTGGGTCTCCAGCTGTTTTTGGACTACAATTCCCATCATCCCAAGCCACTGTTTCTGCTAGCTAGGGATGATGGATGTTGTAGCCCCCAAACAGCTGGAGACCCAAGGTTGCAAAACCCTGGTCTCCTTTCTTGTCTCTCCTTAACTTCTCAGTGGCTTTCAGTACCATGGACCTAGAGCAGCTCTGAGAATGGAGGGTTAGGGGCACAACGTTGCAGTGTCTCCACTCTCTTAAGGGCCAACAGGAGGGAATAGAATTGGGATGCTACTATTTAGACCAATAGCATTGACACTGTGGGGGTCCCTCAATGTTCCATATTGCCTCCTTTGCTGTTTAACTTCTATATGACACCATTGGGAGATGTTATCCAGAGATCAGGATACCCAGCTCTCTCTCTCCATTCTATCTGAATCAGGAGAGGCTGTGCAGGTGCTGAGCCAGTGTCTGGAGGCAGTTGGGATGGGGGTCAATAAATAGAACCTGCATCCTTACATTCTTGGATAAGAGAATTTGGAAGACAGTTGTTCTGGATGGGGCACCAGTCTTCCTGAAGGAGCGAGTGTGCTGCTTAGAGGTGCTCCTTCATTTTAGATGGGCAACGAGTGCCTATGCCCAGTAATATCTGACAGTCTCTCATATAGACTTTAATGAGCTCTGTGTGGATCTGACCTTGAAAGTGGTCCAGAAGTTGAGGCTGGCACAGAATACTGCAACCCAGATGCAATGGGACCCAATTGGACAGGAACACATCTTGCACTGACTGCCAGTGAGAGAACAGGTCTGATTCCAAAGAGAAATTCCATTCAGGTAGCAGTTAAAGGTTGAGCCATCCTTCAAAATTCACACATTACTCCATTTTGTTTTTGAAAATATTTTTTTATTAGGGTTTATAAAGAAAAATGCAAAGATTATCGTCAAATATCTTCTTTTTTTGGTCCAAATGAAAACATTAATCTGTGGGGGGGGGGGAGAAAAAGAGAATAACAGAAAATACTGGGGTAAAGCATGTCTAAATAGACACATATTAATAAAAATGGCATGCAACAGGTACCATATTATGTACAACTGCTTTGGCAAAATGTCTGTCTTTGCTTGCAAATATGTGTTTATTAGGAGAAAGCTGATTAATTTTCATGAGGCCTTTTTTTTTTTAAGTGCAAACTAGTATAGAAAGGTGGTGAACGGAACTTTGTTTCTTGGGGGGGGGGTGGAGTGGAAAATGAGGACTTAAGTGAAACTGAATTTGACCAACTCACCCACTGCTCTTTGCTGGCAATGAGACTGAGATCTTGTTTAGAAACAAAGAAGATCCCTGACCATTCTGCAGAGTAGCCTTACCAAAACCTGTGTAGATGTTTACACCAGTGTAACCAGCAGCACCTATGTAGAGGAGAGAACGTTTGTTGTTATATCATCATCATCATCATCATCATCATCATCATTAATTTTATTTTGGTTAGACACTTTTCTTACCGAATAACTCAAAGAGCGGTTTATAGTAAAACCAACCAAACCAAAGCTAACAAACAGCAACAACAACAACAACAAAGGGGGGGATATATATTACGCTCTAATTTGGAAAACTTCCCTGAAAAGCAGTGTCCGCTATGTTAAAGTGAGATAAGACTAAACTGAGCCAAACTGGAACTGGACGCGGGTGGCGCTGTGGTTTAAACCACAGAGCCCAGGGCTTGCCAATCAGAAGGTCGGCGGTTCGAATCCCCGCGATGGGGTGAGCTCCCGTTGTTTGGTCCCTGCTCCTGCCCACCTAGCAGTTCGAAAGAACGTCAAGTGCAAGTAGATAAATACCTGTAGGTACTGCTTCAGTGGGAAGGTAAACGGCATTTCCGTGCGCTGCTCTGGTTCGCCAGAAGCGGCTTTGTCATGCTGGCCACATGACCTGGAAGCTGTACGCCAGCTCCCTCAGCCAATAAAGCAAGATGAATGCCGCAACCCCAGAGTCGTCCACGACTGGACCTAATGGTCAGGGGTCCCTTTACCTTTACTAAGCCAAAGAAAGGAGAGATACCTGATAAACATGTTAAGGTCTCTTGCCTTTTCTTTTTCCCCCCTGCAGATGATGTTCCCCGCCCAAGAAATGCCATGGTATGCAATGCTATGGGGGGAAATTGCCGCTCCGGATGCCATTCCCACGAGAAGCCTGTTGGAAAATGCTTTGCAAATATGCATTGCTGTGTGGGATTCCAGTAGAGAGCCTGCTCAAGAGAGATGCAAGGAAGACCAACAGCGTACGGCCAGAACAGAGGAAGAATCCACCTCCCAATCAAGATGGATTAATGCTAAACCTCTCTTTTTGGATTAAAACTGAGTTTGCTTCCAATTCAGTGGCTATCTGGTATTTCATTCCTCCTCAAAGCAATCGATCACTTATAGTTATCGCTAGCACTAAACTACAATTGTTTCTGCAACTACTACTAGAAACTAACCAAGTGCCACCAATTATCTGAAAGAGTCACAATATTCTTGATTTGATTTATTATATTTCTATGCCACCTTTCATTCACAGGAATCACAAAAAGCTAATAAATAAAATAATCATAATCATAATCATAATCATAATCATAAAATTTATTATTTATATACTGTCAATCTGACTGGGTTGCCCCAGCCACTCCGAGCAGCTCCAACAAATTGAAACACGGTGAGACATCAAACATTAAAAACTTCCCTACGCAGGGAAATAATATACTGTATTGCAAACAATAAATAACAATGGCTTAATGGAACATGACAAATATCACTTAAATCATAGAGAACAATCAACAAATCATCAGTAAAACAATTACAGGCTATAAAGCACTATTAGCAAAACAGCTAAAAAAATAAGCAAAGCAGCACAATTACAACAAAAGTTATATTATGGGATTCACAAAGTGTTACAGCATTCATAACCAATAAAGCAATCTTAACAATGAGAAAAAATAGCAACCAAAAAAATAAACTAAGCACTTTTGAATTCATACACGTTTTAGTACGTTTCCGAGCACAATTCAAAGTGTTGGTGCTGACCTTTAAAGCCCTAAATGGCCTCCGTCCTGTTTCCTGAAGGAGCGTCTCCACCCCCATCGTTCTGCCCGGACACTGAGATCCAGCGCCGAGGGCCTTCCGGCGGTTCCCTCACTGCGAGAAGCAAAGCTACAGGGAACCAGGCAGAGGGCCTTCTCAGTAATGGCGCCCGCCCTGTGGAACGCCCTCCCATCAGATGTCAAACAGAAAAACAACTATCTGACATTCAGAAAATATCTGAAGGCAGCCCTGTTTAGGGAAGTTTTTAATCTGTGATATTTTAATGTATTTTAATATCTGTTGGAGGCCGCCCAGAGTGGCTGGGGAGACCCAGCTAGATGGGCGGGGTACAAATAATAAATTATTATTATTATTATTATTATTATTATTATTACACTATTCTCAATTCTCATGACTCATAATATTCCGCTCATTAAAATACACATCTTTAAAATGTTTGTTTAAGTGTTTCTATACCACTATATCATAAAAAAAAAGAACATGGTAGGACTCAACCGAATGCCTTCAAGTTACAAGAAAGGAGATCTTGACTAAACATTATTTCTGACAGCAAGAGCAGTTCGACAGTGGAACGGTATCCCTCGGGAAGTAGTGGACCCTCCTTCCTTGGAGGTTTTTAAGCAGGGGTTCGGTGGCCAAACTTTCCAATACAGTATTCATTCCTAGGAGATCCTTTCACCAACCTGGCCATATTCCTCTGGCCAGCACCCTCCTTTTCAATGCGGTGTCCAGAACAAGACACAGGACCCAAGTTGCATAGAAAAAATATGTACAGTTGCGTAGAAAAAATATGTACAGTTTGCGTAGAACAAAGTGAATCTATGTAAATCCAGAACAAGACACAGTACTCAAGTTGTGTAGAACAGAGTGAAACTATAACCATTCATGATTTGGATGCTATGCTTCTGTTACTGCAGCCTGAGATTAGACTATTTTAGCCAGCAATTGCTGACACCTGTTTAACTAATACAGCTAGAAAATCTCACCTGTGCTGCTGCTAATGCAAGTTTTCCTGATCATGATCATGTATGTGTTTCTTGTTACTTTTGTACGTAAAAACAATCTTGATTTTGCGCTTGTCGCAGCTCCCGTTGAAGCACCCTGTGCCAGCCTTTCCCCCCAATCTTTTCCCCAGAGCCCAGAACCATCACAACAAATATTCTTTAGCAGACTATGGCAAGGGCATAGGAGCCAACTCCTAGTGGCCAAGGGGTTTTTGGCCCCCACAATAAAATATTCTAGGGGGCTGGGTCCCCCCAAAGTTAAAGGGCATTCGCAATCAAATGGGTTTTCTGCGCTGTGTCGTGTGATCGATTATATGGAGCGGGACTTACCTGGGCCCCCACAATGTTTTATTCAAGTTAGAATAAAATTTAGAAAAGGAGGTGTCAGCTGACTGATGGAGAGATGAACAGGAAAATATCTGGAGAGCGAGAGGGTTATTAGAAACAGTGCAAATGCAAAGATTGCAACATTGGACAAAAGGCCTACAGACTGGGGACAACATCAAAGGGAACTGTGTTGCCAAGGATGAAGTAATCTCAAATTCACCCTTATCTTGCCCCCTTATCTAGAGTGCTACTTCAAAAACAATGGAACCCGTCTCATTAGGGCAGCCATCTTGGCTTCCCACCTGCATATATAGGCATGAACTCTGTGAAGGCATCACCATTGCCAGTTCATCCTTGTGATTCCTTTCAGCGGCACACAACAAGTCTTAGAAGAACCATGAAGTTTGTCTGTCTTTTCTTTGCTGTGGTCTTCCTTGGCATTGCCCAGGCTGATGGAGCAGATGTGCAAAAGCAAGAGAGAAAGCCCTTGGAAGACTTGCGTCGCCTTCAGGTCCAATACCCAGCTTTGCCAGCTGACTATGATAGAGCTTTGATGAATGAAGGTAACTGTAGCATACATAGGAGATTGCAACATACATGGTGGGCAGGACAGAATTTCATTGGGAGGTGTTCAATCTTTCACTAAACTCCATTAGACATACTTCTGTTTGGGTGAATCACACAATAATGGCAGTGTTTTCAATGGTGACCAGTAGGCTGTACATTCTCTTAGGCATAGTCTGTTTTTCTATGTGCAAAAGAGGGAGAGAGAGAATAGCATAAAATACTGGGGTAAAGCATGTCTAAAGCACATATGAATGAAAATAGCCTATTAATAAAACCTCTCCGAGGGCCTTCTGGCGGTTCCCTCCCTGAGAGAAGTGAGGTTACAGGGAACCAGGCAGAGGGCCTTCTCAGTAGTGGCACCCACCCTGTGGAATGCCCTCCCATCAGATGTCAAGGAAATAAACAACTACCTGACTTTTAGAAGACATCTGAAGGCAACCCTGTTTAGGGAAGTTTTTAATGTTTGATGTTTTATTGTGGTTTTAATATTCTGTTGGGAGCTGCCCAGAGTGGCTGGGGAAACGCAGCCAGATAGGCGGGGTATAAATAATAATAATAATTAATAATAATAATAATAAATACAATAGGTATCATATTATGTAAAACTGCTTTGACAAAAATGTTTGACTTTCTTTGCAAATATGTGTTTATTAGTAGAAAGTTGATTAATTTTCATGAGGGTTTTTAAAAAATAAGATTTGCAAACGGGTATATAAATGTGCTGAATGGAACTTAATTATTTGCAGGTGGGGCGGTGCAAGAGAAACTGAAATTGACAGAGTCACCCATAGCTCATTGTTGGCAATGGGGCCAATAGTGTGTTCAGAGAGAAACAAGATCCTTAACTTCACTGCAGAGTAGCCTTACCCAAACCTGTGTAGATTATTACACTGGTGTAACCAGCAGCACCTGCGTAGATGAGAGGAAGCTTTTGTTGTTATGTCATCATCATTAATTTTATTTTTGTTAGACACTTTTCTTACCTCATAACTCAGAACAGTTTACAGTAAGAGACTACTGTAAAAACTTGAAGACACTAACAGGACTGACATAGCTCCTACAACATAAGACAATAACTATTGACCAGAAATAGGAGACGGATTTGATATGTGTTAGATCGATATCATTGAAGGCAGCCCTGTTTAGGGAAGTTTTTAATCTGTGATGTGTTAATGTATTTTAATGTTTTCTGGAAGCCGCCCAGAGTGGCTGGGGAGACCCAGCCAGATGGGCGGGGTACAAATAATAAATAATAATAATTATTATTATTATAAAGGACAGAAACTGATTCTAGAAAGGTGCATAGAACTTATGAGGAAGTAGAAAACCAATGGAAGGGAAGGAAGGAAGTCACGAGCTCGGCGAAGGAAATGTATTTGATTGATTATTGTAATGTGGTGATATTCTATGTTTGACTAAGCAAAAAAATAAATAAAAATTATAATAATTTTTTTTTTAAAAAAAAACAGTTTACAGTAAAGCCAACTTGAAAAAAAACTCCTATAAAAATGAAAACCAAAGCTAAGAAAAAGCTAATCGTATGGAGATGAAATATATCATGCTTTAATTTGGAAAACATTTATTTATTACAGAAAAGGAGTTTCCGCTATGTTAACACTACGATAAGCCCAAGAAGGGAGTGATAGCATGTTAAGGTCTCTTGACTTTTCTTTTCTTTTCCTGCAGAAGACGTTCCCCGCCCAAGAAATGCCATCGTATGCAATGATATGGGGGGGAGATGCCGCTACAGGTGCGGTCAAAATGAGAAGTTTGTTGGACGATGCTTTGCAACTATGTCCTGCTGTGTTCATTTTCAGTAGAAAACATACTTGAGAGAGATGCAAGAAAGACCAACAGCGTATGATCGGAACAGAGGAAGAAACCAATCAAGATGAATTAATGCTGAATCATTTCTTTTCAATTAAAATTGAGTTTGCATCCAATTCAGTGAATATATGTTCTTTAATTCTTCCTCAAAGCACTCAATCACTCATCGCTATCACTAGCACTGAACTACCACTGCTGCTGTAGCTACTTCTACAAACTCTCCCAATGCCCCAAATTATCCACAACAGTCTGTTTTCTTGATTTTTTAAATTATATTTCTATGTCACTTTTCATTCACATGAATCGCAAAGCAAATAACAACAAGAACAATAATAAGGCCTTATTTATATGCCGCCCATCTGACTGGGTTGTCCCAGCCACTCTGGGCAGCTTCCAACAAATGAAAACACAGTAAGACAACATACATTAAAAACTTCCCTATACAGGGAACCAATATATTGCAAACGATATATATTGCAAACGATAAATAACAATTACATAATAGAATACCACAAATGCCACTTAAATCATATAGAACAATTAACAAATCATCAGGAAAACAATCAGTCTCTAAAACACAATTAACAAAACAAAAAAATAAAAAATAAAACAAGCAAAGCTGCACAATTACAACAAAAGTTATTTTATGGAATTCACAAAATCCTACAGCATTCATAATCCATACAGCAATCTTAACAACACTAACAAAATAGGAACCAAAAAATAAACTAAGCACTGTTGAATTCATGTACAAACGTTTCTCAGCCCCTATGACTCAGAATATTCCACTCTGTTCGGCTCATTAAAATATACATCCACATCATTCCTATGGCAGGAACTCCCTTCTGAAGACTTCTTGGGCTGGATGTGGGGCAGCACACATGAAACCACCCACCCTTCTGATGACAGACAAGGTCTCTCTCCCCTCCCATTTCTTTCTCTGGAAACAGCTCCCTTATGAAGGCTCCTAGGGCTGGAGGGAGAGGCAAGGCAGTTGGGACAATTCTATGATTCCAACTCTACAATTATATGATTCTAAGACTGTCCCCTCAGAAGTACATCCATTTAAGTACATGGGATTTATTCCTAAGTAAATATCGGTATTTCACTCTTCCTCAAAGCACTCTATCACCTCTAGTTGTCAGCCGTAATATACAGAGGAACCTGTATACAGTACTGTATTATGTATTTAGATATGCTGTAAGCCACCCAGTTTTCCCAGTAGTGATGTATGGAAGTGAGAGCTGGACCATAAAGAAGGTTGATTGCCGAAGAAATTGTGCTTTTGAATTATGGTGCTGGAGGAGACTCTTGAGAGTCCCATGGACTGCAAGAAGATCAAACCTATCAATTCTTAAGGAAATCAGCCCGGAGTGCTCACTGGAAGGACAGATCCTGAAGCTGAGGCTCCAATACTTTGGCCACCTCATGGGAAGTGAAGACTCCCTGGAAAATACCCTGATGTTGGGAAAGATGGAGGGCACAAGGAGAAGGGGACGACAGAGGACGAGATGGTTGGACAGTGTTCTCAAAGTTACCAACATGAGTCTGACCAAACTGCGGGAGTCAGTGGAAGACAGGAGTGCCTGGCGTGCTCTGGTCCATGGAGTCATGAAGAGTCGAACATGACTAAACGACTAAACAACAAACAAAAATGTACAGGATTTGTAATGGGCTGTGTTCCACTGGATTTGAATTTCCACCCTTGATAAGAGTGCAATATGGTGTTTGAGATTACTTTATACTTAATGGCCGATTTATCTTTGGCGTTGCCTCCAAATATATTGGCCCTTTCAGCAGAATTGCAGCATTTATTTACCTTAACCTCCTTCCTTAAAAAATCCCTGGCTCCCCATCCTTTGTCTTGTTTCCTCACTATCACATTGCAGACACACCCAATCACAGTCTATTAGTCGTTACTTGGGTATCTGAAGAGATTTGCCTTGTTTCTGTGTTATCGTGCCTTTTCCAGGTTAAACAGAACCCAATCTTTCAAATATTTATTATTAGGAGTTCCCCTCACCAACCTGGCCATAATCCTCCGGACAGTCTCCTCCTTTCCAAAGCGGTGCCCAGAACCAGAAACAGTACCCAGGTTGTGTACGGAAAAAAGTGTACAATTTGTGTAGAATAAAGTGAAGCTATATAAACCATTCATGATTTGGATAGTATGCTTCTGTTACTGCAGCCTAAGATTAGAATATTTTAGCCAGAAATTGCTGGCACCTGTTTAGCTTCTAATGAGCTAAGAAAACTAAAAATTCTTCCCTGGACTGCGGCTAATGCAAGTTTCCCGATTTTGCCGTCCCCCCTTTTGTACTTAAAAGCAGACTTTTAACATTTCTCCTTGGCTGGATCTAGGCACGTCAAAGAAGCGTTTCAGTTAAACGCGTTGTAAACTCCATAAAGGGAAATCACCTTGTCACAGTGTTATAAAGCACCTTCTCTTTATGAATGTTGCTGATCCCACATGTGTTGCAGCTCCTGTGCCAGTCTTTCCCCCTACTCTCTTTCCCAGAGCCCAGAACAACCACAATAAATATTGCTTTGCAGATTATGGCAAGGATGTGTCAGCTGACTGATGGAGAGATGAACAAACATATGGAGAGCAAAGGGGATTTTAGCAATAGCAATAGTCCAAATAGGAAGATTGCAACACTGAACAGATTGGCCAACAGGTTGGGGACAACATCAAAGAGAATTGTGTTGCTAAGGATGAAGTAATCTCAAATTCACCCTTATCTCGCCCCGTTATCTAGAGTGCTACTTCAAAAACAATGGAACCCATCCCATTAGGGCAGCCATCTTGGCTTCCCACCTGTATATATAGGAATGAACTCCGTGAAGGCATCACCATTGCCAGTTCATCCTTGTGACTCCTTTCAGTGGCACACAACAAGTCTTAGAAGAACCATGAAGTTCATCTGTCTTTTGTTTGCTGTGGTCTTTCTTGACAGAGCCCAGGCTGATGAAGCCGATGTGGATCAAGGGGAAGAGCAAGAGGGAGATCCTTCGGAAGACTTGAGGGCTCCTCAGAACCAAAACCCAGCTTTGCCAGCTGGTTATGATGAAGCTTTGAAGAATGAAGGTAATTGTAGCATACATAGGCGATTCCAACATACATGGTAGGCATGACAGAATTTCATTGAGAGGTGTTCAGTTTTACATTGGACTCAATTAGATCATGGCTGGATCATGCACTGATGGCAATGTTTTCAATGGTGATCAGTAGGCTGTACATGCTCTTAGGCGTGGTCATCTCACACATTACATAGGTAAAGGTAAAGGGACCCCTGACTGTTAAGTCCAGTTGCGAACGACTCTGGAGTTGCAGAGCTCATCTCGGTTTACTGGCCGAGGGAGCCGGCGTACAGCTTCCAAGTCATGTGGCCAGCATGATGAAGCCGCTTCTGGTGAACCAGAGCAGCGCACGGAAACGCCGTTTACCTTCCCGCTGCAGCGGTACCTATTTATCTACTTGCACTTTGATGTGCTTTCAAACTGCTAGGTGGGCAGGAGCAGGGACCGAGCAACAGGAGCTCACCCCGTCACAGGGATTTGAACCGCCAACCTTCTGATCGGCAAGCCCACATTACATAGACACAAAAATGTTCCTGAAGAAATGCTGACTTAGACCCAAGTAGTTTACCTCCTTTTCTCCAGCGTTGAAAATTTCTAGCTGGGCCTGCTAGGATTGGAGACGGACAGTCTGCTCCCTGCTTTTGATGTGAGAGAAAGCAAAAAGTCCAAGAAGGAACTTAAGGTTTCAAATAAGATGCCCATACAACTAAACATGTAAGTAAGTCCTGATTCTGGTTGAGCTGATGGTGGCTTCTCAGCACAAAGGAACTGCTGAAGGAGCAGGCTGGTTTGCTCCTGAGCCTAGCCTAGTCCAGCAGAGAGATCTCCTGGTTTGCAGCTGCTCCTGTTGCCTTATCTCCTGCTTGGGAAATGCTGAGCACAGGACTTGCAATGAGCATTCTGCAGCCTTCCTAAATGCCAGACAAATAGCTGTTGGATGCTTGGGAAGCCTTGTGCAAGAGAATTTGACTTGATGCCATTTTGGGCCCTGGAGTTGGGTCTTCCTTGCAAACAGAAAGCTCCCTGCTGCATGCATTATGCTGAACAGGAATGATGGTAGCAACAGGGCCAGGAAGTGCAGTATGGCTTTGTGTTGTGGGTTTAAATGCATGACTCCCACCTTACTTTTGACATGCCTTCTCTTCCACATGCAAGTGATGCAGATAGGCAGCATGGTGCAGTGGTCAGAGTGTTGGGTTGAAATCGTCTCTCAGCCATGAAGCTTAGTGGCTGACCTTGGGCCACTCACTCCCCGCCCCTCCGTAGCCAAGGTTTGTTGTGAGGATAAAAGAGGGGGAACCATCTTGAGCTCCTTGGGTGAAAATGGGGGACAGAAATGCCATAGTGAATAATTGGGGGGGTAAGGGGGCTTTCCCTTGCTTGCTTCTCTCTTTCTCCACCTTCCATCCATACAACCAACCAACCAACCAACCAACCAGGCAACTGCTGGCTATGGAGAAACGAAAGCCAGAGAAATCAGAATGGCAAAGTGTGATGAATGAGTAACTGGCTACTCAATGGGGACTTGTTATTACAGATTCTGTTTGTTTCATGCTGACTAGCAATCAGAAAGGGCTCCATTCATCAAAGTTTCCCATTCATCCCCAAAACGAATGTTCACCACCAGTGTAATGCATAAAGATAACATCATTTAATTTCATCTCTGCTTTGTGCGAATGCTTCTAGACTTCTGTGTAACAGGTTCCATGCAATAGGACTGTTTTTCTCTGTGCAGGAAACATGCAACGGAGGAATGGTACCGGTCAATGTAAGAGTGGTGGTCATAAATACTTTTTCGGCATCTGCCCTTGTGGATCTGTGCCCCCTGGAAAATGCAGTTCTTTCGAGAGCTGCTGTAAAGGTGAAGTCTGCGTTCCTCATTAAGACACCTCATGCTTATTAGTAGATGTTTATTACTGCAAAAATGGGGTAGATAGGTCACCTGCCTGCACATAGAATCATAGAATTGTGGAGTTGGAAGGGACCCCAAGGGTCATCAAATTCACGTCCTTGCAATGAAGGAATGTCAGTTAAAGCATTCCATTCAGAAGTTAAATGGATGGCAACCAGATATTTTGGGTTGTGTTTCCCAATGGTGAATGGTGCCCATTAGGACTGGTAAGGAGGAAAGCAGAGAGACCTACAGTATCGTACTTTCCTCTAGTAGATGTAGCAGAAAGCACAGATCAGACAAGAACAGGGGGACTTCAAGAACCCTGCCCCAAAGGGGAACTGGAGAGTTCTCTAAAAAAAAAAATTCATGTGGTTAGAAGCTGGACCTTTCCAGAGCTCTGTCTTGCTTCATTTCTGCCCCCTCTTCCTGGGTATTATCCTTATACGGGAAGTGTTAAGAGAAACACAACAAGTTTTGCATTGTCTACAGAGTTTTGAAAACATGTTCATCTCTGAAGTTCCTTGAAGTGCTTCACTTTGGGGCAATCCAACGAGATCCAACTTTCATTCTGGGATGGAAGACAGGGGCAAGCGTGACCCAAGGAGTCTGCCCATGAGAACAGCTACACGCATTTTAGGATAGTTCCATAGGAAGGCACATGGGAAAAGGGGTGTGACAAATTTGCTCTCCAGGATTGCATTGTTTTTTCTCTTGTGTGTGTGTGTGGTTTATAAAGCAAAATACAAAGATGGTTGTCATTTTTTTGTCAAAACAAAAATATTAATCTAGAGGCAAGAAAGAAAGAAAAGAATTGCATAAAATACTGGGGCAACGCATGTCTAAATATGCACATATTAATGAAAATAGCATGCAATAGGTACCATATTGTGTAAAACTGCTTTGAAAAAAAAGTCTGTCTTTGCTTGCAAATATGTGTTTATTAGGAGAAAGTTGATGGATTTTCATGAGGACTTAAAAAAAATAAAATTTGCAAACTAGTATAGAAATGTGGTGAATGGAACCTTAATTTCTGCAGGGGGGGGGCGGAAAGTGAGGACATGAGAGAAACTTTTTTTAAAAAAAAGCTAAATGCATGGAGATGAAATATATAATGCTTTAATTTGGAAAATGTTTATTTATTACAGAAAACCAGCGTCTGCTGTGTTAAAGTGAGCTAACACTAAGCTAAGCCAAAAAAGGGTGAGATACCTGATAAGCACGTTAAAGCCTTTTGCCTTTTTTCCCCCCTATAGAAGTTGCCCTCCCAAGAAATCCCATGGTATGCAAATCTATGGGGGGGAGATGCCGTCCCAAGTGCGGTCGCTATGAGAAGTCTGTTGGAGGATGCTTTGCAACAATGTCCTGCTGTGTGCATTTTCAGTAGAGAGCATGCGCAAGAGAGAGACAAGAAAGACCAAGAGCGTATGATCGGAACAAAGGAAGAAACCGATCAAGATGAATTACAGTAATGCTAAATCATTCCTTTTCAATTAAAATTGTGTTTGCATCCAATCCATTCTTCCTCAAAGCAATCACTCCTAGTTATCACTAGCACTGAACTACCACTGCTGCTGTAACTACTACTACAAATTCTCCCAGTGCCCCGAGTCTCAATTTTCTTGACTTCTTAATTTTGATTTGATTTACTATATTTCTGTGCCACTTTTCATCCACATGAATCACAAAGAAGCATCCAAGCAGCAAATGACTGAACAGAACATCACAAATCATATAGAATGATTAACAAATCATCCGTAAAACAATTAGTCTGTAAAACACTATTAACAAACGAAGCAAAAAAACAAGCAAAGCTGCATAATCACAACCAGAGTCATATTATGGGATTCACAAAGTACTACAGCATTCATAATCTATACAGCAATCATAACAACATTAACAAAACAGCAAACAAAAAATAAACTAAGCCCTGTTGAATTCATACACAAACTCTTCTCAACCCTCATGACTTCAGCTCATTAAAATACACATCCAGGAACTGTTTTCTGAAGGTTTATTGCCGGGGTCAGCAAACAATTACCTTCATCCTCCAAAGCTTCATCGTAACCAGCTGGGTTTTCATCCTGAGGACCACTCAGATCTTCCAAAGCCTCTGCCTGTTGCTTCTCTGCTTGGTCCAGATCTGCTTCATCAGACTGGGAAATGCCAAGGAAGACCACACAGTGGCGTAGCGTGGGGGGTGCAAGGGGTGCCGGCCGCACCGGGCGCAACATCTGGGGGGGCGCGCTGGCCTCGGTGCTCAGCTGCAACGCCGGGCGTGCTTCCCTGCCTGTGCTCGGCTCCTTCTCCGCCGACGCTCCGGGGTCCCGGCAGCAAAGCAGCAGCAGCAGGACAGGAGGAGGAGCAGGAGAGAGGCGGCTTTGCCAAGCGGCCAGCGCCCCCCTCCCGGCACTTTTCCTCCCCCCCCGCAAGTCCCCCCCCCGTCTCTGGCAGGAACAGCTGGAAGCCAAGGAGGAGGGGGGGGGGAAAGTGGAGGGGGGAGAGAGAGCGAAGCTCCCTGGCCGCGCCGGGGAAAAGCCCACACTAGTGGCTGGCTGGCATGCCCGTCATGCTCCTCCTCTGCGGCTCCGCCCACTCCCAGCGTCGGGGGAAAAAATTAAAAAGAAAGCTGCAGGCGCAATTTTGGGCATGGGTGCCTGCTGGAGGGGGGGTGACACTCGGGGCTGCCCCCCCCCCGCGATCGGCACCTCAAAAATCGAGCCCAAAAGCAGCTTTCTTTTGCCGGGCTGGGGCCTTGGGAGGAGGCGAGGGGGCGGGCTAGTGAGGAGGCGCCACGCTAGTGGCTGGCTGGCATGCCCGTCATGTCCCTCCTTGCTGGCCTCTGCAGCTCCGCCCAGCCCTGGAGAACTTTTCAAACACGTTGAGCAGGCAGCCACGCTGGAGCTTCACTCCTGATTAAAACACAGCCTCCAGACCCGGCCTGCCTACCGTTCCTTCCCACTGCAGGAGTGGCTCCCAGTTTGGGTTGAGCCTTGATAGAAAAAGCTAGAGAGAGGTGTGTGCCTGGGGTGGGGATGGGGGCTGCGTGTTGGACTTTTCGGCTTTGTTTGCCAGCAGAGCTGAGTGGAAGGAGGACAAAATTGATTGAAAAAGCTACTGGTAGAGAGAGAGAGCTAATGTGTGCCTGGGGTGGGGTGGGGGTGGGGCTGCGTGTGGTGTGGAGACTTTGGGCTTTGTTTTTCGGTGGCAGGGAACTTCATTGTCTGTGTCTTTATTAATTTATTTAAAGAACAACAAACTGGTGATTGCTTTAACTTTTTGATATGTGGTGATTTGAATCATGAGGATGAATTAGAAGAACTGTCGAGTCTTCATAGAATCATAGAATCATAGAGTTGGAAGAGACCCCAAGGGCCATCCAGTCCAACCCCCTGCCAAGCAGGAAACACCATCAAAGCATTCCTGACAGATGGCTGTCAAGCCTCTGCTTAAAGACCTCCAAAGAAGGAGACTCCACCACACTCCTTGGCAGCAAATTCCACTGTCAAACAGCTCTTACTGTCAGGAAATTCTTCCTACTGTTTAGGTGGAATCTCTGGAGCAGCAGAAAACAACCTTTCTCCCTCCTCTATATGACATCCTTTTATATATTTGAACATGGCTATCATATCACCCCTTAACCTTCTCTTCTCCAGGCTAAACATACCCAGCTTCCTAAGCCGTTCCTCATAAGGCATCATTTCCAGGCCTTTGACCATTTTGGTTGCCCTCCTCTGGACACGTTCCAGCTTGTCAGTATCCTTCTTGAACTGTGGTGCCCAGAACTGGACACAGTATTCCAGGTGGGGTCTGACCAGAGCGGAATACAGTGGTACTATTACTTCCCTTGATCTAGATCAGTGTTTTTCAACCTCCTTGGGGCAACGGCACACCTGCCCCACGAAAAAAATCTCGCGGCACACCACCCGGGGGGCGGGGTGTCCGCGCGCCCTGGCGGGAGGGAGGGGAAGGACCCAGGCGGGCGAAAACGGAGCGGGAGATCGGCGGGCCAAGCGCCCGCCCCCCCTCCGCCTCCCGCGCCCAGCCCCCCGGCAGCACCTTCAGCCGGCCCCGAGCGAGCCCGGCGGCACCGGCACCTCCCGCCCGTCCCCGACCGCGGCAGAGGCAGCAGGCGAAGCGCCCGGCAGCCCGCGGCGGCCGGCGAGCGAGAAGCGGAGCCGAGGCGACGCGGCGCCAGCCACCCGGACCGACCCGGAAGCGGCCCAGGGCACCGCCGGTCGCCCCGCCCGCGCCCACCGGAAGCGGCGCGCCCGGAGGGGGAAAGAAGCCGCGGAACAGCAGCCGGTGTCTTGCGGCACACTACTGTGCCGCGGCACACCGGTTGGGAAACGCTGATCTAGATGCTATACTCCTATTGATGCAGCCCAGAATTGCATTGGCTTTTTTAGCTGCTGCATCACACTGTTGACTCATGTCAAGTTTGTGGTCTACCAAGACTCCTAGATCCTTTTCACTTGTACTGCTCTCAAGCCTTGAGTCTTGAATGAGTCTTGCTTTGGAATTGAGGACTTCATTAGATTTTCTTCTGCCTTTTCATTTTATTTTGTTCTAAGGGCTTGTTAGAGATAATGTATAAGCATGGTGTCAGCTCCCTTGAAAAAAGGTCGACAACTCTGGGAAATGGGGGGGGGCAGAAGGTGATCTCGTCTAGGGCGCAAAAAAACCTAGCACTGGCCCTGTTGCCCCCCCCCCCTAGTTTTGATCCTGGGTACGCCCCTGCGTGCAACTCTGCCCGTCGGTGTTTTGTTATTGGTTTGCCCAGCTACCACGGTAAATATGGCGCTGTGCACCCGGGCGAGCGAGTCCCTGCCCCGAGGAGCCTGCCGCCTGCATTCGGCCCAAGAGAGGAGGGATGGGAGCCGTGCCAGCAAATGTCATTACGCACACGCTCATCCAAAGTGCTCGCATAGCCCGGCTAAGGAAGCGCGGCCGCAGGAAGCCGCTTCCCACAGGCCAGACCTCTGCGCCCCGCAGTTTCTGCCTGGCGGCTCTCCGATGTCTCGCGCGAGGAGGCATCCCCAGCTAGTGCCCAGGCCTTTTTAATTTGGAGAATTGAATCCATTGGAGAGGGCCAATGGATTCAAACCAACCTTAGGGAGGCGATCTTTCTGAATTGGAGTATTTTTATTTATTTATTTATTTTATTCCACCTCCCCCCCCCCAAAAAAAAACGGGACTCAGGGTGGCTTACAAAAAGTTAAACAAGACAGATAAAATACAAAACATATTGCAAAGAAGCTAGGGTGTGGACTCTCCTTCCCTGGAGGTTTTCAAACAGAAAGTGGGTGGCCCTCTGTCAGGAATTCTTGTAACTGTGATTTCTGCATTGCAGGGGGTTGGACTAGATGGCCCTTGAGGGCCCTTTCAACTCCACAATTACATTATTTTGCCTTGGAAGGTAGTGGACTCTCCTTCACTGAAGGTTATTAAACACAGTTTGGATGCCTATATGGCAGGAGTTCCTTAGCTGTGATTCCTCTGCATTGCAGGGGGTTGGACTAGAGGACCTTTGGGGAACCCTTCCAACCCTACAATCCTATGAGTCTATGTTGCAGCGGTGGGTGAGGGGTAGGATTGGAACTGGGACCTTCTTTAACTAATCTAGTGGAAGAGACTCGAGTGCTAAAATCCACGGGTTAGGGGGCGCAAATTACTTGCCTTGCCCCGGGTGCTGACAACCCACGCTACGCCACTGAGACCACAGCAAAGAAAAGACAGACAAACTTCATGGTTCTTCTAAGACTTGTTGTGTGCCGCTGAAAGGAGTCACATGAATGAACTCGCAATGGTGATGTCCTCACAGAGTTCATGCCTATATATGCAGGCGGGAAGCCAAGATGGCTTCCCTAATGGGACAGGTTTGGTTGTCTTTGAAGTAGCTCTCTAGATAAGGGTGTGAAATAAAGATGAATATGGCATTTGAGATTACTTCACACTTTGCAACACAATTCTCTCTGATGTTGCCCCCAATCTGTAGGCCTTTTGTTCAGTGTTGCCATCTTTGCATTTGCACTGTTGCTAATCACCCTCTCGCTCCCCATATGCTTGCCTGTTCATCTCCCCATCAGGCAGCTGACACATCCTTGCCATAATCTATGAAACAATATTTGTTGTGATGGTTCTGGGCTCTGAGAGAAAGAGGGGGGTGTTTCTGGACACCACGCTGAAAAGGAAGCTGTCCGGAGTAGGATGGCCAAGTTGGTGAGGGGATCTCCTAATAAGAAATATTTGAAAGATAGGACTATGTTTTTTCATTAGAAAATAGATACCGTTATATAGAGTATGGGTAAAACACAAAGAATTAAGAGAACCTAGGACCCCCTGGTGGATTTCACCTTTAGAAGTGATAACGGTAAAAAAGAAAAAAAATGGAAATAAATTGGGCTACATATAAGGATTTGCTAAAGGAAAAATATAATAAGCTGATATTAAAATACTACAAGGAAATAAAGTATCACCTAACAGGGCAGATTCAGTAGCATCAACTAAATGAAGTGTTTAAGGCAGACAAGAAAAGAGGCTTTACATAGTAAATCTCATTACTAGACAAAGAGTTATTACAAAATAAGACCAAAGTAATTTCTAAAGTACAGTATATGAAACATTTTTGGAATGGGAAGTTAAGGATGAACAGGTAAAAGAGGTAATGATCAGATGGGCTGTGAATTATCATCATGGGAAAAATTATGGAAAGAAAGTTGGAAATTTAAGACTTGCAGACCTTGGAAGACAGCCCTTCTAGGAGAAGCAAAACTCTTATCCTAAATCTCCATTGCCTTGTGGGATATCTTTGGGAGAAGAAAAGGCTATGGAGTAAACCCAACACAAATCCAAGAAGTTCCTAAGATGGTTGGATGGCGTCTTGTACGCTGCAGCCAAACATATTGCTCTGCTTTCCTTTGGACTACATCAGCCAGGTCAATGTGGTCTTGCCATCTGGGCAGCCCAGGACCTCCATACACACTGCCTAGTCTTTCACCCTGGGGAGGTCACTTCAGTGCTGCTAACACAGTGGTTTGACTTCATCCCTGGAGGCACCTTCCATTCTCTCTAAGGACAGATGGATGCCAACAATAATTTCATCCTCGCAACAAGAGTGTGAGGACGTTCTTCACAAGGTGTCTAATTTTTTCTTAGTTTTCTGCAGTTCTATTGAAAGCAATTGTCAAGACATTCATTGGTCCTGAAAATTAGTCAAACCTCTGTAATGCTTTCCTTCCCCACTATAAAAATAAAAAAATTCCTTCCAGTAGCACATCTGAAGAAGTGTGCATGCACACAAAAGCTCACACCAAGAACAAACTTAGTTGGTCTCTTAGGTGCTACTGGAAGGAATTTTTTTATTTTGAATTTTTTTTTTACAGTATTTTGTTTCGACTACGGCAGACCAACACGGCTACCTACCTGTAACTGGCACTATAAAAATGACAGAGGAACCTCACAGCTGTAGTATTTGTGTGTCTCATTGTAAAAGGCCATTAAGATAATTAACAACAGTAATGCCCTTAAGTGTGGATGGGGCAACCCAGCTAGATGGGCAGGGTACAACAACAACAACAACAACAACAACAACAACAACAACAACAACTTTATTATTTATACCCTGTCCACCTGGCTGGGTTGCCACAGCCACTATTATTATTAATAATAAAATATTCCTATATACAGGGTTTGATAAGAGTGCAATATAACACCACGTATAGAGATTACTTTATTGTTAATGGCCGATTTATCTTTGGCGTTGCCTCCAAATATATTGGTCCTTTCATCAGGATTGCAGCACCTATTTACCTTAACCTTCTTCCTAATAACCCCCTGCCTCCCCATCTGCTGATCTGTTTTCTCACCATCATGTGGCTGAAACATCCTGATCACAGTCTATTAGTTCTTCAGGTGTCTTATTTGTCATCTTACCTTTTCCAGGTTAAACATAGTCCTATCTTGCCAATATTTTTTATTAGGAGATCCTTTCACCAACCTGGCCACCCTACTCTGGACAGCTTCCTTTTCAGCGTGGTGTCCAGAACCAGCTACAAGACCCAAGCTGTGGCTGTATGGATGCGTGGGAGCCGGTTGAAGTTAAATCCTTCGAAGACAGAGGTCCTCTGGCTGGGTCGGGACGACATGGGGTTGGGGGGCCAACTCCCATCTCTTGCAGGGGCCCATTTAGTGCCAGCGCCTTCTTTCAAGAGTCTGGGTGTAACCTTCGACGCCTCCCTTTCCATGGAGGCGCAGGTTGCAGCCACAGCAAAGGTGGCATTTTTACCATCTCCGCCGTATTAGGCAGTTGGTCCCCTACCTCTCTCGCCCTGATCTGGCCACAGTGATCCATGCGACGGTCACCTCCAGACTTGATTATTGTAACTCGCTCTATGCTGGGCTGCCCTTGAAGCTGACCCAGAAACTCCAGCGGGTGCAGAATGCCTTACGGGGTCTTTGCCACGGGACCACATTCATCCAGTGCTCTACCAGCTGCACTGGCTCCCGGTGGAGTACAGGGTCAGGTTTAAGGTGCTGGTTTTGACCTTTAAAGCCCTATGCGGCCTAGGACCCTTGTACCTAAGGGACCGCCTCTCCTGGTATGCCCCGTGTAGGACCTTAAGGTCCTCAAATAATAACATTTTGGAGGTCCCGAGCCACAAGGATGCTAGACTGGCCTCAACTAGGGCCAGGGCCTTCTCAGTACTGGCCCTAACTTGGTGGAATGGTCTGTCACAAGAGACCAGGGACCTGCGGGATTTGGCATCTTTCCGCAGGGGCTGCAAGACGGAGCTGTTCCGCCTGGCCTTTGGGTTGGTTTCAGTTTAACCCTGATGTTTCATTCCTTTATGGTTTGATTGGTGGGCTACTTAAAAATGAGGCTGCATTTTAAACTTTAAATTGTATTTTAACCTGCATTTTAATTGATTGTTTTGTATGTTCTGTTGTGATTTTATTGGTGTTAGCCGCTCTGAGCCAGGTCTTGGCTGGGAAGGGCGGGGTATAAATAAAAATTTATTATTATTATTATAGATCAGAGGAAAACTATAACCAGTGCATTTCCCCCCAGGGGGTACTCAAAGGTACTCAAAGGTACGCAATACCAACACCTCTTTTTTGTTCTTACTCACTGTAACAACTTCATTGCGAGTACCAAAATCTATTTTTATGGAGGGGGGGGGGGAGAACACTGACTATAAGGATTCATTATTTTGATACTATGCCTTTGTTACTGCAGCCTAAGATAAGACTATTTTAGCAGGCAATGGATGGCACCTGTTTAGCTTCTAATGACCTAAGACAATGAGATAATTTCACCTGTGCTGCTGCTAATGCAAGTTTCCCCAATCTTGTATGTTTCTCTTTTTCTTTAGTACTTAAAAGCAGACTTCTACATTTCTAGCTTGATTTTGCACTTGTAGCAGCTGCTGTTGATGCACCCAGTGCCAGTCTTCCACCACCCCTCTTTTTCTCAGAGCCCAGAACCATCACAACAAATATTGTCTCATAGATTATGGCAAGGATGTGTCAGCTGCCTGATGGGGAGATGAACAGGCAAGCATATGGGGAGCGAGAGGGTGATTAGCAACAGTGCAAATGCAAATGTGGCAACACTGAACAAAAGGCCCACAGATTGGGGGCAACATCAAAGAGAATTGTGTTGCAAAGTGTGAAGTAATCTCAAATGCCATATTCATCTTTATTTCACACCCTTATCTAGAGAGCTACTTCAAAGACAACGAAACCTGTTCCATTAGGGCAGCCATCTTGGCTTCCCGCCTGCATATATAGGCATGAACTCTGTGAAGGCATCACAAAGGTCAGTTCATTCTTGTGACTCCTTTCAGCTGCACACAACAAGTCTTAGAAGAACCATGAAGTTTGTCTGTATTTTCTTTGCTGTGGTCTTCCTTGGCATTTCCCAGTCTGATGAAGCAGATCTGGACCAAGCAGAGAAGCAACAGGCAGAGGCTTTGGAAGATCTGAGTGGTCCTCAGGATGAAAACCCAGCTGGTTACGATGAAGCTTTGGAGGATGAAGGTAATTGTAATGTACATTGAGGGTGGGAATGCAGTTCATTGGGAGGAGTTCACTCTTTCATTGAACTCAGTTAGAAATACTTCTCCTTGGCTGCAGTTACAGGTAGGTAGCCGTGTTGGTCTGCCACAGTCAAAACAAAATAAAGAATAAAAAAATTCCTTCCAGTAGCACCTTAGAGACCAACTAAGTTTGTTCTTGGTATGAGCTTTCGTGTGCATGCACACTTCTTCAAGAAGTGTGCATGCACACGAAAGCTCATACCAAGAACAAACTTAGTTGGTCTCTAAGGTGCTACTGGAAGGAATTTTTTTATTTTCTCCTTGGCTGGCTCATGAGCTAATGATAGTATTTTCAACGGTGATTAGTAGGCTGTACATGCTCTTAGTACATGCTCTTAGTACAAGATGACATGTTCAAGATGGTCATCTTGCACATTGCATTGAAACTGTCTAATACGTTCTGGAAGGAATGCTGAGTTAAACCCAAGCAGGTACTTCCTTTTCTCCAGCACTGGAAATTTCTAGCACGACCTGCTAAGATGTGAGGTGGCCAGCTTGTCCCCTGCATCTGGTCATCAAACATGTACTGCCTTCAAACATGGCTGAATCCACTGATGATATAGAATCATAGAATCATAGAGTTGGAAGAGACCACAAGGGCCATCCAGTCCAACCCCCTGCCAAGCAGGAAACACCATCAAAGCATTCCTGACAGGTGGCTGTCAAGCCTCTGCTTAAAGACCTCCAAAGAAGGAGACTCCACCACACTCCTTGGCAGCAAATTCCACTGTCAACAGCTCTTACTGTCAGGAAGTTATTTCTAATGTTTAGGTGGAATCTTCTTTCTTGTAGTTTGAATCCATTCCTCCATGTCCTTTTCTCAGGAGCAGCAGAAAACAACTTTTCTCCTTCCTCTATTTTATATATTTTTATATATTTGAACATGGCTATCATATCACCCTTTGATGGTGCTTTGATGGTGTTTCCTGCTTGGCAGGGGGTTGGACTGGATGGCCCTTGTGGTCTCTTCCAACTCTATGATTCTATGATTCTATGATTCTATGATTCACCCCTTAACCTTCTCTTCTCCAGGCTAAACATACCCAGCTCCCTAAGCCATTCCTCATAAGGTATCGTTTCCAGGCCTTTGACCATTTTGGTTGCCCTCCTCTGGACACGTATCTGATTATCTGATTATCAAGGCTATATTTAGTGGTAGAACATCCCACAGATATTTGTCTGAAACAGGATATCGCCTAGTGTGTTCTTCACTGAGTGATTTTGTTTCTTTAGAGTTTGAACTGTGTGAGAGGGATATGCAGTGGATCAGACTCATCTGTGCTTGTTACATTGGAGAGGGGTACTCTTAGGTCTGAGGAAAAAGAGGTGGTTGGCCCACGTTGACTCTCACAGAGCTAAGCCCGCACTCAAAGAGCCAAAAAGGTGCTTGGCACAGAAGCGCCCCCTGCCGTTGATGTGACAGAAAGCAAAAAGTCCAAGAAGGAGCTTAAGGTTTACAATAAGCAGCCAAAATAATGAGACATGTACTGCAAGTCGTGATCCTGGTTGAGAGGGTGGTGGCATGGTGGCTTCTCAGCACAATGAGGAAACATGGGAGCTGTTGAAGGAGCAGGTTGCTTCACTCCTGAGCCCAGCCTTGTCCATCAGAGAGATCTCCTGGTCTGCAGCTGCCCCTGCTGTTTAATCTTCTGCTTGGGAAATGCTGAGCACAGGACTTGCAGTGCACATTCTGCAACATTCCTAAATGCCAGACAGACAGCTGTTGGATGCCTGGGAAGCCTTGTGCAAGAGAATTTTATCTGATGCCATTATGGGCCCTGGAGTTGGGTCTTCCATGCACACAGAAAACTCTCTGCTGCAAAAGAGCCAGGAAGTGCAGTATGGCTTTGTGCTGTGGGTTTAAATGCATGGCTCCCACCTTACTTTTGACATGCCTTCCCCTCCACATGCAAGTGATGCAGACAGGCAGCATGGTGCAGTGGTCAGAGTGTTGGGTTCAAATCTTCTCTCAGTCATGAAGCTCAGTGGGTGACCTTGGGCCAGTCACTGTTTCCTTTTCCTTTCCCTTTTTTCTTTTTTCTTTTTTTAAATTTTTAAATTTTAATAAATTTTATTTCTTTTATAATTAACAAGACAAAACAAGTAAAGAACAAACAACACAAAATTCATACCATCTTCAAACATCACTTCACAATGTACTTAAATTCTACTACTTCTTTACCAAAACAAGATATGAAAAAGAAAATATATATCCAAAATACAGAAAAACAATACAAATATTACCAAAACAATTTCATATTTACATTAATCCTAAACACAAACTTAGTTAAATATAAATATCAACTTCCCTAATCCTTCTCTCCATTGATTAAATGTAAAAGAATTTTTATTAATTGGCCTTAACTCTGTCATCTATTGGTCTAACACTGATCTATAACACTCTGATCTTACTCATTATTTTATCATTATTATTTATTTCCTTTACGATTGTACTACAAGAGTTAATCCAAAGCGTAAATCGTGTTTATGTCGCACCTTTTTGTTAAGTAGCATAGAAAACCATTCGACTCTTCAATAAATTTACTTCTCGGGTTGTCCTTTATGTTTTCCAGTCACTGTTTTCTTTTCACTGTAGCCAACCTCGCTGGTTTGTTGTGAGGATAAAAGAGGGGGAACCATCATGAGCCACTTGGATGGAAATGGGGGTAAAAGGTAAAGGTAAAGGGACCCCTGACCATCAGGTCCAGTCGTGTCCGACTCTGGGGTTGCGTGCTCATCTCGCTCTATAGGCCGAGGGAGCCGGCGTTTGTCCGAAGACAGCCTCCGGGTCATGTGGCCAGCATGACAAAGCTGCTTCTGGCGAACCAGAGCAGCGCACGGAAACGCCGTTTACCTTCCCGCTGGAGCGGTCCCTATTTATCTACTTGCACTTTAACGTGCTTTCGAACTGCTAGGTGGGCAGGAGCTGGGACCGAGCAACGGGAGCTCACCCCGTCGCAGGGATTCAAACCGCTGACCTTCTGATCAGCAAGCCTGTGGTTTAGCCCACAGCGCCAGAAATGCAATAGTGAATAATGGGGGGGGGGAGTAAGGGGGCTTTCCCCTGCTTGCTTCTCTCTTCCTCCACCTTCCATCCAACCAACCAACCAGCCAACCAACCAACCAGGCAACTGCTGACTATGGAGAAATGAAAGCCAGAGAAATCAGAAAGGCAAAGTGTGGTGAATGAGTAGCTGGCTACTCAATGGGGACTTGTTATTACAGATTCTGTTTGCTTCATGCTGACTAGCAATCAGAAAGGGCTCCATTCATCAAATTCCCCCATTCATTCCCAAAACGAATGTTCACCACCAGTGTAATGCATAAAGATAACATCATTTCTGCTTCATTTCTGAATGCTTCTAGACTTCCATGGAACAGGTTCCATGCAATAGGACTGTTTTTCTCTGTGCAGGAAACATGCAACGGAGGAATGGTACCAGTCTATGCGAGAGTGCCGGTGGTAAATGCTTTTTCGCCTTCTGCCCTCGTGGATCTATGCGCATTGGAAAATGCAGCCGATTCCGTCGCTGCTGTAAAGGTGAAGTCTGCGTTCCTCATTAAGACATCTGATGTTTGTTAGTAAATGTTTATTACAGCAAAAGCGGGGTGCACAGGTCACCTGCCTGCACGTAGAATCATAGAAATGTAGAGCCGGAAGGGATGCCAAGGGTCATCTAGTCCAGCCCCCTGCAATGCAGGATTCTCAGCTAAAGCATTTCCTTCAGAAATTAAATGGATGATACCCGGATACTTTGGGTATTGCTGCCCAGTGGTGGACGGTGCCCATTGGGACTGGTAGGGCGGAAAGCAGAGAGACCTACAGCTGCTGGCACCAAAGCCAATGGCAGACAGACCCAGCTAATTCTCATTTGGTCCCCATCTTCCTCCTCTTTTGGTTCTACTAGAGTAAAACCGAGCCAGAGAAGAAGGAGGAAACTGACAGTCAGGGCCAACATCTAGATTGACTGCCAGGAAGAAGGTAGGGCAGGTGCCACGAAGGCTGAGTGAAGTCCGACTGAGGCTTGTGAGGAATGCCACATTTGGTAAACCAGCCTTCTCTCGTGCTGCCTGAAATAGACTGAGTCATTTGACATCTGAGATGTGCCTTCTCTTTATTTCTGTGGTCGTAAGTTGTTTTAAAATGCTTTTAAACAACCACATAACACCAGTCCTGAGAGAACTACATTGGCTCCCAGTATGTTTCCGAGCACAATTCAAAGTGTTGGTGCTGACCTTTAAAGCCCTAAACGGCCTCGGTCCTGTATACCTGAAGGAGCGTCTCCACCCCCATCGTTCAGCCCGGACACTGAGATCCAGCGCCGAGGGCCTTCTGGCGGTTCCCTCACTGCGAGAAGCAAAGCTACAGGGAACCAGGCAGAGGGCCTTCTCGGTAGTGGCGCCCACCCTGTGGAATGCCCTCCCAGCAGAGGTCAAAGAGATAAACAACTACCTGTATCTGACATTCAGAAAATACCTCAAGGCAGACCTGTTTAGGGAAGTTTTTAACCTGTAATATTTTAATGTATTTTAATATCTGTTGGAGGCCGCCCAGAGTGGCTGGGGGGACCTGGCCAGATGGGTGGGGTACAAATAATAAATTATTATTATTATTATTTTAACACCGAGTGTTTATCCACGCTTCCTCAAACAGAGCAAACGGCAATTTGGGTTTTCTCCAGGTTGGTGTTTGCTCTGATTTAGCACCAGTGAGCGGGTTTTCCCTGTGAATGGTGCAGGGCAAGGGGAAAATCATGTAGACCCATGCCTAGAAAGTGTGGGTCAAGCAGAAAACCTCTCAGACCCACTCCTCCTAGGCATGGGACAAGTGCAAGTGTGGATGAGCTCTGAGTGTTAGTTGCTGTAACTCACCCTTGGGGACCATCGGGTGAAGGGCAGTTTTTAATCCAGGATTATCTCCGATGTCATTCAGTGTAGACCCATCGATTTCAATGGGTCTGCTATGAGCATGCCTGCTGGAACTGATCCAGCACATATATGTAACATGATATATTCTCAATATGTGTGGTCATGAATAAAACCACCTACTTCTCCCTTTTTCTTTAGCAAACTGAAGTAACTGAGAGGGATTTCAAAGCTGGACCATTGTTTGATCGTCAGCGGAAGAAATTTAATTTCAAGTAATCATCCCTGTTCCTTTGGGCTCCAAGGAATCTGGCATGGCACGAGTCTATCCCTTGCTAAGTCAAGAATCTCTTCCTTCCTTTCAGCTATTATCACTAATAATAAACAACCAATGCAAACATTTTTAGCACATGTGCTTTATTATTCCTTCATTAAAAACAACTCATTACTCCAACACAGGCATGTCCAAAGTCTGTTTCGGGGGCCTAATTTGGCCCGCCGGTCGATTTAATCCGGCCCCCGTGGCTGTATATGTCCTGGAGTAAAATCCTAAAAAAAACCCTCAACAACTCTGAGGTATTTTTTTTAAAAAAACAGGCTCCCCACAAAATTAGTGCTCAGCTCCCTGAATCAGGCAACTAAAAAAAGCCCACTCTGCATATGGAGGGAGGGAAGGAGTAAAAACAGGACGATTCAAAGTGGTTTGGAAAGACGCTGTCTATTTAAGCCTGGCTGAATCCCCTTGAGAGATTGGCCCACTTAGAATCATCGAATTGTAGTGGTGGAAGGGACCCTGGGGTCATCTAGTCCAACCCCCTAGAACTCCCTAGGTCATACCTAGCAAATACTACCGGTATCTGGTTTTTCTTTCCAGGGGGGAGCCCGGGGCATGGCAAGGATGCCCCCATTAATTTGGGCTAGGAATAGCTAAACAAATAGGAACTGCTCTGCTTCTTTCATTTCAAAAAATGATTAGAAGCTTTATACTGGGCAGCTTAATTTCTGCTGTTTTGTTTTTTTGTATTCAGGGAGGGAAATTCTTCAGTTTTGCATTTCAAGGCAAATCTCCCTCTCTAATACACTCTGTGGAGCGACAAACAGTTCTGGGATGCTTTTTTTTTTTTTTTTTTTTTTCAAAACAAAGAAGGGGATTTTAAAAATCCCTTACTGCAAAAGCAATTGTGTCCTGATACCAAGATGAGGAAGCAAGTGAAATACAGGAAAGTATCTTTACTAAGAACAATGAACTGTTGTGATATTGGCAGAAGTCTTTATTTGTTGTTTTGTAGGTAGCTTTGTATGTAGTTCTCTGTTTAAGAATGTGTTTGTAAATTATTAGTCTAACAATGAATGATTTACGGTTATCCTATACACACACACACACACACACACACACACACACACTTTTTTCTTTTTCTTCCCCCCTCCTTTTCTTCTCTTTCATACTTCATACTTCTTTTCATACTTCTCCTTTCTTTTTTCTTCTTCTATATTATAATTTTACTTTTCCTTATTTCTTATTTTCCAGAGTGGCTGGGGAAACCCAGCCAGATGGGTGGGGTATAATTAATAAATTATTATTATTATTATTATTATTATTATTATTATTATTATTGATTCTTTTTTATTTACTTAATCTGTTTGATGACTGTAAGTTTTGTTCTAATTATTTGTGTATGCAACATAATTCAATAATAATAATAATAATAATAATAATAATAGCAGGATATATATATATATGAAAGTGAATATATGAAAGTATATATATACGTGTGTGTGTGTGTGTGTGTGTGAAAATCGGGGAGGGGGAAATCCCTCACAGATCTGATTTAAGAAAAGAAAAATCACGCAGCATTAAAGCAACCTCGCTTTTTGAAAAGCTCTTGGACTAGAGGAGCACAGAGGCTCGGACAAACACAGAGATATGGTCCACAGGGAAGTAGAGAGTGCAGAAAAATAGAGCAATGAAATGACACAAAACTTTGTGGATCCCTGAGTTCACCTGGAAGCACTTTATTAACATTGAAGTTGATTAATTGCTCCAATTCTTCAGCCCCAGCACAGAACAATTCCACACCCTTTGTAAATTTATTCCAGAGATTAAAAGGCTGTCTAAATTTATCCACTAGGTGGCAGCAAGGTAAAGGTAAAGGTAAAGGTAAAGGTACTCCTGACTGTTAAGTCCAGTCATCTACTCTGACTGGGATTGCAGCGTTCATCTCGCTTTACTGGCCGAGGGAGCCAGCGTTTGTCCGCAGACAGTATTTCCTGGTCATGTGGCCAGCATGACTAAGCCGCTTCTGGCGAACCAGAGCAGTGCACGGAAACGCCATTTACCTTCCCGCCGGAGCGGTACCTATTTATCTACTTGCACTTTGACGTGCTTTCGAACTGCTAGGTTGGCAGGAGCAGGGACCGAAGAACGGGAGCACACCCCGTCGCGGGGATTCGAACCGCCGACCTTCTGATCGGCAAGCCCAAGACTCTGTGGTTTAGACAAGGAGGACCAAATAAGGAGGAGTAGCCTCTCGTTTGCTTTTCACTCTTTCCTCTCATAGTGCACACTACAACCAGTATCGCCACAGCTGTATCGGGTTCATTTATACTGGCCACATCTGGCACAGATGATGCAGGTTAAGGTGTGTGGGGACGACGACAACAAAAGGCATTCAGAAAGTGCTTCAGTAAATATTTTTACATATTTCCTTGGAACCCCTGCCTTACACTATTTGGCAATATTGGGAGATCTACAGAATAGCCCATAATTCAGCTGAATATAAATTAGTTTTATTTTCAGATGATATTCTTCTGTCTATTTCATAACCTCATATTACTATTGCTGTGTTGATGCAAAACAAAATGAAAAAGAATAAAAAATTCCTTCCAGTAGCACCTTAAAGACCAACTAAGTTTGTTCTTGGTATGAGCTTTCGTGTGCATGCACACTTCTTCAGATACAATGATAGATGCTTTCGGCAAAATATCAGGATACTCTATTAAATGGTCCAAATCGGAACTGATGCCAATAGCTGAAAATTTGCTTATCCATTCATTTAAGGAGTACCACTTGCACGTTTCCCCCTGAATCTGTTAAAACCGAGAGATTTAAATCAGTTAGTAACTTTTAATATGAAGCAAATATACAGATATGTTTCTTCAGACATTGATAGATGGGAGTCATTAGACCTTACCCTTTGGGGAAAGATGACTGCTCTCAAAATGAATATTATTCCCAGATTAATCTGTATTCTAAGAGGAATTCCAGTTCATATAACCAGGAAATATTTTCAGAAAATAAATGTGTTTGAGGTCCTTTGACTCCGATAATATCGTTACAGAAAATGTGACTGCATAATTGTATCCTCCAAGTTGCGTTCCCACAAATGCACATGAAATATGTGAGGTCATTCGTTTCCCTTCCTTCCTGGCCTTCTGTCTTAACTTTATTCCCTTTGTTCTCAAAACTCTGGGAACTGTAGGACTGTGAGGGGAATGGGAGTCCCCTAACAACTTTCAGCCCGTCAACAAACTAGATTTCCCAAGATTTGTGGTGGCAATGTAAAGTTATTAAGAAGGCCTGGGAAGTGACATATAAAGATTTGAAGAGAATGTTGAAAATGGTTTTTGTTGAAAAGAAAACCAGATGCTATGATTTTGAAAGGTACAGGACTTAATGGATTTATTGAGCAAAAGACTCCGTCCCTGCATCTGAGAGTGGACGCCAGGCCAAGACCGGCTCATCCCTATAGAAGGAAGAAGCCACTGCCAAAGAAGATAAAGAAGATTGGCGAAACAAATTAGTGAACTATGCAGGACGTATTTGATAATTTGAAACCCAAGAAAGGTAGTTCCAGTAGTCACACTCAGAGTATAGACCCAATGGGTTCGATGAACCTCAGTCTATTGATTTCAGTGGGGCTACACTGAGTATACATTGGGTAGAGTCCACATAAAAAGGTAAAGGTAAAGGACCCCTGACAGTTAAGTCCAGTCGCGAACGACTCTGGGATTGCAGCGCTCATGTGGTCATGTGGCCGGGTCATGTGGCCAGCATGAGTTTTCCGGGTCATGTGGCCAGCATGAGTAAGCTGCTTCTGGCGAAACCAAAGCAGCACACGGAAACCGCCAACCTTCCGATCAGCAAGCCCAAGGCTCAGTGGTTTACACCACAGCGCCACCCGCGTCCCCATGTAGATCACCATATAGTCCAAATATAGATCACTAAATACAAACATAATAGTTGAGAATTTTATTTTATTTTTTAAAAATGCTCCTACAAACTCAACCCACACACACACAGATTCATGGGTCGCAACAATGAAGTGTTTATGCCCTTTCTTCTTTTACGTGGGGTGGGAGAATAATCCCAGCTGAAAGCATATTGATTTTTGTGCCAATTTTTTTTGTGCTTTTGGAGGGCTGCTTCACATCCATAGGATTCCAGCTCTTATTTGGCTGGAGGAAACTAGAGGAATGATAACTTCTTAGATCTGATATGCTTGTTAGCTGGAGATCTCAAAATGCCCTACATGCAAAAAGGTCTTCCATTCAGGCACTCAGGTGTGTCGCTGTGAATTTCATGATTTACCAGTATCAGTCGTGATGAAGGCTGCAGCAGATAAGAATCTACCGGTCATCATGACTACTCATGCCATCAGAACAGAGCCTTACTGCGAAGACTGTGCGTTGGTCAACGTGCACTGATCTACGCACATAAAACAAATTCACGCACAGGCGTCTTACATTAACTTCGTTGGACTGGTCATGTTGTGCGGATGGCTAATTATCGTCTTCCAAAGCAACTACTCTATTCCGAACTTAAAAATGGAAAGCGTAATGCTGGTGGTCAACAAAAGAGGTTCAAAGACTCTCTCAAGGCAAATCTTAAAAAAAACAACCCGGTTCACCAGATTACGAGTCTACCGCTCTTAACCACTACACCACACTGGCTCTCTTCACTGGGTGAAGTGTAAATACATTTTTTTAAAAAAAAAACCACAAACAAACATAACGTCTAAAAGAAAAGAACACTGGGTGCAAGCAGCACAATAAATGGAGACCCACCTTTTACAGCAGCGATGTACCATGTTGCACTTCCCATAATTCCAAGTTCCAGAAGGGCATTTCAGAAAGTGGCAACGCCCACCCTTTGTCCTACATAGACCGAACTTATAGTTGATCCTATGGCCTCCTGAACAAAGAACAACAGTCTATCCAGGGGGCCAACTCAAATAAAAAATTGGGTTCCACATAATTGATCACATGACACCTTTTGTGGGCAAAGGTGGATTGGGTGGAGGGCAACAAATTCTCTGCCCTCCCCCCCCCACCAAAAAACCCCTTTTAAAGTGGAATCTTCCTCCATCTCTAAATGTGAATGGAGAAAACATTTCTCCATTGACTATGATCTTAACATTTGGGGGGGGCACACAATCAAATCAAGGGGCAGCTGTTTTGGACTGGCAGTAAAAAGCATTTCTTCAAAATAATAATATTAATTAATTTAGGGAATCCTGCTGCCCAGATTATGCCTTCTTGGTTAGTAGCCAAAACGACTGTAAAGAGAGATTAGACAAATTCATGGAGGGTAGATGTGTTATTGAACTCTCTGCATGCATCTATCTGTGGCTATTAGCTTTAATGGCAGAGAAGATATGCAATGCCCTGAATAAATAATGTAGGTGAAGGGTGGAGAAGGATATTATTATTATTATTATTATTATTATTATTATTATTATTTATGTGCCGCCCTATACCCAGGGGACTCAGGGCGGTTCACAGAATGAAATCAAGATATAAAACCACAAAATACATAATAAAAATAAAAACAACAACCCAATAGCCCCACCCTCCACAAAAAACAACCACATTTTAAACACATTTTAAAAGGAAATAAAAAATAAATAAAATCCTTCCAGTATCACCTTAGAGACCAACTTAGAGAAGTGTGCATGCAACTTGCAGAAGTGTGCATGCACACGAAAGCTCATACCAAGAACAAACTTAGTTGGTCTCTAAGGTGCTACTGGAAGGATTTTATTTATTTTTTATTTTGTTTTGACTATGACAGACCAACACGGCTACCTACCTGTAACATTTTAAAAGGGCATAGGATATGGAATGCAACATAATGGATTGATTATTCACAAACTTTGAAGCAGTCTCTCCTTCAAGCCCATCACTGTAAACATCTGTAACACGGCTGGCTAATGATTAGCCCTCTATATTTTGCCCCATCACCCCTGGTCATTGACAATGGGGATGGTGAGAGTGGGAGTCCTCTAAGCTCTGGAGGACCACCTCTTAACACACACACACACACACCCATCCTATAAGCTATGTCTGAATGTGTCAAAAATGGATGGGCGTCTTACCAAGAACCAACATTTCAGAAACCAGGAACATTCCTGAAAGAACAGCAAGGAAAAGCCATCGAACCTTCATAGCTGACACATGGAAAGGATCTCGATCTTGAATGTCAAGTCTCTGCTTATAGATAGGGCTCTGTGATATGCTGACATGTCAACCCTGTTCATTCATCTTCCTGTTGTGATGCAGGTGGCAGAAGAAACTCTCAAGAGGACATGGTGTGCAAGAGAGAGGAAGTTAACACACAGTGCATTAATCTGACTAGGCATTCCAGATTCGCTGGGCTGGAAATATTGTTTCGATGTGCCTTGTACCCCAATCAGGTGAAACATTGGTGATGGTTTGCTAAGTGATTTCATCCTTGAGGTGCCATGCAAAGCGCTCCCAAGTCTGCCACTGAGTGGTCTCCCTGCCCATCTCTGAAACTGCCCTAGGGGCTGGTCCTTCAGGACTGACACTGGGAATCCCCAGGGTAAAAAGGCAGGTTGCGCTCTCTATTTTAGAAAAAGGCTTTCCGTATGGTTTTCTCACTCTTTCAGGGTCCACACTGCTCATTTGGCAAGGAATCTTAAGTCAGCTCGGGGGATGGAAACCCTCATATGACAGAAGGTTTTGAAAGAGGACAAGCAAGGCCAGGTCTTGGGTCCCTTTTCCTCCATGTGTTCGACTTTCCAGGTGTGGTTTACCTTGGTACAGAGACTTGTAAACCCTTCTCTATCCTCCAGGGAGACAAGAATAGAATAGAATATACTTTATTGTCATTGTCCCCTTCGGGGACAACGAAATTACTTGGCTGCTCCATCCACCCAGATAGGGCACTCCACGCAAAAACAAAACAACTACAAAAACACTGATTAAAACCATACACACTGATTAAAACCATACAATGATAATACATAACAGGTAAGATTAGATGACTTCAAAGTCCAGGCTTCCCATTCAAGGCCGTGATCGCTCTGGAGAAGAAGCTGTTTCTAAGACGGCTTGTTCTTGTTGTCATCGTCCTGTATCTCCGTCCCGATGGCAAAAGTTCAAAGAGACGGTGACCAGGATGCGATGGATCTTTCACTATGTCCAGTGCCTTTCTGTGGCACCTCATGGCATAAATCTGCTCTAAGGTGGAGAGCGAGCAGCCAACAATGCTCTCTGCTGCCTTAACAACTCTGCACAACCCCATCCTGTCCTTGGTAGTACAGCTTCCGTACCACACACATAAGCCATCACATAAGTGAGCACGCTCTCAATGGCACAAGTGACATTATCAGTGCTCAAGGGCACTTTCAAAGTCAGCAAAAGTCATCAATGAAGTCCAGACAGGGGTGTGAAGGTGGAGGGGGGAAGCTTCAAGGTCATATAGAGAAGCTTGTATATTTTTTTTTTTGGGGGGGGGGTTGTTGGTCATATCTGACATGTAGGCTTGAGGTTCCCTACTCCTGCTCTGAAAGGGGAGACGATACCGACAATCTCACAGAATGAAATGAAACTTATAAGTTGATTTTTTATGAATGAATAACAAAGCACACATGATAAAAAAAGGACATGCTGTATTTTTTTTTTTTTAATTAGTAGTAGCAGAAAGAGAGGAAGAGCTTCTTGAGTTAGGAAGGGACAGGGCATGGTAGATTCTTTGACATCCAAGGTGACAGAGATTTTGACCACCATTCAAGTTTCTTCTACCAACGATTGAAAAGTGACGCTTTATATTGTCTCCTTTTGGTAAAAAAAAAGGGGGGGAGGGAGAAACTGTTTAATTCATAGGGAGACATATTGAGAAAAAGTAGTGTCGCTTGTACGTATTGTGTTAGCCTTTGAAATTAAGTGAGCCCGAGAAAGATCAGCAAGGACGTTTAACTGGATACAGCCTCATGGCGCAGAGTTCTAGTCTTTGTTCCTCTAGGTCACCTGATTTCAAAGGCAGTTCCAGTAGAGCAGCTGAAGTCAATGGGAGTCCATTGATTTCAGTGGGGCTGCATTGAGTTGGATAGAATCCATGGATTACCAGATGTGAACATAGAAGTTGAGAATTTTGATTTCTTAAAAAAGAAACTCAACACACCTACACAACGAGACACACTGACAGATTCATCCATTCGCTTCGGGAATAGCACAACGACAAAAGTTTTTAGGTCTTTTCTTTTTATGGCGGAGTGGGCGAGTATTCATATTGATTTCTGTGCCAATTTGTTTGTGTGTGTGCTGTTGCAGGGCTGGTTCACACCCATTGTAGTCCAGCTCTGATTTGGCTATCCAAAGTAGATCAGAGGAACGATATCTTACTGTATCTGATATGCTTGTCAACAGGCGATCTCAAAATGCCCTGCATACATAAAGTTACAAAGTGGTATCCCATCCAGACACTCAGGTGTGTTGCTGTGAATTCTATGATGGAACAGTATTAGTCCAAAAAACATCAGGCAATGCACTTCCTAACCAGCCAACCAGCCAATTGCAGGTCCAAACGGAAAGACATTATGAGGTGGCAGGGTTGTGCATTGGATATGACCAAAGCCTGTTTTGAATGGGGAGATCCAAGTTTTGGCTGAGTTGGGTTGCACTACCCAGAATTGTCTGTGGTTGTCTAGGGCAGGGTTAGCATTAGAACAGACCCATTGACAGGAACTGATTCATTCTCAAATCTGTAGATTTCAGTTGGTCTGCTCTGAATGGTGATGAATATCACACTATATATTTGAGGTATAGTTGTATCAGCATACTGTCAGTGTGTGCAATCCTTTTGCTGGTGTTCAATCAAAATCTGCCCCATCTCTCTCTCTCTCTCTCTCTCTCTCTCTCTCTCTCTCTCTCTCTCTCTCTCTCTCTTATGTCTGAAGAAGAGACCATATGTTCTCTTGCAAAGTATTCATTTCTACTCATATTTTATCCAAAAACAAGCATTTTCAAATGTGCTTTGCTATGATAAGCCAAGAACTGCATCACATCATTCAGAGTTTATTAAAAAGCTATCATTTCTCCATTAATCTGTGTTTCCTTTATTTTTTTTAAAAAAACTTCGCTCCTAATTATTTCATTAAATTTTATTCACCTTAATTAAAAAATATTAAGAATATTTAAAATACTTGGTTGGAGCGGAAATATATCTTAAACAAACATAACATAACATAACATAACATAACATAACATAACATAACATAACATAACATAACATAACAACATAACAAACATTTTAAAGAAAGGAACATGTGTTGTAATGTGGAATGAAGACCCACCTTACACAGCAGGCCTTGAACCAGTTGCAGGTGTGAAATCTCACAGTTCCACTAGGGCAAAAAACAAAGTAGCATTCACCACCATTTTTCAGGCACTCAAGCTTGGTATTAGGTAGCGGTTCTGAACAAAGAACAACAGTCTTTCTTACTGCATGCAACCAGACACGTGAAATTGAAGTTGCATTCACACATGAAGTTATGAAGTTTATACATAATATTGGGGAAACCCTTTCATTCTATCATCACTTTGCCTGAAACAAAGAGAAGATATAGTACTAGCTAGTCTCCATTGAGCAGAGATATTACTAGTTAGCATAGGCGCCAACTCCTGGGGGGGGCACGCGCTGAGGCACTTCTGGCCCCCCAATGTTTCTTTAGCGGGGGCTGAGCCTTTTCATATTTAGAGGACATTGCATGTGTGACATCAGGACGTCATGTGATGTCGAGCATGTTATGTTGAGATGTCACATAACATCGTGCCACCCCCTCAATTAACTTGAGAAGCTGGCGCCTCTGCTAGTTAAGCAGCCAGCTACTTCATCCTTTTTCTTTGTGCCTTTTTGATTTATTTGGTTTTCATTTTCTCCATAGGCATCAGCAGAGCCGCCATTCTCAGACGGACGTTACAGGAAGAGGTGGGGAAAGAAGAGAACAGGGGAGACTGCTGCATTCATTTTTCTTTCTAGTGATGTTTCTAGACCACCTTTTCCTCCATGGCGGACAAGGTGGTATACAGTAGATCATTTCCCCCTCCCCTCCAGTGTACCTTCTCAACAATGCTGTGACTCAAAGCACAGAAAGCTTGTGGGGCACTAACGAAATTCTATTTTATGCTGGGTGGCCAGTTATTAGAACCTGTGCTGAAAATCTTCGCCAGTAAAGTGGTTTCCCAAATGCTCTATGGAGTAGTAGTTATATGGGGAACAGACCCAAACGCTAACAAAACCTTAGGAATTGTGCAGAACAAATTTCTCAGGAAAGTGCTCTCGCTCCCCAACGGGACCCCAGCTGCTCTTATCCATGTTGAAGAGGATGTGACAACAATATGGGCTAGAATTGACTATCTGTATCTGAACTATGTGAAAAGACTCCAATCTCTCTCGGAGGAGAGATTCCCCGCAATGTCCCACACTGAACAGGAACAGTCCAAATGATGGTGATAAGGGGAGTTGGAGTCCACTGAGCTCTCAAGAACCACCTCTTTTTATTTATTTAATTTTTTCGTCTTTATTGATTACTTTCTGTGCATCGCATTCCATAGAACATAAACAAAATACATTTACCTTATCATTGTTACATTATATATCCTATTGCATAAGAAAGAGAAAGAAAAAAGAGAAGAGAGAGTAAAGAAGAAAAGGGCAGAGAAGAAAAAGAAAAGACAGAAAAAGGAGAGAAGGGAAGGGGGAAAAAAGAGAATACAAAAAGAAAGGGGGGGGGGGAAACAGACAAACTAAGTTCGGGCCATTCCTTTCAGGGAATCCCTTTCTTGACAAGCTTAATATTTCTTTTGCTGATAATAAAAATGACTTCCACTGCTAATACGTTTCTTGTTTATATAGTTGAAATATATTTACTCTGTCTCTATGAACTTGCATCTATTATTGCATATAACAGATTATTACACATAACCAATACAAATTTTTAACTTGATTTATCTTTAAATACATTTTCATTCTAAACAAAGCCAATATCTTCCATTTAAATCTTGTTTATTCATATAATCATTTAAACACTTCCACTGTTTTTGTATTACGTTATTTGTTCTACCTCTTATCACTTCCGTCAACTTTGCAAGTTCCAGATATTCCGATAGTTTACCTTGCCGCTCTCTTTTTGTGGGTACGTATCTTCCTTTCAAATACTGCGCCACTAAGATTCTTGCAGCTGTTATGGCATATAAGAAAATGTTTATTTTATCTTTTGGGATGTTCTTGTCCATTATACCTAATAAATACATTTCTGCTCTTTTGACCACCCCTTCCTATAAGCTATGTTTGAATGTTTCAAAAATGGATGGTAATCTTACCAGGAAGCCACGGTGCAGAAACCAGGCACATTCTTGAAAAAAGAGCTAGGAGAAGCCATCGAACCCTCATAGCTGATGCTCAAAAAGGATCTCAGGCCAGACTATAATAATGGAAAAGATCTCTGTGACTATTCTGCAGCTTTTGGAATGCCAAGTGATTGGGCTCTGTGATATACTGACATATCAGCCCTGTTCATTAATCTTCCTGTTGTGATGCAGGTGGCAGAAGAAACCCTCAAGAGGACATGGTGTGCAAGAGACAGGAAGTTAACACACAGTGCATTAATCCCAGATTCACTGTGCTGGAAATATTGTTTTGATGTGCCTTGTACCCCAATCAGATAAAACATCGATGTAGGTAGGCTAAGTGATTTCATCCTTAAAATGCCATGCAAAGATCTTCCAATTTGCCCAGTGGCGGAGAAAGCCTCTTAGGCACCTGGGGCGAACCACACATGGTGCCCATAGAGACAGGATGGGGCGTGCGGTGCCCATAGGGACGGGACGGGGTGCGTAGTGCCCATAGGGAAGGGACGGGGCATGTGGCGCCTTTAGGGAGGGACAGGATGGGGCACGTGGCACCCATAGAGACATGGCACATGGCGTCCATAGGGACAGGATGGGGTGTGCAGTGCCCATAGGGACGGGGTGCACCGTGGGGCCTCAGCCTCCCTACAGCTGGGGGGGAGGCAGAGGGCGGACAGCACAGAGCCTGTTGCCGCTGAGATGCATGGCTCGGGTGCGCTGCAGGCGCCGCGGTGAGAGCTGTTCACAATTTTGTCATCCTCATCAGGGTGACACCTGGGGCAGACCACCCCTGAGGCTGCCACTGAGTCATCCAGAGGCCCATTAACCACATCTGACATCACCATCTCTGGACCACATGAAGCAAGCAACTCTCATGGGCCAAAGTGTCTGAGGTCGGCGATGAAGTTATTCTTGTTGCCTTCACTTCTACTTGGCAGACCTGGTCACCTAACAAGCATTGAGTGACGTTCAGTGAGTTCCCTCTCACTTGTGGTCCTGTCATCCCCCAGCATGCTTTTTTCTGTATGCCTTTGCTTAGTAAAAGAAATGACAGCCTGGCCTTTGCAGCACTTGAAAGAACCTCAGGAGAAGCGCCTTTGATTTTCTGCAAGACTTGGAAGGAGTGTCAAAAAGCAAAGCTTTAAAATTAAAAGCACCGTTCTCCCAAATCCCTTTAATTGCAGTGCCCTGGGAAAATAATTAGCTGTGTTTAAAAGTTTGACCTGTCTTTCAAAGTTAAATATCCCCCCACCTCTACACCCAGTCTCATCTGAAAGATTATTTCCCCCTCAGCCTGGTTTTGTTTCAAAGTAATGCATTCTTTCGGATAGCTGAAGCCACAGAGAAACTCAGATCTTGGAGCGGTGGCAGGGCCTGATCCAGATCAGGTACATGAGAAACCACCCCAAACCTGCCTTGAGGTTTGGGGTATAACTAGACATGAAGCACCCCTGGGTAGTTTTCAGAGTTGCCTCTTTGTGGGGATCAGAACGTTCCTTTATGCAACCCATAGGAGGGTCACTGACGTCGCTCTTTATTCCAATAGTTCTCATTGGAGTCCTTCTTGATTTCATTCTCCATTTCAAGAGCATTCTAGTATAGATGAGCTAGAGTACAGTTTGGTTGGATTCATTTAGTACAGCCTCAGTACTAAATGAATCAAACCAAACAGTCATTTCCAAATTCTGCCCCATCTAATTTGTGTTTCTCTAAGCATCACCAATTTCCTTTTTTAGACCTGTGCAGTCCGTTGTATATTATAGGATAAATATGTTGGAGATCAGACCCACCCTTTGCCTTTTATTTTCCCTGCCTTCTCTCTGATGCTCATTGGTTTGCCACCTCAACCAATTACTTGAAGGCTGCATCCAGAAATCTCTCTTGTTTTAGCTTCTCAAGCTCAACTCTCTTTGCCCCAAAGGAGCAAATCTGCACTCTGAGAGCCAGGATCTCACAACACCAAGCAAGCACACATCCCTTAAGAAGGATGTTGACAACCTGGGACATGAGCAGAGGAGGGCAGCCAAGATCATCAAGCCAAACCTTATGAGGAATGGGTGAAGGAGCTGGATATGTTTAGCTCGGAAAAGAGTAGACTGAGAGGAGATTTGATAGCCATTTTTTTTAAATATCTAAAGGGCTGTTACATGAAAGATAAAGCAAGCTTGTTTTCTCCTGCTCTGGAACGAATGGCTTTAAGTTACAAGAAAGGAGATTCTGACTAAACATCAGGAAGAACTCTGACAGTGAGAGCTGTTTGACAGTGGAACGGTCTCCCTCGGAAAGTTGTGGATTCTCCTTACATAGAGGTTTTTAAGCAGAGGTGGGAAGGCCACCTATCATGGATGCTTTAGCTGAGATTCCTGCTTTGCAGGGGGTTGGACTAGATGACCCTTGGATCCCTTCCCACTATAATATTCTATGATTCTATGATCCACAACTTAATTATCTACTAGCTTTTGAAATTCCCTGATCATCCAACCCAGTTCTTTGCTAAGATCGTGTATCCAGATGCATTTGGAGATGCAGGCTTCCAAAGTGTGTACATTTAGCGATGCACATATAAATGCAGGAATGTCCTGTGGATTCTCACAATAAACACACAGGGAGATTCCAGTTACATATTGTGTTTATTCCAATCATTTTATTCATTCATTTTCAGAAGGAGGGGTTCATTAATCAGCGATCAGTGAGCTCACTTCTTCAGTTGCTTTTGCTAGAGGTCAAATAAGTGATTTTGTCACAAAAGATAATAAATGATGCTGAAGTTAATGAGAAGAATCTTCTCCAATCAACAGAAATCTGCAGAAAGATAACAACAGAAAGATAATTAAATGTTTCATTTTCTTTCCCTGTTAAATCCCTTGTGGTTTGCTTTGAAGTCAGTATGGGAACATGATATTGGGGAGGAAATTGAAATTCTTTCTGGGGTGCAGTGATGGGGGAAATTAGCACAGTTGTTGGCAAATTAGTCCAGCTCTGTGCCACCTTTCCATATTTAAGGGCAATACCTGTAACTCACCAGTTACATCAAAAACACTTGTCCTTTATATTGTCGAGGGAGCCCACCCTGCTGGAAAGAGGATTCAAATCCATCAATAGATAATTGACTCAAAAAGGCTGTGTAGTAGAAATATCTAAAGTAGAGGGAAATCTTAGTCAATTGAAAGGTAAGTATTTATCTAAGATGTATAATCTCCTCCTTGACTGAGAAGTCAAGGATGAAGAGGTGAAATTAGTTATGGTCCATTGGGCAAAGGATTTTGGACATAACATCTATATGAATGAATGGGAAAGGCTCTGGAGAGAAGATACAAAGTTTACTGCATGTTATAACTTCAAAGAAAACATGATGAAAATGTTTTATTGATGGTACTTGACTCTGTGCAAATTGGCCAAAATGTATAAAAAAAACCCTCAAACATTTGTTGGAAATGTAAAAAAAGGAGAGGGCACCTTAATGCACATGTGGTGGGGGTGTGTGAGGATATGAGAATTTGGGGACATAATATATAATGAACTTTAAAAGATCTTTAAATTCTCCTGAAGGAGAAGGAGAAGGAGAAGGAGAAGGAGAAGGAGAAGGAGAAGGAGAAGGAGAAAGAGAAGGAGGAGAAGCCTTTCTGTTAGGCATTATGTTCACTGAAATCCCAAAAAAACTTTAGGACCATCTTTATGTATGCAACCAGAGCAGCCAGAATTCTGGTAGCAAAAATTGGAAAGGTGACTTAATTCCTACAAAGCTTGACTGGCAGGTGAAGATTATAAAATATCTGGAACTTGTGAAAATGACTGGGAGAATAAGAGGAAACTCAAATCAGAAAGTGAGCAAGGAATGGACAATATTTAAAGAATATTTAAAACAATACTGTGAAAATTGAATCTTGAATCTTGAATATTAAAGATAATTATAAATTTAACTTTTTTCTTGATATGTAATAGATATAATAGGAAGTGCATATAGGTTAAGAATATTTAGAAAGCACAATGAAGTGATTCGGAAGTCAAAAATATGTGTGAAGTTAGGTGATGTGTAGTCAATTAATGTTTAGTTGTCATTGTGGTAATTTGTTGTCTGTTTGTGCTGTATGTTTTGCAATAAAGATAATAAATTTGGGGAAAAGAAAAAAGAAAGAAAAAGAGAAAGTCTTTGAACCTCTTTTGTTGACCACCAGCATTACATTTTCCATTTTTAAGTTTGGAATAGTGTAGTTCAAGCATCCCCAAACTCGGCCCTCCAGATGTTTTGGGACTACAATTCCCATAATCCCTGACCACTGTTAGCTAGGGATTATGGGAGTTGTAGTCCCAAAACATCTGGAAGGCCGAGTTTGGGGATGCCTGGTGTAGTTGCTTTGGAAGACGATAATCAGGCATCTGCACATGACCAGTCCAACAAAGTTGATGTTGAAGAATCATTGCTTCAAGACGCATGATCTTTGCTTCTTCCAGTACACTGGCATTAGTTCATCTGTCTTCCCAGGTGATGTGTAAAAAAAAAATGGACAGACCATTGACGGAATATTTCGAGGAGTTGGAGATGGCGTTTATAAGTGGTCCATGTTTCACAAGCATACAGTAAGGTGGTAGTACGATAGCTTTGTAAACAAGCATTTACCGTATTTTTCGCTCCATAAGACGCACTTTTTTCCTCCTAAAAAGTAAGGGGAAATGTCTGTGTGTCTTATGGAGCGAATGTGTGGTACCTGGAGCTGAACTGCCCAGGGGCAAAAGAAGGTCATGCTGTGGTTTAACCCACAGCGCCACCCGCTTCCCATTGTTAGTCTGTGCTGTTTTAATTAAATGATAGAATCCATGGCTGTTACTTACCCTCTCCCTGCTTAATTCGCCTTGAGGCTTTTCCAGCTAGGACAGAGGCACTTCATTAGCTAGGGCTCCCTGTGCTTCTTGAAGAGAGGCAGACCTTTTTCTCTTGCCACAATCTGACGCTCTGAAAGGAATTGGTTGAGGTCAGTGTGTTGTTTCAGCAACTCCATCTCAAAACTCAGTGACAGGCTGAAAGACCAGGCTGGAAGACTGTACTGATTTTTGTTAGGTATAATTGATTTATTTCACACAGAAATGAAAAATGTATGTGCATGAATGAAATGGAAAATGGCTGCCTTGAATTAAAAGAAGGCACCCATGAATGGAATAGTCTGAATGTATGCATCACTTGGGTGCCATGGAAAGAAAGTAAGAAATATTACCCAGTTGCCCTGCAGCAAATTTGACCTCCATCACATGTTCCAACCTGCACATAATTGCATCCACAGTTAGCAGTGCTAAGACACCGAGAGTAAAAGGCTTCACACCCCTGTGTAGTAGTGATCTCTAAAAAGAAAAAAAAGTGGAGAATCATAACTGAAACCATTCTCATATACTGTATTTTTTCATTTATAAGACTATATTTTCCACCATTTTTTTTAAAAAAGTTAATAATTGGGGGGTCGTCTTATACACGGAATGTTTAAAATATTTATTTCTTAATTTTGGGCTCAAAAAATAGGGGTAATCTTATACATGGGGGCATCTTATACACTGAAAAATACGGTATTTCATGCAACAGTATACACTCCATCTAAACTGATGCACATATTCTGCAAAACTATTTGTCTATAATTTTGTATATAAATTATTGAGCTATTTTTAACACCAGTAATGCATAAATGGCTTGAACATCAGCAGATGCTCGATGCAAGAGGGAGTCTGATAAGGGCAGAAGTGTCCAGATAGGAAACCAACAAATTTTCTGCGAAAAAAAACCCTTTTCAAATGAGTTTTTCCACTTTCTCTAAATTTAAATAAATGAAACATTTCTCTATTAACTATGGTCTTAAAAATTGGGGACAGCCGATTAAATCAGTGGACAGCTGTTTTGGGACTGGCAGGAGCAAGTAGACAAATTCATGGAGGATATAACTGTCATGGAGCCCTCCACATAGAATCATAGAATCATAGAGTTTGAAGAGACCTTAATGGTCATCTAGCACAACTCTTTGCAATGCAGAAATACCAAGTAAAGCATCCATGACAGATGCCATCCAACCTCTGCTTAAAAACCTGAAATGAAGGAGAGTTCACCACCTTCTGATGGAGTCCTCTTACCATCAGAAAGTTCATTCTGATGTTTAGTCGGAATCTCCTTTCTTGAAACTTGAATGTATTGTTTCATGTCCTACCCTCCAGAGCAAGAGAAAACAAGCTTGTTCCATCCTCTATGTGGCAGATATTTGAAGATGGTTATCATATTTCCTCTCAGTCTCCTCTTTTCCAGGCTAAACATACCAGGCCCTTCAACCATTCCTCATAAGGCTTGGTTTCCAGACCCCTGATCATCTTGGTCGCTCTCCTCTGCACAAATTCCAGCTTGTCAACATCCTTCTTAAGTTGTGGCACTCAGAGCTGGACACAATATTCCTGGTGTGGTCTAACCAAGGCAGAATAGAGTGACATTATTACTTCCCTTGATCAGGGCACTATACCTGTCTTCTCCATCCATGTAATCAAGAGGAATTATAAGAGTTTAGGGACCCAGACAAGAAACAACCCTGAAGGAGGGGGTGAAGCAAAGCCTCAAGATAGAGGGGAAAGAGGAACCTCCAATGACAGATTCAATGCACTGAATATGAAATGCAGGGCAATGAATGGCATAGAGTGAAGGAAAACAGATGGATTATGTCCAAATTGTGAATTTGTCCCTCCTTCAGGCCCGTTGTTTTAAACACCTGTAGCATGGTTAGCTCAAGTGTAGCCCTCTAGATTTTGTCCTATCATCCCTGAGCATTGTCAATGCTAGTGTGGATGACCAGAGTCCACTAAGTTCTGGAGTGTCACATCTTGACCATCCCATTCAATATTTCATATCTAAATATTTCAATTTTGGTTGTGTCTTAGTTTTCTTCCCTGCAGAAAGCAGGAATATCCCTGAAAGGACCTCAAGGCAAAGCCAGCAAACATTCGTAGGTGATACTTGACAAAGATCTCAAGTTAGACTGCCAGAAAGGAAAATGACAACAGAACTCTGTGACAGTTCCGTGTCTTCTGGAAGGCCAAATGTCCTCTCATTTATTGAGCTCTCTTATAAACTGATTCATAAAGACTGATGCATAAGCACTGTCTGTGGTGGAAGAATGGCTATCATATCTCCTCTCAGTCTCATCTTTACCAGGTTAAACATACCAAATTCCTTCAACCGTTCCTCATAAGGCTCTTAGTAATGACAGCATCAATCTATCAGAGGCTGTTAGCTATAATGGTAGAGAGAATCCCTCACAGAGAGATGATATACATTGAATAGAAAATGTAGCGGGATGCTGATGGGGACAATGCTGATGGGGATGATGAGAGTTGGAGTCCTCTATAAGTTATGTCTGAATGTTTCAAAAACGGATGTATATCTTACCAGCAGAAACCAGGCATACCCCTGAAAAGACAGCCAGGAAAAGCCATTGAACATTCATAGCTGATGCTCAAAAAGGATCTCAGGTTAGATAGCAATAATGGAAAAGAGCTCTGTGACCGTTCTGCAGCTTCTGGAATACCAAGTGACTGCTTATTGATCGGGCTCTGTTTATATACTGACATGTCAGCTCTGTTCATTAATCTTCCTGTTGTGATGCAGGTGGCAAAAGAAACTCACAATAGAACATGGTGTGTAAGGGAGAGGAAGTTACATTGATCTAACCAGGCATTCCAAAGTCATTGGGTTGGAAATATAATTTCATGTCCTGTTATCAGATGAAATACTGATGAAGGTTTGCTAAGTGATTTCATCCTTGAAGTGTCATGCAATGCACTCACAATCTGCCACTGAATGCTCCAAAGACCTCTCCACCACCTTTGACATGACAAGCAGTGTGCCAAATGAAATAACTATAGTGGGCAAAATTGTCAGAAATTGTTGTTGTTGTTTAGTCGTTTAGTCATGTCCGACTCTTCGTGACCCCATGGACCAGAGCACGCCAGGCACTCCTGTCTTCCACTGCCTCCCACAGTTTGGTCAGACTCATGTTGGTAGCTTCGAGAACACTGTCCAACCATCTCATCCTCCGTCGTCCCCTTCTCCTTGTGCTCTCAAACTTTCCCAACATCAGGGTCTTTTCCAGGGAGTCTTCTCTTCTCATAAGGTGGCCAAAGTATTGGAGCCTCAGCTTCAGGATCTGTCCTTCCAGTGAGCACTCAGGGCTGATTTCCTTCAGAATGGATAGGTTTGATCTTCTTGCAGTCCTTGGACTCTCAAGAGTCTTCTCCAGCACCAGAAATTAGAATAATAGAATCACAGAGCTGGAAGGTACACCAAGCGTCATCTAGTCCAACCTCTTGTAATCCAGGAATCTCAGCTAAAGCATCCATGCCCGATGGCCACCGAACCTCCTCCATGTAAGGAGAATCCACACCTTTCCAAGGGAGACCATTCCACTGTCCAACAGCTCTTACCCTCAGAAAGTTCTTCCTGATGTTTAGTCGGAATCTCATTTTTTGTGGCTTGAAGCCCTTGGTTTGAGTCCTACCCTCCAGAGCAGGAGAAAACAAGCTTGTTCCATCTTCCATGTGCAAGCCCTGGGGAGGAGCTACTGATGCATGGACCACAAGCTTAACATGAATCAATTGTGTGATGCAGAAGCAAAAAAACTAACACTATTTTAGGCCTCATCAGAAGTATATACTCTAATCTGCCTTTGTCAGACCACACCTGGAATAGTGTGTACACTTCTGGGTACCGCAATTTGAGAAATGTCGAGAATCTGGAACATGTGCAGAGAAGGGTGACCAAGATGATCAAGCACATGGGTAGGCAAACTAAGGCCCAGGGGCTGGATCGGGCCCAATCGCCTTCTAAATCCGGCCCGCAGACAGTCCAGGAATCAACATGTTTTTAAGTGAGAAGAATGTATCCTTTTATTTAAAATGCATCTCAGGGGTATTTGTGGGGCACAGGAATTTGTTCATTTCCCCCCAAAAAATATAGTCCGGCCCCCCACAAGGTCTGAGGGACAGTGGACAGGCTCCCTGCTGAAAAAGTTTGCTGACCCCTGATCAAGCGTCTGGAAACAAAGCCTTATAATAACCGGTTGAAACCAGTTTCCAGTATGTTTATGCTGGAAAAGAGGAAACTGAAAAGAGATATGATCGCCATCATCAAATATATCAAGGGCTGTGACATGGAAGAGGGAACAAGCTTGTTTTGTCCTGCTCTGGAGAATTGTGCACATTTTCTTCCCATGTAGCAAAGCTTATGATATTTCAACATGTACCCATTGCTTTCAGGGCATACTGTCCAATGGGTTTCTCTTAGTGTGAGAGGGGGTGACAATTTATAATTCAATGTATATTGCCTAGGGCTCCAATCATTGGAGATTTTTTAATCCCAGAAGAGTATGCATTGCCTCTTCATTACCTTTCAGGTTGGGATACAAGGAGCATCCACCTTGACCTTCTCGGAGCTATACAGTGGTACAGTGAGACCATACAGTGGTACCTCGGGTTAAGTACTTAATTCATTCCGGAGATCCGTTCTTAACCTGAAGCGTACTTAACCTGAAGCACCACTTTAGCTAATGGGACCTCCTGCTGCCGCTGCACCGCCAGAGCACGATTTCTGTTCTTAGCGGAGTTCTTAATCTGAAGCGTACTTAACCTGAAGCGTACTTAACCCGAGGTACCACTGTATACTTTTTCTATATTGTGTTTCCTCTGCTACTCATTGTGGCATTAACATGAGGGGGGCTGGAGGAGAAATAGTTAAACAGGATAGCCAATCAGAACCCGGGGGGAGGTTGGAATGAGAGGGACTATAAAACCAGCTCGGGGGGGGGGGAGAGACAGTTGTTTGGGGGGTTGGGGGGTTGGTTGAAGTGGGTAGCTGGAGTTAGTGAGTAGTAGAATAAGTGGAGTCAGGAACAGTTAGGAGCTAAGAAGAAGAAGAATTAGCTGAGAGGTGGTTCAGAGAGTGCGAGCCGGGAGATGACGTTATAAGTCTGAATAGACGCCCTATGTTTGTAATGGATTGACATCATTTTTGAAACCACACACTTGTTAAAATAGAATAAAACAACCAAGGTTTTATGTTACACGTTAACCCTGACTGGACTCCTTGAAGAAGTGTGCATGCACACGAAAGCTCATACCAAGAACAAACTTAGTTGGTCTCTAAGGTGCTACTGGAAGGAATTTTTTTATTTTATTTTGTTTTGACTATGACAGACCAACACGGCTATCTACCTTTAACTGGACTCCATATGTTACCAGGTAGGGGCCTGGTTGGTGGCAGCGAGAAATCAAGTGGTGGCACAGGGATCAATAGACGGTGAAACATCCAGGGACCCTGTGTAATTGCTACAGAAAGTGGTGGCAGCGATGGGATATGATAAGTTTGAGAGCCTGTGAGGGGAAGCAATACACCTGGAGAGGGGAAGGGTAAATCGGTGAAGTGATTACCTGGCCCGAGGATGTGATTGAGGTAACTCCAGGTTGTCGTGAGGCCGAGACCATAATAAGAGCAAGAGATTTCAAGAGTCTGTTCTGGCATAGGGTTAGGCTCAGGGTCAGTGGAAGTGAGCTTGAAAGGTTTGAGGCAAAAACCTAAAGCTAGACTTTGGGGACCCGGGTCTTGAAAAGCCCAGCCGGTAGGAACAGTGGTGAGAGTAAAAGTCTCTTATTCAATTAATTAGTACAAGTACTGACTTGCAAAGAATGCCACCCAAGAAGACCAAGCAACCCGTGAGAGAAACCTCTTACAAAAGCTCTGGAGAAGAGAATGGGAATCCCCAGGGGGAGGAAATGAGGGTAGATGAGATGACTAAAACCCCGCCTGAAGCAGAAGTTCCACAGTTTTCAGAAGATTTTGAAAAGTGGAAATTAGTACAAGAGTATAACTTGAAATTAGAGCTTGAGAAAAATAGAACAGAACAAGAATTGGAAAAAGAAAAATTTAGGCTTGAGCAAGAATTGGAAAAAGAAAAATTGAGGGCTGAGCAAGAATTGGAAAAAGAAAAATTGAGGACTGAGCAGGAAAGGGAACAGCTGAGGTTTCAGTTAGAGATGAAACGGTTGGAATTAACGGTTGTGGAAAATCGGAATAATAGTAATAACACCGATGGGCAGAGTCAAGTGAAAATAGACTTAAAATGCTTTCCTGAATTTAGAGATAACGATAGTCCTGAAGCGTTTTTAGTATCCTTCGAGAGAGCATGTCACGATTTTCGTGTGAGAGAGGAAGATAAAATGGGGATCTTAAGAGCTAGAATAAGTGGCCCTCTAGCCGAGATATACGCCCAAATGACGGAGGAACAATCCCGAAATTTTGAGGTGTACAAGCAATTGATATACACCCGCTTTGGGATTACCTCAGAGCAGTTGAGAATTTTTTTTAGAAGCGTGACAAAGGTGAGGGAAGAAACCTATGCACACGGGAAGAAATATTCATCAGCGGCTATGGGATGTGGGTGGTGCTGTGGTCTAAACCACTGAGCCTTGGGCTTGCCAATCGGAAGGTCGGTGGTTCAAATCCCCACGACGGGGTGAGCTCCTGTTGTTTGGTCCCAGCTCCTGCCAACCTAGCAGTTCAAAAGCACATCAAAGTGCAAGTAGATAAATAGGTACCACTCCAGTGGAAAGGTAACTGGCATTTCTGTGCGCTGCTCTGGTTTCGCCAGAAGTGGCTTAGTTATGCTGGCCACATGACCCGGAAAAACTGTCTACAGACAAAACGTCTGCTGCCATGCCCACTAAAGAGAGCTGAGTGCCGTAACCCAGAGTCGTTCGTGATTGGACTTAACTGTCAGGGGTCCTTTGCCTATTTTATGATGGTTAAGTGGTGCTTCAGGGGATATGATGCCATTTTTCCAATTTGGTGAATCTTGAAAGTATCATGAGGTTAATGTAGAACGTCTTGAACATCAAGGAAAAACAAGCAAATCAGTGATGCTTGAGAAGGATCTTGGTTATTAGTGTGATCTGAACCTCATTGTAACCATATTTCCAACCGGGTGAATCGTGAATGCATTGCCAGATTAATGTACCCTTCCACAGTTTCCTCTCTCTTGCATACCACGGCCTCTTGAGGAGTGTCACAGGGAAGGCATCTTGTAATTAGATGTATAATGCCTAGGGCTCCAGTCCCTGGAGAAGTCATCATCCCCAGAAGGGTGTGCACTGACTCTTCAATACCTTTCAGGTTGGGATACAGGGAGCATCCACATTGATCTTCTCAGAGCTATGAAGACCATGTACTTTTTCAATGTTGTGCTTGCTCTGCTACTCATTCCCAATCCAGGTAAGCAATTCCTTGAGGAGAGGAATGAATAATATCACCATGTAGGGCCAAACCTATCCAATATTCTTCTTCCTCTTCCATTTTTCTTTCCAAGTTCTACCTTTCTAATTTCCACATGCAGTAGCTCTGCACCTCATGCAGGAGTTTGCTTCCAAGGGTAAAGCATATGTGCACATTTTTGCATATAGACAAAATTTGGTTATCTTTTGATTCTGCCCACATCTACCTAACCTGCCTCTCATATGGTGGTTTGTGAGGCAGGGAGAACCCGACACCTGGCACACTGAAAATGACTTTCCAGGGAAGCAAGGGGAAGAGCTAAAAAGCTCTTTTTACACTGGGTCTGCTTGGGATTACTTGTTGAGAAGGTACCTTATAACCACTCAGCTTTAGGCAAAGGCCAATCATTATGCCGACAGGTAGGGATGCGCTTACATGGTGTCACAGGATAAACTGACTTCCTGTGACATCTCACAACCTTGTCCTTTACAATTGAAATTCCGCAGGTTAAATGCACATGTCGTGCAATTTTCAACAATGGCAGAGGCCTGGGTACACTGTTTATAAGTTGTGGGTTTGTGTAGGGATTGTGGTAGCTTAAAGCTGGGTACAAGCACAGCAAGGAGGGGGTTAGGAAGGAGTGTGTAATATTCCTTTTTTGTTGTGTGCTTTGGTGTTGCACCCATCTCTGCTATTTATTCTTGTTAAAAGTGGTGATTGTTTATTTGTTTAAAAAAATCGTTCACCTGAGTTTCTCTTCATGCCTGCTTTATTTATTTATTTATTTTGTTTTTAATGTTATTTATTATATTTTAATTTACCCACCATACTACTTGAATTCCCTTGTAAGTGGAGAGGTAGCTAAAGGTCATTTGTTGCTCTGCTACTACAGGATTCACTGATGTGACAGATAAAGAATCGTGCATGTATGGCGATCGGACAGGGTACTGTGTGTTGGAGGAATGTCCTTATGGCTATTCTGACATAGGAAGTTGTGGTGAAGAGCTTCGATGCTGTTATTATGGTAAGGATAAAGATCCTATTCCAAAGCAGTGGCGGAGCTTCACGCTCCAGCACTGGGGGGGCGGAGCGCAGGCAGGGGTGGGGAATGTGTCCTGGGGTTGTGGTGGGCCGCCAGCGGGCAGCAGCCGCTTTGGCAGCCCGGTGGGATAATGCTGCCGGGGGCGGTGCGCTCCCCCCGCACTCCTCTTCCTCCCCCCCAGTGTTTCAAACTGCTTGATTCGGCTGTGAACAAACACACGGATCTGATTTGTGGGCCCAGTTTGTATTTTGGATTGAACCTGATTCAGTCTGCACCAATGCATTCCGGATCAAGAAAATGCATAGATTTTGAAATTCTATTGACTTGAAAACCCAAAATGGCCATAAGTTTCTCATTCTTCCCACCTTCCCACTATGGGCCATAAAATTTTCAGCCCTTAAAAATGGGATTAACCCAGCCAAAGTGCAGAAAGGTAGCTCCAGACAGGGTGAGGTGTGTGTGATAAGCAGTTTTTGTTTTTGCTATATTAAAAAGAAATGAAGAAAGTACAGTACTGATTTACAGTATGTAACCTATTATATCTATTATATGTTTTTGTATTAGTTGTACACTACAGTACACTCAATGGAATGGACTGCGTACAAAGCTATACACAGGCATCCGGCAATGGTGTATAACAGAGAAAACTAAGCAAGAGGGCAGGGCACAGAAGGAGCATCTTCACCTGGTGCCACCCTGCAGAGGAGGGGGAAAACGAAGCCCCCGAGCCAGACCTGAGCTTTGGTGGTTGGGCACGAGGGAGCTGATAGCTCCAATGAGGGAGACTGTGGACAGGGGGTCTGGGCACTCCCCCTCCCAAAAATGTGCCCGGGACTGTTAACTTCTCACCTGGAAGTTTAGACGAGGGAGAAGTGCCTTGAGCACTGAAATTTACAAACACTGTTCTGTCAGATAACCTTGCTAAATTAAACAGGAATATAAAGGTTGGTTTCAGATGTTAGATTCAGATGGCATTTCCCCTGCTTTTGCCTACGAAGCAAAATGGGAGGGAGAGATGAAATGAACACATGTGCAATAGCTTCTTTTCCATTTCTCTGTAGAGAATGGACTTGATCGAGTCAGAAATGAACGGCAATGTGAGAAGACTGGAGCGTTTTGTTATAACACCCCATGCGAATTGGGACAGGGTTATAGAGGAAAATGTGATAAGCATCTTTACTGCTGCTATTCAGTGTAAGTATATAAAGATCCTATAAATTGCAGAGATCGGACTTGATGACCCTTGGGGCATTTCCAACTCTACAAGATTGCATGATAAACACTTAGCATTTAAAGCATTCATTTGCTTGCAAGTGAAAAAGAGATAACAGGTTGAAGATGCGGTGCTTGAAATATTGTTGCTGGCAGGAGCGCCAACCTGGGCCACACGCTGTGGGTGCCCAGTGCCCCCACATCATGATGTCATAATGTCACAACATCATGGGGCTGCGGGGAGCAGCGGGGCACACAATCTGGCCCCACAGTGCCAAGGGGATCGGGATCTGCATCTCCGCCGTGATGCCTGCGGTAGAAGGACAGGCTCGCTTTTAGGAGCTAGGCTGGGCAAGGATCAACGAGACAGGTGGTTGGTTTCACTCGTCCAAGCAGCCTGTCCACATCCTTGGAGGTAACATATTGAATCGTATGGTTGTTCAAAGGACAGAGGTTAAATTTAGCTATTGTATCTTACTTTTCTTATTTTTCCTTTTTCTTTCAAAGCTTTGGCTGAAGAAGAGCTATCTGTATTTCCTCTTATACTCCTGCCCATTGGTATGCAGAATAAAATTGGACTTGTCTGCTGTGAAAGTGTCTGTGTGTGCTTCTTCCCATTCAATACATTTTACTTGTTGCTCTTACAACTACCGGTAACCATCTAGAAAAGGAACAATCATTTTGTGGTTATTATTGTTCCTCTTGGTTCTCAGATACAAGGCCTAGTCCACCTCTTGTCGATCCACCCCATCATGGGCATTCTTTCTGATCACTCATATCTACAAGCTTATTTAATATTCAGATCATATGACTATCATCCTGTCAGGAAAACGGCCTACTCCCAAGTAGGACCCTGGCAGAGACACATGCCTGACTGGCATGTTCCCTGTTTCCCTGTTTTCCTGTTTCCGGGAGCTTCTCAGCCTTCCTCAGTCCCCAGACATCTCAGTGATTGATGCCAGAAGACATCAACACACTCTTAAGAAACCACAGAGGTTGCCCAGCTTGCCTGATAGACCACAGCAACCAGTATGTTGGCTAATCTAATTTACATATAAACACACAGCTCTTCAACATGGCTCCCTCTCTCTCTAGCATCAGACAGCAAAGAGAAAGAACAATGGAAATAGTCCCACTTTTGGGAACCACAGTAAAACAAAACATCCTGTCTTCCGTCACTTCCCACATCCCACTCTGTGGAATGAAAACACATACCCAGTCATGTGATAAACAAAAAACCCATGTCTGCACATGGGGAATGAATATCTCAACACATCCATCACATTGTAAATATCTTCTATGAGCAGAGTGCTCTTAGACAGAGAGTCAATCTGTTAATTCCTATATCAGAAGTGTATATCTCTCATGGACTGGCTGGATACAAAGGAGTGGGGGGGGGGAGGGAGGAACCAGCTGGGGAACCCACAAGGGAAGAAACATTAATCAGCGGCTATGGGATGTGGGTGGTGCTGTGGTCTAAACCACTGAGCCTTGGGCTTGCCAATCGGAAGGTCGGTGGTTCAAATCCCCATGACGGAGTGAGCTCCTGTTGTTTGGTCCCAGCTCCTGCCAACCTAGCAGTTCGAAAGCACATCAAAGTGCAAGTAGATAAATAGGTACCACTCCAGCGGAAAGGTAAATGGCATTTCCGTGCGCTGCTCTGGTTTCGCCAGAAGTGGCTTAGTCATGCTGGCCACATGACCTGGAAAAATTGTCTACGGACAAAACGTCTGCTGCCGTGCCCACTAAAGCGAGCTGAGTGCATGGTTAAGTGGTACTTCAGGGGATATGATACCATTTTTCCAATCCAGTAAATCTTGAATGCATCGAGGTTTTCCGCTCGTGCATAACAGGAAATGGCTGACTAGTAACATCTCTCCCGACCCCCGCTGGGAATTTTGAGGCTGTGATGGGAGTAAGCAGCCTCTCAGCTTTCCCAGGACTATGGGAAAGACTGCCTCGCCCACAGCTACCCCTAAACCCGCTCCGACCTGGGGGAAGGAGCGGGGGGGCTGGGCAGATAGCACCCATGGGGGGGAGGAACTCCTGGAGGCCACCCTGATCATGCATGAGTCCCAATGCTTTAAAATACAAATCAGTGAAAAGTCTTGGGCATGCTTCAAACAAAGGAGGAAAAAGCATTTTGCTAAAAAATCAGCCACTGAACAGCTAAGAAGAAAAAGAAAAGAAAGAAGATTTTATCATCGTATCGGTATGTGGAAGTGGGACGGAAAGGGGGGGGAGCCTCGGACTCTTTGATTGAGTTTTGCTTTACTATTATATAAATAACGGGCAACCCCCCCCCCCCAGAACAACCAATTTCACTATGCATTACAAGTAAGATTTGAAAGACTGATAGTTTGATTTTGGTTGAGAAGATTTGATAGTATAAATATAAACTGTGTGGAACGAAAATGATGTTTAATGGCGCTGTCTTTAAGAGATAACGAACTTCATTGTTAATATTGGAAGAGGATAAAAAGGGTTTCTACAAGTTGATTTTGGCAAAGAGAGAACCCCTTAGACACTGACTGATCTTAATTGGAGGAACTTGGACAGTTTCCTAGAAATGACGTAGTTAAAAAACAACAACCCGTGCCATCTTGAAAAAGAAACCGGGGCTGTGTAACATGACACCATAGGGAGCAGCAAGCCTTAACAACCACAATATACAAACTTTTAATATAATTCGCAAACCTTCCTGGAAAGGTATAAGTGAAAAGCAGACGGGTGAACAACAGCTGTGGAAAAAGAGGTTTGGATGTTATCGGGACTGAATGAAGATGGCAACTGTCCATGATTTGGTTTTTGGAATCAGAGTATCAAGGGACAAGGCGATCGTATGGTGATGAAATATGAACTTAAATCCACACAGGGACATTGTTTGTTTTGATTTATCTTGCTTGTTGGAATACATCAGAGGCTGTGAAAATATAGGAAGGGTAAAAAGCAAGGACAAATAGTTGATTAGATAACTCTGGAGTTTGAAGCATGGGAAACCTCAAAATAAATTTAAATAATAATTTGGCAGAATTGGAACTTTTCTTTTTTTATTGATAATTGGATAAATAATTTGAAATGTAATTTGGAATGTTTCAATGTGATTTTGTTGTATTGAAAACCTTATTAAAAATGATTTGACAAAAAAAAAGGAATATTGGATGCATCATGAGGTTAATGTTCTGTACAGAACATCTTGAACATCAAGGAAAAACTAGCAAACCAGTGATGTTTGACATGGATCTCGGGTATTAGTGGGATCTGAACCACATCGAAACCATATTTCCAACCGGGTGAATTGTAAATGCATTGCCAGATTAATGTACCCTTCCACAATTTCCTCTCTCTCGCATACCACGGCCTCTTGAGGAGTGTCACAGGGAAGGCATCTTGTAATTAGATGTATAATGCCTAGGGCTCCAGTCCCAGGAGAATTTATAATCCCCAGAAGGGTGCGCATTGACTCTTCATTACCTTTCAGGTTGGGATACAAGGAGCATCCACCTTGACCTTCTTGGAGCTATGAAGACCATATACTTTTTCAATGTTTTGCTTGCTCTGCTACTCATTCCCCATCCAGGTAAGCAATTACTTGAGGAGAGGAATGCATAATATCACCATGTAGGGCCAAACTTATCCCAGATTCTTCTTCCTCTTCCATTTTTGTTTCCAAGTTCTACCTTTCTAATTTCCACATGCAGTAGCTCTGCACCTCATGCAGGAGTTTGCTTCCAAGGGTAAAGCATATGTGCAAAATTTTGAATATTGACAAAAATAGGTTATCTTTTGATTCTACCCACAGCTACCTAACCTGCCTTCCATATGGGCAGGGAGACCCCGACACCCGGCATGCTAAAAATGCCTTTACAGGGAAGCAAGGGGAAGAGCTAAAAAGCTCTTTTTACACTGGGTCTGCTTGGGTTTACTTGTTGAGAAGGTACCTTATAACCACTTAGCTTTAGGCAAAGGCCAATCATCATGCAGAAAGGTATGGATGCTCTTACATGGTGTCACAGGATAAACTGACTTCCTGTGACATCTCACAGCCTTGTCCTTTATAATTGAAATCGCGAACGTTAAATGCACATGCCGTGCAATTTTCAACAATGGCAGAGGCCTGGGTACACTGGGTACAAGTTGCGGGTTTGTGTGGGGATTGTGGTAGCTTAAAGCCGGGTTCAAGCACAGCAAGAAGGGGGTTAGGAAGGAGTGTGTCATATTCCTTTTTTGTTTTGTGCTTTGGTGTTGCACCCATCTCTGCTATTTATTCTTGTTAAAAGTGGTGCTTGTTTATTTGTTTTAAAAAAATCATTCACTTGAGTTTCTCTCCGTGCCTGCTTTATTTGTTTCTTTGTTTGTTTGTTTGTTTTGTTTTGTTTTTAATGTTATTTATTCTATTTTAATTTATCCACCATTCTACTTGAATTCCCTTGTAAGTGGAGAGGTAGCTACAGGTCATTTGTTGCTCTGCTACTACAGGATTCACTGATGTGACAGATAAAGAATCGTGCATGTATGGCGATCTGGCAGGGTACTGTGTATTAGAGGAATGTCCTTACGGCCTTTCAGAGATTGGAACTTGTACTGAAGAGCTTCGTTGCTGTCATTATGGTAAGGATAAAGATCCTATTCCAAAGCAGTGGCGGAGCTTCATGCTCCAGCACTGAGGGGTGGAGAGCAGAGAGGGGCGGGGCACACGTCCTCAGGGTGTGGTAGGCCACCTGCGGGGGGGGGGAGCTGCCATGGCACCCCACCGGGATCACACTGCCAGCGGCATAACTGTCAACTTTTCCCTTTCCCCCCAGGAAATTCCCTTATTCCGAATAGGATTCCTCGCAAGAAAAGGGAAAGGTTGACAGCTATGGCCAGGGGCGGTGCACTCCTCCCGCCCACACTCCTCTTCCTCCGCTAGTGTTCCAAAGTGCTTGATTCAGCTGTGAACAGACACACTGATCTGATTTGTGGGCCCAGTTTGTAATTGGGATTGTACCTGATTCAGTCTGCACCAATGCAGCTCATCCTGGATCAAGAAAATGCACAGATTTTGAAATTCTATTGACTTGAAAACCCAAAATGGCCATAAGATTCTCGTTCTTCTCCTTCCCACTATGAGCCAATAAATTTTCAGCCCTTAAAAATGGGATTAACCCAGTCAAATTGCAGAAAGGTAGCTCCAGACAGGGTGAGGTGTGTGTGATAGGCACTTTTTGGTTTTACTATATTAAAAAATAAATAAAAAGAATGAATGAATGTACAGTACTGATGTATCTAACCTATTACCGTATATCTATTATACATTATTGTATTGCTTGTACACTACAGTACACTCAATGAAATGGACAGCATACAATGAATTCAGAAGACTTACAGATATACACAGGACTCCGGCAATGGATTATCATGGAGAAAACTAAGCAAGAGGGCAGGGCGCAGAAGGTGCATCTTCACCTGGTGCCACCCTGCAGAAGAGAGGGTAGACGATGCCCCCGAGCCAGACCTGACCTGGAAGCAGAGCTTTCGCAGCTGGGCACAAGGGAGCTGATAGCTCCCTCAAGTGGCAGAGCCAGGCTCTAATGAGGGATCCTGTGGACAGGGGGTCTGGGCACTCCCCCTCCCAAAAAATGTGCCTGAGACTGTTAACTTCCCACCTGGAAGTTTAGACGAGGGAGAAGTGGCTTGAGCACTGAAATTTACAAACACTGTTCTGTCAGATAACTTTGCTAAATTAAAGCAGGAATATACCGGTAAATGTTGGTTTCAGATGTTAGATTCAGATGACATTTCCCCTGCTTTTGCCTACGAAGCAGAATGGGAGAGAGAGATGAAATGAATACATGTGCAATATCTTCTTTTCCATCTCTCTGAAGGGAAATGGCTTGATCCAGTCAGAAATGAAAGGCAATGTAAGAAGATTGGAGGATTTTGTTCTGACTCCCGATGCAAGTTGCGGAGCGCAGTTACTAGAGGAAAATGTGATAAGCATCTTAACTGCTGCCGTTCACCGTAAGTATATGAATATCCTATACATTGCAGAGATAGGACTTGATGACCCTTGGGGTTCTTTCCAACTCTACAAGATTGTATGATAAACACTTAGCATTTAAAGCATTCATTTGCTTGCAAGTGAAAAAGAGATAACGAATTGAAGATGGGGTGTTTGAAATATTGCTGCTGGCAGGGACCCACTTGGGACACACACTGTGGAGGCCCAGTGCCCCAACATCATGATGTCATAATGTCATAACATCATGGGGCTGCAGGGAGCAGAGGGGCACACAATCTGGCGCCACAGGGCCAAGGGGATTGGGATCTGCATCTCCGCCGTGATGCCTGCGGTAGAAGGACAGGTACCGGTTCAGTCACCGATGTGGAGCTGGAGCACCAGAGTTAAAGTGGTGGTAACCGCAGCGCTTGGAGGTGGCAGGCACTGGGAAGCTGTGCAACCATGGGCACCCCCACACACAAAAATTGCAGATGCTCAGGCTCCCACGGCCCCGCAGAGTCAGTGACTATGCTTGCTGGTGGTTTGCATGCCCATTGCATTTCGAGGGCCCTCAGAGCTGGACCTCAGTGCTGAATGGGCTGAACAATGGGGGGAAACGCTCCTTCAGGTATACTGGGTTGAGACCCTTTAGGGCTCTAAAGGTCAGCACCAACACTTTGAATTGTGCTTGGAAACATACTGGGAGCCTATGCAGGTCTTTAAGGGCTGGTGTTATAGGGTCTTGGCAGCTACTCCCAGCCACCAGTCTAGCTGCTGCAATCTGGATTAATTGTAGCTTCCAGGTCACCTTCAAAGGTAGCCCCACGTAGAGCGCATTGCAGTAGTCTAAGCAGGAGATAACCGGTGCATGCATCACTCTGGTGAGACAGTCTGGAGCTTGTAGACAGTTGCCCTGGACACAGAATTGACTTGTGCCTCCATGGACAGCTGTGAGTCCAAAATGACTCCCAGGCTGCGCACCTGGTCCTTCAGGAGGACAGTTACCCCATTCAGGACCAGGGAGTCCACACACCTGACTGCCCCCTGTCCCCCCCAAAAAAGTACTAATGTCTTGTCAGGATTCAACCTCAATGTGTTACTTGCCACCCATCCTCCAACCACCTCCAGGCACTCACATGAGACATTAACTACCTTCACTGCTTCTGATTGAAAAGAAAGGTATCTGTTATACAGTGGTTCTGATTTAAAAGTGTATGTATCATCCACAAACTGATGAACGCCCAGCCCAACCAACCTGATGATCTCTTCGAGTGGAATCATATAGATGTTAAAAAGCATGGGGGAGAGGACAGAACTCTGAGGCACCCCACAAGTGAGAGCCAAGGGGCCTGAACACTCATCCCCCAACACCACTTTCTGGAAATGGCCAAGGAGGAAAAACAGAATCAATGTAAAATACTGCCCTGAGCTCCCAGCCCCTCTAGGTGGTTCAGAAGGATGGCATTTTTGATGGTATCAAAGACTTCTGAGAGATCCAGCAGAGCTCTCACCTTTGTTCCTAGTCAGCAGGGATCATCAACCAGCACGACCAAGGCAGTTTCATTCCCATGGTGAGACCTGAACACCAATTTAAAGGGTTCAAATGGTCCATACCCTCCAGGTCTGTCTGGAGTGGTTCAGCAACCACCTGCTCAATCACCTTGCCCAAGAATGGGAGATTTGAGACAGGGAGATAGTTGGCCATTGGTACAGGTCCAAATATTTCTTTTTAAAGAAGCGGTTTAATAACCAACTCTTTCTGTGGGTCTGGGAAGGCTTCCACACAGAGGGAAGTATTCACCACCCCCACAGGGCCCATCACCCAGCCCTCCCCAGTTCACTTTTAGGAGCTAGGCTGGGCAAGGATCAAGGAGACAGGTGGTTGGTTTCACTCGTCCAAGCAGCCTGTCCACATCCTTGGAGGTAACATATCGAACCATATGCTTGTTCAAAGGACAGAGGATAAATTTAGCAATTGTATCTTACTTTTCTTATTTTTTCTTTTTCTTTCAAAGCTTTGTCTGAAGAAATATCTGTATTTCCTCTTATACTCCTGCCCATTGGTATGCAGAATAAAATTGGTCTGTTGTGAAAGTGTCTGTGTGTGCTTCTTCCCATTCTACGCATTTTACTTATTGCTCTTATAACTAACCATCTAGATAAGGAACAATCATTTTGTGGTTATTCTTGATCCTCTTGGTCCTCTGATAAAAGGCCTAGTCCAGCTCTTGGTGATCCACCCCACCATGGACATTCTCCCTGCTCTTTCATATCTACAAGCTGATTTAATATTCATATCATATGTCTGACTATCATACATCACAATGTAAATATCTTCTATCAGCAGAGAGCTCTTGGACAGAGAGTCACTCTGTTAATTCCTCTCTCAGAAGTGCACAGTGGTACCTCTGGTTAAGAACTTAATTCGTTCCGGAGGTCCGTTCTTAACCTGAAACTGTTCTTAACCTGAAGCACCACTTTAGCTAATGGGGCCTCCCACTGCCGCTGCGCTGCTAGAGCACGATTTCTGTTCTTATCCTGAAGCAAAGTTCTTAACCTGAAGCATTATTTCTGGGTTAGCGGAGTTCTTAACCTGAAGCGTATGTAACCTGAGGTACCACTGTATATCTCTCACGGACTGGCTGGATACAGAGGAGTGGGGGAGGGGAGGAACCAGCTGGGGTACCCACAAGGGAAGAAACATTCATCAGCAGCTATAGGACATGGGTGGTGCAGTGGTCTAAACCACTGAGCCTTGGGCTTAGTAATCAGAAGGTCGGTGGTTCAAATCCCCGCGACGGGGTGAGCTCCTGTTGTTTGGTCCCAGCTCCTGCCAACCTAGCAGTTCGAAAGTACATCAATGGAACAGGGTTATAGAGGGAAATGTGATAAGCATCTTTACTGCTGTCATTCAATGTAAGAATATAAAGATCTTATACATTGCAGAGATATGGCTTGATGACCCTTGGGGCATTTCCAACTCTACAAGATTGTATGATAAATACTTAGCATTTAAAGTATTCATTTGCTTGCAAGTGAAATAGAGACATCGAGTTGAAGATGGGGTGTTTGAAATATTGTTGCTGTCAGGAGCGCCCACATGGGACACACGCTGTGGGGGCCCAGTGCCCCAACATCATGATGTCATAATGTCAGAACATCTGCAGGGAGCAGAGGGGCACACAATCTGGCATCACAGGGCCAAGGGGATCGGGGTCTGCATCTCCACCATGATACCTGCGGTAGAAGGACAGGACCCATTCAGTCACCGATGTGGAGCTGGAGCACCAGAGTTAAGGTGGTGGTACCCGCAGCGCTTGGAGGTGGCAGGCAGAGGGAAAATGTGCAACCATGGGCACCCATACACACACACAAAAATTGCAGGTGCTCAGGCTCCCATGGCCCCAAGAGTCGGTGACTAAGCTTGCTGGTGGTTGGAACGCACATTACATTTGGAGGGCCCTTGGAGCTGGACCTCAATGCTGAATGGGCCGGACGATGGGGGAGGACCCTCCTTCAGGTATATTGGGCTGAGGCCCTTTAGGGCTTTAAATGTCAGCACCTACACTTTGAATTGTGCTCAGAAAGGGTGGCACTGTCGTGTCAACCACTGAGCCTTGGGCTTGCTGATCACAAGGTCGGTGGTTCGAATTCCCGCGTCAGGGAGAGCGCCCATTGTTAGGTCCCTTCTCCTGCCCACCTAGCAGTTCAAAAGCGTGTCAATGTGCAAGTAGATAAATAGGTACTGCTCCAGCGGAACAGTATTCGGCATTACCGTGCGCTGCTCTTGTTTCACCAGAAGCGGCTTAGTCATGCTGGCCACATGACCCGGAAAAACTGTCTACGGACAAAACGTCTGCTGTCTCGGCCAGTAAAGCGAGACGAGCGCCGTAACCCCAGAGTCATTCACGATTGGACTTCACTGCCAGGGGTGCTTTACCTATTTTATGATTGTTAAGTGGTGCTTCAGGGGATATGATGCCATTTTTCCAATCCAGTGAATCTTGAATGCATCATGAGTGTTCCGTCCTTGCTACACTGTCTGGTGACTTAAGTGCAGGGTGACGTGCAGATAAACCTCCCTGTTCTCCATTAAGCAGACTATTTAGAAAATCTTGACTTTATTGAAGAAACAAAGATGAGGTAAAACTAGAAGGCAATAGAAATGCATAAATTTAGTATACAGTGGTACCTCGGGTTAAGTACTTAATTTGTTCCGGAGGTCCGTTCTTAACCTGAAGCGTACTTAACCTGATGCACCACTTTAGCTAATGGGGTCTCCTGCTGCCGCTGCGCCGCCAGAGCACGATTTCTGTTCTTAGCAGAGTTCTTAACCTGAAGCGTACTTAACCTGAAGCGTATTTAACCCGAGGTACCACTTTAACTATAACAAACAACAATCCAAACATCACTACACCTCTACATGTATAGCCAGTGTGGTGCAGTGGTTAAGAGCGGTAGATTTATAATCTGGTGTACTGGGTTCATGTCCCCGCTCCTCCACATGCAGCTGCTGGGTGACCTTGGGCTAGTCACACTTCTCTGAAGTCTATCAGCCCCACTCACCTCACAGAGTGTTTGTTGTGGGGGAGAATCATAGAAGCATAGAATCATAGAGTTGTAAGAGACCACAAGGGCCATCCAGTCCAACCCCCTGCCAAGCAGGAAACACCATCAAAGCATTCCTGACAGGTGGCTGTCAAGCCTCTGCTTAAAGACCTCCAAATAAGGAGACTCCACCACACTCCTTGGCAGCAAATTCCACTGTCGAACAGCTCTCACTGTCAAGAAATTCTTCCTAATGTTTAGGTGGAATCTTCTTTCTTGTAGTTTGAATCCATTGCTCCGTGTCCGCTTCTCTGGAGCAGCAGAAAACAACCTTTCTCCCTCCTCTATATGACATTCTTTTATATATTTGAACATGGCTATCATATCACCCCTTAACCTTCTCTTCTCCAGGCTAAACATACCCAGCTCCCTAAGCCGTTCCTCATAAGGCATCGTTTCCAGGCCTTTGACCATTTTGGTTGCCCTCCTCTGGACACGTTCCAGCTTGTCAATATCCTTCTTGAACTGTGGTGCCCAGAACTGGACACAGTATTCCAGGTGAGGTCTGACCAGAGCGGAATACAGTGGTACTATTACTTCCCTTGATCTAGATGCTATACTCCTATTGATGCAGCCCAGAATTGCATTGGCTTTTTTAGCTGCTGCATCACACTGTTGGCTCATGTCAAGTTTGTGGTCTACCAAGACTCCTAGATCCTTTTCACTTGTACTGCTCTGAAGCCAGGTATCACCCATCCTGTATTTGTGCCTTTCATTTTTTTTGCCCAAGTGTAGTACTTTACATTTCTCCCTGTTAAAATTCATCCTGTTTGCCTTGGCCCAGTTCTCTAATCTGTTAAGGTCATTTTGAAGTGTGATCCTTTCCTCTGGGGTATTAGCCACCCCTCCCAATTTGGTGTCATCTGCAAACTTGATCAGGATGCCCTCAAGCCCATCATCCAAGTCATTGATAAAGATGTTGAATAAGACTGGGCCCAAGACAGAACCCTGTGGCACCCCACTAGTCACTTCTCTCCAGGATGAAGAGGAGCCATTGATAAGCACCCTTTGGGTTCGGTCTGTCAGCCAGTTACAAATCCACTGAATGGTAGCATTGTCTAGCCCGCATTTTACCAGCTTCTTTACAAGAATATCATGGGGCACCTTGTCAAAGGCCTTGCTGAAATCAATATAGGCTACATCCACAGTGTTCCCTTCGTCTACCAGGCTTGTAATTCTGTCAAAAAATGAGATCAGATTAGTCTGACATGACTTATTTTTCAGAAACCCATGCTGAATTTTAGTGATCACAGCGTTCCTTTCTTGGTGCTCACAGACCGTTTGCTTAATGATCTGCTCTAGAATCTTTCCTGGTATTGATGTCAGGCTGACTGGGCGGTAATTGTTTGGGTCCTCTCTTTCCCCCTTTTTGAAAATAGGGACAACATTTGCCCTCCTCCAGTCTGCTGGGACTTCGCCTGTTTTCCGCTTTGAGACTCCTTCGGATAGTGATAAAGCGGGATATCAAATTCAAACTCTTCTTCTTCTCCTCCTCCTCCTTCTTCTTCTACATGTTAACTGCAGGCAAGACAAGGCTTACCGACAATGCAATCACAACAAGCAGAAACTCCGAACATGCAGCAGCATGCAGTAGAGAAATCCTGAATCATGGGGATCCTCCTCCTTCTTCAAGCTCTCTAAAATGGAGACCTCCCTACCCACCATGCACTTCTCTTTCCTGTTAACAAGACAACCATGTGTTGCTGTATTCTTCTTTGGCCAGTAGGAGGAGCTGAATCAATTAACATACCAATAACAATGTACAATCTACAGTATATGCATCTTTATATGTGCTGAAGGCACGGCAATGGCATTAATGCACTGTACAAAACTTCTTGAACATTAAGGAAAAACCAGCAAATCAGTGTTGCTTGACAAGGATATTGGTTATTAGTTTTATCTGAACCACATTGAAACCATATTTCCAAGCGGGTGAATCATGAATGCATTGCCAGATTAATGTACCCTTCCACAATTTCCTCTCTCTCGCATACCACGGACTCTTGAGGAGTGACACAGGGAAGGCATGTTGTAATTCAATGTATAATGCCGAGGGCTCCAGTCCCTGGAGAATTTATAATCCCCAGAAGGGTGCGCATTGACTCTTCATTACCTTTCAGGTTGGGATACAGGCAGCATCCACCTTAACCTTCTCAGAGATATGAAGACCATATACTTTTTCAATGTTGTACTTGCTCTGCTACTCATTCCCCATCCAGGTAAGCAATTACTTGAGGAGAGGAGTGAATAATATCACCATGTAGTGCCAAACGTATCCCGGATTCTTCTTCCTCTTCCATTTTTGTTTCCAAGTTCTACCTTTCTGCATTTCCACATGCAGTAGCTCTGTACCTCATGCAGGAGTTTGCTTCCAAGGGTAAAGCATATGTGCAAAATTTTGCATATAGACAAAATTAGGTTATCTTTTTATTCTCCCCACAGCTACCTAACCTGCCTTCCATATGGACAGGGAGAACCCGGCATGCTGAAAATGCTTTTCCAGGGAAGCAAGGGAAATTGCTAAAAAGCTCTTTTTACAATGGGTCTGCTTGGGTTTACATGTCGCGAAGGTACCTTATAACCACTCAGCTTTAGGCAAAGGCCAATCATCATGCAGACAGGTAGGGATGCTCTTACATGGTGTCACAGGATAAACTGACTTCCTGTGACATCTCACAACAGCATCTTCACCATGTCCTTTATAATTGAAATCGTGAACGTTAAATGCACATGTCGTGCAATTTTCAACAATGGCAGAGTCCTGGGTACACTGGATACAAGTTGTGGGTTTGTGTGGGGATTGTGGTAGCTTAAAGCTGGGTTCAAGCACAGCAAGAAGGGGGTTAGGAAGAAGTGTGTCATATTCCTTTTTTGTTTTGTGCTTTGGTGTTGCACCCATCTCTGCTATTTATTCTGGTTAAAAGTGGTGCTTGTTTATTTGTTTAAAAAAATCATTCACTTGAGTTTCTCTCCGTGCCTGCTTTATTTATTTGTTTGTTTGTTTTGTTTTTAATGTTATTTATTCTATTTTAATTTATCCACCATTCTACTTGAATTCCCTTGTAAGTGAAGAGGTAGCTACAGGTCATTTGTTGCTCTGCTACTACAGGATTCACTGATGTGACAGATAAAGAATCGTGCATGTATGGCGATCTGGCAGGGTACTGTGTATTAGAGGAATGTCCTTACGGCCTTTCAGACATTGGAACTTGTACTGAAGAGCTTCGCTGCTGTCATTATGGTAAGGATAAAGATCCTATTCCAAAGCAGTGGCGGAGCTTCATGCTCCAGCACCGAGGGGTGGAGAGCAGAGAGGGGCGGGGCACACGTCCTCAGGGTGTGGTAGGCCACCTGCGGGGGGGGGGGGGAGCTGCCATGGCACCCCACCGGGATCACGCTGCCAGCGGCATAGCTGTCAACTTTTCCCTTTCCCCCCCGGAAATTCCCTTATTCCGAATAGGATTCCTCGCAAGAAAAGGGAAAGGTTGACAGCTATGGCCAGGGGCGGTGCGCTCCCCCCCCACTCCTCTTCCTCCGCTAGTGTTCCAAAGTGCTTGATTCAGCTGTGAACAGACACACTGATCTGATTTGTGGGCCCAGTTTGTAATTGGGATTGTACCTGATTCAGTCTGCACCAATGCAGCTCATCCTGGATCAAGAAAATGCACAGATTTTGAAATTCTATTGACTTGAAAACCCATAATGGCCATAAGATTCTCGTTCTTCTCCTTCCCACCTTCCCACTATGAGCCAATAAATTTTCAGCCCTTAAAAATGGGATTAACCCAGTCAAATTGGAGAAAGGTAGTTCCAGACAGGGTGAGGTGTGTGTGATAGGCACTTTTTGGTTTTACTATATTAAAAATAAATAAAAAGAAAGAAAGAATGTACAGTACTGATGTATGTAACCTATTATATCTATTATACATTATTGCATTGCTTGTACAGTACAGCACACTCAAGGTAATGTACTGTGTACAATGAATTCAGAAGACTTACAGATATACACAGGACTTCGGCAATGGAGTATCACAGAGAAAACTAAGCAAGAGGGCAGGGCGCAGAAGGAGCATCTTCACCTGGTACCACCCTGCGAAGGAGAGGGTAGACGAAGCCCCCGAGCCAGACCTGACCTGGAAGCAGAGCTTTGGCAGCTGGGCACAAGGGAGCTGATAGCTCCCTCAAGTGGCAGAGCCAGGCACCAATGAGGGAGCCTGTGGACAGGGGGTCTGGGCACTCCCCCTCCCAAAAATGTTCCTGAGAATGTGGTTTGAGCACTGAAGGAGAAGTGGTTTGAGCACTGAAATTTACAAACACTGTTCTGTCAGATAACTTTGCTAAATTAAAGCAGGAATATACCGATAAATGTTGGTTTCAGATGTTAGATTCAGATGGCATTTCCCCTGCTTTTGCCTACGAAGCAGAATGGGCGAGAGAGAAGAAATGAATACCTGTGCAATATCTTTTTTTCCATCTCTCTGAAGGGAAATTGCTTGATCCAGTCAGAAATGAAAGGCAATCTAAGAAGATTGGAGGATTTTGTTCTGACTCCCGATGCGGGTTGCAGGGCGCAGCTTCTAGAGGAAAATGTGATAAGCATCTTAACTGCTGCCGTTCAAATTAAGTATATGAAGATCCTATACATTGCAGAGATAGGACTTGATGACTCTTGGGACATTTCCAACTCTACAAGATTATATGATACAGTAAACACTTAGCATTTAAAGCATTCATTTGCTTGCAAGTGAAAAAGAGATAACGAATTGAAGATGGGGTGTTTGAAATATTGTTGCTGGCAGGGACCCACTTGGGACACACACTGTGGAGGCTCAGTGCCCCAAGATCATGATGTCATAATGTCACAACATCATGGGACTGCGGGGAGCAGATGGGCACACAATCTGGCGCCACAGGGCCAAGGGGATCGGGATCTGCATCTCTGCCATGATGCCTGAGGTAGAAGGACAGGTCCCGGTTCAGTCACCGATGTGGAGCTGGAGCACCAGAGTAAAGGTGGTGGTAGCCGCAGCGCTTAGAGGTGGCAGGCAGTGGGAAGCTGTGCAACCATGTTCACCCACACAAAAAATTTGCAGATGCTCAGGCTCCCAGGGCCCCACAGAGTCAGTGACTATGCTTGCTGGTGGTTTGCATGCCCATTGCATTTGGATTGCCCTCAGAGCTGGACCTCAGTGCTGAACGGGCTGAACAATGGGGGAAAACACTCCTTCAGGTATACTGGGTTGAGGCCCTTTAGGGCTCTAAAGATCAGCACCAACATTTTGAATTGTGCTCGGAAACGTACTGGGAGCCTATGCAGGTCTTTAAGGGCTGGTGTTATAGGGACTTGGCGGCTACTCCCAGTCACCAGTCTAGCTGCTGCAATCTGGATTAATTGTAGCTTCCAGGTCACCTTCAAAGGTAGCCCCACATAGAGCACATTGCAGTAGTCCAAGCAGGAGATAACCGGAGCATGCATCACTGTGGTGAGACAGTCTGGAGCTTGTAGACAGTTGCCCTGGACACAGAATTGACTTGTGCCTCCATGGACAGCTGTGAGTCCAAAATGACTCCCAGGCTGCGTACCTGGTCCTTCAGGGGCACAGTTACCCCATTCAGGACCAGGGAGTCCACACACCTGACTGCCCCCTGTCACCCCCAAAAAGTACTAATGTCTTGTCAGGATTCAACCTCAATGTGTTACTTGCCACCCATCCTCCAACCACCTCCAGGCACTCACATGGGACATTCACTACCTTCACTGGTTCTGATTGAAAAGAAAGGTATATGTTATACAGTGGTTCTGATTTAAAAGTGTATGTATCATCCACATACTGATGAACACCCAGCCCAACCCCCCTGATGATCTCTTCAAGTGGAATCATATAGATGTTAAAAAGCATGGGGAAGAGGACAGAACTCTGAGGCACCCCACAAGTGAGAGCCAAGGGGCCTGAACACTCATCCCCCAACACCACTTTCTGGAAATGGCCCAGGAGGAAGGAGCGGAACCACTGTATAACAGTGCCCCGAGCTCCCAGCCCCTCTAGGGGGTTCAGAAGGATGGCATTTTTGATGGTATCAAAGACTTCTGAGAGATCCAGCAGAAGAGCTCTCACCTTTGTTCCTAGTCAGCAGGGATCATCAACCAGCACGACCAAGGCAGTTTCATTTCCATGGTGAGACCTGAACACCAATTTAAAGGGGTCCAAATGGTCCATATCCTCCAGGTCTGTCTGGAGTGGTTCAGCAACCACCTGCTCAATCACCTTGCCCAAGAATGGGAGATTTGAGACAGGGAGATAGTTGGCCATTGGTCCAGGTCCAAAGATTTCTTTTTAAATAAGCGGTTTAATAACCGCCTCTTTCAGTGGGTCTGGGAAGGCTTCCACACAGAGGGAAGTATTCACCACCCCCACAGGGCCCATCACCCAGCCCTCCCCGATTCACTTTTAGGAGCTAGGCTGGGCAAGGATCAAGGAGACAGGTGGTTGGTTTCACTCGTCCAAGCAGCCTGTCCACATCCTTGGAGGTAACATATTGAACCGTATGCTTGTTCAAAGGACAGAGGATAAATTTAGTAATTGTATCTTATTTTTCTTTTTCTTTCAAAGCTGGGGCTGAAGAAGAGCTATCTGCATTTCCTCTTATACTCCTGCCCATTGGTATGCAGAATAAAATTGGTATGCAGAATAAAATTGGTCTGCAGTGAAAGTGTCTGTGTGTGCTTCTTCCCATTCTACGCATTTTACTTATTGCTCTTATAACTAACCATCTAGATAAGGAACAATCATTTTTTGGTTATTCTTGGTTCTCCTGGTCCTCTGATAAAAGGTCTAGTCCACCTCTTGGTGATCCACCCTACCGTGGGCATTCTCCCTGATCTCTCATATCTACAAGCTGATTTAATATTCAGATTATATGTCTGACTATCATCCATCAAAATGTAAATATCTTCTATCAGCAGAGAGCTCTTGGACAGAGAGTCACTCTGTTAATTCCTCTCTCAGAAGTGCACAGTGGTACCTCTGGTTAAGAACTTAATTCATTCCGGAGGTTCATTCTTAACCTGAAACTGTTCTTAACCTGAAGCACCACTTTAGCTAATGGGGCCTCCCGCTGCTGCTGCGACGCCAGAGCACAATTGCTGTTCTTATCCTGAAGCAAAGTTCTTAACCTGAAGCATTATTTCTGGGTCAGCGGAGTTCTTAACCTGAAGCGTATGTAACCTGAGGTACCACTGTATATCTCTCACGGATTGGCTGGATACAGAGGAATGAGGGGGGGGGAGGAACGAGCTGGGGAATCCACAAGGGAAGAAACATTCATGAGCAGCTATAGGACGTGGTTGGTGTTGTGGTCTAAACCACTGAGCCTTGGGCTTGATGACCTTAACTGCTGCCATTCAATGTAAGAATATAAAGATCTTATACATTGCAGAGACAGGACTTGATGACCCTTGGGGCATTTCCAACTCTACAAGATTGTATGATAAATACTTAGCATTTAAAGTATTCATTTGCTTGCAAGTGAAATAGAGACATCGAGTTGAATTGATTGATTGATTTATTACGGTTCTTGACCAGCACACATAAATATGCAATACATAAAACAATAAAAAGAGACCAGAATATCTAAAATAGACAATCAAAATAGGTTTTAACAGTTGGTTAAAAAGAACTAATTAATAGGGGTATTACTACTTTAAAAGGTAGGCTACAGCAATTAATATCGCTGGATCCTCTTTAGCTAGTCCTGAGGATGTTCTGAGGATATTTGGGCACTGCTAATTAGATTGGACCTAATTCTTATAGCTTTGGCACAGAATTTAGCAACCTTCGCTGACACAATAGGCTTAGCGTCGGAGAGAAGCCACTCTATATAGAAGGTTTCCGAGCGTCCAGGTAGCTCTGCCAGTATGGTGTGAATAAGGTCACCTCGCACCTCCTTATAAAAGCAGCACCGCAGAAGTATATGGCCAATGGATTCCACTTCACCTGAGCCGCACAGACAGCATCTCTCACAAAAAGGGATCTGTTTATACTTCCCCTGGAGAACTGTTGAAGGCATTATTCGCTTACGAGCCAAAGTGAATGCTCTTCTATGAGAGGGTATTTCCAGGTTGGATAGATATCTGGCTGGGCGGGCCAGGTATCTCCTTTCCTCCTCAATTAGAAAGTGAGGTACTTTACTTAGATCCTTCTGTCTTTCTATATCTATGATCCTCTGTTTAATGAGGGTCTTTGCTGTATTAAGATCGTGTGTCATAAGGCTGGATGGATTGAGGCCTATACTCAGCATCTTATTCACTATGGTCTTGCTCCAGAGGGATTGATAGCTATCTTGCGCTAGCACCAGGAGTAGGCCCTGGGGATTCATGTTGTATTTCAGCCATAGATTACAGGCCTGCATCCACACTCTGGCCTCCACACAGGTCAGGCCTGTTTCTAATCGTATGGCCGCATTTGACACACATGGGGGCATTTGTAAGGCCGCTCTAAGGAATTTGGACTGTACTCTTTCGGCTGTCGTCAGATTAGGTGGCGGGATGTTAAGGTTGGCCCCATAAAGGAGCTGAGCCATCACCTTAGCTTCATACAGTTTTAAAGCCGCGGGAATATACTGTCCCCCCTTTGTTCTAAGGAAGCTTAAAATAGCTGTAGAGGATTTGTGGGCTGCTATTACTGACTGTGTTAGGTGGGCTTTCTTTAGCCCTTTATCGTGAAAGACGACACCTAGATATTTTAGGCAGTGGACCTGTTCAATTTTCTGACCGCTTATGCACCATGTATAGTTCTTAGGCCGTTTGGCAAAAGACATTATTTTTGTCTTTTGATAATTGATAGTGAGATGGGCTTCTGTACAGTATTCCGCTATGGATCGTAGTGCCCTCCGTAACCCAATTGGTGTCCTCGATAAGACCAGAGCGTCGTCCGCGTATAGAAGAATAGATATATGCCTATCTGCTAATTTAGGAGAGTGAAACTGTGGCCCTTTTACTTTTGATACAATGTCATTTATATAGTAATTGAACAGAAGAGGAGCTAGCACACAACCCTGTTTGACACCTCGCTGCGTTGTTATCTGTTGTGTTAGATGACCCTGGGGGGACCAACGGATCCAAAGATTGGTGTTCGTGTATAATAATCTTATTAGATGGAAGAGGCGTTGGTCTATTGAAGAAGATTTTAGCTTCTCCCAGAGTTTGGTTCTTGAGATAGAGTCAAAAGCCATCTTTAAGTCGACGAATGCCGCAAATATTGTAGAAGATTTGTCGACTGTGTACTTTCCTACAAGATGTTGGAGGATCAAACAGTGGTCAGCTGTGGCTCGCCCTTTCCGGAAGCCCGCCTGTTCATCTGCTATTAAGGATTCCTTCTCAAGCCAATCTATCAGCTTGTCTTTGAGATGTAAGGCATACAGTTTGCTCACGATGTTAAGTAGGCTAATGGGTCTATAATTACCTGGGTCTGACTTACTCCCTTTTTTATGGATGGGGATTATTATGGCCATCCCCCAATCTTTTGGAACGTGGCCCGTCTTGTCGATGTATGTAAACAGGGAAGCCAGGGCCGGGCACCACCACTCTTTGTTTTCCTTGATAAGCTCAAGCGGAATTAGATCTTCGCCTGGTGCTTTCCCTGTTTTAGATCTGGATAGTAATAACTGTATATCCGTCGTGGTGACCGGGTTCCAGCTTGGGAGATCTGTCATAATAGATGTGTCCCACCTTTCTATATAGTCTGAGCTTTCATACATTTTCCTGAAGTGACACTCCCACTCCACAGGTGAGATTAGTTGTTCTGGCATTGTAGGACTACTCTTGCTGCTGGACACCATTTCCCAAAATAGTGACCAATTATTCCCTTTCGTTACTTGGATGAGCCGGGCCCACGTAGCCATCATTGCCTCTTTCTTTTTCTGTTTTAAGATACTTTTATAGTGCTTTTTAAGTGCATCAACTTGTATAGTGGCCTTGTTTGTTGATTTTGATTTGTTAGCTTTAAAGTTGGAATATGCCCTCATAAGGGCTTCTTTGGCCTTAATACAGTCGATGTTGAACCAAGGGCGGGAAATCGGGACGTGGATTTTTTCGGTATGCGAAACATCGCTTCCTAAATGGGGTAATAGTTCACGTACCAGGGATTCGTAGGCACTTACTGGATTATGTTCTTGTCTTATTGACATCATTTGCTGTCTTAGCCTAATATTAGATTCGTTGGCAAGGACTTGCTTTAATTGGAGGTCTAGTCTTTCTGTCCACTTTTTCCTACGTTTGATTTCCATTTGCGGTCGTTGAGTTGTCGTGAAATATGTCTCTGGGATGAGCCTGGGCACATTAGCCGTCATCTGGAGACAAATTGGGAGGTGGTCACTGTCTATGTACGGGAGTACCCTGAAATTTTCCAACTTTGCCAGTAAGCTCCCCGAAATGGCAAAGTAATCCAAAATAGAGGCTCTGTTCCCAGAGAGGTGGGTGTATTCACCAGGGTGATCGGCTGTAACGGAACCATTTACAATATAAAGGTTCAATTTGTATGTTGTCATTGCCAGGTGTAGACCTGCCAAGTTTGCCTTGGTATCCTTGCAGTTCCTATTCAGGAGCTTGTTGGGAAGATCTTGGGCCATGTCAGGAGGGAGTAGATGATATTTGTTGTACAGTGAAACGTCAGACTTTGCCATCCTAGCGTTAAAGTCGCCCCCAATTATCACTTGGAAATTGGGTAGGGTTAGGGCTAGATCGGATATATATTGTTCTAATACAGTCCAAGTTGATTTGATGTCATCCTTAAGATACTGTGGCGGCAGATATACATTAATTATTAGCAGTGCGAGCTCCTTATATTGTAGACCGATTGCTAGAGCTATTTGTTGGCATGTCGGAAGCGGTGTGATGTCGGCCTGCAGTGCGGTGGAGACCAGGGTGACTATGCCCCCTTTGGCCCTACCCTGTCCGGTCCCAGCTTGGGCCCGTATCCCATACGAGTTAAATCCATTAAGGTGGACGTCTTCTGTGGCCCAGGTTTCCTGAAGAAGTATTATATCAAATTTGGATAGAAAATCCAAACACTCCACATTCCTGGTCCTATTCCAACCTGCCATGTTCCACGAGATAAATTGAAGAGTATGTTGGTCATCCATCTGTCTGATGCTTGGGATGTGAGATAAAGTTAAAGGAGTACTTGTCTCTTCTTTTTCCACTTCTGCCATTAACGCTGTTCTTCGTGCTGGGTTTCCACTCATATAGGTTGTCGTTTTGGGGCTTATTGTGGCATCAATCCTCTTCCCCATATCCTGTGCTATCTGATGCCCATCCTCTAGCAAAACGCCATACTTATCTGTTGATTTCGTAGAGTGTAGGGGCCATGGACGGGTATCTATAAAATTGGGTAGGTCTTGAATTTTTGAGTTTTGGGAACCGTCTAGGGCTAATGGCCAGTAGTTCATTAGGATATTAGGATCAGGTGTATTTATTTTGGAATGGGGTGAAATAGCAGAGCCTTTTATATTAGAAAATGGTTTAGTGATTTGGGTTTTTCTAGCAGGACCACCTATCACCGTGCTCATCTTTCAATCTTCCGCCTGTATAACATCTAATAATCCTGAATTATCCACGAAGATTGAGCCGTTCCCAACCATTGGCACAGCTATTTCGGCTTGATGCATTATTACTTGGGGTATTGTGGGAGGTACTGGAGTGCCCAATTCTTCTGGGGACAGAAATAGACTTAATGTCCATTCCTCGTTGGTTAGTGGCTTTGTAGTGTGACTTGCATAGTTAAATTCCAAAGGAGCAGGCGGGAAAGAATTATATCTGCTTGCAGGCAAGGGAGTCCTTGTGAAATTAATTTCTCTCCGTCTTTCAATCCCTCTGTACAAATGCAAAGTCACAAAGCAAATTACCGTACCTGGAAGGTCCCAGGTTAACAGCGTCTGCTTTCAATCAAGATTTTAAGTAGTAGATTTTAAGTAGTAGTTTTAATCCTCCCGGATTTTAATTATAATTCTACAGGATTATAAAAGTCTCCCAAACCTGGGAAGCTTTGATTTTGCTTTCAGAGGACGAAAATTGCTGTAAGCTTTAACCGAGTGAGTAAGAGCGTTTGAATGTAAACCTCTGGGATAATAGCCTATATCACAGCCTGATAAGGATCCTGTGAAGTATTGGGGGTGATTAACAGAGTTCTTGCCTTTCCTTTGAGGTCTTACTAAAACCTCCTGAAAACAGCCTTGGAACTTAGCCAAAATTTGCAAAATCTTCCAGGGTTCGTCGCCGAACAAGGATAAAACACCTAACTTGGCCAAATTCAAAGGGATGGTGCTTAATAGGCAGAACTACAAAGAACTTGGAATCCCCCTTATCCCCCTTATGCAAACGGCTGACCCCCCCACAAAGGGGGAGCAGGCAAAAATCCCATATTATTTTAAACCCATAGCAGATAATGTCGAAAGCTTGGGGAATTCGCTCACTCACGAGTGGTCTATTGACCACACCTGGCATGGGAAGGACATGGAGAGAAACAAAGGAGGAGAGGGAGTTGATTTAGCAACTGAGTTGAAACTAGCATCTGCAGAAAATGGTGGTCTAGAGGTCCAACAAGAACAGGACCAGGAGCCACAAGGGGGTAATCTAATAATTAGGACAACCATGCCCACCCAGTCACCATCACCCAGAGAGAAGGTGGGGCCCCATACCTGGACTGAATCAGAAGAGTGGGAGAATAACCCGAGAGCACAACATCTGGATGTGGGTAGTTATTATTACGTCCTATCAGGCCTATATAAAGATTTGCTAGAGGAACATCAGGTACAGATAAGTAAAGAATTGGGCCCTATTAAAGACTTCCTCTCTGAATGTTTGGGTCTGCTCACCTCTCTGGTGGAGCTAACGATGAGAAAGGAAGACTCTCAACCCTACAAAGCAGCCAGCAACATCCTAAATGGTAATAATACTTTGCCTGAGGCTGGCAATAGAAAATCAACTAGAATCAAAGCAGGACCCAAATCAGGATCCACCTCTAAGAACTCCTCCTTAAAGGGGAAGTGCCTTAAGATCAAGGGAAAGAAACCCAAGAATATTAAAACTGGACGGAAGGCAAAGCTATATACGCGGTCTAGGACAATGAACTTTTCGAAACTTTTTAAGCTTTTGGAATGCTCCAATACAAAGATTTCTACCAATCTGTTAACAGCTCAAGATAAGAGCCAAACCCAAAGCCCTACCAGGCTAAAAAACTATCAAGGGGCTAGGCCACAATGCTTGGCAGAACAACAGCCCCCCAGAGGAAACTCAGATAAACCAAAGGAATTTTCGGACCCAAAGCAAGAAACTTGCAAAAAGCTAATCCGAAATAATCAGAATTTAATCCTAAACAAACAAAAACTGGTCATCTTTCCATTGGTCATCCCCAGAGGCCTCCCTACGCTGGCACAGCAGAGAATCTACATTCACAAGAAAATTGATCTGGTTATGAGAGGTTTAGTTTCAGCAAGAAATATTACCAATGTTGAATTCCTCCCTTTTGATGACCAAAACAGAGCTGTGGTGACATTTAAGGATTGGCACACAACCAAACTGATTTTAGCCAACAAGGATAAGCTCAAAAGAGTTGGACTGTGGCCGTCACGCCTGTTCGAAGATCTCGGCAGCCCTTCACCCCCTATGGGAACTTGCAGGTGTGATAGGGGAAATATAGAATTGGCAGAGTATACATCAAGTTGAAAATGGGGTGTTTGAAATATTGTTTCTGTCAGGGGCGCCCACTTGGGACACACGCTGTGGGGGCCCAGTGCCCCAACATCATGATGTCATAATGTCAGAACATCTGCAGGGAGCAGAGGGGCACACAATCTGGCCCCACAGGGCCAAGGGGATCGGGGTCTGCATCTCCACCATGATGCCTACGGTAGAAGGACAGGACCCGTTCAGTCACCGATGTGGAGCTGGAGTACCAGAGTTAAGGTGGTGGTACCCGCAGTGATTGGAGGTGGCAGGCAGAGGGAAAATGTGCAACCATGGGCACCCATACACACACAAAAATTGCAGATGCTCAGGCTCCCACGGCCCCAAGAGTCGGCGACTATGCTTACTGGTGGTTGGAACGCATATTACATTTGGAGGGCCCTTGGAGCTGGACCTCAATGCTGAATGGGCCGGACGATGGGGGAGGACCCTCCTTCAGGTATATTGGGCTGCGGCCCTTTACGGCTTTAAATGTCAGCACCTACACTTTGAATTGTGCTCAGAAACGGTGGCGCTGTCGTGTCAACCACTGAGCCTTGGGCTTGCTGATCACAAGGTCGGTGGTTCGAATCCCCGCGACAGGGAGAGCTCCCATTGTTAGGTCCCTTCTCCTGCCCACCTAGCAGTTCAAAAGCACGTCAATGTGCAAGTAGATAAATAGGTACCGCTCCAGTGGAACAGTATTCGGCATTACCGTGCGCTGCTCTTGTTTTGCCAGATGCGGCTTAGTCATGCTGGCCACATGACCCAGAAAAACTGTCTACGGACAAAACGTCTGCTGCCTCGGCCAGTAAAGCGAGACGAGCGCCATAACCCCAGAGTCATTCGCGATTGGACTTCACCGTCAGGTGTCCAGGGAGATTGTTGGCCATATTAGCCTGGTCCAACGATTTTTTTTTAAAGAAGCGGTTTAATAACTGCCTCTTTCAGTGGGTCTGGGAAGGCTTCCACACAGAGGGAAGTTTTCACCACCCCACAGGGCCCATCACCCAGCCCTTCCCAGCTCACTTTTAGGAGCTAGGCTGGGCAAGGATCAAGGAGACAGGTGGATGATTTAACACGTCCAAGCAGCCTGTCCACATCCTTGGAGGTTACATATGCTTGTTCAAAGGACAGAGGATAAATTTAGCAATTGTATCTTATTTTTCTTTTTCTTTCAAAGCTGGGGCTGAAGAAGAGCTATTTGCATTTCCTCTTATATTCCTGCCCATTGGTATGCAGAATAAAATTGGTCTGCAGTGAAAGTGTCTGTGTGTGCTTCTTCCCATTCTATGCATTTTACTTATTGCTCTTATGACTAACCATCTAGATAAGGAACAATCATTTTGTGGTTATTCTTCGTTCTCCTGGTCCTCTGATAAAAGGTCTAGTCCACCTCTTGGTGATCCACCCTACCGTGGGCATTCTCCCTGATCTCTCATATCTGCAAGCTGATTTAATATTCAGATTATATGTCTGACTATCATCCATCAAAATGTAAATATCTTCTATCAGCAGAGAACTCTTGGACAGAGAGTCACTCTGTTAATTCCTCTCTCAGAAGTGCACAGTGTTACCTCTGGTTAAGTACTTAATTCGTTCCGGAGGTCTGTTCTTAACCTGAAACTGTTCTTAACCTGAAGCACCACTTTAGCTAATGGGGCTTCCCGCTGCCGCTGCGCCGCCAGAGCACAATATCTGTTCTTATCCTGAAGCAAAGTTCTTAACCTGAAGCATTATTCCTGGGTTAGCGGAGTTCTTAACCTGAAGCGTATGTAACCTGAGGTACCACTGTATATCTCTCACGGATTGGCTGGATACAGAGGAGTGGGGGAGGGGAGGAACCAGCTGGGGAACCCACAAGGGAAGAAACATTCATCAGCAGCTATAGGACGTGGGTGGTGCAGTGGTCTAAACCACTGAGCCTTGGGCTTACTAATCAGAAGGTCGGTGGTTCAAATCCCCGCGACGGGGTGAGCTCCTGTTGTTTGGTCCCAGCTCCTGCCAACCTAGCAGTTCGAAAGTACATCAATGGGACAGGGTTATAGAGGGAAATGTGATAAGCATCTTTACTGCTGTCATTCAATGTAAGAATATAAAGATCTTATACATTGCAGAGATACGGCTTGATGACCCTTGGGGCATTTCCAACTCTACAAGATTGTATGATAAATACTTAGCATTTAAAGTATTCATTTGCTTGCAAGTGAAATAGAGACATCGAGTTGAAGATGGGGTGTTTGAAATATTGTTGCTGTCAGGAGCGCCCACATGGGACACACGCTGTGGGGGCCCAGTGCCCCAACATCATGATGTCATAATGTCAGAACATCTGCAGGGAGCAGAGGGGCACACAATCTGGCCCCACAGGGCCAAGGGGATCGGGGTCTGCATCTCCGCCATGATACCTGCGGTAGAAGGACAGGACCCATTCAGTCACCGATGTGGAGCTGGAGCACCAGAGTTAAGGTGGTGGTACCCGCAGCGCTTGGAGGTGGCAGGCAGAGGGAAAATGTGCAACCATGGGCACCCATACACACACACAAAAATTTGCAGCTGCTCAGGCTCCCATGGCCCCAAGAGTCGGCGGCTTTGCTTGTTGATGGTTGGAACGCACATTACATTTGGAGGGCCCTTGGAGCTGGACCTCAATGCTGAATGGGCCGGACGATGGGGGAGGACCCTCCTTCAGGTATATTGGGCTGAGGCCCTTTAGGGCTTTAAATGTCAGCACCTACACTTTGAATTGTGCTCAGAAAGCTTGGCGCTGTCGTGTCAACCACTGAGCCTTGGGCTTGCTGATCACAAGGTCGGTGGTTCGAATTCCCGCGTCAGGGAGAGCGCCCATTGTTAGGTCCCTTCTCCTGCCCACCTAGCAGTTCAAAAGCATGTCAATGTGCAAGTAGATAAATAGGTACTGCTCCAGCGGAACAGTATTCGGCATTACCGTGCGCTGCTCTTGTTTCACCAGAAGCGGCTTAGTCATGCTGGCCACATGACCCGGAAAAACTGTCTACGGACAAAACGTCTGCTGCCTCGGCCAGTAAAGCGAGACGAACGCCGTAAACCCAGAGTCATTCGCGATTGGACTTCACTGCCAGGGGTGCTTTACCTATTTTATTATTGTTAAGTGGTGCTTCAGGGGATATGATGCCATTTTTCCAATCCAGTGAATCTTGAATGCATCATGAGTGTTCCGTCCTTGCTACACTGTCTGGTGACTTAAGTGCAGGGTGACGTGCAGATAAACCTCCCTGTTCTCCATTAAGCAGACTATTTAGAAAATCTTGACTTTATTGAAGAAACAAAGATGAGGTAAAACTAGAAGGCAATAGAAATACATAAATTTAGTATACAGTGGTACCTCGGGTTAAGTACTTAATTTGTTCCGGAGGTCCGTTCTTAACCTGAAGCGTACTTAACCTGATGCACCACTTTAGCTAATGGGGCCTCCTGCTGCCGCTGCGCCGCCAGAGCACGATTTCTGTTCTTAGCAGAGTTCTTAACCTGAAGCGTACTTAACCTGAAGCGTATTTAACCCGAGGTACCACTTTAACTATAACAAACAACAATCCAAACACTACATGTATAGCCAGTGTGGTGCAGTGGTTAAGAGCGGTAGATTTATAATCTGGTGTACTGGGTTCATGTCCCCGCTCCTCCACATGCAGCTGCTGGGTGACCTTGGGCTAGTCACACTTCTCTGAAGTCTATCAGCCCCACTCACCTCACAGAGTGTTTGTTGTGGGGGAGAATCATAGAAGCATAGAATCATAGAGTTGTAAGAGACCACAAGGGCCATCCAGTCCAACCCCCTGCCAAGCAGGAAACACCATCAAAGCATTCCTGACAGGTGGCTGTCAAGCCTCTGCTTAAAGACCTCCAAAGAAGGAGACTCCACCACACTCCTTGGCAGCAAATTCCACTGTCGAACAGCTCTCACTGTCAAGAAATTCTTCCTAATGTTTAGGTGGAATCTTCTTTCTTGTAGTTTGAATCCATTGCTCCGTGTCCGCTTCTCTGGAGCAGCAGAAAACAACCTTTCTCCCTCCTCTATATGACATCCTTTTATATATTTGAACATGGCTATCATATCACCCCTTAACCTTCTCTTCTCCAGGCTAAACATACCCAGCTCCCTAAGCCGTTCCTCATAAGGCATCGTTTCCAGGCCTTTGACCATTTTGGTTGCCCTCCTCTGGACACGTTCCAGCTTGTCAATATCCTTCTTGAACTGTGGTGCCCAGAACTGGACACAGTATTCCAGGTGAGGTCTGACCAGAGCGGAATACAGTGGTACTATTACTTCCCTTGATCTAGATGCTATACTCCTATTGATGCAGCCCAGAATTGCATTGGCTTTTTTAGCTGCTGCATCACACTGTTGGCTCATGTCAAGTTTGTGGTCTACCAAGACTCCTAGATCCTTTTCACTTGTACTGCTCTGAAGCCAGGTATCACCCATCCTGTATTTGTGCCTTTCATTTTTTTTGCCCAAGTGTAGTACTTTACATTTCTCCCTGTTAAAATTCATCCTGTTTGCCTTGGCCCAGTTCTCTAATCGGTTAAGGTCATTTTGAAGTGTGATCCTTTCCTCTGGGGTATTAGCCACCCCTCCCAATTTGGTGTCATCTGCAAACTTGATCAGGATGCCCTCAAGCCCATCATCCAAGTCATTGATAAAGATGTTGAATAAGACTGGGCCCAAGACAGAACCCTGTGGCACCCCACTAGTCACTTCTCTCCAGGATGAAGAGGAGCCATTGATGAGCACCCTTTGGGTTCGGTCTGTCAGCCAGTTACAAATCCACTGAATGGTAGCATTGTCTAGCCCGCATTTTACCAGCTTCTTTACAAGAATATCATGGGGCACCTTGTCAAAGGCCTTGCTGAAATCAAGATAGGCTACATCCACAGTGTTCCCTTCGTCTACCAGGCTTGTAATTCTGTCAAAAAATGAGATCAGATTAGTCTGACATGACTTATTTTTCAGAAACCCATGCTGAATTTTAGTGATCACAGCGTTCCTTTCTTGGTGCTCACAGACCGTTTGCTTAATGATCTGCTCTAGAATCTTTCCTGGTATTGATGTCAGGCTGACTGGGCGGTAATTGTTTGGGTCCTCTCTTTCCCCCTTTTTGAAAATAGGGACAACATTTGCCCTCCTCCAGTCTGCTGGGACTTCGCCTGTTTTCCGCTTTGAGACTCCTTCGGATAGTGATAAAGCGGGATATCAAATTCAAACTCTTCTTCTTCTCCTCCTCCTCCTTCTTCTTCTACATGTTAACTGCAGGCAAGACAAGGCTTACCGACAATGCAATCACAACAAGCAGAAACTCCGAACATGCAGCAGCATGCAGTAGAGAAATCCTGAATCATGGGGATCCTCCTCCTTCTTCAAGCTCTCTAAAATGGAGACCTCCCTACCCACCATGCACTTCTCTTTCCTGTTAACAAGACAACCATGTGTTGCTGTATTCTTCTTTGGCCAGTAGGAGGAGCTGAATCAATTAACATACCAATAACAATGTACAATCTACAGTATATGCATCTTTATATGTGCTGAAGGCACGGCAATGGCATTAATGCACTGTACAAAACTTCTTGAACATTAAGGAAAAACCAGCAAATCAGTGTTGCTTGACAAGGATATTGGTTATTAGTTTTATCTGAACCACATTGAAACCATATTTCCAAGCGGGTGAATCATGAATGCATTGCCAGATTAATGTACCCTTCCACAATTTCCTCTCTCTCGCATACCACGGACTCTTGAGGAGTGACACAGGGAAGGCATGTTGTAATTCAATGTATAATGCCGAGGGCTCCAGTCCCTGGAGAATTTATAATCCCCAGAAGGGTGCGCATTGACTCTTCATTACCTTTCAGGTTGGGATACAGGCAGCATCCACCTTAACCTTCTCAGAGATATGAAGACCATATACTTTTTCAATGTTGTACTTGCTCTGCTACTCATTCCCCATCCAGGTAAGCAATTACTTGAGGAGAGGAGTGAATAATATCACCATGTAGTGCCAAACGTATCCCGGATTCTTCTTCCTCTTCCATTTTTGTTTCCAAGTTCTACCTTTCTGCATTTCCACATGCAGTAGCTCTGTACCTCATGCAGGAGTTTGCTTCCAAGGGTAAAGCATATGTGCAAAATTTTGCATATAGACAAAATTAGGTTATCTTTTTATTCTCCCCACAGCTACCTAACCTGCCTTCCATATGGACAGGGAGAACCCGGCATGCTGAAAATGCTTTTCCAGGGAAGCAAGGGAAATTGCTAAAAAGCTCTTTTTACAATGGGTCTGCTTGGGTTTACATGTCGCGAAGGTACCTTATAACCACTCAGCTTTAGGCAAAGGCCAATCATCATGCAGACAGGTAGGGATGCTCTTACATGGTGTCACAGGATAAACTGACTTCCTGTGACATCTCACAACAGCATCTTCACCATGTCCTTTATAATTGAAATCGTGAACGTTAAATGCACATGTCGTGCAATTTTCAACAATGGCAGAGTCCTGGGTACACTGGATACAAGTTGTGGGTTTGTGTGGGGATTGTGGTAGCTTAAAGCTGGGTTCAAGCACAGCAAGAAGGGGGTTAGGAAGAAGTGTGTCATATTCCTTTTTTGTTTTGTGCTTTGGTGTTGCACCCATCTCTGCTATTTATTCTGGTTAAAAGTGGTGCTTGTTTATTTGTTTAAAAAAATCATTCACTTGAGTTTCTCTCCGTGCCTGCTTTATTTATTTGTTTGTTTGTTTTGTTTTTAATGTTATTTATTCTATTTTAATTTATCCACCATTCTACTTGAATTCCCTTGTAAGTGAAGAGGTAGCTACAGGTCATTTGTTGCTCTGCTACTACAGGATTCACTGATGTGACAGATAAAGAATCGTGCATGTATGGCGATCTGGCAGGGTACTGTGTATTAGAGGAATGTCCTTACGGCCTTTCAGACATTGGAACTTGTACTGAAGAGCTTCGCTGCTGTCATTATGGTAAGGATAAAGATCCTATTCCAAAGCAGTGGCGGAGCTTCATGCTCCAGCACCGAGGGGTGGAGAGCAGAGAGGGGCGGGGCACAGGTCCTCAGGGTGTGGTAGGCCACCTGCGGGGGGGGGAGCTGCCATGGCACCCCACCGGGATCACGCTGCCAGCGGCATAGCTGTCAACTTTTCCCTTTCCCCCCCGGAAATTCCCTTATTCCGAATAGGATTCCTCGCAAGAAAAGGGAAAGGTTGACAGCTATGGCCAGGGGCGGTGCGCTCCCCCCCTCCTCTTCCTCCGCCAGTGTTCCAAAGTGCTTGATTCAGCTGTGAACAGACACACTGATCTGATTTGTGAGCCCAGTTTATAATTGGGATTGTACCTGATTCAGTCTGCACCAATGCAGCTCATCCTGGATCAAGAAAATGCACAGATTTTGAAATTCTATTGACTTGAAAACCCAAAATGGCCATAAGTTTCTCGTTCTTCTCCTTCCCACCTTCCCACTATGAGCCAATAAATTTTCAGCCCTTAAAAATGGGATTAACCCAGTCAAATTGGAGAAAGGTAGTTCCAGACAGGGTGAGGTGTGTGTGATAGGCACTTTTTGGTTTTACTATATTAAAAATAAATAAAAACAAAGAAAGAATGTACAGTACTGATGTATGTAACCTATTATATCTATTATACATTATTGCATTGCTTGTACAGTACAGCACACTCAAGGTAATGTACTGTGTACAATGAATTCAGAAGACTTACAGATATACACAGGACTTCGGCAATGGAGTATCACAGAGAAAACTAAGCAAGAGGGCAGGGCGCAGAAGGAGCATCTTCACCTGGTACCACCCTGCGAAGGAGAGGGTAGACGAAGCCCCCGAGCCAGACCTGACCTGGAAGCAGAGCTTTGGCAGCTGGCCACAAGGGAGCTGATAGCTCCCTCAAGTGGCAGAGCCAGGCACCAATGAGGGATCCTGTGGACAGGGGGTCTGGGCACTCCCCCTCCCAAAAATGTTCCTGAGAATGTGGTTTGAGCACTGAAGGAGAAGTGGTTTGAGCACTGAAATTTACAAACACTGTTCTGTCAGATAACTTTGCTAAATTAAAGTAGGAATATACCGTTAAATGTTGGTTTCAGATGTTAGATTCAGATGACATTTCCCCTGCTTTTGCCTACGAAGCAGAATGGGCGAGAGAGAAGAAATGAATACATGTGCAATATCTTTTTTTCCATCTCTCTGAAGGGAAAATGCCTGATCCAGTCAGAAATGAAAGGCAATGTAAGAAGAGTGGAGGATATTGTTCTCACTCCGGATGCGGGATTGTGGGCTATATTCCTACAGGAAAATGTGATAAGCATCTTAACTGCTGCCGTTCAATGTAAGTATATGAAGAGCCTATACATTGCAGAGATAGGACTTGATGACCCTTGGGGTTCTTTCCAACTCTACAAGATTGTATGATAAACACTTAGCATTTAAAGCATTCATTTGCTTGCAAGTGAAAAAGAGATAACGAATTGAAGATGGGGTGTTTGAAATATTGTTGCTGGCAGGGACCCACTTGGGACACACACTGTGGAGGCCCAGTGCCCCAAGATCATGATGTCATAATGTCACAACATCATGGGACTGCGGGGAGCAGATGGGCACACAATCTGGCGCCACAGGGCCAAGGGGATCGGGATCTGCATCTCTGCCGTGATGCCTGCGGTAGATGGACAGGTCCCGGTTCAGTCACTGATGTGGAGCTGGAGCACCAGAGTTAAAGTGGTGGTAGCCACAGCGCTTGGAGGTGGCAGGCACTGGGAAGCTGTGCAACCATGGGCACCCACACACAAAAATTGCAGATGCTCAGGCTCCCACGGGCCCGCAGAGTCGGTGACTATGCTTGCTTGTACTTTGCATGCCCATTGCATTTGGAGTTCCCTCAGAGTTGGACCTCAGTGCTGAACGGGCTGAACAATGGGGGGAAACGCTCCTTCAGGTATACTGGGTTGAGGCCCTTTAGGGCTCTAAAGGTCAGCACCAACACTTTGAATTGTGCTTTGAAACATACTGGGAGCCTATGCAGGTCTTTAAGGGCTGGTGTTATAGGGTCTTGGCGGCTAATCCCAGCCACCACTCTAGCTGCTGCAATCTGGATTAATTGTAGCTTCCATGTCACCTTCAAAGGCAGCCCCACATAGTGCGCATTGCAGTAGTCCAAGCAGGAGATAACTGGAGCATGCATCACTCTGGTGAGACAGTCTGGAGCTTGTAGACAGTTGCCCTGGACACAGAATTGACTTTTGCCTCCATGGACAGCTGTGAGTCCAAAATGACTCCCAGGCTGCGCACCTGGTCCTTCAGGAGGACAGTTACCCCATTCAGGACAAGGGAGTCCACACACCTGACTGCCTCCTGTACCCCCCAAAAAGTACTAATGTCTTGTCAGGATTCAACCTCAATGTGTTACTTGCCACCCATCCTCCAACCACCTCCAGGCGCTCACATGGGACATTGACTACCTTCACTGGTTCTGATTGAAAAGAAAGGTATATGTTATACAGTGGTTCTGATTTAAAAGTGTATGTATCATCCACATACTGATGAACACCCAGCCCAACCCCCCTGATGATCTCTTCAAGTGGAATCATATAGATGTTAAAAAGCATGGGGGAGAGGACAGAACTCTGAGGCACCCCACAAGTGAGAGCCGAGGGGCCTGAACACTCATCCCCCAACACCACTTTCTGGACATGGCCCAGGAGGAAGGAGCAGAACCACTGTATAACAGTGCCCCGAGCTCCCAGCCTCTCTAGGTGGTTCAGAAGGATGGCATTTTTGATGGTATCAAAGACTTCTGAGAGATCCAGCAGAAGAGCTCTCACCTTTGTTCCTAGTCAGCCGGGATCATCAACCAGCACGACCTAGGCAGTTTCATTCCCATGGTGTGACCTGAACACCAATTCAAAGGGGTCCAAATGGTCCATATCCTCCAGGTCTGTCTGGAGTGGTTCAGCAACCACCTGCTCCATCACCTTGCCCAAGAATGGGAGATTTGAGACAGGGAGATTGTTGGCTATATTGGCCTGGTCCAAAGATTTTTTTTCAAAGAAGCGGTTTAATAACTGCCTCTTTCAGTGGGTCTGGGAAGGCTTCCACACAGAGGGAAGTTTTCACCACCCCACAGGGCCCATCACCCAGCCCTCCCCAGTTCACTTTTAGGAGCTAGGCTGGGCAAGGATCAAGGAGACAGGTGGATGATTTAACTCGTCCAAGCAGCCTATCCACATCCTTGGAGGTTAAATATGCTTGTTCAAAGGACAGAGGATAAATTTAGCAATTGTATCTTATTTTTCTTTTTCTTTCAAAGCTGGGGCTGAAGAAGAGCTATTTGCATTTCCTCTTATACTCCTGCCCATTGGTATGCAGAATAAAATTGGTATGCAGAATAAAATTGGTCTGCAGTGAAAGTGTCTGTGTGTGCTTCTTCCCATTCTACGCATTTTACTTATTGCTCTTATAACTAACCATCTAGATAAGGAACAATCATTTTTTGGTTATTCTTCGTTCTCCTGGTCCTCTGATAAAAGGTCTAGTCCACCTCTTGGTGATCCACCCTACCGTGGGCATTCTCCCTGATCTCTCATATCTACAAGCTGATTTAATATTCAGATTATATGTCTGACTATCATCCATCAAAATGTAAATATCTTCTATCAGCAGAGAACTCTTGGACAGAGAGTCACTCTGTTAATTCCTCTCTCAGAAGTGCACAGTGGTACCTCTGGTTAAGTACTTAATTCATTCCGGAGGTCCGTTCTTAACCTGAAACTGTTCTTAACCTGAAGCACCACTTTAGCTAATGGGGCCTCCCGCTGCCGCTGCGCCGCCAGAGCACAATTGCTGTTCTTATCCTGAAGCAAAGTTCTTAACCTGAAGCATTATTTCTGGGTTAGCGGAGTTCTTAACCTGAAGCGTATGTAACCTGAGGTACCACTGTTTATCTCTCACGGACTGGCTGGATACAGAGGAGTGGGGGAGGGGAGGAACCAGCTGGGGAACCCACAAGGGAAGAAACATTCATCAGCAGCTATAGGACATGGGTGGTGCAGTGGTCTAAACCACTGAGCCTTGGGCTTAGTAATCAGAAGGTCGGTGGTTCAAATCCCCACGACGGGGTGAGCTCCTGTTGTTTGGTCCCAGCTCCTGCCAACCTAGCAGTTCGAAAGTACATCAATGGAACAGGGTTATAGAGGGAAATGTGATAAGCATCTTTACTGCTGTCATTCAATGTAAGAATATAAAGATCTTATACATTGCAGAGATATGGCTTGATGACCCTTGGGGCATTTCCAACTCTACAAGATTGTATGATAAATACTTAGCATTTAAAGTATTCATTTGCTTGCAAGTGAAATAGAGACATCGAGTTGAAGATGGGGTGTTTGAAATATTGTTGCTGTCAGGAGCGCCCACATGGGACACACGCTGTGGGGGCCCAGTGCCCCAACATCATGATGTCATAATGTCAGAACATCTGCAGGGAGCAGAGGGGCACACAATCTGGCCCCACAGGGCCAAGGGGATCGGGGTCTGCATCTCCGCCATGATACCTGCGGTAGAAGGACAGGACCCATTCAGTCACCGATGTGGAGCTGGAGCACCAGAGTTAAGGTGGTGGTACCCGCAGCGCTTGGAGGTGGCAGGCAGAGGGAAAATGTGCAACCATGGGCACCCATACACACACACAAAAATTGCAGGTGCTCAGGCTCCCATGGCCCCAAGAGTCGGTGACTAAGCTTGCTGGTGGTAGGAACGCACATTACATTTGGAGGGCCCTTGGAGCTGGACCTCAATGCTGAATGGGCCGAACGATGGGGGAGGACCCTCCTTCAGGTATATTGGGCTGAGGCCCTTTAGGGCTTTAAATGCCAGCACCTACACTTTGAATTGTGCTCAGAAAGGGTGGCACTGTCGTGTCAACCACTGAGCCTTGGGCTTGCTGATCACAAGGTCGGTGGTTCGAATTCCCGCGTCAGGGAGAGCTCCCGTTGTTAGGTCCCTTCTCCTGCCCACCTAGCAGTTCAAAAGCGTGTCAATGTGCAAGTAGATAAATAGGTACTGCTCCAGCGGAACAGTATTCGGCATTACCGTGCGCTGCTCTTGTTTTGCCAGAAGCGGCTTAGTCATGCTGGCCACATGACCCGGAAAAACTGTCTACGGACAAAACGTCTGCTGTCTCGGCCAGTAAAGCGAGACGAGCGCCGTAACCCCAGAGTCATTCGCGATTGGACTTCACTGTCAGGGGTCCTTTACCTATTTTATGATTGTTAAGTGGTGCTTCAGGGGATATGATGCCATTTTTCCAATCCAGTGAATCTTGAATGCATCATGAGTGTTCCGTCCTTGCTACACTGTCTGGTGACTTAAGTGCAGGGTGACGTGCAGATAAACCTCCCTGTTCTCCATTAAGCAGACTATTTAGAAAATCTTGACTTTATTGAAGAAACAAAGATGAGGTAAAACTAGAAGGCAATAGAAATACATAAATTTAGTATACAGTGGTACCTCGGGTTAAGTACTTAATTTGTTCCGGAGGTCCGTTCTTAACCTGAAGCGTACTTAACCTGATGCACCACTTTAGCTAATGGGGTCTCCTGCTGCCGCTGCGCCGCCAGAGCACGATTTCTGTTCTTAGCAGAGTTCTTAACCTGAAGCGTACTTAACCTGAAGCGTATTTAACCCGAGGTACCACTTTAACTATAACAAACAACAATCCAAACATCACTACACCTCTACATGAAGTCTCTGAAGTCTCTCAGCCCCACTCACCTCACAGAGTGTTTGTTGTGGGGGAGGAAGGGAAAGGAGAATGTTAGCCGCTTTGAGACTCCTTCGGATAGTGATAAAGCAGGATATCAAATCCAAACTCCTCCTCCTCCTCCTCCTCCTCCTCCTCTTCCTCCTCCTTCTTCTTCTACATGTTAACTGCAGGCAAGACAAGGCGTACCGACGATGAAATCACAATAAGCAGAAACTAAGAACATGCAGCAACATGCAGTAGAGAAATCCTGAATCATGGGGATCATCCTTCTTCAAGCTCTCTAAAATGGAGACCTCCCTACTCACCATGCAATTCTCTTTCCTGTTAACAAGACAACCATGTGTTGCTGTATTCTACCTTGGCCAGTAGGTGGAGCTGAATCAATTAACATACCATGAACAATGTACAATCTACAGTATATGTATCTTTATATGTGCTGAAGGCACGGCAATGACATTAATGTACTGTACAAAACTTGAACATTAAGGAAAACCAGCAAATCAGTGTTGCTTGACAAGGATATCGGTTATTAGTTTTATCTGAACCACATTGAAACCATATTTCCAACCGGGTGAATCATGAATGCATTGCCAGATTAATGTACCCTTCCACAATTTCCTCTCTCTCGCATACCACAGCCTCTTGAGGAGTGTCACAGGGAAGGCATTTTGTAATTAGATGTATAATGCCGAGGGCGCCAGTCCCTGGAGAATTTATAATCCCCAGAAGGGTGCGCATTGACTCTTCATTACCTTTCAGGTTGAGATACAGGGAGCATCCACCTTGACCTTCTCGGAGCTATGAAGACAATATACTTTTTCAATGTTGTGCTTGCTCTGCTACTCATTCCCAATCCAGGTAAGCAATTACTTGAGGAGAGGAATGAATAATATCACCATGTAGGGCCAAACGTATCCCGGATTCTTCTTCCTCTTCCATTTTTGTTTCCAAGTTCTACCTTTCCAATTTCCATATGCAGTAGCTCTGCACCTCATGCAGAAGTTTGCATATGTGCAAATTTTGAATATTGACAAAATTAGGTTATCTTTTGATTCTACCCACAGCTACCTAACCTGCCTTCCATATGGGCAGGGAGGACCCGACACCCGGCATGCTAAAAATGCCTTTACAGGGAAGCAAGGGGAAGAGCTAAAAAGCTCTTTTTACACTGGGTCTGCTTGGGTTTACTTGTTGAGAAGGTACCTTATAACCACTTAGCTTTAGGCAAAGGCCAATCATCATGCAGACAGGTAGGGATGTTCTTACATGGTGTCACAGGATAAACTGACTTCCTGTGACATCTCACAACCTTGTCCTTTATAATTGAAATCGCGAACGTTAAATGCGCATGCCGTGCAATTTTCAACAATGGCAGAGCCCTGGGTACACTGGGTACAAGTTGCGGGTTTGTGTGGGGATTGTGGTAGCTTAAAGCCGGGTTCAAGCACAGCAAGAAGGGGGTTAGGAAGGAGTGTGTCATATTCCTTTTTTGTTTTGTGCTTTGGTGTTGCACCCATCTCTGCTATTTATTCTTGTTAAAAGTGGTGCTTGTTTATTTGTTTAAAAAAATCATTCACCCGAGTTTCTCTCCATGCCTGCTTTATTTGTTTGTTTGTTTGTTTTTAATGTTATTTATTCTATTTTAATTTACCCACCATTGTACTTGAATTCCCTTGTAAGTGGAGAGGTAGCTACAGGTCATTTGTTGCTCTGCTACTACAGGATTCACTGATGTGACAGATAAAGAATCGTGCATGTATGGCGATCTGGCAGGGTACTGTGTATTAGAGGAATGTCCTCACGGCCTTTCAGAGATTGGAACTTGTACTGAAGAGCTTCGTTGCTGTCATTATGGTAAGGATAAAGATCCTATTCCAAAGCAGTGGCGGAGCTTCATGCTCCAGCACCGAGGGGTGGAGAGCAGGGAGGGGCGGGGCACACGTCCTCAGGGTGTGGTAGGCCACCTGTGTGGTGGGGGGGAGCTGCCATGGCACCCCACCGGGATCACGCTGCCAGTGGCATAGCTGTCAACTTTTCTCTTTCCCCCCAGGAAATTCCCTTATTCCGAATAGGATTCCTCGCAAGAAAAGGGAAAGGTTGACAGCTATGGCCAGGGGCGGTGCACTCCTCCCGCCCACACTCCTCTTCCTCCGCTAGTGTTCCAAAGTGCTTGATTCAGCTGTGAACAGACACACTGATCTGATTTGTGGGCCCAGTTTGTAATTGGGATTGTACCTGATTCAGTCTGCACCAAAGCAGCTCATCCTGGATCAAGAAAATGCACAGATTTTGAAATTCTATTGACTTGAAAACCCAAAATGGCCATACGTTTCTCGTTCTTCTCCTAAAATTGTTATTAGAGTGGGAGCTTAAGGACGAAACAACCAAAGAGGTCATGATAAAATGGGCAATTGATATTGGTCAGGTAATTGAATTTGAAAAATGGGAGAAACTATGGAAGAAGGATTTACATTTTACAGCCTGTGTAACGATAAAGGAAAACTTATTAAAGATGATGTACCCGTGGTATATAACTCCAGAGAAGCTATCGAAAACGTACAAAAATCAATCCAATTTCTGCTGGAAAAGCAAAAAAGAGGTGGGCACCTTCTATCATCAGTGGTGGGGATGTAAAGTTATAAAAGGTTTCTGGAATGAAATACATGAAGAGTTAAAGAAGATATTTAGATGTACATTTGTAAAGAAACCAGAAGGATTTTTATTGGGTTTAATTTCGGACGAAATTCCAAAAAAATATACCAACCTTTTTTTGTATGCCACAGCGGCAGCTAGGTTACTGGTTGCGAAAGACTGGAAGGGAGATAAAGTCCCGACAATATCAGATTGGAGAATTAAAATGTGCGAGATGGTGGAAATGGCCAAACTAACAGCAAACATAAGAGGCCGCTCCAACCAAGAAATAGTGAAGCAATGGGAAAGAATGAAAGAATATATGGCTGATGCTTGTTCTGGAATTGACATTTTGGTTAATTTAGATTAAAGAGAGCAGGGGGAGGGGGAGATATAAAGTAATAAATGGAATGAGAATATTAGTTACAATAACACAACTTAAAGTGTACAGTATGTTATGGAATACATAAAATCAATCATGAGTGAGGGGAAGTGGGGGGAGGGGGAAATAGTAAAATTCTCTTCCCCCCCCTTTCCCCCTTTTTTGTCTGTTTTTTGTTTGTTTGTTTTGTTTTCTAAAGAAATGTAGACATATGTTTTGTTTGTTTGTTTGTTATCAATTTTACGGTGTGTGTATGTGTATGATTTGAAACAATAAAGTTCTTTTAATTAATAATAATAATAATTCAGCCCTTAAAAATGGGATTAACCCAGTCAAATTGCAGAAAGGTAGCTCCAGACAGGGTGAGGTGTGTGTGATAGGCACTTTTTGGTTTTACTATATTAAAAAAAAAATGAAAAGAAAGAAAGAATGTACAGTACTGATGTATCTAACCTATTATATCTATTACGGTATACGTTATTGTATTGCTTGTACATTACAGTACACTCAAGGTAATGGACTGTGTACAATGAATTCAGAAGACTTACAGATATACACAGGACTCCGGCAATGGAGTATCACGGAGAAAACTAAGCAAGAGGGCAGGGCGCAGAAGGAGCATCTTCACCTGGTGCCACCCTGCGGAGGAGAGGGTAGACGAAGCCCCCGAGCCAGACCTGACCTGGAAGCAGAGCTTTGGCAGCTGGGCACAAGGGAGCTGATAACTCCCTCAAGTGGCAGAGCCAGGCTCCAATGAGGGATCCTGTGAACAGGGGGTCTGGGCGCTCCCCCTCCCAAAAATGTGCCCGGGACTGTGAACTTCCCACCTGGAAGTTTAGACGAGGGAGAAGTGGCTTGAGCACTGAAATTTACAAACACTGTTCTGTCAGATAACTTTGCTAAATTAAAGCAGGAATTTAAATGTTGGTTCCAGATGTTAGATTCAGATGGCATTTCCCCTGCTTTTGCCTACGAAGCAGAATGGGCGAGAGAGATGAAATGAATACATGTGCAATAGCTTTTTTTCCATCTTTCTGAAGGGCAATGGGGTGATCCAGTCAGAAATGAAAGGCAATGTAAGAAGATTGGAGGATATTGTTCTGCCTATGTATGCGGGTTTAGCTATGCTGCCAGAGGAAAATGTGATAAGCATCTTACCTGCTGCCATTCAATGTAAGTATACGAATATCCTATACATTGCAGAGATAGGACTTGATGACCCTTGGGGTTCTTTCCAACTCTACAAGATTGTATGATAAACACTTAGCATTTAAAGTAGTCATTTGCTTGCAAGTGAAAAAGAGATAATGGATTGAAGATGGGGTGTTTGAAATATTGTTGCTGGCAGGGATCCACTTGGGACACACACTGTGGAGGCCCAGTGCCCCAACATCATGATGTCATAATGTCACAACATCATGGGGCTGCAGGGAGCAGAGGGGCACACAATCTGGCCCCACAGAGCCAAGGGGATCGGGATGTGCATCTCTGCCATGATGTCTGCAGTAGAAGGACAGGTCCCGGTTCAGTCACTGATGTGGAGCTGGAGCACCAGAGTTAAGATGGTGGTAGCCACAGCGCTTAGAGGTGGCAGGCAGTGGGAAGCTGTGCAACCATGTTCACCCACACACAAAATTTGCAGATGCTCAGGCTCCCACAGCCCCACAGAGTCAGTGACTATGCTTGCTGGTGGTTTGCATGCCCATTGCATTTGGAGGGCCCTCAGAGCTGGACCTCAGTGCTGAATGGGCTGAACAATGGGGGGAAACACTCCTTCAGGTATACTGGGTTGAGGCCCTTTAGGGCTCTAAAGGTCAGCACCAACACTTTGAATTGTGCTTGGAAACATACTGGGAGCCTATGCACGTCTTTAAGGGCTGGTGTTATAGGGTCTTGGCGGCTACTCCCAGCCACCAGTCTAGCTGCTGCAATCTGGATTAATTGTAGCTTCCAGGTCACCTTCAAAGGTAGCCCCACGTAGAGCGCATTGCAGTAGTCCAAGCAGGAGATAACCAGAGCATGCATCACTCTGGTGAGACAGTCTTTAGCTTGTAGACAGTTGCCCTGGACAAAGAATTGACTTGTGCCTCCATGGACAGCTGTGAGTCCAAAATGACTCCCAGGCTGCGCACCTGGTCCTTCAGGGGCACAGTTACCCCATTCAGGACCAGGGAGTCCACACACCTGACTGCCCCCTGTCACCCCCAAAAAGTACTAATGTCTTGTCAGGATTCAACCTCAATGTGTTACTTGCCACCCATCCTCCAACCACCTCCAGGCACTCACATGGGACTTTCACTACCTTCACTGGTTCTGATTGAAAAGAAAGGTATCTGTTATACAGTGGTTCTGATTTAAAAATGTATGTATCATCCACATACTGATGAACACCCAGCCCAACCAACCTGATGATCTCTTCGAGTGGAATCATATAGATGTTAAAAAGCATGGGGGAGAGGACAGAACTCTGAGGCACCCCACATGTGAGAGCCGAGGGGCATGAACACTCATCCCCCAACACCACTTTCTGGAAATGGCCAAGGAGGAAGGAGCAAAATCACTGTAAAATACTGCCCCGAGCTCCCAGCCCCTCTAGGTGGTTCAGAAGGATGGCATTTTTGATGGTATCAAAGACTTCTGAGAGATCCAGCAGAAGAGTTCTCACCTTTGTTCCTAGTCAGCAGGGATCATCAACCAGCACGACCTAGGCAGTTTCATTCCCATGGGGAGACCTGAACACCAATTTAAAGGGGTCCAAATGGTCCATACACTCCAGGTCTGTCTGGAGTGGTTCAGCAACCACCTGCTCAATCAACTTGCCCAAGAATGGGAGATTTGAGACAGGGAGATAGTTGGCCATTGGTCCAGGTCCAAAGATTTCTTTTTAAAGAAGCGGTTTAATAACCGCCTCTTTCAGTGGGTCTGGGAAGGCTTCCACACAGAGGGAAGTATTCACCACCCCCACAGGGCCCATCACCCAGCCCTCCCCAGAGACAGGTGGTTGGTTTCACTCGTCCAAGCAACCTGTCCACATCCTTGGAGGTAACATATTGAACTGTATGCTTGTTCAAAGGACAGAGGATAAATTTAGCAATTGTATCTTCTTTTTCTTTTTCTTTCAAAGCTATGGCTGAAGAAGAGCTATCTGCATTTCCTCTTATACTCCTGCCCATTGGTATGCAGAATAAAATTGGTCTGCAGTGAAAGTGTCTGTGTGTGCTTCTTCTCATTCTACGCATTTCACTTATTGCTCTTATAACTAACCATCTAGATAAGGAACAATCGTTTTGTGGTTATTTTTCGTCCTCTTGGTCCTCTGATAAAAGGCCTAGTCCACCTCTTGGCGATCCAGCCCACCATGGGCATTCTCCCTGTTCTCTCATATCTACAAGCTGATTTAATATTCAGATTATATGTCTGACTATCATCCATCACAATGTAAATATCTTCTATCAGTAGAGAGCTCTTGGACAGAGAGTCACTCTGTTAATTCCTCTCTCAGAAGTGCACAGTGGTACCTCTGGTTAAGTACTTAATTCGTTCCGGAGGTCCATTCTTAACCTGAAACTGTTCTTAACCTGAAGCACCACTTTAGCTAATGGGGCCTCCCGCTGCCGCTGTGCTGCCAGAGCACAATATCTGTTCTTATCCTGAAGCAAAGTTCTTAACCTGAGGCATTATTTCTGGGTTAGTGGAGTTCTTAACCTGAAGCGTATGTAACCTGAAGCGTATGTAACCTGAGGTACCACTGTATATTTCTCACGGATTGGCTGGATACAGAGGAGTGAGGGGGGGGGAGGAACGAGCTGGGGAATCCACAAGGGAAGAAACATTCATCAGCAGCTATAGGACGTGGTTGGTGTTGTGGTCTAAACCACTGAGCCTTGGGCTTGCTGATCTTAACTGCTGCCATTCAATGTAAGATCTTATACAATGTAAGATCTTATACATTGCAGAGACAGGACTTGATGACCCTTGGGGCATTTCCAACTCTACAAGATTGTATGATAAATACTTAGCATTTAAAGTATTCATTTGCTTGCAAGTGAAATAGAGACATCGAGTTGAAGATGGGGTGTTTGAAATATTTTTCTGTCAGGGGCGCCCACTTGGGACACACGCTGTGGGGGCCCAGTGCCCCAACATCATGATGTCATAATGTCAGAACATCTGCAGGGAGCAGAGGGGCACACAATCTGGCCCCACAGGGCCAAGGGGATCGGGGTCTGCATCTCCGCCGTGATGCCTGCGGTAGAAGGACAGGACCCGTTCAGTCACCGATGTGGAGCTGGAGTACCAGAGTTAAGGTGGTGGTACCCGCAGTGATTGGAGGTGGCAGGCAGCGGGAAGCTGAGCAACCATGGGCACCCATACACACACAAAAATTGCAGATGCTCAGGCTCCCACGGCCCCAAGAGTCGGCAACAATGCTTACTGGTGGTTGGAACGCACATTACATTAGGAGGGCCCTTGGAGCTGGACCTCAATGCTGAATGGGCCGAACGATGGGGGAGGACCCTTCTTCAGGTATATTGGGCTAAGGCCCTTTAGGGCTTTAAATGTCAGCACCTACACTTTGTATTATGCTCAGAAAGGGTGGTGCTGTCGTGTCAACCACTGAGCCTTGGACTTGCTGATCACAAGGTCAGTGGTTCGAATCCCCGCGACAGGGAGAGCTCCCGTTGTTAGGTCCCTTCTCCTGCCCACCTAGCAGTTCAAATGCACGTCAAAGTGCAAGTAGATAAATAGGTACCACTCCAGCGGAACAGTATTCGGCATTTCTGTGCGCTGCTCTTGTTTTGCCAGAAGCGGCTTAGTCATGCTGGCCACATGACCCGGAAAAACGGTCTACGGACAAAACGTCTGCTGCCTCGGCCAGTAAAGCGAGACGAGCGCCGTAACCCCAGAGTCATTCACGATTGGACTTCACTGTCAGGGGTCCTTTACCTATTTTATGATTGTTAAGTGGTGCTTCAGGGGATATGATGCCATTTTTCCAATCCAGTGAATCTTGAATGCAGGGTGCAGGGTGACATGCAGATAAACCTCCCTGTTCTCCGTTAAGCAGACTATTTAGAAAACCTTGACTTCATTGAAGAAACAAAGATGAGGTAAAACTAGAAGGCAATAGAAATACATAAATTTAGTATACAGTGGTACCTCGTGTTAAGTACTTAATTCGTTCCGGAGGTCCGTTCTTAACCTAAAGCGTACTTCACCTGAAGCACCACTTTAGCTAATGGGGCTCCTGCTGCCGCTGCGCCGCCAGAGCACGATTTCTGTTCTTAGCGGAGTTCTTAACCTGAAGCGTACTTAACCTGAAGCGTATTTAACCCGAGGTACCACTTTATCTATAACAAACAACAATCCAAACATCACTACACCTCTAAATGTAGAGCCAGTGTGGTGCTGTGATGTGGTTAAGAGTGGTAGATTTATAATCTGGTGTACTGGGTTCATGTCCCTGCTCCTCCACATGCAGCTGCTGGGTGACCTTGGGCTAGTCCCACTTCTCTGAAGTCTCTCTCTCTCTCTCTCTTCCCCCCCCCAAATCATTTTTATTAAGGTTTCCAATACATTGAAATTACATTGAAACATTCCAGATTACATTCCAAATTATTTATCCAATTATTAATAAAAAAGAAAGTTCCAAATCTGCCAAATTCATATTTAAATTTTTATTATGAGTTCCCATGCTTCAAATTCCGGAGGCCATCTGATCAACTTATCCCTTGTTTTCTGTCCTTCCAATCTTCTCACAACCTCTGATGTAATCCAACAAGCAAGATAAAATCAAAGCAAACAATGTCTCTGTGTGGGTTTAAAGCCATATTTCATCACTATACAGTCTCCTTGCCCCTTGACTCTTCTGACTCCAAAACTTCAATCATGAACCGTCGCCATCTTTTCAATCCGTCTCCGTAGTTCCGAACATATTTTTCCAGGATAATTGTTTATTCACCTGTCTGCTTTTCACTTCAGCCATTTCAGGAGATTCCGGCCCATTATGTTGAAAAGTCGTAAATTATAAAATCTTCCGGCTTTTATCTCCCTCTGGCTTCCATGCGCAGACCAAGATTATTAACTAGGTACTTTGGCAACCGTCCAAGTTCCTCCAATTAAAGTCAGTCAGAGTCTAGGGAGCATTCTTTGCCAAAATCAGCCCGCAAAAGCACTTTTATCCTCTTCCAAATATCCACAGTAAATTTCATTCTCACACCCGGACATTGCTTGTTTAAGTCCTGTTTCCATTTCCACACAGGTTATATTCTCTGAAGTCTCTCAGCCCCACTCACCTCACAGAGTGTTTGTTGTGGGGGAGGAAGGGAAAGGAGAATGTGAGCCGCTTTGAGACTCCTTCGGGTAGTGATAAAGCGGGATATCAAATCCAAACTCTTCTTCTCCTTCTCCTTCTCCTTCTCCTTCTCCTTCTCCTTCTCCTTCTCCTTCTCCTTCTTCTTCTTCTACATGTTAACTGCAGGCAAGACAAGGCTTACCGACGATGCAATCACAACAAGCAGAAACTCCGAACATGCAGCAACATGCAGTAGAGAAATCCTGACTCAAGGGGATCCTCCTCCTTCTTCAAGCTCTCTAAAATGGAGACCTCCCTACCCACCATGCACTTCTCTTTCCTGTTAACAAGACAACCATTTGTTGCTGTATTCTTCCTTGGCCAGTAGGAGGAGCTGAACCAATTAACATACCAATAACAACATACAATCTAGAGTATATGCATCTTTATATGTGCTGATGGCACGACACTCCCCATCTGGTATCAACTGATACCACCATTTGAGTCCTCAGATTATAACAGTAGAATCTGTTTGGAGACTGGCCTAAGGAATTACTTTGTTTCCTGGTTTTTACAAACCTTAATTCCAACCTTTCTAACTCTTCCATCTTCGCTTGGAAGAGCTTTGGTAAAGGCCATTCATTCCTTTGGGACTGGCAGTCTTTTACAATTACAGGTAGGTAGCCGTGTTGGTCTGCTGTAGTCGAAACAAAATAAAAAAATTCCTTCCAGTAGCACCTTAGAGACCAACTAAATTTTTTCTTGGTATGAGCTTTCGTGTGCATGCACACTTCTTCAGTCTTTAACAAGAACAATATCACCAACTTTCAGATTAGGCTTGGTGGCTTGCCATTTAGATCTTTCCTGTAAGATAGAGATGTACGGTTTCTTCCACCTATCCCGGAAGAGTTTGGATTTGATATCCCGCTTTATCCCTACCTGAATGAGTCTCAAAGTGGCACACATTCTCCTTTCCCTTCCTCCCCCACAACAAACACTCTGTGAGGTGAGTGGGGCTGAGAGACTTCAGAGAAGTGTTACTAGCCCAAGGTCACCCAGCAGCTGCATGTGGAGGAGCGGAGACGCGAACCCGGTACCCCAGATTATGAGTCTACCGCTCTTAACCACTACAGCACACTGGCTCCTGGAAATACTGGACACTTGTTTCTTCCTAGATCTGAAAGCAGAGGGCGGGAAGACAAACTGAGAAGTCAGGTCTGCCTTGAAATCTTTGAGTTGCACAGGCATCACTGCTTTCTCACCTTTAGATTTTTCTGTCAGTTTTGTAAGAGGAGGAGAAAAACAGAATGTCTCATTTCTATCCAGGGTGGGACTCTGTTTCATACCCTTTCTGTTGTATCTGGTCCTTTTCAGAAGAGTACCACGATGTGCCAGAGTTTTCCCTGTTTCACGAAGCCTTAGTTTGGTCATGTCTATGGAATGCAATCCTACTGCAGTCTCAGCTTCTTGTGGCAAATGTTCCTCCTCCTCTGTACCTTCCTCAAAGAGAGATGGTAACTGGCTTCTCTTTCTGATTGCCGTCATCTTAGACTGTCTCTTTTTAGAACTCCTTGCTAAAGTCTCTGCCTCACTTGGTTGTACAGAATGTTCTGCTAGAACACATTTGTCTGCATACATTTTCTCTATACTTGTATTTGTTTTTTCTATTCTCATGGATGCAATTCTTGCAGATTTCTTCTTTGTGGTGTCGACTGGAGTCTTTTCTTGAATAGATCCTCTCCTTCTAGGAGTGACAAAAGATTTACTAGGTGTTGGAGGAGGAGATGATAACAGAGACAACTCTACTCCCAAATCTGCTGACACATTCAAAGGATTCTTTCTTGGTCTGCCTCTTCGCCGCCCAGTCAACTGTTTAATAAGCCCAGTCTCTTGATCAGAAACAGTTTCTGATATAGTTGTGCTTCGCGGCCTCTCCTGCTCAGTTGATATAGGTAGCTGTGGCTTACTTGGCTGTATGTCATGTTCAGAAATGGCTTCTGGTAGACTTGACTTTTTATGTCTGCCCCTTCTAACTGGTGAAGGTAATGGCAACTTCTCAGCTGCAGCTTCTGACTGGGTCATCACTTTCAGTTCACCATGCTTTCTTGGCCTTCCTCTTCTTGGTTTTGTACTCAGCTGCTCTTCACGAGGTTCTACCTCTTGATCTGAAATCACATTCTCTGACAGTTGGAAAGCAATGCTTTTTAGTTTTCTTGCAATTTTAGGGTTTATCATCATCTGAATTGTATGGTCAACGATAAACTGACTACCTTCTTGATCCCCTACTAAACTTCTTGTACTTCTGGGAGTCCTACTGTGAGCAGAAGGTAGCTGTTCACTAGAGGGGCCTACGAAAGGACAAGACAGATGGCTCTTGTTAGGTAATTCTTTTATGAGGAGATGGTTGTGGCATGGCTGGAAAAGAGAAGGGCGTGCATTCTCTAGTGTGCTTGTAAGCATGCCGTTAACAGAGCTTGGTCTGTGTATGCTCCCTAGGCAGACGTCTCCTATAATGACCCATCCTAAGTCTAGCTTCTAAGCGTAAGGAGCATCGTGAGGACCATTAATTTGAGCTCTTGCTTTGTGGACCCGTAAGATGTCTCTCCCAAGGAGTAAGATTATCTGAGCCTGCGGGTCTAATTCGGATACCAGGTGTGCTATGCGTTTCAAATGTGGGTGATGAAGTGCTGCATCTGGCGTAGGAATCTCGGACCTGTGATCGGGAATCTGATTACATTCAATAAGAGTTGGGAGAGTTAAAGAAGTTTGTCCATCTAAGGACTCTACTCTGTAGCCAGATGCTCTTCTCCCCGCCGTCTCTATAATACCCACACACGTTTTCAAGGAGTAGGGAGAGCTGGGACCTTTGATGTTAAACATATCAAAGAAGGTTGGGCTGGCTAGAGACTTGTTACTCTGGTCGTCTAAAATGTCATATAGTTTAACGGCTTTATTTCCTTTACCTGCAGGGTAGACTCTGACTAAACAGATTTTGGAACAGGACCTGCCAGTAATGGCTCCTTTACAGACCTCAGTGCATTTCGAGGTGATCTCTGGTGTAGTTACAGCAGTGTGTCTTTGCTCCCTGCCGTGCTCACTAGAGCTGTCTGTACAGTGGGACCTCGACTTACGAAGATAATGCGTTCCGACACGATCTTCGGTAGTCGAAAACACTCGTAAGTCGAGTCCCCATAGGGATGCATTGAGCAAACAAAATTTGTAAGTCGAAAAAATCCTATTCAAAAATTCGTAAGTCGAAAAAATCCTATTCAAAAATTCGTAAGTCGAAAAAATCCTATTCAAAAATTCGTAAGTCGAAAAAATCCTATTCAAAGCGGCCGCAACTTCCTTTCGGAAGTCGAAAAATTCGGTTGCGGTGGCCATTTTTTTTCTTCCGGAAGTCATTCAGAAGTTGAAAAACACGTAAGTCGGGTCACTCGTAAGTCGAGGTCCCACTGTATGTTGTAAAGTCCATGGAGCAGGCCCAGGGTGTAAGGCCATGATGTGATCTGAGCTATCACATTCTTGACATTGTACACTGGCCTTACAGTCCTTGGCGAAGTGAAAAGAGGAGCAGCACTTGTAGCAAATGTTGTTCTGTTTCAGGAAGGCTTTGTGTTCTCCCAAAGACTTCTCTCTGAAGGTTCTACAATTCTGAAGAGGATGAGGCTTCCGGTGTAGGGGACACTGCTTACCAGGGTCTTTGATTCTTGTCACCGTGAGAGAAGGGTTGGCAGACCTGTAAAGGGAATCTGGAGGATTCACATTAGTTTTGTGTACTGCTACTGGGGGTTTGCTAGTATTAAGTCCATGGGAAATAACACTTGACAGTGTTAAAACTAGGATCATTTCTTGTCTTGGCCTGCTGGCTCACGAAATCCACGAAAACAAAAAAGGGAGGATACGGAACATTATGCTTTCTCTTGAATTTAGAACCATGTGCGATCCACTGTTCTTGCAAGTTGTACAACAATGGGGTTGACACCTCTAGCTGTGTCAAGAAATGCAAGTCCAGGTAAGTCTCCTTCAGATTTAGCTACTTGAAGTTCCATTAGTAAATCGTTCAGTTCTCTGAGATGCTGGTAAGCTTTGTTAGGTATCTTAGGAAAGCTATCAAGCCTTTTAAATAGTGCGTTCTCTATAGCTTCTGTTGAACCGTAACACTCTTCAAGTCTATTCCAGATCATTTTAAGACCGGTGTCTGGATAGTTAATGTTCTAATTCGTTTGGCGTGTTCGGCAGACTCATTGCCAAGCCACTTGACTAAGAGATCCATCTCTTCATCGTACGATAAGTCTAGGCCTTCAATAGCATTTTGAAAGGAAGCACAACAGGCTCGGTAGCTTTCTTGACGATCATTAAACCTTTCAAGTCCTTTAGTGACTAATTTATGTTTAGCAACGAATTTAATCATAGAATCATAGAATCATAGAATCATAGAGTTGGAAGAGACCACAAGGGCCATCCAGTCCAACCCCCTGCCAAGCAGGAAACACCATCAAAGCATTCCTGACAGGTGGCTGTCAAGCCTCTGCTTAAAGACCTCCAAAGAAGGAGACTCCACCACACTCCTTGGCAGCAAATTCCACTGTCGAACAGCTCTTACTGTCAAGAAATTCTTCCTAATGTTTAGGTGGAATCTTCTTTCTTGTAGTTTGAATCCATTGCTCCGTGTCCGCTTCTCTGGAGCAGCAGAAAACAACCTTTCTCCCTCCTCTATATGACATCCTTTTATATATTTGAACATGGCTATCATATCACCCCTTAACCTTCTCTTCTCCAGGCTAAACATACCCAGCTCCCTAAGCCGTTCCTCATAAGGCATCGTTTCCAGGCCTTTGACCATTTTGGTTGCCCTCCTCTGGACACGTTCCAGCTTGTCAATATCCTTCCTGAACTGTGGTGCCCAGAACTGGACACAGTATTCCAGGTGAGGTCTGACCAGAGCGGAATACAGTGGTACTATTACTTCCCTTGATCTAGATGCTATACTCCTATTGATGCAGCCCAGAATTGCATTGGCTTTTTTAGCTGCTGCATCACACTGTTGACTCATGTCAAGTTTGTGGTCTACCAAGACTCCTAGATCCTTTTCACTTGTACTGCTCTCAAGCCAGGTATCACCCATCCTGTATTTGTGCCTTTCATTTTTTTTGCCCAAGTGTAGTACTTTACATTTCTCCCTGTTAAAATTCATCCTGTTTGCCTTGGCCCAGTTCTCTAATCTGTTAAGGTCATTTTGAAGTGTGATCCTGTCCTCTGGGGTATTAGCCACCCCTCCCAATTTGGTGTCATCTGCAAACTTGATCAGGATGCCCTCAAGCCCATCATCCAAGTCATTGATAAAGATGTTGAATAAGACTGGGCCCAAGACAGAACCCTGTGGCACCCCACTAGTCACTTCTCTCCAGGATGAAGAGGAGCCATTGATGAGCACCCTTTGGGTTCGGTCAGTCAGCCAGTTACAAATCCAATGAATGGTAGCATTGTCTAGCCCGCATTTTACCAGCTTCTTTACAAGAATATCATGGGGTACCTTGTCAAAGGCCTTGCTGAAATCAAGATAGGCTACATCCACAGTGTTCCCTTCGTCTACCAGGCTTGTAATTCTGTCAAAAAATGAGATCAGATTAGTCTGACATGACTTATTTTTCAGAAACCCATGCTGACTTTTAGTGATCACAGCGTTCCTTTCTAGGTGCTCACAGACCGTTTGCTTAATGATCTGCTCTAGAATCTTTCCTGGTATTGATGTCAGGCTGACTGGGCGGTAATTGTTTGGGTCCTCTCTTTTCCCCTTTTTGAAAATAGGGACAACATTTGCCCTCCTCCAGTCTGCTGGGACTTCACCTGTTTTCCAAGAATTCTCAAGGATTACTGCCAGTGGTTCTGAAATCACCTCTGCCAGTTCTTTTAATACTCTGGGATGTAGTTCATCTGGCCCTGGAGACTTGAATACATCTAAACTAGCCAAGTGTGCTTGTACTACCTCCTTACTTATTCTGGGCTGTGTTTCCCCTGCTGAATCATCTGCTCCATATTCTTCAGGTCGGGCATTGTTTTCTTTTTTTGGAGAAGACTGAGGCAAAGAAGGTATTGAGGAGTTCTGCCCTTTCTGCGTCCCCTGTTCGCATTTCACCTTCTTCTCCTCTAAGTGACCCCACTGTTTCCTTGTTCTTCCTTTTGCTACGGACATACCCATAAAAACTCTTTTTATTGCTTTTAATCTCTCTAGCAAGCCTGAGTTCATTCTGTGCTTTAGCTTTTCTGACTTTGTCTCTACATGTGCTGGCTATTTGTTTGAATTCCTCTCTGGTGGTTTCCCCCTTTTTCCATTTCTTGTACATATCCCTTTTAAATCTTAACTCAGTTAAAAGTTCATTAGATAGCCACCCTGGCTTCTTTAGGCACCTTCCATGTTTTCGTCTCATTGGTACTGCTTGAAGTTGTGCTTTTAATATCTCCCTTTTAACAAACTCCCATCCATCATGAACTCCCTTCCCTTTTAGTATTACTGACCATGGGATCACACCCAGCATTTCCCTAAGTTTTCTGAAGTCGGCTTTCTTAAAGTCTAGAATTTGAGTCTTAGTATGCTTGGTTGCTCCTTTCTGATGTATAATAAACTCCAGAAGAGCATGATCACTCCCACCTAATGATCCTACCACTTCTACCCCACTAACCAGGTCATCACTATTGGTTAGGACCAGATCTAAAATGGCTGATCCTCTTGTTGCTTCTCCCACTTTCTGGACAATGAAATTGTCTGCAAGGCCAGTGAGGAATCTGTTCGACCTTATGCTCTTGGCTGAGTTTGACATCCAACAAATATCAGGATAGTTGAAATCCCCCATTACTACTATCTCATTTCCTTTTGAATGCTTGGTCATCTGTTCCAGGAAGGCATCATCTATGTCCTCAGTTTGGCTTGGGGATCTATAGTAAACTCCCACCATGAGATCACTGTTATTTTTCTCTCCCTTAATTTTGACCCAGATACTCTCAATTTGGCTTTGAAGTTTTAAATCATGGATCTCTTCACAGGTATACACATCCCTGACATATAACGCCACTCCTCCTCCTTTCCTGTTTGGTCTATTTCTCTTAAATAGATTGTATCCCTCTATTACTACATTCCAATCATGAGACTCATCCCACCAGGTTTCAGTGATGCCTATTATGTCGTATTTAGTTTGCTGTACCAAGAGCTCAAGTTCATCTTGTTTATTTCCCATGCTCTGTGCATTTGTATACAGACATTGAAAACCATTGATCATTCCCCCTAGTCTCCTACTTAAGGATTTTTTCCTCCCACCACTAGGTCTGTGCGCTGTTTGCTCCATTTGGTCCTTGACTTTTGGATGATCATCTTCAGCATTTGATAGACTCCTACCTTCAGGACCACTGTCTCCCTCCCCCACATAAGTCATGATAGAATTTGGCAAAGTCTATCATGGTTTGGTTAACATGGTGAGTATCACTATGGTGAAAAGGTGTAGTGTAATCATACCTTTCCGGTGGCTCTGGTTTCATTTGACCTCTGTTGTACCTTTGCAACATGAAGGTTGTTCTTGCAGGATTGTTTGTAGGACCAGGCTTGTCATTGACTTGCAAAGGTACTGTGTAAAGACTTTGGGCTGTCGCTTTGACGTCCTCTTCTCTGGGTTGTTGCAGAGGAACGTAGCTGCTTGGTTTAGAATGATGATAGACGTATTCTGAAATACGTTGTAGGGGATCTTGGAGTCCTGGGTCTGGGTTGAGTATGCTGTTGCGTTCACTGTCAGGATATACAGCCGCTTCTAGAGCTTCTGCTTCAGCTACGGCAGCTTCTGCTTCTTTCTCTATAGTGAGCCTTTCTAGGTTTGCTTCTAGCATGGCTTTCTGCATTTCTAGGGATGCTTGATGCTGCACTCTTTAAGATTCTAACCTAGCCTTCTCTTTTTTCATCTTCATTTCTTGTTCAGCAAAGGCCGCACGTGTTTTAGTGGTCAGCTTTGGCACAGGCAATAGCTAGTGCGTTACTTCCGGTTGAGGATTTGGAAGAACCAGAGACTTGGAATCTTGTCTTGTATGAAGACGCCCAAATTTGTGACATGCTGCTTATGAAGACGTCTGACTGTTTAAAGACTGCTGTGTTGTCGTATGCAGGAGCCTGCGCTGACGGAATAGCAGGCCTCTATGTAATCTGTATCTCCTATCTACTTGTTGAGAAGTCATCGTTTTACTGTTCTGTTCTGTCCTCGCTACACTGACTGGTGACTTATGTGCAGCGCGATGTGCAGATAGACCTCCCTGTTCTCCATTAAGTAGACTATTTAGAAAATCTTGACTTTATTGAAGAAACAAAGATGAGGTAAAACTAGAAGGCAATAGAAACACACACATTAAGTATATCTATAACAAACAGCAATCCAAACATCACTACATTACTACATGTTAACTGCAGGCAAGACAAGGCGTACCAACGATGCAATCACAACAAGCAGAAACTCCGAACATGCAGCAACATGCAGTAGAGAAATCCTGACTCATGGGGATCCTCCCCCTTCTTCAAGCTCTCTAAAATGGAGACCTCCCTACCCACCATGCACTTCTCTTTCCTGTTAACAAGACAACCATGTGTTGCTGTATTCTTCCTTGGCCAGTAGGTGGAGCTGAATCAATTAACATACCAATAACAACGTACAATCTACAGTATATGCCACTTTATATGTGCTGAAGGCACGGCAATGACATTAATGTACTGTACAGAACTTCTTGAACATTAAGGAAAAACCAGCAAATCAGTGTTGCTTGACCAGGATCTTGGTTATTAGTTTTATCTGAACCACATTGAAACCATATTTCCAACCGGGTGAATCGGGAATGCATTGCCAGATTAATGTACCCTTCCACAATTTCCTCTCTCTTGCATACCACGGCCTCTTGAGGAGTTACACAGGGAAGGCATCTTGCAATTCAATGTATAATGCCGAGGGCTCCAGTCCCTGGAGAATTTATAATCCCCAGAAGGGTGTGCATTGACTCTTCATTACCTTTCAGGTTGGGATACAAGGAGCATCCACCTTGACCTTCTTGGAGCTATGAAGACCATATACTTTTTCAATGTTTTGCTTGCTCTGCTACTCATTCCCCATCCAGGTAAGCAATTACTTGAGGAGAGGAATGAATAATATCACCATGTAGGGCCAAACGTATCCCCGATTCTTCTTCCTCTTCCATTTTAGTTTCCAAGTTATACTTGTTCAATATCCACATGGAGTAGCTCTGCACCTCATGCAGGAGTTTGCTTCCAAGGGTAAAGCATATGTGCAAAATTTTGAATATAGACAAAAATATGTTATCTTTTGATTCTGCCCATGGCTACCTAACCTGCCTTCCATATGGGCAGGGAGAACCCGACACCCGGTATGCTGAAAATGCCTTTCCAGGGAAGCAAGGCAAAGAGCTAAAAAGCTCTTTTTACACTGGGTCGTTGAGAAGGTACCTTTTAACCACTCAGGTTTAGGCAAAGGCCAATCATCATGCAGACAGGTAGAGATGCTCTTACATGGTGTCACAGGATACACTGACTTCCTGTGACATCTCACAACAGCATCTTCACCTTGTCCTTTATAATTGAAATGATGCACGTTAAATGCACATGCTGTGCAATTTTCAACAATAGCAGAGGCCTCATTACACTTGGTACCAGTGGCAGGTTTGTGTATTGATCATTGTAGGTTAAAGTTTGGTTCAAAAGGGGGTTTGGAAGGAGTCTTTCATATTTCCTTTTTGTTGTGTGCTTTGGTGTTGCACCCATCTCTGCTATTTATTCTGCATAAAAGTGATGTTCGTTTGTTAGTTTTTGTTTGTTTAAAAAAAACATTCACCTGAGTTTCTCTCCATGCCTGCTTTATTTACTTTTTTTTCTTTCTTATATTGCTTTTTATTATATTTTGATTAACTCACCATTCTACTTGAATTCCCTTGTAATTGGAGAGGTAGCTAAAGGTCATTTGTTGCTCTGCTACTACAGGATTCACTGATGTGTCAGATAAAGATTCGTGCATGCATGGTGATGTGCCAGGGTACTGTGTGTTGGATGAATGTCCTTATGGCTATTCAGACATTGGAAGTTGTGGTGAAGAGATTCGTTGCTGTTATTATGGTAAGGATAAAGATCCTATTCCAAAGCAGTGGCGGAGCTTCATGCTCCAGCACCGGGGGGTGGAAAGCAAGCAGGGGCGGGACAGGCGTCCTGGGCATGTGGCACCCAATACGGGCAGGGGGGCGGCAGCCGAGATGGCACCCGACCCGGATCACGCTGCCGGGGGGGGGGTACGCTCCCCTCGCACTCCTCTTCCTCCCCCAGTGTTCCAAAGTGCTTGATTCGGCTGTGAACAGACATGCAGATCTGATTTGTGGGCCCAGTTTGTAATTCGGCTTGAACCTGATTCAGTCTGCACCAATGCAGCTCATCCCGGATCTAGAAAATGCATACATTTTGAAATTCTGTTGACTTGAGAACTCAAAATGGCCATATGTTTCTCGTTCTTCTCCTTCCCAGCTTCCCATTATGGGTCATGAAATTTTCAGCCCCTAAAAATGGGATTAACCCAACCAAAGTTCAGAAAGGTAGCTCCAGACAGTGTGAGGTGTGTGTGATAAGCAGTTTCTGTTATACGTTCTTGCATTGCTTGTACACTACAGTACACTCCATGTAATGGACTGCGTACAATGTACTCAGAATACTTACTGATATACACAGGCATCCGGCAATGGAGTATCGCAGAAAAACCAAGCAAGAGGGCAGGGCGCAGAAGGAGCATCTTCACCTGGTGCCACCCTGCGGAGGAGAGGGTAGACGAAGCCCCCGTGCCAGACCTGACCTGGAAGCAGAGCTTTGGCAGCTGGGCACGGGGGAGCTGATAGCTCCCTCAAGTGGCAAAGCCAGGCTCCAATAATGGAGCCTGTGGACAGGGGGTCTGGGCACTCCCCCTCCCAAAAATGTTCATGGGACTGTTAACTTCCCACCTGGAAGTTTAGACGAGGGAGAAGTGCCTTGAGCACTGAAATTTACAAACACTGTTCTGTCAGATAACTTTGCTAAATTAAAGCAGGAATGTAAATGTTGGTTTCAGATGTTAGATTCAGATGTCATTTCCCCTGCTTTTGCCTATGAAGCAGAATGGGAGAGAGAGATGAAATGAATACCTGTGCAATAGCTTCTTTTCCATCTCTCTGAAGGGAAATTGCTTGATCCAGTCAGAAATGAAAAGCAATGTAAGAAGATTGGAGCATTTTGTTCTGACTCCCCATGCATAAAGGGACATATTTCTAGAGGAAAATGTGATAAGGATCTTAACTGCTGCCGTTCAATGTAAGTATATAAAGATCCTATACATTGCAGAGATAGGACCTGATGACCCTTGGGGCATTTACAACTCAACAAGATTGTATGATAAATACTTAGCATTTAAAACATTCATTTGCTTGCAAGTGAAAACGAGATAATGAGTTGAAGATGGGGTGTTTGCAATATTGTTGCTGGCAGGGGCTCCAACTTGGGCCACACACTGTGGGGGCCCAGTGCCCCCACATCACGATGTCATAATGTCACAACATCATGGGGCTGCAGGGAGCACAGGGGCACACAATCTGGCCCCACAGGGCCAAGGGGATCAGGGTCTGCATCTCCACCGTGATGCCTGCGGTAGAAGGACAGGCTCGCTTTTAGGAGCTAGGCTGGGCACGGATCAAGGAGACAGGTGGTTGGTTTCACTCGTCCAAGCAGCCTGTCCACATCCTTGGAGGTAACATATTGAATCGTATGCTTGTTCAAAGAACAGAGGTTTAATTTAGCTATTGTATCTTATTTTTCTTTTTATTTCAAAGCTCTGACTGAAGAACAGCTACCTGCATTTCCTCTTATACTCCTGCCCATTGGTATGCAGAATAAAATTGGACTTGTCTGCAATGAACCTGTCTGTGTGTGCTTCTTCCCATTCTACACATTTTACTCATTGCTCTTAAAACTAACAATCCAGATAAGGAACAATCATTTTGTGGTTATTCTTGGTTCTCCTGGTCCTCTGATAAAAGGTCTAGTCCACCTCTTGGTGATCCACCCCACCGTGGGCATTCTCCCTGATCTCTCATATCTATAAGCTGATTTAATATTCAGATCATATGTCTGACGATCATCCATCACAATGTAAATATCTTCTATCAGCAGAGAACTCTTGGACAGAGAGTCACACTGTTAATTCCTCTCTCAGAAGTGCACAGTGGTACCACTGGTTAAGAACTTAATTCGTTCCGGAGGTCCGTTCTTAACCTGAAACTGTTCTTAACCTGAAGCACCACTTTAGCTAATGGGGCCTCCCGCTGCTGCTGCGACGCCAGAGCACAATTGCTGTTCTTATCCTGAAGCAAAGTTCTTAACCTGAAGCATTATTTCTGGGTCAGCGGAGTTCTTAACCTGAAGCGTATGTAACCTGAGGTACCACTGTATATCTCTCACGGACTGGCTGGATACAGAGGAGTGGGGGAGGGAGGAACGTGCTGGGGAATCCACAAGGGAAGAAACATTCATGAGCAGCTATAGGACGTGGTTGGTGTTGTGGTCTAAACCACTGAGCCTTGGGCTTGATGACCTTAACTGCTGCCATTCAATGTAAGTATATAAAGATCCTATACATTCCAGAGATACGACTTTATGGTGATGCGTGAGTGCAGGGAAGAGTGGGGTAAAGGAAAACAGACACATGAGCTTGACCAGCAAAGCTCTGGGGAGAAGTGCCTCTGGCACACCCAGACCTAGGCTATTTTATTACACACAGGAAATTTGTTACAGAATTTAAAAGAACCAATCAAATTCATCCAGCACATCCCAAGACATTCCCACGTGGGGTGGCATCAGGTAACAAAGACCTGCATGAGGAAAACAGGAAACTTAACCTTATCACCTTCCAAGACTACCACATTCCTACACATCAAGGGATGGGATACATGGGCAGAGACAGGAAATAATAAAGCAGGAGAGTGAGATTAACATCCTGGCACCAGAACCCTGTTCTTTACCAACTCTGAGTTTGACCAGTAATCTCCCCTCTAGAGATCGAAGATCAAAGAGAAAGATCCTATCTAAGTTTAACAAAGGAGTACAGTGGTACCTCGGGTTAAGTACGCTTCAGGTTAAGAACTCCGCTAAGAACAGAAATCATGCTCTGGTGGCGCAGTGGCAGCAGGAGGTCCCATTAGCTAAAGTGGTGCTTCAGGTTAAGTACGCTTCAGGTTAAGAACGGACCTCCAGAACGAATTAAGTACTTAACCCGAGGTACCACTGTACTTGACAAAACAGGGCAAATGTAAATGCAGCATCTGGTTTTTCAGACTCTCACAAACTTGACTGGTCAGCTTAGAGGAATGGAGATAGAAAAAGCCAGATGGAGGCATGTAGAATTGGATCAGAAACCCTTTGTTAGGCTGGTTCAGCTGGGAATACATTCAATCTACTGAGCGCATATGGCTCAGGAATGCAATTACTCAACTAGCACAATAACCACCCAATTTATGATTTCTCATAGTAATTCCACATGAACGGTACAGGACTTGATTACCCTTGGGGCATTTCCAACTCTACAAGATTGTATGATAAATACTTAGCATTTAAAGTATTCATTTGCATGCAAGTGAAAAAGAGATAACGAGTTGAAGATGGGGTGTTTGAAATATTCTTGCTGGCAGGGGCGCCCACTTGGGACACACGCTGTGGGGGCCCAGAGCCCCGACATCATGATGTCATAATGTCAGAACATCTGCAGGGAGCAGAGGGGCACACAATCTGCCCCCACAGGGCCAAGGGGATTGGGGTCTGCATCTCCGCCGTGATGCCTGCGGTAGAAGGACAGGATCCAGTTCAGTCACCGATGTAGAGCTGGAGCACCAGAGTTAAGGTGGTGGTAGCCGCAGCACTTGGAGGTGGCAGGCAGTGGGAAGCTGTGCAACCATGCCCCCCCCCAGACAAAAATCGCAAGTGCTCAGGCTCCCACGGCCCCACAGAGTCAGCAACTATGCTTGCTGGTGGTTTGCATGCACATTACATTTGGAGAGCCCTCGGAGCTGGATCTCAATGCTGAATAGCTGAACAATGGGGTGAGACGCTCGTTCAGGTATACTGGGCTGAGGCCCTTTAGGGCTTTAAAGGTCAGCACCAACACTTTGAATTGTGCTTGGAAACATACTGGGAGCCCATGTAAGTCTTTAAGGGCCAGTGTTAATGTCAGCATTTCACCCGCCTGGGGCAGGTTGTGAGACTGCCCCAATGCAAGAGCAGAGCCATGTGCTCATCCCCGGCTACAGGAGTCCAGTGGCGCAGTCATATGTGATTGTTCCCCAGCTGAAGAACAACACACACAAGCCATGAATAAGGCTAAACTATTTATTGTAGGGAAAGTGCAGAGAGAATATCTGCTGCCAGCTCAGTAAGTCAGAGCTGAGCATAAAGGCGTCCGACATCTTGTCGAGCCAGAAGAGAAAGTATAGTAAGTATAGAGTACAATACTACAATATAACATAAACATCACATGTTAGAGAAAGCAGATAAGCCAGCTTTCTCACGGGTACAGGCACAAGTCATATTAGCCTCGCTGCAGCTGTTTGCGCTCGGCTTAGACAAATATCACAACAGTTATATGGTCTCGGCGGCTACTCCCAGTCACCAGTCTAGCTGCCGCATTCTGGATTAATTGTAGCTTTCAGGTCACCTTCAAAGGTAGCCCCACATAGAGAGCATTGCAGTAGTCCAAGCGGGAGATAACAAGAGCATGCATCACTCTGGTGAGACAGTCTGCATACCAAATGGAGCTTGTAGACAGCTGCCCTCGACACAGAATTGACTTGTGCCACCATGGACACCTGTGAGTCCAAAATGACTCCCAGGCCTGCACACTTGGTCCTTCAGGAGGACAGTTACCCCATTCAGGACCAGGGAGTCCCCCACACCTGCCTGCTCCCTGTCCCCCCAAAAAAAGTACTAATGTCTTGTCAGGATTCAACCTCAATCTATTAGTTGTCACCCATCAACCACCTCCAGTCACTCACACGGGACATTCACCGCCTTCACTGGTTCTGATTTAAAAGAGTATGCATCATCCACATACTGATAAACACCCAGTCCAACCCCTTTGATAATCTCTTCCAATGGAATCATATAGACATTAAAAAGCATGGGGGAGACGACGGAACCCCGAGGCACCCCACAAGTGAGAGCCCAGGGGCCTGAACACTCATCCCCCACACCACTTTCTGGACATGGCCCAGGAGGAAGGAGTGGAAGCGCTGTATAACACTGCCCCGAGCTCCCAGCCCCTCTAGATGGTTCAGAAGGATGTCATTTTCGATGGTATCAAAGACTTCTGAGAGATGCTGGCCACATGACCCGGAAAAACTGTTACCTATTTTATGATGGTTAAGTGGTGCTTCAGGGGATATGATGCCATTTTTCCAATCCAGTGAATCTTGAATGCATCGTGAGGTTAATGTACTTTACAGAACGTCTTGCACATCAAGGAAAAACCAGCAAATCAGTGATGCTTGAGAAGGATCTCGGTTATTAGTTTTATCTGAACCACATTGAAACCATATTTCCAACCGGGTGAATCGTGAATGCATTGCCAGATTAATGTACCCTTCCACAGCTTCCTCTCTCTCGCATACCAAGGCCTCTTGAGGAGTGACACAGGGAAGGCATTTTGTAATTCAATGTATAATGCCTAGGGCTCCAGTCCCTGGAGAATTTATAATCCCCAGAAGGGTAAAAAATTCATTACCTTTCAGGTTGAGATACAGGGAGCATCCACCTTAACCTTGTCAGAGCTATGAAGACCATATACTTTTTCAATGTTTTGCTTGCTCTGCTACTCATTCCCAATCCAGGTAAGCAATTACTTGAGGAGAGGAATGAATAATATCACCATGTAGGGCCAGACTTATCCCACATTCTTCTTCCTCTTCCATTTTTGTTTCCAAGTTCTACCATTCCAATTTCCATATGCAGTAGCTCTGCACCTCATGCAGGAGTTTGCTTCCAAGGGTAAAGCATATGTGCAAAATTTTGAATATAGACAAAAATATGTTATCTTTTGATTCTGCCCATGGCTACCTAACCTGCCTTCCATATGGGCAGGGAGAACCCGACACCCAGCATGCTGAAAATGCCTTTCCAGGGAAGCAAGGGAAAGAGCTAAAAAGCTCTTTTTACACTGGGTCAGCTTGGGTTTACTTGTTGCGAAGGTACCTTTTAACCACTCAGCTTTAGGCAAAGGCCAATCATCATGCAGACAGGTAGGGATGCTTTTACATGGTGCCACAGGATAAACTGACTTCCTGTGACATCTCACAACAGCATCCTCACCTTGTCCTTTACAATTGAAATTCCGCAGGTTAAATGCATATGTCATGCAATTTTCAACAATGGCAGAGGCATAAGTACACTGGGTACCAGTGGCATGTTTTTTGTTGGAATTGTGGAAGCTTAAAGCTGGGTTCAAGCACAGCAAGAAGGGGGTTAGGAAGGAGTGTGTCATATTCCTTTTTTGTTGTGTGCTTTGGTGTTGCACCCATCTCTGCTATTTATTCTGGTTAAAAGTGATGTTTGTTTCTTTGTTTGTTTAAAACATTCACCTGAGTTTCTCTCCATGTCTGCTTTATTTACTTTTTTTGTTGTTGTTGCTTATATTGTTATTCATTATATTTTTATTTACCCACCATTCTACTTGAATTCCCTTGTAAGTGGAGGTAGCTAAACGTCATTTGTTGCTGTGCTACTACAGGATTCACTGATGTGTCAGATAAAGAATCGTGCATGTACGGCTATGTGGCAGGGTACTGTGTATTAGAGGAATGTCCTTCTGGCTATTCAGACATCGGAAGTTGTGGGGAAGGGATTCGTTGCTGTTATTATGGTAAGGATAAAGATACCATTCCAAAGCAGTGGCGGAGCTTCATGCTCCGGGACCAGGGGCTGGAGACCAGGCAGCGGCTGGGCACGCGGCCTGGGAACGTGGCAACCATTGTGGGCGGGGGGTCAGTCGCGATGGCACCCCACCGGGATCACGCTGCCGGGGCGGTGCGCTCCCCTCGCACTCCTCTTCCTGCACCCGTGTTCCAAAGTGCTTGATTCGGCTGTGAACACTGATCTGATTTGTGGGCCCAGTTTGTAATTGGGATTGTACCTGATTCAGTCTGCACCAATGCAGCTCATCCTGGATCAAGAAAATGCACAGATTTTGAAATTATGTTGACCTTATAGCACAGCACCTACACCTGTAGGTAGCTGCACCTACAGCTCTAGGTGCTGTGCTACATTTCTGGTAGCACAAAAAGTTCATGTGTTTGTCTTTCTTCTCCTTCCCACCTTCCCATTATGAGCCATGAAATTTTCAGCCCCTAAAAATGGGATTAACCCAACCAAAGTTCAGAAAGGAAGTGCCAGACAGGGTGAGGTGTGTGTGATAGGCACATTTTGGTTTTATTATATCTGTTATACGTTCTTGTATTGCTTGTACACTACAGTACACTCAATGTAATGGACTGCGTACAATGTACTCAGAAGACTTACTGATATACACAGGCATCCGGCAATGGAATATCACAGAGAAAACTAAGCAAGAGGGCAGGGCGCAGAAGGAGCATCTTCACCTGGTGCCACCCTGCGGAGGAGAGGGTAGACGAAGCCCCCGAGCTTTGTCGGCTGGGCACGAGGGAGCTGATAGTTCCAATGAGGGAGACTGTGGGCAGGGGGGGGGTCATCTGGGCACTCCCCCTCCCAAAAATTAAAGCCGGAATTTAAATCTTGGTTTCAGATGTAAGCAGAATGGGAGGGAGAGATGAAATGAATACATGTGCAATAGCTTCTTTTCCATCTCTCTGAAGGGAAATTCCTTGATCTAATGAGAAATGAAAAGCAATGTAAGAAGATTGGAGCATTTTGTTCTGACTCCCCATGCACAGATGGACATATTTCTAGAGGAAAATGTGATAAGAATCTTAACTGCTGCCGTTCAATGTAAGTATATAAAGAGCCTATACATTGCAGAGATAGGACTTGATGACCCTTGGGGCCCTTTCCATCTCTACAAGACTGTATGATATATACTTAGCATTTAAAGTATTCATTTGCTTGCAAGTGAAAAAGAGATAACGAGTTGAAGATGGGGTGTTTGAAATATTGTTGCTTGCAGGGCCCCCGACTTGGGCCACACGCTGTGGGGGCCCACTGCCCCCACATCATGATGTCATAATGTCAGAACATCATGGGGCTGCAGGGAGCAGAGGGGCACACAATCTCACCCCACAGGGCCAAGGGGATCAGGGTCTGCATCTCCACTATGATGCCTATGGTAGAAGGCCAGGCTCACTTTTCGGAGCTAGGCTGGGCAAGGATCAAGGAGACAGGTGGTTGGTTTCACTCGTCCAAGCAGCCTGTCCACATCCTTGGAGGTAACATATTGAATCGTATGCTTGTTCAAAGGACAGAGGTTAAATTTAGCTATTTATCTTATTTTTCTTATTTTTTTCTTTTTCTTTCAAAGCTCTAGCTGAAGAAGAACTACCTGCATTTCCTCTTCTACTCCTGCCCATTGGTATGCAGAATAAAATTGGACTTGTCTGCAATGAAAGTTTCTGTGTGTGCTTCTTCCGATTATACACATTTTACTTATTGCTCTTATAACTAACCATCTAGAAAAGTAACAATCATTTTGTGGTTATTCTTCGTCCTCTTGGTCCTCTGATACAAGGCCTAGTCCACCTCTTGGTGATCCACCCCACCGTCGACATTCTCTTTGATAACTGATATCTACAAGCTGATTTAATATTCAGATCATATGTCTGACTATCATACATCACAATGTAAATATCTTCTATCTGCAGAGAGCTCTTAGACAGAGAGTGAATCTGTTAATTCCTCTCTTAGAAGTGTGTATCTCTCATGGACTGGCTGGATACAAAGGAGTGGGAGGGAGGGAGGAACCAGCTGGGGAACCCACAAGGGAAGAAATATTCATCAGAGGCTATGGGACGTGGGTGGCGCTGTTGTCTAAACCACTGAGACTTGGGCTTTCGAATCGGAAAGTCGGTGGTTTAAATCCCCGTGACGGGGTGAGCGCCTGTTGTTTGGTCCCAGATCTTGCCAACCTAGCAGTTCGAAAGCACGTCAAAGTGAAAGTAGATAAATAGGTACCACTCCAGCAATAAGGTAAACGGAATTTCTGTGCGCTGCTCTGGTTTCGCCAGAAGCGGTTTAGTCATGCTGGCCACATGACCTGGAAAAACTGTTAATGGACAAAAAGTCTGCTGCCTCGACCAGTAAAGTGAGATAAGCGCCGCAACCACAGAATCGTCATGACTGGACTTAACTGTCAAGGGTCCTTTACCTTTATTATGATGGTTAAGTGGTACTTCAGGGGATATGATACCATTTTTCCAGTTCGGTGAATCTTGAATGCATCATGATGTTAATGTATTGTACAGAACGTCTTGCATATCAAGGAAAAACCAGCAAATCAGTTTTGCTTGATAAGGATCTCGGTTATTAGTGTTATCTGTGTGGGATGTATAACACTGGTGCAGTCAATCACAACATTCCTAGAATGTACACAAGGGGTCTCATTCCTCCAGTTAGAGTTTCCTGTACCTGGACTGAGACCACTTCCTCTGTGTGACCAGAGGTGGGAGTGGCCTTACCTGTAGTTACTCAAAGTCACAGGTGAGCAGCCATTCCACTCTCTCTCTCCCTCATCGGATCTTCGAGCATGCAACATCTCAAGAGAAGATGCACTCTTCGCTTCCAGCCAAGGGGGCCCAGATGGAGCCTCCTCCCTTAAGGAGAGTCTCCACGTGTACATATTTAATCTAAGCTAGCCTGCCTTTCTGAGACTTGTAGAACCTTGGAAATGTCTGTGAGTAAACCTTTTTACTTTTAAAGAGCTATGTGTCGTGTATTTACTTTTAAGGGGGAACCAGGGGATAAATGCCAGGAATCTGCCTTGTTATAGAAGTTCAAATGAACTTAATCGCCACGTTTTGCTGCGTTTAATTAGGGATGAGAATCTCTGCTAGTTTGGAGCTTGTTAACACAAGCTGGGATAGGAAATATTAAACAATATTCCCTCATACATATTCCCACTCATCTCCCACAAAGGGTTAGTGGCCCCAGAACTACGTATTTTGTGTATTTTTCAAGGATTACTTTGGATTGTGATTTTTGGCAGAGTAGTATTTTTCTAATCGGACTTCCTGGTAAGCACATGGTCTTTTGTTCTCCATTGTGCTGTGAAAGGGGGATTAGCGACCCCTCCCCTCCTTCAGAGCTCACAGACCTCAGAGGCAGTGAAGATTAGTTTGCATTTTGAGATTTTTGAGTTTTGATTTTTGAATTTTAGAACAAACAAGAACAACCACCTGCAGTACGTGTCTGCCTTGACAATATGTTGGGGAAGTGTAATGTGTGTGCAAGCCGCCACCAATAATATTTCAAACACACCATCTTCAATTCACTTGCAAACAAATTAATACTTTAATACCAAGGGTCATCAGGTCCACCCCTTCTCACCCCTTGCTTTTTCCTGTAAGACTAATTGCAGTCGTTAACGGTCGTCAACAGGTTAACCACAGCTATCAGCCTATCACCCATTCCCACCACCCTTCTGAGTAATACCCCTCCCACCCTCTCACTATATATAAGGGTCTGGTGACTTCTGTTTCGGTGTATCTGAAGAAGTGTGCATGCACACGAAAGCTCATACCAAGAACAAACTTAGTTGGTCTCTAAGGTGCTACTGGAAGGAATTTTTTTATTTTTTATTTTGTTTTGACTATGGCAGACCAACACGGCTACCTTCCTGTAATAGGATCTTTATACTTATCATTAAAGACAGCATTCAACATTTTCTGAACATTTTCCTGTAGGACAATAAGTCCAGAAACCTTCATGTCAGTCAGTGCTGGTAAATGACATTCCTAACCACTCAGGCAATATGGGCTGCTCCTGACAGAACTTGTGGGGTGTGTGTGTTCTTAAAGAAGACTTAACCTTAGTTTAAGAACTAAGCTGACTCTCCCACAAGCTAGATATGAGTTGTATGGAACTATATTGAAATTTTATTTTTACCCCTTCTCCAAAATGGGACTTTATTCCCCTTCAAGCTTGACTTCTAGGCTAGTCCTGAGCACTAGCTTTTTGAGAGACTTGACACCCCAGGAATTTAGTTCCTAAGTACTTTCAGGATTTGACTCCTAGTAGTGCACAGTGAAGGGACCCAGGTGGCACTGTGGGTTAAACCACAGAGCCTAGGGCTTGCCGATCAGAAGGTCGGCGGTTCGAATCCCTGCGATGGGGTGAGCTCCCGTTGCTCGGTCCCTGCTCCTGTCAACCTAGCAGTTCGAAAGCACATCAAAGTGCAAGTAGATAAATAGGAACCGCTGTGGCGGGAAGGTAAACGGCGTTTCCGTGCGCTGCTCTGGTTCGCCAGAAGCGGCTTTGTCATGCTGGCCACATGACCCGGAAGCTGTACGCCGGGTCTCGGCCAATAAAGCGAGATGAGCGCCGCAACCCCAGAGTCGGACACGACTGGACCTAATGGTCAGGGGTCCCTTTACCTTTACCTTTAGTGCACAGTGACCTAACTGAGTCCTTCTTAGTCTGTGCTGTTTTGATTAAATGATAGAATGCATGGCTGCTACTTACCCTTTCCCTGCTTAACTCGCCTTGAGGCTTTGTCAGCTAGGACGGAGGTGCTTCATCAGCTGGGGCTCCCTGTGCTTGAAGAGAGGCAGACCTTTTTGCCTCACCACATGCTGCTGGGTTGTACGATCTGAAAGGAGTTGGTTGAGGTCAGTGCAGCGGAGGAGGAAGCCTCTCGGGACAGTGTGCGCGGTGCCCATAGGGAGGGACAGCACGGGGGCTCGCTGCACATAGGGACGGGACACGCCATGGGGCCTCAGCTGCACTACAGCTGGGGCGGAGCCTGCGGGCACCAGAGACGCATGGCTCAGGTGTGCTGCAGGCCCCGCGGTGAATGCCGCCTGTCATTTTGTCACACCCCCCCCCCCCGGGGAGACAGCCCACCCCACCACCCCTTCCTACACCCCTGGGTCAGTGTGTTGTTTCAGCAACTCCATCTCAAAAATCAGTGCTAGGCTGAAAGACCAGGCTGGAAGACTGCCCTGATTTTTGTTAGGTAGAATTGATTTAATTCGCACAGAAATGAAAAATGTATGTGCATGGATGAAAGTTTAAAATGGAAAATGGTTGCCTTGAATTAAAAGGAGGCACTCATGGAATAGTCTGAATGTATCCATGGAATCCAATATTTTTTGTGGGGCAAATTTTTGGGTTATCTAAAAAAGAGGTGTGACCTGAACAGGCTACATGCTCTGCAATAGCTCTTGCAGAAAATTGTTAGCTAGTGAAAAACTAATTTTTAAGCAAAATAAATACCAATCGAATGGATCTTTAACATTTGGTTTCAGAGCTTAAAAAAAGGAAAACAATAACAACAAGAATATGGTAATTGGAATTGAAATATTATATTATATACGAGTTATCATGTGATGCAATGGAGTGCTAGTTGAGGGAAGTCAATTTAGATACAAAATCTACACAAAATTAAGTATGAAAAAAATATGTATCAGTTGGTTTGTTTATAGGCTATTATTTAGTTGCTGGCGATAAAGAATTCAATGTATTATGAAGAAATCTGTGTAGACATGCATAATAATTTTTTATTTATGTATTTATGTACACATTTATGTATTTTTGTGTTTGTTAGTTTTTGCCTTTTTTTCTTTTGTGATCTCTTTTCTTTCTCTTTGTAAAATGAAAAATGAATAAACAGAAATTGAAAAAAAGGAATCCAATATTTTGTAAGAAATATTACCCAGTTGCCTTGCAGCAAATTTGACCTCTACCACATTTTCCAACCTGTGCATGATAGCAATCACAGTTAGCAGTGCTAAGACATCGAGCGTAAAAGGCTTCACACTCCTTTTCAGTAGTGACCTCTAAAAAGAAAAAAGAAGAAGAGAATCATAACTGAAACCATTCTCATATATTTCATGCAACAGGATGCACACATACACTCCATCTAAACTGATGCACATATTCTGCAAAACTGTTTGTCTATAATTTTGTATATAAATTATTGAGATATTTTTAACACCAATAATGCATAAACGACTTGAACAACAGCAGACTCTTGATGCAAGAGGGAGTCTGATAAGGGCAGAGGTGTCCAGATAGGAAACCAACAAATTTTCTGCAAAAAAAAGCCCTTTTCAAATGAGTTTTTCCACTTTCTCTTTAAATTTAAATTTAAATAAATGAAACATTTCTCTATTACCTATGGTCTTAAAAATTGTGGCGAGCCGATTAAATCAGTGGACAGCTGTTTTGGGACTGGCAGCAGCAAGTAGACAAATTCATTGAGGATATAACTGTCATGGAGCCCTCCACATAGAATCATAGAGCTGGAAGAGCCCTTAATGGTCATCTAGCACAACTCTTTGCAATGCAGAAATCCCAAGTAAAGCATCCATGACAGATGCCATCCAACCTCTGCTTAAAAACCTGAAATGAAGGAGAGTCCGCCACCTTCTGATGGAGTCCGTTCCACAGTCAAAACTCTTACCATCAGAAAGTTCTTTCTGATGTTTAGTCGGAATCTCCTTGACCACCCGATCCTATAAGTTATGTCTGAATGATTCAAAAACAGATGGACGTCTTACCAGGAATCCACATTCCAGAAACCAGGCATACCCCTGAAAAAACAGCAAGGAAAAGCCATTGAACCTTCATAGCTGATGTTCAAAAAGGATCTCAGGTCAGGCAGCAATAATGGAAAACAGCTCTGTGACTGTTCTGCAGCTTCTGGAATACCAAGTGACCACTTATTGATCAGGCTCTGTGATATACTGACATGTCAGCTCTGTTCATTAATCTTCATTTTGTGATGAAGGTGGAAAAAGAAACTCTCAAAGAACATTGTGTCTAAGAGAGAGGAAGTTAGCACACAGTGCATTAATCTGACTAGGCATTCCAGATTCGCTGGGCTGGAAATATAATTTTTATGTACCGTAATCAGATGAAATACTAATGAAGGTTTGCTTAGTGATATTCTTGAAGTGTCATGCATTGCACTCACAGTCTGTCAATGAATGCTCCAGAGAGCTCTCCACCACCAGAGATGCTTGACAAGGACCTTGGTTATTAGTGGGATATGAACCACATTGAAACCATATTTCCAACCGGGTGAATAGTGAATGCATTGCCAGATTAATGTACTCTGCCACAATTTCCTCTCTCTTGCATACCACGGCCTCTTGATGAGTGACACAGGGAAGGCATTTTGTAATTCAATGTATAATGCCTAGGGCTACAGTCACTGGAGATTTTTGTAATCCCCAGAAGGGTGCACATTGCCTCTTCATTACCTTTCACGTTGGAATACAAGGAGCCTCCACCTTGACCTTCTCGGAGCTATGAAGACCATGTACTTTTTCAATGTTGTGCTTGCTCTGCTACTCATTCCCAATCCAGGTAAGCAGTTACTTGAGTAGGGGAATGAATAATATCACCATGTAGGGCCAAACTTATCCCGGATTCTTCTTCCTCTTCCATTTTTGTTTCCAAGTTCTACCATTCCAATTTCCATATGCAGTAGCTCTGCACCTCATGCAGGAGTTTGCTTCCAAGGGTAAAGCATATGTGCAAAATTTTGCATATAGACAAGATCAGGTTATCTTTTGATTTTGCACACAGCTACCTAACCTGCCTTCCATATGGTGGCTTATGAGGCAGGGAGAACCTGACACCCGGCACGCTGAAAAGGCCTTTCCAGGGAAGCAAGGGGAAGAGCTAAAAAGCTCTTTTTGCACTGGGTCTGCTTGGGTTTACTTGTTGCGAAGGTACCTTTTAACTACTCAGCTTTAGGCAAAGGCCAATCATCATGCAGACAGGTAGGGATGCTCTTACATGGTGTCATGGGATAAACTGACTTCCTGTGACATCTCACAACAGCATCCTCACCTTGTCCTTTACAATTGAAATTCCACAGGTTAAATGCACGTTGTGAAATTTTCAACAGTGGCAGAGGCCTGAGTATACTGGGTACCAGTGGCAGGTTTGTGTGGGGATTGTGGTAGATTAAAGTTGGGTTTATGTACAGCAAGAAAGGAATTAGGAGGGAGTCTGTCGTATTCCTTTTTTTTTATGTGTATATCTGTGTTGCAACCACCCTTGCTATTTCTTCTTGTTAAAACTGGTGTTTGCTTCTTTGTTTTACAAAACATTCACCTGGGTTTCTCTCCTTGCCTGCTTTACTCAACAATATATATATATATATATATATATATATATATATATATATATATATATATATATATATATATACATATTATATATATATATTACTGATAGTGTTATTTATTAGATTCTATTTTACTAACCGTCCAGCTTGAAGTCTCATGTAGGTGGAGAGGCAGATAAAGATCATTTGTTGCTCTTTTACTACAGGATTCACTGATGTGTCAGATCTAAATTCGTGCATGTATGGTGCTGTGCCTGCGTACTGTGTAATGAAGGAATGTCCTCTCATCTATTCAGACATTGGAAGTTGCGGTAATGACATTCGTTGCTGTTATTCTGGTAAGAAAAAAGATCCATTTTTTTAAAAAAATGCTTAGCATGGCTGTGAACAGATATGAACAGATACCTGGATCTGATTTCTGGCGCAGTTTGTAATTTAGATTGTGCCTGATTCTGGACCAACCCAGCCCATCCTGTATCCATAAAATGAAAATTTTGAAAATCCTATTGACTTGTATTCGGAAACCAGGGAGCTGATTAATGCCTATTCAAGGGAGGGGATATTGTCTCCCTGTTTGAAGGAGACAGTGGTAAGACCACAAGTTTAGAAGCCCTCCCTACTGTAGATTCAAAAGATCTAAGTAATTACTGGCTAGTTGCTGATCTCTCCTTATTGGGCAATGTTCATGAGTGGGTGATCATGGACCAGATCCAGACGTTCTTGGAGGAAACTGATTTTCTAGATCCATTTCAATTGTGGTTGAGACCTGGTTTTGTCACAGAAACTCCCTGTATGATGACCTCTGTCAGGAGAGAGACAGGGGAAATGTGTCCTTGTTAATTCTCCTCAACCTCTCAGGGTCTTTTGATACCACTGAGCATGGTATGCTTCTGAAGGGACTGTCTGAGTTGGGGGTGGGTGGCACTGCTTTGCGGTGGTCCTGGTCCAACTTGGATGGTTGTTTCCAAAGGGTGAAGCTTGGGGAGTATTGGCCAGGGGGTGCTGGGTGTCAAGAGCTGAGGTGGCCTCGGAGTACACAAGTGGGTGAGGGAGCCCAGCCAGACTGTCAGCCCTTGGTGTTGGGAACGAGCAGACAAGTGGGAGGCTGGGCAGGTAGGCAGGTACCACGGTGGCTTTTCTTGTCCTTGCCTGGTAGCTGAGTGGCCGGTGCCAAAGGGGAACCTTTCTCCCACACAGGCCTGGTAGCACCCAGTGCTGCCACGCAAGGTGAGTAAGGTGCTGGCCTCACGTTCACCTTTGGCCAATCTCCGTCGGGACACTAGGGCTGGGGGCATCCTCTTCCAGGCCTGGGGTGGTGTGATGGGGCACCTCTCTTTGGGGTGGGCAAGAGACCAAGGGAGGTGGCTGCGGATGCATGGAGTCGTCCCAAAGAGAGGAAAGCTGACCTATATAGCCTTAAATGCTTTTAAATGACCCAGGACTGCAATACCTCAAATACTGCCTCTCCCCATATGAACCGATCCAAAGGCTGCCAATTTCCTCTGAGGTCCTCCTCTGTCTGCCTTCTCCACAAGAGGGTGGTAACCCGAGAACAGGTCTTTTCTGGGGTGGATTCCCATTTATGGAATGCTCTTCCCAGGCCAAAAATGTGTCTTTATAAAAATGTATTTGGCTGATAAAACCATATGTGACCATTGAAATAAGTGTGAGGGAATGGGTTCTGTTTTTTATTTATGGTTTTGTATTCTCATTTTGTATTTTTATGTTGTAAACCACTCTGTGATCTTCAGATGAAGGATGGTATACGCAAGTAGCAAATAAATAACTTTAATTTAATTTAATTGGCTATTCAAACCTAAGCAGAGTTTCATACTAACAGCAAGAAATAAAACTCACTCCTCCCTTGCAGAGTACGGATTTGCCTCTAAGTAAGATACCACTGTGAGAAGGATGTGTGGCCTCCTCGGGAGTAAGCATCCACAAACACCGTCTACTAAACTAATTGCTTTATTTACAGCATTAAGCAGTTCAGACGTTACAGCTCTGCATCCGACCCCTCCGAGTCAGATCCCTGAAGTACCGATTTGTGGCTCCGCCCCCAACATAGGAGCTTCGGGAATCCTAGGCGCCGCCTCTCCTTTTTCCGCTTCCGTGCCCTCGACTTGGGTGGGTCGGCGCCTGCTCCTTCCCTTTCACTTTCATCATCCACGCTGGTGGTGTCTGATGCTCTGGCAGGCTCTCTCAGCCCCAACTCCTCCCCGGTCTCCATGTTCTGATCCCTTCCCATTGGCTGTGCTAGAGCCCTGGTTGGGGCTTCCTCCCATTGCTTCATTATCGCCTCTGGCGTCAGCAGGGGCTGTGCCTGTTCCTGATCCCAGACCCTCAATAACTCTTCAGGCATCAGCTGAGCCCTGTCTAGGTCAGCTGTTTCCTCTGGCACTGCTTCGGAACCCGGCCAGCCCCTGACAACCACTTCTGTCCAGCTCTAAGTTTTCACAAAGGTCAATAAGATATTTGTCTTTTCATAGTGTCATTTCAAAAGATTAAGAATGGAAAATGCAGAAAATGAAAGAAAGTGAGATGGATAGAACTGTAAATCCTTGCTTAAAGCTGAGCTTACCAACGTTAGTCCCTGCTGGACCTCTACTGGTACCCAGGAAGTCTTTGAAGACCACACTCTCTGCCCCTTCATCAAGAGGAGACTTTCCAGGAAGAGGAAGCCCTCAAATTTACAAATACTCTTCTGTCAGATAACTTTTGCTAAATCAACGTAGAATAAGAAATAATGGTTTAGGGTGTCATATTCAGATGGCATTTCACCTGCTTTCACCTATCAAACAGAATGAGAGAGAGAGCGGTGGAATGAAGACTTGTGCAATATATTTTCTCTCTCTGGGTGTATACGCAGGACAAGATCTTGTAAGAAATGAAGGGCAATGTAGGAAGAAAAGGGCGTTATGTTTCAAAACCCGATGCAAAACGCACTATCGTCCTATAGGAAAATGTGCAAAGAATTTTGAATGCTGCCGTTTAATGTAAGTATAAAGCTCCTAGATGATGTGGGAGGGGTGGACCTGATGACCCTTGGGGTCCCCCAGCTCTATGATTCCATAATTCTTTGAAAAATACTTGGTATTTAGGTGGTTGTTCTTGTGTTTGTTGCTGTTAATAATAATATAAATAGCAATAAAAAATTTAATTTATAAATATAACACCACAAATAGCAACAGATGGAGTAGTACGCTTGTCCAAGGGCCAGAGGTTACATTTGACTACTTTGTCTTATTTTTTTCCCCCTTATTTTTATTCCTTTTCTCTCACAGGTCATCAGGCTGAAGGAGGCAACTACATTCGCTCTTACACTCCAGCTCATTGGTATGCAGAATAAAATTGTACCTGTCTGGCGCAAAAGTATCTGTGTGTAGTTCTTCCCTATCTGCTCACTTGACTTATTTCTCTTGTAAGCCCCGTTCCGTGCACAATAAGCACGTGCACCTTTGCCTGGAAGTGCTGTGGCCCATAGATTGCAGCAAAATCTTCTCTGTGTGGTGGGCTCATGGATAAAGGTTGTCCCATGAACCCTTGCTGAAGAGGGGAAGGGAGAGCCTTTGTAAGGCTGCTTCACCTGGACCTCACAGCCATTTTGCTTTGAGAACTTCCCTCTCGCCCAACCTTGGTTAGAGCCTTGACTGAGCAATTTTGGGTTGTTGGTTGACAGGGCCAGAAATGATTCCCCCCCCCCCCAATAAAACTGAGACACTTGGGTGTTGTTGTTGTCTTGCCTTTCCCTAAGTGAAATTATGGCTTTCCTTTGTTAGGCAGAAGAACATTGTTTGTGTGAGGGTGGAAATGGCATTGGGCAGGATCAACATAGTATAGGGGTGAACCCATAAGGCAGGGGTGTCAAACTCAAATTCATCGGGGGCCGCATCAGCAGTTTGGTCACCCTCAAAGGGCCGGTTGTATCTGTAGGACTATGTGTCCACTCTTTATTATCATAAATTATTGTCACTGCATTCAATTATTACTGCTTTTTGTATTTTAAATATATATTACATATATATGTGTGTATGATTATATATAACATATTTCATTTTCAACTGCATATTACTCAGTATGTGTGTGTATATATAATAATAATATAAGGTTTCAGGGGGAGGGGGCATGTTCAGGGAGGAATTAAGGGGGAAAGGGGGATATTTTAGTAAGGTTTCAGGGGGAGGGGGCATGTTCAGGGAGGAATTAAGGGGGAAAGGGGGATATTTTAGTAAGGTTTCAGGGGGAGAGGGCATGTTCAGGGAGGAATTAAGGGGCAAAGGGGGATATTTTAGTAAGGTTTCAGGGGGAGGGGGCATGTTCAGGGAGGAATTAAGGGGGAAAGGGGGATATTTTAGTAAGGTTTCAGGGGGAGGGGGCATGTTCAGGGAGGAATTAAGGGGGAAAGGGGGATATTTAGTAAGGTTTCAGGGGGAGGGGACATGTTCAGGGAGGAATTAAGGGGGAAAGGGGGATATTTTAGTAAGGTTTCAGGGGGAGGGGGCATGTTCAGGGAGGAATTAAGGGGGAAAGGGGGATATTTAGTAAGGTTTCAGGGGGAGGGGGCATGTTCAGGGAGGAATTAAGGGGGAAAGGGGGATATTTTAGTAAGGTTTCAGGGGGAGGGGGCATGTTCAGGGAGGAATTAAGGGGGAAAGGGGGATATTTAGTAAGGTTTCAGGGGGAGGGGGCATGTTCAGGGAGGAATTAAGGGGGAAAGGGGTATATTTTAGTAAGGTTTCAGGGGGGGGGGTGTTCAGGGAGGGATTATGGGGGGAGGGAGCATGTTCCTCACTCGTTTCTGAGGGAAGCCGGAGAGTTGCTGGCGAGTCTGGCAAGAGGCTTCCTTTCTGCGGGTGACTCAGCTCACAAAATGAAGTGGGAAGGAACGTGCAGCGAACGGGAGAGCAGCTTTGGAAAGTCCGCGAGGCCAAAACGGCCGAAAATCAAAAGCCTTGCCGGGCTCACCCGGCAAGGAAAAAATGGTGCGGGGAGCTTCCCCGACGCGGCAGAAAGCCGCGCGGGGCACCCCCGAGGCGGCAAAAGCCGCGCTGGGCCAAAACGGCCCGGAAATCAAAACCCTTGCCGGGGTCTCCCGGCAAGGATAAAATGGTGCGGGGGGCCTCTCCGACGCGGCAAAAAGCCGCGCGGGGCGCCCCCAACGCAGCAATGAGCCGCCCTGGGCCAAAACGGCCCGAAGAAAAAAAGCCTTGCCGGGTTCTCCCGGCAAGGAAAAATTGGTGCGGGGGGCTTCCGCAAGGCGGCAGAAAGCCGCGCGGAGCACCCCCGACGCGGCAAAAAGCCGCCCTGGGCCAAAACGGCCGGGGAAAAAAAACCTTGCCGGGAATGCCCGGCAAGGCAAAAATGGTGCGGGGGGCTTCCCCGACGCGGCAGAAAGCCGCGCTGGGCCAAAACGGCCCGGGGAAAAAAAACCTCTGCTCCCTTCCTCTCGCGCGCGCTGACCTTCGCTGCCCACCGCCAATCAGCGCACGCTCGCGGGCCACATGACGAGGTCTCGCGGGCCGCATTTGGCCCGCGGGCCTTGTCCTTGACACCTGTGCCATAAGGGCTTTGAGGGGTGGATTGACCACAGCAAACCCAAACGTGGGTTTGGTATCTGCCTGCTCCAGTCTGCACCCTGGTCTCCCAGTGAGACCCCACTTGCTTGGCTTGCACCATGGAAAATTTCAACACTGGGCAACTCCCATTGTTCTGGTTTGGAGGGGTTCAAACTGAGCAGAACCATTCCATCAACATGGAGCTTGTGGGACGATGTACTGATCCTTTGACCCAATGCCATGCCAACCCTTGCCTTGCCTGCTGCTGTCAAGAGATATTTGGCCTGATTTTAATCCCATCACCAATGAACAGTCTGGTTGTTTTGCTGCTCTCATGGGTCACATCATGCTCTTGCCTGGGCAACTAACCACCTCTATGGGGAACATTCTTTTTTTTATTGCATTGAGATCAAAGAGGTATAAGAAAAGATGGGATGGAGGATGGGCTCTCCTGCTGCTTAAATGATGCTGTGAAGCATATCAGCTGCATCCGCTCACTCCATACGCAATCAAAATATATGCAATGCTGGCAAACAGAACATGAGGACAGAGACTCTTTCTTGGAAGTAAGTGGGAAATCTTTCCTGATGAAAAGAATTATTCCCCTCCAACCCACACAAAAAAAGTTATTACTGGTGAAAGGATGGTGGGACCACCCAGGAGTCAAAGCCCGAGAGTCCAAGATCAGGACAAGAGCTTCAACACTACATGGCAGCTACGACATTGGCCCAAGAAATGCCCATACCCACTCCCCAAACTAGTAAGTCCGAGATGTGGTCTTCTTACTCATGGGATGCCTGTACCTTGCAGGGATGTTGGTCTCACCAGGACACACTCCCTTTGCATGGTTGGATCTGTTTCCTTCTATGGATGATGGAAGTTGCATTGGGTTGCCTTGGACAAAATAAATCGACTAACAAGATTAATATAATAAAGAATAATAATGTTTGTGTGTGTGTGTGTGTGTGTGTGTGTGTGCGGAATTGCTTCTTGGTCCTGCGATACAAAGCCTAGACGATCTCTTGGTGAACGACCCCACCATGGGCATTCTCCCTGCCATAAACCCAGCCAGATGGGCGGGGTATAAATACATAAATTATTATTATTATTATTATTATTATTATTATTATTATTATTATTATTTCCCTGATCTCTCTTATCTACAAGGTGCTTTAATATTCAGATCATATGTCTGACTATCATCAACCATAATGTAATTATCTTCTATCAGCAAAGAGCTCTTAGCAAGAGAGTCAATCTGTTAATTCCTCTCCCAGAAGTGTACATTTCTCATGGACTGGCTGGATGCAGAGGAGTGGGGGAGGGGAGGAACTAGCTGGGGAACCCACAAGGGAAGGAACATTGGTCAGTGGCTATGATGCTGAAGTGGATCCCTAGGTGCTTCAAGTGATATGAAACTATATTTCCAATCCAGTAAATGTGGAATGCATCTTGTCAGGCATGTAGAAACCTCCTTTCCCTTCGGTAACTTCACAGATAAGAATAAATGAGCAGTTGATATATTTATAGTCCTTTTATTGCAGCATCATGTTGCAGTGGTCTCCACAAGGAGTACAGCTGGCTATTCTAAATCCTCCTTCCGACTTCTGCAGCACGTTAGGTGCCAACGGAAAGTTCCTCCCTCCCTCCGACTCCTTTGCTTTCTGATACATTTGGACCTCCATGTCCCGGGGGGGGGGGTGTCCCCCAAACTCTCAAGTGACGTCTCAACTGGTTGTCCCCTCCCTTCTGGTTCTCTTGTCATTATCTCATAACTGGGTAACTCCTCCCTAAGCTGTTCCGCTTCTGTCTCTCTGCTTCTGAACATGCTGTGGACAAGAGGAATAAATAGAAGAAAAGTTTGGATTTAATATCCCACTTTATCACTACCCGAAGGAGTCTCAAAGCAGCTAACATTCTCCTTTCCCTTCCTCCTGCACAACAAACACTCTGTGAGGTGAGTGGGGCTGAGAGACTTCAAAGAAGTGCGACTAGCCCAAGGTCACCTAGCAAAGAGGGACGACTCTTCCCCCTCCAACTCTCCAGCGGAGAGTAGCTGGTCGGCCATTGAATGCATTCCCCAGGCTTCATCTTCTGACCATTCCCTGACACATAGTAAGGATAATGTACTCTACTAACATGAGTTTGGCCAAACTGCGAGAGGCAGTGAAGGATAGGCGTGCCTGGCATGCTCTGGTCCATGAGTCACAAAGAGTCGGACACGACTGAACGACTGAACAACAACAACTGTACAGAACTTGTTGAACAGCATGGAAAACTCAGAAAATCAGTGTTGCTTGGCAAGGATCTTGGCTATTAGTAGTATCTGAAGCACCCTGAAAACTTAATTCCTTTTTTAAAATTATTTTTTATTCATTTTATAAGATTTAAAACATATAAAACAAATACAAACAAACACAAAACAAATATTTCTTATAATTTTTCACATTTTTTCCTTAACATTTTAGGGCGACTTCCCCCGATCTCTCCTTTCTGGGTTTCATTTCCACTATTCTTTAACGGTTTCATTGATTAATCAACTATCCATTACTTCCTCAGATACACGGCTACCTACCTGTAACTGGAATTATTTTTCCATTATCCATTAATAATTCCCAAAATCATTTGTTTAAATCATATAAACCCAATTTACAACCAGAAACCTATAGATACTTCCCTAGGATTTAAAAAATCTAGACATTACAATATTTTTTCAAATAACTTTTAAATTTCTTCCAGTCTTCCTGCACCGTTTCGTCCCTCTGGTCATGCAGTCTTGCTGTCAGTTCGGCAAGTTCCATAAAGTGAATCATTTTCATTTGCCATTCTTCTAAAATCGGTATCTCCTGGTTCTTCCAACTCTTTGCAATGAATATTCTTGCTGCTCTTGTAGCATACAGAAAGAAAGTATTGTCCCTTTTTGGGGATTTCCTCCCATATAATTCCCAAAAGAAAGGCCTCTGGTTTCTTTAAGAAGGTGTCTTTTAACACCTTTTTCATTTCATTACAAATTCTTTCCCAGAAGTCCTTTATTTTGGGGCACGTCCACCACATATGGAAAAAGGTTCCTTCCTTTTCATTACATTTCCAACATTTGTTATCTGATGTATGCTACATTTTAGCAAGTTTTGCCAGACTTAAATACGATCTATACATCATTTTCATCATATTTTCTCTCAGAGCTGTACATGCAGTAAATTTAATGCCTTTCCCACATGACCTGGAAAAACTGTCTACAGACAAAACGTCTGCTGCCTCGGCCAGTAAAGCGAGATGTGCAGATAAACCTCCCTGTTCTCCATTAAGTAGACTATTTAGAAAAACTTGACTTTATTGAAGAAACAAAGATGAGGTAAAACTAGAAGGCAATAGAAACAGACACATTAAGTATATCTATAACAAACAGAAATCCAAATATCACTACATTATTACATGTTAACTGCAGGCAAGACAAGGAGTACCGACGATGCAATCACAACAAGAAGAAACTCCGAACATGCAGCAGCATGCAGTAGAGAAATCCTGAATCATGGGGATCATCCTTCTTCAAGCTCTCTAAAATGGAGACCTCCCTACCCACCATACACTTCTCTTTCCTGTTAACAAGACAACCATGTGTTGCTGTATTCTTCCTTGGCCAATAGGTGGAGCTGAATCAATTAACATACCAATAACAACGTACAATCTACAGCACAGGTGTCAAGGACAAGGCCCGCGGGCCAAATGCGGCCCGCGAGACCTCGTCATGTGGCCCGCGAGCGTGCGCTGATTGGCGGTGGGCAGCGAAGGTCAGCGCGCGCGAGAGGAAGGGAGCAGAGGTTTTTTTTCCCCGGGCCGTTTTGGCCCAGCGCGGCTTTCTGCCGCGTCGGGGAAGCCCCCCGCACCATTTTTGCCTTGCCGGGCATTCCCGGCAAGGTTTTTTTTCCCCGGCCGTTTTGGCCCAGGGCGGCTTTTTGCCGCGTCGGGGGTGCTCCGCGCGGCTTTCTGCCACCTTGCGGAAGCCCCCCGCACCAATTTTTCCTTGCCGGGAGAACCCGGCAAGGCTTTTTTTCTTCGGGCCGTTTTGGCCCAGGGCGGCTCATTGCTGCGTTGGGGGCGCCCCGCGCGGCTTTTTGCCGTGTCGGAGAGGCCCCCCGCACCATTTTATCCTTGCCGGGAGACCCCGGCAAGGGTTTTGATTTCCGGGCCGTTTTGGCCCAGCGCGGCTTTTGCCGCCTCGGGGGTGCCCCGCGCGGCTTTCTGCCGCGTCGGGGAAGCTCCCCGCACCATTTTTTCCTTGCCGGGTGAGCCCGGCAAGGCTTTTGATTTTCGGCCGTTTTGGCCTCGCGGACTTTCCAAAGCTGCTCTCCCGTTCGCTGCACGTTCCTTCCCACTTCATTTTGTGAGCTGAGTCACCCGCAGAAAGGAAGCCTCTTGCCAGACTCGCCAGCAACTCTCCGGCTTCCCTCAGAAACGAGTGAGGAACATGCTCCCTCCCCCCATAATCCCTCCCTGAACACCCCCCCCTGAAACCTTACTAAAATATACCCCTTTCCCCCTTAATTCCTCCCTGAACATGCCCCCTCCCCCTGAAACCTTACTAAATATCCCCCTTTCCCCCTTAATTCCTCCCTGAACATGCCCCCTCCCCCTGAAACCTTACTAAAATATCCCCCTTTCCCCCTTAATTCCTCCCTGAACATGCCCCCTCCCCCTGAAACCTTACTAAATATCCCCCTTTCCCCCTTAATTCCTCCCTGAACATGCCCCCTCCCCCTGAAACCTTATATTATTATTATATATACACACACATACTGAGTAATATGCAGTTGAAAATGAAATATGTTATATATAATCATACACACATATATATGTAATATATATTTAAAATACAAAAAGCAGTAATAATTGAATGCAGTGACAATAATTTATGATAATAAAGAGTGGACACATAGTCCTACAGATACAACCGGCCCTTTGAGGGTGACCAAACTGCTGATGCGGCCCCCGATGAATTTGAGTTTGACACCCCTGATCTACAGTATATGCATCTTTATATTTGCTGAAGGCACAGCAATGACATTCATGTACTGTACAAAACTTCTTGAACATTAAGGAAAAACCAGCAAATCAGTGTTGCTTGACAAGGATATCGGTTATTAGTTTTATCTGAACCACATTGAAACCATATTTCCAACCGGGTGAATCGTGAATGCATTGCCAGATTAATGTACCCTTCCACAGTTTCCGCTCTCTTGCATACCACGGCCTCTTGAGGAGTGACACAGGGAAGGCATCTTGTAATTAAATGTATAATGCTGAGGGCTCCAGTCCCTGGAGAATTTATAATCCCCAGAAGGGTGTGCATTGCCTCTTCATTACCTTTCAGGTTGGGATACAGGGAGCATCCACCTTGACCTTCTCGGAGCTATGAAGACCATATACTTTTTCTATATTGTGTTTGCTCTGCTTCTCATTCCCAATCCAGGTAAGCAATTATTTGAGTGCTAAATGGGACAGGAAGGAGTAATACCACTGTGTGGGGCCAATGCTTATCCTCTTCCTCTTTCTTTTTTTCTTTTTCCATTTCTACGTTGTAGATTTACAACTAAACACCAGGCACTCTGCAAAGGCTTTGCCAGCGAAGAAAGGTGAAGAGCTAAAATGCTCTTTTCACACTGGGTCTGCTTGGACTTACTTGGTGCGAAGAAAGCTTTAAGCTCTCAGCCTTACTTCTTGGGCAACAGCGGATCATCATGCAGCTCAGGGACTGGTAGGGATGCTTTTACATGGTGTCACAGGATAAACTGACTTCCTGTGACATCTCACAACAGAACCCTCACCTTGTCCTTTACAATTGAAATCACACAGGTTAAATGCACATGTCGTGCAATTTCTGACAGTGGCAGAGGCCTGAATACACTGGGTACAAGTGGCGGGTTTGTGTGGGGATTGTGGTAGCTTAAAATTGGGTTTACGTACAGCATATTCCTTTTTTGATGTGTATGTGTTCTTCTGTGTTGCACCCATGTCTGCTGTTTCTTCTTGTTAAAACTGGTGTTTGCTTCTTTGTTTGTTTGTTTTTTTAAAAATCCACCTGAGTTTCTCTCCATTCTCTTAAATATTTTTTGCTGATATTGTTATTTATTATATTTTATCTTACCCACCATTCTGCTTGAATTCTCTTGTAAGTAGAGAGGTAGCTAAAGGCCATTTGTTGCTCTGTTACTACAGGATTCTCTGATGTGTCAGATGAAAAATCGTGTATGTATGGCAATCTGCCAGGGTACTGTGTGTTGAAGGAATGTCCTCCTAGCTATTCAGACATTGGAAGTTGTGACGAAAAAAATCGTTGCTGTCATTATGGTAAGAATAAAGACCTTATAAGTGGATCTGATTTCTGGCCCAGTTTGTAATTTAGACTGTGTCTGATTCTGGAGCAAGCCAGCCCAACCTAGATCCATGAAATGAAAAACTTGGGAAATCCTATTGACTTGTATTAGGAAACCAGTGTGCTGATTAATGCCTATTCGAGAGAGGGGATATTGCCTCCCTGTTTGAAGGAGACAGTGGTAAGTTAAGAACCCTCTCTAGATTCAAAAGATCTAAGTAATTACTGGCCAGTTGCCAAATTCTCCTTATTGGGCAAGGTTCATGAGTGGGTGATCATGGACCAGATCCAGACGTTCTTGGAGGAAACTGATTTTCTAGATCCATTTCAATTGTGGTTGAGACCTGGTTTTGGCACAGAAACTCCCTGTATGATGACCTCTGTCAGGAGAGAGACAGGGGAAATGTGTCCTTGTTAATTCTCCTCAACCTCTCAGGGTCTTTTGATACCACTGAGCATGGTATGCTTCTGAAGGGACTGTCTGAGTTGGGGGTGGGTGGCACTGCTTTGCGGTGGTCCTGGTCCAGTCCAACTTGGATAGTTGTTTCCAAAGGGTGATGTTTGGGTTGTATTGGCCAGGGGGTGATGGGTGACAGGAGCTAAGGTGGCCTTGGAGTACACAAGTGGGCGAGGGAGCCCAGCCAGCCAGTCTGCCAGCCCTTGGTGTTGGGAACAAGCAGACAAGTGGAAGGCCGGGCAGGCAGGCAGGCAGGTGCCACGCTGACCTTTCTTGTCCTTGGCTGGCAGCTGAGTGGCACCCACTGGTGAGTAAGGTGCTGGCATCATGGTCACCTTTGGCCAATCTCTGTCGGGACACTAGGGCTGGGGGCATCCTCTTCCCAGGCCTCTGTGGGGTGGTGTGATGAGGCTCCTCTCTTTGGAGTGGGCAGGAGACCAAGGGAGGTGGCTGCGGATGCACGGAGTCATCCCAAAGAGAGGAGAGAAGCTGACCTATATAGCCTTAAATGCCTTTAAATGGCTCAGTGCTGCAATACATCAAATACTGCCTCTCCCCATATGAACCGACCCAAAGACTGCCAACTTCCTCTGATGTCCTCCTTTGTCTGCCTCCTCCACAGAAGGGTAATAACCTGAGAACAGGTCTTTTATGGGGTGGATTCCCATTTATGGAATGCTCTCCCCAGGCAACAAAAATTGTTTCTTTATAAAAAGGTCTTTGGCTGATAAAACCATATGTGACCTTTCAAATAGGTTTGTGGGAATGGGTTCTGGTGTTTTTTTTTTAATTATTTGTTTGTATTCTCATTTTGTATTTTTATGTTGTAAACCACTCTGTCATCTTCAGATGACGAATGGTATACAAAATTAGCAAATAAATAACTTTAATTTAATTTAATTGGCTATTCAAACTTAAGCAGAGTTTCATACTAACAGCAAGAAATAAAACTGGCTCCTCCCTTGCAGAGTACGGATTTGCCTCTAAGTAAGATACCACTTCTGTCCAGCTCTAAGTTTTCACAAAGGTCAAATAAATATTTGCCTTTTCATAGTGTCATTTCGAAAGATTAAGAATGGAAAATGCAGAGAATGAAAAAAAGTGAAATGGATAGAGGTGTAAATCCTTGCTTAAAGCTGAGCTTACCAACGTTAGTCCCTGCTGGACCTCTACTGGTACCCAGGAAGTCTTTGAAGACCTCACTCTCTGCCCCTTCATCAAGAGGAGACTTTCAACCTGGAGGTTTAAGTGAGGAAGAAGTGGATTGAGCTCGGAAAATTACAAATTCTATTCTGTCAATTAACTTTTGCAAAATTAACGTAGAATTAGAAACATTGGCTTAGGGTGTTATATTCAGATGACATTCCACTTGCTTTCTCTCTGTGTGTATATACAGGTAGTGATCCGGTAAGGACTCAAAGGCAATGTAAGAGGTTCGGAGGGTCTTGTTTCCAAATCCGATGCCCTTCTCCATCTTATTCTATAGGAAAATGTGTGCAGTATGTTGAATGCTGCCGCTCTAGGTAAGTATAAAGCTCCTAGAAATTGTGGGGGTTGGACCTCATGACCCTTGGGGTCCTTTCCAACTCTATGATTCTTTGACTCTATGAAAAATACTTGGTATTTGAAGTACTGTTTTGCTTGCAAGTGAATTGAAGATGGTGTGTTTGAAATAGTATTGGTGGCGGCTAGCACACAAATAATAATAATAATAATAATAATAATAATAATAATAATTTATTTATTTATACCCCGCCCATCTGGCTGGGTTTCCCCAGCCACTCTGGGCAGCTTCCAACAGAACATTAAAATGCAGTAATCTATTAAACATTAAAAGCCTCCCTAAACAAACATTAGGGACCCAGGTGGCGCTGTGGGTTAAACCACAGAGCCTAGGGCTTGCTGATCAGAAGGTCGGCGGTTCGAATCCCTGCGACGGGGTGAGCTCCCATTGCTCGGTCCCTGCTCCTGCCAACCTAGCAGTTCGAAAGCACGTCAAAGTGCAAGTAGATAAATAGGAACCGCTCTGGCGGGAAGGTAAACGGCATTTCCGTGCGCTGCTCTGGTTCACCAGAAGCGGCTTTGTCATGCTGGCCACATGACCCGGAAGCTGTACGTCGGCTTTCGGCCAATAAAGCAAGATGAGCGCCGCAACCCACGACTGGACCTAATGGTCAAGGGTCCATTTACCATTTAAACAAACATTACACTTGCCCCAGATATTGTCAAGGCAAACAGTTCCTGCAGGTGGTTGTTCTTGTGAATAATAATATCAGTAGTAATAATACTTTAATTTATGGATATAACTCCACAAATCAGCAACTGATCAAGGAGTACGCTTGTTCAAGGGCCAAAGGTTAAATCTGACTACTTTGTCTTATTTTTTTTTCTTTTTATTCCTTTTCTCTCACAGCATGGAAAGCTGAAGGAGGTATCTACATTTGCTCTTACACTCCGGCCCATTGGTATGCATAATAAAAGTGTACCTGTCTGACGCAAAAGTATCTGTGTGTGCTTCTTCCCTTTCTGCTCATTTTACTTATTTCTCTTATAAGTGTTGTTCTGGGCTACGCAACAGCAGAGTCATGAGCTGTGTAAAAGCTCAGTGACCACCGGCTCCCAGTTGCGTACTTACAAATGGCAGCCCAGCACTCTTTTGCTGTGCCATAAAGAAAAGTCCCTCTTTACGTTTCTTCTTCAAAGCAGAGTTGAGCGAGAAGCATCAGTAGTGTCAGCAGGGTCTGTGAGTGCAGTTGCAATAAATCATTGCAAGTCTCTGCTCAATTAACAAGATTTATTGAGCAATAAACACTGAACTCCGTGAGCCTGGTGAGTTAGCTCCCATCTCGGCTCAAGGCACAACGCAGAAGAAAAGAAAAGTTTCACATTACACACAGACTTCCGTACACAGAAACCCCAGTTGGGTGCAACGTCGTCCTGTGGGCAGGCCATCAGACTGAGCTTATTAACCCTGTAAGCTCACAACCTCACAATAAGCCCCGTTCCGTGCCCAATAAGCATGGGGCGCCTTTGCCTTGTGGCGCTGTGGCCCATAAATTGCAGCAAAATCTTCTCTGTGTGATGGGCTCTTGGGAAAAAGCTGTTCCATGAGCAATGCCAGATTTACATATAAGCTAAACAAGCTATAGCTTAGGGCCCCACTCTATGAGGAACATAGCTTTTTCTTTTTTTCATTGAGAACATTATAAGGTATAAGAATTGTTGTAGCGTGGGTCAATGATTTCAGCAAGTGATTTCAGGTCTCTGACATAGCAGGCAGGAGACAGCTTCTTCATGTAACAACTCTTTATTCAGGTAATCAAGACTGAGGGAACTGAGGGTAGGGAAGCTACATTTATAGGGACAGAGGACTGACTAGGAAAATATACATTTAGGAGGGAACAATCTAAGCAATCACACAGCTGCTTTTTGGTGGGAACCAATAAGACTGAGGATCCCAATGCAGCAACTTGAATGCACCAATAGTAACTGTTCCTTCTGGGACAGGAAGGCAGTTACTTTACCCTAATGTGATTACAGACAATTGGAGAGGACCCTAAATTTCAGGATTCATACTCAATAATGCTTATTTAAGGGAACACTCTAAAACCAAACCAACACCCCCAGACATGTAGCAGGAAAATGTTTTAAGGCACAATGAATTCAGGCGCACTCTCAAGCACACACACACAGTTTAGTCACTGATTTTAATCATTTTAGCACATGGAACGCCCAAAAGGGAGCTTACAAGGGCAACAATTAAATTGCAACATCTAAGCCAGACATGTTTGTTTCAATCCTTAAAAAAGCTCAACAACTTTGGTCGGCCCTCACGCATGTTCACTGCGTCAAATCTGGCCTTCTTTGAAAAAACTTTGGACACCCCTGTTCTAAGCCATGCACATTGAGAACCCAACAATATTAGCCAATAAGTTTGGACTCTGGAATCGAAATCCAAATGGTGATAATTGGAAAAATACTGTGTGTGGGTTCCCCCCCACCCCACCCTTTGGTGGGTGGTTATGTTTCAGCAGTGAAGAATGGCTTGAAACAGGTCATGATGGTTGTTATTTAAACTGGATACTGATCAGGAAATGACTCAGAGCAGGTACTCTGCTAGGTTACTTAAGCATGACTGCTGAGAAAGTAAAATGATATCATCTCAGGGGAAGGGGCACAGACCAGTGATGCAGGACAAACTGTGCACATCCAAGGTCACGGGTTCAAATCATGACAACTCTAAGTAGGATTGGGAAAGATGCCTGTCTCAAGCCCTGGAAGGCCATTGCCAGACACTAAACGTCACACTTCCCCCCCCCTCCAAAGGATCCTGGGAACTATGGTTTATTAAGCATGCTGAGAACTGCAGCTCTGTGAGAGGTAAAGCACAGTTCCCAGAATCCGTCGACACATGGGAAAATGTGCTTAAAAAGTATGGCATGTAGGTATGTAACTTCAGTGTAGAATAGAAAATACTGAGCTGATTGTTCAACTTAGTATTAAGCATCTCACTTTATAACTCGTTTGTACTTGTATTTCAGCAAAACCAACATTTTGCTTATTTTGATGAGTGATGACCAAGATTCCAGCCCTGATGAGAGCACTGTCTCGTCTCCCTCTGAAAACATAAGAGATATTTTGAATATTTCTGCCAGACACTCAGAAAATTTGCTGAGTTTCTTTTATTTAAGAGAGGACAGTTTAAAGGCACAGATGAGTGAGGGAGAAACAAACTTATTGTGTGATTCTCCTACTTTCTTTTAAATAATAATACTAATAATGATGATGCAAGAATATAAATCCTTACTTCAAGAGAGAGGAATCGGTGTTCTATAAACTAAATTCTGGAGAGAAAGCCAGCCAGACTCATCAGACTGACAGGAGGAAATGTCATGTTTCCTTCGTATGTCACCAGGTTCTGAGCAGGTGACAAAACCCAAGTTTGTTTGGCAACCTTTCTGAAGTTATACAAATGTTTGCATAGAAATACAGAGAAAAAGAGAAAACTGTGCATACTTTGGTGAAAATAACATTGAAATGCATTTTATTAGGGGAACTTGCTTTGCAAAAATATGTACAAAATGGGTATGTTTGAAGAAATTCACCTTAAATTGCTGATGAATTTTCAGGAGGATTTTTTCAGATTGTTGCAGAAATGGTCAGAGCTGAATTTAAGATTACAAAAATGACAAAGTGAGAGATATCATATTGGTTCTCTGACACTATTGCCCAGAAACCTATGTCACCACTGTGGAAGGACGTGTGGATCCAGAATTGGTCTCCACAGTCACTTACAGACTCAAAACCATGTTTGTGGAAGACAATCTTAATCAGCTACGGTAAAGGTAAAGGTAAAGGACCCCTGACAGTTAAGTCCAGTCACGAATGACTCTGAGGTTGTGGCGCTCATCTCAATTTCAGGCCGAGGGAGCTGACGTTTGTTCACAGACAGTTTTTCCGAGTCATGTGGCCAGCATGACTAAGCCGCTTCTGGTGAAACCAGAGCAGCACACGGAAACTCCCTTTACTTTCCCGTCAGAGTGGTACCTATTTCTCTACTTGCACTTTGACGTGCTTTCGAACTGCTAGGTTGGCAGGAGCTGGGACCGAGCAACAGGAGCTCACCCCGTCGCGGGGATTCGAACCGCCGACCTTCTGATCGGCAAGCCCTAGGCTCAGTGGTTTAGACCACAGCGCCACCCTCGTCCCTACTCAGGTATGAGTGATCACCAAGGAAGAAGAAGAAGAATACTCTGTAGTATAAAATATACACTATGCTGGTCACCAGACAACAGTTTTGCTTGAACTCACAAACTCAGCATTGAATTTTAATTAATTATTGCAATTGTAGGAAATATCAGGCTATTGTACCACTCTGGCTGTGTGAAAAATGATAAAGATATAATAAGACGCCGAGATACAGAACTTGATTTTTCTGATAGATTGGTGGTGCTGTGTCAAACTACAACAAGCTCTTCCCATTAACTCACGAATAACTCACTCAATTCTTCCCATCTAAAGAATTGAAAATACTAGACTCTCCTTGCAAACAGTTGCATTGGACCTGTTGATCTTTTTGGGGGGAAACGCAGATCATTTTGCAGGGCAGTGGGGAACCCTCTTGCGCCTAGTTTTCCCACATTGCAGGTGTGTCTATTTTCCTCTTATTTCCTAATTATTATTTTTTTCCTATGGGAACTAGAGACCCTACAGTAAATATTGCATTGGGGGAAAATGTCATTTCTGTTGCTTGTCAATAATTTGAATCCAGAGATCCCTTCAGCTGTAGGTTTTCAGGATTGAACAAGATGCTAAATTACCTGTAAAGCTGGAACTGTATGCCTGGAGTAAGTCAGAACTAATAATTTATTCAATGTAGTAAGAACAGCATGGGTTGTGCTGAGAGGGAGGGAGGGAGAAAGGATTGTTATTTTGAATGCACTCATTGTAGTGCTGACATCATAAGTTGCATTAAGCACTTGGGTTTACTTATTAAAATTGCTATATAAGTGGTTCGTGGTTTTAACCCTGGGGGATAAATCCTCCTGGTGGAGATTTAATGGGAAGAATAAAATGCATTCAAATGGTTGAATGAGCTGGCATGTAAGTATAACATTTGCCAGGCTATTAAATCCCAAGTTTAGAGAAGTTAAAGGTGACCGATCAGTAGCAGAGAAAGAACTGAAAAGTGTTTGTGGGTCGCAGTGCATTGAGTAGATCTCTCTGCTGGATCTGGTGGGATCTCAGTAGCTGGACCAAATTAGGCTGATTGCAATTATTGTGAACTGTTTTGAGCTCAACATTTGTTGTTGGAAAAGCAGAATTCAAAGACACTGCTACCTTGGTTTTTGAACGTCTCTGTTGATGAACCAGTTACAGGTAGGTAGCCGTGTTGGTCTGCCATAGTCAAAACAAAATAAAAAAAAAATTCCTTCCAGTAGCACCTTAGAGACCAACTAGGTTTTTTCTTGGAATGAGCTTTCGTGTGCATGCACACTTCTTCAGATACCTATCCGAAGAAGTCTGTTGATGAACGTTTAGGTTTTCAAACGCCATAAACAGGGAAGTAAATGCTTCAGTTTTCGAACACTTTTTGGAAGTCGAACATGCCACGCAGCTTCCGTATTGAGTTTTCCATATTGAGTTTTCCTTACTGAGGCTTCTGCATTGAGTTTTCAGTTTTTGAATGTCTCAGAATTCGAACGGTCTTCCAGAAAGGATTACATTCGAAAACAAAGGTACCACTGTATTAAATCAACTCGACTCAGTTGTGGGATTCCCTCCTCACAGAGATGCATCTAATATCACAACTGTACAGCTTTTGTTGCATGCAGAATACACACACCTCTTTACCCCGGCCTTTGGCAGTTCAGGTCTTTTGTTTTCTCCTAATAGCCTTCCTTTGCTGTATCTATCCTGCTCTGTTTCAGGGATTCCTTAGCTGTGATTCCTGCATTGCAGGGGGTTGGCCTAAATGACCCTCGGGGTCCCTTCCAACTCTACTATGGTTGAAACGCTTTTTATAACTGCATGATTATACTGCTGTAACCTGCTCCATGTCTTTAGAGAGAAGGTGGGCAAAAAATCTTATAAATAAAAACAAATGAAACAAGTGTCCTGTTGTTTTTATGTCATTGGCAGTGCATTTGGTACCACAAACCAGAGCACTAAGAAATCAGCTCCCCTCCCCTGCCTCATTCGTAGGAAGCATACGAAGAAAGCATTCCCTCCAACATTCATCTGATGAAAATAGGGATGTCCTATTCAATAATAATAATAATAATAATAATAATAATAATAATAATAATAATTATACCCTGCCTATCTGACTGGGTTGCCACAGGCACTCTAGGTGGCTTTCAACACATAAATAATAATAATAATAATAATAATAATAATAATAATAATAATAAACATTAAAAACTTTCCCTATACAGGGCTGCCTTCAGATGTCTCCTAAATGTTGCATAGTTACTTATCTCCTTGGCTTGAGGGTCACATAACTCCATACCCTGCAACATAAATAGGTACCGCTCCAGTGGGAAGGTAAACGGCGTTTCCATGTGCTACTCTGGTTCTCCAGAAGCGGCTTAGTCATGCTGGCCACATGACCCGGAAGCTGTACGCTGGTTCCCTCGTCCAGTAAAGTGAGATGAGTGCCGCAACCCCAGAGTCGTCTGCAACTGGACCTAATGGTCAGGGGTCCCTTTACCTTTACCTAAGGAAAAGTGGGACATTCTGGGATCAAATCAGAAACCGGGACAGCTTCTGTAAATCCAGCGCTGTCTCTGGAAAACAGGGACACTTGGAGGGTCTGAGAAAGACAAACACAGGGACTCCTCTCTCCTCTAAAGTAAGAAAACTCTCCATGTTGTGACTGAAGTCTTAATCACAGAGATAAGTGCACAGTTAAATGGCACAGCTTACACAAAGAGAGGGTGACCACATGTTTTCTAGAGATCAATAAGCCACTGGTGGGGAGGTTCTGCACAACCATAAGAAGCACCAAAAAATACAAAAACATTAAGTGAAGAAGGGTCTGGTTGATACAATTGTGGGATTTAGGGCACTGTGGACACTGTGCGCCACAAAATTGAGAAGATCCATAATTGAGACAAAATAAAAAAAAATCCTTCCAGTAGCACCTTAGAGAACAACTAAGTTTGTTATTGGTATGAGCTTTCATGTGCATGCACACTTCTTCAGATAATTGAGAAGATTCATTTTGGTGTGCCAAATTTTGGCCTCTCACAGGGCACCATATTACGAAGGAAGGGATCCCATGTGTGCTTTGAACAATCAGTTACTAGCCCCCCCCCCCGCCCCGGTTGCCTTTGGGGCAGTGTGCACTTTGTAGGCGGCTGACATAGGCCTGGGGAGAACTTTGTTCAGGTGCTCCAGGCTGACCTATCAGTTGCTATGCTGACGGGGACCAGATCTGGGGGAAAGCATGTCCTTGAGTATTAAGTGACCCATAACAAATGGGAGTAGATGATGGGCAGCCAACCTTGCCACCTCCAGCTGTGAGGTTCTGATCTGTGGCGGACATTGAGACAAGAATCAGCTGCCCATGTTGGCAAGCCTGACGCAACTAAGTTAGAAAGGATTTTCTCTTATATGGTCCCAATTTGGAAACTTCAGTTCGCTTCATTATGTAAAAATGTTCCTCTTCTCCCAGGTCTTTGGCTAAGTAAGCAATCTGATGGGGGTTTTGGGGGGGTTGGGGGGGAGGGTATTCTTTTGTTTGCTATCATATTACTTTTTAAATATTGTAAATCACACTGTGATTCTCAAATTAAGGGCAATATATAACTTTGCGTGACCAGGCAGCGACAGCCCCAGTCCCCAGGGATCATACGAAAGGAATAAAGGCTCTGGTAACGTGTTATGGGATTAAAAATAGGCCACAACTTTATTAAACTTCTGAATGTAGGAAGACCTTGGCTTAGGCCTTGGGCGTGTATCCCTCCCAGCCCCCCAGTTGGGGGAGCTAGGGAACATCAGGGTAAATGGGATATGGGGGTACACTGCGAGACGTAAGTCCAGCCCATATTGACTAAACAACAACAGCAGCTTTTGCCACTCTTTTGTTGACTATGAGAGCCACTCCATTTCTTCTATGGGAGTCTTGCCCACAGTAGTAGATATGATGATCATCCGAACTGAATTCGCCCATTCCCATCCATTTTAGTTAACTGATGCCCAGGATGTCAATATTTATTCTTGCCATCTCATTTTTGACCACATTCAGGTTACCAAGGAGGTAACCTCCTCTGGAGGAGGCAGATCAGTGCCAAGAACATTACTTTGTTGTTGTTGTTTAGTCGTTTAGTTGTGTCCGACTCTTCGTGACCCCATGGACCAGAGCATGGCAGGCACTCCTATCTTCCACTGCCTCCCGCAGTTTGGTCAGACTCATGTTGGTAGCTCCGAGAACACTGTCCAACCATCTTGTCCTCTGCCGTCCCCTTCTCCTTGTGCCCTCCATCTTTCCCAACATCAGGGTCTTTTCCAGGGAGTCTTCTCTTCTCATGAGGTGGCCAAAGTATTGGAGCCTCTGCTTCAGGATCTGTCCTTCCAGTGAGCACTCAGGGCTGATTTCCTTCAGAATGGATAGGTTTGATCTTCTTGCAGTCCATGGGACTCTCAAGAGTCTCCTCCAGCACCATAATTCAAAAGCATCAATTCTTCAGCGATCAGCCTTCTTTATTTACCAACTAGAGACCTGCTCAGATTTCCCCTCTTAGCATCTGCGCAGATTGCCAGACTCCACTTTCGGTCGTATAAGCACATAGCCAGCCCAAGGCTTCCATCAATTGCGCAAATCAAGGCTTACATCCAGGGCCAAGTTCACAGCTTGGAACGTTTAGGTTTTAATGGCATTAAAGCCTCAGGACAAGGCCAGATACCGTAAATGATTTGCACGTTGTAGGTCATTTAAATAATAATAATAAGGTTAGAGTGTTTCAAGTAGTCAAGTTGAAGCTATGGAATTTCCCTGTTGCTTTACCCAGACTCTCTTCACATCCAGTATTTCATGCGCAGTTTGTGATCTCACCTTCTCCCCAAGTGAAATTTTTAAAAAAGAAACAGTGCTTACCCTCTCCATTATCTTTTTCTTTTTTTCTTATTTAAAAGAGACAAATTCAAGAGTAGAGGCTATCAATGATTATTAGCCATGATTGCTATGCTCTGCCTCCGCAGTTGGAGGCAGAAATGATTGTGGAATATCAGTTGCTTGAAACCAAAGGAGGGAAGAAGGCTCTTGTGTTCAAATCCTGCTTACATATTTCCCACAGGCATCTGGTTGGCCACTGTGAGAACAGGATGTTAGACTAGGTGGGCCATTGGCCTGATCCAGCAGGCTCTTCTTATGATCATTTCTCTGTTTCCAAGAGCCCCCAGGAGTTCCCTCCATCAATTAGGTCACAAGGAACTTAATGTGTTGTTGCTGAAGTTTCGTAAGAGTGAGACAGGTTAATGGATTTTCACCGTGCATGTTGCATCATTATTTAATTTTCACATCATTTGAAATGTGCAATTACCTGCCAGTAGCCGACAGGTTTTCCAAACTGTTAAGGACAGTTACTTATTGACAAGTAACATATGCACCTAGATTTCACAATCGTTTCAACCCTATAAATACGCAAGCAGTCTCCAGCTTTGACCTCTAAAAAGTATCTGGCCTGAGAATTTGTGTGAATTTCTACTGCCCACCAGACTCCAGAGCCCACCAGATCATCAGCCATGAGGATCCTTTACTTCTTCGTTGCTGTTGTCGTCCTCCTCTTCCAGATTTGCCCAGGTAAGTTGGAAAAGAGCTTTGGCCTCTCTCTCTCTCTCTCTCTCTCTCTCTCTCTCTCTCTCTCTCTCTCTCACACACACACACACACACACACAGAGAGAGAGAGAGAGAGAGAGGGGGGGGGGGAGAGAGAGAGACCCAAAAATGAAAGATTTTCAGTTTGGTTGAAGGGAGGAAGGGGCACAGTTTGTTTTTATTCTTAGTTTATTTGGCTTGCTTCATTCTAAAGGCTTCCTCATCCATTTAGCTCAGTACTTTCTGTACTGAAGTAGCCAGTATGGTGTTCTTCAGATGTTCTGGGTGACAACTCCCATGTGCCTCAGTCAGGATGGCCAATGTTCACAGATAATGGAGCATCAGATTGGCCAGCCCTGGTCTGCACTGATTGGCCGTGGCTCTGCACTGGGTCGGTGAGGGACAAAGAGAAACCTACCCGGAGATTGATTTAATAATAATAATAATAATAATAATAATAATAATAATAATAATAATATGGAGGGGATCACTTTCCTGAGTCCTAATCCATCACACGCAGGCACCGAATGGGTTATCAGGCTTTATTGGCTTCTTCTCTGGCACCAGCTACAGAACATCAAACAGCAAGTCTAATCCATGTTGTGTTCTCTCTCCCTCCCAGCAGGTTAACTTAAAGATTTATAGGGGCTGGGGAATGCCAGCCAGCCCCATGTCATGCTCCCACTTTGGGGACTAATTGTTACCATCTGCCTGAGGGGCCCCACCCAGCGATACTTGCTCACAGGATCACTACCTCATGACAACTATTATTATTATTATTATTATTATTATTATTATTATTATTATATTCCTCAAATTTATTATATATTCATATTCATATTATTCATTATTTTTATTCATTATTCATAATTATATTCATAATATTCATATTCATATTATATATTCATATATTCATATTCAAATTTATTATATTCATATACAGGGTCTCAAGACTTCCCAGTCTATCCCTCCTTGACATCCTAGTTGATCTTTATCAAGCTGCATATATCCTTTTGCTCCACCCAATGCCCTTCTACTTAATTTCCTAGTTGTTTACTGCTGCGCCTAAGCCAATCCCTACTTGGAAGGGGTTTTTTTTGGCTGCTGTACCTCTTTAAATATTTTCCAAAGCATTCCCCCCCCCTTCACTTATCCATGTGGTGGAATTCTACTCAGTATTGACCCAGAGCAGATTCCAATGTATAGTTAGCAGAGTAAAAACTTAAACATGTTGCAGGATTCCCCCAAAAACAGACCAGACGCAATTAATATTTCATCCAGCAGAGCTTTACTGCTATTGAAGGCTAATGGGCAATGCAGGAATCTCAACACATTGTACCCTATCCAATTTGAAACCGTACTGGACTCTGCTTAGCTTTGCAAATGTGCTGGGAATTTTATTGCAAATGTGCAGGGAATTTTATTGCTGGCTTTGGCAGACGGGAGTTTCGTGGAGGAGTCAGCTGCTGAGTGGTGTGGCACCTTCCCATTTTGCCGCCTGATGGGCTGCCCCTAATACAGTAATATGTTCCACAGACAGATACCTGCCCACACCCCAAGCTAATGCTCACAACTGTGGGTTGTTTGTTGTATGTGAATGAATAATAAGCTAAGAAACTAACAGCTCATCTCTTGTGGCTAGGTTCTGCTCAGGGTCCTCCTTCTGATCTCGGCGATACTATTGCCTGCAGAGCAAAGGGGCAGAGTTACTGCATTTTTGGTCCATGTCCTCCAACTTTTAGTGTATCCGGAAATTGCCATGGAGAACTGAACTGCTGTACCAAGTAAGTACCAATATTTGCATGACTTCAAATATTAGTTCCGTTCCGTTTTTCTGATTTGCTACTATGGGATAGCATTGTGATGAGAGAAACTCTGCGGTGGCATTCCTCTCAAATGAGCAATGGATGTTCCTCTTACTTTTGTCCAGTAGAATACATTCCAGCCACAGAGAAATCTAAGATTTCTATACACAAATACATAGTTCTCCATTCACTCTCCATTCATGCAAGAGGCATTATCACAGTCCAATGACACATTCTAGCTAGACAAATACACTTGAGAAGGGTGCTGAGCAGGACTGGTAAGGGTGTGTGTGTCTCCTGGCAAAGACTCTAGAGCAGGGGTGGTGGACTGGGATCTACTCACAAAGTTAAAAACTGGCAGTCATCTACTCAATTTTGGGGGATTCAGGTTGAGCTTTTTTTAGGGAGGAGGAAGGCCCTGCATTTTGGGGTTCAGGTCAAAGTTGTTGAGCTACTTTGGGGATAGCCAAAGTATCTACCAGTAATCTACCACAGACGTCCAGTGATCTACTTGTAGATTACAATCTACCTGTTGGATGTGCCTGCTCTAGAGAATTGGATAGGAAGGTCTGGAGGGCCTCATTTGAATGCCCCCCTTTGACCAGAGGTTCCCCCATCCTTGAGATAATGATTGATAAATGGGCTACATGAATGTGTGACTCAGAGCAGAATGACATATTATAAAAACTTGGGTTGCAAAGCATGGGCTGTGAGAGGTGTGGCCCTGGGGGGAGATTTCAAGGGCCAGATAGAGAGGCATGGAGGACTGGTCCTGAGGCTCCCAACCCATGTCTTCTGAAATAACAGAATCATTAAGTTGGAAGGGATCCCATGCCCTGCACTGCGGGAATCTCAACTAAAGCTTCCCTGACAGATGGCCATCCAACCTCTGTTTAAAAGCCTCATGAAGCAGACTTGATTGCCTTCCTGATGGTTCTACCTGATGATTACTTGGAATCTCCTTTCTTGTAATTTGAAACTTGAATCCATTGGTTCGGATCCTACCTTCCAGAGCAGGAGAAAACAAGCCTTTCCCATCTTCTGCGTGTCAGCCCTTCAGATGTCTGAAGATGTCAATCAGTCTTCTCTTCTCCAGGCTAAACATATCCAGCTTCCTGACTGATAGAGAGAGGAGATTGTTAATATCAGGAATGGAAAATTATGAAGTAATAAAGAAATAGCAGAAAGATAAAGGATGGATATTTGGCTTTTGAAATCCAGGACACAGGAAGTCCCATTGAAATTAATTAATTCGGATTATATAATTCACTACATTGTTTTGTTTGTTTGTTTTGAATGTGGAAAGATTTAGTTTGTTATTAATATGAATGTTTTTTAATTGGAAAATGAATAAAAATTATTTACAAAAAAATAAAAATAAAATAAACATACCCAGCTTCCTCAACTGTTCCTCATAAGACTTGGTTTCTAGACCCTGATGGTCCTACCATCAGTAGGCAGAAGAAGTTCAGAAAGCTATTACCCATTTCTTTGGGGACTGTACCACATTGATCTAACCTTTCCACTTTTTAATCTTTATAGGACATTTGCCTGAGGACAACTCTGTGTTCTGATTTCTCCACTCCCATCAGAACCAGTTCTTTGCAAGAAGCAAGTCCACAGTACTCTTTTTCTCCCCACCACTGCAAGGATGTTCTGAAAATGTACCACAGTTGTGCACTGAATCTACAGCTCAATCACCACTCCTGTCTCTCTTGGCATTCCTCGGCATTTCTGCCCACATTGCAGTCGTCAAATGTAGAACACGCATGCTCTCCTCTTGTCACTTAAGGGGCATTACTTTCACCAAGAGCCAATTTTCTGTCATTTTACTCTTTAGATTACCACTTAATAAAAAAAATCAAATGAACACCATGTCTGTGATCTCCCTCATTTTAAACAGAGCTGTGGAGTCAAACACCTGCAAAGTTAAACACAGAGTTTCTGTAAAACCCAACATGAGTGAAGTCAGTCAGTATCACTATGCAAGAGTGAGGTCTGACCATATAATTGCTAAGAACCAGTTTAGGAGAAAACTAACAGCTGAATGCTGGAGTGAAAAATAACTTCAGGTAAGGTGTAAGTAGAACTTTTCCCGTATTGTAAAAGAAAAGTGGGGTTGAGTAAGTGCTTCAGAGCACTGTGGTTAGATTATAAATGGTGAGGTCGCAGAAGGTGGTTAGGATGAGTATGAAAGAACCCAATATGACATAGTTTTATCCTCTTTAGAGTATCATAATAGAAATGGTCTTGCAGGCTCTTTAGGACTCTGTAGGGCAATGCATTACTGAATAAAGTCAGACTTACTGGGATCTTGGTTATGAAACTTTGTTTTGAACCCCAAAAGGGAACGTTCTTTCCCACACACCCCAGAGATTCTCCACCCATGAAAAACAACGTTGTAAAACTTACTTTTTAGGTAATTTCCTACTCTACCTGTCTCTATTAGGTAATGGCCTAGGACCCTTGTACCTATGGGACAGCCTCTCCTGGTATGCCACAAGGAGGACCTTAAGGTCCATAAATAACAACACTTTGGAAGTCCTGAGCCCCGAGGAGGTTAGATTGGCCTCAACCAGGGCCAGGGCCTTTTCAGCTCTGGCCCCGGCCTGGTGGAATGCCCTACCACAGGATATCAGGGCCCTGCAGGATTTGACATCCTTCCCGCAGGGCCTGCAAGATGGAGCTATTCCGCCTGGCCTTTGGGCTGGACTCAATCTAACCCTCCCCCCCTCTCTTTGATGGAATCCCTTATATGGGATTTGTATATAAAGTTTCCCTTGGCTCTTTTTGCTGGCCCATGTAGGACCAGCATGGATAGTTGACCCCGGTGAATATTTGACGTTTTCTCCCCTTATGGCTTTGATCTATGGGCTACCACTAAAACGAGGCTGAATTTTAAGCTGCATTTTAAACTGTATTCTAATTTTTTTGGTTAGCCAGATGGATCTTGGATTGGATCCTGCTGGGGTTTTGAAATATATGCAGCTAGCTTCCCTCCAGAGGAAGAATAGCATTTGTTCCACAAGCCAAGTACGATCTGCAAAGGTCAATCAACTTTACTGCACAGAGATTATAAGGAAGTAAAGAAATCAGTGGATTTCATGGATTAACTGAACCCCTCCTGTAAAAATGAATACTATGTGCCAAGTTCATAAAGTTTGTGACATTACAATTTCAACAAATGAAATATGAAGGCTGCTAGAAGTTAATATAGTAGAGGTTTTCTTGCTCTCATGGGATCATGTTTAATCTGAAGGTCTGTCCATTTTATAAATAGTGAAGCTGAGAAGTGCCCGGGGGTAATTACAGTCAAACCTCGGTTCCCAAACTCCTCCGTTTTGGAACTTTTTGGCTCCCGAAGGTGAAAACCAGGAAGTAAGTGTTCTGGTTTCTGAACGTTTTTCATGACAGGAGTGCCAGGCGTGCTCTGGTCCATGGGGTCACGAAGAGTCAGACACGACTAAACGACCTACATTCTTCTTCTTCTTGAGTGGTGAGAAGACAACAAAGAATAATTCAAGAACCCCTCGGGATCAGATCCAGGGTCTATAGTCTAGTCCACCATCACAATTCCACAAGATGAAATCCAAAATGATGTAGCTGAGAAGACCACAAGCCAGGGAGGAAGAAAATGTCCACCATTAGCCAGCCCACAAGAGCTATTTGGGGACTGCATAGGACCATCATGTATAAGGGCAACTTCAGCACTTTGCACACATCTGCTGATATTTATTTCAAGATTTACAGATATATCACTTGGTCAAGAAAGCAGTTTAGAGCTGCTTAGGTAAAACCAAGTAAGCTATTTGTAAGAAAAATATCAATAGAATCAAACTTTAAAACCAAAGAGACATGCAATTTATAAGTAAAACCAGCACTTCTAAACTCCCTTTAAAAATGTAGAACTATTAGTGATACCCCCAAACTTTTATTTTTCTAGCAAAAGACTATTTTTATCCCCACCCCAAAAACCCCAACATGAGTAAGAAACTTGTGTGCATAATTCCCAGCTCTCGAGTTTCACCTAAGGCCACCTTGGCCAGCCTGATCTGTCATTGTGCCCAGGTGTTCCAACTCCAAAGAACAGGATCTTCTTTCCATATAACAGTGTGGCAAACTGCCTAATGGTTTTTTGTTTTGTTTTGTTTTGTTTTTGGGGTGGAGGGAGTATTACTTCTAATTCAGTATTTATGCCCGAGGGCTGGAGAAGTTGCCATCCCCAGAACAGTACAAAAGGCTTGCACAGACCACATTGCCTGCCAGTTTTTCTTTCCTTGTACAGCAGACGTCCACCTTTACCTTCTCAAAGCTATGAAGGCCTGCTACTTTCTCTTTGCTGCCCTTGCTTTGGTGATCATTTCTAACCAAGGTAAGCGATTATCTGAGACCCAGATTTGTGGTTTAGTCGTCTAGTCATGTCCGACTCTTCGTGACCTCATGGACCAGAGCACACCAGACACTCCTGTCTTCCACTGCCTCCCGCAGTTTGGTCAGACTCATGTTGGTAGCGTCGAGAACACTGTCCAACCATCTCATCCTCTGTCGTCCCCTTCTCCTTGTGCCCTCCATCTTTCCCAACATCAGGGTCTTTTCCAGGGAGTCTTCTCTTCTCATGAGGTGGCCAAAGTATTGGAGCCTCAGCTTCAGGATCTGTCCTTCCAGTGAGCACTCAGGGCTGATTTCTTTCAGAATGGATAGGGTTGATCTTCTTGCAGTCCATGGGACTCTCAAGAGTCTCCTCCAGCACCTTAATTCAAAAGCATCAATTCTTCAGCAATCAGCCTTCTTTATGGTCCAGCTCTCACTTCCATACATCACTACTGGGAAAACCATAGCTTTAACTATATGGACCTTTGTTGGCAAGGTGATGTCTCTGCTTCTTAAGATGTTGTCTAGGTTTTTAGATAGGTTACCTTTTTAATAGTATCATTGTGCAGGGCCAAATCTTATTCTGGACTGTTTATCTTCATTCTCCCTCTCATGCCCCCCCCTCGATGCTTACATATGGTACCACTGATACAGCATCATTGTTCTTCCTATTAAAGTACTAAGGACACTATATGACATACAGCTTAAGGTGATGTAGTGGCAAACAGTGCTAAGTCCCAAATAAAAATGTAAGAAAAGCCAATGGCTCATCTTGTCCTGGCTTTCTCAAACTTGGGTCTCCAGCTGTTTTGGGACTACAATTCCCATCATCTCTGACCCCTGGTCCTGTCACCTAGGGATGATGGAAATTGCAGTCACAAAACAGCTGGAGACCCAAGTTTGGGGAACCCTGATCTAGTCCCTGTTCTTACAGTAGCCAACCAGATGTCAATGAGAAGCTCGCATGCTGAATCTGGCCTCACCAGGTTAAGGGCACTCTTAAGCCACTTTGCACTGCCTTTGTGGGTCCTTGGGAGAGGTGCCCTTTAAGGTCTGACATGTGCACCTAGGTGAAAACTGAACAGCAGCATGAGGGTGTGTCTGCCAGGTTCATATACCCAAGGCTTCCAATCCTTGAATTGGGGCAGGGAGGACACAGAAAGCACGTGTAAACATGCCCATGGGGTGGGACACTCATCTATGGCTGACAAAGACCCGCTTGCCCATGCTTTCATCATTCAGCAGTGTAGAAGTGGAGACACTTCTCTCCTTTCCAGAAGGTATTGGGGGCGAGAGAGGATCCAGCACACCATTTTGTTAGTTAATTTGAGAGTGACTGGACTGTACAATGAGCTAATGGCCAGAGCATGGGAGATGGGCAGAAAAGTCTGCTGGAGTTCAATTAGAAGACGAATGAGTGCGTGGGAAGCAGGAAGTATTGTGGCACAGGAATTATTTTATTTGGGGGAAAACTTTTGTTTGCTTCCTTTAGATGCTATGTAGTGGCAGCAGTGCCCCAGTTGCCCTAAATGGGCATCGATGGCCATCTGTCATGGCTGCTTTAGCTGCATCTCAGGGGGGTTGGACTAGATGACGCTTGGGATCCCTTCCAACTTCACAATTCTATGGGTCTATAATTCTATGGGTCAAGCTCCACTGCCCAGTCTCTCTCTAGAGAGGTTATCCATCAGGGCAAGCAAGGCAAGCTGAGCTTCAAGCCAGATTGAAATGGCTCTAGATAACCTGCTTTCTCCAGGCATACTCCCATTTTGGCATGGATCCGGATGCTTAACTGCTTGCCACTGCTGCTTCTGCTCTGTTCTGTTCTGCCTGCCTCATTTTCTTTCAATTCAGCTATGCACTTAGTGGGTGCTTCTTAGTCCCTGTCTGGCAAGGATGCCTTTGAACGTTTGCTGCCTGGGAGAGAGGGTTGCGCCCGTAAAGGAAAAGGACAAAGTCGCATAATAATAATAGATAGGATTGAGCACACATGGTCTTTTTCAAAATATATATGTTACAGGGGTTTTTTTGGGGGGGGACCCACACCCAAATATAAAGGTAGGTAATCCATGCTCCCCTGAAGATATGTGGTGTCTCCAAACTGCAAACCTCTATGTGAAGAAAAATTAAAAAGTTATAGTGGTTTTACTTAAAATGTAAATCCCCCGTATGGAATTTGGGTTACTTCCACACTTTAGGGGCAACTGTCTCTCCATATGTCATGCATGTGGGAATGTTCAGGGTGGCAAGAGAGGATATATTGTTTATTAATATCCTTCCTAACTTGTGCTAGCAAGTTCCTTTACTTGGCAGAGTTTCCATTTCCCCTTTTCATGCACAGCAGAAATCTGGTTGCAGGCTTGTTAGAACCTCCTACTATTATGTCAATCTCCCTCAGATTGAATTGTATGTTCCAGGTAAGATCCCCTTTTAAATCCCTCCTAAAAGAATGAAGACACCACAGTCTTATTCATAAGCAAGAAAAGGAAAGTTTGCTCACAATCAGGCAGAGCACAGTGTGATCCCTGGAGGCAGGTTTTAGGCTTAAAGTTACAAACTTATACAAACAGGTTTATCCCATAAGGAAGCTGACCTGGGGGACTGCTTGGCTGGCAGCCAGCAGTTCAGTCCAGGAAGTTTGCAGGACGAAAGGAAGATGGAAAAAATAGAGAGTGGCAACATGCCTTGGCCTTTTATCAGGTATGGAAAGGTCATGCCCACCCACTAGTCACATGCAAGGAAGGATATAATAATAATAATAATAATAATAATAATAATAATAATAATAATAATAATAATTTATTATTTGTACCCCACCCATCTGGCCGGGTCTCCCCAGCCACTCTGGGCGGCTTCCAACAAACACTAAAATACATTAAAATATCACACATTAAAAACTTCCCTAAACAGGGCTGCCTTCAGGTGTTTTCTAAATGTCAGGTAGTTATTTATCTCTTTGACATGGGATGGGAGGGTGTTCCACAGGGCGGGCGCCACTACCGAGAAGGCCCTCTGCCTGGTTCCCTGTAGCTTTGCTTCTCGCAGTAAGGGAACCACCAGAAGGCCCTCGGCGCTAGATCTCAGTGTCCGGGCTGAACGGTGGGGGTGGATGTTCCAGGCCAGGAGGAACAGGAGGTTTCGACTGGCTGGACCAAACATTCCCTTACATGTCCACTCTAGCAAAACAAGGAATGTTGTATTTGACTGCTCCCAGTGGATTACATCCCACAATGCACCTATCTGGGGGGAAACAAAAACAATGAAATTATAACCGTTTAGGTTTCCCAATGCAAGTCAATGAGATTTTAAAACATTTGGTTTTCAGGACCATAATCTAGATTCTGCGGTTGGGTCAGGTCTGTTCGACTCTGGATCATCTCAGGTTGCAAAATCAGGCCCCCAATGAGATCAAGGGCATCCACAGCCATAGTCTGCAATTGCTCCCTGGTTTACCTGAGAAGAAGTTTCTCCTTCTTATTTTTTTTTACTTTATTGGTATTTTTTATTCAAATCTAATGTTATTCTCTCTGGGCAATAAACATAGACTTCCTTCATTCTTCTTGCCCAGGAATATATGCTGTTGTATACAATGCGGCAGAGTGTATACAATCTGGAGGTGTCTGCACAGCTGCTTGCAGTTCTAAACCGTCTAAGATCATCGGAAATTGTGATAAGGAAAAGATGTGCTGCAGAACGTGAGGCAAGATTTTCCCATTTACCCTGTGCAGAGCTGGGAATGCTCACCATTTGATGTTAAATATTCCCACTGACTTTGGGCCGGGTGCCTGTCAGCATGTGCAGAATTGAGGAGGAAGCATCCACAATGGGCTGTGTTCAGGAGACAACGAATCAACCAAACCCCCTCCTCCGCTTTTATGTTTGGAGAAGTCAAAACCGTACTGGAGTTTGCTTCTTGGCACAAACCACAGTTGCTCATGGCAGTGTTCAGAGCACTCGATACCCGAAAGGCCCCAAATACTGGAAAGACTGCTTCCTCACCTACAGACCCTCTCGGGTGGTAAGAGCAGCAGAGGGAGTCCCATTGGCTTGCTCCACCACCTTTAGAAGCTCAGGGGTGGTGGCCCAGGAGAAGACCTTCAATTTGGCAGCCCCTGGGTTGTCAAGCCCCTTCACTTCAGAGGTAGTGCAGTAAATGTTTTCAAAGGGGAACAGGTAGGGCCACAGGTGCCATCTCGCGAGGGTGATGTGGGGGGCTGTGCCATGCGTGTTAACATCCCAAGCTGGTCCAAAGCTTCCCAGGCTTTGGGAAGGAGCAACCAGCTTTTAATACTTCAATACAGTACTCCGATTTACCAGGAACATTTAGGGGAGTAGCCTAGTCCCCCATATCCACTGACCACACACCACTGGCATATGACACCTTCATTATATAGCTTCTGGAGGATGCTGGAATGCACCTCTTAATCCTGGCTTTTGATATCGAAGGTATATATTTTTAGGAACCATCATATTTCTGTGACAGTGAATTGTTTAAAACTGTTTTGAATGTTGTGTTTTAATTGTAACCTATCCCGGGACCTAAGGGAGGAGGACAGGTAAATAATACTACTAGGGGTAGGAGTATTAATAATATTATTGACAAGGAGCTGTAAATTGACTTGTCACATTCTCCACACCTGTGTGAAGCATCCATCATCAGCCGAGGTCCAACAAACAACGTATTCACAAGCCAGGCTTTGTTGGAGGAAGAGACAGATTAAATATAAGAAGTTTTTATAAATAAATAAATAAAGTTTTAAGGAGCAACTTCTATAAAAGAAATTTTAAATCTGGGAGTCAGTAGTATTATGGTTTGGAAGGATTTCTCCTTTGGTTTGTGCTTAGAAGAACAATTTCTTTGCTCATGTAGGCCTGGTGATCTTACATTTTTGTGTTTCTTTGTTTTGCAGGTAGTAATTCTGGAGTTGAAGTTCTGTTTCACGATTCTTCCAGTGTGCAAGGACTCGGCATGTAACCCAAAGGTGAAAATTCATATACTAAAGCACCACAGAGAACTTGGATCTTTTGCTTAGAATAAATACACGGGGTGTTATCCAACCAATTCATTGATTCATTGATTTTAATGACTCTATTCTGACTAATGTCGAATATCACCCATGTTGATTTCTTTTCTTTTCATGAATGATACCTCTCCTTTGATCTAAAATAGATATTTCCCTCTTACGATTGCGAAACTAATAATTTTAGTTGTGACTCATACATTTTTCCTCTTCAAAGGAGAGATCGGCAAAAATATAAATATCTGCTTGGTGCAACGTTGGTCTTCTCTTTTTGAGAGACTCAGATTGCGCCCCAGGTAGATAAGTATTTTTGCCTTAATGCAGCCATACAATCATATTACCCACTGCCTTGTCAGAGACTTTTTTCCATATGTGATTGAACCACATGCTTTTCTCTTCTGTAATCATGGATGGTATTTGCTTAAGTAAAGAAGTTTGTTGGCAAAAATGAAGAGACTGTAACTCTTCCCTGGCACCTAAATCTTCTGTGTGCTGCGTAAAGGTGACTGTTTCTCCTGGAGTTAAAAAAAATCGGAATGGGGTAAATGCAGTAGCGTAGGAAGGGCGGGACGTAGGGGGTGGGGCGCCCCGGGTTCGAGGGGAGGGGATGACACTCAGCGGCCCCTCCCACCACTCCCCAAGCCGAGCCCCGCCTCCTGGCACCCCGTCCGTGCTGCTTTACGGACGAATGGGGCAGCCCCATGAGCCGGCGCTCGCTCGGTCGCCGCGGGAGCAGCAGCGACGGTCTGGATGGACTGCACTGCGCATCTTCTAAAGGTTGCACAATTACTTATCTCCTTGGCTCACGGCTCTCATAACTCCCTACCCTTCAACATTTCTCCAAGGAAAACCGGGATGTCCTAAGGAAAAGTAGGATATTCCGGGATCAAATCAGAAACTGGGGTGGGGTGAAATTCCGGGATTTCCAGGCATGCGCAGTCCCTACTGACGTGCGTCGTGACGTCACAACTCATGCGTCAGGATGCCCCACCCCCAGGGGGGTGCCTCCGCGCGTCAACGCCGCCCCGGGCAGCCAAGAGGCATCCTACACCACTGGCAATCTACCCACTATCTGTCAAGGTCTCTTCTGTGATTGCAATGAATATGTTACTTTTTCTCATTGCTGACAACCTGCTACTCATTATTTTTCATTGGTGTATATATTGTTTATTGACCAGAGACAAATATGCCCTTATTGGGCAAGGAGCTCAAGACAGTGACGGTGACATTGATGGGGTCATTGTTATTTGAAGGAGATTATCTGGATCTTTTTCAGGTCCAGAAATGAAACCATTTCTTATGTTTGTTCTTATGATTATGTTACTATTGTGGCATGGGAAGAGTGTGAGCGGGAATGAAAGATTAATGGTTGGAATGGTGCAGGCACAATCTTTTTTCTTTTCTTTGAAAGGACTTCTTGACATATATCCAAGGTGTCAACTCCTCAATGTCAGGGACTGGGCAGAGGAGGAATGGTGGAAACCGCCTCCCCAGCCTGACCCTTTCAGAGAAGAGGAAGACAGTTCAGAATCACAACAGGGATTTGAGGGAGCTCACAGCTCAGAGGCAGATGAGGGGGAAAGTTGGGAAATAATGACTTTTTCATAACAGGGTTCATCTGGAATGACAACTTACCTGGGAGTGCAGGGGATTAGTAGTTTGAGGCCTGATATAGCATAGGCTAGGGTCATCTTCTGCCCTGAGTGGCCATGCTGGGGGGACAGCAATGCCTCCCACCATGGCTGGACAGTTTGATGGGAGGCGCCCCATTCAAGCAGGCCTAATGGGTCAATCGAGTGACAGTAGGTGGGGGGAGAGTAGGGGGATGTCAGGATTTATGATTTCCCTCTCACACCAAGGATGCAGCAAGCTGGCGGTTTAATTACACTTAGATTTATTAGTATTTACACAGTAGTTTCAGTCCGAGCTCACAGCTCAGTCATCTGCCACCGATGACGATGACGTTGGGCTCACTAAAGGGCAGGTTCTTCTCCAACAGTATCGCCTGAACTCTGTGAGTGCGGCTTTCTCCTGATTGAAGTGCAGAGTGTTTGAGGACCGGGACATTCGCAGGGAAAACAAAATGCTTGTTTAAAAAGCTATTGTACTACCAACCTTACTATATGCTTGTGAAACATGAAACACTTATAAACGCCATCTCCAACTCCTCAAAAGATTCCATCAACGGTGTCTCCAAAAAAATTTACACATCACTTGGGAAGACAGGCGAACTAATATCAGTGTACTGGAAGAAGCAAAGATCACCAATGTTGAAGCAATGATTTTTCAACATCAACTTCATTGGACTGGTGGTCATGTTGTGCGGATTCCTGATGATTGCCTTCCAAAGCAACTACCGGTACTCTATTCCAAACTTAAAAATGGAAAGCGTAATGCTGGTGGTGAACAAAAGATGTTTAAAGACTCTCTCAAGGCAAATCTAAAACAATGTAGTATAAACACTGACAATTGGGAAATACTGGCCTGCGAGTGCTCCAGTTGGAGAACAGCCTTTACCAAAGGTGTCATGGGCTTTGAAGACAGTCGAACTCAGGACGCAAGGGAGAAACGTGCTAAGAGGAAGGCATGCTTGGCAAATCCACACCATGATCAACTCCCGCCCGGAAACCAATGTCCCCACTGTGGAAGGACGTGTGGATCCAGAATTGGCCTCAACAGTCACTTATGGACTCATTGCTAAAACCGTGTTTATGGAAGACAATCTTAGTTGGCTACGAGTGATTGCCAAAGAAGAAGAAGATCCTCCATCGGCCCCTCTCCTCCTGTTGGAATGACACCAAGCCTGAACCCTACTCCTTCGCCATGTCCATGGGGATTCGGGGGCAGTTTGCCCATTCCTCTCTGGAGCCATGTCTAAATGCTGCAGTTCCTCTGAAGCTTCCTCTGCCTGCCCTATGCTGTCTTGGAAATTTACAACCGGCATTACAGGGTGGGAGGGGTTTGCATCACTCTCAGTGTGGGAAGGAATCAAGCCTCTGTTTTTCACAGCCTGCCACCCTTCTTCTTTGGAGTCCTTGCTGTCGCTCTGGGAAGGGACTTCCCTGACAGGGGAGTAGCTGGAATTGCTTGGATCTATTTTATGGAAAGTGATCAGTAAATAGAATTTAAAGAATCAATTTCTAAAACTTGGTAGTCTTCATTCCCTCAGAAGGCATGACCATTTCTTCAACTTGCATCAAGTTCCAGCAGAAAAATCATAGTCTTATACTTTAAAAACCACCACCACCACAAATTTAAAGTTGCCTTGCACTAAAAGCTCTTGATATGAATGCCTGCAATTTGGCAGGGTTATTCTGCTATGGAAGAGCTCTTGTGCCTGCAAACTTCAATCACTCCATCCCACCTGTTGTTGGGCATAGCGTACATTGCCCTTTTGTGACCATCGCAGAAGAAGGTCCTCAATGAGCTATATACTTTAGTTCTAGATCGTGTTGTGGACACATACAAAATTCCTCTTTCAAAGACATCAAGACAGACAAATAATCTTTGGACACTACTTTTATTAAAATAATTGTTTTTTTAAATAAATAAATAAATAAATAAGGCAAATGCAATTTTGTGGGTCTTCCGCTTGTGAAAAGGCCACAATGCATAGCTTGTAAGTGTGGTATCACAAGCAGGAGATTATGGTCCTTCAGAAAGAGATGCCAAAGAGTTGAGATGTCCTCCCATCACATGAACTGATATCTGTTTTCCCCATATCTGAAAATAATATCTGAAAATAATGCAATATAAATTTTTTTGCAGGCAATAAAACATTTCTCTCTCACACAAGACCATACACACATTGTGCCCCACTCACAGTGATACAATCTTCCTATTTGTCCAAATGGACCTCTCTTACTCCATCTCACAGACTACTTTTCGCACACATACATCAAGTACTGAGTCTAAAGTCATTCAACTCTACAGCAATTCAGATGTTCCCATTGTTGTTTCAGTCCGAGCTGTGGTGTCCATCTTGTCTGGCTTTTGGAGATCAATTTCAGTAAATGCACCCTGATGATGTGAACAGGGTGTTTGCAGGGATGTGACTTGTGAAATAAAGTGGTTGACCAGGTGGGTCCAGGGCAAGATTAATGCTTCCTTGCATGAGGAAGTGTTGACCAACCACTGCCTTATAGGACTAACTCTGTAGGATGGGCATAGGTGCCTGTGAAGGGAATGGACTGTTTAAAAGAAATAAGAACTTGAGTGATAATTATGCTGGGAACTATGGGGTTAATTAAGGGATCCAGGTGGTGCTGTGGGTTAAACCACAGAGCCTAGGGCTTGCCGATCAGAAGGTTGGCAGTTCGAATCCCTGCGACGGGGTGAGCTCCCTTTGTTTGGTCCCAGCTCCTGCCCACCTATCAGTTCAAAAGCACGTCAAAGTGCAAGTAGATAAATAGGTACTGCTCCGGCAGGAAGGTAAACGGCGTTTCCGTGTGCTGCTCTGGTTCGCCAGAAGCGGCTTTGTCATGCTGGCCACATGACCTGGAAGCTGTACGCCGGCTCTCGGCCAATAAAGCGAGATGAGCACCGCAAGCCAAGTCAGACACGACTGGACCTAATGGTCAGGGATCCCTTTACCTTTACCATGGGGTTAATTTGCTTCCTGCATACAGCAAGTAAGTGATTTGGATGGTTGGCTCTGACCCCCTTTTCTGTTATATTTCTCTTAGAGTGATATAAAAATGTCGCTTGATTGGGTAATGGTGGAGGCGGCTCCTCTTTTTGTAACTTCTTTTGTGTTATTCCTCCCCCCCAGTGCATGTCATGGTGGAAGCCATGAATATCATACAACGTGACAGTAGAATAATTCTGCAAGAACTTGGGTAGGGGCGTGTACCTGCGTTCCTGCCACAAACTTCTACCACACACAGCAGCTATCACAATATCAAAGTAATAAAAATCACAAGGAAAGCTAGGCAATATTTTTTGGAGAATGAGAAGGAGAAGGAAACATTTGCATGAGTGAACACAGCTCAGTCCCGGTATAGGGCCATCATTCTCACCATGGGAGTTGTGCTTCTCATCCTGGCAATTGCAGATAGCAGCATGTCCAAAATGTTGAACACTTTCCAATAGAGTTAAAGGTTGCAGGACACTTGAAAAATGCACACACACCCCTGTTCTGGCGACATTGGCTTTCATTGTACACATTAGCAGACGATCCTGTTTCCCCACCACAAAAAAAAAAAAGTTTACAAGGGGAAACAATAACAAATAATCAGAGCCCAGCATTCCTAAGTTTCATTACAATTGGCAACATTGTCATTTCACAGTGCAGTGTTGGGGAAGAGACTTCCCCAGGGCTGAGGAAATCATGTGGAGCAAGATTGGAACTACCAGGCCAGATGGAACGCTGGACATCCTTAGATCAAAGCAGCTTCCTCTCTTCATTTAATCTTCTAGCCTTCATTCCCACTCTTCTAGCCTTCATTCCCACAAGGAAGCCATCTTTTGATATTGGAATCAGGGCCGGCACACCCACGGGGCAAGGTGAGACAATTGCCTCAGGCGGCAGGATCCACAGTGGCAACAAATCTTGACATCTATCTTTATCCCCTCGTTGTTCCTGATGTAGATCTTCACTCACTCCTTCTTCCCTGGTAGGGAGAGAAGCACCATTTTGTGGTGCACCTTGGGTGCCAAAATGTCTTGGGCCAGCCCTGATTGGGCTAGACCAGGCATCCCCAAACTCGGCCCTCCAGCTGTTTTGGGACTACAATTCCCATCATCCTTGAGCACTGGTCCTGTTTGCTAGGAATGATGGGAGTTGCAGACCCAAAATAGCTGGAGGGCCAAGTTTGGGGATGTGTGGGCTAGACAAAGGACTATCCCTTGACTTGAGGGTGTTTCCAGCTACCCCACTCCCTACCCCTGGAACCCTTGCAAGTTGCTTGAGCTGGAATTTCTGTTCCCCATTATCAGTGAGGCTAGGGTCACATACCCAAGAGTGTGACCTGACTGCAGAACTGGTAAGAACCAGTTAAGGGGGAACATAATGCTGACTGTTAATGTGCAAAACAGTTCCATATAAGATGCAAGGAGAGTTTCGATAGGTACAGTAAAAATACCCCAGAGTCGTTCGCGACTGGACTTAATTGTCAGAGGTCCTTTACCTTTACTTTACGGTTAAGTCCAGAACTTAACTGCTGACTTACCTGGACGAAACAAAAAGCCAAGGGCAAGAAAGAGAAGGTAACAGGTCTTCATGACTATGAGAAGATGAAGACAGATGTTTGGATGGGAACTCTCTATCCCTAAAACAAGAGCCACAAAGAATGAAATATGGTGATGTCTCTCCAAAGCTGTTCATAAATTTAGTGGAATAATGATGTCTGGTGGGATTGGTAGAACAGATGGCAGGCATCTAAAAAGTAGGTGGAACAGGCAGAATAAACTAATTCTCCATTTGTTCCCATTCTCCTCCCTGGTGAGTTCCACAAGGGCAACAATGAAACTACCGACAGCCAGGGCCAACTCTGGATTTGTTGTAAGTCAGAACACAGTAATGTGTGGGCTGTCTGCAGGCAGATATGGAAGTTTCCCATGCACCCAAATGGACGAGTCTCCACTACAAGCAATTGTTGCATGTTGTGATGTTGAAGCTGCAGAATATTGAAGTATAACCATGGGAAGAGGACCAGAGCTTTAGCTAGAACTTTGAGATGTTCTTGAAACAGTCCTGATTGCTGTGCTGGATAGCTCTCGTAACAACAGATTGAAGTGGGAACCTTCCCAATGAGGCTGAAAAGGATATTGAAATGTCATTTGCATGGTTTTTCTGCCCAGACACACATGTGAGGGGTGCATTTGACGTAGCAATACTTTTGGATTAGGATGTGCTGAGTGTCACAGAGAGCTGATTTGTCAGAGAAGAAGAGAAATGTCTCTATACACCTCTGTAAGTTCAAGGAAGTATGAATGTGTATGGGACAGAAAATAGTGTGTGGCTTTGAGAATGGAAGAGGGGCTTCAAAAATGCTTGGCATTCTCATTCAGAAGGCTGTTGTAGCAGCCGCAAGACGGATACACGTTGGCTCAGTGAAGTTGAGTTTATTTCAATAACATAAGAAAACAACCAAGCCTACAGACTGCAGCTCTATGCACTAACAACCTCTTCACTAATCTGATGATGACTCATCTGAAGGTTCAGGGTGGGTCTTCTGCCCTTTTAAATCTCGCGAGAACACCATCCTCTTCCGCCTCCTCTGCGACGACAATTTCCCTTTCTCTTGCACCCCACCCTTCTTGTGTTCATCCCAAGTTAAAGGTAAAGGCTCTGACAGACTGCTGTCAGAGAAACTTGGCCTCGCCAAAGACTGAGCACTTCCCTCTATCTTATCTCTGTCTGTTTCCCTGGCAACCTGCTCTCCCAGCTCTTGGCTGCCCTCCCAGTCAGCCAGCTGGTGGGTTCTCGGTGGTAACCTGACAGCTGTATTCAGGTAGCCCCAATGACCCAGACTCCACTGCTGGCTGACCTGGGTGTGGACATTGATACATTCATCTTGTCTTAAAGGATCTTTTGATGTTGGGCATTAAGTGCTGCAGAGATCTGGCACCTTGTTAGAGAACTGAAGTGCTGTTTGTTTGTTTGTTTGTTTGTTGTCTGTCAAGAAGATTGGCTAGTGCCTGTACGATTTTTCTTCTTCTTCCTGTCCTTCCAAGGGAGGCAAATTGAGTCAGAGGACATCAACAGGTAGGAATTGGGTGAGCAATTGGAAAGTGCCTTTAAAATGAGAGTAGATGACAAAAACTTGCCTTTCAGAGCTGTGGGACCTGAGAGTAAGGGTATGTGTCCCCTTTAGGGTCAACGTCAAACCCTACTCAAAACTCTGGAGCCATGTGGGGTGAAGCTCATGAAGGCTTACTTCAAATCTGCTCAGGGGTGGCTTCTGGGGCTAGATCATAGAATCACAGAATCTTAGAGTTGGAAGGGTCCCCAAGAGTCATCTAGTCCAACCCCTTGCAATGTAGTATTAAGTCGATGACTAAGCCCACACATATCACAGATACTGTTCATCGCTGATCAGAGACATGGTTAATGGAATCTTTTGAGGAGTTGGAGATGGTGTTTATAAGTGGTTCATGTTTCGCAAGTGTACAGTAAATGGAAGACAATCTTACTTGGCTACGAGTGATCGCCAAAGAAAGAAGAAAGATCCTGTTGTGTTAATTAATCAATTTTGCACATACCTCACTCAATGATCTTGCATTATTTCATTATTCCAGGGCACTCTTGCAGACAGATTTGAAGCGGGAGGAAAAGGTTTCCTTGCTTTTGCTGGAGGGATTTATAGAGAGTGAAGGAAAGTAGAATTAGCAAGGAGTTCAGGACTGAAGAGCTTCTAGATATGCACAAAATGCTAAAATGAAGAATGTTAAAATGCTAAATGCTAAAAATGCAGAACGAACTTTTGCAACGAAGGAAGGGGAGGGAGAAACAGAGCTCATGTTGGTTTATAATCCATTAAGGGGGGAAGGTAGGAGCCAGTTAAAAAGATTACCTCTCCTTGTCTGTGTAGCTTGCCAGTCTTGAGGTGGAGGCAATGGGGTGCCTCTTCAGCAACAGGAGGAAAGATAGAAAGAGAGGGAATGTGATTTTTTTTTTAAGGCAAAAGGTTGTTTAGGAGATATGGTTAAGTGGAGGAAATGTCAAGCAGTTTTCTTGGCTTCTGACTAAAAGCGGCTCTGATTCAAAGTACACAATGATATAGGTGGGCAGCCATGATTCAAAGCACACAGTAGTATTGGTGGGCATCAGAAAGGGACAGGGTAGGAGGAAGGATGAAAGAAGAAAGTTGTCTCAGTGTAATCATTTGCCCAAGGACCCAACTTTTCTTAGGTTGGTTTTGTGCATAGCTCATCTGACCAGTTATTTTAAAAATGAAGCAGTAGCAAGGCAAAGACATGAAAACACAGGTTATATGGAATTCAAGATTATGAAAAGGCAATGCAGATGTTTGTCTGGGAATTTATATCCCAATGAGAAGATGCAAAGGAAGAGAGCAGTAACATATTGTGCTGGTCACATGGCTACAATGTCCAAACCTCATGAACCAAGTTGCCTGGAACCGGTAAGTGTGAGATCAAAATATTAGGGAATGCACTGCTGAACAATGTATGTGCTTTTAAATTACTTTTAATGACCGCTCCCCACATCAAATGGGGGGGTGACTTTTGCGTGGTTGCACACAGCCCCCTGGATCCCAGTGCGGCTCCTGGTAGTCAGGCTAGCTTCATCCTCCCTAGCCTGGATACCTGGGGTCTTCGCCTACCTCAGTCAACCACCCAATCCCGCCTGGGGAGGCGTTGCCAGGGGATTGGCCAGGTAAGGGGAGGGACCGCCCTGCCCACACAATAGAAGGTGTAGCTTACCTGCATTGGCAGGTTTTGCCTTTCCTGTAGCAAAACGTCACAACTTTGGTAGTTTCAGGCCTTGGGCAGAATCCTTTACTCTATCTTCCTAAATGGGGGGGTTGAGGCAGTGACCCACACTCCCTTTGAGGAGGCGATACTAGGGTTCCCCATTAAAGGGGTCTTGGGGGGAAGTATTGGCCTCCAGTGGCGGCGAATGGAGGGCGGGCTCTCTGCTTGAACATATGTTCTCCAGAGCCAGCTCAATCCCCACACATTCTGGATAACCCTGAAGTCTCCCAGATCCCTGGCTGGGGACTGGGAAGGATAAATGCCCAATGCCTGAGCCAAGGTCTCCCTACATCTGAATCTTAATAAAGTTGTGGCCAATTTTAATCCCATACCACGTTGTCTTGAGTCATTATTCAGCTCTGGGGTTGCCTGGAGTTTGGGGGACTCCGCCTGTCCACACAAATCAAATCATTGCTTTCATATCCCAATCTTCCTTTTTCTTACTCAAGAATGGGGACATGGTTCACCCATATAGTCTCTTTTCTAAGACTTAAATTGACTTCTTAGGGAGCAAGGTTTGGATACAAGTTTATTGATAGTTGTTGTTCAGTCGTTCAGTCATGTCCGACTCTTCGTGACCCCATGGACCAGAGCACGCCAGGCACGCCTATCCTCCACTGCCATTGATAAAAATTTTAAAAGGACGTGTGGGTCCAGAATTAGCCTCCACAGTCACTTACAGACTCATTGTTAAAACCGTGTTTATGGAAGACAATCTTACTCGGCTACGAGTGATCGCCAAAGAAGAAGATGTCACAGAGGAACCCCTGAATATGAAACTTATAGATTCTTTTAGGGAGGTATATCTAATGAATGAAAAGCAGATGCCCATAGGAATCCCAGAATCATGACAGGCAGGCTGCATGGTCTCCTTACATGTGGATGTTGATATTGTCTTGTGGATTCCATATCTGGACATGAGATGCACTTCCATCCACATCCCAAATGGTAATATGTCTCCCCAACTCATGGCCTGTGTAGTGCTTCCATTGTCCAACAATTTGTATAGCAGACCTTTGGTGGCTTATAGAATTTGCATACAGTCATACAATTTTACCCCATCAGTGTCAAACATAAAAGGAGACCCAGTAAACTTTTGGACCATCTGCACTATAGTTTTTATTTTTTTATTAACACATGGTCTTGGGAGCTTTTACACCAAATGTGCTTTTGTGGTCCTTCAGCTGGTGGGGAAAAAACCAATGATTCCTGGATAACGCTGGCGTTCAGGTAGGAGCTGATGAATCCTCAAGCCAAGTGTCAGCAGAGATGGATCCCATCATTCAGATGCAAAACTAAGATGTTTGGAGATCATAAATTAATATTGACAAATTCACACATATCTTGATGAACTGTAAAATGCTGTTCCTGCTCCCCCCTTCTTCCTGCACTCAACCCCGCTTCTCTACAGATTTTGTGATGAACTTTTAATAATAAAATTACATTTATTTGAATATTCTTTTGAACCTGGAAAAATAATAACCGTAAACAAAATAATCATGAACATATTGAATAAAAGTCATCATATGTCCTACTTGCTAAAAAGGTAGAGAAATATATTTATATAAAGATCTTGATGCACCAGTTTTGGCAGTGGGAGCAAAACAAAAATTCAAGCAGACACGATACTATGGTTTTAGACCTCTCTTCTGTGCTCAGTCATCTGAGAGTGGGCAATAACTTCCTTACTCAACTGCTCTACATACCACAGGTGCCCAAAAACTTCCTTGTTGCCATATTCTGCAGCACTTCAAGTTTCCAAAGTCTCTTCTGTGCTAGCCCCCTTTGGAGCAAGGTGCACTATTCCACCCTGGATGTAATTAAGCAGACCTGTGGCCAGATCTGATCTCTGCAGGGACAGGTGGAGATGGTGTACTGGCATAAACTGGAAAAATGTGCTCCTGGCAACCACCACCACTTTGGCATTTTCAACTAATTCACTCCTTTTGACATTCAACAAATGCACCTTGCTTGTTCTGTTGGTTGGTTGCTTGTGATAGCAACCATCTCACCTTATGCAGCAACGTGTTGTACTGCATTCTCCAATGTCTTCAGAATCTTTGTCACAGCTATCTTGGCAGACGCCACCCAAGGAATTGCATTTTTCATCACCTATTACCTGAGCAAAGACTGTTCCAACCAAAGAGAAAAAGAAGAAGAGGAAGAAGAAGAAGTTACTAAGAATCCTTTTCTTTCCATTACAACAGGTGAACTTGATAACTGCATCTAGCTAAAACAAAATAAAAAAATTCATTCCAGTAGCACCTTAGAGACCAACTAAGTTTGTTATTGGTATGAGCTTTCGTGTGCATGCACACTTCTTCATCTAGCTAGTTATCCAGTTGTTTTCTTTTCCTCTTGGCATCATTCCATCATTTGATTGTTGCGTCTTACTGCAAATTCTGTTTTTCCTAAAAACAGTATAAACAAGGGATAGAGAACCCCAAGGACTGTGGTACAGAACCAGCCATCATTACTTTTAGATCCAGTTCCTCCTCTTGCCTCCTTAGCTCCATGCACCCACAGCAACTAGGCTTCTGAAAAAAGCTCCCATTGTTGTCAAGGGAAGTTGTTTCCCCATGTCTAGTTGTCATGCAATTACACCATTTCTAAGTGGGGCAGTGGTGCTTCAACCTGTCGTGGCTGGCCCAAGACATGTTGGCACCTGAGGAAAACCACGAAACGGTACCATCACCCCCAGTAGGGAAGAAGGGGTGAATGAAGATCTACATCACGAATGAGGGAGGAATGAAAATCTACATTAGGAACAACTGGAACAAATACATAGTTGTGTTTAGCCTTGTCTTTCGGTGTAAAAGTAGCAGTCAATGGCCCAACAACTAGCCATCTCCACAAAGGGAATCGTTTCAGTGGAAGAAGCCTAGGAAGTTCTAGGAGAATATGAGCAAGACAGGGAAGTTAGATCCCCAGCAGTGAGCTGCCTGCAAACACATTTGGAATACTGTGTACAGCTTTGGTTGTCTAACCTCACAAGGGAGCTGGACTAATAACTTACCTTGATCAGCTGAGAGGATTAAGGCAATGGCAAGAAGGAAATAGTAACAGGTCTTCATGGCTTTGGTTAGGCAAAGGTCGGTGTTTAGCTAGGAAATCTATATCCCTAAAAGAAGAGATGCCATGACTGAAACAGAATATTTATACCACTCTGAAAATTGCAAGGGATCCATCTATTCAAGCTAGGGCTGGGGTCACATTTCACAATAAAGAATTTTCTGATGAGGGAGGTTCCTCCTGAAAAGTTGTGAAATAGACTCCCAAATTCCACCATCCATTATTTTTGGGGGGGAAGTTGAGGCTCCAACTTGAACAGCATTTACTTCTATTGTGCTCCATCCCCTGCCCATTGGAAATAGGACCCCCTATTTGAGGTTTCATCAGCAAACATTGCATGGCTGCACCCCCAATGCAGTAGTGGACCCCCAAGTTTCAGCAGCGCCCTGTGCAACACTCATTACCACCCACCCCACCCCTGCCACTTGCTTTCCATTGCCACTTGCTCATCATGGTTGCAGTATCCCCTGTGGCACCCTCTTGGTTTGGGGCCCAGTGCAGGTAAAGCAGTCACATGCCCCGAAATCTGCCTCTGCTCAATGAAGTGAAAATAGCCCAGCCCCAAACCAGCCCATGAAATTATAGATGGAAATCTGCTGTTATAAAAAGGAGAAGATCTGCTCAAATTCCCTTCACTCACCAGTTTCGCTACAATTCTCAATCCTCACAAGGTTAAATCAGTGTGACTCTTCCCAAGGTGCAAGGGGTCTTGGGGGGAAATGGCAGTGAAGTTCTGACTCTTTGCTAAAAGCAAATCCCTTGAGAGCATCCTTTTTATAGCTACTTCATAGCAGTTATAGCCTTCCCTCTGGAACAGCATGATCCAAATCTCCAAAGAGGATTAGAGCTCCCTGTCACACTTCTTTGAAGTCTCTCAGCCCCACTCACCTCACAGAGTGTTTTTTTGTGGGGGAAGAAGGGAAAGGAGAATGTTAGCTGCTTTGAGACTCCTTCGGGTAGTGATAAAGCGGGATATCAAATCCAAACTCTTTTATTGAAGAAGAGAGAGTATAATGTTGAAACCTCCATAACTTCCCAGATGCCTTTGCTCATATGTAGTGATGTCCACTAGCTGTTCAGTAAATAACTGGAACAAGAAAACCAACAATTTCAGAAATGTAGCACTGAAGTGAAATAAAAGTTAGACTCTCCATTCTCTCTGTGCAATTAATAGTTTGCATTTTCCATGAGTTTTGGTGTGTGCAGCTTGGCTGCAGTATGCTAATCCAGTTATGGTAGCCAGGGATGGAGAAGGCTGCTGATTTCAGTTTCTTCCAGTTTCTTCTCATGTTTCCATTTTCAAATTCATTTCAACACCTTTTTGCAGCATTTCCCCCCTTTTAAAACAAACACAAAGCCATCCTCTTGAAAACTGACCAGCATTTTATTGAACATTTCTCAGGGCGTGCACATTTTTAGATTTGAACTTTGAAGCCCGGAAGAAGATAATGTGGCTATTATCATTAGGGTTGCCAGGTCAGAACTATCTCAGAGCCAGAGATTTCAAGACCCAAATCTGGGGACTAGGGGCAGATGCTGGAGCTGGGACAAGGAGTGTACAAATTTAGAAAGTGTGAATTAGGAAGGATTGCCTTTTGTCTATAGGTGATGGAAGAACTTACTTCAATAATAATAAAAAAAGAGCACCAAGACAAGAACAAGAACAAGAGCAGGAAGGTACCAGGTCTTCACAGTTATGGCAGGTCAAAGGCTGATGTTTTGTTGGGAACTCCTAGGAAACAGAAAACAAGGGGAAGACCAGACATTGTATTTCTGTGTCATTTAGTTTATGTCACTCTGCAGAGTGCTATTCAAGCCATAGGGACAGATTTTAAAAGAAAAGAAAGGAAACCTCCATGTCAAGATTATCCCAAGTTTGTTTTTTATGCAGAAAATGCAAACATATCGTGTGTGTGTGTGTGTGTGTGTGTGTGTGTGATTCAAGTTTTCAAAAGTAACCAGCACATCAGTGTATGCATCCCAAGGCATGTAACTGTATCTTGCAGAAAAATAATATACCAAGAGCTTGCCACTGTTATGTGTATTATGCATTTAATTTTGTGTATAATTAGTTGGCTTTTTTTTAAAAAAAAAACCACTGACTAATAGTACAGACATAAGTGGGTGCATGATGGAAGGGGCCATCTTTCGCATGCAAAGCTCATCTGGATTGGGACAGCCAAAATTCATGCATAAATTCATTTAATCTGGTTACTCCTCCATCCTTATGAAGAAGTAACTTATCTTCTAAAGGCATGTTCGCGTGAACTTATGTCATGAATGAGCCAGCCCAGCCAGCTTCCAGGGAAGGAAGGAGGCAGGAAGAGATAGGGTTAACTACCAGCAACGGGGAGGCTAGCCGAGGCTCTAGCGAGCAGTATCTGCTCCAGGCCTCTCAGGGGGAGGAAAAAGGAGAAGAAGAGAATATTGACAGTCTGTAGTCTCAGGAAGAAATTGGAGATGATCCAATGAGCCCATAGAGTCGTCACTGGGGTGGGGTGCATGACAGGAGGCAGAAGCAGAGACGTAAGGGTCATACATTCTGTTTAAACTGGCGGAAGGGGGGGTGACTCTTCAGAAGAGTCATTGTAATTCATGATTGCGGCGGTTAATGCCACCCAGAGTTATCTGTATACTTGAGCATTAAATCATTCTTTCTAACTACCACGCTGCCAGTGTTATCGAGCCGGAGGCTGTGTTCCCGACAACATAATATGCTGTACTATTGCTTAAGGTTATTACTGTATTCATCCCAATGTGAAGGATAAAAATTATGCTAATGGGTCCCAGAGATTGGCTTCAAAGTCCATGATACTGTGGTTCTCGGCTTGGAGATTTCCTAGATGATAAATTAATTGGAAGGCCTATGCACACAATGTCAAGCTTCTTGGGGAAACACACATTGGATTTAACATGAGAAGTTCTAAGAAGTTATTTCACTCAATTACAACCATTTTTTTTTAAAAAAAAATCCTTCTCAAACAGCTTTGCATTCTGAGACCCGCATTGCCTTCAGAGACCCCACTCTTCTTGAAGCAAAACTTCTTTGTTTGTAAAGATTATATCTTGGCTACAGTACATACAATACAATTAAGGAAGCACAGCAAAGCCTTTCCTGAACCAGATTCAGGGTCCATGAAGTCCAGCACTCAGTTCCCTCCAGAGCAGCCAGTCATGAATTAATGGGAAGCTCAGAAAAAGAGCAGAGAAGCAGGATTCCATCGCCCTGTCCTCCCAAAGGGAAGGAAAACCCAAATATTTCACAGGCATGCATTGGCTTTAAGCTCTTCAGAATCCATGAGAGAGAATGGTGTATCAACCAAGCAAACAAACAAACAATACTGTTGTCAAAGCTCAATATTCTATTAGGAAATCATGGTTAATAACCACAGGTAATGTAGCCCTTCAGATGAGATCCACCTTTTGCCTGCTGTGGAGTGTGAGATAGGTTTCTTTTTATTGAAGAAGAGAGAGAATATACTGAAACCTCCATAACTTCCCAGATGCCTTTGCTCATATGTAGTGATGTCCACTAGCTGTTCAGTAAATAACTGGGATAAGAAAACCAACAATTTCAGAAATGTAGCACTGAAGTGAATTAAGTTAGACCAGGCATCCCCAACCTTCAGCCCTCCAGATGTTTTGGACTACAATTCCCATCATCCCTGACAACTGGTCCTGTTAGCTAGGGATCATGGGAGTTGTGGGCCAAAACATCTGGAGGGCCGCAGGTTGGGGATGCTTGAGTTAGACACTCCATTCTCTCTGTGCAATTAATGGCTTGCATTCTCCGTGAATTTTGGTGTGTACAGCTTGGCTGCAGTATACTAATCCAGTTATGTTAACCAGGGATTGAGAAGGCTGCAAAATTTCAGTTTCTCCCAGTTTCTCATGTTTCCATTTTCAAATTCATTTCAACACCTTTTTGCAGCATTTCCCCCTTTTTAAAAACAAACACAAAGCCATCCTCATGAAAATTCACCAGCATTTTATTGAACATTTCTCAGGACGTGCACATTTTTAGATTTGACCTTGGATGACTTATAAACCTATGTTTTAAAATGTGTTAGCGACAATCATGCAACTTGGTCTTGTCCTTTTCAAATGTAAAACAGGCTTCCTCAAACTCGGCACTCCGGATGTTTTTGGCCTACAACTCCCATAATCCCTAGGTAGCAGGACCAGTGGTCAGGGATGATGGGAATTGTAGTCTCAAAACATCTGGAGGGCCGAGTTTGAGGAAGCCTGAAAAGGTGACACAATAAATATTTTCCCCTTGAATGATTATGATTATGATTATGATTATGATTATGATTATGATTATGATTGTGATTATGATTATGATTATGATTATGATTATGATTATTTTCACAGCAAATATTCTTTGGACGTCCTTCAGCTGCTGAAAAAGATATTTCAAAGAGGCATTCAAGCAGGAGTTGGTGATTCCTCAATCAGAGTTTCAGTAGAGATCAGCTTTCTTCCATTCAATCAAAGGCAAAACTGAGAAGTGGGGAGATCAAAAAGGAATATTGTCAAATAAAAGGAAACAACCATCATGACTTTCTGCTGCTGCACTCCATTCCCTTAAACAGCATTGCTTAATCTCTTTTCCTTGTGGCCTTTATTGCACCCTGCTTAGAACAAATTCTGAAACCTGGGCTATACAGTATATCATAAACCATTGTGACCAAGTTTCCATTTATGGTTATGAATTTGTAAAGAAACGTTCTACATTGCCATAGCAGGTTTAGACTCCCTAAACCTGTTGCCATCCAGGCCTAGCCAATAAGCAAAATCTGCCCCTTCAGGTTCATAGGGATAGGTTTTATAGCTATTTTAAGATTGTGCATACCCGTCAACTGTTCTGGGAAAAAGGGACATCCCGTTTTTCCCCTGCAAGAGGACGGTGTCCAAAATTGCTACCACAATTTTGGGCCACACTCTCAGCCTGAAAAAATGCTTTTGGGCAGCAGTGATCTTGCATGGCACCCTAAAACACATGTTTTGGGGCCCTGCACTCAAAAAAGTATTTTTGGGGGGACCGCGATCTCATGCAGGTCACATGACTCACACAGGAGTGTGGCCCCCAAAGCCGGTGTCCCTGTTTTGAGCCGCTTCATATTGGAGGGTATGGATTATGCAAGCTGTTCGTTCCCTGATTCAATATGCACAAAGGCTTCAAATCTAGGGCGGTCTACCTGTTAGAGTTTGAGGCTAATATTTTCCTTCAGGGGAAGTGGTCAGCGGCCACATGCATGTTTGTGGCCAAAGCTGGTGGCAAGTGAGTAAAATGCCTGAAAGTGATGGCTCCAGCCCCATTATATTCCTTTCCCTTCTTTCTCCTATTTCCCTTCACTTTCTCACAAACAAACATACACCAGACTCCTCAAACACACCACACACCTCTACACATCCTGACAGCGCTTCTAAACTAGGGCTGCCATATTTTGAAGTGCAAAAAAAGAGGAAGCTATGATGACTCTCATTTTAAATACCCCCTACTATATGTAGGCTATAAAGGTAAAGGTAAAGGTACCCCTGACCATTTGGTCCAGTTGTGGACGACTCTGGGGTTGCAGCGCTCATCTCGCTTTACTGGCCGAGGGAGCTGGCGTTTGTCCGCAGACAGCTTCCGGGTCATGTGGCCAGCATGACTAAGCTGCTTCTGGCGAACCAGAGCAGTGCACGGAAACGCGATTTACCTTCCAGCCAGAGGGGTACCTATTTATCTACTTGCACTGCATGCTTTCGAACTGCTAGGTTGGCAGGAGCATGGACCGAGCAACAGGAGCTCACCCCGTCGCAGGGATTTGAACCGCCGACCTTCTGATCGGCAAGCCCTAGGCTCTGTGTTTTAACCCACAGTGCCACCCGCGTCCCTTATATGTAGGCTATAGATGCTATGATATATTGCTGAGAGGGGCAGGAGAAGAGAAGAGGAAAGCAAGTCCTGAGCCTTATGCGGCCTAGGACCCTCGTACCTACAGGACCGCCTCTCCCAGTATGCCCCGCAAAGGACCTTAAGGTCTACAAATAATAACCTGCTGGAGGTCCCGAGCCACAAGGCTGTCAGACTGGTGTCAACCAGGGTCAGGGCCTTTTCAGTTCTGGTTTGAGCTTATAGCTGCAATAAAGTTATCTATCTATCTTTTCAGTTCTGGACCCAACTTGGTGGAACACTCTGTCACAAGAGACCAGGGCCCTGCGGGATTTGACATCTTTCCGCAGGGCCTGCAAGACAGAGTTGTTCCACCTGGCCTTCGGGTCGGACACAGTTTGATGGTTTCCTCCCCTTGGTTTTGTTTATGGGCGCTAAATGAATCGGCATTTTAAACTGGCTTTTAACTTGTATTTTAATTAATGGTTTTTATATTCTACTGTAATTTTTGTTGATGTTAGCCGCCCTGAGCCCGGTTCTGGCTGGGGAGGGCGGGGTATAAATAAAAATTTATTATTATTATATTATTATTATGCCAGTTATTTCTATGTCTCATCCAGAAAATATAGCCAGAGACATTTTGGCAAATTTTAAAAATCTACCTGGACAGAAATGTTACCTCTGAAAAAGAGGATGTGTCCTGGAAAAAGAGGATAGATCTCAACCCTAATTACCAATCTGACAAGTTTTGCAACTGGCAGCCCATTTTCTGTGAGATGCGGTGATTTGAATCGATTTGAATCAGTGATTTGGTTCAGCTTAACTGCCCTTTGACTAAGTAGGGTTTCTCTTTTGTTTTGTTTTTATGCTTTATTTCAAGTAACATGCATAACAGAACAACAGACCTTTTTCCATAGGAGGTTCAATTATTTCTTTCAAGGTTAGTGAGTCTTCACCATGGCGGGCTCAACATGCAAATGTTTGTTGGGGCTATCAGAGTTTAGGGGACTTCCGCCATGTTGATGCTTTTGGAATTTCATATCCTTTTGGCTGTTGAGAGAAGATAAAAGCCAGAGAGCAAGAAGGAAATCAGGGGCCAGAGAAAGAAGAAGGCGAAAAAATAATTGAATCATAGAGCTGGAAAGTACCTTGGAGGTCAACTATTCCAAACCCTTGCTCAATGAAGATCTGCTGTGGTCTGTCACCAGCTTTAATTTTCCCCAAATCGGTTTCAATACTTCTCATCAATACAAGATCATGTGCTCTTCCTCTCCTTCTGAACATATGGTAAAGGGAGATTGGGTTCCCTTTGGACAGAAATTTTACCTCTTTATGAACAATGTAGATACCATCTACATCAGGCATCCCCAAACTTCGGCCCTCCAGATGTTTTGGACTACAATTCCCATCATCCCTGACCACTGGTCCTGTTAGCTAGGGATCATGGGAGTTGTAGGCCAAAACATCTGGAGGGCCGCAGTTTGGGGATGCCTGATCTACATCAATGTTCTCCATAGCCAGGAAGATTGCTGCCTGTGGCAGGCCCAATTGCAGGTGTACCTCTATTATATTCCAGATCTATTGCTTGTAGAAAGGTTCCACTGAGTAGGGCCTGAATAAATGGATGCAGGTGCAGAGTCAAAGGGTTGAGTGAGGAAGCATCTCATGGAGGTTTGTTTCTGCCCTTCCAGCACCCAAGGTACTCTCTGCAATCTAATGAAGCAAGTCTACTTCATCATAGCACATAGCTCATGTATGCTGATGGGAGGATGGGAATGACCGATTCCCCACTGGAATTCTTGAATTGGATTGAAATATAGCACATAAGAAGAGTAATTCTGGATTAGACAACACGCCTGTCAGTTTTCACTTGGGCTGAACCAAAGGCCTATGGGTTGCTCACAAGCAAAAAAAGAAGATTCAAATGAAAGTTTAAGCCCTACCATTTCTGATTTGCTTTAAGACCTGTTAAACATTGTACATTAATGTCCTATTGATTGATTTATTGTTTGAGGTCACTGTTCTTACCTTATGCAGCAGATCTTCTTCTCATTACAGGTACCATAAGCCACATATTTGGATCGGCACCTCAGTTCACTCTCACAATAGCCCTTCAAGCTATGACACAATTTTTCACTATCTTGGTCAGCAAAACCTAAGCATATGAGAACATAAATAACAAACGGAGCTGGACTAGGGAAATACCAAATTACTTTATACTAAGCCAACATTTCTAATCATACTGCAGCTGCCAATTGGGAAGCATGCCAAATAAAAATAAATATGCCAGCTTGAGTTAAATGTTAAACCATTTTCTCCATTCTTTATTTAAAAAGAGCCACAATGATATATGTGGGAACCCAGAAAGGAAGAGGTAGCAGGAAGCCCAGAAGAAGCAGCTATTATTATAAGAGCTGCCTGGTCAGAACCATCTCGGACCCTGAGATTTCATGACCCAAATCTGGGAAATAGGGGCAGATCCTGGAGCTGGGACAAGAGCTGTACAAATTCAGAAAGTATGAATTAGGAAGGTATGCATTTTGTCTAGAGGTGACGGGAGAACTTACTTGGATCAAAAAAGAGCACCAAGACAAGGAGAAGAACAAGAGCAGGAAGGTACCAGGTCTTCATAGTTGTGGCAGATCAAAGGGTGATGTTTTGTTGGAAACTCCTAGGAATTGGAAACCAAGGGGAAAACCAGACATTGTATTTCTGTGTCATTTAGTTTATATCACTCTGCAGATTGCTATTCAAACCATAAGGATGGATTTTTTAAAAAAAGAAAGGAAACCTCCATGTCAAGATTATCCCGTTTGTTTTTTTCTGCTGAAAATGCAGACCAAAAAAAATCTTGTGTTTGTGTGTGTGTGTGTGTGTGTGTGTGTGTGTGTGTGTGTGTATAGTGTGTGTGTTTGTGTGTGTGTAAGCGCGGGTGGTGCTATGGTCCACAGAGCCTAGGGCTTGCCGATCAGAAGGTCGGCGGTTCGAATCCCTGCAATGGGATGAGCTCCTGTTGCTCGGTCCCTGCTCCTGCCAACCTAGCAGTTCGAAAGCACGTCAAAGTGCAAGTAGATAAATAGGTACCGCTCTGGCGAGAAGGTAAACGGCGTTTCCCTGCGCTGCTCTGGTTCGCCAGAAGTGGCTTAGTCATGCTGGCAACATGACCCGGAAGCTGTCTGCGGAAAAACGGCGGCTCCCTCAGCCAGTAAAGCAAGATGAGCGCTGTAACACCAGAGTCATCCACGACTGGACTTCACCGTCCAGGGGTCCCTTTACCTTTACCTTTTAAGATTCATGTTTCCTAAAGTAACCAGCACATCAATGTATGCATCCCAAGTCATGTAACTGTATCTTGCAGAAAAAAATAATATACCAAGAGCTTGCCAGTGTTATGTGTATTATGCATTTAATTTTGTATATACTTAGTTGGCCTTTAAAAAGAATACTGACTGATAGTGCAGACATAAGTGGGTGCATGATGGAAGGGGCAATCTTACGCATGCAAAGCTCATCTGGATTGGGACAGCCAAAATTCATGCATAAATTCATTTTATCTGGGTTCCTCCTCCATCCTTATGAAGAAGTAGCTTATCTTCTAAAGGCACGTTCGCATGAACATAATGTGCTGACTATGTGGGTGCGCATGCACAAATGTCCCCAAAGCATCTCACTCCACATGCTCAGTCCTTGACCTTGTTCAAGTTGAGTGAAGGGGCTTGCAGGGGTCTTCTACTCCCATTTGCTTGAATATGAGTTGAACCAACCATATAGTTGGGGATCCTGATAAAACAGGGTCACTTCCCACACAATGGCTCAAGTTTAGAGCATTAATGTGTTCAGGCAAACTCCTGCAAGCACCTCGAGTGGGTTCAAGGAAAAATATTGGGCAAATATTGGGAGACTTTGCTTGTACCTGGAACACTTCTTCCTTATGCCTCTGTCTGCATGTTTTGGGTGGGAACCAAGACAGAAGACCATTTCAAATGAAGAAAGGTCATGAGCTACAGGAGAGTAAAGTAATTGATGGTGATGATTTATGGAATTTATATATCGCCCTATACCCAGAGGTCTCAGGGCAGTTCAAAGAATAAAATCAAAATATAAAACCACAAAGGACATAATCAAAATAAACAACAACACAATAACAACCCCCCTCCCGGGGGGAAACACATTTCAAAAGGGCATAGGATGATCAGTTACAGAAGTGAAATTGTGGTGGCACATTATTCTGAAAGGAAAGAGTACAATGTGCAGAACTCTTGAACATTGCTTTATGAGAAGCATGAGATCTGGATTTAAATATTTGGGGTTGTAATGGAGTATACCAGAGTAGAAGTCATCTATTCTTTGAATGATGATTGATTTTATGCTATAGATTTCTTCAGGAGTGTTCAAGGAGCCCACCTCAGCGAAGTTGATCCTGCTCAGTGCCACTTCTGCCTACAAAAGTACCTCCCCACTGCTTTCCAGGCCCTGGGCATAGTCACCCCCTGCACAAGTCATACACCAACACCCCCATTTAGCATCACCACCAGCAACAACAAAACGCATGAAGCTCTCAAACCTTCCTCCATACCTCTGGAAAATCCATCTTTAAAAAGTGGAGAGAAGCATCAAAATCACACCCACCCACTCACCTGTTTCCCAGTATTCCAGTCTTCGCCGGAGAAGATCAGCCAGACTTTTCTCAGGGCATATCAGCCCAATGTACACACTGTTTCTCTTTATAAGCACTCCATAGACCTTATTTCCCTCTGCATCTTGCCCAATCACCTTCCTCGAGGGCTGAGGCTCTTCCCCTTTCTTCAGTACCCAAGGGGCTAAAATTAATAGGTGAATCATTCCCTGTTGCTCTGGAATTCTGTTGGCCCTTGAGCAATTCTCTTTAACCTCTCTGGGGAAGGGTGTGCAAACCTGGAGTTCAGCCACGTTGACTCTAATTATCTTGTGTATTCTGTGAAGTTCTGTCCAACCATCTCGTCCTCTGTCGTCCCCTTCTCCTTGTGCCCTCCATCTTTCCCAACATCAGGGTCTTTTCCAGGGAGTCTTCTCTTCTCATGAGGTGGCCAAAGTACTGGAGCCTCAGCTTCAGGATCTGTCCTTCCAGTGAGCACTCAGGGCTGATTTCCTTCAGAATGGATAGATTTGATATTCTTGCAGTCCATGGGACTCTCAAGAGTCTCCTCCACCACCAGAATTCAAAAGCATCAGTTCTTCGGCGATTAGCCTTCTTTATGGTCCAGCTCTCAATTCCATACATCACTACTGGGAAAACTGGGTGGCTTACAGCATATCTAAAAACATAATTAAAACATCAAGCATTAAAAAACCTCTCAATACAGGGCTGCCTTCAGATGTCTTCAGATGTTCCCCTGTATATACATTGCTAATCACTTTCACTTTGTGTGATTTCTGTTTGTTTGATGGTTGGGTTGCGGGTTATGCTGCCTTGCTCTGTGAGAAAGGTGGTGTAAGAATAAGAATATGCATCGCATAAGCAAATATGGTGGAAAGCAGCAGGGTTCGTGCATTTTTCTTTCTTTCTTTTTTTAAAAAAACCCTTCAGATTGGCCCCTCAAAGAAAGGGGCAAGCAATTGTACATGTTACCTGTCTGGAGAACTGCAGTGCAAAGTCAGAAGAACTATGTATGAATTCGGAAAATGTGAATTAGGAAGTTTTGCTTTTTCTCTACAGGTGATGGAAGAACTTACCGGGATCAGAAAAGAGCACCTGGCCAAGGACAAAAGCAGGCAAGTACCAGGTGTTCATAGCTTTGGCAGGTGAATGTCCAATATTTGGTTGGGAACTCCTAGGATGGATTTCAAATAAAAAGAAGAAGAAGAAGGAATTTACATGTCAAGCATGTCCACAGAAGTTTGTTTGTCCGGTGGAAATGCAAACAAATCTTGTGTATTATAGAAATGGCTACACTCTTCAGGTTTCCTAAAGTTGCCAGAACATCAGCAGACACATCCAAGTCATTGCCCTCGTAGCCAGAATCATCTGTAGAAATTTCCACCTAAGATAGTACTTTTACCACACCACCACCAACAACAACAACAACAATAACAAAAGCCATGAAGCCCCCTATACTCCTCTAAACCCTTTGAAAACCTTTAATTAAAAAGCAGAGAGATGTATCTAAGTGCTCACCTGTTCGTCAACAAGTGCTCATGAGATCAGCTAGGCTATTCTCAGGCCATATCAGCCAAAAGTACACAACAAATAGTCACATAAATACATTTCCTTTAATTAATAGAACTCAACCAAGTTTTACAAAAAGGAGATAAATGAAGATAAAAGTGTAAAACAATAAACACATACATCCACCTTTATAAAATACTAGCATTACACGCCTAAAATACTGACTGTTGATGCAGAGCTGAAAAATTAAATCATGATTACCTGAATCAGCAAGTCTAGAATTGGGCAGGAAACAAAGGGTGATGTGGGGCTACCCCAAAATGAACAATTGAGAGATACTTAAAGGAAGGGATATTTATATTCATTTTTTTCCCCTTTGAAAGTGATAAAGTTGTCCAACCTTTCTCAATTATCAAAGCAGATTGCGTTCAACAAAAGACCACGCTTGTCGCTTCATGAGAGGAGCTGATAAATCATATGCCAAAAGTGCTTATTTTATGCTGGAAGTTCTGCAATAATTTAGATTGGACAGGGTTTACTATCATAAAAAATAAATAAATAAAATGTAATAGAACTACATCTAAACCAAAATTCGCTATAATTTTAAAATATTTATCTGGACATAAGTTACAAAGACCTATTTTCAAAACCAAAATTATGCATAGGGACGCAGGTGGTGCTCTGGTCTAAACCACAGAGCCTAGGGCTTGCTGAATGGAAGGTCGGCAGTTCGAATCCCGTGACGGGGTGAGCTCCCGTTGTCTGGTCCCAGCTCCTGCCCACCTAGCAGTTCGAAAGCACGTCAAGTGCAAGTAGATAAATAGGTACTGCTCCAGCGGGAAGGTAAACGGCGTTTCCGTGCACTGCTCTGGTTCGCCAGAAGCGGCTTAGTCATGCTGGCCACATGACCCGGAACCTGTACGCCGGCTCCCTCGGCCAATAAAGCGAGATGAGCACCGCAACCCCAGAGTCAGACACAACTGGACCTAATGGTCAGGGTTACCTTTACCTTTTTTAAATTATGCATATAGGTGTTTTGCTCACTACTGAGCATAACATTTACAGTGTACAGAACTTGTTTAACTAATCTATAAAGGTTGGTTGATTATGTTACATCAATTCAATGCTTTCTTTTTATAACAGGAGACATAAGCATATTGTTTCCAGGTAGGGAAGGGGCAATAGCCATGTACCAGTCTGGTATGCAGGTCTGGCTGTCTCCAAAGAATACCTTGGGGTGCTGCCATGAACACCACAACTATGATGTAGAATGCAGCTCAAGAGATGCAGGGGTGCTGAATTTTGGTAGTTTTGCTATATGTCCATTTGGTAGTTTTGCCACATGTCCTGGCGTCAGTGTTGTCTGCTGCTCAACCTGCATAAAGATCTCTTTCTTATTTACAACTGAGAGCCTCTGTCTATGTGTTTTGTGTGGGAGCCAGGATGGAAGACCATTGTTTTGCATGAAGAGTATAATGCAGAAAGGTCATGAGATTTTCTTCCTGGACTATAGGAGAATAATGTTATGGATGATGTGTTACAGAAGTGAAATAGCACAATGTGCAGAAATCTTCATGAGGAGCATAAGAGTTGGACTGAAATATCTGAACCATCTGTTCTATCAATTACCATTTAAAAGGTTATTTGGTCTTATACTACAGATTTCCTCCTAGATGCCCAGGATTGTGTACAGACCATTCCTATCTCAAAACCAATGAGACTTGGAATTGACTTGGAATTGAGCCACTTGGAGCTAAAGCAGGGGTGGCCAACTTATAGACCTGTTGAGATTGCTGGACTCCACTTTTAATTATCCATGACCATTGATTATTACTGTTGGGGTTGATCAGAGCAAGAGTTCAAAATAAAAATAGCTGGGGGGCACTGTTATACAGTGGTTCTGCTCCTTCCTCCTGGGAAGTGTCCAGAAAGTGGTGTTGGGGGATGGGTGTTCAGACCCCTGGGCTCTCACATGTTGGGTACCTCAGGGTTCTGTCCTCTCCCTGGTCCTGACTGGGGCAACTGTGCCTCTGAAGGAGCAGGAGCACAGCCTGGGAGTCATTTTGGACTCACAGCTGCCCATGGAGGCGCAGGTCAATTCTATTTCCAGGGCAGCCATCAACCAGCTCCATCTGGTATGCAGGCTGAGACCCTACCTGCCTGCAGAGTGTCTTGCCAGATTGGTGCATGCTGTAGTTATCTCCCGCTTGGACTACTGCAATGCACTCTACAGGGGGCTACCTTTGAAGGTGACCTGGAAACTACAACTAATTCAGAATGCAGCAGATAGACTGGTGACTGGGAGCGGCTGCCAAGACCACATAACACCGGTCTTAGAAGACCTACATTGGCTCCCAGTACGTTTCCGAGCACAATTCAAAGTGTTGGTGCTCACCTTGAAAGCCCTAAACGGCCTCGGCTCAGTATACCTGAAGGAGCATCTCCACCCCCATTGTTCAACTTGAACAATGAGGTCCAACGCCGAGGGCCTTCTGGCGGTTCCCTCACTGTGAGAAGTGAAATTACAGGGAACCAGACAGAGGGTCTTCTCAGTCGTGGTGCCCGTCCTGTGGAGCGCCCTCTCTATCAGATGTCAAAGAAATAAACAACTATCTGACATTTAGAAGACATCTGAAGGCAGCCCTGTTTAGGGAAGTTTTTAATGGCTGATGTTTTAATGTATTTTTAATCTTTTGTTGGAAGCAGGCCAGAGTGGCTGGGGAAACCCATCCAGAAGGCCAGGGTAGAAATAATAAATTGTTGTTGTTGTTGTTGTTGTTGTTGTTGTTGTTGTTATGGCCCAAAGTTCTCCACTCCTGGCTTAGACAGTTGGCCAACCCACTTCATCACAATCATTTCCAGCTGATGAATCAGAATCTCTATTTCTGTGTTCTCAATGTGTGAGTGGGGGTGAAATACTAATGGATTAAGAATGAAGTCCACAGGTGGTGCAATGGGTCAGTGCATCTGGCTGTTAACCAAAAGGTTGGTGGTTCGAGCCCACTTCAGGGATGGCTGGGGTAGGATTCCTGCATTGCAAGGGATTGGACTAGATAAGCCTTGGGGTCACTTCCAACTCTACAGTTCTATGATAAGCACACGTGAATCAGTGTGGTTTTGTCAACAATTAAGAGTGAAAGCAGAAATGTTTCACTAGCAGGCCACTGGCAAGTTCAAAACAACTAAAATAAGAACCTGAGAACATAAGAAAAGGCTGCTGGATTAAAGCCAACAGCCCATCTAATACAACATGCTGTGTTCACAGTGGCCAACCAGAGGCCCGTGGAAAGCCTGCAAATTCCACACGATTACAACAGCACTCTGATCAGCTGTGATTCCCAGCATCAGATATTCAGAGGTGGTGGAGATGGAACTTAGTCATCACAGCTAGCATCATCTGTAGAACTATTGTGTTTCCCAGTCTCAAGATTTTACCATCACCACCACCACCAACAAAAATGCACAAATGCCCCAAACCACATCCTACCCCCAACCCCCTTTGAAAAACTATCATCAAAAGTGGAGAGAGGTAGGCACATCTCATCCACTCACTTGACTGTCTACATTTTCTTCAATATGTTTTCTTTATTTATATTTTTAAAAGTTCAGGTTAATGCTTTCATAGTATATGGTATGTATTAAGCTCAGGTTAATGCTTTCATATTATATAGTTTGTATTGGAAGTGAGAGCTGGATCATAAAGAAGGCTGATTACCAAAGAATTGATGCTTTTGAATTATGGTGCTGGTGGAGACTCTTGAGAGTCCCATGGACTGCAAGAAGATCAAACGTATCCATTCTGAAGGAAATCAGCCCTGAGTGCTCACTGGAAGAACAGATCCTGAAGCTGAGGCTCCAATACTTTGGCCACCTCATGAGAAGAGAAGACTCCCTGGAAAAGACCCTGATGTTGGGAAAGATGGAGGGCACAAGGAGAAGGGGACGACGACAGAGGACGAGATGGTTGGACAGTGTTCTCGAAGCTACCAACATGAGTCTGACCAAACTGCAGGAGGCAGTGGAAGACAGGAGTGCCTGGCGTGCTCTGGTCCATGGGGTCATGAAGAGTCGGACATGACTAAATGAGTAAACAACAAAACAATTGTCATATAGTTCACCATTAGTTTACCATCTTCAATGATAAAAAGGAGACACAAGTCACTTTTGGCCCATTTTTATTTGGGTTGTTGTTATTGCTACACAGGTTATCACCGAAGCATTCCCAGCAAAGATGATTTTGTGGTCATTCAACTGATGAAAAAGCTATTTCTTGGTAAGGGTGCCACTCAAGCAGGTGTTGATGGTTCCTCAAGCAGAGTTTCAGAAGAGATGAGATTTCTTCCACTCTATCTAAGGGAAAACTGAGAAGTGTGGAGAACAAAATGGAATATTGCCAAACAGAAGGAAATAATTCAACCATCCTCCCTTTGTTCCATGACATTCCATCTCTACGAGCTCTGGTTATCTTTTTGCCTCCTGATGCTTACCTTGATAGTCCCACCGCTAGCTGTCCTCTTTCTCCCCCTTGCTCAAAAGATACCATCTTTGCCCCCTCTCCTTTTTCCTCTGTCATAGAATCATAGAACTGTACAGTTGGAAGGGACCCTGAGGGTCATCTAGTACAAACTCTTGCAATGCAGGAATCTCAGCTAAAGCATCCATGACAAATGTGGGTGGAGCAAAAGCAAGGTGAGTGCTCCCCCTCTTTCTCCTTTCTCTCCCTTCTCTCTCTCTCTCTCTCTCTCTCTCTCTCTCTCTCTCTCTCTCTCTCTTATATATATACACTCACACAGAAGCATTTGCCAGATTTATCAAACACACAGGCCACACATTGCCCACCTTTGCATATCATCAAGGAGTTTCTAAACTAATCTGTCAAGTTTCGCATCTCTCTGAGATGCTGCGAATCAGTTTTCTTATTGTTTCCTTGCCATGTTATTGCCATGTATGACTGACCTTTTCCAATGACAGGCTGAATTATTTTTCCCGAGGAGAGGGAGTCCGGATAAAACTGTGTGGAGGGGAAGGTGTAATAGGCTTCTTGTGAGGTTTACGAGGCCTCTTGGTGGGTCTGGAAGGCTTTCTGATGGGTCTACGAGGTTCGTTGCCCTGAATTTCGTAACGGCTGTCAGAGGGAGACAATTTTGTATCTTGGTTTGCTGTCATTTCACTCTGCAACTCTGTGTTATTATTTTATTCTTTACTTATTTGTTTTTGTTTTTCAGTGCCTACATGACCTTGTACATTACAAAAATTCAAGGATGGTTCAGAGATTTTCATTTTTTAAAAAAAGCTGTCTGCAAAAGCAAGCAAGCAAGCAAAGAAACCACAGAGCATTTCCCCAAAATTTGGGCTCATCCAGATTTCCTTTTGTGCCATGCTTCTAGACACAGGTCTGTACTTTAAAGTGAGGCATCCGCGCAACAAAAGCATGAGGTCCAAGCATTTTCTTGGTCCCAGTGCTTTCCTTGAGAAAACACACTCTTGACTGCGGAGTTGGAGCAGAGGAAGCACTTGGACACAGCTCTTGAAAGCGTGGACTTGTGCCTAGGTGTGGGGCAAAAAGTCAGCATGGATAAAACGAAAAACCCAGGGGGAGGTCTATCTTCTGTGACTGGCAGGTCTAACTTCTAATCAGAGGGAAGAGCACTAGTGTGGGCCGTATCTTGGAGAGAGAGAGAGAGAGAGAGAGAGAGAGAGAGAGAGAGAGAGAGAGAGGACAGCCCGAGCCAGGGAAAGAGGCACACGGGCACAGGGCCTCTGCTTCATCTGTGTGCCTCTTTCCCTGACTCGGGCTGGGAGCAGCCACAGTGTGCAGAGCAATCAAAGCCCAAGCCACTGCCAGCCCACATGGAGGCAGGACCCCAACTCTTATCTGATCTTCTCTGCCACAGGCTCAGTCCACTGCGGTGCTTCTGCTTTCAGGGCACAATGCCCAAGCATGTGCATCCCCCCCCAAAAAAACAATCCCAATAAAACAAAACAATGAGTGATCTCAGGGACTGGATCTTTCAGAAGTCAGATATCTGGGTAAATACTGTGAATATTTCGACTGCGTCAGACCAACATTAGGCATTAAAAATTTCCTGATACAGGGTTCCCATCAGATGTCTTCTAAAAGTGAGATAGTTGTTTATTTCCTTGTCATCTGATGGGACGGTATTCCACAGGGCGGGAGCCACTACCGAGAAGACCCTCTGCCTGGTTCCCTGTAACCTCACTTCTCACAGTGAGGGAACTGTCAGAACGCCCTTGAAACTGGACCTCAGGCTGAACAATAGGGGTGGAGACGTTCCTTCAGGTACACTGAGATATTCCTCATGATGGCAGCTGAAATGCTTCTAGGAGGACCACAACCATTTTTGACTCAACCATTCTTTTTGATACATGAAATATTGCACAATAATGACACATTTGATTATTTATTGCTTGAGATCCTATATCTCACCTGATGCAGCAAACCCATTTCCAACTACAGGTTCCGAGGAGCACCAAAGGAGACCGGCATTTCAAATATCTGCACTGGCCACCCTGGTCATAGCACAATTCTTCACTTGTGTTAGCAGAGCCTATTCACATGAAAACCAAAAGAGGGAATGGATCAGCAATAGGAAAATAATACCAAAATACCTCACGTTCAGCCAACGTTTCTAACCCACCCTTTAAAAGCAGGCCCCAGGAGGGTTCAAACAATTAAAACTCAGTACAGAAAACAAATATCTTAGGGGTTGAAGACCAAGGAAAAGAGGTATGTATTCAGTATGTGATGGAATGTATCTTCTTCTTCTTCTTAGAATCATAGAGTTGGAAGAGACCACAAGGGCCATCCAGTCCAACCCCCGGCCAAGCAGGAAACACCATCAAAGCATTCCTGACAGGTGGCTGTCAAGCCTCTGCTTAAAGACCTCCAAAGAAGGAGACTCCACCACACTCCTTGGCAGCAAATCCCACTGTCAAACAGCTCTTACAGTCAGGAAGTTCTTTCTAATGTTTAGGTGGAATCTTCTTTCTTGTAGTTTGAATCCATTGTTCCGTGTCTGCTTCTCTGGAGCAGCAGAAAACAACCTTTCTCCCTCCTCTATATGACATCCTTTTATATATTTAAACATGGCTATCATATCACCCCTTAACCTTCTCTTCTCCAGGCTAAACATACCCAGCTCCCTAAGCCGTTCCTCATAAGGCATCGTTTCCAGGCCTTTGACCATTTTGGTTGCCCTCCTCTGGACACGTTCCAGCTTGTCAGTATCCTTCTTGAACTGTGGTGCCCAGAACTGGACACAGTATTCTAGGTGAGGTCTGACCAGAGCGGAATACAGTGGTACTATTACTTCCCTTGATCTAGATGCTATACTCCTATTGATGCACAGAGCCACCCGCGTCCCAGATGTGTGTACATCTGCTAATTCAGTGCCTGGTGATTTGGGAAACATGCAATACATAAGGTGTTTTTGGTAGTAAATAAACTCCATCAGGTTATGGGTAATAATAAAATATAATTAATAAAAAATATTATTATTTTCCCCACCCTTCTAGGCTGGGTTTCACCAGCCACTCTGAGCAGCCCACAGCACATTTAAAAAATTGCAAAACATTAGACATTTAAAATTTCCCGATACAGGGTTGCCTTTGGATGTCTTCTAAAAGTCAGATAGTTGTTTATTTCCTTGACATCTGATGGGAGGGTGTTCCATAGGGCACCCAAAACAAAAAATTTCTCCGGAAAATGAGCTGGCAACCAATTGTACCCATTACTTGCCTGGATAACTGCTGTGCGAATTCAGAAAGTGTGAATTAGGATGGTTTGCCTTTTGTCTAGAGGTGATGGAAGAACTTACTTGGGTCAGTAGAGAGAACCAAGACAATGACAAGAACAGGAAGGTACCAGGTCCCCATAGCCATGGCAGATCAAAGACAATTGTTTCATTGGCAAATCCTAGGAAATCAAAACCAGGAGGGAAGCCGGAGATTGTATTTCTGTGTCCTTTAGTTTATATCACACTGCATATCATAAGATATTGAGCTATTCAAGATGTAAGGATGGATCTTAAAAGAAAGGAGGGAAATCTTCATGTCAAAATTATCCCCACATATTTGTTCTTCTGTTGGAAATGCAGACAAATCTTGCATGTCTTTGAAATAGTTACACGCTTCAGGTTTCCTAAAGTCACCAGAACATCAGTAGATACATCCAAGTCATTGCCCTCGCAGCCACAATCAGCTGTATACATTTTGCCTTTCATTCCTCCCTGAGGGAATGCCTCTATTTCAGGTTTTTACCATCACAACCACCACGAACAAAATGCATGAAGCCCCCAAACCATACTCCCCCAAACCCCTTGAAACTCTCTAATTAAAAATCAGAGAGAGAGAGAGAGAGAGAGAGAGAGAGAGAGAGAGAGAGAGAGATGCACATCTCAAAACACTTACCTGTTTGGTCTACAAACCCTCAAGAGAGGGCAAAACAGAGAAATGCATACTCTGCTTCTCTTTATATTCACTTCATTGATCTTATTTCCTTCTGCAGGTAACTTTCATCTGGCCCGATCATCTTATTTGAAAGCTAAGACTCTGTCTCCTTAAGAGCTTCCCATTTGGTCAAAATCAGCAGGTGACCATTTATTTATTGCTCATGGTTTCTGCTGGTCATTGGGCAAAATACTTCACTAAGTGAATCTCTTTAACACCAAAGAATCATAGCACTGTAGATTTGGAAGGGACCCCAAGGGTCATCTAGTCCAACTCCCTGCAATGCAGGAATCTCAGCTTAAGCATCCATGACAGATGGCCATCCAACCACTGCTTAAAAACCTCCAAGGAAGGAGAGTCCACCACCTTTTGTGGGAGTCTGTTCCTTTGTCGGACAACTCTTAGTGTCAGAAAGTTTTTCCGTATGTTTAGTCGGAATCTCCTTTCTTGTAACTTGAAGCCATTGGGTTGAGTCCTACCCTTCAGGGCAGGAGAAAATAAGCTTGTTCCCTCTTCCATGTGAGGGATATTTGAAGATGGCTATCATATCTCCTCTTGGTCTGCTCTTTTCCAGGCAAAACATACCCAGCTTCTTCAAGAGCTCCTCATAAGGCTTGGTTGTCCTTCTCTGCATACATACCTCCTAAACAGTTTCTTCCGGTTGAATGAACTAGGCTATGATAAGATGAATGCACTAACAACCCCACTTCAGACTTTTTCATATTTTTTGTCATTGTTGGCACCCGTCTGTTTCAAGAGAAAACGGGGTCAGAGCCAAACCACCAGAGAATCACAGCACCCACTGTGGCTGCAGAGACCTGTAACACATAACTGCTGCCTGCCATGTTGCTTTTGTTCCGTTATCAGCAATTAAGTGACTTCTCTAGGCCACAAGTCTGGGCCTTGTGTATGGAGGTCCTGGGCTGCCCAGATGACAATACCCTGCTGAGGGTCTCGCTGATGTGGTCCAAAGGAAAGCAGGGCATCAGAACACAAACTTCTGGGTTGTAGTAACCTAAGCTTTACAATAATAATAATAATAATAATAATAATAATAATAATAATAATAATAAAAATTTATTTATTTATTCCCAGCCACTCTGGACGGCTTTCAACAAAATATTAAAAAATACACTATATATATATATAATATTAAAAACTTCCCTAAACAGGGTTGCCTTCAGATGTCTTCTAAAAGTCAGATAGTTGTTTATTTCTTTGACATCTGATAAGAGGGCATTCCACAGGGCGGGCGCCACCACCGAGAAGCCTCTCTGCCTGGTTCCCTGCTACTTCGCTTCTCACAGGGAGGGAACTGCCAGAAGGCCCTCGGCCTTCATTAAAATTTATAGACCTAAACAAGGCATGCTTGTTCATCTCAGTGAGTCTACTGTGAGTCTGATTTAGCGGGATGCAACCCTGTGCTTCTATTAATCAATTCAAAGTGTTGATTGTGCACAGAGGATTGTTCCACATTACTTAAACTCTATCATTAGGAGTTTATTTCTGTGATGACAAGGCACCTGCTTTGCCACAGATTTTCTCCTTAAAGACATTCTTGAAACCAATACTGGGGTAGGAGAGCCGAATAAATATTGCATCTGGCACGCAATGCGCCTCTTGCAATTCAGATAGTACATGAGTAGATGAGTTTAAAAAACCTAGGATACAAATTTACCAGAAGTAATGTACAGTATTAAGCATTAACTCTGGAAGTGTATACTTGATTCTGACTAACTAAACCTTTGAGATCAAAATATACATAGGAGGTTTAGTTAACGCTTCAGGTTACTTACTTCAGGTAAATGAGCCACCTTAGCCACTAGAGGACCATGAAAATTTGTGTCCTGGGTTTTTCAGACTCATCTACCCATGTACATATCTGAAACCCAGGGCACATTGGTTGCCAGATGGGAAATATATTGGCACTATATGCAGCTCTCCTTCCCCACTACAGAGCTATTTGACAGTCTGAACCACCTTCTCTCCAACATTGCCTACACATAAATAAACATTTACCTTACCAGAGAAGGTTTAGACTCCCTAAAGGCTGAGGTACAGTCCTAGCAGTCCTCCATCCCTTCAACCTACTAAGGATTTTTTAAATGGACTTTTAAAGATTTCCCTGTGGGGGAAATTGTCCTAGGGACACATACCTGTGGTGGCTAAAGCTTGCGTTGGGTGAGGACAATGTCAAAAGTGGGTGTAGCAAAACCAAAATGGGTGGGTCCACCTCATCCTCCTTTTTCTTTCTGCTTTTTACCTTTTCTCTCTCTCATACACAAACACACAGAGAGAAACATTCACCAAATTTATCAAACACAAAGGCCACACATCATCCACCTTTACACAATATCAAAGAGCTACTAAACCAATCTGTCAAGTTTTGCAACTGGCAGTCCATTCTCTGGGAGATGCTGAGAATCAGTTATGTGATTCAGTGTAGCTGCCATTTCAACGAAGTAGACCTTTTTCTTTTCTTTCCATTTTATTTATCTTTCCACATAACATGTACGATGGAACGGCTGATCTTTTTCAATGAAAATATTAACTATTTCTTTTTCATTAAAGGTGGAGTTTTGGGCCAGGAGGGTGTTGGTTTGGGTGGTTTAGGCTTCCCAGGAGGCCTCTTGGTGGGTCTTGATGGACTTGCAATTGGTCCATGAGGGTTGGCCGGTTGAATCAAGTCACGCCTGTCAGAGAAAGACAATATGGTATATAAGCTTGCTATTATTTCATTCTGTAACTCTCTACTACTTAGTCTTTTCTTTTTCTTTGTTACTCATTTTTTTCAGTGTCTTCTTCTAGCATGTAAAAAAATTCAATAAAAATTGGGGGGAGACAGGGACTTTCAAAGCACCACAAGAGGGTTTTTTCCCTGTGTGTGTGTGTGTGTGTGTGTGTGTGTGTGTGTATCCATTGTCAAGCAGCATGTGCCTCTGTTGCATCAGTGTTGAGAGAAGGCATTGATCCTGTGGAGTGGTATGTCAGAAAGGAAGGAGAGCCAGGCAGCATTGGGTCTACCTTCTACCAGGAAGATGTAGCTTGCAGACATTTGGTAATGGCGCTTTTACAGTTTTTCTGCTTGAAGTTTGCATGATACCTGCCTGGTGACCTGTCCCCCAACATCCCTGGCTCCCTCTGGGCCATCCAACCTGATTCATAGAATCATAGAATCATAGAATCATAGAGTTGGAAGAGACCACAAGGGCCATCCAGTCCAACCCCCTGCCAAGCAGGAAACACCATCAAAGCATTCCTGACAGGTGGCTGTCAAGCCTCTGCTTAAAGACCTCCAAAGAAGGAGACTCCACCACACTCCTTGGCAGCAAATTCCACTGTCGAACAGCTCTTACTGTCAGGAAGTTCTTCCTAATGTTTAGGTGGAATCTTCTTTCTTGTAGTTTGAATCCATTGCTCCGTGTCCGCTTCTCTGGAGCAGCAGAAAACAACCTTTCTCCCTCCTCTATATGACATCCTTTTATATATTTGAACATGGCTATCATATCACCCCTTAACCTTCTCTTCTCCAGGCTAAACATACCCAGCTCCCTAAGCCGTTCCTCATAAGGCATCGTTTCCAGGCCTTTGACCATTTTGGTTGCCCTCCTCTGGACACGTTCCAGCTTGTCAATATCCTTCTTGAACTGTGGTGCCCAGAACTGGACACAGTATTCCAGGTGAGGTCTGACCAGAGCGGAATACAGTGGTTCATGGATTCCTCAACCCAAGCCCAGCCTGAATCCCTCTCAATACACCCAAATTGTCTTGGGATGTGGCCGAATCTGGTGCACAGTCCAACAAAAGACAATTAAAAGCATTATCTCAATGACTGATCTCTGGGTTGCGAGGGACTAGGACATTCCTGAAGGTAACAATGTTTTAGCACAACCATTTTTGACTCAAACATTCTTTTTGACACATGAAACCTTACTCATTAATGACAGATTCATTTATTTAGTGTATGTGATTCTTGTTCTCACCGCATGCAGCAAACCCATTTCTCACTACAGGTGTCGATGGCCACATAATCACGCTGGCAGTTCAAGACGGCGCAGTGGCCCCCAAAGGCATGGCACATGACCTGTGATGTTTGGTTAGCAAAACCTATTCACATGAGAACAAAAACAACAAATGGAACAGGACTATTCATTAATTTAATATTTTTCTATTACACCCAGGGGTTTCTGGGAGGTTCACAATATGAAATAAGACCAAATACCTAAAATTATTCTGCTATTTCTCCTACAACTGCCAATGGTGTTTTCTGTATACAATGCCCTAGAGTGGGGGGGGGGGCAGGGTGGCACACACAACATTTCAAGAGTGGCTGGGTCAACCCAGCCTGATGTGTGGGTTATAAATAATAACATTATTGTTTTTATTCTTAAAAAATAAAATATTACTAAAAAATACAAATAGAATAAAATTTAATAATTGTAATTTTATTATTAATACCCACCTGGGTGGGTTGCCCCAGACACTTTGGACCATATAAAAGCATAATAGAACATCAAGCATTAAAGACATCCTGATACAGAGGTGGGAAAAATAGCTTAAAATTTTGAGACCGAAGGGAGGAAAGGGTGTAAAAAGAAGAAATTTACGAGTTTTAAATTAGGTTGGAGTAAAGGAATATGATAAGGGTTTAGGAAAGTATCAGAAGTAATGAGGTGCCGAGGTATAGAAAAAAGGAGTTAGTTTAAGTAAAATGATTTTGGTCTTTTATGTTATTGTGAAAAAGGACAAGGAAAGTAAAAATAGATAAGTTTATGAATTTGGGAAACTGATAAAGAGGATAGATAATGAATTCAACAGAGGGGGACTTGAGGAAGTAAACCGAAATATGAACTTGAGGAAAGGAAGAATATCTGGCCCACAGAAATGGGCCAGGCCTAAGCAATGATATTTAATATGTTAACTACGTTAAATGCCTAATGTTTATTGTCTTTCCCGGTGAGAGAGGGGAATGGAAATTTGCTTCCCCCAGTGAGGGGGTGGGGAATGAAAATTTAAGGGTATTGTAAAGTGCTTAAAATGGTTAAAATCAATAAAATTAAATTTGGGGAAAAAATAAAAACATCCTGATACAGGGCTGCATTCAGATGTTTTCGAAAAGCTTTATAGTTCTTCATCTCCTTGACATCTGATGGGAAGGCATTCCACAGTGAGGGTGCCACTTACCCTAACCAGAGGGATCTTCTGCCTATTTTTGAAACCTTCTCCCTCACTTCAACCTTGGCCATGTGCATCGTACGAGAGGGCTCCCCCTGTCCCCTCTCTTTTCCTTGGGGGGGGGCAGATTCTACATCTATCACAGAGAATGCCCTGTCTCGGGCCACCACAACCCAAACTGCCAATGGTGTGCAAATGTCAAGAGGGCCCCGTCAGTGGATCTTAAAACCAATAAGGTCTGTTACGAAGGAGACAATATTACAAATGATTGGGGCCTAGGTCATTTAAGACTTTAAACACTGCTATGTGCACTTTGAGTGAGATCTGGAAAGGGACTGGCAATCAAGGGTACACAATACTTGGCTGTAGTGCAAAACTGGGAGGTTTTCCTTTTATCTAGCAGTGATGAAAGAACTTACTTGGATGTGAAAAGAGCACCAAGACAAGAAGGTACCAGGTCTTCATAGCTATGATAGGTCAAGGTCAGATGTTTGGTGAGGGGGCTTCTTATGCCTAGGAAGTAAAAACCAAGGGTGAAACAGGAGGTTTTTGTGGTTCCTCCACCCTCGTTTAGGTTGTGGAGCTCTGTAGATTGCAAGTTATTGAGCTATTCAGTCCATACGAGTGGGCTTAATTATTTACAAGAAATCAAGCTTGTCGTTCTGCTAAAAATGCAAACAAACCTTGAATAATATATGAATGGCTGCACACTAGGAATATGCATATACTCCTTTGAAGATGGGAACAGACTCACCTGCCCCAACACAGCAAACAATTGCAGTTATTGTATTCCCACAAGGCAAGAGAGTTCCTTGGGTGAATGTGCTACGCTCCATCATTCAAAGCTTGGTGGGAGGGGCAGGAGAATTTGTTGAGACAACTTTGTAGCTTCCATCCAGTTCTTCTGCATGCATGCATATCTTTGGTAGGAGGGTGGAAGGAGGCCATTTCTACTGCAAGCAGAGTATAATGAAGAATGCTCATGTGGTTTTGTGCTTGATCTACAAGAAAATAATGTAATCAATGATCTGTTGCTGAAGTGAAGTTATGATGCCACATTATTCTGAAAGGAAAGATTATAATCTGCAGAATTCATGAACCTTGCTTCATGAGAAGCATTAGAGTTGGATTGAAATATTTAGGATTCTAATGGAGTGCATCGGAGCAAATGTTATCTGTTCTTTGAATTGTTTTCAAAAGGGCTCTTTGTAATAATATAGATTTTCCCCTGTGTACAGTCCATTCCAATCCAGAAATCAATTGAGTTTTAACTCTCTTGTAATTCCTTGAATCATAGAATTCTCCAGTTGGAAGGGACCCCCAAGATACATTTAGTCAAACCACCTGCAATTCCAGAATCTCAACTTTCATTTCTATGCCACTTTACATTTTTACAAAACAACAACAAACAAACAATCAAACCCTCAGTGATCTTTTGGAATGAGAATTGACCCATTTTTAGAGTTAAGGTATGGGTGGCTATCTTATAGCCCTGCAGAGATTGCTGGGCCCCAATTCCCATCACCCCACCCCTTTGCCTATCATGACCAGAGTTGATCAGTACTTGTGTCCAACGACATTTGGAGGTCCACAGGTTCCTCATTCCGAGCTTAGACAACTGGCCAACCCACTACACCTAACTCCTTTCGAGGTGGTGAACTGGGATGGGCATTTCTGTATTTCAATGGGGAGAGGAAGAATTGTTAATTGTTTCTTGGAAATGGTAAATGTTGCTGACATTCCCCCCTTTCCCCCCCCTTCTGTATTAGTTGTGAAAAATTCTGAAGTGTGGCTACTGGAATGGCAGCTCATTGTCTCTATCCCCTTTAACTGTATCTAATAGTAGGGTGGTGGTCAAAGGAGAGTTCCTGCTGCCTAGAGCTTCCTTATTAGACTACCCCTTAGAAAGATGCTAGCACTATACCAATAGCCCCATTCAATGGGTGTTTGGGGTGAATAATACATGTATTGGTGCTTTTTTTAACAACTAAAGGAGAAAATGCGTCATTAGCAAAGCATGGGTGATTTCAAAACAAAACAATTAAAATCTTCTTCTTCCCTAAAGCAGAACGTCAGAACATAAGAAAATGTTGCAGCTAAAAAAGCCAATGCAATTCTGGGCTGCATCAATAGGAGTATAGCATCTAGATCAAGGGAAGTAATAGTACCACTGTATTCCGCTCTGGTCAGACCTCACCTGGAATACTGTGTCCAGTTCTGGGCACCACAGTTCAAGAAGGATATTGACAAGCTGGAACGTGTCCAGAGGAGGGCAACCAAAATGGTCAAAGGCCTGGAAACGATGCCTTATGAGGAACGGCTTAGGGAGCTGGGTATGTTTAGCCTGGAGAAGAGACTGTTAAGGGGTGATATGATAGCCATGTTCAAATATATAAAAGGATGTCATATAGAGGAGGGAGAAAGGTTGTTTTCTGCTGCTCCAGAGAAGCGGACACGGAGCAATGGATTCAAACTACAAGAAAGAAGATTCCACCTAAACATTAGGAAGAATTTCTTGACAGTAAGAGCTGTTCGACAGTGGAATTTGCTGCCAAGGAGTGTGGTGGAGTCTCCTTCTTTGGAGGTCTTTAAGCAGAGGCTTGACAGCCACCTGTCAGGAATGCTTTGATGGTGTTTCCTGCTTGGCAGGGGGTTGGACTGGATGGCCCTTGTGGTCTCTTCCAACTCTATGATTCTATGATTCTATGAAAAGGCTGCTTAAATGGGCCATCTATTCCAACATGCTGCTCTTACAATGGTTGCTCAGATGCCCATGGGAAATCTGCAAGCAGGACATAACTGTCCACCCAACAACTGGTACTCAAAGGAATAAAGAACATATCTATTGTTCCCCACCAAGACCACTGGCATGGTGACCCAAACCATACCTCCCCCACCAAGCCTCTTGAAAATCTACCATTAAAAAGTGGAGATAGGTCTCTAAATCTTACCAACTTATTCACCTGTTTGCCTACAAGTCCCAGTTCTCACTAGAGATGATTCCCTGGGCATATCAGCAAAAGTTCACTATGTTTCTCCTTATATGCATATCATAGGTTTTATTTCCCTCTGCATTTATGATATGCCTGGTCCAATCATCTACCTAGGGGCAGAGACTCTGCTGCTTAAAGGGCCAAAATCAACAGCTGAATATTTCCCTACAATTCTTGGATTCTGAGCAAGAGGCTTTACTAAGGAAGCCTAGAATTCTACCATGTTGACTCCCATTATCCTTTGTACTCCATGCAATGCAAGAATGATGGCTCTGTTCAGAAGGTAAGTCCTAATAAACACTAAACTTCACAGTCATGTGTTGCTTCCAGATATTGCCATAATAAGTTAGTTTCAACTTTTCATTTTCCGGTTCTAGTGGCTACACAACAACTTTCTCCCACCGCTTTCAAGCATAAGGAACAGACAACAAATCTTTGATTCATCTTCATTTTTTTCTTATTCTTATTCTTATTCACAACATTCAAAGCAGATATTTTCAAATAACATGTATGATGGACTGATTTATCTTTTTCAATGACAGGCTGAATTATTTTTTTCTATAAAGAGGGAGTCTTGGAGGAGTAGGGTGTTGGTTTGGATGGTTTAGGATTACTGGGGAGGTTTATTAGGCAGCTTGGGAGGTTTTCTCCAAGGCTTCTTGGGACGTTTTCTCCAAGGCTTCTTGGTGGGTTTTAAAGGCTTTCTGATGGGTCCATGAGGATTGGCCACATGAATCATGTCACGTCTGTCAGAGAAAGACAATTTGGTATATTAGTTTGCTGTTATTTCATTCTGCAACTCTCTACTACTTAGGCTTTTCTTTTTCTTTGTTACTTACTCATTTTTTTCAGTGTCTTCTTCTAGTAAAGTATGTAACAAAATTCACTAAAAATTGGGGGGAAACATGGATTTGGGCACCTTCCCTGCTATAAAAGAGCATTGTGAAGCAGCACGTGCCTCTCCTACATTAGTGTTGAAAGAAGGCATTGATCCTGTGGAGTGGGGTGTCAGAAAGGAAGAAGAACCAGGCAGCATTGGGTCTACCTTCTACAGGGAAGATGAAGCTGGCAGACATTTGGTAATGGTGCTGTTACAATTTGTCTGCTTCAAGTCTGCACGATACCTGCCTAGTGACCTGTCCCCCGACATCCCTGGGTCCCTCTGGGCCATCCAACCTGATTCATGGATTCTTCAACCCAAGCCCAGCCTGAATCCCTCTCAATAGACCCAACTTGTCTTGGGATTTGGCCGAATCTGGTGCACAGTCCAACAAAAGACAGTTAAAAGCATTATCTCAATGAGTGATCTAAGGCTTGCTAGGGACTAGGTCTTTCAACAGTCAAATATTTACGTAAACACTGTGAAGTGGGACAGGCTCAGTGACAGCCCTGCCAAGGTCTCTCCTGCCAGTTTTAGGATCTGAAATTGAGTTGACGCTATAGATACTCTTCCATATTAAAGCACTTATTAAATCATTATGTTTTCTGTCACCAAATAGGTTTGTGAAATCTTTTTTTTTTTTTTTACCATTCTACAAACAACTGCATGATTTATTTGAATAGATACAATAGTGTAATGAAAGAGATGGTAACTCACTCCTGAAGGTAACAATGTTTTAGCACTACCATTTAGGACTCAAACCTTCTTTTTGACACATGAAACATTGCTAATTAATAACACATTCATTTGTATAGTGCTTGTGATTCTTGTTCTCACCACAGGCAGCAAACCCATCCCTCAGATGGCTCGCACATTCCAACAGCCAGAAAATTACCCGTGCATTTTGAGACACTGCAGTAGCCGTAAAAGGCATGGCACATGGTCTGGTCTACTACGTTAGCAAAACCTATTCACATGAGTAAAAAAACAGCAAATGGAAAAGAGCTATTAATTCAGTAATTTTTTTCTTTATTACATCCATAGATCTCAGCATGGTTCACAATATGAAATAAGACCAAATACCTAATACTAAGCCGCTATTTCGACCTCTGCTACAACTGTCAATGGTGTCTTCTGTATACAATGCCCTAGTGTGGTGGGTAGGGGGGCACACACAACATTTCAAAAGAGTGGCTGAGGTATGAATAATAACATTATTTTTATTATTGTTAAAAATAAAATGCTACTTATAAATAAAAATAGAGTATAATAAGATTTAATAATGTTAATTTTATTATTTATACCCCTCCCAGCCACTTTGAACACATACAAAAACATAACAAAACATCAAACATTAAAAGACATTCTACAGGGAGGCTGACACTACCACTCACCAGAGGCACCTTCTGCCTGTTTACAAAACCTTCTCCCTCACCTTGGCCATGCGCATCGTGAGAGAGGAATCTCCCTGCCCAGCTTGGTACATCTTTTTATTGGAGAGGGGGACAAATTCTACATCTGTCACAGAGAATGACCTCTCTCGGGTCACCACAACCCAAACTTCCAATGGTGTCCAAATGTCAAGAGGGCCCCATCTGTTGATCTTAATAACCAATAAGTTCTCTTAGGAAGGAAACAATATTCCAAAGGATTGGGGCCTAGGTCATTTAAGACTTTAAACACAGCTGGGTGCACTTTGATTGGACTTGGAAATGAACTGGCAATCAACAGTTCACAATACTTGGCTGTAGTGTAAGTCTGGGAGGTTTTCCTTTTATCTGGAAGCGATAAAAGAACTTACTTGGATCTGCAAAGAGCACCAAGACAAGAAGGTTCCAGGTCTTCATAGCTATGATAGGTCAAGGTCAGATGTTTGGTGAGGGGGCTTCTTACGCCTAGGAAGTAAAAACCAAGGGTGAAACAGGAGGGTTTTTTTGGGTTCCTCTGCCCTCCTTTAGGTTGTAGAACTCTGTAGATTGCAAATTATTGAGCCAATCAATCCATCAGAGTGGCCTTATTTATTTACAAAAATCAAGATTATCCTCACAAGCTTGTCTTTCTTCTAAAAATGCAGACAAACCTTGCAAATTATATGAATGGCTGTACACTAGGAATATGTATACTTTTTTTTGCAGGTGGGAGCTCACTCACCTGCCCAAACAGAGCAAATACTGGCTGTCAGGAAAGCAATATTATCCCCACAAGCTTGTCTTTCTGCTCAAAATGCAGACAAACCTTGCTTATTATATGAATGGCTGCACACTATAAATATACATATACACCTTTGTAGATGGGAGCAGACTCACCTGCCCCAACACAGCAAACACTTGCAGTCATTGTATTCGCACAAGGCAAGAGAGTGCCTTGGGTGAATGTGCTACGCTCCACCATTCAAAGCTTGGTGGGAGGGGCAGGAGAATTTTTAGGGACATCTTTGTAGCTTCCACCCAGTTCTGAACCTATTGCTCCAGACCTGAAGCCTTGGATAGTGATTCCTGAGTGGTCTGTCTGCTGCTCAGCCTGTGCTGTTATCTGGCTGAATAATAAAGCTCCTCTGCATTCATGCATATTTGGGGGGGGGGAGGGAGGCCATTTCTATTGCTAGCAGAATATAATAAAGAAAGGTCGTGTGATTTTCTGCTTCAACTACAAGAGAATTATGTAATCAATGATCTGTTACTTAAGTGAAGTTATGATGCCACATTATTCTGAAAAGAACAATTTTAATGTGCAGAACTCATGAACCTTGCTTCATGAGAAGCATTAGAGTTGGACTAAAATATTTAGGATTCTAATGGAGTGTATCGGAGCAAATGCTATCTGTTCTTTGAATTGTTTTCAAAAGGGCTCTTTGTTTTTATAATATAAGGTTTTCCTTGTGTACAGACCATCCCCATCCAGAAACCAATTGAGTTTTAATTCTCTTGGAATTCAAAGAATTATAAAATGGTCCAGTTGGAAGGGACCCCCAAGAGACATTTAGTCCAATCACCTGCAATGCCAGAATCTCAATTTTCATTTCTATATATATAAATCTCTGTGTATTTATGGACAGCGAATTGACCCATTTTTAGAGCTAAGGTATGAGTGGCTAACTGAGTGGATTGCTGGGCTCCAATTCCTGTCATCCTTGACCATTGGCTACGATGACTGGAGTTGATCAGTACTGTCCAACAATATTTGGAGGGCCACAGGTTCCTCACTCCTAGCTTAGACAACTGACCAACCCACTACTCCTAACTGGTCAATTAGCATGGCCATTTCTTTGTTTTCAATGGAGAGTGTACAAATTGCGAATTGTTTATTGAGAATGGGAAATGGTGGTAACCCCCCCCCCCTCCTATATTAGCTTTTTAAGAAAATCGCAAGTGTGGCTGCAGGAATGATGGATATTTGTCTCTAACCCCTTTAAGTGTATCTAAAAGTGGGATGGTGCTCAAATGAGAGTTCCTGCTGCCCAGACCTTATTGGTACTCAAAGGCATAATGAACATATTCATAAAACCCCACCAAGATAATTGGCATGGTGTACCCAAACCATACCGTCCCCACCAAGCCTCTTGAAAATCTACCATTAAAATGTGGAGAGAGCTCTCCAAATCTTACCAACTCATTCAACTGTTTCCTTACAAGTCCCAGTCCTCACTAGAGGTGATCAGCTGGGCATATCAGCAAAGAGTGCACTATGATTCTCTTTATATACACATCATAGGTTTTATTTTCCTCTTCAACTATGTTATGCCTGGTCGAATCATCTACCTGGGGCCAAAATCACCAGGTGAATATTTCTGCAGCTATGTCATGCCTGGTCGAATCATCTACCTGGGGCCAAAATCACCAGGTGAATATTTCTCTACTGTTCTGAGATTCTGTTGGTCATTGGGCAAGTGGCTTTACTAAGGAAGCCTAGGATTCTACCATTTTGACTCCGACTATATTTTGTTTGCCATGTAAAGCAAGAATGATGGTGCTTTTCAAAGGGTAGGTCCTAATAAACACTAAACTTCATGGCCATTTGTTGTTTCCGTATATTGCCATGCTAAGTTAGTTTCAACTTTTATTTTTCCATTTCTAGTGGCGACACATCAGCTTTCTCCCACCATTTTCTTTCAAAAGCAGATATTATTTACCTGGTCTTTCAGGAGGTAAAGAGGGCAGATTGCATACATGAAAATGGAGTCACTGAACGTGGAGTTGATGATACCTCAAACAGAGGTGAGATGTCTTCCCTTAAAAAAGTTCAGACAAAGATATTGGGGCATCTGTCTTAGACCCATGGGATGCATTTTTGTGATAAGGGCTCAAGCGACCCTCGAGAGTCAACACCATACCAATTCCTCGAATTGCTTGCATAGTCATCATGGTACAGGATGAGCCATAAAAGGAGATCACGGTATTTGAGATGTGCCTTATCATTTTTATTCAGGTAAAGAAGGGTGTTGTTAGATTCTAATTTGCTGAATGTTCTCTTACGTGTTATGTTGTAAAAAGTCATGTATATATTTGCTACGCCCTGCGTTCATGGCTCAGACTTTGGGTAATTACTCCTCTGAGTCAGTTTGCTAGCAAGTACTTCACAATAAACTTTCTGAGCTTCTCCATTGCTGCGTAGTGTCTTACTTTCAGTCTGAAGGATTTGCAACATTATGGAGGCTCAATGCTTACCAGCCATGATGGTTAAATTTAGCCACTTGTCTCAGACTGTTCGGAAACTTCAGCTGGTGCAGAATTCAGTGCCCAGGTTGCTCACCAGGGGAAGACAGTTCGAGCATATTACAACAATCCTGGTCTGACTGCACTGGCTGCCAATTATTTTCTGGGCCAAATTCAAAGTGCTGGTTTTGACCTATAAAGCCTTTAATGGCTCAGGAGCACAATACCTCAAGGACCATCTCTTTCAACAGGAACCTACTCACACGCTGAGATCATCTTCTGAGGGCCTTATTTGAGTGCCTCCCCTACGAGAGGTCCGCAGGGTGGCAACATGAGAAGGGGCCTTCTCTGCTGCCTCCTCATTTGTGGAGTGCTCACCCCAGGGAGGTTTGCCTGGTGCCTTCATTATACACCTTTTATGCCCCAGGCAGAAATGTTCCTCTTTAACCAGATCTTTGGTTGATTGACATCCAATGCCCTTTTATAATGTGTTGGGGAGCAGGGGATTATTGGGTTGTTTTTGGTTTTTATTATGTAAAACTGGGATAGAAATTTTCATTTACCAGAATAATGTACAGTATTAAGCATCAACTCTGGAATTGTATAATTGATTCTGACTAAACTAATCCTCCTAGAGCAAAATACACATAGGAGGCTTAAAGGTAAAGGGACCCCTGACCATTAGGTCCAGTCGTGACCGACTCTGGGATTGCGGCACTCATCTCGCATTATTGGCCGAGGGAGCCGGCGTACAGCTTCCAGGTCATGTGGCCAGCATGACAAAGCCGCTCCTGGCGAACCAGAGCAGCGCATGGAAGCGCCGTTTACCTTCCCACCGGAGCGGTACCTTTTTATCTACTTGCACTTTGATGTGCTTTCAAACTGCTAGGTTGGCAGGAGCAGGGACCAAGCAATGGGAGTTCACCCCATCGCGGGAATTCAAACCGCTGACCTTCTGATCAGCAAGTCCTAGGCTCTGGGGTTTAACACACAGCGCCACCCACGTCCCTTCATAGGAGGCTTAGTAAATGCTATATACATTACTTCTAGTAAATGAGACACCTTAGCCGCTACAGGGCCATGAAGATTTTTGTCCTGGGCTTTTCCTCACTCATCTAGCCGTGTACTATCTGAAACCCAAAGGGCACATTGGTTACCAGATGGGAAATACCGGTATATTGGCATTAATTCTAGCTCTCCTACCCCTCTACAGGGTTATTTGACAGTCTGATCCACCTTCTCTCTAATATTGCCTAGACAATAAACATTTTACATTAGTGGAGCAGTTTTAGACTTCCTAAAGATTGGGGTACAGTCCTAGCCATCCCCCACCCCTTAAGCCTCCTATGGATTATTAAAATAGTCTTTCAAAGATTTCACTGTGGAGAAAGTTGTTATGGGGCCATATACCTGTGGTGATTAAAGCTTGCTGTGGGTGAGGACAATATCAAAAGTGGGTAGAGCAAAACCAAAGTTGGTGGGTCCACCTCCTCCTCCTTTTTCTCTTCTTTCTCCCTTTTCCTCTCTCTCTCTTTCTCTCTCTCTCTCATACACACACACACAAACACAAACACAGAAACATCCACCAAATTTATCAAACACAAACACCACACATCATCCACCTTCACACATTATCAAAGAGCTACTAAACCAATCTGTCAAGTTTTGCGACTGGCAGCCCATTCTCTGGGAGATGCTGAGAATCCGTGATTTGATTCAACCAAATAGTCTTTTTTGCTTTTCTTCTTTTGATTTTATTTATCTTTTCATACAACAAGTACGATGGACTGATTGATCTTTTTCAATGACAAGCTGAATTATAACTGTATTTTTCTATAAAGTGGGAGTCTTGGAGCAGGAGGGTGTTGCTTTGGGTGTCTTAGGATTACCGGGGAGATACACGATGCCCCCTGTTGGGTTTTGAAGGCTTTCCTATGGGTCCATGAGCACTGGCCAAATGAATCATCTCACGCCTGTCAGAGAAAGACAATTTGGTATATTAGTTTGCTGTTTTTTCATTATGCATCTTTCTACTACTTAGGCGTTTCTTTTTCTTCATTACTTACTCATTTTTTTCAGTGTCTTGCTCTAGTATGAAACAAAATTGCAATGAAAATGAGGGGGCAGTTCAGAGATTTTTATTTTTTTATTTTTAAGAAAAGCTTTCCTCCCAAAATTTGGGCTCATTCCCTGTGATAAAAGAGCATTGAGAAACAACCTGTGCCTCTGCTGCATCAATGTTGAGAGAAGGCATTGATCTGTGCTGGTCCCAAGGGATATCCGATAGGCGAAGTCTAGTCCAGTCCAAGGTCAGTCCAAGCCAGAAGTCACGAAGCCGAGGTCAGGAAGCCGAGGTCAGGAAGCCGAAATAACAAAGCTGAGGTCAGGAAGCCGAGGTCAGGAACGCAGGAACCAGGAACAGGAACTAGGCAGCACCGATGTTGCTCCTGCAACTTGGGTCTGGGACTGGCTGGCTTTTATCTGCCCCGAGGCAAAGGGCGGCTCCGATCCTCAGGTGCCTCGCCTCTCCTGGCTTGGAGGCGAGCACTCCTCCTGCGGGAACTTAGTTCCCTTCGCCTCTCTGCCCTTAGCCTTTGCAGCTCAGGAGAAGCTGGAGGGTTACCGGACCCAGAGGCAACCTCAGCTTCCCCTGACTGGGTGGGGAGTGGAGCACCTGCAGGCAATAAGTCCTCCATCCCATTAGAAGCCAGATCAACCTCAGCCGATGCCTGCACCTGAGGATCCAGCACAGGTGAGTCCCCTTGAGACTCAGGCCCCAGCCCTGGCTCTGCTGGTTCTGGAGGCAGTGAATCCTGTGCAGGCTGGGATCCCTCAGGTTCAGCGTCTGAGTCTGACTCCCAGGTCATCACACCATCCCCCCTCCCAGGCCCCCCCCTCAACCGAGGGGCCGGACCAGGCTTGCTGGGGTAAGTCGCATGGAAATCACGGAGGCAGACAGGCGCGTGGATGTTCTCCGCTGGTTCCCACGACCGATCCTCGGGCCCATACCCCTTCCAGTCGATGAGGTATTGGAGCTTCCCCCTGCGGTATCGGGAGTCAAGAATGTGCTCCACCTCATACTCGGGCTCCCCCTGAACCAAAACTGGCTGCGGTCGTGGATGGTCTGGGTGGAACTCGTCGGGCGGGGCGACCGGACTGAGTAGGGACCGGTGGAATACCGGGTGGACCTTCAGGGTCGCGGGTAACCGGAGACGGAATGCCACAGGTGAGACCCGGTCCACGATCGGAAATGGGCCGGTGAAGCGGGCATCCAGCTTCCGCGAAGGCCGAGAGGGGTGCAGGTGGCGGGTGGAGAGCCATACCAGGTCTCCGACATGGAGTTCCGGCCCCTCCTGACGGTGACGGTCGGCCTGGGCCTTATATGCGTCCTTGGCCTGGCTCAGTTGCTCCGTCAGAAGCTGCTGCTGTGACTGGAGCTCTTGTAGCCAGTCTGTCACTGCGGGAACTGCGGATGCTGGCAGTACGCTTGGAAACAACCGCGGGTGGTACCCATAGTTTGCCTGGAACGGGGTCTGTTGGGTGGAAGCGTGCACTGCGTTGTTATATGCGAACTCGGCCAACGCCAGGTGGTCGACCCAATCATCCTGGTGGAAGCTGCAGTAGCACCGGAGGTACTGTTCCAACACCGCGTTTGCCCGTTCGGTCTGTCCATCCGTCTGTGGATGGTAGGCCGAAGATAGGCAGACCTCCGTCCCGAGAGCCTGATGTAGAGCGCGCCAGAACCGGGAGGTGAACTGGGCACCACGATCGGAGATCAAACGTTCCGATAGGCCATGTAAGCGGAAGACGTTTTGTAGGTACAGTTGCGCCGTCTCCTTGGCTGAGGGTACAGACGGGCACGGGGCGCAGTGCACCATTTTAGTGAAGTGGTCTGTGAATACCAGGAGGCAGGTACACTGACGGGATGGGGGTAGGTCTACCACGAAATCCAATGAAACCGTGTGCCATGGACGAGGGGGAACTGGCAGTGGCTGTAGCAGTCCCGCAGGTCTCCCGGTCGATCCCTTGGCTCGCCGGCAGACCTCGCACCCCCCAATGTACCGTGCCACGTCGGCCTTCAAGCGGGGCCACCAGAACTCCCGGCTGACCAGGTGGGTGGTCCGATACCTCCCAAAGTGGCCAGCTGCCGGGGCGTCGTGTGACATTTGGAGTACCTCGGCCCGCAAAGGCCCTGGTGGGATGTACAACCGACCACGGTGCATCAGCAAACCCTGGTGCACAACCAGTTCTGGGTATCGAGGACATGATCCACTGGCCAATTCCTGCATCCGTTCCTGAGCCCACGCGTCGACCCGTTGCTGCTTCCGCACTCGGTCCAGCAGCGACTCAGTCTCATGAACAGCCAGGAAAGCTGCTGGTGGGATGATCGTTGTTGGGGCCGCCTGCTGCACCGTCTCTGCAATGTCCTCCGGTTTCCGGGACAGTGCATCCGCCTTCTGGTTTTGGGAGCTGGGGATGTAGCGGATCCGGAACTGGAACCGGGAGAAGAACAGTGCCCACCGGATCTGCCGCTGGTTTAGCCTGCGGGTGGTCTGGAGGTACTCCAGATTCCGGTGGTCGGTTCTCACTTCCACCGGGTGTCGTGCCCCCTCAAGATGATGGCGCCAGACCTCAAAGGCCACCTTGATGGCCAGTAGTTCCCGCTCCCACACGGTATAGTTACGCTCCGCCGGAAGGAGCTGCCGGGAGTAGTAGGCGCAGGGTAACAGTGGCGCATCAGGTCCGTGTTGCTGGGACAAGACAGCACCGAGAGCTGTACTGGAGGCGTCAGTCTCCACCACGAAGGGACGAGAGGGATCAGGATGCTGCAAAATTGGCGCCTTCTGGAAACAGGCTTTCAATCCCTGGAATGCCACCTCAGCCTCCTCATCCCAGGCGAAGGGCGTCTTGGGGCGCAGCAGTCGGGTCAACGGGGTGGTGCGATGAGCATAGTCCGCAATGAATGTCCGGTAATAGTTGGCAAACCCCAAAAACCGCTGTAGGTCCTTGCGGTTCCGCGGCGCCGCCCACTCTCGAACCGCAGACACCTTCCCGGGGTCCATCTGTACACCGTCAGGGGAGAGTCGGTGTCCGAGGAAGTCCACTGACCGCTGGTCGAACTCGCACTTGCTGAGCTTAGCGTACAGGCGGTACTCCCGCAAGCGCTGCAACACGGTCCGGACATGACTCTCGTGGCGAGCTGGGTCACAGGAATAAATCAGAATGTCATCGAGGTACACCACCACATACTTGTCGAGCAAGTCCTGGAACACGTGGTTGATGTACCGTTGGAACACGGCGGGCGCGTTGCATAGTCCGAACGGCATGACCAGGTACTCGAACTGCCCATAACGGGTCCCGAATGCGGTCTTCCACTCATCCCCGGCACGGATCCGAATCAAGTTGTAAGCCCCCCGGAGGTCCAGTTTGGTGAACATCTGCGCCCCTTGCACCCGCTCCAGCAACTCTGCAATTAGGGGCAAGGGATACCGGTCTGGGATGGTGATCTTATTCAGGGCTCGGTAATCATGGCAGAGGCGAAGCTCCCCACACTTCTTCTTAACGAAGAGTACTGGAGCGGCGGTGGGAGAGGTAGAGGGCCTAATGAACCCCCGCTCCAGGTTCTTGTGAAGGAAGTCCTGTAAGGCTTCACGCTCTGGCTCCGAAAGAGAGTATAGGCGACTCACAGGCAGAGGCGCCCCAGGCTGGAGGTCTATGCCGCAGTCAAAAGACCGATGAGGAGGCAGCCGGTCTGCCCCCTGTTCCTCGAACACGTCTACGTAGTCCCGGTACACGGCGGGGAGCGTTGACGCAGCCTCCCCCATGGAGGCGGCCGAAAGCATCTCGGACTGAGCATTCGAACCCGAGTCTGGGAAGCGTACAGTTCGATTGACCCAATCGATCTGAACATTGTGAGACTCCAGCCAGTCCATCCCCAGCACCAGGGGAAACCGGGGCATGGTGGCAATGTCCAGGGTACGCACCTCCCGGTGCTGCTGGTGGCACAGGATCAAGGGCTGGGTCTCCCGAGTAACGGCGCCTGACCGCAAGAGCCGTCCGTCAATAGCCTCCACCTGCACTGGTTCTGGCTTGTTCTGGAGCGGCACCCGATGCTGAGCGGCGAAGGCAGAGTCCATATAGGAGCGGGTTGCCCCTGAATCCACCAGAGCGTGGGTGAGAATCCAGGGCCCGCCTGGGGGGTATAGACGCACCGGGATCATGAGGTGTTGCAATTCCACTGGTGAGGGCCCATCATGCGATGCTTGGGACCCCAGATAGCCTGGGCCATTGGCTACTGGGGTTGGCGGTTTCCCTGCGGCTGGCGTTTCTCGGGGCAGGTTCGGGCGTAGTGTCCACTCCCCCCGCAGTAGAGACACAGGTTTCCCTCCCGACGTCGTGTCTTCTCCGAAGGGGAGAGGCGAGGCCGTGCTGCCCCGAGCTGCATCGGCTCCTCCAGTGACTCGGCTCTGGCCGTGGAACTGATGGGGAGCACTGGAGTCGGGAGCCCAGAGTGCTGGCGGGCCCGGGCCTGGCGCCGGTCCTCCAACCGATCGTCTATCTGTAGACTCCGTTGGATGAGGGCCTCCAGCGTGGCGGGGCGATCCAAGGTGGCCAGCTGGTCCAGTATCTCGTCCGAAAGCCCCTCGAGATACTGGTCCCGAAGTGCGGAATCGTTCCAGGTCAAGTCCTGCGCCAACAGCCGAAATTCCGTGGCATAGGCAGCCACTGTGGACTTGCCCTGTTTCAACCGCCGAATTGCCCGATTGGCTTGACTCGCCTTCTGAGGGTTGGCGAACGCGGTTTCAAAATGGTTGCAAAACCCCGTATAGTCTGTCAGCAAGGGGGAGTCTTGCCGGAGCAGCGGCAACGCCCACTTGGCCGCCTGGTCCTTCAGCAAGCTGATCAGGAAGTGCACCTTGGTGCGGTCGTCGGGGAAATCCCGGGCTCGCCCCTGGATATACAGTTTGGCCTGGGCGAGAAACATGGGAAAGCTGCCCGGGGACCCATCGAACTTTTCTGGCAGGGCCACTGGGTACTTGCCTGGAGCTGGGGCGCCGGCACCAGGAGCCGGTAAGGCGTCCAAACGCTGCTGAAGCGCCGTAACCGCATTGCTTAGCTGCTGCACTGTGTGGGTCAAGACCTGGTTCTCCTGGGCCAATGCCACCAGCGCAGCCGCCTGGTCAGTCATGACGACAGGTTCCTCCCGAACGCACCCCAACGAAGGGGGAGTGCGGGTGTGGCAGGAGCAAACTGTGCTGGTCCCAAGGGATATCCGATAGGCGAGGTCTAGTCCAGTCCAAGGTCAGTCCAAGCCAGAAGTCACGAAGCCGAGGTCAGGAAGCCGAGGTCAGGAAGCCGAGGTCAGGAAGCCGAAATAACAAAGCTGAGGTCAGGAAGCCGAGATCAGGAACGCAGGAACCAGGAACAGGAACTAGGCAGCTCCGATGTTGCTCCTGCAACTTGGGTCTGGGACTGGCTGGCTTTTATCTGCCCCGAGGCAAAGGGCGGCTCCGATCCTCAGGTGCCTCGCCTCTCCTGGCTTGGAGGCGAGCACTCCTCCTGCGGGAACTTAGTTCCCTTCGCCTCTCTGCCCTTAGCCTTTGCAGCTCAGGAGAAGCTGGAGGGTTACCGGACCCAGAGGCAACCTCAGCTTCCCCTGACTGGGTGGGGAGTGGAGCACCTGCAGGCAATAAGTCCTCCATCCCATTAGAAGCCAGATCAACCTCAGCCGATGCCTGCACCTGAGGATCCAGCACAGGTGAGTCCCCTTGAGACTCAGGCCCCAGCCCTGGCTCTGCTGGTTCTGGAGGCAGTGAATCCTGTGCAGGCTGGGATCCCTCAGGTTCAGCGTCTGAGTCTGACTCCCAGGTCATCACATGATCCTGTGGAGTGGGATGTCAGAAATGAAGGAGAACCAGGCAGCTTTGGGTCTACCTTCTACAGGGAAGATGAAGCCTGCAGAAATTTGGTAATGGTGCTGTTACAGTTTGTCTGCTTGAGGTCTGCAAGATACCTGCCTGGTGACTTGTCCCCTAAAATCCCAAGAACCCTCTGGGCCATCCAACCTGATTCATGGATTCCTCAACCCACCCTCAGCCTGAATCCTTCTCAATAGACCCAACTTGTATTGGGATTTGGCAGAAACTGGTGCACAGTCCAACAAAAGACACTTCTCAATATGTGATCCTAGGGTTGCTAGGGACTAGGTCTTTCAGCGGTCAAATATTTACGTAAACACTGTGAACTGGGCTGGCCACAGTGACAGCCTCACAAAGGTCTCTCCTGCCAGTTGTAGGATCTGAAATTGAGTTGAACACTATAGATGCTCTTCCATATTGTTTATTAAAGCACTTATTAAATCATTATGTTTTCTGTCACCAGATAGGTTTGTGAAATCTTTTTTTTACCATTCTACAAACAACTGCATGATTTATTTGAATAGATACAATAGTGTAATGAAAGAGATGGTAACTCACTCCTGAAGGTAACAAAGTTTTAGCACTACCATTTTGGACTCAAACATTCTTTTTGACACATGAAACATTGCTAATTAATGACACATTCATTTATATAGTGCTTGTGATTCTTGTTCTCACCGAATGCAGCAAACCAATCCATCTGATTCGTCACACTTTATGACAGCCACAAAATTACCAGTACATCCTGATGCGCTGCAGAAGCCTGCAAAGGAACGGCACATGGTACTGCCTGCTATGTCAGCAAAACCTATTCACATGAGAACAAAAAAAGCAAATGAAACAGGACTATTCATTACTTTAATATTTTCTTTATTACATCCATAGATCTAAGGATGGTTCACAATATAAAGGAAAACCAAATACCTAATACTAAGCCGCTATTTCTAACTCTACTGCAACTGTCAATGGTGTCTTCTGTATACAATGCCCTAGTCTGGTGGGTAGCGGGGCACACACAACATTTCAAAAGAGTGGCTGAGGTATAAATAATAACATTTTTGTTATTATCGTTAAAAATAAAATACTACTTATAAATAAAAATAGAATATAATAAGATTTAATAATGTTAATTTTATTATCTATACCCCTCCCAACCACTTTGATCATATGCAAAAACATAACAAAACATCAAAAATTAAAAGGCATTCTATAGGGAGGCTGCCACTAACCCTCACCAGAGGGACCTTCTGCCTGTTTACAAAACCTTCTCTCTCACCTCAACCTTGGCCATATGCATCGTACGAGAGAGAGGGGTGCCCCTGCCCAGCTTGGTACATCTTTTTCTTGGAGGGTGGACAAATTCTACATCTATCACAGAGAATGACCTCTCTTGGGTCACCACAACCCAAATGGTGTCCAAATGTCAAGAGGGCCCCATCTGTTAATCTTAATAAACCAATAAGTTCTCTTAGGATGGAGACAATATTCCAAAGGATTGGGGCCTAGGTCATTTTAGACTTTAAACACTGCTATGTGCACTTTGATTGGGACTTGGAAACAAACTGGCAATCAACTGTACACAATACTTGGCTGTAGTGTAAATCTGGGAGGTTTTCCTTTTATCTAGAGGTGATAAAAGAACTTACTTGGATATGTAAAGAGCACCAAGACAAGAAGGTACCAGGTCTTCATAACTATGATAGGTCAAGGACAGATGTTTGGTGAGGGGGCTTCTTGTACCAAGGAAGTAGAAACTAAGGAAGAAACAGGAGGTTTTGGGGATTCTTCCACCCTCATTTAGGTTGTAGAACTCTGTAGATTGCAAGTGATTGAACTATTCAGTCCATTAGAGTGGGCTTATTTATTTTCAGGAAATCAATACTATCCCCACAAGTTGTCTTTCTGTTAAAAATGCAGACAAAACTTGCATATTATATGAATGGCTGTACACTATAAATATACATATACTCATTTATATAATAATAATAATAATAATAATAATAATAATAATAATAATAATAATAATTTTTTATTTGTACCCCGCTCATCTGGCCGGGTCTCCCCAGCCACTCTGGGCGGCCTCCAACAGACATTAAAATACATCAACATATCACAGGTTAAAAACTTCCCTAAACAGGGCTGCCTTCAGGTATTTTCTGAATGTAGGATAGTTGTTTATCACTTTAACCTCTGCTGGGAGGGCGTTCCACAGGGGGGCGCCACTGCCAAGAAGGTCCTCTGCCTGGTTCCCTGTAGCTTTGCTTCTCGCAGTGAGGGAACTGCCAGAAGGCCCTTGGTGCTGGATCTCAGTGTCCGGGCTGAACGGTGGGGGTGGAGACGCTCCTTCAGGTATACAGGACCGAGTCCATTTAGGGCTTTAAAGGTCAGCACCAACACTTTGAATTGTGCTCAGAAACGTACTGGGAGCCAATGTAGTTCTCTCAGGACCGGTGTTATGTGGTCCCGGCAGCCACTCCCAGTCACCAGTCAAGCTGCCGCATTCTGGATTAATTGTAGTTTCCGGGTCACCTTCAAAGGTAGCCCCACGTAGAGCGCATTGCAGTAGTCCAAGCGGAAGATAACTAGAGCATGCACCACTCTGGCGAGACAGTCTGCGGGCAGGTAGGGTCTCAGCCTGCGTACCAGATGGAGCTGGTAGACAGCCGCCCTGGACACAGAATTAACCTGTGCCTCCATGGACAGCTGTGAGTCCAAAATGACTCCCAGGCTGCGCACCTGGTCCTTCAGGGGCACAGTTACCCCATTCAGGACCAGGGAGTCCCCCACACCCGCTCGAACCCTGTCCCCCAAAAACAGTACTTCTGTCTTGTCAGGATTCAACCTCAATCTGTTAGCTGCCATCCATCCTCCAACCGCCTCCAGGCACTCACACAGGACCTTCACCGCCTTCACCGGTTCTGATTTAAAAGAGAGGTAGAGCTGGGTATCATCCGCATACTGATGAACACCCAGCCCAAACCCTCTGATGATCTCTCCCTGCGGCTTCATATAGATATTAAAAAGCATGGGGGAGAGGACGGTATCCTGAGGCACCGCACAATTGAGAGCCCAGGGGTCTGAACACTCATCCCCCCCCACTTTCTGAACATGACCCAGGAGGAAGGAGCGGAACCACTGTATAACAGTGCCCCCAGCTCCCAACCGCTCTAGACAGTCCAGAAGGATTTTATGGCCGATGGTGTCAAAGGCTGCTGAGAGATCCAGCAGAACTAGGAAACAGCTCTCACCTTTGTCCCTAGCCCGCAGGAGATCATCAACCAGCGTGCCCAAGGCAGTTTCAGTCCCATGATGAGGCCTGAATCCCGATTGGAAGAGATCCAAATGGTCTGCATCCTCTAGGCGTGCCTGAAGTTGTTCAGCAACCACCCGCTCAATCACCTTGCAGATAGGAGCAGACTCACCTGCCACAACAGGGCAAATACTGGCTGTCACTGTATTCCCACAAGGCAAGAGAGTGTCTTGGGTGAATGTGCTACACTCCATCATTCAAAGCTTGATGGGAGGGGAAGGAGAATTTGTTGGAACATCTATGTAGCTTCCACCCAGTTCTGAACCTATTGCTCCAGACCTGAAGCCTTGGATAGTGATTCCTGAGTGCTCTGTCTGCTGCTCAGCCTGTGCTGTTATCTGGTTGAATAATTAAGGTCCTCTGCATGCATGCATATTTTTTGTAGGAGGGAGGCCATTTCTATTGCAAGCAGAATATAATAAAGAAAGGTCGTATGATTTTCTGCTTCAACTACAAGAGAATAATATAATCAATGACCTGTTGCTGAAGTGGAGTTATGATGCCACATTATTCTGAAAGGAAAGATTATAATGTGCAGAACTTATGAACCTTGCTTCATGAGAAGCATTAGAGTTGGACTGAAATATTTAGGATTCCAATGGAGTGCATCAGAGCAAATGCTATCTGTTCTTTGAATTGTTCTCAAAAGGGCTCTTTGTTTTTATAGTATAGATATTCCCCTGTGTACAGATCACTCCTATCCAGAAATCAATTGAGTTTTAATTCTTTTGGAATTCATAGAATCATAAAACTGTCCAGTTGGAAGGGACCCCCAAGAGACATTTAGTCCAACCACCTGCAATGCCAGAATCTCAACTTTCATTTCTATGCCACTTTATATTTTGACAAAAAAAAAAAACCCTCGGTGTTCTTATGCAACAATTCCCACCATCCCACCCATATGGCTGTGAGGAATGGAGTTGATCAGTACTGGTGTCCAACAACATTTGTAGGGCCACAGGTTCCTCACTCCTAGCTTAGACAACTGGCCAACCCACTACACCTAACTCATTTCAAGATAATAAAAAAAGCATGGGCATTTCTGTGTTTATAATAAACATATCTATGTAACCCACCAATATCACTGGCATGGTGACCCCAATCCATACCTTTCCCAGAAAGCCTCTTGAAAAATCTACCATTAAAAAGTAGAGAAAGGTCTCCAAATCTTACCAACTCATTCACCTATTTCCCTACAAGTCCCAATCCTCACTAGACATGATCAGCTGGGCATATCAGCAAAGAGTGCAATATGTTTCTCTTTATATGCACATCACAGGTTTTATTTCCCTCTGCAGCTATGTTATGCCTGGTTGAATCATCTACCTGGGGCAGAGCCTCTGATTCTTAAAGGGCCAAAATCACCAGCTGAATATTTCTCCACTGTTCTGGGATTCTGTTGGTCATTGGGCAAGAGGCTTAATTAAGGAAGCCTAGACTTCAACCATTTTGACTCCAACTATATTTTGTTTGCCATGTAAAGCAAGAATGATGGTGCTTTTCAGAGGGTAGGTCCTAATAAACACTAAACTTCATGGCCATGTGTTGTTTCCATATATTGCCATACTAAGTTAGTTTCAACTTTTCTTTTTCCATTTTTAGTGGCGACACATCAGCTTTCTCCCACCATTTTCTTTCATTTCCCCCCCAAATAATATTTATTGATTTTACACACTTAAACACAAACATTACAAAACACACACACAGACAAAACAAAAAATACAAAAAATACAAAAAATACAAAAATTAAACATTGCTACTACTCTTACAAAACTATGTTATTCATTGTCTTGTGACTCCCTCACATCCCCCCTATTGATTCCATATTTCTTATCCTAGCCTCTAATCAACTTCATATTTCAGAATCTTCTACATCCTCTTTCTCTGTTTTACATTTTCTCTAACTTAATTTCCCCCTCAGCATAATTTTAAATACATTCCATATAACTTGCCCTTCTGTCTCCCCTTAGTCTCCAGGTGCTCAGCATTAATAATTCATTTGCTTATTCATTCCTTAGCCGTGTCCGTAATAATATCCTTAAACCCAAAAAGCATTGTACCATTATTAACTTATGCCATCTTTACCCCACATCAAGTTTCCCCATTGTCCAGAACCACATCTTCTCTTGTGCAGCTTTCCCAAAAATCCAACTCCCAACCGCCCCTTGTGAAGTTTGGTCAGTTTCTTGCTCTTTCCTCTGGAACTCTCTCTTGTTGCTATCTGTGCCAAACTTCCTTATCACTTTCTTCCTGAGACTTTTAACAGTTCCACTTTTCTTTCATCGAGTTTTTTTCATGCGGCTGGTTATTTTCCTTTTCTTCTGTTCTGTGACCTTGAGCTGGGTTTCTTCCTCCTCCACTTCCTGGACAGCTGGTTTGTCATCTTCATTGTTCTGACCATTACTTAGCGATTTTCTGAAGGCTCTCATTTCCTCTCTCCACTCCTCTAGCACTTTCAAAATTTTCCACACAGTGACTTCCTGTTCCTCCGCCATGTTCAAAGACACTGCTTTTCACACACAAAGAATTCGTTCACATTTAGCTCCAACAGTTCTAACAGTTCAATTTAATCCACCTTTTATTCCGCTTTTCTCGCCAAGCTTCCCCCCAGACCCGGGGTGCCAGAAGGATTAAATCTCTGTTACAAAGTGTCACTTTAAAGTTACGGTTTAAATGCCTCGGTTACAATGTTCCTGATCTGTTATCTCAATAGCAGGGGACGGACCTCCGTGTTTTAAGTCCCCAAGCCAGTCTCTAATTTTGACCATTTTCTTTCAAAAGCAGATATTATTTTTCTGGTCTTTCAGGAGGTGAAGAGGGCAGATTGCATACATAGAATCATAGAATCATAGAATCATAGAGTTGGAAGAGACCACAAGGGCCATCCAGTCCAACCCCCTGCCAAGCAGGAAACACCATCAAAGCATTCCTGACAGGTGGCTGTCAAGCCTCTGCTTAAAGACCTCCAAAGAAGGAGACTCCACCACACTCCTTGGCAGCAAATTCCACTGTCGAACAGCTCTTACTGTCAAGAAATTCTTCCTAATGTTTAGGTGGAATCTTCTTTCTTGTAGTTTGAATCCATTGCTCCGTGTCCGCTTCTCTGGAGCAGCAGAAAACAACCTTTCTCCCTCCTCTATATGACATCCCTTTATATATTTGAACATGGCTATCATATCACCCCTTAACCTTCTCTTCTCCAGGCTAAACATACCCAGCTCCCTAAGCGGTTCCTCATAAGGCATCGTTTCCAGGCCTTTGACCATTTTGGTTGCCTTCCTCTGGACACGTTCCAGCTTGTCAGTATCCTTCTTGAACTGTGGTGCCCAGAACTGGACACAGTATTCCAGGTGAGGTCTGACCAGAGCGGAATACAGTGGTACTATTACTTCCCTTGATCTAGAGATGCTATACTCCTATTGATGCAGCCCAGAATTGCATTGGCTTTTTTAGCTGCTGCATCACACTGTTGACTCATGTCAAGTTTGTGGTCTACCAAGACTCCTAGATCCTTTTCACTTGTAGTGCTCTCAAGCCAGGTGTCACCCATCCTGTATTTGTGCCTTTCACTTTTTTTGCCCAAGTGTAGTACTTTACATTTCTCCCTGTTAAAATTCATCCTGTTTGCCTTGGCCCAGTTCTCTAATCTGTTAAGGTCATTTTGAAGTGTGATCCTGTCCTCTGGGGTATTAGCCACCCCTCCCAATTTGGTGTCATCTGCAAACTTGATCAGGATGCCCTCAAGCCCATCATCCAAGTCATTGATAAAGATGTTGAATAAGACTGGGCCCAAGACAGAACCCTGTGGCACCCCACTAGTCACTTCTCTCCAGGATGAAGAGGAGCCATTGATGAGCACCCTTTGGGTTCGGTCAGTCAGTCAGTTACAAATCCACTGAATGGTAGCCTTGTCTAGCCCGCATTTTACCAGCTTCTTTACAAGAATATCATGGGGCACCTTGTCAAAGGCCTTACTGAAATCAAGATAGGCTACATCCACAGTGTTCCCTTCGTCTACCAGGCTTGTAATTCTGTCAAAAAATGAGATCAGATTAGTCTGACATGACTTATTTTTCAGAAACCCATGCTGACTTTTAGTGATCACAGCGTTCCTTTCTAGGTGCTCACAGACCGTTTGCTTAATGATCTGCTCTAGAATCTTTCTTGGTATTGATGTCAGGCTGACTGGGCGATAATTGTTTGGGTCCTCTCTTTCCCCCTTTTTGAAAATAGGGACAACATTTGCCCTCCTCCAGTCTGCTGGGACTTCGCCTGTTTTCCAGGAATTCTCAAAGATTACTGCCAGTGGTTCTGAAATCACCTCTGCCAGTTCTTTTAATACTCTGGGATGTAGTTCATCTGGCCCTGGAGACTTGAATACATCTAAACTAGCCAAGTGTTCTTGTACTACCTCCTTACTTATTCTGGGCTGTGTTTCCCCTGCTGAATCATCTGCTCCATATTCTTCAGGTCGGGCATTGTTTTCTTTTTTGGAGAAGACTGAGGCAAAGAAGGTATTGAGGAGTTCTGCCCTTTCTGTGTCCCCTGTTCGCATTTCACCTTCTTCTCCTCTAAGTGACCCCACTGTTTCCTTGTTTTTCCTTTGCTACGGACATACCCATAAAAACCCTTTTTATTGCTTTTAACCTCTCTAGCAAGCCGGAGTTCATTCTGTGCTTTAGCTTTTCTGACTTTGTCTCTACATGTGCTGGCTATTTGTTTGAATTCCTCTCTGGTGGTTTCCCCCTTTTTCCATTTCTTGTACATATCCCTTTTAAATCTTAACTCAGTTAAAAGTTCTTTAGATAGCCACCCTGGCTTCTTTAGGCACCTTCCATGTTTTCGTCTCATTGGTACTGCTTGAAGTTGTGCTTTTAATATCTCCCTTTTAACAAACTCCCATCCATCATGAACTCCCTTCCCTTTTAGTATTACTGACCATGGGATCACACCCAGCATTTCCCTAAGTTTTCTGAAGTCGGCTTTCTTAAAGTCTAGAATTTGAGTCTTAGTATGCTTGGTTGCTCCTTTCTGATGTATAATAAACTCCAGAAGAGCATGATCACTCCCATCTAATGATCCTGCCACTTCTACCCCACTAACCAGGTCACCACTATTGGTTAGGACCAGATCTAAAATGGCTGATCCTCTTGTTGCTTCTCCCACTTTCTGGACAATGAAATTGTCTGCAAGGCCAGTGAGGAATCTGTTCGACCTTATGCTCTTGGCTGAGTTTGACATCCAACAAATATCAGGATAGTTGAAATCCCCCATTACTACTATCTCATTTCCTTTTGAATGCTTGATCATCTGTTCCAGGAAGGCATCATCTATGTCCTCAGTTTGGCTTGGGGATCTATAGTAAACTCCCACAATGAGATCACTGTTATTTTTCTCTCCCTTAATTTTGACCCAGATACTCTCAATTTGGCTTTGAAGTTTTTAAATCATGGATCTCTTCACAGGTATACACATCCCTGACATATAACGCCACTCCTCCTCCTTTCCTGTTTGGTCTATTTCTCTGAAATAGATTGTATCCCTCTATTACTACATTCCAATCATGAGACTCATCCCACCAGGTTTCAGTGATGCCTATTATGTCGTATTTAGTTTGCTGTACCAAGAGCTCAAGTTCATCTTGTTTATTTCCCATGCTCTGTGCATTTGTATACAGACATTGAAAACCATTGATCATCCCCCCTAGTCTCCTACTTAAGGATTTTTTCCTCCCACCACTAGGTCTGTGTGCTGTTTGCTCCATTTGGTCCTTGACTTTTGGATGATCATCTTCAGCATTTGATAGACTCCTACCTTCAGGACCACTGTCTCCCTCCCCCACATAAGTCAGTTTAAAGCCCTCCTGATGAGGTTTTTGAGATTGTTGGCAAAAACATTCCTCCCAACTCTTGTGAGGTGCAGCCCATCACTTGCCAGAAGTCCATCTTCAAGAAACTGCAGACCGTGATCTAAGAATCCAAACCGTTCCTGCCGGCACCATTTGCGAAGCCAGTTGTTCACTTCTCCTATTTTTCCCTCTCTTCCTGGGCCACGGCGTTCAACTGGGAGGACAGATGAGATGACAATTTGTGCATTTAATTGCTTCAACTTCCTGCCCAGAGCCTCATAATCACTTTTGATCTTCTGGAGGCTATGGCTTGCGGTGTCATTGGTTCCCACATGGACTAAAAGGAAGGGGTTTTGATCCGTGGGTTTTATGATTCGTTGCAGCCGTTCTGTTACATCATGGATCTTGGCCCCGGGGAGACAGCACACCTCTCGAGACATCTTGTCAGGCCCACAAATCACTGCTTCTGTACCCCTCAGTAGGGAATCCCCTATCACCACTATACGCCTCCTCTTAGGCTTGGTCGGGATTCTTACATGTGCTGTCCCTTCCAAGGTCACCTGCACATTCCCGGAGGACTGACTTTGCTGCTCGTCTTCATATACCTCATCAACTGTGATGAGGGAGAGATCTTCCAATGGAGTCTGTTCTGCATCTTCCATGTTAAGGGAGAGCACTTCGAATCGATTGTGTAGTTCTAAACACTCAGAGCGATCCCTGGGCATTCTACTTCTGTGAGTCACGTTCCTCCATACATCTGGCTCCTGAGCTGGGGAACTGATCTCCTCCTCAGGGATGTGCCCTGTCTCCTGCTTGGTGCAGACAGTGTGCTCTGCTGCATCCAAGAAAAGCTCCAGCTCTTTAATTTTCTGGAGCGTAGATACACGGGCCTGAAGTTGCTGGACCTTGTCTTCAAGTAGGGCAACCAACTTGCAGTTACTGCAGGTGTAGCTGTCTACAACCTTTGGCAAGAAGACAAACATTGCGCAGGAATTGCAGGCGACTACAGTTGTTCCCTCCCCCTCCTGAAGTTGCCGGACCTTGTCTTCTAGTAGGGCAACCAACTTGCACTTGCTGCAGGTGTAGCTGCCTACATCCTTTGGCAAGAAGGCAAACATTGCACAGGAATTACAGGCGACTACAGTTGTTCCCTCACCCTCCATCTTGAAGCTTGAAGTCAGGACACACAAAAAAGAAGCCTAGGTCTCCCCAAATATACGTTTGAGACAACTCTCCTCTATCTAAAAGATAGGTCAGCGCGCGCCGCTGCCCTCCAGGCACTGATTAGCTCCGCCCTACAAGCTCAGCTCACCTTTTGCCTACTTCCTCAGTCTCTGCCCTCCAGGCACTGATTAGCTCCGCCCACAGCTAGTCACCAGACAAACACACACACACACAAGCCAGAAACAAACTCTCTCACACACACAAGCCTGGACAGTCACACAAATCCAAGAGGCAGAAGCCCTAGGAAAGAAACACACAAACAAATAAGGAAACAAATAAGCACACAAACTTAATCACACACAGCCCCAAAAAGACAAACCCACAAAACCTACAAGCTCAGCTCACCTTGTGCTCCCTCCTCAGTCGCTGCCCTCCAGGCACTGATTAGCTCCGCCCTACAAGCTCAGCTCACCTTTTGCCTACTTCCTCAGTCTCTGCCCTCCAGGCACTGATTAGCTCCGCCCACAGCTAGTCACCAGACAAACACACACACACAAGCCAGAAACAAACTCTCTCACACACACAAGCTTGGACAGTCACACAAATCCAAGAGGCAGAAGCCCTTGTGCTCCCTCCTCAGTCGCTGCCCTCCAGGCACTGATATGAAAATGGCGTCACTGAACGTGGAGTTGATGATTCCTCAAAAAGAGGTGAGATGTCTTCCCATCACCTGGTGCCTCTGAGAAGTTTGGAGATCAGAAATTAATATGGACAAATACAAGGAAAGAACTGAGCCATCCAGCTCATATACCACAGCATCCCCTCCCTGAGCGCTTTGGTTTTCTTTCCTCCTTTGCTTGTCTCCCATTGGTAACTGTTATTACTCTTCCCATCCTGAAAAATCCATAAGCTGTTGTCCACCCCGCTTCATCCCACTACCTTACCCCTTCTCTCTGCCAACTTGCTTAACTCCTTCCATTTAATTCCATCCTCTGTCACAGAATGTGGTGGCAAAACACGCCTGAAATGTACCAGGGCCAGCTCAGATGTAGCAGATCACTTAGTAATACTGAAGCTATGGAATTTCTCCTATTCGTGATTACCACCAGCTGGTATAGTTTTTTTAAAAAAAGTTCAGACAAAGATATTGGGGCATCTGTCTTAGACTCATGGGATGCATATTTGTGATAAGGGCTCAAGCAACTCTCAAGAGTCAACACCCTGCCAATTCCTCGAATTGCTTGCATAGTCATCACGGTACAGGATGAGCCATAAAAGGAGATCACGGTATTCGAGATGTGCCTTATCATTTTTTTCCAGGTAAAGAAGGGTGCTGTTAGATTCTAATTTGCTGAATGTTCTCTTACATGTTATAATGTAAAAAGTCCTGTATATATTTGCTACGCCCTGTGTTCATGGCTCAGACTTTGGGTAATTATTCATCTGAGTCAGCTTGCTAGCAAGTACCTTACAATAAACTTTCTGAGCTTCTTCATTGCTGCATAGTGTCTTACTTTCAGTCTGAAGGATTTGCAACAATATGGAGGATCAATGCTTACCAGCCATGATGGTTAAATTTAGCCCCTTGTCGGAGACAGTTCAGAAACTTCAGCTGGTGCAGAATTCAGTGCCCAGGTTGCTCACCAGGGGAAGACAGTTCGAGCATATTACAACAATCCTGGTCTGACTGCACTGGCTGCCAATTATTTTCTGGGCCAAATTCAAAGTGCTGGTTTTGACCTATAAAGCCTTTAATGGCTCAGGAGCACAATACCTCAAGGACCATCTCTTTCAACAGGAACCTACTCACACGCTGAGATCATCTTCTGAGGGCCTTATTTGAGTGCCTCCCCTACGAGAGGTCCGCAGGGTGGCAACATGAGAAGGGGCCTTCTCTGCTGCCTCCTCATTTGTGGAATGCTCACCCCAGGGAGGTTTGCCTGGTGCCTTCATTATACACCTTTTATGCCCCAGGCAGAAGTGTTCCTCTTTAACCAGATCTTTGGTTGATTGACATCCAATGTCGTTTTATAATGTGTTGGGGAGCAGGGGATTATTGGTTTTTTTTTGGCTTTTATTATGTAAGACTGTGATAGAAATAGACTGGAAAGAGAAGTTGCTGAATTGCAACTCATTACCAAACTTAAAACCATGGAGAGACCTAGGCTGAATAAAAACATTGGATTCTTATCTCATTATACATGACAAAGCTATTTTTAATCTTCTCACCCCTTGCTTTTTCCTGTAAGACTAATTGCAGTCATTAACAGTCATCAACAGGTTTACCACAGCTATCAGCCTATCACCCATTCCCACCACCCTTCTGAGTAATACCCCTCCCACCCTCTCACTATATATAAGGGTCTGGTGACGTCTGTTTCAGTGTATCTGAAGAAGTGTGCATGCACACAAAAGCTCATACCAAGAACAAACTTAGTTGGTCTCTAAGGTGCTACTGGAAGGAATTTTTTTATTTTTTATTTTGTTGTGATAGAAAGTTTCATTTACCAGAAGTAATGTACAGCATTTAGCATTAACTCTGGAAGTGTATACTTGATTCTGACTAAACTAAACCTCCTGGAGCAAAATACACATAGGTGGCTTAGTAAATGCTATATACATTACTTCTAGTAAATGGGACACCTTAGCCGCTACAGGGCCATGAAGATTTTTGTCCTGGGTTTTTCCACACTCATGTAGCCATGTACTAGCTGAAACCCAAAGGGCACATTGGTTACCAGATGGGAAATATATTGGCATTAATTCTAGCTCTCCTACCCCACTACAGGGTTATTTGACAGTCTGATCCACCTTCTCTCTAATATTGCCTAGACAATAAAATTTTTACCTTAGTGGAGCAGTTTTAGACTCCCAAAATATTGGGATACAGTCCTAGCCATCCTCCACCCCTTCAACCTCCTAAGGATTTTTAAAATAGTCTTTCAAAGATTTCACTGTGGAGAAAGTTGTTATGGGGCCATATACCTGTGGTGGCTAAAGCTTGCTGTGGGTGAGGACAATATCAAAAGTGGGTGGAGCAAAACCAAAGTGGGTGGGTCCACCTCCTCCTCCTTTTTCTCTCTCCTTTCTCCCTTCCCCCCCTCTCTCTCCCTCTCCCCCCCCTCTCTCTCTCTCTCTCTCTCACACACACACACACACACACACACACACAAGCATTCACCAAATTTATCAAACACGAACACCACACATCATCCACCTTCAGACATTATCAAAGAGCTACTAAACCAATCTGTCAAGTTTTGTGACTGGCAGCCCATTCTCTGGGAGATGCTGAAAATCAGAGATTTGATTCAACCAAACAGTCTTTTTTGCTTGTCTTCTTTTGATTTTATTTATCTTTTCATACAACAAGTACGATGGACTGATTGATCTTCTTCAATGACAAGCTGAATTATAACTGTATTTTTCTGTAAAGAGGGAGTCTCAGAGCAGGAGGGTGTTGCTTTGGGTGTCTTAGGATTACCGGGGAGGTTAATCAGTCCCCTCAGGAGGTATAGGAGGCCTCTGGGTGGGTTTTACAAGGTTTCCGATGATTCCATGAGCGAAGGCCACATTAATCAAGTCATGTCTGTCAGAGAAAGAAAATTTGGTATATTAGTTTGCTGTTATTTCATTATGCAGCTCTCTACTATTTAGGCTTTTCCTTTTCTTTGTAACTCACTCATTTTTTTCAGCGTCTTCTTCTACTATGTAACAAAAAATCAATGAAGGGGCAGAAAGACACTTTCAAAGCACCACATTTTTATTTTTTTATTTTTAAGAAAAGCTTTCCTCCCAAAATTTGGGCTCATTCCCTGTGATAAAAGAGCATTGAGAAACAACATGTGCCTCTGCTGCATCAATGTTGAGAGAAGGCATTGATCCTGTGGAGTGGGATGTCAGAAATGAAGGAGAACCAGGCAGCTTTGGGTCTACCTTCTACTGGGAAGATGAAGCCTGCAGAAATTTGGTAATGGTGCTGTTACAGTTTGTCTGCTTGAGTTCTGCAAGATACCTGCCTGGTGACTTGTCCCCTAAAATCCCTAGATCCCTCTGGGCCATCCAACCTGATTCATGGATTCCTCAACCCAAGCTCAGCCTGAATCCCTCTCAATAGACCCAACTTGTCTTGGGATTTGGCAGAAACTGGTGCACAGTACAACAAAAGACACTTCTCAATGAGTGATCTAAGGGTTGCTAGGGACTAGGTCTTTCAGCGGTCAAATATTTACGTAAAGACTGTGAACTGGGCTGGCCACAGTGACAGCCTCACAAAGGTCTCTCCTGCCAGTTGTAGCATCTGAAATTGAGTTGAACACTATAGATGCTCTTCCATATTGTTTATTAAAGCACTTATTAAATCATTATGTATTCTGTCACCAGATAGGTTTGTGAAATCTTTTTTTTACCATTCTACAAACAACTGCATGATCTATTTGAATAGATACAATAGTGTAATGAAAGAGATGGTAACTCACTCCTGAAGGTAACAAAGTTTTAGCACTACCATTTTGGACTCAAACATTCTTTTTGACACATGAAACATTGCTAATTAATGACACATTGTGATTCTTGTTCTCACCGAAGGCAGCAAACCCATCCTTCTGATTTGTCACACATTCCAACATCCTCAAAATTAACCGTACAATTCGATACTCCGCAGTAGCCCAAAAATAGAGGGCAAACGAATTTATCTGCTGCGTCAGCAAAACCTATTCACATGAGAACAAAAAAAGGAAATGGAACAGGACTATTCATTAGTTTATTATTTTCTTTATTACATCCATAGATCTAAGGATGTTTCACAATACAGTGGTACCTTGGGTTAAGTACTTAATTCGTTCCAGAGGTCCTTTGTTAACCTGAAACTGTTCTTAACCTAAAGCAACACTTTAGCTAATGGGGCCTCCTGCTGCCGCTGCGACGCCAGAGCACGATTTCTGTTCTTATCCTGAAGCATACTTATCCTGAAGCGTACTTAACCCGAGGTACCACTGTATAAAAGAAAACCAAATACCTAATACTAAGCCGCTATTTCTACCTCTACTTCAATTACACAATGGTGTCTACTGTATACAATGCCCTAGTCTGGTGGGTAGGGGGGCACACACAACATTTCAAAAGAGTGGCTGAGGTATGAATAATAACATTTTTGTTATTATCGTTAAAAATAAAATACTACTTATAAATAAAAATAGAATATATTAAGATTTAATAATGTTAATTTTATTATTTATACCCCTCCCAGCCACTTTGAACACATACAAAAACATAACAAAACATCAAACATTAAAAGACATTCTACAGGGAGGCTGACACTACCCCTCACCAGAGGCACCTTCTGCCTGTTTACAAAACCTTCTCCCTCACCTTGGCCATGCGCATCGTGAAAGAGGGGTCCCCCTGCCCAGCTTGGTACATCTTTTTATTGCAGGGGGGCAGATTCTACATCTATCACAGAGAATGACCTCTCTTGGGTCACCACAACCCAAACTTCCAATGGTGTCCAAATGTGAAGAGGGCCCCATCTGTTGATCTTAATAACCAATAAGTTCTCTTAGGAAGGAGACAATATTCCAAAGGATTGGGGCCTAGGTCATTTAAGACTTTAAACACAGCTGGGTGCACTTTGATTGGACTTGGAAATGAACTGGCAATCAACAGTTCACAATACTTGGCTGTAGTGTAAATCTGGGAGGGTTTCCTTTTATCTGGAAGTGATAAAAGAACTTACTTGGATATGTAAAGAGCACCAAGACAAGAAGGTACCAGGTCTTCATAACTATGATAGGTCAAGGTCTGATATTTGGTGAGGCGGCTTCTTGTACCTAGGGAGTAGAAACCAAGGAAGAAACAGGAGGTTTTGGGGATTCGTCCACCCTCCTTTAGGTTGTAGAACTGTGTAGATTGCAAGTGATTGAGCTATTCAGTCCATCAGAGTGGGCTTATTTGTTTTCAGGAAATCAATACTATCCCCACAAGCTTGTCTTTCTGCTCAAAATGCAGACAAACCTTGCATTTTATATGAATGGCTATACACTATAAATATACATATACACCTTTGTAGATGGGAGCAGACTCACCTGCCCCAACACAGCAAACACTTGCAGTCATTGTATTCGCACAAGGCAAGAGAGTGCCTTGGGTGAATGTGCTTGGCTCCATCATTCAAAGCTTGATGGGAGGGGAAGGAGAATTTGTTGGAACATCTATGTAGCTTCCATCCAGTTCCGAACCTATTGCTCCAGACCTGAAGCCTTAGATAGTGATTCCTGAGTGCTCTGTCTGCTGCTCAGCCTGTGCTGAATAATTAAGGTCCTCTGCATGCATGCATATTTTTTGTAGGAGGGAGGCCATTTCTATTGCAAGCAGAATATAATAATGAAATGTTGTGTGATTTTCTGCTTCAGCTACTAGAGAATAATATAATCAATGATCTGTTGCTGAAGTGGAGTTATGATGCCACATTATTCTGAAAGAGATTATAATCTGCAGAACTCAAGAACCTTGCTTTATGAGAAGCATTAAGTTGGACTGAAATATTTAGGATTCCAATGGAGTGCATCAGAGCAAATGCTATCTGTTCTTTGAATTGTTCTCAAAAGGGCTCTTTGTTTTTATAATATAGATATTCCCCTGTGTACAGATCACTCCTATCCAGAAATCAATTGAGTTTTAATTCTTTTGGAATTCATAGAATCATAAAACTGTCCAGTTGGAAGGGACCCCCAAGAGACATTTAGTCCAACCACCTGCAATGCCAGAATCTCAACTTTCATTTCTATGCCACTTTATATTTTGACAAAAAAAAAAAACCCTCGGTGTTCTTATGCAACAATTCCCACCATCCCACCCATATGGCTGTGAGGAATGGAGTTGATCAGTACTGGTGTCCAACAACATTTGTTGGGCCACAGGTTCCTCACTCCTAGCTTAGACAACTGGCCAACCCACTACACCTAACTCATTTCAAGATAATGAAAAGGCATTTTCTGTGTTTTCAATGGGGAGATGAAGAATTGTTAATTGTTTCATGGGAATGGGAAATGGTGCTAAACTTCACCCCTCCTTTTCCTTCTGTATTAGTTTAAAAAAATTCTCAAGAGTGGGTGCATGATTGTCCACTCATTGTCCCTAATCCCTTCAACTATCTAATAGTGGAGTGGTCAGAGGAGAGTTCCTGCTGCCCTTAGCTTCCTTTTTAGACTGCCCCTTAGAAAGATGCCTGCACTATACCGATAGCACCATTCAATGGGTGTTTGGGATGAAACATACATGAATTAGTGCTTTTTTCAACATCTAAACATAAAGGGGGAAATGTGTCACCAGGAAAGCATGAGTGTGTTGAAAACTAAACAAATAAAACCTTCTTCTTCCCTAAAGCAGAACATCAGAATATAAGAAAAGGCTGCTTAAATGGGTCTTCAATTCCAGCATGCTGTTCTCACAATGGCTGCTGAGACGTCCATTGGAAATCTGCAAGCAGGGCATGACTGTCCACCCAACAACTGGTACTCAAAGGAATAATGAACATACCTATTTTACCCCACCATGATCACTAGCATGGTGACCCCAAACATACCTCCCCCACGAAGCCTCTTGACAATCTACCATTAGATTAGATCAGTTAAAAAGTGGAGAGAGCTCTCCAGATCTTACCAACTCACTCACCTGTTTCCCTACATGTCCCAGTCCTCACTAGAGATGATCAGCTGGGCATATCAGCAAAAGTGCACTATGTTTCTCCTTATATGCATATCATAGGTTTTATTTCCCTCTGCAGCTATGATATGCCTGGTTGAATCATCTACCTGGGGCAGGGACTCTGCCACTTAAAGGGCCAAAATCAACAGCTGAATATTTCCCTACTGTTCTGGGATTCTGTTGGTCATTGGGCAAGAGGCTTTGTTAAGGAAGCCTAGGATTCAACCATTTTGACTCCATTTTGTTTGGCATGTAAAGCAAAAATGACAATGCTAACTAAGTTAGTTTCAACTTTTCATTTTCCGGTTCTAGTGGCTACACAACAACTTTCTCTCACAACTTTCTAGCAAAAAGTAATAGCCAACAAATCTTTGGTTCATCTTAATTTTTCAATAATGTATTTGTGTGTGTGTGTGTGTGTGTGTGAGAGAGAGAGTGAGTGAGTGCTGAGGTCATCATTCTTACGCCATGCAGCAAAGCCAGTCTCTACAGCATTTTCCAAGTTGCCAATGTCTTCAGGGCAGTACCTCCTTTCACACATGCCTTTGAAGGAAATACACATCACGCGCTTTGTAAAGTAAGTTATTTCTACAACAAACAAAAGGGAGCAGAGCTGAAATGATAATAATTTAATTTCATTATGTTACAACTCACAATATTGCATATATACTGTATGAAGGATGTGCATTGGTCTTGAAAGTTTGTTTGTATAGAAAGGGAGGTGTTGAAGATTACACCCAAACTCTGAACAGATGGCGCTGGCACTAATTGCGCCCCCGCAAGAGATGGGAGTTGACCCCCTCATTATAATTGCTTTCAGCAAAATAAAACATCTCTCTCTCTCTTTTAAGAAGGATGCCTGAAGAGGTCCTACCAGAGGCCTGCCATCGAAGGAGGAATTGTGCTGGGTTGTTTGTGGAAAAAACATGCACAGTTCATGGCCCTTGGTTTATGGGAACAATTAGTTCAGGGTGAAATACTAAGGGTTTAAATGGAGTGCAACAGCACAAAGAACATCTGTTCTTTTAAATGATTTCCAAATTGAATTGTTACTTTTACCTCTGATTCTTCCTCAAATATGGTATACGTAGGCATTCTGGAAATTACACGTTGATGCAAAATGCTAAATTCTCCCTCAGATTTCTAGGACTCCCTGAAAAGATTAAATAACTGTTATATAATATTATATCTGCATAGTATGTAATAGGTGATTGTTTTTATATGTTTGTGGCACAGTGGCCATTGCAGACCATGGGAATGGTACAAGTACCTGCAATCACGAATTGGTAGCAGATTTAAATTCTTACTAGGAGAAACATCTGGGAAGCAAGGGTAAGACATAGCACTATATAACACTAATAATTATCAAGACAAACTGAGATCAACAACAATATCAAAATACTATTGCGGATGGTCCTCCTTGCAGTCCACATCAGAATCTTTTGAAAATTGCACCAATTTCGGGGAGTATTTTTAATATTTAAATAAATATTTTTATTTGCCTCTCTGCAAAAAACAAAAAACAAAAAAACAAAAATCAATTCCAAATGTATTATCACCCACACTTTTACCGATTTTGGTGTGTTCTAAACTGCTGAGGCCTGTGTTGTGACTTTTGAAGAGGTGATTTCCTACAGGTAGCTAAGAACTGAGTCACTCATTAGTTGGAAAGGTGCCGATCAGGCCAGTTCATATCAGAATCAAGTACCTCAAAGTGTATGGACACCATTACCACTTTAGAGAAAAGATGCACTCATTGGAGAGATGGTGGCTTTGCTTGCCGATCAGAAGGTTGGCGGTTCGACGGGGTGAGGTCCCGTTGCTCGGTCCCTGCTCCTGCCAACCTAGCAGTTCGAAAGCACGTCAAGGTGCAAGTAGATAAATAGGTACTGCACTGGCAGGAAGGTAAACGGTGTTTCCGTGCGCTGCTCTGGTTTGCCAGAAGCGGCTTTGTCATGCTGGCCACATGACCTGGAAGCTGTACACCGGCTCCCTTGGCCAATAATGCGAGATGAGCGCCGCAACCCCAGAGTCGGTCACGACTGGACCTAATGGTCAGGGGTCCCTTTACCTTTACCTTTACCCTGCTTTGGATGTTTTTAGGCTTCAATGAGACTGAGTGGGGGGCGGAGGATGGTCCTCTTGAGTGTACTTTCTTTCTTCTTCTTTTTTGGTGTCGGCACTGCATAGTTCTTTCTTCCATTTGGACTCGTTTTCAGCCTGGCCCAATCAACTGCAAGGAAGGTGGGAGGGCCCTTTGTGCCACAACAAACACTATACTTGTAAGTGTCGCCTGACAAATAAAATCCAACAGGTGAGGTTTTCTCCATCGCTCTTTCCAATCCACAACCTGCAGGAGGCAGTGTGCAAGCTGAGAATTTTCCTAGGTTCACTCGATAGCTCAGTCAATTGCTTATCAAAAAAGACTGTGTTCCTGGGAGAAGGTAGGAATGGGGGTTGGAATAACTTTGGATGCATTGCAATTCTTTCCAGCCAAACCTTCTTGTGAGCTGAATGCCAGTTGCCTCTCCTTCCTGCCTGCAAACCCCCCACCCCCTGAAGCACCACCCCACAGGATTAATACCTCCCCTCAACAACTGTATAGTGGACTCATTGATACTCTGGGATTTAGGGTGCTTCTTCCAGAGTTGTTTCCATGCAGAAACACTCTGGGGTTCAGCTTTGAGTTCCATTTCCATAACATCTACTGTGACCCTTTTGCTCTGTTCAGAGGACAAATCTAACCCTGGTTTCTATGTAGTAGAAATAAAGCATGACAGGTGTTTTTTTTTACAGTTGCCAAATTTCAAAAAGCAAAAATCTGTACACAAAAGTTGTCCAAATTTACCTGGACATAACAGCGATTTCGGCTCGGACACAGTTTACAAGGGCTGAATCCAAGCTATGTCCAGGACATTCTTGACGTATGGCAACCCTAAGTTTTTTCACCTTAGCCTTCTCTTTAACAACTTGATTGGTGATTTGCCCCCTTCATATAAGCACACAGAAAATCTCATGATCGAGGATGAATCATAGAATCATAGAGTGGGAAGAGACCACAAGGGCCATCCAGTCCAACCCCCTGCCAAGCAGGAAACACCATCAAAGCATTCCTGACAGGTGGCTGTCAAGCCTCTGCTTAAAGACCTCCAAAGAAGGAGACTCCACCACACTCCTTGGCAGCAAATTCCACTGTCGAACAGCTCTTACTGTCAGGAAGTTTTTCCTAATGTTTAGGTGGAATCTTCTTTCCTGTAGTTTGAATCCATTGCTCCGTGTCCGCTTCTCTGGAGCAGCAGAAAACAACCTTTCTCCCTCCTCTATATGACATCCTTTTATATATTTGAACATGGCTATCATTTCACCCCTTAACCTTCTCTTCTCCAGGCTAAACATACCCAGCTCCCTAAGTCGTTCCTCATAAGGCATCGTTTCCAGGCCTTCGATGAGTCTTCGGTCACATAACAAATATGTCTCCCTTAACTAAGATAACTTAACCAACTATTACAAAAAGGAGATAAATGAAGTTAAAAGTGTAAAAGGGGGAAATATGTATATAAAATACTAGCATTACAAACTTAAAATACTGACAGTTGATGCAGAGCTGAAAAACCCTACTTAAATCATGATTGCCAGAATCAGCAAGGCTAGAATCGGGCAGGAAAGAAAAGGTGATATTGGCCACTCAAAATGAACAGAAGAGAGATGCTCAAAAGAAGGGACATTTATACCCATTTTTTCCCCTTTCGCAACAAATTTGTCTCAATTTAAAAAAACAACAACACAAGATTGCATTTCACAAAAGTTCTTTAGGTATCCTGCAGCTGGGAACTCTTAAAAAAAGAGAGAGCAACAGATAAAGGAGATGCTCTTCTTGTTTTAATATTGTAGACATACTTCAGGCTTGTTGGATCTACTTTATTTTTCAAAAAATGGGAGCTCATGCTGGGCACTTTGTGCAAAAAACACACAAATCATGACCCTTGGTTTATTGGAACAATCAGTTCAGGACAAAATATTATGGTTTTTAATGAACTGCAACAGGGCAAACAATGTCTGTTCTCTTAAATGATTCTGAAATTGAATAGTTACTTTTAGCTCTGACTTTTCCTCAGAGTGACAGAATATATATGATCCACGTACGTGTTCACACTTGGGTGGCATTTGTAAGACGTTGGACTGTCATAAACCATCTTTCAAAATTGGAAAATGTTTTACGAGATGGAGCTGCTGTGTAATGTAATAGCGATGATTGCAACACACATTACACACAAGTTAAAGGGAATCAATAGGGACGTGGGTGGCGCTGTGGTCTAAACCACTGAGCCTAGGGCTTGCCGATCGGAAAGTCGGCGGTTTGAATCCCTGCGACAGGGTGAGCTCCCGTTGCTCGGTCCAAGCTCCTGCCATCCTAGCAGTTTGAAAGCACCTCAAAGTGCAAGTAGATAAATAGGTACCGCTCCGGCGGGAAGGTAAACAGCGTTTCCGTGCGCTTGCTCTGGTTTCGCCAGAAGCGGCTTAGTCATGCTGGCCACATGACCCGGAAAAACTGTCTGCGGACAAATGCCAGCTCCCTCGGCCAGTAAAGCGAGATGAGCGCTGCAACCCCAGAGTAGTTCGCGACTGGACTTAACTGTCAGGGGTCCTTTACCTTTTTAAGTTTGAAACGGGAAAAGCAAAGCATGTTTCCACATGGTATGCACAGGAAATTATTTTGTTCTGCTATTGTATCTAGTCAAAGAGACTGTGCAGTCTCTTGAAGCAATGACAAGAAAATTCCTCATAAACCTGTAAGGTCGTGAATGGGTATGGGAGAAGAGTACTTAATATTGCAACTTGCTACCTCCAGGAGCAGAAGAAACAATAGTTGTATTTTAATGATGACATCAGGGTTTTCTAAGGTGATCTAGAGATCTTGGATAATTAATGACAACAGAGGGTGGGACAAAGAGAGAAACCCAACCATTCTGAAGGGCTTATTTACCCAAACTTTGTTCCTACAGCTATCCTACAGCTGTGTTCCTACAGCTATTTATTCAATTTCGGATTACAATTAGAATAAAATTAAGAGTTATTACCATTTGGACGCTCATAGAGGTGGTCTTCATTTTCTATGCCTGGTTCAGGAGCATTTTGGTGTCATCTCTAACTCGAGGGAGTACAGAAGTAGAACCATCTCCACCCAAATTCTCCTGAACCATGCCTAGAAAATGAAGACCACCTCTATGAAGGCCCAAGTGGGAATGACCCTCAATTTTATTTCGTTCACTTACTAGTTCAGAAAGTGCAAATTAGAAAAGCTTGGAAACCAAATGGATTTCACCCCACTCCTAATTGGGGCATACATTTTTTTAAAAAAATTGTTCTTAAGCTACATAAGAAGATCCCTGCTGGATCAGGCCAAAAGCCAATTTAGGCCAGCATCTTGTTCTCACTGTGGCCACCACATGCCTCTGAGAAGCCCGGTGGCCGAAGCTGATTCCAACACCCCTCTCCCCACTTGCAATACCCAGCAATAGAAATTGAGATGCATTCCACCTCCAACAGAGGAGGTTTGACATAGCCATCCTGGCTTCTGCTGGGGGTTGATTAAAAAAGGAATAAGTTGCCAAGAGAAGGAGAAAAGATAACCAGAGAACATAGGGCTGGAACAAGTCCTGGGCTCCTCCCCATGCTTGTGTTTGTCAATAATAATTTCTGGTCTCCTAATATTTCAGTGCTGTCTCTGAGTGATGGGAGGAAATCTCATCCCCGTTTTTAGGAATAATCAACTCCAGCTTTACTACCACCCTTACCAAGAATGCATTGTATGCACTTCAGCAGCTGAAAGACCAGAAAATAATCTCTGCCTTGAGTCAATTAAAGATAATCTCTTATTAATAAAGAACAACTCAGATGGGCCAAATGTTCCTTGTGTGTTCCTTTAGTGTTAGAACGTGGTGGGAGGAGATCATTACATCTTGAGAGTACATGTTATAATATTTTCTGTCACTAAAGCTTGTAGACGCTAATACAAACTTACAAAATTGTGTGTGTGTGTGTGTGTGTACACAAACACAACTAAAAATAAACTCCTGCATATAAAAGGCAGGTCCAACACACCATACCCATTGAGGCACGTCTCTAAATCCATCCAAATTAAGGGCCAAAGGAAACGTTGCCCCCGGGCACCTAAAGGAAGATAGTGATGGCTCAAGGTGTGTTTCCCTGAGATTAGCATTCCATAACTGGGGAGCCACCACAGAGAAGGCCTGTTATCATGTCAATACCTTCCACACCTCTTTCAGAGGGGGCACAAGCAGAAGGATCTCAGGTGATGAATACAGTGTCCGGGTTTTGTTCATGTTCAAAGTTGCAGTCATTGAGGTATATAATAATAATAATAATAATAATAATAATAATAATAATAATAATAATAATTTATTATTTGTACCCCACCCATCTGGCTGGGTTTCCCAAGCCACTCTGGGCTACTTCCAACAAAATTAAAAGCACAATAAAACATCCAACATTAAAAGCCTCCCTAAACAGGGCTGCCTTCAGTTGTCTTCTAAAGGTCTGATAGTTGTTGTTCTCTTTGACATCTGAAGGGAGGACGTTCCACAGGGCGGGTGCCACTACCGAGAAGGCTCTCTGCCTGGTTTCCTGTAAATTGGCTTCTCGTAGTGAGGGAACCGCCAGAAGGCCCTCGGAACTGGACCTCAGTGCCCAGGCAGAATGATGAGGGTGGAGACGCTCCTTCAGATATACTGGACCGAAGCCATTTAGGGCTTTAAAGGTCAGCACCAACACTTTGAATTGTGCTCGGAAACGTACTGGGAGCCAATGTAGGTCTTTCAAGACCGGTGTTATGTGGTCTCGGCGGCCGCTCCCAGTCACCAGTCTAGCTGCCACATTCTGGATTAGTTGTAGTTTCCGCGTCACCTTCAAAGGTAGCCCCACGTAGAGCGCATTGCAGTAATCCAAGCGAGAGATAACTAGATCATGCACCACTCTGGCGAGACAGTCAGCGGGCAGGTAGGGTCTCAGCATGCGTACCAGATGGAGCTGGTAGACTGCTGCCCTGGATACAGAATTAACCTGTGCCTCCATGGACAGCTGTAAGTCCAGAATGACTCCCAGGCTGCGCACCTGGTCCTTCAGGGGCACAGTTACCCCATTCAGGACCAGGGAGTCCCCCACACCTGCCCGCCCCCTGTCCCCCAAGAACAGTACTTCTGTCTTGTGAGGATTCAACCTCAACCTCATTTGTGCTCCCGAGACACATAAGGTATTGTGCTCCTGAGACACATAAGGCTTCAGAGTTTTAAATCAGCACTTTGAATTGAGCCCAGTAACTAATTGGTAGTCAGTGGAGTTGGTTTCATACACTTGGACCACCTTGTCCCAGTTAGCAATCTGGCTTCTGGATTCTTCACCAGCTAGAGTTTCCGACAGGTGTACAACATCAAAGCATAAAGCATGATTAAAATCAATACAGATAATAATAAAAATGACCCCAAATAAATAGGCCTGCCAGCATTAGGTGATACCTGGAAGTCAAAAAGAAAGTGGGCGATGTTACTGATGACATCTAGTTAGCCTTCATGACATTTAATGTTCCCGCCCACCTTAATACCTGGAAACCTACAGAATACTTATTTTTACCACTCAAACAGGGTAAAGGAAGCTTGAAGTATTTCCAAGGCACAAGTGAAGCATTACAGCCATCTCAAAATTGTTCCCTTTGCCTGGAGGCATGGTGGCAACGCTCCACAGGGGTAGGCAGCATGAGAGTTAAAGAAAATGGAATGCGAAGGTGAACCACATAAGGAATTTAACCCAGCAATATTTCCTAAAGCCAGTATATATTTCTTTCATTAAATAACGTAAAGCTGATTCAAAATATTGTCACAGGAACACACTACCACATATTTAGGAAAACATGTGAAACCCATTAGTAGACTGGTCGTATAGAGATTTGTGCAGTGTTTGCAACTCCCAAAAAAGACATGTTTTCAAAGAGGAAGAGGCAAATTCATGGAGGAGAATGCTATCAATGCCTACTAGCCATGAAGGTGATAATTTCTCTACACGGTCAGAGACTGCAATGATTCAGAATGCCAATTGTTAGAAACTGCAATACATAATACATAAAATACATTTTAATGTATTTTAATATCTGTTGGAGGCCGCCCAGAGTGGCTGGGGGGACCCTGCCAGATGGGCTTGGTACAAATAATAAATTATTATTATTATTATTATTATTATTATTATTATTATTATGTTCTGGTCCTGCTTGCACAGGCATCATCACTATGTTTCCCACAAGAATCCAGCATATTAATATGTTCTTAAAATAATTCAAGAACTCAATGGTAAAGAAATGTCAATTTGTCCAAGCACAGCTGTAGGAAATTATGTCATGCTTGGAATCCCAGAGAGCTACTACACATTTCAAAGGTCTCAAAGCATACCTTGGTCAACCCAAATTCCATTAACTCACTGTTTTAGAATAAGACTCACTGATTGTGGGTGGTTTTGTAGCATGTACTTGCAGGCTTGGATGGGGGGGGATATCTATGAAGATCCAATTCTTAGGGGCAGGGAGTCAATCAAATGTACCTATTATTATTATTATTATTATTATTATTATTAGCCTGGGCACTGCATAGTCCTTCCTTCGTTCTGGACCCAATCAAGTACAGGGAGGCTGGGAGTATCCTTCAAGCTACAAGAGACTCTGTGTTATAAAAAGCTGCCTGTCAAACCAAATTCAGCAGGTGATACTTTCATCACTCTCTCTAATAAAGGTAAAAGGTAAAGGGACCCCTGACCATTAGGTCCAGTCGTGTCTGACTCTGGGGTTGCGGTGCTCATCTTGCATTATTGGCCGAGGGAGCCGGCGTACAGCTTCCAGGTCATGTGGCCAGCATGACAAAGCCGCTTCTGGCGAACCAGAGCAGCGCACGGAAATGCCGTTTACCTTCCCACTGCAGCGGTTCCTATTTAACTACTTGCACTTGACGTGCTTTCGAAATGCTAGGTGGGCAGGAGCTGGGACCGAACAACGGGAGCTCACCCCATTGTAGGGATTCGAACCGCCGACCTTCTGATCGGCAAGTCCTAGGCTCTGCCACCCGCATCCCTGCACTCTCTCTCTCTCTCTCTCTCTCGTACACAACTCCAATTGCTCATTCAATCGCTTATTGGAAAAGAGCACCTGTGTGTTCCTGGGAGAAGGTAGGAGTGGGCTGGGGATAACTGGAGCTGCAGGGAGAGTCTTTCCATCACAACCTTCGTTTGAGCCCAGTGTCAAATTTGCGGGGTTGAGTCCCAACTTGGGAGAAACAGATTTCTACATGAAACCTTTGAAAGGTAGTGGAGGGAAAGTAAACTACAGGGGATGCTTACTGGTTAATGTTCTTAATATCATCCACATACCTCTGAAATAGTTTTCTATAGCAGTTTTGAAAGCTCTGCATTTGAGAGGGACAGAGTAGGAAAGTGAAGGATGTATACCATCACATTCCTATCATAGATATTATGGTATGTCATAGTTACTCCATCTCTTCAGGAAGCCCTGAAAACAAGGAAGATCTGGAAGAGAACATTGTGCCCAGAGCCTTCTCAGCACTTCATTGGCACACAATCTGTTAGGATTCTTGCTCCGTGCTTGCAGTCATGGGATTGTTGTCTATCATATGACGTTGTATGTTTTCATTCCACATACCTGTAGTGGGAAGTGACGGAGACAGGATGTTTTGATGTTACCGTGTTCCATGATGTGGGACTATTGTCCTTTGTTCTTTCCCTTTGCTGTCTGATGAGAAAGAGGAAGGAGCTGAGGTAGAATGCTCCGAGTGTATTATATGTAAATAAAGTAGATTATCCAAAATGCTGGGCTGCTTAGTTTGTTACATGAAATGCTAACACTCTGCAGGATCCTAAAGTGTGCTAATGCCACTTGGCATCAGTAGCTGTGATGTTCGGTCTGGAGAAAGCTTTTGAAGCTCCTGAACGACTGACCAGGAGGGAGAGAACATGCCAGTCGGGCATGTGTCTCTGCCAGGGTCCTACACACGAGTAGGACTATCCTAACACGACCCCCCTCCCAAAAAAACCACCCTCTGATAATGCTACACATATAGTTGTTGAGGAAAAGGCAGCGGTAGAAGCAACAGATTATACAATTCTATGAATCTATGAATCTACATAAGATCTAAAGAACAAACTTACAGGCAAGATTTTTTATGTTAAAAAAAATAGCCAGACAGAGAATCTGGGTTGACCACTGTAAGAGCTATGAGTTGGTTATTAATAGAGCATATGGCTTTACAATGCTTTAGATTGCTTTGTTTCATAGTTATATTGCATCTATAAGTTTACTAGTCTTAAATCTTCTTGTATTGTTGCTTAATCATCTTTGTATCTTACAGTATTGCTGCTTTGTAAGATGGATGTATAAAAAGCTTTAAATATCATCATCATCTGTTCCTGGAAACAAATTGTGTGTTGTTGTTTTTTTAAAAAAATAAGCTTTATTCAGAATATTTAAAATACAAAAATCCACAAAAGGAAACAATATACAGTGGTACCTCGGGTTAAGTACGCTTCAGGTTAAGTACGCTTCAGGTTAAGAACTCCGCTAAGAACAGAAATCGTGCTCTGGCGGCAGCAGGAGGTCCCATTAGCTAAAGTGGCGCTTCAGGTTAAGTACGCTTCAGGTTAAGAACGGACCTCCGGAACGAATTAAGTACTTAACCCAAGGTACCACTGTACCAGTTGTACAGATAAGAAAGAAAAATACACGAACAAAAGGAAAACAAAGGACAAAGAAATTCAAGGGAAAAAAATTAAAATTCAGCTTCCAATTGTTTGTACATCGTATCTATCAAGGTATAATGTATAATGTTATAATGTATAATGTTATTTTGCTATATCTGATTTTGCTATATCTGGAAACAAATTGGTAGGCCCAGAATGTTCTCAAGTGCAGCCTGTTCTTAAATTCTAATTTAACACCTGGCTTACTAATTTAGCACCTGTGGGAGAACTTGGCTTTCTACTAAGAAATAAATACAGTAGATCCAACAAGTGTAAACTATGTCTGCCAGCATTATTTTAAAAATAAAATAAAATAACATATTGTCTGTTGTTGCTCTTCTTTTAGGTATAGAGTTCCCAGCCGAACATCCTGCTTCTGCCTTAACATAATAATGAAAACCTGCCATCTACTTTTTCTGCTTTCCTTGATAATCTTTCCCATTCCAGGTATGTTATAACGTAAGGAAGCCCTAAGCTCTGTTGGGGAACAGTGATTTATAAAGAGTACTAGGCTAAGCAATATTACAATAAAATCAGCTGAGACCCAACCAAGGTCCACCTACTTCATCATCCTGTTCTCTGCATGGTCTATCAGATTCCTCTGTGAAGCCTACAAGCTCAGAAAGAAATTGATAGACCTTATGGTCATGCCAAGATTGATGAGTGATATGCTCAAAACTTCTGATTCTGGTCAGCAATTTGCACTAGCTGCAGTTTCCAGTCTATCTTCACAGGCAGCCCCATGTAGAATTCCTTGCAGTAATCTAACATACCACATCTGGTATGGTTAGTTGGTTAGAGGAGTGGTTAGAGGAGTGTGGTTAGTTCACCAGCTAAAGCTGATGGAAGACACTGGGCACTACTAAGGCCCAAAGTGACACGAACCAGAAGCACCCCAAGCTATGCACCTGCTTCTTCAAATGAGAGTGACCCCATCCAGAGCAGGTCCATACCCTGACATCCAGTCTTGAGAATCCAGTCGTGGTGTAGAGAAGAATTTGAGCTCTGAAACATCAGTGAATGGCTGATAATACACTCCAAAGCTCTGGATGTGCAAGCACTGTAAGGTAAAGGTAAAGGGACCCCTGACCATTAGGTCCAGTTGTGACCGACTCTGAGGTTGCGGCGCTCATCTCGCATTATTGGCCGAGGGAGCTGGAGTACAGCTTCCGGGTCATGTGGCCAGCATGACAAAGCCACTTCTGGCAAACCAGAGCAGCGCACGGAAACGCCGTTTCCTTCCCGCTGCAGTGGTACCTATTTATCTACTTGCACTTTGACGTGCTTTCGAACTGCTAGGTTGGCAGGAGCAGGGACCGAGCAACAGGAGCTCACCCCGTCGCAGGGATTCGAACCGCTGACCTTCTGATCAGCAAGCCCTAGGTTCTGTGGTTTAACCCACAGCGCCATCTGCGTCCCTGTACAGCAAGCACTGTAGTTTTGTGTAAATATTCAGAGTTTGGGGGAATGCACTTCATCCCTGCAGCATCCAACACTGAAGGCGCCATTGAACAGACCACAGAAATACTTGGAGGAATTCAGGTTGCTTCCCAAAGTGACAGATAGAGATCTGAACCAAATGTTCTGGCTAGCACACTTACTTACTTACTTACTTACTTACTTACTTACTTACTTATTCTGTTGTTTGTTGCAGGAGAGACTGACATTACGAATACACAAGACTGTATACAAGATGTAGTGGTTCACAGGTCCAATCACAGCTGCAGCGACAGATGCCACACCTGAAACACTGGTGAGCTGCTGCCAGTCATTCTTGACAATACTGACCTACACAGACCACTGGCTTGACTTGCGAAGCTTCCTTTGTAAATGTATCCTGTATTCCTATTCAAATATGGATTATATTTTCTCTCCCATATAAAGAATTACAGTTCCAAATGCATTATCCCTCACATTCTTTACCAATTTTGGTATTCGGAAACTGCGGACACCTGTGCTGTGTCATTTGGAAAGCTGTGGTTTCTGGCAGGAAGCTAAGAAATGATGATGTCATTTGTAAGAAAGGGGCAGATCAGTTCCGTCTATATCAGAATTTGCCCGTTTCAAATGTCTCAAAACAGAGGTTGGTCAGGGAACCCAATGTGAGAAAACTCGCTCAATGGGGGAGATTGAGGGTTGTTTTATACAGGGTCCCTAGTTCAGGTGCTGGCAGGCTTGGGTGAGACTGAGGGGGAAATTAGTTATGAAGGTTCACTTTATGGGGGCAGGGAGTGAATGAAATGTTTCGTTCCATTTTGGTCTGAGCACTGCATAGTCCTTCCTTACATCTGGACTCATTGTCACCCTGACCCAATCAAATGCAAGGAGTCTGGGAGGATGTTTCATGCCACTAGACACCCTGTGCTTATAAAAAGCTTCCTGCAAGCTGAATTCAGCAGGTGAAACTTTCATCACTCTCTCTAACCCACCACCTGAAAGAAGTTATGTGGAGAGCTACAAATTTTCTCAAGTTGATTCCAATTCCTCATCCAACCACTTACCGGAAAAGGCCATCTGTGTGTGTTGCTGGGAGAAGGTAGGAATGGGCTGGGCATAACTTGGACTGCAGGGAGAGTCTTTCCAGCACAACTTTCTTCTGAGCCCAATGGCACTGAACTCTCTCTGGTCTTTGCCAGTGATGGCGAATATGGAAGTTTTCCTTGTGTGCTTTGGCAAACGCAACATTTAAAAGAAGGGTGGAGTTGCTTATTATGCTGCTCTGACAACTAGCTGTGAAAAAAAAATATCCTGCAGATATTTGGTGAATTTAGAGAAAGTCATCTGCAGGAAAGGCTTACATACCTCTGAATTATTTTTCCATTGCACTTTTGAAAACATTTTGCATTTGAGACGCACAGGCTAAGGTAGAGAAGTATGCACATCATCACATATGTATCACAGGTCTTATGCTGTATTGTAGTAACTCCTTCTCTTCAGGGAGCCCTGAAAACAAGGCAGATCTGGGGGAGAACATTGTGCCCATGGGCCTTCTCAACTCTTCATTGGCCCATGATACCCCAAACACTCTGAAAATGCTACGTGTACAGTTGCTGAGGAAGGGGAAGAAGAAAAACAACACATCAATTTGAAAAAAAAATTCTTGGTTCCTTTGTGTCTTTAGGTTTACGAGTCTTATATATTTATTATATATTAAGTATTGTTGCTTAATCATCTTTTTATCTTGTGGTATTGTTGCTTTGTAAGACAGATATATAAAAAGCTTACTTCATCACCTGTTATTGGAAACAAAGCTATGGGCACAGAATGTCCTCAGATGCAGCCTGTTCTTTCATTCTGAAAGTGTTTTTGTGGGTGAATTTGAGTTTATTGCATAGAACACATATCAGCCTGAAGTATGCCCACTACCATTATTCTTTTTAGAAAAGTATTGTCTGTTGTTTCTCTTATTTTCAGTATAGGTTCCCCACTGAGCATCCTGCCTCTGCCTTATCATAATGATGAAAACCCAATATGTTCTTCTGTCTCTCTTCACCTTCAAAATCTTTCTCAATCCAGGTATGTTACTACTTAAGAATTTCCTGATCTCTGTTGGGGAACAGTGATTTATAAAAAGGTTTAGGCTACACAATATTAGAATAAAATTAGATGAGAACTGCAAAGCTCCACCTACTTCATCATCCTGTTCTCTGCATGGTCTATCATATTCCTCTGTGAAGCCTGCAAATAGGTCTTGAAGGCATCAGCACTCCCCCAACCCATAATCCCCTGTATTGGGATCCAGAAACTAATAGAGCTCAGAAAGAAATTGATAATCAGTATGGTCATACCAAGATTGATGAGTCATATGCTCAGAACTTCTGATCCTGGTCATCAATTTGCACTAGCTGCAGTTTCCATAATATCTCCAAAGGCAGCTACACATATAATTATTTGCATTAATCTAAGTTACCAATATGTAGAAAACAGAAGTTGTTGTACGCATGTTCAGAGAGGAATGCAGCAAAGTCACCAGCAAAAGCTGATGGAAGACACTGAGCACTTCTAAGGCCCAAAGTGGCACCTGTGGAACCAGAAGCACTCCTAGCTATGCACCTGCTTCTTCAAATGAGAGTGACCTCATCCAGAGCAGGTCCATACCCTGACATTCAGTCTTGGGAATCAGGTGGTGTTGAGAAGAATTTGAGCTCTGAAACATCAGCGAATGGCTGATAATACACTTAAAAGCTCTGCATACCCAAGCACTGTAGTTTTCTGTAAATATTCAAAGTTTGCGGAATGCACTTCATCTCTGCAGCCTCTCACACTGAAGACGCCTTTGTACAGACCACATTACTACCTGGAGCAAAGCAGGTTGCTTTCCAAAGTTACAGATGGAGATCAGAACCAAATCTTCTAACTGGGACACATACTTACTTACTTACTTACTTACTTACCTACCTACTTACTTTATTGAGTTATGCTCTGTTGCAGGAAGAATGGAAATCCTTGGTATACCAACATGTCATTTCTTCAGTAGTGTGTGCTTCCGGTTTAGATGTTCTTCACCACATTTCAAAATTGGAGAATGTCAAGAGAAATGGGCTTGCTGTGTAAGGTAAGAATAATGAACACAACAAACACAAGCACACGGATGGATGTCACCTGTTTCGGGACAGGGTTGAGGGAGGTGGGGTGCTGCGTAACGTAAGAAGAATGAACGCAACACACACAAACATATGGTTTCACATGGATGCCACGTCTTTCGGGACAGGGTCGAGGGAGCTGGGGTACAAGTGGGAGTGTCACCCCTGTGGTGATTGGTAGTGGGAAGTGGGAAGACAGGGCAGGCCTGAGAAATATTGGCCCCTGAGGCCAAAGACAAAATGGCACCTCCCCAGTAAAGCAAGAAGGGGCTAGTGAAGATCTACACTGGGAAGACAGGTGGGAGGAAACCAGCAGTGCCTCCTATTCATCAAAAGGATGCTATAGAGGTGGAATTGCAGGGAGCAGCCGGGGGGACGACAGATTCACCCTTGAAGTACTATGGCACAATTATTTTTCCGAGCACGTCAGCAGCAACAAACGATATGTTCCTTGTGGCCAGATGTGCTGCCCCTTTGGATCCTGCCACCCAAGGCAGTCACCTCACGCCTTGCCTCATAGCTGGGCTGGCCCTGTGTGGTGGTGAGCAAAGTCATACAGGGGTGAGGAGTAGGGCTAGTCCCATCAAAGCCCTCTCTTCCTCTCCTTCACCAAATGTGTTTCAGAATCTGCAGACACAGGTCAGACAACCCTCCAGCCTGGTAGTGCTGTGGCTAAATGCAGCGGCGGAGCATATGCCCGCGCTGCCGAGGGCAGGCATGTTCCCGAGGGGGGCAGGGATGCTCCCGAGAGGCACAGAGCGCGGAGGATGCCCTCCCAGGCACGGGATAGCCACTTAGGTGTACAGAGCGACGTGCGTGCCCTGCAACCATGAGTGGAACGAGTCGCCGATGGCGGACATTCGCCATGCCACCCGCCCGTGACTCCCAAGCCTCCCCCAGCTGTCGAAACAAAGGGGGAAGGGGGGAATGCCTCCGGCAAAGCGGTACAGCTGCCCCCTTCCCCCAATGACTAGGGGTAGGCTTGGAAGTCGCGGGCAGGCAGCATGCCAAATGTCACCCTCCTTAGTGAAGACACCCAGGACAAAAAGCCCCCCACACCCTTCCTCCCTGGCGAAATGCTAAACCTGCTCAGAATAAAGCCTCAAACATCCCTTATTTGATTTTGAATGACAGACCGGACATGGCATGAGTAACTGAGAATTGACACCCCTCCCTTTAGTCAATATTATGTTCTCCAAATATTTCAGAAATGCCTCCGAATGATGGGAAGACACCAGATCTCTGCTTGAGGAATCAACAATTCCAGCTTTATCACGACCCTTGCCAAGAATGCAATTTTGGCTCTTCTGCATCTGAAAGACAAGGAATAAATCTCTTCTGTGAATGAGTTAAAGATCCCATCTTAACAACAACAACAAGGACAACAAGGACAATAATACAAATCAGAAGGGACAAACGGTTCCTGTTATGTCCCTGTCTTTCTTAACATAGTTATTAGATGATGGGGAGGTTATTAGATGATGGTGGTACATTCTGTAATATATTTCTTTAAAAAATAAAAACGGGCCAAGAGTAAATGAGTCATATGTGGAAGGGGAGGAAAATCTGCATTTTGTAGTTTCAATATATTTTTTCATTGTCATTGTGCTTGCAGGCTTGGGTGAGACTGAGGGGGAAAGTAGTAATGAAAGTCCACTTTCTGGGGGCAGGGAGTCAATAAATTGTATCATTTCATTTTGGTCTGAGCACTGCATAATCCTTCCTTACATCTGGACTCATCTGAACTAGGAGCTGGGTATACAGTATTTAGCCTGGAGAAGAGAAGGTTAAGGGGTGATATGATAGCCATGTTCAAATATATAAAAGGATGTCATATAGAGGAGGGAGAAAAGTTGTTTTCTGCTGCTACTGAGAAGAGGGCACAGAGCAATGGATTCAAACTACAAGAAAGAAGATTAAACCTAAACATTAGGAAGAACCTCCTGACAGTAAGAGCTGTTTGACAGTGGAATTTGCTGCCAAGGAGTGTGGTGGAGTCTCCTTCTTTGGAGGTCTTTAAGCAGAGGCTTGACAGCCACCTGTCAGGAATGCTTTGATGGTGCTTCCTGCTTGGCAGGGGGTTGGCCTGGATGGCCCTTGTGGTCTCTTCCAACTCTATGATTCTATGACCCAATCAAATGCAAGGAGTCTGGGAGGATCCTTCATGCCACTAGACACCGTGTGCTTATAAAAGCTTCCTGCCAAGGCAAATTCGGCACATGAAACTTTCATCCCTCTCTCTAACCCACCACCTGCAAGAAGTTATGTGTAAAAGTACAAATGTTCTAAAGATGACTCCACTTTCACATCCAACCACTTACCAGAAAAGACCATCTCTGTGTGTGCTTTGAGAAGGTATGAATGGGCTGGGGATAACTTGGACTGCAGGGAGAGTCTTTCCAGCACAACTTTCTTCTGAACCAATTTACACTGAACTCTCTCTGCTGTTTGCCAGTGATGGAGAATAAGGAAGTTTTTCTTGTGTTGTGTGGGAGACAAAACATTTAAAAGAAGGGTGGAGTTGCTTGTTATGCTGCTCTGACAACTAGCTGTGAAAATAAAATATCCTGCAGCTATTCGGTCAATCTAGAGAAAGTATTTTTGCAGGGAATGCTTACTGGCTAGTGTCCTTAATGTTGTGCACATACCTCTGAATTATTTTTCCATTTCACTTTTGAAAACATTTTGCATTTGAAACGCACAGGGTAAGGGAGGATGCACATAATCCCATACATATCACAAGTCTTATGGTATATTATATTAACCCCTTCTCTTCAGGGAGCCCAAAACAACGGAGATCTGGGGGAGAAAATTATTTAGGAATTGGGATAACTCAGCCTGTAGAGCACGAGGCTCTTAATATTCTCCCTGAGACCTCCAGGTATAGGGTGGTATATAAATTCAATCAATAAGAAAAAGAAATATCAGGGTCATATATTTGAGCCTCGTGTTGGACAAAATAGATTCCTACATTGCATGGGGGTTGGACTAGATGACACTTGTGGTCCCTTCCAACTATACAATTCTATGAATCTTTGAATTTAAGTAAGATCTAAGAAACAAACAAGACTGATTTATTTATTTATGCATGCTTGATTAAGAAACTGGGTTGACTACTGTCAGAGTTATTAATTAGTTATGAGTATACCACAGGGCTTTGCAATTTGTTTGTTTTTTTCCTGGTTCCTTTGTGTCTTTAAGTTTACAAGTCTCATATATTATTGTATTGTTGCTTAATCGTCTTTTTATCTTGTGGTATTTTGGCTTTGTAATATTAAAAGCTTACTTCATCACCTGTTATTGGAAACAAAGTTATAGGCACAGAATGTTCTCAGATTCAGCCTGTTCTTTCATTCTGAAAGTATTTTTGTGGGTGAATAAAATTTGAGTTTCTTGCAAAGAACACATATCAGCCTGAAGTATGCTTACCACCATTATTATTTTTAAAAAGTATTGTCTGTTGGTTCTCTTATTTTCAGTATAGGTTCCCAACTGAGCATCCTGCCTCTGCCTTATCATAATGATGAAAACCCAATATGTTCTGTCTCTCTTCACCTTCACAATCTTTCTCAATCCAGGTATGTTATTACTTAAGAAATCCCTGAGCTCTCTTGGGGAACAGTGTTTTATAAAAAGGTTTAGGCTACACAATATTAGAATAAAATCAGATCAGAACTTCGGAAGGTGGGTACCATCACTCCTCCAACCCATAATCCCCTGTATTGGGATCCAGAAACTAATAGAGCTCAGAAGGAAATTGATAACCGGTATGGTCATACCAAGATTGATGGGTGATATCCTCAGAACTTCTGATCCTGGTCATCAATTTGCACTAGCTGCAGTTTCCATAATATCTCCAAAGGAATGCCCATGTAGAATTCCTTGCAGTAATCTAACATACCAGATTTGGGTCTATCCCTGTTCAGAGAGCAGTGCAGCTAGGTCACCAGCCAAAGCTGATGGAAGACACTGAGCACTTCTAAGGCCACAAGTGACACCTGTGGAACCAGAAGCACTCCTAGCTATGCACCTGCTTCTTCAGAGGAGAGTGACCTCATCCAGAGCAGGTCCATACCCTGACATCCCGTGTCAGGAATCAGGTGGTGTAGAGAAGAGTTTGAGCTCTGAAACATCAGTGAATGGCTGATAATGCTCTGGATCCGCAAGCACTGTAGTTTTGTGTAAATATTCAGAGTTTGAGAAAGGTACTTCATCCCTGCAGCATCCCACACTGAATGCGCCATTGTACAGACCATAGAACTACTTGGAGCAATTCAGGTTGCTTCCCAAAGTGACACAAAGAGATCTGAACCAAATCTTCTAGCCATACTTACTTACTTCTTACTTACATACTTACTTTATTGAACATGTCATATATTCAGTGGTATATGCTTCCCGCTTACGTGTCCTTGGCCACGTTTCGAAATCGGATATTGTCGTAGTTTTTGGAATTGCTGTGTAACGTAAGAATAATGAACAAAATACGCACAAACACACGGTTTCACATGGATGTCACGTCTTTTGGGACAGGGTTGAGGGAGGTGGGGTGCAAGTGGGAATGTCACCCCTGTAGTGGTTGGTAGTGGGAAATGTGCAGGCAGGGCTGGCTTAGACATTTTGGCCCCTGAGGCCAAAGACAAAATGGCACCTCCCCAGTCAGGCAAGAAGGGGCAAGTGAAGATCTACACTGGGAAGACGGGTGGGAGGAAACCAGCAGTGCCTCCTATTCATCAAGAGGGTGCTGTAGAAGCGGCATTGCATATGACATGTTCCTTGTGGACAAATCTGCTGCCCCTTTGGATCCTGCCATCCAAGGCAGTCACTTCACACCTTGCCTCATGAGTGGCCTGGCCCTGTGTGGACATGATCAAACTCATACAGGGGTCAGGAGTAGGGCTAGCCCCATCAAAGCCCTCTTTTCCTCACCTTCACCAAATGTGTTTCAGAATCTGCAGATACAGGTCAGACAACCCTCCAGCCTAGTAATGTTGTTGCTAAATGCAGCGGTGGAGCACATGCTAGAGCTGCCCAGGGTGGGCGAGCTCCCAAAGCGGAGTGCCTTCCCAGGTGGGTGCCCTTCCAGGCATGGGATAGCCTCTCAGGTGCAGGGAGCGGAGCGTGCTCCCTGCAGCCAGGGGCAGAGCTATCCGCCGATGGTGGACATTCAGCATGTCACCTGCCTGCAACTCCCAAGCCTACCCCAGATGTCAAAATAAAGGGGGAAGGTTGAAGCATCTGGCAATTGTACAGCTCCCCCCTTTCCCAATGACTCGGGGGACGCCTGGGTGTCGCGGGCAGGTGGCGTGAGAAATGTCACCCCTTCAATGAAGACACCCAGGGCAGCTCACACCTCACCCCCCCTTTCTCCACCTCTGGCTAAATGCTAAACCTGCCCAGAATAAAGCCTCAAACATCCATTATTTGATTTTGACTGACAGACCGGACTTGGCCTGTGTAACTGAGACACCCCTCCTTTCAGTGAATATTATGTTCTCCTAATATTTCAGTACTGCCTCTGAATGATGAGAAGACACCAGATCTCTGCTTGAGGAATCAACAATTCCAGCTTTATCACGACCGTTGCCAAGAATGCAATTTTGGCTCTTCTGCAGCTGAAAGACCAGGAATAAATCTCTGCTGTGAATGAGTTAAAGATCCCATCTTAACAACAACAACAACAACAACAACAAGGACAATAATACAAATCAGAAGGGATAAACGGTTCCTGTTATATCCCTTTTTTCTGGACAGAATTATTAGACGATGGGGAGGTTATTAGATGATGGTGGTACATTCTGTAATATATTTCTTTAAAAAATAAAATAAAATTTCTTTCAAAACTTCGAAAGGTCCACTTATTTAACCATCCTGTTTCCCCCGAATGGCTGTTAATAGTGTTAGATCATTACAAACATATGTAGTTTCCAAACGGTTGTACAATTATACAACCATCCTGTTCTTTGCATGGTCTATCAAATTGTGAAGCCTGCAAATAGGTCTTGAGGGTACCATCACTCCCCCAACCCATAATCCCCTGTATTGGGATCCAGAAACTAATAGAGCTCAGAAAGAAATTGATAACCGGTATGGTCATACCAATATTGATGGGTGATATCCTCAGAACTTCTGATCCTGGTCATCAATTTGCACTAGCTGCAGTTTCCATAATATCTCCAAAGGAAAGCCCATGTAGAATTCCTTGCAGTAATCTAACATACCAGATTTGGGTCTATCCCTGTTCAGAGAGCAGTGCAGCTAGGTCACCAGCCAAAGCTGATGGAAGACACTGAGCACTACTCAGGCCCAAAGTGACACCTGTGGAACCAGAAGCACTCCTAGCTATGCACCTGCTTCTTCAGAGGAGAGGGACCTCATCCAGAGAAGGTCCATACCCTGACATCCCGTCTCGGGAATCAGGTGGTGTAGAGAAGAATTTGAGCTCTGAAAAATCAGCGAATAGCTGATAATGCACTTCAAAGCTCTGTATTCGCTAGCACTGTAGTTTTGTGTAAATATTCAGAGTTTGGGAAAAGCACTTATTCCCTGCAGCATCCCACACTGAATGCGCCATTGTACAGACCACAGAACTACTTGGAGCAATTCAGGTTGCTTCCCAAAGTGACACAAAGAGATCTGAACCAAATCTTCTAGCCGGGACCCATTCTTACTTACTTACTTACTTCTTACTTACATACTTACTTTATTGAGCTTTGTTCCATTGCAGGAAGAACGGAAATGCTTGGTGCACCAACATGTCATATATTCAGTGGTATATGCTACCTGTTTAAGTGTCCTCCGCCACGTTTCGTAATCGGATATTGTCGTTATTTTTGGCCTTGATGTGTAACGTAAGAATAATGAACGCAACACGCACAAACACACGGTTTCACATGGATGTCACGTCTTTTGGGACAGGGTTGAGGGAGGTGGGGTGCAAGTGGGAGTGTCACCCCTGTAGTGGTTGGTAGTGGGAAATGTGCAGGCAGGGCTGGCTTAGACATTTTGGCCCCTGAGGCCAAAGACAAAATGGCACCTCCCCAGTCAGGCAAGAAGGGGCAAGTGAAGATCTACACTGGGAAGACGGGTGGGAGGAAACCAGCAGTGCCTCCTATTCATCAAGAGGGTGCTGTAGAAGTGGCATTGCATATGACATGTTCCTTGTGGCCAGATCTGCTGCCCCTTTGGATCCTGCCATTCAAGGCAGTCACTTCACACCTTGCCTCCTGAGTGGCCTGGCCCTGTGTGGATATGATCAAACTCATACAGGGGTGAGGAGTAGGGCTAGTCCCATCAAAGCCCTCTCTTCCTCACCTTCACCAAATGTGTTTCAGAATCTGCAGATACAGCTCAGACAACCCTCCAGCCTAGTAATGTTGTTGGTAAATGCAGCGGCGGAGCATATGCCTGAGCTGCCCAGGGTGGGCGAGCTCCCAAAGGGGAGTGCCATCCCAGGTGGGTGCCCTCCCAGGTATGGGATAGCCTCTCAGGTGCAGGGAGCTGCAGCCCCTGCAGTCAGGGGCTGAGCTAGCTGCCGATGGTGGACATTCAGCATGTCACCTGCCCGCAACTCCCATGCCTACCCCAGATGTCAAAATGAAGGGGGAAGGGGGGAATCCAGCAAAACAGTGCAGCTCCCCCCTTCCCCAATTACTCGGGGGACGCCTGGGAGTTGCGGGCAGGTGGCGTGCGAAATGCCACCCCCTCAACGAAGACACCCGGGGCAGCTCACACCTCACCCCCCTTTTCTCCACCTCTGGCTAAATGCTAAACCTGCCCAGAATAAAGCCTCAAACATCCATTATTTGATTTTGACTGACAGACCGGACTTGGCCTGTGTAACTGAGACACCCCTCCAATCAGTGAATATTATTTTCTCCTAATATTTCAGTACTGACTCTGAGTCATGAGAAGACACTTGAGGAATCAACAATTCCAGCTTTATCACGACCCTTGCCAAGAATGCAATTTTGGCTCTACTGCAGCTGAAAGACCAGGAATAAATCTCTGCTGTGAATGAGTTAAAGATCCAATCTTAACAACAACAACAAGGACAACAAGGACAATAGTACAAATCAGAAGAGACAGACAGTTCCTTTTACGTTCCTTTTTTTCTGAACATAGTTATTACATGATGGTGGTAAAGGTAAAGGGACCCCTGACCATTAGGTCCAGTCGTGACCGACTCTGGGGTTGTGGCGCTCATCTCGCTTTATTGGCCGAGGGAGCCGGCGTACAGCTTCCAGGTCATGTGGCCAGCATGACGAAGCCGCTTCTGGCGAACCAGAGCAGTGCACGGAAACACCATTTACCATCCTCCTGCAGCGGTACCTATTTATCTACTTGCACTTTGATTTGCTTTTGAACTGCTAGGTTGGCAGGAGCAGGGACCGAGCAATGGGAGCTCACCCTGTAACGGGGATTCGAACAGCCAACCTTCTGATCGGCAAGCCCTAGGCTCTGTGGTTTAACCCACAGTGCCACCCGCCAAGAAGTTACAGAACATCATTTCATGCGTCTGAATCCTCGGAGCCAGATCTGGGAAGTGGGTGTCTGCAACTCCGCCTCCAGCATAAGAATCTGGGAAGTCCCAACCTCCTACTCTGATTGCTGTGTTTCAACCCCCTCCTCTCCTGTGCTTACGGCACCAGCATCACCTCCCCATCTGTTCCTGAGCTGGTCGATTGGTGTTGAGCCTCTGTACTAGCATCCAGGAGCCTCGCCACCTCCTGACTTCCTTCCGCTCGCTCCCCCTCTTCCGCTCCTGCCGTTTCCTGCCTATCTCCTTCTAACGTTCCCCACTCTAATGCTTGCCCCTCCCTCAACTCCAGGGCGTTCCCTGGCAGTGCCGTGACACATATTAATCACTTTTCTTTGACAAAAAGAAAGTCAAAGAAACCTAAGAAATAGTACAAATATTATTACCAGTAGAATACCAAGTCAAAATAAAAACCTAAAAACAAATCCTTCTTCTTATTTTTTGTATATATATATGTCATGTGTAACACATCACACACACTGAAAGAGGCTGCTGGTTTCTAAATCCTGTCCAATGCATGGGCCAAAGTTGTGGAGAAAGACAAACATTTTCCCAGACAAACAAACAAACAGGCCAGACAGCATTAGATGGTCCTTCAGTGATGCCTCAAAGTCATTAGGAAAGTGGGTGATGTTATCAATGATATCTAGTTCATGCCTTTTAACTATACCACCCACCTGAAGCCTCTGCAATTCTGCAGAACACTTCTTATTTTAACTCACTGATGGTGGGTGGGTGGGTGAAATGTTTGAAGTTTTCCCAAAGCATCCATGAAGCATTACAGCCACGTCAACCATCCCAAATTTGTCCCATTTACCTGGAGAACTGACAGCAAATTCCATGCTACAAAATGGTAGTTAACATTAGAGTTAAGGAAAATGGAACTCAAGACTGAACCCACAATGTGAATTCAAACCATCAATACTGCCTAAAGCCACTATTAATATATTTTTTCTTTAAATAGCAATGGAGCTGATTCAAAATATTATCCCAGCAACACCATATCGTATTCAGGAGAACCTGTGAAACCCATTAATGGAGTGGTCATATAGAGATTTGTGTAGTGTTTACAACTCCCAGAAAGAAATGCTATCAAAGAAGAAGAAACAAATTCATGGAGGAGACAATCAATGTCTTCTAGCCATGAGGGCTATATTATGTCCCCATGGTCAGAGGCAGTAACGTTTCTGAATGCCAATTGCTGGAAACTTCAGAAGGGTAGAGTGCTCTTGAACTCTGGTCCTGCTTGCACAAGCATCTTCACAAAGTTTCCCACAAGCATCTGGTTGGCCAGTGTGAGCACAGGATTCTGGACTAGAAGGGCAATTGGCCTAAGTCAATAGTTCAATGGAAAAGAGATGATGTACATGATGAGGCACAAAGGTCCACCTGAAACACTGGAGAGCTGCTGCCAGTCATTCTTGACAATACTGACCTACACAGACCACTGGCTTGACTTGCGAAGCTTCCTTTGTAAATGTATCCTGTATTCCTATTCAAATATGGATTATATTTTCTCTCCCATATAAAGAATTACAGATCCAAATGCATTATCCCTCACATTCTTTACCAATTTTGGTATTTGGAAACTGAGGACACCTGTGCTGTGTCTTTTGGAAAAATATGATTTCTGGTACGAAGCTAAGAACTGATTATGTTATTTGTAGGAAAGGGGCAGATCAGTTCCGTCTATATCAGAATTTGCCCATTACAAATATCTCAAAACAGACGTTTGTCAGGGAATCCAATGTGAGAAGACTCAATCAGTGGGGGAGATTGAGAGTGGTCCTAGTTCAGGTGCTTGCAGGCTTGGGTGAGACTGAGGCGGAAAGTAATTATGAAGGTCCACTTTATGGGGGCAGGGAGTGAATGAAATGTTTCGTTCCATTTTGGTCTGAGCACTGCATAGTCCTTCCTTGCATCTGGACTCATTGTCAGCCTGACCCAATCAAATGCAAGGAGTCTGGGAGGATCCTTCATGCCACTAGACACCCTGTGTTTATAAAAAGCTTCCTGCAAGCTGAATTCAGCACATGAAACTTTCATCACTTTCTCTAACCCACCACATTCAAGAAATTATGTGCTGAGCTACAAATTTTCTCAAGTTGATTCCAATTTCTCATCCAGCCACTTACCGGAAAAGGCCATCTGTGTGTTCCTGGGAGAAGGTAGGAATGGGTTGGGGATAACTTGGACTGCAGGGAGAGTCTTTCCAGCACAACTTTCTACTGAGCCCAATGGCACTGAACTCTCTCTGCTCTTTGCCAGTGATGGCAAATGTGGAAGTTTTCCTTGTATGCTGTAGTAAATGAAACATTTAAAAGAAGGGTAGAGTTGCTTGTTATGCTGCTCTGACAACAAGCTCTGAAAATAAAATATCCTGCAGCTATTTGGTGCATTTAGAGAAAGTCATCTGCAGGGAATGCTTACTGGCTAGTGTCCTTAATGTTGTGTACATACCTCTGAATTATTTTTCCATTGCACTTTTAAAAACATTTTGCATTTGAGACCCACAAGCTAAGATAGAGAAGTATGCACATCATCGCATATGTATCACAGGTCTTATGGTATATTGTAGTAGCCCCTTCTCTTCAGGGAGCCCTAATAACAAGGCAGATCTGGGGGAGAACATTGTGCCCATGGGCCTTCTCAACACTTCATTGGCCCATGATACCCCAAACACTCTGAAAATGCTGCATGTACAGTTTTTGAAGAATAGGAAGAAGGAAAAGAACAGACATTCTTTGTGACATGGTACTCCATTAGAATCCATTGAAAGCTCAGTTTGACTTTATGCTGGCATATTTGCTACATGAATGTCGGGCTTGCATTTGTGACTCTCCTCACCTCCTTCCATATTTGTTAACCTCCCTATGATCCTCCACCCATAAGGAAAACTTCTCATATTTCGCTTGACATTTGCCGGAACATTCTTCTAGCACAACACCCATCTCCTACACCTTACATACGGTAGTTTAATATTTTGCAATATGAAAAATTGTAAAAAAAATCAGGTGTGGACCGAGGGTAGATTAGGAATTACAGGCAGATCCCTGAATCACTCACAGTAGTTTGGCATGGCTTCTGACTGATGACCTTCTAACAATATGAATACAAAATCACTTTTCCTCGGACCTGAAATGAGACTCATGGAGGTGGAGAACTATCATAGTTCCTGCTCCCAAATAATGGTATATAAAAATATGGGGCTCTGCAGCAATGGTGAAACTAACTCATTATTTAGGAATTGGGATAACTCAGCCTGTAGAGCACGAGGCTCTTAATATTCACCCTGAGACCTCAAGGTATAGGGTGGTATATAAATTTAATCAATAAGAATAAGAATTATAAATATCAGGGTCATAGATTTGAGCCTCGTGTTGATGACACTTGTGATCCCTTCCAACTATACAATTCTATGAATCTTTTAATTTAAGTAAGAAACAAACACAGAGACAAGACTGATTTATTTATTTATGCATGCTTGATTAAGAAACTGGGTTGACCACTGTCAGAGTTATTAATTAGTTATTAGTATAGCACCATGCAAACAAAGTTATAGGCAGAGAATGTTCTCAGATTAAGTCTGTTCTTTCATTCTGAAAGTGTTTTTGTGGGTGAATTTAATTTTCTTGCAAAGAACACATATCAGCCTGAAGTATGCTTACCACCATTAGCATTTTTTTTAAAAAAATTGTCTGTTGTTTCTCTTATTTTCAGTATACGTTCCCAACTGAGCATCCTGCCTCTACCTTATCATAATGATGAATACCCGATATGTTCTTCTCTCTCTCTTCACTTTCACAATCTTTCTCAATCCAGGTATGTTACTACTTAAGAATTTCCTGAGCTCTGTTGCGGAACAGTGAGTTATAAGAAGGTTTAGGCTACACAATATTAGAATAAAATCAGATCAGAACTTCGAAAGGTCCACTTATTTAACCATCCTGTTCTTTGCATGGTCTATCAAATTGTGAAGCCTGCAAACAGGTGTTGAGGGTACCACCGCTCCCCCAACCCATAACCCCCTGTATTGGGATCCAGAAACTAATACAGCAAAGAAAGAAATTGATAACCGGTATGGTCATACCAAGATTGATGGGTGATATCCTCAGAACTTCTGATCCTAGTCAACAATTTGCAGTAGCTGCAATTTCCATAATATCTCCAAAGGTAAACCCATGTAGAATTCCTTGTAGTAATCTAACATACCAGATGTGGGTCTATCCCTGTTCAGAGAGGAGTGCAGCTAGGTCACCAGCCAAAGCTGATGGATGACACTGGGCACTACTCAGGCCCAAAGTGACACCTGTGGAACCAGAAGCACCCCAAGCTATGCACCTGCTTCTTCAGAGGAGAGTGACCTCATCCAGAGAAGGTCCATACCCTGACATCCCGTCTCGGGAATCAGGTGGTGTAGAGAAGAATTTGAGCTCTGAAACATCAGCGAATGGCTGATAATGCACTTCAAAGCTCTGGATTCGCAAGCACTGTAGTTTTGTGTAAATATTCAGAGTTTGGAGAATGCACTTCATCCCTGTAGTATCCACACTGAAGGCGCCATTGTACAGACCACAGAACTACTTGGAGCAATTCAGGTTGCTTCCCAAAGTGACAGATGGAGATCTGAATCAAATCTTCTAGCCAGGACACATACTTACTTACTTACTTACTTACTTACTTATTTACTTACTTACCTACCTACCTACTTACTTTATTGAGTTCTGTTCACTTGCAGGAGGAACTGACATCATTGGTACACAAACATGTAGTTTATTCGGTGGTACATGCCACATGTTGATGTGTCCTGTGGTAAAGTACAAAATCGGGATATGTCGTCGGTCTTGGAGTTGCTGCGTAAGGTAAGAATAATGAATGCAACACACATAAACATATGGTTTCACATGGATGTCTCGTCTTTTCGGACAGGGTTGAGGGAGCTGGGGTGCAAGTGGGAGTGTCACCCCTGTGGTGGTTGGTAGTGGGAAATGTGCAGGCAGGGCTGGCTGAGACATTTTGGCCCCTGAGGCCAAAGACAAAATGGCACCTCCCCAGTCAGGCAAGAAGGGGCAAGTGAAGATCTACACTGGGAAGACGGGTGGGAGGAAAACAGCAGTGCCTCCTATTAATCAAGAGGGTGCTGTAGAAGCGGCATTGCATATGATATATTCCTTGTGGCCAGATGTGCTGCCCCTTTGGATCCTGCCACCTAAGGCAGTCAACTCACACCTTTCCTCATGGGTGGGCTGGCCCTGTGTGGTGGTGAGCAAACTCATACAGGGGTGAGGAGTAGGGCTAGTCCCATCAAAGCCCTCTCTTCCTCTCCTTCACCAAATGTGTTTCAGAATCTGCGGACACTGGTCAGACAACCCTCCAGCCTGGTATTGCTGTGGCTAAATGCAGCGGCAGAGCATATGCCCGCGCTGCCCAGAGTGGGCATCCTCCCGAGGGGGCTGGGACATTCTCCCGAGAGGCGCTGGGCGCGGAGGGTGCCCTCCCAGGCATGGGATAGCCGCTTAGGTGTACGGAGCGGCGTGGGCGCTCTGCAGCCAGGGGTGGAGCGAGTTGCCAATGGCAGACATTCGGCGTGCCACCCCCCTGTGACTCCAAAGCCTTCCCCAGCTGTCAAAACAAATGGGGAATGGGAGAATGCTTCTGGCAAAGCGGTACAGCTCCCCCTTTCCCCCAATGACTTGGGGTAGGCTTGTGAGTCGCAGGCGGGCAGTGAGCCAAATGTCACCCGCCTCAGTGAAGACACCCAGGGCAAAACGCCCCCCACCCCCCCTTCCTCCGCCCCTGGCTAAATGCTAAACCTGCCAGAATAAAGCCTCAAACATCCCTTATTTGATTTTGAATCACAGACCTGGCATGGCATGAGTAACTGAGAATTGACACCCCTCCCTTTAGTCAATATTATGTTCTCCAAATATTTCAGAAATGCCTCCGAGTGATGGGAAGACACCAGATCTCTGCTTGAGGAATCAACAATTCCAGCTTTATCACGACCCTTGCCAAGAATACAATTTTGGATCTTCTGCATCTGAAAGACCAGGAATAATTCTCTGCTGTGAATCAGTTAAAGATCCCATCTTAACAACAACAACAAGGACAACAAGGGCAATAATACAAATCAGAAGGGACAAACGGTTCCTGTTATGTCCCTTTCTTTGTGAACATAGTTACTAGATGTTGGGGAGGTTATTAGATGATGGTGGTACATTCTGTAATATATTTCTTTAAAAAATAAAAACGGGCGAAGAGCAAATGAGTCATATGTGGAAGGGGAGGAACATCTGCATTTTGTAGTTTCAAAATATTTTTTCATTGTCATGGTGCTTGCAGGCTTGTGTGAGACTGAGGGGGAAAGTAGTAAGGAAAGTCCACTTTCTGGGGACAGGGAGTCAATCAAATGTTTCATTTCATTTTGCTCCGATCACTGCATAGTCCTTCCTTACATCTGGACTCATCTGGACTCATCTGGACTAGGAGCTGGGTACGTTTAGCCTGGAGAAGAGAAGGTTAAGGGGTGATATGATAGCCATGTTCAAATATATAAAAGGATGTCATATAGAGGAAGGAGAAAAGTTGTTTTCTGCTGCTCCTGAGAAGAGGACACGGAGCAATGGATTCAAACTACAAGAAAGAAGATTCCATCTAAACATTAGAAAGAACTTCCTGACAGTAAGAGCTGTTCGACAGTGGAATTTGCTGCCAAGGAGTGTGGTGGAGTCTCCTTCTTTGGAGGTCTTTAAGCAGAGGCTTGACAGCCACCTGTCAGGAATGCTTTGATGGTGTTTCCTGCTTGGCAGGGGGTTGGACTGGATGGCCCTTGTGGTCTCTTCCAACTCTATGGTTCTATGACCCAATCAAATGCAAGGAGTCTGGGAGGATCCTTTATGCCACTAGACACCCTGTGCTTATAAAAAGCTTCCTGCCAAGGCACTTTCACATCCAACCACTTACCAGAAAAGACCATCTCTGTGTGTGCTTTGAGAAGGTAGGAATGGGCTGGGGATAACCTGGACTGCAGGGAGAGTCTTTCCAGCACAACTTTCTTGTGAGCCCAATGGCACTGAACTCTCTCTGCTGTTTGCCAGTGATGGAGAATATGGAAGTTTTCCTTGTGTGCTTTGGCAAACGAAACATTTAAAAGAAGGGTGGAGTTGCTTGTTATGCTGTTCTGACAACTAGCTGTGAAAATAAAATATCCTGCAGCTATTCAATCAATTTAGAGAAAGTATTTTTGCAGGGAATGCTTACTGGCTAGTGTCCTTAATGCTGTGCACATACCTCTGAATTATTTTTCCATAGCACTTTTGAAAACATTTTGCATTTGAAATGCACAGGGTAAGGGAGAGAAGGATGCACATCATCCCATATATATCACAAGTCTTATAGTATATTATAGTAACCCCTTCTCTTCAGGGAGCCCAAAACAACGGAGATCTGGGGGAGAAAATTATTTAGGAATTGGGATAGTTCAGCCTGTAGAGCACGAGGTCTCACCCTGACACCCCCAGGTATAGGGTGGTATATAAATTCAATCAATAAGAATAAGATATATCAGGGTCATAGATTTGAGCCTCGTGTTGGACAAGATTAAGATTAAGATTAAGATAAATTTATTGTCATTGTCCGTATATACACAGTATACACAACAACGAAAATCAAACACCCAAAGACCGGATTTACCGTACACATTTGCACATATCTCCAACACTCTCATCCTATTAAGACATAATCTATTAGAACATAACATAATCCAGAATGTAACATAACCTATTAAAAACATAACATAACCTACCCTAAACCTATCTCATTCCTTACTACTCACTGCTTGCTATTTCTTACTACTGGCCCTGAGATCATTATTTAGTGCAATCAAAGCTCTTGGATAGAAACTATTCAGAAGGCGTGTGGTTCGAGTTTTCATCGTCCTGTATCTTCTGCCCGAAGGCAACAGTGCAAAGAGGTTGTGAGCAGGGTGGGTGGAATCTCTCAGGATATTGTGTGACTTCTTCAAGCAGCGAGACATGAAGATCTCATCCAGGGTTGGTAGTTGGAGCCCAATAACATTCTGGGCAATTTTAATTATTCTCTGTAAAGCTTTTTTGTCCATTACAGAGCTGCTCCCATACCACGATAATATACTATAGGTTAGGACACTCTCAATGGTACTGTGATAGTAGGACAGAAGTAGGTGCTGAGATAGATTCAATCCCCTGAGCATTCTCAGGAAATACAACCTCCCCTGCACCTTCCTCACAACCATATTAATGTTTGCACTCCATGAGAGGTCCTCAGAGATGTAAATGCCCAGGTATTTAAAACTGTCAACCCTCTCCACCTCCTCGCCATTTATGTGCAATGGTAAAAATACACTTTTCTTCCTCCTAAAGTCAATTATGAGTTCTTTGGTTTTTTTGGTGTTAAGCATAAGATTATTTTCTTTACACCATTGAATTAACCCCTGTACTTCTTTCCTATAAGCAGACTCATCATTCTCACTAATGAGCCCCACCACTGTTGTATCATCCGCAAATTTGATGATTGTGTTGGACTTATACAGTGGGGTGCAATCACATGTGTACAGGGAATAAAGAAAGGGGCTTAACACACATCCCTGAGGGGCTCCTGTGCTTAATACCAGAGTAGAAGAATAGCAAGATCCCATTCTCACTGTCTGCGGCCTATCAGTCAGGAAATTCCTTACCCACAAACAGATCTTCTGATGTATACCCAAATTGGTCATTTTAAGGAATAACCTGTCTGGTAGAATTGTATTAAAGGCAGAACTATAATCCACGAACAACAGCCTTGCGTAGGTTCCCTGTCGTTCTAGATGACTCAGTACAGTATGGACAGCGATGGAAATAGCATCATCAGTAGATCTGTTACTTCTGTATGCAAACTGGAACGGGTCTAGAGTGGATGGAAGACCAGCCTTAATATGATCTAGCACCAATCTCTCAAAACATTTCATAACGAAATGTTATGTAGATTCCTACATTACATGGGGTTGGACTAGATGACACTTGTGGTCCCTTCCAACTATACAATTCTATGAATCTTTGAATTTAAGTAAGATCTAAGAAACAAACAAGACTGATTTATTTATTTATGCAAGCTTGATTAAGAAACTGGGTGGACCACTGTCAGAGTTATTAATTAGTTATTAATAAAGCACAGGGCTTTGCAATTTGTTTCTTTTCCTGGTTCCTTTGTGTCTTTAAGTTTACAAGTCTCATATATTATTGTATTGTTCCTTAATCGTCTTTTTATCTTGTGGTATTTTTGCTTTGTAATATTAAAAGCTTACTTCATCACATGTTATTGGAAACAAAGTTATAGGCAAAGTATGTTCTCAGATTAAGTCTGTTCTTTCATTCTGAAAGTATTTTTGTGGGTGAATAAAATTTGAGTTTCTTGCAAAGAACACATATCAGCCTGAAGTATGCTTACCACCATTATTATTTTTAAAAAGTATTGTCTGTTGGTTCTCTTATTTTCAGTATAGGTTCCCAACTGAGCATCCTGCCTCTGCCTTATCATAATGATGAAAACCCAATATGTTCTGTCTCTCTTCACCTTCACAATCTTTCTCAATCCAGGTATGTTATTACTTAAGAAATCCCTGAGCTCTCTTGGGGAACAGTGTTTTATAAAAAGGTTTAGGCTACACAATATTAGAATAAAATCAGATCAGAACTTCGGAAGGTGGGTACCATCACTCCTCCAACCCATAATCCCCTGTATTGGGATCCAGAAACTAATAGAGCTCAGAAGGAAATTGATAACCGGTATGGTCATACCAAGATTGATGGGTGATATCCTCAGAACTTCTGATCCTGGTCATCAATTTGCACTAGCTGCAGTTTCCATAATATCTCCAAAGGAATGCCCATGTAGAATTCCTTGCAGTAATCTAACATACCAGATGTGGGTCTATCCCTGTTCAGAGAGGAGTGCAGCTAGGTCACCAGCCAAAGCTGATGGAAGACACTGAGCACTACTAAGGCCACAAGTGACACCTGTGGAACCAGAAGCACCCCAAGCTATGCACCTGCTTCTTCAGAGGAGAGTGACCTCATCCAGAGCAGGTCCATACCCTGACATCCCGTGTCAGGAATCAGGTGGTGTAGAGAAGAGTTTGAGCTCTGAAACATCAGCGAATGGCTGATAATGCTCTGGATCCGCAAGCACTGTAGTTTTGTGTAAATATTCAGAGTTTGGAGAATGCACTTCATCCCTGCAGCATCCCACACTGAATGTGCCATTGTACAGACCACAGAACTACTTGAAGCAATTCAGGTTGCTTCCCAAAGTGACACAAAGAGATCTGAACCAAATCTTCTAGCCGGGACCCATACTTACTTACTTACTTACTTAGTTACTTACTTACTTCTTACTTACATACTTACTTTACGGAGCTTTGTTCCATTGCAGGAAGAACGGAAACCCTTGGTGTACAAACATGTCATTTATTCAGTGGTATATGCTTCCCGCTTACATGTCCTTGGCCACATTTCGATATCGGATATTGTCGTAGTTTTTGGAATTGCTGTGTAACGTAAGAATAATGAACGCAACGCGCACAAACACATGGTTTCACATGGATGTCATGTCTTTGGGGACAGGGTTGAGGGAGGTGGGGTGCAAGTGGGAGTGTCACCCCTGTAGTGGTTGGGAGTGGGAAATGTGCAGGCAGGGCTGGCTGAGACATTTTGGCCCCTGAGGCCAAAGACAAAATGGCACCTCCCCAGTCAGGCAAGAAGGGGAAAGTGAAGATCTACACTGGGAAGATGGGTGGGAGGAAACCAGCAGTGCCTCCTATTCATCAAGAAGATGCTGTAGCAGTGGCATTGCATATGACATGTTCCTTGTGGCCAGATGTGCTGCCCCTTTGGATCCTACCATCCAAGGCAGTCACTTCACACCTTGCCTCCTGAGTGGCCTGGCCCTGGGTGGATATGATCAAACTCATACAGGGGTGAGGAGTAGGGCTAGTCCCATCAAAGCTTTCTCTTCCTCACCTTCACCCAATGTGTTTCAGAATCTGCAGATACAGGTCAGACAACCCTCCAGCCTAGTAATGTTGTTGCTAAATGCAGCGGAGGAGCATATGCCTGAGCTGCCCAGGGTGGGCGAGCTCCCAAAGGGGAGTGCCCTCCCAGGTGGGTGCCCTCCCAGGTATGGGATAGTCTCTCAGGTGCATGGAGCGGCGCGTGCTCCCTGCAGTCAGGGGCTGAGCTAGCTGCCGATGGCGGACTTTCAGCATGTCACCTGCCCGCAACTCCCAAGCCTACCCCAGATGTCAAAATGAAGGGGGAAGGGGGGAATCCGGCAAAACAGTACAGCTCCCCCCTTCCCCAATGACTCGGGGGACGCCTGGGAGTCACGGGCAGGTGGCGTGCGAAATGTCACCCCCTCAACGAAGACACCCGGGACAGCTCACACCTCACCCCCCCTTTCTCCACCCCTGGCTAAATGCTAAACCTGCCCAGAATAAAGCCTCAAACATCCATTATTTGATTTTGACTGACAGACCGGACTTGGCCTGTGTAACTGAGACACCCCTCCAATCAGTGAATATTATGTTCTCCTAATATTTCAGTACTGCCTCTGCGTGATGAGAAGAATGGAATTTTGGCTCTTCTGCAGCTGAAAGACCAGGGATAAATCTCTGCTGTGAATGAGTTAAAGATCCCATCTTAACAACAACAACAAGGAAAACAAGGACAATAGTACAAATCAGAAGGGACAGACTGTTCCTTTTACGTCCCTTTTTTTCTTAACATAGTTATTACATGATGGTGGTAAAGGTAAAGGTAAAGGGACCCCTGACCATTAGGTCCAGTCGTGACCGACTCTGGGGTTGCGGCGCTCATCTCGCATTATTGGCCGAGGGAGCCGGCGTACAGCTTCCAGGTCATGTGGCCAGCATGACAAAGCCGCCTCTGGCGAACCAGAGCAGCGCACGGAAACGCCGTTTACCTTCCCACTGCAGCGGTACCTATTTATCTACTTGCACTTTGATGTGCTTTCGAACTGCTAGGTTGGCAGGAGCAGGGACTGAGCAATGGGACCTCACCCCGTTGCGGGGATTCGAACCGCCAACCTTCTGATCGGCAAGCCCTAGGCTCTGTGTTTTAACCCAAAGCGCCATTCTATAATTTTTTTTTTTATGAAAACAGGCCTAGAGCAAATGAGTCATATGTGGAAGGGGAGTAAAATCTGCATTTTTTAGTTTCGAAATATATTTTTCATTTTCATTGTAAATTTTCTACAATCAGACCATCAAATATTGGGCTGCTTTATTATTACTATTATTAGCACTACTTATTGTGAAGGGTCTGGGTGCTCTTCGCAATAAATACCTCTGCTCACTCAGAGATATATTTACAGTCTTTTATTATATATATATATACAAGTTAAAAAGGTAAAGGGACCCCTGACCGTTAGGTCCCGTCGTGACCGACTCTGGGGTTGCGGCGCTCATCTTGCATTATTGGCTGAGGGAGCCGGCGTACAGCTTCCAGGTCATGTGGTCAGCATGACTAAGCCGCTTCTGGCGAACCAGAGCAGCGCACGGAAACGCCGAGCAGGGACCGATCAACGGGAGCTCACCCTGTCGCGGGGATTCGAACCGCCGACCTTTTGATCAGCAAGCCGTAGGCTCTGTGGTTTAACGCACACGCCACCCGCTCAGAACTTACAAAACATCATTTCATGCGTCTGAATCCTCAGAGCCAGATCTGGGAAGTGGGTGTCTGCGACTCCGCCTCCAGCATAAGAATCTGGGAAATCCCAACTGCCTCCTCTGATTGCTGTGTTTCAACCCCCTCCTCTCTTGTGCTTACGGCACCGACATCACCTCCCCATCTGTTCCTGAGCTGGTCTATCTGTGTTGAGGCTCTGTACTAGCATCCAGGAGCCTCACCGCCTCCTGACTTCCTTCCGCTCGCTCCACCTCTTCCTCTCCTGTCCTCTCCTGCCTATCTCCTTCTAACATTCCCCACTCTGACGCTTTCCCCTCCCTCAACTCCAGGGCGTTCCCTGGCAGTGCCGTGACACATATTAATCACTTTTCTTTGACAAAAAGAAGGCCAATGAAACCTAAGAAATAGTACAAATATTATTACCAGTAGAATACCAAGTCAAAATAAAAACCTAAAAACAAATTCTTCTTATTATTTTTTGTATATATATGTCATATGTAACACATCACACACACTGAAAGAGGCTGCTGGTTTCTAAATCCTGTCCAATGCATGGGCCAAAGTTGTGGAGAAAGACAAACATTTTCCCAGCATTAGATGGTCCTTCAGTGATGCCTCAAAGTCATTAGGAAAGTGGGTGATGTTATCAATGATATCTAGTTCATGCCTTTTAACTATACCACCCACCTGAAGCCTCTGCAATTCTGCAGAACACTTCTTATTTTAACTCACTGATGGTGGGTGGGTGGGTGAAATGTTTGGAGTTTTCCCAAAGCATCCATGAAGCATTACAGCCACGTCAACCATCCCAAATTTGTCCCATTTACCTGGAGAATTGACAGCAAATTCCATGCTACAAAATGGTAGTTAACATTAGAGTTAAGGAAAATGGAACTCAAGACTGAACCCACAATGTGAATTCAAACCATCAATACTGCCTAAAGCCACTATTAATATATTTTTTAAAAAAAATAGCAATGGAGCTAATTCAAAATATTATCCCAGCAACACCATATCGTATTCAGGAGAACCTGTGAAACCCATTAATGGAGTGGTCATATAGAGATTTGTGTAGTGTTTACAACTCCCAGAAAGAAATGCTATCAAAGAAGAAGAAACAAATTCAAGGAGGAGAAGACTGTCAATGTGTACTAGCCATGAGGGCTATATTCTGTTCCCATGGTCAGAGGCAGTACCGTTTCTGAATGCCAATTGCTGGAAACTTCAGGAGGGCAGAGTGCTCTTGAACTCTGGTCCTGCTTGCACAAGCATCTTCACAAAGTTTCCCACAAGCATCTGGTTGGCCAGTGTGAGCACAGGATTCCGGACTAGAAGGGCAATTGGCCTAGGTCAATAGTTCAATGGAAAAGAGATGCTGTGCATGATGAGGCACAAAGGTCCACCTGAAACACTGGAGAGCTGCTGCCAGTCATTCTTGACAATACTGAATTACACAGACCACTGGCTTGACTTGCGAAGCTTCCTTTGTAAATGTATCCTGTATTCCTATTCAAATATGGATTATATTTTCTCTCCCATATAAAGAATTACAGTTCCAAATGCAAAATAAAAAAATTCCTTCCAGTAGCACCTTAGAGACCAACTAAGTTTGTTCTTGGTATGAGCTTTCGTGTGCATGCACACGTCTTCAGATACACATCTGTAACTAGTTCCAAATGCATTATCCCTCACATTCTTTATCAATTTTGGTATTTAGAAGCTGAGGACACCTGTGCTGTGTCTTTTGGAAAAATGTGATTTCTGGCAGGAAGCTAAGAACCGATGACGTCATTTGTAGGAAAGGGGCAGATCAGTTTCATCTGTATCAGAATTTGCCCGTTTCAAATGTCTCAAAACAGAGGTTGGTCAGGGAACCCAATGTGAGAAGACTCGCTCAATGGGGGAGATTGAGGGTGGTTTTGTACGGAGTCCCTAGTTCAGGTGCTGGCAGGCTTGGGTGAGACTGAGGGGGAAATTAGTTATGAAGGTCCACTTTATGGGGGCAGGGAGTGAATGAAATGTTTCGTTAAATTTTGGTCTGAGCACTGCATAGTCCTTCCTTGCATCTGGACTCATTGTCAGCCTGACCCAATCAAATGCAAGGAGTCTGGGAGGATCCTTCATGCCACTAGACACCCCGTGCTTATAAAAAGCTTCCTGCAAGCCGAATTCAGCACATGAAACTTTCATCACTTTCTCTAACCCACCACATTCAAGAAGTTACGTGCTGAGCTACAAATTTTCTCAAGTTGATTCCAATTTCTCATCCAACCACTTACTGGAAAAGGCCATCTGTGTGTGTTGCTGGGAGAAGGTAGGAATGGGCTGGGGATAACTTGGACTGCAGGGAGAGTCTTTCCAGCACAACTTTCTTCTGAGTGCATTGACACTTAACACACTCTGCTGTTTGCCAGTGATGGAGAATGTGGAAGTTTTTCTTGTATGCTGTGGTAAATGAAACATTTAAAAGAAGGGTGGAGTTGCTTGTTATCCTGCTCTGAACACTAGCTCTGAAAAGAAAATATCCCGCAGCTATTCGGTGCATTTAGAGAAAGTCATCTGCAGGGAATGCTTTCTGGCTAGTGTCCTTAATGTTGTGTACATACCTCTGAATTATTTTTCCATTGCACTTTTATGAACATTTTGCATTTGAGACGCACAGGGTAAGGTAGAGAAGTATGCACATCATCACATATGTATCACAGGTCTTATGGTATATTGTAGTAACCTCTTCTCTTCAGGGAGCCCTGAAAGCAAGGGAGATCTGGGGGAGAACATTGTGCCCATGGGCCTTCTCAACTCTTCATCGGCCCATGATACCCAAAACACTCTGAAAACGCTACATGTGCAGTTTTTGAAGAATAGGAAGAAGGAAAAGCAACACATCAATTTGAAAATCATTTAAAAGAACAGACATTCTTTGTGACATGGTACTCCATTAGAATCCATTGAAAGCTCAGTTTGACTTAATGCTGGCATATTTGCTACATGAATTTTGGGCTTGCATTTGTGACTCTCCGCACCTCCTTCCTCCTGGTCTGAACAAAGACATTGGATTCTTATCTCATTATACATGACAAAGCTTTTTTAACCTTCTCACCCCTTGCTTTTTCTTGTAAGACTAATTGCAGTCGTTAACAGTCGTCAACAGGTTTACCACAGCTATCAGCCTATCACCCATTCCCACCACCCTTCTGAGTAATACCCCTCCCCACCCTCTCACTATATATAAGGGTCTGGCGAGTTCTGTTTCAGTGTATCTGAAGAAGTGTGCATGCACACGAAAGCTCATACCAAAAACAAACTTAGTTGGTCTCTAAGGTGCTACTGGAAGGAATTTTTTTATTTTGCTATTATTTAGGAATTGGGATAGCTTAGCCTGTAGAGCATGAGGCTCTTAATATTCACCCTGAGACCTCCAGGTATAGGGTGGTATATAAATTTAATCAATAAGAATGAGAATAAGAACTATAAATATCAGGGTCATAAATTTGAGCCTCGTGTTGATGACACTTGTGGTCCCTTCCAACTATACACAGAATGTTCTCAGATTCAGTCTGTTCTTTCATTCTGTTAGTATTTTTGTGGGTGAATTTGAGTTTCTTGCAAAGAACACATATCAGCCTGAAGTATGCTTACCACTATTAGTATTTTAAAAAAGTATTGTCTGTTGTTTCTCTTATTTTCAGTATAGGTTCCCCACTGAGCATCCTGCCTCTGCCTTATCATAATGATGAAAACCCAATATGTTCTTCTGTCTCTCTTCACCTTCACAATCTTTCTCAATCCAGGTATGTTATTACTTAAGAAATCCCTGAGCTCTCTTGGGGAACAGTGTTTTATAAAAAGGTTTAGGCTACACAATATTAGAAAAAAATCAGATCAGAACTTCGAAAGGTCCACTTATTTAACCACCCTGTTCCTTGCATGGTCTATCAAATTGTGAAGCCTGCAAATAGGTCTTGAGGGTACCAGCACTCCCCCAACCCATAACCCCCTGTATTGGGATCCAGAAACTAATAGAGCGAAGAAAGAAATTGATAACCGGTATGGTCATACCAAGATTGATGGGTGATATCCTCAGAACTTCTGATCCTAGTCAGAAATTTGCACTAGCTGCAGTTTCCATAATATCTCCAAAGGAAACCCCATGTAGAATTCCTTGCAGTAATCTAACATAGCAGATGTGGGTCTATCCCTGTTCAGAGAGGAATGTGGTTAGGTCACCAGCCAAAGCTGATGGAAGACACTGGGCACTACTAAGGCCCAAAGTGACACCTGTGGAACCAGAAGCACCCCAAGCTATGCACCTGCTTCTTCAGAGGAGAGTGACTTCATCCAGAGCAGGTCCATACCCTGACATCCCGTCTTGGGAATCAGGTGGTGTAGAGAAGAATTTGAGCTCTGAAACATCAGCGAATGGCTGATAATGCACTTCAAAGCTCTGGATTCGCAAGCACTGTAAGTTTTGTGTAAATATTCAGAGTTTGGAGAATGCACTGCAGCATACCACACTGAAGGCGCCATTGTACAGACCACAGAACTACTTGGAGCAATTCAGGTTGCTTCCCAAAGTGACAGATGGAGATCTGAATCAAATCTTCTAGCCAGGACACTTGCTTACTTACTTACTTACTTACTTACTTACTTACTTACTTACTTACCTACCTACCTACCTACTTACTTTATTGAGTTCTGTTCACTTGCAGGAGGAACTGAAATCATTGGTGCACAAACATGTAGTTTATTCAGTGGTATATGCCACGTGTTATTCTGTCCTGTGGATCGTTACAAAATCGGACAATGTCATCCTCTTTCGCATTGCTGCGTAAGGTAAGAATAATGAATGCAACACACACAAACACACGGTTTCACATGGACGTCACGTCTTTCGGGACAGGGTCGAGGGAGCTGGGGTGCAAGTGGGAGTGTCACCCCTGTGGTGGTTGGTAGTGGGAAATGTGCAGGCAGGGCTGGCTGAGACATTTTGGCCCCTGAGGCCAAAGACAAAATGGCACCTCCCCAGTCAGGCAAGAAGGGGCAAGTGAAGATCTATACTGGGAAGACGGGTGGGAGGAAACCAGCAGTGCCTCCTATTCATCAAGAAGATGCTGTAGAAGCGGCATTGCATATGACATGTTCCTTGTGACCAGATCTGCTGCCCCTTTGGATCCTGCCACCCAAGGCAGTCAACTCACACCTTGCCTCATGGGTGGGCTGGCCCTGTGTGGTGGTGAGCAAACTCATACAGGGGTGAGGAGTAGGGCTAGTCCCATCAAAGCCCTCTCTTCCTCTCCTTCACCAAATGTGTTTCAGAATCTGCGGACACTGGTCAGACAACCCTTCAGCCTGGTAGTGCTGTGGCTAAATGCAGCGGCAGAGCATATGCCCGCGCTGCCCAGAGTGGCCGCCCTCCCAAGGGGGCTGGGACATGCTCCTGAGAGGTGCAGGGCACGGAGGGTGCCCTCCCAGGCATGGGATAGCCGCTTAGGTGTACGGAGCAGCGTGGGCGCCCTGCAGCCAGGGGTGGAGCGAGTTGCCAATGGCGGACATTCGGCGTGCCACCCCCCTGTGACTCCAAAGCCTTCCCCAGCTGTCAAAACAAATGGGGAATGGGAGAATGCTTCTGGCAAAGCGGTACAGCTCTCCCTTTCCCCCAATGACTCGGGGTAGGCTTGTGAGTCGCAGGCGGGCAGTGAGCCAAATGTCACCCGCCTCAGTGAAGACACCCAGGGCAAAACGCCCCCCACCCCCCCTTCCTCCGCCCCGGCTAAATGCTAAACCTGCCAGAATAAAGCCTCAAACATCCCTTATTTGATTTTGAATCACAGACCTGGCATGGCATGAGTAACTGAGAATTGACACCCCTCCCTTTAGTCAATATTATGTTCTCCAAATATTTCAGAAATGCCTCCGAGTGATGGGAAGACACTAGATCTCTGCTTGAGGAATGAACAATTCCAGCTTTATCACAACCCTTGCCAAGAATGCAATTTTGGATCTTCTGCATCTGAAAGACCAGGAATAATTCTCTGCTGTGAATCAGTTAAAGATCCCATCTTAACAACAACAACAAGGACAACAAGGACAATAATACAAATCAGAAGGGACAAACGGTTCCTGTTATGTCCCTTTCTTTCTGAACATAGTTACTAGATGTTGGGGAGGTTATTAGATGATGGTGGTACATTCTGTAATATATTTCTTTAAAAAATAAAAACGGCCCAAGAGCAAATGAGTCATATGAGGAAGGGGAGGAACATCTGCATTTTGTAGTTTCAAAATATATATTTTCATTGTCATTGTAAATTTTCTACAATCAGACCAGAAAATATTGGGCTGGTTTATTATTACTATTATTAGCCCTACTTATTAATCACTTTTCTTTGACAAAAAGAAAGCCAAAGAAATTTAAGTACGAATATTATTACCAGTGGAATACCAAGTTAAAATAAAAACCTAATTTTTGTTGTTGTTGTTGTTGTTGTTGTTGTTATTATTATTATTATTATTATTATTATTATTAATATTATTATTTGTATATGTATGTCATGTGTAACACATCGCACACACTGACAAAGGCTGCAGGTTTCTAAATCCTGTCCAATGCATAGACCAAAATTGTGGGAAAAGACAAACATTTCCCCAGACAAACAAACAAATGAATAGGCATTAGAATGTAATGTAAGAAAACTCACTCAATGGGAGAGATTGAGGGTGGTTTTGTACAGGGTCCCTAGTTCAGGTGCTTGCAGACTTGGGTGAGACTTACTTACTTACTTACTTACTTACAAGGGGTGACATTGCAGATGATATGTTCCTTGTGGCCAGATGTGCTGCCCCTTTGGATCCTGCCACCCAAGGCACCTCACACCTTGCCTCATGAGTGGCCTGGCCCTGTGTGGATGTGAGCAAAGTCATACAGGGGTGAGGAGTAGGGCTTGTCCCATCAAAGCCCTCTCTTCCTCTGCTTCACCAACTTCATTTCGGAACCTGGTGACACAGCTCAGCTGACCCTCTAGCCTGGTGGTGCTGTTGCTGAATGCTAGACCAGCCCAGAATAAAAGCTCAGTCATCCATTATTTGATTGTGAGTGACAGGGTAGACTTGTAAGTGTAACTAAAACTAGCTCAAAAATAAATAAATAAATAAAAATCCTTCCAGTAGCACCTTAGAGACCAACTAAGTTTGTTCTTGGTATGAGCTTTCGTGTGCATGCACACTTCTTCAGATACTAGCTCCTTCTTCAGATACTAGCTCCTCCCCCCTTTATTCAATGTTGATTTCTGTTTTCAAAATATTTCAGTACTGCCTCTGAGTGATGGGAGACACCTCATCTCTGCTTGTGGAATCACCAATTCCAGCTTTATCACTACCTTTTCCAAGAATGCATTTTGGACTCTTCAGCAGGTGAAGGAGCAGAAACAAATCTCCACTTTGAAATCATTGAAGATTCTATGCTAATGACAACTACACAATGAAGATGGGTCATAGGGTTCCTTTGAAAGTGGTGGGAGTAGCTTATTACGGGATAAAGGTACCTTTTATGATACTTTTTGAAATGTCAATAGGTCAAAAGTTCTTTGCATGTTCCTTTTTGTCTAAATGTTGTGGGAGGAAATTATTGCACGACGTGCTGTAATATATTCTCTTGCTAATGCTTAGAAGACTTACTACTCAGATAACAAGAGGCTGCACACAATGCTGTGCCATGTTTGCAGAAATGAGGGCACATGATCTACCTGCTTGGTATTCAAATGTCCATCATGGCAACCATGTGGGTGGATGTAGCATCCTCAGAGAAGCCACACAGGATAGCATCTCCCATTGCCACATCAGCATCTAAATATATATACAGTATATCACCTCCTGGCAAATAGAAGGGGAAGAAATGGAGGCAGTGAGAGATTTTACTTTCTTGGGTTCCTGATGTTGGGAAAGATTGAGGGCACAAGGAGAAGGGGACGACAGAGGACAAGATGGTTGGACAATGTTCTCGAAGCTACCAACATGAGTCTGACCTAACTGTGGGAGGCAGTGGAAGACAGGAGTGCCTGGCGTGCTCTGGTCCATGGGGTCACGAAGAGTCGGACACGACTATCAACTAAACAACAACAACATACACACGCACACATGGATGCGAGATATCGATATCTAACTCTGTAATAGCAATTAAGGTTTCAACTTTTATATTTCCACTGAGAATATCCAACATAGGTGGAAGGGGAGGAACACCTGTACCTTGTAGTTACCAAAATCAATTTATAATTATTTATTTTCTAAAAGTATTTCTATGCTGTCATATATTGTTTTTGTCTTTTTTACATATAGTGGACAGATGAAGAATCTGAAGTTCATTATTTTCTGCACCTTAGTTTTCTATCTTTCTCTTTCAACCTTTTTTTAAAAAAATCATTTTCTTCCTCTTTTTTCCCTCCTGCTCCCCTTTGTGTTGTTATTATATCCAAATAAAAGTCTTGGTTTGGGTTTTTAAAAAAAATTATATAAAGTTTTTAGGTTTTCTCTATTAACCTTAATAAAATTTATTAAAGCAATAAAATAAAAGTATTTCTATAGCACCAGACCACAACATATTGGTGTGATTTATTATTACCATTTATAGCACTGCTTATGAGTCACCTTTCTTTTACAAAAAGGAAGCCAATTTTTTTTGCAAAATAGTACGTTTCCGAGCACAATTCAAAGTGTTGGTGCTGACTTTTAAAGCCCTAAATGGTTTCGGTCCAGTATACCTGAAGGAGCGTCTCCACCCCCCATCGGTCAGCCCAGACACTGAGGTCCAGTGCCGAGGGCCTTCTGGCGGTTCCCTCGCTGCATGAAGCCAAGTTACAGGGAACCAGGCAGAGGGCCTTCTCGGTAGTGGCACCCGCCCTGTGGAACGCCCTCCCTTCAGATGTCAAAGAGAACAACAATTACCAGACCTTTAAAAGACATCTGAAGGCAGCCCTGTTTAGGGAGGCTTTTAATGTTTTATAGATTATTGTATTTTAATGTTCTGTTGAAAGCCACCCAGAGTGGCTGGGGAAACCCAGCCAGATGGGTGGGGTATAAATAATAAATTATTATTATTATTATTATTATTATTATTATTCTGTCTTTAAGTTCAGAACTCAACTTTGCATGATGCTTTCTCACCATGGAAGAAGAAGGGGGGGAACCACTTATTTAGACTCCAAGATTTCTATGCTAATGCCCAATATTGGGAATGACAGGTACAGACATTAAAAAAACAAGACTTTAAGCTTTTCCAATATGCTGTGACTGCGGCGAGAATTTTAATAGCACAAAAATGGAAACAAGAACAAACACCGACAAAAAAAGAATGGACAATGAAACTAATGGAGTATGCAGAATTGGATAAAATGATGGGGAAGAATCCGAGAACAGCGGGACCAGAAATTCATCAAAGACTGGACTAAAATTGCAGATTATCTGAAGGACAATTGTACTCAACTGAACACATTGGTAGGATTGCAAGAAGCTTTGTAGTTTAAGGAAGAAATATTGTTGTAAATACGAATTTATAGTGATTAATTATAAAAAGTGATCATTTAAAGCAATGATTGATTTAGGAAATATAGATATAAGGGATGGACGTTAGAATATCATGTGGAAGGTTTGACGGAAGTCATGGCCATAAAAAGCCAAAAATGGTAAAAGTTGAGAAGATATTTGTGATGGATTTTACAATTGTATCCATAAAACTAATAAAAAATGATATTTAAAAAAAGATTTCTATGCTAATGACAAACCACTATCAAAAGAACAACAAAATCTTAATTCAGACAACCCACCGTGAATAGGACTCCAATAACACAGGCCACGAGACCTCTAATTAAATTAGAATAGATAATATGGAATCAAGGACACATGAAAAGGGGTCTGGTGTCAACTGTACGTCAGGAGCTTCTAAATATAACTACTGGCCATTTAGAGAGCCTTAAAGCTACAAGGGAAAAGGTTATTAATACTAGTATTGAAGATTCATTATAGAACAGTATTTGGTCACCTGCATCTGCATATATATGTGAAGGCTCTCTGAAAGTTATACACAGATGGCCTTGTATGCCAGTTCAAATTCCACGCACAAACTCTCAGACTTCCCAACTTTGTTGGAGGGTTGCTTCCATGAAGGCATTTTTCTTTCCATTTCTTGTGGGAATGCCCACAGATCTCAACTTTTTGGATAGAAGTGTTTGCAGAAATATCACAGAATCATAGAGTTGGAAGGGAACCCAAGGGTTATCTATTCCAACCCCCTGCAATGCAGGAATCTCAGTTAAAGCATCCATGACAGATGGCCATCCAACCTCTGCTCAAAAACCTCCAAGGAAGGAGAGTCCACCACCTCTCGTGGGAGTCTGTTCCACTGCCAAACAGCTCTTACTGTCAGAAATTTTTTCCTGCTGTTTAGTCGGCATCTCCTATCTTGTAACTTGAAGCCATTGGTTGTGAAGCCATCACAAACATTTAAAGCTGAAATAGAGGCATGCCCACAATTAGCACCATTAAATATATAGGGTGGTACTCCAAAATGACTCTTTTCTAAGAAAGATCTGCCTCTGCAAATGTGGTATAAGAACTTAGTGGAACCCTGCAATTGCTGAACAGATAACTCACGAGATTTGTGTGATGAAAGGAACAAAATGAGCAGAACAAGCTTATGAAATCTGGTAGGTTTACTGATTGCTATCATGCCTGAGGAGAGGTATTTTGCGCTGGAACCTGATTTATCAGGAAGTATGGTGTAAAGAGTATTGCCCTTTATTTACTCAGGTATGTCAAAATCAGCACCATAGTTGAATTAAGTATTTGGCAAGAGTAGGATTTTCCACCTCCAGGGGGGATTGGATTACCTAATGAAGGTCTCAACCTGGTCAATCATTGCTTTATCAGTTTCTGCCAATTCCTGTTCAGCTGTAAAGTCTCAAGGTTGAAAGTGAGGTCACCTGGCTCTGGAGCTTGAGCCAATATGTAACAGGGTGTCAGGGTGTGAGTCACAGCATGCCTCACTTTCCCATTTCAGTATATTGTATCTGTGAAAGGGCTGGCATGGGTTGCCATTTCACATAACTAGTGGGGTAGGAGAGCTGGAAATAAAAGCTCATCTAGCAACCAATGTGTCCCTTTGGTTTCAGATACTACATGGGTTGATGCACCTAAAAAGCCAAAAACACAAATTATCACAGCCCCTCTAGCCTCTAGGTTTGGTCAGACTCGAGTATATACTTTCAGAGTTAACACTATAATAATAATAATAATAATAATAATAATAATAATAATAATAATAATAATTTTTATTTATACCCCGCCCTTCCCGTGGAATCTCAGAAAAGGTTTCTGCAAAGAAAAAGGAAAGGGGAAAAAGGAATGATGAATCAGGCTAAATTGAAGGCCAGGTGGAATAGTCTTACAGGCCCTGTGGAAGGAGATCAGGTCCTGCAGAAGGAGATCAGGTCCTAAATACATTACTTCTGGTAAATGAACCACCTAGCCTCTAGAGGGCCATGAAAATTTGTGTCCCAGGCTTTTTAGACTGATTTAACCATGTACTGGCTAGACCAGTACTGGACAAGATGGTTGGACAGTGTTCTTGAAGCTACCAACATGAGTCTGACCAAACTGCGGGGGGCAGTGGAAGACAGGAGTGCCTGGCGTGCCCTGGTCCATGGGGTCACGAAGAATCGGACATGACTAAACGACTAAATAACAGCAACCATGTACTATCTGAAACCAAAGAGTCACATTGGCAGCTGCATGTGAAATAAATTGGCATTGTTTTCAGCTCTCCTACCCCACTAAAGTAAGAAGCAGTTACTTGTTTTAGGGAATAAATGAGGAGGGGGAGAACCATATTGACCATCTTGATTGACCAACCAACCAACCAACCAACCACAGTTTCCCTTTTCATCTGATCTGGGAAACAACAGTTATCACTTTCAGAACAGGCCAGGAAATTAAATTCATTTCCACCCATGCATTAATATCCCGGCCTGTTCCAAAATTAGAGGCCACAGTCCCAGAAGCTACATATCTGATGGTACACTTCACAAGGTTATGAATACCCACGGTGCTGTTTGGAAACCAATAATGATGGAAAATACCAAACAAACAAACACCAGTTTATTATTTATATTTATCAGATAAATTACCCCCCTTAATTGCCCTGACATGGCGTAAGAAGATGGCGGGGTGGGGTAGGGTAACTCTTAAGAAGACCGGGGAAAAGAAGGAGGAAATGAACAGGAAATAAAGATCTCCACATGAAAGAATAGGACAGCATCAGAAGGCATTGGGAGACACCCAAAATGAGACTGCGGTCCACTGCTTGCCTGTTTGTGCTGTAGAAACCGAAATAGCTCCAATTGGGGCTTCGTTAATTATGGAAAATATATCCAGCTCCCCATCAGGCAGGCTTTATTGCAAAACAGAAATCATAGAAATGGACTTTGGGGCTTATGGAAATTGTGTTATGTTGGCTCAAGGCCTGCATTGCTTAAAACCCACAACCCTTTAGGGGATTAGCTCACTCTCAGGTGGAAAATCTTACCTCGGTCACTTGGCTGTTTGCCACAGTTGAGAGCAATAACGGTATTGTGTGGGTGCCAACAGAAGGGCATTGCAATGTTTGTGTGTCACTGACCTCCGTGGTCAGAAAGGGCAATGGAGATTCTTTTGTACATAGTCAGATGTTCCCAAACTTCACCTTGTTCCGGAAATACTGTTTTGCAATTCCCCTAAAACCTTATATATATGGTCTCCTTTTTCATAAAGGACCTCATCCGGGCTTCAAATCATCTTCTCACTACACCACCAAAGCGAGATAGCATCAAGCCTCAACCATGAAGATCCTTTACCTTCTCTTTGCTGTCTTCTTAGTCTTCATCCAAATAATTCCAGGTAAGAGATGGGTGGACAATTCCGAGGTACAGAGTCCAACAGTAGGTTTAGAGGTGATTCTATAAACTGGGCAGCATGGAGCCATTCAGTTGTGAATTACACTGTATTTAATGAATGTTTTTTCCATGTAAGTGTGCCTACAATAGTAGAGAGCTACCACTCACTTCCTTGCAGCTGCAGGAACTGCAATCCTCAGATAAATTGGCTAACTGAGCCCATGTCAATCCTGCTTGTACAATGTTAATTGTGCAACGGCTGCATATTTGCAAAGCTAAACAGGGTCCAGTATGATTTCAAATTGGATGGGGGGCCCCTGGATGTTGAGATTCCTGCATTACAGAGGGTTGGATGAGATGACAGTAAGAGCAGTTCTACAATGTAACGGTCTCCCTCCGGAGGTTGGGGACTCTCCTTCCTTGGAGGTTTTAGGTAGAGGTTGGATGGCCATCTGTCCTGGATACTTTAGCTGAGATTCCTGCATTTCAGGGGGTTGGACTGAATGATCCTTGTGGTCTCTTTCCAACTCTACAATTCTTCGTTTTTTATGGTCCATGAGGTCCGTTCCAACTCTACATTTCTACGAATCATTGATTATATGTAAGCAAACCCCCATAAAATGATATGGTTGCTAGAAACATCCCTGAGCACAGGGACCTCAAATGTCCTTTTTGACACCTTCCAAGGCCACCAGTCCACCTGCTTCAGTCATTATCATTATTAATTGAGGATATTTGTGTGTGCTTTCTTTGGTTGAAGAGGCTGCATTTGGTTGTGTGTGAGGTTAGCATGGTTCAGTGAAGGCATCAGATTGGCTATGCACAGGGACTCATTAGTGAGGTTGATGGTGTGGGGACCCTCCCTGCTGTCCCCTTGAACTCCAGAGAAAACAGGAAAGGAGAATTGGAAAGTTGTCCTAAGGTCTGGCAAATAAGCAGTGCTTCCAACGATTTACAGGGTCTTAACATATCAGTTGAGCTCCTGTTGCTCGGTCCCAGCTCCTGCCAACCCAGCAGTTTGAAAGCACGCCCAAAAAGTGCAAGTAGATCAATAGGTACCGCTCCAGCGGGAAGGTGAATGGCATTTCTGGGCACTGCTCTGGTTTTGCCAGAAGCGGCTTAGTCATGCTGGCCACATGACCCAGAAAAACTGTCTGCAGACAAATGCCGGCTCCCTCAACCTGTAAAGCAAGATGAGCGGTGCAACCCCAGAGTTGTCTGTGACTGGACTTAACTGTCAAAGGTCCTTTACCTTTACCTTTTTTAACATATCAATAACATTAATGTCCTATATACTTACAGAGGTCACCACCCCTGTGCATCCTTATTATTAGTATTATTAATAATAACAATATCTTGGAGGGCGGGGACATAAAATCATGGGAAGGAAGAGTGGAATGAAGTATCCTGGCACAGGGCATGACCTCCTTGCTGGACTCTTGGGCAGGAGCCAACCCACAATGCAACATTTTGTTGCAGGTCTCACTCACTTGGTAATTTATTAACAGCAGTTCTGAGGGCAGGAGGGCAGGTGAAACAACCTTTCTTCCTTTTAAGAACATTAACAAGCCATGATCACAATTAAAAAAGAAAGAAAGCAAAACAGGAACAGAAGTGGTTTGCACAGCTCAGGAGAGGGCCAGCTTCTTTCAGTGTGGAAGGACGAGGGTGTGAGACTAGGTATTGCAGGCCAGAAGCACTTGCAAAAAAAGGTTTCTGCTCTGCCCCCTGCATCTCCCCATCTCAGCTCCTACAAGCCAGCTCAAGAGGTCCTTTCCCTTTCTCTTTTTTATTGTAATAGGAAGGGCTGGATATCCTGCAGATGATACCATGGAATGCAGGCTTGCACGAGGTTTCTGTAAATATGGACAATGCCCTGGGAGGACAGAACATACTGGGGGAACATGCCAAGACGGACGTCTACTGTGCTGCAAAAGGTAATGCAATTGTCACCAGGATGGTGTCGGGCAGTGTGGGGGCAAGGTTAGCATGGTTGAGGCATACCGCTGGGGGCACCAGTGTGCCTGGACCACCCCAACCTTTCCACTGCCATGCCATCCCCTCTCGCTTTCCTGATTTGCAGCAGTGATCTTGCTTCCAGGAAACCAGGTTTTGGGCACTGCCCTCCTCACATGGGTCTTAATACAATCATGTTTTCAATTGGACCATTCCAGCACTCTTTTCATTTATTTAATCAATCAATCAATATCTGTATCCTGCCTTTCCACCAATCTGGCACCAATTTGTGCTCAGGACAGCTAAAAGCAGTAAGAGAGAGAACAAAGCATACAAGGTAAACATGGAAAACATCATTACCTATCACTAAATCCAATAAAAACAACAGTCAAACAGAACGCAACATATTTACAAACGGTATAAGGTCCGATTATAAGGCCCAAGACATATCTGAATAATAATTAAAAAATCCCTATCTCTGTACAAACATCTTTAAGCACTTTTCTTGATTTAACACGGGGTACTACAGAGGGCACATTGAATAAGATAGCCTATTACTATCAAGTCGGCAGACATTTGATTTTTTTTGCCACCATACACTTGAATAGTTTGTGCTAAATAGCTTTAACTACCAAAACCGTGGCCTTAAAAATCAGAGGATCCTGTGGCTCAACCTCTAAAGCAGTACAAAGAGATGCTGTCAGAACAGGAAATCCAGAGAGTCCAAACATGCTTGCAGAATTCTCTGAATCACAGACGGTGCTTTTATTCAAGCTTAGCCCCAGCAAATGAGCACTGAATGGTAGAAATGTGAAGAATTGGTTGCTTTCCCCACATACACTTTCCCCTACACTGCACCCTATTTTGGCTTGAGCTTTTCAAGAGTTGCATAAAGTTGGGTGCTGCTACTATTATGTCATGGTTCCTCTACAATTCTATGATTCTGTCTCCAGTCTGCTACTGTAAAGGGATGAAAATGTGGCTGTCTGACATATACACTCCTTGCCGCCAACTGTAATCCTTGCAAGTCATTGCCATTCAATTCCCATGTGAAAATGCTTCCTTTTATATACCTGCCAACCAAGTTTTCACTTCACACGTCTGACAAAGTGGGCTAGAGTCTGTGAAGTCCATTATGCTGCAATCAATTATGGAGTCTCCAAGACTCCAGTTGTTGTTTTTCCTGCAAGAGACTACCCCTCTGCAAATTCCTAATTCTAGGAACTCATCAATAGAATCCTATTCATTTGTACCCAGAAGTACAAATGAAGTCTGGACCCAGGATGCTTGAAAAACTCCTTACTCCCATCTTCATTACCACAATTGTCAAACCACAATTGTGTGAGTCGATAATTAGATAAACTGTCTCAGTTTATTTAATATGAGATGAAGCATAACCATTACATCACTGCCTCGTTTATTTTGTCCCATAAGGAGAGATTAGAATCAAAACAGCTCCTAATTGTAACTTTATCAGTATATCATTGTCTTGGGTTAGGTTGTGCGGCTGTAGAGTGTTGGAACTCTAGAGACTTGCCATTTAAGAAGGTATCAGACAAAGTATGACCAGAGTTGGGTATTAATGATCTGTCTTTTCTTTCGGTAGTCCTTGGAGCCAATAAGTCAAGTACAGACAATGCAAGACCTCTGATATTCTTCTCTGTCTACTTCTGAAATGGATGGGATCAGCTTTGGAGTCAAGGGTGAAGAGCTGCTTATCTAAACTGCAAAGGATTTAAGTGCTGGAGAAAATCGACCCATTCCTCGATTCACACAGTTCTGTACACAACATTCTGGAAACTGAACAAATTCCCAATAGTTAAGAAAAGGTTTAAAAAAGGGATTAAAAAAACTAATAATAATAATCTGTTTTTCTAGATTTATTAAAAGAGTTATGTATTAAAATGGGGAATATTTGTTATAAAAATACATAAAGTAAAATCATATTATCTATTGCCTTATGATGTGCCTTATAATATGCATACTTTAAAAGTCTTCTCTTTCATGCACTTTTTGGTTTGGATTGGAGCAAGACTTCCAATCACGCTAGGAGAAGAACAATGGATTGTAATAAGTCTACTCTAAACATGACTAATTATGGTTTTATGACCATGCCTCCCAGTCCCTCTCTTTCTCTAGCACTCTGCAAGTACTGTGTAGCATTGCCTTATATCCCATGTTAAGTGTGATTCCTGTAGATCACCACAACCTCATATAGATCGTTGGTCATTGTGAATGCAAACATGCAATATGGGGTGTGTTATTTGCACTGATTGATCTTTCTGTGTTTTTTCTCCTGCAAAACCTTAATAAAAAAAGTTCATCTTCAACAGGACAATTTGAAGCATTTATTTTCTTTCTGTCTATGTGAAATATACTCAGAGTCGAGTGTGGATTTCATGCTCTTTATTCAGCTCATAGTAGTGAGTAATGAATGTTCCCCCAGAATGTCTGCTTTATATACATTATTTACACAATGGGCCCCACGTGATTGGCTAATTCTGGGATACTCCTGTAGACCAATCAGGTTGCGGATTCACTTCCACCTGGAGCTGGATTGGGTGGCTCCTGCGGACAAATCAGACTGCTGCATTCTGGATCCTATTGTTCTAGGACCAATCAGACTGCTGCATTTTGGATCCTATTCAACTCAGTACATAACACTATGGATCCACAAATAATGGCTTACTCCCGCTATTTCTAATTCAAAACACTTATCCATCTCTTCCCCATTGCCAGTTCTCTCTCTTTGTAATACATAACTATGTGGATGTGACTAACCTTTTTCAGGCCAATGGCCGCACTGATCCATGGCCAGCCCTCTGGGACCCAAATTTCAAAGGGAGCATGGCAAGAACTGCTGCTCTGAAGGTTGCCTTCCAACAGTTTCCCAAGCAGATATTCCTCTCTCCCTCTCCCTCCCTCCCACCCCCCCTCTCTCTCTCCTCCCCCCTCACACACACACCTACCAAGTGTCCCTATTTTCCTGGGACAGTCCCAGATTTACAGATGCCGTCCCTGTTTCTGATTTGATCCCAGAATGCCCCACTTTTCATTAAGATGTCCCCATTTTCATCGGTGAAATATTGGAGGGTATGGAGTTATGTGACCCACCAAGCCAAGGAGACAAGTAATTAGATAACCTTTGGAAGGAATCTGAAGGCAGCCCTATATAGGGAAGGTTTTACTATATGTTTTACTATATTTTTATATATGCTGGAAGCCACCCAGAGTGGCTGGGGCAAACCAGTCAGATGGGCAGGGTATTATTATTATTATTATTATTATTATTATTATTATTATTATTATATAACACCCTATACCCCCCAGGTCTCAGGGCGGTTTACAAAATAAGATAAAGATATAAAAACAACAACCCAATAGCATCCCCGCCCCCCCTTACAAAAAAGAACCCCCAAATTTTAAAAGGGCATATGATGTAAATCAGATCAACCAAAGGCCTGATTAAAAAGGAACGTTTTTGCCTGGCACCTAAAGGTGTATAATGAAGGCACCAGGCAAATGTCCCTGGGGAGAGCCTTCCACAGATGGGGAGTCACTGCATAGAAGGTCCGTTCTCATGTTGCCACCTTCCAGACCCCTCGAGGAGGAGGCACACGAAGGAGTGCGTCAGAAGATGACCTCAGGGTCTGGGTAAGTTCATATGGAAAGAGGCAGTCCTTAAGGTATTGCGGTCCTGAGCCGTTTAAGACTTCATAGGTCAAAAGCAGCACCTTGAATCAGGCCTGGAAACTAATTGGTAGCCAGTGCAGTCAGAGCAGAATCTGTGTAATATGCTCAAACCATCTTCCTCCGGTGAGCAACCTGGCCACTGAATTCAGCACCAGTTGAAATTTCTGAACCATCTTCTGAGGCAGCCCACATTAATCTAACCTTGACATTACCAGAGCATAGACAGCAGTAGTTAGGCTATCTCTGTCCAGAAAGGGGCGTACCTGGACCACCAGTCGAAGCAGATAGAAGGCACTCCAAGCCACTGAGGCCACCTGAGCCTCAAGCAACAAGAAAGGATCCAGGAGTACCCCCAAGCTACGAACTTGCTCCTTCAGAGGAAGTGTAACCCCATCAAGAGCAGGTGACCTCCCACCCATCTGGTCTAGGGAACCCCCCAGTAACAGTGCCTCACTGGATTGAGCTTCAGTTTGTTGGCTCTCATCCAGTCCATTACCAAGGCAAGACACTGGTCCGGCACTTCCACTGCCTCTCCTGCAGATGTAAAAGAAAAATAGAGCTGAGTGTCATCAGCATACTGCTGACAATGTACTCTGAACCTCCAAATAACCCCACCTAGCGGTTTCATGTAGATGTTAAACAACATGGGGGATAGGATTGAGCCCTACAGAATCTCACATTGAAGGTTCCACAAGACTGAAAAGCACTTCCCCAGTAATACCCTCTGGGAACAGCCATCCAAGTAGTACTGGAACCACTGCAAAGCGGTGTCACCAACCCCTAATTCGGAGAGTCGCTCCAGCAGGATATCATGATTGATGGTATCAAAAGCTGCTGAGAGGTCAAGAACAATTAACAGGGACATGTTTCCCTTGTCTTTCTCTCAACAGAGGTAATCATTCAGGCAGAACCGTAGCTAGGTGATCTTGTGCCCCTGGCAGAACCGTCCAGATTGCGCCCCCTAGCCATGCACAAATTAGCTCTTCTTTCTGCCTCTCCTCCAACCCCTCCTCTTCCACCCATTCAATTCACCCTCTATTTAAAACCATTTCTTATGAGGCAACAATCAATTTTTGGATTAATGGAGATATTTTTATCCAACGTTGTGCCCCCCCCCATCACCTGCGCCCCTGGCGGGGGCATACAGGTTAACCAAAGCTGTTTCTGTGCCAAAACCAGGCCTAAACCCTAATTGAACTGGATCCAGAAAACCAGATGATGTTGTTGCTGTTGATGATGATGATGGAATAATAAGACATCCCTATTTTGATTGGAGAAGTGTTGGAGGGTATGCCACAAACATTTTGGGAGGGTCTTGGTGAGCAGGAATATTTCTAAATTCATCCTTTATGTTAATAATGAAGGATACAGACACAACTCATCAGGGAGGGCATTCCACAAATAGGATATGGGATGTACATATATGGACAGAGCCCCCCCCCAACATCTACCCCCTTTTCAAAGTGTCCTTTCTTCTCACACACCCCCCACCTCACCACAACATTGCGCTAAAGACCCAGAAGTATTTGCGAACACTCTGTAACCTGGAGTTCTGCTGAACTCACTTCTCTCTCAATGTCACTGCTACTTATTAACATATTAAATGGTTGCAATACCTGGAAAAAACCCAGCATATTTTATCCCACCTCCCTTTCCCTCCAATCCCAGGTCTTTGGTAGAAACTGCCCACTACCAGTTCGGAACAAGCTATATGAGTTCTAATACGTTTTGTGACTCCTTGTGTCAATAGTTAAATAACTCAGGACGTGAGTAGATTTATTGCAGGCTACCATTAGGAATGCTGGATGAGAAAGGTACTCCCATTTGGGTTATGCCCTTCTCCAGATTTCGCAATGATCTGATGCACAGGAACTGTGTCCCCAAAATATGTATTTTACATGAAAAGTTATGTACAAAAATGCATAGTTTATAGATGAACGAATTGAAAAAACATTGAAAAGTTTTTATCTGGCATAAAAATATGTGTGTTGCATGTAAAAAGTACATTTGAAATGCATGCAGTTTAAAACAAGGCCTTTCACGCACTATTTTAAAAAATCCAATAAAATAAAATACTAGAGTGCTAAATTTGGTTTTGTAAGAATTCGGCCTTCATGAGATAGCTTTATAAAGAGATGTGAAGGTAGGCCCTTCTCCAAGTCCCACCACCCTCTCAGGCTTGGTGGGAACACAGGAAAGGGCCATCTGAGTTGGTGGTCATTACCACGTCTTGTGGAAGCAAGTTCCATAGGAACATTTAGAAAACACACCCCTGCATTGGATAAGGCAAAATACCCAGGTATTCCTGCATCCTATTCCTCTAGTTGCCAACCACATCCCTATGAGATGCCATCAAGCAAGACATGAGGGCAGTAGCACTTTTCAGCTTGCATCCTATAGCAACTGCCATAGAGAAGAATGTGGTCTCTGCCACTGGAGGTAATGTATAGTCATCATCAATAAGAATTGGAACTGTACATCAGATCTGGCTGAAACCTGGACCCTGAACCGAACTGGATTGATTCTGATCAACCCAGAATTCAACTAGATTGGGTTCATAGGTTGGAATGCCCTTCTTGTGAACATCTGCTGGAAGCAGACAACTGGAGGAGATGGACTTTGGTCTGAATCAGCAAGCCACCTCTGTTCTACTCCAATCCGAAGTCCTTTGTGGAAACAGCCCACCAACAAGTAGGGAATGGAAAAATACACAATGTTGCATAATTGTGACATTTTGGCCACTTTCTGTATCCGGGGGGGGGGTAGTTTTGTAATACGCTTGAATACCTCTTTAATTTGTAACTCTCAGTGGATTATTAACCCCCCTTTTCCTCTTGGGTTCCACACCAACTTCATAAATAGCCAGCTCCTCAGTTGCCAAATTCTACTTGACCTGACTTTCAGATTCCTGTCTCTAGCAAGGATTGCATTGAGCTTCAGCCATGAAGACCCTTTTTCTGATCTTTGCCATCGTTCTGATTTCATACCAAGCTGTACCAGGTAAGAAGATCGCTTAAAAGACCTGTAGGATCTCGAGAAATAGAGCTCAAAGTGAATTTGCTTGGTAGATGTCTGCTATTTACCTGCAGCCTTGGGAAGTGGTGGGTGTTTTGGCTTACAGAAAGTGTTTGTGAGTGTATGTGTCTTCCCATTGAGAAGGGGATTTAAAGGTGACCTCTGGCTCTGGACCTCTTTCTTCATTGCGAGAGAGCACTACAGGCTGATAGTGTCTTTGCAATGTACGCTTGTTTACAAATATACAAGCAGAGCATATTGGGAGCAAGGCAGCTCCTGAAGCTGACAGCACAACCAACGATCCTGAATTGAGTTCCCAAAGAAAATCCTCTTCTGTCACCAACCCACACTCAGCACTCCTAGAAGGCAACTTGGTTAGCTAAATCAAGCCAAGTTCCCTACTCTGTGTTCAACTATTCTTCCCAAATTGGTTTAAGTTACATAAAAAGGTAAAGGGACCCCTGACCATTAGGTCCAGTCGTGACCGACTCTGGGGTTGTGACACTCAACTCGCTTTATTGGCCGAGGGAGCTGGTGTACAGCTTCTGGGTCATGTGGCCAGCATGACTAAGCCGCTTCTGGCGAACCAGAGCAGCGCACGGAAACGCCATTTACCTTCTTGCTGGAGCAGTACCTATTTATCTACTTGCACTTTGATGTGCTTTCAAACTGCTAGGTTGGCAGGAGCAGGGACCAAGCAACGGGAGCTCACCCCGTCGCGGGGATTCGAACCACCGACCTTCTGATCGGCAATCCCTAGGCTCTGTGGTTTAACCCACAGTGCAAAAAGGGGGGGAGGTCACAAAATTATAGGGACAGACCAGTTCTAATGATCAAAGCATTGGAACAATAAAAATGTGCCTGTCTCTAATAAAAGAGAGTGTATCTTTGTAAACTGACACCAGTGACTTTTTAAACTAGTGAATCGATCACACAACTGACTTCCCCTAGCAACTGGCATAGAATAAACCAATGACTTTATTATGGCATCTTTTCATGCAGGCATTGGGATGAGATTTGTCTGTTTGACTCCCGTTAGACTGTTTTATTGGCTGGAAATGTTAAATTAGAATCATAGAATCATAGAGTTGGAAGAGACCACAAGGGCCATCCAGTCCAACCCCCTGCCAAGCAGGAAACACCATCAAAGCATTCCTGACAGGTGGCTGTCAAACCTCTGTTGATGCATTTTAAATGCAGCTTTATGTATGGTTGCTAACTATGTTAGATTGCACTTTTGGTATTTCCCAGACTGACCCAAGCACTAATTATGTCACATAACCTCTTGACAAATGGCAGTCAATCTATCAATAAGGTGATGCCTGTTGTTTCCTAGGCTTGGAAATAGGTCTGAGGTGAGGATAGGAATTGGAGGAATGACTGCTGATGTCATAAAGACATTCATATCTTGCTAAACCTGGGGAAAGGGGCACTTTTCTTTTATGTAGTTTGCCCCTTCCAGCCATAGCTGTCAACTTTCGGATTTGAAAATAAGGGATTTTCCCCAACTTTCGGATTTGAAAATAAGGGATGCCGCGATGGCGGTGCAATGGCACCAAGTAGCCTCGCCACCCTGCGCTCCAGAGGCTGCACGCGAACGGGTGAGCGAAAGAGCGAGCACATAGACGGCAGGCAGGCTGGCTGGCTGGTTGGGCATGAGGGTCTGGCTGCACAAGGCATGCAAGCTCTGCCCCAGTCGGTCTCAGACTCCTTATTGGCAGCTGAGCAACGCAGCTGAGGAGCCTCCCTGGCCGGCAGGGAGGGAGAGGAGCTGCTTCCTTTGAAATCCGGGAAATTTAAGGGATATCAACAATCCGGGATAGCAGCGGGAAACGGCATTGGAATAAGGGAGTTTCGCGCCAAAAAAAGGGAGGGTTGACAGCTATGCTGACAGCTACACAATTGAATAGGACGAGGAATTTGGGAGACTCTTGGGGGAAAGGCTACAGTTTCACCAAGCACAGATAGTTATCTTTCCAGAAGAAACTCTCCAACTTGTGCCAAAAACAAAACAAAACAAAAATCAGGAGGAGGACATGTCCCAAACCAAGGGTGGACGAACGCATCCTCTATAGAGAACCACAAAGGGAGACTTCCTACCACGCATGTTGGTTTTTGCACCAGCAGCTCTATTCCTTTGATTTAACACAGTAGCTTCCTTCAGATTGACTCAGAAAATACCCCTGACTTTTCCTTCTTCTTTTTCTGGAAAAACTCCTTCCATTTCAAAGGTGATTTTGCTATAATATGCTCAGCTCTATTGGGAAACATTCGATGCAAGTAATTTTACCCCTTCCCCCTTTTATGGTGTTATTTTTGGGGGGGGGTGGCAATAAATGATCACCAGTGTTTGTTTGTTTTTCTCCTGAGACAAACAGGGACATATTTGCTTCTGCAAGGTTCTAACTGATCTTGCTTTTCTCGGTTGACATTTCAGTTTATCATGCAAACCCGTTTATTACAGCGGGGAATTGGGCTCAGTCCGTAGGCTGCCTTGTTTTTCCTTTTTCATCATGAGCAGTTCTCATGGATGGAATCTTTTTGGTGTGTGATATACAGGAGATGCCCAGGCGCCTGAGGATACGATTGCATGTGGCCGGAGTGGTGGCGGCTGTCAACTTGGGGCTTGCAGACCCGGTTTCCAAAATGTGGGGACCTGCAAAGGAGGAACGATGTCCTGCTGCAGATGGTAAGTGAAGCCCCTGTATATGAAATTTTTGCTGAGTTAGAGTAGCCAAAAAGAGAAGGCACCAGAAAGGAGGGTATAGATATGAATTAAAAAATTACACACACTAAACTATATGTACAGATGCAAACTTAGAAATAATAGACTAGTATTTAAACAGAAACACAATACATCTCGCCATTGTGGGGAAGACTATAGCCAGGGGAGGTGCCTTCTCAGTCTGCTGTTCAAGTGCTAAGCTGCTGTTGATGAAGAAGAAGAAGAGAAGAGGAGTTTGGATTTGATATCCCGCTTTATCACTACCCAAAGGAGTCTCAAAGCGGCTAACCTTCTCCTTTCCCTTCCTCCCCTACAACAAACACTCTGTGAGGTGAGTGGGGCTGAGAGACTTCAAAGAAGTGTGACTAGCCCAAGGTCACCCAGCAGCTGCATGTGGAGGAGCGGAGATGCGAACCCGGTTCCCCAGATTACGAGTCTACCGCTCTTAACCACTACACCACACTGGCAACTTTAAGGTCCTCACTGTTCTCCGTTCTTACGGACATGTGGGCTTGGACCAGAGAGCCCTCCAGAGAAAGGACTTGTTCAAATAGAGCAGAGGTGGGGAGACTTGAGACCTTGGGGTTGAGTGTGGCAGCCCCAGGCCTCACTATATGGACCTTGGTTCTCTCCTTGGACCAAGACCCCATCCCAGGCCACACATCTTACCACCCCTCCTCAAGTGCTTCTGCCTGGCTGAAATCTGTAGTGTGTCTGTTTCTTGCCTCAATGGAGAATGGAAATGTGTGTGCACAGGATGGAACCTCTGGTTTGTGTGTAGCTGGGATGTACACATACATATAGTGCAAAGGTGGGATACACATCCATATCTCCATCCCCTTTTGTTTCTGGCTCTGTCCACCAGTGGCATGTTATGCCTGGAATGTTTCCAATGAAGGAATGAGGCCTTTCGGCAGAAAGACATTCTCTGCCCTTGAAAGAGACTCTTCTGACAGCACTTCCAATGGATAATTGTCATCTGTGGTCCTGCACAGTTTTAGCTTAAGCAACATGTAAGGAAGTATTGCTGAGAATGTCCCTAGGGTTTGGGGTGTGGCATAATCATTTAAATAAAGTTAGACAAGGGTCCCCCCCTCATATTTCCTCTGCCAGGGGTGAGGAGCCACTGGCCCATGGGCCTGATGACTCCTCTGGGGTTTGCCCATGCAACCTTCCCTTCCCCTTCCCTTCTATACCTTCCAACATGTTGAATGGAGGATCCTTGACACCATGTTCCAGGGCCATATTTCCGTGTGAGTGATGGGACCTGCGTGGAACACCCTCCCATCAGATGTCAAGGAAATAAGCAACTACAGTGGTACCTTGGTTCTCAAAATTAATCCGTTGCGGAACTCCATTCCAAAACCAAAGCGTTCCAAAACCAAGGTGTGCTTTCCCATAGAAAGCAAAGCAAAATGGATTAACCCGTTCCAGATTTTTAAAAACAACCCCTAAAACAGCAATTTAACATTGAATTTTACTATCTAACGAGACCATTGATTCATAAAATGAAAGCAATAAACAATGTACTGTCTTTTAAAATAAATAAGTCAGTATTGTAGATGATAAAAATCAAAATTATTATTATTTTTTACCTGCACTGATGATAGTCACTGTTTGGATGGGGGGCTTTTATCCATTTCCATAGTCACACAATCAATCAATCAATCAATCAATCAGTAGCTGAACTGGGTTCTACACAGTCAAACAAACAAATTAACCAAAAAAGCCTTAAAAACAAAAACGCAAAATAAATAGCAAAAACAAAAATTGCCAAACTTAATCTGTTCCGGAAGTCCGTTTGACTTCCGAAATGTTCGAAAACCAAGAAGAAGAAGAAGAAGAGTTTGGATTTGATATCCCGCTTTATCACTACCCGAAGGAGTCTCAAAGCGGCTGACAATCTCCTTTCCCTTCCTCCCCCACAACAAACACTCTGTGAGGTGAGTGGGGCTGAGAGACTTCAGAGAAGTGTGACTAGCCCAAGGTCACCCAGCAGCTGCATGTGGAGGAGCGGGGACGCGAACCCGGTTCACCAGATTACGAGTCTACCACTCTTAACCACTACACCACACTGGCTCTCACAGCTTCTGATTGGTGCAGGTGCCCTGGAAACAATAGCCGACAGCTGCATCAGATGTTCGGCTTCCGAAAATCTTTCGAAAACCAGAACACTTACTTCCAGGTTTTTGGTGTTTGAGAACTAAGGCGTTTGAGAACCAAAGTACCACTGTATCTGACTTTTAGAAGACATCTGAAGGCAGCCCTGTTTAGGGAAGTTTTTAATGTTTGGTGTTTTATCGTGTTTTTAATATTCTGTTGGGAGCCGCCGAGAGTGGCTGAGGAAATCCAGTCAGATGAGCGGAGTATTATTATTATTATTATTATTATTATTATTATTATTATTTTATTAATGCTTCTCATTCCAACCCCATTCACTTCAACAAGGCTTGCATGGCTAAAGTTCCTGGTGATTTATGCTTTGTGTTCCCTTTCTAAACTTTCTAAGCTTTCTAAACTTGACTTTCTTCTCTTTCCACAGGCCTCGCCCAGGAGCATAAGTTATCCGGCGAGATTTGAGTAGCACAAATGGCTCTGAAGGTTCCCAATCCTGGTACCTGGCTACAGAGTGTTCACATGGAGTGCAAACCTTGGGAAAACCGGGGAATTTAATCTTAAAAACACACACAGCTGGTATTGCTAGTTAGGTTACAATGGCTTCCCTGTGCAATAAAGGTGAATAATACCTTTCTGCTCCTTGTTTCTGTTTTTAATCACTTAAAACACACACATTCTTTTGTTTTGACGAATCTGGGATTGAGCATGTTCCACTTGGCTGGGCACAGTCTGGCCAAAGTTCAATTTACATTTCGAATTTTGCATACCGCATTATTCCAAGCTGCTTCAAGACCTTCGTAGTGAAAAGTGGGAAATGATTTTTAAAATAAATTAATAAATTGGGGGGGGGGGAATGAGCATTTCTTATGCCTCATTGATTTCACTGGGAGGGACTTGAGCATGCAATTAATCATCATATTGAAAGCCCTTTATCCTTGATCAAGCTGAGAGAGAGAGAGAGAGAGAGAGAGAGAGAGAGAGAGAGAGAGAGAGAGAGACTGTACCTGTATATGGGTAAAGGATTGAAACCCTGGGAAGTAGGATTTCCTGATAGATGTTTACTGGTCCAAGGTCAGGCTGTGAGCTTCATGGATTTGAACCCTGGTCTTCCAAGTGCTGGTCCAGCACTCTTAACTGCTACAGTGTGATTTTTCTCACTGGGAATGGTAGAACTGAGAGTCCTAGTCCTTTTTTCCAGTGGAGTGAAAAAAAATGCTCTACTGGGGCTCTGCAGTGCCCACAATGCTCCTGCTACCACTTCCCCTTAGCTCCACAGTAAGAGAGGAGGAAGGAAACTGCAGCATAGGAGGTGAGATTGGCACATAGCTGTCAACCCTCCCTTTTTTTGTGGGAAACTCCCTTATTTCAATGTCGTTTCCCGCTGCTATCCCGGATTGTTGATATCCCTTAAATTTCCCAGATTTCAAAGGAAGCAGCTCCTCTCCCTCCCTGCCGGCCACGGAGGCTCCCCAGCTGCGTTGCTCGGCTGCCAATAAGGAGTCTGAGACCGACTGGGGGTGGAGCTTGCATGCCTTGTGCAGCCAGACCCTCACGCCCAACTAGACAGACAGCCTGCCTGCCGTCTATGCGCTCGCTCTTTCGCTCACCCGTTCGTGTGCAGCCTCTGGAGCGCAGGGTGGCAAGGCTACTTGGTGCCATTGCACCGCCCTCGTGGCATCCCTTATTTTCAAATCCGAAAGTTGACAGCTATGGATTGGCAACTTATTTCATCAGTGTTCAAACTGGATCTGTGCAAGAGTTGAATATCAGGTTGGATATTGGGGTGTATGTGCAATGTATCAAGCAGAGATACGGAGAGCCCCCTTTGGCTTACAGCAGCCTGCAATGATTATTGATTTATTTATCTATGACATGACTAGCAGTTGACTTTCCTCTGCCTTGGTTCATCTCTGGAAATGTTTTGATGCTAGGATACGCTTTAAAAAGGTAAAGGTAAAGGACCCCTGGCAGTTAAGTCCAGTCGCAGACAACTCTGAGGTTGCGGCACTCATCTCGCTTTACTGGCTGAGGGAGCTGACGTTTGTCCGCAAACATTTTTTCCAGGTCATGTGGCCAGCATGACTAAGCCGCTTCTGGTGAAACCAGAGCAGCGCATGGAAACGCCGTTTACCTTCCTGCCGGAGTGGTACCTATTTATCTAGGGCATGCTTTCCAACTGCTAGGTTGGCAGGAGCTGGGACCAAGCAACAGGAGCTCGCTCCGTTGCGGGGATTCGAACTGCTGACTTTCTGATTGGCAAGCCCAAGAGGCTCAGTGGTTTAGACCACAGCACCACCCGCGTCCCAGGATATGCTTTAGAAATAGGTAAAAAGAAATGATGTGGTGGGACAACAAGGAAAAGGAAGTTCACAGAGGAGGAAGGGGCAAGATTTTATTAGGTCATTTGCTGCATTTTTCTCCCTACAACAAATTGAATACTAAAGGGTATGCAACACTCACAGAAAGTCCCCTCAATGGGACTATCAGACTATCAATAGCATATATATATATATATATATATATATATATATATATATATATATGGGACAGGGGAGGGATATTTGGATCAGGAAAACAGAGCAGCAACTCAGAGACTACGAATTGTATTCAGTTTCCCCCATGTTCTGCGAAGACGCATTGGAATGAATGGATATGGCCAGACAAACAAAGAATGGGGGGGAAAGAACAACAAGAAGTCAGATAGCTTTTACTCAACTTCATTTAGTTTTATTACATGTGCAATTTAAAAAGAACATGGGTAAAAACTCTCAGCACCCCCTGAAGAGCTTTTTTTGAAAGATACTTAAAGGGGGGGGAGAGAGATAATTAATAATAATTTTAGTAGTAGTAGTGGTAGTAATAAACATTTATTTATTTATATCCCACCCTCCCTGGCCGAAGTCGGGTTCAGGGCGGCTAACATCAGGTATATCATTGGTATAAAAATCAAAAAATAATTAAATTACCTCCTAAAAACAGGTCAAAATCAAATTAAAGTCTAATTAGATGGCTTTCCGCAGGGTTGGGGTTACATAATAATAATAATAATAATAATAATAATAATAATAATAATAATTTATTATTTGTACCCCACCCATCTGGCTGGGTTTCCCCAGCCACTCATTCATATCTGCGGCATTTTTCTTCAGCCTTCTCACGGTCTCTTACCTGAAAAGAAATGGCAACAAATATTTTAAAAGGATTTTAAGAAATTGTTTTAAATTTGCTTTGACACATTTTATTATGAGGTTATTAAAAACTCCAGATTTCATTGGAAGAGGGATTCTGGTTTTGACTCATTGTGTTTGCTGCCTTCATTGTCTGCCGAGTCTAGGATTGCCCACCAGGTCTGGAAAAGGTATATCTTGCTCCTGATCCCTTCTTCTTGAGGTACTTCCCCTACAAACTGTAGCCTCCACGTTTGCTACCTTTTCTGTGAGTGTTTGTTTTAGAAGCCAGACTTTGGTCTTCTTTGCCTTGCACATGACTGAGGCCTCATCTACTATATGCTCCCAGCAGTGCTGGATTTATGTATGAGTTAAACAAGCTATAGCTTTGGGGGGGCCCCAAAAAAATTAAAGGAAAAAAATACATATTTTGTTATGTGCAAATGACTTTACATACCTATTAAGTCCATAAATTACCATATAGTATATATTAAACACAAAAAAACAGCGACAATTTGTTGTTGACAAAGGACAGCTGGACATACCGTGTTTCTCCTATTTTAAGACACCGTCTTATATTTTTTTTCCTCAAGAAAACGCACTATGGCTTATTTTGAGGGGATGTCTTCTTTTTATTACGTAAGCACGCCTTGGCAAGGCCACGCTCAAGTTCTAGGACTGCGAAGGACGGGACGGGCGCGGAGCTCTTTGTTTGCTTGCTGGCAGCAGGGGGGAGAATCCAAGCTGAGCTTTGAGGAAACGGGCACCAGAGAGACCCGCTTTCGCTGGGCTCTCTCTCCTGCTCCTCCACCGCTGCCTTCCCTCCTCGAAACTCGACAGAAGCTTTGTTTTCCAAGGGGCCTCTTGGGCGACACATGGGGCAGCTTGGGGGATTTCGTCGTGGCGACAAGCAAGGAAAGCCCGTGCCGCCTTCCCTCTTCACCACGGCGGCCACCCCATGCGCTCTGCGCTGAGCGGAGTTGGGCGAGCGTGCGGGCGAAGAGACCTTCGGAGTGCCTTTGTTGCGCCCACTGCCCCTTCCTGTGCGCCCTGCTCTGCAGAGTTCCTGAGCGCTGCTTCTGGGGCTGACTGGTTTTGGTGGTGGGACTGGACGCCCAACCCCGCCTTTTCCTTGGTGCCCTCCAGAACTGCGCCTATCACTATGGCTTATTTTCGGGGTACGGCTTATATTTCGCAAATGCGAAAAAATCCTGCTATGGCTTATTTTATGACTACGTCTTAAAATAGGGGAAACGGTATTAAGGGCCCCATTACCTTCAGTAGCTTAGGGCCTCATCAAATCTAAATCTGGCCTTAGCTCCCAGGGAAAGAGTTTGCCAGTGTGACTTCCTCATCTGTGCTGAATTCACCCCTCATCACTTCTTATTCCCTGTGTGCTTGCTCCTTTGAATGTATGTATGTTGTGTGTTTGTTGAATCTTAGTTAGGCTTACTTGCTAATTCCTGAGTCTTCTTTAAGGTGTGTTGGCAATGGGCTTATTTATTTTGCTTCCAACATTGTAAAGAAAGACCCACACTCATTCACAGTGCCATAAGGCTCCATCTTGTCAGGGCTTCTTGAAGTTAACACAGTCCCTTCAGGAAGCCCTGCTGGGATAGAGTTTTACACACAAAGGTGCAAAATGTCTTCTGTTAAAGTATAATAATAATAATAATAATAATAATAATAATAATAATAATAATAGAACTCCTGGCCATCCCCCAATATAATAAACACATGTTTCCATCCATCTATCCATCCATCCATCCATCCATCTTCTGAACAAGGCAGAAAAGAAACATTTCTCAGGGAGCAATCTTCATGATGGCAGCAGGATTCAGCAGGGCAATAATTCTGGTGTTGCAGCTCCCAGCCAATAGCACATGACTGGATAGCTCAGTTGGTTAGAGCATGGTGCTGATAACTCTAAGGCTGCAGATTCCATCTGCTGTATATTCCTGCATTGCAGAAGGTTAAACTAGATGATCCTCAGTGTCCCTTCCAACTTGCTTCTATGCTTCTATTACTTTGGGAGCATATCTGTGATATTGCTCTTGCCTGAACATTTCAGGGTCTAGATCAAAGGTGTGGGACCTCAGGTCTTGGAGCTAAGAGACGCAGCTGGGTGAAAAAAAATGTCTTGGTAAATATGATATGTCTGCCATCTCCATATTGGTCCTGTCTGGTATCTAATGCTCACCATTTTACAGCAATCTTCAAAAGAACATTTTCCATGAATACTTTCACATTCACAGCGATAGCGGCCTTCCTCAGTGCATAGCTCACTTGCACGTCCACAACCATCTTTGGCAGTGAATCCTGCATATATTAAAATGATAGAAATATCAAACCAGTTCAAGATGCTGCTCAGTGAGCAAGTACGAGAAAGTGCAGAAGAAGAAGAGTTTGGATTTGATATCCCGCTTTATCACTACCTGAAGGAGTCTCAAAGCAGCTAACATTCTCCTTTCCCTTCCTCCCCCACAACAAACACTCTGTGAGGTGAGTGGGGATGAGAGATGTCAAAGAAGTGTGACTAGTCCAAGGTCACCCAGCAGCTGCATGTGGAGGAGCGGAGACACGAACCCGGTTCACCAGATTATGAGTCTACCGCTCTTAACCACTATACCACACTGGCTCTCGAAGATGCCATCCCTTCCCACATGCAAATAAAAAAAAAAGATTTTGTGTGGGTTAAAGGGGTAATAATTACGTGGAAAGATCTGCAGTGTTTGGAACTGTAACCGGTGATGGGCTTTCATATTCAGAGGGTGAGCCTTAGCATCTAGAGCAAAAGTAGGATTGAGGCCTTACGTGGCCTTCTATCTGACCCTCAGTTTCATCAGCCTCAAGGAATCGTCATGGGCACACGCAGTCAGATCAAGAGAGGAGGTGGAGGAGCTCACCAAATTAGACCTCGGCAACATGGGGGAGGTGCCCAGGGTGGACGGGGAGGTGACGGCAGGATCCAAAGAGATCTTGGAACCAGGGGAGGAGAGTGGTTGGTGAGAAAATGTACAACCTGATCCCTGGGAAGGGCTGAGCAGGTTGTTGGAGAAGTACATTCCTTCTAAATTGCCGGACACTGCCAGTTCTAGTCAACTTGTTGCAGCGCTACCTCTGGCACCTACCCTTGTGAATGAACATCCTCATTTGGAGGAGCCACCAGATGACAAGACTGATGCTGAGCTGATGCTGATGCTGATGCCTCCCTTGTCTCCTAGGTCAAGGAGATGGCAGAACACTCAGGCCCAATGCACTCAAGGAGTGCCCGTTTGGTTGCCTACATGAAGGATGCCTCATGCTGGTTGTGCTGAAGACTATGGTCATCCCACTTCTCAGAGGGGAGGGACAGGGGTATGTCACTCATTGGTTCAATGTCTCAACTTGAGACATTCCTCGTGCAATTTACCTGCTGTGCTTTTGAACCCTTGTCTTCTTTATGTATCCTGACTGGAACATTTTGACAGAAACAGAAACCCATCTTGAACCCTGTTTCCATCTTCTGCTGTATTAGCTATCCTTCCATCTGAAAATTTGATAAGCATCCCTTCAATTCCTTCATCCAAATTATTCATAAAGATATTGAAGCACACCGGGTCTAGGACAAAACCCTGTGGCATCCACTTGTAATTCCCAGGATGATGAGGAACCATTGGTGAGCACTCTGTGAATTCTGTCAGTCAACCAGCTACAAATCCACCTAACAGTACCAGCATTTAGCCCACATTTTACAAGCTTTTAGCTTTGTGACAATAGACATTGGACCAAGCTACTGAGCAGATATGGGTCTCCCTCAGTTCCCAAAGTGTTCAGCAAATACTTCTGCAAAGCTTTTCATAACTGGGTATGAGGAAGACCAGAAGCTGGAGGTGACCCAAAGTCTTAACAGTCTAGCAGCTGTTCTGCATGGAGTAGAATTTTTTTAATATGAATAAAAAAATGAATAAAACATACCTAGATCTGCATAAAGCATCAAGAAAAGGACAACAAAGGGAAACAAAGAAATCTTCATCATGATGGAAAGTTCCAAGTGGAAGTTCTGTATCTCATGGAACATGAGATGCCAGTGCAGGCCAGGGATGGTTCCTCAATTTATATACTCAATTTATATACTACTCTCGGGACTCCAGTGTGCAAAGCCAAGGAAGTTTAGGAATTGTTTATTGCATCTCTTGGTTAATCAACCTTTTCAAAGGAGAGGTACTATCAAGGGTTATCAGCAGTGCCAGCTATTAAGAATGATCAGCCGTGGAGACACCATGTACAAAGGGAAATATGCCCCTGCTGGGGTCAGTCATGGAGAAACACCACGTCTTCCTTATGAGTTCCTGAAACTTAGGAATCAACTGTATATTAATAACCCTTTCAGAATACTTTTTTCCCCTCAAGAATTGTGCTCTGTGACAGCTAAATAGAGACACCATATTCAGAGGAAATGTTAAGTATTTTATTCACTATTACATTTCAATCCCATGTTTTCTTGAAGGACCTCAAGGTTCTATCTCTTGCGGTTTCAATACTGTCCCTAAGTAGCAATTGTTCTGTGTTTATTTATTAATCTCAGTTTTCCCGTATATCTGTGAAATTAATCTAAACATAACCAAGTATTATTTTGGAACCATATTTATCAGGTAGTTTTGAAGCAACCCTTCTTTTTTACCTTTTCGCCTGAGTTTATTATCGTTTGGGATGCTTATCGCTAGAATGCCAAATAGGAATACTTTTGATTTCTTTAGGAATGTGTGATAACATTTGTTTGTTTGGTTTTTTTTGTTCCTCATAGATCATGTCCCAAGTTTTATTTATTTATTTATTTGGGGACACGTCCACCACATGTGGAATAAGGTTGTTGTTGTTTTCCCAGGTAGCATGCAGTGAATTATAAGGCTTCCCCCCATAATTTCTCTCCTTTTCCATCCCAATTGGACAACCAAAATTGTGTGCCCACTCTTCCCTACCCAATTTGAATTTTACCAGGAACTAAGAAAGCCCAGATAACAGGAAGGGTGCATATGCTTTTATTTAGCAGGAATGGTCCCTTATAGGGTTAAATTGACAATTGGACAGATGCCCCTTTTAGAATGGTTTGCAAAAGTAAACCATGGGTATATATAAAATTATAATTGGACAAGTGTATCCAGGCTGCAATTAGCCTTCTTGTCCGCTTGCAACAACTGAGCAACAAGAGTGGAAGACCAACGCCAAATAATAATAATTTTGTTGTTCAGTCGTTCAGTCGTGTCTGACTCTTCGTGACCCCATGGACCAGAGCACGCCAGGCACCCCTATCCTTCACTGCCTCTCGCAGTTTGGCCAAACTCATGTTAGTAGCTTCGAGAACACTGTCCAACCATCTCATCCTCTGCCGTCCCCTTCTCCTTGTGCCCTCCATCTTTCCCAACATCAGGGTCTTTTCTAGGGAGTCTTCTCTTCTCATGAGGTGGCCAAAGTACTGGAGCCTTAACCTCAGGATCTGTCCTTCTGAGCACTCAGGGCTGATTTCTTTAAGTGAGCACTCAGGGCTGATTTCTTTAAGAATGGATAGGTTTGATCTTCTTGCAGTCCATGGGACTCTCAAGAGTCTCCTCCAGCACCATAATTCAAAAGCATCAATTCTTCAGCGATCAGCCTTCTTTATGGTCCAGCTCTCACTTCCGTACATTACTACTGGGAAAACCATAGCTTTAACTATACGGACCTTTGTTGGCAAGGTGATGTCTTTGCTTTTTAAGATGCTGTCTAGGTTTGTCATTGCTTTTCTCCCAAGAAGCAGGCGTCTTTTAATTTTGTGACTGCTGTCACCATTTGCAGTGATCATGGAACACCAATAATAATAATACATCCCATAGAAAGGTCAAGGCAAGGACATCTCTCTCATGACATGTTCAAACCTGTCCAAACCTATGGCAAGGCGAAAATGGTCACGAGGAAGCCCTAAGGCGATCCACCAGGGATTGTTGCTGGTGTGCCACATGGAGGTGTGAGACCATAAGAAAGCTAGATTTGACGCCTGGGAAACACACAAAAAAGGCAAAAACAAAACAAACTGCATTTGTCAGTCACTGATGAACTTTCCTGCTAAGTGTAAAGCATAGACCACTATTGAGAAAATGTTTCTCTCAAAGTGCTAGAATACCACAAGTAATTTAGTAGCACTGCTACACTTGCAAATGGCCTTAAGAGGCATGACATGCAAGTCCCTTTCAGGTTTACATAAACCTACACATCTGGGAGGTTGTATACCAGGTGCATATCTATAACATGCGGGACCAAAGGGGGGTGGGAAATATCTCTATCTCTAAACTGTAGTTAAGTGCGGAGAAAGGATTTACGGTTCTTTCAGAACCTGATGCAAATCTATCTCCGAAGGGGGAAACTGTTATGGAAATTACGGGGGGGGGGGCACCTAAGCAAAGTCTCCTCCCGAGTAAACTCGTAGGGTACAGAGTGATGCCCTTAAGGGAGCCCTTCTGGAAAGCGGCTCCTGCCATGAGCTCTCAAGCGACAGATCACTTACACAGGAAGAAATTCCAAAGGGACATTGACAGCTAAGCACCAGCCATATCTCTGTCCTCCAGACCCATTACAGGTGATAGACCTGGCTAGGCAAACCCATTGTTCTGGTCCCAAGAACAATCAAGGTGAAGGGCCCAGTGATTACCAAACACTTAAGATGAATACACCAGTGCTTACCACCAATTCACCAGTGCTTACCATTCATTTGCATTGCATTTCCTCTATGTTAATGCCATGCAACCCTCCCCTTTTTGAATTGATGCTTTTGAATTATGGTGCTGGAGGAGACTCTTGAGAGAGAGAGTCCCATGGACTGCAAGAAGATCAAAACTATCCATTCTTAAAGAAATCAGCCCTGAGTGCTCATTGGAAGGACAGATCCTGAAGTTGAGGCTCCAGTACTTTGGCCACCTCATGAGAAGAGAAGACTCCCTAGAAAAGACCCTGATGTTGGGAAAGATTGAGGGCACAAGGAGAAGGGGACGACAGAGGATGAGATGGTTGGACGGTGTTCTCGAAGCTACTAACATGAGTTTGGCCAAACTGCGAGAGGCAGTGCAGGATAGGCGTGCCTGGCGTGCTCTGGTCCATGGGGTCACCAAGAGTCGGACATGACTGAACGACTGAACAACAACAACCCTCCCCTTCTCCACCCCTCTGGTGACGTTTTACTGATGTAACAGTGATGGAGTGATGATGCTTAGTGAACTGTGTTCTGGGAAATTGAGGGAAATTTTAAAAGTTCTTCCCACCCCATCTTCGGGGTTCAATCTTTGCCTTGAACCTGTTGCGCAATAAACGTTGTTCTCCTTTGCTCCGGTTGGTGGCTGGTCTCCTTTTTCTCCGCAAAGAACCACAGGCTTTGCCTGAAGGGCCAGGTGGCTGTGCAGCCTGGCACCTGGATTTTTTCCATAACAGTATGAATGAATTAAAACCTCATAACTGGACTATAAAATTCTTTATTGGAAATGTAAGAATAAGATATCAATATAAAATACAATCAACAGGTACAAGCAGAATAAACAAATACTGCATGTTAAATAATAATGGCTTAAGTAAGAAAATGTATACATAGATAATTTAACATGAATGAAATAATATGTGGAAGAAGAGATAATTGATAAAGAATGTAAAAAGAAAATGCGCAAAAGTAAGAATTGTTATAAAGAAGACTGAAGAAGGAAGAGTGGAAGTCAACTCTTCCTTCTTCAGGAGCAAAGGAGTAATGTAAAACATAATTATAAATGAAAAATAGTATGTATATGGAGAAAAATCAATAAAGATCATATGACACAAAAAAGAGAGATTGTATTTTTGTATCTTAATAATTAAACATTCATTCTTATATATCTGCTTGTCTTGACTTAACTTTGTGAAATCAGTCTATACATATCAATAAATTCTTGTTGGAGCATTTTTTGGTCATGTATTCTTCTACACATTTCCATTCCTGTTTCAGATTTTGATTAGATTGCATTCTAATTGTTGCCGTCATTTTTGCTAATTCAATCATTTCAAAAAAAAATATGTTGCCAATCTTTCAATGTTGGTACTTCTTCCGATTTCCTTTTTTTTTTTTTTTTTTTTTTTTGCAATCAGTAGCCTTGCGGTGGCTGTTGCATATAAAGAAATTCTCAGGAACCAACCTTGGTTACCTGCAGATTGTGCCTGAATGGTGTACGTCTTCCCAAGCATGGTCATTTCATTTGCACATTGTGATACTAAACGCAGTGGGTTGCATCCAACCGGCTCATGCTATCAGCACAAGGATTTCTGCTTGCCCCTCTGTCCTCTGTCCATGCACCCCCAAAATAGATTTCGGGAAGCCATGGAGTGCACACAGGGAGAGGAGATGGGGGAAAGTTCCACTGGGCAAGGATAAACCCTTTTATAGATGGAATGATAAAACATATTTTGCTGCACTGTGTGAAATTCGAGGAAGCCAGGGAAGAACTGATATTACCCTTGCTAGTACCTTTCCCAGGAAAATCAGAAGCTTACTATGTCAGGTTCCTACTGGAAGACCGGACAAATGACAGAACATTAGTAGTAGTGAAGTTTCTATCGGTGGTTGCAAGAACCAATGATCCCTATTCCTAAGCCTGAACAAAATGCTTGTGTAACCTGAAGACGGGCTGTCGAAATTGTGTATTGTTTTGTAATGAATTGTTGGGTCTCTGGACCATAATAAAGATTTGATTGATTGATTATAGATGGAATGAGTTAGCTGGATACCACCCAAAGCATGAATCAACTTTCACTCTTGCAAGTGCATATGAAGTTAATACATTTCTGTGCAGTTAGCATTTACTGAATGGGGAAGAATCACCTCAAACTGACATTTTGCATTGAAATGGCAAGTGGGTTTGAAGTGAGATCAGCCTCTTCTGGGACCTTTTCTTGATTTACCTCGGAAAACTTGTTTCCTGCAAGGGAAAACATGCATGTTCAGTATACAGCTTAGGATACTGCCATCTCAGAGTTGAGACACATGCCCTATTCATGCATTCAAAATAATATTGTGTTAGTAGACATGGCAATTTGTCTCTATTAATCTCGAAGAAAGATAGTAGGAGGTTTTATTTACCCTTTGACGTCAGTCTTTTGATAGCACTGATCCGTTTTCAAGGTTTTAAAGCTTTTTATTCGGAGAAATTAGAAGGAAGACCCTCATAGCTCCATCCCCGGACTGAAAGTCCCCTGTACTCATGCATTTTAGATTCTTGAAAATCAAGATTCTAAAAGGAAATGAGACTCCCCACTTCCTTTTTTAAAAATTGCTAATCACAATAACTGAAAACAAACAGAATAAACAACATCAACAAAACAAAAAAGAACTAAAGAAAAAAGAAAGAAAAAAACAGCCACAAATGAAAAGGGAAAAATATCAATCCATAATACAAAAGTACAGACAAAATTACATATAATCTTGACTTCCCACCACCCGTATATGACATCCTTCTCTCATTTTAAGTTTGATTGTTCTGTTATTAATAGTATTTTACCTTTATACCTCTTATAACCAATTCCTTCTTATCTTTACCCTGCAAACTTCATTCATTGCATATCAATATATTTATACCAGAACAATATTTTTTCATATACTCCTTTACACAATCCCACTCCTCTATCAGTTTTTGGTCTGTTTGTCCTCTTATCACAGCCGTAGGTCTTGCCAAAACTATATATTCACAAAATTTAGTTTGTCACTCTCTTATTGAAGGGATATCCACACCCCTCCATCCAGTTTTTGCTACAGTGGGACCTCGACTTACGAAGATAATGCGTTCCGACGCGGTCTTCGGTAGTCGAAAACACTCGTAAGTCGAGTCCCCATAGGGATGCATTGAGCGAAAAAAATTCGTAAGTCGAAGAAATCCTATTCAAAAATTCGTAAGTCGAAAAAAACCTATTCAAAGCAGCCACGACTTCCTTTCGCAAGTCGAAAAATTCGGTTGTGGCGGCCATTTTTTTTCTTCCGGAAGTCATTCGGAAGTCGAAAAACACGTAAGTCGGGTCACTCGTAAGTCGAGGTCCCACTGTATAAGCATTCTGGCAGCAGCTGTTTCATATAACAATACTTTTTTCTTAGTCGCAGGAATGTCGTTCGTTATTATTCCCTAAAGGAACACTTCTAGTTTTTTATCACATGAAATTTTAAGCATTTTTAAAAGTTCCTCTTGTATAGTACTCCAAAATTGTTTAATATGCATGCATTCCCACCATATATGGTACATCGTTCCGGTTTCTTTTTTGCGTCTCCAACACGTATTAGATTTTATTTATATGTTTTAGCCAATTTAACCGGGGTTAAGTACCATTGGTATATCATTTTCATTATATTTTCTCTGATTGTGAAACATGCTGTAAACTTAATATCATGTTGACACAATTTCTCCCATTGTTCCAATTGAATTGTGTGACCTATATTGAATTGTAAGACCTAGATATAGAGCAGTGATGGCTAACCTTGACACCCCAGATGTTTTGGAACTACAACTCCCATCATCCCTGACTACTGATCCTGTTAGCTAGGGATGATGGGAGTTGTAGTTCCAAAACATCTGGGGTGTCAAGGTTAGCCATCACTGATATAGAGACTGCCCACTTCCATCACTTGGAAGGTAAGTGAATCATCATGGAAGGCAATTGAAATAGCAATGGTCCCACAGACATAGCCCATTCCCAAATTAATGCAAACATAAAAGGCCTGAGGTGGTTTGAGGTGTATTAGCAAAATAGTGCAGGGGGGGGGGATGATGTACAAGAGGGGAAATGTATTTTTAAAAATGCTTCATTTGCATTATGAAAACATTTCACAGGACTCTGGGGCAGGGGGAGTTGTCAGCAAATATACCAGTAACTGCCATCTCAGATATCTGAAGCTACTCACTCTCTCTCTCTCTCTCTCTCTCTCTCTCTCTCTCTCTCTCTCTCTCTCTCTCTCTCTCTCTCTCTCCAGCAGATTGGTATCAATTTATTGTACACACAAACAAGTCAGTGGGATGCAACTGGCTACTCACTTTTGACAGCAAAGTTTCCTTTTAGTGCAGCTTCCAATCAAGTTTTCAGGGAATTTACAAGCTCCTTGCTTACGACGGACACAGTGGCCTTTGTTACGCACACATTTTCTTTTATTGTTTATCATAGTGAATCCTGCACAAATGAAGGTGGGACAATCTTTCTAAAATAATAATAATAATAATAATAATAATAATAATAATAATCTCCCCACACACTTTTCTGCCGTCTTCCTGATTTCAGAAAGTTCCATATGCATGATGTTTGCCAGTGTTCTCGCCAGCATTTCTCCTACTTTATTATTTTCGTGACTTAATTTTTATATACAACGGAATGTAACTGATTCCATTTCCGCTTCTTTGCTGCACTTTAAATACACTTGCATGTTTTTTCAGTCATTTTAAATTGTACACTGGTTTTGATTTTGCTCCGAAGCAAAATTAATAGCTGGAGGCGAAAGTTCAAAATCAAGCAAAAACAAAAACAAACAACTAACCGCAGAGGCTTATGGGTCTGTATTGCAATTATGATTAGACTTTAGAAAGTCACATTATGAGTGCTTTCTTCATGCTGAGTTTGAATTCCTAAGGCCTTTTGGTGTGGGGCTGCCTGGGTGGTGTGTGGTGATGAAATGGCTGTACTCGCCTCCATGCCTACGAGGTAAAGGGGAGCAGCTGCCTTGGGCGAGGGAAGCCAGAGAGGAGGTGCCATTATAGGCTCATAGGCTCACCATCCACCCTGCTGCCTCTGATGCTGGTTTCAGATGAGATCTCACAAGATTTCACTCCACTCTCATGAGATCTCATTAGTCTCTGCTTTGTGGGTGCCACCAAGAAGCTCAGGTAAGGGGGGCTTCAGCAGCAGCAAAATGAGACCTTTGGGTATAGGGCAGTATATCAATTCAATACATAAATAAATACTCCCGGATCCCCACCTATCTCTATCCCTAGAATCAACAACACCTTGAAGATCCCGGGCCCCAGGGAAATTAGACTGGCCTCGACTAGAGCCAGGGCCTTTTCGGCCATGGCCCCGTCCTGATGGAACGCTCTCCCACAAGAGACCAGGGCCCTGCAGGATTTGGCATCTTTCCGCACAGCCTGTAAGACGGAGCTGTTCTGCCAGGCCTTTGGGCAAAATGCAGTTTGACTTACTTTCCTTTCTATAAAACAAGCCCGAAGGAGGCCCCCAACCCGCTCCCAGGTCCTTGTATGATCAGTGGAAACAGCTGGTCCTGGCAAGTATTAACCACTCTCATTTCCAACCTGATAATTGCCACCTGCCCAGATTTTAACTTGTCTGAATTAATTTTAAGAACCGGATACAGGATTTCAGATATGGTCTGACCAAGGCAGAATAGAGTGGTATTATTACTTCCCTTGATCTGGACACTAGACTTCTGATGATTCAGTCAAGAATTTCATTAGCTTTTTTATTATTATTATTTTGCTACTGCATTACTCTGTTGACTCTTGTTAAGCTTGTGGTCTACTAAGACCCCTAGATCTGTTTCACATGCAGCGCAGTTGAGTCAGATGTCCCCCATCCTATATTTGAGCACCTGATTATTCCTGCCTACGTGTAGAACCTTACATTTGTCCCTAATTGAAATTCATTTTGTTGGTTTTGGCCCAGTTCTCCAATCTGTTAATCTGACTACCTCTCCTAGTTTGGTGTCATCTGCAGATTTGATGAACATTCCTTCTATTCCTTCATACAAGTAATTTATAAAGATGTTGAATAGCACAGAAGCCAGGAAATAACCATGCAACACCCCACTTTTCCCACACAGTAGATAGCAATGTAACAACTACCATCAAATACAGCTCTCCCATGCTAGGGTGCAAACCTGTGCCTGATTACCTGGAAGTAAATTCTGATCAAAATTGGTGGGATTTACTTTGCTGTTAATAAATGCAAATTCAGACTGTTAGATGGGGAAGATTTTGAGTCACTGCAAAATAGGACTTATAGTGCTTTACATAGGAGGGAAGCCAAAAGCACTACATGCATTTACCATATATTTAAAGGTAAAGGTAAAGGGACCCCTGACCATTAGGTCCAGTCGTGTCCGACTCTGGGGTTGCGGCGCTCATCTCGCATTATTGGCCGAGGGAGCCGGCGTACAGCTTCCGGGTCATGTGGCCAGCATGACAAAGCCGCTTCTGGCGAACCAGAGCAGCGCACGGAAACGCCGTTTATCTTCCCGCCAGAGCGGTTCCTATTTATCTACTTGCACTTTGACGTGCTTTCGAACTGCTAGGTGGGCAGGAGCTGGGACCAAGCAACAGGAGCTCACCCCGTTGTGGGGATTCGAACCGCCGACCTTCTGATCAGCAAGCCCTAGGCTCTGTGGTTTAACCCACAGCGCCACCTGGGTCCCCTTACTATATATTTACCATACTTAATTTACCATACATTTACCATACTTAGGGTCTTTCTTTCTTTCTTTCTTTCTTTCTTTCTTTCTTTCTTTCTTTCTTAGGAAAAACTTACCTGGCTCAGTAAAAAGCACCAGGAAGAGCACAGAAAAGAGTATATAACAGATCTTCATAGCGATGGAAAATTAGCAGTGGATATTTGTCTGGGAAACCTGCATCTGAGAGGACAAAGATTACAGAAGATGGAGGCAACTGGGACTAGTTGAGCCATTGAAGTTTAGGAAATGCTTATGGTATATTTTGCTAGTTCCACAGCCCTTCAGTAGGAAGTTCTTTCATGAGCTACCCACCGTGACAGCCAAATGGAGACATGTTGTACAGTGGTGATATGATTCTGAAAGCAAGATGCTAGAGGCAAGCCTCACAAATTACTTCTGTGACCTTCATGCTTTGCTTGGGCACAGAAGTAATTTGTGAATCACTCTTGCAATCCTCCCAAACTCCCCTTGCTGATATGACAGGTGATATTGTCACTGGTGCGTTTAAGGGTCTCTGCTTTGTTCTCATCCTCTTTCCTGCCTCTTCTGCCACTGAAAATGTTAACCCTTCCCCCACTCTCTCCTGCTTAGCAGTATCCATGTATCTTCAATTTTCAGAAATGTTCTTAACTGCTTCCGTCTGTCATAATGGGGGAGGAAGCTCCTCTACTCTTCTTTTGTTCCATTGAAGTCTCCAAGGGTTCTGCATTACGTGTTTATTCTTCTCCCTCCCCTCCCTCTGTAGTCTCCTTAGAAGGTCTCATTAAATCCTAGTGCTTTCAGTACCACCCATATACAGTCATACCCCGTGTTACGTACGCTCCGTGTTGCGTACGTTCGGGATGCGAAGGCCGGCAACCCAGAAGTAGATTTTCGCTGCGCGAACGCTTCTGCGCATGTCTGCACGGTCCGTGGATGTGCAGAAGCGTTCTGTGCAGTTCGCGCATGCACAGAAGCGCCCTCTCGCGAGATCTCGAGCATGCGCAAAAGCACCGCCCGGGTTGCGCACTGTTCGGGGTACAAACAGCACCCCGGAACGAATTGAGTGCGCAACCCGGGGTACCACTGTACAAACAATACCCAGCTCTATATCGAATCACAGAATTTTAGAGTTGGAAATGACCCCTAGGGTCATCTAGGCCAATCCCCTGCAATACAGGATTTTCTACTAAATCATACATGACAGATGGCCATCCAACCTCTGCTTAAAAACCTTCAGTGAAGGAGAGTCCACCACCTTCCGAGGGAGTCCATTCTGCTGTCAAAGGCCCAACAGAGACTTCATTTCCTCAGGGTCTTGCGAAAGAATAATGTTAAACAACAATTGATGAGCTCCTTTTACCGGTCCACAATAGAAAGTATCCTTTCACAGTGTCGGATGCTGGCCTGACAGCCACGGACAGAACGTTTCTACAGAGGGTGGTGAATACAGCACATGATATCATAGGTTGTCCCTTGAGTCCGCTAGATGACATTGCAAAGGGATCGTTGCCTTAGGAGGGTGAGAAAAATTCTCAGGGATGACTCATACCTCGGCCAGCACCTCTTTAATCTTCTACCCTCAAGCAGGAGATATAGAAGTATAATCAGCCGTACCAACGGGCTAAAAAATAGCTTCTATCCGTGGGCTGTTAGGCTGTTGAACGGAAAATAATGTAGCGAAATTGACTTGCGAGGTGGTGTGTTGTTTGATAAGAGATTGAGTGTTTGGGAGGAGGGAGGCTCGTTTCATTTCATTGTACACAGGTTGTACAATGACAATAAAGGTATTATTATTATTATTATTATTATTATTATTATTATTATTACCATAAGAAAGTTCTTCCTGATGTTTTGCTGGAATCTCTTTTCTTTGTAACTTGAATCCATTGGTTCGACTCCTAGCCTCTGGAGCAGGAGAGGGCAAGCTCGCTCCATCTTCCATGTGACAAACCTTTAGATATTGCATATCTACCCCAGACCTGTCTCCCTGCATCGATTCTCTTATTGACCCCAGCAAAAAAAAACACACAGATGATTTTGTCTCTATCCATTCATGAGCAACTCAGCAACTGGAGTTATTTCCTTGCCATAAAATAAGAAAACATGCATCTTTTTATAACTACAATTTATTTTGAACAAAGGAGAAAATCAGGAAGGTGCCCCAGGGCTCTTTGATTATTTCGTTCTTGATATGAATTTGAGCTTTCCTTACAATCCACCCCTGTAAAAAGAAATAAGGGGGAAATGGTATTGAGATCCACACAGGAAGGTTCATAATGGCATGGGACGAAAGTTCATTCTATCCCAGGCATAGGCAAACTCTGGTCCTCCATATGTTTGGGACAACAAAGTTATTAATAGTGCAAAATTGGAAGCTAGAAAAAGTACCCCAAATTGAAGATTGGTACACTAAATTGGTAGAATTTATGAATTTGACAAGGATGACAGGAGCAATCAGGAATACACCTAAACAGAAATTGAAAGAAGAATGGAGGTATGCGGAAATTTATTTGAAAAAGGAAAAAATATTAACAGAATTGGTGAGTTGCTTAAATTAAATCCTCATGGGAAAAGGGATTAATAGAATATAGTTTGAGAAGAGGATACGAAGCAAGGTATGGTTATGTATTTTAAGAAAATCAATGTAAGAGCAATGTGAAGCCTATTTCTTTTTTCTTTTTTGTTTTGTTATGATTTGTAGCTTAAGTTATATGGAATCAATTTGTATTATGTTGAATGATTTTAATTTTGGAATGTTTGGTTTAAATATTTAATAAAGATTGTTTTAATAATAATAATAATAATAATAATAATAATAATAATAATAAACATTTTGCATTAAAAAAAATGTTTGGGACAACAATTCCCACATCCCTGACCACTGGTCCTGTTAGCTAGGGATGATGGGAGTTGTAGTCCCAAATATCTGGAGGGCCGGAATTTGCCTATGCCTGTTCTATTCTATTTCTCTGTGGATTTTTAAAGGCAAATCCATATAGCTCCTCGAAAATCCGCTCATAGATCACTACATCAGGGGAAGTGGCTTGCAAAAATGTGCGTATTAGTCAAAACTGTAAACAAAAATGTCTTTTTCCGGAGAAATTTGCACTAAAATGTTGGTGAATATTCATGGGAATTTGTTATGGCAAATTTCTGCAGAAATATGGAGAAATGAATGTAAAATTTTTAAAAGTGAGAAACTGAGAAGATCAAAATTGACAGATCCATCTGTCCTTAGTAGCAAGTCCACTTGGGAGTGGCAGCTCTTGATAAGAAGAATTGTACGAGAAATACATAAAATCAGTGATTTTTTCCCTGGGGGTACGCAGGGGTACACAGACCCCTAAACATTTTGTGAATCTAAGTTTGGCCTCATTGAGGGGCAGTATTTCAATATGAGTAGGAATATGAGAGTACCCCTAAACATTTTTTAAAGAAAAAAAGCACTGCGTAAAATGCATGTGAACACGTAAAACTTCCAATGAGAGCTTCAGATCATCAAGATGTGTCACTTTCTGCGGGACTGGCTTCATCTGTTTCAACTTGTGCATCAATAGAGCTCTGCTCACTAGCTGGCTGCTATGAAGAGACTATTTTAAAAAGAAAGGACTCAGGCATCCCTTAAAAGGTAAAGGTAAAGGACCCCTGAAAGTTAAGTCCAGTCGCAGATGACTCTGCGGTTGTGGCGCTCATCTCACTTTACAGGCTGAGGAAGCCAGTGTTTGTCCGCAGAAAGTTTTCCGGGTCATGTGGCCAGCATGACTAAGCCGCTTCTGGTGCAACGGAACACCGAAACTAGAGCAGCGCAAGGAAACGCCGTTTACCTTCCTGCCGCAGCAGTACCTATTTATCTACTTGTACTGGCATGCTTTCGAACTGCTAGGTTGGCAGGAGCTGGGACCGAGCAATGGGAGCTCACCCCGTCACGGGGAGTCGAACCGCTGACCTTCTGATCAGCAAGCCCAAGAGGCTCAGTGGTTTAGACCACAGCACCACCCACGTCCCTCAGTAATAATATAATATAATAATAATTTATTATTTTTACCCCGCCCATCTGGCCGAGTTTCCTCAGCCACTCTGGGCGGTTTCCAGGCAAATGTTAAAACAATACAGCATTAAATATTAAAAACTTCCCTAAACAGGGCTGCCTTCAGATGTCTTTTAAAAACAGGATAGCTGCTTATTTCCTTGACATCTGCTGGAAGGGCGTTCCACAGGGAGGGTGCCACTACCGAGAAGGCCCTCTGTCTGGTTCCCTGTAACCTCACTTCTCGCAATGAGGGAACCGCCAGAAGGCCCTCGGCACTGGATCTCAGTGTCCGGGCTGAACGATGGGGATGGAGACGCTCCTTCAGGTATACAGGACCGAGGCCGTTTAGGGCTTTAAAGGTCAGCACCAACATTTTGAATTGTGCTCGGAAACGTACTGGGAGCCAATGTAGTTCTCTCAGGACCGGTGTTATATGGTCCCAGCGGCCACTCCCAGTCACCAGTCTAGCCGCTGCATTCTGGATTAATTGCAGTTTCCGGGTCACCTTCAAAGGTAGCCCCACGTAGAGCGCATTGCAGTAGTCCAAGCAGGAGATAACTAGAGCATGCACCACTCTTGCGAGACAGTCTGCGGGCAGGTAGGGTCTCAGCCTGCGCACCAGATGGAGCTGGTAGACAGCCGTCCTGGACACAGAATTGATCTGCGCCTCCATGGACAGCTGTGAGTCCAAAATGACTCCCAGGCTGCGCACCTGGTCCTTCAGGGGCACAGTAACCCCATTCAGGACCAGGGAGTCCCCCACACCCGCCCGCACCCTGTCCCCCAAAAACAGTACTTCTGTCTTGTCCTCAGGCATCTCTTAGGAACACCTCATATTGGGGATCCACAAGAGAGTGGGAACAGGGCCATGTTCAGATCCCAGAACAAATCCCAGTTCTGATCTGAGTACATTGGATCAGGCATGCCAATGTGGAGTCACAGCTTGCCACATTCGTTCCCCACGCCTACTCACGTGTGATGAGAGCTGTTGTGTTCAATTCTGACGGAAACAGTGTGTTTCCTGCAAAAAACAGATAGGGGAACATAGGCAGAAATTGAATGGTTGCTTACTATTCTCATTTATCATTTTGATTATTATTTTAAAATGTTCAGATTAGAAAATATCAGAACTTTGTACAGTAAAACAAAACAAAAACCCATACTGTTAAAATAACATCACGGCACTAGAAGATGATCGATGCACAGTGGTTAATTTTGTTCAGAAAAAGGTTTGGGTAAATGAAAAAGACCTGCATGTATCTGAAAGAGCAGGTGCTTGGAACATGCATTATCTCAGAAGGTAATGAAGTCCGCTTTCAAGGGGCCACAGCAATGAACCTTGCTGCTGGTGGACACAAGGTGAATAGTAGCCAAGAAAATCCTCTGCCATGGAAAAATTATTTTATTTTTATTTATTTCATTAAATTTATACATTGGTCGATTGTAAAAAATACCCTCAAAGCGTGGTGTTTGTTTTTGTTTGTTTTGTTTTTTTGTAAAACAAGAAAAGCAAGGGGGGGAATCACAACCCTACTTTAAAACATACAAAAGTTAAAATACTAAAACAGATTGAAATTATCTCAACTTTCTAAGCATCTGGGTAGGCTGGTCTAAACAGGAATGTTTTAGCAGGTGCCAAAAAGAGTACAATGAAGGCACCTGCTTCAATAGGCAGGGAGTTCCAAAGGGTAGGAACTAACCAATCAAGTTCTTAGAAATGCAGAATGCGGGCATTACAAGACAGCTTAGTAGTGTCAGTTCCACCGATTGGAGCGGTCAAGTGGGCGCATGTGGGGTAAGACGGTTTTGTGGGTAAACTGGTCCCATGTTGTTAAGGACTTTGTATGCTAATAGTAACACCTTGAACTTGGTCCAGTTCCAAATTGGCAAAAAGTGCAGATCCCTGAGCACAGATGTTATATAGTGACAAAGGTCTCATTCTTTGTGGTGGTCAAGGAGGGGAGTAAGCAGGGAGGTTGGCTCTCAGGTAGATGTGACTTAATGGGTACAAAAAAGGAAGAGAGAAATAGTTGTTGGGATTCGGACCAAAGGATAAGGCAACTCCTTTCATCTCATGATATAACTTTTAATATTTACTTTTGGTTCTCAGATTGCATGTATACAGATCCCTGTCCTACAGAATTGTTCTCATCCCATGTTTTCTTCTTCTTCTTTGGCGATCACTCGTAGCCGAGTAAGATTAGCAAACCGTCTCTTAACAATATCTGAGGTGACCCTTCCTGAATCCCAAAGTGGTTTTTGGCCTTCTAGGGGGACAGTGGACATGATTTTCACTGCTCGGCAGCTTCAAGAAAAATGCAGAGAGCAAAACCAACCCCTGTATATGGCGTTTATTGGCCTGACTAAGGCTTTCGACACTGTAAATCGTAATGCCCTGTGGACTGTCCTTCTGAAAATTGACTGCCCAGATAAATCTGTAAACATCATTGGCTCCCATGTTCTATAGCATGGGTAGGCAAACTAAGGCCCAGGGGCTGGATCCGGCCCAATCGCCTTCTCAATCCGACCTACGGATGGTCCGGGAATCGGCATGTTTTTATATGAGTAGAATGTGTCCTTTTATTTAAAATGCATCTCTGGGTTATTTGTTGGGCATAGGAATTCGTTCGTGTTTTGTTTTGTTTTTTAATATAGTCTGCCCCCCAAGGTCTGAGGGACAGTGGACCGGCCTCCTGCTGAAAAAGTTTGCTGACCCCTGTTTTATAGATTTTTTTGACAACAAATTCTGACATTTGTGTTCGATTGGATCAGCCTTGGACTCATGGTTGTGTTGTTTTTGGAACACGGCAGTTCCGTTATCTCACTCTGCATTTCTGAAGGGAGATCCACAGGGCTGAGAAGGTCCAGCAGATCTCTGGTTTTATTGGGGGGTTCCCAGCTAGTCCCCATCCACAGATCTGCCAAAGACACATTGCAGTATCTTCCCTATCCCTGCAATGACTCAGCCAACAGAGCTGAGGTTGTTGGATCTTATGCCAGTGTAAACCCTGAAAATGGGCATTGCAAAGAGGCTGGTCTAACGCAAAAGTCACAATAGAAATCAGTCAGCATGGCCCAATGCTTAGTAATTGGCCACAGTCTCACCTGGTGGTCCCATGAAAATGAGATTTGATGTGTTCTTGCTTCCTGAAATGGGAAAATAGTTTATTGCCTTTTAGCCAACCAGGCCAAACACATACATAAATTCATGCATGCAGAATACATTATCACAAAAACCCTGTTTATAAACATTCCCCCATGAAAGCAGGCCAATGAATTCATTTTCACCTGCGTGATCTTCAGGTGCAGTCAACAGCTTTCACCTCTCTGTAACCTTTTTAACAAATATGGCAGTTCTGTGTGATGCATTATAATCTGTACCCACCAGCAGAAAGAGTTTTACTTAAAGGGGAGTCACTACTAAGTCCTAATGCCAGGGGATCCAGATAACAGGTCCTTGGATGTGATTATAGGTGACACTCTGCTAAGAAAACTACCATGCCCTGCTCCTTAAGGAAGCTGGTTGGGTAATATCTACCCAACCTGTTCTGACCCCTCTAGCGCCTCTTCACCTCAACCAGCTGAAGAGGGAGGCTGAGCATTGGTGGGGCATAGGGCTACATTCCATGCCCTGTCCACCTCCACTCCCTTTCCTCTCCCTTTCTGCAGATCCTCTCCAGCAGACCCCGTATTGAGAGCAGCAGTGGTGGCCAGCCGAGAAGAGAATGCCACCCACCAAGCAGAAGGCAGCCCCATCAGAAGCAGCCAGGGCTGTGCCAGCCAGGAAACATGCATAGCAACTGTCCGCTGTCCTTGTGGAAGGACTCTCACCACCCCTAGCCCTCCAATCTGTGGTGCCAGGTGCTCCGCCGGTTGCAGCAGAGGGATGTGGGAAGCTGCTCCTGTGAGAAGTGGCAGGGCTGGGTGGTCAGGCACAGTTGCTGTGCCTGGGACGCCCATCCTCCCTGCCAGGGCCTGATGGCAATGGGGAGAGCAAGGGTGCCTCCACTTGCATGCCCAAGACCTCTGCCCTGCTCAGCCCCTCCCTCAGATGCTGGCAGGATTGTCGGCTCATGTAGCAGACAGAAACCACGAAGTCAAGTGCTTCAGGCAGGACGTAACCATCACCTAATTGCTGGTTCTGTGATAGTGTTGGGGAGCTGGCAGGGTGGCTGCAGGTGAAAGTGATGCCAATGTGAATTTCAGGGTGCAGCGGATGGGGGTGCTGCTGTTACTTTCGGCTGGTTGGGTGCTCTCCACCTGAGCATTCTGCAGATCTGCTAGGATACGGCTGCTATAGCAGCTGCAGGGACTGGGAGTTGCCCTCCTCCTCCACCATCTATTTCAGTTGGTAGTGTGGGATAAGGCCTGGCTGCAGCAACATTGGCCACTCCTGAGGGTGGGGCAGAGGATGCTCAGGATCTCATTGAACCATAGAATTGTAGATGACCCAGAGGCATCCTGTCTCACCTTTTACAGCATATCTTCCAACTGTCACATTTCCCAAGCATTTCATAAAAGGGTAAGCACTTGTCCCATCGAAAACATTCACCCTTATTAATGCTTATGCACTCATGGTAACCAATAATTTCAGAGACCACTGCAAAATGAGAGGAAGAAAGGGAAGAGTCAACCTTTATGGCTAGCATACTGTACAATCAATCAATCAATCAATCAATCTTTATTGTGGTCATAGACCAGAAAAATACTGTACAATAGATTGAGAACTAACTTCCTCATGAACATCTGACCCTATTATTCAGGCATTAGATTAAATGTGTGTGTGTGTGTGTGTGTGTGTGTGTGTGTGTGTATTGAAAGATGAGTGAAGCTACAAACACTAGCTATGTCCTCCAACACTCCTACAATCCGTGGTGGCTGATAAAAACTCAGACCTTCATGTGATGGGTGCAAGGTCTGAAGTGGGGCTACCTGTGTGTTCTGCCAGGTGCACTAGGAGACCTTCCTTTGGATGTGAATCTCAATTGTGCAGTTTCGAATTGCAGGGAGGTTTCTGAGTGGCTTCAGCTAAACACATGCAGACTCTCTCTTCAGACATTCCTGCTCAAGACAGGAGGGTCAGTGGTGGAGCTATGAAGGTTCTTTGGATGGGGATAGGGCAACCCAGCCAGATGGATGGGGTGAAGAAGAAGAAGAAGAAGAAGGAGGAGGAGGAGGAGGAGGGGGGAGGGGGAGGAGGAGGGGGGAGGAGGAGGAGGAGAATGGGGGAGAAAATTGTGAAACTACCTAAGCTGCAGCTTCTGAAACATTGGAGAAACAAAAATGGAGCCATCCTTCAAGATTCATACTTCTCTTAAATTTGTGGATGCCAAAGAACTGAAAAGCTCAATCCAGATCAGACTAAGGAAATGTTAGTGGGAGATTCCCTAGACCAGATGAATGAGAGGTTGCCTGCTCTTGATAGGGTTGCACTTCCTTTGAAGGAGTGGGTACACAGCTTGGAGGTACTTCTGGATCCATTGCTGTTACCTGAGGGTCGGGTTGCAGAGTGCCTTGTATTGGCTTCAGTTGCTGGCTCAGCTGTGCCCCTATCTGGGCAGGGATAGCCTAACTACTGTTGTATATGCCCTGGTAACCTCTTTACTGCAACACGTTACACATGGATCTGCCTCTAGAGATGGTTCTGGAGCATCAGCTGGTGCAGAATTCAGTGGCCAGGTTGCACACCGGGACAAAATGAAAAAAAATAAAATCCTTCCAGTAACACCTTAGAGATCAACTAAGTTTGTTATTGGTATGAGCTTTCGTGTGCATGCACACTTCTTCAGATACACACTTCTTCAGAGGCACACGGAAGCTCATACCAATAACAAACTTAGTTGGTCTCTAAGGTGCTACTGGAAGGAAATTTTTTAATTTTGTTTCGACTACGGCAGACCAACACGGCTACCTACCTGTAACTGGGACAAAATGGTTTGAGCATGTTACACCAAACCTGGCCCAACAGCACTGCCGGAAATTAGTCTCCGGGCCCAATTCCAAGTGCTGGTTTTGACACTTAAATGGCTCAGGACCACAATACCTCAAGGACTGTCTCTCCTATATGAACCTACCCAGACCCTCTGATAATCCTCTGAGGCCCTTCTTCATGAGCTTCCTCCACGAGAAGTCTGGAGGGTGGCAGCACAAGAATGGCCTTTTCTGTGGTGGCTTCCCATTTATGGAATGCTCTCCCCGGGGAGGCTTGGCTGATGCCATCATTATTCATCTTTACATGCCAGACAAAAACTTTCCTCTGTAACCAGGTCTATGGCCTTTAACTATCTGTGGCCATTTAGAAGTGGGAGGGATGTTTCTAAGGTGTTTCTCTCCCCCCCACACTTTTTTTTAATCGTTCTTTGTGGGTGTATGTTTGACTGGTTGGTTGGTTGGTTGGTTTTGATTTACTCTGTGTCGACTTGGGTAAAATAAAATGACCAATAAATTTAATTATTATTATTATTAATAACATGATAAAGTATGCATACATTGGTAAAACTGCACACTAAAATACACTATATTACATGGAAGTTCATGGAATTCAGAACTATGGAGAAATGAATTTAAGATTATGGAAAGAATGAGAAACCAAAATGAAATGAAATTGAAGGTTTGTACATCCTCACCCAGCACACTTTACATGTTTTTTTGAATGTTTAAATAGACTATTGACTCCTATTTTTCTTGTTGCATAAGTCCTTTATTATTATTTTAAATGTTATTTGTTAATAAATGAAATGGTCAAAGATAGAAGCACAAGGAAATAAAGAAATACTCAGTGTTACTGCAGGTTGAAAGTAGCACAACAGCATCATCATTGAACTTACTGTTCTAAAACGTTACCCAAATAAATCCATTTTCCCCACAAATCTGTTAAGTTGTATTATTTTGTAAAAAGTTAACTTAATCATAGATACGATAAACCAAAATTTATCAGAACTCCTGTGTGATGAAGATGGTGATGATAGCGCACCCTTCACCAGTAGGTTCCAAGGTGGGTTAAAGCAATTTGATATCCAGTATTAAAGTCCAGTTACAACACATCACAGTCATAGGAATAGAGTGGGTCCTGAAAACACACATCTCAGGAGTCAAGAGGTGTAAAGGGTTGCATCTTCCTCATTTGCCAAAAGCGGTATAGCGAAGATGCAAGATGCACTTCTGTTGGATGGGAATTCCACAATTTAGGGGCTACAACAGAGAAGGCCCTCACTTGGGCAACTATCAGATGTTGCCTTTAACTCTCAAAGTCCTAACTAGCTTGGGACCCAGAGCTTCATTTTGTATAGAGCAGCTTGAAATCCATAATATCTTACCTGGAGAAGCCCAAGATATCAAAAAAAGAAGAGCAAACAAAAGCCCAAAGAACTTCATGGCTGTTTTCCTTTGAGTTCTGCAAAACGGGGCGGACTCTGTTTTTCTGTTGCAACCAAGCCAGGTGAATTGGTGATGGAAGCTCTGAAGGGGAGGCAGGAATGGATCAGATGAGGATGAAACACTGAAACTCAATCCAAACCAGAAAGAGATTTTAATACATGTGTAGTAACATGCAGAACTGATTATTGTAAGACAAGTTGGCCCATCATCTCTAGCCATGGGCCATGTTGGCTGTTGTTGATGGGATTTGGAACTCAACAACATCTTGGAGGGTGGGAACAAATTCCCCATCGCTGTTGAAACACACTAAGCACCTTTGGATGTTACCTGCCAACTTCAGCTAGTCCTCGCACATCTGCCTGTCTGTGAACAGCAAGAACAGAATTCCTTGAAGGGGTTTGAATGAAATGCTATAAGGAACCAGATGACAATATGGTCTCTATGGAAGCTGGTTCCAAAACTGAGCCTCTGTTTTCAGACACAGTAGTCCTCTGAAGCTTGGTTGCTTGGGGCAGGGTTCAAGCAATGGAGACATTGAAACCATGTCTTGCTTATGGACTTCCCAGAAAATTTTGAATGACTAGCTCTGGAAATAGAATGCTGAAGTAGATAGACTCTTGGCCAAATTCAGCATTGTTCTGCTTATGTTCTTAGAACATAAGAAGAGCCTGTTGGACCAGGCCAAGTGTAGCATCCTGTTTATGGGCAGCCAGGTACTTGTGGGAAATTCACAAGCAGGATTCAAGCATGAAACTGTGGAGGCAGAGCATAGCCATTATAGCAAGTAGCCTTTGATAGTCCTCTCCTCCATGGGTTTGTCTAATCACCTTTTAAAATCATCCAAGTTGGTGGTCATCACTCCCTCCTGTAGGAGCAGGCTCCGTAGATTAACTATGCCATGCATGATAAAGTACTGCTTTTAATCTGTCCAGAATTGTCCAACATTTGGCTTCATTTGATGTCCACAAGCTCTAGTGTTATGAGAGAAGGAGAAAGACTATTCTCTGCCCATTGTTCCATGCCATCTTTATTTTAAAAAAACTTCTATCATGTCAACTCTTACTTGCTTTTTCTCTAAACTAAAAAGTCCCATATGCTGTAAACTTTACACACATGGGAATATGGTTTCTGGGACTTCACAACTACATTTCCCATGTCATTTGTGCCAACATGCACCATGACCACTGCTGCCACCCCATAGGAAATATCCACTAAGCTTGCTCCAAGCGGGCAATTCACCCTGCAGTCTGTATTGATGTTCTGGATTACCCACAGCCAGGATCCCTCCACCCACAGAGAGCCTCACTGGCACAAAAGGATAGCTGTTTGTCCCGCAAAGAATGAGTCCCTTCTCAGGGAATGTGCTGCTTCCTTATACCCTTAAGGTAAAGGTAAAGGGACCCCTGACCATTAGGTCCAGTCGCAGACGACTCTGGGGTTGCGGTGCTCATCTCGCTTTACTAGCCGAGGGAGCCGGTGTACAGCTTCCGGGTCATGTGGCCAGCAGGACTAAGCTGCTTTTGGCGAACCAGAGCAGCGCACGGAAACGCCATTTACCTTCCCGCCGGAGTGGTGCCTATTTATCTACTTGCACTTTGACGTGCTTTCGAACTGCTAGGTGGGCAGGAGCAGGGACCAAGCAATGGGAACTCACCCCGTCGTGGGGATTCGAACCACCGACCTTCTGATCGGCAAGCCCTAGGCTCTGTGGTTTAACCCACAGCGCCACCCGCGTCCCTTATACCCTTATACCCTTTTTTGTTTTGTTTTTGAGTGGAGTGCCCTATCTGGGTGGATGGAGCAGCCAAATAATTTCGTTGTCCCCGAAGGGGACAATGACAATAAAAATATTCTATTCTATTCTATTCTATTCTATTCCTGAATGCAAAGGAGCTATCATTGTTGGAGTGGGACACAGCTATAACTTATCTGACTCTTATTTTTTCCAGGCCTCAAGGGAACAAACCCGTTCCTGTAGAGCCCAGAGCTCATTGTACTTTAGACACAATCTGTACCAGCCCAATATATTTCGGAACCTAGGGCGAACCACAAAATGGCACCTTTCACCCCACTAGGCAGGGAAGAAGCGAGGAGTGAAGATCTATATCAGGAACAAGGGGTGGTAGTGGATTCAAATCAACCCAAACCAATGGCTGAAATTGGAATTGTGGCAGGGGGAAAGGGGTCTGCTGTGAATCATGCAAGGGCAAGCTACATACATGATACTTCCTGCAGAGTATAATTTGCATGATGTTTACTGACTTTTGGAAGAATGAGTTTAATGGATGTGGCATTATGTAAGCACATTATTCTGGAAGTAATGAGGAACAGGAAATATGGGAAGTATAGGAACAAGAAGAGAAGAAAATAAACATTAAGGTGAAGTGGTGCAGATATAATTTTAAGGTGAATTTGTCGCATTGATATTCACTTTTCCTCCAGTGTGCTCAAGACTGTACGTGTCCTAAGGTGCCCAGACAAACCCTCATCAAAGAAATGACAAGTCCCATAAGTGCATATCTGCACAAAGGTTGCCATATCCCTAACTCCAGATCATTTTTTTAACAAGTTAAAAAAGCGCCTGTCCTAATACCAATCGTTGGGACAACAAACTTCTTACTTGTACAACTATCTACTATGGGTAAAAAGGTAAAGGTAAAGGACCCCTGACAGTTAAGTCCAGTCACAGATGACTCTGGGGTTGCAGCGCTCATCTCACGGTACCTATTTATCTACTTGCACTTTTTGGCATGCTTTCGAACTGCTAGGTTGGCAGGAGCTGGGACAGAGCAATGGGAGCTCACCCCGTCGCGGGGATTTGAACCGCCAGCCTTCCGATTGGCAAGCCCAAGAGGTTCAGTGGTTTGACCACAGTGCCATCCATGAAAAGGTAAAGGGACCCCTGACCATTAGGTCCAGTCGTGTCCGACTCTGGGGTTGCGGCGCTCATCTCGCTTTATTGGCCGAGAGCCGGCGTAAAGCCGCTTCTGGCAAACCAGAGCAGCGCACAGAAATGCCGTTTACCTTCCCAACGGAGCGGTACCTATTTATCTACTTGCACTTTGACGTGCTTTTGAACTGCTAGGTGGGCAGGAGCTGGGACCGAGCAATGAGAGCTCACCCCGTCGCGGGGATTTGAACCGCCGACCTTCTGATCAGCAAGCCCTAGGCTCTGTGGTTTAACCCACAGCGCCACCCATTAGTTATGTGTATATCACACCTTTCCTCTGTCATGGAACCCAAGGCAGAACACTTGTAGCTCCCAAGCTATGTTTTGGAATGGAAATGCTTGCCACTTTCAACTCCCTTAGGTTTTGAAAAATATCATTTTACTATTGCCTCATACTGAGTACCAGAGGTCCTCCCCCACCCCACATTCCTAACTGTGTCAAGATTGGGCAGAGTGCAGTTTCTGAAGGAAATGTTCTCTCTCCTCTGCTCCTCTGTCTATCCACACTTAATGTGTTGCCTCGTACAAGTCTTCTCTGGCTCTGAGATCTTCAGGGGAGGCCCCTTGTCTTGGTCCTGCCACCTTCACAGGCATGTTTGGTGTCTGAGTTATGAAAAGCAACTAATCTGCAATTTGGAAATTGCAAATTTGAGAATCAGTGGAGCTATGAGTTTCAACATTCAAATTTATAGTTATTGCATAAGTAGTTCTAAATATTTCTTCTTCATTTTTCAGCACTCGGTAATTCTGAATGTCATGACCTGGTTAATGTAGAAACCTCCACCTCAAATGCAAGCATGAAGAAATTAATTGCAAAAGCAGAAATTGTTATTTTGAATTTCTCATAAATAATGGGATTGGGTTTACCTTTGAAATAAAAATATGGAAGGTGAGGAAAGTTGTATGTATTATTCTCATTATCTGAAGTCAACTTCTATTAGCATTATCATCACTGACCATATAACACTGGTCCTGAAAGACCTACATTAGCTCCCAGTATGTTTCCGAGCACAATTCAAAGTGTTGGTGCTGACCTTTAAAGCCCAAAACGGCCTTGGCCCAGTATACCTGAAGGAGCGTCTCCACCCCCATCGTTCAGCCCGGACACTGAGGTCCAGTGCCGAGGGCCTTCTGGTGATTCCTTCCCAGCCTTCCTTTTCGCCCTAGGAATTCACAGCTCTACTGTGGAACTGAGCGCCAGGAACCTCTTGGTTTTCAAATAGTGAAAATCCAGACAGAGGAATTGTTAAGCCGGACACTGCTAGAGACATTCCACATGTATGGCAACCCTATCAGGCAGAAAGCAATGATTATTTTATTCAGGTAACACTAAGAAATGGTGGCTTTGAAGTGTTTCATTCATGTCCTGATTAAGAGCATCCTACAACCATCTGATTGGCCACTGTGTACCTAAGTATGCTCAACCAGGGGGATATGTTTGTCTGATCCAACAGGCTCTTCTTATTCTCTTAAGAAGTGGATCACAATTACCTAAGTACAGCAGGACCCCCATTTTTCAAAAGCTAAGACATGGACTCCTTACATTTGAAAACGGTGATATCCCTTATTGTAGTTTTTTTGTATGTAAGTGGTGCCATAAACCCCCTGGGTGGGTCACACAGACCCCCCCCCCCCGGGGTCCACAGACCACCAATGGGGAACCACTGCTCTAAAGATTTTAATAGGGGAGATAATTAAACCCCAGCTCTCCCTTTATTATGCTTTGAACTGAAATACTCTTCATTGATTCTTATTTCTTCATCCTGTTAAGAAGTACCTATTATTGTGAGCAAGTCGGAGGTCAATGCTGATATGGACTTTATTGTCCTTCATTTTTAACTATGGATGGGATGTGCAGCTACTACACTGCATGCTGTCTTCAGGAATGAGGTATGCAAAGCCTATGAATTTTATTAATTTTGTGTACATCACACTTTTCTTCCATCATGGAACCAAAGACAGCACTCTTGTAGCTCCCAATGGAAATGCTTGCCACTTTCAACTCTCATAGATGGGTCCTTCCTCACCCCCCATTCTGAGTATGAACAGAGTGCATTTTTTTCTGAAGGAAATGCCCTCTCTGCCCCTCTGCCTATCCACACTTAATCTGTTCCCTCATACAAAACTGCCCTAGCTCTGAGATCTTCAGGGGAGTCCCTTCTCTTGGTCCTGCCACCCTCACAGGCACACTTGGTGGGGAGGGCATGGGAGAGGCCCTTCTCGGTGGCTGCTCCCAGACTTTGGAACTCCCCAGACAAGCTAGACTGGCTCCCTCCTTGCTGTCCTTCCTCTGGCAGCAGGGCATATCACTTTAGGGGGTGAAACTTACATTTTACAGCACATACAGAGTCCCTTCAATTAATACTGTTACCTATTGTCATGCTTCAACTTATTTCCTCATTTTGGCTTATGGTAATATGTTCCCCTATAATCCTGAACATTGGTGTGTGTGTGTGTGTGTGTGTGTGTGTGCGTGCGTGCACACAGACAATTCAATTCATACCACTTTCACTTACACCATACTTATTCCAGGAGAAGTAATAGAAGTACTTTTAAACACCCGCCTCCCTCACTGCCCGGCAAGAACTGGAGAGGGGAGAAATTAAGGCTGCACAACAGATTCAACCAAATCGCAACCCAGATGAGTCCGATTCAGAGGAATCCATTTTCTCACCAAGCTAGGCTGCACTCAGTCGTCATGGCAAATCATCCAAGTAGCCAAGAAACAGGATTCTACTTTGTGACATCAGAGCAGCATGAGAGAGAAAAAGGTCTTCACATAAGACATTCCATTTTCATCACCCTCCACCCCATTTTATTCCTGAGCTACTGGAACAGAGTCAAATATTTTTGTTTGTTTGTTTTTTATTTGTTTTTTAAAGACACCTCTACAAATACAATATAGGTACAAATGGTTGATTCTGATATTTTTTTCATCTTAGAACTTGAACCGGAGGAGGTGAGCTACAATGCTGCTGAGATTTCCTAGCTCAGAAATACAAGTCTTGGGGGTGGGCAGACCAGAAATTCTTTACTCAAATCACCATGAGAAGATGGTGACACCTGAATTCTTATCTGGGTTGAATTTTAAGCCAGACAAGTGAGGAACACAATTCCCCACCTGCCTCCCAAAGTAGACCTCCTCAATTATTCGTACACACACACACACACACACACACACACACACACACACACACACACACACATTCTTCTTCTTCTTCTTTGGCGATCACTTGTAGCCGAGTAAGATTACCTTCCATAAACAAGGTTTTAACAATGAGTACGTAAGTGACTGTGGAGGCCAATTCTGGATCCACATGTCCTTCTACAGGGGGGACATTGGTGTACACACACACACACACACACACACACACATTGTTCCATGCTGCCTACCGAAGCTGGGCTTCCTGACAGTAACCAGTGGAAGTAATGAAGGAAAGAAGGTCTTAGACACACAACCTAAGAGTATGCAAGATAGCAGAGGGCAAACATCCTTTCCATCTTCACAGGAGACATCAAGCAGGAAGCAGAAGCACTCAGGAAAGGAGAGATGGGGTGGTGCTGGGGGGATGAACTTTGGTACCTGGGGATATTAATGGCGATCGGAGAGAATACATATGGGAAGGACCATAGATCAATGACAGAGAGTCATAGAATCATAGAGTTGGAAGAGACCACAAGGGCCATCCAGTCCAACCCCCTGCCAAGCAGGAAACACCATCAAAGCATTCCTGACAGGTGGCTGTCAAGCCTCTGCTTAAAGACCTCCAAAGAAGGAGATTCCACCACACTCCTTGGCAGCAAATTCCACTGTTGAACAGCTCTTACTGTCAGGAAGTTCTTTCTAATGTTTAGGTGGAATCTTCTTTCTTGTAGTTTGAATCCATTGCTCCGTGTCCTCTTCTCAGGAGCAACAGAAAACAACTTTTCTCCTTCCTCTATATGACATCCTTTTATATATCTGAACATGGCTATCATATCACCCCTTAACCTTCTCTTCTCCAGGCTAGAGTCTGCTTGGCTTACAGAAAGTCCCTGGTTTAGTTTGAAATGCTCTCCATCTGAAATCCTGGAGTGTCACTCCCAGTCGGTGTAGACAACATGGAGTTAGCAGGACCAATGGTCTGAGTTGGCATAAGGCAGCTTTCTGTGTTCCCCCCTTCGGACAGGATGCAGTTTGACTTACATTCCTTTGTATAAAACAAGTCCAAAGGAGGTCCCCAACCTCCTCACAGGTCCTTGTATGATCAGTGGAAAAAGCTTGTCCTGGCAAGTATTGTTGTTGTTGTTCAGTCGTTCAGTCGTGTCCGACTCTTCGTGACCCCATGGACCAGAGCACGCCAGGCACGCCTATCCTTCACTGCCTCTCGCAGTTTGGCAAACTCATGTTAGTAGCTTCGAGAACACTGTCCAACCATCTCATCTTCTGTCGTCCCCTTCTCCTTGTGCCCTCAATCCAAGTATTAACCACTCTCAATTCCAACCTGATAATTGCCACCTGCCCAGATTTTAACTTGTCTGAATTAATTTTAAAATGTATTTCAATTAATTGATGTCTGTTTTTATACATATTGTGTTGTTTTTATGATGCTAGCCGCTCTGAGCCCGGCCTCAGTTGGGGAGAGCAGGATACAAATAAATTAACATTCTTATTATTATTATTATTATTATTATTATTATTAGGTCCCAAATTAAGGAAGGGGGAGAAAACTTATTCGGTTTGCATTTAAAGGTGAACTTTTCTCCTGCTCACAATTTGCGGTTTCTTCTTGGCATACTATTGCTTTTTGCAGGATTGTGGCCACTAGTGGCCACTGTAAGGAACCTTGGTTTGAAAATTCTGCAAGAAGGAGAAGAAGGAGAAGAAGAAGAAGAAGCCATCCCAATTTCCACAGTAATCATCCTAACCTAAGTACAAGAAAAGACAAAATCCAATAAAACATTTCAATTTATTGGGGTCCAGGTGTTTGAGAAGGAAGATAGTAAACATCTGATCAGATTCCACAAACAAATACTTCATATGTCCTGTGAGTGTTGGGCCCATGGAAGTCTTTCGACTTCTCATAGTTGCTCTTTCGTGGATGAATCTGGCTGCTCAAGGTAAGGCGTGTGCTTCTGTTTCTCTCTGTAGTTACTAATGTTAATATGGCTGAAATAAGTAAAAGAAGGAGGCAGCAGTTCCAAGTTACCAGTCTCTGCAGCCACAGCAGGCGCTGTGATTCTCCAGTGGTTTGTCGTCACCCCCAGAGGCGTATTTCATTGCCTCTTGAGACAGACGGGTGGCAACAAAAATAAAGTATTAAGGCCAATTAATCCAGTTGTCTAGCGAGACTGGTGTAGCAGGTTGCCATTTGCCTCCACACCTGCAAGGAAGTCTCATGATGTAAAGTAACGGTTGAAAGGCCATATTTATGAATATAACAAATACAGCATCTGCATGCAAAACTTGGAAAGCGTTTAGTCTTATTCTGATATGGAACCGACCCCATATTCCCGTGGGCATGTTAACAGATGCTTTCTTAGGGCTTATCCACACTTAATTATTTTTTTTTTGCCCTGCACATTCCAGGCACAAATCCATGCATTAAATTTCTGTGTCCAAGTGCTCCCTCTTTTTGCTCTGGAGATTTCCCCACGAAAACCCGCTCTTTAAAGTCGAAGCACAACAAATGGCAGTTCAGGTATTCTGTGGATTGCTGTTTGCTCTGATTCAGGGGTAAAGAGAGAGCTTTCACGGGGAAAGCTCTAGATGGGGAGAAAGAAAAAAGAAAGGGTGCTTGGACATAGAGCCTTAAAGCACAAATTATGCATGGAAAGTGCACAGCAAAGGTAAGTCCATAGTCTCCCCAGCCAAGGATAGGGAGAAACTTATTTCCTCCTTCCTAAGTGAGCTTTGGGTACATGGGTACATGAACTCAGCATGTGAACCCTGGCACTGCTATCCAACATTCACAAGAATGTGCCCCCCGACCCACTATGCATAAGGCTGTGACAGATGGCTTTTAAAGCAATAATGCCTCAATGCACCTAATACTTATGTACTTACTTCCTCTCATGACTATACTAAATGCCAAACCAAAAATATGATCCATGCCACTCCCAGCAAGCCAATAAGAATTGCCCAGAAGTATATAGAATTTTGGTGGTGGTGGGAAGGTACTTCCTTGTTGCAAAACCCTGGTTGTGTGCTGCATGCATACATTCTAAGATACATTGCATTTTCCTGTCAGCATAAACCCCGCCTGGGGCAGTTTGTGAGACTGCCCCAAAGCCAGAGCAAAGCCGTGTGCGCACATCCCCGGCTACAGAGAGTCCGGTCTTGCCAGCTCATTTAGACAGAGCTGCCATAATGCCGTCTTTCCAGCTTGAGATCTAGCTAGAAGAGAGAAGCACAAAGGCTAGGAGTACAACAGTACAGTAAAACATAAAACATTTTTTTCTTAAAGGGGAAAATTAAACATTCCATGTAGGCAAAGATAAGACAGCTTTCTCACGGCTTGGTGAGACAGGCAAAAGTCAAACCAGCCCTAGCTGCAGCTGTTTCTGCTCGGCTTGGACAAAAAGCATAACAATTCCCCCTTAAAAGATGGTATTGCAAGTCTGGGGGGGGGAATAGGAGGAGCCCATGCAGGACCTGAAATATCTGAAACGAGATACGGATATTTGAAATTAATAAACTAGCACTAAACGTTACTCAAAGATATATATGACAAAACCATTCTTCTACAAAACTTAATAAGATAAGAACAAAACCAAAAAGAGAACCTCTGAACTGAAATTCCTGACGAGACGCCGGCTAATTAAATAGATAATACTCGTTTCACTGGATACTGCCTGTTTCCTCAAAGGAAAACGATTCATCCAAACTTATCTTTAAGAAGTTCTATTTATTTTTGGACTGCTCACTTTGTTCTTTTTCGTTTAAATCTTTGAAGCTCCTGGAGCTCTCGTCAGGAATTTCAGTTCAGAGGTTCTCTTTTTGGTTTTGTTCTTATCTTATTAAGTTTTGTAGAAGAATGGTTTTCTCATATATATCTTTGAGTAACGTTTAGTGCTAGTTTATTAATTTCAAATATCCGCATCTCGTTTCAGGGAGTGTCACGGCAGGGCCTTAGGCCCTCTTGTCTTTGTCCTAGATTTCCCGTGACTGTCTTTCTCTTTCTGCACCTGAAATATCTGGCTGCTCGAATTGAGGTTCCCACTGGGCTGAGTTACCATGGAGCCCTGAATGAAAGTGAATATTGCTGGTCATCTTTGGTGTGTGAAATATTGATTAATGTAGTGCTGTTTTGTAAGGACGAAATCCCAAATGACCACCACCACATCCCTTTTTTAAAAACATGGTTATTAACTTCTTCTTCTTCTTCTTCTTCTTCTCTCTCTCTTTCTCTGCATTGGCAACTTGCATAGATAACCCTTATGATCGACACCTCGCACGTGACCTACTCAAGTGCTGGGTTGACAAAGGGTTATGCGTCAAGGGCAGGTGCCCTTCGCTTTCTATGAGAACTTCAAAATGCGGCAGCCGTGCATTTTGCTGCACAAGGTAGACAATTCTTCAATATTATTCTTGCAGGTTTGGAAATGCTTGCCAGTATTCTTTTTAACATCCATATATTTCCAGCTATGTCCATGCTGTAGAATCATAGAATCATAGAATCATAGAGTTGGAAGAGACCACAAGGGCCATCCAGTCCAACCCCCTGCCAAGCAGGAAACACCATCAAAGCATTCCTGACAGGTGGCTGTCAAGCCTCTGCTTAAAGACCTCCAAAGAAGGAGACTCCACCACACTCCTTGGCAGCAAATTCCACTGTCGAACAGCTCTTACTGTCAGGAAGTTCTTCCTAATGTTTAGGTGGAATCTTCTTTCTTGTAGTTTGAATCCATTGCTCCGTGTCCGCTTCTCTGGAGCAGCAGAAAACAACCTTTCTCCCTCCTCTATATGACATCCTTTTATATATTTGAACATGGCTATCATATCACCCCTTAACCTTCTCTTCTCCAGGCTAAACATACCCAGCTCCCTAAGCCGTTCCTCATAAGGCATCATTTCCAAGCCTTTGACCATTTTGGTTGCCCTCCTCTGGACACATTCCAGCTTGTCAGTATCCTTCTTGAACTGTGGTACCCAGAACTGGACACAGTATTCCAAGTGAGGTCTGACCAGAGCGGAAGACAGTGGTACTATTACTTCCCTTGATCTAGATGCTATATTCCTATTGATGCAGCCCAGAATTGCATTGGTTTTTTTAGCTGCTGCATCACACTGTTGACTCATGTCAAGTTTGTGGTCTACCAAGACTCCTAGATCCTTTTCACTTGTACTGCTCTCAAGCCAGGTGTCACCCATCCTGTATTTGTGCTTTTCATCTTTTTTGCCCAAGTGTAGTACTTTACATTTCTCCCTGTTAAAATTCATCCTGTTTGTCTTGGCCCAGTTCTCCAATCTGTTAAGGTCATTTTGAAGTGTGATCCTGTCCTCTGGGGTATTAGCCACCCCTCCCAATTTGGTGTCATCTGCAAACTTGATCAGGATGCCCTCAAGCCCATCATCCAAGTCATTGATAAAGATGTTGAATAAGACTGGGCCTCTTTGAACATAGCTGAACTCTTTAATTTTCCCCTTTAGGAAAAAAATCGGCTCTAAGATTTGGAGAGTGATTGGTGTTTGTAGGTCTATATGACATTTGAAACACAATCTCACCTGCCCCCAAGTTTTAAAACTATCCCCTTTTGTAGGGATCTGTCCTAGATTTCGCCTGGAGAGAATTGGGCTGATTTGGATTTCAGCCAAGTTGAGTGAAGCAGCGGCATAGCTAGCCATTCGGGTGCCCGGGGCGGCACACACGCCCTGCAGCCGGAGGTAGAGCGAGCCGCTCATGGGGGCACACCACTCCCGTATTCGGAATGCAGTTGTAGAAGTTCCTCTTCTGACACGGATTTACTTTTTACAGTTTTATGGATCAACAGGAGAACCACTAGTAATAGATGTGCTTTTGTAAAAAGATTAAGACAGAAAGAATCCCAATTCATTTTCATGTTTAGGACGTTTCATCCGGAAGGGTTGAATTCGGAAATGGATCTTGGTTGCTTTATTTAGCTCTGGTTAAGGAGTGATGTTGCTTTAACTGTGTTCATTCATGATTATAATGGAATTCACCTGGTGCCAGGAGTGGGTTCATAAGCTCCTGAACTCCTGATAACTAACAGCAGTGGTTACATATTCATATGACCACTGCTTCTTGAAAACTTCCATTGTATATTGAGGTATGCTATTATTTTATATTATTCTATTAGTGATATGTTTTATTGAATTATGTATATTTGCATTAGATGTGTTGATTTCATGGATTACTGTGATACATGTCCATGCAGGTTTTTGGTTGTTTATTTGTTTATCTATATTTTGCAGTTACATGCTGAAGAAAACGTACACAAAACAGTGTTAATACCGGATCACTGTCCGTTGTCTTACTGTTACTATACATGAAAAAATATACTACTTTCATTGGCCGTCGTGTTGCTTGTTCTTGGTTTCTGCTCATGGGGGCGCGGCAAGCTGCCCATGGGGGCAGGGTGAGCCATGGCAGGGCACGCTGGATGGAGCCTCTCCGCTGCCTCCCCCTCAGCTGTAGGGTGGCTGAGGCGGTGGGCAGACGCAAGCCCCACACTGCTCAAAAAAGCAGCGCGGAGCTTGCAGGCGAGTCCACCCACTGTCTCCCCCTCAAGAGAGATGCGTGGCTCAGGCCCAGTGCCCCTCATCTCACCTTGTTGAATATTGCAGAGCTTATGCAGACTGTCCAGAAGCATTCAGTTGCAAGCGGGCAGGATGAAGCAGGAACAAGACGCTGCTCACTAGTAACTTGTTTACTACACAGCATTATTATTTACAGCAGACTCACAAGCCACTATATACAAGATACAGACACGGGTCTTAACTCTCTCTCTGAACAAACTCCAACTGACTAACCACGAACCAACCACTGACCACTCACAGACCACTCACAGGAAAGTAATGAGTCATCATGCCTATACGGGTGACCTCGTCCAGTAGCAGAGTTGTATCCAGGGCTCCCATATCACTAGGCAGAATAACTCCCTCTGCTCAGTCTTCCTGGCCTTTGGCCAAGTCCTTAATTGCTTCTGTGGGAAGCTGCATCGAGCACGTAGGCAAAATCCCAACACACCTAGCTATGCCTCTGGATAGGCACATTCATGGGGGAGAGGGCTGTCAAAGGCTGCTAGCCATAAAGGCTGTGCTCTGCCTGCAAAGTTGGAGGCAGCAATGCTTCTGGTTTCTGGAGATCACTCGAGGGGAGAGTGCTCCTGCAGTGGCAAAGGAACCAGACAGAGGGCCTTCTCGGTAGTGGCGCCCTCCCTGTGGAACGCCCTTCCAGCGGATGTCAAGGAAATAAGCAGCTATCCTATTTTTAAAAGACATCTGAAGGCAGCCCTGTTTAGGGAAGTTTTTAATATTTTATGCTGTATTGTTTTAATATTTGACTGGAAGCCGCCCAGAGTGGCTGAGGAAACTCGGCCAGATGGGCGGGGTAAAAATAATAAATTATTATTATTATTATTATTATTATTATTATTATTATTATTATTATTATTAGAAGGGGCGTGTGGTGGGTGCGGGAGTTATTTTTCCAAAAAACATATTTTGGCCATTTTGTCACCCCCCTCAGTGATGACACCTGGGGCGGCCCGCACCCCCTTCCTATGCCACTGGGGTGAAGACACTCCCAGATCACTGTGTCAGGCAGCCCAGTATGGTCTGGGGCAGTCAGGGGACCAGGACGTTTCATCCGGAAGGAGTCTGCTTCACTAGCCTGTTCCCTTCAGGGAATGTGCTAGGGAAGCAGATCCCAGCAAGATTGAAATCCGCTTGCAAACCAGCACTCTGCAGGATCAAACCCTCCAGCTCTTGAATGCATTTGCTTTTTTTTTTTTGCAGTTAAAATGAACTTTATTAAGTTTAAAAAAAGGTTACATATTTGACGACACAGACAAACATCAAAAAAAAGAATAAACATAAACAAACAAGTAACAAATAACAACAAAGTATCGACAAAATGTACAAAGAAAACATATAAGAAACAATAAAGGAAATAAAAAGTTTACCCCTTCCCCTTGTGCTTGACTTCCAGCCGTCCCACCATTGTGGTTTTTTCACAACTCTGTCTTAATATACCTAATTCTGTTGTTACTATCACATATAATAAAGTGCAAGTGTCTCTGCGTCCAGTCCCTGTGTCCGTCCCTGTGTCCTACTGCGCATGTGCCCCACGGACACAGGGATTGGAGCGCAGAGATTTCGGGCGGCCGGGCTGTTGAAGCGGCGGGTGCGCTCGCGTGGACTTACTTCTAAGCGGCAGCGGCCGTTACAAGTGGCGGCTGAGTTGGCCTGCCGGGGCCTGGCTGGTGCCAGTGCCGCCGCCGCCGCGATGCGCCTCCTGCGCTGCCTGCTGAAGGGCCATTCGGCGCTGGCCAGGGCGCCCAAGTACATCGAGCAATTCAGCAAGTTCTCGCCGTCCCCGCTTTCCATGATGTTCTAGCGCCTGTTAATTTAACGGGCTTACAGTCTACTAGTTTATTATAATTTTTCTATGAACCCACTCATATGTTCATCAGAAGGTTGGCTCTTTCCACTTTATTTCCTATATAAGTCTGGAATGATTTCCAATCTTCTTCCATTACCTGCTCTGGTATTCCTCTAGTTTCTCCTATTTTCTTTGCCATATTTTGGTATCCTATTAATTTAATAGCTCTTGAATGCATTTGCAAAGCAACTCTCCACAGGTTTGGACAGATGCCGACATGGTTTGGGGAGGCGATTCGGCATCCCCTTCTCTGCCCTGACGATAAGTTTGGCCTGGGTTTTAAAAGCCCTAATTAAGCATTAACCTGACTCCCAATTTGATACAGGACTGGAACCAGGGAAGCTGGGCTAAGCAGAGCCCTACATTTTTCTACTTGGAATGTTCGAGGGCAACGCTGCAGTCATGCCCCTGGCCTCCACTCCTGAAGGATTGTCAGGCTTGAAGCTTAAATAATTCTCAGGTGTTTTTGCTTGGGGTATTTGCCACCCCCTTCATCTGGCCAGTTATCATACGCATTCTGCTCAACATAATGAGCCAATAGATGTTTTATTGTGTTTTTAATATCCTGTTGGAAGCTGCCCAGAGTGGCTGGGGAGGCCTGGCCAGATGGGTGGGGTTGTTGTTGTTGTTGTTTAGTCGTTTAGTCGTGTCCGACTCTTCGTGACCCCATGGACCAGAGCACGCCAGGCACTCCTGTCTTCCACTGCCTCCCGCAGTTTGGTCAGACTCATGTTGTTAGCTTTGAGAACACTGTCCAACCATCTCGTCCTCTGTCATCCCCTTCTCCTTGTGCCCTCCATCTTTCCCAACATCAGGAACCCAAGAAAGTAAAATCTCTCACTGCCTCCATTTCTTCCCCTTCTATTTGCCAGGAGGTGATGGGACCAGTGGCCATGATCTTAGTTTTTTTTTATGTTGAGCTTCAGACCATATTTTGCGCTCTCCTCTTTCACCCTCATTAAAAGGTTCTTTAATTCCTCCTCACTTTCTGCCATCAAGGTTATGTCATCAGCATATCTGAGGTTGTTGAAATTTCTTCTGGCAATCTTAATTCCGGCTTGGGATTCGTCTAGTCCAGCCTTTCGCATGATGAATTCTGCATATAAGTTAAATAAACAGGGAGACAATATACAGCCTTGTCATACTCCTTTCCTAATTTCGAACCAATCAGTTGTTCCATATCCAGTTCTAACTGTAGCTTCTTGCCCCACATAGAGATTTCTCAGGAGCCAGATGAGGTGATCAGGCACTCCCATTTCTTTCAGAGCTTGCCATAGTTTGCTGTGGTCAACACAGTCAAATGCTTTTGCGTAGTCAATGAAGCAGAAGTAGATGTTTTTTCTGGAACTCTCTAGCTTTCTCCATAATCCAGCGCATGTTTGCAAGTTGGTCTCTGGTTCCTCTGAGATGGGTGGGGTATAAGTAATAAATTATTATTATTATTATTATTATTATTATTATTATTATTATTATTATATTTATTATTTATTATCAAGGACAAGAGTTTAATGCCCAATAATATTTTCAACAGCCTATTTCCCCCTTGATATGTTCATGGATAATATAACTCATGCAGGCCATCATTTTAACTTTCTCTTTCTTTCTTTCTTTCTTTCTTTCTTTCTTTAGCATGGTAACAAATATGTGGTTGTGTTCATTTGCTAATGGTGTTTGCTCAATGTGGCAATGCCCTATCAAGAACTTTCAGTTTGGAACATGTGGCAGAGGAAGCCCATGCTGTGTGAAGTCCATTCCAAAAAAGTAGGCCGATCTCTCCAGGGTAAGTCCAGAGAAATGTTCATAACTATCCTTCCCAACTCCCATCTAAGAGCATTCCCAGGAGAGGTAGTGTTGGCCACCAACACTGATGGCATAGACAAATTCATGGAGGGTAAGGCTACCAAGTGCCTACTCATCCAGCAGGGCTCTTCCTAGATTGTGCTGTGTCCTAATTCTGATTACTATGGCACAGAATAATTTAATTCATTTTGCATTTTTAAGTGAAAAGCTTTAATTTGCTTCTCACATATTGGAATGCAATTGTAGTGATTTTTTTTTTCAGATTTTCCAATCCTCTGAACTTTATTGTGGAGTTGTTGACTCAAAAAATGCACCAAAGTGCATTCAACTATTTGTATCTTAGCATAAAATGTACTTTATTTGAATATACAGGTAGGTAGTCGTGTTGGTCTGTCATAGTCAAAACAAAATAAAAAATAAAAAAATTCCTTCCAGTAGCACCTTACAGACCAACTAAGTTTGTTCTTGGTATGAACTTTCGTGTGCATGCACACTTCTTCAGATACACTGAAACAGAAGTCACCAGACCCTTATATATAGTGAGAGGGTGGGAGGGGTATTACTCAGAAGGGTGGTGGGAATGGGTGATAGGCTGATAGCCCATTACTGGCCCCAACAACATCAAACATACCATCTCAGGACTATTTAATTGCTCATCGCCTAACATTGTGTATGCCATCAAATGCCAACAGTGCCCTTCAGCTCTCTATATTGGACAAACAGGCCAAACCCTACGCCAAAGGATAAATGGACATAAATCTGACATCAGGAATCACAAGACAGAGAAACCAGTAGGAGAACACTTCGATCTCCCAGGACACTCTATACAAGATCTCAAAGTAGCTGTCTTATTGCAAAGGAATTTCAGAAATAGACTGGAAAGAGAAGTTGCTGAATTGCAACTCATTACCAAGCTTAAAACCATGGAGAGACCTGGTCTGAACAAAGACATTGGATTCTTATCTCATTATACATGACAAAGCTATTTTTAACCTTCTCACCCCTTGCTTTTTCCTGTAAGACTAATTGCAGTCGTTAACAGTCATCAACAGGTTTACCACAACTATCAGCCTATCACCCATTCCCACCACCCTTCTGAGTAATACCCCTCCCACCCTCTCACTATATATAAGGGTCTGGTGACTTCTGTTTCAGTGTATCTGAAGAGGTGTGCATGCACACGAAAGCTCATACCAAGAACAAACTTAGTTGGTCTCTAAGGTGCTACTGGAAGGATTTTTTTTATTTTTTATTTTGTTTTTATTTGAATATTTTATGGTGGTGAACCTAGTTCTAGTCAAAGGGCTGCATTCCTTTCTGGACAAACTTCCAGGGGGTTACTAGCCAATGGAGTCCAGAAGCAAACATGGGTATGATCAGAGGCAAAGGATGATGGAACAGATGGTTATTCTTAGAGGGCTGCATTTGGACCCTGGGCCTGAGGGTTCCCCATCTCTGGTGTATTTTGTGACAAAGTATTTGCTTCATTATACATTTTCAAACTTGGGTTATCTAGCCCAATTCCTTGCAATACAGGAATCTCAACTAAAGCATCCATGATGCATGGATTTCCTACATTGCAATAGGAAAAAACTGCTTGCAAAAATATGTATATCAGACAAATGCACATACCAAAATAAAAATAAGAACATATATTGAGAAGGGGAGACATTACAAATGGATGTAGGAATGAGGTGACCTAGGTTTAAGATGGGGAAAACCAGAAACTAAGAGAAGCTGTTATAGACAGATTCTTCAACATTTTAGTGCAAATCTCTTCTAGTAAACACATGTTATATGCATCTTTGCCTAATGCACTAATATTTTAGCAAGCAGTTTCTCCTAATATGTATTTTTGCACACTATTTTCACTGAAATATGCATATTCACGCACACTTTTACCTAATAAATGCATTTTTGTAAACCTTATTTGGCTGAAAAACTGCATCACAAAATTCAGAAAATTTCAAGCAAAGGTGGTGTTTCAGTTCTTACGTCGCGTCGGAAAGTGTGGATTGGATCGTTATACCTTTAAATGGAAAATGAATCAAATTTCCACTCCTGGCCAGCCTCACGGAACCCATTATATTCTTTAATAGGGTGACCAGAATGCTGTGGGTGTAACCAGTCGACAGCAGAGTTTATCAGCACGTCAAAGTGGAAGTTGGAAAAGTCTCAATAAATTCAATTATGGGTGATCTCAGCATGTTTTGATGAAACATAAAAGTGACAGCATTAAGATTTAAACCTGCAAACCATCTTGTATCGAAATGGTATAAAAGAAACAGAAAGGATGAGACTTAGCCATGCTATGGCTTAGAATAATTTGTCCCATTTGGTCAAATCATATTTTGAAGCAAATGGAGGTCTGAATATCTCGAGGTGTGTGTGTGTGTGTGTGTGGAGCCTTCTCTGATTCATGTACTCTACATCAATCAATTTGCTTGGACTCCCAAGGAATCTTGCCACCATAAATTCATATCTTCAGTTATCCATTACTGACACAATCAATCAATCAATCAATTAATAAACGATTTTGATGTGAAACTGCTTTGCTGAAATGTGTGTGCATCTACTTCATTGTGAGGTTATCTAAAGTGACGTTCTTTAGTTGTTTGGAGATAGGGAACACAAATCACTACTTGATTTTGCAGGTCAGCAATGTTGAATGCACCCATGCACAATACTATCTAGAAATTATCATAGCAAGGAAGAAGAAAGCTTGCAAGAAAATAATAGTCCACACTATGTATGGGATGATGGGAATATTTCTCAAAGTGGGAAGCAAAATATTTTTAACAGTTGGGCAGTGGGGGTGGGGTGGGGTGGGAATTATCTGAAAAAACCTGAAGGCAAACTCTTCCATTGTCTCCTGAGACAGACGGATGCCAACGAAATTGTTCCAGCTTTCTAGCTTCCTTTATTTTTGCCATCTCTATTGCTTTTCAAAGGTGTATGAGTGGGTGTGATCCTAAAACGCTCACATTAGGGTGTCAGTCCAAACGAATACAGAGACACTTCTGTGCCTCTTGCATGTAGTTATCCTGACATCATATGCATTTTGTATTTTTGAACATATGTTGGAGGGTATGCATAGATCACTCCTCCATCTGGCTACAAAAAGGGGGTCTGAGAAGGAGTGATTTTGTGGTGGGACCAGAAGACTGGTATAAAACCACTTCTGGCCTCCAGTGTTGGCTAGTTCCAGCAAGTGAGAGGGAAAGGCAGAGGTATTTAAAGCTGGATCACCCAGCGCTAACTCCTCTTTCCTTCTGAGCATGGCTGGGTTTGAATCAAGGTTTGCTGCATTGTTGGTGAGAGGGACAGAAGAGAAGTTGACACCAATCAATGAAGAGCTTGGGAGGGGTTCACAGAGTGAAGTGGGACTGATAATAACCTGGAAAGTAGATCTTCCTCCTCCATTTTCCTCCATGGTTTTATGGTAAGGGGAGAGCAGGAGATTTCACAGTCTGGAAGGTGTTGGAGGGCTGACAGAGAGCACCTAGCCTGACTGGTTGCGTCCTGTTTATCTGGCCTTGTTCAAGGGTATGATATATTGCTTAGAGACATTTGTGATTAAGCAGTTTAAAACTGAAATAGTAGTAGTAGTAGTAGTAATAATAATAATAATAATAATAATACAGCACTGGGCGAATCTGTGCTGCTCAGTCTATGGACTTCTTCCATGCAGCAGCAATGACATCCCTTTGATGGGCATTTTAAGAAAGAGGAATTGGTGGTCAGCTCAAAAGTTGATTTTCTTTCTTTTTTCCTGATGGGCATTACAATATCAAGACCGTAAATTTATTGAGGGTGGTGTACAACTGAGAGTGAGATGGTCAAAGCTGTGATTGAGATGGTCTCGTTGCTGAATGTCCTGTGACAAAAGATGTCCAAGTGAATAATCTGTACTCATTATTATTATTATTATTGCTGGGCGCCGATCTCTGCTTTCTTCTGTGTAGCCTTAAGATTTCTGTTTGAAGTCCACGGTTTCTGCACACTTCTTCCAACCATAACCAAATACACACAACACAACCCACAGTCACAAACAGACACTAACATTTATGTGGGTCGTGGTATTTTTCTTTTTCTTGGTATTATCTCTGCTCCTTTGTGGATCTGGTGGGGTTTGGGAAGGGGGAGGGAAAAGCAGCCCACTGACTGGTTCCCACTCACCGGTGATGGGTGTCGCTCCCTCTGCTGTGTACATGGTGGGAGCGGGGAGGCGGAATAATAATGATGAAGATGATAATAAAATAAAAATAAAGCCCTCTTCCTCCTCCTTCTCCCTAGTAGGCTGGAGCTCCACTGCTCTGCTGAGGTCTCCCTCTAATCTGGCCTCCGTTTCTCCCCAGAGCAGCTGGGTTGTTTTAGCCAAGCCTTGTGCAGCAGCACTCTTCCCGAACACTCCCCTTTCAGCTCCACCTCGAGGACAGTGAGCAGCTCCGTGAAATGTGAAGCAACCCTCCAGGAGGAACGTCACAAGCATGGGCGCCCATCCAGAAGCACCCTCCTTGGCCAGGCTCACCAGCCCCCCCCCCCGCTGCTCTTGGCCTCTCCAGGGCTCATGGGAAGCTGCATGGGAAGCTCTGCCCTGTGCCCTCCCCATGGCCCATTGTGGGGCTCCCGCAGGGCTCCATTGCCCCAAGCGAGAGATGTGCTCCTGGAGACCTCCACCTGCTGTTAGGGACCTTTCTGAGGATGGCTGCACTGAGGAGGAATAGTGGGAGCCACCCCCTCCCCCTGATCCTGATCCTGAATCTTCCCAGGAGCAAGAGGACAGTATATACCGTGTTTCCCCTATTTTAAGACACCGTCTTATATTTTTTCCCCCTCAAGAAAATGCACTATGGCTTATTTGGAGGGGATGTCTTATTTTTATTACGTAAGCCCAGCCCAGCCTTTTCCTTGGCGCCCTCCAGAACTGCGCCTATCACTATGGCTTATTTTCGGGGTACGGCTTATATTTCGCAAATGCGAAAAAAGCCTGCTATGGCTTATTTTATGACTACGTCTTAAAATAGGGGAAACAGGGTATTTGGAACAGTAGTTTGCATAGGGCAGTGATGGCTAACCTTGACACTCCAGATGTTTTGGGACTACAACTCCCATCATCCCTGACCACTGGTCCTGTTAGCTAGGGATGATGGGAGTTGTAGTTCCAAAACATCTGGAGTATCAAGGTTAGCCATCACTGGCATAGGGACATAGTTCAGAAGGCAGAAGCTGGGAAATACTGGATGGGGAACAGCTAGGACAAGAAACACTGGGAGAGAGAGGGTTAACACATTCCTCTGCTCAGCCCAAGGTCAAGAAGAGTTCAGAAAGTCTCGGAACAGAAAGCACAGAAAGTACAGAGGGTACAAGCTTGGATTACAAGACGTAGGAGTGAGTAGGTTAATAGGGACAGAAGGGGGTGTGATCTTTAATTGGGAGCACCGCCATTTCTAGGAGATTACCGGACAAAGTCCTTAGGGTTTGTATTTCCATTAGGACACACAGTGATAGCAAATGTACGTCATCTTAATTGTTAATCCACTACCCAACCACCTCCTGCCACTCCAGCATTTCACCATCTCTCATCCAACCACAGTCCTTGAAATACAACTTGCTCAACCCATTTTTTTTACTGTACATGTTGGAACCCTTGTTGTACCTTATATGAAGTTGTTTTTCACTTTTAACAGCCAGCCATAATTTTTTTCTTTAACTTGTTCTTACCAGTTGTTGTGCACAGGTTGCATTCTTGTGCACATGACACCGACCCCCACTAATGATTGCCCTAACAGTAATTCCACCTCAGAGACTTGAGCCTCTAATAACACAGATGTATCCAGTAGTACCCCTCCTCCCAGCTACTTTTAGTTGTTCCTACATGGTAGGATACCCGTAACATGTCTGATAAAAAATGGTGAGTTTATAAACCTACAGAAAAATAGAAGAAAATGCTTTAAGGAAACAAGAGTCTGGCCGAGTGAGTCCCTTCATTAAGCCTGAGATCAAAACAGTATACATACATTCAGCAAAATGTGTGGATCTGAAAAAGCAAAAAGCTTTTAAACTGTGAAAGACAAGGGGAAAGCGTTATATCTTCAGCATGTGGTGAAACACCATTGTCTCTGCATTATTCAATGAGGGTATATTTGTTTCCAATGAGAGTATATTTTACTGTGTCCCAATAAAGTCCTGGAACTTGTTTTGTGAGTGCAGCTGCAAAGCTTTAAAACGATAAAGGACAATGATTAAAATAAAATTGGGGGGGGAACCCCCCCCACCTGAAATGGTACTAACGACAGATCAGGTATGGAACACATCACCTTGCTATAGCTAGTGTACATCTTCCTCCAGCATCAAACACAAACAGCTAGACTACTCCTACAACATTTCCCTGTATCCCTGCTTGTGGGCAGTGGTATAGCATGGGTTGCAAGTGGCCGGGGCCACAGGGAGTAGGAATGAGAGAGGTAGAAATCGACGGAGTACGCATGCACATTCAACTGCCTAACGGCACCTACTTCACCCAAGAGATTGCAGCCACAGAAATGAGAAGAATTGTTCCATTGTCTGGAAAGGCCATGTTGTGTATTGATTCAAAGTGTTTTCATATCTGTATCACTATTGTCTGTAATCACATTAGGGTAAAGTAACTGCCTTCCTGTCCCAGAAGGAACAGTTACTATTGGTGCATTCAAATTGCTGCATTGGGATCCTCAGTCTTATTGGTTCCCACCAAAAAGCAGCTGTGTGATTGCTTGAGATTGTTCCCTCCAAAATGTATCTTTTCCGAGTCAGTCCTCTGTCCCTATAAATGTAGCTTCCCTACCCTCAGTTCCCTCAGTCTTGTTTGCCTGAATAAAGAGTTGTTACATGAAGAAGCTGTCTCCTGCCTGCTATGTCAGAGAGCTGAAATCACTTGCTGAAATCATTAACCCACGCTACGACAGGCCACTTCCTGGTTTGCATAGAGAAGCCATCTTCAACAGAGCCTAGCAAGAGAAGCACACGGCTGTATTGAGGCAGTACCTGGTGTTGAAGTTTTGTGCCCCTCACAATTTTGCGCTCAAGGCTACTGCCCCTGTGGCCACTCCCCATTCTACGCCACTGTTTTTAGGCTTCCCGTAGACACCTGGTTAGCCACAGTGAGAACAGGATGCCTGACTAGATGGCCCACCAGCCTGATCCAACAGAGCCATTCTTATGTTCACATGTGCTATAGGCATTCGGGGAAGGGAGAGCTATTTGTCGAGATTAAACGCAAGTTTCAAATGCTCTATGTTCCAATAACACGGCTGTGCTTCCGGTGTTTATATGAGCCTCTGAGCCGAAAAACACTCAGTAGGGAGTCACCCCCCCACCCCCGAATTCACAGAGACCTATTTTGGGATAACCTGTATGCAGCAGTCCTGATGGCACATGCATGTTGTATTTTTGAACGTTCTGTAGGCAACAAAGATGTTCATGAAGTCCAACATCAGGCACTACCCACCTCATTCCATCTCATTGTTGAACGTCCTGTGACAAAAGTTGTCCAAGCGAATAATCTGTACTCATTATTATCCTTGCTGTGTGTCCCTCATTGCTTTCCACTGTGTACCATTAAAAATTCTGTGTCAAGTCCCACAAAGACAGTTTCTGCACAATTCTCTCTACCATAACCAAACACACACACACACACACACACACACACACACACACACACACACACCCCACTGCATTTATTTATGTCTAGGCATCCCCCCCCCCAAGAAGAAACCAAGAAGAAAGCTAGCAAGTATGGTTTTTTATTGGCATTTGATTAGATTCAGCAAATAACCTTGTTTGCCACAGTGGTTGAATTCTCAGTAAAACAACTATGAAAGTCTTTTGGGTTATCCCTCTTTTTCTTTTACAGACACTGTTGACTTCTCCAGGTATGCTTTTTTTATATATGTATTCACCTTATTAATTATCAGGGCAAGGCATCTCTCTTGAATGTTTGCATAGCGAGCCAGCCAGAGACCCAAAAGAAAACACTGGTTTTCTGGACAACCTGCCAGCCAACCACTCCCTTAACCATTTATCATAACTATTTTAGAGATGCTAGGAAAAATCATTTGTTGAAGATTTTGACATGAATTGACCTGATCTGTACCTCCTCAACTAATGTTATCCTTTAGATTTTGCATTTCTCTGAACATTGCAATGCAGTTCTTAGATTAAAAAAAAGAGAGTACCAGAATGCATATAAATGCATATTTTTACCTTAGGCATCAACTATATTGCATTCTGTGTTTTGTGTGTGTAAAATATATTTTCAACACCTATTAAAGACTTTCCTTTTTCCATAACTCTCTTAAGTGGATATTTTTATCCCAGTCTACATTTGTACTGGATTTAAGATTATTTTTGTATATGCTTTTAATCTTAAATCACTTGGAGATGCTTTAAGAGAAACAATTTATAAAGGAGATGGTATAATAGTGGTGATGAGGAGGATTCGTAGCAATGCCACCACATATCCCACCCTTTGCAATCTCATCCAGAGGGTGCATTTGGTGTGAAGATTTTGCCCATTTCAGAATGTGGGTGGAAATTTTACATATAGTCCAGGGGAAAGGGAAGTTGTTAAAACCTTCTGTTGTGGTATGATAAAATGGTTCTTTCCTATCCACTGCTCCTGCACCACCACCACCCCGCCAGCCAACCACCTTCCCTGTTTCCCCTATTTTAAGACGTAGTCATAAAATAAGCCATAGCAAGATTTTTTAGCATTTGCGAAATATAAGCCATACCCCGAAAATAAGCCATAGTGATAGGCGCAGTTCTGGAGGGCGCCAAGGAAAACGCGGGGCTGGGTTTACGTAATAAAAATAAGACATCCCCTCAAAATAAGCCATAGTGCATTTTCTTGAGGGAAAATATATATAAGACGGTGTCTTAAAATAGGGGAAACACGGTTCTTATGCTGTTGAGATTGGGAAGCACCATACATAAATTGATTTGTATCTAAATGTGTATTAATCACATTCTTCTTCCATTCCTAATCTCACCTTCTGTCAGCTAAGTGCGTGTTTATACGCTGGTCGGGATTCTACAGTAAGAACACAGTTTTTCAACACTGAATCTATATGGAAAAGAGCAAGTATTAAATGATGGCATCGGTGACGATAACATTGATTGGTAAAATGATGCAGAAAACTTACAGCTGATCAAACTGTTGTCTGCTGTGCCATTTTTCAAGCTCTATCTGGCATCAAATGTGGAACCAGGTCATGTGTTGTATATGGATTATGATGCTAAGAAGAGTTGGAAACTTTTGAGAAATACTGAAATCTCAGCTCTCATATTCATCTCTTTCTTTCTTTCTTTCTTTCTTTCTTTCTTTCTTTCTTTCTTTCTTTTGTTCTTTAGGGCTTTCTGCTCTAAAGGACCTTGATGAGTTCTCATGTTTATATGTTAAGAATACTGACTGCCAGAAATACTGTCCAGTGTATGCACTGAGCCTTGGAACATGTTCTGCAGGGAAGCAGTGTTGTAAAAGGTAGGTGGAATTTGCCACAATGATCTTTGCAGGGCTACCAAGCTAAGCATGTTCGTGTTCCGAGGAGTTTTCATTGATGGCTCTGCATTTGAGAGTGGTGTGAGTTCATGCAGAGCTCCTGTAATTTGTGACGGGAAATGCTTGTCCTTCCAGACTGCAAATACAACATGTGAAAGTAAAGCAGGTAAGTCTAGCCGGTCAGCTGTGCTAGATGCATAAATTCACATGTAAAGTACCAAAAAGGGGCAGCACATCCCATTTTGCAGCTTACGCCGGAACAAGAAGTGCCACTTTGCCCTGCCACTGCTGCTGCCGCCACTACCACCACATGCCCTGCCACATCCACCACTGACAAAGAAGTGGCATCACAATCGTCACTGAAATGGGGTGAAATTTGGCCTATAATGGATGTGATCTTGCCCAAAATTGGTGCCAATGTCAGCCACACTTCTCCAGTACTGATGCCAGAGGTGGGGCAGGCTGGGCACCCATTGGCATGCCACCTGGAGGAGGGGAGGGGGTTCTGATGCCTGAAGCAGCAGCTTCACCCTGCCTAATGGCTGGGCCATCTTTGAGCACAAACATGCAAAGTTTATAACAATATTCTGTGCATTTTTTCTTTTAAAAAATGTTTAGGGGTACTCTCATTTTCCAACTCATATTGAAATACTGCCCCTCAGTGAGACCAAACTCACAAAATGTTTAGGGGTATGCGTACCCCTGTGTCCCCCCAGAAAAAAAAAGCACTGACAATATTATCATTTACAGTAGCTGATCTGAAAGGTGGCTACACTACGAAATCCAGCTTTCTTAGCTTTGTGTTGGGTTTCTTAACTTTGTGTTGACTTTCAACCCAGAAACTACGCATTATAGGAAAGTCAGCATTATAATGCAGGCATCGAGGGGAAATAACATACAAAAATGTTTTGCAAAAATTGGAATGTTGGGCAAAATTAATTCAATATATGTGCATGTTAGGAGAAACGTTAGTTCCTCCTAACCTCAAAAACGTTGGTGAATTTTGTTGACTACTTTGTTTTTTAAAAAAGTATCCCAAACATGCAGAAACATGACAAAGTGAACATAAGATTAGAAGGATTTCTAGAACTTTCCCTTAGGTATGGACCGTGATCTTAAAGGCATAGACTATCAATATGCTCTGATCTCATATTCAATGAATCAATCAATCACTTTATTTCAGCTTTAAGCTCATAAGATCTCATATTCAATTAATCAGTCATTCTATATATTATGGCCGTGAACCAGCCACAAAGTTCATCTTGTATCTGCAGAACTGGGAAACAATCTGACTGATATATTTTAGGTTAACTTGTTTTCTCTTACTTTTATTGATAATCTTGATGCAAAGCTTCCCCCCCGTTCTAAACTGCTTTGAGGTTATTACAATTAAGTAATATATATCATATGTTTTGTCATATATCAGCAGTTGAGCTAAACAGGAGACAGCTAGGCAGTTAGCAAGGCTAGCATTTCCTGACTTGAGCCTGTTTTGATCACAGTTTTTCCTTTCTTTCTTTTAGTTTGATAACTCACATGTTTTTATGTAAGCTAAATGGGGGCTATTGCCTGATGTGGTATTGTCGTGGTGCTTACAAGAAAATTGGGGTGTGTGGCAGAGGGAGTCCATGCTGCTCAAGGTAGGCAAAATTCCCTTAAGCCAACCATAAATGTGGTTGCCATTATTTGCCCAAAACACAAAGGCAGAAAGCAATGGGTCAATGAGCATGTTGACAACCTGGAACAGGGAAATGGCTGGCTGCCTTTTCCTCTGTCTGCTTGATAGGCTACTTGCTCTGACTGAGCTCAGGCTCAGGGGATTAATCAACCACTGCCCTGCTTTGCTTGTGCAAGCCAAGAGACCACCTGATTACTTTACCCTTCACCTGCTGTCCAGAACTTGAAAGATGGAAAAACTTCCAGGTTCCTTCCTCACCTATCCAGCTAGCTGGGTGCTTCAGGGCACCCACCAAGGTAGCATAATGTTTTAGCCCTGACCCATGTGTGCATTATCTACTGGTTGTGGCCTAGTTGAGTGACAATCAGCCAAAACACCATGTGAACATCCAAGTTCAGAGGGTGGGGAGTGGATGGAAAAAGGTGTGCCCTTGATCAGACATGAGAAACACAATCCAAATTCCTATTCTGCTCCTTACAAGATGGCTGGGTAACTCCATACCCCTGAAGGATGAGCGGGTGGGTGCCTTATTGAGGCAAAGAGAGTGGATTTGACTTATAAAAAAACCACACACACACACACCCCAGGATGGTTGGACAATTCACTTGTCCATTCCATGCCCCCATTCCGTCATCCTGGACATAATTTGTAGCTCAGTCTAGAGATGGGAGAACAGCTTATCTTTGCTTTGACAAGTATTTGCATGCCTGAACAGTCAAAGATCAAATGTGTGGGATGTGTTACAACAGTACAGTCAATTACAACATGCGTTACTTCCTAGAGTGGACAGAGACAGGGGGATGTGTAACTTCCTGTTCCTGCTATGTGACTCAGCAGATGAGTGCGACTCTATAAAAGCAGAGTCACACAGCCATTTTAGTTCTGTTTGATTCAACTCTCAGTTAAGTCTCATCCATTTTGTTGTCTGCTGACTCTCAGCCAGCAGCACTTGGGCCCATCCTCACAAAGGATGTAACCCACGTTACATGTTTATAACCTGAAGCTTAAAGCCTGCCTTCTAGGATGTGTACTGTGAACAACTTCTGAGCATATTTATTGTTGTACTTTTAAGGACAGACTGATGAATCTGATGAGGATTAGTGTCAGGAATAACGGAATCCTGGACACAGCAGAGTGTGCGCAGCCCTTCAGGAAGCTCTGGCTGAAACAGCGTTGACTGAACGAGATGACGCAGGAACTCACTGCCACTAGTAACTGGATAACTATATACAGCTTTATTATAGCAAACAGTATCCACAGATTACTATATACAGATTTAGGAAAATAAAGAAACAAAAGCAAAACCTTTCCTCTCACTATCTCTCTCATAACCTTCTCCAACAATCGCAAACTACATCAAACACACCAACCACAAGAGCACATGGTCACTCTTGCCTTTATGGAACTTTTTACCCAATCAGAAGGTTGTTACTAAGGCCTTGTTACCAGGCAGATCTTGGCCTTCAGCCAACTCTTAATTGCTTGATGTGTGTAGCTGCACGTAGGCACTTTCAAAGTTCCTAACACCCCCTCACAGCTACTACCACTGAACCAATTAACTTCTGAACATATACAGAGTTCTTTTAACTCACTTTGTCAAGCAAACCTAAACTTTCACACATTCGTTTGTACTTTATACATGTTAACGGTTTTGTCATTACATCAGCAACATTCTGGTCACTTGATACATAGGTACATGCAATTACTTTTCCCTGTACATTGCACCTTACATTTTGATATTTCACCGTAACATGTTTTGACCTTGACTTGAATCCTTCAGTATTACTCAAAGTAATGTAGGCTTGATTATCAACACACACTTGTATTGGCTGTTCACAATTTACATTCAGATCAGTTAACAACTGTTTGTAATACAACAGTTTTATACCAACAATACAAAGCTCACTAATTGCAGCGTATTCCGCTTCTGTCAAAGACACACTCACAATGCTCTGTTTTCTTGATTTCCAGCCAATCAAAGCTCCTCCAAACATAGTGACCAAAACCTGTGACAGATTTACGATCTGGCAAGTTAGCCCAGTCACTGTCCGAATAACAATGCAGTAATTCATCTCCTGCAGATCTAAGCTGTAAAACATGGTCAACTGTTTTTTTAAGGTGCCTAAGCACATGTTTTATCGCTTTACAGGCACTAAGTGTTGGTTTAGATACCTGCCTGCTAAGAATGCCAACAGCATAACTGATATCAGGTCTAGTCCATTGTGCCAAAAACTGTAAACTTCCAATGGCTGATTGGTACAATTTTGGATGTTCAAATTCTGGACTCTCATCATTGTGTAAAGACTTAATAAAACCTGGCTCCATGGGAACTGCTGCCCCTTTGCAATTTTGCATACCATAAGTAGCCAGAAGCTGTTTGATTTTGCTCTTTTGACTAATCAAACAACTACCATCCTTTGCCCAGCACACTTCCAAACCTAAATAAGACCTAACTGGACCAAGATCTTTTACCTTGAACTTCTTGGCCAATTGTACTGCAAATGTTTTGATCTGTTTATCAAATTTACATAAATATAAAAGGTCATCAATGTAAATTGTGCAATATTCCTATCTATCACAAGACCCACGTACGTAAACACAATGATCAGCCAAACTTTGCTGAAATCCAAATGAAACGAAAACTTCATGCAAGCATTTATTCCAGGACCTTGCTGCTTGCTTCAAGCAATACAGAGCTCTATTCGGTTTTAACACTCTGTTGCTTCCTGTTTCAAAACCAGGTGGCTCTCACAGATAAATGACCTCATTCAGACTTGCATGTAAATAAGCAGTTTGGATGTCGAAATGGTTAACCTTGAGCTTGCGTTTAGCTGCTAAAGAAAGCATAAGGCAAACACTTTCACTTTGGGCTGTTGGAGCAAAAACTTCATCTAAGTCCAACCCTGGCCTCTGTGAAAAACCTTGAGCTACTAAACACGCTTTGTATTTGTAACCACCTGTAACCAATGGCTTGAGCTTATACACCCACCTACACCCAACAACTTTCACTCCTTTAGATGGTACCGTGGGTGTAAAAACTTCATGTTCATTTAGAGACGCCATCTCCTCATCCATGGCTTGTTTCCAAAGACTAACCTGTTCTTTTGGCAAAGTCATGACCTCCTGAAAACTTTGAGGCTCTAAAGCTACATTAAACACATTAGCCGTGCCAGGAGAGTAACGATCTGGAGGCACTCCCTTGTTTTCTCGCTGCAACTGCCTGGGAGTAAAGTGTCCTCCATTTCGCTTTCCCCCTCAGAACTTCACCCCCTTGCGGTTGCCTAGCAACAGGCGAAGTCTGACTAGCCTCTTGCTTTGGAGATAACATTCCTGGGCTTCCCTCCCCCTCCTCCTCAGAGTCCTTTTAACTGTCAAGCCTCTGGGAAGGTTGAAACCTTATAGGCAATATGTACAATTAACAGACATGCACACACAGGAAATTTTAGCAGTACATCATCTCCTTTATTTGACACATTATGCACTGGTTTTCCAAAGATGTGCAAGAAATCCCACAATCAACAATATAGGATCTCAGTCCCATGATAACATCTTCTGAAGGCTAAATGACAGTGGGTCATCATGCACATGAGAATATAATGGTTGATGAGGTGCCAACTTCACTTTCTGTAGTTCCTATAGAAAGAAAGCAGATTTTTATTTTCAGGGACATCCCTCGCATGGCATTTGCAAGAAACAGAAAGCACAGACTACCAGAGAATATTCATGCAGATTTTCAAGGACAAGGATAGTACTTCTGCATGAAAGAACTTACAGATATCACTATAACACAAGCTGGTGAATGTCATTATCTCCTTCAGCCTCCTCTCTTCCCCATGGATGACTCTCAAACTTTTCCTTGACCCATCTTTTGACTGTAATGTGTACTGATTAATTTTCATGGGTCTGAGAGATTTCCTCATTGTTCGAGAGCTGAGCCTTGAGAAAACTCAGTCTTACCTGCAGGCAGTAACAGACCTCAGCATATCAAAGTTCAGTGGTGCTCTGTGTGATGCCAAAATCTGGCAACCCCCCCCCCACAACTCTCACCTTCCATTGGATGCAATAGTGGTGGTGCCTGCTGTGGCACCCCATGACCTCTGCGCCCAGCGGGACCACACCGGTTGCGTTACTCGAGAGCCTCCTCCACTGCCAAATTGAACCCCAACTAAGCAAAATCTCTCTTCAGATTTTTTGTCAGCACTCTGCCCCAATTAAACATGTGTTTGCATTTTCAAATCACAATTTTTCAGTGTCTGTGTATGACAAAGCACTCCCCCCCAAAAAAAGTTACTCTTCTGCTTCACCTTGTTGTACTCAAGTTTCAGAGGCATTCTCTAGTTTTCACCAACGGACAGGTACCAGCTCCTTATGAAGAAAACAAACTGTGTATTCCAGAAGCAAAACTACTGGGGCCTGTGATGTTCCAGTGTATATGTAAATTGTGATTTAAAAATGCAAACATGTGTTTAATTGGGGCAGAGTGGATTTTTTTAAAACAACAACAACAACAACAACAACAACAACAACAACAACAACAACAGGGAAACTTTACCCTGAGCAGCAGAAGATCCATTTGTCACACATTCCCTTTTCCATGGGTCCAATAGCGCATGGGCCTTCCTGGCACCAACCTTCAGCAGCTTCACACTGTTCACGAGTTTCTATAAAATTGGTTTGACCTGCAAATAGAAAGAGAAAATGCATTGTAAGCCACTCGTTCATGGGTGTACCTTTTTAATATATTCTAATATTAATTTCTAGGAAAAACAACCCCTCCCATGCAAAAACTTTGTTAAAGAGAAGATTCAAGTTACACACAAATTCACCCTTCCACACACAAAATAACTTCCATATAGATGTTGAATTAAGCTGTATACACAATCTCCAACTCCTTGAAAGATTCCGTCAATGTCTCTGAAATTTTTTACATATCACTTGGGATGAGAGACAAACAAACATCAGTGTACTGGAAGAAGAAAATATCACTAGTGTCGAAGCAATGATTCTTCAACATCAACTTTGTTGGACTGGTCGTGTGGTTTAGATGCCTGATTATCGTCTTCCAAAGCAACTTGTCTATTCCCAACATAAGAATGGTAAGTGTAATTCTGGTGGACAACAAAAGAGGTTTAAAGACACTCTCAAGGCAAATCTTTTTTTTAAAAAAAATGTAGTAGAAACACCGACAACTGGGAATCACTGGCCTGTGAGTGCTCCAGAGACTGGCTTCTACCAAAGGCATCATGGACTTAAACGAAGCACAAACTCAGGACGAAAGGAGAAACAAGCTAAGAGGAAGGCATGTTTGGCAAACTCTCACTGTGATCAACTCCCGCCCAGAAACCTATGTCACCACTGTAGAAGGATGTGTGGATCCAGAATTGGCCTCCACAGTCACTTACGGACAGAATTTACAACCATACTTTAAAACATACAGAAGTTAAAATACTAAAACACCTCAACTTTCTAAGCATCCAGGTTGTTGTTGTTTAGTCATTTAGTCGTGTCCAACTCTTTGTGACCCCTGGCCACCCTAAAGCAAAATAACTTCTAAGGGAGGCTGTAACATGAAACAGCTGAATTGCAACACATCATCGTATGCATACATTGACATCCTATGCCCTGTAAAAATGTGGTGGGGTTTTTTTTGGGGGGGGTAATTGGGTTGTTTTTATTTTGATTAGGTATTTTGTGGTTTTAAATTTTGATTTTATTCTGTGAACCACCCTGAGACCCCTGGGTATAGGGCAGTAAATAAATTCAATAAATAATAAAAATAATAATACCTTGAGAAACAAAGAACATCCCAGAAAGTACAGCAATGTAGTAGTAGATTTTCATGGTTGAGATCTCAAGGAGGACAGTGAGAGGTTTTATGCTACCGAGGTTTTATGCTATTGCAACGGCTGAATCCTTTACTATTTATAAGCCTCTGTGATAATAATAATAATTTTATTGTTTATACCCCACCCATCTTGCACTGATGCTCCTGATGCAACATGTACTGTGGCAGATATTCTTGGCACATTGCATCAAAGGAGAGCTATTTTTGCATCACCGCACAAGAACACAAGGTGAACCAGAGAGAGGACACCAAGTACAGTGCAGTACCTGAGCACTATGCAATTTGTAGCTTTTGTGGTCTGTCACTAAAACAAACAGAATGAACTGTAGAGTACAACCGAGTTAGTACAATGAGCACTTTTAGTGTTCTTTGGGAGAGTCAATAAGCATATGTGCTCCACTGCGTACTTTGACTTTCAATATCATGAATGCTGCTCCCACCTCACCCCCTCCCAAAAGAAAACTCGGGTGATTGATTTTCAGAAGGAGAGGGTTAAGGAGGCCACCACATCAGGGCCTGATGGACAACGGGAAGATGTTCAAAGCATGGTATTATCAGCCTTCTGCTATGCCCTCCCTCCCTCCAATTTGCAATGCATTGCATTGTATGACGGTGGGGAGCTTTAGGCCTCACGCATGTATTTTCAGTGAATGCTGGACCACAGAGCCTGGGTGCACACTCTGTCCTTCGCTGGGGAACCCCAGTTTGTTGCTGTGTCAGAATCCATGGAGTCTAGAGTGGTGCTTCCTTACCAGAATTAGCTGGACTCCTCACCTGCTTGTATTTTCTGATTTTGATTGATTTTGTCTACACTTCCTCCAAGTTGTTGTATTAATAAATATGACCATTATCCTAACATTTTGCTGAATGAGCCTTCTTTGTGGACTTCTGAGTAAACTTGGCACTAATGGGATGAGCGAAGAGGTTCTCTTATGGAACACTAGTGGTTAATAAAGAGGAAGCTGAGAGGATGAGGAAACGAAATGTTCTTCCAATGAAGCGATGTACAATATTGCACAAAATCATAACACACTAATGCACTAATCTATTATCGCAACACACTAATCTATGATTAGACCTTGCTTGGAATGGTGTGTACAGTTCTGATTGCCTAGCCTTTTAAAAAATGTTGTAGAAATGAGAAAGGTTCATCTCAGCCATGTGGGACCATGCAGTCTCCAAAACCATTGCCTGAATACAGTAACAGGACAAAGAAGGGACAATAAATTGAAGTAGAATCATGACAAGATGGAAGTCTCATGAGTGGGTGGTTCCTTGCTCCAGGAATTGGGTAGGATGCTTCTTCTAGATGGGCACCTGCTGCCAATCCTCTTCACCAAGGAGCAGGCACAGAAATTGTGGTATGTGTGTGTGTACACATGCACACCCCAACAATGGAAAAGGCGTGTCTCCTATTGATTTCCCTACCCCCACCACCTTTGGAGATCCAAAGTTGGTAGGGCCTAAAGGATGGCGCCAGACTTCAGGAGGATCTCAGCATGTTGTTGATGGGCCCCACTCCATCCCACCTTCCATGACTATACTTCAATGAATTAATACATTTCATAGTTTTGTGAGCTGTGAATCTGTCTAATGAAATATGTGCATTGTATTTTATAAATGTCACTTAAAATAGGAATCAGACACCATGGATGGGAGCTAAGCTTGGCTCCCATTCAAAAGATTGTGCATTTGCCAGCTTCTGAGCAGCCACTCATTTTGACTCAGTTACTTGAGAAGAGGAATGTCAGAAGTGTAACTGCTGGGAGGGGCACTGGGTGGAGCTGCTGTGCGTTGCATGGCTCATGGAGATAATGATGAGCACCATGGGTCATTGCAATCATTGCAGGGTGGCCAACTGAGCCAACTTACTTGAAGAGGAAATGAAGGATGACGTAACAGCCTCCTTGACTACATTCACTTTATAAGAGCTGACTATGGATACTGATGGTGGCTTACGGGCCTCCTTGGCATGTTTACATGTATAAATGATGAAAAGCAGTTATCTGTTATGTTGCCAGTGTGATGCATGGAGTCAGAGTGAGATTATCTGCTGAAGGTAAGTTGCAGGAATTGCACCCATTGCTCTTGAACTGATACCAAATTGGTCTCTACTGATGAAGTGCAGTCGTTCTTAAACTGATGTGTTGCAGATCAAAACTGAGACATCAATAGGGCAAAAGAAGGAAGGGAAGGGAAAGCTGAAGAGAAAAACTGTGAACAATGTTCTCAGTAAAGACAGTGACCCACTAAATGTAACCTGTTTCCATTAGAGAGTAGTTCTTTAAATTTATTTTTCTTTGTAGGTAGGTCTCTGCAGAAGACAGCCACAAAGTCACCACAGTGATCTCAAGCCCAATAATCTGTCACTTCCACACAATGCAATTGTTATTGTGAACATCTGACACAGAAAACACCTTTGCTGCATTTGTGGGACCCATTGCCTCAGATGCAGACATGAATGCATAGATGTCTGTAAGAAAGAACCCCCATCCAGCCCTTTTAAATATGTGATGTTCCTGCTCAACTAAAGGTGTTTGGGTGGCAGAGTGTATATACCCAATTCTGGGTTAAGCTGGAGTATAAATTTAAGCCCTAGAAATATAACAAGGCACCAGCTGCACTCAGGTGGGAGGCAATATGCATTGTGGCTAAAGAAGGATGGACCAGAAAGGGCAAAGAGAACCAGCCTCAGCAACATTGTCAGTGATGATAATAGTGCACTAAACACAACCTGCTTCCATTAGAATGTGCTTGTACTGTGTTTGTGTGTGTGTGTGTGTGTGTGTGTGTGTGTGTGTGTATTCTTTGTGGCATGACCCCAGCAGAACACAATCTTGAAGTCACTGCCTATCTTCTGAGAAGCATCAGTTCATTGGTCTTCTATGCTCAAGATAAAATGAGCCGCTTTTAACATCATTGTTCTGTGAAGCATCAAACTTTTGCCGTTGTATGTTCAATGAAGCAGGGGTCTCTTGGAATAACCTGTTGAGAGAAGTGACAATCCCATTGGCTTCATACGTTCAGGGAAGGAACCATTATTTGGCTTTGTCCATTAAGGAAATCTTAATCTATTGAAATGAGATTTTGTCCCTTGGCTTTATATTCTCAGAATAAAATGGGTCCTCCAATCTCCACTGTTGAGTGAACCATCAATCACTAGGCAATGTGTGTTCAGACACATTCATTGTATGTTTCACCATCGCTCTTAAGGAAATAATTTAATAATAATAATTTATTATTTATACCCCACCCATCAGGCAGGGTTTCCCCAGCCATTCTGAGTGGCTTCCAACAAAATGTTTTAAAAAAAACAATAAAACATCAGACATTGAAAAAGTCGGATAGTTGCATTGACCTCTGAAACAAATCTGTTGAGAGAAGTACTTACTTAGCCTTGTATGATCAAGATAAAAGGGGGCCTCTCCTCCCCATTGTTGGGTGGAATCTCAATCCCGTGACGTTTCAAGGAAGCTTTGATCTCTTCGATTAATTTGTTGAGAGAAGTATTTGTTTCTTGGTGTTTTATACTCAGTGCAAATTGGGGTGTCGGATTGCCTTGGCTGGGTGAACCAGTAGTCTCTGGGCCTTGTATGTCCAGGGAAGTACTAGTTATATGACCTTTTGTCTTAAGAAAAGCCTTGAGATCTTGGACCAAGTTGTTTAAAGACACATCTGTTTCTTGGTTTGTTATTGCCAGGGTAAAACTGACCCTCTTGGGTGAACTTTCATTACCATGGGATGGTACATCTAGGCTAGAATTAGCTGTTTGATCTCTTCTGTTAAGAGAAAGAATAAACAGTGATATTCTGTTATCATTTGCAAATCTAAATATATGCTTAAAAAGGTTATTTACAGCAAGGTGGGACATATCTTGGCATAAACATTTTTTTTTAAAAAAATAACAATATAGAATTAATAAATCAAATGGCAGGTGCAAGTGTCATTTTAGATAGCTGTTCATTTGAAAAAGTGAGGAATCTTACAGTGAGCTGCAGCAATGGAATCCTACACCACAATTTCCGATATTTATGTCCTCAGTGTCACATTGCTCTTTTCTACAAATTCCAGAGAGCTTAGAGCACTTCTCTGGAGAATCAACAGTACCGTCAACACCTGGAAGGAGAAAGTGGGGTTGTTTAGCAATAGCCTGCCATTCTAATAAATAAATAGGGATAGTTCAAATTGAATATTATCAAACAAACCTGATACACTGGGTACTGCATTGAGTCTTTGGACTTTGATGTTCAGAGATGAATGAGTTATTTCCTCATCTCTTTTAAGTACATTTTTGTTCTCTTGGAGTAATGTGTTGGGAGAGACTTCGGACCCCTGGACTTGTATCTTCAAGGTAAAGTTGGTTTTCTGATCCTCTGGGTTGGGTGCAACAATTATCTCTGGGCCTTTTATGCTCAGGGAAGAATCAGTTTTTTGACCTTCAATGAAAGCATTGATCTCTTGGACTAATGTGTTAAGAGAATCGGCAGTTTCTTGGCCTTGAATGACCAGGATAAAATGAGCATTCTTCTCCTCATTGCTGGATGAAATATCAGCCAGGTATTGCTGCAGGGAAGCAATGATGTCAAACCCTTCACCTTCTAGGGTCAAGGAAATATCCTTTAATGGTCTGTCACTCTTAAGAATAAAGTTGGTCCCTCTGAGTAATCTATTGAGAGCAGCATCGTTTCCTTGGCCTTTTATACTCAGTAGAAATGGGGCCATCTTATCAGTATGGTTAGGTGCAACACCAGTCCCTGGCTCTTGTATGTCCAGGGAAGAAAGAGTTATTTGATTTTCACTCTTAAGGTAAGCCTTGATGTCCACGACTAATCCTTTGAAATTGATGGGAGATCCTTGTCCTTGAATGACCAGGTTAAAATGGGCCTTCTCCTCATTGCTGGATGAAATATCAGTCAGGTATTGCTGCAGTGAAGCATTTATGTCTTGGATAAATATTTTGAGATCTGGGTCAAACCCTTCACCTTCTAGAGTCAAGGAAATATCCTTTAATGGCCTGCCACTCTTAAGAATAAAGTTGGTCTCTCGGACTAATCTCTTGAGAGCAGCATCGTTTCCTTGGCCTTTTATACTCAGTAGAAATGGGGCTATCTTATCAGTATGGTTAGGTGCAACACCAGTCCCTGGTTCTTGTATGTCCAGGGAAGAAAGAGTTATTTGCTTTTCACTCTTAAGGTAAGCCTTGATGTCCACGACTAATCCTTTGAAATTGATGGGAGATCCTTGTCCTTGAATGACCAGTATAAAATCAGCCTTCTCATTGCTGGATGAAATACCAGTCAAGTATTGCTGCAGGGAAGCATTGATGTCTTGGATAAATATTTTGAGATTTGGGTCAAACCCTTCACCTTCTAGGGTCAAGAAAACATCCTTTAATGGCCTGCCACTCTTAAGAATAAAGTTGGTCTCTCGGACTAATCTCTTGAGAGCAGCATCATTTCCTTGGCCTTTTATACTCAGTAGAAATGGGGCTATCTTATCAGTATGGTTAGGTGCAACACCAGTCCCTGGTTCTTGTATGTCCAGGGAAGAAAGACTTATTTGGTTTTTACTCTTAAGGTAAGCCTTGATGTCCACGACTAATCCTTTGAAATTGATGGGAGATCCTTGTCCTTTTATGGTCAGTGTAAAATTGAATATCTCGTTTTTACCTTCAATCCCTTGGTCTTGAACATTTACACTAGAATTTGTTGTTTCTTTCCTGATGCTAAAAGAAAGGATAACTGATGAGTATTTTTTGTTATAATATGTGCAATTCTAATTCCATGTCGGGGAACTGTTTCCAGTAGGTGGAACATATCCTATATAATAAAGTCCCTGTGTCTCTGCGCCGTGTGTCCCTGTGTCTGTGGGTTTTCGCTACTGCGCATGTGCCCCACGGACACAGGGATTGGAGCAGCAGCAGGTGCGGGGTGCTGATTGACCGGAGGGCGTGCGGGTGTGCGAGCGAGCGGCGGCCGTTGCTGAAGGGGGCAGGAGCGCAGTTCCGGGATCCACCATTTGCACCTCCCTGTGGCCTGGAATTCATGGCGGGGCTGATGAGATCGCCTCCGCCCGCCCCCCGGCCTGCCTCCCTGGCCCCTCTGTACCTGCAGCAGCCGCTGTGGCTGCGGGAAGAAGCTGCCCAGGCGGGGCGCGGCCTAGTGCCTCCGAAGCAACACGTCGCCACCATGGAGCGGCTCTCCTTGCTCCCGGCTGGGGCCCAGGGCGGGCGGCTCGGTCGGCGATGCAGCAGCAAGCACAGCAGCCCCGGCAAGCGCCGCCAATCCCGCAGCCCCGACCAGAAGCAGCAGCAGCAGGAGGAGGAGGAGGAGGAGCTGCGGCGCCTGCAGCTGCTGGGGACCAAAGGCGCCCGAGGAGCCGCCGCCTCTTCCGTCCCCTTCTCGGCCCAACCGAGGAGGGCAGAGGTGTTTGGCCTGTGGAGCGCTGGGCAAAGGGCCTGCTGCGGTGGGCGGCCCCAGAGAGAGAGATTTCCCTTGCAAGTGCAGGTAGGACTCAAGGCCGGCTAATTGCATCGTTCTAGCGCTCGTTAATTTAACGGGCTGAACGTCCACTAGTATTACCATAAAGATGAATAGAACCACTCCATCTTCCTCAAAAGACAATGGAGTGCCCTCCAGGTCTGAAGTCAGACCTCCGTGTTAGCAGCACCGAAGTGACCTCCCAAAGGTGCAAGCTTGGGTATTGTGTATGAAGATCCTGGGTTGCCCAGATGACAAGACTCCCTTCTCGGGCCCACAGATTTGGTCCAAAGGAAGGTAGAGCAATATGTTTGGCACCAGATGGGCTGCAGATTTGCCAGAGCAAGGCATACAAGATGCCATCCAACCACCATAGGGACTACACTATGGATTTGTGTAGAATTTGATCCTTTAACTTTTCTTCTCCCAAAGATATCCCACAAGGCACTGAAGGTTTCTGATCAGAGTTTTCCTTTGCCTAGGTGGGCTAACTTCCCAGGTTGACATCTCCATCTGCCCCTCTAGAGGACAAGCAGAAAATGCCTTGTTGATAGTTGGACCCACTCTTGGTCTCATCCACTCAGTCCACCAGAACCTGACTTCTCATGCAAGGAAGTCCCTAAGTACACTGAGTTTTTGAGACCCATTGACTACTGGGTTTAGCAGAACAGACAAAGATGTTGCCAGGGTGTGGCTGCTGTCGCATGCTGGCATTTTAAGGGAGTCTCATGTGAGAGCTGAATGCAAGGTGAGGACCAAAGGTGGATAAACCACCCCAGAAGGAGCATGACATGTCCCCCACCAGAATTACCACCCTCCCCTAACACCCCTTACATCCCACTCTATAAGCAGTTGGTCTTAATAAAACTAGAGAGAGAGAGAGAGAGAGCAATCAAAAATTTAAAAAATTTAATGGCAGATGGAGGAGTCATGTTGGATAGCTTTTTATCTGAAAAAGAAAGTACTGCAGAGCCAATGAGTGCTCCAACTACCGCACAATTGCGCTCATTTCACACACTAGCAAGGTTTTGCTAAAAATTCTACAAGGCAGGCTTAAGCAGTATGTGGACCAAGAACTCCCAGAAGTGCAAGCTGGATTTCGAAGGGGCAGAGGAACCAGAGACCAAATTGCAAACATGCGCTGGATTATGGAGAAAGCTAGAGAGTTCCAGAAAAACATTTACTTCTGCTTCATTGACTACGCAAAAGCTTTTGACTGTGTCGACCACAGCAAACTATGGCAAGTTCTTGAAAAAATGGGAGTGCCTGAACACCTCATCCGTCTCCTGAGAAATCTCTATGTGGGACAAGAAGCTACAGTTAGAACTGGATATGGAATAACTGATCGGTTCAAAATTGGGAAAGGTGTACGACAAGGCTGTATATTGTCTCCCTGCTTATTTAACTTATATGCAGAATTCATCATGCGAAAGGCTGGACTGGATGAATCTCAAACCGTAATTAAGATTGCCGGAAGAAATATCAACAACCTCAGATATGCTGATGATACAACCTTGATGGCAGAAAGTGAGGAGGAATTAAAGAACCTTTTAAAGAGGGTGAAAGAGGAGAGCACAAAATACAGTCTGAAGCTCAACATCAAAAAAACTAAGATCATGGCCAGTGGTCCCATCACCTCCTGGAAAATAGAAGGGGAAGAAATGGAGGCAGTGAGAAATTTCACTTTCTTGGGTTCCATGATCACTTCAGATGGTGACAGCAGTCACGAAATTAAAAGACTCCTGCTTCTTGGGAGAAAAGGAATGACAAACCTAGACAGCGTCTTAAAAAGCAAAGACATCACCTTGCCGACAAAGGTCCGTATAGTTAAAGCTATGGTCTTCCCAGTAGTGATGTACGAAAGTGAGAGCTGGACCATAAAGAAGGCTGATCGCCGAAGAATTGATGCTTTTGAATTATGGTGCTGGAGGAGACTCTTGAGAGTCCCATGGACTGCAAGAAGATCAAACCTATCCATTCTTAAAGAAATCAGCCCTGCATGCTCACTAGAAGGAGGGATCCTGAAGTTGAGGCTCCAGTACTTTGGCCACCTCATGAGAAGAGAAGACTCCCTGGAAAATACCCTGATGTTGGGAAAGATGGAGGGCACAAGGAGAAGGGGACGACAGAGGATGAGATGGTTGGACAGTGTTCTTGAAGGTACTAACATGAGTTTGGCCAAACTGCGAGAAACAATGAAGGATAGGCGTGCCTGGCATGCTCTGGTCCATGGGGCCACGAAGAGTCGGACACGACTGAACAACAACATTACAATATACTGAAGCAATAGTCTCCTATACCACATTTCCCAAGATCTTTGTCCTTAGGATCACATGGGAAGGTCTTAATATCTGATGAATTATTGTATTTTAATGTTTTGTTGGAAACTGCAAACCAGAGTGGCTGGGGAAACCCAGCGAGATGGGCAGGGTATAAATAAATCTATGATAAATCTATCTTTCTATCTATATCTATCATCTATCTATGTCTATCTATCTATCTATCTATCTATCTATCTATCTATCTATCTATCTATCATCTATCTATATCTATCTCTATCTATCTATCTATCTATCTCTATCATCTATCTCTAAAATCTATCTATCTATCTATAACTATCTATCACCTCTTTCAGCAAGGTGAGACTTATCTTGGCATAAAAATGTGGTAGAACCATCCTATTTTTGGGTGGCCCATATAAACCAATGTTTTAAAAATGAGCAGTCTAAAGTTAATATATCAAATGGCAGGTGCAAGTGTCATTTCCAATCTTACGATCTCCCGCAGCAATTGAGTCCTTTCCCACAATTTCCAAGGTGCTGGTCCTTAGTTTTGCATTGGGCCTTTTCACAAGTTCCCAAGTGCTTAGAGCACTTTTCCGGAGAATCAACAGTGGTGTTATCACCTGGAACGATAAAATGGGGCTGTTTAGGAAAAGCCACCTTTGAAATTCTGACACAACTGCCACCAGACATCTTGTCTATTCTTATTAAATTCTTAAACCTCTGGCACCGGTCATCTGGACTGTTCATTATCTTTCTGCCAGTTAAAGCATTTGAACACAAACGGCTATTGGAACCCATGTACAGTAATAATGGCAATATATACTTATATAGTAATTGTGATTGTCTAACAGCTACAGTTGTTGCGAACCTATTCTACTAATTCACTAAGTTCAGTCAGTGTTCTTCTCTGCCTAGTGGAGACAGGAGAACAGCTACTTTTGTACCACCTTGGAGATTTCGGGAAGAGGAAAGTGTAGATCCAGGGTCTTCTTGACTTGTCATTCAATCTCTAATCCACAAGCTCTTCTTGAAGCCTGATGTGTCTTTGACCAGACAGCAGGCACTGCAACCTTCCCACAGTTTGACCTCACCCCCAAGGCACACTCCACAATTGTCTCCCAAGACAGATGGAAGCCAACCAACTAGGGTATTCTAAGGACCTCTGTTAGCCACAAATCATTTTGTGTGTTTTCAATATATTTTGTTACCCCAATTCCCTTGGCATAAATGGACAGACTCTAGACTAGATTTGTCACAATCAAGCAGGTAGTTCTTGACCGTTACAGTGCACATTTCACCAGTCGTGCAAGGGGCGCATTGTTCAAATATACAAAAAGGGATTAGTTCCTGAGACAAGTACCCTTGCACTCCATAATCATTTGAAATACTTTAAAACCTACCTACTGGGCTGGTTAATGCATCAAGCCTTTGGATTTTGATTTTCAGGGAAGAATCGGTTAGTTGCAAATTTCCTTTAAGTAAAGCTACTGTGTCTTGGGCTACTGTGTTGAGAGAAGCATGAGACCCCTGGACTCGTATCTTCAGGGTAAATTGATTTCCTTGGTTGGGTGAAACAACTATCCCTTGGCCTTCCAGGTTCAGAGAAGAACCAGTTTTTTTACCTTCTCTCTTAAGGAAAGCATTGATCTCTTGGACTAATCAGCTGAGAGAACTATCAGTTGCTTGACCTAGTATGATTAGGATAGCATGGCCTTCCTTTTCCCCTTTGTTGTCAAAACAAGAATGTTTTCAGCAGGTTCCAAATAAAGTGAAGGTGTCTCCTTGAACCACTGTAATAAAGTCTCCCATATTCCCGTTCCTCAGACCTGGTCCAGGAAATTTCCATGGTCCTTCGAATCAAATGCCAACAAGAGATCAAGAAGCAGGAGCATGCTGTCTCTCCCCCTTTCCCTCCCCCTCTCCCTCTTCCATACACATACAAACAAAAAGCAGCAGCAGCAACAACAACAGCAACAACAACAGTAACAACAACAATGACAACAAGAACCAACATCCAATTTCATTCTGCAGAGAACAAGCAGCCCAGTCTCTATGCAAAACGATAAATGGACATATCTCTCACATCCTAAATAGCAATATTAAAAGAGTAATAGGGGAGGTGGCGTTTCAACCTGGCCACGCTAAAGCGAAATAACTTCTAAGGGAGGCTGCAACATGAAACAGCTGAATTGCAACACATCATCGTATGCATACCTTGACATCCTATGCCCTTTAAAAATGTGGTGGGTTTTTTGCGGTGTGGGGGTAATTGGGTTGTTGTTTTTATTTTTTGATTAGGTATTTTTTGGTTTTATATTTTGATTTTATTCTGTGAACCGCCCTGACACCCCTGGGTATAGGGCAGTAAATAAAATCAATAAAGAATAAAAATAATAATACCTTCAGAAACAAAGAACATCCCAGAAATGACAGCAATGTAGTAATAGATTTTCATGGTTGAGATCTCAAGGAGGACAGTGAGAGGTTTTATGCAACCGAGGTTTTATATTATTGGAACGGCTGAATCTTTTACTATTTATAACCCTCTGTGATAATGATAATAATAATTTTATTGTTTATAGCCCACACATCTTGTACTGATGCTCCTGATGCAACATGTGCTGTGGCAGATATTCTTGGCACATTGCATCAAAGGAGAGCTATTTTTGCATCACCACACAAGAACACAAGGTGAACCAGAGAGAGGACACCAAGTACAGTGCAGTACCTGAGCACTATGCAATTTGTAGCTTTTGTTGTCTGTCACTAAAACAAACAGAATGAACTGTAGAGTACAACCGAGTTAGTACAATGAGCACTTTTAGTGTTCTTTGGGAGAGTCAATACGCATATGGGGAGATGGGCTCCACTGTGTACTTTGACTTTCAATATCATGCATGCTGCTCCCACCTCACGCCTTCCCAAAAGAAAACTTGGGTGATTGATTTTCAGAAGGAGGGGGTTAAGGAGGCCACCACATCAGGGCCTGATGGACAATGGGAAGATGTTCAAAGCATGGTATTATCAGCCTTCTGCTATGCCCTCCCTCCCTCCAATTTGCATTGTGGGTTTTTGCTATACACTTTTTGTCAGGGGCTACCCTAGCCCCAAGGCAGGGTCGGAAGACACTGGCAATGTAGACAATGCGCAATTAACTCCAGAAGCGGTACTGAAGCTCTGGGAGACTGAACAGGCATTGCCCACGCAAGGAGGAGCTCCGTTAACGCCAGAAATGGTGCTGAGGCAGTGGGATACTGAGAAAGCCCTGGCCATGCCGGAAGAAGAAGGAGGGCTTAGGGACCCAAGCGGGGCTTCAGTGCAGGCAGAAGGCGAGGAGCAGGAAGTGGAGGGGAACAGGGAGGAGATGAGTGCGGAGGATGCTGTCCAAGCCCCAGAGGCAACTGGCATGGAAGAGGAGAACGCAGGGGAGGCGACTAGCGCCACCCCGCTCAGGGCCAGACCGCGGAAGCGGAAGGAAGGAGGGCGGCGCCTAGGTTGCCCAAAGCTCTTATGTTGGGGGAGGAGCCACCAACCGGTATTCCGGGAATCTGATTCAAACGAGTCGGATGATGAATTGTGAAACCTATAACGCTTGATGCTGTAAATAAAGCTATTAGCTTAAAAGCAAGCGCGTATGGATGCTTACTTCTGAGGAGACCTCACACACCTCTCACACTTTTGTTTAGGGAAATTCTTAATAGTGGATGAATCATTGTATTTTAATATTCTGCTGGAAGCCGCCCAGAGTGACTGGTGAAACCCAGCCAGATGAGTGGGGTATAAATAATTGTTGTTGTTTAGTTGTTTAGTTGTGTCCGACTCTTCGTGTCCCCATGGACCAGAGCACACCAGGCAGTCTTCCACTGCCTCCCGCAGTTTGGTCAGACTCCTGTTGGTAGCTTTGTATAAATAATATATTACTACTACTACTACTACTACTACTACTACTACTACCTGTTAGGAGGGACTGAGTAAGAATATTTGAAGGGCAATTCCTTGACAGGCCACAGGTTTCCTTCTCTTTTTCTTGCAAACTTCGAACTGTTGGGATGAATTAGATTCGCATTTGGGAGTGGCATTATTTGTTTGCTCTTTTGGCGCAGAGTCCAGTTAGGCGAAGATGTTGTGTTGTGGTGGTGGTGGTTGGTCCCAGGGTGGATTACAACAACTTAAAGTTCAAAATGCAAAACAGTTTAAACAGAGTAGAATCACAGGGGTAGGCTAGGCTAGAAAACACACGTCTCAGGTGTCAAAGGCTGGCGTAAAGAGGTTCATCTTCAACATTTCTGAAAAGTTCTATAGCGAAGAGGCCACCTCCATGTGGAGAGAATTCCACATCTTAGCGGTTGTTGCAGAGAAGGCCCTCTCCTGCCCTCCCCCCCCCAATTTGTTCAGGTTGCAGTACTCGAAGCCCATCCAGTACAGATCGGACAGACAGGGCAATGGATGCCTCCAATTGGTGAGCTTGGAGAGAAACATTAGATATGCTGAGACGTTATTGAGCTAAGGGCACCCTTTAGGGATCTGCTAGTGCAGTATCCCTCATGGAACTTGTATGACGGTGGGGAGCTTTAGGCCTCACGCATGTATTTTCAGTGAATGCTGGACCACAGAGCCTGGGTGCACACTCTGTCCTTCGCTGGGGAACCCCAGTTTGTTGCTGTGTCAGAATCCATGGAGTCTAGAGTGGTGCTTCCTTACCAGAATTAGCTGGACTCCTCACCTGCTTGTATTTTCTGATTTTGATTGATTTGGTCTACACTTCTTCCAAGTTGTTGTATTAATAAATATGACCATTATCCTAACATTTTGCTTCATGAGCCTTCTTTGTGGGTGAATGGGTCAAAGGGCTTATGATAAAGTACTTCTGAGTAAACTTGGCAATAATGGGATGAGGGAAGAGGTCCTCTTATGGATCGCTAGTGGTTAATAAAGAGGAAGCTGAGAGGACAAGGAATCGAAAGGTTCTTCCAATGAAGCGTTGTACAATATTGCACAAAATCATAACACACTAATGCACTAATCTATTATCATAACACACTAATCTATGATTAGACCACGCTTGGAATGGTGTGTACAGTTCTGATTTCCTAGCCTTTTAAAAAAATGTTGTAGAAATGAGAAAGTTTCATCGCAGCCATGTGGGACCATGCAGTCTCCAAACCATTGCCTGAATAAAGTAACAGGACAAAGTAGGGACAATAAACTGAAGTAGAATTATGACAAGATGGAAGTCTGAGAAGTGGGTGGTTCCTTGCTCCAGGAATTTGGTAGGATGCTTCTTCTAGATGGGCACCTGCTGCCAATGCTCTCCACCAAGGAGCAGGCACAGAAATTGTCTGTGGGGGTGCCCCCAGCAATGGAAAAGGGGGGGTCTCATATTAATTTCCCTACTCCCACCACCTTTGGAGCTCCAAAGTTGGTAGGGCCTAAAAGATGGAGCCAGACATCAGGAGGATCTCAGCATGGTGTTGATGGGCCCCACCTCACCCCACCTACCATGACTATACTTCAATGAATCTGTTCAAGGTAAGTTGCAGGAATTGCACCCATTGCTCTTGAACTGATACCAAATTGGTCTCTACTGATGAAGTGCAGTCGTTCTTAAACTGATGTGTTGCAGATGAAAACTGAGACATCAATAGGGCAAAAGAAGGAAGGGAAGGGAAAGCTGAAGAGAAAAACTGTGAACAATGTTCTCAGTAAAGACAGTGACCCACTAAATGTAACCTGTTTCCATTAGAGAGTAGTTCTTTAAATTTATTTTTCTTTGTAGGTAGGTCTCTGCAGAAGACAGCCACAAAGTCACCACAGTGATCTCAAGCCCAATAATCTGTCGCTTCCACACAATGCAATTGTTATTGTGAACATCTGACACAGAAAACACCTTTGCTGCATTTGTGGGACCCATTGCCTCAGATGCAGACATGAATGCATAGATGTCTGTAAGAAAGAACCCCCATCCAGCCCTTTTAAATATGTGATGTTCCTGCTCAACTAAAGGTGTTTGGGTGGCAGAGTGTATATACCCAATTCTGGGTTAAGCTGGAGTATAAATTTAAGCCCTAGAAATATAACAAGGCACCAGCTGCACTCAGGTGGGAGGCAATATGCATTGTGGCTAAAGAAGGATGGACCAGAAAGGGCAAAGAGAACCAGCCTCAGCAACATTGTCAGTGATGATAATAGTGCACTAAACACAACCTGCTTCCATTAGAATGTGCTTGTACTGTGTTTGTGTGTGTGTGTGTGTGTGTGTGTGTGTGTATTCTTTGTGGCATGACCCCAGCAGAACACAATCTTGAAGTCACTGCCTATCTTCTGAGAAGCATCAGTTCATTGGTCTTCTATGCTCAAGATAAAATGAGCCGCTTTTAACATCATTGTTCTGTGAAGCATCAAACTTTTGCCGTTGTATGTTCAATGAAGCAGGGGTCTCTTGGAATAATCTGTTGAGAGAAGTGACAATCCCATTGGCTTCATACGCTCAGGGAAGGAACCGTAATTTGGCTTTGTCCATTAAGGAAAACTTAATCTGTTAAAATAAGATTTTGTCCCTTGGCTTTATATTCTTAGAATAAAATGGGTCCTCCAATCTCCACTGTTGAGTGAACCATCAACCACTAGGCAATGTGTGTTCAGACACATTGTATTTTTCACCATCGCTCTTAAGGAAATAATAATTTAATAATTTTTCTGACTATCGGTCGAATAAAGGAATAAAGTAAAGTAAAGTAATAATAATAATTTATTATTTATACCCCACCCATCTGGCAGGGTTTCCCCAGCCACTCTGAGTCGCTTCCAACAAAATATTTTTTAAAAAAACAATAAAACAGTTACAGGTAAATAAATCTGACATCAGGAATCACAAGACAGAGAAACCAGTAGAACACTTCAATCTCCCAGGGCACTCTATACAAGATCTCAAAGTAGCTGTCTTATTGCAAAGGAATTTCAGAAATAGACTGGAAAGAGAAGTTGCTGAATTGCAACTCATTACCAAGCTTAAAACCATGGAGAGACCTGGTCTGAACAAAGACATTGGATTCTTATCTCATTATACATGACAAAGCTATTTTTAACCTTCTGACTCCTTGCTTTTTCCTGTAAGACTAATTGCAGTCATTAACAGTCGTCAACAGGTTTACCACAACTATCAGTTTATCACCCATTCCCACCACCCTTCTGAGTAATACCCCTCCCACCCTCTCACTATATATAAGGGTCTGGTGACTTCTGTTTCTGTGTATCTGAAGAAGTGTGCATGCACACGAAAGCTCATACCAAGAACAAACTTAGTTGGTCTCTAGGGTGCTATTGGAAGGAATTTTTTTTATTTTTTGTTTTGTTTTGAATAAAACATCAGACATTAAAAAAGTCGGATAGTTGCATTGACCTCTGAAACTAATCTGTTGAGAGAAGTACTTACTTAGCCTTGTATGATCAAGATAAAAGGGGGCCTCTCCTCCCCATTGTTGGGTGGAATCTCAATCCCGTGACGTTTCAAGGAAGCTTTGATCTCTTCGATTAATTTGTTGAGAGAAGTATTTGTTTCTTGGTGTTTTATACTCAGTGCAAATTGGGGTGTCGGATTGCCTTGGCTGGGTGAACCAGTAGTCTCTGGGCCTTGTATGTCCAGGGAAGTACTAGTTATATGACCTTTTGTCTTAAGAAAAGCCTTGAGATCTTGGACCAAGTTGTTTAAAGACACATCTGTTTCTTGGTTTGTTATTGCCAGGGTAAAACTGACCCTCTTGGGTGAACTTTCATGACCATGGGATGGTACATCTAGGCTAGAATTAGCTGTTTGATCTCTTCTGTTAAGAGAAAGAATAAACAGTGATATTCTGTTATCATTTGCAAATCTAAATATATGCTTAAAAAGGTTATTTACAGCAAGGTGGGACATATCTTGGCATAAACATTTTTTTTTTAAAAAAATAACAATATAGAATTAATAAATCAAATGGCAGGTGCAAGTGTCATTTTAGATAGCTGTTCATTTGAAAAAGTGAGGAATCTTACAGTGAGCTGCAGCAATGGAATCCTACACCACAATTTCCGATATTTATGTCCTCAGTGTCACATTGCTCTTTTCTACAAATTCCAGAGAGCTTAGAGCACTTCTCTGGAGAATCAACAGTACCGTCAACACCTGGAAGGAGAAAGTGGGGTTGTTTAGCAATAGCCTGCCATTCTAATAAATAAATAGGGATAGTTCAAATTGAATATTATCAAACAAACCTGATACACTGGGTACTGCATTGAGTCTTTGGACTTTGATGTTCAGAGATGAATGAGTTATTTCCTCGCCTCTTTTAAGTACATTTTTGATCTCTTGGAGTAATCTGTTGAGAGAGACATCGGACCCCTGGACTGGTATCTTCAAGGTAAACTTGGTTCTCTGATCCTCTGGGTTGGGTGCAACAGTTATCTCTGGATCTTTTATGTGCAGGAGAGAAACAGTTTTTTGACCTTCTCTCTTAATGAAAGCATTGATCTCTTGGACTAATGTGTTGAGAGAAGCAGCAGTTGCTTGGCCTTGAATGACCAGGATAAAATGATCATTCTTCTCCTCATTGCTGCCTGAAACTTCAATAAGGTAGCGCTGCAGGGAAGCATTGAGGTCTTGGATGAATATTTTGAGATTTGGGTCAAACCCTTCTCCTTCTAGAGTCAAGGAAATATCCTTTAATGGCCTGCCACTCTTAATAATAAAGTTGGTCTCTCGGACTAATCTCTTGAGAGCATCATCGTTTCCTTGGCCTTTTATACTCAGTAGAAATGGGGCCTTCTTATCAGTATGGTTAGGTGCAACACCAGTCCCTGGTTCTTGTATGTCCAGGGAAGAAAGAGTTATTTGGTTTTCACGCTTAAGGTAAGCCTTGATGTCCACGTCTAATCCTTTGAAATTGATGGGAGTTGCTTGTCCTTTTATGGTCAGTGTAAAATTGAATATCTCCTTTTTACCTTTAATCCCTTGGTCTTGAACATTTACACTAGAATTTGTTGTTTCTTTCCTGATGCTAAAAGAAAGGATAACTGGTGAGTATTTTTTGTTATAATATGTGCAATTCTAATTCCATGTCGGGCAACTGTTTCCAGTAGGTGGAACATACCGGTATATTACCATAAAGATGAACAGAACCACTCCATCTTCCTCAAAAGACAATGGAGTGCCCTCCAGGTCTGAAGTCAGACCTCCATGTTAGCAGCACCAAAGTGACCTCCCAAAGGTGCAAGCTTGGGTATTGTATATGAAGATACTGGGTTGCCCAGATGACAAGACTCCCTTCTCGGGCCCACAGATTTGGTCCAAAGGAAGGTAGAGCAATATGTTTGGCACCAGATGGGCTGCAGATTTGCCAGAGCAAGGCACACAAGATGCCATCCAACCACCATAGGGACTACACTATGGATTTGTGTAGAGTTTGATCCTTTAACTTTTCTTCTCCCAATGATATCCCACAAGGCACTGAAGGTTTCTGATCAGAGTTTTCCTTTGCCAAGGTGGGCTAACTTCCCAGGTTGACATCTCCATCTGCCCCTCTAGAGGACATGCAGAAAATGCCTTCTTGATTGTTGGACCCACTCTTGGCCTCATCCACTCAGTCCACCAGAACCTGTCTCCTCATGCAAGGAAGTCCCTAATTCACTGAGTTTTTGAGACCCATTGACTACTGGGTTTAGCAGAACAGACAAAGATGTTGCCCAGGGTGTGGCCGCTGTCACATGCTGGCAATTTATAGTGGTCTCATGTGAGAGCTGAATGCAAGGTGGGGACCAAAGGTGGATAAACCACCCCAGAAGGAGCATGACATGTCCCCCACCAGAAGTACCACCCCTCCCCTAGCACCCCTTATATCCCACTCTATAAGCAGGTGGTCTTAATAAAACATTTTTTTTTTAAAAAAAGAGCAATCTAAAATTTAAAAAATTGAATGGCAGATGGAGGAGTCACGTTGGATAGCTTCTTATGTGGAAAAAAAAGGAATCTTACGATATACCACAGCAATAGTCTCCTACACCACATTTCCCAAGATCTTTGTCCTTAGGATCACATGGGAAGGTCTTAATATCTGATGAATTATTGTATTTTAATGTTTTGTTGGAAACTGCAGACCAGAGTGGCTGGGGAAACCCAGCCAGATGGGCAGGGGATAAATAAATCTATGATAAATCTATCTAACATCTATCACCTGTTTCTGCAAGGTGAGACTTATCTTGGCATAGATATGTGTAGAACCAACCTATTTTGGTGTGGCCCATATAAACCAATGTTTTAAAAAATCAGCAATCTAAAGTTAATATATCAAATGGCAGGTGCGAGTGTCATTTCCAATCTTACGATCTCCCGCAGCAATTGAGTCCTTTCCCACAATTTCCAAGGTGCTCGTCCTTAGTTTTGCATGGGGCCTTTCTACAAGTTCCCAAGTGCTTAGAGCACTTTTCCGGAGAATCAACAGTGGTGTTATCACCTGGAACGATAAAATGGGGTTGTTTAGGAAAAGCCACCTTTGAAATTCTGACACAACTGCCACCAGACATCTTGCCTATTCTTATTAAATTCTTAAACCTCTGGCACCAGTCATCTGGACTGTTCATTATCTTTCTGCCAGTTAACACAATGGTCTATTGGAACCCATTTACAGTAATAATGGCAATATATACTTATATAGTAATTGTGATTGTCTAACAGCTACAGTTGTTGCGAACCTATTCTACTAATTCACTAAGTTCAGTCAGTGTTCTTCTCTGCCTAGTGGAGACAGGAGAACAGCTACTTTTGTACCACCTTGGAGATTTCGGGAAGAGGAAAGTGTAGATCCAGGGTCTTCTTGACTTGTCATTCAATCTCTAATCCACAAGCTCTTCTTGAAGCCTGATGTGTCTTTGACCAGACAGCAGGCACTGCAACCTTCCCACAGTTTGACCTCACCCCCAAGGCACACTCCACAATTGTCTCCCAAGACAGATGGAAGCCAACCAACTAGGGTATTCTAAGGACCTCTGTTAGCCACAAATCATTTTGTGTGTTTTCAATATATTTTGTTACCCCAATTCCCTTGGCATAAATGGACAGACTCTAGACTAGATTTGTCATAATCAAGCTAGTAGTGCACATTTCACCAGTCGTGCAAGGGGCGCATTGTTCAAATATACAAAAAGGGATTAGTTCCTGAGACAAGTACCCTTGCACTCCATAATCATTTGAAATACTTTAAAACCTACCTACTGGGCTGGTTAATGCATCAAGCCTTTGGATTTTGATTTTCAGGGAAGAATCAGTTAGTTGCAAATTTCCTTTAAGTAAAGCTACTGTGTCTTGGGCTACTGTGTTGAGAGAAGCATGAGGCCCCTGGACTCGTATCTTCAGGGTAAATTGATTTCCTTGGTTGGGTGAAACAACTATCCCTTGGCCTTCCAGGTTCAGAGAAGAACCAGTTTTTTTACCTTCTCTCTTAAGGAAAGCATTGATCTCTTGGACTCTTCTGCTGAGAGAACTATCAGTTGCTTGACCTTGTATGATCAGGATAGCATGGACTTCCTTTTCCCCTTTGTTGGGTGAAGCATCCATCTGGTGTTTTTCCAGGGAAGTATTGATCTCTTGGATAAGTTTTTTGAGTGAATCCTCAATCCCTTGACCTTCTATCTTCAGGGAAATGTTTATTATTTGCCTGTTGCTTTTAAGGAGAAGATTGCTCTTTTGGACAAATCTCTTGAGGGCTGCATTGGTTCCTTGGCCTTGTACACTCAGGAAGAAGTGGACATTCAGATTGCCTTGGCTGTGTGAACTACCATTCTCTGGGCCTTGTATTTCCATTTTCAGTGAATAATCCATTATATCGGCTTTTTTCTTAAGGTAAGCCTTGATGTCTTTGACTAATCTGTTGATGGAAACACTTCTTCCTTGGCCTTCCACAGTCAGGGTAAAATTGACTCTACTGTCAAGAGAAAGAATATTCTTGTTATTGGCATCCTTCTGTCTCAAAAGACAATGGAGTGTATCTGGGGGGGGGTGTCAAACCACTGTGTTAGCAGCATCAAAGTGACTTCCCTGGGGCACAAACCTGGGCAGTTTATATGGAGGTCCTGCGTAGATGACAAGACCCCCCTCTCAGTTTTGCTGATGTGGTCCAAAGGAAAGCAGAGCAATATGTTTGGCACCAGCTTGGCTATATCAGTTACCAGAAGGAGGCATACAAGGTACCATCCAACCACCTTAGGGACTCCACTATGGATTTGTGTACGATTTACTATTTAATTAGTCTTTACTTCTCCTGAAGATGTTCCGCAAGGCAGTGGCGGTTTAGGATTAGAGCTTTCCTTCTCCTATGTGGGTTACCTTCACAGGTTGACGAGCCCCACCTGTCCTTTATTCCCCTCTACAGCTTGTACAGAAACTACCTTCTTGACCGTTGGACCCACTACTGGTGTCATCCTCTCAGTCCACCGAAGCCTGTTTTCATGTAGGGGAAGTTCCTAACTCACCAAGGGTTTGAGACCCACCGGATACCCTCACCAGGTTTAGCTGGCCAGTCCAAGCCATTCCCGGGGTGTGGCTGCTGTCACATTGTGACAGCTTCTAGGAGCCAGAGGTGAGAGCTGAGTGCAGTGTGGGGATCAAAGGTGGACAAATTACCCCAGGAGCATGACATGTCCTCCACCAGAGGTACTATCCCTCCTCTAACACCCCATACACCACAGGGAAAGAAGAAATAGTGAGTAAATATTGCATTATTATATTTGCAATTCTAAATCCATGCAGAAGAAACTAAGATCTTTCCAGCACAGTGGGAGTTATCACTGAATGGGACCAACCTGTAAGTAGGAGGTCTTTGTAAAACAATGTTAAAAAATAACAATCTAACTAATAAATCAAATGGCAGATGGGGAGTCATGTTTGGTAGCTTTTTATCTGGGGGGGGGGGGAAGGAATCTTACAATATACTGCAGCAATAGAGTCTTGTACCGCAATTTCCTAGATCTTTGGCATTAGCATCGCATGGGTCCTTTCTACAAACTCCTGAGTGCTTGGAGCACTTTTCTGGAGTATCAACTCTGACACCATCACCTGGAAGGAGAAAGTAGGGTTGTTTAGCAATAGCCACTTCTTAAATTCTGACATGGGCTTGTATCTTCAGGGTGAAATGTGTCCCCTGATCTCCTTAGTTGGGTGAAACAACCATCCCTTGGCCTTATATGTCAGGGAGCAACCAGTCTTTTGAGCTTTTCTCTTAAGGAAAACATTTATCTTCTGAACTAATCTGTTGAGAGAAAGGGCAGTTGCTTGGCCTGTTATGGTCAGGGTTAAAATGACCCTCTTGGGTGTACCTTTCATCCCTTGGGCTTGTACGTTTAGGCTAGAATTCGTTGTTTCTTCTGCCCTGCTAAGAGAAAGAATAAATAGTGAGTAAATGTTTTGTGATTATATTTTCAATTCTACATCCATTTGAAGAAACCATGCTCTTTGCTGCAAGGTTGGCCTTATCTTGAGATAAAGATGAATTGGACGGCCACAGAAGTAGGTGGCACATTTAAAACAATATTGGTGACAGATTTAAAGATTGTATTTACCTCTTCCACAAGGACCCAACAGTGAAAGATTTTATTCACAATCAGTTGTCAAAGCCACTAAGACTGCAATGTGTACCATTATCTCCATTATTGTTTGCAATTGTTCTATAACCATTAGCAATTTTGATTTAAAAAAAGCAACCAAAGTTTCCATGGAATCAAATTTGGCTTGCATGAATTCAAAATTCCACTGTATGAAAATGATATTGCTTTATCAGAACCAGATACATCAGTTTAAAATAAATGGACCTTATTTAACATCTTTGGAGATGTTTAGACGAATATATATTAAAGTACTTTTGTAAAGCTTTCTTGATTCTTTTTGCAAATCACTCTGAGGGGTTTTTTTTTTATAACCAGGAAGTGTATAAATCACATGAAATAAACACATAGGGATAATTTATTTGCGTGACCAGGCTGTGACCGCCCCAGCCCCCAGGGACCACCAGAAAGGAATAATGACTCATGACAACCTGTTATGGAATTAAAATTTGGCCACAACTTTATTATTAAACTCTCAAATGTAGAAAGACCTTGGCTTAGGCATTGGGTGTGTATCCCTCCCAGCCCCCCAGCCAGAGGGACTGGGGCTCATCGGGGTAAATGGGATATGGGGGTGCTCTGCAAGATGCATGTGTACGCAGGCAGCCCACCCCATATCCCCACACACAGGGTAGTTCACTGACAACCTTTCAGTGTATGCCCAGTGACACTCATATTACAACCCCTTTAAGAAGGGACCCTGGAATCGCCGCCATGGGGTGTGTGCGTGAGTCACAACTTCACCTCCCCCCCATTTCAGGGAAGAAAAGACTGAAGGATTCCGCCCAAGGCCATAAACTGCCAAAGTTGTGACGAATTGCTACGGGGAAGACAAAACCTGCCAATGCAGGAAAATTTCTTCCTGGCTCTTCAACAGCAACCAGTCAAAAGACCATAGCAGTGCCCGCTAAACAGGAAGAAAAAAGGTTAACCTGTAAACAAGAAACATTAAACAAAGGGAGGGAACTTACCACACAAACCGGTAAGTTCCCTGGGGTCCAAAGCGCCGTGCGCGAGCCCGCAAACTGCACCCACAGTGTAAAGTGCTCATTATTACTTTATTTATTTCATAAAATTTACCCACCTCTTGACCGTAAATGGCTTTCAAAAGATAAAGCTGTAAGATCAAGAGGGATTTACAAGCCTACTTTAAAACATACCAAAGTCAAAATACTAAAACAGATTAAATTTACCTCAACTTTCTGAGTGTCTGTGTAGACTTGCCTAAAAATGAATGTTTTTAACAGGTGCTGAAAACAGTACAGTTAAGGCGTCGCTTGATCTCAATAGCCAGGGAATTCCAAAATGTAGATGCTGCCACACTAGGTGATCAAGTTCTTGCAAATACAGAATGAGTATGATGTAGCAGTGTCAATACTACTACTAAATCACTCAGTTTCATAACCATTCTTATAACTCAAGTTATAAATACCTTCTAGAAAGACTTTGGAATTATGTTTCCTTTAAAATAGCCCAATAATTTACTTATTTGTTTGGTTGCACCCATTTTCACAATTGACCATTGCTCACAATCATAGCAAAATAAGTACAGTGGTACCTTGGTTCCCAAACTTATTCCGTTCCGGAAGTCCGTTCTAAAACCAAGGCGTGTCTTCCCATAGAAGTGTGCATGCACACGAAAGCTCATACCAAAAATAAACTTAGTTGGTCTCTAAGGTGCTACTGGAAGGAATTTTTTTATTTTTTATTTTGTTTTGACTACGGCAGACCAACACGGCTACCTACCTGTAATTCCCATAGAAAGTAATGCAAAATGGATTAATCTGTTCCAGACTTTTAAAAACAACCCCTAAAACAGCAATTTAACATGAATTTTACTAACTAACGAGACCATTGATCCATAAAATGAAAGCAATAATCAATGTACTGTACTATAAAATAAATAAGACAGTATTGTAGATGGCTAAAATTAAAATTATTATTATTTTTCTTATGTGCACTGATGATAGTCATTGTTTGGATGGGGGGGGCTTTTATCCATTTCTGCAGTCACACAATCAATCAATCAATCAATCAATCAGTAGCTGAACTGGGTTCCACACAGTCACAAAATCAAGTCGCAAAAACCAAGTCACAAGCCACAGTCACAAAAACAGAGTCATAAGCCACAGTCACAAGTGAGTCACATAAAACGAAGAACAAGTCACAGTCAAAAAAACAAAAAAGTCACACACACACAAAAACACACACAAAAAAATTAGCAAAAACAAAAGCTCCCAATATCACCTCTGTGTTGTGTGGGTGCTCGGGACTCAACAGCCGACAGACTCAACAGGAAGCCTCTGATTAGCAGAGGGAGACTCCATTTACAAACAGAACACACTGGACAGGATGCGGAACATATTCAGCTTCCAAGGCCAAGTTCACGAACCAGAACACTTACTTTCGGGTTTGCAGAGTTCTATTTCCAAGTTGTTCATAAACTAAGCTGTTCTAATACCAAGGTACCACTGTACACTAACAGATGAAAGTCTTAAAAGGCGGCAGGCAGTACAGATTTATTGGATGGGTAAAATATTGTTGGATGAATTTGGATGATAGGATATATAATTTGTTCACCATGCCTCTGCATCGTTTGTGTGAGTTTGGCATTTAGACTTAAAATGCTTGCTTAGCGGAGTTTAAAAATACCATCTCTTGTAGCATTAAATGTGGAAGCTTAAAGACTTAGGCTGTGTAGCCTTGTAATATTTACCCAGGCTGCCTTGGCAGAACTGGATCTTCCCCTTTAATATCCCTCTCAATGAAAGAATAACACAACAGATTGCATAGTAAGTATAAAAATAATGTTTACTTACATAAAATCTCCCAGTCCATTGCAGCAGTAACAGTAACAAAAATAAGGCACGTTAATTCTACTTCTCGATTGCATGCCTCAAATACTAAGATGGAGCTTACTCTTGGGGAGAGAGATAACAGTCAACCTTCTTCATCAAAATGCAAGTGGAAAAGGGATTGAGTTCCGAGGCAGGAGAAAGTAGAAAAGATTAGAACCCTTTGTCTGAATTTCCCCGCTTTCATACCTGATTGGCTAAGGGAAATCTGGCAAACTATTTTAATGATAAAAGTTACGCATAAGAAAAACACGATGCATAATAATCAACAAAACAAATTTATTTAGAGGTGGGCCCTGTTTTTACATTTCTGGAAAGACAATGTAAATGATCTTTTTCTCCTTTTAATTTGTTCACCATAATATAGAGCTGTCCCTTCCCTCTTCACATGTTATAATCAGCCCCCACCTTTCCTTTCCTTTCCTTTTTTGTTTGAGAAGCAAGGATATTTGGTGTACAATGGTCTTGGCTGCAGATAAAATAATTAAATTATGATCTTTTAAATTAACAATATAAAGTTTAAAAAAATCAAACGGCAGGTGCAGATGTCATTCTGGGTAGCCGTTTGTTTTGGAAAAGATAGGAATCTTACGATGTTTTGCAGCAATGGAGTCCTGCGCCACAACTTCCGAAATCTTTGTCCTTAGCATTGCATGGTGTCCTTCTACAAATACCCAAGAGCTTGGAGCACTTTTCTGGAGAGTCGACAGTGTCTTTGTCATCTGGAAGGTGAAAGTGGGGTTGTTTAGCAATACCGGTAGCCACTTTTTAAATTCAGACACAGATAACACCAGATATCTCAGCTGTTGTTGCATTTTCTGCGAAGTGACCATCATGTGAACAGAAAGCTCTTTCGGATCCCATTTACTAATGACAATTCTTAGCATGTACATAGTATATTGTCCGTTTCATTATATTGTAACGCACCGTACTAATACTCTCAGCTCAGTCAATGTTCTGCTCTGCCTAGCGCAAATGGGAGAATAGATAATGTAGAACAGAGGTGCCATACGGCATGTTGTACTTTGAAAGAAAACTATATGAAAATGATGTACTGGTGGTATTTGACTCCTACTAAGTTGGTAAAAATGTATAGGACAAGTACAAATATCTGCTGGAAATGTAAGAAAAAGAAGGTACTTTTTGTAAGGTGATAAAAGCTTTCTGGGAGATGATATATAATGAAATGGGGAAAAAAATAAAAAAAAATTTGTTAACAGGTCAGAAGCTTTTTTATTAGGAATTACAGGAACAACAGTTGCCTGGATGCCACTAGCCCAGAGTTGGAAAGAAGACAAAGTCCCTTCCACAGAGGAATGGCAAACCAAGCTGATGGATTATGCCAAAATGGCAAAGCTGACTGGAAAACTCAGGAACCAGGAGGACAAAAACTTTATGAAAGAATGGGGGGAAATGATAAGTTATCTAAGGCAGTGTTTCTCAACCCTGTGCCTCCAGATGTTTTTGGCCTACAACTCCCATCATCCCTCGCTAGCAAGACCAGTGGTCAGGGATGATGGGAGTTGTAGGCCAAAAACATCTGGAGGCACAGGGTTGAGAAACACTGATCTAAGGGACCATTGTAAGCAGATGGAAACATTGGCAGGATTCTGATTTCACTTGTAGCTAACAATTACCATGGATAATATGGATTGATATAAAAGTTAGCGTTTGGAAGAATATGCAGTTTTAAATACTTAAAATGGGCCTCCATGGAGGGGGTAGGGGCAAAGGAAGGAGAACCGACACCCGGTGTGGGGTGTCGGGGCGGGGCAAACCGCCTGGCGGCGCATGCACGTCCTCCATACATACGGTGCATGTGCAAAACTGCTACATATGACTCATGCACACCTGCCGTACATGTACGTAGTGGCGCCACGCATGCACCGCTGGGCGGTTTGCCGGCAGCTCCGCTCGAGAGCCATACAGCCGGCGGTGGGATCCCTCCAAAACCGTTGCAGCCGCGAGCGGAGGATCCTCCGCATGTGGCGGCGGCGTAATGGCGGCGGCTCGTGCCGCCATGCCCGTGGGTGGCGGGGTGAGCCCCCCGCAGGTGCCTTGTCACCCCCACACAGATGGCACCCAGGTCGCGCCACCTCTCGCCCCCTTCCTCCGCCACTGGGTGGGGGGAACTCCTGAGATTTGGAGAAATCTCTGTATATGGATATATATTTGGATTGTTATAATTTTGTATTGATAAAAAAAATGATTTAAAAAAAAATACAACAGAGGCGCCATCTTGCACCCAAGATTGGGGACAGTGGCGTGAGTCATGCGTATGTGATGTCATGCATGTGATGCACGTGTGACATTGTATTGTTGGAAGGAGGCCAAGTAGGGATCCCAGTGTACTGTGGTTTCCTTTCTCTTGCTCAGGAGGAGCCCACCGTTGAACTGCACTGCGATCAGCCTCTACCCCCCGAACATAAAGGAAGCCCATCCCCCTGCCAGCAAATATTGAGGGGGCCAAAGACCCCTCCATCCCTAGAAGCTGGCGTGCCTGATCTAGAATGACATACTGGATTTGGGGCAGAGGCGAGAGTCGACCCAGGGTCTTTTGGACTTCTTCTTCAGTCTCTATGCCATAAGCTGTGCTTGGCGTCTGGTGTGCCTTTGTCAACTTTTTTTTTGGATGAGGACATATTTTAAGGGCTTCTACCAGCCACAAAGTACTTTGTGGGTTTTCAATATGCTTTGCTACACCAATTCCATACTAAAGTTGCCACCATCTTGCCAAAATTGCTTGACTTTTACAGTGCACATTTAGTCATTCAGTGTGCACAGTATCATAATCTACAAAGTGATATTGGTCCCTGTTGCAAACGACATTATGTTCCATGCCCATTTTTTGAATCCAGTTTTATCAATCGAACCTCCGATAAGGGAAATAGTGGTTGATTCTCTTCCTGTGCTGGACAAACCTTTGTGCCTCTGTACTCCAGACCTCGGGGAAGCATCAGGTGCTGGGCCTCCACTGTTGAGACAATAAGTACATGTTCAGTTAATGTTCTGGTATTAAATTTTGAATTCTAAATTCATTTAGAAAGAAGTAAGCCCCTTCAATGATGGGCCTTACTTCTTTATAAATATGAAAAGGAATGAGATGCAAATAGGTGGCTTATGTTTATAAATGTTGAAAACATAACATCAATAGACTAGAATAATTCTGAAGTGAAGGTGGAGGAGCCATTTTCCGTGCCTTTCATTTTAAAAAGAGATAAGTCTTACGGAATACTGCAGCAATAGGCGTCGTCATGACATGTTCCCAATTCCTCAGTCTTGCATGGGGTGTCTCGACAAAATCCCCAAAAGGCAGAGCACAGTTCTGGAGAATCCACTGTGAGGCTCAGAACTGGAAAGAGAAAATGGGTTGTTTCAGCAAAATCCACTTGTCAGGGAGGCTTCATTTGAGATTCCTGCATTGCAGGGGGTTGGACTAGATGACCCTCGGGGTCACTTCCAACACTACAATTCTATGATTCTATGTGAACAGAAAGCTCTTTTGGATCCCGGCTAATAGTGCCAATTCTTAGCACATATATAGTACTTGTCAGCTTCATTTTATTGTAACCCGTCCTACTAATCCTCTCATCTCAGTCAGCATTATTCTCTGCCTAGTGGAGATGGGAGAAAGCTGCTCTAGAACCATCTAGTGGATTCAGCACAGAGGTGGGAGTCAATACATGGTCTTCCAGATGCCTTGTTCACTCTCTGAGCCACGACCTCTCCTTGGTAACTGATGTAACTTTGCCCTCTCCTTCTGATCAGGGAATATTCTAAGCACCTCTATTAGCCACAGAGCATTTTGTGGGTATTCAATATATTCTGTTACCCCAGTTCCCTGGTGAAGCATGCAATGGGCGTGGTCTTCTAATACAGTCATACCCCGTGTTGCGTACACTCCATGTTGCGTACGTTCGGGTTGCGTACTCCGCAAACCCGGAAGTGGATTCTGCCACGCGGACGCTTCTGCGCATGTCCACGCAGTCCGCACAGTCCGTGTGTGCGCAGAAGCATTCTGCGCAGTTTACGCATGCACAGAAATGCGATATCGCGCTTTTGCGCATGTGCAAAATGGATGCCTGGGTTGTGCACTGTTCGGGGTGCGAATGGCACCCCGGAACGGATCAGTTTTGTAACCCGGGGTAACACTGTATATAAAAAAGAATCTGTTCATGCTGCAAGTACCTTTGTGAGCCATACACATTATGAATATTTTCAAACCAACCTCCTGCAGTGGGTAACTCATTGGGCCTTTGTACTTGGAGGTCTAGGAGAGAATCCATTTTTTGGCTGACATTCTTGAGTAAAGCTTCGAGGTTTTGGACTATCGTGTTGAGAGACGTTTCAGACCCATGGGCTTGTATCATCAGAGTAAAAGTGATCTTCTGATCTCCTTGGTAGGGTGAAACATCCATCGCTTGGCGTTCTATGGTCACAGAAGAATCGGGTTCTTGATCTATGCTATTAAGGAAAGCATTGATCTCTTGGACTATTCTCTTGAATGAAGCAGAGGTTGTTTGCCCTGTTATGACTAGGGTGAAACTGGTCTTCTTCTTACTATATCTAGATGGATACCCATTCTGGTGGTGTTCCAGGGAAGCATTGAGGTCTTCAATAAATTCTTCAAGCTTAGGGTCAATTCCATTGCCTCGTAAGTTCATTGATCTATTTGTTATTTGCAAGCCACTTTTAAGGAAAAGATTAATCTGCCGGATTAATCTCTTGAGAGCAGCATCCTTTGCGTTGCCGTTTATACTCAGGAAAAACTGAGCTGTATGATTGGGTGAATCACCAGTTTGTGGGCCTTGTTTGGCCAGGGAAGCACCAGCTATTTCGTCATTTTCCTTAAGGTAAGTCTTGATGTCTTTGACTAATCTGAGGAAAGAGTCAGCGGTACCTTGGCCACTTATGGTGAGGGTAAAATAGACCATATTGTTTTTTTTATTATTCTTTTCTTCTGGTCTGTTTAAGCTAGATATAGTTGTTTCTTCTCTGTTGCTAAGAGAAAGAATTAATAGAAAGTTAACATTTTGTTATTATATTTGCTATTGTAAATCCATGTTGAAAAAACTATGCTCTTTCCCGCAAAATGGGACGTATCTCAGCGTACAGATAAATGGGAGCACTCTATAAGTAGGTGGTGTGATGGCCTGGGACTCAGGCTCGGACTCAGAACCAGAGGAGCCTCAGTCTGCACCGGATCCTCTGCCTCAGGCATCATCTGAACCAAGTCTGGGGCCTGATCCTGAAGAGCCCCAATCTGCACAGGTTCCCCTGCAACAAGCACCAGCTGGGCCGAGTCAGGGGCCTAAGCCTGTCCTGGTTCCAGATGCAGGGAATACCTTGTTGCTGTCAGCTGGGTCATCACTGACAGCTGCTCCACTACTGGCTGGGTCAGGAGAGGCTGAGGCAGCCCCTGGGTCTAATAACCCACAGGTGTCTCCCGAGCTGCAGAGACTCAGGTCTGAGAGGAGGAGAGACCTGATTACTCTCAGGAGGAGTGCTCGCCTTCGGGCAAGACAGGGTGGTGAGTCGTTGGGGGATTGGGACCAGCCATTACCTCGTCAGAGATAACAGGCTGTCAGACCCCTCCCCAGGTTGCGGGAGCAGCATTGCTGTTTGCCAGATTCTGCCTGTGATCCTGTTCCTGACCTTGCCTGGTTTCCTGCCCTGGCCTTGCCGAACCGACTCCTTGCTGACTCTTTGGATCCCGGACTGGGCCTGAACCTCACTTCTTGGATTACACGTGCGACCGGCACAGGTGGCCTGTATAAAACAATGTTTTAAAAGTTGATACTCTAATATTAAGAAATGAAATGGCAGCTGAATGAGTTATTTTGAGTTATATTGTTTATTTGAAAAAGAGGAATCTTACGATGTTCTGCTGCAGCAATAGAGATTTCGGCCACACTTTCCGATACCTCGTTCCTTAATTGGGCATGGGTTCTTTCTACAAATGCCAGAGCGCTCCGAGCACTGTTCTATAGTATGAACAGTGAAGCCATCAACTGGAAAGATAGAATGGGGTTGTTTAGCAAAAGCCATTTTTAAAAAAATTCTGACACAACTTTCATTATTATTATTTATTAAGTTTATATACTGCCCTTCATCCGAAGATCTCAGGGTGGTTCAGAAGATAAAAATACAGGATAAAAGCAAAAATAGTTAGAACAAAACCAAAACAAAACAGAAACCCCACCCAACCCGGTGGTTTTGCCTACCTCATAGCAATCGTCACAACTGGGTTGGGCATAGGGGCAATACTTTGTCTTGGATGGAGGGGAAGTTGTAGTCTCTGCCTGCCCCTCCAAATGCTGGGGTATCTCAGGGGTCACCCTATTTGATGTAAGTCTTAGGAGCCCCCAGCTGGATTGACCTATGTCAGGTTGGCCGGGGGCAAGGACGACCCCCAGGCATAATGCAGGAACGATTCCAGCCCGTCTTCCCATCAGCGTCCAGCATGCAGCTCTAGGGAGTTCCAACAGCCCTTCCCAACAATTTATTATGACTCATGTCTTGGAGACACTGAGCACATACTCATAGTCCAGCAGAGATAAAACGCAGATGGACTAAGGCTGAGATTGTGTGCACTAAAACTACTTTATTAAGCGTAAGGCAGAACAAAGGAAAACATGTCTCCTCTCGCTAAGAGAAGCCGGAAGAAGAAAGTAACAACAAACAGAAACAGAGTACAGTAAACATCCACTCCCATGATTCCAAGGATCTGTTAAAGGTAAAGGTAAACCATTAGGTCCTGACCATTAGGTCCAGTCGTGTCCAACTCTGGGGTTGAGCTCGAACCGCCGACCTTCTGATCAGCAGGCCCTAGGCTCTGTGCTTTAAACCACAGCGCCACCCCGCGTCCCTAGGCTTACAGTAAAACCATTCAAAATAAAATCAAGCTCCCCTCAATGATTGAGGGGAGGGCGGCAGAGAAGATGAGGCAGCGTTCAGTCACAATATGCCTAAACTTTAAGAATTTTCAATTGCCATTTGTCATAGCAGTTTATTATGAACCTTAATGACATTGTTCCTTTTTACCACACCTTGATAAATATTTCTGTAGGGATTCAAGAAAATGAATATATATTTGAAATAGCAGGTCTGGGGGGAAGCAAGTTATCTGTCCCAGTTCCAGGTGGCTTCCATCCTTCTTTCAGCCCTGTCATTCCATAGTTCTGCAGTTGATATCTGATTGCTTTTTCATGTTGATATATGACTTACCTGAATAAAGCATGAGCATCAGTGAAAGGGCAGCTATGAAGGCAGAATGGATTTGCATGGTTGAAACTTCACTGGGATCTCGAGAAGACCAACAGAGATGAAAAACAAACCACTGAACTATCGAGTTCCAGCGTCATATGGAAAGCTGAATGCCCATCTATTTATAGGGCTCTATACTACACTTAGAAATGTTATTTAAACCATGTACATGGTGGCAGAAAGTCAGGTTGAAAAGACATGGTGTGCTTGTAAGAGGAACTAAAATACGGTACATTAACATTGCATCACTCTAAGACTATACTCAGGGTTCACTGGTTTGGAAATAAGGTTCTTAATGTTTTTAAAGATTTTTTGAACAGATATAGTTTTTATCCTGTATGGTCAGCACACAATGCTCAATAGCCTACTTCATAGGCCAGGGAACACCAACCTTTTTCGGCCTTTGGGCACATTTGCAAACTGGAGAAACTGCCATGGGCCCCAAACTGCATTGAAGAACAGACTGAAAACAGTTCTACTGGTGACAGAAGCATCCTCCTTTCGAACGTAATTTAATTGGAAGCAGAGGAAACTGGGTGCCGGGTAAAGCATCTATGTGCAATGTTGTGGCAAGGATTTAAAAATGTTTATTTTTCATGTGGATACATGCCTTCACCTCTGGAAGCCTGGGGAAATATATTCATTGCATCCCAAACAAATCTGGGGGGGGGCAGAGGCTTCCCCAAAACCAATAATCCTTGGGTAAGAACATCTTTCCTGGGGGATGACATTTCCTTTACACCAAACTCTTCTATTTCTCCAACACCCACTCTCCCTGTACAAAGCAATAGAAACATTTCTTTCATTCTTTCACTGAAGTTATATTCCACCTTTTCCTACAAGGTAAGCTCAACGAGGCTTACATGGTTCTTCCCCACCTCACTTAATCCTCACCACAACCCCGGGGGATAAAAAGGGACCCCTGGATGGTTAAATCCAGTCAAAGATGACTATGGGGTTGTGGTGCTTTCAGACCGAGGGAGCTGGCATTTGTCCACAGACAGCTTTCCGGGTCAAGTGGCCAGCATGAATAAACCACTTCTAACACAACGGAACACCGTGACGGAAACCAGAGCGCACAGAAATCCCATTTACCTTCCTGCCGCAGTGGTACCTATTTATCTACTTGCACTGGCGTGCTTTCGAACTGCTAGGTTGGCAGGAGCTGGGACAGAGCAACGGGAGCTCACCCTGTCACAGGGATTTGAACTGTCGACATTCTGATCAGCAAGCCCAAGTGGCTCAGTGGTTTAGACCACAGTTCCATCCGCGTCCCTTCTGGGGAATAGGTCAGCACCAGAGGGAGCAACTGGCCCAGGCTTCATGGGGCTGGAATGACTCCTTTCTGAGGAAATGTTGCATTTAATATCATTCCCTTTGAGAAATCGATCCAAGTGTAGATCTGTAATGCATACAAATATGAATAAATGTATTTCTCACTAGCATACCTACAATATTATTCCAGCTGCAGGCAACTGCCTGCATTATTATATGGGCACTGTGAGCCCCATCCCACTAACATTCCTGGAACCAGAATTGTGCCTAACATCTTGGCACGTGGGAGCAGCAGTTAATGCTACTATGTGGGGAGCAATTTACTTGTCAGACACTTTCCCCATTAGAGCAGTCTCAGAACCCTTGATTGCTCCTTTCAATGAAGTTGTATAGAAACAGCAGGTCAGAAGCAAGTGCTGCCTGGACCAGTTTGCAACCAGCACTTGAGTGCTTCTCTGGATTAAATCCTGCTCCGCTAGCTTCTAAGAAGCACAGGGAGTTGGGTCACTTCTCTGGTTGGCATCCTTATATGTAGAGCTTCTGGGTGGGTCTATCCCTTTGGAGTCATGCGCATGAAGAAAAACCTCCCATAGTCTGTTGATTTAGGCATGGCAATCATAATCATGATTCTTATGGAACCTGATTGATTCTTATGGAACCTATTGATTCTTATGGAACATGATTCTTATGGAACCTATTTCTGCTGCTCCAGAGAAGCGGACACAGAGCAATGGATTCAAACTACAAGAAAGAAGATTCCACCTAAACATTAGGAAGAACTTCCTGACAGTAAGAGCTGTTCGACAGTGGAATTTGCTGCCAAGGAGTATGGTGGAGTCTCCTTCTTTGGAGGTCTTTAAGCAGAGGCTTGACAGCCATCTGTCAAGAATGCTTTGATGGTGTTCCTGCTTGGCAGGGGGTTGGACTGGATGGCCCTTGTGGTCTCTTCCAACTCTATGATTCTATGATTCTATTGCCCCCTCAAAGCCACTAAGACCCATTTTCTTAGTGATTGGGGAAAGGTGAAATATGTTTATTCACAGGTGGTGGGGTTTGCTCCTCTGTATAGAACACTACATTTTGCATATATGTTAAAATACAGATATCATTAGAACATGATGGCTTCTAGCTGTGTTCTTCAGCTCTATATATTTGGGGGGGGGCAAATAATGCATCAGAGAGACAACTCCAACCTTGAAAGAGGGATACCTGACGTTGGTTTCCTTACCATCACCACCAACACATTGGGAGCTCCTTAGTTGCACCATATTTATTTATTTATGTCAGGTTTCCTTATCGGTTGCTCTATAGTAAAGACAGAGCCATCTTGTCTTTATGTCTCTTTATTTTGTGCAAAAGTATTTACAGTGCAGAGTTCAGTTCAAACATGACTGCCTAGTCACTAGCAGAATCCGGAAGTGCCTCCCTTCTGTTTTGGCGCCAACACCACAGCCTCGGCACTCTGAATTGCCGCCTTCTCCTTCTATGTGAGATAGGCGCCAGAACTGACGTCTCCCCCTCCGAGCGAGTCTGCTGAGTGGTGCCAGGTCTCTCTGCATCTTCCTGGAGACCTGGCACTCCCTGGCTCCCACTCACTAACTGCTCCTCCCCCGAAGAGGGGCTGGCAGATTCACTCTGAGATGAATCCGTTGTCAACACAGGCTGAGGTTCCCTGTAAGCACTCAGTGCCGGACTGGCAGGGATGGGCACAACCCTGACATTTTTTTTTTTTTTAAAGAGGTAGTCACTATATACCAGCAGCACTCAAATTATTTGAAGTCAAGCCAATAGCACAACTTCTCCATGGTACCCAGCTGGGTCCCTTTTCCAATTTTGCACCAATTTTGCAATCCAAATTTCTAAGGTCAGTCCTTCAAGTCCCAAAATGTGTCTCTAATGCTACTCTGAAACTAGAGACTAGAGACAGGCTTCATTAAAATGGAGGCTGGAGTGTGGGTGACCATACTTAATTATTGGCTTAAACTATCTTTATTTCCCCGTGGCCTTGCTCCACTAATTATGAACGATGATTTTCAATCCACGTGGAAACAGGCAGTGGCAACTAAAATCTCATCCCTGGGCTTCTCTCCAGGTCTTCTTACTTAGCATGGGATCAGGCTAAAGCACTCATTAAACAAGGTGTAGTGGACACACAGCGCCAATTGGATCTAGCCAGGACTCCAACTTTTAATGCCAAGGAATCCACCAGGTACTTTGTCCTCCCCTATGGCATATCTATGTCATGCCCTCCCCTCAATTGAAGGTAGATACAGGAAGATTGACTACCCGGAGAGACAATGCCCCTGTGACTCCGGACAAATAGAAACGGTAGAGCATGTCTGTAAGGGCTCGGGGTTGTCTCCTCGAGAGTAAAGAGCCAGAAACATCCGTTCTTCTAAAGCTAATACTTTATTTACAGACTATGTACATCGGAGCGTTTAAGATTCATGTCCTCTTGAGTCAGTTCCAGAATCCGGGAGTGGCTTTCGCCAGTTCCTCCCCCAACATAAAAGCTTTGGAATTCCAAAGCGTCGCCTCCTTTCCTTACGCTTTCCCCCCCTACGCAGCTGGAGCGATGGAAGTAGCTGACCGCTCTGTAAATGTTAAAGCCTTTATATATGAACCTTTTGTGTTCTTCCATACCCACCCAGTGTTCCTGAACCTTCTTTTGGATTCTTTTAGCATCTTTTAAATTTTTATAGACTTTTAAGTTCACCTTGTGTTTCAATACCTTTTAACTATCTAAAGCCCTTTTTAGATTTTAAATGTTGGTCTATGACCATAATAAAGATTTGTAATGTATCTCACTGATAGAGCAGTGAATCATGGGATAATGGGACCTCACCATGCCAATGAGTCAACTTGCTTGAAAGGGAATGGAACGGAGAACCTAAAAGCTTCCTTGTCTCTATCACTTACTGAGAGCTGACTATGGATGCGGATGATGGTTTATGGGCCCCCTTGGCATGGTTTCATGCAATGAAAGGCAATTATCAGTTATGGTACTGATTCAATTATGTGAGGTCCGCCATTTAAGGTAAGTTGCAGAGGTTTCATCCCTAGCCTTTGAACTGATATCAAGATGGCCTCTACTGAAGAGGTGTGGATGAAAATCGAGAGGTCAGTTATGTTGGAGAACAGCTGCTGATTTATTTCTTCCCATCAAAAGACTTACACAAAAGGCTTGGACAACTTTGAGACTGTTCTTCTGACCCATCCCTTAGGACATATGCCTCCTCTTTCTCTGCCCAATGCAAGCATCAGTGGGGAAATCTGACACCGGAAAGTCATTTACCACATTTGTGGGATCCACTGGCTCAGTTACTGATGTGAATGCATGAAAGTGGGGCAAAAGGGAGTCAGGCATTTTCCAGGACATGCCCTCTTTTAAATACCGGTATGTGATACACCTGCTCTCTAAAGGTGCTTTAGTGACAGCAGATGTTGGGTTTATACTAGGCTGGGCTGGGCTAGAGCAAAAGAGTAAGCTCTCAGTACAAGAAAGTGTAACAAGACTCTGCAGACTGAATGAAAACTTCCAAACACAGCAATAGAGAAAAGGAAAGTTAATTTATTTTTTGCTGATGGCAAGCAGTGGCTCAGAGGATATTTCCACAAGCTGAGCCCCAGAGCATCGGTGCTCTAGGTTTTTATACCATTCCAGGTGACATCAAACATTACATATTCATGTATTGAAGCAAACTTAAGCCAATAAGCTTGGACACAAGAAGCCTTCCTTTGTCCATATTTGGTTACTTCCCCTTTCCTTCCCAAGAACTAAGCATTTCAGTTATATATCCATATAAGGCATTACCCTTTCCCTTTCCATATAAGGCACTTCCTTTTCCCTTTCCATATAAGGCACTTCCTGGATACAGTGTTCTGCCTAAGTAAAGCAAACATCCCCTTCTCTTATCAGACACTCTGCTGCGAACGCGTCCAAATAGAACACCCTGTAACATCCTGCACAAACATCTTATCTTGTGGCCTTGATACACAGAACATCAGACTGCATACTGTAAACACTGCTAAAGATGTTGCAAACATCAGCATTAAAGTGAGTAAGAGACACAGAAAATATGATTTTTAGCAAGGCGCAATGGCACTTATAAAGTGCCATTGTGCCTTGCTAAAAAGAAGCAAAATGCAGTGTAACTAAAGAAGGAATGGCATGAAAGGATGAAAGAACCACTCTGAACAAAATTGTCAGTACACATACTGACTCACTAAATGCAACCAGTCTCTATTAGAAGGTAATCCTTATATTTGTTTTTTAGCCATAGACAGATCTCAGCACAAAGCGAGTATGAAGCCATCATCTGATAGATGATTTCTTCAAGTCTGTGGTAAGGCCTGCATGGCATTTTAATGTCCCAGTGATTATCACCTGAGGTCTTTGTTATGTGAGATGGCTGACAATCTGGATGCTTGCACCCACCTTTTAAAAATGGCTCACAGAGATTAAGATATAACATGCCTGGGCTACTGCCCAAAAAGCCCCCCCCCCCACCTTTGATCAAATGCACAGTTGAATAAATGTTGTGTTGCAGGATTTCCCCCCAGCATGCATATCAGAAGCAAGAAGATTACATGTGCATAAATATGTTTATAGGTCTCATGTAAATTGTGGATTTTATCAAAACACCCTGGAAGAGCACTGCATAAATAATGTAAATCATTCTAATGCCACTTTGAGGAGTTCATTTTCCAATTATAATACCAGAACATAAAATGTGGACATTTACTATACATGTATCATTTCTGATGCTATTTATTTGCAGCAGTAGAATCTTGGACCACATGATCCAATTTCTTTCATATTCCCTCTACATGGTTCCACGTAGCAAGCACCCTTGCGATACTGGCATTTTCTTTGGATATCATCAATGCATTCCACCTTGGATAATTCACCAATGTTTTGGTTATCTATTTTCAGAAAATAATCCGTTATTTGGCCTTCGCTCTCAAGGAAATTGTCAATCTCTTCGACTAATTTGTTTAGAGCAGCATACATTCCTTGACCTTGTATGCTGACAATAAAAAGCAACCACTGATCCTTATTGTTGGATGAGCTATCAACTCTTTGGCGTTGTATGTTCAGGGAAAAATCACTAATCTGGCTTTCTCTCTTAAGGAAAGCATTAATTGCCTGCTCTAGTTTGGTAACAGAAGCATCAGTCCCCTGGCCATGAATGCTCACCATAAAAAAGCCCTTCTGAGCCCCTTTCTCATATAAAATATCATTTGCTTCATATTGTATCTCCAGGAAAGCATTGTACTCTTTAATTAGTCGGTTGAGAGAACTATCAATTTGTTGGCCTTCTATGCGTAGGGAAGAAGCCATAATCTGCCGTTCTCTTTTAAGGAAAGCTTTGACCACTTGGACTAATCTGCTGAGAGAAGCAGCAGTTCCTTGTCCTTGTAGGACAAGAATAAAAAGGGCCGTCTTACCCCCATTGTTGGCTGAACCACCAATAACCTGGTGGTGTAAGTTCACAGAAGAATCCGTTATTTGTTCTTTCTTCAGGAATATATTAAATTCCTGTTGTAACCTGTTGAGAGTAGGAACAGTTGCTTGGCCTTGTAGGCTCACCATAAAAGGAAAGTCTTTGGGTACATCAATTTTCTTGGGACTTTTGTTCAGGGAAGCATTGATCTCTAGGATGAATTGGTGGAGAGAAGCACCAATCCCTTGGCCTTCTATGTTGAGGTTAATGTGTTTTATTTTCCCTTCTCTTTGAAGGATGGCATTGATGTTTTCCACTAATCCCCTGAGAGAATCATCAGTCCCTTGGCCTTGTATGGTGACTGTAAAAAGATTCACCTGGTTGCCCTGGCTTTTGCCTTCCATGCTCACAGAATAATCCATTATTTGTCCTTCCTTTCCAAGATAAGCCTTGATCTTTTCGACGAATCTCTTTTGGGAAGCATCATCCCCTTGGCCTTGTATGTTGAACGTAAACTTTACCCTCTTGTCTCCATTGCTAGGTGTAGGGACATCTGCATGGGGCCTGTTGTTCAGTGAAGCATTGAACTCTTGGATTATTTTTTGGATAGAAGCACCAATCCCTTGGCCTTGTATGTTCAGGGAAACATCAGTTAGGTGGCTGTTTCTTGTAAGCAACTTGTTGACGACTTGAACTAATCTCTTAATAGAATAATCAGTCCCCAGGCCCTGTATATGCACAGCAAATAGGGCCCTCTGATCTGCACTGTTGGGTGAGCCAGGAATCTCTTGCTGCTTCATATTCTGGGAAGAATCGGTTATTTGGTCTTCTCTCTTAAGAAATTTGGTGATCTCTTGGGTTAACTTGTTGACTGAAGCATCAGTTCCTCTGACGTGTATGCTCAGGATAAAACGGATCCCTGTGTGCTCATTCTTGTTTAAAACATCAGTCCCTTGGTCTTGCATGTTCAGAGAAGCATTGAGCTCTGTGATTAATTGGCTGAGAGAAGTATCTAACCCTGGGCCTTGTATGCTCAGGAAAATATCAGTTAATTGCCTGCTTCTTGTAAGGAAACCATTTATGACTTGGATTAATCTTTCAATAGAAAAACCAGTACCTCGACCTTGTATGTGCAGAATAAAAAGGACTTTCTGGTCTCCATCAATCTCCCAATGTTCCATCTTTATGGAAGAATCACTTATTTTGTCTTCTGTCTCAAGGAAAGCCTCGATCTCGTGGACTAATCTCCTGAGAGAACGATTGGTTCCTTTGGCATGTACGTTTAGGATAAAATGGTCCCCTCTGTGCTTATTGCCTTGGTGCTGTTTGTTCAAGGAAGGTTTTCCCCCTTGGATTAATTTGTTGAGAGAAACACCAACCCCTAGGTTCAGTGAAATATCACCTAGAGTCCTTTTTTTCCTAAGGAAAGCATTCCTCACTTGGCCTAATCTGCTAATATAAGCATGAGTCTCTTGACCTTCCCTATATAGGGAAGATTTAATTATTTGGCATTGTCTCTTAAGCATATCCTTAATTTCTTGGACTAATTCTCTGACAGCAGCGTCAGTCCCTTTCCCTTGTACGTTGATGATCAAATTGTCCTCCTGGTCTACTTCGTTGGAGAAACCGCCAATATGTTTGCCTTGTATATCCAGGGAATAAACAGTTATTTCACCTTCTTTGCCAAGTAGAGCATTGATCTCTTGGACAAATCTTTTGAAAGAAGCATGCATCCTTTCAACTTGTATCTTAAGTATAAAATGTGCCGTTTGGACCTTTTTCTTGGCTGAACCGTTCATCCATTGGCCTTGTACATTAAGGAGAGAATCATTTTTTGGGAGTCTACTGTTGAAAGAATGAATAAAGATTGAGAAATATTGTGTAATTATACTTGCACTTCTAAACACACTAAGACAGAAGTAAGCTCATTCCAACAAGGTGGGACTTATTCCCTCATAAATATGAACAGAACAACTATATAAGTAGGTGTCCTTCAAAAAACAATGTTGAAAACATTAATAATCTAATCTAATTGTGATGCCAGGTGGAAGAGACATTTTGGGGAGCCATTCATTTGAAAAAGAGAAAATATCTTACGATATACTGAAGCAATAGACTCCTGTACGACAATTTCTGCACTTCTCTGGATAATCAACAGTGAAGCCATCAACTGGAAAGAAAACAAAAATTGTTAAGTAGAAAGCTGTTTCTTCAATTCTGACACACCTAGCACCAGACATCTTGGCGATTCTTTCCCTTTCTGCCAGGGTACTTCTGGAGATTTTCTAATAGTGACAATACTCAGAAAGTATATGGTGCTTTTGGACAAAGTATATGGTGTCTGACAGCCACATTTCTTTAGTGCAGATGGGAGAACAGCTACTCTAGAACCTCCTTGTGGATTCAGTGTGGGGTGAGAATTGATCTAGGATCCTCTGGGCTTATTGGTCACTCTCTAAACCACAAGTTATCATTGGCATCTGCCAGGTCTTACATCACCATTTTAGATCAGGATGTATTCTAAGGACCTCTCCTAACCATATAGTATTTTGTAAATTTTGTTGCATAAGTTTACCTTGGCACATATGGGTCAGGCTCTATACTTAAATCGACACTATCCAACAATAAGTGCTACCTCAGTTATGGTGCATATATGAGCAGGCATACAATCTGTGTGGCATTATAATACACAAAGTGTCCATGCTACAAATAACCATGCACAATCTTGTCATATACTGCAGCAATAAGGGCCTGCCCCACAGGATCCCACTTTCTGGTTCTCACAGCATGGAGCCTTACTACAAGCACCCCATGCACTGTGTGCACCATTCTGGACCATTATAAGAACCGCCATCAACTGGAAATATAAAATTGGCTTCTTACTAAAAGCCATTCTTTCATCCTGGCACAAATGGCACCAGATTCCTTGGTCATTCATTCTATTTCTCCCATGATAGTGTAATCTAAACTAAAAGGGCTTTTTGATACCTTCCAATACTCGCTATGCTTAGGACACTGTCCAACTAATGTGTTCTATCAGTGCAAGTGTTTCTCCTTGCCCAATGGGACTTTACTCCCTCTCCTACCCATGCACACGCCCAAATCTGCTCCAATTCCTATACTTGCCTCCAAGTGCTGAGGCAGAGCATAGCCATCATGCCTAGTTGCCATTGATAGCCCTCTCCTCCATGAATTTTATCTAATTGTCTTTTTAAAACCATCCACGTTTATCACCATCCCTGCCACCGGTTAGACCGAGTTCCTAAAATTAACTACACTGCGTGAAGACCTGCTTTATTTAATCTGTTCTGTTCTATCATCTGTTCCACTCTACTTACATTCCATCATTCTGTCCTTCAGCAATTGATATATAATTTGTAGTTCTGATGTATGACTTACCAGGGGAAACCAGGGGCATCAGTAAAATGGCAGCTATGAAAGGGCAGCAAACCTGCATGGCTGAAGTTTCTCTAGGATCTCACAGGGGCCAGTGAGAGATAGACACCAAACCAGTGCACTATCAAGTCCCAGTTTTCATCTATTTATATAACTCTATACTACACTTACACATCTGCATTAATGCTATTTGCATAGTGCCAAAAAGCCTTGTTGCATCATTCCATAAAAAGACATGATGTGCTAGCAAGAAGAACAAAAACATGGTACATTAACTTTACTTTAATCTAAGGCTATACTCAGGGTTCACTGGTTCAGAAATAAAGTTTGTACTTTATCGTGTGTGTGTGTGTGTGTGTGTGTGTGTGTGTTTAAGATACAATTTTCATCCTGAATGGCCAGCAGACATAGCCCATAAGCCTACCTCACAGGTCAACGATTACCAACACCTTTGGGCACATTTGCAAACTCACGCTGCACTGAAGCACCAACTGCAAACTATTAAATTGGCTATAAAATAATCTACCTTTCAGTGGAGGGAGAGGGAACTTGGGACCAGGTAAAACATTTGTGCAAAACGGTGAATCTGTGGGGGTCAAAGATTTTAATAGCAGTGAATTATTTCCCTAAAGAAGTCCAATTACACTGATTTATGCAAAGGACAAGGACCCAGGTGGCGCTGTGGGTTAAACCACCGAGCCTAGGGCTTGCTGATCAGAAGGTTAGCGGTTCGAATCCCTGCGACGGGGTGAGCTTCCATTGCTCGGTCCCAGCTCCTGCCAACCTAGCAGTTTGAAAGCACATCAAAGTGCAAGTAGATAAATAGGTACCGCTCTGGCGGGAAGGTATACAGCGTTTCTGTGCGCTGCTCTGGTTCACCAGAAGCGGCTTAGTCATGCTGGCCACATGACCTGGAAGCTGTACGCTGGCCCCCTTGGCCAGTAAAGCGAGATGAGCGCCACAACCCCAGAGTCGGACACGACTGGACCTAATGGTCAGGGGTCCCTTGACCGTTACCTTTATGCAAAAGACAGTAAGTGTTTATATTTCATGTGGATCCATGCCTTCACCTATGTAAGCCTATGGAGATATATCCATCAGATCCCAGTCAAAAATTGGGCAAGTAGGAGGACAAGCTCACTGAATACCAATAATCCATGGGTAAGAATATCTTTCCTGTAGGTTGACATTTCCTTCACACCAGACTCTATGATTATTTTCCTCCACCACCTCTTTTCCTACATAGAACAATAGAGAAATATAATTTATACATTGCATGCATATTGCAGGGTTTTTTTGGTTTTTTTTTACAATGTAGGCACAAGGAGGTTCCCTCACACATACCCTCACTTAATCCCCACAACAGCCCTGTGATATAGGTCAGCATAAATGTTAGGGACTGACCCAAAGTCACTCTGTGAACTTCATGGGCCTGGAATAACTCTCTACTGAGGATATTTTAGGATCATGCCCTCTGACAGATAACTCTGTCCTAGTATTGATATATAGTGCTGATGTAAAAATCAGAAAACCCTCAGTATATATATTTGATTTAAATTATGTTTCGAATATTAGAAAGATAGAATGCATCACTGAATAGTTTTTTGGTATGTCTCCAGTGTGCCTACATTTTATAACATTTTATAACCCCTGTGCTCTCTAGGCCATAAACAAGAAACCCTATCTAACCCTAAAAGTGGCACAAATGGTCATTAAGGATGTCGTTACAGTGGAGTGTAAGTCCAAACATCTCCTTGAAGCTTACTGAGATGGCCCAGGGAGAAGTGAGATAGGGACAGGAATATCAACCACCCTGTCGAAGGCCTGGTTGCTAAGGAAACAGTGATAAAATAGGACAATTGAGACCCACATTTCCTGGGCACTTAGGGGCACCCCAAAGTGATTGCAGGGATGAAGTTACCAGTATGAAGTCATGTGTGTTTTACTTCTCATGACCTGTAACTTTCTTGATGTATGTAGAAGGATGTTTAGGATATGGATATCGCTAGAAGATGATGTGGCAATGGCTATTAGCTTCAATTCTGTAGTAGCAGGGGAGGGGGGTCGCTAGGGCCAAAGGATGCATCAGAGAGACAGCTCCAATCTTGGAAGAGACAGACCTGATGTTGGTTTCCTTACCATCGCCACCAATACCTTGGGAGCTCCTTAGTTGGTCAGCCAAAGGGATGGTGCCAGACTTCAAGGGGGCTGTTGACATGGTGGTGATGGGGCTGCAGCATGGCATGGCACACCACACCACAACCAGGCTGGATAGAACTATATCTCATTGAGAAATATCACAACTGGGTGGAACAAGAAAATATACTTGCAGAGGAGGAAGCTGGCTTTAGTGAAGGTTGATCCACCATTGACCAGTGCCTAGTACTCCATCATCTTATTGAAAAGTACTCCTCCCCTAACACAACCTCCCTTTATGCTGCTTTTATAGATTTTAAAGCAGCATATGACTCCATATCCAGAGCTACACTGTGTAGAAAACTGAAGGCCACCTCAACAGACCGTCTACTTTATTTAATTTGTATGTTACATGAAAGGACCTCACTCAAAGTAAGATGTAGCCCTCAGGGCCATCTCACTAATGCCATTGAAACGGAGAAAAGTGTCAAGCAAGGCTGCATATTGGCCCCATCCTTATTTAATTTCCATATCAACTCCATGGTGGGCCATCTTCAAAACATAAACTTCCACTCTCCCAAGCTAGCTGGAAGACGCATCTCTGTTCTGCTCTATGCAGACGATGCAGCAATTTTTTCAAGAACACCTCTTGGCCTCAAAAGAGCTCTGGGAGCATTAATACAGTACTGCAAGCTAGAACTTAATTATCAGAAAACTAAAATCATGGCATTTGCCAAAAATGCCTATGGCCCTTTCCTGGAGCATAGATGGCCACAATATTGAGCAGGTCTCCTGCTTCAAATACCTGGAGGTAGTCTTCCATTCTGCTGTTAGTAGAACAGCCCATGGGGACTATGCTGCTGAAATTGCTCAGAGAAGCTCATCGGCAATCCTTATTTATTTATTTATTTATTTATTTATGTCAGGTTTCCTTATCGGTTGCTCTATAGTAAAGACAGAGCCATCTTGTCTTTATGTCTCTTTATTTTGTGCAAAAGTATTTACAGTGCAGAGTTCAGTTCAAACATGACTGCCTAGTCACTAGCAGAATCCGGAAGTGCCCCCCTTCTGTTTTGGCGCCAACACCACAGCCTCGGCACTCTGAATTGCCGCCTTCTCCTCCTACGTGAGATAGGCGCCAGAACTGACGTCTCCCCCTCCGAGAGAGTCTGCTGAGTGGTGCCAGGTCTCTCTGCATCTTCCTGGAAACCTGGCACTCCCTGGCTCCCACTCACTAACTGCTCCTCCCCCGAAGAGGGGCTGGCAGATTCACTCTGAGATGAATCCATTGTCAACACAGGCTGAGGTTCCCTGTAAGCACTCAGTGCCGGACTGGCAGGGGTGGGCACAACCCTGACAATTTGCTTTTTAAAAAAGAGGTAGTCACTATATACCAGCAGCACTCAAATTATTTGAAGCCAAGCCAATAGCACAACTTCTCCATGGTGCCCAGCTGGGTCCCTTTTCCAATTTTGCACCAATTTTTCAATCCAAATTTCTAAGGTCAGTCCTTCAAGTCCCAAAATGTGTCTCTAATGCTACTCTGAGACTAGAGATAGGCTTCATTAAAATGGAGGCTGGAGTGTGGGTGACCATACTTAATTATTGGCTTAAACTATCTTTATTTCCCCATGGCCTTGCCCCACTAATTATGAACGATGATTTTCAATCCACGTGGAAACAGGCAGTGGCAACTAAAATCTCATCCCTGGGCTTCTCTCCAGGTCTTCTTACTTAGCCTGGGATCAGGCTAAAGCACTCATTAAACAAGGTGTAGTGGACACACAGCGCCAATTGGATCTAGCCAGGACTCCAACTTTTATTGCCAAGGAATCCACCAGGTACTTTGTCTCCCCTATGGCATATCTATGTCATGCCCTCCCCTCAACCGTTATTGAAGGTAGATACAGGAAGATTGACTACCCGGAGAGACAATGCCCCTGTGACTCAGGACAAATAGAAACGGTAGAGCATGTCTCTAAGGGCTCGGGGTTGTCTCCTCGAGAGTAAAGAGCCAGAAACATCCGTTCTTCTAAAGCTAATACCTTATTTACAGACTATGTACATCGGAACGTTTAAGATTCATGTCCTCTTGAGTCGGTTCCAGAATCCGGGAGTGGCTTTCGCCAGTTCCTCCCCCAACATAAAAGCTTTGGCATTCCAAAGCATCGCCTCCTTTCCTTACGCTTTCCCCCCCTACGCAGCTGGAGCGATGGAAGTAGCTGACCGCTTTGTTCTGCAACCCACTCAGGTGGAGTTAGGGCTCTGTCAGCATCTCTGGCCCTCATCTCCAACGCACTGCCTGGCAGTTCCTGCTCCTCACCACTGGGGCTTTCCTTACTATCCCCGCTGGACTCAGAACTGCTTCCCAGGAGAGGCTGCACTTCCCTCCATCCCTCCTTCCCCGTCTCAAGGGCCTTGCGTGAGGTCAGATCCCTGACATCGTCCTTCTCAAGTGCCCGTGCTACAAAGACATTCATACTAGCCTGATTTCCCCATTACTGCAAAAGTACCCAGGGTGCACAGGACAATTTTACACCTCCCTGCTGCTCTCGGATACCGATCCTGCTGCAACTTATGGTGTTGCTAGGTTCTGCACAGCAGCGTTTGAGATTCGTAGGATATGCCACAAATCAGTTTTAATGAACATATCAAAGTGCTCTGTAAATGTTAAAGCCTTTATATATCAACCTTTTGTGTTCTTCCATACCCACCCAGTGTTCCTGAACCTTCTTTTGGATTCTTTTAGCGTCTTTTAAATTTTTATAGACTTTTTAGTTCACCTTGTGTTTTAATACCTTTTAACTTTCTAAAGCCCTTTTTAGATTTTCAATGTTGGTCTATGACCGTAATAAAGATTTCTATTGTATCTCACTGATAGAGCAGTGAATCATGGGATGATGGGACCTCACCATGCCAATGAGTCAACTTGCTTGAAAGGGAATGGAACGGAGAACCTAAAAGCTTCCTTGACTCTATCACTTACTGAGAGCTGACTATGGATGCGGATGATAGTTTATGGGCCCCCTTGGCATGGTTTCATGTAAAGCATGTTCTCCTTACTATAGAGCACGGGTTGCGGTCGGGTCCTGAAAGTCACCCCCATCCTTGGAATGGGCGGGATTTTTATGTTTGGCCACTGTCCTGATTGGGTCTGGGGCTGTCGTTGGGGAGAATCGATTGTTTCGATATTTGATTGACAGTACCAGGGATTTATAACCCCCACCTTGCTTGAACCCGCTATTCTTTGCTGAGAGCGACGGATCTCCCACCCTTCCCTCCCTATTTCTTAGGCCCATGTGTTGACATTGCTATGCCCGTCGTGGGGTCGTCTGCTTTGGAGCAGGGGCCCGGTAGGAATTTTGCCAGTTGGCTGGCTGGTGCCTTCTGGTTTTTGCCTACTGCGTAGCAAAAAGTCACAACTTGTAAGGTTGGCGGTTAGGCATTGGTTATTTGTGTAGTTCTGGAGGGGATAAGATTGGTTGTGTCTACCCCTCCAATGCTGCTGCTGCGCGGGAATTCTGTTAAAAGAATCCAGAGGCTCGCCATGCTATTGTCCATATTCCCCCGGTAGGGGGCCAGGGCCACGCAAGAGCCTCTGGGAGCATTTGGGGAGAGAATTGGGGCTCGTCCCCCGGCCCAATTGCTCTTCCCCAAAGGTTTTCCCTACTGACGGTATGTCAGTTCTGTCCTCAGTGGGACAGATAGTCGGAACCAATGCCTAAGCAACCACTCACATTTGATTGTAATTAAATAAAGTTGTGGCCAAAATATGCCCCAAAACCAAACCAAAATTTATGTCTGAAGTGTGAATTATTGGGGTGGGTTTTGGGACCTCGATATGCAATGAAAGGCAATTATCAGTTATGGTACTGATTCAATTATGTGAGGTCCGCCATTTAAGGTAAGTTGCAGAGGTTTTATCCCTAGCCTTTGAACTGATATCAAGATGGCCTCTACTGAAGAGGTGTGGATGAAAATCGAGAGGTCAATTACGTTGGAGAACAGCTGCTGCTTTATTTCTTCCCATCAAAAGACTTACACAAAAGGCTTGGACGGCTTTGAGACTGTTCTTCTGACCCGTCCCTTAGGACATATGCCTCCTCTTTCTCTGCCCAATGCAAGCATCAGTGGGGAAATCTGACACCGGAAAGTCATTTACCACATTTGTGGGATCCACTGGCTCAGTTACTGATGCGAATGCATGAAAGTGGGTCAAAAGGGAGTCAGGCATTTTCCAGGACATGCCCCATTTTAAATACCGGTATGTGATACACCTGCTCTCTAAAGGTGCTTTAATGACAGCAGATGTTGGGTGTATACTAGGCTGGGCTGGGCTAGAGCAAAAGAGTAAGCACTCAGTACAAGAAAGTGTAACAAGACTCTGCAGACTGAATGAAAACTTCCAAACACAGCAATAGAGAAAAGGAAAGTTAATTTATTGTTTGCTGATGGCAAGCAGTGGCTCAGAGGATATTTCCACAAGCTGAGCCCCAGAGCATCAGTGCTCTGGGTTTTTATACCATTCCAGGTGACATCAAACATTACATATTCATGTATTAAAGCAAACGTAAGCCAATAAGCTTGGACACAAGAAGCCTTCCTTTGTCCATATTTGGTTACTTCCCCTTTCCTTCCCAAGAACTAAGCATTTCAGTTATATATCCATATAAGGCATTACCCTTTCCCTTTCCATATAAGGCACTTCCTTTTCCCTTTCCATATAAGGCACTTCCTGGATACAGTGTTCTGCCTAAGTAAAGCAAACATCCCCTTCTCTTATCAGACACTCTGCTGCGAACGCGTCCAAATAGAACACCCTGTAACATCCTGCACAAACATCTTATCTTGTGGCCTTGATACACAGAACATCAGACTGCATATTGTAAACACTGCTAAAGATGTTGCAAACATCAGCATTAAAGTGAGTAAGAGACACAGAAAATATGATTTTTAGCAAGGCGCAATGGCACTTACAAAGTGCCATTGTGCCTTGCTAAAAAGAAGCAAAATGCAGTGTAGCTAAAGAAGGAATGGCATGAAAGGATGAAAGAACCACTCTGAACAAAATTGTCAGTACACATACTGACTCACTAAATGCAACCAGTCTCTATTAGAAGGTAATCCTTATATTTGTTTTTTAGCCATAGACAGATCTCAGCACAAAGCGAGTATGAAGCCATCATCTAGCAGCTGATAGATGATTTCTTCAAGTCTGTGGTAAGGCCTGCATGGCATTTTAATGTCCCAGTGATTATCACCTGAGGACTTTGTTATGTGAGATGGCTGACAATCTGGATGCTTGCACCCACCTTTTAAAAATGGCTCACGGAGATTAAGATATAACATGCCTGGGCTACTGCCCAAAAAGCCCCCCCACCTTTGATCAAATACACAGTTGAATAAATGTTGTGTTGCAGGATTTCCCCCCAGCATGCATATCAAAAGCAAGAAGATTACATGTGCTTACATGTGCATAAATATGTTTATGGTTCTCATGTAAATTGTGGATTTTATCAAAACACCCTGGAAGAGCACTGCATAAATAATGTAAATCATTCTAATGCCACTTTGAGGAGTTCATTTTCCAATTATAATACCAGAACATAAAATGTGGACATTTACTATACATGTATCATTTCTGATGCTATTTATTTGCAGCAGGAGAATCCTGGACCACATGATCCAATTTCTTTCAAATTCCCTCTACATGGTTCCACGTAACAAGCACCCTTGCGATACTGGCATTTTCTTTGGATATCATCAATGCATTCCACCTTGGATAATTCACCAATGTTTTGGTTATCTATTTTCAGAAAATAATCCGTTATTTGGCCTTCGCTCTGAAGGAAATTTTCAATCTCTTGGACTAATTTGTTTAGAGCAGCATACATTCCTTGACCTTGTATGCTGACAATAAAAAGCAACCTCTGATCCTTATTGTTGGATGAGCTATCAACTCTTTGGCGTTGTATGTTCAGGGAAAAACCACTAATCTGGCTTTCTCTCTTAAGGAAAGCATTAATTGCCTGCTCTAGTTTGGTAACAGAAGCATCAGTCCCCTGGCCATGAATGCTCACCATAAAAAAGCCCTTCTGAGCCCCATTCTCATATAAAATATCATTTGCTTCATATTGATTCTCCAGGAAAGCATTGTACTCTTTAAATAATCGGTTGAGAGAACTATCAATTTGTTGGCCTTCTATGCTTAGGGAAGAAGCCATAATCTGCTGTTCTCTTTTAAGGAAAGCTTTGACCAGTTGGACTAATCTGCTGAGAGAAGCAGCAGTTCCGTGTCCTTTTAGGACAAGAATAAAAAGGGCCGTATGACCCCCATTGTTGGCTGAATGACCAATAACCTGGTGTTGTAAGTTCACAGAAGAATAAGTTATTTGTTCTTTCTTCAGGAATATATTAAATTCCTGTTGTAACCTGTTGAGAGTAGGAACAGTTGCTTGGCCTTGTAGGCTCACCATAAAAGGAAAGGCTGTGGGTACATAAATTTTCTTGGGACTTTTGTTCAGGGAAGCATTGATCTCCAGGATGAATTGGTGGAGAGAAGCACCAATCCCTTGGCCTTCTATGTTGAGGTTAATGTGAGTAATTTCCCTTTCTCTTTGAAGGATGGCATTGACATTTTCCACTAATCTCCTGAGAGAATCATCAGTCCCATAGCCTTGTATGCTGACTGTAAAATGCATCCCCTGATTTCCTTGTCCTTGTCCCTGCGTGTTCACAGAATTCTTTATGGAAGGATCACTTATTTGGCCTTCTGTCTTAAGGAAAGCCTCGATCTCGTGGACTAATCTCCTGAGAGAACGATTGGTTCCTTTGGCATGTACGTTTAGGATAAAATGGTCCCCTCTATGCTTATTGCCTTGGTGCTGTTTGTTCAAGGAAGGTTTTCCCCCTTGGATTAATTTGTTGAGAGAAACACCAACCCCTAGGTTCAGTGAAATATCACCTAGAGTCCTTTTTTTCCTAAGGAAAGCATTCCTCACTTGGCCTAATCTGCTAATATAAGCATGAGTCTCTTGACCTTCCCTATATAATGAAGATTTAATTATTTGGCATTGTCTCTTAAGCATATCCTTAATTTTTTGGACTAATTCTCTGACAGCAGCGTCAGTCCCTTTCCCTTGTACGTTGATGATCAAATTGTCCTCCTGGTCTACTTCGTTGAAGAAACCGCCAATATGTTTGCCTTGTATATCCAGGGAATAAACAGTTATTTCACCTTCTTTGCCAAGTAGAGCATTGATCTCTTGGACAAATCTTTTGAAAGAAGCATGCATCCTTTCAACTTGTATCTTAAGTATAAAATGTGCCATTTGGACCTTTTTCTTGGCTGAACCGTTCATCCATTGGCCTTGTACATTAAGGAGAGAATCATTTTTTGGGAGTCTACTGTTGAAAGAATGAATAAAGATTGAGAAATATTGTGTAATTATACTTGCACTTCTAAACACACTAAGACAGAAGTAAGCTCATTCCAACAAGGTGGGACTTATTCCCTCATAAATATGAACAGAACAACTATATAAGTAGGTGTCCTTCAAAACACAAAGTTGAAAACATTAATAATCTAATCTAATTGTGATGCCAGGTGGAAGAGACATTTTGGGGAGCCATTCATTTGAAAAAGAGAAAATATCTTACGATATACTGAAGCAATAGACTCCTGTACGACAATTTCTGCACTTCTCTGGATAATCAACAGTGAAGCCATCAACTGGAAAGAAAACAAAAATTGTTAAGTAGAAAGCTGTTTCTTCAATTCTGACACACCTAGCACCAGACATCTTGGCGATTCTTTCCCTTTCTGCCAGGGTACTTCTGGAGATTTTCTAATAGTGACAATACTCAGAAAGTATATGGTGCTTTTGGACAAAGTATATGGTGTCTGACAGCCACATTTCTTTAGTACAGATGGGAGAACAGCTACTCTAGAACCTCCTTGTGGATTCAGTGTGGGGTGAGAATTGATCTAGGATCCTCTGGGCTTATTGGTCACTCTCTAAACCACAAGTTATCATTGGCATCTGCCAGGTCTTACATCACCATTTTAGATCAGGATGTAGTCTAAGGACCTCTCCTAACCATATAGTATTTTGTAAATTTTGTTGCATAAGTTTACCTTGGCACATATGGGTCAGGCTCTATACTTAAATCGACACTATCCAACAATAAGTGCTACCTCAGTTATGGTGCATATATGAGCAGGCATACAATCTGTGTGGCATTATAATACACAAAGTGTCCATGCTACAAATAACCATGCACAATCTTGTCATATACTGCAGCAATAAGGGCCTGCCCCACAGGATCCCACTTTCTGGATCTCACAGCATGGAGCCTTACTACAAGCACCCCATGCACTGTGTGCACCATTCTGGACCATTATAAGAACCGCCATCAACTGGAAATATAAAATTGGCTTCTTACTAAAAGCCATTCTTTCATCCTGGCACAAATGGCACCAGATTCCTTGGTCATTCATTCTATTTCTCCCATGATAGTGTAATCTAAACTAAAAGGGCTTTTTGATACCTTCCAATACTCGCTATGCTTAGGACACTGTCCAACTAATGTGTTCTATCAGTGCAAGTGTTTCTCCTTGCCCAATGGGACTTTACTCCCTCTCCTACCCATGCACATGCCCAAATCTGCTCCAATTCCTATACTTGCCTCCAAGTGCTGAGGCAGAGCATAGCCATCATGCCTAGTTGCCATTGATAGCCCTCTCCTCCATGAATTTTATCTAATTGTCTTTTTAAAACCATCCACGTTTATCACCATCCCTGCCACCGGTTAGACCGAGTTCCTAAAATTAACTGCACTCCGTGAAGACCTGCTTTATTTAATCTGTTCTGTTCTATCATCTGTTCCACTCTACTTACATTCCATCATTCTGTCCTTCAGCAACTGATATATAATTTGTAGTTCTGATGTATGACTTACCAGGGGAAACCAGGGGCATCAGTAAAATGGCAGCTATGAAAGGGCAGCAAACCTGCATGGCTGAAGTTTCTCTAGGATCTCACAGGGGCCAGTGAGAGATGGACACCAAACCAGTGCACTATCAAGTCCCAGTTTTCATCTATTTATATAACTCTATACTACACTTACACATCTGCATTAATGCTATTTGCATAGTGACAAAAAGCCTTGTTGCATCATTCCATAAAAAGACATGATGTGCTAGCAAGAAGAACAAAAACATGGTACATTAACTTTACTTTAATCTAAGGCTATACTCAGGGTTCACTGGTTCGGAAATAAAGTTTGTACTTTATCGTGTGTGTGTGTGTGTGTGTGTGTGTTTAAGATACAATTTTCATCCTGAATGGCCAGCAGACATAGACCATAAGCCTACCTCACAGGTCAACAATCACCAACACCTTTTGGCACATTTGCAAACTCATGCTGCACTGAAGCACCAACTGCAAACTATTAAATTGGCTATAAAATAATCTACCTTTCAGTGGAGGGAGGGAGAACTTGGGACCAGGTAAAGCATTTGTGCAAAACGGTGAATCTGTGGGGGTCAAAGATTTTAATAGCAGTGAATTATTTCCCTAGAGAAGTCCAATTATACTGATTTATGCAAAGGACAGGGACCCAGGTGGCGCTGTGGGTTAAACCACAGAGCCTAGGGCTTGCTGATCAGAAGGTTAGCGGTTCGAATCCCTGCGACGGGGTGAGCTTCCATTGCTCGGTCCCAGCTCCTGCCAACCTAGCAGTTTGAAAGCACATCAAAGTGCAAGTAGATAAATAGGTACCGCTCTGGCGGGAAGGTATACAGCGTTTCCGTGCGCTGCTCTGGTTCGCCAGAAGCGGCTTAGTCATGCTGGCCACATGACCCGGAAGCTGTACGCCGGCCCCCTTGGCCAGTAAAGCGAGATGAGCGCCACAACCCCAGAGTCGGACACGACTGGACCTAATGGTCAGGGGTCCCTTGACCGTTACCTTTATGCAAAAGACGGTAAGTGTTTATATTTCATGTGGATCCATGCCTTCACCTATGTAAGCCTATGGAGATATATCCATCAGATCCCAGTCAAAAATTGGGCAAGTAGGAGCACAAGCTCACTGAATACCAATAATCCATGGATAAGAATATCTTTCCTGTAGGTTGACATTTCCTTCACACCAGACTCTATGATTATTTTCCTCCACCACCTCTTTTCCTACATAGAACAATAGAGAAATATAATTTATACATTGCATGCATATTGCAGGGTTTTTTTGGTTTTTTTTTACAATGTAGGCACAAGGAGGTTCCCTCACACATACCCTCACTTAATCCCCACAACAGCCCTGTGATATAGGTCAGCATAAATGTTAGGGACTGACCCAAAGTCACTCTGTGAACTTCATGGGCCTGGAATAACTCTCTACTGAGGATATTTTAGGATCATGCCCTCTGACAGATAACTCTGTCCTAGTATTGATATATAGTGCTGATGTAAAAATCAGAAAACCCTCAGTATATATATTTGATTTAAATTATGTTTCAAATATTAGAAAGATAGAATGCATCACTGAATAGTTTTTAGGTATGTCTCCAGTGTGCCTACATTTTATAACATTTTATAACCCCTGTGCTCTCCAGGCCATAAACAAGAAACCCTATCTAACCCTAAAAGTGGCACAAATGGTCATTAAGGATGTCGTTACAGTGGAGTGTAAGTCCAAACATCTCCTTGAAGCTTACTGAGATGGCCCAGGGAGAAGTGAGATAGGGACAGGAATATCAACCACCCTGTCGAAGGCCTGGTTGCTAAGGAAGCAGTGATAAAATAGGACAATTGAGACCCACATTTCCTGGGCACTTAGGGGCACCCCAAAGTGATTGCAGGGATGAAGTTACCAGTATGAAGTCATGTGTGTTTTACTTCTCATGACCTGTAACTTTCTTGATGTATGTAGAAGGATGTTTAGGATATGGATATCGCTAGAAGATGATGTGGCAATGGCTATTAGCTTCAATTCTGTAGTAGCAGGGGAGGGGGGTCGCTAGGGCCAAAGGATGCATCAGAGAGACAGCTCCAATCTTGGAAGAGACAGACCTGATGTTGGTTTCCTTACCATCGCCACCAATACCTTGGGAGCTCCTTAGTTGGTCAGCCAAAGGGATGGTGCCAGACTTCAAGGGGGCTGTTGACATGGTGGTGATGGGGCTGCAGCATGGCATGGCACACCACACCACAACCAGGCTGGATAGAACTATATCTCATTGAGAAATATCACAACTGGGTGGAACAAGAAAATATACTTGCAGAGGAGGAAGCTGGCTTTAGGGAAGGTTGATCCACCATTGACCAGTGCCTAGTACTCCATCATCTTATTGAAAAGTACTCCTCCCCTAACACAACCTCCCTTTATGCTGCTTTTATAGATTTTAAAGCAGCATATGACTCCATATCCAGAGCTACACTGTGGGGAAAACTGAAGGCCACCTCAACAGACCGTCTACTTTATTTAATTTGTATGTTACATGAAAGGACCTCACTCAAAGTAAGATGTAGCCCTCAGGGCCATCTCACTAATGCCATTGAAACGGAGAAAAGTGTCAAGCAAGGCTGCATATTGGCCCCATCCTTATTTAATTTCCATATCAACTCCATGGTGGGCCATCTTCAAAACATAAACTTCCACTCTCCCAAGCTCGCTGGAAGACACATCTCTTTTCTGCTCTATGCAGACGATGCAGCAATTTTTTCAAAAACACCTCTTGGCCTCAAAAGAGCTCTGGGAGCATTAATACAGTACTGCAAGCTATAACTTAATTATAAGAAAACTAAAATCATGGCATTTGCCAAAAATGCCTATGGCCCTTTCCTGGAGCATAGATGGCCACAAGATTGAGCAGGTCTCCTGCTTCAAATACCTGGAGGTAGTCTTCCATTCTGCTGTTAGTAGGACAGCCCATGGGGACTATGCTGCTGAAATTGCTCAGAGAAGCTCATCGGCAATCATTTATTTATTTATTTCTTTATTTATTTATGTCAGGTTTCCTTATCGGTTGCTCTATAGTAAAGACAGAGCCATCTTGTCTTTATGTCTCTTTATTTTGTGCAAAAGTATTTACAGTGCAGAGTTCAGTTCAAACATGACTGCCTAGTCACTAGCAGAATCCGGAAGTGCCCCCCTTCTGTTTTGGCGCCAACACCACAGCCTCGGCACTCTGAATTGCCGCCTTCTCCTTCTATGTGAGATAGGCGCCAGAACTGACGTCTCCCCCTCCGAGCGAGTCTGCTGAGTGGTGCCAGGTCTCTCTGCATCTTCCTGGAGACCTGGCACTCCCTGGCTCCCACTCACTAACTGCTCCTCCCCCGAAGAGGGGCTGGCAGATTCACTCTGAGATGAATCCGTTGTCAACACAGGCTGAGGTTCCCTGTAAGCACTCAGTGCCGGACTGGCAGGGGTGGGCACAACCCTGACAATTTATTTTTTAAAAAAGAGGTAGTCACAATATACCAGCAGCACTCAAATTATTTGAAGCCAAGCCAATAGCACAACTTCTCCATGGTGCCCAGCTGGGTCCCTTTTCCAATTTTGCATCAATTTTGCAATCCAAATTTCTAAGGTCAGTCCTTCAAGTCCCAAAATGTGTCTCTAATGCTACTCTGAAACTAGAGACTAGAGACAGGCTTCATTAAAATGGAGGCTGGAGTGTGGGTGACCATACTTAATTATTGGCTTAAACTATCTTTATTTCCCCGTGGCCTTGCCCCACTAATTATGAACGATGATTTTCAATCCACGTGGAAACAGGCAGTGGCAACTAAAATCTCATCCCTGGGCTTCTCTCCAGGTCTTCTTACTTAGCCTGGGATCAGGCTAAAGCACTCATTAAACAAGGTGTAGTGGACACACAGCGCCAATTGGATCTAGCCAGGACTCCAACTTTTAATGCCAAGGAATCCACCAGGTACTTTGTCCTCCCCTATGGCATATCTATGTCATGCCCTCCCCTCAACCGTTATTGAAGGTAGATACAGGAAGATTGACTACCCGGAGAGACAATGCCCCTGTGACTCAGGACAAATAGAAACAGTAGAGTATGTCTGTAAGGGCTCGGGGTTGTCTCCTCGAGAGTAAAGAGCCAGAAACATCCGTTCTTCTAAAGCAAATACTTTATTTACAGACTATGTACATCGGAGCGTTTAAGATTCATGTCCTCTTGTGTCGGTTCCAGAATCCGGGAGTGGCTTTTGCCGGTTCCTCCCCCAACATAAAAGCTTTGGAATTCCAAAGCGTCGCCTCCTTTCCTTACGCTTTCCCCCCCTACGCAGCTGGAGCGATGGAAGTAGCTGACCGCTTTGCTCTGCAACCCACTCAGGTGGAGTTAGGGCTCTGTCAGCATCTCTGGCCCTCATCTCCAACGCACTGCCTGGCAGTTCCTGCTCCTCACCACTGGGGCTTTCCTTACTATCCCCGCTGGACTCAGAACTGCTTCCCAGGAGAGGCTGCACTTCCCTCCATCCCTCCTTCCCCGTCTCAAGGGCCTTGCGTGAGGTCAGATCCCTGACATCGTCCTTCTCAAGTGCCTGTGCTACAAAGACATTCATACTAGCCTGATTTCCCCATTACTTCAAAAGTACCCAGGGTTCACAGGACAATTTTACACCTCCCTGCTGCTCTCGGATACCGATCCTGCTGCAACTTATGGTGTTGCTAGGTTCTGCACAGCAGCGTTTGAGATTCGTAGGATATGCCACAAATCAGTTTTAATGAACATATCAAAGTGCTCTGTAAATGTTAAAGCCTTTATATATCAACCTTTTGTGTTCTTCCATACCCACCCAGTGTTCCTGAACCTTCTTTTGGATTCTTTTAGCATCTTTTAAATTTTTATAGACTTTTAAGTTCACCTTGTGTTTCAATACCTTTTAACTATCTAAAGCCCTTTTTAGATTTTAAATGTTGGTCTATGACCATAATAAAGATTTGTAATGTATCTCACTGATAGAGCAGTGAATCATGGGATGATGGGACCTCACCATGCCAATGAGTCAACTTGCTTGAAAGGGAATGGAACGGAGAGCCTAAAAGCTTCCTTGTCTCTATCACTTACTGAGAGCTGGCTATGGATGCGGATGATGGTTTATGGGCCCCCTTGGCATGGTTTCATGCAATGAAAGGCAATTATCAGTTATAGTACTGATTCAATTATGTGAGGTCCGCCATTTAAGGTAAGTTGCAGAGGTTTATCCCTAGCCTTTGAACAGATATCAAGATGGCCTCTACTGAAGAGGTGTGGATGAAAATCGAGAGGTCAATTACATTGGAGAACAGCTGCTGCTTTATTTCTTGCCATGAAAAGACTTACACAAAAGGCCTGGACGGCTTTGAGACTGTTCTTCTGACCCATCCCTTAGCACATATGCCTCCTCTTTCTTTGCCCAATGCAAGCATCAGTGGGGGAACCTGACACCGGAAAGTCATTTACCACATTTGTGGGATCCACTGGCTCAGTTACTGATGTGAATGCATGAAAGTGGGGCAAAAGGGAGTCAGGCATTTTCCAGGACATGCCCTCTTTTAAATACCGGTATGTGATACACCTGCTCTCTAAAGGTGCTTTAATGACAGCAGATGTTGGGTGTATACTAGGCTGGGCTGGGCTAGAGCAAAAGAGTAAGCTCTCAGTACAAGAAAGTGTAACAAGACTCTGCAGACTGAATGAAAACTTCCAAACACAGCAATAGAGAAAAGGAAAGTTAATTTATTTTTTGCTGATGGCAAGCAGTGGCTCAGAGGATATTTCCACAAGCTGAGCCCCAGAGCATCGGTGCTCTAGGTTTTTATACCATTCCAGGTGACATCAAACATTACATATTCATGTATTGAAGCAAACTTAAGCCAATAAGCTTGGACACAAGAAGCCTTCCTTTGTCCATATTTGGTTACTTCCCCTTTCCTTCCCAAGAACTAAGCATTTCAATTATATATCCATATAAGGCATTACCCTTTCCCTTTCCATATAAGGCACTTCCTGGATACAGTGTTCTGCCTAAGTAAAGCAAACATCCCCTTCTCTTATCAGACACTCTGCTGGGAAGGCGTCCAAATAGAACACCCTGTAACATCCTGCACAAACATCTTATCTTGTGGCCTTGATACACAGAACATCAGACTGCATACTGTAAACACTGCTAAAGATGTTGCAAACATCAGCATTAAAGTGAGTAAGAGACACAGAAAATATGATTTGTAGCAAGGCGCAATGGCACTTATAAAGTGCCATTGTGCCTTGCTAAAAAGAAGCAAAATGCAGTGTAGCTAAAGAAGGAATGGCATGAAAGGATGAAAGAACCACTCTGAACAAAATTGTCAGTACACATACTGACTCACTAAATGCAACCAGTCTCTATTAGAAGGTAATCCTTATATTTGTTTTTTAGCCATAGACAGATCTCAGCACAAAGCGAGTATGAAGCCATCATCTGATAGATGATTTCTTCAAGTCTGTGGTAAGGCCTGCATGGCATTTTAATGTCCCAGTGATTATCACCTGAGGTCTTTGTTATGTGAGATGGCTGACAATCTGGATGCTTGCACCCACCTTTTAAAAATGGCTCACGGAGATTAAGATATAACATGCCTGGGCTACTGCCCAAAAAGCCCCCCCACCTTTGATCAAATGCACAGTTGAATAAATGTTGTGTTGCAGGATTTCCCCCCAGCATGCATATCAGAAGCAAGAAGATTACATGTGCATAAATATGTTTATGGGTCTCATGTAAATTGTGGATTTTATCAAAACACCCTGGAAGAGCACTGCATAAATAATGTAAATCATTCTAATGCCACTTTGAGGAGTTCATTTTCCAATTATAATACCAAAACATAAAATGTGGACATTTACTATACATGTATCATTTCTGATGCTATTTATTTGCAGCAGTAGAATCCTGGACCACATGATCCAATTTCTTTCAATTTCCCTGTACATGGTTCCCTGTAACAAGCACCCTTGCGATACTGGCATTTTCTTTGGATATCATCAATGCATTCCACCTTGGATAATTCACCAATGTTTTGGTTATCTATTTTCAGAAAATAATCCGTTATTTGGCCTTCGCTCTCAAGGAAATTTTCAATCTCTTGGGCTAAATTTTTGAGAGCAGCATACGTTCCTTGACCTTGTATGCTGACAATAAAAAGCAACCTCTGATCCTTATTGTTGGATGAGCTATCAACTCTTTGGCGTTGTATGTTCAGGGAAAAACCACTAATCTGGCTTTCTCTCTTAAGGAAAGCATTAATTGCCTGCTCTAGTTTGGTAACAGAAGCATCAGTCCCATGGCCATGAATGCTCACCATAAAAAAGCCCTTCTGAGCCCCATTCTCATATAAAATATCATTTGCTTCATATTGTTTCTCCAGGAAAGCATTGTACTCTTTAATTAATTGGTTAAGAGAACTATCAATTTGTTGGCCTTCTATGCTTAGGAAAGAAGCCATAATCTGCCGTTCTCTTTTAAGGAAAGCTTTGAGCACTTGGACTAATCTACTGAGAGAAGCAGCAGTTCCTTGTCCTTGTAGGACAAGAATAAAAAGGGCCGTCTGACCCCCATTGTCGGCTGAACCACCAATAACCTGGTGGTGTAAGTTCACAGAAGAATCCGTTATTTGTTCTTTCTTCAGGAATATATTAAATTCCTGTTGTAACCTTTTGAGAGTAGGAACAGTTGCTTGGCCTTGTAGGCTCACCATAAAAGGAAAGCCTGTGGGTACATCCATTTTCTTGGGACTTTTGTTCAGGGAAGCATTGATCTCTAGGATGAATTGGTGGAGAGAAGCACCAATCCCTTGGCCTTCTATGTTGAGGTTAATGTGAGTAATTTCCCTTTCTCTTTGAAGGATGGCATTGACATTTTCCACTAATCTCCTGAGAGAATCATCAGTCCCATAGCCTTGTATGCTGACTGTAAAATGCATCCCCTGATTTCCTTCTCCTTGTCCCTGTGTGTTCACAGAATAATCCATTATTTGCCCTTCCTTGCCAAGAAAAGCCTTGATCTCCTGTACCAATTGCTTTTGAGAAGCTGCATCACCTTGGCCTTGTATGTTAAAGGTAAACGAGATTGGCGTGTTTCCTTCTATGATTGGAGCAACATTGGGTTTTTCGTTCAGGCAAGCATTGAACTTTTTGATTATTTGGTGGAGAGAATCACCAATCCCTTCGCCTTGTATGCTGAGGGTAATGTGTTTTATTTTCCCTTCACTTTGAAGGATGGCATTGATGTTTTCCACTAATCCCCTGAGAGCATCATCAGTCCCTTGGCCTTGTATGGTGACTGTAAAAAGAATCACCTGGTTGCCCTGGCTTTTGCCTTCCACGCTCACAGAATAATCCATTATTTGTCCTTCCTTTCCAAGATAAGCCTTGATCTTTTCGACGAATCTCTTTTGGGAAGCATCATCCCCTTGGCCTTGTATGTTGAACGTAAACTTTACCCTCTTGTCTCCATTGCTAGGTGTAGGAACATCTACATGGGGCCAGTTGTTCAGTGAAGCATTGGACTCTTGGATTATTTTTTGGATAGAAGCACCAATCCCTTGGCCTTGTATGCTTATGTTAACGTTAGTTATTTTGCCTTCTCTTTTGAGGACATCATTTATATATTGCACTAATCTCTTGATAGAAGCATCGACCCCAGTGCCTTGTACAGTTAACATAAAAAGCAATGTCTGATGTCCTTGGGTTTGGCCTTGCACGTTCATAGAATAATCTTTTATTTGCCCATCCTCGGTAAGAAAAGCTTTTATCTTTCTTACCAATATTTTTAGAGAAGCATCATCCCCTTGACCTTGTATGTTCAGGAAAAAATGAACCCCCCTTTCATTATTCATGGAATATTGGGTTATTTTACCATTTAAGTTAAGTAAGTTATTGATTTCTTGGACTAATCTGTTGGAAGAAGCTTCAGTCCCTTTACCTTTTATGGTGATGATTATATCTTCCTTCTGCTCTCCTCTGTTGGGAAAACCTCCAGTGCCTTTGTTTTCCACGGTCACTGAAGAACCAGTTATATCAACAAAAGTTTCAACGAGAGCTTTGATGTCTTCGACAAATGTCTGGAGAGAAACAGGAGCCCCTTGGGCTTGTATATTAATAATAAAATCGGTTTTCTGGACTTCTCTCTTGTGTACAGCTTTCATACCTTGGTCTTCTACTGTCAGGGACAAATCAGTGAAGCCATCAACTGGAAAGAGAAAATGGCATTGTTAAGCAATATCTCCTTTCTTCTTATTTGAATTCATTAGTTTAGATGCTATCCTCTGGAGCAGCAGAAAACAAAATTGCTCCATCTTGTTGTCTGTGACAACTCTTGAGATATTTGAAGGCGGCTAGCATCAGATCTCAGTCTCCTCTTTTTCAGGGACATTATTGCAATAAATCGGAGGGAGGGAGGGAGGGAGGGAGAGAGACAGACAGACAGAGAGAGAATACTCAGGCAACTACTGATCACCCAGTTTGACAATGATAGCAGAAGAAGTCCTAAAATCAATAATCCTGGTAGCAATCTATTTTCAGATTGTGGACTAGAGGAGCAGTCACAGCAGTTGAATATCTCAGAGCACACTGAGGAGGCTGTAGGAGACAGTGTAAAAAATGATTCCTGACACTCTTCAGAGGAGAAAGAGACATTTTATGGTGGTAGGTTACTTCCTACCAAGCGGGACAGAGGCAGCAGTGTGTGGAGGTAACAGAATGTCCTGGTAAATTTGCTGTCCTCCAGGTGCAAAGAATCATCATGCAGCAGAGAAGCTGTCATATCTTATAAAGCCCACTGACTACAACACCTTTTTTATTCATGTAATTACAAGTGATACTGCCAGACACAGCTTTCAACTTAATAACAAAAGAATCTGAGACTCTGGGCAGGAAGCCTAAGGGCATTGGGGCACAGATGGTTTTTTCATCACTCCATGTTGAAGGTTGGGGCCATGAAAATAGAGGAAAATACTAAAAGTAAACCATGGACTGTGCAGGTTTTGTCATCAGGAAGGGTTTGGCTTCTTGGACCATGGTCTCCACTTCCTTGAGGGAGTACTTCTGGCAAGAGATGGGCTGAACCTTAAAGTGGTTGGGAAGAATCTGTTTGCTAAAAGTCTTGTGAACCTGATCAGGAGAGTTTTAAATAGATCCTGAGGGGGAGGGAGACAATACTACAGATGACGGGGGTATACCTGGTACAAATGTAAGTTTCTACACTTAGGCAGGAATAACCAGATGCACGAATACACCTGGCTTGCCAGTAGTACATGTGAAAAGGATCGAGGGGTCTTAGTAGACAGTGACTCAAGCTTAACATGAGTCAACAGTGTGATACAGCCGCTGCCAAAGAAGCTACAGCTATTCTAGGCTGCATCAACAAAAGTATAGTGTCCAGACAAAGGGAAGTAATAGTACCACTCTATTCTGCCTTGGTCAGACCACACCTGGAAGACTTTGTCCAGGAGGCTCATAACAGATGACCATCCAACCTCTTCTTAAAAACCTTCTGAGGGAGGTTTAGAGCAGCTCTTACTGTGAGAAAGTTCCTCCTGATGTTTAGTTGGAATCTCCCTTATGGTAACCTGAAGCCATTGGTTAATATGTCACCCACCATAGCCGGGAAAAATCATCTTGCTCCATCGGACCTTTCTACAAACACCCATGCATTCCATGCATCTATCTGGACCATTATCAAGACTGCCCTCAATGTATTCCTTTTTCTGATAGACCTTGCACTGGTTTCCTTGCTAATTCATTGCATTTATCCCGTGATAGCGTAGGAGAAGGAGCAATAGATGAAAAAAAATAAATATATTTCAACAGAATTGACTAGTTGGTTTTTTAAAAACATATAGTGGAGTGGGTTTGGAAAGAAAACAGAGGAGAAACAGAGCAGGTCTGCCGAAACATATCCACACCTTATTCAGGACTTATGAAATATATGGTCAGACTAGTGTATGGCATTTAGGGTACAGGTGTCCTTTAACTCTAGCCTGAGTTGGGATTGGCAGGAGCATGATATGTTGCTGTGATTGGTTTCTGGTTGTAGGTCTAGAGTATGGGAAAGGTAAAGAAGTTGGCACATGGTGTCAAAGCAAAAACTAAACAACATAGACTTTTCAAACATAGGGCAGGCAGACCAACCCTTCTTGCTCTCTTGGGAATTCATTCAAGAGTTGGTGAATGGAGGATTCACCCCTGCTGGGTGCCTTTTAAAGAAGTCCCTTGCCTCTGAGGAAGACACTTCTGCAGCAGACCCCTGCAGACTGTAGAAGGAAATCCTCCAATCCACAGACAATTTCTGAATGCCAAATACATCCATTCAAAATGAAATTTTGCATTGCTCAAATGGTGGAGAATGGGAGGTAGTGCTTAGGCACAATTTACCTAAACTGAATTTTGCAAAGCCATATGTGATAGTAGTAAAGTACACCATACATTTTCACCGCACCTTGATGAATATTTTGTAGAGCTTCAAGAAAACAAATAAATATTTGGATGGGCAGATCTATCCTGTAGCCACCCGGTTGCCTGCCCCAATTCTAGATGTCCTCCATTCTCCTTTACTTCTATAGTTCTGCAACTGAAATCTGATGGTTTGCAGTTCTGGTATTAGACTTACCTGGAGAAACCAGGAGCATCAATAAAATGGCAGCTATGAATGGACAGCAGACTTCCATGGTGGAACTTTCATTGGGATTCCTAGGAGGCCAGTGAGAAATGGATACCCAAGCAGAGCACTACCAACTCCCAGGGTCATTTGGAAAGCCGAGTGCTCATCTATTTATAGGACTCTATGCTACTTTTCCACGTGTGCATTAATGTCATTTGCAAGATGTCAGAGTTTTGTTGAATCATTCCTTTACAAGAAGCAGTGTTCCAGTAAGAGGAACTAAAATACGGTACATTGCCCTTACATTATTCTAAGACTATACTCAGGGTTCACTGGTTTGGAAAGAAGGATTATACTGTTTCTAAGATTTTCTTGAAAGATACAGTCTTTTCCTGTATGGTCAGCAGACATAGCTCATATGCTGACCTCAAAGACCAAGGGTCACCAAACTTTGCTTACAAAATAATCCACCCTTCAACCTACCGGTGATTTCATTGGAGGGAGGGGGGAACGCAGTGCCGCATAATGCATCTATGCACAACTGTGCATGTACGGGGGTCGAAGCTTTTCATAAAAGTGAATTATTTCCCTAGAGAACTCCAATTATATTTTATTTCTGGGAAGGATTGGACATTGACCCTGTTTACTTTGTAATGCCGTCCCATGCCTTCATCTCTGCAGGACTATGAAGATATTTGTGTTCTCTTTAGGTCAAATCTGGGATAGTTTGGGTGCTGAAGCTCACTGAAAGCCAAGAATCCCTGTGTAAGAACATCCTTGCTGGGTGCTGACACTTCCTTAACCCCAGACTCTTCAAAAAAAATTCAGCACACACTTTCCCTTATAATACACATCTCATTCATTCATTCATTGCAGTTTCCCCTAAAAGTTTTCCCTAAAAGTTGTACTCAAGGGGCATACACAGTTCTTCCTCACCTCATGTAATCCCCACAAAACCCCTGGGATACAGGTCAGCCTGAGAGTCAGAGACTGGCCCAAGGTCACCTGGAGAGCTTCTGAGAACCTTTTAGGATCATGCCCTCTCCTGGATATGAGTATAATTCTAACTGCAGGCAACTGCCACTATTATTGGATATGTGTTGTGACATTCCTGGTACCAGAATTGTGTCTAACATTTTGGCACACAGGAGCAGCAGTTAATGCTACCAAATGGGGAATAATTTACTTGTTAGACAGTTTTTCCAGGTGAAAGGCACATTTCAATTAGAGCTGTCTCAGCACCTTGAGTTCTCCTTTCAAGGAAGTTGCATAAGAATGGCAGGTAGTATGCAGGGACTGCCTGGACCAGTAAGCAACTTGCTCTTGTGTGCTTCTGCAGAATAAATCCTGCTCCACCATCTTCTGGGAAGCAGGGTCACTTCTCTAGTTGGCATCCTTCTTATACATATAGCTTCTGGAGTTATGCACATGAAGAAAGATCTCAAACAGTCTGTTGATATAGGCACTGGGCAGGTCAATGAGACCTAGTTCTGTTATAGCTGAGCCAAGTGGGACCTTGAGTACAAACTTGGATAGCCATTGGTATCTGAAGAAGTGTGCATGCACACGAAAGCTCATACCAAGAACAAACTTAGTTGGTCTCTAAGGAGCTACTGGAAGGAATGTTTTTATTTTTTATTTTGTTTTGGATAGCCATTGTGACTCATGCAAAGCTGGACTGCTGTAATGTGCTTTGTGTGGAGCTGTCCTTAAGGCTACCTTTTTTTTTACTGTCGGCCAATAAGCCACTAGGCCAGCCTTATTGTCTTGGGTTTTGACCCATGCATGCCTAACACTGTGGGACCAAGTTTCTTCAAGGAGTGCCTTTCCCCCTATTCTGTCACTACTATTGCCACAACCAATGAAGGCTCTTTAGTGGTGCCCTCTCTTTGCGCCCTCTAAAAGACACTTTTCATAAAATCATAGAATTGAAGAGTTGGAAGGGACCACTTTTAGAACTTTAAAAATACAAGAACATGGAAAAGCCATTACATACTCTCACAGTTTTTATTTTCAAGTTTTCCATGGCTAGGTTCTATTAGACATTAAATACTTGCATAAATTATATAGTTTCTTGGAGGCCCCAAGGATAATTCTGATGGCTAGAAAGAAGCATCTGTTAGTCTTATGGAACCTATTGCCCTTCAAAACCACTAGCTTAGCTTTTGTATTTACTTTGGAAAGGTAACAGATTTTTATTTACAATGTTTGTTTGTTTGTTTGTTTGTTTTCTGTAAGTAAGAATACAACTTTTTCATATATGATGTATAACTAAAATATTACTAGAAGATGATGTGGTGATGGCTATTAGCTTTGATTGTATACTACGGGGAGAGGGGGACCCCCAGGGCCAAAGAATGCATCAAAGAGACAACTCCAACCTTGGAAGAAGGAGATCTGATGTTGGTTTCCTTACCATCACCATCAACACCTTAGGAATTCCTTAGTTGGTAGGGCCAAAGAATGGTGGGAAGGGATGGTTGCAAAACTCAGGAGGACCTTGTTATGGTGATGATGGGACCCCACCATGCCACACCCAGCCAGGCTGGATAGAGGACTATAACTCAATTGTAGACCAATGTAACTTTCATAGTTATAGGGGCTGTGACTGGGTAATAAAATGTGTAGTAGTAGTAGTAGTAGTAGTAGTAGTAGTAGTAGTAGTAGTAATAAATTTATTATTTATACCCCACCCATCTGGCTGGGTTTCCCCAGCCACTCTGGGTGGCTTCCAACAAAGATTAAAAATACATTAAAATATCACAGATTAAAAACTTCCCTAAACAGGGCTGCCTTCAGATGTCTTCTAAATGTCAGGTAGTTGTTTATCCCTTTGACATCTGAAGGGAGGGTGTCCCACAGGGCGGGCGCCACTACTGAGTAGGCCCTCTGCCTGGTTCCCTGTAGCTTTGCTTCTCGCAGTGAGGGAACCGCCAGAAGGCCCTAGGCGCTGGACCTCAGTGTCCGGGCAGAATGATGGGGGTGAAGACGCTCCTTCAGGTATACTGGGTCAAGGCCGTTTAGGGCTTTAAAGGTCAACACCAACACTTTGAATTGTGCTCTGAAACATACTGGGAGCCAATGTAGGTCTTTCAGGACCGGTGTTATATGGTCTCGGCGGCTGCTCGCAGTCACCAGTCTAGCTGCCGTATTCTGGATTAGTTGTACTTTCCAGGTCACCTTCAAAGGTAGCCCCATGTAAAGTGCATTGCAGTAGTCCAAGCGGGAGATAACCAGAGCATGCACCACTCTGGTGAGACAGTCCGCAGGCAGGTAGGGTCTCAGCCTGCGTACCAGATGGAGCTGGTAGACAGCTGCCCTGGATACAGAATTGACCTGCGCCTCCATGGACATCTGTGAGTCCAAAATAACTCCCAGGCTGCACCCCATTCTGGACCAGGGAGTCCTCCACACCAGCCTGCCCCCTGTCTCCCAAGAACAGTATTTCTGTCTTGTCAGGATTCAACCTCAATCCATTAGCCACCATCCATCCTCCAACCGCCTCCAGGCACTCACACAGGACCTTCACTGCCTTCACTGGTTCAGATTTAAAAGAGAGGTAGAGCTGAGTATTATCCGCATATTGATGGACACCCAGCCCAAACCCCCTGATGATCTCTCCCAGCGGCTGAAGAAGTGTGCATGCACACAAAAGCTCGTACCAAGAACAAACTTAGTTGGTCTCTAAGGTGCTACTGGAAGGATTTTTATTTTTATTTTTTATTTACTACGGCAGACCAATACATCTTCATGTAGATGTTAAAAAGCATGGGGGAGAGGATGGAACCCTGAGGCACCCCACAAGTGAGGGCCCAGGGTGTGACGGTTCAGGTAGGTGGAGCAGGAATGTGAGAGTGCTGGAGGTGAAACAGTTGATGAGTGTACCAATCAGAACCCAGAGGGAGGGGTAAGGAGGAGTCCGGGGGACTATAAAAACCCACTCTGGGGAGGTTGAAGGGGAGTTGGTTGGGAGTTGAGTTGTTAAGGTTGGAGGGAGGAGCCGGGTGGAACAAGGAGGGTTGTTGGTTGTGAGGGTGGAGGTAGGATAGGCGTCAGGGGAGAAATAGGATGAGGACAAGTTAGAAAAGTTGAAACTGCATACAAATGTGTTTAAGTACTGAGAGTTGTTAAGTTACCAAATAAAAACTTGTTCAAGTGTTCAAAACCCTGTCTGTGAGAGTACTTTCCCAGGGAGGGAGGAACCCTGGGTGGTGGCAGCAAACGGCTGTGTAGTGGCATCAGACTCAACGGACCGTGAGACGTCTGGGGATCTGGTGTGATCGCTTCACAGGGGTCTGAACACTCACCCCCCCCACCACTTTCTGGACACGTCCCAGGAGGAAGGAGTGGAACCACTGTATAACAGTGCCCCCAGCTCCCAGTTCCTCTAGACGTTCCAGAAGGATTTTATGGTTGATTGTATCAAAGGCCGCTGAACTAGGAAACAGCTCTCACCTTTGTCCCTAGCCTGCCGGAGAAACTAGCACGACCAAGGCAGTTTCAGTCCCATGATGAGGCCTGAATCCCGATTGAAAGGGATCCAAATGGTCCGCATCCTCCAGGTGTGCCTGGAGTTGTTCAGCAACCATCCGCTCAATCACCTTGCCGAAGAATGGAAGATTTGAGACTGGACGATAGTTGGCCATACTGGCCGGGTCTAAAGATGCTTTTTTAAGAAGCGGTTTATTGACCGCCTCTTTCAGTGGGTCTGGGAAGACTCCCTCGCAGTATTTTACAAATTTCTCTTAAAATAGGAAGCTGCCACCATGACTGGGAGCCGAGCTTGGCTCACATTCAAAAGTTTCTTTATTTGCCAGCTTGTGACTGGATGCTCCTTTTGACTCGGGTACATAAGGATGAGAATGCCAGTGTGCTCCCTGTTGGATGGGAGATCGGGTTGAGCTTCTGTGTATTGACCGCTGCTTCTCATATGAGACATGGGGATAATGGTGACCACCATGGGTCTGTCATTGCAATCATTGCAGTGAAGAGCATCCAACTGAGCCAACCTGCTTGAAAAGGAATGGAACTGATGACCTAACCACTTCCTTGACTCTATCACTTCCTTAAACCTGTTAGGGCTTGGTCTCTCCCACAAATGCGAGATGACTCTGGCTGTTAATTATTTCAGATTTATTGCTAAAACAAGAAACTCAGCTGGAGCTCCTCTACTCATTGTCCTCCCCAGAAGATGGAGTTGCCCAGACTGAGCTCCTCCCCCTTCCCCAGCACGGAAGCCCCCACCTTCTCTTCCGGTATCTTTCGCACATCTCTGCCACTTTTGAAATCCTACGAGATTTGGCACAGCGTATTTCCTGCATTCCAACGTCTTGCCCACTATCAGAGTTCTCACACGTCTGTCTGTCCCTTTGGTCAGAGCTCAGATTACAGCTGCTCTCCCCCTCCTCTCTGCTTTCTGTTGTTAACTGTCCTCTCCCTGTGCTTGCTTCTTCTCCTCCTATCAGCATCTGAGCTTCGCTGACAAAAACTGTCTAGTGATGGATTATGAGCCTCCTTGGCATGCTTACACATGTGGACACTGCAAGGCGATTATCAGTTATGGTACTGATTCAATTCAGTGAGGTCAGTCATTCCACCCAAGTTGCAGAGATTGTATCCCTAGCCCTTGAGTTGATATCAAAATGACCTCTACTGGAGAGATGCAATTGATTAAAATTGAGATGTCAGTTATGCTGGAACACAGGAATTGGTTAATTTATCCCCTTCAAGTCTTACACAATAGGCATTACATAATTTGGAGGACCTTATTCACCTTTTTTTCTATTGTCCCCTATATGACACAGTCAAACCTAGGCTTCTCCTCCTAATCCCGCCTTCCATCGACCTAGATGTCAAGCATATGAAATACCTATTGGTGGATGCCAATCCTATGGTTACAAGAGGAGTGGCTATTTACATACTCCAGGCGCTGAAACTTAGGGCCGCCTTTTTGGCTAACTTGTCTTAGCACCAGTTCCAGCTACTTCCCGTCTTAAACAACGCAGACCTGCCCTGCCCCCGTTTTACCATATCTGTATCGTTCATATGATTTTATACCCACTGTTTTATATGTACCGGCAACGTACAATTTCTATCTGTTATATTTTATGTATTTCCTTATCAGGCACCTGTCTGGTTTTTACTATATGCTATGGCCAGAGGGCTAATGCAATAAATATATTGATTGATTGATAATTTGGAGGGCTTTGGGACTCTTCTTATGACCCATCCCTGACGATACATGTCTTTTCTTTCTGTCCGCCCAACACAAGCATCAGTGTGGATACCTGACACGAAAAATAATCTGGCTCTGACACATATTTAAATGCATGGAAATGGGGCAAAGGGAGCCAGGCATTTTCAGGAACATGCCCCCTATTCAAACTATTTTAAACATGTTTTGATGAAAGCAGCTGGTGGGTAAAGACTGGGCAGGGCTGGAAAAGAGTGCAAGATTAAGCTCTCAGTGTAACAAAGAGCCCCAGTTGCCCTTGGTCTGAAGGCAAAATGCCGTGTAGCTAAAGAAAGAACAGCAAAAACGATGAAGAGCAACATTCTGAACAACCTTGTCAGTAAAGATAGATAAAGGGACCCCTGACCATTAGGTCCAGTCGTGACCGAATCTGGGGTTGCGGCGCTCATCTCGCTTTATTGGCCGATGGAGCCAGCGTACAGCTTCCAGGTCATGTGGTCAGCATGACTAAGCCGCTTCTGGCAAACCAGAGCAGCACATGGAAACGCCGTTTACCTTCCCACTGCAGTACCGATTTATCTACTTTATCCCACTGCAGTACCTATTTATCTACGGTACCTATTTATCTACTTGCACTTTTTGGCATGCTTTCGAACTGCTAGGTTGGCAGGAGCAGGGACCAAGCAACGGGAGCTCACCCCGTCATGGGGATTTGAACTGGCAACCTTCTGATCGGCAAGCCCTAGGCTCTGTGGTTTAACCCACAGCGCCACCCGCGTCCCTGCCAGTAAAGATACTGACCCATAAAATGCAACCTGCTTATATTGGAAGATAATCCTTATATATTTTTTCTGCGCCGGCAGATCTCTATAAAAAACAGGTTTGAGGTCACATCCTAGCAGCTGAACGGTGGTTTCTTCAAGCCTGCTTATCTGTGGCATGACCTGCATTACATAATAATAATAATAATAATAATAATAATAATAATAATAATAATAATTTATTTATACCCCGCCCATCTGGCTGGGTTTCCCCAGCCACTCTGGGCGGCTTCCAACAGAACATAAAAATGCAATAATCTATTAAACATTAAAAGCCTCCCTAAACAGGGCTGCCTTCAGATGTCTTCTAAAGGTCTGGTAGTTTAAGAGTCCCAGGGACCACCACTTGACATCTTTGTTATGAGTGATGGCTGACAGTCTGGATGGCTGCATCCATCTCTAAAAAATGGCCCACAAGCGTTAAAAGATCATAGAATCATAGAATCATAGAGTTGGAAGAGACCACAAGGGCCATCCAGTCCAACCCCCTGCCAAGCAGGAATACCATCAAAGCATTCTTGACAGATGGCTGTCAAGCCTCTGCTTAAAGACCTCCAAAGAAGGAGACTCCACCACACTCCTTGGCAGCAAATTCCACTGTCGAACAGCTCTTACTAGGTGGAATCTTCTTTCTTGTAGTTTGAATCCATTGTTCCGTGTCCGCTTCTTCATTTTTTAGAGATGGAAGATATACAGTAAATGTCCAATTGAGTGGTTGGACAAAGTTACCCATCAAATGCAAAGTGGGGGGAAAGTTCAATTGCAGCAATTTTTATCCAAAATGCATTTAAGAAGCAGTAAGCCCCTTTCAATACAGAGAAACTGACATGTCCATAAATATACTTATGGTTCTCATGTAGCTTGTGAATTTTATCCAAACACCTAGAAGAGTACTGCAGAAATAATGCAAATCATTCTAAAGCCAGATTGAGGAGCACATTTGCAAAGTATGTATTCAAGTCAATACCCAAACATCAGACATAGACATATAATATGCATGTATCATTTCTGATGAGATTTATTTGGAAAAGAAAGAAATGTCACTATATTTTGCAGCAGTACAAGCCTGGAAGACATGATCCATTTTCTTTCCAATTCCCTGTACATGTTTTCCTGCAACAAGAACACATGCGATCCCAGCACTTTCTTTGTATATCATCTGTTAATTCCCTTTCGTATGAAACACAAGTGCTTTGGTTTTCTATTTTCAGGAAACAGTTACTTGGCCTTCTCTCTTTAGGAGGCATTGATCTCATTGATTAATTGGTGGAGAGAAGCACCAATCCCTTCACCTTCTATGTTCATGGTAATGTGATTTATTTCCCCCTCTCTTTGAAGGATGGCATTGATGCTTTCCACTAATCTCCTGGGAGAATCCTCAGTCCCTTGGCCTTCTATTGTGATTGTAAAATGAATCAACTGGTTACTCTGTCCTTTGCCTTCCACTCGGAAAGAATAATGCATTAATTGCCCTTCATTGCCAAGAATAGCCTTGATCATTTCGACAAATCTCTTTAGAGTAGCATCATCCGCTTGGCCTTGTATCTTCAGTGTGAACTGGACTCCTTCGCTGGGTACAGAGACGATCAAATTCTGCCTGTTTTTAAGGGAAGCATTTAACTGTTGGATTAATTGGTGGAGAGAAGCACGAATCCCTTGGCCTTCGATGTTCATGGTAATGGGATGTATTTTCCCCTCTCTTTGAAGGATGGCATTGATGCTTTCCACTAATCTCCTGGGAGAATCCTCAGTCCCTTGGCCTTCTATTGTGATTGTAAAATGAATCAACTGGTTACTCTGTCCTTTGCCTTCCACGCGCAAAGAATAATGCATTAATTGCCCTTCCTTGCCAAGAATAGCCTTGATCATTTTGACAAATCTCTTTAGAGTAGCATCATCCGCTTGGCCTTGTATCTTCAATGTGAACTGGACCTCCTGGCCTCCTTCGCTGGGTACGGAGACGATCAAATTCTGCCTGTTTTCCAGGGAAGTATTTAACTGTTGGATTAATTGGTGGAGAGAAGGACCAATTCCTTGACCTTCTATGTTGAGGGTAATGTGATTCATTTTGTCTTCTTCTTGAAGTATTGCATTGACGTTTTCTACTAAATTCCTCACAGAAGCTTCAGGTCCTTTGCCTTCTACGGTGACAGTAAAATGAACCACCTGGTTGCCCCGGCTTTTGCCTTCCATGCTCACAGAATAATCAATTATTTGCATTTCCTTGCCAAGCAAATCCTTGACCTTTTCTACGAATCTCTTTAGAGTAGCGTCATCTCCTTGGCCCTTTATCTTCAATGTAAATTTATCTCGCTTGCCTCCTTCGTTTGGGAAAGTGGTACCTGGTTTGGAGCTGTTTTTCAGGGAAGCATTTAAATGTCGGATTAAATGGTGGAGAGAAGCACCAATCCCTTTGCCTTCTATGTTGAGGGTAGTGTAATTAATTTTCCCTTCTCTTTGAAGGATGGCATTGACATTTTCCACTAATCTCCTGAGAGAATCATCAGTCCCTTGGCCTTGTATGGTGACGGTAAAACGCATCCCCTGATATCCTTGTCCTCGTCCTTGCGTGTTCACAGAATAATCAATTACTTCCCGTTCCTTGCCAAGAAAAGCCTTGATCTTTTCGATGAATCTCTTTAGAGAATCCGCATCACCTTGGCCTTGAATGTTAAAGGTAAACGGGATCCATGTGTTTCCTTTTTTGAGTGGAGCAATATCCACATTGGGCCTTTCATTCAGGGAAGTATTTAACTCTTCAATTATTTGGTGGAGAGAAGGACCAATTCCTTGACCTTGTATGTTGAGGGTAATGTGATTCATTTTGTCTTCTTCTTGAAGGATTGCATTGACGTTTTCCACTAAATTCCTCACAGAAGCATCAGGTCCTTTGCCTTCTACGGTGACAGTAAATTGAACCACCTGGTTGCCCCGGCTTTTGCCTTCCATGCTCACAGAATAATCAATTATTTGCATTTCCTTGCCAAGCAAATCCTTGACCTTTTCTACGAATCTCTTTAGAGTAGCGTCATCTCCTTGGCCCATTATCTTCAATGTAAATTTATCTCGCTTGCCTCCTTCGTTTGGGAAAGTGGTACCTGGTTTGGAACTGTTTTTCAGGGAAGCATTTAAATGTCGGATTAAATGGTGGAGAGGAGCACCAATCCCTTTGCCTTCTATGTTGAGGGTAGTGTAATTAATTTTCCCTTCTCTTTGAAGGATGGCATTGACATTTTCCACTAATCTCCTGAGAGAATCATCAGTCCCTTGGCCTTGTATGGTGACTGTAAAACGCATCCCCTGATATCCTTGTCCTCGTCCTTGCGTGTTCACAGAATAATCAATTACTTCCCGTTCCTTGCCAAGAAAAGCCTTGATCTTTTCGACGAATTTCTTTAGAGAATCCTCATCACCTTGGCCTTCTATGTTAAAGGTAAACGGGATCCACGTGTTTCCTTCTTTGAGTGGAGCAACATCCACATTGGGCCTTTCATTCAGGGAAGCATTTAACTCTTCAATTATTTGGTGGAGAGAAGGACCAATTCCTTGACCTTCTATGTTGAGGGTAATGTGATTCATTTTGTCTTCTTCTTGAAGTATTGCATTGACGTTTTCTACTAAATTCCTCACAGAAGCATCAGGTCCTTTGCCTTCTACGGTGACAGTAAAATGAATCACCTGGTTGCCCTGGCTTTTGCCTTCCATGCTCACAGAATAATCAATTATTTGCATTTCCTTGCCAAGCAAATCCTTGACCTTTTCTACGAATCTCTTTAGAGTAGCGTCATCTCCTTGGCCCTTTATCTTCAACGTAAATTTATCTCGCTTGCCTCCTTCGTTTGGGAAAGTGGTACCTGGTTTGGAACCGTTTTTCAGGGAAGCATTTAAATGTCGGATTAAATGGTGGAGAGGAGCACCAATCCCTTTGCCTTCTATGCTGAGGGTAGTGTAATTAATTTTCCCTTCTCTTTGAAGGATGGCATTGACATTTTCCACTAATCTCCTGAGAGAATCATCAGTCCCTTGGCCTTGTATGGTGACTGTAAAATGCTTCCGCTGATTTCCTTGTCCTCGTCCTTGCGTGTTCACAGAATAATCAATTACTTCCCGTTCCTTGCCAAGAAAAGCGTTGATCTTTTTGACGAATCTCTTTAGAGAAGCCTCATCACCTTGGCCTTGAATGTTAAAGGTAAACGGGATCCACGTGTTTCCTTCTTTGAGTGGAGCAACATCCACATTGGGCCTTTCATTCAGGGAAGCATTTAACTCTTCAATTATTTGGTGGAGAGAAGGACCAATTCCTTGACCTTCTATGTTGAGGGTAATGTGATTCATTTTGTCTTCTTCCTGAAGGATTGCATTGATGTTTTCCACTAACTTCCTCACAGAAGCATCAGGTCCTTTGCCTTCTACGGTGACAGTAAAATGAACCACCTGGTTGCCCTGGCGTTTACTGTCCACGCTCACAGAATTATCCATTATTTGCATTTCCTTGCCAAGCAAAATCCTGATCTTTTCGACGAATGTCTTTAGAGAAGCGTTATCCCCTTGTCCCTTTATCTTCAATATAAATTTGACCCTCTTCCCTCCTTCGTTTGGGGAAGTTGAAAGCGGTTTGGACCTGTTTTTCAGGGAAGCATTTAGATGTCGGATTAAATGGTGGAGAGAAGCACCAATCCCATGGCCTTCTATGCTGAGGGTAATGTAATTAATTTCCTCTTCTCTTTGAAGGATGGCATTGATATTTCTCACTAATCTCCTGAGAGAATCATCAGTCCCTTGGCCTTGTATGGTGACGGTAAAACGCATCCCCTGATTTCCTTGTCCTCGTCCTTGCGTGTTCACAGAATAATCAATTACTTCCTGTTCCTTGCCAAGAAAAGCCTTGATCTTTTTGACGAATCTCTCTAGAGAATCCTCATCACCTTGGCCTTGAATGTTAAAGGTAAACGGGATCCACGTGTTTCCTTCTTTGAGTGGAGCAACATCCACATTGGGCCTTTCATTCAGGGAAGCATTTACCTCTTCAATTATTTGGTGGAGAGAAGGACCAATTCCTTGACCTTCTATGTTGAGGGTAATGTGATTCATTTTGTCTTCTTCTTGAAGTATTGCATTGACGTTTTCTACTAAATTCCTCACAGAAGCATCAGGTCCTTTGCCTTCTACGGTGACAGTAAAATGAATCACCTGGTTGCCCTGGCTTTTGCCTTCCATGCTCACAGAATAATCAATTATTTGCATTTCCTTGCCAAGCAAATCCTTGACCTTTTCTACGAATCTCTTTAGAGTAGCGTCATCTCCTTGGCCCTTTATCTTCAATGTAAATTTATCTCGCTTGCCTCCTTCGTTTGGGAAAGTGGTACCTGGTTTGGAACCGTTTTTCAGGGAAGCATTTAAATGTCGGATTAAATGGTGGAGAGGAGCACCAATCCCTTTGCCTTCTATGCTGAGGGTAGTGTAATTAATTTTCCCTTCTCTTTGAAGGATGGCATTGACATTTTCCACTAATCTCCTGAGAGAATCATCAGTCCCTTGGCCTTGTATGGTGACTGTAAAATGCTTCCGCTGATTTCCTTGTCCTCGTCCTTGCGTGTTCACAGAATAATCAATTACTTCCCGTTCCTTGCCAAGAAAAGCCTTGATCTTTTTGACGAATCTCTTTAGAGAAGCCTCATCACCTTGGCCTTGAATGTTAAAGGTAAACGGGATCCACGTGTTTCCTTCTTTGAGTGGAGCAACATCCACATTGGGCCTTTCATTCAGGGAAGCATTTAACTCTTCAATTATTTGGTGGAGAGAAGCACCAATTCCTTGACCTTCTATGTTGAGGGTAATGTGATTCATTTTGTCTTCTTCCTGAAGGATTGCATTGATGTTTTCCACTAACTTTCTCACAGAAGCATCAGGTCCTTGGCCTTCTACGGTTACAGTAAAATGAATCACCTGGTTGCCCTGGCGTTTACTGTCCACGCTCACAGAATTATCCATTATTTGCATTTCCTTGCCAAGCAAAATCCTGATCTTTTCGACGAATGTCTTTAGAGAAGCGTTATCCCCTTGTCCCTTTATCTTCAATATAAATTTGACCCTCTTGCCTCCTTCGTTTGGGGAAGTAGAAAGCGGTTTGGACCTGTTTTTCAGGGAAGCATTTAGATGTCGGATTAAATGGTGGAGAGAAGCACCAATCCCATGGCCTTCTATGTTGAGGGTAATGTAATTAATTTCCCCTTCTCTTTGAAGGATGGCATTGATATTTCTCACTAATCTCTTGAGAGAATCATCATTCCCTTGGCCTTGTATGGTGACGGTAAAACGCATCCCCTGATTTCCTTGTCCTCGTCCTTGTGTGTTCACAGAATAATCAATTACTTCCCGTTCCTTGCCAAGAAAAGCCTTGATCTTTTCGACGAATCTCTCTAGAGAATCCTCATCACCTTGGCCTTGAATGTTAAAGGTAAACGGGATCCACGTGTTTCCTTCTTTGAGTGGAGCAACATCCACATTGGGCCTTTCATTCAGAGAAGCATTTAACTCTTCAATTATTTGGTGGAGAGAAGGACCAATTCCTTGACCTTCTATGTTGAGGGTAATGTGATTCATTTTGTCTTCTTCTTGAAGTATTGCATTGACGTTTTCTACTAAATTCCTCACAGAAGCATCAGGTCCTTTGCCTTCTACGGTGACAGTAAAATGAATCACCTGGTTGCCCTGGCTTTTGCCTTCCATGCTCACAGAATAATCAATTATTTGCATTTCCTTGCCAAGCAAATCCTTGACCTTTTCAACGAATCTCTTTAGAGTAGCGTCATCTCCTTGGCCCTTTATCTTCAACGTAAATTTATCTCGCTTGCCTCCTTCGTTTGGGAAAGTGGTACCTGGTTTGGAACCGTTTTTCAGGGAAGCATTTAAATGTCGGATTAAATGGTGGAGAGGAGCACCAATCCCTTTGCCTTCTATGCTGAGGGTAGTGTAATTAATTTTCCCTTCTCTTTGAAGGATGGCATTGACATTTTCCACTAATCTCCTGAGAGAATCATCAGTCCCTTGGCCTTGTATGGTGACTGTAAAATGCTTCCGCTGATTTCCTTGTCCTCGTCCTTGCGTGTTCACAGAATAATCAATTACTTCCCGTTCCTTGCCAAGAAAAGCCTTGATCTTTTTGACGAATCTCTTTAGAGAAGCCTCATCACCTTGGCCTTGAATGTTAAAGGTAAACGGGATCCACGTGTTTCCTTCTTTGAGTGGAGCAACATCCACATTGGGCCTTTCATTCAGGGAAGCATTTAACTCTTCAATTATTTGGTGGAGAGAAGCACCAATTCCTTGACCTTCTATGTTGAGGGTAATGTGATTCATTTTGTCTTCTTCCTGAAGGATTGCATTGATGTTTTCCACTAAATTCCTCACAGAAGCATCAGGTCCTTTGCCTTCTACGGTGACAGTAAAATGAACCACCTGGTTGCCCTGGCGTTTACTGTCCACGCTCACAGAATTATCCATTATTTGCATTTCCTTGCCAAGCAAAATCCTGATCTTTTCGACGAATCTCTTTAGAGTAGCGTCATCTCCTTGTCCCTTTATCTTCAATATAAATTTGACCCTCTTGCCTCCTTCGTTTGGGGAAGTAGAAAGCGGTTTGGACCTGTTTTTCAGGGAAGCATTTAGATGTCGGATTAAATGGTGGAGAGAAGCACCAATCCCATGGCCTTCTATGTTGAGGGTAATGTAATTAATTTCCTCTTCTCTTTGAAGGATGGCATTGATATTTCTCACTAATCTCCTGAGAGAATCATCAGTCCCTTGGCCTTGTATGGTGACTGTAAAATGCTTCCGCTGATTTCCTTGTCCTCGTCCTTGCGTGTTCACAGAATAATCAATTACTTCCCGTTCCTTGCCAAGAAAAGCCTTGATCTTTTCGACGAATCTCTCTAGAGAATCCTCATCACCTTGGCCTTGAATGTTAAAGGTAAATGGGATCCACGTGTTTCCTTCTTTGAGTGGAGCAACATCCACATTGGGCCTTTCATTCAGGGAAGCATTTAACTCTTCAATTATTTGGTGGAGAGAAGGACCAATTCCTTGGCCTTGTATGTTGAGGGTAATGTGATTCATTTTGTCTTCTTCTTGAAGGATTGCATTGACGTTTTCCACTAACTTCCTCACAGAAGCATCAGGTCCTTTGCCTTCTACGGTGACAGTAAAATGAACCACCTGGTTGCCCTGGCTTTTGCCTTCCATGCTCACAGAATAATCTATTATTTGCATATCCATGCCAAGCAAATCCTTGACCTTTTCTACGAATCTCTTTAGAGTAGTGTCATCTCCTTGGCCCTTTATCTTCAATGTAAATTTATCTCGCTTGCCTCCTTCGTTTGGGAAAGTGGTACCTGATTTGGAGCTGTTTTTCAGGGAAGCATTTAAATTTCGGATTAAATCATGGAGAGAAGCACCAATCCCTTGGCCTTCTATGTTGAGGGTAATGTGATTAATTTTCCTTACTCTTTGAAGGATGGCATTGATATTTTCCACTAATCTCCTGAGAGAATCATCAGTCCCTTTGCCTTGTATGGTGATTGTAAAATGCGTCCCCTGATTTCCTTCTCCTTGTCCCTCCAGGTTCACAGAAGAATCAATTATTTGCCTTTCCTTGCCAAGAAGAGCCTTGATCTCATAGAATAATATCTTTTGAGGAACATCATTACCTTGGCCTTGTATTTTAAAGGTAAACGGGATCCACGGGCGTATTCGACTGGGTGAAGCAACATCCACATTGGGCCTTTCGTTCAGGGAAGCGTTGACATCGTCGATTATTTGGTGGAGAGAAGCACCAATTCCTTGGCCTTGTATGTTGAGGGTAACGTGATTCATTTTGTCATCTTCTTGAAGGATTTTATTGATGTTTTCTACTAACCTCCTAAGAGAAGCATCAGGTCCTTGGCCTTCTACGGTGACAGTATAATGAGTCACCTGGTTGCCTTGGCTTTTGCCTTCCACGCTCACAGAATAATCCATTATTTGCATTTCATTGCCAAGCAAAGCCTTAATATTTTCTACGAATCTCTTTAGAGATGATTCATCCCCTTGGCCCTTTATCTTCAAGGTAAACCTGGCCCTCTGGCCTTCTTCGGTTGGGAAATCAATATCTCCATGAGGCCTCTTGTTCAGGGAACTATTGATCTCATTTATTAATTGGTGGAGAGAATCACCAATCCTTTCGCCTTTTATGTTGAGGGAAATATGAGTCATTTTGTCTTCTCTTTGAAGGATGGCACTGATGTTTTCCACTAATCTCCCAAGAGAAGCATCAGTCCCATGGCCTTCTGTGGTTAGAGTAAAATGAATCACCTGGTTGCCCTGGCTTTGTCCTTTCATCTTCAGAGAGTAATCATTTATTTCCTCCTCCTTGCCAAGAAAAGCCTTGATCTTTTCGACGAATCTCTTTATGGAAGCATCATCCCCTTCGCCCGTTATCTTCAATGTAAACTTGGCCTGCTGGCTTCCTTCAGTTGGGAAATTAATACCCTCCTGAGGCCTGTTGTTCTGGGAACTATTGATCTCATTTATTAATTGGTGGATAGAAGGACCAATCCCTTGGCCTTGTATATTTATGTTAATTTGTCTTATTCTGCCTTCTCTTTGAAGGATGGCATTGAGGATTTTGACTAATCTCCTGAGGGAAGCATCAGCCCCGTTACCCTGTATGGTTAATGTAAAATGCAATGCCTCATGCCCTTGGCTTTGGCCTTGCATGTTCATAGAATAATCATTTATTTCCCCATCCTTGGAAAGAAAAGCTTTGATCTCATTCACTAATCTCTTTAGAGAAGCATCATCCCCTTGGCCTTGTATGTTCAGGATAAAATGAACCCCCATATGCCCATTGTTGTTTGGAGATTCAATCCTTTCATTATCCGTTGAAGAATTGATTAGTTCACGATATGTGGCAATTAAGGCATTGATTTCTTGGACTAATCTGTTGACAGAAGCTTCAGTCCCTTTACCCTTTATGGTGATTATGAATTCCCCCCCATCATCTCCTCTGATGGGAAAACCGCCGTTGTCTTTTTTCACTATATTGATAGAAGAATCAGTTATTTCAACATCTTTATAAAGGAGATCTTTGACGTCTTCGACAAATCTCTGCAGAGAAGCATGAGGCCCTTGGACTTGTATCTTAAGTGTAAAATCTGGTATCTGGACTTCTCTCTTGTGTTCAGCATTCATACCTTGGTCTTCTACTGTCCGGGACAAATGAGTGAAGCCATCAACTGTAAAGAAATTAAAAAGGTATTGTGAAGCAAATGCTGTTCCTTCATTTCCAACACACCAGGCACCAGACATTATATCTATTCTTTCCCTTTCTGCTAGGTTGCTATCATTTAAATAGAAAAGATATGTATATTCTAGTTATTTTCTAATTGTGACAATACTTAGCAAGAATATAGTGCTTTAGAATATCTGATTTCTGTATCTGATTGTAACTTTCCCACCTATTGTTCTTAGCTCAATCAGTGTTATTCTCTACCTAGGGCAAATGGGAGAATAGCTATTCTAGAACCACCCAGTGGAATCTGTGCAGAGGCGAGAGTTGACCCAGGGCCTTCTGCACTTCTTGTTCACTCCCTAAACCACAACCTCTCATTGCCATCTGCCAGGCGTTATTCCATTTTTTGGATCAAAATATATTCTAAGGACCTCTTCTAGCTACATTGCATTTTTTGAATATTCATAGAACTGTCCACCTGGGAAAAATCAACAGGATTTTATTTCTAAGACACCTACATAATTTTCACATGTACTATAATAATAATAATAATAATAATAATAATAATAATAATAATAATAATAATTATATAATTATATATAATTATAATTATAATTAAGCAAGGGAGTAAAACTGGGATGCAATACATCATGGAATTTAATATGTTATCCCAACAATTGGGATGGGGCAGAAGGCACTCGTGGCATTATATTGAGCCAGGCTGAACCGAGACTTGCTGGATGAGCTAGCCAGGATGCCCCCCCCCTTCTTCCTTGGAAGGTCTGATAAAAACACTGCTACAATTAGATCAACGAGCGATAGAACACAAGGCAGAGAGGAGGGGGCTGTGCAGACCATCATTCAAGATGGCCAACATTCCTGACATTCCTGTGCAAAGGTTTGGCAGTACGCACAGAGAGGGACTGGGGTGAAACCCATGCAACGTGGCTCAGTGGGAGGCAGGCTCCAGATGTCACTGGCAGAGCGAGAGAGGAGAAGAAAGAGGTTGTGCTTTGGCTGTGGCAAAGCAAATCACAAAGCAAGGCAGTGCCCTAGCAGAGGGGCAGTGGGGTCGCTCTTGGGGACAAGTGTGGGGGAGAAGCCCAACCCTAACGAGAAGCAGATGGGAAACAAAAGGTCCCAGTCCCTCTAGGAGGCCCAGGACTGGGAGTAAGTTTAGCCAAAGGGCCTCAACCAGGTCCAGTAATTCCTGGACTCACCTGGCTTGCCGTACTACAGTTCCCAGATGTACATAGGACGCAGTTAAGAGCCCTCATAGATTCAGGGGCTTCTACAGACTTTTTAGATCAGGGCTTTGTAGAGAAATATAGCCTGCCCATGCAGAGATTGGTGGCCCCACTCAAAGTACAAACCATAGGTGGGAGGCCCCTAGTGTCAGGGAGAGTTTCACACACAACTGTGCTGCTGATCTTGGAACTGCTTGGCCACAGGGAACAAGCCACATTCCACGTCACGAAATTAGCCACCTAAGTCTGGTGTTGGGAATAACGTCGTTGTCCAGACATGATTCAGTGATAGCATGGGGGCAGCACTCCATAACTTTTGCTTCAGCTTATTGCCACCTACATTGCTTAGGTATTGATGCCCCAGTAGCTGTAGCCGCAAAGGGGACAGAGGTATTGGGTTCCCTAACAGGAGAGGAAGCGCAGTTGCCCCCTCCTCAATACAAGGCCTACCAAGATGTGTTCTGTGAGAAGGAAGCAGACAGGATGCCCTTCTCAGACCTTATGACTGTAAAATGGACTGCCTGCCGGGGGCTCAGATGCCCACAAGTCTACTCTTTTCTATGTCTGAGACAATTCCATGTCATGGGCACAGTTCTTTGTCAGGTTTGACTTTAGAGTACAGTATGTGGCCGGAAGTCAGAATCAAAGGGCAGATGCCCTTTCCAGGAAGCCAGAGTACCAGGGAGAAGAACTGGCTCCAGTGTATTGGCATATCCTGAAGCTGCAGCAACTGTAGTTAGCAGCTGGCTCTGTAGCAGAGACATCCGAATTCCAACAAAAGACAGCGGAGGGTGAGTTTGCAAAAAAAAAGCAAGCTAGAGGAGCTGCGGAGAGATGCAGGCAGTGCTGAGGAGTTTGAGGAAAAGTTTGGCTTACTATATAGAGGAGAAGCACTCTACAGTATGTTCCAGAGTGTGATGGCCTGGGAGTCGGACTCAGACGCTGAACCTGAGCGATCCCAGCCTGCACAGGATTCACTGCCCTCAGAAACAGCAGAGCCAGGGCTGGGGCCTGGGTCGCAAGGGGACTCACCTGTGCTGGATCCTCAGGTGCAGGCTTCGGCTGAGGTTGATCTGGCTCCTAATGGGATGGAGGACTTACTGCCTACAGGTGCTCCACTCCCCACCCAGTCAGGGGAAGCTGAGGTTGCCTCTGGGTCCGGTAACCCTCCAGCTTCTCCTGAGCTGCAAAGGCTAAGGGCAGAGAGGCGAAGGGAACTAAGTTCTCGCAGGAGGAGTGCTCGCCTCCAAGCCAGGAGAGGCGAGTCAACTGGGGATCGGAGCCGCCCTTCGCCTCGGGACAGATAAAGCCGGCCAGTCCCAGTCCCAAGTCGCAGGAGCAACATCGTTGCTGGAGAGTTCTGCTTGCTCCCTGCCCGGTTGTTCTGCCTGAACTCCTGACCTGCCTCGGTTCCCTGTTTATCCTGCCGTTCCTGACCTCGCCGGACTCCTTGCCCTGGACCCTGCTCCTGTTTATTCGGACTGCCTTCACGTACCTCTGACCTCGGACCGGACTTTGACCTCGCTTCCTGGATACTCCACGGGACCAGCACACAGAGGGGGAATTAAGAGCCAAGGTCCTGTGGCAGTGTCATGATAACCCCACAGCAGGGGATTTCAGGCAGCATAAGATGCTTTACCAGGTGATGAGGCAGTTTTGGTGGCCAAGGGTGACAGAGGAGACTAAAGGGTATGTAAGGGCCCATGAGACTTTCCAGTGGGTGAAGAGACCCAAGGAAGTCACTACTGACCCCACAAAGACCATGGGAGACAATAGCTATGGACGTCATCACCGATCTACCAGAGTCACAGTGGCAGACGGTGATCTGGGTGGTGGTGGACCTGTTCACAAAGATTTAACACTTTGGACTTCCGCTCGTGCCCGTTGGAGGAATGGCTGACATTTACCATCACTCCTGACCCCCACACGAAGTTTGGCGGCTGCTATGGGAGTATGCAGCCTCCCTAACCCTCCCGGGATTTACGGGAGGGGCCGCTGGGCCGCAGATGCCCCTAAACCTGCTCCAACCCTTTGGGGGGGCTGGGTCGAAGCCCCGTGGGGGATCAGCGCTCCTGGAGGCCGCCACCTTCAGCACGATTCCCAGAACTTAAGTAAAAAATTTGGAAAGGTTCTGGGCTTGCTTCAGACATGAAGGAGAAAATTATTTTGCTTAAAAATCCAGCCACTGAGAAGACAAGGAAAAGGAGGAAAAAACAGACAAACAGGAGGACAGCAATCGGTATGTGGAAGCGGAACGAAAGGGGGGCGGACTTTTGCTCTGAGTAATTTATGGGTAAAATCCCCTTGAAGAGACGTTTCTTTACTACTTAAATCAAGTGAGATCGAAATAAAAACTGTGTGTAAAAAGATTTACGATGTAATTAACCCCTGAGCACAGTTGCCTCTTTTGTTCACTCTGTAAGAGATTCAGCCGACTTTCGGGAAATGATCGAAGTGATTTATGATGCAGTTTAATTGGAGGCCGACTGAGAAACAGCTGGCTACATCGAGTCAGAGAGGATGGGAGTCCTATAACTACAGTAAATATATTAATTTCAAATACGACTGGACCCCACCCTTGGAAAGACTCTGTGACAGCCAGATTGAGAAAAAACTATTTTTAAGTAAGACACGTTACATGGAATTCATCAGTTAAGTTAAGTTAAGTTAAGATGGCGATCGTCGAAATGGAGCTTTTGGATTTGAAGCAAGAGGCACGGTGCCAGGGGGGTGGAGGTACGGACTTAAAATGCACACAGTCATGACGGCTTTGGATGTTTTATCTCACTTGCGAAAGTACTCAGCGGTGTGAAGGAAGATAAAAGTACGATGGAAAATAACTGGAAAACGGATGACATCAAGACTACGGAAGGCAAGGGACTTAACATAATGATTAAAATCCTAACTGATTGAAGCAAGGGAAGTCAAAGAAAAAGAATAATTTGGAAATGTATTTGGACATTAATTAAACAATTGGATTATATGGATAAATTGATATGGATAATTGTATGATGTGATTTATATGATTGGAAAATTTAATAAATATGATTTGGCACAAAGATTTAACACTTCATGCACGCAAGAGGCTACCAATAGCACAAGAGACAGCACAGCTCTTTGTGGAGCATGTGTGGAACATGTGTTAAAGCTGCATGGATTACCCTTGAGTGCAATCTCAGACCGCAGTTGGGATCATGCAGTTGCTCAAGGTAGAGTTGTGCCTCACATTGGCAAGGCACCCACAGATGAACGGGGAACTGGAAAGGACTAATGCCACGTTGCAGCAGTACCTCCTGTGCTATGTGAGTTATCAACAAGATAACTGGGTGTCCAAGTTGCCCTTCAGGCATCTACGCAGCAAACTCCCTTTTTTGCCAGTCATGGGTGCCATCCGCAGACCTTTCCACAGACGGAAAGGCTGTCAGTGCCAGCAACAGAAGAGTTCATTGAGGAGATGACAGCCATGCATAGTCTGTTAAAGGAGCAATTGGACTTTGCTAAAAAGTCATACAAGAGAGGGGCAGATAAGGATAGGAAGCCGGGCAGAGAGATAAAGGTGGGGGACAAGGTGTGGCTGTCCACAAGAGATCTGCCCCCAGAAAGGTAGATGCAGAAAGTAGGTGGGGCCCTTTGAAGTAATAGTAATCAAAAATCAATAATCAATCTGGTGACGTTCAGCCTTAGGTTGCCTGCTTCCATGAAAATGCACCTTGTTTTCCATAGAGCACTGTTATCCCCAGTAGTTCCTGCACATCTTTACCAGATCCCTAGGGGGGGCACCCCTCCCCTGGTAATAGTGGAGGGAGAAGAGGAGTTTGAAGTGGAGCAGATTCTGGACTCTCGCTGGATGAGGAAGAGGCTACAGTATCTGATAGAGTAGAAGGGATATGGCCCATCGGACAGATCCTGGGAATTTACAGAGCATGTCCATACCCCTGAACTGCAGAGGGGGTTTCACTGTAGCCACCCCAACAAACCTAAAGCCAGAGGGTGGAGGGAGGAAGAAGAAGAGGAGGAGGAAGAGGAGGAGAATTATGGAGGGGGGTTTCAGGAACATGGCCCCCCAGAGTGCAGGGGGGAAGTTAGACTCAGAAACTTAACTGCTGTGGGAGGGGTGAAGATTCAGACTGACCAGCTATTATAAATGAGAACAGGCAAGAAGCCGTGTTCTGGATGTGTCTTTTTGTAAATAAACTTACGTAAAACTGCTGGAGAGTCTTCTTATTGGGGCTTGCTTCCCTGCCAGACATAATTACAGCATGCATATTTGGCCAAGACAGATGTGTCCCTGCTAAAAGTACCGTTGCACTCCATGCACAATATTGTGATAAATAGCAGCAATGAGGGACTGTACCATATGATCCCATTTTCTAGTTCTCATATAATCATAGTGCTGGAAGAGACGCCCAAGGGTCATCTAGTAAAAGCCCCTGAAATGCAGGATACTCATCTAAGGCATCCATAACAGATGGCCATCCAACCTCTCCTTAAAAACCGCCTGAGGGAGTCTGTTGCACTTTTGAACAGCTCTTACCGTCAGAAAGTTCTTCCTGATGTTTAGTCAGAATCTCCTTTCCTGTAACCTGAAGCCATTGGTTCATGTCCCACCAACCAGAGCCAGAAAAAACCATCTTGCTCCATCAATCCCTTCTACAAACACAAATGCATTCCATGCATCTATCTGGACCATTATCAAGACTGCCCTCCATTGAAAAGACAAAATGTGGTTCTTACGCAAAAGCTGTTCCTTGTTTTGGTAGACCTGACACTGAATTCCTTGCTAATTCCTTGCATTTATCCCATGATAGCATAGGGGAGGGAAAAATATTTCAACATAATAGACTAGTTGGTTTTTAAAAAACATATAATGGAGTGGGTTTGGGAAAACACAGAGGAGAAACAGAGCACGTCTGCCGAAACAAATCCACACCTTATTCAGGACTTATGAAATATATGGTCAGACTAGTATATGGCATTTAGGGTACAGGTGTCCTTTAACTCTAGCCTGAGTTGGGATTGGCAGGAGCATGATATGTTGCTGTGATTGGCTTCTGGTTTTAGGTCTACAGTATGGGATAGGTGAAGAAGTGGGCACATGGTGTCAAAGCCAAAACTCAACAGCACAGACTTTGCAAACATAGTACAGCCAGATCAACCCTTCTTGCTCTCTTGGGAATACATTCAAGAGTTGGTGAACAGAGGATTCATCCCTGCTGGGTGCTTTTTAGCAAGACCCTTGCCTTTGGGGAAGACACATCTGCAGCAGACCCCTGCAGACTGTAGAAGGAAATCCTCCAATCCACAGATAATTTCTGAATGCCAAATACATCCATTCAAAACGAGATTTTGCAGTGCTCAAATGGTGGAGAATGGGAGGTAGTGCTTAGGCACAATTTACCTAAACTGAATTTTGCAAAGCCATATGTGATAGTAGTAAAGTACACCATACATTTTCACCACACCTTGATTAATATTTTGTAGAGCTTCAAGAAAACAAATAAACATTTGGATGGGCAAATCTATCCTGCAGGCACCCGGTTGCCTGCCCCAATTCTAGATGTCCTCAATTCTCCTTTACTTCTATAGTTCTGCAACTGAAATCTGATGGTTTGCAGTTCTGGTATTAGACTTACCTCGAGAAACCAAGAGCATCAATAAAATGGCAGCTATGAATGGACAGCAGACTTCCATGGTGGAACTTTCATTGGAATTCCTAGGAGGCCAGTGAGAAATGGACACCCAAGCAGAGCACTACCAACTCCCAGGGTCATTTGGAAAGTGCTCATCTATTTATAGGACTCTATGCTACTTTTCCACATGTGCGTTAATGTCATTTGTAAGATGTCAGAGTTTTGTTGCATCATTCCTTTACAAGAAGCAGTGTTCCAGTAAGAGGAACTAAAATACAGTACATTGCCCTTACATTATTCTAAGACTATACTCAGGGTTCACTGGTTTGGAAAGAAGGATTATACTGTTTCTAAGATTTTCTTGAAAGATACAGTCTTTTCCTGTATGGTCAGCAGACATAGCTCATATGCTGACCTCAAAGGCCAAGGGTCACCAAACTTTGCTTACAAAATAATCCACCCTTCAACCTAATTTCATTGGAGGGAGGGGGAACAAGGTTCCACATAATGCATCTATTCACAACTGTGCATACATGGGGGTTGAAGCTTTTAATAAAAGTGAATTATTTCCCTAGAGAACTCCAATTATGTTTTATTTCTGGGAAGAATTAGACACTGACACACTTTACTTTTTAATGTGGACCCATGCCTTCATCTATGCAAGCCTATGAAGATATTTGTGTTCTCTCTAGGTCAAATCTTGGATGGTTTGAGGACTGAAGCTCACTGAAAGTCAAGAATCCCTGTGTAAGAACATCCTTCCTGGGAACTGACATTTCCTTTACCCCCAAACTCTTTGATTTCTTTTAATCACTCACTTTCCCCATACAATATACATCTCATTCATTCATCCATTGCAGTTTTAACACAATTTCCCCTAAAATTTCAGTTAGTAAGGTTCAAGGATGTGGTCAAGGTGCTTGGATCAGTCAGGGCGACCACTTGTGCTCAAGACCCTTGACCCTCTTGGCTGATAAAATCCAGTAGGGAGGGAACAGCTGGCTGGGCTAGGGAAGTGATCAATGCCTCTTTACTAGAGGGGGTAGTCCCTTCCTGTTTGAAGGAGGCAGAGGTAAAACCACTCCTTAAGAAACCTTCCCTGGATTCAAAAACCTAACAAACTCCTGGCCAGTTGCTTATCTCCCTTTCCTGGTCAAGGTTCTGGAGCACGTGGTTGCACACCAGATCCAGGAGCTTTTGGAAGAAACTGATTTTCTGGATCCTTTTCAATCTGGGTTTGGGCCTGATTTTGGCACAGAAACTGCTTTGGTCGCCCTGTATGATGACCTTTGTTGAGAGAGACAAGGGAGACATGTCCCTGTTAATTGTTCTCGACCTCTCAGCGGCTTTCGATATCATCAACCATGGTATCCTGCTGGAGCGACTCTCTGAACTAGGGATGGATGGCACCTCTTTGCAGCCGTTCCAGTCCTACTTGGATGGTTGTTCCCAGAGGGTATTACTGAGGAAGTGCTTTTCAGCCTTGTGGAACCTTCAATGTGGGGTTCTGTAGGGCTCAATCCTATCCCCCATGTTGTTTAACATCTACATGAAACCGCTGGGTGGGGTTATCCAGAGGTTCAGAGTACGTTGTCTCCTTTACATCTGCAGGTGAGGCAGTGGAAGTGCTGGACCAGTGTCTTGCCTTGGTAATGGACTGGATGAGAGCCAACAAACTGAAGCTCAATCCAGATAAGACTGGGACACTGTTACTGGGGGGTTCCCTAGACCAAATGGGTGGGAGGTCGCCTGCTCTTAATGGGGTTACATTTCCTCTGAAGGAGCAGGTTCGCAGCTTGGGGATACTCCTGGATCCTTTCCTGTCGCTTGAGGCTCTGGTGGCCACAGTGGCCCGGAGTGCCTTCCATCAGCTTTGGCTGGTGGGCCAGCTGCACCTCTATCTGGACAGGGATAGCCTAACTACTGCTGTCTATGCTCTGATAACCTCAAGGTTAGATTACTGCAATTCGTTATATGTAGGGCTGCCTCTGAAGGTGGTTCAGAATCTTCAGCTGGTGCCGAATTCAGCGGTCAGGTTGCTCACTGGAGCAAGATGGTTTGAGCAAATTACACCGATTCTGCTCTGACTGCACTGGCTACCAATTAGTTTCCAGGCCCAATCCAAAGTGATGGTTTTGACCTACAAAGCCTTAAATGGCTCAGGACCACAATACCTCAAGGACCGCCTCTTTCCATATGAACCTACCTGGACCCTGAGATCATCTTCTGAGGCTCTTCTTCATGTGCTGTCTCCTTGAAAGGTACGGAGGGTTAGCCGCTGTTGAAGTCAAGTCGCGAATTGACAGGGTGGTGATATCGGGTTGGTTCAGTCATGGGGGGGAGGGTAATGAAGGCAACGTGAATGCAAAACTCAAGAAGGGGAGTTCTCTGAGTTCGAGGGACAAAGCAGCACTACAAAAAGGGCTAAGGAACATTAAAGAAGTCTAATATCAGAGAAAGAAGAAAAGAGCCCTAGCGCTTTGAAAATGTCCACCCCCTATGAGATTCCTCAGGACGGGGAGCAGCTTAGCGGCTGATAACAGTACGAAACCCCAGAGCAAAGCTAGACTTTGAATTTTAAAATTTGAACTTTGAATTTACCGGAGCTTTGCTTTTCACTTGAAAGACCTAAAATATCGGCAATAGTTGTATGTACAAAAGGAACTTGTCGCCAATCTCGGAGGAATCGTATCTGCTGAAGGAAGCAGTGCAGAAAACAAAGGCGAGACGGAGACGGAGACCCGAAGGACTGAAAATCCCCCCCCCCAGCACACCTGGTCTGGAGGTACCTGCATTCATGGGGAAAGGACAAGGCAGAGAACATCTTTGTGACTGTGGCGGTGAAACGCTGAAAGACAGAGTGAGTAAAAAGGGGAGAAGGGGGTGTATAATAATAAACAGAGAAATTGGCGATACAAAAATAAGCAGAGATTCAGAAACAACCAAGGGAAAGACCAGAGTTTTAAAGAGGTTCAAATAAGAAGAAGAAGAAGAGAGTGATTTGAGAGCAGTGAGAAGCGAAATAAACAGGAGACAGGTGGGTCGAATAAGAAGACGGTGGAAAGGATAAAGAAAAGAGGATTAACGAAAGTGATAGAAGGTTGGACAGAGGTTGGAAGGAAGGTAGGAACAAAGGAGAGCAGAGTGGTTGGGGAGAAACAACGGAGAAAATAAACGAGAAAGACGGAAAGTAAGGAAGGCATTAAAAAGTATATTAAAAGTAGCAGAAAATGGCGGTGAGAGGTTGCTGATTTATTATACACCGGAAGGACTGAGGTACAAGAAGCAGAAAGGAGAGGCTGAGGAAAGTGAGCAAGAAAGACCTAAGTGGGGAAGGATAAAAAAGACACAGTGGCACCTAGTGGAGTTACAAAAGATAAGGATTTGAGAATTGTGAATTAAGATTCACAGTGTCCAGCAAGCAACCAATATAACTTAATAAAGGAGGTGATGAGAAGTTATATGATACCTTTCTAGGGAGATATTACACTCCCCCCCAACCATTTGTTCTATCTCAAGGATTAGGAGCTTGATACCAAAGAACTTTATAAAATTGTTAAAATAAACTTTAAATGTCAACAATGGAAGAAGAAGCTTAAGGGTCAAACCAACTCTACACCAGCATGTTCTCAAAGATGCCCATCAAATTTAGAGGCAGAAGCTATTGATATTAAAGAACTGATTCTTGGGATGAAGGCAGAGATTAATGAGAAAATGGACTCTTTGAATGAAAAATTAGGTAAAATGGGGAATAAGATCAAACAAAATATGAAAATGATCGAACAAAATTCTAAAGCAATTGTGGACCTGAACAAACAATTCACAGAATTGTCAGAAAAGAGTAAGGAGATGGAGAAAGAATCTCAGACGATGTCTACCAGAATAAGTAAACAAGAGGACGTTATAAAGAAATATGTGGAAACTCAAGAAGCCACTTGGGATTCACTTGCGATGCAGGAATTAAGGCAAAATGATTTGACTCTGAGATTTAGAGGCCTCAAGGAACACCAAGATGAGAACGTGGAGACTATTATCATCAAAGGACTGGAGGAGTGGATGGAGTTACAAGAGGAGGATATATTCATATGTGTAGACAGAGCATTTAGACTGAAACCTAGGCAAAAACGTGCTAGAAGCTGGCCCGGAGATTGTCTAGTGTTTTTAAGCTCAAGAATATTGAGAGATAAAATCATGCAACATAAAAGGAAACAAAAATTGAAAATTGAGGACAGAGAAATTATTATTATGAGAGAAGTCCCTCCAAGCCTCCTGAGGGAAAGGTCCAAATATAAACTGCTAACAGATGCCCTTAAGAGAAAAAACATTTACTACAAATGGGAATTTCCGGAAGGGATTTCCTTCATCTACAAGCAAAGTAGAAGGAAATTAACCTCAGATTTTGAGATAAAGAAGTTTTGGGTGAAATATGAAAAGCCTTTGGGATGGGGGGAATGTACAGTAAAAGAAAGGGGATAAAGAAGAATTGGATAGTGAGGAAGGTTAGAAAAGGGAAAAACATAAGGTAAATTAGCCTGTCAATTTATTCACTCTGCAAGAAGATCAAACCTATCCATTCTTAAAGAAATCAGCCCTGAGTGCTCATTAGAAGGACAGATCCTGAAGTTGAGGCTCCAGTACTTTGGCCACCTCATGAGAAGAGAAGACTCCCTAGAAAAGACTCTGATGTTGGGAAAGGTTGAGGGCACAAGGAAAAGGGGACGACAGAGGATGAGATGGTTGGACAGTGTTCTCGAAGCTACTAACATGAGTTTGGCCAAACTGCGAGAGGCCCTCAATCTTTCCCAACATCAGGGTCTTTTCTAGGGAGTCTTCTCTTCTCATGAGGTGGCCAAAGTACTGGAGCCTTAACCTCAGGATCTGTCCTTCTAGTGAGCACTCAGGGCTGATTTCTTTAAGAATGGATAGGTTTGATCTTCTTGCAGTCCATGGGACTCTCAAGAGTCTCCTCCTGCACCATAATTCAAAAGCATCAATTCTTCAGCGATCAGCCTTCTTTATGGTCCAGCTCTCACTTCCGTACATTACTACTGGGAAAACCATAGCTTTAACTATACGGACCTTTGTTGGCAAGGTGATGTCTTTGCTTTTTAAGATGCTGTCTAGGTTTATCATTGCTTTTCTCCCAAGAAGCAGGCGTCTTCTAATTTCGTGACTGCTGTCACCATCTGCAGTGATCATAGAACCCAAGAAAGTAAAATCTCTCACTGCCTCCATTTCTTCCCCTTCTATTTGCCAGGAGGTGATGGGACCAGTGGCCATGATCTTAGTTTTTTTGATGTTGAGCTTCAGACCATATTTTGCGCTCTCCTCTTTCACCCTCATTAAAAGGTTCTTTAATTCCTCCTCACTTTCTGCCATCAAGGTTGTATCATCAGCATATCTGAGGTTGTTGATATTTCTTCCGGCAATCTTAATTCCGGTTTGGGATTCATCCAGTCCAGCCTTTTGCATGATGAATTTTGCATATAAGTTAAATAAGTAGGGAGACAATATACAGCCTTGTCGTACTCCTTTCCCAATGTTGAACCAATCAGTTATTCCATATCCAGTTCTAACTGTAGCTTTTTGTCCCACATAGAGATTTCTCAGGAGATGGAGGAGGTGATCAGGCACTCCCATTTCTTTAAGAACTTGCCATGTGGTCGACACAGTTAAAAGCTTTTGCGTAGTCAATGAAGCAGAAGTAAATGTTTTTCTGGAACTCTCTAGCTTTCTCCATAATCCAGCGCAATTTGGTCTCTGGTTCCTCTGCCCCTTCGAAACCACCTGCCATACCTAAAATAAAGAAAAAATGCAAAAAAGTCTGTCGCAGACATTATACATCACCACCAGAAGCTCTGAAGACAGCAGCAGCATCCAATAGAAAGGCAGCAAAAGCTCTGAAGGGTGGCGCCAAATAATGACATCATCAACCGAGCAACTGAAACCACCAAGGCGGCCATAACCAGACAACCCACCATGCCATTACCAAACAAAGGCAAACGGCCAAACCCAGAGCCACAGTCACAGGCCGCAACCCCAAAACACTCCCCCCTCCCAGGCCTCGCCTCTACTTTACAGACTATCCCGAGTGGAGCTGAGGGGGGGAGGGGCCCAAATAGGTCATGGGCTGACCCAGGGTGGGGGAAGTCACAGGGATGACTCGGGGGAGGGGGGACTGGATACCTCATGGGTCACTACAGGATGGGAGGAATCACAGGGATGAGACAACAATGGGGGAGGACAAAACCCATAGCCCGGGGGGGGTATTTTGGCTGCGGCTGCTACTTATGGTAATAAGCATAAAATCAGCCAGGCGAAGCCAGGCGGAAACGGAGGGAGGGAGACTGAGAGGAGGAAGAAGAAGAGTTTGGATTTGATATCCCGCTTTATCACTACCCTAAGGAGTCTCAAAGCGGCTAACATTCTCCTTTCCCTTCCTCCCCCACAACAAACACTCTGTGAGGTGAGTGGGCCTGAGAGACTTCTGAGAAGTGTGACTAGCCCAAAGTCACCCAGCAGCTGCATGTGGAGGAGCGGAGACGCGAACCCGGTTCACCAGATTACCAGTCTACCGCTCTTAACCACTACACCACACTGGCTCCCAGAGAGGAGGCAGGCGGAAGTTCATCGGGATAAGCTGTGGGAAGCCAGGTGAAAACGGAGGGGGGGAGACTGAGAGGAGGCAGGCAGAAGTTCATTTGAATAAGCTGTGGGAAGCCAGGCGAAAACGGGGGGGAAGACTGAGAGGAGGCAGGCGGAAGTTCATTGGGATAAGCTGTGGGAAGCCAAGTGAAAACGGAGGGGGGGAGACTGAGAGGAGGCAGGCAGAAGTTCATCGGGATAAGCTGTGGGAAGGCAGGCGAAAACGGAGGGGGAAAGACTGAGAGGAGCCAGGTGGAAGTTCATCTGGATAAGCTGAACTTGAATGTAAAAACTACCTCATTCAAACTGCAACCGCCAAACAAATCTACCTACAACAACACTATCACCCTCCTACTAATCCATCTACAACAACAAAGAAGAAACGCAACAACATACAAACCATGCAACATGAACTTACTCCACCTGTGAGTATCCATGCACTTACTCTAACTTATCCAATTTCACAAAAAAAACCCCACAGCAACGCGTGGCCGGGCCAGCTAGTAATTAATAAATTAATAGAAGATGGTACAGTAATTGGAGATCCAAATGAAATTTCAGATGCCTTTGTTAAGTTTTATACAAGGTTATACACATCAGAGTGCTCACTAGAAGGACAGATCCTGAGGTTAAGGCTCCAGTACTTTGGCCACCTCATGAGAAGAGAAGACTCCCTAGAAAAGACCCTGATGTTGGGAAAGGTTGAGGGCACAAGGAGAAGGGGACGACAGAGGACAAGATGGTTGGACAGTGTTCTCGAAGCTACCAACATGAGTCTGACCAAACTGCGGGAGGCAGTGGAAGACAGGAGTGCCTGGCGTGCTCTGGTCCATGGGGTCACGAAGAGTCAGACACGACTGAACGACTGAACAACAACAATACACATCAGAAAATTCTAATCAATTGGACATAGAAAATTATTTTTAAAAGACAAATATACCTAAGATAGATGAGGAAAATGTAAACAATTTTAAAGAACCAATTTCACTGTTGGAGGTACAAGGAGCATTTAAGAGAGCAAAGGCAGAAAAATCACCTGGAACAGATGGTTTACCAGCTATATTTTTAAAAAAAAACAACTGAAAAAATATTAGCCGATCCATTGAAGCTGTTAATGAATAAGATTTGTGATGAAGGGCATATTCCGAAATCCTGGGAAGAGGCATATATTTCAATTATTCCAAAACAAGTTACAGATAGAAATCAAGTTAAAAACATCAGGCCAATCTCCCTATTAAATAACGATTATAAATTATTCACAGAAATTATAGCTAATCGGATGAAAAGAGTTATGAAAAAGTTAATAAATAGTGATCAATCAGGCTTCTTACCAAATAGATATATCCATAATAATTTGAGGAATGTGATAGATATTTTAGAATATTTAAATGTTAAAATGGATTTTAAAAAGCGGCATTTTTATTATTGGACACAGAGAAAGCTTTCGATAAGGTGCTTGGGTATTCCTTAAAAAGGCCATAACATTCTTAGGTTTTGGGAAAAACTCTTTAATGGTATAAATTCAATTTACAGAATGCAAAGAGCTAAGCTCATAACAAATAATGAAATATCCAGGGAATTAGAAATTTATAGGGGCACCAGACAGGGGTGTCCCCTATCTCCACTATTATTTATTTTGACTCTTGGGTTTTTATTAGAAAATTTAGGAAATGATGAAAATATAAAGGTAATTAGAATTGGTAAGAGTGGTCATAAAACCAAAGCGTTTGCGGATGATTTTATAATTAAGGTGGAGGAGCCACTGGAAAGTATTCCTCAAGCCTTGAAAAACATAATAGAATTTGGGAAATTGGCGGGATTTGGTTTAAATATGAATAAAACCAATATGTTAACTAAAAATTTATCTAGGGAATAAATTGATCAATTACAGAGGGAGGTGGGGTTGAAAGTAGTGAATAAAACTAAATATTTAGGCATTTGGATTACTAATAATACAGATAATCTATTTAAAGACAATTACATAAAAACATGGAAGGAAATAAAGAAAGATCTGGATATTTGGAGTAGGCTTTAATTATCATTATTAGGGTAAATCGCCGCGATTAAAATGAACATCCTTCCCAAAATGTTATTTTTATTCCAGATGCTGCCAATTCTTGGAACAGGGTCTGGACATTTCAAGCAATGGAAAAAAGATCTTACTATATTTATTTGGAATCATAAACCGGCAAGGATTAAGTGCAAATTATTAATTGACATAAAAAATAGGGGAGGACTAGCCTTGCCGAATCTAAATTTGTATCATGATGCGGTTTGTTTTCTGTGGCTAAAGGATTGGATTACATTAGAAAACCATGATTTATTGGATTTAGAGGGCCACGGAAACCAATTTGGATGGCACGCCTATTTGGGGGAAGATAAGGTGAAGGTGCATAAAGGGTTTAATACCCATATTATTCAAAAATCCCTTTTGAGAGTTTGGGAAAAGCACCAAAACCTCTTAGAACCTAAAACACCCAAATGGTTGTCACCCATTGAAATTATTTCAGCGAAGAAGGTAAATTTGGAAGGAAACTGGGGAAAATATAAAGATTTATTAGAAGATAAAGAAGGAAAGCTTAGGTTGAAGAAATATGATGATATTAAACAATACTTGACGGGATGCATACAATACCAACAAATAAACAGTAAGTTCAATAAAGACAGGACGCAAAATGGCTTTCTGGATGAACCTTCTTTATTGGAAGTGCATTTATTACAAAATTATAACAAAATTATTTCTAAAATGTATAATCTATTGCTTGAATGGGAAGTTAAAGATGAAATGGTGAAGGAGACAATGATTAATTGGGCAATATATTTGGGAAAAACTATACAGCTAAAACAATGGGAAAATCTTTGGAAGGAGTATTGGAATTTTACGGCTTCTGAGGGGATCAAAGAAAATATGATTAAAATGTTCTATAAATGGTATATTAGGTAAAGGTAAAGGGACCCCTGAACATTAGGCCCAGTCGTGACCGACTCTGGAGTTGTGGCACTCATCTCGCTTTATTGGCCAAGGGAGCCGGAGTAAAGCTTCCAGGTCATGTTGCTAGCATGACTAAGCCTCTTCTGGCGAACCAGAGCAGCACACGGAAACTCCATTTACCTTCCCACTGCAGCGGTACCTATTTATCTACTTGCACTTTGACATGCTTTCGAACTGCTAGGTTGTCAGGAGCAGGGAACAAGCAATGGGAGCTCACCCCGTCACGGGAATTCGAACCGCCGACCTTCTGATCGGCAAGCCCTAGGCTCTGTGGTTTGTATAAAACTAAAGATAACCTTTGTTGGAGGTGCGGGAAAGAGATAGGGACATTCACACATATGTGGTGGCACTGTGGGAAAATTAATTTTTTTTGGAATCAGGTTTTTGAAGAAATAAAAAAAATACTCAGATATAATATTAAGAAAAATCCTGAAGCCTTTTTATTACGGATATTGGATGAGGGAATAAATAAAGAAGATGAAAAACTTTTTCTTTATGCAGTTGCTGCGGCAAGAATATTAATTGCTACATATTGGAAAAAGCAAGAAATTCCAAATATTAGAGAATGGCAAGAGAAATTATTTAGCTATTTAAAGGTAAAGGTAAAGGGACCCCTGACCATTAGGTCCAGTCGTGACCTGGCCGAGGGAGCCGGCGTACAGCTTCCAGGTCATGTGGCCAGCATGACTAAGCCGCTTCTGGCGAACCAGAGCAGAAACGTCATTTACCTTCCTGCTGCAGTGGTACCTATTGATCTACTTGCACTTTGACATGCTTTTGAACTGCTAGATTGGCAGGAGCAGGGACCAAGCAACGGGAGCTCACCCCGTCGCGGGGATTCGAACCGCCAACCTTCTGATCAGCAAGCCCTAGGCTCTGTGGTTTAACCCACAGCTCCACCCGCGTCCCTTATTTAGCTATTTAGATTTGGCCAAATTAACGGAATTAATTAGAGAAGGTAGTAAGCAGAAATTGTGTTGAATGTGTGTATGTTGATTTGTTTGGTTTGATTTATTTGGTTTTTGTTAGAGTATTTGGTTGTTTATGATTTGTTTTGTTGTGTTTTGTTGTATTTGTTTGTTTTTATGTTTTTATGTATGTTTTGATATAATTTTCAATAAAGATTATTTTTAATAAAAAAAATGAAAGGTACGGAGGGTGTGTCAACACGAGAACAGGCCTTCTCTGCAGTGGCTCCCTGTCTGTGGAATGCTCCCCCCAAGGAAGTTCACCTGGCACCTTCATTACACACCTTTAGGCACCAGGCAAAAACATTCCTTTTTGAACAGGCTTTTGTTTGATCTGTTTGACATCCTATACCAGTGATGGCTAACCTTGACACTCCAGATGTTTTGGAACTACAACTCCCATCATTCCTAGCTAACAGGACCAGTGGTCAGGGATGATGGGAGTTGTAGTCCCAAAACATCTGGAGTGTCAAGGTTAGCCATCACTGTCCTATACCCTTTTAGAAAGTTGTTCTTTTCTGAAGGGGTGTTATTGGATTGTGGTTTTTGTTATGTTTACTGGACAGTACAGAGTTAACTGTACACCAGGAGGTGTTCTGATTCTGGGAACTCTGCCCACTGCATACGGGCATTTTTCCTCCCCCTAAACAGGGGAGGTTTAGTTTCGTTACCCCCTTCTTGCCAGAGTGTGTGTTCTGTAGTGTTGGAGATCGTATCGTAGAGAGAATGGAGTTTGTCTCCTCAGGTTTTGTTTATGCTACAATAAAGTTATGTTAGTTTAGTAGCAACAGTGTGGAGCTGATTTATTTGAGACACTGAAGAAGCAGACCTTAATTGCCATTCTGTCGCTGCGTGATTCTGCAATGTCCAGCACGGCTGAAGAAGCAGCCTGCACAGAGGAACCGTGTGGGTGCCATTATTGAAGTACGGGCTCGTTAAAGAAGATTTATGACTGCTCCAGGCAGCAGTCCAACATGGAACAAAGACTCCACTACACGACCGCACTCAATTTTTTCACAGGTTATGTATGTGTCATGGAAAGATAGCACGGCTTTTATGGCAAAGTGTCCTGAAGTGATTTATGGCCAGGACGGGAGGTCTGAGTGTTTGCTGCAGCTGGTTGCATGAAAGTCCAGCTGGAGGACTGCTTTATGCAAGCTTTGAGGCATAGAGCAGGGAAACCTCGCTGGTGAAGAGGAGCCGTTTCCCAGAGCTGGGAGCTGAGAGGCAAGTGCTGAGTTTGTAGCCATGTGAGTTACCTCAAGCCCCAGGGGGGAGATGGCAGAATCCTAGGAGAACTTTATACCGCCCTTTCCCAGGCTGAATGGGAGGAACTGGGCTGACTGGTTGCAGAAAATACAGGTTCTTGCTAAAGACCTGAAGGCCCACCAGTGCAAGCACCTGCTGCTGCAGCAGCTGAAGCCAAGAAGAAAGACCAGAGAGCCACTGCTCACATAGTCATGGGCATTGAGGAAGAGCAGATGGTGCACATAGACACTGCCACCAATACCCACGAGATTTGGTGGGGCTCTTCGACGTGTGTTTCAGAGAGATTCAGTGGGTGCACGCATTGACACTACTAGGCAGCTGTTTGAGCTAAGTTTGCAACCTGGAGGCTGCGTGCGTGTCTCCAATATGTTGGCAATCTTCAACCATTTGAGACAGCTGCAGGTTCCATTTACGGAGGAACAGAAAGTTTATATTTTATTGAGCTCGCTAGACCCCAGCTTTGAGACACTTTCTCTCACTTTGGAATTCTTGCCAGCAGCGGACCTGAGCATTGATTATTTATCAGGAAGGCTGCAGGATGAACAGGATAGAAGGAAAAGAGAGAAAGGAAAAGCTGTTGAGGGGGGGTTGCTCTTTACCCAAGAGTGGGGGTGCAGAAGCTGCTGAGAGCTCTGTTAAAGCTTTTGCAGTGAAGTGTTGCTTTATTTGTGGATCAGATAACCATCTTCGCCAGGACTGCAGCCAGGAAGACTTCAAAGCTGGTTTCCGTGGCAATCGCCAGAGGAAAGGGAGACCACGTCGTGGGAGGAAAGCACCGTCCAGAGGAGGCAGAGAAGACAAAGCAACTGCATACGCTTTTGTAGGGAAAGACTGTAGCCAACCCCAAGCTGTATTGGATTATTGACAGTGGGGCCAGTAGGCACCTAGCGCCACCTGGCAGTCAGTTACGGAACTGCAGGTCGATCCAAGATGCTACCACAGTCACATTGGCAACCACTAGATCTGTCAACAAAGCTGGTGTTTTTTATATGCCTTGTCTAAATGATGATATTGATGTGTTTGTTTTAGATGGCATGAAATATGGCTTACTTTCTGTTTCAGCTTTAGACCTTGCAGGTTATCTAGTCAGTTTTGGCAACCAGGTATGTACCATCTCCAAGGGTGGAGAGCAGTTGGTCCAGGTGAGAGGCTATGATGGGGTGTACATACTGGAAACTGACAACATCGCCACTGAGAGGGCACAGGGTGCTGAAACAGGTATAAGCAGCACTGAGACAGCACACGCGCATTGTGCCAACAAGCCCACGCGTGATCAGTGTTTACACTTATGGCATCGCAGGTTTTCGCATGCCAATTGGGGGTACGTGCGCAAACAGGCAGAGTGCACTGAGGGTTGTAAAATGAAAGAGTGCACTAAATTCCAAGACTGCCAAGCTTGCTAGAGATTGAAGGTGCATTCTTGCAGTAACCCAAGGTCAGACAGGGTGGCCAAGCAGGCGTTTGAGCTCATTCATGCCGATCGGTGTGGACCAATGCAGGTCCCAAGCATGGTCCATTCCCACTTCATTTTATGTCTGATCGACGATTTTTCTCACGCCGGATGGATTTTCACGCTCAGAGAAAAGGGGCAAGCGGCGAAAGAGATTGAAGAATGGGTGGAGGCAGTAGAGGTGGAATTTGGCACCAGAGTGAAATCCTTTCAAACTGACCGAGGCACAGAGTTTACTGCTGCAAAATTGCAGGACTACTTTCGTGCCAAAGGCATTAAGCATATAAAAACTGCTCCTTACTATCCTCAGGAGAACGGGGTTGTGGAGCGCAGGAATAGAACCCTGCAGGAGGCAGTTGATGTTCTTTTGTTCGATTCGGGTTTGCCCAGGTTCTATTGGGCCGCAGCCTGGAAAACTGTATGTCACACCCTGAACAGGACATACAATTCTGTATTAGGAACCACGCCCTATTTTCTTCTCTATGGAAAGAAGCCCAAGGTGCACTACTTTCATACCTTCGGGGCAGAGGCTTGGGTTCTGATACCCCGGCAATTACATAGGAAGGGCAGCCCGAGGTCACAGAAAATTATTTTCTGCGGCTATGAGACAGGGTCGAAAGCCTGGAGATTTGACTACCCAAGTGGCAATCATTCTCAGGTGGTAATCAGCCGCAGCGCTGAGTTTTGTGAGCAAGAAGGCTGGAAGAGAATTCACGGGAATCCTGAAGTGCTCACAGACTTATTCAGCGGTCTTGACTACCAGGTTCAGTCAGGCACACCTGCTGGTGGTGCTGATGGTGGTCACCTGCTGGTGTTTCGGGCCGTGATCCCAAACACGATCAGGGTGCAGTGCCAGAGGGGGCAATCCCTAAGAGTCGGGTGAAGTCTGAACCCAGCAGTGCACCCACATCTCCAATGGAGACAAGAGCTAGGAGACAGAAGCGCAGTAGGTCTCCACGCTCACCTTCAGGCAAGTTCAGTCCAGGAGAGCACAGCAAGCTGAGCAAATCACTTGGCAGTTCTCCAGATGCCAGGGACTCGCAGACTGAGTCCGGCACGTCTGGGTCAGAGGGGGAGTCGCCAGTGGTGCCATGGCATTCCAAGCGCACCACGAAAGGCAAACCTCCTGACAGGTTCAAAGTCACCACAGTTTGGGCCAGTGTTGCTCTGTGCGAACCGGAGAGCTTCGCTGAGGTGTGGAAATTACCTCAAGCAGAGTCCAACAAGTGGCAACAAGCAATGGAGAAAGAGCTTAGTGCAATGAAATCGCTTGGAGTGTTCACACTAACAACTCTGCCAGCTGACCAGCAAGCTGTGAGTTGTCAATGGGTCTACTGGTTGAAACCCACTGCAAATGGAGAGCCACAATACCAAGCAAGATTGGTGGTCGGAGGGTTCAGCCAGTGACCGGGAGTGCATTACTCACAAGTTTATGCACCCACGTCCCGCAGTGAGACCATGAGGTTACTGCTAGTGGTAGCAGCACAGAGAGGTGTTGAAGTTGCGCATTTTGACATCGACATCGCCTACTTGAACTCACCACTGCAGGAGGAAATCTACATGTTACCTCCTCCAGGGTTTGAAGGCGATAGTCCAAATTTGGTTTGGAGACTGCAGCGTTCCATTTATGGCTTGAGACAATCAGCCAGAAACTGGAATCTTTGTCTCAACCAAGCTTTGGAGAAGCTAAGCTTCAGGAAGAGTCATGCAGACAGTTGTTTGTGCATAAAGGGTTCAGGTCAGCAACAAGAATTGGTGTTAATCTTTGTCCACGACATTGTACTTGTTGCTAGTACAAACAGACAGGTGCAGGAGTTTGCAAGTAAGCTGAGTCAGCACTTCAAACTCAAGGAGTTGGGTCCTGTGAGCATGTATCTAGGGGTTCACATTCACAGAGACTAAGATGGTAGTTTTGTGCTAAACCAGAGCGCAAAGATTGATCAGTTGCTCAAGAAATTCAATATGGCAGACTGTAAGGGTGTAAGGACACCAATGGAAACATGCTTTGTTAAAGATAGTCAGTCTGAGGTGAAGAAAGAGTTTGAGCACAAGGAGGTGTATCAATCTGCTCTGGGCAACCTGCTCTATTTGTCACAATGGAGTAGACCCGATATTGCATTTGCAGTCAATCTGCTGAGTCAAGAAGCAGCCAAGCCCAGTGTGACGGCCTGGAATGGGATTAAGAGAGTTCTTAAATATCTGCAAGAGACCAGAGAATTTAGCCTCACACTGACAGCCCAGGGTGATGAACAGCTTCAATGTTGGGCTGGCGCTGATTGGGCTAGCGACTCAGACAGAAAGTCAATATCTGGTATGGTCATAATGTTTGGAGATTCTGTAATTGGCTGGAGGTCCAAAAAGCAAAGTTTGATTGCACTGTCATCGACTGAGGCAGAATTCAGTGCTCTGTCAGAACTGTGTCGTGAGCTTGAATTCTACAAGTGCCTAGTCGAGGATGTGTGTGAGAAGTGTTACCTGCCCATCACCATATGGGAGGATAACCAAACATGCTTGAAATTGGCGGAATCCGGTCAATTCAATACATGAACAAAACATCTGGATATTCGGTTCAAAAATGTGCATGAGAATGTTAGGACAAATGTGGTCAAACTGAAATATTGTCCTAGCGAAAAGAATCTCGCTGACGGTTTCACCAAACCCTTAAGTTTCGAGAAACATGAAGGTTTCTGTGAGGGATTGAACATTGGATGAGATGTATATATGTATGCCCAGAATTGCGAACGAGAGGGGGTGTTATGTTTTCTGGACAGCACAGAGTTAACTGTACACCAGGAGGCGTTCTGATTCCGGGAACTCTGCCCACTGCATACGGGTATTGTTCTTGGGTTTTCTTGGGTTTTGACCCATGCAGGCCTAACACTATGGAATCAGGCTTCTTGAAGGTGTGCCTTTCCCCATATGGCTCTACTCACAGCCCCGCCCCCCGGCCACCGCCCCCAGTTTTCCATGGCCAGTATCTATCAGCCATCAAATACCTGCATAAATTGTATCATTTCTTGGAGGCCCCAAGGATAATTCTTACAGTTGAGAAAGAAGCAGCAACCTATAGCCCCTCAAAACCACTAGCTTAGTTTTTGTATTTACTTTGGAAAGGTAACATATTTTTATTTACAGTGTTTGTTTGTATATATGTTTGTTTTTTCTGTAAGTAAGAATACAACTTCTTAATATATGTTGTTGTTGTTTAGTTGTTTAGTCTGTCCGACTCTTTGTGACCCCATGGACCAGAGCACGCCAGGCACTCCTGTCTTCCACTGCCTCCCGCAATTTGGTCAAACTCATGTTGGTAGCTTCGAGAACACTGTCCAACCATCTCGTCCTCTGTCGTCCCCTTTTCCTTCTGCCCTCCATCTTTCCCAACATCAGGGTCTTTTCCAGGGAGTCTTCTCTTCTCATGAGGTGGCCAAAGTAATTGGAACCTCAGCTTCAGGATCTGTCCTTCCAGTGAGCACTCAGGGCTGATTTCTTTAAGAATGGATAGGTTTGATCTTCTTGCAGTCCATGGGACTCTCCTCCAGCACCATAATTCAAAAGCATCAATTCTTTGGCGATCAGCCTTCTTTATGGTCCAGCTCTCACTTCCATACATCACTATGGAAAACCATAGCTTTAACTATATGGACCTTTCATATATGATGCATAACTAAAATACAAATATTACTAGAAGATGATGTGGTGATGGCTATTAACTTTGATTGTATACTACTGAGAGAGGGGGAACCCCAGGGCCAAAGAATGCATCAAAGTGACAACTCCAACCTTGGAAGAAGATCTGATGTTAGTTTCCTTACCATCACCATCAACACCTTAGGAATTCCTTAGTTGGTAGGGTTAAAGGAATGCTGGGAAGGGATGGTGCCATACCTCAGGAGGCCCTTGTTATGGTGATGATGGGGCCACACCCCTGCCAGACTGGATAGAGGACTATAACTCAACTAGAGAGCAATGTAACTTTCATAGTTATAGGGGCTGTGACTGGTAATAAAATGTATATGTTATATTTTATAAATTTCACTTAAAATAGGAAGCAGCCACCATGAATGGGAGCTGAGCTTGGCTCACATTCAAAAGTTTATTTGCCAGCTTGTGACTAGATGCACCTTTCCACTCAGGTACATAAGGATGATAATGCCATTGTGCTCCCTGTTGGATGGGGGATTGGGTTGAGCTTCTCTGTGTTGACTGCTGCTTCTCATATGAGATATGGGGATAATGGTGAGGACCATGGGTCATTGCAATCATTGCAGTGGAGAGCATCCAACTGAGCCAACCTGCTTGAAAAGGATGGAACTGATGACCTAACCACTTCCTTGACTCCACCACTTCCTCAAAGGTGACTAGTGATGGCTTATGAGCCTCCTTGGCCTGCTTATCATTTTAATGCCAGTTTGAGGAGCACTTTTGAGGAGTATATATTCAAGTTATAATACCCAAACATGAGACATAGACACTTAATATACATGTATAGTTTCTAATGCCATTTATTTGAAAAAGATAGAAATCTCACAATATTTTGCAGCAGTACAAGCCTGGACCACTTGATCCATTTTCTTTCAAATTCCCTGTACATGGTTTCCTGTAACAAGAACCCATGTGATCCCACACTTTTTGGATACCATCTATTCATTCCTTCTGGGTTGAAAAACCAGTGATTTGGTTTTCTATTTTCTAGATATAATCAGTTAATTCTTTCTTGAGGAAGTATTGATATCATTGATTAATTGGTGGAGAGAAGCATCAATCCCTTCACCTTGTATGTTGCTGGAAATATTATCTATTTTGACGTCTACCTTAAGGATGAAATAGATATTTCGAAGCAATCTCCTTATAGAACTATTAGTCCCGTTGCCTTTTATAGTGACTGTAAAAGGAAATATCTGGTTGCCTTGACCTTGGCCTTCAATGTTCACAGAATAATCCTTGATATGCCCTTCCTGGTAAAGAAACCTCTTCACTTTTTGGACTAACATCTTTTGAGAGGAGTCAGTGCCTTGGCCTTGTATGGTCAATGTAAACATAATCAGCTGCTCTCCCTTACTAGATACAGGGGCAACCACATTGGGCCTTTTGTTCAGGGAAGCATTTATCTGTAGGATTAATTGGTGAAGAGAAGCACTAATCCCTTGGCCTTGGATGCTGATGGTAATGTGAGTCATATTGTCTTCTCCTTGAAGGATGGCACCGATGTTTTCCACTAATCTCCTGAGTGAATCATCAGTCCCTTGGCCTTCTATGCTGACTGTAAAACGAATCAGCTGGTTGCCTAGGTCTTGTTCTTTCATCCTTACAAAGTAATCCGTTATTTGACCATCCTGGCCAAGAAAAGCCTTGATCTTTTCAACTAATCTCTTTCTGGAAACATCGTCCCCTTGGGCTTCTATGTTCAAGGTAAATATGACCTGCTGGCCTCTTTCGCTGGGTGCATTGTCAATAGAATTGGGCCTCTTTTTCAGGGAAACATTGAAGTCTTGGATTAATTGGTGGATAGAAGTACCAATCCCTTGGCCTTTTATGCTCATGTAAATGTTAGTTATTTCACTTTCCCTTTGAAGGATCGCGTAGATGTTTTCCACAAAACTCCTGAGAGAATCATCAGTTGCTTTGCCTTCTATGGTGACAGTAAAATGAATCCCCTGGTTGCCCTGGTTTTGGCCATCCACACTTACAGAATAATCCATTGTATGTTCTTCCATTCCAAGAAAATCCTTGATCTTTTTGACTAATCTCTGTCTGGAAGCATCGTCCCCTTCACCTTGTATGTAAAAGGAAAATTTGACCTGCTGGCCTCTTTCGCTGGGTGCATTGTCAATAGAATTGGGCCTCTTTTTCAGGGAAACATTGAAGTCTTGGATTAATTGGTGGATAGAAGTACCAATCCCTTGGCCTTTTATGCTCATGTAAATGTTAGTTATTTCACTTTCCCTTTGAAGGATCGCGTAGATGTTTTCCACAAAACTCCTGAGAGAATCATCAGTTGCTTTGCCTTCTATGGTGACAGTAAAAAGAATCCCCTGGTTGCCCTGGTCTTGGCCATCCACACTTACAGAATAATCCATTGTATGTTCTTCCATTCCAAGAAAATCCTTGATCTTTTCGACAAATCTCTGTCCGGAAGCATCGTCCCCTTGACCTTGTATGTTCAAGGAAAATCTGACCTCCTGGCCTCTTTCGCTGGGTGCATTGTCAATAAAATTGGGCCTGTTTTTCAGAGAAACATTGAAGTCTCGGATTAATTGGTGGATAGAAGTACCAATCCCTTGGCCTTTTATGTTCATGTTCATGTTAGTTATTTCCCCTTCTCTTTGAAGGATCGCATAGATGTTTTCCACAAATCTCCTGAGAGAATCATCAGTTGCTTTGCCATCTATGGTGACGGTAAAAAGAATCCCCTGGTTGCCCTGGTCTTGGCCGTCCACACTCACAGAATAATCCATTGTATGTTCTTCCATTCCAAGAAAATCCTTGATGTTTTCGACTAATCTCTGTCCGGAAGCATTGTCCCCTTGGCCTTGTATGTTCAAGGTAAACTTGACCTGCCGGCCTCTTTCACTGGATACATTGTCATTCAAATCCGACCTGTTTTTCAGGGAAGCATTTAACTGTTGGATTACTTGGTGGAGAGAAGCACCAATTCCTGGGCCTTTTATGTCAACGGTAATGTGGGTTATTTTCCGTTCTCCTTGAAGGATGGTATTGATATTTTCCACTAATCTCCTGAGTGAATCATCAGTCCCTTGGCCTTCTATGGTGACTGTAAAACGAATCAACTGGTTGCCTAGGCCTTTGCTCTTCATCCTTACAAAGTAATCTGTTATTTGACCATCCTTGCCAAGAAAAGCCTTGATCTTTTCGACTAATCTCTTTCGGGAAGCATCGTCCCCTTGACCTTGTATGTTCAAGGTAAATTTGACCTGCTCTTCTCTTTCACTGGGCGCATTGTCAATCGAATTTGGCCTGTTTTTCAGGGAAACATTGAAGTCTCGGATTAATTTGTGGATAGATGTGTCAATCCCTTGGCCGTTTATGTTCATATTCATGTTACTTATTTCCTCTTCTCTTTGAAGGATCGCATTGAGGTTTTCCACAAATCTCCTGAGAGAATCATCTGTCGCTTTACCTTCTATGGTGACAGTAAAAAGAATCCCCTGGTTGCCCTGGTCTTGGCCGTCCACACTCACAGAATAATCCATTGTATGTTCTTCCATTCTAAGAAAATCCTTGATCTTTTCGACTAATCTCTGTCCGGAAGCATCGTCCCCTTGGCCTTGTATGTTCAAGGCAAACTTGACCTCCTGGCCTCTTTCACTGGGTACATTGTCATTAAAATTGGACCTGTTTTTCAGGGAAGCATTTAACTGTTGGATTTCTTGGTGGAGAGAAGCACCAATTCCTGGGCCTTTTATGTCAATGGTAATGTGAGTCATTTTCCGTTCTCCTTGAAGGATGCCATTGATATTTTCCACTAATCCCCTGAGTGAATCATCAGTCCCTTGGCCTTCTATGGTGACTGTAAAACGAATCAACTGGTTGCCTAGGCCTTTGCTTTTCGTCCTTACATAGTAATCTTTTATTTCGCCATAGTTGCCAAGAAAAGCCTTGATCTTATCGACTAATCTCTTTCGGGAAGCATCGTCCCCTTGACCTTGTATGTTCAAGGTAAATTTGACCTGCTCTTCTCTTTCACTGGGCGCATTGTCAATCGAATTTGGCCTGTTTTTCAGGGAAACATTGAAGTCTCGGATTAATTTGTGGATAGATGTGTCAATCCCTTGGCCGTTTATGTTCATATTCATGTTACTTATTTCCCCTTCTCTTTGAAGGATCGCATTGAGGTTTTCCACAAATCTCCTGAGAGAATCATCAGTTGCTTTGCCTTCTATGGTGACAGTAAAAAGAATCCCCTGGTTGCCCTGGTCTTGGCCGTCCACACTCACAGAATAATCCATTGTATGTTCTTCCATTCTAAGAAAATCCTTGATCTTTTCGACTAATCTCTGTCCGGAAGCATCGTCCCCTTGACCTTGTATGTTCAAGGAAAATCTGACCTCCTGGCCTCTTTCGCTGGGTACATTGTCATTAAAATTGGACCTGTTTTTCAGGGAAGCATTTAACTGTTGGATTTCTTGGTGGAGAGAAGCACCAATTCCTGGGCCTTTTATGTCAATGGTAATGTGAGTCATTTTCCGTTCTCCTTGAAGGATGCCATTGATATTTTCCACTAATCCCCTGAGTGAATCATCAGTCCCTTGGCCTTCTATGGTGACTGTAAAACGAATCAACTGGTTGCCTAGGCCTTTGCTTTTCGTCCTTACATAGTAATCTTTTATTTCGCCATAGTTGCCAAGAAAAGCCTTGATCTTATCGACTAATCTCTTTCGGGAAGCATCGTCACCTTGACCTTGTATGTTCAAGGTAAATTTGACCTGCTGGCCTCTTTCACTGGGCGCATTGTCAATCGAATTTGGCCTGTTTTTCAGGGAAACATTGAAGTCTCGGATTAATTTTTGGATAGATGTGTCAATCCCTTGGCCGTTTATGTTCATATTCATGTTACTTATTTTCCCTTCTCTTTGAAGGATCGCATTGAGGTTTTCCACAAATGTCATGAGAGAATCATCTGTCGCTTTACCTTCTATGGTGATAGTAAAATGAATCCCCTGGTTGCCCTGGCTTTGGCCTTTCACGCTCACGGAATAATCCATTATATGTCCTTCCTTTCCAAGAAAAGCCTTGATGTTTTCAACTAATCTCTTTAGGGAAGTATCATCCCCTTGGCCTTGTATTTTCAAGGTAAAGCTGACCCGCTGGTGTCCTTCAGTTGGCAAATCAATTTCCGCATGAGGCCTGTTGTTCAGGGAACTATTGATCTTGTTTATAAATTGGTGGAGAGGAGCACCAATCCCTTGGCCTTGTATATTGATGGTACTGTGAGTTATTTTGCCTTCTATTTGAAGGATGTCATTGATGTTTTTGACTAATCTCTTGATAGAAGCATCAGCCCCATTTCCTTGTATGGTTAGTGTGAAAAGCATTACATCATGTCCTTTGCTTTCGCCTTGCAGGTTCACTGTATAATCATTTATTTGCTCCTCCTTGCCAAGAAAGTACTTGATCTTTTTAGCTAATCTGTTTAAGGTATCATCATCCCCTTCGCCCGTTATCTTCAATGTAAACTTGACCTTCTGACTTCCTTCTGTTGGGAAATTAATACCCTCCTGATGCCTGTTGTTCAGGGATCTATTGGTCTCATTTATTAAATGGTGGATAGAAGGACCAATCCCTTGGCCTTGTATATTTATGTTAATTTGTCCTATTCTGCCTTCTCTTTGAAGGATGGAATTGAGGATTTTGACTAATCTCCTGAGGGAAGCATCAGCCCCATTACCCTGTATGGTTAATGTAAAAAGCAATACCTGGTGCCCTTGGCTTTGGCCTTGCAGGTTCACAGAATAATCATTTATTTCCCCATCCTTGGAAAGAAAAGCTTTGATCTCATTCACTAATCTCTTTAGAGAAGCATCATCCCCTTGGCCTTGTATGTTCAGGATAAAATGAACCCCCATATGCCCATTGTTGTTTGGAGATTCAATCCTTTCATTATCCGTTGAAGAATCGATTAGTTCACCATATGTGGTAATTAAGGCATTGATATCTTGGACTAATCTGTTGACAGAAGCTTCAGTCCCTTTACCCTTTATGTTGATTATGAATTCCCCCCCATCATCTCCTCTGATGGGAAAACTGCCAATGTCTTCATTTTCTATATTGATAGAAGAATCAGTTATTTCCACATTTTCGTAAAGGAGAACTTTGATGTCTTTGACAAATCTCTGTAAAGAACCACGAGTCCCTTGGAATTGTATCTTAAGTTTAAATTCTGGTATCTGGAATTCTCTCCTGTGTGCAGCATTCATTCCTTGGTCTTCTACTGTCCGGGACAAATCAATGAAACCCAGAACTGTAAAGGAAAAGAAATGGTATTTTTAAGCAAATGCTGTTTCTTAAATTCCAACACACTTGGCACCATACATCATGTCTATTCTTTCCCTTTCTGCCAGGGTAAAGGTAAAGGGACCCCTGACTGTTAGGTCCAGTTGCGGACGACTCTGGGGTTGTGGCGCTCATCTCGCTCTACTAGCCGAGGGAGCTGGCGTACAGCTTCCGGGTCATGTGGCCAGCATGACTAAGCCGCTTCTGGCGAACCAGAGCAGCGCACGGAACTGGCGTTTACCTTGCCGCTGGAGCGGTACCTATTTATCTACTTGCACTTTTTGGGGTGTGCTTTCAAACTGGTAGGTGGGCAGGAGCAGGGACCGAGCAATGGGAGCTCACCCTGTCGCGGGTATTCGAACCGCCAACCTTCCAATTGGTAAGCCCTAGGCTCTGTGGTTTAGACAACAGTGCCACCTGCTTCAGTGTATCTGAAGAAGTGAGCATGCAAACGAAAGCATATACCCAGAACAAACTCAGTTGGTCTCTAAGCTGCTACAGGACAATTTTCTTCTTATTATTATTTATTTTGAATGTCTGATTTCTGTATCTGATTGTAACTTTCCCACCTATTTTTCTTAGCTCAATCAGTGTTATTCTCTACCTAGGGCAAATGGGAGAATAGCTATTCTAGAACCACCCAGTGGAATCTGTGCAGAGGCGAGAGTTGATCTAGGGCCTTCTGCACTTCTTGTTCACTCCCTAAACCACAACCTCTCATTGCCATCTGCGTTATTCCATTTTTTAGATCAAAATATATTCTAAGGACCTCTTCTAGCTACATTGCATTTTTTGAATATTCATAGAATCATAGAACTGTCCACCTGGGAAAAAATCAACAGGATTTTATTTCTAAGACACCTAGATCATTTTCACATGTGCTACTGGTTTACATCTGGATATTCCTGCCTAAGTGTGGAACTTTATATCTGCCCCTGTTGATTTTCTCTCTTTTTTAGGGAGGGGTGTAGGTTTGGCCCTATTCTCCCATGCATTAAAGTAACTTGAACTTGTATTCTATCTTTTTGTGGTATTAGATACTGCTCCTAGCTGATATCATCTGGAGATGTGATGACCACCCTCTCAATTCCTTCATCCAAACTGTTTATAAAGACATTCAACCAGGGGCCCAGGAGATAACCCCATAGTAACCCATTTACCACTTTTTTCCAGGTTTATGAGGTTTTTACATTGGTGAGCACTCTTTGGGTTTGGTCAACCAACTACTAATCTAGCTCACATTTTACCCACTACTTTGCAATAATATCTTAGGAGACTTACTGAAATCAAGATTGGCTAGATCATGGGTCGGCAAATTAAGGCCTGCGGGCTGTATCCCGCCCCCCCAGGCTCGTAAATTTGGCCCACCTCTGGGTGGGCAGTGACGGTGGTGCTGCTTCAGATTGGCTGCAGGAAGCTCCTGTAGCCAATCCGAAGCCATGGACACCTCTGGGTGACGCCCCTTCCTTCCCACTGAGGCAGCCGCGTATGGCCAAGAGCCGAGCGGGAGGAAGCGGAGGTGGCAGGGAGGCTGCCTCTGCCACCTGGGCCAGCAGCATGGGCTCTGTGCCCCACGGACCCCCTGACTGAGGTGGAGGACGGCGACAATGCTGCCAAATACAAGGCAGTGGTGGCAAGTGAAATGGACTCGCCGAGCTCATTGGGTGGCCACAGCTCCCTTGTTGCCGACAGTGGAGATGGAACAGAGCAGGAGGTGCTGTGAGTGGTGGCTGCGGGGGTGTGCTGGGCGCTCTTGCTATGGGCAGGGGCACTCTTGCCCCTTACAGGAGAGGGTGGGTATAGGCTCGCCTCGAGCCTGGGATTGGCCAGCCAGAATCAGGAGGCAAGTGGTATTGGTCCCCCCCCCACTTTGTAGTAGCCTCAAGTGTGGCAAAGGTTCTCTCGCCATGCACAGGGGCACTGCTGCCATTCCAGGGATTGGCCTGTCTCTGTTCTTGGCATAGGTTCCTTTGTCGCCATCGCCCCACCCCCAATATTTGAGGGAGCCGTTCCCCCCCAAAAAAAGTTGATGGATGTTGCCTTTCAAATGGTGTGTGCATGCAAAGAATCATGTGATCGATTATACAGAGTGGGGCTTACTTGCCTCTCCCAATATTTTATTCAAGTTGGCACCCCATATTCTTGGGGAGGGGGTAGGTGGAAGTTTCTGTTGTGTACACATACTTAGCAGGGCACCAAGTGGTAGGAAAACCCTGTGGAAGGGAAACTGCAAGTAGTAACTATATGTTGGTGGTGTGGATGTGCTCTTTCTGTGGGTAAGGGTACTCTTCCCTGTTTGGGAGCTGGCTTGTGTCACTTTTGGGGGTGGGCAGGTGAAGGTGAACAGCTGCTGACTAAGTTTCAAAGCAGGCCCATACTTCACATTGAAATACTTTTAAATGTTGATTAAAATCGTTCTTCATTTTAAATATTGTATTGTTTTTCCTGTTTTTTGTGCACTACAAATGCAATATGTGCAGTGTGCATAGGAATTCATTCTTTATTTTTTTTCAAAATATAGTCCGGCCCCCCACAAGGTCGGTGGGACAGTGGACCAGCCCCCTGCTGAAAAATTTTGCCAACCCCTGGGCTATATCAACAACATTCCCCTGATCCACCAAGCTATGTCTCATAGCTTGACTACTGTAACTCGCTCTACGCAGGGCTGCCCTTGAAACTGACCCAGAAACTCCAGCGGGTGCAGAATGCTGCAGCGAGGCTCCTCATGGGGTCCTTGCCATGGGGTACCGGGTCAGGTTCAAGGTGCTGGTTTTGACCTTTAAAGCCCTATGCGGCCTAGGACCCTCGTACTTACGGGACCGCCTCTCCTGGTATGTCCCACAGAGGACCTTATTTGAAGAAACCTTTTCTGAGACCCTACATTTAAACCCTTCCCTGGTCTCCTTACTGGCCCTAGCAGGAATAACTTGGCCAGTTAGCCCTGGTGATGTTAATTTATGTTGTATTTGATGCTGTTTTAAACTTTTTCTTTTTTTCTTTTTAAGTCGTTTTTAATCAATGTTTTATATTTGTTGTTAGCCGCCCTGAGCCCAGTTTTTAAATCAGGAAGGGTGGGGTATAAATAAAAATTTATTATTATTATTATTATTATTATTATTATTATTATTATAGACCCACTGTTTAATTATTTGTCCTATGATTTTCTGCTATCAGTGTCATGTGGACTGGGTGGTAGTTGCCTGGTTATTCTTTCCCTCCTTTTGAAGATAGGGACATTTGCCTGCCTCCAGTCCACAGCGACCAAGAATTCTCAAAGTTTATAGACAGAGTCTCTGACATTACACCTGCAGTTTCCTTGGATAGTACCCTTGGATACAGTTTTGAATTCATTTGAAATGGTTAGCTGTGTATTTGCCACCTCCATTCCTATCTTGCATTGCAGCTTCTGCCATATATCATTTTTTCCCCAATCTATATTGTTACATAAAATAACCTTGCCACACATAGGCTCTATACTTAAAATGGTGCCATCTAGCAATAAGTGCTTTTTCAGTTATCATGCATATTTGGCCAGGACTTCAACCTCTGTGTCTTATGATGTACAAAGACAGATGTGGCCCTGCTACAAGTACCATTGCACTCCATGCATAATAATAATAATAATAATAATAATAATAATAATAATAATAATAATAATTTTTTATTTATACCCCGCCCTTACAGGTCCAAAAACCGGGCTCAGGGCGGCTAACAACAAATACAAAACAATGATTAAAAACAACTTTAGAAACAGCTAAAAACAGCATAAAAAACAAACATCAGTGGGATCACCAGGACTAACTGGCCAAGTTAGTCTTGCTAGACCAGTAGGGAGGCCAGGGAATAATTTTAATGTGGGGACCCAGAAGGGTTTCATCAGAAAAAAGGGAAGGGGAAAAGGGAATAGGGGATCAGGCTAGATTGAAGGCCAGGTGGAATAACTCTGAATATTGTGATAAATAGCAGCAATGAGGGACTGTACCATATGAATGCCGCGGCGAGGCTCCTTACAGGGCCTTGCCGCGAGATCACATTCATCCAGTGCTTTATCAGCTGCACTGGCTCCCGGTGGAGTACAGGATCAGGTTTAAGGTGCTGGTTTTAACCTTTAAAGCCCTACGTGGCCTAGGGCCCTCGTACTTAAGGGACCGTCTCTCCTGGTATGCCCCGGGTAGGACACTGAGGTCATCAAATAATAACTTTCTGGAGATCCCAGGTCATAAGGAGGTCAGGTTGGCAGCCACCAGGGCCAGGGCTTTTTTGGTTCTGGCCCCGATATGGTGGAATGATCTGCCACAAGAAACGAGGGCCCTGCAAGAGTTGGCACCCTTCCGCAGGGCCTGTAAAACAGAGCTGTTCCGTTTGGCTTTTGGGCTAACTTGAATGCAACTTTTAAAATTCTAAATTTTTAAGTTTTTAAAGTGTATTTTATATCTGTATTTTAACTGTTTGTGGTTTGATGATTGTTAGCCGCCCTGAGCCCGGTTTTGGCTGGGAAGGGCGGGATATAAATAAAAGTTTATTATTATTATTATTATTATTATGATCCCATTCTCTAGTTCTCTAGTTTTCTAGTTCTCTAGTTCGCTATAATCATAGTGCTGGAAGAGACCTCCAAGGGTCATCTAGTACAACCCCCCGCAATGCACGATGCTCAGCTAAAGCATCCATAACAGATGGCCATCCAACCTCTCCTTATAAACCTCCCGAGGGAGGTTTTGAACAACTCTTACTGTTAGAAAGATCTTCCTGATGTTTAGTCGGAATCTCTTTTCTTGCAACCTGAAGTCATTGGTTCATGCTCCACCCACAAGAGCTGGGGAAAAAATATCTTGCTCCTTTGGTCCTTTCTACAAACACACATGCATTCCATGCATCTTTCTGGATCATTATTAAGACTTCCGTCAATTGCAAAGACAAAATGTGGTTATTACGCAAAATCTATTCCTTTTTCTGGTAGACCTGGCACTGGATTCCTTGCTAATTCATTAATTTAAATACTTTATTCAGCTATAAGCCCACAAGGTAAAGCAAAGCAAAACAAAACAATAAATAAACAACTATTTGTACATTTCGGAATGATATCTGAGTAATTCGTCATATATCTCCTTCACAATACATACAATCTCTGGATAAACCAAACTTACGACCTTAAAATAGAATAAAGCATTACATTTACTTGGCTATTAATAATCCTGAAGCCTTCCATGAAGTCTTTTATTGGAAAGAACTGAAACCAAGAATCTGGCGACCTGTAATGTTCTGTGAGAGTCAATGTCCTGGAGTAAATAAGCTAGCTGTTGTTCAGTTGGTATGGCTGTGATGTCACGAATAATTGGACTCAAAATCCTTGATCAGGAAACACTGTACTGTATAAGGGGCAGTTAAACAGGATATGGTACAGGGTTTCTATTGATTTGTTGTCACATGAGCATAGAACAGAGATTTTCCCATTAGAGAATCTGTTGCTCAAAACATTTGAGGGGAACACATTGAATCTAGCTCTAACAAATGAAAATCTATGCGACGCAACCGAAAGGGTAGACAAATATCGTGGTGATTGGGGCATAGGAGTAATGCCCAGATTTAACGGAGAGCACGTGCCACCGCCTGTGGCAAGATTTTGTTGTAGATCAGTCTCCTCCAATCTTTGTTTGATGGCCAATTTAGCTGTCCTTAAGTCTGAATTTAGTAATTCCGATGGAGGGATTCCATATGACAGCATTTTGGAGTGGATTTTTTTTGCCCATATGCTATTGAATTCATCCCTCCACAGGCACTGGATAAGATGGTAATTTGGCAATTTATGCCAAAGGGACAGCCAATAGTTGAATACCTGTCTCCATATCCAAGTCTCTAAAGAGGGGATCTTAAGCTCTAGGCGGATGGAGGAGTTGCCTACACAGGGGGGTAGTTTCAATAGGCGTTTAAGGAATAGGTTTTGCAACGTAACTAGCGGCTTGAGATTTACGAAGGCTCCCCATAAAGGGGCCGCATAAGCCATGGTTGTAACCACTTTAGCATTATAAACCTTTAACGCTGATGGTACATGCATGGCCCCCTCGGAAAAGAAGAAACGCAACAATGCGTAGATAAGGGCTTTTGCCTTATTTTGTAGAAATGAGATATGTGCTTTCCATCCCAGATTATGCTGAAAATAGATTCCTAGATATTGAAATCTGAAGACTTGTTCATTTGGCTTCCCCTCGAGTTCCCATTTATACGATTTACAACTCCTGGAGAAAATTAGGACTTTAGATTTGGAGTGGTTAATCATGAGTAAATTTGATTGACAATACAACGCGAAAATCTTAAGGGCCCTCCTCAACCCTACTCTCGAGTAAGAGAGGATCACAGCGTCATCAGCATACAATAATATGGGGCAGCGGTAATCTGCAAGCCTGGGTGCATGGATAGTAGTTTGGGCCTCAGCTAGGGGAGTTCTCATGTCACTTATGAATAGATTAAAAAGGTAGGGGGCAAGAATGCACCCTTAACGAACCCCCTTTTTTATTGGTACACGCTCTGTGAGATCCCCCTGTGGTGTTAGTCTCACCCTCGCTACCGTCCCTTCATGTAGTTTAGTTATAAGCCACAACAGCCTTTTGTCTATCCCCCACCTGGCCAGTTTTTCCCATAACAGCTCTCTAGAGATGCTGTCAAAAGCCGCCTTCAGGTCTATAAATGCGGCACATAAACGCCCATGGGTGGGGGCCGAATACTTCCGTGCCAAATGATATAAAATTATTGTATGATCTATAGAAGCTCGCTTTGGTCTAAACCTGGCCTGTTCTTGGCCTATCAGTTTGGAATCTTCGGCCCATTGAATTAGTCTGGTTAATAGATATCGTGTATAGATTTTTCCGATGATCGATAATAAGCTAATATTGCGGTAGTTGCCTGGGTCCACTGGAAGGCCTTTTTTATATATAGGGATTATGATTGACTCCTTCCATGATCTGGGTATCATGCCCGTGGCACTGACTGCATCGAAGATTTTCGCTAAAAAAAATTCCCCACCACACTGGGTGTAGTTTTATAGCTTCCGCCGGAACCAAATCGGGACCAGGGGCTTTTCCAGGTTTCGGTTTAGCAATTATACCCACAATTTCCTCCGGGTCAGTATTTGGCCAAACGGGCAGATGGCTTGAATGAGTATCATGGTGAGTACTGGAAGTCTCTGCCTGGGAGAAATATTTCCTTAGAAATTGTTCCCATATCAGGGCTGGTATAACGGACAATGGGTATTTCTTCGCTCTTCTATTGATTAAACTCCAAAAACTACATGGGCTTCGAAGCTTAGCAGCTGCAATCAGCGCTTGCCAACATCTTTGCTGCCACTCTTGCTTTGCTGACTTCTGGGCCTGTTTGTAGGCAGTTTTGGCCAGCGCATATTCTGGGGGCAGCGCTTCGGCTCCGGAGGTTCTATATCTACTATAAATACTACAGAGAGAGAGTCTGGCTTGTTTGCATTTGGAATCAAACCATGGTGCCCCAAATTTAGCTTGCTCCCGATTAGCCTGATATGCCGGCATCGTGAAGAAGCTAGTTAATTCAACCAAAAACTGAGAGAACCACTCCAGTGTCTTCCTCGGCACAACCAACTCCTCTACTGAAGCACTATGGGGTTCGGGAATGATCCTCTGAAAAAATTCCACATATTTTTGAGCTTGTAATAATTCATTGCATTTATCCTGTGATGGAATAGGTGAGGGAGGAACACATTCATACCTTGGAAGTAAAACAGAATCTCTTCCGGAAGTTCGTTCAACTTCCAAAACATTCGGAAACCAAAGCGCAGCTTCTGATTGGTTGCTGGAAGCTCCTACAGCCAATCGGAAGCCGTGGAAGCCCCATTGGACGTTCAGCTTCCAAAAATAGCTCACGAACCAGAATAGTCACTTCCCGGTTTGCAGCGTTTGGAAGCCAAAACGTTCAAGAACTAAGCTGTTTGAAAACCAAGGTACGACTGTAGATGAAAATAAATAAAGAGAAATTGACATAATTGACTAGTTGTTGTTGTTGTTTTAAACATATAGTGGATTGTGTTTGGGGGAAAAACAGAGCAGATCTGCTGAAATATGTTCACACCTTATTCAGGACTTATCATGAAATATATGGTCAGACTTTGGCTAGTGCATGGCATTTCGGGTACAGGTGTGCTATGTTGCTGTGGCTGGTTTCTGGTTGTAGGTTTATTGTAGGGGACAGGTGAAGTAGTCGGCACATGGTGCCAAAGCAAAAACTGAACAACACAGGCCTTGTGAACCTGAGAAAGGCAGATCTGCTCTGTTGGGAATACATCCAACAGGTGTTGAGCAGAGAATTCAACCCTACTGGATGCTTTTTAGCAAGGTCCTTAACTGTAGGGAAGGCACTTGTGAAGCAGACCGCTGCACATTGCAGAATCAAATCCTTTAATTTCCAGCTAGTTTCTGAATGCCAAATACATCCATTCAAAATGTAATTTTGCATTGCTTACCACTAAACAAATGGAGAATAGGAGATAGCGCTCACTCACAATTTACCAAAACAGAATTTTGCAAATCCATTTGTGATAGTAGGTAATTATGAGAATTCATGACATCGTACCTTTTTTACCACACCATGATGAATACTTTGTAGGGCTTTGTGTGTGTGTGTGTGTGTGTGTGTGTGTGTGTGTGTGTGTGTGTCTCCAGAAGGGCAGATCTAGCCTGTAGCCACCCGGTTGCCTGCCCCAATTCTAGATGTCCTCCGTTCTCCTTTACTGCTATAGTTCTGCAACTGAAATCTGATGATTTGCAGTTCTGGTATTAGACTTACCTGGAGAAACCAGGAGCATCGATAAAATGGCAGCTATGAATGGACAGCAGACTTGCATGGTGGAATTTTCATTAGGACTCCTAGGAGGCCAGTGAGAAATGGACACCCAAGCAGAGCACTACCAAGTTCCAGCGTCATTTGGAAAGCCTAGTGCTCATCTATTTATAGGACTCTATGCTACTTTTCCACGTGTGCATTAATGTCATTTGCAAGATGTCAGAGTTTTGTTGAATCATTCCTTTACAAGAAGCAGTGTTCCAGTAAGAGGAACTAAAATACGGTACATTGCCCTTACATTATTCTAAGACTATACTCAGGGTTCACTGGTTTGGAAAGAAGGATTATACTGTTTCTAAGATTTCATTGAAAGATATAGTTTTTTATCCTGTATGGTCAGCAGACATAGCTCATATGCTGACCTCAAAGACCAAGGATCACCAAACTTTGCTTACAAAATAATCCAACCTAATTTCATTGGAGGGAGGGGGAACAAGGTTCCACATAATGCATCTATGCACAACTGTGCCTGTACGGGGGTCGGAGCTTTTCATAAAAGTGAATTATTTCCCTAGAGAACTCCAATCCCACTGCCTTAAAGAAAACTGCAAAGTATTCTGTTGGCTACAAAGAATCCTCCTTTCCAAACTAATTCCAGTGGGGGGAAGGGAAACTGAGTGCCAGGTAAATCCAACTCTGTATCTATGGGGCTCAAAGCATTTAACAGCAGTGAATTATTTCCCAAGTGAGCTCCAATTATATTGATTTATGCGAGGGATTACAATCCCATAATTTTTCATGCCTATTCATGGTGTTTGTAAAATGTCCCTCTGCAGCACGGACACCATTAAAGCCAGGTTTGTTAGTGGGGGTTGGTTTCTCCCACGTCACAGATTTGATGGGATATAGTCTGTGAAATCTCCACCGCCTTGCATAGGGCTTGGTGGTGGGGTGGGGGAAAGTCCATGGACCCCCAGGATAGACTGGGGTGGGGGAAATGTCACTTGATAGCAATGACATAGTTACACAAAGAGTTGTGATGTGTGCAGTGCTACTTTTCTAGAAAAGAGGTGCCGGAATTCACCATGAATGCCTCCTTTGCTCTCTTATAACAGCAATGGTGCCCACCTGAAAGGTGCCAGAACTGATGTCAGGAGTCCAGGTTCCCAGCTTGATAACACAGTAAGCGCAGGTAATTAAAAAGGAGGATTTATTGCCAAAAGCAACAGGTAGCTCCGGACGGCTTAAACAAAGCCCCCGGCATCATTACTCAAGATGACCCTTCTAAAGACTTGAGGTTTCCTAGCTATTGGAAATGGCTGTTTTCCCCATGACATTGGACCCCAGTCATGCAGGTTATCAGGGATGATAGGGAGTAGTTATCCCTGCCAAACCCCCCGCCCCGCCCCGGGATGCAGGAGGTGTAAAAACTATTTGGATTTTTGGCTGTACAGTCTTCAGCGGAGAGCCCCAATTAGAAACTGGCAAAACAAGATCAGACATGAAAGCAGCTCGGGCTGAGGAGGAAAAAAGATGGCAGCGGCTGTTGCGCAGGAAGAAAATAGAAGTGGTCTCCCCTACTCGGGAGGGGGCTAGAGATATTTGATGGACCAGCCCACTCTCAGTCGTTCCCTTGGCAACCAACATTCCAGTACCCATGGAAGTTGCACTGGGCACTGGCCGCTGTTCATCCTGCTGCAGATCTAACTATCTCCATTCTGCAGCTGGATGTGGAGTTTCACTAGGAGCTGGCTCATTCCTGACAACTGAGTCACGGTCAGTTCCAGCAGAAACAAAGCCCTGGATGTGGGTGGGTGTGCGTGTGAAGGCACTGGATATCTAGTAGCTATTTATTGCTTTATTCTTGATGATGTTGGCCAAGGGTTCCTCCACACTTCCGCTTGTACAATGCCTAGAAAGCACGTGCCCAAGCAGTTCCCCACTTGATCTGCACTTTCTAGGCATGGATCTGAGCCGTTTCCCCCTTGCCCTGCTCCTTTCTCAGGGGGGAAAATGCTCTTTAGTGCTAAATCAGAGCAGACATCAATCCAGAGAAAACCTGAATTTCCGTTTGTTTCAACTGAGTGCTGAAGAGCGGTTTCCCCCAGGAGAAGAGGAAAAACAGATGCACCCTTTCCCCATTAGCCATGGAGACATGATTTCTGATTGCTTTCTCTCAGACCTTGCTCTTTCTGGGACAACCTCCACGTCACTTTCTAAACCAAGTGGCTCTAGTCAGTCAGCACCCATTTTCCTTCTGATTTCAGTGTGTCCTGAAACTGTCACTTCATGGGCTCATGAGTATCTTTCAGCCATTGGCGTAGAAGGAGCCTAAAAATTGTTATCAGGTTGCATGTTAGAAATGCAGGCTTTCATGGAAACAGCAGGCTGCATGGCAAAACACTGTGTACCCAAAATAAGTGCAGCAAGGTACATTAACTTGAAGATGAATCCAGGGTCCATTGACTTGAAGCATGGTTTTTATTGTTTTCAAGTTTTTAATTAAAATTGTTGTGTTTTCTTTCCTACTTCTGGCTGCTATTGTCCATAGCTAAAGCACTTAAAGTGAACTGAACTGAAGAGTGCATAGAAATTAGAACTTTGGACCTTTTTCTGGTGGGAGGGTTTCTGTTGTTTTTAAAGGAATAGAGCAATTTTTAATGAAATGTACCACAGCTGGAATCCCAGCAAAGACCTCCACCTGGGCAACATTTCTGATGGATGGCAGCTAACAGATTGAGGTTGAATCCTGACAAGACAGAAGTACTGTTTATGGGGGATAGGGTGTGGGAGGGGAGGGACGCCCTGGTCCTGAATGGAGTAGCTGTGCCCCTAAAGGACCAGGTGTGCAGCCTGGGAGACATTTTAGGCTCACAGCTGTCCATGGAGCAGCAGGTTAATTCTGTATCCAGGGCAGCTGTCTACCAGCTCCATCTGGTACTCAGGCTGAGACCCTACCTGCCTATGTACTGTCTAGCCAGAGTGGTACATGCTCTGGCTATCTCCCACTTTGACTACTGCAATGCACTGTATGTGGCGCTACTTTTGAAGGTGACTCGGAAGCTACAACTAATCCAGAATGCAGCATCTAGACTGGTGACTGGGAGTGGCCGCTGGGACCATATAACATTGGACCTGAAATGCCTACATTGGCTCCCAGTAAGTTTCCAAGCACAATTCAAAGTGCTGGTGCTGGACTTTAAAGCCCTAAAAGGCCTGGGCCCTGTATACCCGAAGAAACATTTCCATCCCAATCGCCATAATTATAGAATTATAGAACCTTTAGAAGACATCTGAAGGCAGCCCTGTACTTTTAATGTTTGAGGTTTTATTATGTTTTTGTATATGCTGGAAGCTACCCAGAGTGGCTGAAGCAACCCAGTCAGATGTCAGGGACAGTGCTGAGGATGGCTGCACTGAGGAGGAATGGTGGGAGCCACCCCCTCCCCCTGATCCTGAATATTCCCAGGAACAGGAAGACAGTGTTTGGAACAGTGTTTGGAACAGTGGTTTGTAGAGAGGCATAGTTCAGAAGGCAGAAGCTGGGAAATACTGGATGGGGAACAGCTAGAAGAAGAAACACTGGGAGAGGAGAGTTAACAGGTTCACAGTCTCTGGACAGCATTCCTCCGCTCAGCCCAAGGTCAAGAAGAGCTCAGAAAGTCTCAGAACAGAAAGCACAGAAAGCGCAGAGGGTACAAACTCAGATTACAAGACGTAGGAGTGACGTAGATTAATAAGGACAGAGAGGGGAGCGAGCCTTAATTGGGAGCACCGCCATTCTAGGGAAACATGTTCTTTTATCTCTCGCTTTAATTATTAAAGAATCTAACTGGTAAGATGTTCCTTTCATTTGATCTTCTTATTTACTGCCACGGGGGAGGAAGCCAATTCCCTGAAGCATGACATCAGATGGGCAGGATACACATAATAAAATAGATCATCATCATTAAAGTTGGTGGGTGCTGCCCTTCCAGGAACTCCCGTGCCCCCCAAGGGAAGGCACAGAATCAGAAGACTTAGATCCAGGACAGTGGTGTTGGCCACACCCCAGAGGAGAAGGCAAGCTGGGAGGTACTAGAAGCAGGTAGCTTGAGGGATCATGGAGAAGCAGGAGCAGACAGGTGGCCCAGCACAGGGCAGCGTGATGAGGCTTCTGGTTTGGATGCATACCCCTATAGAGAAGACAGAGGGGAGCCAAACCCTGCATCTCTCCCTCAGCAACAACAGGAAAGCCTCTCTGCTTATGGCTGTCCGGCCCCACTGACTCCTAGAAGACGAAGGATATTACATGTTGCTGAGCAATAGGCCAGGCAGGCACAGAGATAGGCTCCTACTGCTCTATGTAGAAGGAGATTATAAGTCCTGACTCAGAAGGCTAGAGAGCGAAGGAGGGACTGCATGCCAGTTCAAGCAACTTCTTCATGGGGGGAGGGGTTGCCTTTAACGAGTCTCTTTGTATCCCACCCCCTTTCCTTGATAAAGAAACTAACTGCACATGTCTCTCTCTCTGACCTGGGAAAGACCCAAACGTCCTGACAGCCCCCTGGCAAAAGTGCCACCCCCAAGTTTCGCCAAGCACAAAGCACTGGCAAATCCTTAAAGGATGCCCTTATTTCAATAATGCCTTGGTTTGCCTGCACTCCGCCACCCCACTTGCACGCATTCAATGCTCAAATAAGCAACAAATCCCAAACACTCCCCCACTTGCCAATTGAGTTAGTCCTAGCAGTGTGGTCTAAGTAAAACAAGGATGGGCTTTGGTCACAGAGGAGAGGGACGAAGATGCTAAACAGCACAGAAACCAAGCTTTATGAGGAACTGTTGAAGAAGCTATATATGTTTAGCCTGGGGTAGAGAAGACCAAGAGATGATATGGTGGCCATCTTCACATGGAAAATGGAGCACACATGATTTCTGCGACTCTGGAGGGAAGGACCTGAACTAATGGATTCTTTAAATGTTTAATTGACTCAATATTATGTTTTTACAGTTCAAATCCTAAAAAAAAGATTTTGAAGGGAGTCAGTGCTTTTAAATACTGTGGGGTTTGCTTTTGTGTCAATAGGATCAGGACTCCCTTACATGCCATGGGCTTTCAGCTAAGTGCCTTAAAAAAGCACATTAATAATCTGAAGTGTTCTAATGCCAGCTTGAGTTATTTTTTTTTGGACCACATTCACAAATTACAACACGAAAACAGGAACACACAAATTTTGAAAGATATGTTTAATTGATGCTGCCATTTACAGCATCAGATCAGGGAAATCAAGGTTTTTTACAGCAATAAAAGCCTGGACCACAGGAGCCAATATCCTTCTCTTTCCCCTGGCATGGCTTCGTCCTACATTTACCCATTTTCCGTGCACAAACATATTGAATATCATCAATGCAATCTCCACCCAGGTTGTTAGTCATGGGGCCTCGTTTGTTCAGGGAACCATTGATCTCTTGGATTAATCTTTTGAGAGAACCAGCAATCCCTTGGCCTTGTAAGTCAATAGAAATGCTCTTGATTTTGCCTTCTTTTTTAAGCAGAGCATAGATTGCTTGGATTAATCTGTTGAGAGCAGCATCAGTCCCCTGGCCTTGTATGGTCAGTATAAAACTAGAACTCTGACCATTTTCCCCTTGACTTTGTATGTTTACGGAAGGATTGATAATCTCATCTTCATTCTTAAGAAACACGTTGATCTCCCGCTCTAATCTTTGGACAGAATCACCCGTTCCTTGGCCTTTTATGGTCAGAGTAAACTGGCCCTCCCCAGGTGAAACATCAACACCATAAAGTTCAATACCGCAGCAATACATTCCTGTACTACACATGCCGAGTAATTGCCCTGCATCAGTGCATGGGTCCTCTGTGCAGAAGCCCTTTTGCAAAGAACATGTTTCTGGAGATTGAATAGCCATGTGATTACCTGCAAAGAGAAAAGAGGGAAAAGTCATTTCTTGAAATCTGACACATCATGCTACATCTTGGCTGTTCTTTTTTTTTTTCCCCTGCCAGGGTAACATCCTTTGAACAGAAAGGTGCTTGTAGACATTATAATAATGACTATAATAAGCATGCATACCCTCCAACATTTCTCAGATGGAAATAGGGATGTTCTATTCAATAATAATAATAATAATAATAATAATAATAATAATAATAATGGGCCTCTCCTAGCCACAGATCATGTGTTATGGGCTTTCAATATATTTTGTTGCCCCAATTCCATTGGCACAAATGATCAGGCTCCATACTAATGTTGCCACTGTCTAGCTATGATTGTTTAACTGTTACGATGCACATTTTGCCAGGCATACAGTGTGTGCAGTATGGGGATTTTAAAAGAGGGATTTTTCCCTGCTTCAAATACCTTTATTCTCCATGCACCTTTTGAATCCTATATTCCCTGTTGAACCTTGTTTGTGTGAAGTATGCTCTTCTCAGAGGTGAAGCTAGCTGCTCCGGCACCTGGAGCGGCGGGCACCTGGGGGTGGGGCGGGCGGGGATGGGGCTAGATCCCAGGGGGATGGGGCGAGCATCCGAGGGGGTGGAGTGAGCGTCCCAGGGAGGCACCGCACGCTGTGAGCGTCCCGGGGGTGCACCGCCCACGGCATCCCAGGGGGTGCTGCCCATGGTGAGCGTCTTGGGGTGGTGGGGTGGCCATGTCAACCCCCCCTCAGGGATGGCACCCGGGGTGGTCCGCACCCACCTTGCTCCACCTCTGGCTCTTCTCCTGTGCTTGGTGAAGTATTGGGCCCGTCATATTCAATGCTAACAGATGGCTCTCTTATTTGGCTTTCCTTCGCAAGTAAAGATTTGATCTCATGGATTATTCTCTTGACAAAATCGACCGACCCCCGAATTTCTATTTTCAGGGTAAAATGAGTCATCTGTTCTCCTTGGCTGTATGAATCATCATTCCCAGGCGTATTCAGGAGAGTTACTTTTCCTTGTTTGTTAAGTAAAGCCTTGATTGCTTGGACTAATCTCTTGACAGACGCTTGAGTCCCTTGGCCTTGTATCTTCACGATAAAACGAGTCCGCTGGTTGGATGAAACATCAGTTGTTCCACGATTTGTGTTCAAGGAAACATTGAGCTCCGTGATTAATCTTTCGACAGAAGCATCATTCAATTGACCTTGTTTGCTCAGGGTAATAAATTTTATTTGGTGGTCCTTTTCAAGTAAAACCCTGATCTGTTTAATTAGTCTTCTGAGAGAAGCACTGTTTCCTTGGCCTTCTATGCTCACAATAAAATAAGCCCTTTGCCCTGTAGGGTTGGGTGAAACAACAGTCTCTTGGCGTCGTACATTAACGGAGGAATCAGTTATTTGATTTTCTTGCATAAGGAAATAACGGATCCCTTGGACTAAACTGTTGAAAGAATCATCTGTTCCTTGGGCAGTTATGGTCAGGGTAAAATGGTGCCCATTGGGTTGCATGTTTATGAAAGAATCATCTGTGGGACTTCTGCTGTTAAGAGAAATAACAAATAGTGCATAAATGTTTTGTTATTATATTTGGAATTCTAATACATGTGTGTGTGTGTTTGTGTGTGTGTGTAAACTATAATTTCTTTTCAGGAGGGCAGGGCTTACCGGTATTTGGTGTAAACATGAATAGGCACACCTTATAGGCAAGTGACTTTTTTATAGTAAAATTAATAAATCTAATGGCAGCTGGAGAAGTCATTTTGTGTAGCAATGTGTTTGAAAAAGCAATAAATCTTACGAAATACTACAGCAGTATCTTCCTGCACCACACTTCCCAAGTTCTTGGTTGTTAGCATCACATGGGATGTTGCTACAAGTTCCCGAGTGCTCCAAGCACTTTTGTGCAGAATTAACAATGAAGTCACCTATTGGAAAGAGAAAATTAGCTGATTTAGAAAAGCATTTTCTAACATTCTGATACAATAGGCACAGGGCATCTTGGCTGTTCTTTCTCTTTCTGCCAGGGTACCATCATATGAAGAGGGATACAGGTAGCGCTGTGGTCTAAACCACCGAGTCTCTTGGGCTTACTGATCATAAGGTCAGCAGTTCAAATATGCACAACAGGATGAGCTCCCATTGCTTTGTCCCAGCTCCTGCCAACCTAGCAGCCTTAAAGCATACCAGCGCAAGTAGATAAATAGGTATCACTGTGGCGGGAAGCTAAACGGCACTCTGGCACTTGTCACGGTCCTCTGTGCACCAGAAGTGGTTTAGTCATGCTGGCCACATGACCTGGAAAAGCTGTCTGCGGACAAACGCCAGCTCCCTCAGCCTGAAAGCAGAGATGAGCGCCACACCCCATAGTTGGACTTAACCGTCCAGGGGTCCTTTACCTTTACCATATGAACAGAAAGATCTGGCCATCTGCCATGGATTCTTTAGCTGAGAGGTTGGACTAGATGGCCCTTGGGTCCCTTCCAACTCTAAGATTCTATTATCTTTTGGATCCATTCTGATAATGACAATACAGAGTATTGTTGGCATCCACCTGTTTTGAGAGACACTGGTGCCTTTGTGGTGGGGTGCTCCCCTATAGGAATTGTGAATCTCTGACTGCTACTTTTGATTGCAACCTTCCTACTAATCCTCCCAGGTCAGTAAATGTTCATCGGTACCCAGGCAGATGGGAGAACAGCTACTGTAGAACCACCTAGAGGTGCAGAGGCAAGAACTGGTCTTCTCTACTACTTCTTCGCTCTCTAAGCTACATTGGCAGCTGATGTGTCTTAGTCCACTCTTTTTTATCAACATATATTCTAAGAGCCTGCATTAGCTAAAGAGTATTTTGTTGGTATTCAATATATTTTGATCAGGCTCTATACTTAATTTGCCACCACTCAGCAAAATGTGCTTGACTGTTATGGTGCACATTTGCCAGGCATGCAATGGGCATGGCATTCTGATATGCAAAGAGGGATGGGACCCCACTGCAAGTACCCTTGTGAAAAATACACATTTTGAATATTTTAAAGCAAACCTTGTATGCTAGGTGACACATTAAACATGTTGACTTTGATGTTCAGGGAAGACTCTGTTATTTGGCCTCCTCTTCTTATCAAAGCCAGGATCTTTTGGGCTATACTGTTGAGAAAATCAGGAACCCCCCAGATTTTCAGTGTCAGAGTAAAATGGCCTCCGTGGTTTTCTTTATTCAGGGAAGAATCTCTTATATGGCCTTCTCTGTTAAGTAGAGCATTGATTGCTTCGACTAATAAGTTGAAAGAGTCATCATTCCCTTGGCCTTGTATTTTCATGGTAAACTGGGTAAACTGGTCTCCTTGATCAGGTGAACCAACATTCTTCTCATGTCCTATATCCAAGGAAGAACTAGGCAATTGGCCTTCTTTCTTTAAAAAAGCATTAATTTTCTGTTGTAATCTTTTTATAGAGTCTTGAGTCCCTTGGCCTTGTATCCTCACAAGAAAATGGTCCCCGTGGACTCCGTTGTTGATTGAACCTCCAATATCTCCAGCTTGTACATCGACAGAAGCACCAGATATTTGCCTTTCTCCAGCAATTAGATATTTGATCTTTTGAAGTAATCTATTCAGAAATTCTTCAGTCCCTTGGACTTGTATGTTCAGCGTAAAATGGGTAAACTGGTCTCCTTGGTCCGGTGAACCAACATCCACCTCACTTCCTTTATCCAAGGAAGAACTAGACAATTGGCCTTCTTTCTTCAAAAAGGAATTAATTTTCTGTTGTAATCTTTTTATAGAGTCTTGAGTCCCTTGGCCTTGTATCCTCACAAGAAAATGGTCCCTGTGGGCTCCATTGTTGATTGAACCTCCAGTATTTCCAGATTGTACGTCCACAGAAGCACCAGATATTTGCCTTTCTCCAGCAATTAGATATTTGATCTTTTGAAGTAATCTAATCAGAAATTCTTCAGTCCCTTGGACTGGTATGTTCAACGTAAAATGGGTAAACTGGTCTCCTTGGTCCGGTGAACCAACATCCACCTCACTTCCTTTATCCAAGGAAGAACTAGACAATTGGCCTTCTTTCTTAAAAAAAGCATTAATATTCTGTTGTAATCTTTTTATAGAGTCTTGAGTCCCTTGGCCTTGTATCCTCACAAGAAAATGTTCCCCGTGGACTCCGTTGTTGATTGAACCACCAATATCTTCAGATTGTACGTCCACAGAAGCATCAGATATTTGCCCATCTTCAGCAATGAAATAATTAATCTCTTGAAGTAATCTATTCAGAAATTCTTTAGTCCCTTGGACTTTTATGTTCACAGTAAAATGGGCTCTCTGATCTGAATGGTTGGGTGAAACATCCATCGTTTCATCATTTGTGCTCAAGGAAACATTGATCTCTTTGATTAATCTTTTGATAGAAGTATCAATTCCTTGACCCTGTATGCTCAGGGTAATATGAGTTATTTGGTATTCTCTCCTAATTAGATTACGGATCTCATTGATTAATCTGTTGAGACCAGCATCCGTTCCTTGGCCTTGTATGCTCAATATAAGATAGAGCCTTTCTCTTGTAGGGTTGAGTGAACCATCCATTTCTTGATTTCCTATGTCCATGGAAGCACCGGTTATTTCATCTTCCCTTGTAAGGAAAGAATGGATCCCTTTTACTAAATTATTGAAGGAAGCCTCTGGTCCTTGGCCTTTTATGGTAAGGGTAAAATGGGCCAGCTGTGATTCAATGTCAGTCCCATAAACATTAACCTCTGCAGGAGGACTAGATCGTGGCTCTCCACTGTTAAGATAAATAATAAAAAGTGAGCAAATAGTTTGTTGCTATATTTGCAATTCCAAGTCTATGCTGCTTAAAGGATGCATGTTCCAAGAAGGTGGGACTTTTTGCCATAAATATGAATAGAACTGCCATAAAAGCAGGTGAAATTTATAAAACAATGATGATGATGATCTAATAGGACCTAGTAGGACCAACTTGGCCGGTTAGCCCTGGTGATCATTTGATCTTTCCTCAAAATGACCCTTGAATTTTTGAATTTTATTGACATTGATGCTGCATTTATGTAGTAGTTTATGCTGTTTTTAAGTCACATTTTAATCAATGTTTTATATTTGCTCTTAGCCGCCCTGACCCCGGTTTTTAAACTGGGAAGGGTGGGGTATAAATAAAAAATCATTATTTATAATATTAAGAAATAAATTTGCAGGCAGATGCAGGGAGCCATTCATCTGAAAAAGAGGGAAGTCTTATAGAATACTGCAACAATGGATTCCTGTGCCACACATTCCAAGTTCTTGCCTGTCAGAGTTGCATAGGGCATGGGGATCTGCACTATGGTCTGCCGCCTGCAGATAAAAACTGACTGTGCTTGCCTTTTGCAGCACAGTTTTTAATTTACATGCTAACCTTGTTTTGCTTCCATGAGCACCTGCTGTATTGACCTTGCTGTTGTTTATAAAATGGCTGCCGTATTCGGGGCCATAGCTAGCGGGTGGAGAGGTGGGCTTCCACCAGGGGTGCATGCGAGAGGGGGTGCCAAATCGGCTAAATATATGTCCATAAATAAAAATATTGATTATTGCCTCATAAGAAAAGGTTTTCAATATAGGGTGAATTGAATGAGGGGGTGCGTTGGAGGAGAGGCGGAAAGAAAACCTGATTTTTCAGTGGCTAGGGGGCGCAATCTGGATGATTTTTCCAGGCGCGCAAGATCACCTAGCTATGGCTCTGGCCATATTCAGAGCTGGGAAGGAATTTGTCTACAGACAAATTGGGTCCATTTGGAAGTTTTGCATTGGGTAGAAACCTTAGACCAATACCAAGTTTGGGGTTAAATGGTGCATCACCCCAACTTCAAGCAGCTGCAATCTCAGGGTACCCTGTTTGAGGGGGTCTAAGAAGAAGTCTCTTTCCTGAAGCCAAGTGTGGGGCAAACTGGCCATAGAGCTTCCATAGGGGCTGGGGGTGGGCAGGTGCACCAGGCTGGGCCCAACATGGGGAAGGGGGCTGTCACACGTGCATGACATCACACGAGCAACATGCCCCCACTTGGGCAATGTCTGCCAGAACATGCAGGCACCTAACGGGACACTCTGGTGATTGCGGCAGGGGATGCAAAGGGCAAAAATTGCCCTCCAAGCCTCCTGCTCCCACCCAGCGGGCTGGTGCTCACCTGTCAGTGTCAGGGGGCCTGGAGGGATGGCAGCCCCCTCAGTATTGGAGGGCTCAGCCCCCCCTATAGCCAGCACCCCCTGGGGATGGGCCACCTCAGCTGACCTGTGTCTTGACATGGTCCCTATCCCAGGCCTGACCCTGCTTAATAATAATAATAATAATAATAATAATAATAATAATTTATTATTTGTACCCCGCCCATCTGGCTGCCCCCCAGCCACTCTCAAGTGTCAGTCCTCCATCAGGAGACTGATAATGGATAAACACTTGAGCCAAAGCCTACCTACATCTGTAATCAATAATGTTGTGGCCAATTTTCAATCCCGGATTATTGTCTTGTCGAGTTTGTTGCGCTCATCATTGCTATTGTCTTCACCCGCAGGGGTGGGCATGGGGCACAGCAAGAGGGTCCGTAAGAAGTAAACCCTTTCCAGTCCACAAATGGGAACAGGACAATTGCATAAGTAGGTGACCTTGATTGAATCATATTGACAATCTGAAATAAATAATTCTAGTGGAAGTGGAGAAGTCGTTTTGGGGAGCCACCTATCTGGAAAAGATCAAAAAGTCTTACTATATATTGCAGCAATACATCTTTTCACCACACATTCCAAGTTCTTGGTCCTTGGTTTGACACGGGGAATATGTACAAGTGCCTGAGCGCTTCCTACAGTTCTCTGGAGAATCTTCTGTATCGCAGTTCTTATCTTCATCTCTGAAATGAGAAATTTCCCAGCTTCAGTGAGTGGTTTTCTCTGCTTGTTTATGAGGGTTCTGCAGCATGGGGAAAATCTTCATTAATTCTAGTTTTATTTATTTATTTTCAATCTCTCTCTCTCTCTCCCACCCACCCACCCACCACCACCACCACCACCATTCATCTGAAGATCACAGGGCATTTTACAGTATGCAAACACAAATATGCATATATAACAAACAAAACAATAACTTCACCACTACATGCACAGTTTACAAGGTCATAGGTTGCTCAATAAGCCAAAGGCTCGGGAGAAGAGGAATGTTTTCACCTGATGCTCACAGATATGTAAAGAAAGTGACATGTGAGTCTACCTGAGGAGAACTTTCCCCAAAAAAGAGAAGCCACTGCAGAAATGGCCTGTTATCATGTTTTCACCCTCTGGACCTCTTGTGGAGTGGGCACATGAAGAATGGCCTCAGATTATAATCATATGGAGAGAGAGAGAGAGAGACCTTGAGGTATTGTGGTTATGAACCATTTAAGGCTTTATACGTCAAAACCAGCACTTTGAATTGAGCGGGGGAAATTATTTGGCAGCCAGTGAAGTCAGGCCAGGATCAGTGTAATATGTTCAAACTGTCTTGCCCTGTTAAGCAACCTGGCCACTGAATTCTGCACCAACTGAAGTTTCCAAATTGTCTTCAGAGGCAGCCTCATTACACATTTATGTAATTCCTGTTATGAGGCTGTTATTCCTCATAACAACCATCTCTTTGCTTAGAGATGGCCCAGGATGGGATAGCTATGACTGAGAGACAGTGGTTAATGAAAGCCCTGTAGTGTATTTCCACGTTTCTGGAGAATCACCTGTCTTAGTAGACCACAAGCTTAACGTGAATAAATAGTGTATTGCAGGAGTGAACAAAAGCTAATGCTATTCTAGGCTGTGTCAACAAAATTCTAGTGTTCTGATCAAGGAAGTCATAGCACCACTCTATCCTGCCTTGGTCAGATCACACCTGGAATACTGTGTTTTGGGCACCACAATTTAAGAAGGATATTGACAAGCTGGAACATGTGCAGAGGAAGGCGAGGAATATGATCAAGGGTCTGGAAACCAAGCCTTAGGAGGAACACCTTCAAATATCTCAAGGGCTGTCACATGGAAGATGGACCAAGCTTGTTTTCTCCAGCTCTGGAGGGTAGGACCTAAACCAATGGGTTCAAGTTACAAGAAAGGAGATTCTGACTAAGCATCAGGAAGATCTTTCTGATGGTAAGAGCTATTCGGCATTGGAATGGACTCCCTCAGAATGTGTTAGAATCTCCTTCTTTGGAGATTTTTAAGCAGAGGCTGTCTGGTCACCTTTCATGGATGCTTTAGTTGAGATTTCTGCATTTCAGGGAGATGGACTAGATGACCCTCAGAATCCCTTCCAATTCTATAATTCTATGTCTGGCTTTCATCTGACTTTTAAAAGAACAGACCTTCTATATACTTTGCATCTTTCACATCATGTAGAGCCCTACTCTTGATTCTAGTCATTCTGATGACAGTGTAGGAGTCATTATGGCAAGCCATTGATTTGAAAGAGAGAGAAATCTTACAGAAAACTGCAGCAATAGAGTTGTGGACCGCACTTTCCAAGCTCGTGGTGGGGCTCTTGACATGGGGTCTTAGTGCAAGTTCCTGAGACCTTGGTGCATGTTTCTGGAGAATTGGCTCTGAAGCCATCAACTGTAAAGAGAAAAAGGGGTTGTTTAGCAATAGCGACTTCTTCTTTCTGGCAGATATATCGGGTGTTCTTTCTCTTTCTGCCAGGGTATCATCATTTGAAGAGAAGGGTCCATTCAAATCCGTCTAATAACAACAATACTTAGCATGCATATAGTACTTATGAATGTCTGGCTGTTGCGTTTGATTGTTATCCTTCCTACTATTTCTTTCAGCTCAATCAGTTTTATTCTCTACCTAGTGAACATGGGAGATTAGCTGCTCTAGAACCACCTAGTAGGTTAAAAGCAGAGGCAAGTGGTGATCTCCTGTCTTTCGGATTTCCTGTTTACCCTGTAAGCCACAAACTCGGCCTCCTCTGCCCCCTCAACATTGAGGGGGCCTGGCCCCCTGCCAAAAAATATTGAGGGGGCTGAAGACACCTCAGCCCTATTGAGTTGGTGTATCTGTTCTGATATATGACTCACCTGGAAAAACTGAGAGCATCGATGAAAGGGCAGCTATCCAAAGGCAGCAGTTTTGCATGGCTGAAGCCTCTCTGAGATTTCAAGGAGGCCAACGAGAGATGCACACTGGGCCAGTGTGCTTTCTAGTGCTATCTGAAAAGCTGAAAACTCATCCATTTATAGTGTTCTGTGTTACGCATTAGCATTCTGATGCAACATGCATTATGGCTGGAATACTTAGCTCACTGTTCCTTTAAAAAGCACAGTGTACCAGAAAGAGGAACTACAATATGGTACATTAACATTGTATTACTCCAAGAATATGCTCAGGGTTCACTGGTTTGGAAATAAAGTTTTACTGTTTCTAAGATTTGTTTAAAGATACAGTTTTTATTTCATATGGTCAGCACACATAGTTTATAAGCCTACCTGATAGGTTAGGGATCACCAACCTCTTTTGGCCTGCGGGGACAGTTGAGAGCTGGTCAAGGGCACCAAACACACACTGCATTAAAGTACAGCCTGTAGACTATTCTATTAGTTGCAAAATAATTCTTCTTTCAAACCTAATTACAGTGGAGGGAGGGGGAAAGGGGACCTCTGTGCACCCATATTGTAGCAATGGGCACTGGTCTGGGCTTTTTTATGTGGTTTATTTCTATGGATCATGATATTAGTGAAGCTGGCATCCCTCAGGTGATCCTAGTATACCTCCTTTCTCATATATCCTAACCCTAATGGCTGTAGAAAAAAATCAGAACATGAATCCTTGCATTTGCCAGGATGGTCTTGTTATCAACACCTGTAAGCCTCGTTCCATGCCCAATAAGTGTCAGACATCTTTACCGTGAGGTACTGTGGCCCATAGATTTCAGCAAAATACTGGACAAGGTTTTGCCCAGTATCTTGTATGTGCAATGGGCTCATGGGAAAATGCTGTCCCATGAGCCCTTGCAAAGGGGAAGGGGAAGTCTATATAAGGCTGCTTCCACTGGAGTTCAGAGTCATTTTGCTTTGAGAGCTTCCCAGCCAGCCACCCTTGGGTTAGAGCCTTCGCTGGGTCACTGGTTGGCAGAGCTGGAAATTATTTTTTCCTCCATCTTACATGTGACAGCCCTTGAGCTATTTGGAGTTGGCTCTCTTCTCAGTCTTTTTCTTTTCCAGGCTAAAAGCACCCAACTCCCTCAGTCGTTCCTCATGAGGCTGGGTTCTCCAGTCTGTTAAGATTGTTTTGAATCCTGATTCTGTCTTCTGTGGCATCAGCTATCCCTCCAAGTTCAGCGTCATCTGCAAATTTGATGATCATCCCCTGAATTGTTCTCCAAGAATTCTCAAAGATTATAGACAGAAGCTTTGAGAGTACATCCATAAATTCGTTTAGTAGCCTTCGGTGCAACTCATCGGGTCCTGGAGATTTGAATTTATTTAAAGTAGCTAGGTGTTCCCTTACCTCCTCTTTTCCTATCTTTGGCTGCAGCTCCTTCCTTGTGTTGTTGAGAGTCACCTGTACACAAAAAAAGCGTTTTAGCTCCCAGAGGTGGGAGCCCTCCCTTACCTGAATCACAAGACCAAGTTTGTATTTGAATGGTCGAGGGCTACAAAGCACAAACCTAGCTAGGGGAAATCCAATAGTTGTGCTAACAACATCTGTTTGTCTGTACATTTACATAACACTTGCATCCATCCCCATTCCCTTATGTAAATACATTGGGCATTCTACTCTTTTGGAGTCAAATACGTCCCATGAGAAGGATTTAGAGGAGATTGGTTAAATAATTTGTGGACCAGGGCACTAAGTCCTGCTGAATTTCTGAAATGTTCCCTTGTACTTTTTTTAAATTAGGGTGACCATGTGCCCACAGTTGTCTTGTAGACACTACTGACCTATAGTCTTCCGCAAAAATAGGCTGGAATCAGAGGTGGCTAAAACTTTAAAGTTCTTATAACTTTATCTAGAATTAGCTGACCCAGGCCACACATTGCTGTGGCTGATTTTATGCTTATTACCATCAGCAGCAGCCGCAGCCAGAATAAACCCCCACCTACCCCCGCCGGTGTCGTGTGCACTCTGCACGTGCTCAGGTGCCCTCCCATGGCCTGTGGCAGAAAAAGCTGAGGAAGGAGGCCTCTGACACCGTCTGAGGGAAAAGCACTATGGAAACGCACAGATAAAAAACACACATCGGGAGATCACTGAGGGACGATCACGGTGGCCATTTCCCGGCGTGCCTTGCCTGTGGCCTTTTCAAGGGGAAAAGTGCTAGTAACCCTCTACAGAGAGGATTTGATTCAATTTCCAAAAGTGCCTTGAGCGCTCAGTTGGTTGGGATAATAAGCCCAGCGTTTCCCAGCATGCCTTGCGGTTTGGGCGAAAGAGCTTAGTTCACCCACAGGGCGCCTTGACTCCATTTCCCAGTGTGCCTTGCTGGTCCGGCCTAGTTAACTGCAAGAGGCAGCGGCCTCCATTTCCCAGCGTGCCTTTGACAAAAGAGATATTTACATTTCCCTGTATCCCAGCCAATTTAATCACATCCTTGTCTGGCACTCAGGTATCAGGAAGCCACTAACACAATCAACCCCTCCTTCCTTGCAGAGAAACAGTTTGTCAGTTTGGGAGTGAAAATGGAGACAGGCCTGCCGTTGCTAGAGGGCGAGGTTTTGCTGTGATGTCATATGTGCGCGCCAATTTCTTGCTTTTGTAGCTGTAGTACCAGCATAGCCGCCGCTAGAGGGCGCTGTTTTGCTGGTGGTGTCATGTGTGTGCGCCAATTTTTTTTGCGTTTTTTCTTTATTTTAGGTATGACAGGTGTGGTTTTTCTGAATTTTTATTATGCCAGATTACTTTGAGATGGTAATGGAAACGCTGTGTCCAAATTTGATGCGATTTGGTCCAGCGGTTACGCAGCAAGGGTGTTTCGGACAAACGCGCAATGGGAACATTTATATATATATAGATTTAAATGCATTTCTGAACACTTGGTGTAAGAGTTTAACAAATGAAGGTAGCATTAATGTTTCAATTTTAGTTTATTGCCCCTTTTAAAAGCCTGTCTGGATCTATTGCTAGCTGGGCACTGGAAAGTTCTTGCTGTGATAGCTGGATATGAGGGCAAAGCTGCTTTTAAAAAGGCAAAACCTATTTTGAGTGTTACCAGCGTAGCTTGTAAAACTTTTTCCTGGTTGTGTAAAACTCTTGAAACAATGACAGAACAGCCTGCAGCCTCTGAGCAGAACTACAAGGTTCCTTAAGAAAGAGGGAGAGATGGCAGCATTAGAGCAATTTCTTGCAAAGAATGGCTCCTGCATTTGGGAAGATGAAACTCACAAATGCATTAAATGAGGCTTTTGAATCATATTGTAATAAGTATCCACCATCAAAAGCCCCCTAAGATGCTGCTGATGCTGTTTGGGGATTGTTTAATACCCAGAAAAGCTGTTTGCAGACAAACGCTGGCTCCCTCGGCCTGAAAACAGAGATGAGTGTCATACCCCATAGTTGAATTCAACTGGACTTAACCGCCTGGGGTCCTTTACCTTTCCATATATATATATATATATACACACACACACACACACACACACACACACACACACACACACATATACAGTGGTACCTCAGGTTACATACGCTTCAGGTTAAGAACTCCACTAACTCAAAAATAATGCTTCAGGTTAAGAACTTTGCTTCAGGATAAGAACAGAAATTGTGCTCTGGCGGCGCAGCGGGAAGCCCCATTAACTAAAGTGGTGCTCCAGGTTAAGAACAGTTTCAGGTTAAGAATGGACCTCCGGAACGAATTAAATACTTAACCAGAGGTACCACTGTATATCTATGTCTACGTCTACATCTACATCTATATAACAAAGGAGCATATAATCGGTGCTATTTTTCTTATAATGGCAATGGTGCCCACATGAGAGGTGCCAGGACTGAGTTTTTAAAATTAAAGATATATGGAGATTTAAATAGACTGAGAGTTCACTCATTTTTCAGAGCCCAATCAGACAGCCGGAAGAATTGACTACATATGGGGATCAGAAGAATTAGTGAAAAAAGCAAAAAGGAAAGAAATACAACCAAGGACTCTTTTGGACCACAATCTGGTATTTTTGGAATTTAAGGGAGAACAAAACTCAACATTCAGATGGAGATTAAACGAAGGATTATTAGATAACCAAGCAACTGTGGAAAAAGCAGGAAAAAATATGAAGAATTATTTTGAAATATATCTCAATCAAGGATCAGACATTAAGATAGTGTGGGAGGTGAGCAAAGCAGTAATGAGAGGTTTTTTTATTCAACAAAGCTCGTACCAGAAAAAGTGAGAGAACTGCATCACTTATTACCAGTATTGTTTGGAATAAAAACAACATTTTTCACAATACATTACAGTGGAATGTCTACTCATGAACACAATTCATTCCGGAGGCCCATCCTTATGGCAAAATGGGTCGCTGGTAGAAGCACCATTGTGTGCAGGCACATTCGGTGGCAGCTCGCTTCTGCACAGGCACATGTGCAGATGGCGGCAGCTGCTTCTGCGCATACGTGAATTGTGGCAAACCCGGTGTTTACTTCTGGGTTTCCTGTGGTTGTGACTTGGAACAGGCCTAAGTAGAGTGAGACGTAAGTAGAGGTTCTACTGTATTCTTGATTGCTGCAATTCTTCCTAGTAAGGAGAGATTAATTCTTCCCCATATTTCTAGATTCTTTTTTATCTTATTCCAGCATTTTTCACAATTGTCTTATAAACATTAATATTTCTAGTTGTGAGACAAACTCCTAAACATTTAACTTTTTAATGGGTTTCTATTTCTGTACTTTGAGATAATATTTTTTGTCCACTTTTTTTAAGTTTTTAACTAATAATTTGGTCTTGTTTTTATTTAATTCAAATCCTGCTACTTGCCCAAACTCCTGAATTTTTTATATTACTTTTGGGAGAGAGTCCTTAGGATCTTCTGCTGTAATTACCAGATCATCTGCATAGGCCATGGGTCGGCAAACTCATAAATCTGGCCCGTGGACCCTGCCACCCACTCGGTTAGTCCTGCTGGGAGCAGCCACCATCTTTGCTACGTATGTCCCGTGGCCCTCTCCGGCGTGGCGTCTGAAACTCCTGCAGCCAACCGGAAGCCAACCGGAAGCCACGTGGCAAGGCCAGTAGAAAGCCGTGGATGCCTCGCCGGAGAGCGCGGTGGGGCATATGTGGCCAAAATGGTGGCTGCTCCCAACAGCAGTTCTTGCAGGGCGGTGGACGTGGCAGGTAAGCACAGGAGGCAGCAGGTGGGGCGCCTGGCTGGGGGGGGGCAACGGGAAAGAACATTGGCAGCCTCTGAGCCTCCTCCATCTGTCCTCACACTCCCTCGGTCTTCTCTTGCTGCTTTCCCTTCCCCGCCTCACCCTCTCCAGTTCCCCTAGGCCTGCCTTCCTTCACTTCTGCACGGGGCCTGTGCGCAAGATGGCAGTGGGGAACACGGAGCCCCCCCCACTTCGCTCCCAGTGGAGTGCTTCTTCTTCTCCCCATTGGCTGAGGTAAGCATGCCAATGGAGCGCAGGGTTCCCGGGCCGGCTCGTCTCTCTGCCTGCCTGCCCTCCCTTCCTTGCAGTTGCGATCATGGCATCCACCTCGCCTCCTCACGCCCTACAGCCAATAAACACTGCCCGCCCTCAACAGGGAGACCCGGTTGGGTAGCCTGGCCGAGTCCCCAGACAAGGCCTCGTTCTTCGGGGTCCAGGTCGGAAGGCAATCCCAGCCTTGTCTCTGTCACTTGTGGGGTTCACTTCTCCTCCTCCTCCTCCTCCTCCTCGGGAGGTTTCAATTCCACAGCGCCTCCTTCACTGACCTGTTTTGCACTGGGTCTCTCTTTGTCCTTTTTTGTGTGTGTGGACGCAGAGGCCAGTTTTTCTGGTCCCAGAAAGGGGGGGGGACTCCTCGCCATGTTACTTTTTCTAAAATGTTGTGGAACCTGAAACGTCTCACATCTGGAAGGGACAGTGCAGGATCTCTTGGTGAGGGAATGTGGATGTAAACCTTTTTTATTATTATTTAATTTTTGTGTTTGGCATTTTCTCACATTTGCTTTCCCTCCCCGTATATTGTATTGTTTTTCCTGTTTTTTGTGCACTACAAATAAACTATGTGCAGTGTGCATAGGAATTCATTCATTCCCCTCCCCCCCAAAAAAATATAGTCCGGCCTCCCACAAGGTCTGAGGGACAGTGGACTGGCACTCTGCTGAAAAAGTTTGCCGACCCCTGGCATAGGCTTTCAATTTATATGATTTCCCCTCTATTTTAATTCCTTTAATAATTTCCTCTGCCCTGATATTTCTTGCCAGGACTTCTAATACCAATATAAATAATAAAGGTGATAACGGACATCTTTTTCTTGTACCTTTTTTGTATTCTACATTCGTCTGTTACCACGTGATTAACAATTAATTTTGCTTTTTGGTCTGAATATATGGCTTGAATTCCTTTCCTAAATTTATCTCTAAAATTCAATTCTTGCAGAATTTTTTCCATGAATTCCCAAGAGACATTGTCAAAGTCTTTTTTTAGCAGCTATAAACATCAGTGCTGCTTGTTTTTCATTTCTCACTTCCAGGTACTCTATAATATCAATAATATTTCTAATATCCATTTGTTTGCCTGGAAGGAATCCCGCCTGGTCCTGATGTAATCTTTCAATACCTTGAAGCCAAAGGAGCTACCCTTTTGGGAGTGGGACACAGCTATAGGGGAGGAGGAGGAGGAAGAGGAAGAGGAGGAGGAAGAGGAGGAGGAGGAAGAGGAGGAGGAGGAGGAAGAGGAGTTTGGATTTGATATCCCGTTTAATCATTACCCTAAGGAGTCTCAAAGCGGGTAACAATCTCCTTTCCCTTCCTCCCCCACAACAAACACTCTGTGAGGTGAGTGAGGCTGAGAGATTTCAGAGAAGTGTGACTAGCCCAAGGTCACCCAGCAACTGCATGTGGAGGAGCGGGGCGGGGACACGAACCCGGTTCATCAGATTACGAGTCTACCACTACACCACACTGGCTCTCCTGTCTTGAAGGCTTAATCCAGCAACTTCTCATAGCCTTTTGAGGTCTGAAACCTTGACCTCAAGAAGAAAAGCTGCTACTGGAGAGCCAGGAGCTAATGGCACCTTGAACACAACCACAACATCTGTCTAACCAAGAGATAGTCATACATATGACAGACAGTCCAAAATGCTGGAAAGCACCCATACCCTGCACATTTTTTTTTTTTTTTTTTTTGCAGTTTAAGTTACTTGATTTTTTTTTTTAGGTCAAGGAAAGGAGGGGCAGCATGATGTGCACTGACCTCCCCATTTGATAAACTCACCTCAGCACTTCTTCAGATGTACATGTTTTCATTGTGTTATGTACTGTAAAGGTAAAGGGACCCCTGTCCGTTAGGTCCAGTTGTGGACGACTCTAGGGTTGCGGTGCTACAGCTTCTGGGTCATGTGGCCAGCATGACTAACCCGCTTCTGGCAAACCAGAACAGCACACAGAAACCCTGTTTACCTTCCCACCGGAACGGTTCCTATTTATCTACTTGCACTTTGATGTGCTTTCGAACTGCTAGGTGGGCAGGAGCTGGGACCGAGCAACGGGAGCTCACCCCGTCGCAGGGTTTTGAACCACTGACCTTCTGATCGGCAAGCCCTAGGCTCTGTGGTTTAACCCACAGCGCCACCCGTGTCCCCATTATGTACTGTAGTATTGCATTATTAAATCTGTTTTAATGCTTCACAGGATTCATATTAATTTGTTAATAAACGAAACAATAACCTTTTATTGATTATGACTGGGGGAGATCTGAGTGGTCACCTTCTATAGGTAAGGAAGCAGTTCTCAAGTTCTTCTTTCTCATTTGTCCAACAGAAGGGGTACTTATTTCTTTTTCGTCTCGTCTCCTCTATTGGCTACTTCAATGACTTTCACAGACATCAGTGCCTTTTACTGTAAATGGGACACAATTGATGAGTTATTGTGGGTTAGAATGGAGGTGGGAAGACCCATAGGGATAATTGTATGTACATTATGGTGGAGAGTGGATGACTAGCTAAGCCAACTGGACTGAAGAGGCATGCAATGATGACCTATGTATTATCCAATTGAGTTATTGATTATCATTTTTTCACTACTGGAGTATCTGAATGTATGAAAAAGAGATTTTATACAGCTCTCAGTCACCACCAGCATTCCTTTTTATAGACCCAAGAGAAGACAGATTCAGAATGCCTTTTCAATGTTTTATTCATTCGTAAATTTGTTAATCCAGCTTTCATATGCAGTAAACAACTTCAACACACACATCCTATTCTAGGAACAGAACTCTTTATACAAATAGTTGATAGATTACAAGCCTTATTAGACTGGTTGATTGGGCCGCCTAACAGGCAAGATTCTGACCAAGCCAGGAGTTGTATGATATGTTCTGAATCCAATGATGTTCACTGTCCTGTCAAGTGTGAGTCTCATGGACTTAAAATAGGCTATTTATATTATTTACTCCAGATTCCTTTTGCAATATTACTGGGTGGTCTTCATCTTATCTATACCTTGTATCATGCCAGAGATTTTTCGTCAACCCACGCTTCCTTATTGCCACCATGGTTTCTTGGCATTGTCTTCTACTTCCAGGTCTACAACCTCATTCACAGCCTTAATACGATATTTTCCCATGCCATTTTTCAACACTTTTCTCCATATTGCTCCATAGTCTCTTAGCATTAGTCTCTTACACTATTTCCTACCTAATCAATTCCATTTCTGATACAATTTGCTTAAGACAGTCATACTTCACTTTACCTGAAGTATATTAGTTATTTATTTATCTATATTCCCCCTATATTTAATTTCCTAGTTTAAGGTATCGAGCATTTTTTCATGTGCCAGAACTTTCCCCTTAACTAGTATTTTTGTCTAATACATTGTTGTTTAAAGGTTCTTTCATTACAAAATTCACGGGGGCTTTCCTTTTAAGATTATCCCCAATAGTACACAGGTCCAGATGCCCCTTTGGCTCTAACAACCTAAAAGATTTCATACTTGATTCACAAAGAGGATTATGGTTTATGCACTTCCTTGGCACATTTACGTTCATAGTTATTGAAAGGGAACTTTCTGTTTTGGTAGAGTTAGTGAGATAATCCATTCAACATAACTTGCAGGAATTGTATTTCTAGTGTTAAACTTGATACAAAGTGGGCTGCTACTTATGAGGTCAATGTGGTCTTAAATAGATGACTCAAAGATCAAATTTCTAATGCCAAAAGGGCTTTGACTCATGTCTGGCACAAAAGGGACTTCCTGATTAGAAAGGATCATTCCTGTGGTCAAACCCTAATGATAGCAATCTTCAAGTATGTGAAGGACTGACACATGGAACATGGAGCAAGCTTGTTTTCTGCTGCTCCAGAAGGTAGGACTAAAGTAGGAGGGTAGAACCAATGGAATGAAATTACAAGAAAGGAGATTCTTACTAAACTTTAGGAAGATCTTCTGGCAGCAAAATGTTCTACGGTGGAATGGCCTAGCTCAGAAGGTGATGGAATCTCCTTCACTGGAAGTTTTAAAGCAGAGATTGGATAACCATCTGTGAGAGATTCTTTACTTCTGATTCCTGCATGGGGGTGGGAATTGGACTACATGACCATTAGGGTCCAGTCCAATTCTACTACTCTGTGACTCTATGATTCTATGTACCTCTATTTGTCTCTACCCCATTCCTAGTGTTAGGTAGACATCTGACATAAAAAAGAACATTTAGAATTCAGTGACTCGGGAATTCACATGGATGTGGGTCTAAATAGAGCCATGCACCATCAGGAATATGTCCCACAGCCAGTAGTGCTTTTTCTCACTAATGTTGTTTTAATGACAACAACTGGGAGGAATATTTGACTCATCCTGGATTGGGCTAGAGCACAAAATTAAGCCCTGGCAGTATAACAATGAGTCACAAATGCAATAGATTAGAAAGCAAGATGGAGTGCAGCTAGAGAACATGGACAGCAAGGGTGAAGAGAAGCACTTTCAGCATCATTGTCAACAAATATACTTAAATGAAACCGTTGACTCTTAACAGAGGAGGCCAAAGGCCCAAATTTCTTTTGAAATAAAAAACCTTTCCCATCCACTTTGGGGAAAGACAATCGTAATACAATGGAAATACCATGACTCTTTCCATTATGCAAAAGAAATGATTCATTTAACCAATCCCAAAAGCAGAATCATTGTGCAAGCACTTACACTTGCAAAACAAGGCTTTAGCCCATTTCCATCCAGAGAATATGCAAATAATAATAATAATAATAATAATAATAATAATAATAATAATGCATCTGAAACAGACAGGAGAAGCCCCAAAAGAGTGGTAAGGGGCATGTTGGGGAGAACATTCCATAATGGCATATATATATATATATATATATATATATATATATATATATATATATAGGTGCACAGGGAACAATCACAATAGTGTTAAAAGAATCCATTTCGATCTCTGATGTGACTTTGAAAGTTTTATTCTGAAAGAATTCAGCTCATTGGGACACCTCTGTTAAGATAAAAAATAAGTTATTAGGCTTCGAATTTATTTGGCAGGACATTTGCTATAGTTTAATATTTTGCTACATTTAACATCTCCATTCTCTAGCACTGAACACTGCCTTTGCACTTCAACACACTTACTATTGAAGGAAGCAACAGACTTTTCACCTTGAATATTAAGGGACATATTGAAATCCTGGATTAATTTATTGAGAGAAAAACTAATGCCATGGCCATTAATGTTCATGGAAATATCAGTGATTTCCTTTTTGCCTGAAAGGAAAAGTTTGATCGTTCGGACTAATCTGTTGAGAGCTGCTTCCACCCCTTGGCCTTTTATGATCAGAGTAAATCGGGTCCGCTGTTCTGCTGAGTTGGGATCCCCAGGGATACCTTGGCCTTCGGCATTCAGGGAATAATCTGTGATTTCCTTTTCCTTGGTAAGGAAAGTCTTGATGTCACTGACTAACCTCTTCATGGAAACTTCAGTTCCTTGAGCTTGTATGTTCAGTGTGAAGCTGATCTTCTTGTCTTTTTCCTTGGGGGAAACTTCAGTCCCTCCATGTTCTGTGTTCAGGAACGCATTGCTTTCTTGGATTAATTTTATGATTGATGTACTAATTCTTTGGCCTTGTATGTTCAGGGATACATCAGTGATGTCCTTTTTGCTTTTTAGAAGAAGCTTGATCTTTTGGATTAATCTCTTAATAAATGGTTCAGTTCCTTGTCCATCTATGTTCAGGGTATAACCCTTTCTGCCTTCTATTTCGTTTCCTGATCTACCAATCAAGTCAGCTTCAGTTTTTATGGAATGATCTGTGATTTCCCTTTCCCTTGTAAGGAAAGCTTTTATCTGAGTGGCTAAAAGTTTCATAGAACCTTCAGTTCCTTGGGCTTGAACTTTCAGTGTGAAGCTCACCTTCTTCTCTTCTTCCTTGGGGGAAACCTCAGTCCCTCCACGTTCTCTTTTCAGGGAAACATTGATTTCTTCTATTAATTTGTGGATAGAAGGACTAATTTCTGGGCCTTTTACGTTCATCGAAATATTATTGATTTCCGTCTGGGTTTTGAGAAGAAACCTGGTCTTTTCGAGTAATCTCTTAAGAGCTGTTTCCGTCCCTTTCCCGTTTAAGTTCAGAGTAAAACGGATCTGCTGTTCTGCTGAGTTGGGTTCCCCAGGGATTCCTTGGCCTCCGGCATTCAGGGAATAATCTGTGATTTCCTTTTCCTCAGGAAGGAAAGCCTTGATGTCGGCGACTAACCTCTTCATGATAACTTCTGTTCCTTGAGCTTGTATGTTCAGTGTAAAGCTCACCTTCTTGTCTTCTTCCTTGGGGGAAACCTCAGTCCCTCCGTGTTCTGTGTTCAGGAACGCATTGCTTTCTTGGATTAATTTAATGATTGATGTACTTATTCTTTGGCCTTGTATGTTCAGGGATACATCAGTGATGTCCTTTTTGCTTTTTAGAAGAAGCTTGGTCATTTGGATTAATCTCTTAATAGATGGTTCAGTTCCTTGTCCTTCTATGTTCAGGGTATAACCCTTTCTGCCTTCTATTTCATTTCCTGATCTACCAATCAAGTCAGCTTCAGTTTTTATGGAATGATCTGTGATTTCCCTTTCCCTTGTAAGGAAAGCTTTTATCTGAGTGGCTAAAAGTTTCATAGAACCTTCAGTTCCTTGGGCTTGAACTTTCAGTGTGAAGCGGCCCTTCTTGTCTTCTTCTTTGGGGGAAACCTCAGTCCCTCCACGTTCTCTTTTCAGGGAAACATTGATCTCTTCTATTAATTTGTTGATAGAAGGACTAATTCCTGGGCCATTTATGTTCATCGAAATATTACTGATTTCCTTCTTGCTTTTGAGAAAAAACCTGGACTTTTCGAGTAATCTCTTAAGAGCTGTTTCCTTCCCTTGCCCTTTTATGTTCAGAGTAAATCGGATCCGCGGTTCTGCTGAGTTGTGTTCCCCAGGGATTCCTTGTCCTCCGGCATTCAGGGAAAACTCAGTGATTTCCTTTTCCTCGGTAAGGAAATCCTTGATGTCGCCGACTAAGCTCCTCATGGAAACTTCAGTTCCATCACCTTGTATATTCAGTGTGAAACTCACGTTCTTGTCTTCTTCCTTGGGGGAAACCTCAGTCCCTCCACGTTCTGTTTTCAGGGAAACATTGATCTCTTCTATTAATTTGTTGATAGAAGGACTAATTCCTGGGCCTTTTACGTTCATCGAAATATTATTGATTTCCTTCTTGCTTTTGAGAAAAAACCTGGACTTTTCAAGTAATCTCTTAAGAGCTGATTCCTTCCCTTGCCCTTTTATGTTCAGAGTAAATCGGATCCGCGGTTCTGCTGAGTTGTGTTCCCCAGGGATTCCTTGGCCTCCGGCATTCAGGGAAAACTCAGTGATTTCCTTTTCCTCAGTAAGGAAATCCTTGATGTCACCGACTAAGCTCCTCATGGAAACTTCAGTTCCATCACCTTGTATATTCAGTGTGAAACTCACGTTCTTGTCTTCTTCCTTGGGGGAAACCTCAGTCCCTCCACGTTCTGTTTTCAGGGAAACATTGATCTCTTCTATTAATTTGTTGATAGAAGGACTAATTCCTGGGCCTTTTACGTTCATCGAAATATTATTGATTTCCTTCTTGCTTTTGAGAAAAAACCTGGACTTTTCGAGTAATCTCTTAAGAGCTGATTCCTTCCCTTGCCCTTTTATGTTCAGAGTAAATCGGATCCGCGGTTCTGCTGAGTTGTGTTCCCCAGGGATTCCTTGGCCTCCGGCATTCAGGGAAAACTCAGTGATTTCCTTTTCCTCGGTAAGGAAATCCTTGATGTCGCCGACTAAGCTCCTCATGGAAACTTCAGTTCCATCAGCTTGTATATTCAGTGTGAAGCTCACCTTCTTGTCTTCTTCCTTGGGGGAAACCTCAGTCCCTCCATGTTCTCTTTTCAGGGAAACATTGATCTCTTCTATTAATTTGTTGATAGAAGGACTAATTCCTGGGCCTTTTACGTTCATCGAAATATTATTGATTTCCTTCTTGCTTTTGAGAAAAAACCTGGACTTTTCAAGTAATCTCTTAAGAGCTGATTCCTTCCCTTGCCCTTTTATGTTCAGAGTAAATCGGATCCGCGGTTCTGCTGAGTTGTGTTCCCCAGGGATTCCTTGGCCTCCGGCATTCAGGGAAAACTCAGTGATTTCCTTTTCCTCGGTAAGGAAATCCTTGATGTCACCGACTAAGCTCCTCATGGAAACTTCAGTTCCATCACCTTGTATATTCAGTGTGAAACTCACGTTCTTGTCTTCTTCCTTGGGGGAAACCTCAGTCCCTCCACGTTCTGTTTTCAGGGAAACATTGATCTCTTCTATTAATTTGTTGATTGAAGGACTAATTCCTGGGCCTTTTACGTTCATCGAAATATTATTGATTTCCTTCTGGGTTTTGAGAAGAAACCTGGACTTTTCGAGTAATCTCTTAAGAGCTGATTCCGTCCCTTGCCCTTTTATGTTCAGAGTAAATCGGATCCGCTGTTCTGCTGAGCTGTGTTCCCCAGGGATTCCTTGTCCACCGGCATTCAGGGAAAACTCAGTGATTTCCTTTTCCTCGGTAAGGAAAGCCTTGATGTCACCGACTAAGCTCCTCATGGAAACCTCAGTTCCATCACCTTGTATATTCAGTGTGAAACTCACGTTCTTGTCTTCTTCCTTGGGGGAAACCTCAGTCCCTCCACGTTCTGTTTTCAGGGAAACATTGATCTCTTCTATTAATTTGTTGATAGAAGGACTAATTTCTGGGCCTTTTACGTTCATCGAAATATTATTGATTTCCTTCTTGCTTTTGAGAAAAAACCTGGACTTTTCAAGTAATCTCTTAAGAGCTGATTCCTTCCCTTGCCCTTTTATGTTCAGAGTAAATCGGATCTGCGGTTCTGCTGAGTTGTGTTCCCCAGGGATTCCTTGGCCTCCGGCATTCAGGGAAAACTCAGTGATTTCCTTTTCCTCGGTAAGGAAATCCTTGATGTCGCTGACTAAGCTCCTCATGGAAACTTCAGTTCCATCAGCTTGTATATTCAGTGTGAAGCTCACCTTCTTGTCTTCTTCCTTGGGGGAAACCTCAGTCCCTCCGTGTTCTGTGTTCAGGAACGCATTGCTTTCTTGGATTAATTTAATGATTGATGTACTGATTTTTTGGCCTTGTATGTTCATGGATATATCTGTTATCTCCTTTTTGCCTATTAGAAGAAGCTTGATCTTTTGGATTAATCTCTTAATAGATGGTTCAGTTCCTTGTCCTTCTATGTTCAGGGTAAAACCCTTTCTGCCTTCTATTTCGTTTCCTGATCTACCAATCAAGTCAGCTTCAGTTTTTATGGAATGATCTGTGATTTCCCTTTCCCTAGTAAGGAAAGCTTTGATCCCAGTGGCTAAAAGTCTCATAGATCTTTCAGTTCCTTGGGCTTGAATTTTCATAGTAAAAGCTATCATTTCGTCTCCTTTTTCTTGTGAGCTGTCAGTTCCATGGTGTTGCATGTTTAGGGAAAAACAAATTATCAAATTATCAATCAGTATAATCAGTTTCATTCTTCCACTCCCCCGTCCCCCGAGACTTCCCTCAGCCCCCCTCTCTGATTTTTTTACACATATTATTCTCTGCATGTTATAAATTTGTACATATCATTACTTCATCTCTCATATATTCTATCAATGGATTGCGAATGTTTATTCAGAACCTACCAAGGAGTCCAAGTCATTTTGTTGTCTCTTTAAGTAATTTTTGAAAAGTTCCCATTCTTCCTTAAAGTCCCGGTTGTCCTTCTCACGTAGCTTATATTTTAACTTTGCCATTTCCGTATAACTCATCAGTTTTTCTTGCCATTGTTCTTTCGTCGGGATTTCCTCATTCTTCCAATGTTGTGCCAACAAGCATACATGAATAGATTATTTGTTTTCCTTGGCAGGTCTTGTCCTAATGCTGTAAGCCAAAAATGGCTTATCTTCTGAGTTACGCCAATAAAACTCAGAGACAAAATTAGTTAGGAGTTCATTATTGTTTATTGCAAAGCAATAGTTTACAGTTGAATCTTTTTGCAAAACTGCAACCCTGCCCAACGTGGGGCAGGGGCATTTATAACATTTCAAACAAAGGATTTCAATTTTAACCAATCATGTACATCATTGCCTCATTCTTCTTCAATACGCATGCTCAATAAGCATTGCTAACTAAACTTTGATTCTCACCGTGATCTGTTACATTGTGTTAGCATGCATGATGGGAACCTGTGTTACGTGTAGCCATTTGCACCATGTATCAACTTATGTTCTAGCATATGAGCTGTATCTTTGTGATTGATGTATTTGCTGTCCTGTCCCAGTGGGGATGGCATCTTGCCAAATCATCACTTTCTTAAAGCAACAGGTTATCATAACTTCTCTATTAAAAGCATAATCAAGGATTTATAGGGGTTCACATTATCACATGCATTATGGCCCTTTGGGCCACTACCACATTCCCCCCTTTCAAGCTAAATGTGCGAGATTACTCTCACCGATCAGCTTGACCCTCATGTAACTCATTCAAGTTGACCCTCAGGTAACTCATCTTGACCTTCCTGAGGCAGTTGGTGGTATTGCAAAAGTAACTGCTTTTGGGCCATGTTTTTGGGCTATGTTGGGAAGGATTTATATACAGATTGTCACCTAAATTTGGTACAGGGTTGGCACCATTCCATTTAGCCAATAAGATCAGTGTCAATCCCCCTACTAACTTCCAAAAATGTATATAATTGCCATTGCCCTATTTGGGCAATGGCAATGCTCTGGCGTGCTCTGGTCCATGGGGTCATGTTTCATTTTCATTTATTTCGGCATTTGCGCCCATCATACAACCCAAAACAAACAAACGAGAATCAAATAAAACAACGGCACCGTACAAGCCGCAAGTAAGATAACACAACTCACAAGGGCCAATATTAACATTACCGTAAAAACATATCTCAGAGGAATTTTAAAGTTAAAATTTAGGCACCAAAACTAAAATCAATGTCTAGATTTGTTTTGAAAAACATATTTATAACTATCAATAATCGGCTGACATTCCATTTTGTCTCTTATACGAGATAATGGCTGTTAGGAATCTAGCAACCTGTAGAGTTATGTAAGGGTCCACATCTTGGTGCATCCAAGCAAGACGTAGGTCAGCTGGCTTATCAGTAATGGGGTCATGAAGAGTCAGACACGACTAAATGACTAAACAACAACAACATTTGGATGGGTGCGCTAATAATAGGGGAGTTTTTAGATTTGGAGGTTAGGGTCGAAGAATCCTCAAGCTTCCCCTTCTCTGTAGAGCAAACCAGCTACTAGAATGTGGTTGCAGCAGAGGTTGTTTTCTCGTTGCCCATGGCCAGGCTCTTTTTCCAGGTAGACCCTGATGCATGGGTCCTGTTGGTACAAAGTCAATTCTATTTTTTATTTTTTTTCCAAATAATTTTTATTGATTTTACAATTTTATAGGCACATCACATTACTTTGAATGCTGTCCCTTGACCTTGCCGAGGCCTGGCCCTCTTCCCAGGCCAGGTCACCTTCAATAAGCTCACATTGTATATGACTTCCTCACATCCTCCCCCATTGTTTCTATTTTTCAAAATTCAGTTTCCCAACAGATTCATACTTCTTCTTCTATTACATCCTCAATTGTTTTACTCTTACATTATTGCAATAACTATAATTTCCCTCAGCATACTTATATTATACTTCAAATCTTTGTTACCCTTCCGTCTCCCCTCACACCCCGGGTAAACCACCAAAATATTAACTTATTCAGTCCTTATTCAGTCCTTTGCCGTGTCCATAGTCAATAGTCTTTACCTGAAAGCCAAGAATTTAGATTATATAACAAACATCACCCTATACCAGCCGGATCCAAAGTTGAAACCCATAGTCTCTCTTGTGGGATGATGTCCAAAAGTGGAAGCCAGGCCTGCATGTGCACCGCCTGGCCTTCTGGTTTCACTCCGTGCTGCTTCTTATGCCATCCAATTCTTACTTTTCTGTCCATTTTTATCTTGTTGTAACTAATCAGCTTCTTCTTTCATCTTTCAACAACTCCAGTCTTCTGACTCTTGATGAATTTTTTCTTGCAGCTGGATGTTTTTGCATTCTTTTCCTGTTGTTTGGCCTTGGCATAAGCTTCTCCCTTCTCCGTCTTTTGCGCAGCTGGCTTCGCCACCACTTCGTCTAGGCTTTTTCTTATCAGTTTAATGGATTCTCGAATTACAGCATTCCCATGTTTCATTTCAGCTCTCCACTGCTTCATTTCCGCTCTAAGCTCTTTCCATAAGTCTGCGTCACCAATCTCCGCCATATTTCAGGACACGACTTTGCACAATCCAAAATGTCCAAATGTAACCCAAAGTGATCAAAAAATCCACAATTCAAAATATTTCACTATAGTTCCACTCGGCTACCCCCCAGTCCAGGGGTGACAGCTGGGCTGTTGCACTGTTACCATGTATCTCTCATATTCCTGTTTAAATGCCTCGGTAGCAGTTGTCTGTTACAATGTCTCAATGGCAGGGGACGGACCTCCGTTTGACGTCCCAAGCCTGTCCAAATTAAATCCCAATTACAGTCTTTTTAAAATCTACTCACATCTCCAGTCCGAATTCATTTTCTTGGAGAAATCAGCGCGCTCGCAGCAGCCGGTCCTGCAGCTGCTCCAGACGGGGGTTTTCGCGTCCGATGAGCTCCGCCTCCCGCTCTCGCACGGGAGCCCTTTCTCGGGTCTCCCGGGGAGCAGGAACGGCGTTAAGAGCTCTGCCGGACCGCTAGGACCCCGGGACGCCCTTCCCGGGGGGTTTGAGGGCCGCTGCGCTGTTGCGGTCACCCCTTTTCCCGGTCTGGAGGGGGAATGTCAAAGCCGACATGTCCCCCCGACCGTCTGCCGCGGCGCGCCAACCGGAAGTCGGTACAAAGTCAATTCTAAGTCAGAGTCTTGATCCTAAGCACACGTCCTGGTGCCTACAGACCAAGGAGCAACCCCTCATCAATTGCAGTCTGTGGTCAACAAAAACGGCAAATGCTCCTTGCCAGTGTGGTGTCAATGGCTCATCCATCCACTCTTGCAGCAGATGTGTACTGGTGCGCTGGTGCAGAAGCCATCAAAGGTGTATGCCCAAGGACCCACCTGTGGAGAAAAAGAAACATAGCACAGGAGAGAGACTGCACTAGGTGACATAATGCATGTCCCCCGAAAACCACCAGCCCACTGTTGACCTGCAGGAGAAAATGGGGGGGGGGTCTGTGGACAGGGCAATAGGGAGAAGCTCTGACAGTGTTGGGTTGCCTGACAGAGCCTGGCCATTGAGTTTGGTTCAGAGCCATCGGTAGGTCACTCTCATTGTCCCACGCTCCTGTGGCGGCCAGCTTGGCAGGGCTGCCAACTCCGCTCTACAGTGTTTCGTAGACAATGGAGTTAACCATTTGATGTGCTCATACAAAGGGTGACAATTTCAGGGTTCCCTTTGGGTAATAACGAATTCTGGACAGGGCAATCTCCAAAGTGTTTGCTTTGTCCACTCCCTCCAATACTCCTGAAACAAGAGCCATCTCATCATCCCACTCTCCCATGGTGGCCAGCTTGGCGGGCTACCAACTCAGCTCTATGGTGTTCCGTTTGGATGATAGAGTAACCCCTCAGATGTGCAACATGGGCATGGAGGGTTGAGAAAGCACACTTCAAATCTGTGTAGAAGATAAACATTGCCTTCAATGTGTACACATTCTCTTTACCATCATTTTTTCCCTGCAAATCATTCCAAATTTCTGCCCCCAGCCTGCACACCAGTTGCGTCCCACTCTCCCCCCTTTTCTCCTGGAGTTCCAAGTTCCCCCACGTCCTCCTACTGCCAAGAGTCCTGCCTTTTCCTTTTCCAACATCCCATTCTGCACTTTCCACCCTCATTCCACGTCACATACACCTTCATCTACATTCCCACACCCAGCAACTTTACTCTGTTCACATGTTCACTGATCATTGGGAACCAAGCTCCCCAGGGGTTGTGAGGCCCCCCTTCATCCCTCTTGCTTAGATTGTTGAGCATGAGGTGCTACATGACAAGATAGAAAGTAGAAATGAGAAAAACGGCACACAGACAGATGCGGCCTGCTTCAGAAAAGCCAAGGCTACAAACTGCAGAAAATAAAAATGAGAAAAGGTGCAACTTGTCATGGAGGTTTCAAAGGCCATGCTCCCATAATAACTTGCATACAAGGGATAAAGAAACACCCAACCAAAAAGGTGCAACTTGTCATGCGAGGAGGTAGAATGGGAAATGTTGCAAAAGAGATCTAGAAATAATAGTAACAATAATAATAAACTAATAGCTGTAACCTCCCACCTATCAAAAAACCAAACAAAAATGAGAAAAAGTGTGCAGGTGTGCAGGTAAACAACAGATCAGACCTGAGAAATCAGGAAAGCAAAATGAGAAAAGGTAAAACAACAAATTAGACCTGCTACTGAAAGCCAAGACCGTAAACTGCAGAAAACCTAAACAAAATGAGAAAAAGGTACAGGTAAACAACAGATTAGGCCTGCTACTGAAAGCCGAGACCATAAACTGCAGAAAACCTAAACAAAATGAGAAAAGATACAGGCAAACAACAGATTAGGCCTGCTACTGAAAGCTGAGACCATAAACTGCAGAAAACCTAAACAAAATGAGAAAAGATACAGGCAAACAACAGATTAGGCCTGCTACTGAAAGCCGAGACCATAAACTGCAGAAAACCTAAACAAAATGAGAAAAAGGTACAGGTAAACAACAGATTAGGCCTGGTACTGAAAGCCAAGACCGTAAACTGCAGAAAACCTAAAAAAAAATGAGAAAAAGCGTACAGGTGAAACAACAGATTAGGCCTGCTACTGAAAGCCGAGACCGTAAACTGCAGAAAACCTAAACAAAATGAGAAAAAGGTACAGGTAAACAACAGATTAGGCCTGCTACTGAAAGCCGAGACCATAAACTGCAGAAAACCTAAACAAAATGAGAAAAGATACAGGCAAAGAACAGATTAGGCCTGCTACTGAAAGCTGAGACCATAAACTGCAGAAAACCTAAACAAAATGAGAAAAGATACAGGCGAACAACAGATTAGGCCTGCTACTGAAAGCCAAGACCATAAACTGCAGAAAACCTAAACAAAATGAGAAAAGGTACAGGTAAACAACAGATTATAACTGAAAAACCAGGAAAGCAAACCAGTAAACGAAAGCCTGTAAGCCAGGCCTCGCAGTGTGAAACCAGTAAGGTAAAGCAAGAAACCAGAAACCAGTAGGAGTCAATCAGTAGAGCACTCAAAGAAGGCCTAAGCATGTAGTGAGAAAGCAAGTAACCTGTGAGGTAAGGTTTGCCTGAAACACACACACACACACACACACACACACACACACTTCGCCAGGCGGGAGAGCTCGAGAGCCAGGCAGCCCCAGCTCTTCCCCCTTTCGAGGCAGAGGGCCTGGGAAACAAGGCCTGGGAATTCAGTAAAAGAATGTGAGGAACAAGCAGGGGAAAGAGAACAAAGTATGATACAATTCATTCTGCTAGCTTGGGAACACACAGTTCTTTTCTCACAAAAAGTACCTCACACACACTCTCAGGGTGGCAGCCCCCACCTTCAATGCAAATGCTTGGGGCTGCCCTCTGCACTCCCTTTTCCCAAATGAAATGCAGGCCCCAAACTGAAAAACCTCTTCCCCATTAAGTCACCCACTCTCAAAGGTCCAGAAGAAAATGGGAAAGGCCTACCGTTGTGCAGCTATACTTTCAGGGGTGCAGAAAAAACAAAAAGGGGTACAAAGAGGCCAACCAGTTAAGGCAAGAAAGAGAAACCAGCAGGCTGTAAGAAAGGCCTGTAGAATGCAATGCTCTGGGAGAAGGGTTAAACAATGTGCAAGCAGGAAGGTAAAGGGTGCCATTGTGCAATGACCAGAAGTGAGAAAAAGGACCAGCAACTTGCTATAGGCCAAAGGTGCAACCTCCAGGGATAAAGAAGAAGAAGAAGAAGAAGAAGAAGAAGAAGAAGAAGAAGAAGAGGAGGAGGAGGAGGAGGAAGAAGAAGATGGGGGGATGCTACCCTGCACCCCCCACCTTCACACACAGAGAGAGAGCTTTGGTGATAGAACAAACCTCTATTGTGTTAAAATTAACTTGGAAGGAGCAGACAGGCACATACACATACAAAAAAAAATATTTTGAACATCAAAGAATGAACACACAGAGTACTGTAAGATTATTACAAATCATAAGTTTTTACACAGCAACAAAGAGTCCAATACCCCACATCAGCTAACCAAAATACTCCCTCGACCCTCACAGTTCTCCTCTTGCTTTCCTGTTTGGCCCACTAGCAGTACCCTACTACTCCTTGTGACCTTTCCAAGGTTGATCAGACCTTACTTCCCCTCAAAAAAGGAGGTACCCCATAAACACCGAGAACTTCATACCTCTCTTATCCTGGCTTGTTTGTTGCTGGGACTCCGGCTCCTCCTCCTTAGAGTTAGTTGAAACGCAGGTTGGGCCTTTCTTTGTCCTCCACTGCTCCACCAATGTTCCAGGAAATCTCCCTTGGCATGTGCTTTGAAGAAAAATCCTCTGAATTTCGACTAAAGTAGTAGAACAGAAAAAACGTCCCAAATCGTCCTGCTTCAACCTTGGTACATCCGAGTAGTCACGGCACCTAATGTTGTAAGCCAAAAATGGCTTATCTTCTGAGTTACGCCAATAAAACTCAGAGACAAGAGGAGTTAGGAGTCCATTATTGTTTATTGCAAAGCAATAGGTTACAGTCGAATCTTTTCGCAAAACTGCAACCCCGCCCAACGTGGGGCAGGGGTATTTATAACATTTCAAACAAAGGATTTCAATTTTAACCAATCATGTACAATATTGCCTCATTCTAGTTCAATACGCATGCTCAATAAGCATTGCTAACTAAATTTTGATTCTCACCGTGATCTGTTACATTGTGTTAGCATGCATGATGGGAACCTGTGTTACGTGTAGCCATTTGCACCATGTATCAACTTATGTTCTAGCATATGAGCTGTATCTTTGTGATTGACGTATTTGCTGTCCTGTCCCAGTGAGGACGGCATCTTGCCAAATCATCAGTTTCTTAAAGCAACAGGTCACCATAACTTCTCTATTAGAAGCATATTCAATGATTTATAGGGGTTCACATTATCACATTCATTATGGCCCTTTGGGCAACTACCACACTAAGATTCCCAATAAAAATGCTTCTGGTTTCTTAACAAATGTTATTTTAAATATTTTTTTCAATTCCTTATATATCATCTCCCAATTTTTTTTTAACTTCTCTACATTCCCACCACATATGATAAAATGTACCTTCTTTTTCTTTACTTTTTCCAAGAAATATTTGACCCCGTTTTATACATTTTGGCCATTTTTACTGGTGTAATATACCATCTATACATCATTTTCATATAATTTTCCTTCAAAAGAGCACCGTCTGTAATTTTCAAATGTACCTTCCACAGTTTTTCCCAGCTGTCGAATTGTATGTTGTGTCCTATATCTTGCGCCCATTTAATCATAACTGATTTGACCTCCTCGTCTTTCGTTTCCCATTCTAGCAGTATACTATATGCTTTCTTCAGTAATTTCACATCTTCTTCTATAACCTCCTTTTGGAATCTGGAGATCATGTAACTAATCCCCTTTTTATTGTCTTCCTTGTACATCTCATTTAGTTGTCTGTAATGCAACCAACTCTGAAAATGTTCTTTCCTCATACTCTTTTAATTTCCATTTGCCTTCTTGGTCTCTCAGTAAGTCTCTATATGTAGGCCACTTTCCCTTTTTGCCAAGCGGTTTGAGCAATGAAGCTTCAATTAGTGATAGCCACCAAAGTGTTTTTTGTTCTAGTAAGTCTTTATATCTTTCCCAAACTCTCATTAATGATCTCCTAATTATATGATTATAAAAGCCTTTGTGAACTTTCCCTTTCCCATACCATAAGTATGCATGCCATCCATATCTGTTGTCATGCCCTTCCAGATCCAATGCTACTTCCTTTTCCAGTTTTATCCAGTCCCTAATCCATACCAAACATGCAGCCTCATAGTACAATTTAAGGTCTGGGAGGGCAAAGCCTCCTCTTTCTTTAGCATCTGTAAGTATCTTATGTTTAGTTCTTGGCCTTTTGCCCCACCCCCCGACAAACTTGGAAATATCCTTTTGCCATTTTTTGAGGCAGTCATCTTTAACCATTACTGGGACTGTCTGAAAGAGAAAGAGCATTTTCAGAAAAAACATTCATTTTTACTGCCACAATTCTTCCTAGTAGGGAAAGGTTCATTCTACTCCAAATTTCCAAATTCCTTTTAATCTCATTCCATTGTTGTTGTTCAGTCATTCAGTCGTGTCCGACTCTTCGTGACCCCATGGACCAGAGCACGCCAGGCACGCCTATCCTTCACTGCCTCTCACAGTTTGGCCAAACTCATGTTAGTAGCTTCGAGAACACTGTCCAACCATCTCATCCTCTGCCGTCCCCTTCTCCTTGTGCCCTCAACCTTTCCCAACATCAGAGTATTTTCTAGGGAGTCTTCTCTTCTCATGAGGTGGCCAAAGTACTGGAGCCTCAACTTCAGGATCTGTCCTTCTAGTGAGCACGCAGGGCTGATTTCTTTAAGAATGGATAGGTTTGATCTTCTTGCAGTCCATGGGACTCTCAAGAGTCTCCTCCAGCACCATAATTCAAAAGCATCAATTCTTCGGCGATCAGCCTTCTTTATAGTCCAGCTCTCACTTCCGTACTGGGAAAACCATAGCTTTAACTATACGGACCTTTGTTGGCAAGGTGATGTCTTTGCTTTTTAAGATGCTGTCTAGGTTTGTCATTGCTTTTCTCCCAAGAAGCAGGCGTCTTTTAATTTCGTGACTGCTGTCACCATCTGCAGTGATCATGGAACCCAAGAAAGTGAAATCTCTCACTGCCTCCATTTCTTCCCCTTCTATTTGCCTTGAGGTGATGGGACCAGTGGCCATGATCTTAGTTTTTTTGATGTTGAGCTTCAGACCATATTTTGCGCTCTCCTCTTTCACCCTCATTAAAAGGTTCTTTAATTCCTCCTCACTTTCTGCCATCAAGGTTGTATCATCAGCATATCTGAGGTTGTTTATATTTCTTCCGGCAATCTTAATTCCGGTTTGGGATTCATCCAGTCCAGCCTTCCGCATGATGAATTCTGCATATAAGTTAAATAAGCAGAGAGACAATATACAGCTCCCGTCTCATTGCTTTTTCCATGTCTACGCTAAGAGGTTTCCCAGGCTAAGGCCTCTGTTATGTCTTGCTCAAGGTCACACCTGCAATTCTTGCCTCTGCCCAGAAGTGAAATTATTTTCCCACTCCCAAGCTAGGCCAAGAAAAGAAACCAAGGCAGAAAACAAGAAAACCTTCCCTTTACCACTTTTAAACTTTTATCCCCTTCCCGACCTTTCCAAGACAATAAATGCAAAAATTAAAAAGCAGTATTCTATAAACAAATCCAATAGTTCTGAAGTCTAATAAAACTAACAAAAAAGAGAATAAGAATGAAAAAATAAAATAAGCAACATCAACAGGACAGTCAAAATCAGTTTATACTTCTCTTCCTCAGTTCTTTCCAGTTGCGAAAGGTGGCGATGAATGTAGAGTAGTCCAACTTTGATTGTAATCCAATATGTTATACTCAAATTTGATTGTGATCCAAAATGTTTTTTATAAAATTTGTAATCCGATATTTTATATTCCAAATCCCCAAATCTTCTGGCTCTCAAATCCCTAATTAAAACTTGAAGATATATGCTTCCAAAGATGTCAATAAAGATTTGATTACTGGCAGGTAGTATTGCAATAAATTCCCTGGTCTTCGATGAGCACTATAATTAATCCCGTCCAACTCCAGCTATTCCAGGTTCTCTTCCTCTTCTGAGAGATTCCTCCCCCAGTATAAGTAGAGAGTTCTCCTGCTTAGCTTCGGTTTGGTGCCACCAAGTTCCAGGGTTCAAAAGTTAAAGCCAAAGTTCAAAGCTCTTATAAGTAAAAGGTTTCTACTTTCCACTCTGCCAAAATACCAATCTGTCAAATTGTATCAATGTCAATCTGATAAATTGTCAAGTTGTTAAATTATAACTCTGTCCAACTGTCAGATAATCTGCCTTTAAGGATCAACCAGACAAAATTGTTGTCAAATGTCTCCAAAAAGAAGGGTAGCTCTAAAACAAAAGCTCTAAAAAGTCTCCATTAGCTGCTGCTATATTCTTCTCCCATTCACAAAAAGTTCCATTGCAGGGCCTGTCCGCAGAAATCGGAAGCTGACTTCCATTTTTTGTTCCGTTTTACCAAATTGGATAATTTAACTCTAATTTTCTTCAACGCTTAATTTGGTGTTTACCTCTAATTGGAAAATCCGCTGCTTACAGTGACGGTTATGAGGCTTTCGACTGTAGAGTGTGATGGAGTCGTGAGCGGACTCAAGCCCCTTCCCCTCCCTCCTCGCAAAAACGGCAGCGGGGAGATTTGGGGGGGGGTGAGTTCCTTGCTCCGCTGGACCCCTGGGATCCCCACTCGTCCATGGGTTTTTTTCTGAGGCGGCGCCTAGCCTTGGCGCTCACCCCCAAGGCTCTAGCAGCAGGGACCTTTTTACGGAGACGACACGGAGCGCCATGTCCTCCGCAGCGAACTGGAAGTCCTCTTTTAAGCTTTTTCCAACCATGTTTGTCTCATCACTGCATCAATACACATAAGATTATCATGTAGGTTGGTAGTGCTTATGAAAGAATGTTAAAAATAAACCCATTAGTAATCTTAAATAAATAATTCCAATGATGGTGGAATTTTGGGGTTCCATTTTGGGGTACATTTTATTTGTCAAATAATGTAACTTACGATATTTTGCAGCAATAGATTCCTGTGCCACACGTTCCGATTTCTGGGTTCGTAACATTACACTGGTCTTCTCTACATGTGCCCAAGTGCTCAGAGCACATTTCCGGAGAATCAACCCTTAGGCCACCACCTGGAAAGGGAAAATGGGATTACTTAGGAAAAGCCATTTCTTAAATTTTGACACATGTAACACCAACCATCATGGCTAATCTTTCTCTTTCTTCGGTATGCATTCTGTAGGCCTCTATTAGGGCTTATTCACTGGGACGTGGGTGGCACTGTGGTCTAAACTACTGCGCCTCTTGGGCTTCCCAATCAGAAGGTTGGTGGTTCAAATCCCCGTGAAGTGATGGGCTCTCGTTGCTTTGTCCTAGCTCCTGCCAACCTAGCAGTTCGAAAGCACACCAGTGCAAGTAGATAAAAAGGCACCGCTGTGGCGGGAAGGTAAATGGCATTTCCTTGCGCTCTGGCACTCGTCATGGTGTCTCGTTGTGCCAGAAGCAGTTTAGTCATGTGGGCCACATGACCTGGAAAAGCTGTCTATGGACAAATACTGGCTCCCTTGGCCTGAAGGTGGAGATGACCGCCACACCCCATACTCAAATTCAACTGGACTTAACCATCCATGGTCCTTTACCTTTACCTAGAGCTTATTCACACATCCTCTTGTCTTACTGCTTCTTCCAGGGGGAAACTGCCCGCAACGAGCTTTCCGGGGGGCAGGGTGGCGATGTCACCCCCCTCAGGGATGACACCTAGGGTAAACCACACCCTCCGCAACCACCTTGCTCCGCCTCTGCTCGCGATGTTGTGCATGCAACATCAGGATGTCAGGCAACGTCGCATCAGTTCCCCCAATCTTCTAGAGAAGCTGGTGCCTCCACTACTAGATAACTCAAGGTCTGAGCTTTGTAGTCTTGGAGGTCTACACCCCAGCTCTTAGGGGCCTCAAATCTAGTAGAACTGAGAGGTGAACCCATGGTGTGATAGTCTCTCCCAAATTGAGGCAAAATTATTGTAAATGGAGCTAAACCATAGGGGTTAAGATTTAACATGAGCCAATATAAGATGTGAGTTTCAACTGATGCGTTTGATGTGAGTTTTACTTAGTTATAATTTATTGTTGTTTTAAATTTTTGTGTGTTTTAAATTATTGTTGCAAATCTTTCTTAATTATAAGGAATAACTAATTATGTAAATAAACAGCTAATTATGTAGAATCTCTCCTGCAGATTCCATTCTGAGTAAGGCATTAGGAGCGCAACATGGGACACAAAAAATGCTGCATTAAAAATGGATTGTATACTTTTCCGGGACAATAGTAATTGTAAAAGCCATTTCTTGGCCTACATACAGTCTGGGCTGGGAGGGCTGTGACTGAGAGGCAGTGGTAAATGAAATCTTTGTAATAATGGGTTATTTCATTTCCACCAAAATCACATTTTACAAACACTTGTCAGTTAAACAGAAGGACTGATTTAGCTCAATTGTCCATGCAGAAGCCTTGTGCTCAGTTGTCTGACTTGTATCCATGTAGTATTTCATTCAGAAAATCACACATCCTGTTCACAAACAAACCTGTTGGTTTAATAGAAGGCCCAGTTTAGATAGAGGAGTGGGTCAGAAACTGGAGCACTTGTGCCAAACACCCAAAACAGAACAGCGAAGAACTCATGATAACTAAGGAAGCGCCCAGGAGAGCTTTGCAGCAACCTATTACAGATCTATTTGAACTGGAATGAAGAGCATTACTTGCTAATAGTTGCTCCTTTAAATCACTGTATTGAAAGAACCATCACCTACCGGTGGTATCTGACTCCTGTTAAATTAGCAAAAATGTATAGAATGAATACAAATGCAAATGTTAAGAAAAAGAAGGTACCTTTTATCATATGTGGTGGGAGTGTAAAGTAGTTTAAAATTTATGGGAGATGATATATAATGAAATAAAAAAATGTTTAAAATAACTTTTGTTAAAAAACAAGAAGCTTTCTTATTACTGTAGGAATTTACAGGTACCGAGCTCCCAAAGGACCATAAAAGATTGTTTATGTATGGCAACAGCCCAGAGATGGAAGGATACTGTTAGTCCAGAGATGGAAGGAAGAGTCAACCCCGACCAGAGAAGAATGGCAAACCAAGATGATGGACTATGCCAAAATGGCAAAACTATTTGGGAAGCTCAGAAATCAAGAAGACAAGAACTTTAGAAAAGAATGGGAAAAGATTATAATTTATTTACGAGACCGCTGCAAGCAGGTCAAAACATTAGCAGATAATTTAGGAAGGGGGGGAGGAGTCAGGGGATTCAGAGTAATCTTGACATTTGGATATTGCTATTTGTTGTATGTTTATACTTGTTAAAATAAAATTACAGAAATTACAAAAAAAGAAAGAAAGGCCCATCATCTAAGCAATAAAATAAAGATGGGCAAGAGCCACATACTGGGTTGCTGAACTACCACAACACTGTCATGGAATGAAGATACTCACCTAGTCAAATGCTAATGATCAGAAGGCTCATAGTCAGGCTACCTACCAAAGACGCCCTACAAAACCAAGATGGTCAATGGCAACCTGAAACAGAGATTATGGCTATCCAGTTTGTATAGAGTACAAATGGAAAGTGAACATTCACTACGGTGAAATCACAAGCACTCAAGACTTGCTCCGAAACTGAGTCCTGCAGCTGAAAAAGCAGTTGAGACAGAGGTAGCAGCCAAGAGGGGTGATGCTGTAACCAGCTTGGACACCCCAGCCATCCTACAGCCAGGGAAAGGGAATGACACAAGAGACACAGGCAGAAGAACTGTTTTTGCGTGATTTTCCATAGGCACTAGCAAGTAAGAGCAACACCCACTCACTGGGCTGCTGTTTGGGAGACAGCTGATGTCCTCTGTAACTGCTAGGAGAACTGGACCCTGTCTTTTCCATTGACCAAAGAAGGCCAGAGGGAGGCTGCCTTTGGGAAATATGCCACATCTTGTATCCTCTTGTATTAGTGCCTGGCTGGGTCACATACTGTCAGGGACTGGCATGAAGAGGAGGAGGGGGTCACTCCCCAACCTTCTCCTGTAGTTTCCAGAGAGGAGGAAGGCAGTCTCGAATTACAGCAGGGTTTTGAGGAAGATAACAGCTCAGAGACAGGCGAACAGCTGTTATTATTATTATTTATTGAATTTATATACCACCCTATGCCCAGAAGTGTCAGGGCGGTTCACATAAAAAGGTCACAGTATATAAAATAAAAATAAAAGCAATAACCCAATAATAACACCCCCCCCCAAAGAGCGGCATTATAAAAAGTATGGGATGTCAATCAGGTCAACCAAAGGCTTGGTTAAAATTGAATGTTTTTGCCTGGGGCCTAAGGGTATATAAGGAAGGCGCCAGGCGAACTTCCCTGGGGAGAGCATTCCACAGACGGGGAGCCACTGCAGAATAGGCCTGTTCTCGTGTTGCCACCCTCGGACCTCTCGAGTTATGACGTGTAAGGAGAAGGAGGATGTGAGGCAGAACAGCTTGCTGAGACGTCACTGGACAGCATAACCGCCCCCACCCTTCTCCCAAAACACAGCGTTTGTTAAAGGTGCAAGAACAGAGAGTATAGAGGCAGTTGACTATGGGTGGACACTGTAGAACAGGCATAGGCAAACTCGGCCCTCCAGATGTTTTGTTTTAATGACCCTGAACAATTTAATAAAATGAGAAAACTTGGCCATCTTACTGCTCACTGCTAACTCTGCAATGTTTATGAACAAATTAAAAAGCATGAGTCTTGTCTGATTTTCTGGACTTGGATGCTTGGCTTTCCTTCTCCCACTCTTCCCATTCCTTCTTCAGTTCCTCCCCATCCTTTCTGACTCTCCTGATTTTCTGGTCTTGGATGCTTGGCTTGCAGTATTCAAGGTTTCAATGCTGGGTGACTTTCAGGGAAGGGGCTTAGTACTTCCCAACAGCTTATACCCCATCAGTAAGTGCTGAGTGGAATGAAGAACTGAACCCTACTGCCATGTCAACCCTGCCTTGCCTACTGCAGTCAATAGCATTTGGCCTGATTTTAAACCAACATCTGGTGTCTTGTCTCTGTTATTTCAGGGCTCTCACAGGTCACAGAAACACCTTCCAGAGCAAACATTTTTCCTGATTCCCCTTGCTTGTTCTTCAATATTTTCCACCAATGAACTTTAATTAGACACATAAGACTTTGCACTTCATATGGCAGCAAAAGCCAAATATTTATGAATATCAGACAATCCTTTATATTGGAAATCTTTATCTCATGTTCAAAATGCAATTACATACACCTTCATAAATCTGGAAAATGCAGCATAGCAAAGGGATGGTGTGAACAGGATTGGATGATAGGGTAGAGTCTGATCAATAGATCACGGGAAACAAGAGTGAAGGAGGGAAGTGTTGAGAGTAGGTGCAGGAGCAGAGAAAGAGACAGGTATAGAAAAGAGAGAAGAGAGAGAGCAACATAGATCAAGGCATATGGCTTTCATATAAGCCTTGAAGGAAAAGTATTTAGCAGAAGTGGAGGAGAAAGCCATGCTAGTCGATGAATCCCAATTTTCACATTATGTCTGAACATTCTGATTTTGATCTATGCCTTACCTGGAGAAGCTAAGAGCATCCCTGAAAGAGCAATGATGTAAAAGATGCTCATCTGCATTGCTGAAGTTTGACTGGGAATGCCAAGTTGGAAACCGAAGAAGGGAGACCAAGAGTGCTCTTGATTTCCTGTGTCATCCAAAAGATTGCATGCTCACGTATTTATAGGTCTGCAAATTTCACTTACACGTCAAGTCAGACCTAGAATTTGGTATCCGAAAAGTAATGGATGTGTTAGCAGGAAGTCCAGTACTCCACATGAAGTCCCGGTGCACCAAAAAGAAGTAAAATACACTAACTTGTGCATTCATAGTCCAGTCAGCTCAAGACACGAATTTTATTGTTTTCTGTGTTTTTTTTATTAAATTGCCTGTATTGCTCTTCCTGTTTCCTGCTGCTTAGTTCATAGCTAAAAACTAATGAACTGAACAGTATGTGCAAATTAGTATGGTGAGCACTTTGAGTCTCTTTGTCTTAAAAGAAGGTTTCCTTGTTGTTGTTATTTTAAAGAATAAGGCCACATTTAGTAAAATGCAGCATTGTTAGAATCTGGGGGGGGGACTCCCCCTTAGCAAAATATCTGGATTAGTTTGGTGTGCACTTTCGGTTGATGAGGCAGGCCTCAGGTTTTCTGGCACCACTGCTCCCATGACTGGCAAGAAGATGTGACCAAAAGGAGACACTTGTTGGATCAGACCAAAGGTTCATCCAAGATCATGTTCTGACAGTGGCCAGCCAGAAGCCCATGGGAAGCCCACCAACAAGACATAACCACAGCAGTGTACCTCACCCACAATTGCTATTCAGAGGCTCTAATTATCCTCTCTGGGTGTTGGACCCCTGTGCTACTCTAGAAAATGGAGATGGAGCTGATATATTCAATGACAAGGCAACCTAGTATTGATTTATCTCCTTCGTTCCTCATTTGGTTTATTGTTAAAAGCAACATAAACCCAAAAGCATGTACAAAGTAGTAGAAGACTACAATGCACTACAAATATTACAAGCTAAGACCACTAAAGGAATTCAAGCCATGGCAACAAGGTAAGCAGCAATGCTCTCTTCAGATAATAGTGGAGGAAATATGCAAAGTTGCACCTCATTTTGTGCTTCTTTCTACCAAATGAAGAATATGTATGGACTGCAGCCCTGGACACCTTCTTGCCTCAGTAATTTTTCCTAGATTTTTCTTCCTCTCAGGAAAGCATGATTCCTGTAAATCCTGCTATGATGCTATTGTGTGCCCCTGGATACTTTCCATATGAAGAAGATGCACGAAAAATATTTAAAATCCTCATTTTGGGATCACAGCAACAGGAGTGAAATCCCATTGGTTTACTCAAAGGGTGAGTTGTATGGTACCAATTTTAGCTTCGCCCCATACAGTCAGGAGGGGTGAGACAGGTATGGCTGAGGGTCCTTAATATAAGTAATATAATTATACAATATATCTCCATATCCAGGGAACCCTGAAAAGTTCCTTCAGCTAATGTACTGCACAGTGCTTCCTCTCCCTGGAACACCTTATCTCTTGAATAATAAGTAAATGTTAAGTCTTGAACATTAAGACTTAATGTTAAGTCTTGGACATTAAGTTTTGAAGAAGCCAAGGACATCAAGTCTCTGAGAAGACAGAGAAGTTGGAATGTGTTCTGCTTTGGTTTTTCTCTCTTGCTGTAGTATTTGAGATCCCCTTCAGGCTTCAGTCATGTAGTTTGGCATTCTTCTCCTTGCCCTTTCAAAAATAAAATAAAACCTTTAATAATTATTGACATCCTAATTTGTGGTTGGGTGGTGGTGGATACTGTTTCACCATTGGCATCTAAGTATAAATATTAAAAGATTAATTCACCGTGTCTGCAGTTATGGGATTGTTGTTTATCACATAATGGTGTATGTTTTCATTCCACAGACTGGGAAGTGACGGAGACAGGATGTTTGTGTTACTGTGTTCCGCGAAGTGGGACTATTGTCTTTTCTTCTTTCTCTTTGCTGTCTGATGCTAGAGAGAGAGGAAGCCATTTTGCAGTGCTCCATGTATGTTTATATGTAAATAAAGTATATGTATGTTTATATGTAAATAAAGTAGATTAGCCACAATGCTGAGTTGTTTAGGTCTGTTACACATGCTGAGAAGACTCTGTGGATCCCTGAGCGTGCTAATGCTTTTTGACATTAGTCGCTTTAATGTTCGGGCAGAAGAAAGCTTATGAAGCTCCTGAACGATCGACCAGGAGGGAGAAACATGCCAGCCGGGACATTGGAGGGGAAAACGTTAAACCTCGCTTTGGTAAGGGCCAATCTATGGGCAGCAGAAGAAAGGGAGGAGAGGTATGATGGGATGCGATGGGTTAAGGTAATACCGATGTTCTGAGAAGAACAACCCCCCCAACATGTAATTTCGCAGTAGATCGATGTCATCCAATCTTTGTCAGATCAGTCTTTGAGCAGTATTTAGATCTAATTTTAGGGAATCTGAAGGGGAGATTCCATAACACAGGAGTTTAGCATGAATCCTACTAGTCCAGAGGCTAGAGAATTCATCTCACCATAAGCATTGGACAAGATAGTGGCTTGGTAGTCTATGCCACAAGGTTAACCAATAAGTGAAGACTTGCTAAAACAGACAGGTTTCTAAGGATGCAATCTTCAGTTCTAGGCGTATGGATGCATTGCTTACACACAGGGGGAGCATTAGGAGCCGGCGTAGGAATTGGTTTTGCAGCACCTCAAGAGAGGCAAGATATGTCATCGTGGCCCAGAGCGGGGCGGCATAGGCAAGCGTGGCAACCACTTTTGCCTTGAACACCTTTAGAGCCGAGGGAACATGCAAAGCTCCATCCGAAAAAAAGAATCGGAGGAGAGCATATGACAAAGTTTTGGCCTTGTTAAGTAGGTGTTGAAATTGAGCTTTCCAACCCAAATTATATTGAAAAATAATTCCTAGGTATTGAAATTTTAGAACTTGCTCTATTTTTGCTCCACCAAGCTTCCATTTGCATAATCTCCGACTTCTGGAGAAAATCAAAATCTTGGATTTAGAATGGTTAATAGTTAATTGGTTAAGTTGACAGTACGTGGCGAAGATCTTCAAGGCCCTGGTTAATCCAACTCGTGAGTAAGATAGAATCACCGCTTCATCCGCATATAAAAGGAGCGGGCTGCGGTAGTCTGCTAGTCTAGGAGTGTGTGTACTTGGAGATGACTTAACTAGCGGTTCTCGCATATCGCTAATGAACAGGTTAAATAAGCAGGGAGCCAATATACACCCTTGACATACTCCCTTATTTATCGGTACCGAATTTGTGAGGTCACCCGCAGGGGTAAGTCTCACTCTGGCGACAGTACCTTCGTGCAGCTGACTTATAAGCCATAAGAGTCTTCTGTCGATACCCCGTCTCGCAAGTTTCTCCCATAGGATGTTTCTGGGAAACTAGCCACAATGCTGAGTTGTTGAGGTCTGTTAAGCATGCTGAGAAGACTCTGCGGATCCCTGAGTGTGCTAATGCTTTTTCGCATTAGTCGCTTTGATGTTCGGGCAGAAGAAAGCTTATGAAGCTCCTGAACGATTGACCAGGAGGGAGAGAACATGCCAGCCGGGCATGTGTCCCTGACAGGGTCGTACATGAGAGCAGGATGCTCCTGTTAACATGGTTATAGATTCTTTCTCGGGTATGGAGATGGCTTGCACAAAGTACTGAGGCCTCATACCAAGCTGATTTTACTTACTAGGGATGTGCAGTGCAGTGAAAATTGGGGAGGAAACGGGTGTGTTTTCCTAGGCAACCCCATTGCTGGAGACTTAGATACTGTCTGTTGCTGTTATAAACGGCAGGTGCACTGAGGTGAGTTCCACTGATACAGTGGAGGGCATATGCCTGATGCGCAGAGCAGAAAGATCTACGAAGGGTGAGAGGCTCACCAGGTATGCTCAGGAGTTTGCTAATACAGCTGTTGCAGATTTAGCTGTGGACCAGATTGTTTGACATCCAAGTATTACAAAATGTTAAAGGACTGGCTGATCCAACCGTTGATGTATGTATGTAACAAGATACTAAAGGGGGACCAGGCACCCGAGACCTGGAAGGTTGCTTTTATTACTCTGATTCCAAAACCAGATACGGATAGAGCTCAGGTAAAAAATTATCGACCAATCTCATTGCTTAATGTGGATTACAAAATTATTGCAAATATTCTTGCTACAAGGCTGAAGAAGGTCTTGAATGAATATACAAATAACGTCTAGGCAGGTTTCCTACCTGGTAGACATAGAAAAGATAATGTCAGAAATGTTATAGATATTTTAGAAATGTTAGAAGCTAAGAAAGATTGTAAAGCCATTTTGATGTTTATAGATGCGGAGAAAGCCTTTGATAATGTGTCTTGGAGTTTTATGAAGATGAACTTGCTTAATATGGAGGTTCGCCAAAAAAATTTAAATGGTATTAATGCAATTTATAAAAAAATAAAAAAATTCCTTCCAGTAGCACCTTAGAGACCAACTAAGACCAACCATACAGACTCATTAATCCAAAGTGCATACCAACCTAATCCAGAAATTTTGCCCAAGTGGAGATACTTTTAGGATTCTAACACAGCTGCATTGGAATAAATGTGGCCTTACTCCAAACAGAAGAACAACTTCTTTTAAGACAAAGAGGCAACTTTACTGAGTGTCCTCTGAGTCAACTTTACTGGCTAATAAACCCCTTTCTTCTCCTCAACATGCATTGGTTTTCCTTTCAGCCTGTTTATGTGCAACAAGACCTAGTGGATTTCTGTCACTACAGATACAACCCCAGTCTTGGGATTGGTCCACACCCCTATTATCCATCAATCAAAGGGCAGAAGGACGAGTCATGCAATTAGTATATACTTGCAAAACCCAAATTTTTCAATAAAAGGAAAAGGCTGTGTGATCCACCACATCAACAATCTGAATGTCAGGAGTATGTGTAGCACATCACTCAGGCCTTTATACATTTGAGTTATTCTTCTGGAAGTAAATTAGCCTCTATCTGTATTATATGTAGCTACAAACTTGATGAATGGGTGACCTCCTCAAAGGTCAGTTCTACACCTGCATTCAGGCAGTTCCCATTGAACTGGGATTCATGGGTACAATGGACAGTAGAATCAGAGAATTGCAAAGAACATGAAAGCTCATGTAGACCAGCGACCTGCCAAGGCAGGAAATCAACTAATATAACATCTGTGATAGGTAGCTATTCAGCCTCTTCTTCAAAGTAATTAATCATGGTCGACCTAACATCTTCAGTGAAAGTCTTTTGCACTGTCAATCAGGTCATCCCATTGGGTGGGAGGTACTTCCAAATACCTTGGTGAAATGTGTTGATATTGTTGCAGGCCAAATGACATTAAAACCAAACTGGCAGTAATGGTGAGTCTTGGCAGAAAAGTGTTAGTTAACATGAGCAAAATTTGTGGTATACATGTTGAGAACAAGTACGGACCACCTGAACTTTCGAAATAAAAAGATTTCTGTAGCTTCGCAAATTGTCCACAAGGGGGATCCACATCTCAGAAAGGCATAAACCAAGGATGTCCATCCAGTAGATCGTCCTCCCCCCCCAAAAAAAAAGCTCAACAACTCAGGGCAATCCACCCACCCACTCCACCCATGCTCCAACTCCCTCCAATGACAATGGGTAGATCACTGCCAGTTTTTTAATACTGGGAGTAGGTCGCAGTCACTTGGGAGTTTAACATGCCTGTATAAACCAACACACATTTTCCAGCAACATATCAAATATTTATTCAAAACAGTACACAAATTTTCTCAAAATTCCCACGTCGAGGAAGTATTTTCGCAGGCCAAATTAGCAGCACGTCAATCTCGTTGTTCGGTTTATATCCGTTGCTGAAAGAAGCAGATGTTTCTTTCCATTTTAATCTTTAGGAGGTCTGAATAAAGGAAAGAGATTTCTTTAGTGATTCTCAGGTTTACGTGTTAACAGAGAGAGTACACAGACACACAAACACAAACATTTCTGTAGGCTGAACCGGGGTTGGGGGAGAAACTCAAAGTCAGGGTCTGAGTGTGGCCTTGCAGGCCTCTCCATCTGGCCATCAGCAGCCTGAGCCACACAGTCTATTTCAAAGTCACACAGAATACTGGCTCTACTTTGACTGCCAGGAATGTGTCCTTGATCTAATCCCTTCCTCTTGCTTGGAAGGAAGATAGGGAGATGTATGCATGCATACAAAAACCAGAATTATTCTGGTTGCCACACCCACATTTGTCTTTGGCTCCATCCACCAGTGGGATGGGGCCCTTGGATGGATGCTCAACAGGAAATATGGCTCTTGGTTTTTTAAAAACATCTCACCACACATGGCCTCAATGTACTGCAGATCCTCCAGGTGTCCCTGATTTCTAGGGACAGTCCCAAATTCACAGAAGTTGTCCCAGTTTCAGATTTGATTCCACAATGTCCCACTTTTTTCTGAGGACATCCCTGTTTTCATTGGAGACATGTTGGAGGGTATGGTAGGATATCCCTATTTTCATTGGAAGGTATGGAGTTATGTGACCCCTGGGTCAAGGAGATAAGTAACTATACAAGGTTTAGAAGACATCTGAAGGCAGCCCTTTATAAAGAATTCCAAAAATATTTAATGTTTTGTTACATTTTTATATATGTTGGAAGCTGCCCAGAGTGGCTGGGGCAACCCAGTTGGATGGGCAGGGTATAAATAGTATAATTATTATTATGAAGGAATAGGACGTCTCCATTTCCATCAGCGAAATATTTGAGGGTATGTGCATTGTGTGTGTTGCCAAAAACATAGTTTAATATTAATGTTAGCTGCTATGAAATATAATTAATAGTAATAAATTAAGTTTTCAACTTATTTGCATTCACCGACCAACCCCAAGTTGTCCATGTAATCATTAAAAAGCTCATTTACTTCATCTTCTTTTTCTAGAAGTGTCTGAACATCAACTCATATCTACGTTGTCTTGGACTACAATACCTGTGAGCCCCAATCAATATGAACAGGGATATGGGAACTTGTAGTCCAAAACATCTAAAGGGCACAAGATTTCGGATGGTTTGCACTTCATTAATTGTAAATAAAGCAAATGCTTTAAAAATGGTCCAAATCATAACTGATTCCGACTGCTGGGGGAAGTGGGGAGTAAATGGTGGTATTTTAAGTTTTATTGTAACCATATTAGAGAAATTTTGTGAGACAGTCAAGTTGAAGAGAAAATGTATATTAATGAAAGTGAGTGTAAAAATAACAAAACACACACATTGAGCAGTCTCTTCTAAGCTTTACAAATTTCTGTATTGAAAATAATGCAATTGAAAAAGGAAATGAAATAAATGTTGCCCTCTAACCGGGAGCAGATAATTAATCAATGTTAAACCCCTACTGGAAAATCGGCCGGGTAAATCTGAAGCCTATTATACTAAATATCTTCTGGACGACAAGTCTAATGATATCACAGTGGCCGTGGCAAAGTATGCATGCACTCGAAAGCTCATACCAAGAACAAACTTAGTTGGTCTCTAAGGTGCTACTGGAAGGAATTTTTTATTTTTTTATTTTTTTATGTTTACCCTTGTGAGAGAGGGGGATGAATGTTGCTTCCCACAGTGAGAGGGAATTTTAAGCACATAACCGTTATGTTATGTGCTTAAAAAATGTAAAAACCAATGAATTTTTGAGAAAAAAAGAGAGAGAGAGAGAGAAACCTGCTCATTTTAAATTTCGAGGCAAATTTGCTTTTAGCATTTTATTTTATCAATACTTTAATAAACATGTTCCGTTAGAATTCCATGGATTTGAAAAACTAGGGAGAAAACTTACGGTACACAGCATATGGTCTTTCCAGGACAAGTTATACTCCGCACGATCCTCTCACATTCAGTCCCGCAAGTCCCACCAACATCCTCGCATTTATGAGGTTCCCCTGCACAGACGAATCCTAGATAGAGAGATTTTATTTTATTTTATGAAGGCATTTCCACATTCTGATATTCCTGACCTCTTTATCACCGGTCATTGCAACTGCTTCTTTGAACTGCAGTGGACTACCCTTTAACCATCTCATACATGCGCAACATGTATTGCCATTTTGAATTTTCAGATGATTTCAATTCAGCATTCATAAGGTAGGTGTTACTATGTCTGCACTGAGCTTTCCACTTTGGGAATGACACTGGAACATAATGGATTACATGTTTTCCCCAGTGAACGGAGCCAATCCTCTGGAGAGGCAGTTGTCACAAGTGGCACTCTGGAAGGGGTAGCAGATTTGCCACTGGGTGCTGCCCTCACCTTCCTGCCTCCTTGGCCACAACAGTGACACCTCCTCATCCCTGGGACAGTTTCTTCAGGAATGCAGGAAAGCTTTCCTTCTCCCACTCTTCCCATTCCTTCTTCAGTTCCTCCTCTACCCTTTCTGACTCTCCTGATTTTCTGGTCTTGGATGCTTGGCTTGCAGTATTCAAGGTTTCAATGCTGGGTGACTTCCAGGGAAGGGGCTTAGTACTTCCCAACAGCTTGTACCTCATCAGTAAGTGCTGAGTGGAATGAAGAACTGAACCTTGCCCTACTGCCATGTCAACCCTGCCTTGCCTACTGCAGCCAATAACATTTGGCCTGATTTTAAACCAACATCTGGTGTCTTGTCTCTGTTATTTCAGGGCTGTCACAGGTCACAGAATCACCTTCCAGGGCAAACATTTTTCCTGATTCCCCTTATTTGGACACATAAGACTTTGCTCTTCATATGGCAGCAAAAGCCAAATGTTTATCAATATCAGACAATCCTTTAAATTGGACATCCTTATCTCATGTTCTGAATGCATTTACATGCAACCCTCATAAATCTGGAAAATGCAGCATAGCAAAGAGATGGTGTGAACAGGATTGGATGATGGGGCAGAGTCTGAGAAGGACAACAGCATGATCAATAGATCAAGGGAAACAAGTGTTGAGAGTAGGTGCAGGAGGAGAGAAAGAGAGAGGTTTAGAAAAGAGAGACGAGAGGGAGCAACATAGATCAAGGCATATGGCTTTCATATTAGTCTTGAAGGAAATGTGGAGGAGAAAGCCTTGCTAGTTAATGTATCCCAGTTTTCACATTATGCCTGAACATTCTGATTTTGATCTATGCCTTACCTAGAGAAGCTAAGAGGATCGCTGAAAGAGCAATGATGTAAAAGATGCTGATCTGCATTGATAAAGTTTGACTGGGAATGCCAAGTTGGAAACCAAAGAAGAGAGACCAAGAGTGCTCTCGATTTCTTGTGTCATCCAAAAGATTGCATGCTCACATATTTATAGTTCTGCGAATTGCACTTACACGTCAACCCTAGCATTTGGTGTCCTAAAAGTGCTGAATATGATAGCAGGAAGTCTAGTACTCCTCATGAATTCCCGGTGCACCAAAAAGAAGTAAAATACTCTAACTTGTACATTCATAGTCCAGTCAGCTCTCTTTTCCCGTTTCCTGCTGCTATAGTTGTTAGCTAAAACTAATGAACTGAAGAGTATGTACAAATTAATATGGCGAGCACTTTTAGTCTCTTTGTCTTAAAAGAAGGTTTCCTTGTTGTTGTTATTTTAAAGAATAAGGCCACATTTAGTAAAAAGCAGCACTGTTAGAATCTGGGGGGAAGCTCCACCTGGGCAAAATATCTGAATTAGTTTGGTGTGCACTTTCGGTTGATGAGGCAGGCCTCAGGTTTTCTGGTACCACTGCTCCCATGACTGGCAAGAAGATGTGACCAAAAGGAGACCCTTGTTGGATCAGACCAAAGGTTCATCCAAGATCCTGGTCTGACAGTGGCCAGCCGGAAGCCCATGGGAAGCCCACCAGCAAGACACAACCACAGCAGTGTGCCTCACCCACAATTGCTATTCAGAGGCTCTAATTATACTCTCTGGGTCTTGGACCCCTGGTGCTACTCTAGAAAATGGAGATGGAGCTGATATATTCAATGACAAGGCAAGCTGGTATTGGTTTGTCTGCTCCCTTCCTCATTTGGTTTATTGTTGAAAGCAACAGGAACCCAATTTAGCAATGATAGAAGCAATGATGTAGGCATGTACAAAGTTGTAGAAGACTACAATGCACTACAAATATTACAAGCTAACTCCACTAAATGAATACAAGCCATGGCAACAAGGTAAGCAGCAATGCTCTCTTCAGATAAAAGTGGAGGAAATCTCCAAAGTTGTACCTCATTTTGTGCTTCTTCCGACCAATTGAAGAATATGTATAGACTGCAGCCATGGACCCCTTCTTGCCTCAGTAATTTTTCCAAGATTTTTCTTCCTCTCAGGAAAGCATGGTTCCTGTATATCCTGCTATGATGCTATTGTGTGCCCCTGGACACTTTCCATATGAAGAAGAGGCATGAAAAATATTTAAAATCCTCATTTTGGGATCACAGCAACAGGAGTGAAATCCCATTTGTTTAATCAAATGGCGAGGTGCATGGTACCAATTTTAGCTTCGCCCCATACAGTCAGGAGGGGTGAGACAGGCATGGTTGAGGGTCCTTAATATAAGTAATATAATTATACAATATATCTCTATATCCAGGGAACCCTGAAAAGTTTCTTCAGCTAATGTACTGCACAGTGCTTCATCTCCCTGGAACACCTTATCTCTTGAATAATAAGGCACTGTGCTTTTCTTTCTTCATTCTCCTTCTCAAAGGGACATCAATCCAAAAAGCTTACATGTAAGTAAATGTTAAGTCTTGAACATTAAGACTGAATGTTAAGTCTTGGACATTAAGACTTAATGTTAAGTCTTGGACATTAAGTTTTGGAGAAGCCAAGGACATCAAGTCTCTGAGAAGACAGAGAAGTTGGAATGTGTTCTGCTTTGGTTTTTCTCTCTTGCTGTAGTATTTGAGATCCCCTTCAGGCTTCAGCCATGTAGTTTGGCATTCTTCACCTTGCCCTTTCAAAAATAAAATAAAACCTTGAATAATTATTGACATCCTAATGTGTGTTTGGGTGGTGGTGGATACTGTTTCACCATTGGCATCTAAGTATAAATATTAAAAGATTAATTCACCGTGTCTGCAGTTATGGGATTGTTGTTTATCACATAATGGTGTATGTTTTCATTCCACAGACTGGGAAGTGACAGAGACAGGATGTTTGTGTTACTGTGTTCCGCGAAGTGGGACTATTGTCCTTTCTTCTTTCTCTTTGCTGTCTTTTGCTAGAGAGAGAGGGAGCCATTTTGCAGTGCTCCATGTATGTTTATATGTAAATAAAGTAGATTAGCCACAATGCTGAGTTGTTGAGGTCTGTTACGCATGCTGAGAAGACTCTGTGGATCCCTGAGTGTGCTAATGCTTTTTGGCATTAGTCGCTTTGATGTTCGGGCAGAAGAAAGCTTATGAAGCTCCTGAACGATCGACCAGGAGGGAGAGAACATGCCACCCGGGCATGTGTCTCTGACAGGGTCGTACATGAGAGCAGGATGCTCCTGTTAACATGGTTATAGATTCTTTCTCGGGTATGGAGATGGCTTGCACAAAGTACTGAGGCCTCATACCAAGCTGATTTTACTTACTAGGGATGTGCAGTGCAGTGAAAATTGGGGAGGAAACGGGTGTGTTTTCCTAGGCAACCCCATTGCTGGAGACTTAGATACTGTCTGTTGCTGTTATAAACGGCAGGTGCACTGAGGTGAGTTCCACTGATACAGTGGAGGGCATATGCCTGATGCGCAGAGCAGAAAGATCTACGAAGGGTGAGAGGCTCACCAGGTATGCTCAGGAGTTTGCTAATACAGCTGTTGCAGATTTAGCTGTGGACCAGATTGTTTGACATCCAAGTATTACAAAACATTAAAGGACTGGCTGATCCAACCGTTGATGTATGTATGTAACAAGATACTAAAGGGGGACCAGGCACCCGAGACCTGGAAGGTTGCTTTTATTACTCTGATTCCAAAACCAGATACGGATAGAGCTCAGGTAAAAAATTATCGACCAATCTCATTGCTTAATGTGGATTACAAAATTATTGCAAATATTCTTGCTACAAGGCTGAAGAAGGTCTTGAATGAATATACAAATAACGTCTAGGCAGGTTTCCTACCTGGTAGACATAGAAAAGATAATGTCAGAAATGTTATAGATATTTTAGAAATGTTAGAAGCTAAGAAAGATTGTAAAGCCATTTTGATGTTTATAGATGCGGAGAAAGCCTTTGATAATGTGTCTTGGAGTTTTATGAAGATGAACTTGCTTAATATGGAGGTTCGCCAACATTTTTTAAATGGTATTAATGCAATTTATAGCGAGCAAAAATCACAAATTATTGTTAAAAATGTGGTTTCAGAGGAACTCAAAATTGAAAAAGGAACCAGGCAAGGGTGCCCCCTTTCCCCACTGCTTTTTATATCGGTACTGGAAGTCTTGCTGAATATGATAAGAAGTAGCGATGAGGTGAAAGGTATTGTGGTAGGTTCGAAACAGTTTAAATTAAAAGCCTTTGCGGATGATTTGGTGCTGACACTACAGGACCCAGAATCCAGTGCAGTTAAAGCACTGGAATTAATTCAGGAGTTTGGACAATTTGCAGGCTTTAAATTGAATAAGAGTAAAACCAAAGTTTTGACTAAAAATTTTTCAACTGAAGAGATTAAAAGATTGGAGGTTAACACTGGTTTGAATTTTGTTAAAAAGGTGAAGTATATAGGTGTGAATATGACTGCAAAAAATGAATTTGTATAAAGATAATTATAAGTTATGGAATGAAATTAAGAGAGATTTCGATATTTGGTCAAATTTGAAATTATCACTGTTGGGCCTAATTTCTGTGGTAAAGATGAATGTGTTGCCAAGGATGTTGTTTCTATTTCAAATGTTGCCTTTCATTGACAGTATGAAATGCTTTAAGGAATGGCAGAGAGAATTGTCCAAGTTTATATGGTGGGGGGGGGGGACCGAGGATTAAGTTTAAAATTTTGACTGACGTGAAAGAAGTGGCTTCTCCCTGCCAGATTTAAAGATTTACTTTGAAGCCGCAGTGTTTTGCTGGCTTAAAGAATGGTTTCTCTTGGATAATTCTGATCTGCTAGACCTGGAAGGTTTTGATAATGTCTTTGGTTGGCATGCTTACATATGGTATGATAAGATTAAGGCCCACAGAGGATTTAAGAATCATATATTTCGAAAATCATTGTTAATGTTTGGATAAGATACAAAGATGGGACGAGGGTGGCGCTGTGGGTTAAACCACAGAGCCTAGGGCTTGCTGATCAGAAGGTCGGCGGTTCGAATCCCCGTGACGGGGTGATCTCCCGTTGCTCGGTCCCAGCTCCTGCCCACCTAGCAGTTCGAAAGCACGTCAAAGCGCACATAGATAAATAGGTACTGCTCCGGCGTGAAGGTAAACGTCATTTCCGTGCGCTGCTCTGGTTCGCCAGAAGCGGCTTTGTCATGCTGGCCACATGACCCAGAAGCTGTACGCCGGCTCCCTCGGTCAATAATGCGAGATGAGCGCCGCAACCCCAGAGTCAGACACGACTGGACCTAATGGTCAGGGGTCCCTTTACCTTTACCTTTAATATACAAAGATTTGCTAGAAAGAAAAACACATAGGATTTCACCATTAGAGGCCAAGGCCCGTAAAAGGTTAAATATGGTTACCAAGTGCCTGAATTACAGTGAATTATTGCTAGAAGATGATAATAAGTTTAGTTTAGTTTGAAACCATATGAACAGTTGAAAGATAAGTGAAATGACTGGTTACAATATCATCAGATTTATGAAACATTTAAAGAAGACAAAAAATATATAGGTTTTCAATCAAATATATAGGTTTTCAAATTGGAAGACCCAGGAGATGCCTATAGTTGAAGAGTGGCAGATGAATATGATGGACTTTTGGAACTTGCCGAGCTGACTGCGAGACTCCGCGAGCAGAATGAGGAGACGGTGGAAGAAGATTAGAAGAAATTTAAATGCTATTTGGAAAAAAAAAATATTTTGTAAAAGTTATGGAATCCTAGGGGAAGTATAGTATAGATTTTCGGAAAAAATCTTAGGAGTATGCTAATAACTATTTTTAAATTGTATTGAAGATGATAGAAATAAGGGTTAATTGTAAAGTCTTAGGAAATTGCTAAAGTGGAACTACATTAAACTCAGAAGGGGGAACCGGGGTCATGTGTCCAGCATGACTAAGCCACTTTTGGCGAACCAGAGCAGCACATGGAAATGCCGTTTACCTTCCCGCCAGAGCGGTACCTATTTATCTACTTGCACTTTGACGTGCTTTCGAACTGCTAGGTTGGCAGGACCTGGGACCGAGCAACGGGAGCTCACCCCGTTGTGGGAATTCGAACCGCCGACCTTCTGATAAGCAAGCCCTAGGCTCTGTGGTTTAACCCACAGCGCCACCCGCGTCCCATCTTTGTATCTTATCCAAACATTAAACAATGATTTTCGAAATATATGATTCTTAAATCCTATGTGGGCCTTAATCTTATCATTATCATTATCATAATCTTATCATTAATCTTTCTGTGCAATGCCCCCCCCGAAAGCTCAACAACTCTGGGAAATCCACCCACCCCACCCCACCCCACCCCACCCACACTCCTCCTCCCTCCAATGACAATGGGTAGATCACTGCCAGTTTTTTAATACTGGGAGTAGGTTGCGGTCACTTGGGAGTTCAACATGCCTGTATAAACCACCACACGTTTTCCAGCAACATATCAAATATTTATTCAAAACAGTACACAAATTTTCTCAAAATTCCCACATCGAGGAAGTATTTTCGCAGGCCAAATTAGCAGCACGTCAATCTCGTTGTTTGGTTTATATCCGTTGCTGAAAGAAGCAGATGTTTCTTTCCATTTTAATCTTTAGGAGGTCTGAATAAAGGAAAGAGATTTCTTTAGTGATTCACAGGTTTACGTGTTAACAGAGAGAGTACACAGACACACAAACACAAACATTTCTGTAGGCTGAACCGGGGTTGGGGGAGAAACTCAAAGCCAGGGTCTGAGTGTGGCCTTGCAGGCCTCTCCATCTGGCCCTCGGCAGCCTGAGCCACATAGTTTATTTCAAAGTCACACAGAATACCGGCTCTACTTTGCCTGCCAGGAATATGTCCTTGATCTAATCCCTTCCTCTTGCTTGGAAGGAAGATAGGGAGATGTATGCATGCATACAAAAGTCAGAATTATTCTGGTTGCCACACCCACATTTGTCTCTGGCTCCATCCACCAGTGGGATGGGGCCCTTGGATGGATGCTCAAAAGGAAATATGGCTCTTGGTTTTTTAAAAACATCTCACCACACATGACCTCAATGTACTGCAGATCCTCCATGTGTCCCTGATTTCTAGGGACAGTCCCATATTCACAGAAGTTGCCCAGTTTCAGATTTGATTCCGCAATGTCCCACTTTTTCTGAGGACATCCTTCTTTTCTTTGGAGACATGTTGGAGGGTATGGTAGGATATCCCTATTTTCATTGGAGGGTATGGAATTATGTGACACCCTGGGTCAAGGAGATAAGTAACTATACAAGGTTTAGAAGACATCTGAAGGCAGCCCTTTATAAAGAATTCCAAAAATATTTAATGTTTTGTTACATTTTTATATATGTTGGAAGCTGCCCAGAGTGGCTGGGGCAACCCAGTTGGATGGGCGGGGTATAAATAGTATAATTATTATTATGAAGGAATAGGACGTCTCCATTTCCATCAGTGAAATATTTGAGGGTATGTGCATTGTGTGTGTTGCCAAAAACATAGTTTAATATTAATGTTAGCTGCTATGAAATATAATTAATAGTAATAAATTAAGTTTTCAACTTATTTGCATTCACCGACCAACCCCAAGTTGCCCATGTAATCATTAAAAAGCTCATTTACTTCATCTTCTTTTTCTAGAAGTGTCTGAACATCAACTCATATCTATGTTGTCTTGGACTACAATACCTGTGAGCCCCAATCAATATGAACAGGGATATGGGAACTTGTAGTCCAAAACATCTAAAGGGCACAAGATTTCGGATAGTTTGCACTTCATTAATTGTAAATAAAGCAAATGCTTTAAAAATGGTCCAAATCATAACTGATTCCGACTGCTGGGGGAAGTGGGGAATAAATGGTGGTATTTTAAGTTTTGTTGCAACCATATTAGAGAAATTTTGTGAGACAGTCAAGTTGAAGAGAAAATGTATATTAATGAAAGTGACTGTAAAAATAACAAAACACACACATTGAGCAGTCTCTTCTAAGCTTTACAAATTTCTGTATTGAAAATAATGCAATTGAAAAAGGAAATGAAATAAATGTTCATGATGTTAACATGAGGGGGGGCTGGAGGAGAAATAATTAAACAGGATAGCTAATCAGAACCCAAGGGGGGGGGTGGAATGAGAGAGACTATAAAAACCAGCTCAGGGGGAGAGACAGTTGGTTGGCAGTTGGTTGGAGGTTGACGGGTTGGTTGGATGGTTGGTTGGAGTGGGTAGCTGGAGTTAGCCAGTAGTCGAATAAGTGGAGTCAGGAACAGTTAGATGCTAAGAAGAAAAATAATTAGCTGAGAGGTGGTTCAGAGAGTGCGAGCCGGGATATGATGTTATAAATCTGAATAGATGCCCTATGTTTGTAATGGATTGAGATCGTTTATGAAACCACACGCTTGTTAAAATATAATAAAACAACCAAGGTTTTATGTTACACGTTAACCCTGACTGGACTCCGTATGTTACCAGGTAGGGGCCTGGTTGGTGGCAGCGAGAAATAAAATGGTGGCACAGGGATCAATAGACGGTGAAACGTCCGGGGACCCTGTGTGATCGCCACAATGTTGCCCTCTAACCGGGAGCAGATAATTAATCAATGTTAAACCCCTTCTCGAAAATCGGCCGGGTAAATCTGAAGCCTACTATACTAAATATCTTCTGGACGACAAGTCTAATGATATCACAGTGGCCGTGGCAAAGTTTCTTTTGGTAGTCATATGTCAGGTTACAACCGAGAACCCACCAGGTGGCTGACTGGGAGGGCAGCCAAGAGCTGGGAGAGCAGGGTGTCAGGGAAACGGACAGAGATAAGATAGAGGGAAGTTCTCAGTCCTTGGCGAGGCCAAGTTTCTCTGACAGCAGTCTGTCAGAGCCTTACCTTTAACTTGGGACGAACGCAAGAAGGGTGGGGTGCAAGAGAAAGGGAAATTGTCATCGCAGGAGGCGGAGGAGGATGGTGTTCTCGCGAGATTTAAAAGGGCAGAAGACCCACCCTGAACCTTCAGATGAGTCATCATCAGATTAGTGATGAGGTCGTTAGAGCATAGAGCTGCAGTCTGTAGGCTTGGTTGTTTTCTTTGTGTTGTGGAAATAAACTCAATTTCACTGAGCTACGTGTATGTGTTACATCATACGTATTAAACATCATCATACTTAAGACTAAACAAATATCGTTTCGGTCTTCCTCTCCCGGGGGGTTGTCTGTATGAATCTTCATTTTATTCTGAATCTATATTATGGGTCTTTGGACCACAATAAAAATTAATAATTAATTAATCAATGGTCATATATTTAAACATGAGAGATAGAGGGGGGGAGAAACCTGCTCATTTTAAATTTTGAGGCTAATTTGCTTTAAGCATTTTATTTTATCAATACTTTAATAAACATGTTCCGTTAGAATTCCATAGATTTGAAAAACTAGGGAGAAAACTTACGGTACACAGCATATGGTCTTTCCAGGACAAGTTATACTCCGCACGATCCTCTCACATTCAGTCCCGCAAGTCCCACCAACATCCTCGCATTTACGAGGTTCCCCTGCACAGACGAATCCTAGATAGAGAGATTTTATTTTATTTTATGAAGACATTTCCACATTCTGACATTCCTGACCCCATTATCACCGGCCATTGCAACTGCTTCTTTGAACTGCAGTGGACTACCCTTTAACCATCTCATACATGCGCAACATGTATTGCCATTTTGAATTTTCAGATGATTTCAATTCAGCATTCATAAGGTAGGTGTTACTATGTCTGCACTGAGCTTTCCACTTTGGGAATGACACTGGAATGTAATGGATTACATGTTTCCCCCAGTGAACAGGGCCAATCCTCTGGAGAGGCAGTTGCCACAAGTGGCACTCTGGAAGGGGTAGCAGATTTGCCTCTGGGTGCTGCCTTCATCTTCCTGCCTCCTTGGCCACAACAGTGACACCTCATCATCCCTGGGACAGTTTTTTCAGGAATGCAGGAAAGCTTTCCTTCTCCCACTCTTCCCATTCCTTCTCCAGTTCCTCCTCTATCCTTTCTGACTCTCCTGATTTTCTGGTCTTGGATGCTTGGCTTGCAGTATTCAAGGTTTCAATGCTGGGTGACTTCCAGGGAAGGAGCTTAGTACTTCCCAACAGCTTGTACCTCATCAGTAAGTGCTGAGTGGAATGAAGAAATGAACCCTACTGCCATGTCAACCCTGCCTTGCCTACTGCAGTCAATAACATTTGGCCTGATTTTAAACCAACAGCTGGTGTCTTGTCTCTGTTATTTCAGGGCTGTCACAGGTCACAGAATCACCTTCCAGGGCAAACATTTTTCCTGATTCCCTTTGCTTGTTCTTCAATATTTTCCACGAATGAACTTTATTTGGACACATAAGACTTTGCTCTTCATATGGCAGCAAAAGCCAAATATTTATCAATATCAGACAATCCTTTATATTCGAAATCCTTATCTCAATGCATTCAAAACGCATTTACATGTAACCCTCATAAATCTGGAAAATGCAGCATAGCAAAGAGATGGTGTGAACAGGATTGGATGATGGGGCAGAGTCTGAGAAGGACAACAGCATGATCAATAGATTATGGGAAACAAGTCTTGAGAGTAGGTGCAGGAGGAGAGAAAGAGAGGTTTAGAAAAGAGAGAGGAGAGGGAGCAACATAGATCAAGGCATATGGCTTTCATATTAGTCTTGAAGGAAAAGCAGAAATGGAGGAGAAAGCCATGCTAGTTAATGTATCACAATTTTCACATTATGTCTGAACATTCTGATTTTGATCTATGCCTTACCTGGAGAAGCTAAGAGCATCGCTGAAAGAGCAATGATGTAAAAGATGCTGATCTGCATTGCTGAAGTTTGACTGGGAATACCAAGTTGGAAACCAAAGAAGGGAGACCACGAGAGTTCTCGATTTCTTGTGTCATCCAAAAGATAGCATGCTCACGTATTTATAGGTCTGCAAATTGCACATTTTCACGTCAGCCCTAGGATTTGGTGTCCTAAAAGTACTGGATGTGTTAGCAGGAAGTCCAGTAATCCTTATGAATTCCTGGTGCACCACAAATAAGTAAAATACTCTAACTTGTACATTCATAGTCCAGTCAGCTCAAGACAGTAATTTTATTGTTTTCTGTGTTTTTATTAATTTGCCTGTATTTCTCTTCCTGTTTCCTACTGCTATAGTTCATAGCTAAAACTAATGAACTGAACAGTATGTACAAATTAGTATGGTGAGCACTTTGAGTCTCTTTGTCTTAAAACAAGGTTTCCTTGTTGTTGTTATTTTAAAGAATAAGGCCACATTTAGTAAAATGCAGCACTGTTAGAATCTGGGGGGAAGCTCCACCTGGGCAAAATATCTGGATTAGTTTGGTGTGCACTTTCGGTTGATGAGGCAGGCCTCAGGTTTTCTGGCACCACTGCTCCCATGACTGGCAAGAAGATGAGACCAAAAGGAGACCCTTGTTGGATCAGACCAAAGGTTCATCCAAGATCCTGGTCTGACAGTGGCCAGCCAGAAGCCCATGGGAAGCCCACCAACAAGACACAACCACAGCAGTGTGCCTCACCCACAATTGCTATTCAGAGGCTCTAATTATACTCTCTGGGTCTTGGACCCCTGGTGCTACTCTAGAAAATGGAGATGGAGCTGATATATTCAATGACAAGGCAACCTGGTATTGGTTTGTCTGCTTCCTTCCTCATTTGGTTTATTGTTGAAATCAACAGGAACCCAATTTAGCAATGATAGAAGCAATGATGTAGGCATGTACAAAGCAGTAGAAGACTACAATGCACTACAAATATTACAAGCTAAGTCCACTAAATGAATACAAGCCATGACAACAAGGTAAGCAGGAATGCTCTCTTCAGATAATAGTGGAGGAAATCTCCAAAGTTGCACCTCATTTTAAGCTTCTTCCTACCAATTGAAGAATATGTATAGACTGCAGCCAAGGACCCCTTCTTGCCTCAGTAATTTTTCCAAGATTTTTCTTCCTCTCAGGAAAGCATGATTCCTGTAAATCCTGTGATGATGTTATTGTGTGCCCCTGGACTCTTTCCATATGAAGAAGAAGCATGAAAAATCTTTAAAATCCTCATTTTGGGATCACAGCAACAGGAGTGAAATCCCATTAGTTTACTCAAATGGCGAGGTGCATGGTACCAATTTTACTTTCGCCCCATACAGTCAGGAGGGGTGAGACAGGCATGGTTCAGGGTCCTTAATATAAGTAATATAAATATACAATATTTCTCTATATCCAAGGAACTCTGAAAAGTTCCTTCAGCTAATGTACTGCACAGTGCTTTCTCTCCCTGGAACACCTTATCTCTTGAATAATAAGGCACTGTGCTTTTCTTTCTTCATTCTCCTTCTCAAAGGGACATCAATCCAAAAAGCTTACATGTAAGTAAATGTTAAGTCTTGAACATTACGTTTTGGAGAAGCCAAGGACACCAAGTCTCTGGGAAGACAAAGAAGTTGGCATGTGTTCTGCTTTGGTTTTTGTATCTTGCTGTAGTATTTGAGATCCCCTTCAGGCTTCAGCCATGTAGATTGGAATTCTTCTCCTTGCCCTTTCAAAAATAAAATAAAACCTTTAATAATTATTGACATCCTAATGTGTGTTTGGGTGGTGGTGGATACTGTTTCACCATTGGAATCTAAGTATAAATATAAAAAGTTATAGTAAAACAACAACAACAACAACAACAACAACAACAACAACAACAACAACAACAACAACAATTTATACCATCTGGCTGGCCCTCCCCAGCCACTCTGGGTGGCTCTCAACAGCATATTAAAAACATGATAAAACATCAAACTTAATAAAACCTGTCCTCAGTTGTCTTCTAGAAGTCAGATAGTTGTTTATTTCCTTGACATCTGATGGGAGAACATTCCACAGGGCAGCCACCATCAAAACTCATAGCAATAAATGGGAATGGGGGGAAGCACACCTTTGTTCTTAAGAGATATAATTTGCTCCTGAATAACTACTGGAGTTGGATCTAAGACGCGGAGCAGGTTTAACACAGATAGGGCAGCTTTTCATAGAAAATTTTCATATGAACAGGTACCAGTAAAAGCTTGTAACCTGTACACAGCCCTCCTACCTCTCAAGGATGGAGGGGTGAGTCATGCAAAACCCAATTTCACATTAAAGGGAAAGGCTGGGTGATGAACCACAACCTGAATGTAGGGAGTGTATCTAAAATGTCACTTAGGCTCCTAGCCATCTGGATTGTGTTACAGGAAGTAAGTGAACTTGTAAATTTGTTATATACAGTTAAAAGGTAAAGGTAAAGGGACCCTTGACCATTAGGTCCAGTCGCGGATGACTCTGGGGTTGCGGCGCTCATCTCGCTTTAGTGGCCGAGGGAGCCGGCGTACAGCTTCTAGGTCATGTGGCCAACATGACAAAGCCGCTTTTGTTGAACCAGAACAGCGCACGGAAATGCCATTTACCTTCCCGCCAGAGCGGTACCTATTTTTTACTTGCATTTTGACATGCTTTGAAACTGCTAGGTTGGCAGGAGCAGGTACCGAGCAATGGGAGCTCACCCCGTCGCAGGGATTCGAACCGCTGAACAAAAAACCACAACCAAATGGAAAACAATTTCCACATAAATCAAAATCTAAAACTAAGAATACAGCATTAATATCACAGTTTAAAATGACATCGGTAAAAAATAACAGCAATTTAAACAAAAAACAAAACAAGACAGAGCCCTCTCTGTCTAGAAGCAGCAGCAGGGGCAGCTGTCCTTTATAGAGCCCATCAGGCCCCGCCTTAGGCCAGGTGGTGAGTGGCAGGACTGGGGCTCTCAGGCACTGAGCAGGAGAGTCCTCCTGGGTGGTAGCAGCCGCAGCAGTTCTTATAGGCCTGTCACGCCCCGCCCTGGGCCATTTTATATACAGTTGTTGTTGTTGTTGTTGTTGTTGTTCAGTCGTTCAGTCGTGTCTGACTCTTCGTGACCCCATGGACCAGAGCACGCCAGGCACACCTATCCTTCACTGCCTCTCGCAGTTTGGCCAAACTCATGTTAGTAGCTTCGAGAACACTGTCCAACCATCTCATCCTCTGTCGTCCCCTTCTCCTTGTGCCCTCAATCTTTCCCAACATCAGGGTCTTTTCTAGGGAGTCTTCTCTTCTCATGAGGTGGCCAAAGTACTGGAGCCTCAACTTCAGGATCTGTCCTTCCAGTGAGCTCTCAGTGAGCATCCATTTCTTTAAGAATGGATAGGTTTGATCCTCTTGCAGTCCATGGGACTCTCAAGAGTCTCCTCCAGCACCATAATTCAAAAGCATCAATTCTGTCAAAAAATGAGATCAGATTAGTCTGACATGACTTATTTTTCAGAAACCCATGCTGACTTTTAGTGATCACAGCGTTCCTTTCTAGGTGCTCACAGACCGTTTGCTTAATGATCTGCTCTAGAATCTTTCCTGGTATTGATGTCAGGCTGACTGGGCGGTAATTGTTTGGGTCCTCTCTTTTCCCCTTTTTGAAAATAGGGACAACATTTGCCCTCCTCCAGTCTGCTGGGACTTCACCTGTTTTCCAGGAATTCTCAAAGATTACTGCCAGTGGTTCTGAAATCACATCTGCCAGTTCTTTTAATACTCTGGGATGTAGTTCATCTGGCCCTGGAGACTTGAATACATCTAAACTAGCCAGGTGTTCTTGTACTACCTCCTTACTTATTCTGGGCTGTGTTTCCCCTGCTGAATCATCTGCTCCATATTCTTCAGGTCGGGCATTGTTTTCTTTTTTGGAGAAGACTGAGGCAAAGAAGGTATTGAGGAGTTCTGCCCTTTCTGCGTCCCCTGTTCGCATTTCACCTTCTTCTCCTCTAAGTGACCCCACTGTTTCCTTGTTCTTCCTTTTGCTACGGACATACCCATAAAAACCCTTTTTATTGCTTTTAACCTCTCTAGCAAGCCTGAGTTCATTCTGTGCTTTAGCTTTTCTGACTTTGTCTCTACATGTGCTGGCTATTTGTTTGAATTCCTCTCTGGTGGTTTCCCCCTTTTTCCATTTCTTGTACATATCCCTTTTAAATCTTAACTCAGTTAAAAGTTCTTTAGATAGCCACCCTGGCTTCTTTAGGCACCTTCCATGTTTTCATCTCATTGGTACTGCTTGAAGTTGTGCTTTTAATATCTCCCTTTTAACAAACTCCCATCCATCATGAACTCCCTTCCCTTTTAGTATTACTGACCATGGGATCACACCCAGCATTTCCCTAAGTTTTCTGAAGTCGGCTTTCTTAAAGTCTAGAATTTGAGTCTTAGTATGCTTGGTTGCTCCTTTCTGATGTATAATAAACTCCAGAAGAGCATGATCACTCCCACCTAATGATCCTGCCACTTCTACCCCACTAACCAGATCATCACTATTGGTTAGGACCAGATCTAAAATGGCTGATCCTCTTGTTGCTTCTCCCACTTTCTGGACAATGAAATTGTCTGCAAGGCCAGTGAGGAATCTGTTCGACCTTATGCTCTTGGTTGAGTTTGACATCCAACAAATATCAGGATAGTTGAAATCCCCCATTACTACTATCTCATTTCCTTTTGAATGCTTGGTCATCTGTTCCAGGAAGGCATCATCTATGTCCTCAGTTTGGCTTGGGGATCTATAGTAAACTCCCACAATGAGATCACTGTTATTTTTCTCTCCCTTAATTTTGACCCAGATACTCTCAATTTGGCTTTGAAGTTTTAAATCATGGATCTCTTCACAGGTATACACATCCCTGACATATAACGCCACTCCTCCTCCTTTCCTGTTTGGTCTATTTCTCTGAAATAGATTGTATCCCTCTATTACTACATTCCAATCATGAGACTCATCCCACCAGGTTTCAGTGATGCCTATTATGTCGTATTTAGTTTGCTGTACCAAGAGCTCAAGTTCATCTTGTTTATTTCCCATGCTCTGTGCATTTGTATACAGACATTGAAAACCATTGATCATTCCCCCTAGTCTCCTACTTAAGGATTTTTTCCTCCCACCGCTAGGTCTGTGTGCTGTTTGCTCCATTTGGTCCTTGACTTTTGGATGATCATCTTCAGCATTTGATAGACTCCTACCTTCAGGACCACTGTCTCCCTCCCCCACATAAGTCAGTTTAAAGCCTTCCTGATGAGGTTTTTGAGATTGTTGGCAAAAACATTCCTCCCAACCATTGTGAGGTGCAGCCCATCACTTGCCAGAAGTCCATCTTCAAGAAACTGCAGACCGTGATCTAAGAATCCAAACCGTTCCTGCCGGCACCATTTGCGAAGCCAGTTGTTCACTTCTCCTATTTTTCCCTCTCTTCCTGGGCCACGGCGTTCAACTGGGAGGACAGATGAGATGACAATTTGTGCATTTAATTGCTTCAACTTCCTGCCCAGAGCCTCATAATCACTTTTGATCTTCTGGAGGCTATGGCTTGCGGTGTCATTGGTTCCCACATGGACTAAAAGGAAGGGGTTTTTATCCGTGGGTTTTATGACTCCTTGCATGTTACATCATGGATCTTGGCCCCGGGGAGACAGCACACCTCTCGAGACATCTTGTCAGGCCCACAGATCACTGCTTCTGTACATCTCAGTAGGGAATCCCCTATCACCACTACACGCCTCGTCTTAGGCTTGGTCGGGATTCTTACATGTGCTGTCCCTTCCAAGGTCACCTGCATATTCCCGGAGGACTTTACTTTACAAATAAAAAGCTTTCTGAAACTTTGCAAATCCGTCGCAATAGTGGATTCACATCTCACAAGAACACAAACCCACACACATTTTCCAGCAACATATTACATTTTATTCAAAATACTATACAGGGTGATTGTTGTTGTTTTCAAAAAATTCTATTCCACTTAAGTATTTTCTGGAAGCCAAACAACAGCAGATCAATCTATTAATCTGGGTAATATCAGTTGCTGAAATGAGCAAAAGTTACTCTCGACCTTATCCTGAACCAAATCTGCAGAAAGACAAAATATATATTCTGTGATTACTAGATTTTTGTTAACACAAAGAGACAGTATACACACACACACACACACACACACAGACAGACACAGACACAGACACAAATGTATGGGGGGGACACACACTCCACAAGCAACAAACTTTCATGTCACTAAAATGACCTGTAGTTTATTAATTTCTACAATTTTTCAAATGAAAATTTACAAATGAGCAAACTTCACTGGACATCCAACTAATATGCAGCATCAAATCTGACTTTTAAAAAGCATAGGGGGGAATGAAAAACAAAACAGCATGTCCACCATTGGATTGGGGCCCTCAGGCTGAACACTTCCCCCACCCCTGACCTCAATAAAGTGTATGCTGCAAAAAATGTAGTTTAGTGTTACATGCAAGGTGCCTTGGAATAATTTCCATTCCAAGGATTGTGATATAAATAAGTTAATTTTTTTCTTACTTTTTCTTATTCTTCTTTCTTTTTCAGGACATTGAATCATATGTTAGTGGTCTTGGGCTTTAAGACCCATCAACCCCCATCAATGCAGATAGGGATGGTGGGACTTGTAGTCCAAAATGTATGGAGGGCACCAGGTTGGAGACGGATGCACTTTTGCCCGATTTTGTTCAATGTTCGCAAATAGGCAACACCACAATTCCATTTTTGTGATCCACCCCCAAAGGCAAACCTTAAAAATTTTTCCACCCCCCCTCAAAAAGCAGCTCAAACTCCCCCCCCCCAAAAAAAACAAAACCTGTCAGAATTTTCACATTTTGAAACATGGCAACCCAAGATTAACTTGGTTTTAATGTTTGATTTTATATGAGATGTAAACTTCTTTGAAATTATGAATGATAAAGCCATATAAGACTCCTGTTAAATCAAACAAACAAATGAATCCTTTAATTAAACAGTACATGGTTTTTCTGGCTTTTTATTGCCAAGTTCGTTAATTTAAAAAATAATGGGGTAAGGGGAGACCCACAAACACCCTCTTGACCTATGTGGATGAAAAGTGGTATATAACCACAAATAAATATATAAAAATGTCACCAAACATATCTGAAAGATGGAACAGCCAAATCCTTCTCACACCAAGTTGAGGAGTGACTTCTGAGAGCTTAAAGGTAAAGGGACCCCTGACCATTAGGTCCAGTCGTGTCCGACTCTGGAGTTGCGGTGCTCATCTCGCTTTAGTGGCCCAGAGCCAGCGTACAGCTTCCAGGTCATGTGGCCAGCATGACAAAGCCGCTTCTGGCGAACCAGAGCAGCGCACAGAAACGCCGTTTACCTTCCTGCTGGAGCGGTACCTATTTATCTACTTGCACTTTGACGTGCTTTCGAACTGTTAGGTTGGCAGGAGCTGGGACCGAGCAACAGGAGCTCACCCTGTCGTAGGGATTCGAACCGCCGACCTTCTGATCAGCAAGCCCTAGGCTCTGTGGTTTAACCCACAGCGCCACCTGGGTCCCTTTCTGAGAGCTTACCATCAGATTATAACATGAGGAACAGAGATGTGAAAACTGAAATACATGTTCCATTAGAGTTCATAGATAAAATATTAATCTTACGCTAAACAGCATAATGTGCCTTCTCCACATGTTCCTTGGATTGGGTAAGGTGTGTTGCATTCAGGCTCATCCGTGCAAAATCCTTTAATTTCTTTGCAAGCTTCACTAGATTGTATTGCCTCCGTCCTCACTGCATGTCCTAGAGAAAGGGAACATTGTTTGATTAAGGGATTCCTCCATTCTTACTTGATAATTATAAATCACCACCTCCTGCTGATGCTGTGGAATGGAACGGAATACCCTCTAATAATAATACTGACGTTCAGCATCTTTCAGGTGACAATGCATTGCTTGCAAAACACATACATGGAGAAAAATGATGAACAGAAATTTGTATGTTAAGTGAAAATGCACACATATGTATGTTCACAGCTTTGTATGGAATCATATTTTTTTAAAATAAGAGATTGGTGCAGAAATGCCAGCAGGAGAAATCAGAGAAACCAAACACCTTCAGATTAATTCACCCCAAGGGAAGGGGTTCATATATTGTTCTGCTTATGCTTCTTCTCCTCCAAAGAAGGGTTCGCCTATCCATTCCACACTCCTTTATTTTGCTTGTACAGTACTGCGAGATTTTCTCCCCTGAGCTTTCTGTGGATACATATCCACCAGCCCAGCCCTTGCCACTTTGCATTTCGTATGGTGTTAAAAGTTAGGTGTATATCAATGTTAGAGGAACAGGGAACTCATTATTGTAGAAATCCACCTCTCAAACACATCTACACAAACCCTTACAAGTGAGAGCAGGCAGCATTGTAAAGAGATGGCTTGAGCAAGACAGGATGATGGGCAGGTGGAAGAGTCTAAGGAGGACAGCAGCAATTGCTCAACTGAAACAAGAACGAAGGAGAGGAGTGAGAGGAGAGGTGCGTGGAGAGAGAATGAGAGAGATCTAGAAAAGGAGGAGGAGAGAGCAAAGTAGATGAGGGCATATAGTCTTAATCTTAATCTTGAGGGGAAAGTCTTCAGCAGAATTGGAGGAGAAGGCTATCTTGGTTATTGAATCCCAATTTTCACATCATCTCTGAACATTCCGATTCTGATGTATGGCTTACCTGGAGAAGCTAAGAGCATCCCTGAAAGGGCAATGATGAAGAAAATGCTGATCTGCATTGCTGAAGTTTGACTGGGAATTTCAAGCCAGAAACCAAGGAAGGGAGATCAAGAGTGTTCTCGATTTCCTGTATCATTGAAACGAATGCATACTCACGTATTTATAGGTCTGCAAATGGCACTTACACGTCAGCCCTAGGATTTGATGTTCTTAAAGTACTGGATGTGATAGCAGGGAAGTTTTGATCCAGTGTTCCTCATGAGGTCTTGGAGCATCAAAAAGAAGTAAAATACAGTAGCTTGTACATTCAGAGTCCAGCCAGCTGGAAAGATGATTTTTATTGTTTTCAATGTCTTATTTTTTAAAAACAAAATAATTAATTGCCTGTATTTTCTTTCCACTTTCTGGCTGCTATAGTCCATTGCTAAAACTAATGAACTGAACTGAAGAGTGCATGCAGTACAGTGAGCAGAAGGAGATGTGCTTGCTCAAAGCTACCCCATGGAACATGGCAAGTTGATGAAGGGAGACGGACATTTCAGAAACCAGCATTGGTGCATTTAAATAATCTACGACACTGCCCCATTTTAGGATTCAGCTCTGCTATTTTTCCAAAAGTCCCCAAGGCTTTTACCTACGGAGAAGCCTATCCTGTAGCAGTTACATGCTCTTAGCAGTTACATGCTCTGGGCTTGCTGTGCATGTATTTGGCACAAGCCTGTCCCTCACTATGTGTAGGGATGTAATTGCAGGGATTTAAAGACCCCAGGGGGAAGCATTTAGCAGGGTGGGGGGCTGTAGAAACAGGTTTTTTTTAATGAAACAGTTTGAAAGTACAGTGAGCACTTTGAGCCTCTTTGTCTTAAAACAGGTTGCTATTTTGTTTTTGAAACAAAATATAAAAATTCCTTCCAGTAGCACCTTAGAGACCAACTAAGGTTGTTCTTGGTATGAGCTTTCGTGTGCATGCACACTACTTCAGATATTTTGTTTTCGTTATTTTAAAGAACGAGGCCACATTTAGTAACACACAGCACTGCAAAAACCTTCCACTGGGCAAAATCTCAGCAGCGTTCATCCACAGATAGTTTTCCGGATCATGTGGCCCCTTCAGGCTTCTGCCATGTATACAGCCATTCTTCACCTTGCCCGTTCAAAAATAAAATAAAACCATTAATAGTGGATAGTATAGAAATTGCATGATCTACCTCTTTGAAATTTGTCAGGGTCAATCCTAATGTGTGTTTGGTTGGTGAGGAATGCTGTTTTACCATTGGCATCTAAGTATAAATATAAAAAGTTATGGTAATAATAATAATTTATTTATACCCCGCCAATCTGGCTGGGTTTTCCCAGCCACTCTGAGTGGCTCCCAACAGAATATTAAAAGCACAATAAAACAACAAACATTAAAAACTTCCCTAAACAGAGCTGCCTTCAGATGTTTTTTATTTCCTTGATGGGAGGGTGCTCCATAGGGCGGGCATCACTACTGAGAAGGCCCTCTGCCTGGTTCCCTGTAACCTCACTTCTTGCAGTGAGGGAACCGCCAGAAGGCCCTCAGAGCAGGACCTCAGTGTCCAGGCTGAACGATGGGGGTGGAGACGCTCCTTCAGGTATATTGGGCCGAGGCCATTTAGGGCTTTAAAGGTCAGCACCAACACTTTGAATTGTGCTCGGAAACATATTGGGAGCCAATGTAGTTCTTTCAGAACTGGTGTTATGGTTGTTCAACACTAGAGCATACAATGACTTGACCTTTGTCGGCAAGGTGATCTCTGTGCTTTTTAAGATGCTGTCTAGGTTTGTCATTGCTTTTCTCCCAAGAAGCAGGTGTCTTTTAATTTCGTGACTGTTGTCACCATCTGCAGTGATCATAGAGCCCAAGAAAGTGAAATCTCTCACTGCCTCCATTTCTTCCCCTTCTATTTGCCTTGAGGTGATGGGACCAGTGGCCATGATCTTAGTTTTTTTGATGTTGAGCTTCAGACCATATTTTGCGCTCTCCTCTTCCACCCTCATTAAGAAGTTCTTTAATTCCTCCTCACTTTCTGTCATCGAAGTTGTGTCATCTGCATATCTGAGGTTGTTGATATTTCCTCCGGCAATTTTATGTTAAATGTTAAAAGCAAGTTAACCTCAAGATAAGAAAGATTTTTCTCTATGTGCCTCTCTCTCTCCTTCTGTTCTTACCAGTCACGAAGCTGGTGATCATTTGTTTACCAATTGCTTTCCTTTATTACCATTATTACAACTTAGCTTGCTGCTGAGTCAACCAATGGACTTTCTGGATCCTCATGACCTCCCTGACATGAAGGTGAAGCAAAGAAAAATCCACTACAAGACGGTACATGGACATCCTTTGGTTTTTCCCAACCCGTTTCTGGTTCACTCCTGAACACAAAACAGAAGCTACCAGTAACACTTCTTGGGGAGTTACAGGTAGATAGCCGTGTTGGTCTGTCATAGTCAAAACAAAATAAAAAATTCCTTCCAGTAGCACCTTAGAGACCAACTAAGTTTGTTCTTGGTATGAGCTTTCGTGTGCATGCACACGAAAGCTCATACCAAGAACAAACTTAGTTGGTCTCTAAGGTGCTACTGGAAGGAATTTTTTATTTTGTTTTGACTTCTTGGGGAAACACACTGTTCTGGTCATGCCCTGCTGGTGGACCCCCATATGCATCTATATGAGATGAGCTTCTGGTCTGATCTAGAAGAATATCCTTCTGTTGTTACCATTCATGTCACCAGTGCTGCCAGAAAACATGAGGACTGCCAGGAAACCATCACGACCCATTAACCCAAAGTGCATAGGAACTTAAGCCAGAACAGTTCCACAGTTCTGCATTTACTAAACGTTACCATGTTCCTTAAAATAAAATTAAAAACCCTTTTCAGGACAAAAAAGTCCAAAGTGCTCACTGTACTAATTTCAATGTACTGCTCATTTCATTTCAATAGTAATGTATGTTAGCAGCTGGAAACATGAAAGAAAATACAGACAATAAAATCTATGGGGGGGGGGTGTTTTCAGTCCGCTGGATCCTGAATATGCATTCAAGTTAATCTACTTTCCTTCCTTCCTTTTGGGTACATTGTGATTTCATGAGGAGCAGAGGACCAAGACTTATTGCTATCGCATCCATTACTTCAGGAATACTATGTCATCAAGTTGACATGTACACTTATAAAGATCTGAACAAACAGATTTTTGGATAACACAGGAAATCAACAGCACTCTTGGTCTTCCTCTTTTGGTTTCTGACTTGAGATTTTTAGTCTTCAGCAATGCAGTTCGGCATCGTTTACATTGTTGCCCTTTCATGGATGCTCTTAACTTTTCCAGGTAAGGCATACATCAACATCAGAAATATTGAGACCTAAAGAAATATAGACTTATGCAAAATTGGGTAACAAGAATGAATGTGGCCTTCTCAAAGGAGAAGTTATATAACTACAGGCAAAGGAAAGCCGAAAAGAACACATAGGAGACCCCACATTTGGAAGGGGCAAATGTAAACTGAATAATCCATCTACTCCTACCTTTGGGATAAATTAATATGCCAGTTTCAGTTTCTCTGTTCTGTTTACCCCATTTCTGAAAGAATTGCTGATTCTTTTCCTATTTTCACACAAAGCTGTGAACATACATTGGTGTTCGTTCTCACCCAATAGATGCTTTTCGGTTAATAGTTTTACTCAATCTATGCATTTTTGAAAGAAAACTCACCTGATCTAAGGCATTATTATCCAAATATTTCTCTAAAATAAATCCACTAATAGCTGCATTGTTTTCTACCCCTCCTCCTGAGATTCTAGGGTTGTGATACAACCATTTAAAAAATTAAACACTTTAAAAAAACAACTGAAAAACTAAATTGTGACGTAGGAAGACATGTGTGCTGCATAGAGTGGCTATGTTTCAGTTCATACATGGGCTAAGGAAATGCAAAGGAAGAAAGTTCACATTAGACTTCTGCACCAAATGGATTTCGTTGTTCCCGAAGGGGACAATGACAATAAATATATTCTATATTCTATATTCTCCCTATCCGGATCCCACCCATCCCAGGAGCCCTCTGTGCATGGCGGAACATATAGTCCATCACCTTTCAGTGTCAACCCCGAAGTGTAATAAATAATAAAAAATAAAATAAAATAATAATAAATGATAATAATAATAACTATAATTATAATTATGATTTATTATTTATACGCATCCCATCTGGCCGGGTTTCCCCAGCCACTCTGGGCGGCTTCCAACAAAATATTAAAATATAGTAGTCCATCAAACATTAAAAGCTTCCCTAAACAGGGCTGCCTTCAGATGTCTTGTAAAAGTCTGGTAGTTGTTGTTCTCTTTGACATCTGGTGGGAGGGTGTTCCACAGGGGGGCGCCACTACCGAGAAGACCCTCTACCCTGTAACCTCACTTCTCGCAGTGAGGGAACCACCAGAAGGCCCTCAGCGCTGGACCTCAGTGTCCGGGTAGAATGATGAAGGTGGAGACGCTCATTCAGGTATACTGGGCCGAGGCTGTTTAGGCCTTTAAAGGTCAGCACCAACACTTTGAGTTGTGCTCAGAAACGTTGTGGGTCTTTCAGGATTGGTGTTATATGGTCTTGGTGGCCACTCCCACTCACCAGTTTAGCTGCCGCATTCTGGATTAGTTGTAGTTTCCGGGTCACCTTCAAAGGTAGCCCCACGTAGAGTGCATCGCAGTAGTCCAAGCAGGAGATAACTAGAGCATGCACCACTCTGGCGAGACAGTCTGCGGGCAGATAGGGTAGCTTGCATACCAGATGGAGCTGGATAACAGCTGCCCTGGACACAGCATTGACCTGCGCCTCCATGGACAGCTGTGAGTCCAAAATGACTCCCAGGCTGCGCACCTGGTCCTTCAGGGGCACAGTTACCCCATTCAGGACCAGGGAGTCCTCCACACCTGCCTGCCTCCTGTCCCCCAAAAACAGTACTTCTGTCTAGTCAGGATTCAACCTCAATCTTTTAGCTGCCATCCATCCTCCAACTGCCTCCAGACACTTACACAGGACCTTCACCGCCTTCACTGGTTCTGATTTGAAAGAGAGGTAGAGCTGGGAATCATCTGCATACTGATCATGCCCAAACCCCCTGATGATCTCTACCAGCGGCTGCATGTAGATGTTGAAAAGCTCGGAGGAAAGGCCAGAACCCTAAGGCACCCCACAAGTGAGAGCCCTGGAGTCTGAACACTCATCCCCCACCACCACTTTCTGAACACGGCCCAGGAGGAAGGAGCGGAACCACTGTATAACAGTGCCCCCAGCTCCCAGCCCCTCTAGATGGTCCATTCAGAGTCCAGCCAGATGGAAACACGATTTTTATTGTTTTCTTTTTTTTTTTAAGTAGAAAACTTTATTAAATTATTCCACATACAAATATACAAACCCCCCCATCCACATTACATACAAAAAAATTCATATCACATACTCAAGTATTATATCACTTTTAACATCATTATACTATTATTCTTATGTTGTACAAAGTCGTTGACTTCCCTCCTTTTTATTGTTTTCAATGTCTACTTTTTTAAAAAATTAATTGCTGGCGTGCTCTGGTCCATGGGGTCAAGAAGAGTCGGATACGACTGAACAACAACAATTTTCTTTCCACTTTCTGGCTGCTATAGTCCATTGCTAAAACTAATGAACTGAACTGAAGAGTGCATGCAGATTAGTAAATGAGCACTTTGAGCCTCTTCTCCTTAAAATATGTTGCTATTTTTATTTTATTTTTAAAAGAACGAGGCCACATTTAGTAACACACAGCACTGCAAAAACCTCCAGCTGGGCAGAATCTCTGGCTTAGGTTTGTATGCACTTTGGGATAATGGGCAGGTTGGTTTCCTGGCAGTCCTCAGTGTCAGGAGCCCAGGCTGCTATCTTGATAACACAGCATGCAAGTCGTATTTAGCTTAAACATTTATTGCAATACAAACAATTAGCCTCGGTCGTCTAACCGAATGTCTGTGGCTTATGAATCAGTTGACCCTTCTGAAGAATGCTTCCTGGTTCTGCAGAATATCCTATGACCCTTCCTTACCTTTCTGGGTTTGCTTTCTGTCTAATACCTTTCCCGAACATCCCATAGGTCTGCAAATGGCACATGCACATCAGCCCTCAGATTTAATATTCTAATATTTAATAGTAATGGATGGGATAGCAGGAAGTCTTGGTCCAGTGCTCCTCATGAAGTCTTGGTACACCAAAAGAAATAAAATACAGCAGCTTGTACATTCAGAGTCCAGCCAGCTGGAAACATGATTTTCATTGTTTTCAATGCCTTTTAAAAATTAAATTGCTTGTAATTCTTCCCGTTTGTGGCTGCTATAGACCATGACTAAAACTAATGAACTGAACTGAACAGTGCATGCAGATTAGTACATTGAGCACCTTGCGCCTCTTTGTCTTAAAACAAGTAGTTATTCTTTTTTTTTTTACCTTTTTTTAAAAGTACAAGGCCACATTTCCTAAAATGCAGCAATGTTAGAATCCTAGAAGTAGAGTATCTTCACTCGGGGAAAATTTCTGGATTAGGTTGGCATGCACTTTGGATTAATGAGTCTGTACGGTTTCTTGGCAGTTCTCAGGTTTACTGGCAACACTCCTCCCATGACTGGCAAGAAGAAGAGACAAGATGGAGATCTTTGCTGGATCAGGCCAAAAGTTCATCCAGAATCATAGCCAGAGGCTATGGGAAGCCCACCAATAGTACCTAACCACAGGAGTGTGTTACACCAACAAGTGGCACGCAGAGGCTCTCTGGAACCTGGTGGACCTCTCGTGGTTCTCTAGAATATGGAGATGGATGTGTTAAATTCAATGACAGGGCAACCTTCTATAGGTTATGTCCTTCCTTTCCTTTATTGGTAAAAGCAACAACATATTAGCCACAATAGATGGAACAATATAAACATATACACGGTAGTAGAAGAATACAAATCTCCTTCTGTTTTTACCAGTCATGTCACCAGTGCTGCCAGAAAACATGAGGACTGCCAGGAAACCATCAAGACCCATTAACCCATAGTGCATAGGAACTTAAGCCAGAACAGTTCTAAAAGTTTTGCATTTACTAAATAATGATGATGATGATGATGATGATGATGATGATAACAATAACAATAATAATTTATTATTTGTACCCCGCCCATCTGGCTGGGTCTCCCCAGCCACTCTGGGCAGCTTCCAGCAAATATTAAAATACATTAAACTGTCACAGATTAAAAACTTCCCTAAACAGGGCTGCCTTCAGGTATTTTCTAAATATTACAATGTACCTTAAAAAAACAACAACCCTTTTTAGGACAAAAAAGTCCAAAGTGTTCACTGTACTCATTTCAATGTACTGCTCATTTCATTTCAGTCATAATGTATGCTAACAGCCGTTAACAGGAAAGAAAATACAGACAATAAAAACTATGGGGAAAAAATGTTTTCCGTCCGCTGGATCCTGAATATGCAGTATGTTCAAGTTAGCCTATTTTACTCCTTTTGGGTACACCATGATTTTATGAGGAGCAGAGGACCATGACTTATTGTTATCACATCCATTACTGCAGGAATATTGTGACGCATTGTTGATGTATAAGCCTATAAAGATCTGAGAAAGCATATTTTTGGATAGCACAGGAAATCTTGCTCTCCCTCTTGGGTCTCCCTCTCTTGGTATCTGACTTGAGATTCCTAGTCTTCAGCAATGCAGTTTGGCATTGTTTACATCGTTGCTGTTTCATGGATGCTCTTAGCTTTTCCAGGTAAGGCATACAGAAAAATCAGAAATATAGACTTTTGGAAGAAGAAAAAAGACAAAAAGATGGAATGTGGCCTTCTCCAAAAATTCTGCTGAAGACTTTACTTTATTCTCTCTCTCTCTCTCTACTTTTCTAGATCTCTCTTTCTTTCCTCCCACATGTCTTCCATTCTTCTTTCAATTGATGAGTTCATAATACTACTGTCTTTCTTGGAGTTTCCTATCTGCTCTAACCTGTACACACCATGTCTTTGCTATGCCATCTTCCTTTTGTTTAAAGGGGCCTTTGAACGTGAGAAGCAGATGTCAAAATAAAGGATAATTTATTTCCAAGGACCAGAGAAAGAGACAGAGAGAGAGAGAGAGAGAGAGAGAGAGAGAGAGAGAGAGAGAGATACTAGCCTATCTTATATTTTATGACATGCTGGATTTAGGGATGGAAATATCTTGCATGCAGCCTACTACCTCCTCCCTCAAACTCATAACACTTTATTTAGGTTAAAGGGTATTCCATTCTGTTTCAAAGAATTGGTCAAGCAATCTTCATCAAGCAATCTTCTCTCTCTAGGATATACTTATGGAAGGCCTAAACCAAAGAATGAAAAGCCAAAGAATGAAAATGCTTGCAAGGCAAAGGGCGGGGACTGCACCACCAACGAAGAATGCCAGGGCCTCAAGAATCATGGCATAAAATGTGATAAAAACCGAATTTGCTGTGTAATGTAAGTTCCACTCCCCCCATACTTTTTTTCAAATTCATGAAACTCAACTGGAAAATGCATTCAGATTTTTATAACCCTTTGCCCAATGTTATACCGGTAATTTAGAGTGCTCCCAGTCCATTCCTCAACTTAGAGTGGGGAAATTTTTGCTGTCTCTTCTTTCCAGTAAGTTTGATGAAAAAACTACTTGTTTGTTTGTTTGTGGTTATATCTCGTGCTTCATCTGTGCTGCTCAGGAGGGAGTTCATGGGTCTCTCGTGCCTCTATTTATTTATTTTTTAAAGCAGTGGGAAATCCAAAATTAAAGCAACCACATAACATTCCATCAATGGATTAATTTGATTGATTTAGCAGGGTTTTTCGTGGGCTTGCAGATCAGAAGGTCGGTGGTTCAAATCCCCGCGACGGGGTGAGCTCCCGTTGTTTGGTCCCAACTCCTGCCAACCTAGCAGTTCGAAAGCACGTCGAAGTGCAAGCAGCTAAATAGGTACTGCTCCGGCGGGGAGGTAAACGGCGTTTCCGTGCAGTGCTCTGGTTCGCCAGAAGCAGCTCAGTCATGCTGGCCACATGACCCAGAAAAACTGTCTGTGGACAAATGCCGGCTCTCTCGGCCAGTAAAGCGTCAAGTGAGCGCCGCAACCCCAGAGTTGTTCACGAATGAACTTAACTGTCAGGGGTCCTTTACCTTTACCTTTTTTATGCCACTTAATTGTTCACACAAAGAAGGGCCTTAGATGATGGTTGCAGGGTCTAGGACGGTTCATATGGGGAGAGGTATTACAGTCCTGAGCTGTTTAAAGCTTTATAGGACAAAAACAGCACTTTGAATTGGCCCCGGAAACTAATTGGCAGCCGGTGCAGTCAGGATTGCTGTTATATGCTCAAACCACCTTGTTTCAGCGAGCAACCTGGCTACTGAATTCTGCACCAGTAGAAGTTTCTGAACCATCTTCAGAGGCAACCCCATGTATTACATTGGAGTAATATAACCCAAAGGTTAGCGTAGCATAGACAACAGAAGTTAGGCTATCCTTGTCCAGGTAGGTGCACAGCTGGGCCACCAGCTGAAGCTGATGGAAGACACTCCAGGCCACTGAATCCACCTGACCTTCAAGCAACAGCAAATGATACAGAAATGCCCCCCAGCTAAGTACCCGCTCCTTCAGAGGGAGAGTAACCCCTTTAGAAGTCTTCATGATGCTTTGGTCTGTTGTGTTGTTTGTAAATTGTCACTTGAATGCTGCATTGTAACTCTGTTGGTTTATTTCCACCCTCTAGAACATTATGTGCAATGTCTCTATCAACAACATAACCCTGGAGATTATAAAATAAATCTCTTTTCTTCCTTCAGAGTTGAGTGAAGTGGAGAGAAACATATGCTTATTTCTGCAACTGATAATACCCAAGCAACTAGATTGATCTGTTATTTGGCGACTCCAGAAAATACTTCCATGGGATAGATTTTTTAAAGGGGGGGAGGGGGAGAATCTGTATTATTTCTAATAAACATATTGCTGGGAAATATGTGTAGACTTGTGACCTTGTGAGATATAGATCACCAGTTATGGACAATTTGTAAAGCGACAGAAATCTTTTTATTCGTAAAGTTAAGGAGGACTTTGTTCTGTTTCCCTGTTTCATTTTTTAAGCTCAGATCTCAGATGGTTTCGGGCTGTATTGTTTTTAATTTTATTTCATAAGTTTTGAAACTCACATTTCATGTACAATATTCATTGGATGTTCAGTCAAATTCATTCCTTTGTAAATTTTCACTTGAATGCTGGAATATAGCTGTTTTGCTTATTCTCACACGCCACAACATTATGTGTAACGGCTCTCTTAAAACTAAAACCTGGAAATTATGAAAGAAATCTCTTTTATTTTTTCAGGGTTCATTAAAGAGGAGAGAAACACCTGCTTCTTTCAGCAACTGACAAAACCCAAGCAACTGGATTAATCTGTTATTGGCCTCCAGAAAATACTTCAATGGAATGGATTGAATGGAATTTGGGCGGGGAACTGTAATATAATAATAATATAATAATAAATATGTGACATGTTGCTGGGAAATGTGTCAGGGTGGGGGGCTTGTGTTGAGTTTGCAGTGCAATAAACGGTTACCAAAGGTACTAAGCTGTCATTGTTTAGTGGGGCAGACACTGATTAGTAGATTTTCTGTCTTGGCAGGCTGCTGGCCTACATGACTTTTTAGGCTCCTTACAATTCCCTTATTCTACTAGAACTGCAACCCACAAATTCCTGATGCATAGGAACTACCTGTTATGGCGCCAACAGGATGGCGTGCTGAAGCCGGGTATCAGTACCGGGGTGAAGAGAAACCAAAGTCAGGAACAGTCTGCATCAGGAACCAGCCAAAGTCAGGTGTCAGTACCGGGGGTCAAGAGAAGCCGAAGTCAAGAGCAGTCCGAGTCAGGAACCAGCTGAAGTCAGGTACACAGGATCAGGAGCAGGATGAGCAGGCACAACCACGTGCTTCAGCACAGCAGTTGCAGGTGCTGGTGAGGGAAGCAGCCGGCCTTCCTTAAGTAGCCAGCTCATCACCACGCCTTTTACGAGCTGCAACTGCCTTCAATTGCTCCCTCCTTTTCTCAGCTCTACGCTCTACAGCTGAGATGGGAGGAGGAGAGGGGGCCCTCCGGCTCCTCTCCTCACAAGGGCCTGATTCTGGCTCAACTTCTTCCTCCTCCTGTTCTGGCCTTCCCTCTTCCCCATCTGCTTCTTCCTCTTCTGAGGAGTGTTGCCACCAGTCTTCTTCAGGTAAGAATCCCTCCATTTCTCTGGACTCTTCCGTGGTTGCCGCTTCGCCTAGGGGGGGCATGCCACCACTCCTGCTCATCTGGTGACACTACCTGCATGGAGGTGTAAGACTGAATTTAGAGGAGGTCACCTCTTTCAAAAGTTTCTAACTACTTACTGGTATAACACAAAACAAGCTCACTTGCTCCCTGCCCACATAACCCACTCTTCACTAACATAAAGAGTGTTAGTGAAATTTTAGACACGCTCCTGACGTTCAGGTTGTACACGTGGTTTGTAACACAACCCTTGCTTTAATGTGAAATTGGTTTTTGCAAGTAAATCTTGCTTACATAACTCACCGTTTCTCTTATACCTCTACTATCTATCAGTCTTATAGATTGGGGGATGGGGGACGCAGGGGACGCTGTGGTCTAAACCACTGAGCTTGCCGATCGGAAGGTCGGCTCTTCAAATCCATGTGACAGAATGAGCTCCCATTGCTCTGTCCCAGCTTCTGCCAACCTACCAGATTGAAAGCAAACCAGTGCAGCAAACCAGTGCAAGTAGATAAAGAGGTACCACTGCAGCGGGAAGGTAAACAGCATTTCTGTGTGCTCTGGCACTCATCACAATCCTTCATGTGCCAGTAGCAATTTAGTTATGCTGGCCACATGACCTGGAAAGCTATCTGTGGACAAACGCCAGCTCCCTCGGCCTGAAAAGCTAGATGAGCACTGCACCCCATAGTTGCCTTTGACTGGACTTAACCGTCCAGGAGTCCCTTACCTTTACCTTTTACCTTATGGATTGGGGTATGTACCAGTTGGTAGAGACTTGGCTTGTATCTGTAGCTATGGAAAATCACCCAGTCCCCACCCCCTGCTCCAAATAATAAAGCATTCATTTACTGCCATTATTTGCATGCCGCTCAACAAAAGATCTTGCAATAAATAAAACAAGTTAATAGAAAATAAGAGATAAAACTGCAAAGTGAAGGCAGGTGTCAACACTGATGGCATTCCCCTATGACTGCCACTAATTATGACCAGCTGACATCTGTTTTGACCTAATATAGCCTGCCATTTTACTCTTCCTTCTGCTTCCAGAATTTCTTGCACCTGGGCCCCATGCTTACATTTTAAACCCAGCAACATGGAAATATTTTTTTCATTTGGCAAGCACTAGTGAAAAGCGAAAAAGGGGAATTTCCACTTGTACACAATTGGCATGCATGTTCCTTCTTACATGCATGCCGAAAATAGTGCTGAAAATGAGTGGGGCGCAATGGAGAATCCCCACTTACTTGCATCTTAGTGATGTGCACAGGGGACCAGAGCGGAACCCACAGAAAAGTGGGGATTGCCTGTACGGTGCTACCTTGGTATTCGAACGGCTTGGCTCCTGAACAAATCGGCTCCCAAATGCAGCAAACCCGGAAGTAAGTGTTCCAGTTTGTGAACGTTTTTTGAAGCTGAATATGGTTGGTCAAGGGAGCTGTGGACTCAAAAAGATTGCAAACCACTGTCATGTGTGCCTGAGTGTCATGAACACATCTGCCCCAAATAGAGAAACACAGCATGAGTACTAACTCAGACAGCTGGGAGCAGTCCTCCTCCCCCTCTCTCTGACAAACAATGGAATGTTGATAAGGCGTTAGCAGAGAGTGGGGGGATGAGAAGTCAGCTTGCTCAAGAAGCACAGGCAGACTTGGAAAGCAGGAGGAATAGCATTTCCTCACCGGAAGAGGAGGCAGTTAATCATCTGAGCCCAAAGAGTTGATGTATGGGGAAGGTATTAGACAGCAAGCAAACCCAGAAAGGTAAGGGTAATAGGTTCAGGATATTCTGCAGAACCATTAAGCATTCTTCAGAAGGGTCAACTGATTCATAAACCACGGACATTCGGTTAGACGTCCGCGGCTAATTATTTGTTGTGCAATAAATCTTCAAGCTAAATGCGACTTGCGTGCTGTGTTATTAAGATGGCAGCCTGGGCTCCTGACACTGAGGGCTGCCAGGAAACTGACCTGGTCATTAACCCAAAGTGCATACAAACCTAAGCCAGAGATTTTGCCCAGCGGGAGGTTTTTACTAAATGTGTTACTAAATGTGTGTTACTGTGTGTTACTAAATGTGGCCTCGTTCTTTAAAATAACGTAAACAAACTATCTGAATAAGTGTGCATGCACACGAAAGCTCATACCAAGAACAAACCTAGTTGGTCTCTAAGGTGCTACTGGAAGGAATTTGTTTATTTTGTTTCAAAAACAAAATAGCAACCTGCTTTAAGACAAAGAGGCTCAAAGTGCTCACTGTACTTTCAAACTGTTTTATTTTTTTTAAAAAAAACTGTTTCTACAGCCCCCCACCCTGCTAAATACTTCCCCCTGGGGTCTTTAAATCCCTGCAATTACATCTCTACACATAGTGAGGGACAGGCTTGTGCCAAATACATGCACAGCAAGCCCAGAGCATGTAACTGCTAAGAGCATGTAACTGCTACAGGATAGGCTTCTCCGTAGGTAAAAGCCTTGGGGACTTTTGGAAAAATAGCAGAGCTGAATCCTAAAACGGGGCAGTGTCGTAGATTATTTAAATGCACCAATGGTGGTTTCTGAAATGTCTGTCTCCCTTCATCAGCTTGCCATGTTCCATGGGGTAGCTTTGAGCAAGCACATCTCCTTCTGCTCACTGTACTGCATGCACTCTTCAGTTCAGTTCATTAGTTTTAGCAATGGACTATAGCAGCCAGAAAGTGGAAAGAAAATACAGGCAATTAATTATTTTGTTTTTAAAAAATAAGACATTGAAAACAATAAAAATCATCTTTCCAGCTGGCTGGACTCTGAATGTACAAGCTACTGTATTTTACTTCTTTTTGATGCTCCAAGACCTCATGAGGAACACTGGATCAAAACTTCCCTGCTATCACATCCAGTACTTTAAGAACATCAAATCCTAGGGCTGACGTGTAAGTGCCATTTGCAGACCTATAAATATGTGAGTATGCATTCGTTTCAATGATACAGGAAATCGAGAACACTCTTGGTCTCCCTTCCTTGGTTTCTGGCTTGAAATTCCCAGTCGAACTTCAGCAATGCAGATCAACATTTTCTTCATCATTGTCCTTTCAGGGATGCTCTTAGATTATCCAGGTAAGCCATACATCAGAATCGGAATGTTCAGAGATGATGTGAAAATTGGGATTCAATAACCAAGATAGCCTTCTCCTCCAATTCTGCTGAAGACATTCCCCTCAAGATGAAGATGAAGACTATATTCCCTCATCTACTTTGCTCTCTCCTCCTCCTTTTCGAGATCTCTCTCATTCTCTTTTCACACACACACACCTCTCCTCTCACTCCTCTCCTTCGTTCTTGTTTCAGTTGAGCAATTGCTGCTGTCCTCCTTGGACTCTTCCACCTGCCCATCATCCTGTCTTGCTCAAGCCATCTCTTTACAATGCTGCCTGCTCTCACTTGTAAGGGTTTGTGTAGATGTGTTTGAGAGGTGGATTTCTAAAATAATGAGTTCCCTGTTCCTCTAACATTGATAGACACCTAACATTTAACACCATACGAAATGCAAAGTGGGAAGGGCTGGGCTGGTGGATATGTATCCACAGAAAGCTCAGGGGAGAAAATCTCTCAGTACTGTACAAGCAAAATAAAGGAGTGTGGAATGGATAGGCGAACCCTTCTTTGGAACAGAGGCAGCATGAGCAGAACAATATATGAACCCCTTCCCTTGGGATGAATTAATCTGTAGGTGTTTGGTTTCTCTGATTTCTCCTGCTGGCATTTCTGCACCAATCTCTTATTTAAAAAAAAAATGATTCCATACAAAGCTGTGAACATACATATGTGTGCATTTTCACTTACCATACAAATTTCTGTTCATCATTTTTCTCCATATATGTGTTTTTGCAAGCCCTCCATACATTTTGGACTACAAGTCCCACCATCCCTATCTGCATGATGGGGGTTGATGGGTCTTAAAGCCCATAACATTTGATTCAATGTCCTGAAAAAGAAAGAAGAATAAGAAAAAGTAAAAAAAAGAAAAAAATAACTTATTTATATCACAATCCTTGGAATGGAAATTATTCCAAGGGACCTTGCATGTAACACTAAACTACATTTTTTGCAGCATACACTTTATTGAGGTCAGGGGTTGGGGAAGTGTTCGGCCTGAGGGCCCCAATCCAATGGTGGACATGCTGTTTTGTATTTCATTTCCCCCCCTATGCATTTTAAAAGTCAGATTTGATGCTGCATATTAGTTGGATGTCCAGTCAAGTTTGCTTATTTGTAAATTTTCATTTGAAAGATTGTAGAAATTAATAAACTACAGGTCATTTTAGTGACATGAAAGTTTGTTGCTTATGGAGTGTGCCCCCCCATACATTTGTGTCTGTGTCTGTGTGTATACCGGGTACTGTCTCCTTGTGTTAACACATAAATCTAGTAATCACAGAATATATATTTTGTCTTTCTGCAGATTTGGTTCAGGGTAAGGTGGAGAGTAACTTTTGCTTATTTCAGCAACTGATATTACCCAGATTTAATAGATTGATCTGCTGTTGTTTGGCTTCCAGAAAATACTTCAGTGGAATTGAATTTTTTTGAAAACAACAACCACCCTGTATAGTATTTAGAATAAAATGTAATATGTTGCTGGAAAATGTGTGTGGGTTTGTGTTCTTGTGAGATGTGAATCCACTATTGCGAAGGATTTGCAAAGTTTCAGAAAGCTTTTTATTTGTAAAGTTAAGGAAACCATCAGGTCCTCCATGTTTGTTCTCTATGGGTATACCAAAAATTCTGATCAGGTTTTCTGCCAAGACTCCCCATTGGTACCAAAGTGGTTTAAATGCCATTTGGTTATCAGATGACCAAAAGCCACCACTTCATAAATATTTACACATTTCACTGAGGTATTATGAAAAACTTTTCAGTGGTATGCCTTCATTGACAGGGCGACAGACTGTCACTGTTGATGATAGGCAATCCTTGATTTGGTGCAGAGGCTGAACGAATAACTATTATGGATGGTATATGAGCATATTTCCTGCCTTTGGGCCTTTGAGGTTCCTTAGAATTCTCCGATTCTGCTGGAGATGCTCCCCAGAATCCCAGATGGATAGGAACTGCCTGAAGGGAGATGCAGAACTGCCCTTAGAAGAGGCCCTCTATTTAGCAGGCTTGTAACTGTATATAACAAAGATTCTAGCTCACTTACTTCCTGTAACATAATCCAGATGGCTAGGAGCCTAAGTGACATTTTAGATACATTCCCTACATTCAGGTTGTGGTTCATCACCCAGCCTTTAATGTGAAATTGGGTTTTGCATGACTTACCCCTCTACCCTTGAGAGGTAGGAGGGCTGCGTACAGGTTACAAGCTTTGACTGGTACCGGTTTATATGAAAATTTGCTATGAAAAGCTGCCCTATCAGTGTTAAGCCTGCTCTGCATTTTGGTTCCAACTTCAGTAGTTATTCAGGAGCAAATTATATCTCTTAATAACAAAGTTGTGCTTCCCCCATTCCCCTTCATTGCTATGTGTTTTGGTGGTGCCTGCCCTGTGGAACTCCCTCCCATCAGATGTCAAGGAAATAAACAACTATCTGATTACTAGAAGACATCTGAAGACAGCCAGGTTTAGGGAAGTTTTAATGTTTGATGTTTTATCGTGTTTTTAATATTCTGTTGGGAACCGCCCTGAGTGGCTGGGGAGGCCCAGCCAGATGGTATAATTAAATTACTATTACTATTACTATTATTATCACTCTAACTTTTTGAATTTATACTTAGATGCCATTGGTGAAACAGCATTCCCCACCACCCAAACACACATTAGGATCACCCTTGACAAATTTCAATAATTATTAAAGGTTTTATTTTATTTTCGAAAGGGCAACGTATAGAATGCCAATCTACATGGCTGAAGCCTGAAGGGGATCTCAAATACTACATCAAGAGAGAAAAACCACAGCTTCTATGTCTTCTCAGAGACTTGATGTCCTTGGCTTTTCCAAAACTTAATGTCCAAGACTTAACATTAAGTCTTAATGTTCAAGAGTTAACATTTACTTACATGTAAGCTTTTTGGATTGATGTCCCTTTGAGAAGGAGAATGAACAAAGAAAAGCACAGTGCCTTATTCTTTAAGAGATAAGGTGTTCTGGGGAGAGGAAGCACTGTGCAGTACATTAGCTGAAGGAACTTTTCAGGGTTCCCTGGATATAGAGAAATATTGTATATATTAAGGACCCTGAACCATACCTGTCTCACCCCTCCTGACTGGATGGGGCGAAGCTAAAATTGGTACCATGCACCTCGCCATTTGAGTAAACTAATGGGATTTCACTCCTGTTGCTGTGATCCCAAAATGAGGATTTTAAATATTTTTCATGCTGCTTGTTCATATGGAAAGTGTCCAGGGGCACACAATAGCATCATAGCAGGATTTACAGGAACCATGCTTTCCTGAGAGGAAGAAAAATCTTGGAAAAATTACTGAGGTAAGAAGGGGTCCACGGCTGCAGCCTATACATGTTCTTCAATTCATAGGAAGAAGCACAAAATGAGGTACAACTTTGAAGATTTCCTCCACTATTATCTGAAGAGAGCATTGCTGATTTCCTTGTTGCCATGGCTTGTATTCATTTAGCTTGTAATATTTGTAGTGCATTGTAGTCTTCTACTACTTTGTACATGCCTACATCATTGCTTCTAGGATTGCTAAATTGGGTGCCTGTTGCTTTCAACAATAAACCAAATGAGGAAGGAAGCAGACAAACTAATACCAGGTTGCCTTGTCATTGAATATATCAGCTCCATCTCCATTTTTTTAGAGTAGCACCAGGGGTCCAACACCCAGAGAGGATACTTAAAGCCTCCGAATACCAATTGTGGGTGAGGCACACTCTGTGGTTATGTCTTGTTGGTGGGCTTCCCATGGGCTTCTGGCTGGCCACTGTCAGACCAGGATCTTGGATGAACCTTTGGTCTGATCCAACAAGGGTCTCCTTTTGGTCACATCTTCTTGCCAGTCATGGGAGCAGTGGTACCAGAAAACCTGAGGCCTGCCTCATCAACCGAAAGTGCACACCAAACTAATCCAGATATTTTGCTCAGGGGGAGTTCCCCCCCCCCAGATTCTAACAATGCTGCATTTTACTAAATTTGGCCTTATTCTTTAAAATAACAACAACAAGGAAACCTTCTTTTAAGACAAAGAGGCTCAAAGTGCTCACCATACTAATTTGTACATACTGTTCAGTTCATTAGTTTTAGCTATGAACTATGATCAGTAGGAAACAGGAAGAGAGAGCTGACAGGAATATGAATGTACAAGTTAGAGCATTTTACTTCTTTTGGTGCACCGGGAATTCATGAGGAGTACTGGACTTCCTGCTATCATATTCAGCACTTTTAGGACACCAAATCCTAGGGCTGACGTGACGTGTAAGTGCAATTTGCAGACCTATAAATACGTGAGCATGCAATCTTTTGGATGACACAGGAAATCAAGAGAACTCTTGGTCTCTCTTCTTTGGTTTCCAACTTGGCATTCCCAGTCAAACTTTAGCAATGCAGATCAGCATCTTTTACATCATTGCTCTTTCAGCGATGCTCTTAGCTTCTCCAGGTAAGGCATAGATCTAAATCAGAATGTTCAGACATAATGTGAAAACTGGGATACATTAACTAGCATGGCTTTCTCCTCCACATTTCCTTCAAGACTAATATGAAAGCCATATGCCTTGATCTATGTTGCTCCCTCTCCTGTCTCTTTTCTATACCTGTCTCTTTCTCTCCTCCTGCACCTACTTTCAACACTTCCCTCCTTCATTCTTGTTTCCCTTGATCTATTGATCATGCTCTTGTCCTTCTCAGACTCTGCCCCATCATCCAATCCTGTTCACACCATCCCTTTGCTATGCTGCATTTTCCAGATTTATGAGGGTTGCATGTAATTGCATTTTGAACATGAGATAAGGATTTTCAATATAAAGGATTGTCTGCTATTGATACTGATTTTGCTGCCATATGAAGTGCAACGTCTTATGTGTCCAAATAAAGTTCATTTGCGGAAAATATTGAAGAACAAGCAAAGGGAACCAGGAAAAATGTTTGCCCTGGAAGGTGATTCTGTGACCTGTGAGAGCCCTGAAATAACAGAGACAAGACACCAGACGTTGGTTTAAAATCAGGCCAAATGTTATTGACTGCAGTAGGCAAGGCAGGGTTGACATGGCAGTAGGGCAAGGTTCAGTTCTTCATTCCACTCAGCACTTATTGATGGAGTACAAGCTGTTGGGAAGTACTAAGCCCCTTCCCTGGAAGTCACCCATCATTGAAACCTTGAATACTGCAAGCCAAGCGTCCAGGAACAGAAAATCAGGAGAGTCAGAAAGGATAGAGGAGGAACTGAAGAAGGAATGGGAAGAGTGGGAGAAGGAAAGCTTTCCTGCATTCCTGAAGAAACTGTCTCTGGGATGAGGGTGTGTCACTGTTCTGACCAAGGAGGCAGGAAGGTGAGGGACCCATGGTGGGTCTGCAGCACCCAGAGGCAAATCTGCTACCCCTTCCAGAGTGCCACTTGTGGCAACTGCGTCTCCAGAGGATTGGCCCCAGTCACTGGGGCAACATGTAATCCATTATGTTCCAGTGTCATTCCCGAAATGGAAAGCTCAGTGTAGACATAATAACACCTACCTTATGAATGCTGAATTGAAATCATCTGAAAATTCAAAATGGCAATACATGTTGAGCTCTGGTATTCTTATGAGACGGTTAAAGGGTAGTCCACTGCAGTTCAAAGAAGCAGTTGCAATGGCCGGTGATAATGGGGTCAGGAATATCAGAATGTGGAAATGCCTTCATAAAATAAAATAAAATCTCCCTATCTAGGATTTGTCCGTGCAGGGGATACTCGTACATGCCATGAGGCTGGTGGGAGATGCAAGTCTAAATGTGACAACGTCGTGAGTGATGCAACTTGTCTTACAGGCGTGTCATGCTGTGCAGCGTAAGTTCTCTGCCTAGTTCTTCCATGGAACTCAAACGGAACATTTTTCTTAAAGTATTGATAAAATAAAATGCTTAAAGCAAATTAGTCTCGAAATTTAAAACCAGCTATTTTTTGTTCTCCCTCCCTCCCTAACTCTCTCTCTCTCTCTCTCTCTCACTCTCACACACACACACACACACACACACACACACACACACACACATTTAAATTGATGCCCATTGATGAATTATCTGCTCCCTGTTAGAGGGCAACATTTATTTCCTTTCCTTTTTCAATTGCATTATTTTCAATACCGAAATTTGTAAAGGTTAGAAGAGACTGCTCAATGCGTGTGTTTCATTATTTTTACACCCACTTTCATTAATACACATTTTCTCTTCAACTTGACTGCCTCACTAAGATTTTTCTAATATGGTTGAAACAAAACTTAAAATACCACCATTAACTCCCCATTTCCCCAATCAGTGAGAATCACTGATGATTTGGGCCATTTTTAAAGCATTTGATTTATTTACAATTAATGAAGTGCAACCATGCTAAATCTAGTACCCTTTAGATCAGGGGTCGGCAACCTGTGGCCCATGGGCTGAATGCGGCCCACGAAGACCGTTTTACTGGCCCACGAGCCGCCCGCAAACCGAGCCATCTGCTCGGCAAGTCCCCCGTGCTCTGCGCTAAACCAGCACGGCGCAGCGCGGGGACTCACCAAGTGGTGCTGGAAATGGCATCTGTGCACACGCAGATACCAGAAACAGCGTCTGCACATGTCCAGATGCCGGAAATCGCTTCTGCACAGGCAAGATTTTCAGCGTCTGGGCATGGGCAGAAGTGATTTCCGTCATCGAGGTGCGCCATTCCTGCCCACGGACGATCTCCATGGGAGTGATCTGGCCCATGGCCGGTAAACCTTGCCGACCCCTGCTTTAGATGTTTTGGAATACAAGTTCCCATATCCCTGTCCATATTGATTGGGGCTCAGAGGTATTGTAGTCTAAGACAACTTAGATATGAGCTTTTTTAGGATTACATGGACAACTTGGGGTTGGTCGGTGAATGCAAATAAGTTGAAAACTTAATTTATTGCTATTAATTATATTTCATAGCAGCTAACATTAATATTAAACTACGTTTTTGGCAACACACACAATGCACATACCCACAAACATTTCTCTGATGGAAATGTCCTATTCCATCATAATAATAATCATATTATTTATACCCCGCCCATCCGACTTCTTTATAAAGGGCTGCCTTCAGATGTCTTCAAAAGGTTGTATAGTTACTTATCTCCTTGACCCGGGGGTCACATAACTCCATACCCTCCAATCAAAATAGGGACAGCCTACCATACCCTCCAACATGTCTCCAATGAAAATCGGGATGTCCTCAGAAAAAGTGGGACATTGCAGGATCAAATCTGAAACTGGGACAGCTTCTGTGAATCTGGGGCTGTCCCTAAAAATCAGGGACACATGGAGGATCTGCAGTACATTGAGGCCATGTGTGGTGAGATGTTTTTTAAAAAACCAAGAGCCATATTTCCTGTTGAGCATCCATCCAAGGGCCCCCATCCCACTGGTGGATGGAGCCAAAGACAAATGTGGGTGTGGCAACGAGAATAATTCTGGCTTTTGTATGCATGCATACATCTCCCTATCTTCCTTCCAAGCAAGAGTAAGGGTTTAGATCAAGGACACATTCCTGGCAGTCAAAGTAGAGCCGGTATTCTGTGTGACTTTGAAATAAACTGTGTGGCTCAGGCTGCCGATGGCCAGATGCAGAGGCCTGCAAGGCCACATTCAGACCCTGGCTTTGAGTTTCTCCCCCCACCTCGATTCAGCCTACAGAAATGTTTGTGATTGTGTGTCTGTGTACTCTCTCTGTTAACACGTAAACCTGTGAATCACTAAAGAAATCTCTTTTCTTTATCCAGAAATCCTTAAGATTAAAATGGAAAGAAACATCTGCTTCTTTCAACAACGGATATAAACCGAACAATGAGATCGACGTGCTGCTAATTTGGCCTGCGGAAATACTTCCTTGATGTGGGAATTTTGAGAAAATTTGTGTACTGTTTTGAATAAATATTTGATATGTTGCTGGAAAATATGTGTTGGTTTATCCCTTTCTGAGATGTGGATCCCCCTTGTGGACAATTTGCGAAGCTACAGAAATCTTTTTATTTCGAAAGTTCAGGTGGTCCGTGCTTGTTTTCTACATGTATACCACAAACTGTGCTCAGGTTAAATAACACTTTTCTGCCAAGACTCACCATTACTGCCAGTTTGGTTTTAATGTCATTTGGCCTGCAACAATATCAACACATTTCACCAAGGTATTTGGAAGTGCCTCCCACCCAATGGGATGACCTGGTTGACAGTGCAGAAGACTTTCACTGAAGATGTTAGGTCGACCATGATTAGTTACTTTGAAGAAGAGGCTGAATTGCTACCTATCACAGATGTTATATTAGTTGATTTCCTGCCTTGGCAGGTCGCTGGTCTACATGAGCTTTCACGTTCTTTGCAATTCTCTGATTCTACTGTTCATTGTACCCATGAATCCCAGTTCAATGGGAACTGCCTGAAGGGAGGTGTAGAACTGACCTTTGAGGAGGTCACCCATTCATCAAGTTTGTAGCCACATATAATACAGATAGAGGCTAATTTACTTCCAGAAGAATAACTCACATGTATAAAGGCCTGAGTGACGTGTTACACACACTCCTGACATTCAGATTGTTGATGTGGTGGGTCACACAGCCTTTTCCTTTTAATGAAAAATTTGGGTTTTGCAAGTATATACTAATTGCATGACTCATCCTTCTGCCCTTTGATTGATGGATAATAGGGGTGTGGACCAGTCTCAAGACTGGGATTTCATGAATGAACCAATGGAAGTAATCAACTGAACTGAACTGAACAGTGCATGCAGATTAATACATTGAACTAATCAACTGAACTGAACTGAACAGTGCATGCAGATTAGTACATTGAGCACTTTGCGCCTCTTTGTCTTAAAACAAGTAGTTATTTTTTTAACCTTTTTTTAAAAAGTACAAGGCCACATTTACTAAAATGCAGCAGTGTTAGAATCCTAGAAGTACAGTATCTTCACTTGGGCAAAATTTCTGGATTAGGTTGGCATGCGCTTCGGATTAATGAGTCTGTACGGTTTCTTGGCAGTTCTCAGGTTTACTGGCAAAACTCCTCCCATGACTGGCAAGAAAATGAGACAAGATGGAGATCTTTGCTGGATCAGGCCAAAAGTTCATCCAGAATCATGTTCTGACAGTGGCCAGCCAGAGGCTATGGGAAGCCCACCAATAGTACCCAACCACAGGAGTGTGTTACACCACAAGTGGCACGCAGAGGCTCTCTGGAACCTGGTGGAACTCTCGTGGTTCTCTAGAATATGGCGATGGATGTGTTAAATTCAATGACAGGGCAACCTTCTATAGGTTATGTCCTTCCTTTCCTTTATTGGTAAAAGCTACAACATATTAGCCACAATAGATGGAACAATATAAACATATACACGGTAGTAGAAGAATACAAATCTCCTTCTGTTTTTACCAGTCATGTCACCAGTGCTGCCAGAAAACATGAGGACTGCCAGGAAACCATCAAGACCCATTAACCCATAGTGCATAGGAACTTAAGCCAGAACAGTTCTAAAAGTTTTGCATTTACTAAATAATGATGATGATGATGATGATAATGATGATAACAACAACAACAGCAACAACAACAACAATAATAATAATAATAATAATAATAATAATAATAATTTATTATTTGTACCCCGCCCATCTGGCTGGGTCTCCCCAGCCACTCTGGGCAGCTTCCAGCAAATATTAAAATACATTAAACTGTCACAGATTAAAAACTTCCCTAAACAGGGCTGCCTTCAGGTATTTTCTAAATATTACAATGTACCTTAAAAAAACAACAACCCTTTTTAGGACAAAAAAGTCCAAAGTGTTCACTGTACTCATTTCAATGTACTGCTCATTTAATTTCAATCATAATGTATGCTAACAGCTGGAAACAGGAAAGAAAATACAGACAATAAAAACTATGGAAAAAAATGTTTTCAGTCCGCTGGATCCTGAATATGCAGTATGTTCAAGTTAGCCAATTTTACTCCTTTTGGGTACGCCATGATTTTATGAGAAGCAGAGGACCATGACTTATTGTTAGCACATCCATTACTGCAGGAATATTGTGACGCATTGTTGATGTATAAGCCTATAAAGATCTGAGCGAGCATATTTTTGGATAACACAGGAAATCTTGGTCTCCCTGTTGGTCTCCCTCTCTTGGTATATTACTTGAGATTCCTAGTCTTCAACAATGCAGTTTGGCATTGTTTACATCGTTGCTGTTTCATGGATGCTCTTAGCTTTTCCAGGTAAGGCATACATCAAAATCAGAAATACAGTGGAACCTCGACTAACGAATTTAATGCGTTCCGAATGGGCATTCGTTACGCGAAAAATACGTTAGTCGAAACGCGATTTCCCATAGGAATGCATTAAAAACGGATTAATGCGCTCCTATGGGAAGAGAAATCGGGGGTCACTTACCTTTTCGAGGTGGGTGGCCAGGCTCCCGCAGCTCTCCTCTTGCAGAAATGGTGCGGGGGGCCTCTCCGACGCTGCAAAAAGCCGCGCGGGGCACCCCCAACGCGGCAAAGAGCCGCGCTGCGCCATTTTGGCGCGAAAATCAAAACCCTTGCCGGGATCCCCCGGCGAGGAAAAAATGGTGCGGGGGGCTTCCCCGAGGCGGCAGAAAAACGCAAAAAGCCACGCTGGGCCAAAACGGCCCGAAGAAAAAAAGCCTTGCCGGGATCCCCTGGCAAGGAAAAAATGGTGCGGGGAGCGTCGGGGAGGCGGCAGAAAGCCGCGCGGAGCACCCCCGAGGCTGCAAAAACCCGCGATGGGCCAAAACGGCCCGAAAATAAAGGGGCCTTTGAACGTGAGAAGCAGATGTCAAAATAAAGGATAATTTATTTCCAAGAAACACACACAGAGAGAAAGAGAGAGAGAGAGAGAGAGAGAGAGACTAGCCTGTTTTATATTTTATGACATGTTGGATTTAGGGATTGAAATATCTTGCATGCAGCCTACTACCTCCTCCCTCAAACTCATAACACTTTATTTAGGTTAAAGGGTATTCCATTCTGTTTCAAAGAATTGGTAGCCAATGACTAATGATGATGGGGCCAGATATGTCAGAATTTAGGAGTGCCTTCATCAAACAAACTTCTCTCTCTAGGATATACCTGTGGAAAAGATCCACCGAAGAATGAAAAAGCTTGCACAGACAAGGGTTGGGTCTGCGCTGCCAAGGATAAATGCCCTGTCTCCCACCTTAAGAACATAAAATGTGCTATAGACAGATTTTGCTGTGCAATGTAAGTTCTCCCTCCTCCTTTTTCAAATTCATGAAACTCAGCTCATGCACTCAGATTTTTGTATCTCTATTAGATAATGTTATTATCTAAAGTGCTCCCAGTCCACTCTTCAGCTTGGAGTGGGAAGGAGTTTACTGCCCCTTCTTTCCAATACTGTATATTTGGTGAAATTTTTACTTGTTCATTTGTTTGTGCTTATATCCCATGTTTCTTCCACACAGCTCAGTAGGGTGTGCATAGTTCTCCCTCACCTCTATTTATTTATTTTTTATAATTAAAAAAAGCAGTGGGAAATACGAAATCAAATCAACTGCAGAATTTTCAATCAGTGGATTCTTTTGATTGATTTAACAGGATTTTTATATTGCTTAATCATTAATTATATTTATATTTATATTTATATTTATATTCCTCAAGTGAAAATCAGAACATAAAATTACAAGATAAAAATACACAAAACAACAACAACCACACAATAGAAGCAAGAACAATGTTCTCCCTTTGGGTTCACTTGCCTAGGGTGACTTCACACAGTGGTGTAGTGTGGGTTGCCAGTGCCCAGGAGCATGCGGAGAGTGAGGGAGGGTGGAAAACGGATGGAGTACGGCATCTGTATCACCCAGGAAATAGCATTCACAGAGATAAGAAAAGAAGAGTCATTCCGTTGTCTGGAAAGGTTGCTACCTGGTTCACATGGAGAAGATGTTTTCCTAGAGCAACTGCCCCTTTGAAAACCCACCACCACCACCATTCCACTGGCTACACATCCCTATCTTATCAACACTAGGAGGAATTTCTTCTGTTTTCCTGTTTCATTTTTTAAGCTCAGATCTCAGATGGTTTCGTGCACTATTGTTTTTAATTTTATTTCATATGTTTTGAAACTCACATTTCATGTACAATATTTGTTGAATGTTCAGTCAAATTTATTCCTTTGTAAATTTTCACTTGAATGCTGTAATACCGGTATAGCTGCTTTGCTTATTTCCACACCCCCAGAACATTATGTGTAATGTCTTTGTGAAAACTAAAACCTGGAAATTATGGAAGAAATCTCTTTTCTTTCTTCAGGGTTCATTAAAGTGGAAAGAAACATCTGCTTCTTTCAGCAACTGACAAAACCCAAGCAAATGAATAAATCTGTTATTGGCCTCCAGAAAATGCTTCAATTGAATGTTTTTTTGGGGGGGCTGTAGTATAATAATAATATAATAATAAATAGTTAACATGTTCCTGGGTAATGAGTGGGGGCTTGTGTCCTTGTGAGATGTGGCTCACCAAATATGGAGCAAAACTGTCTAAGAATAATGTACCATGGTTTCCTTCCATTACTCACCTTTTAACAGGACGGTGGACAACTTGCAGAAATCTTTTTACTTGTAAAGTTAAGGAAACCATCAGGTATACCACATATGTTTGTTTTTTTGCACATATACCCCAAAAAATGTACTCAAATTAAATCACACTTTTCTGCCAAGCCTTGCAGATGCTGCCAATCTGATTTTAATGTCAAGAATCCAATGTCTTTATTCAGACCAGGTCTCTCCATGGTTTTAAGTTTGGTAATGAGTTGCGATTACCAATACACAAACCAGGAAATCCAGGACACCCCATCATCTCAGGTATTGACACTATTACAGTGGGTGTCTCTGGTTATATGGACTCTGTTCTGAAACCATATGCCATCAGTGCTCCCAGCTACGTACGTGACACCATAGATTTTCTGAGGAAAATACAATATTTAAATATTCTTCCTAACAATACTATACTAGCCACGATGGATGTGGAATCTCTGTATACCAACATCCCACACAACGATGGTTTACAAGCTATAAGGAACACCATTTCAGATAAAACCACAGCGGACTTTGCTACCAAACTCTGCCATTTTGCCCTTACCCATAACAACTTCAAATTTGGTGATGACCTGTTCCTCCAGATCAGCGGCACAGCAATGGGCACCCACATGGCCCCACAGTATGCCAACATCTTCATGGCAGATTTAGAACAACGTTTCCTAAACTCCTACCCACTCAAACCTCTCTTGTACCTGCGATACATTGATGATATTTTTATTATCTGGACACATGGTCAACAGACCCTGGACACCTTCCACCAGAAATTCAATGGCTTTCACCCCACCATCAACCTAACAATGAACCAATCTATGCAAGAAATACATTTTTTGGACACTATGTCAGCATGCAGGAAATCAAGAGCGCTCTTGGTCTCCTTTCCTTGGTTTCTGACTTGAAATTCCCAGTCAAACGTCAACAATGCAGATGGGCATCTTTTACATCATTGCCCTTTCAGGGATGCTCTTAGCTTATCCAGGTAAGGCATACATGAAAATCAGAATGTTCAGACATAATGTGAAAATTAGGGTTCATTAACCAGCATCGCCTTCTCCTCCAATTCTGCTTTTCCTTCAAGATTAAGATGAAAACCATATGCCTTGATATATCTTGCTAACTTTCCTCTCCCTTTCCTAGATTTCTTATATCATGATTAACCACGCCTGCAGTGGTGGTGGTACAGCTGGGCGCAATTGCCGGAAGCCCCCGGCTAGGCTTGCGGTCCTGCTTGCAGGAGGACTTTGAAGACCTGAAAGAGGCTCTTCTTGGACTCAAAATTCAGTCACTGACGGCAGTGACGTGTGTGGCGAGGTAGCCATTGCCCAGCTGCCACCGAGATGGCCCGGGTGAGCACTTGGAGCACGGAGGCCACAGGGGCGTAGCAAGGGGGCGGGGGGGCGAGCCGCCCCAGGTTCCACCCCAGAGGGGGGTGACACTTCAAAAAAATTTTTTTACTTTGTTTTATTTTTTTATTATTTTAACTTCATTTTAAAAAAAAAGATAATAGACACACACACACAACCCCCCACACCTCACAAAGTGGCACCATCAGAGGGGGGTGACACTTTTTAATTTTTTTAATTTTTTTAAAATTTTTTAAAATGTTTATCATTTTTTTATTTTTTTATTTTAACTTTATTGGAAAAAAGAGAGATAATAGACACACACACACACACACACACACACACACACACACAACCCCCCCACACCTCACAAAGTGGCACCATCAGAGGGGGGTGATACTTTTTATTTGATGTGCTTCATCTGTCTGTGATTGGGAAGGATATTTGGCTGACCTCTGCAACCGGAGATAAGTCTTTCGGAGTGGTGGAGTCCCACCTATCAAACATTACCCTTGGGTTTGTTGTTCCTTATTGAGTACTAGATAGACATTGTTCTGTTTCTCCATTTTGTTTTTGTAACTCAGCTCTCAGGTGGATTCATGGTTCTACAGTTTTCTGTTTCGTTCCTCAATTTGTTACATGTGTTTTAAAATTCAAGCTTGATGCTGTGTATTAGTTGGGTGTCAGGTTTGCTCATGTATAATATGAATGATGAAATACTACTGTCTTAAACGATTAAAATTAATAAATTCCAGGTCAGTGGCATTTTTGTGACATGCAAGTATTTTTCCCCCATAGGGAGTCTATGTCAAATAATATTATGTGTCTTGTCTCTGTAGACAAACTAAAGACTAACAATGTAAATCTCTTTTCTTTCTTCAGAATGATTAAAGAGTAAACAGAAGAGAATTGTCTGTGGATTCCAGCAACTAATATTTCCCAAACAACAACATTAATCTGCTGTTATTTGGCCACCAGAAAATACCCCCACCAGTAAGAGCTGTTCGACAGTGGAATTTGCTGCCAATGAGTGTGGTGGAGTCTCCTTCTTTGGAGGTCTTTAAGCAGAGGCTTGACAGCCACCTGTCAGGAATGCTTTGATGGTGTTTCCTGCTTGGCAGGGGGTTGGACTGGATGGCCCTTGTGGTCTCTTCCAACTCTATGATTCTATGATAATTCTGTGTCGAGGGCAGAGTGTATGCCAGCTGAGGCTCTGATCCTGTCCTTATTGCCATGCAGTGGTGGAGGAAGCAGCTTGGCCGCCTGGGGCAGCAACCCCGGAGGCACCCAGGGCGCATGGTTTTACTCTGCATGTGCGCATGTGCAGTGTTGCTGCGCCGTGACGCATGTGTCATGACGCTGCGCATGCGCGCTGCAGAGCAGTGTAAGTCATACACAATACTGGTTCTGTATTTGTACCCTCCATGTCTCTTTTTTCCTGGCTTGTATGTATCCTTGGATTCTCACCATGCCTCTTGCTTTCCTGGATGGAAGATTGAGATGGGTGTGTGGTTGCTTATAGAAAGTAGCCTATTCTATTCCTTATAGAAGGAATGGGAAAAAATTATAATTTATCTTGGAGACTACTGTAAACAGATGAAAACATTAGCAGGATTGCAATAACACTTGTATTGTATTGGATATTATTGAGATAATGAAGTTATTAAAAATATGGAGTACTGAAAAAGATGCAGTAGAAAAGATTTAATAACAGAGCACATGGAGGTGGGAAGTCTAGAGATTCGGAGGAATCTCTTAATTGTAGATATGTGTTATTTTTTATAATTTTATACTTGTAAAATCAAATAATTTTTAAAAAAGAGGGTAGGCTATTACACAAAAATAAAGAATTATCCTGATCGCCACAGACACTTTTGCCTCTCCTTCTAACAACCACTGGGATGTGTCCCCCAGAAAAGTTTTGGATTTGACTGTGTGCCAAGTAGGCCTCAAGGCCTCAAAACACAGTACCTTTCTGGCTTGGGCCTAGCAGGCTTCCCAATATTTCTTCTCAGCTTTGCAGAGTCGTAGACAAACAACGCAGCGATTCAGTTTGCTTTCTGCCCAGGAGCTTTTTCAATAATCTACACAGAGTCCATACTTCTGAACTACTAAACTTTATTTACTTGTAGATTAAACAGAATCCGGCTGAGCTAGCCGACATGGCTGCTCCTCAGATCAGCATCATAAGAACACCTCAGTGAACAATGGAAAAACCCTGGCTGTATGTTACTCCTCCTCCCCAGTGGGCGGGACGCTTTCCTGGAGCTACTTTAACCCTGTAAGCTCAGGATCCACTCACACCCCTTCTCGTCCCGTACACTGGGGTGTGTAAGTGTAACCACTCACCCAATACACAAACCCTCACAGAACTCCCCATGACGCTGGAAGCTCAATGGTTTAGTGAACCCATCTGCAAGGTTCAACTGACTTGGACAGTATTTAAGCTTTACCAAACCTGTCTGGATGCTCTGACATACGTTCTGGAAGCGTATGTCCAGATGTTTGGTTCTGGCCTTGAACTGGCCAGATTCCGCTAGCTTCAAACATGGTTGGTTTTCCTCCCAAACCATGATGGGTAGGCAACATTGTCCACAGACTTCTTGTACCAAACACTTATAGTACTCCAACTCTCTACAGAGCTCTGACAGCGCACTGAATTCAGCCTCTGTAGATGACAACGCTATGAGGTTCTGCTTTCGGGACTTCCACCCGATGAGTGACTCACCAAACTTCACTACCATTCCAGACACTGACTTCCTGTCCGCGAGATTTGCCCAATCGCTGTCCGTCCAGCACGTGAGCTGGGGTTCTCCGACAGCTGATAACTCCAGGCAAAACTCCTTTGTCTCCTGCAAATACCTCAGCACTCTTTTGATGCCATTCCAGGCATGAACACTGGGCTTTGTAGCCTCCCGGCTGAGCAGATTTATAGCAAATGCTATATCTGGGCGACTCCACTGAGAGAGATACAGAAGACTCCCGAGTGCTGACTGGTAGACCTGGGGATTCTTAAACTCAGATTGTTCCCCGGACTGACTGTCCTTCACAAAACAGGTCTCCATGGGCGTTCTGACACCCGCACACTCAGCCATTCTGAACTTCTCCAACAACTGCTCTATCTTGCCTGTCTGACTAAGCAAGAAACTTCCGTCCTCGGTTCTATCTATCTTAACACCTAGATAAACACTCACAGGACCTAAGTTCTTGAGCTTAAAGAACTCACCAAGTTCCTCTGCAAACTTCTGCACCTGCTCTTTTGTCCTTGCCAGAAAAATGATGTCATCAACGAAAATCAGGACTAACTCCTGCCCCTGGCCTGCTCCTGCCAGGTAAAGACAACTGTCAGCCTGACTCTGGCTGAATCCAAGCTCTTCTAAAGCTTGCTGTAAACACAAGTTCCAATTCCTAGCGGACTGCTTCAGACCGTAGATGGACTTGTGTAGTCTCCACACTTGATCTGGGCTATCCCCCTCGAACCCTGGTGGAGCTCGCATGTACAGCTCCTCCTCGAGATCAGAGTTCAGATAGGTGACATCAACATCAAAATGGTTCACCTGGAGACCTTTCTGGGCAGCAGTTGCTAACAGCAAACGCATGGTCTCGCTTCTGGAAGTGGGCGCATACACCTCGGTGTAATGCAGACCTTTCCGCTGCGTGAACCCTCTGGCTACCAACCTAGCCTTGTATTGCACGTCTCCAGATGCTGTAGGCTTGAGCCTGTACACCCAACGACAGCTCACTGCTTGCTTTCCTGCTGGTAGCGTTGTGGGAGTATACACACCCAAAGACCTCATTGAGTCCAACTCTTTTCCCATTGCCTCCTGCCATTTCTCGGCTTCCTCCTGAGGCAACTGTTGAACTTCCTCAAAGCTTTCTGGTTCACACTGAGCCAGACAAACCCACACACTAGTGGCTGTGAACCTAGCTGGTGGAACCCCTTTTGTGGTTCTGGCTGACCGTCTGGGTACAGGTTCCCCCTCTGAACCTGTCACGCTGGCCTCGGCCTGCGTGTCTCCGCCTTCAGGTTCCTCACCTATTGACCCGCTGCGCCTCTTGACCCTCACCGAACTGCTCGTGGGTGATGTTGGCGCGCTTCTGGGTTCCTGCTTCACCTTTGGTGAACCCCCCTCTAACACTGGGATTTTGCCCTGATCAACTCCTTCAGCTGGTGTAGCTGATCCTATCACCTCATCATCAAAATCGAGGACTTCCCTCATTAGCGCATCAGGGTTCCCATGAATGCGTGACCATCCACTCTGCTCACAAAACTCAGCACTCCTGCTTATCGTGATCTTGGACTGATCTCCGCTAGGATTTGCGAACCTCCATCCTTTGGTTCCTAACTCATAGCCGCAGAAAATCATTCTCTGCGACCTGTCACTACCTTTCCTTCTCTTGGCTCGCGGTACCAAAACCCATGCTTCAGAGCCAAACACCCGAAAGTAGTGAACCTTTGGCTTCTTGCCGTTCAACAGAAAATAGGGTGTGTCCCCTACCACAGAAGTGTGAATTCTATTCTGGACAAAGTTGGCAGTTCGCCAAGCTTCTCCCCAAAACTTCCTGGGAAGACCAGAATCAAACAACATGGCCTCAGTGGCCTCCTGAAGTGTACGGTTCTTCCTCTCTGCGATCCCATTTTCCTGTGGGGAATAAGGGTTAGTGAGTCTCTGCACCACCCCCTTCTCACGGAAAAAAGCTTTCAGGGATGACCCAAGGAACTCCCCGCTGCGATCGCTTTGAAAGCAACACACACGGCTGGAGTACTGCAACTCCACCTGTATTACCCACTCTTTAATCAGGTCAGCTGCTTCACTCTTTTCCTTCAGCAAAAATGACCAACTATTCCGCGAATAGTCGTCAATCAAGGTCAAAGCAAAACGAGATCCACCCAAACTAGGCTCTCTCATTGGACCTGTGATGTCCATATGGACTATCTCAAATGGTTTGGTGGTAATCCTTTCAGACCTGGGGTATGAGCAAGTTTTTACTTTCGCTTTCTTGCACGCTCTACAGTCAAGGTACGTGTCACATGATTTCATCTTGCACCCCTCAGCAACTGTTGGTTGCTTTTGCACCTTCCCCCAATGCCCATGTGCCAGTCTTCTATGCCATAAATGGGCACATTTGTCGTGAGGTGGCACATTTGCACACTGGGCCTCAACTGTACCAGTGTTACTCTCATCTGAAACTTGGGTTTGCATCTCAACAGCAAACAGCCTGTCTTCTCCACGCTCCACACTGATCAGCTTCTTGTCACCCCTGTAAATGGAACAAGTGTTATTCTCAAAGAACACTTTAAACCCATCAGACAAGAGTGTTGACACAGACAAAAGACACACTTGCATGCCAGGCAGAACATAAGTCTCAAGTTCTGTCTCTAGAAAGTTGGCGTAGACCTTTCCAACGGTTGTCAACTGTTTCTGTGAGCCGTCTGCCATTCTAACAAACTGCTGTGAAGAAATGTCCTTGCAGTTCCTCACGTGAACACTAGGGGGCGAAATGTGGTGTGAAGCTCCCGAATCGATTATGTAGTGTAGTCTTCTGGCATCCTTCATCGTTGCCATGGAAGCTGAAAGCTGATATGTGTGGTTTTCTCCTCGGCCTCTGTAGCTCCCTCCGCGCCGGTTCCCATGTCTTCCAGCCTTGCCGCCACCCCTTATCTCATTTCTAGGGGCAACGTCTTTGGGAGCTTCCTTTGCTGGGCACTGAGCCCACAGGTGATTCGGACTACCACAGTTGTAGCATCGCCTAGCAACAAAAGCTTTCACAGTGTCTTCAGGCTTTCCTGCACCCCCACTCCTGGGAACGCAGTCCACTGCTCTTTGCTGGCCCCCCTTCTCTCTCAGCCGGCGTTGTTCTTCATCAGCCAAACGTCCCGACAAATACGAAAGTGTGAGCTGCTCTGGGGGCATCGATTCCAAGGATACACAGAGCGTTTCGTAGCTCTTATCAAGTGAACTAAGCACGATATACGACTTTAATTCATCCGCAATTGGTACATTGAGCATTCTCAAGCGATTAAATGCAGCAGTTATTTGCCTTATGTGCTCAGTCACCAAACTGCCAGGCTTTAGTTTGAGCTCAAAAAGGCTCCTTGTGGCGGCTATCTTGGCCCCTGAAGTAGTTCTGCGATGGATCAGGGCCAGTCTCTCCCACACTTCCTGTGTAAATTTCAAGCCATGCACATGAGGAAGCTGAGAACCATCAACGCTCAGAACCAGCAACCCTCTTGCTTTCTTGTCTCTTTGCAATGCTGCGGCTGCTGTTGCCTTTTCTGCTGCAGTCACATTTGGTGGAGCTGGGGCTGGAGGGGTAGTTACGCAATCCCAAAGGCCCTTGGCATCAAGCCAAAATTCCATACGCATGGCCCAATCTTCATAGTTGAACCCATTTAACCGCTCAAAGGGAACACTATAATTCTCATGGGCTTCTGCCGCCATCTTTGTCCCAGGGTAGCTTATTTACTCACTCTTTCCGTGGCTTCCTGGCTCCCAAGATGCGGCTGCAGCTCCTTTTCACCAGAAGGATCCACTGGGTTTTTTTCAGGGCCTCAACTGGGCTTCCTTAGCTTGCCTTAGGTCCTAGCTGCTGTACAAAACAGCCAGGCCTCTCTTAGCAAGCTGCTTTTAAACATTGTCTCTCAGCTTCCAAGCCTTGGCTTGAAACAGCTCCTATCTTCTGGGCAAAGCAAACTTGGCAAAAAAAAATAAATATCACTCTCTTGCCAACGTGGATCGACACCATAACCTTTGGATTTGACTGTGCCAAGTAGGCCTCAAAGCCTCAAAACACAGTACCTTTCTGGCTTGGGCCTAGCAGGCTTCCCAATATTTCTTCTCATCTTTGCAGAGTCGTAGACAAACAGCGCAGCGATTCAGTTTGCTTTCTGCCCAGGAGCTTTTTCAATAATCTACACAGAGTCCATACTTCTGAACTACTAAACTTTATTTACTTGTAGATTAAACAGAATCCGGCTGAGCTAGCCGACATGGCTGCTCCTCAGATCAGCATCATAAGAACACCTCAGTGAACAATGGAAAAACCCCGGCTGTATGTTACTCCTCCTCCCCAGTGGGTGGGACGCTTTCCTGGAGCTACTTTAACCCTGTAAGCTCAGGATCCACTCACAAAAGTACCCACTTGGGATAAAAGTAACTAACCCACCTATGTCCTCAATGCATAGTGTGTGTCAGAGGTACCAGGTTACAAGGGCAGTTGGGGGCCCAACAGCACCTGTGATGTCTGGACATCGGGAGTGGCCAGGGGTGGATTTGATATCCTGCTTTATCACTACCCAAAGGAGTCACAAAGCGGCTGACATTCTCCTTTCCCTTCCTCCCCCACAACAAACACTCTGTGAGGTGAGTGAGGCTGAGAGACTTCAAAGAAGTGTGACTAGCCCAAGGTCACCCAGCAGCTGCATGTGGAGGAGCTGAGACGTGAACCCAGTTCACCAGATTACGAGTCTACCACTCTTAACCACAACACCACACTGGCTGAACCCTAGGCCTTTGGGCTTCCAATAGCTAATCCTCCTCTCAGGATTCTTGTGGGGGGCGGCCCTTCACTATGCTCATCCTGCCCAATGCCATTTCCACCTCGATACAAATGAACATTATCAGGAACTCACAAATGTAAGCCATAATTTCACTGAGGGAAAGGCAGAAACCCCACAACCAAGAGCCAATCAAAGCAGACAGGGAAATTTATTTTCTGGTCCTCTCAACCAGCGACGCAAGTAGCTAAGTGATAGATCTAAACTGAAGGTGGGTTGGTGGGAAGCTCACAAGACAAAATGGCCCTCAGCCTACTGGGAGAAGCCTTTTATAGCCTCTGCTCCCATCCTCCCTCTTGAGACCCATGGGAGGTATTTCCTTCTTTGGGATTCTCCTCCCTCCTGCACCCTTCTATGAGCCACACACCACTGGGGAAGGCCATCTCATGCAGAATGTAACTAGAACAAGGCTTAACATAGTAGTAGTAGTAGTAGTAGTAGTAGTAATATTGCAACTCAGCAAGTCTTGTCCTTTTGAATGTTCAAATGCAGTATTTTTAATGCAGATGAGAATTATCTCTGCATTGCAGCTAGCACTTTTTGGGGGTGGCGCTGAGAGAAAATAGATTACCTGTGTACAACCAGTGAGCTCCTAAGACGGATGAGATAAGACTGGAGATAAATTAATTTGGGACACAAATCTAATGCAAACTGTCTTACTTTCCACATCCTGAGTAAGCGACTGAACTGAAACATAGCTATCTTATGCAGCTCACATGTCTTGCAAAAAAGAGGGGTTATTAAATTACAAACTGCTGGAGCTCCCCTGGGAAACTTGGGGTGAAGGATGAATAACAAATCATCATCATCATGATCATGATCATCATATTTAGGGAAAATGCATATAACAATGCAAATCTTAATGAATATATTTTGGGGAAATTTTGCACAGCACTGCTTTATACTATGGGAAATTGCTTGCAAAAATGATGGACAGAAATTAATATATTAAGTGGAAATGCACACAAAGGTGTGTTCACAACTCTGTGTGGAAATTGTTTTAATGAATCAGAAATTGATGCAGAAATTGGGAAACCAGATTGAAAAATTCAGAGAAACTGAACGATTGATTAATTCATCCCAAAGGTACAAGCCAATAGGTTATTCAGCTTCTACTTCGTCTGCTCTGTTCTATAACTACCTTTGTTCTTTCTTTCCTCCCCTCTTACAGAATTTCTCCTATGAGTCTTGTTTTGATACATGTTGGCCAACACAAGCCACTTTGCATTTCACATGATACTAGTGAATTTAGCCCGTTAATAACGGGCCCTAGATTATATGTGATATGGCAGGCTTCTTCTCTCTCCCCCCCCCACACCTCGCATCCCCACGTGTAGAAACGCTGCATCCCCCTTCCTAAACACATTAACCCTTCCCTCCCCAGCCTCCTCTCCCTCCCCATTAACTCTTCCCCTCCCCAGCGTCATCTCCCTCCCATTAACCCTTCCCTACCCAGCCTCCAGGCCGACCGGCCATCCTCCTCCTACTCGGGGCTTACATACACACACACACACACACACACACACACTTACTTTTATCTTCCCCACCTAGCCAGCCATTCGTCCATCTCTCCTTCTTCCCCTCTCTTCTCTCTTTACTCTTCCTTGCCCCTCAATGACTTCCCCCCAACGATCATTTCCCCTCATCCCCCTACCCTTGAGGAGAGAGTATTCTGGGCTTTCTAAGAAGGGGGGGTATGTCAGCCAAGCGCATCCAACCCCCCAACCCCGTTTCTCACCCCCCTCGCCCTTCCTTCTCCCACCACCTCTCTCCTCTTCGTCACCCCTCAAAGACACCCAGGCAGATGGGCAGCATGCGTGTGTGTGTATATATGTATGCATGTATGTATGTAGACGTTTTCCCTCACACACGCATATGGGGTGATGCTCAGCTTCCCTCCTTGGGGGGGTCGTCTTCCTCCTCCTCCTCCCTCAAAGACCCCCCCAGGAGGCAGCTACAGCCCACCCCCCACCCCGCTGTGTGGAGAAGCCACAGGCGGGATAGAGCCCAGGAGGCGAGGTCGGGCTGGCCACACGGGGCGAGGTCGGTGCGGCGAAGAAGCGGGCGAGGGCAGAGCTGCGTCTGGACGGGGCTCCGGCGGGGAAGAAGTCTCCGCCCCGGCGAGGGAGGGGAAGGGTGGCCGGCGGGCGGAGAGCAGGAAGAGCGGACAGGCGAGGGGAGGAAGAGCGCGCCGCGCCCGAGAGGCCGTTTCCTGGCGCGCGCCTCCGTCCCGGCTCCGCTTGGGGGCGACGGGGCCGAGGGAGTGCCCTTCCCCGCCAGGACCTTCGAGAGTCCCCAGCGCGGGCGAGGCGCTGCTGCTGCTGCTGCCGCTGCTGTTTGCCGCCGCCGCCTGCGAGCCTCCAGGCAAGGGAAAGCACTAACGGCGCTTGCCGAGGCTGCTGTGCGAGCCTCCAGGCAAGCGTCGCCCCCGCTCTTTGCTTTGTCCGAGCGGGAGTCTTGGCAGGGCAACTCCAGGTCCGTGGGAGGCGGCGGCAGTGACCGAAATGACGGCACGCATGCGCCGCCGCTGCCTCTCAGACACGCCCCCCTCTCCCGTCGTCCAATCCGTGTGTCACTGGAATGCACGCGCACTTGCGAATTCCTGTGACACACAGAAAGTGGTACGTACGGACACAGGCTCTTTATTATATAGGATTAAAAGCTGGGTGTCTATCAATGTGAGAGGGGCATAGAATCGGTTACTGCCTCTCATGTTCAAATGCATCTGCAATCACCCTTATAAGCCCATGGAAGACTACAAGATAAAGAGATGCATTGAGCAGGATAGGCTGATAGGGCAGATAATAATAATAATAATAATAATAATAATAATAATAATAATAATAATAATAATTTATTATTTATTATTTATACCCCGCCCATCTGGCTGGGTTTCCCCAGCCACTCTGGGCGGCTTCCAACAAAAGTTTAAAATACAATAGTCTTTAAACATTAAAAGATTCCCTAAACAGGGCTGCCTTCAGATGTCTTCTAAAAGTCTGCTGGTTGTTTTTCTCTTTGACATCTGGTGGGAGGGTGTGGCGATTACACAGGGTCCCCGGACATTTCATGGTCTATTGATCCCTGTGCCACCACAGTGCTCTGCTGCCATCAACCAGGATCCGCCCCCCCCCCGGTAAATCACTGTCACAGTCAGGGTTTAGAATTGAACAAAGGAACAAGTGTTTATTTTAAAACTCAACGAGGTTCAGTTATTCGTTACATTGGTACACGGTCATCACTTTCTCAACCCTGTCTTAATCCTATTCTCACTACTCTACCTCTCCACCAACCCTCACAACCACCAACAACCAACCTCCACTTCCCAACTGTCCCAACCAACTGTCAACTCCCCCCCCTTCTAGGTTGGGTTTCAAAGCCCCTAAGCTCCTCCTCCGGCTTCTCATTGGTCAGCCGATGGTCAGCCAATTAACCCTTTCCCCACTCCTGCACAGTCATATTTTCCCAAGGAATGGATGAACGCTACAGAGGGCATTCCACAGGGCGGGCGCCACTACCGAGAAGGCCCTCTGCCTGGTTCCCTGTAACTTGACTTCTCGCAGCAAGGGAGCCGCCAGAAGGCCCTTGGCACTGGACCTCAGTGTCCGGGCAGAACGATGGGGGTGAAGACGCTCCTTCAGGTATACTGGACCAAGGCCGTTTGAATTGTGCTCGGAAACGTACTGGGAGCCAATGTAGGTCTTTCAAGACAGATGTTATGTGGTCTCGGCGGCAGCCCCCAGTCACCAGTCTAGCTGCCATATTCTGGATTAGTTGTAGTTTCCGGGTCACCTTCAAAGGTAGCTCCACATAGAACGCATTACACATCAGCCCCATAACATAATATTTCTAAAGGGATGGATTTTATAGCAGGAAGTCTGGGTCCAGTGCTCCTCATGAAGTCACAGTGTACCACAAATAAATAAACTACATTAAGGTGAGGACATATTCAAGGTCCAGTGGGCTGGAAACATGGTTTTTATTGTTTTCAAAGCTTTCCCCCCTCAAATTGTCTGCATTTTGTTCCCTGTCTCCAACTGTTATAGTCCATTGCCGAAACAAATGACTGAGCAGTGCATGCAAATTAGGACAGTGAGCACTTTAGATCTTTTTCTCTTGAAGAGATTTCTTTCTTTCTTTTCTAAGGAACATTTAGTAAAATGCTGTACAGTTGGAATTCTAACAATGCCTCCACCTGGTTCTGACGGATACATCAGGATGAACGCTGGACGGTTGGACCACAGTTGAGTTGGTGTCTTGCAGAACCACGAATTGGCTATATTTAATCAATAATAATAATAATTTCCAATAATAATAATAATAATAATAATTTCCAAAGTTAATGTTTTGACTCTTCTTTGGTGTGCATTGGAAAAGGATAATTAGAGCTCCTGAATATGGAATCTTTGAGAAACACATGGTTGTGGTCTCTCCTGCTAGTGGACTTTCCATAGGCACTGGGCTACCTACCATCAGAAGAGGATTCTGGGTGAGATGACCCTTTGGTCTGATGTAGCGAGAATCTCTTTATGTTCTTATTTTCTTACCACATCTGACAGCAGTGCTGCCGGAAACCTGGGGACTGCCAGGAAACCATCTAAACCTATTAGAATACCAACTTAATCTGCAAATTTTGCCCAGGTGGAGACTTTGTTAGGATTCCAACCATGGTGCATTTTTACTAAATGTGGGCTTATTCTTTAAAAAAGACAGAACACTCTTCAAGAGAAAATGATCTAAAATGCTTGTTTTCCAATTAGCATGTACTGCTAGATCATTAGTTTAGCAATGGAGTATAACAGTTGGAGACAGGGAACTAAATGCAGACCATTTAATTAAAAAAAAACTTTGAAAAAAATTAAAAACCACATTTCCAGCCCACTGGTCCCTGAAGATATCTTCAGCTTAATGTACTTTACTTCTTTTTGGTACACTGTGACTTCATGAGGAGCAATGGACCCAGACTTCCTGCTATCATATCTATTCTTTTAGGAGTATTATGTCATGCAACTGATGTGTAAGTGTCTCCGGGAGACCTATAAATAAGCGAGCACACAGCCTTTTGGAGGACACAGGGAATCGAGAGCATTCTTGGTCTCCCTCTTTTGCCTCTTGACTTGATATTCCTGGTCAAACTTCAGCAATGCAAGCAGACATCCTTAACATTGTTGCCCTTTCATGGCTGCTGTTGGCTTCCCCTGGTAAGGCATTCTTCAAAATTTGAAATGTCCAGGCATAAAGAAATACAGAATGATGCTGAAAATGGGACTCAAGAACATAAGAGTCTTGAGGGGAGGATTAGTCATTGGAAGCCCTAAGGTCAGGTTGGGGTCTCTGTCTGCTTAGAATCCTCACCCTGGTCATCCAGTTGAACTCAGGAGGCTTGGCTTGCACCACACCAGTGTTCAATTCTGGGTGACTCCCTTGGAAGAGGCTTGGCATTTACCAACCCCAATCTTCTTCTTCTTCTTCTTCTTCTTCTTCTTCTTCTTCTTCTTCTTCTTCTTCTGCGATCACTCATAGCCGAGTAAGATTGTCTTCCATAAATACGGTTTTAACAATGAGTCCGTAAGTGACTGTGGAGGCCAATTCTGGATCCACACATCCTTCCACAGTGGGGACATTGGTTTCCGGGCGGGAGTTCATCACAGTGTGGATTTGCCAAGTGTGCCTTCCTCTTAGCACATTTCTCCCTTGTGTCCTGAGTTCAAGTGTCTTCAAAGCCCATGACACCTTTGGTAAAGGTTGTTCTACAACTGGAGTGCTCGCAGGCCAGTGTTTCCCAGTTGTCAGTGTTTATACACCCCCACCGTCCAGCCCGGACACTGAGATCTAGTGCCGAGGGCCTTCTGGCGGTTCCCTCACTGTGAGAAGCAAAGCTACAGGGAACCAGGCAGAGGTGGAACGCCCTCCCATCAGAGGTCAAAGAGATAAACAACTACATGACATTTAGAAAATACCTGAAGGCAGCCCTGTTTAGGGAAGTTTTTAATCTGTGACATTTTGATGTATTTTAATGTTTGTTGGAAGCTGCCCAGAGTGGCTGGGGGGACCCGGCCAGATGGGTGGGGTACAAATAATAAATTATTATTATTATTATTATTATTATACTTTCTTTTTTTTAGATTTGCCTTGAGACAGTCTTTAAACCTCTTTTGTTCACCACCAGCATTACGCTTTCCATTTTTAAGTTCGGAATAGAGTAGTTGCTTTGGAAGATGATCATCAGGCATCCGCACAACATGCCAATAGATCCCACCCCACCAGCAAAAGCTGAATGAGATGAAGAACTGATACTTGGCCTATTGCCATGCAACTTCACTGAACACCTGATGCCCAATCTCCTGTAATGTCACTGCTCACATGGGTCACAGAATGCACCTGCCAGGGCAAAGGATATTCCATGCCATTCCAAAGAAGTGGAAACAAGTGAGCCATGATCTTTGGGGCAGAATGGAGGGATACCTTAACCAAACCATGTTCTCTTTCTCTAGGATATGCCTGGCAATCAGCGACAGGAGAGGAAATAAAGACTGCTGGGGTCTGCAAGCAGTATGGGGGTGTGTGCACTTCTGCACCAGATTGTGTCCTTATGCCAGACACTCCTCCCATCTCACCAATGGGAAAATGTGAAGGAGGCTCCTTATGTTGTTTACCGTAAGATTCTTCCTTTTTCGTTTTCTAATCCAGGAGCTCAAACATGTCCCTCAATTTTCATATCTCTTTTCCCCATGCTAAAATTTGAAGAAATGCTCTTAGAAGCCACTCTTCAATTTACAGTGGGGAGGATTTTGCTGCCCTGTCATTCAAACATGTATGGTGGCATTTTTATTTATTCATTTGTGTTCATATAACACGTTTCACCCACATGGGGCAAAGCAGCATACATAGGCTTCCCCCAATTCTATTATATGTAAATAATAATAATAATAATAATAATAATAATAATAATAATAATAATAATAATAATGGGAAATACAGGACCCAAACAACCACATAACATTTAATCAATGGATAAATTTAATAGATTTATTTAGCAGGTTTCATGTAGGGCAGTGCTCCCCAACCTTTTTATTGTCGCGGACCGGTCAACATTTGATAATTTTACCGCGGCCCGCTGAGGGGGGGGGACATTGATTGTTTATATTTTAGATTGTTTTGATGTCATAATTTTAATTTAATTGTATTTAAACATGCCTTCAAAATAAAATACAGTTACACCCAAAAATGAATATAAAGTGATTTAACATTTTAACACCACAGTAAATAAAATTGAAATAATTTAATGTTCCTTGGGCGACCCGGTACCATTTGATCCAGGGACCGGTACCGGGCCGCGGACCGGGGGTTGAGGACCACTGATGTAGGGCTTAATCATTCATAGTCTCTAAGCGGTTTACTTTTATCTATTTCATTTATTTTTTAAATTTGTATACCGCCTTCCATCACAAGGTGGTTTGCGACATACAAATACAAAATGAGAATGCAAAATGCATGACGAAGCAAAATCAAACCAATAGCCCCCTCTTCCACAAGCATATTTGAAAGGCCGTAGAATGTTAATCAGGCAAAGGCCTGGTTATAGAGAAATATTATTTGTCTGGCTCCTAAGGATATTTGATGAAGACGCCAGGAGAGTTTCTCTAGGGAGAGCATTTCACAAACTGGGAGCAACTGTTGACAATGCCCATTCTTACGATGTCACCTTCTGGACCTCTCATGGAGGAGACACATGAAGAAGGGCCTCAGATGATGATCCCAGGGTCTGGGGCGGTTCATATAGGTTACATGGGATATATAATGTTCATTAAAATATTGATAACACCAAACATTAATAACAAGGAAACTTCAGATTTTAAAATGATCAGTTGTTGTCAAAAACCAGCCACTGCCCTGGGAAGTTGGGAGAACTGACAATTTAGGCCATTTTCATAATTTCTTGCTTCACTTACAAATTGCAAAGAAAAGCAAGCTATGGTCTACCTGTCTCCAACCTCGTGCCGTCCAGATATTTTCAACTGCACATCCAATAATTCTTCCTTCCTTCCTTCCTTCCTTCCTTCCTTCCTTCCTTCCTTCCTTCCTTCCTTCCTTCCTTCTTTCTTTCTTTCTTTCTTTCTCACACTTCCCTATACCCTCAGGCCTCAGGGAGGTTCCCAAGATAACATCACAATATAAAGGTAGATAGCCGTGTTGGTCTGTCATAGTCAAAACAAAATAAAATTTAAAAAAATTCTTTCCAGTAGCACCTTAGAGACCAACTAAGTTTGTTCTTGGTATGAGCTTTCGTGTGCATGCACACGAAAGCTCATACCAAGAACAAACTTAGTTGGTCTCTAAGGTGCTACTGGAAAGAATTTTTTTTATTTTATTTTGTTTTTATCACAATATAAAAACACAAAATGAGAAATCGAAACAAAAGCAACCCTTTGTCCCTGTCCGCATCAATTGAGGCTGGTAGTTATGTTCCAATACTACTTGAAAGGCTTTAAAGGCTCAGTGGGGTGGGAGTGGAGGTGAATGCAAATGAGCAAGGGACAAGCAAGCCTTAAGTCTGAATATCAGGAGATGACCTCAGCAGTCTTTAAAAGGCTCCACTGACTTTTGGCCCATTTCCAGGCACATTCCAAAGTAGCCATTATGATCTTGAAAGCCCTTCATGGCTTGGGACCCTGCTACCTAAATATTTGCCTGCATCCATATCAGCCTGCCCATATATAGCAGAGCCATTTTTAGATGTTCTTTTCTGAATGTCTTTGCAAAATGCCCTCTATGGCACACAGTAACCAGAGAGAAGTCTTTCTGAGTGGTGGAGTCTCACCTCTCAAACATTACCCTCTGGGTTTGTTGTTACTTAAGGAGGAATAGAGAGACATTGTTCTATCCCCCCCCCCTTTTTTTTGTAGCTTAGCTCTCAGGTGGATTTATGGTTCTACAGTTTGCTGTTTTGTTCCTCAATTTGTTACATGTGTTTTAAAGTTCAAGCTTGATGCTAAGTATTAGTTGGATGTCCAGCCAGGTTTACTCATTTATAATTTTCATATGAATGATGGAATATTACTGTATTAAACTATTAAAATTAATACATTCGAGGTCAGTGGAATTTTTGTGAAGCAAATGTTTGTTACTTTGGGAGTCTATCTCAAATAATATTATGTGTCTTGTCTCTGTAGACAAACAAAAGACTCACAAAGTAAATCTCTTTTCTTTCTTCAGAATGATTTAAAGAGTAAACAGAAGAGAATTTTCTGTGGATTCCAGCAACTAATATTTCCCAAACAACAACATTAATCTGCTGTTATTTGGCCACCATGAAATACCTGCATGGGGTGGATATTTTGAATGAAAGGAAAGAATAATGTTTCAAATAAATATGTGATATGTTGCTGGAAAATGGATGTGGGCATAGTGTGCTTGTGAGATGTGGATCCCCTGCTGTGGAGAATTTGTGAAGTTAGAAAAATCTTTCCATTTCTGAAGTTATGGAAACCATCAGGCATTCCATGTTTATTTACATGTATAGCAAACTTTGTGCTGATATTTAAATGCATTTTCCTGCCAGAACTCACCATTATTACCAATCTGTTCTAGGTTAGCTTTCAGATTCTTTGAAATTATTGATTGCACTAAAAATGCAACCCACCAATCCTAAAAGCAGATGTTAAATTGACCTTACAGGAGTTCACCTCTTTTGCAGGTTTGCCCAGATCAAGGGAAGTAGTAGTACCAATCTATTCTGCCTTGGTCAGACCACACCTGGAATACTGTGTCCAATTCTGTGCATGCACACGAAAGCTCATACCAAGAACAAACTTAGTTGGTCTCTAAGGTGCTACTGGAAGGATTTTTTTTTATTTTATTTTATTTGATATTTGGCAGAGTTAATCCCTTCTATAGGGGCTACCATGTGAGATGGGCACAACAGCACTTTTTCCTCTCACGCCATTGGGCCTGCTCTCACTTAGATAAATTGCCCCCACCTCACTGAACAACCCTTTACCTGAAGGTTTCTTTTCCTTTCCTCTTAAAATTCTAGCCCAGAGTATCCTGCGGGGGACCTTTGTGAGGGGATATTTAGTAAGTTGGAGTCTCATACAATCCTGTGGGGGACCTTTGTGAGGGGATATTTAGTAAGTTGGAGTCTCAGACAGGTTTTCTTTAAATGAACAATAAAGATTTATTTAAGCAGAGGTCTTTAAGCAGAGGCTTGACAGCCACCTGTCAGGAATGCTTTGATGGTGTTTCCTGCTTGGCAGGGGGTTGGACTGGATGGCCCTTGTGGTCTCTTCCAACTCTATGATTCTGTGATTCTGTGAAGGCAAGATAGTACATAACACAAATGGATTAAACTTACCGGTAGGTTACTTCAGGAATACAGTACTATTACACTTCAATTCGTCCTCAGTTGTTTATGTGTTATAGGTTTGGTTCCTTTATACGGTGGTACTTTCTTTCAGTTATCCGCCCCCTCTAACAATCCTGCTCCTGAGGTACCTTAAGCAATAGGCCAAAGGGCTCTCCACACACCCTCCCTTCACTGAGTTTGGGAGTTTCTTCTTTTCCTTAGAATAATCTCTCCCCTCCAGACTAGATTTGAGTCCCAAGTAGGCTGTTCCTTTCCAGGTCTATTCCTCCTACAAGACATCACACCCTGTCCTTCACAATACAGTGGTATCTCGGGTTAAGTACGCTTCAGGTTAAGAACTCCGCTAAGAACAGAAATCGTGCTCTGGCGGCGCAGCGGCAGCAGGAGGTCCCATTAGCTAAAGTGGTGCTTCAGGTTAAGTACACTTCCGGTTAAGTGCCAGAGCGGTTGGACGGGGGAATCTCAGCTCCGAGATCCCCAGCATGGCAAGGGGGGAGGGGAAACCGCTATGGTGCAGCGGACCCCTTGAAGAACTCCGGGAAGAGTGTCCCGGAGGCATGGCGATCCGGCTGAGGCTCTTCACGTAAGCTCTAATAAGAGCTGCTGAGCCTACTCCCCGGTAAGCTCTAATAAGAGCTGCTGAGAGAGAGCGGGGTTGAGACGGAGCCCTGCGGATTCAGCAACTGCCTTTGCCGCTGCGAAGCTGCATGTGCCGACTGTCCTGAGCACTTAATTTCTCCAAAGAAAAAGATTAGGACATCGGAAAAGTGAGTAAAATGACATTTTGGACTTAATTTAATTAGAAGAGCAAGGGATTTAAAAACGGAGGTCAGTCCCTTGTCTTTGAAGCAAAAAGAAGCAGAGGAACTATGTTACCAAGGCAACTGTCAAAGTGAAAGTTAATGAAAGAAACTTCTGTAACAGTACTTTGGGGAAATAATTGCTACAAACTCTGACTGGAAAGAAAGTTACCCTTTTTTCCCGGGGTTTTGGGAAACTTAGCAAGGAAAATGCATTAAAGATTGTGGACAATATCATTTTGGACTGTTGTGACTATAAAAGTTGTTTTTTGACCTTGGAAATGGCTGGAGATTCGTGCGATGACTTCATGAGAAAAGTATTAGACATATTGCTTGAGTTTAGACAGGAGGTCAGAGCGCAAAACAGGATGTTAAACAACTGTTGGAATAAGGAATACAATGTGCCAGATCAACAGGAAGCAACGCCGGGGGAACGGGGGAAAGGAATAAATCCCACCATCTTTGGTTCAACATCTGAAGCCAAAGGCCCAACCTGCAGGAAGGCTACAAAGAAGGGCCCTGTAAACAACAAGAAGAGGAAGAAGATGATGGATAGACTTGCCAATAAGGAAAAAAAGACGGTCAGAAAAAAACAAAAGAAAAGGAAATAAACACAAACTTCAGGAGCTGATGTGCAGGAGGACAAAGCCAAAAAGGACATTAGACTGCAGAGCAAGGAACGCCTCATGGTTTCGGTGGATGGCTGGACATGGACTGATGTGAGGGAGGGGGTGGGGTGAAAAAGACACTTGTGAACTCAAAATTCTTACCGGTTTAAAGGATTATGGATGTATGGATTGGTTTATGGCATTAATGATTTTATGTTTAAATTAGGAGTTAAGCAGGGGGAAATTTAGCTAAAAATTCCGAAACCTAAGGGAGGTAAGGGGGTGGGAAATTTAATATTAGGGGTTTAAAAATAGGTTAAAGTAAGGAAATTGGATAAGAGCAGAGGGAAAGAGCAGAAGTTCCAAGATGCCGTGGTTTGAAAAAATGTTTTAAGTAAAATAATTTTTGTATTGTAGGATGTTTTAAAATTTAGGAGTGTGAAATCTGTTAAAGAGAAACGACAATGAATTCAATAGAGGGGGACCTGAGGAAGTCAATCAAACTATGAAATTGAGAAACAAGGGATGCCTGGCTCACAGAATTGGGCCAGGCCTAAGCAATGATATTAAATAATGAATATGACTACCCTGGTGAGAGAGGGGGATACATGTGGCTTCCCACTGTGAGAGGTGGGAAGTATGAAACATTTAACCGATATGTTATGTGCTTAAAAATTGTAAAAACCAATAAAAAATTTTTTTGGGGGGGGGGGGAAACGGACCTCCAGAACGAATTAAGTACTTAGAATCATAGAATCATAGAATCATAGAGTTGGAAGAGACCACAAGGGCCATCCAGTCCAACCCCCTGCCAAGCAGGAAACACCATCAAAGCATTCCTGACAGGTGGCTGTCAAGCCTCTGCTTAAAGACCTCCAAAGAAGGAGACTCCACCACACTCCTTGGCAGCAAATTCCACTGTCAAACAGCTCTTACTGTCAGGAAGTTCTTTCTAATGTTTAGGTGGAATCTTCTTTCTTGTAGTTTGAATCTATTGCGTGTCCGCTTCTCTGGAGCAGCAGAAAACAACCTTTCTCCCTCCTCTATATGACATCCTTTTATATATTTGAACATGGGTATCATCTCACCCGTTAACCTTCTCTTCTCCAGGCTAAACATACCCAGCTCCCTAAGCCGTTCCTCATAAGGCATCGTTTCCAGGCCTTTGACCATTTTGGTTGCCCTCCTCTGGACACGTTCCAGCTTGTCAGTATCCTTCTTGAACTGTGGTGCCCAGAACTGGACACAGTATTCCAGGTGAAGTCTGACCAGAGTGGAATACAGTGGTACTATTACTTCCCTTGGTCTAGATGCTATACTCCTATTGATGCAGCCCAGAATTGCATTGGCTTTTTTAGCTGCTGCATCACACTGTTGACTCATGTCAAGTTTGTGGTCTACCAAGACTCCTAGATCCTTTTCACTTGTACTGCTCTGAAGCCAGGTGTCACCCATCCTGTATTTGTGCCTTTCATTTTTTTTGCCCAAGTGTAGTACTTTATATTTCTCCCTGTTAAAATTCATCCTGTTTGCCTTGGCCCAGTTCTCTAATCTGTTAAGGTCATTTTGAAGTGTGATCCTGTCCTCTGGGGTATTAGCCACCCCACCCAATTTCGTGTCATCTGCAAACTTGATCAGGATGCCCTCAAGCCCATCATCCAAGTCATTGATAAAGATGTTGAATAAGACTGGGCCGAAGACAGAACCCTGTGGCACCCCACTAGTCACTTCTCTCCAGGATGAAGAGGAGCCATTGATGAGCACCCTTTGGGTTCGGTCAGTCAGCCAGTTACAAATCCACTGAATGGTAGCATTGTCTTAACCTGAGGTACCACTGTACACTCAGTGTAGAAGTTGTTTTCCCCCCAGAACCAACTCTGTCTCGCATTCACTCTTTCTACCTCAGCCTGTCTCTGTACCTATCTCCTGACTGGTGAGACAGTCCGCGGGCAGGTAGGGTCTCAGCCTGCGTACCAGATGGAGCTGGTAGACAGCTGCCCTGGACACAGAATTAACCTGTGCCTCCATGGACAGCTGTGAGTCCAAAATGACTCCCAGGCTGCGCACCTGGTCCTTCAGGGGCACAGTTACCCCATTCAGGACCAGGGAGTCCTCCACACCAGCCCACCCCCTGTCCCCCAAGAACAGTACTTCTGTCTTGTCAGGATTCAACCTCAATCCATTAGGCGTCATCCATCCTCCAACAGCTTCCAGGCACTCACACAGGACCTTCACTTCCTTCACTGGTTCAGATTTAAAAGAGAGGTAGAGCTGGGTATCATCCGCATATTGATGGACTCCCAGCCCAAACCCCCTGATGATCTCTCCCAGTGGCTTCATGTAGATGTTAAAAAGCATGGGGGAGAGGACGGAACCCTGAGGCACCCCACAAGTGAGGGCCCCGGGGTCTGAACACTCATCCCCCACCACCACTTTCTGGACACGGCCCAAGAGGAAGGAGCGTATAACAGTGCCCCCAGCTCCCAGCTCCTCTAGACGGTCCAGAAGGATGTTATGGTCGATTGTATCATAGGCCACTGAGAGATCCAGCAGAACTAGGAAACAGATCTCACCTTTGTCCCTAGCCCGTCGGAGATCATAAACCAGCGCGACCAAGGCAGTTTACATGGAGCATGCAAGAGCATCCACACAAAAAACATCAAGAAAAAGGTAAAGGATCTTCCTCAATTTGGAGAACCTTAGCCGGAATATCATGGAATGATTCCCAAGCCTGATTGTTATCCAAAGACTTAGAGGCTATTTATAGGAGTTGTGACAGAAGATACTTTTTATATATCATGTAGGCAAAATTTCACAGAGAAGAAAGCTGGTTGTTCAATGCAGAACATCATGATCCTTCGAAGAAGGCTATGGCCGTGGCTGATGTGTCCAGAAGATTGTGTTGGTGACTTTGCATGCCTACTCACATGCAGAACTGCTCTGAGGGTCAATATATGCAAGGCTATCTGTGTACTCACTACTAAAAACAAAACAAAACAGCACGCCAAATTCTGCCCACTCCCACCCCTATTGAATTCTGTGGTCTCCACAGATCATGCAAGTTGAGAGCATTTGCCTAATTTGTGTGCGCTCTTTCTTTCTCTCTCTATGTATATCTACTTTCTTTCTGCAGTGACATCACTCTGTGAAATCTGCTAATTTGGGGTAAGTTCTCTGCTTCATCAGCAGTTACTGTGTTTGGAAGGGTGGCCATCAAAGAACTTCATTATATCAAATCATTCATCGAAAGATTAGCTTCTCTACTGTCCTGATGCCCAGTCAATCTGGATGATTTGCTTAAGCATGTGTGAATGCTGCCATACAATGGTTCTGACACAATGGGCCCCTCTGTCTATTTGTACCTCTCTCTAGGCCTTCCTACTTACCTACCTACCTTACCTTTATCCCTCCTTCTCAACATTTCTGCCAACCATGTGCAACCCTTGCTGTTATCCTCATTATTAAGAGTGCCTATCAACTGACAGGACCCACCATTCTAGCCACAGTAATGGAGTATGGTCAGTCACGTGTTCTTTCATAGAATCATAGAATTGCAGAGTTGGAAGAGACCCTGAGGATCATCTAGTCCAACCCCCTGCTATGCAGGAATATGAAGCTGTTCTGTATAGGGGTCAAACCTGCAACATTGGCATTATCAGCATCACATGCTCAGCGTCACATCTGTTGCTCCACCAACCTTTGCCTCTGGCCATGCCAGGCACTAACAAGCAACCCCACCCTTGGCCCATGAGACAATGAGACCCTCAAGCAAAGAAGACCACCCACCTCTGACAAAAAGGTTGCCACGCCATGTAGTCTGAGCTGATGCTGATGCTCTTATACCTGCGAGTTCTGCCTGAACACATCTATTGTGGTGTGTGTACTTGGAGACAGGGGTGCCAACTTGAATAAAATTGGGGAGAGGGCAGGTAAGCCTCACTCTGCATAACCACAAGACAAGGCACATGCACACCATTTGAATGACAACTCCCATTGACTTTAGGGGTGCCCTGTCCGCTCAGATATTTTATTGGGGGTGCCGAAGGGACCCCAACCCCTAGGAGTTGGCTCCTATGCTTTGACATGTATAGAATGCCTAGTGTGTGCACATCAGGGAGCACAAAGTACTTTCAAAGTACTTTTCGCATGGTGCCTAAAATAGATAAAGATAAATCCGCTGGAAAGGCCCCTTTCTTATGTTTCCACCCTCTGTATCACCCATGGAGGGGGCACTCAGAAAAACATCCATGATTCTTTTGGCATGCAGTGTTCTGTTTATCAATTTATTTAAATGCTTTAGTGCTGCCCTACATGGAGTTATGTACTGATAGAACAAGAGGGGAAAGAATTGTGATACAACCGTACCGATAATAAATTTCATTTCATTTCTTTCTGCTGCCTCTGATCAAAGCACACAGTGCAGTGCCATGAAGCCAATCCACCTCCCTTCCCAATGCACAACACCTGGTGCCTCCCTCCACCCTCTGCACCTTCGGCAAGTGCCAGTGAGACTCCGTTTTGAAGATGGGAGAACAGTGGTGCTCCACCACTACTGCTACTGCTACTGCCCTGCAAGATGCAGCTATCTCCTCCTCCTCCTCCTCCTCATTCAAAACATGTTTATTATTTTACATTCATTTACATTAAGATCACATAACATACAATTTACATCAGAATCTATTTATTTATCTTGGCGACTTCCCTTCCTTACATTGGTGATGGTCTAATTCTCCCTCCTCCCTGCTGCCTGCCCAACCTTATCCATTGACCTAAACTCTATCTTACAATCTTTTACAAGGTGTGACTGTCTTCATGGCATGAACCAAGTCTTGGGTTGGCAAAAGAGTATGGATTGGGGCACCATCTGCCTGTCTCAGGAACCCTGAGGGTTATTCCAAAGAACAGAGACTCTTGCAAAAACCAACAGACAGCACGTTTATAAATTATTCTTTGGGTTGTTTTTCTTGGTATATCGTGGAGCCTCCATCATGTTGACTTGATGTTATACAAGCAGCACCGCCAAATGGGCCAAATGCATTCTCCGATATGGTCTGCCAAGGGCCAGGGGCAAGTTATCGGAAAGCAACTTCCTCTGGATCTGTGACAATCCGTTCTCTTCGAAATGCCTCTACTAAATCCTGTGGGGAGGGGGAATAGATTGGGGAAGAATAGAGAGTACCAAGCAGAAATTCAGATATGTGGGCTTCAGTCATACAAAATGAAGGAGACTCTTTATGGGCTTCATCAAAAGTTGATTCAGTCAGTATCCCGTGTCTGGCAATGGCTAGCCCAATGCCTCTTAGAAACTCAAAAGCACAGCAAGAAGTCAGCACTACCATTATTGGCCCCCAGAAGTCCTATTCAGAGATGTAATCTTCCTGAACATGTCACCAACTGATGGCCATACCAGGAAATGATGCCAGGCTTTAAAAACTGTCTCAAAGAACCAATCACCACTGTGAGTGCAAATGGGGTTTTAAAAATCAGTTTTTTAGTCCAAAAAAATTAAAAGACTGCCCTGCCAGATGGGTGGGGTATAAATAATAAAATTATTATTATTATTAGTCTTGATTCCTCCAACCCTGCCTTTTTACTTACAACTTCAAGACAGAGGAGGGTGAATTAGTTGTCTCTGCAAGTCATTGGCTCTGGCACCACCTTCTGTAGGGCTGGCTGCCTCCTGCCCTATCAGCTGCAGTGGGCACCAGCCACCACTGAACTTGACTCCACTCCCCTTGTCATCTACCCCTTTATAATAAAACTTGCCATTGTCAAGTAGGGGGAACAACACCTGAGAGGGCAATAAAATGATCCATTTGCCATTGAAAAATGTTTCCCCATGCACTCTGATAGGAAAGAATATCCCGAGTCTTCCCAGGAAAAGGTAGGATACATAGAAAGTCTTTGGGAGAAATTAGGATGACCTACGTAATTCTCTATATTTCTACATCAGTACGCATTCTTTTTTATAGAAATAATGAAATTTCACCAGGATTGATGTTCCAATTTCTATGCAATTTGTTGCCCTAATATACATGACTTTGAAAAGCAATTCCCCCTGATATAATGCATTTTGTATGTTATTTTTACTAGTATATACATTTATATGCACACTTTAGTAAATGTATTTTTGTACGCAGTACTTGGCTGGAAAACTGCATTGCAACATTCGGAGAAATGCAAATATAAATTTCAATGGATGACTGTGCTTTGCTTCTCACATGATTTCAGATGGTGTGAATTTGGCAAGTTCACCTTTAAATGCAAACTGAATCCAATTCTGCTGCATCGCTAGACCTGAATTAACCCCAGATCAACTTGGTTTGAAGGAACAGAGCTCTGGGTGCTTAGCAGCAAACCAAGCTCATTGATCAACTCATATGCCCAAGGCCATTTTAAAGTTTATTTTCATAACTCTGCACATATCAATGAACATTTATGCACATCTTACCTGGATCAACAAACAGCACTACCAAGAAGACGAGGACTGAGAAATGGTGGAGAGTCTTCATGGTTGGAAATTGGGCTGAAAGCTCTGTGTTGACTAGACTTCCGGTCGATCGCAAGGCTGGAAACAAGCGGGATTCAGCCCTCTGGTGAAATTAGCTAAAATGTATAAAATAAGTAATAAATGTTGGAAGTGTAAAGAGAAAGAAGGAGCATTTTATCACATGTGGTGGGAATGTAAGAAGGTGAAAATCTTCTGGGAAATGATATATAATGAGATTAAAAAATGTTGAAATATACATTTATAAAGAAAATGGAAGCATTTTGCTGGGAATTGTAGGAAATGATATTAAGAGACAAGATAAAAAAATGTTTCTATATGCAACAACAGCAGCAACAATGTTAATGGCACAGAGATGGAAACAAGAAGAATTGCCGACAATAGAAGAATGGCAGGTGAAGTTAATGGACTATCCAGAATTGGATAAGATGACAGGAAGAATTCAAAACCGACAGGACCAGGAATTCTTGAAGGATTGGAATAAATTTGAGATATATTTGAAAGACAATTGTAAACAACAAATCACACTAGTAGGTTTGCAAGACGTTTTGTAAGGTTAATTTTAAGAAATATTATAGAAACAATTTTGGAAAATAATAATTGATTTTGGTTATTAAAAGCAATAGTGAAATATGAAATACTAGAGGAAGTTAGGAAGAGGGAAAATCTTGAGAAGTGGTTGGTGGTCAGAAAATTTGTATAAGATATGAATGTTAAATGTTGTTTAAAAGAATGTATGCAAAAAATCTTTAATAACAAATTATATATATAAAAAAGAAAGCTCTGTGTTGACTAAAAATATGGAGTTGACTTAACTCCGGCCCCAATGGAAGTCTTAATTGCACTCCACTCATTTATGCTAGTTGAACAAAACTGCTCAACTCTGTCCACAGGGTGTCCTAAGTCCCATTAATTTAAATTTAATTTAAGCATTCAGTTGAATGTCTATACCATAAGCATATCCATGGAAAATAAAACTTTTTCTCTGAATTTTGTACTAAATCCAGCAGGTGTTTTTTTAAGGGTGGAGCAGCATAAAGAGAAGCATATCCTTGTATGCAATAATGAAGTAGCTAAAAAAGATTCTGGAAATCATACTGAGCTTCATCTGTATGAAGGATGTGGCTCAATATAAGGCAGTTTTTAAAAACACAGGAAATTCACTTACCAGTCAGACCACTAGTCCATTTAGTTCAGCATTGCCTACAATTTTTGCAATGAATCTCAAGGATGTTGGACAGTGGACAGCCCCAATGCTAGTTAGAGATGCCAAGGGTTGAACCCACAACTCTCTGCATTCAAATCAGATGCTCTATTCACTGAACTATGATCCTTCCTGCGTTGAATAGCCTGTTACAAAATTCAGTGCCATCACATCCCTTTCCTATTCCAGTAATTAGCAGCACATATGTGCATGAAAGCTGTTTTCTGAATCCTTGTCAGTCATTATAGACAATACTCAGGTTGATGGACCAGCGGTCTAACTCTGGATTGGCTACTCCTATACATGCTCCTTTGATCAAGAAATTCAACATAATGGCTGCTGGTTGTGCATTTCCCATCTGCATGCTAGGAGCTATATCCACAGAACCCTGATTAGATCATCTGAGTGGTCTCTATTATATCTATATCTATCTAGAGATGGCGAATGGGAACTGAGTTTAGCTGTAATCCTCCTCTGTTATCTCTGCCCAGGGCATCTGCTTCATGCACATAGAGTTGAAGGATGGCCTTGCTAAACAACTTAAATATGACAGCTTCTTTTACTTCAATAAATGAAGGGGTATTTTAAATTTTAAACTGTATTTTAATCTGTATTTTAATTAACGTTTTTTCCCCCTTTCTTTTATACTTTATTGTCATTTTATTGATGTTAGCCGCCCTGAGCCTGGTTTCGGCTGGGAAGGGCGGGGTATAAATAAAATTTATTATTATTATGATTATTATTATTATTATTATTATTATTATTATTAACCTTGAAACAATGCAAATGTGTAGAGCACAAATTTAACTCTATTTCGCCCCTCCCCCTAAACTTTTTTTCTGCACTACATTGTATCAATAGGCAATAATTCAATGAAAGGAAATATGTTGTCTCAATCCTAATGCAAATATATTTCAAATGATTGTAATGAAATACTTGCCTGCAACTGCTTACCAAATAGATGGGAAGCCTCTGTTGCTTTCCAATTTCGTTTCTTATGCTCTTCTTTAGTCTTTTAATTACACTATTAATAGATGTTTCTCTTTGCCTGAACAATTTATTATTATCTGTTGGATCTTCCACCTGGGCAGCCTCCTCAAGATTTCTGAAACTATCATTATGCATTTGTGTTAGCAGATCAGAGCTAAATTTACCAAGAACGAAATGTACCCGCTAAGTACCATATGTCCTGTACCTGGTAGGAAGATAAACAAGATCTGGACATTTAACCCCAGTCTCTCAACTTGCACTGATATTTCTAATAGATACACCAAGTTATTTCATTCAACTGCCATCGCCACCACCATCTGAAATGCAGTGTATGTGTATCAGTTTATAAATATCCAATTGTCATTGAGATAACTGCATTAGCTAAATATTGAAATAGCTAAAGCTAACTTTGCCTTTTAGGAATGGATTGTCCTCTGATTGCTTCACCAGGTGCATATTTAATCCCCACAACATCCCCATGAGGTATATTAGGTTGAATGGCAGTGACTGGCCCTATGTCACCCAGTGAGCTTTATATCAAGTGAGGATTAGAACCTTGGTCCTAGAATCATAGAGTTGGAAGGGACTCCAAAGTTCATCTAGACCAACCGCCTGCAATGCAGGAATCTCAACTAAAGCATCAAAGACAGATGGCCACCCAAGCTCTGCTTAAGAAACCTCAGTGAATGAGTGTCCACAACCTCCTGAGAGAGTCTGTTACACCGTCGAGCAGCTCTTACTACTTGAAAGTTCTTCTTGATGTTTAGCCGGAAACTCTTTTGATGTGGACTTGTTATGTGTGTTGATTTCTAAGGCCTCTAAAACATTTTCACATGTACTGCTTGCAAGTCAGGTGTTCCCCATTTTATATTGGTGCATCTGGTTATTCCTTCCTTAATGCTCTCTCGCATGTCTCCTTTAGAAAACTACGTCACCCTCCTCTGTCTTGACTAGGAGAGTACCCACTTTGACAGTACTCACTTGGGAGATTCATGGTTCCTCCACATTTTGAACGTGCAATTTGCACAGCAGAAGCTTTTCATTCTTCATTTCTGATCACAATAAAGCTTGTCCCTCCTTTATCTCTTTTGTGTCACCCATGGCCTCCTTAAAAGAGTTAAACATATCCAATTACTGCAGCATTGGATAGGTCTGCCAATATCTGTTCTTTCAGCTTTCTAATGTGGCATTCAGTGCTCCACATTTCTGCACCAATTTACAGTTTGTTAAAAAAACTCTTGTGAAATTTCATCAGTGTCTTAGTGCAAATTTCTCATCATAAGCACACATTTTCCTGTGGTTTAATCTAACAAACAGAATTGTCCCAATGCATAGGCACTGACTCCCAGGGGCCAAGGCAGTTTCAGTTTCATACAATTTTCAGAAGGCGTTTGGCTCTGCCCCCTGGCTACTCAGGATGTTGTGCACATGATGTCAGGGTGCTGTGGGATGCTGTGCCACCCCCTGCCTTTCCTCTGGAGAAGCTGGCACCTCTGCCCTAATAGAATGCATATTGATATGTTTGCATGCTGCTTACATAAATATATTCATTTAATAATAATAATAGCAACAACAACAACAACAATTACAATTTATAATTTGTACCCCACCAATCCAGCTGGGTTTCCCCAGCCACTCTGGTCAGCTTCCAACAAAGATTAAAATACATTAAAATATCACAGATTAAAAACTTCCCTGAACAGGGCTGCCTTCAAGTATTTTCTAGAGGTCAGGTAGTTGTTTATCGCTTTGACCTCTGATGGGAGGGCGTTCCATAGGGCGGGCGCCACTACCGAGAAGGCCCTCTGCCTGGTTCCCTGTAGCTTTGCTTCTAGCAGTGAGGGAACCGCCAGAAGGCCCTCGGCGCTGGACCTCATTGTTCGGACAGAACAATGGGGATGGAGACGCTCCTTCAGGTATACTGGGCCGAGGCCATTTATCCACATCTTCTGCTGATATATGACTTTTTGTAAATGTTTCATTGGAGAGGTGTGGTCTAAATTTGGAGGGTTGGATATTTCAAAAGATGAATCTGCTTTGGTTCTTGTATTGTTTCAGAAAGTGCAAGCTTCATTCAACTTTTATTTTATTTATTTCATTTCATTTCATTTACATTCATTTGTATACTGCTCTTCATCTTTAACTCCTCCTCCTCCAAAACATGTTTGTTATTTTACATTCATTTACATTAAGTTCACATGACATACAATTTACACTAGAATCTATTTATTTATCTTCGTGACTTCCCTTCCTTACATCAGTGATGGTCTAATTCTCCCTCCCTGCTGCCTGTGCTACCTTATCTATTGACCTAAACCCTATCTTACAATCTTTTACAAGGTGTGACTGTCTTCATGGCATGCACCAAATCTTGGGTTGACAAAGGAATGGCAGGTTGGGGCACCACCTGCCTGTCTCAGGAACCCTGAGGATTATTTTGCAAGAACAGAGACTCTTGCAAAAACCAACACACGGCACATCTTTGGGTTGTTCTCCTTGGTATATCATGGAGCCTCCACCATGTTGACTTGATGTCAAATCATGCAGCACTGCTTAAAGGGCCAAAGACATTTTCCAATATAGTATCCAAAGGGCCAGCGACAAAATAATGGAACGCAACGACCTCCGGCATTTCCACATTCCTCTTTACTTGAAATATCTATAGTAAATCCTGTAGGGGGGAAAATAGATTGGGGGAAGAACTGAGAGTACCAAATAGAAATTCAGATATGTCTGCTTTAGTCATACAAAAAAAATGTTTTGGTAATCATGATATTGTTAAATACCTAGTCTTATTGATAATAGGGAATTGATTATCTTACTATAGGTCAACTTGGATATTTTGTTGCAAGGCAGGGTATATATACTTTCCAAAAATAAAGAAATACAAAATAGATAAATAGAATAGTCCAGCACAATCAGGCATTGTGTCTTAAATTCACTTGTCCATAGTTCCACATCAGTTCGCATTCCTTTTTATAGAAATAATGAAAATTCACCAGGATTGATGTTCCAATTTCTATGCAATTTGCCCTAACATACATGACTTTGAAAAGCAATTCCCCCTGATATAATGCATTTTGTATGTTATTTTCACTAATATATGCATTTATATGCACACTTTAGTAAATGTATTCTTGTATACAGTATTTGGCTGGAAAACTGCATTGCAACATTCAGAGAAATGCAAATACAAATTTCAATGGATGACTGTGCTTTGCTTCTCACATGATTTCAGATGGTGCGAATTTGGCAAGTTCACCTTTAAATGCAAACTGAATCAAATTCTGCTGCATCGCTAGACCTGAATTAACTCCAGCTCAACTTGGTTTGAAGGAACAGTGTCCTGGATGCTTTGCAGCAAACCAAGTTCATTGATCAACTCATATGCCCAAGGCCATTCTTAAAATTATTTTCATGATCTTAATTGACATGTACACATATCAATGCACATTTATACACATCTTACCTGGATCAAAAAGCAGCAGCACCAAGAAGACGAGGACTGAGAAATGGTGGAGAGTCTTCATGGTTGGAAATTGGGCTGAAAGCTCTGTGTTGACTAAAAATATGGAGTCAACTCCAGCCAAAAAAGGCAGTCTTAATGGCACTCCATGCATTTATGCTAGTTGAATAAAACTGCTGAACTCTGGCTACAAGGGGTCCTAAGTCCCACTATTTTTAATTGAATTTAAGTATTCAGTTGCCTGTTTATACCATAAGGATATCCAGGGAAAATAAAACATATCTCTGAATTGTCTACTAAACCCAGCCGCTGTTTTTCTTAAGGGTACAGCAGCATTAAGAGAAGCATATCCTTGTATGCAATAATGAAGTAGCTAAAAAAGATTCTGGAAATCATACTGAGCTTCATCTGTATGAAGGATGTGGCTCAATATAAGGCAGTTTTTAAAAACACAGGAAATTCACTTCCCAGTCAGACCACTAGTCCATTTAGCTCAGCATTGCCTACAGAGTTTGCAATGAATCTCCAGGATGTTGGACAGTGAACAACCCCAATGCTAGTTGGAGATGCCAAGTGTTGAACCCATAACTCTCTGCATGCAAATCAGATGCTCTTGTCACTGAACTATGATCCTTCCTGCGTTAAATATCCTGTTACAAAATTCAGTGCCATCACATCCCTTACCTATTCCAGTAATTAGCAGCACATATGTGCATGAAAGCTATTTTCTGTATCCTTGTCAGTCATTATACACAATACTCAGGTTGATGGGCCAGTGGTATAACTCTGGATTGGCTACACCTATGCATGCTCCTTTGATCAAGAAATTCAACATGATGGCTGCTGGTTGTGCATTTCCCATCTGCATGCTAGGAGCTATATCCACAGAACCCTGATTAGATCATCTGAGTGATGTGTATTGCCAGCTAGAGATGGCGAATGGGAACTGAGTTTAGCTGCAACCCTTCTCTGTTCTCTGTGCCCAGGGCAGCTGCTTTATGCAACACAGAGTTGAAAGATGGCCTTGCTAAACAACTTAAATATGACAGCTTCCTTTACTAGAAACCTTGAAACAATGCAGATGTGTAGAGCACAAATTTAACTCTAGTTACCCCCACCTTCTTTCCCTAAACTAATTTTCTGCTCTACATTGTATCAATAGGCAGTAATTCAATGGAAGGAAATATGCTGTCTCTATCCTAATGCAAATATATTTCAAATGATTATATTGAAATAGTTGCCTGCAGCTACTTACCAAAGAGATGGGAAGCCTCTGTTGCTTTCCGATTTCGTTTCTTATGCAATTCTTTAGTCTTTAAATACACTATTAATAGATGTGTCTCTTTTCCTGAACTATTTATGATTATCTGCTGGATCTTCCACCTGGGCAGCCTCCTCAAGATTTCTTAAACCATCGTTATGCATTTGTGTTAGCAGATCAGAGCTAAATTTACCAAGAACAAAGTGTACCTGCTAAGTACCATATGTCCTGTTCCTGGTAGGAAGATAAACAAGATCTGGACATTTAACCCCAGTCTCTCAACTTGCCCTGATAGGACTTATTTCCATGAAAGGACAAAATTCCCTTTCTAATAGATACACCCAGTTATTTCATCCAACAGCCATCACCACCACCTGAAATGCAGTGTACGTGTGACAGTTTACAAAAATCCAATTGGCATGGAGATAACTACATAGCTAAATATTGAAATAACTAAAGCTAATTTTGCCTTTGAGGAATGGACTGTCCTCTGATTGCTTTAGCAGGTGCACATTTGATCCGTACAACACCCCTGTGAGATATATGAGGCTGAGTGGAAGTGTCTGGCCCTTTGTCAATCAGTGAGCTTTATATCAAGTGAGGATTTGAACCCCGGGCCTAGAATCATAGATTTGGAAGGGACTCCAAAAGTCATCTAGTCCAACCTCCTGTAATCTTCTTCTTCTTCTTTGGTGATCACTCGTAGCCCAGTAAGATTGTCTTCCATAAACACGGTTTTAACAATAAGTCCGTATGTGATTGTCGAGGCCAATTCTGGATCCACACATCCTTCCACAGTGGGGACATTGGTTTCTGGGCGGGAGTTGATTACAGTGTGGATTTGCCCGGCCTGCCTTCCTCTTAGCAAGTTTCTCCCTTGCGTCATGTGTTCGAGTGTCTTCAAAGCCCATGACACCTTTGGTAAAGCCTGTTCTCCAACTGGAGCGCTTGCAGACCAGTGTTTCCCAGTTTTCAGTGTTTATACTACATTTTTTTAGATTTGATTTCAGACAATCATTAAACCTCTTTTGTTTACCACCAGCATTACGCTTTCCATTTTTATGTTCGGAATAGAGTAATTGCTTTGGAGGATCATAATCAGGCATCCGAACAACATGACCAGTCCAACGAAGTTGATGTTGAAGAATCATTGCTTCAACACTGGTGATCTTTGATTCTTCCAGTACTCCTGTCTTTTTCCAGTTCGCCTGTCTTCCCAACTGATGTGCAATACAGGAATCTAAACTAAAGCCTCCAAAATGGACACCCAAGCTCTGCTTTAAAAACTTCAGTGAAGCAGTATCCACAACCTCCTGAGGGAGTCTGTTACACTGTCGACTTACTGCCACAAAGTCAAAACAAAATAAAAAATAAAAAAATTCCTTCGAGTAGCACCTTAGAGACCAACTAAGTTTGTTCTTGGTATGAGCTTTCGTGTGCATGCACACCTCTTCAGATACCATGCACACGAAAGCTCATAACAAGAACAAACTTAGTTGGTCTCTAAGGTGCTACTCGAAGGAATTTTTTTATTTTTTATTTTGTTTTGACTACAGCAGATGATGTCAGGTTGCTGTGGGACGCTGTCTCACCCCCTGCCATTCCTCTGGAGAAGCTGGCAACTCTGCCCTAATAGAATGAATATTGATATGTTTGCATGCTGCTTACATGAATATATTCATTTAATAATAATAATAATAATAATAATAATAATAATAATAATTTATTTGTACCCTGCCCATCTGGCTGAGTTTCCCCAGCCACTCTGGGCGACTTCCAACAAAGATAAAAATACATTAAAATGTCATACATTAAAAACTTCCCTAAACTGGGCTGCCTTCATATTTTTTCTAAATGTCAGGTAGTTGTTTATATCTTTGACATCTGATGGGATGTTCCACAGGGCGGGCGCCACTACCAAGAAGGCCCTCTGCCTGGTTCCCTGTAGCTTTGCTTCTCGCAGTGAGGGAACCGCCAGAAGGCCCTTGGCGCTGGACCTCATTGTTCAGGCAGAACGATGGGGATGGAGACGCTCCTTCAGGTATACAGGACCGAGGCCATTTATTCACATCTTCTGCTGATATATGACTTTTTGTAAATGTTTCATTGGAGAAGTGTGGTCTAAAATTTGGAGGGCTGGATATTTCAAAAGATGGATCTGTTATGGTTCTTGTATTGTTTCAGAAAGTGCACGCTTCATTCAACTTTTATTTTATTTATTTCATTTCATTTCATTTACATTCATTTGTATACTGTTCTTCATTATTCATTTTTAATGTTTGTACCATCACCACACATTCCCCAGTAAAGTTGGGGCCAACAGTCTTCCCTCCCATTGTCTTCCAAGTTTATCACACTCATCTGTGGTACAAATCAAATGCTGACATATATGTAAAGGTAAAGGGACCCCTGACCATTAGGTCCAGTCGTGTCCGACTCTGGGGTCGCGGCGCTCATCTCGCTTTATTGGCCAAGAGCCGGCGTACAGCTTCCAGGTCATGTGGCCAGCATGACAAAGCCACTTCTGGCGAACCAGAGCAGCGCACTGAAACGCCGTTTACCTTCCCGCCGGAGCGGTTCCTATTTATCTACTTGCACTTTGACGTGCTTTCGAACTGCTAGGTGGGCAGGAGCTGGGACCAAGCAACGGGAGCTCACCCCGTCACAGGGATTCGAACCACTGACCTGATCAGCAAGTCCTAGGCTCTGTGGTTTAACCCACAGCGCCACCTGCGTCCCTGACATATATGTAGTATGTCCAATTTATTCCCCAGAAAAGGAACAGGGCATACCCATGCAGAGACTGTCAACCCCGTTGGAGGTACAGACCATAGATGGGAGAACCCCAGCAGTAGCAGTGCTATTGGGACCTCTAACTGGTGAGGAAAGCCAATTGCCCCTAGAATACTATTCCTACTGAGATGTATTCTGTGAGAAGGAAGCAGACAAGTTGCCTCCCCATAGGACTTATGAGTGTAAGATATACCTCCTGCCAGGTGCTTAGCTGCCCACAATTCGATGTCTGAGACAGAGCTGGAGGCTTTGAGAGTGTTTATGGTATTCATAAGACCTTCCAAGGCACCAGGAGGCTCTTCGGTGCTGCTTAAAATTGTTAAACATTTCCCATTACTGCAGCATTGGATATATCTGTCAATATCTGTTCTTTCAGCTTTCTAATGTGGCATTCAGTGCTCCACATTTCTGCACCAATTTACATTTTGTTTAAAAACTCTTGTTATTCATTTTATGCACATCTTCTGCTGATATATGCCTTTTTGTAAATGTTTCATTGGAGAAGTGTGGTCTAAGATTTGGAGGGTTGGATATTTCAAAAGATGGATCAGTTTTAGTTCTTGTATAGTTTCAGAAAGCGCAAAATTGGTTTAACTTTATTTTATTTGTTGGATGGTTGGTTTGTTTACATTTGTATAATGCTCTTCATCATTCATTTTTAATGTTTGTGTTGGGACCATCGCCACCCGTTCCCCAGTAAAGTTGAGGCCAACAGTCTCTCCCCCCCCCCGATTGTCCTCCAGGTTTATCACACTTGTCTGTTGTAGAAATCAAATGCTGACTTATACGTAACATGCCCAATTTATTCCCTAGAAAAAAGTGGAGATATTTCAAGTTTCTTTTCTTCCAGCACTTGGATCATTTGTACACGATCACATTACCAGCTGCAGCCATGTTCATTGCAAGCAGAGATTTGAAGACCTCTATATAGTGGCAAAAAGGGGGGCATTCTTATAGGTATGGGGAGGCAGCAATGCATCCTTTGACCAAGACACACTCCCCCATAATTTTGCCGGGGCTCATAGCAGTTGGCCTCTTGGCATTGCCCTCCAGCTATATCACACTCCTCTGCAGTAAATACCCGGGAGAATCCTGTAGAAAAGAAAAGAAAAAGTGGTAGACAAATTCTGAGTAGGCATTTGCCTTAAAACACAAAGACCAATCCATGGATGGAGATGGGGTCATGCTAGTCCCCAGTCACTTAGTGCATTCTGCCCCACCTGCTCAGTCCGTGACCTCCCCTGTTTTGAGTGATGGGTATATCTAGGGTCCTGGTACTCACATTCCATGGAATGAGTGGAACATCAGGTGCACTTGAGGATCCTGATCATTCTAAATCATTTGAGGAAATAGTAGCACCTTCCAAGCAAAGAGAAGTTTATGCTCCGTGTGTGTGTGTGTGTGTGTGTGTGTGTGTGTGTGTGTGTGTGTGTAAGCAAATAAGTCCAATGGTATTTGTGCTAGGCATTTCCAATTTGATTAGTTGGAAAGGAGGGGAAGCAACGGACAGGAAACATTTCCAGGAGCTTTGATTCTTTTGCCAGTTCTATGCCTTCCAGCATGGGATACCCAGCCAGATGGGCGGGGCATACATAATAAAATTATTATTATTATTATTAAATTGAATCTGACTGTGCTCATTCATGCGCTAAGTGTATCCAGCTTAGATTATTGTAACACACTTAGTGAAGAGGTTTTGTAACCAGACTGTTGCCTGAAAATACAAGTCAAGTGTTATTTCTGCAGCAGTGATGGTCATTTTGCATGTAGACATAGGTAGGTAAAGGTGGGCCATGCAACCCAGTCAAACTGCTTAACTCAGCGTGTGTTTCTAGAAGATTAATAATAAATAATAATAATAACTTTTATTTATACCCCGCCCTTCCCAGCCGAGAACGGGCTCAGGGCGGCTAACAATAATAAAACCACACATACCATAAAACAAACAGTTAAAAATACAAATTAAAAACAATTTAAAACTTAAACGTTTAAAAGCCACCTCATTATAAGTAGCTCACCAACAACCAACGGAATAAAAACATCAGGGATTACACTCCACCCAACCCAAAAGCCAGGCGAAACAGCTCCGTTTTACAGGCCCTGCGGAAGGGCACCAACTCCTGTAGGGCCCTTATTTCCTGCGGCAGATCATTCCACCATCTCGGAGCCAGAACCAAGAAAGCCCTGGCCCTAGTAGCTGCCAGCCTGACATCCTTATGGCCAGGGATCTCTAGGATGTTATTATTTGAGGACCTCAAGGTCCTACCTGGGGCATACCAGGAGAGGCGGTCCCTTAAGTACGAGGGTCCTAGGCCACGTAGGGCTTTAAAGGTCAAAACCAGCACCTTAAACCTGATCCTGTACTCCACCGGGAGCCAGTGCAGCTGGTAAAGCACTGGATGAATGTGATCTCGCGGCAAGGCCCCCGTAAGGAGCCTCGCCGCAGCATTCTGCTATTCTGCTATTAGTGCTATGTACAACCAAGATCACTACATGTAGAGCCTTTCCCCACTGCCATTTCCAGATCTGAGCAGCAGTGAGGCTTGGAGTTGTGTTTCAGTAGTAACATATCACCAAGCCTATGACCTAAGACACATGTTTCCACTCAAATGCCCAGCTTGCAATGGCATGCCAGATGCAATGGCTCATCCAGTCAGGGGTACCAACTTGAATAAAATATTGGGGGGCAGGTAAACCCCACCCTACATAATCAATCACATCACATGGCACACATACAACACTTGAATGGTAATGCCCATCAATGTGGGGGCATGGCTTCTTCAAATATTTCATTAGGGGAGTCAAAGGGACCCCGGCCCCAGTTCTAGAATTGCAATATCACTGATACTTTGGGAGATTTGAATTGCCAGATAGTTAAAATGTATTGCTGACCACTGAAAGAGCCAGTTCCTGTCACCCGCCTGCAAAATGAATTTCACATAGTAGGGGGGGGGGGAGTAAGTACCTTTTAAAAAAAATACCTAGTAGTATGACCATTGATTAACAGAATCTCCTACTAAATGGGAGGGGTTGTCCCATTATTTTAGCAGGGCATCCGATGCATGTTTTCTGTCAGGGTTCCTAATGGGCATCACAATGATTTTGAATCACAGGCTGCATAAGCCTGAGGCCTGAGGTTCATGGTTTCTCTGAATTTCTCAACTTGCCATTCGAATATTTAAAGCTTTTCATTCTGCCACATCTACCCACGGCAATATTTGGGCAAAATTTATCCTATTGTCTCTGTGTTTTGGTGAGGGTTTAGCAGAAACAGAAATGGCTCTATTTTGATAGGTTCTTTTCCAGACCCTCCAAGTGTCCCTGTTTTCCAGGAACAGTACTGGGTTTACCTTTTTCTGATTTGATCCCGGAATGCCCCGCTTTTCCTTAGGAAGTCCCTATTATCATTGAAAAAATGTTGGAGGGTGTGCAGTCATGCAACCCTTGAGCCAAGGAGATAAGTAACTATACAACCTTTAGAAGACATCTGAAGGCAGCCTTGTACAGGGAAGTTTTTAAAATGTTTAATGTTTTATTACGTTTTTATACATGTTGGAAGCTGCCCAGAGTTGCTGGGACAACCCAGCCAGATGTGTGGGGTATCATCACCATCATCATCATGGAATAGGACAGTGATGGCTAACCTTGACACTCCAGATGTTTTGGGACTACAACTCCCATCATCCCTGACCACTGGTCCTGTTAGCTAGGGATGATGGTAGTTGTAGTTCCAAAACATCTGGGGTGTCAAGGTTAGCCATCACTGGAATAGGATGTCCCCATTTTCATCAGAGAAATGTTGGAAGGTATGCTTTTCTCTGAAAGGTTTACTTTGGCCTGCGAGGATGAGTATTGGCCTGCAGAGTTCCTTGTCTCAAAGAAAGGGGGTCAGCTGAATATTATATTAATATTCCAGCCTGAATATTATCTCTGATCAATATAGAGAACTGGCTTTTCTGAAGTCCTGGCTATTTCATGAGCCAGCTATACCACAGAAATGTGTGTACTGATGCCCTGAAACCCTTATTTTGTTAAAAGAAAAGCTGATTTAGGGTGAGGTCGATTTATACCACAGCCATGGTGGTGGAGAAGCTGGCTCTTCCTTTCCTGTTCCTGCCACTTTTCCTCTTCTCCTCTTCTTCACAGCATGCTCCAAATCCAACAGTATATGTGAAAGCCAGTGTGTCACAAAACACAACATTTAAACAATATGACTGAAGAATTCAGAATCGACATATTTTATTGACCAAATTTAGTTAAGGGAACATTTACTGAATTCTGCTACTACTTTGAAAACAAATACAGAGAATTTTATATTTTGATTGCTGCACAAACCACAACTATATGCCAGCTGTCAGGTACAAAGTATACAAAAAAGTATCAGGTGTTGTAATAATTGTGATCAAACAAAACCAAAACTCCAAAACACCAAATTGGCTAATAAATATTGAGAACAGTTTACTCAATCAAACATGTTAAAATAAACACATTAAGGTGCAGCGTGCAAATCCAAGCCTGTAAATACTTAATAAACTGATGGCATAATACTGAGACTAATGATAATGTCCTAGATCTGAAGACCTGAATCCCGGATATAATCAGGTTTCACGGGATCTTCTTCAGTTCATCGTACTATTTTTACAACACCATACAATGAAATTGTAGATTCTCACAGGCACAGCACGTGAGAATCTGTGCCTGTGAGAATCTATAATTTCAGATCTATTTTCGCTAAGGGACGGCGAGGAGGGCCTATCTGCGACTACCATCACACATGACCATGTTTTCTTGCCTGACTGTGACCGCTCCCTCACAAAAGACTTTGCGTGTTCAGTAGAGTACCATTTGCAACACTTTTGCGTAATTTGATTACGCTAGGACATTATCATTAGTCTCAGTATTATGCCATCAGTTTATTAAGTATTTACAGGCTTGGATTTCCACGCTGCACCTTAATGTGTTTATTTTAACATGTTTGATTGAGTAAACTGTTCTCAATATTTATTAGCCAATTTGGTGTTTTGGAGCTGTCAGATACAGTCAACTACTGTCTGAAAAGAAGTCCAGTTCTGGTGGCTACATAATGCCTGCTGTCAGATGCTGTCAGAATGTTGACCATTATGACCAAATCTTTCAATATGAGATGTTTATGTCAAATGTCAGTTAACCAGCAAATGTTAAGAAGATTCTTCCTGATTATTCATAGCAGCAATGGAGATTTCTCAGGTTTCTTTGATTCTGGTATTTTTTCCCTAATGCTAAAGATTGCAATATCAGCTACAGCTACCTTCATTGCAAGCTGAGATTTGAGCACCTCTAGATTTTGAGGTTGGCAAAGCAGCCCCAAAATTTGCTGCTATTAAGAGCCCTGAAGTTGATTCAAGCAAATACCTACACAGAATAGGTCTTGCACAAAGATGGGGAACACATATGCTTCAAATCTGTCTTAGTATTTTTCTACTTTGTGGGTAGACAACAGACTATTGTATACTGATAACACATTCCTCCATAATAACTAGTGGGCCAATCGCATTCACGTGGTTTGCATTGTCCTTTGGCTTGATAACAGTACTTTGCACTCATAATAGTAGAGAATCCTGTAGAAAGCAACAAATACGACAAATGATTTCTGAGTAGGCATGCTACACATTTGCCAGAAGACATGAAGCCTGGCCCATGGATGAGGACCCATACATGCATTCAGGTGATGTCTCCAATGTCCTAGTGGATATTGCCCCACCTGGTCAGTCCCTGACCTCCTCTGTTTTGAGTGATGAAGATATAGAGTGGCCTGGTACTCACATTCATTTGAATGTTGGGGAGTGGGGGAGGGAATTTCATATATTTGAGGACCCTGATGGTCCTCAATCAGCAGTGGTGTTAAATAGCACCTTCTTCCACCAAGAAAACAGAGGTGAATGCTCCAGATATTGGTTTTTCCCTTTGTGTGTGTGTGTGTGTGTACCTTGCAGAAATGGAGAAATAATAATAATAATAATTATTATTATTATTATTATTATTATTATTATTATTATTATTATTATTTATTATTTGTACCCAGCCACTCTGGGCGGCTCCCAATTGAGTGTTAAAACAATACATCATTAAATATTAAAAACTTCCCTGAACAGGGCTGCCTTCAGATGTCTTTTAAAAATAGGATAGCTGCTTATTTCCTTGACATCTGGTGGGAGGGTGTTCCACAGGGTGGGCGCCACTACTGAGAAGGCCCTCTGTCTGGTTCCCTGTAACCTCATTTCTCGCAATGAGGGAAGCGCCAGAAGGCCATCGGCGCTGGATCTCAGTGTCTGGGCTGGACGATGGGGGTGGAGACGCTCCTTCAGGTATACAGGACTGAGGCTGTTTAGGGCTTTAAAGGTCAGCACCAACACTTTGAATGAATTGTGCTCGGAAACGTACTTTGGGTGAATTGAAAGACTTTGGGTGAAAGACTTTGGGTGAATTGGTATGTTCGGGGTTCCAAAGGGTTGAGCCAGCATTTCTTGAAAAGAATTTCCAAAAAGAATCTGGCCATCTTCCTGCTTTACAAGTCTCCCCCTTTTTTTTTTACATGTCTCTGAAACTTCTACCCCCATAAGTCCATCATTCCATGCTGTCAAGGAGCTCTCAATGAGCCATGTCATCCACAGGGCAGGCACACAGAGAGAAAGCATGGAATGCAATTAGTGTTTTATTAGCGAAAAACAACAATACAGCAATGTCCCTGGTTCTTCTTAACTAATGATGGCATTGCTGAAACTAAGCTCTAGGCATGCCCTTTCCCTCTAGCTTCTCACTCTGGATCCCACCAAGCAGATGAAGGCTGCATTGAGGGGGGATGAGCTCCTTCTCTGCACTCATCTGGCTCATTGCTTCAAGCAGTGGGTCAGAGTGGGAGGAGAGTCAGCAGGACTGAGACAGTCTGTGTGCATGCTGTGACTCTCAGCTTCTAATCCTGTCCTAGAAGACCCTCCTTCTCCTGACCCCCCCCTTCACTGCTCAAGTCTCCTGCTTCTATCAGCTTCCTCTGCTGACTCCCACCACCAGGCTCTGGGCTCTAAGATGTCATCTTTTGAACCCTCCCTGGGGGGCTATTGAGGGGCAGGTTCCCAGCAGTCTTTTTCATCCTGCCAGAACCCTGCCAGGTGCATATCTTACCTGGATCAGCCAGCAGAAGTATCAGGGAGAGGAACACTGAGAGACTGAAGAAAGTGTTCATGGCAGAATATTTGTTGAGAAATCTGTTGTAGGTGGAAGAGAGGAGCTGGTTTAACCCTTCATCCACACGTGGTACCCTTGAGTGAATCTTTCTCATTGGTTTGGATATTCCCCCCTCTATCTTTCTGGTTTACAATGAATGGTTGTTGAAAGAGACATATATATACTTTAGATATTCAGTTCAATAACCTTTATTAGGCATAACAGACCAGACAATTTCAGAGCAAACATTGTACAACAGGTTTGCACATACAAAACAATCCTTAGTGACCAAAATAAGGTTTGTATTAATTAAATCTTTAACACTAAAATTCACTACTAATCCATAAAAAATAACTTCAAACTTCTCATAGCAAACCTATGTTAAAACATCAATTGGTATAAATGATATAATAATATATCAATTCCGCATTACTATTTAATTAAGATCCCCTAATCCTCTTTGTGATGGCTTAATCTTTCTGCATGGACTGAGCTTAAAAATTCAGCCACTATTGAGGTGATTTTATCATTACTATCCGATAATAGTATTTGAATAGTTGGAAATGTAGGCCTGTCCATTTGTAGAGCATTTAATAGTTGACTTCTAGCATTAGTGCCAAAATTACAAGAGAAGAGGATATGGTCCAATGTATCAAGTTCATTCTTACTGCATTTACAGAAACGTTCAGATTTTGGGAGAGCTAAGTACCTTTCTTACCATCACGGAGGGAAACATATTAAATCTAGCTAACATAAACAATCTACAGGATTTGTGGTTCTTAAGATTTGTAATATATCCCTTTTGGAAATCTCTGCATAAAGGGAGATTTTAAAAAGGGGGGGGAGCAAGTGCTGTACTTAGCGACATCAAGAATGGAGAGAACACTATTTTCTAAAAGCTTATTCCTAATCATTGCCCAAATATTATTAGATATTGTACTTATTTATACCTACAGTTACATACCAAAGAAATGGAAAGCCTCTGTTCCTTTTGATTTAACTTCCTTCCTTGTGCTCTTCTTCAGCCTTTTAATCTCATTGTTACATGGCATCCCTCTTTGACCGAACTGTTTATATTGATCTGGAGAACCTGCCTGACTGTGTACTTCACACCCAAAACACGGAACATGACGAACAACTAGATAAACCCACTTTTCTTCAATAATCATTATATGAGATCAGGATCAATGTTCCTTCTTAAGTACCTTACAACCCACACCTTAAGGAACTTGCTTAAAACAATTTTGTTTCAGCAGTGTCTTCAGGCATTTAGCAGTTGCATGTGCTTTATCTCATTTTAGGTACGCTTGGTTATAAATAACCAAGTGTACCTTCCAACTGGGCAGTCCCTTTGGACTGTGATCTCACATCAAAAATGAGGAATACTGCAGAGTAGGTAGAGTCAGCTCTACTAGAGATATGATAACTAATATGAGATATGATAACTAATCTCCCTTCATTTCTTTCATTAATTCCTCACCGTAAGAACTCGGACCATCTTCTGTTAACGTTTCTTTTTGAATCAGTATGTTATCCTGAATTTCCTTCGTATAATGATACGAAGAAACTTCGACTTTGGCAGCATCTCTGGCCTTGTATCAGAAGGGAACAAGATGCACAACTGAATGATGCTTCAGTAAGCATCAAAGTCTTGCTAATGTTCAGAGCGAAGCACACCAGGATCAATGTTTCTTCATAAGAAACATGCAGCCCTCACCTTGGAGGATCTTAAATGTTCCCAATACAGTTGTTATCCTTGGAATCCCTTCCTTTTATGTGATGCCCAATGTTCTATTTCTGAAAGATTCGTTCTGAAAGAAACCTGCAGCCTTGAAATTATTATCCACTGTGACCTTTATCCATCCTCTTATTCTTCTTGTGATGACAAGGCCTTCTCACTGTAGGCCCTCTCAAACATCTGGAGGGTGCGAGATGGAGAGTTCACATAAATCATTTTCAAACAATTGTTACTGCATATGACTAAGGTTCTTAAGGAAATCAGCCCTGAGTGCTCACTGGAAGGACAGATCCTGAAGCTGAGACTCCAATACTTTGGCCACCTCATGAGAAGACAAGACTCCCTGGAAAAGACCCTGATGTTGGGAAAGATTGAGGGCAGAAGGAGAAGGGGACGACAGAGGATGAGATGGTTGGACAGTGTTCTCGAAGCTACCAACATGAGTCTGACCAAACTGCGGGAGGCAGTGGAAGACAGGAGTGCCTGGCGTGCTCTGGTCCATGGGGTCATGAAGAGTCGGACACAACTAAACGACTAAACAACAAATGACTACGGTTAAACTGAACCAAATTAAGGAGAGTTAATTAAAGTAAATGTGTTAAGTGATGGTTGCTTATTTGTACGTCATGACCTGTGATGTTGGAAGGAGATAGTGGGCATGAAACATATAAAGTGTGTTGAGGAACAACTTAAGAAGGCATAGGATTGGAATGTCCCTGATATTATAAGGATTGGAATCAGTTAAAAGAAAATAACTTGTGGGTGTATGGTGTGGCTGAACAATTAAATTATTATTATTTATTATTTATAAATAATGCTAGTGCTCACTAGAAGGACAGATCCTGAGGTTAAGGCTCCAGTACTTTGGCCACCTCATGAGAAGAGAAGACTCCCTAGAAAAGACCCTGATGTTGGGAAAGGTTGAGGGCACAAGGAGAAGGGGACGACAGAGGACGAGATGGTTGGACAGTGTTCTCGAAGCTACCAACATGAGTTTGGCCAAACTGCGAGAGGCAGTGAAGGATAGGCGTGCCTGGCGTGCTCTGGTCCATGGGGTCACGAAGAGTCGGACACGACTGAACGACTGAACAACAACAACAATTATTTATTAGATTTATATACCACTCTTAATCCAAAGATCCCAGGGCGGTGTACAACATTAAGAACATAATTAACACAGTATAATAATAAAAAACATAACACAGAGCCTAATAATACACAGCATAATAATAAAATAATAATAATAATAACAGCTCCCCCCAAAAAACGCATTTAACAGGCCATAGATTATTTGATGGCCGAAGGCCTGAGTAAAGAGAAATGTTTTTGCTTGGTGCCTAAAGACATGCAATGATGGTACCAGATGAGGCTGTCTGAGGAGACCATTCCACAGATGGGGAGCCATGACAAAAAGGCCTGTTATCATGCTGTCACCCTCCAAATCTCTCAGGGAGGGGACATAGAGAAGGGCCTCAGATGGCAAGAGCAGAGTCTGGGTCGGTTTGTATGGGGAGAGGCGGTCCTTAATGTACTGCGGTCCTGAGCAGGGTAATGAATATTAGGCTGAACCTTCCAAACACATTCAAAGCACATCTTCTCCTCTAAAAGAATTCTGGGCAATGTAGTTTAACCTTCACAGAGTTACAATTCCCAGCAACTTTTAACAAACTACAGTGTCCATAATTTCCTGAGGGGACAAAATGTGCTTCAAATGTGCTCCAAATGTATAGTATACATAGCCTAAATAAATGAACGAAGAAACATATAAAAAGGAAACCCAAACAGCAACAACAAACAAATATATCTTTGGTGAACAGCTGCAGGCACCTTCATTTTGGGATTGCGAGTATGCTCTGCATCACAATGCAGGGGAATTATCCTTGCAAGGGGAAAGAAACTCAACAGAATCCACTTCTTTTCCTTCACCAACTCTTCTTTGGGTGGTTCATGTCGATTTTCTGTAGCCATATGCAACTCATTCTCTCCATGATAGTTGTGTGGCTCTAGGGCCACTATGAGAGCAGAAGAAAGGAGCAGGTATCTCCTTGAAACATTTGTTGATGATTGCTTCATCTCTGGTGGTTCGACTGTGTTAGCATTGTATGCTTGCCTGCACAGTTTATGGACTCCCATCATGCAAGGGGTGGAGAAGGTGGATAGACAGAAGTTGGTTTCCCCCTTGCAGAACCCAGGAGCCCTAGATCACCCAATGAAGCTGAATTTTGGAAGATTTGAGATAGTCAAAAGGAAGGGATACTTTACATATCACAAGTTGATGGACAGATTATTTTTGAATATTCCAATAGAAAGTACCCTTGCATTTATAAAGGCTAAGGTGGAAACCCTATAGCATGCATGGCCAAATTTGGCCCTCCAGATGTTTTGGGACTACAATTCCCATCATCCCTGACCACTGGTCCTGTTAGCTAGGGCTGATGGGAGTTGTAGTCCCAAAACATCTGGAGGGCCAAGTTTGGCCATGCCTGTCCTACACAAATCCAGAGTGGAGTCCCTAGGATGGTTGGATTCTGCCTTGTACGCCTCCTTGCAGCAACTCCTGCAGCCAAGCACAATAGTGAGGCCAAGAGGGGAATCTTGTTGTCTGGGCAGCCCAGAACCTCCATACACTCCACCCAGGCTTGTGCCTCAGGGAGGCCAGCAAAAACACAGGAAGTGGCCATTATGAATTATCGGTCTCTGCAGCCACAGCAGGTGCTGTGATTCTCCAGAACTTTGACTTCACCCCCAGAGCTGCACTCCATGGTCTCTTGAGACATATGGATGCCAACAACCCCTCTTCTGGTGAACTTAAAATCTGGGATGAGAAATAATGTTCTTGAAGGTTAAGTATAGATTAGTCAGAGTAACACAACTTTTGGTGACCTCCAGATTAAACTATTGGACTATTTCATATTTGGGTCTGCCTGTGGAGACTGTCTGGCTCTTCAAAATATGGCCACTTAGCTGCTGACAGATGGTGGAAATGTGTCTCACTGGTAGTGGAAAAAATGTGCTGGATTCTAGGTTTCTTATGGGTTTACCTTTAAAACCCTATATGGTCTGGTTCCTGATCTAACCAATCAACTGCCCTGATAGTAGGTCCTATTCCCAGGCCATTATCCAACTGCCTTCACCATTTTAAGTGAGGGTGGCGGGAACTGGGGTGAGGATCTCCTCAATTCTCCCCATTCCTCATTCCTGTGTGCAGGCAGGTAGGGTCTTAGCCAGTGTACCAGGTGGAGCTGGTAGACAGCTACCCTGGATACAGAATATAAATCAGAATATTTGGTCATATAAGTGACCAAAATAAAGCATCCATTTGGATAAACAATAGTTTAGGGCAGAGTACACTTGGACCTCCCCTAAACTATTTAGGGCAGAGTACACTTGGACCTCGGGACGCGGGTGGTGCTGTGGGTTAAACCACAGAGCCTAGGGCTTGCCGATCAGAAGGTCGGCGGTTCGAATCCCCGCGACGGGGTGAGCTCCTGTTGCTTGGTCCCTGCTCCTGCCAACCTAGCAGTTCGAAAGCATGTCAAAGTGCAAGTAGATAAATAGGTACCGCTCCGGCGGGAAGGTAAACGCTGTTTCCGTGTGCTGCTCTGGTTCGCCAGAAGCGGCTTTGTCATGCTGGCCACATGACCTGGAAGCTGTACGCCGGATCCCTCGGCCAATAATGCGAGATGAGCGCCGCAACCCCAGAGTCGGTCACGACTCGACCTAATGGAATTTGCTGCCAAGGAGTGTGGTGGAGTTTCCTTCTTTGGAGGTCTTTAAGCAGAGGCTTGACAGCCACCTGTCAGGAATGCTTTGATGGTGTTTCCTGCTTGGCAGGGGGTTGGACTGGATGGCCCTTGTGGTCTCTTCCAACTCTATGATTCTATGATTCTATGATTCTAATGGTCAGGGGTCCCTTTACCTTTAGCTTTACACTTGGACCTCAGTGGACGTATAAAAAAATAAGAATTACCGGGTATCTTGATTTGAAGGACATTGATTTTATTGCATTTTTGTATTCATTTATATATATATTTCTTACATGGCCTTCCCCTAAAGGTCCCAGGACAGGTTAGAACAATTGTATAATAAGAATTTGTGCCTCGGATGCTGATTTATCCAAATTTATCATACACCTCTATTTGTCTCAAACACACAAGAAGGAAAATTGATCACAATGAGCATAGGTTTGGGAACATTTTCCTGTTTAGAAGCAAAAGCTTGCTATCTGCATGTAGTGCATTGATAGCAATATCAAAGAGCAATATCGTTGATTTTGGGATTTAGTCAGTACAGATACAATTCCAGAAGGCTGAACATTGAAAATCTGCTCTAACTTCAAAAATATTTGATAAATCATCATAGAACAGATGATGTACCTCAACAACAAGAAGTGCTGCTAAGACAGGGATGGCCAGCCTGCAGCATTTCAGATGTTGTGTTCAGTGAAGAGCTTTGCAAGCAACCAGTCAGCTCATTGTCCACTGCCTGGGATGCTCTGCACCAGAAGATGTGCACGTTTTATCTACAAAGAAAAACTGCACCAGTTTTTGAAGGAGCATCTTTATTTGTTTTTTTCTTGCTGAAGGCAGTGATTTGGATTCAAAGCATTAGGGGAAGTGGTGTAAATGCATACTGTTTTCTCTGCAGAAGGGGGGATGTTCCAATTTTAGAAGTTGTTGTGTTTTCCTCCATAAATTCTTCACTTTTGAGAGTGTTTTGCCTCCACTTCGGGAGGTCTACCTCTAACAATCTGATTGTTGATTAAAGTGAGCCTCACTGAAGTTCTACTCTCAGACCCAATCAGCAGATTAGACCTGAAAATACATATTCAGAGTCTGCTCTGATGGTGATCTCCTTTGATTATGACAAGTGTCCATCACGTGACATCATTATGACATCCAGTGATGGACAGGTGTGCATTGTGCCTACCTGTCAAGGTTGGCCCACCAAGTGGGAGCAGATTAGGGTCTGGGGAGCAGCCCGATCCAGTTCCCCACCTGTGGGTTACAGTGTAGATTCTTAATCATTTATCTTGCTAAACTCTGAGTCATTTTCTTTATCCACATGGTCATTTTCTCGTAAGTGGCAGTTGATGCACATTATTAACTGTGTCTAAAAACTCTGGGTCATTCCGTATCTAAGAACTCTCTTGTACATTTATGACGATAATCGCCCTTGCCGTCATATCCATATATAATATAAACTTTCTAAGTATAATGTGCCTAATAATTACTGGTATCCAACCAGTTTGTTTCGCTAGGCCTTTAGTAATATCTTGCTCAACCTCTTTATCCAAAGAGGTGACAGTTTCAGGGTCACTCATCATTGACTTGAAGTAAGTTACAACTTGATTTGTTGATGCCCATAGAAATTTAGTTAGGTGTGGCTTATCGGTAAATAAAGTTTCGTGTAGATAGTCCAAGTACATTCTAAACACCAAAAGTCCACTTGCAACTTTTCTCAAGCATGTTTCCTTTTCAAATATAGGTGGGAAGCATTCTTTTGCCTCGCTGGCTTCTGAAATGATAAACCTTTTCTCACGCAGATGGTCCCAGTAGTAATTGCATGTGCCTAGTTCCGTACACATATCTGTAAACAGATTAGCGGCTCTTCTTTTGATCCAAATAGCCAGTTTCAAGATTTGTGGTGTGCTACCTAATTGTACCTCAAAAGGAGGTCCTGGCTCTGCCCTAGCCAAGAGCATGAGAATAGTGCAAATACTGCATCTAAGTAGAACACTCATTGTCTTCCCTTCAGGCTTCTCTCTCTCAACTTTGTAGACTGAGATCTTGATTGGCTGGATGCGGCAATTCCTTATGAGGCAATGATTTCAGGATGCACTCTTCAAGGACACCTGATATAAATCACATTGATAAAAATGCAACCGTGAGTAAAGAGCAGGATAAAAACAACACCTACTGTATAGCAGTTCCAACAGATATTTTATATATATTAGGGACAATAAAAAAGGACCTTGCCTGTTGATCAAAACACCATCAAAGTTTGTGCCGGACAAGAGTCCAACACTACTGTGGAAGCAAAAGGATTACTACCTACAGTTCCTGAGGCTCAATGGCCCAGAATGTAAACAGAACATGACAAATTCCCCTGTGATATTCTTGTAGAAAAGCTGGTAGATGTGGGCTAGATAGAGAAGCTGGTAGATGTGGGCTAGATGAAATAACTGTTAGGTAGATTTGTAGCTAGCTGATCAAACCCAAATAATAATACCTTTATTGTCATTGTACAACCTGTGTACAATGAAATTAAATGAGCCTCCCCCCCAACATTCAATCTCTTATTGAACAACACACCACCTCACAAGTCAACTTCACTATGTTATTTTCCGTTCAACAGCCTAACAGCCCAACGGATAGAAGCTGTTTTTTAGCCTGTTGGTACGGCTGATTATACTTCTATATCTCCTGCCCGAGGGTAGAAGATTAAAAAGGTGATGGCTGGGGTGTGAGTCATCCCTAAGAATTTTTCTCACTCTCCTAAGGCAACGATCCCTTGTGATGTCATCTAGCGGACTCAAGAGACAGTCCATGATATCATGTGCTATATTCACCACCCTCTGTAGATACCTCTGTCCATGGCTGTTAAGCCGGCATACCACACTGTAATACAATATGAAAGGACACTTTCTATTGTGGACAGGTAAAAGGAGTTCATCAATTGTCTCTCCACACAGCCCCCCCCCCCAATATACAATGGGGCAGGTTACCCTCTCTTCCTCCGGAAGTCCAACACCATCTCCTTTGTCTTACTAATATTTAGGTGCAAGTTGTTCTCTGAGCACCATGTAGATACTTTTTTAACGTTCCCCTGTACGCTGTTTCATCTCCGACTGCAATTAGGCCCATTATGGTACTATCATCTAGTGCTCATTAATGATTCCTCACCATCCTGGAAAAAAGTGACAAGTGGGGTGCCGCAGGGTTCTGTCCTGGGCCCATTGTTGTGCATTGTTGTGATTTGGATGAAGGAATTTAGGGGATGATAATCAAATTTGTTGACGACACCAAACCAAGAGGGGTACTTAATGCCGCAAAAGGCAAAATTGGGATTTGATATGACCATAACAGATCGGAGAACTGGGCCCACGCTAACAACATGACTTTCAGTAGGGACAAATGTAAGGTTCTGTAATTAGGCAGGAAGAACCAGCTGCTCAGATAAAAGATGGGGGGCACCTGGCTTACAAGCAGTACATGTGAAAAGGATATAGGGGTCTTAGCAGACCATAAGCTTAACATGGGTCAACTGTGTGATGCAGCAGCAAAATACGCTACTGCTATTCTCGGCTGCATCTACAGAAATACAGTGGTACCTCGGGTTACATACGCTTCAGGTTACAGACTCTGCTAACCCAGAAATATTACCTCGGGTTAAGAACTTTGCTTCAGGATGAGAACAGAAATCGGGCAGTGGCGGCGGGAGGCCCCATTAGCTAAAGTGGTGCTTCAGGTTAAGAATGTTTTCAGGTTAAGAACGGATAAATTTTAGCATTGCACAGGACACTGAAATTTAGAATAGAATAGAATATAGAATATATTTTATTGTTTATTGTTTGAGGGCCTAAGTTCTGCCACTGCTCCCTTTTAGCTGTTCTCGTGCTGTAAGTTCCAAAATTTAGCTTCATTGGATGATCCTTGTGTTGTGCAATGCGAGAAAAACCTCTTCCTCTCCATTTCTGACCCATTGTATCTTATGAGTGCACATAGTGTGCAGCATAGCACATAATATTAACACTGCAAAACCACTGAAGTTGAATTCAGTTCACTCAAAGCACTGGGACAACCAGCAACAAAGGATTCGGTACGATAGCCATCTGTTCCTCCTCTCTAAAAGGCTCTAGCAAGAAAGAGAAAAAGAAGAGGCTTGTGTAGAAGTCCTTTTCCCCTGCAAGGGAAACGATTCTTCCCTTGCAACTAATACAACCTGAGAGAGCATACTCACAATCTCCAAATGGAAGACAAATACGTTTCAGGTTGTCATAATATGTGTCTTCACCTTCACGAAGAGGAGCTTGGAACCCTCTGTGGAGTTTCCTTTTAATATGCTTCTCCATCCTCATAACTGTACTGCTCCACCCACCATTTTGTCCACCCACCATTTTTTGTTTAACTGAATCCAACTTTAATAATTTCAGGAACATTCCAGTCCTGTGGGTTCTTCCTTGCCTTGTTGTTCCTTGACACACCTCACTTATTCGATAGCCTCTATCTCCCACCAATGTAGCAGATCGTAGGAACCATCCTCTTTCAACTTTGTTTAAATTATCAGCTCTCATTAATTGGGTTTGGTTTAAATTATACCCTCACACCCACAACCAGCTTTCTATCTATATTCGGAACAGAATGATGTCCCCCATCCACCCACCCGAGGTGGTGCAGCTTTCAAAAATGGAAGCTTATGCCTGTATGAACAGAAGACATACCAGGGGGAGTGGGAAGCATGGATCAAAGATTCGGAATTAGGGTAGGCGCAAAGGCAGATCGCTATGGTCTGTAATTGCCTCCAAGATGTAGGCCAGAATGAACTTAAGACAGGACGGTCCTGTCTTAACGGTCCTGTCTTAACCGATCCTGTCTTAGTGGATCGGTTAAAACCAGAAATAGTCGCAACATGACCACTGTGGGATTTACTGTTGCTGCGGGTGGCATAGACAATCACAAAATGGCTGCCCTTGGTGATGTGTTTAATTGTTCCACAATTTGCTACCATGACAGTCATTTCCCTGAAGACAAATTGGTGAGGCTGTGAGTGAAGTAAATCACCTGAGAAACGGAATATATTACAAAGGCATAGTCATTTTCAATCTGCTCATCACAATCATGATTAAAATGTTTGTTCTAAGTGTTTTAAATGCGACGTTTTTATAGGATTGGAGGTGTGTTTTCAGGAGTGTTAATATTTATTTTTCCCCAACGTTGGTTTTAAGTTTTTTTAAAGTTACAAATTCCATGTATATATATATCCCTTTGTCTGCTTCACAAGATTTAATGACATTAAATGTCTCACCTAGGTTGTGATGGCTCAGGCTTAGGTTTTTGCGTGGAGTGCCCTATCTGGGTGGATGGAGCAGCCAAGTAATTTCGTTGTCCCCAAAGGGGACAATGACAATAAAATATATTCTATTCTATTCTATTCTTAGCAGGAAATTGTTTGCTCTCACTCCGCAAATGCAAGTTTATTTGTATATTTATGAACATATGTATATACCACTGTTCATATATTTTTTAAGAACATCAGAGCCATTTACAACAATTATAGGTAACATCATACAATAAAACCATGAGAAAATTCTTAAATCAAAAATGAGCCTACTGTGTTGGGATGATGTATTCTAAATTTCCTGCCTAAATCTGACAGAATACAAATGTTTTCAGTTGAAGCAGAAGACGCCTGCTGAATCTCTGTTGACAGAGTTTCCCACAGTACCAGGTTGATAATGCGAAAGGCTCCCTTTCCTATTGCTGCCAAATTCCCCTCACCAACTTGGGGAATGACTCCTGACGCTGCTGCTGACAGTCTTCAGTGACCAAAACATTATAAAAGCTTTCAGGCAGTCCTTGAAGTACCCTGGATCAACATCATTCAGGACTTTGTAGATTAAAACAAGGACCTTGAACCTGGTTCAGAATATAGGTAGGTAGCCGTGTTGGTCTGTCATAGTCAAAACAAAATAAAAAATAAAAAAATTCATTCCAGTAGCACCTTAGAGACCAACTAAGTTTGTTCTTGTTATGAGCTTTCGTGTGCATGCACACTTCTTCAGATACACTGGTTCAGAATGGCAGCCAGTGCAGATGTTTTAACAGGGGTATCACATCTTCTTGGGCAGATGCTCCCATCTGCGATTTGGCCTCCACATTCTGCACAAGCTGGAGCTTCTGAACTAGGCCAAATGGCAGCTCCACACTGAGCTCATTGCAATAATGCAGCCTCAAGAGATTACCAGTGCATGGACAACAGTGGTCAGGCTAGATTTGTCCAGGAACAGCTGGTTTATGGTAACTGGAGCTGGAGCTGGTAACAAGCTAAAAAAATCAATTTCAATAGGGACCAATGTAAGGTTCTGTGCTTAGGCAGGAAGAACCAGATACACAAATATAAGGTGGGTGACACCTGGCTTGCTAGCAGTACATGTGAAAAGGAACTAGGAGTCTTGGTGGACCACAAGCTTAGCATGGAATGGCATACACAGGATGAATTTGTGAAATCTGCAATGATAGATTGGGCTAAAGATGTCGGACATAACATCATGATGGCGGACTGGGAAAGACTTTGGAGGACAGGAATAAAATTTACTGCCTGTAATCTGTTAAGAGAAAACATTATGAAAATGATGTACAGGTGGTATCTGACCCCAGTAAAGCTCGCCAAAATCTACCATTTGCAGGACAATAAATGTTGGAAGTGTGAAAAGGTGGAAGGAACATTTTACCATATGTGGTGGACCTGCCCAAGGTTGAAGGCCTTCTGGGAAATGATATATAATGAACTGAAAAGAGTGTTTAAAAACACATTTGCAAAGAAACCAGAGGCCTTCTTGCTTGGAATGGTAAACCAAGAGATACCAAAAGAAGATCACACTTTCTTTATGTATGCCACGACAGCAGCAAGAATTTTGATTGCAAAATATTGGAAGACAAAGGATCTACCGACCTTGGAAGAATGGCAGATGAAATTGATGGACTACATGGAGCTCGCCGAGCTGACCGGGAGAATCCGCGACCAGAGGGAAGAAGCAGTGGAAGAAGATTGGAGAAAATTTAAAGAATATCTGAAAAAACATTATAAAATGTAAAAAGGAGAGAATGTCGAGTTTAAAGTAGTTTACAGATTAAGTTTAGATTAGTGATGTGTTAAATTAGAAGTTATAAGATTGTATAGAAGGTATATGTTTAAGAGGTAGTGGTTAATTATGAAAGTATCAGGAGAAGCGAAGGAAATTAAGTATTTTAGGAAGATCAAGAAATAGGTTTAAGGAAAGAACAATATAAACATTTGAAAAGTTTAAAATAGAATAAGAATATATTATTTTAAGATAAGAATTTTTAAGGTATATTAAAATATAATGTTAAAATGGAAAATGAAATTGCCAATTGAAATAAGTGAAAGATAAATGGAACACAGAAGGATAGACAGGAGGAAGTCAATTTTAAAATGTTAAGGAAATTAGGAAAAGAAGTTTATGAAATTTGTTTAATGTTGTAGTGTAGTTTTGTTTAGTATGTTAGGTTTGTTTTATGTGTAAGTGTGAGTATATTTGTGTTTATAAAACCAATAAATATTATTTGAAAAAAAATAATAATGGTCAGGGGTACCTTTACCTTTACTTTTAGGCTGAATTAGCAGAAGTCTAGTGTCCAGATCAAGGGAAGTTATAGTCCCACTCTATTCTGCCTTGATCAGACAACACCTGGAACACTGTGTCCAATTCTGGGCACCACAATTTAAGAAGGAGTTTGACAAGCCAGAACGTTTGCAGAGGAGGGCAACCAAGATGATCAAGGATATGGAAGGAGTTGGGTGTATTTAAATGTGTTGGGTAAGTTTAGCCTAGAAAAGAGGAGATTGAGAAGAGATATGAAAGCCATCTTCAAAAACCTTAAGAGCTGTCACATGGAAGACGGAACAAGCTTATTTTCTCCTGCTCTGGAGGGTAGGACTCAAACCAATGGCTTCAAGTTACAAGAAAGGAGATTCCGACTAAACATGGGTACCTACCAACTCTGCAATTCTATGATTCTATGATCCTTCTTAAATTGTGGTGCCCAGAACTGGACACAGTACTCCAAGTGTGGTCTGACCAAGGCATAATAGCGCAGCATTACTCCTTCTCTGTGATCTGCACACTATACTTCTGTTGGTGCAGCCTAGAATAGCATTATTTTATTTTTTTGCTGCTTCATCACACTTTCGGCTCATGTTAAGCTTGTGGTCCACCAAGCAGTGGTGTAGGAAGGGGGGCGGAGGGGGCGGGTCACCACGGGTGCCACTCTGGGAGGGGTGACAAGATGGCCCCTGCCTCCCCCCAGCTGTAGAGCAGCCGAGGGCGCAGCGTCCGTACAGGCTGTCACACATGCACACTCCATACAGGATGCCGCTTGCGCTGCAGCCTGTACAGTTGCTGTGCAAGCGGTAGCCCGTACGGATGCTTCTTCCTTGCCTTGTTGTTCCTTGACACACCTCACTTATTCGATAGCCTCTATCTCCCACCAATGTAGCAGATCGTAGGAACCATCCTCTTTCAACTTTGTTTAAATTACCAGCTCTCATTAATTGGGTTCAGTTTAAATTCTACCCTCACACCCACAACCAGCTTTCTATCTATAAATGATGTCCCCCACCCACCCACCCACTGGTGATCTTTGCCACATTATTTCCAATAAAGTATCAACAATCTTTTGTCCCAAGTCTCTTTCCCATCTTGTTTTCCACTTGGATAATTTTGCCATTGAAAAATTAGCAACACTTTATAAATTAAATAAATTAAACTTTGCCTCTAGGGTCTGACACATATAAAACATTTTCATTTACGGACTCATTGTTAAAACTGTGTTTATGGAGGACAATCTTACTTGGCTATGAGTGATCGCCAAAGAAGAAGTTAATATTATGTTTTTATATTGTAATATTGAACTGTTATTGGGGTGTATAATTTTTCAGATAATGTTCTGCCAGTTTTGTAGTTTTCTATCTTCTATAGCTATTGATAAAACTCTAGAAAGATAGAGGAGGTACGGCAGTACCATCATTTTTATAGTTGCAATTTGGCTAAACCAAGACAGTTTAGGGAAGTTTTTAATGTATGATGGACTACTGTATTTTAATATTTTGTTGGAAGCCGCCCAGAGTGGCTGGGGAAACCCATCCAGATGGGCGGGGTATAAATAAATTATTATTATTATTATTATTATTATTATTATTATTATTATTATTATTATTATTATATCCCATACTCCAGGTTTTTAGTTTTTGGATCACCAACAAAAACTAACATTTTCAAAATTCTGGAGGCTGCTTCGAATGATAACTCCTAGAAATTAAAAATGTTTTTGACAATGTTTGAGGCCAGCTGACAAGCACCTTTTATCAACTGTGGCTGGTTTGACAGCTATGACCTTTCCTGGATCGGGAAAGCCTTGCCATAGTAGCTCACATGTTGGTTACTTCAAGACTAGAATAATGCAATGCACTCTATGTGGGGTGCTTGCCCCAGAAGATGCTGTTAGTACAATCAAAAAAATCTAAGCCATCTCAGAATGGATAAGGGAAGGCTATGCATTTCATTGGTTTTCCCTCCCTACCACCCAGGGGGGCCAGCTTCTCAAGATGATTGAGTGGGCCCAACACGACGTCCTGATGTCATGCGTGCGATGTTGTAAAGAGCCAGGGGACAGAGTTGAATGCCCTCTGAACATTGAGGGAGCCCCATCCCTCTAAAAAAAACATTGAGGGGGCCAAAAGTACCTCAACGCCTAGGAACTGGTGCCTACTATGCTACCTCCTGAACAAGAAAATGCCAATCCTCAAAATGATGCAATGAGTGACCTCTTGGCTCTTGATCAAGACCAAGTAAAATTACCATCTAATCTCTCCCTTTTATCTAAGAGACTGGTTATAAATGTGACTCTCCCTACTTATCTCAGTCACTACCTGCAAATATGGTGCTCTCAAGACTCTAGCTAGTGTTCCCAAACCAAGTGGTGAATTAATATAGGCTAGAAAGAAACTTCACTTAATTACATTGAGGTACTGCTTGTATCAATTCTGGATATAAAGGAAGTTGAATATATGTTTTTGGAGTACTTGTTTTTTACTCGTCTCTCTATTGTATGCTCTATTCTCAAATGTGCAGGCATTTGCAAAATTTGGAAATGGGGTAAAGAGACATCTACTGAATACCGCAATCTAATCATTGATTAAAGAAACATTCGTCATTATAAGAATATAGTGTCCCAAAGTGGGCAGGAATCTTTGCCTTTAACATGTTCTACTGAAGAGCAACTGGACTTTCTGAGCAAGCTTTGCCTTCCTTGACACCTGAGGAAGAAGCACTGATTTACGCATTACACATGTTATCTGTTGAGCACCACCAGTTTATTACTGACAGGCTTTAAGGGTTGTTGAGTAGGGTAGTTGATAACTGTATGTCCCAGAAATCCCACCCAGGATAAAATTCTAAAGCCAACTGATCATTGCTGTACAGAGAAATGGAGACCAATTGCACCCATTTCTAAGGACAATTTTATTTCCACAATCTATTCAGGTGGAATGTATTAACATTTTTTCCTCCCCATTGGACCCAATTCAGCTGGGCTATGTTCGTAAGACACTACAAAATGTTGTAACAAAGGTCAGTCTATTACCCCCTCCTTCTATAGTATTCCTCCTTCTATCAAATTGAGAAACAAGGATGCAAGTTTGTCCAAAGATCCAGTTGTATCACATGCAACTCCAACCTGAGATTAGCGAAGGTGGTCTATCTCCTCATATTTTTAAGATCCATATATGTTAATGGGACAAAGACAGACCAAGTATTGGACCTACCTACTGTATATTTTAGAAAGTGGCTTCTGTGTGTGTGTTTTGGTGATCTTGGGTGATCTGCACCACTCACAGACTCATCCTTTTGCCTTCAGTGAAATGGGAGCTCCATTGCAGTAGCAAATTTAGTAACCCAACACATCGCCAAGGGCAACCATTTGGTGACTGTGCCTCCAAAAACAATGATTGTATAGATAGCCCTGAAAATAATCCTGCCCTTGAAAGCTAACGAACCTCTGGCAATTTCCTTGGAAAATAGAATGACAGAAGCAGAAATAGATCGTAAGTCTTGGGACATGGTTCTGTGGAGAAGCAATAGTTTGTCATCTTCATGTTGTGCATTAATAAATTCCCCATCTTGAATAAGATTATCTTTGATTTTGGAATCCACACGGTGCACAATACCAGTTTTTCAAGAGTGATTTAAAACAAAAGAGGGATCAGCCCTGTCTTTTGAGATTTGAGAGTAACTTGTTGGTTGTTCCTTTACAAATTGTTTGTTTACAAATTGTTTACAAATTGTTGGTTGTTGTTTACAAATCAGGGTGGGCAAGCCATAGCTGCTACCATAATAACTGAATGATTCCCATTTTTGTCTCTTGGGTAAAGACCACCTGTTCCAGGTAGAGTAATATAGTGTGTATTTTTATTTTTGGAACTTGCTTTTAATATCTCTTTTTTGGTACACTTAATGGGTGTTTTATGTAACCTGCTTAGAGGTTCTGATGACAGAGCGGGACATATAATAAATAAAAACACAGCAGTCGGCGCACATGATTTACTGTTCTTTATAATGTATTTATGTACTGAATTGCTCTTGCTGCTGAATCCATAAACACCAGGTACTTTCTAAGTATGATGTGCCTGAGAATTGTAGGTGTCCAACCACTATGCATTGCTAGCTTTTGAGAAATAGGTGTCTCAAAATCTTCAGATAAAAAGGTCATACTTTCAGGATCCTCCATCCATGACATCAAGATATGTCCCAGGTACTCTGTTTTGGGCCACAGATACTCGGTTAGGTGTGGTTTACCGGGAAATAAAGTTTCTTGTACATATTCCAACAATGTCTTAAATGAAAAAAGGCCACCCGCAATGAGTCCTAAGCATGCTTCCTTTTCAAATCTGGATGGGAAGCATCCATTTGGGTTAGGTAACTCCGGAATGAGGAAATAGTCCTGAGGCAGATCGTCCCAAGTGTTCTGGCATGTGTCTAGCTCAACACACATATCATTAAACAATTTGGTAGTCTTTTCTACAAGCCACTTAGACAGTTTCATGGCTTCGGGCCTGGTGCTTAATTCTTCATCAAGAGCTACATAAACAACCTTAGCCTCAGCCCAGATGAAAAACATGGCGGCAGTGGCAGTGCAAAGACTGCATCCAAGAAGAACATTCATTATCTTCCTTTCCGGCTTTACTCTTCCCTTTCTCTCTCTCTAGAAGTCTCGTAGTTTGTGGTGCTGATTGGCTGGATGTGGTAATTGCTTATGAAGGAAGGATTTCAGTATGCACCCTTCAAGAAGTAACATGGATAAAAATACACCAGTGAATATAGAGCAGAATAGAAATGACTACTGTAAGTAGTCTAACAAGAGTTAAATATATTAGTCAGGGATAATAAATAATATATTTTTCTGGCTCTACAGGGCTCTACAGGGAGTATGTAGTCATCGTGACCATTGTCGAAGCTAGTTACAGGTAGTGTTGGTCTGCCGTAGTCGAAACAAAAACAAAAAAAAATTCCTTCCAGTAGCACCTTAGAGACCAACTAAGTTTGTTCTTGGTATGAGCTTTCGTGTGCATGCACACTTCTTCAGATACACTCATACAAGGTGCTAAGCCATAACCTTTAAAACAGCAAGCTTTGATTGGTTTAGGATTAATTGGAAAGTATTGCTATTATTGACTGTATCTTTAATAGGTGTAAAATGATACTCACTTCCAACACCACCTGAGAGAGAGCATACTCACAATCTCAAAATGAAAGGTCTCTGATGGTCATAAAATGTGTTTTCAGCTTTATTAAATAAGAATCTGGAAGCCTCTGCTGAGTTTCCTTTTTATATGCTTCTTCATTTATTTATTTATACTGTTTCATCCCACACCCATCATTTTCTTTTAACCGAATCCAACTTTAATCATTTCAGGAACATTCCAAGCCTTCTTGACTTGTTCCTTGACACACCTCATATATTTGATACCTGGCGTCTCCAGCAAACATTACAGACCTTGATGTAAAAATATTCCATCTTTACTTATCTTATCAGCACTCGTTAATTTGGTTCAGCTTAATTTTTGCCCCCAGACCCACAAAGATGATTCATGAGGCAACGCATTGATAAATAAGGTTTATCTGCAAACCAAAAAATCTGCAAACCAAATCAACCGAATTCAGAAAGTACAAGCAGATGAGGGTATTCTCTGATTGTGGCAGGGAGACAAGGTGAATGACAGGTACAGCAACTTACAAGATTTGGGCTTTCTAACTATTCAGAACAGAAACACCTCCCCCAGACCACCTCTCCAAAAGTGAAGCATTGAACTTTATGCATTTGGGGGGGGGGTTAAGGAGACGGCAAACCCGGAAGTGAAGCATTCTGCGCATGCGCAGAAGCGCCGCTCTGGTTGCGGACTTTTCGGAGTGTGAACGGCACCCCAGAACAAATAGTGTTCGCAACCAGAGGTACCACTTTCATACCCTCCAAGTGTCCCTATTTTCCAGATATCTGAAGAAGTGTGCATGCACACGAAAGCTCATACCAAGAACAAACTTAGTTGGTCTCTAAGGTGCTACTGGAAGGAATTTTTTTTTTATTTTGTTTTGCCTATTTTCCAGAGACAGTCCTGGAATTACAAAAGCCATCCCAGCTTCTGATTTGATCCCAGAATGTCCCTATTTCCCCTGCCAGTGCTGCTGCCACTAAGCTGAGAGAGGAGGATGAGCTGCTCTTGTCTTGAGCGGTGGCGGCAGTGGCAGCTTCAAAAGAGCATCCCGTTGCATCTCCATGGCCTCTGCATGGTCGTCACTACCAACCTCCTTCCTTGGGCAACTCAGAGTGGCTGCTGGAGGGCGGGCGAGGGGGAGCAGAGGCTGCCACCACCGGAGTTTGCCTAGAAACAGGAAGCTGTCGACCTAGCCTGCCTATTGTCTTTTTAAAATCCCAAAACGTTAAGGCCATCACTTCCCTTTGGCTGATCCAAAAAGCGAAACTATCCCTAATAAAGATGGAAATGTCAACTTTGTAACATGCTCAGTTTCTTACTTTCCTCATAGCCTCTGCAGTTTGCTTTAATGGAAACGGGTGATTTGTTGCAGGAGCAGATTTTGTAACTCAACACCAAGCGCAACCGTTATGTGATTGGCTATGTCTCCCAACAACAATGATTAAATGGTGATTGTAATGGAACACATGATCAAGGGCAGCCATTTTGAGATTTCCGTAAGCTTCCCACAGCAATGATTATATAAATCACCATGGCTTTTTGTGGCCATTTTGTGACTATTTTTGTTTTTAACAGATCAAAGTTAAGGACACAAGGATCACTGTCCTTCTTTTGTCCCTCATAGCCTAAACCCTGGAGGCCCATGCAGAACCTACTTAAGTACCTTATCACCTACACCAGATTTCAACATTTGATTGCACGTTTCCCACTTTCAGTGTCCTCTATTTTGGTCAGGCATAAAGTTCCATTTTTGGACGCTGGGTTGGGGAAGATGTTGTTCCTCTAAACATAGGCCAAAAGCTAGAATCTTCCCAATAAGCTTTAGTGTAATCTTTATCCCATATTTTCTCTTGGCAATAACCTAGTTCAGTGGTACCTCGAGTTACAAACGCTTCATGTTACAAACTCCGCTAACCTGGAAGAGTTACCTCGAGTTGAGTACTTTGCTCCAGGTTGAGAACACGAATTGTGTGTCGGCTGCGCAGCGGCAGCAAGAGGCCCCATTAGCAAAAGCACGCCTCTAATTAAGAACAGCTTCAGGTTAAGAACGGACCTCCAGAACGAATTAAGTTCGTAACTAGAGGTACCACTGTAATGTCAATGAAATGAAGTCCATATTAATATGTGCCTATTTGCATGCCTCTGAAGACATTGTTGCTTGGATTGATGTGCACAAGGAGAAGAGGATGGCAGAGGACGAGATGGTTGGACAGTGTTCTCGAAGCTACTACCGGTAACATGAGTGGGAGGCAGTAGAAGACAGGAGTGCCTGCCATGCTCTGGTCCATGGGGTCACAAAGAGTCGGACATGACTAAATGACTAAACAACAACAAAAACTTCACCAACGGCACAAAACCCCTAGGATGAAGAGCACAAAGAGAGTCAGGGTGGGATACAAATGGAATAAATAATATAAATTAATATCATCTTGAGCTCTTTTTTTCTGGGGGAATGAGACAAACTAATGGGAGCTCATAACCTCTAGCAGCATCTCATGCTGGCAGGTCATAAAGTTAAGAACATAGATGTTAGGCACACTGAAACATCATTTGGTTAAGGGTATCTTTTAGGTACCCTTCCCCTGCTTTCTACATGGAGGGTCTTGTATGCAGGAGAGTGAAATTTAGGCTTGTCATGTTCATTTTGATGAACACGGGAGACTCATGCATGAACAGTGCCAGATTTACATATAAGCTAAACAAGCTATAGCTTAGGGCCCCACTCCCTTGGGGGCCCAAAAAAATTTTAAAGGGAGAAAAACTGGATGTGCATTTTCAAAATATAAGATAAAAAACAAAACAAAATAAAACCTACATACAGCAACAGTGTTTTGTGTTGTGTAGGCTCCTGTGGTGTAAGTAATGGGCCCAGCCTGCTAGCCTGCTCTCTAAAATATCACTGGTTTGCTCATTTCTATATATAGGGTGCCTACATTCTGCATGGACTGGTTGCATAGCAACATGCATCATGCAGCTGCAGACTGCAATGCAGCACAGTTGAATGTAGGTCAAGCTGTTGTACCAGTTATCTAATATTAAAATACATATTTTGATATGTGCAACTACCATATAGCATATATTCAACACACAAAAACAGCGACAATTTGTTGTTGACAAAGGACAGCTGGACATATAAAGGGCCCCATTACCTTCAGTAGCTTAGGGCCTCATCAAACCTAAATCTGGCCCTGTGCATGAATGTGTGTGTTGGGTTCACATACCCAAGGCTCATTTGGCAAGTATGTAGTAATTTTCTCCCAGTCCTTCACTGAGCAGTCACATAATACAGCACAGCATGCTATATGCCCAAAAGACAGGGGACCACATAACACCGGTCCTTAGAGATCTACATTGGCTCCCAGTACGTTTCCGAGCACAATTCAAAGTGTTGGTGCTGACCTTTAAAGCCCTAAACAGCCTTGGTCCTGTATACCTGAAGGAGTGTCTCCACCCCCGCCGTCCAGCCCAGACACTGAGATCCAGCGCTGAGGGTCTTCTGGCGGTTCCCTCACTGCGAGAAGCAAAACTACAGGGAACCAGGCAGAGGGCCTTCTCGGTAGTGGCACCTGCCCTGTGGAACACCCTCCCATCAGAGGTCAAAGCGATAAACAACTACCTGACATTTAGAAAATACCTGAAGGCAGCCCTGTTTAGGGAAGTTTTTAATCTGTGATATTTTAATGTATTTTGATATTTGTTGGAAGCCGCCCAGAGTGGCTGGGGAGACCCGGCCAGATGGGTGGGGTACAAATAATAAATTATTATTATGATTATATTACTGAAGGGATGCTTTTCTACCAAATCAGATAATATCCTCATCTGCCCGTACTTTCAGATTTTGGATAATTTGTTGTATGGGTCTTCCATTAGGTGTACTGATAAATATAATTCATTTACCAACGCTTCGCCTCATGAAACCTCTTTGTGGGTGTTGGGGGCAAAAAATTAAAAAACCAAAGTCGAGAGTTATGATAATTTAAGTAAAGATGAAAGACTATGGTTCCATTTTTGTGCATCATGGTCTGAGCTATTTGCAGGAGACACCAGGTATATAGTGTGTGTCAAGGAACAAATCCTTCAGGAAGGCACAGGATGGGACTGTTCCTGACATTATTATAGTTGGACTCACTTAAAAGAAAAATGGTGGGAGTAGGATGGGACCAGTACAGTTAAAGGAACTGAGAAGCATATAAAAAGGAAAGACAAGCAGAAGCAACCGAAACTTCCAGGTACCTCTTTGGTAAACAGCTGCAGACGCCATTGACCATCTGAGACCTCTTTCTCTTTCATTTTGGGATTGTGAGTATGCTCTCTCAGGTTGCATGAGATGGAAGGAGACGGATATTTTCCATTTCAGGTGGGTGGGAGCAAAGAAACTCAACAAGACACTATTCTTCTCCTTTCGCCCCCCTTGGTTGGCCAACGTAAACTTCTTATGAGCCTATTCAACTCATCCTCTCCTCTGCTCTCAAGGGTCTATCAGAGAGCAGGAGGAAGAGGCAGGTATCCTATTTGATTCCATCATATAGCACAGTGCTTTACGTGTTCAATTAAACTTTGATACTTCCGCAGTGTTAATTTCAAGTGCCACCCTGCACAATGTATGCAATCACATGATGCAAGAGGTGGAGAAGGTGGATAGGATCATAGTATGAAGCTGAAATTGGGAAAATTCAGGATCAGAACAGATAAAATGAAGAGAAATTGCACCAAAGGTGCATTTAAGCTACAATTAGACTACCATAAATATCTTTATTCTAGGAACGCCTTTCTGAGAACAAGCTTAGTTTAAAATATATCTGTTTGTTAACATTATTCCTTTTACCAAACAAGTGCATAGCATAAAGTTAGTATAATAAATAGAAAAGCATGAAACTTAGAAAAATAGGTGAACCCAAGAATACTTGTGGCTCACCAGGGTCTTTTAAAGATAGAGGCAATAATGTTCCTATGTCTTATGTTCTAAATTTATTTCCAATAAAAAAATGATAAATAATCCAAAATCAATCAAAACTATTTTAAAGAAGAAGAAGAAAAGTTCCAAAAGGTATTGGAGTGGATCGAATAATAAAGATCCGATGGATAATAGTCATCATTTTGAAAAGGTACATAATAATCTAAATAATTTTTTGTATTGAAACCTGGACCTTCTTCAGACAACTCTGGTCCTTCTCCCAACAGACAATGTGCCTGTTGTGGGTTGTGGGATAGCCTGTGTCTTGGTTGTGGCTTTCCCACATGCCTCTGGCTGGCCATTGTGAGGAGAGGGTGCCAGATCAGATGGGCCTTTGCTCTCCTTCAGGAGGATGCCAAGTTCCTTTGTCAATACCTTCTTTATTGGAGGACTAAGAAAAATAATGGGATGCGGGTGGCACTGTGGGTTAAACCACAGAGCTTAGGGCTTGCCAATCAGAAGGTCGGCGGTTCGAATCCCCGCGACGGGGTGAGCTCCCGTTGCTCGGTCCCTGCTCCTGCCAACCTAGCAGTTTGAAAGCACATTAAAGTGCAAGTAGATAAATAGGTACCGCTGCAGTGGGAAGGTAAACAGCGTTTCCATGTGCTGCTCTGGTTCGCCAGAAGCGGTTTAGTCATGCTGGCCACATGACCCGGAAGCTGTACGCCGGCTCCCTCAGCCAATAAAGCAAGATGAGCGCCACAACCCCAGAGTCGTCCGCGACTGGACCTAATGGTCAAGGGTCCCTTTACCTTTACCTAAGAAAAATAATATAGCTTCCAAACTGTGTGATTCCTTAAAAGCTTTTCTGACAATACACAAAGAGGACCTAATCAAAAGAAGAGAAGCATCCTTGAAAGATTTCTCATTGAATACACAATAGCAGACATGGATTGAGTTCTCCAAGGTGAAGCACGCAGTTTGGATCTGAAGAAGTGTGCATGCACACGAAAGCTCATAACAAGAACAAACTTAGTTGGTCTCTAAGGTGCTACTGGAAGGAATTTTTTTATTTAGTTTGGATAAAGTAATGGTGAGATCCAGCTGGCACAATTTGTTCATTCAGCCCGTGAATCCGCATTTAAAGGATTCCCTGAAAACACAGTGTTTGGAAATTCTTGTCCCTTTCTTTCTCTGTTGTTAAAGGCTGTGCCACTCACCCTCAGGGAGTTTAGGTAGGAATTGTTTTGCTTCCACAAGTGTTACCTCTTGGGGGGGGGGGAAATCATAGAATTGTAGAATCAGAAGGGATCTAGTCCTACCCACTGCAATGCAGAAATCTTTTGCCCAACGTGGGGCTCGAACCCATGACCCATTAGATCGTGCTCTAATGACTGAGGGGATTATTTATAGATGAATGCTAGCCATTATTTCCCACTTCGTTGGTGTTTCTGTCACCATAAAAAGAACTCCCCTGAGAAATGTACCGTATTTTTCGCTCCGTAAGACGCACCTGACCATAAGACGCACCTAGTTTTTAGAGGAGGAAAGGGGGAAAGCCCCATTTTTGGGGGGATCAGCTCACAGTTGTGCAGCTTCTTTTCAAAGGGGAAAATCCCCCCTTTTTTTGAGGATCAGCTCAAAGTTGTTGAGCTTACTTTGCAAAGGGGAAAAATCCTGTTTTTATGGGGTTCAACTCACAGTTCTGCAGCTTCTTTAGGAAAGGAAAGGGAGCCGTTTCTACAGTTTCCAGACAGATAATCTAATCAGCCAGTCACATGTTGCTGGGGAAACAAACAGCCTCCGTCTGCAGAACATTCAACAATGGAGGCCTGGGCAAGGGGGCGGGAGCCAGCAATCGACCACACATTCGCTCCATAAGACGCACAGACATTTCCCCTTACTTTTTAGGAGGAAAAAAGTGAGTCTTATGGAGCAAAAAATATGGTACTTAACCTCTGCTGGAACTGTTACAGTTTCTGCATTTATTCTGTTTTGTTTTGCTTTTTAATTCACTGCTGTTCTACTTTTATCCATGCAATTTGCATCAGGTGCTCTTGAAATCACTGCCTCACAAGGAATTGCCACATCCAGCCGATCAAGGCCTCAAGGTCTTCACTTCTCAAGAGGGATATACGGAAGTATAACGCAAGAAGAAAAGGCCATGAATGCTCTGCTTAGATTCAGGCTTTGCACTGCCACTGCCGCCATGCTCTTCATTTGCACAGAGGTTTGGCCTGTTGCTTTTGCGACAGTAGAACAACCCCAGGCCTTGGCTATCTGGCTCAAAGGGAAAGCCAACAGTTTGAATCAAGATCTGTGTGAGCAGCTGGGCAACTGTGAAACCCGCTGGGAGGACCTTCCTCGGATGACTCTCGGCCTTCCAAACATTGATGGCATAGAATTATGCTTCCCCCCTGAATTCGAAAGAGAAGTCTGCCTGAGACGCCTTTCCAGGGGCCTTCATGTATTTAGCACCTTTGTGAAATATTTGCATGACCATTTGTATGCCCCCAAATCGCATAAGTATTTTTGGCAACTAACCGAGCAGCTCGCCCAGACCATGAAGTCATTGATGGATCATCCTAGCACTTTGATCTTCCCAGATGTAAATGTTGCAGAATATGTTCAGGCGGTGGAAGCAGCACACACTGGTTGGACACCCACCATTCTCAGGCACCTGATATTGAGAAAGTATATTGCATTCATGGATGCAACTGCAAGAGCGTATTTCTACATTAAAAGAAGCTAGAGTTTATGGACAACAGTTAATCGTGTGCACCAACAGCCACTTATGAGAAATCAACTATTTGGATGGAGAAAATGACCCAGAATTCACCAAGTAAAATTATTTAGAATCCACACTGTAGCCCACATCCTTATCTCTGGTCCAGTGGGCCAACACTGACAGGTTTTGGAAGCACGACGTCCGTGAGGCTCCCCTTAAGCATCAATTAAATTGTCAGTTAGAGACAGAATCCCTGATGTATCTGCTGAAGCATAATTCTCATAAAAGTGAGGAGTTTGTGGAGAAATCCAAAAGGGCTTCTAAAACTAGATTTCCCCCACTTCAGAGAAAATAGTTTGTAGCTAAAGCACCTCCCCCATTGTTTTGAGTTATGAGATACTTCAGAAAGGAAGGAAGGAAGGAAGGAAGGAAGGAAGGAAGGAAGGAAGGAAGGAAGGAAGGTTGGTGGGTTTGGATTTGATATCCCACTTTATCACTCCCCTAAAAAGTCTCAAAGCGGCTCACAATCTCCTTTTCCCTTCCTCCCCCCACAACAAACACTCTGTGAGGTGAGTGGGGCTGAGAGACTTCAGAGAAGTGGGACTAGCCCAAGGTCACCCAGCAGCTGCATGTGGAGGAGTGGAGACGCGAACCCGGTTCACCAGATTACGAGTCTACCGCTCTTAACCACTACAGAAAGTAAGAAAGAAAGAAAGAAAGAAAGAAAGAAAGAAAGAAAGAAAGAAAGAAAGAAATGTGCTTTAAAATAAATAAATAAAAGCCCCCCCCTTTCTTTGCAGAGAAAACATGCACTGCCCTTTCGGCAGCGCTTCCCAACCCCCTGATAATCAGCCGACTGGTTGCTTGCAAAGTTCTTCCTAGGCTCCGATAACACCTAGAGTGCCACAAGTTGTTCATCCCTGTCTTAGTGAAGAACATTATTGTGTTTTAACTTCTGTACTACTACGATGATTTGTTATATATTTTGCAAGTGAGGGCAGATTTTAAATGTTTAACCTTCTGAAATTATTTCACTTGCCTTCCAAATGCAAACGATCACTTCATGTGAAAGTTATAGGATTGATTGACTGATTGCATTTCTATGTGGCTTACAAACAATAAATAATGATAACATAATAAAACATGATTTGTTGTTGTTTAGTCGTTTAGTTGTGTCCGACTCTTCGTGACCCCAAGGACCAGAGCATGCCAGGCTCTCCTGTCTCCCACTGCCTCCCGCAGTTTGGTCAGACTCGTGTTGGTAGCTTCGAGAACACTGTCCAACCATCTCATCCTCTCTCGTCCCCTTCTCCTTTGCCCTCAATCTTTCCCAACATCAGGGTCTTTTCCACGGAGTCTTCTCTTCTCATGAGGTGGCCAAAGTATTGGAACCTCAGCTTCAGGATCTGTCTTTCCAGTGAGCACTCAGGGCTGATTTCTTTAAGAATGGATAGGTTTGATCTTCTTGCAGTCCATGGGACTCTCAAGAGTCTCCTCCAGCACCATAATTCAAAAGCATCAATTCTTCGGCGATCAGCCTTCTTTATGGTCCAGCTCTCACTTTCATACATCACTACTGGGAAAACCATAGCTTTAACTATACGGACCTTTGTCGGCAAGGTGATGTCTTTGCTTTTTAATATGCTGAATAAAACATGATAGAACATCACAAATACAGCAGAAATCATAGAGACACTTAGCCTCCTTTTTTCTCCCATTAGATTTGCCCATTAGATGCCGCTGGTCATCTGCATATTCTTTTACCTCATAGGAGTAGAATGTTCACTATCCTTTACGAAGTCTAAGTGAGCTTCAGAACGCCTTGATCTGGACACAACCTGCACATGATGTTGACTTTGCCCAGTGGTGCAGGGCCCAGGTAGTGGGGGCAGACGAAATCACGTCTCTCCTGATGAGATTTTGTGGGATCTCATGGAATGACAAATATCCCGTGGGATATTGCAGGGCGATAGGAGGAGCCAAGACCTTAAAATACCTCACCCGTTTGCTCCTTGTGAGATGCTCATGCTTTGTGTTAAGCCTCACTGGGGAAGTCACTGGTTGACAGGGCCAAAGATTATCCCCCCCCTTCCAACCTTAATTGGCTCCTGGGTTGGGGGCTTTCCCTCAGTAGCATATGGCTTATTTATGTTAGTCAGTCTTGGAATTTTGTATGTTCCTGCAGGATCAGCACAGAAGGGAAACCCTATGAGAAGTTGGGGGTGGAGTATTGCTATGGCACACTCTAAGCTTGGGTTAGGGCCTCTGCCCAACTCGAATCTCACACCCTGGATGTCCAATGAGGCCCTGGATGCTTGGTTTGCTCCATTCCAGGGCTCAACACAGGTTGTCTCCAGTGGAAGGGGTTCGGCCCTTACCGCCAACAATGGAGTGCCATTGCAACAGCAAAGGCTGGTGGAATGAAGAACTGGATCTGCGCTCTGTTGCCATGCCAACCCTGCTTTCCTCCTGTAGAAGAAGAGAAGAAGAGTTTGGATTTGATATTTGATTATCACTACCCGAAGGAGTCTCAAAGTGGCTCACATTCTCCTTTCCCTTCTTTTCCCCACAACAAACACTCTGTGAGGTGAGTGGGGCTGAGAGACTTCAAAGAAGTGTGACTAGCCCAAGGTCACCCAGCAGCTGCATGTGGAGGAGCGGGGACGCAAACCCAGTTCACCTTTAGTCAATAAAGATCTGACCTGATTTCTCCCAGCTCTAGTGCCTGTCTCAGTTATTTCACCACAGTTGCTGTGAACGACAGATTGTGTCTGCCTGGGCAAACAACAAAATATAGTAAACATGCTATGCTTGAGCTATGAATGCAAACTACATATTATTTACTGGCTATTTATCTAACAGGATTTACATGCCACTCAGTCATTGGAACCTCCAAGCAGGTTAAATAAAATATACGTTAAATAAACCAATGAAAAGAGATGCTAAAGGCAAAACTTCAAAATATAAAATAAAGTCAGTTTCAAAAATAGGCATGTGGGTGATTCTGTGGTGACCAGTGTAACATTTGTAAGCTTTTTTACATAATATTTTGTGTTGTTGCTAATACTATTTGAACACCAATTAACATTAAACTATTCATTTGTTAAGGGACTAGAGAGGGGGACCTTAGGCTGAATCTTAAACCCACTGCACATCAGCTGAAATAATAATGACGAAAATAATAATAATATCAAAGATACTGTAATGAAAATCAAACAATGGAACCAAATATACTTATATACATGTAACATATATGACCAAAATCAATACATATGAACCATTCAGCTTAGGATGTATTCAAACAACTCAGTGCCAACATAAGTTTTCAAAAGTTCACTGGGACAGAAAGACAAAACTGTCGATAGTAGGATGTAGTCATCTTGGATCCTTTCACAGAAGGGCAACTGAGAAGAAGGAGGAAGACCTGCCTTCCGGATTACAACAGGTTTCGCAAAGAAAGCTTCATCAGTTCTGTACGGAAAATATGTCGATTACAATACAATAAATAATCATAACAGACTATACAAATTATATAATGCCAAATATTATCAAAATATAGAACATACCTTCAAGTATATATGATCAATCAAACATACAGATAATGTAGGCACAGCTTGTAAAGACTAACACAATGGGAACTTAAATAGGACTTAAGTTCCCATTGTGTTAGTCTTTACAAGCTGTGCCTACATTATCTGTATGTTTGATTGATCATATATACTTGAAGGTATGTTCTATATTTTGATAATATTTGGCATTATATAATTTGTATAGTCTGTTATGATTATTTATTGTATTGTAATCGACATATTTTCCGTACAGAACTGATGAAGCTTTCTTTGCGAAACCTGTTGTAATCCGGAAGGCAGGTCTTCCTCCTTCTTCTCAGTTGCCCTTCTGTGAAAGGATCCAAGATGACTACATCCTACTATCGACAGTTTTGTCTTTCTGTCCCAGTGAACTTTTGAAAACTTATGTTGGCACTGAGTTGTTTGAATACATCCTAAGCTGAATGGTTCATATGTATTGATTTTGGTCATATACGTTACATGTATATAAGTATATTTGGTTCCATTGTTTGATTTTCATTACAGTATCTTTGATATTATTATTATTTTCGTCATTATTATTTCAGCCGATGTGCAGTGGTTTTGTTGTTACTTTTGCTGTTTAGCACCACTGCGGTACTGTCCATTGTTTGAATCTTAAACCCATCAGCTCAGTCATGTGACCTAGAAACCCACCATAGAAAACTATTTGTTTTGTTTTCCCTCTGCCAAGCAGCCCTACTGCTGAACCTAATTTGGATCTGGTGCAACTTTACTCCAGCTTAATTTACACTCACTTGCTTCGTGCCAGTTTTTTGGGCCTCAGGTTGCTTTCCTGATATTACATACGTACATAATTTTATTTGTATGCCACCTTTCCACCGTTCAAGCCATGCTCAAGGCGGCTTACATCGTGAAAAAATACATAGCTACAACATAACAAAAGCAGCCACCAATAGTACAGTGGTACCTCGGGTTAAGAACTTAATTCGTTCTGGAGGTCCGTTCTTAACCTGAAACTGTTCTTAACCTGAGGTACCACTTTAGCTAATGGGGTCCCCTGCTGCCACCGCACTACCGCCGCGCTGCCGCCACACGATTTCTGTTCTCATCCTGAAGCAAAGTTCTTAACCCGAGGTACTATTTCTGGGTTAGCGGAGTCTGTAACCTGAAGCGACTGTAACATGAGGTACCACTGTAAATACAAAAATACAAAACCAAACTGAACCATTTCCAATAAATGGAAACCATTTCCATTTAACCATAAATGGAAACCATTTCCAATAAACCATAAATGACAGCTAATGATACAAAAACAAACAAACAGACAAACAAACAAACAAAACCCAGCAGCAACAAGAGCAACAACTCCCTCCCCAACACCACCTCAGCAGCCTCAGGCTCCGCCCTTCCAGATCAGGTGTAAAAAAGGCTAGAGATTCCTGAGATGCTCAGTTCTCATTTCCAATAGAAGAGGCATCCTGCCCAGATCAAGTACCTTAAGAGCATGGCTGATCTTATTGACATCCAACACCCTTTTAGAATGTGGTTCTTTTGGGTTTTGGGTTTTTTGTGTTTTTTTTGTTAGGTTATTTTTTTTCATTTGATTTTATATGTTGTGGTCTTGTTTGTGAACCGCCCTGAGACCTCCAGGTATAGGGTGGTTTATAAATTGAATAAATAATAATAAAATAATCTGCTGAGGGCTCACACCCATGCCACACACTAACCAGAGCCCCCAGACATTCTATTCCTCTTTCACCATTGCAACCTACTAGTTTGTTGCCTTTCATTCTGGTCCTGACAATGGACAATAGACAAAACGTATTGGTAGTAGCCACTGCCTGCTTGTTCTTTGGCTTGCTGCCTTTCAAATCCAATCCGCCAGAGTGTTTTTCCCCAGGTCAAGCCGTGATAATCAGGTTTAATACTTTTACCAGATTCAAGGCTTTTTATTGTGATTTGAAACACAATGTGCAGAAGTATAAATGTTAGACTCGTGAAGCACAAGGATTTTACTAACCTTTTAGTAATTTTCAGGGAAGAAGATACAATGGTCACAAAAAGAAGTTTAAATGGCACACATTACAGCACATTCATGCTTTGTAAGTTTCACCGTTGTGGTGTCGAATTGGTCACAAGAATCACATGTCCTTAACAATAAGAACCTCAAAGAAGGGAATAAAGTTAAAACGTACAGATGTTTATTTGCGTTTCTTGAGACATAAGGGGGCAGGACTTTACTTGGAGCAACGCCATTATTTAGGGAAGACTGCATTCCTTCATAGTTAAAGCTATGGTTTTCCCAGTAGTAATGTACGGAAGTGAGAGCTGGACCATAAAGAAGGCTGATCGCCGAAGAATTGATGCTTTTGAATTATGGTGCTGGAGGAGACTCTTGAGAGTCCCATGGACTGCAAGAAGATCAAACCTATCCATTCTTAAAGAAATCAACCCTGAGTGCTCATTAGAAGGACAGATCCTGAAGTTGAGGCTCCAGTACTTTGGCCACCTCATGAGAAGAGAAGACTCCCTAGAAAAGACCCTGATGTTGGGAAGGATTGAGGGCACAAGGAGAAGGGGACGACAGAGGATGAGATGGTTGGACAGTGACCAAACTGCGGGAGGCAGTGGAAGACAGGAGTGCCTGGCGTGCTCTGGTCCATGGGGTCACGAAGAGTTGGACACGACTGAATGACTGAACAACAACAGCATTCCTTCATCGCTCTCTGTGGATTATTGAATAAATTGCTGGGTAAGAACTGTTATCGTTTCTCTGTTTCTTGACTGCCAGCATGGGAGGGATCTGATTCCCCGAAGCCTGACATTACTGGACAGGGACAGCCTGACCACTGTATTCCATGTACTGGTAACATCAAAACTGTAATACCGCCGTGTGGTCTATGTGGGACTTTCCTTGGGCCTGGCTTGGAAACTCCATCAGTGCCAGACTGCTAATGGAGGCATCTAACCAAGAACATAGGATACCATTGTTAAAACATCTGCACTGGCTTCCCATCTACTACCAAGTCAAATTTGAGGTCATTGAATTAATTTACAAAGCCTTAAATAATGTTGGTCCGATCACTGAGGTCCTCGTCAGCAGGGTCATTACTCCTTCTCCAAGTTGCTTTCATCACCATCAGACCCTCCACGTGTCCCTATTTTCCAGAGACAGTCCTGGATTTACAGAAGCCATCCTGGCTTCTGATTTGATCCCAGAATGTCCTGCTTTTCCTTAGGATGTCCCTATTTTCATCGGAGGAATGTTGGTGGGTATGCAATAGGATATCCCTATTTTTAGCAGAGACATGTCCCTCTTTCATCAAAGAAAGGTTGGAGGGTATGTACTCTGGTGTTGTGGAACACTCTGCCAATAGAGAGCCTGCAGATTTATATTTATACCCCACCTATCTGGCTGGGTTTCCCCAGGCATTCTGGAAGGCTCCCAACAGAATATTAAAAACACAATAAAACATCAAGCATTAAAAACTTCCCTAATCAGGGCTGCATTCAAATGTCTTCTAAAAGTCAGATAGTCATTTATATCCTTGACATCTGATGGGAGGGTGTTCTACAGGGCGGGCGCCACCACTGAGAAGGCCCTCTGCCTGGTTCCCTGTAACTTCACTTCTCACAGTGAGGGAACCGCAAGAAGGCCCTCGGAGCTGGACCTCAGTGTCCAGGCTGAACGATGGGGGTGGAGACGCTCCTTCGGGTATACAGGGCCAATAGAAGTTGTGCCAGAGAAAGTGGGAAGTGAGGAATCAAATGTTTGGAACTGGAGTAGGCGATACGATAACTGAAGCAAGTTCTGTATAGGCCTCCAAAACGTAGGCTGCAAAGAACATGAGAAGGAACATATGTTGGCCCTTGTGCCCTTAGCTCTGATCTGTTAGAAATAGTCACCGATCAAAGTTAAGGACACAAGGATCAATGCTCCTTCGGATGTTCCTTTATGGCCTCCACCTTGGAGGCCTTTACAGGTACTTGATAACAAGATGAAAGATAAAATAAAAATGATCCAAAAAGAACTCCCTTAAGAGAATCAAGTCTTTTTGTCTTAAGACAGTCTTTAAAAGAATCTTTCCCCCAAAAAATGTTTTAAATAATTCCAGTAAGGTGCTACTGGAATTATTTTTAAAAAGGGGGGGGGAGATTCTTTTAAGGCTGTCTTAAGACAAAAAGACTTGATTCTCTGAATGGAGTTCTTTTTGGAGCATCTTTTAATAATAAAAAATCTTTCATCTTGTTATTTATTATGACTACGACAGACCAACACGGCTACCTACCTGAATCTATAACTTTCTTGAGTTATCGTATCACCTACTTCAGTTCCCAACATTTGACCCCCACACTTCCCACTTTCCCTGCAATGGCCTCTATTTTGGTCAGTCGTAAATTTCTATTTTTAAAAGCTTCTCTGGGGAGGGGGACAGTTGGTGAAAGTGCTGGAATCTTGCAAATATGCTTTACTGTAAAATTTCATATCATGCTCTTCCAGGGGTTGCCAACCTGCATAAAATATGGGGGGGGGAGTAAGCCCCATCCCACACAATTGATCACATGACACACTGCACACACACCATTTGAATGGCAATGCCCATCAACTTGGGGGCGGCCCCCTCAAATATTTTATTGGGGGGAGCGAATACACCTCTGCCCCTAGGAGTTGACTTCTATGTGTCCCTCATCTACTGACTTATTTTTCAGCATATATGTAGACTCCTAATGGGCGCTTCTGGTTGAGAACTTGTGACAACTACCCATCTACTCCCAAGACAGACACAAGGCTCTTCTGTAAATTTATAAAACCCTTAGCAACTTAGGTCTAAGGTACGTCAGGGATTGCCTGAAGTCTTATATCTCCGCTTGATCACTGAGAGGAGCGTCGTTGGTCCTTCCCCAAGTTAGTGAGGTTCATCTGACAACCACAAAGAACCGATCCTTTATTGTTACCATGCCATTATTGTGGAATTCTCTGCCAGCAGAGATTCAAGAGTCGCCTTATGTGCCATTTGAGCTTGAAATCTGGCAGCTGCATTTTGGACCAGATGAAGTTTCACCCAAGGTTCATTCATTTGTTTTTGATGTTTCATAAATTTTATACACTGCTTAATTATAAAAATGAAACAAGAAAGCAAAGCAGTTTACAAAACTACCATATTTTTCCGTGTATAAGACTAGGTTTTTTCCCTTAAAAATAATATCAATTAGGGGGCGTCTTATACTCTGGGTCATCTCCCCCCCATTTTCTTAAATCTGAGTCCCCAAAAATAGGAGGCGTCTTATACATGGGGGCATCTTATAGATGGAAAAATATGGTATTTAGAAGGAATATGGGCATTCAGATACTCCAGTCCCAGAGGATCGGAGGGATGTTTCCCTGCTAGAATCAGATGATATCATCGTCTCCTATACATTCTGAATTTGGTTAATTTGTTTTTGCAGGTCTTCCATTTGATTCCATTTGCATTGCAGGGGGTTGGACTAGATGACTAGGTGTACCTTCCGACTCTATAATTCTAGGATTCTATGGACGGATCTACACTCATGGTTTTTAATGTTAAGGAAAGGTTAAGGACTGATTTTGATAACCATATGGACACATGACTTTTAACGTTCATCATGCGTTATTAAAATGTGACACCATAGGGGGCTACAGTATGGGGGGGGGGAGGAGAAACGCTTTATTTTACAAGTATGCCCTGTGGTGTCTTAGAACGGTATATCTAATATCATCCTAGTAACGTTAAACAGGTCAATGTCGATCCAGCCTATGATTCTACATGTTAATAAAATCTGATTTGCCAATATTTCGCCTCATGAGACTTCATTGTGGCTGAGGGGCAAAGATTTGAAATGGTTGGCACCCGCCTGTCTCAGAAGGCAATGGAGGAGTCTGCCTTTGGGCGAGAAGTCAAACTGTTGGTATGTTACAGCGCTTCCTATGGCTGTAGAGACCAATACGGGAGTGCTGATAATTTAAGTAAACATGGAATATCAGGGTTCCTATTTGTACATCATGATTTATCAGGTCTGTTGGAGGTAGCATGTATAAATATTTATGATGATTCTCAAGGAAAAAGTCAAAAGGGTATAGGAATGGAACGTTCCTGAAATTATTATAGTTGGACTTAGTTAAAAGAAAAGTGGTGGGTGTGCAATAAAATGAGTGATGGAGCATATAAAAAGGAAACCCAACAGAGCCTTCCAAATTCCTCTCAATGAACAGCTATAGACACCGATGACAACCAGTTAAGACATCTTTCTCTTTGGGAATGTGAGTATGCTCTCCAATAGGGGGTCTATGACTCCGGGGGTCATTTTGCCTGATGATGATTATGATGATATATTATTTATACCCCACCCATCTGGCTGGGTTTCCCCAGCCACTTTGGGCAGCTTTCAGCGAAATATTTCAGCAAAAACTGTTTAGGGAAGTTTTAAATCTGTGATATTTTGATGTATTTTGATATTTGTTGGAAGCCGCCCAGAGTGGCTGGGGAGACCCGGCCAGATGGGCAGGGTACAAATAATAAATTATTATTATTATTATTATTATTATTATTATTATTATTATTAAATACAATAATTCATCTAATATTAAAAGCTTCTCTAAACAGGGCTGCCTTCAGATGTCTTCTAAACATCAGATAGTTGTTTATTTCTTTGTCATCTGATGGGAGGGCGTTCCACAGGGCAGGCGCCACCACCAAGAAGGCCCTCTGCCTGGTTCCCTGTAACCTCACTTCTTGCAGTGAGGGAACTGCCAGAAGATCCTTGGTGCTGGGCATCAGTGTCCAGGCAGAACGATGGGGATGGAGATGCTCCTTCAGGTATACTGGGCTGAGGCCGTTTAGGGCTTTAAAGGTCAGCACCAACACTTTGAATTGTGCTCGGAAACGTACTGGGAGCCAATGTAGCAATCTTGCAATGCAGGAATCTTAACTAAGGCATCCATGACATATGACCATCCAACCGCTGCTTAAAGCCTACAATGAAGGAGAGTTGTCCACCTCCCAAGGGAGTCCATTCCACTGCTTGCTGCATTCATCAATGGTCATTACTTCATTTTTTCAAATGATATCGGGAAAAGTGAAGTGGAGTAGCAACTCCTACTTTCCAGAGCAGGAAAAGCAGGACGTTCTGGGATCAGAACGGCTTCTGTAAATCCGGGATTGTCCCTGGAAAATAGGGACACTTGGGTGGTCTGGCATTCCCACCCCCATGACTCCCTTTGGCTGACACAAGCTTTGATGGTGTTTCTGTCACCAGAAAAAGATCTGCAAAAACAAAAAAACAAAGACAATCTCTGGCTAATATATTAAATTTATGTTGGAACGGTTTTGGTCTGTTGTGGCTGGTGTCCAATTGTGGTGGTAGTCAAGCACATTGGTGGAGGCAGAACCAACAACAGGCAGAACCACCTCTTGATCCGATGGCAGGTGAAGGCTGGCTGAGGGTAGACTCAGATTGGTGGGACAGTGCCCCAATTGTCCTAATGGACCGACCTGCACTGGTTATAGTTACAGGGTAGAATAATAGAATCAGGGACCCAAGGGTCATATAGTCCAACCCTCTGCAATGCAGTAATCTCAGCTAAAGCATCCCTGAGAGATGGCCATCCAACCTTTGCTTAAAAACCTCCAAGGAAGGAGAGTCCACAACCTCTTGAGGGAGACCGTTCCACTGTTGAACAGCTCTTACCTTCAGAAAGTTTTTCCATATGTATAGTCAAAATCTTCCTTCTTGTAATTTGAAGCCATTGGTTCAAGTCCTATCCCCCGGAACAGAATGAAACAAACTTGCTCCATCTTCCATGTGACAGCCCTTAAGATATTTGAAGGTGGCTATCATATCTCCTTTTTTCCAGGCTAAACATACCCAGCTCCCTAAGCCGTTCCTCATAAGGCATCGTTTCCAGGCCTTTGACCATTTTGGTTGCCCTCCTCTGGACACGCTCCAGCTTGTCAGTATCCTTCTTGAACTGTGGTGCCCAGAACTGGACACAGTATTCCAGGTGTGGTCTGACCAAGGCAGAATAGAGTAGTACTATTACTTTCCTTTATCTAGACACACTAGACTTCTGTTGATGCAGTCTAGAATAGCATTGGCCTTTTTTGCTGCTGCTGTTGACTCCTGTTAAGCTTGTGGGTCTACTAAGGCCCCTAGATCTTTTTCACATGTACTGCTAGTAAGTCTTTATTCACTGCTGTATTTTTTATCAACGTTGTTTGTGTCAGGTGCTGTTGAGGACTGTATGCAGAAATCCTTGCTGTAAGGAGTTCCTACGTCCAGGCAATCATCACCTCAAGATACAAAGTGTATAGAGAAGGAAGAGGAAAGCCAGACAGGAAGGCAATGAATGTCCTCTTTGGATTCCACCTTTACACTGTTGCCACATTCTTCATCATTGCAGGGGTTTGGCCTGTTGATAGTACTTTCCCGAAGGAATTAGGTGACATACCCCAAGACATGAACTTGGCTTTTTGGCTCAAGGGAAGGGTTAACAGTCTGAATGAAGAAATATGTAAGAAGCTAAACACATGTGAAATGGGTTGGGAGGAAATTCCTATCAGTCTACCACAAATGACTCCCGAAGCAAAATGCTTCCCTCCTGACTTCGAAAAGCAAATATGCCTGGGGGTCCTTTCACGTGGGCTTTTAGCATATAGCACATTTTTGAAATATTTAAAAGAAACTTTATTTGCCAGTGAACCACACGAAAGCAATTACTATTGGAAAGAAACAGAGATTCTCGCAAGTAACTTGAAGTCAAGGATGGAAAAACCTGAGACTGTCGAGTTTTTGGCTCCAGACTTGGAGGCATTGCTAGCAGGTCAAAACACTACACTTGTCAGGCACGTCATATTGAAAAGGTATATTTTGTTTCTAGATGCGACTGTAAGAGCACTTATCTACATTAAAAGACCCTAAGCTCCTGACACAGTGCTCTGAATGCCACTTACAAGAAGAAAATGATAGAGAATTCACACTGTCGCCGACAAGAGCAGGGTGGGGCTGGACTTCTTTTTTTCTTTAACTTCTTTTTTCTTTTACTATTAGTATTATTTTCTCATAACACAGTAAGATTACAACTACAAAAGAAAAAGAAACAAAGCATAGAAACAGAAAAGGGGAAGAAAGATACAATAGAAATAAAGAGAGGAAAAAGAGAAAGAGGGAAGAGGAAGAGGAAAAGAAACATTAACAAAAGATAAGAAAGAAGAACTTCCAATCTTCCATCTGTCAGTTACATAAAAAAGGAAAATCTGATTATTTAAAACCTTCAGTTCATGCATACATACATCTTTTCCACTTTCTGTTAAACAATATTTCTTTTAAGTCAAGGTGTATCAGAATCATTCATTTCTTTTTCCAAAAAAAGGCAAAGACAGGTTCCCTAATAGTTATTATTGTTAATAAATGTTATCCATATTGTTTCTTTTCATTTTACCTGTATTCATTCCTACCACCATTACTCCATAGTGAATAATACTAAATTCTTCTGTCCTTGTCCACATTAAAGTCTCTCCACTAAGATCACAAACTGAGTCAGTATTCCATTTCTCTTTCTTGTTGTATATCCACTAGTTCGTGTCCAATTTCTCATAGGAGTGGGGGCTGGATCTGGCCAGGTCACTACATCCTTATCTCAGACCCCCTCCTAAAAGTAGAGAGTTCATGAAGAAAACCTTAAGAGCACCCAAAACTAGAACATTTACCCCCATGGGCAGGTATTTTCTAGCACTTGGTCCATTGCCCACCTTATTTTGCCTTTAGGGGAGACTTGGTCTTTGCACCCAAATACAAGGCCTCCTGTTATTGGTGGTTCCCGGTTGCAGCGGCTTGAGCTAAAATAGCTGGGGATGGTTTCATACAGGTCAAGAAACAGCAAGTTCTTACCCAGTGTCAACATAAAATTTAAGTAGCTATTTGGGGGGGGACCATTTGGATGAGTAGTGAATTCTACAGAAATCAGGAAATCTGCCAGAGGCGAAGCCTGTTTATACACTCATACTGTGGGCAGGGCGCACAGCGACATTCATGGCTTGCAACTGGGGTGGCCTATGACTCTGAGCCAGAACTGGTGCTGGCAATTTTGGCGCCCTAGGCGAGGGGGCGGGCCACATGACGTCATTGCGTATGACGCACGTTGCGGAGCGGTGCCCCGCCCCCTGGCCGGCCGGGCGCCCCCCGCCGCCGCAGTTTGCTTGCTCCGCCACTGGTTGGGGTGGCGGCGGGCGGCAGGGGGCAGGCTGGCCAGTGCCCCCTCCATTTTGGCGCCCTCGCCGCCGCGGTTTTCGCCCCAACCGACTTGCTCCGCCACTGGTTGGGGCAGCACCGGGCAGTGGCGGGGGCAGCGGGGGGCAGGCTGGCCAGCACCCCCTCCATTTTGGCGCCCTAGGCAATTGCCTAGTTCGCCTAAATGGGCGCGCCGGCCCTGCTCTGAGCAACCAAGACTCATTTCAGATAGCCCACCCCCATTGCTGTGACAAACTTCTTAACCATCCTTATCACCCCACATCTTGACAAAGTGAGAGGAAAGGGTTTTCAGATTGCCTCGAACTGTTTGGAGATGAGAAAATGCACAGCGTAATGATCTGGTTCTCCCACCCCCAAGGCATATATAACGGAGAGCAAAGGAGGAGGGTGTTGAATGGCAATGACATGGCAGGTGAAAGTATAGCCATCAAGTATTATATATTTAGGGACCCAGGTGGTGCTGTGGGTTAAACCATAGAGCCTAGGGCTTGCTGACCAGAAGGTCGGCGGTTCGAATCCCCCCAACAGGGTGAGCTCCCGTTGCTCGGTCCCTGCTCCTGCCCACCTAGCAGTTCGAAAGCACATCAAAGTGCAAGTAGATAAATAGGTACCGCTCTGGCAGGAAGGTAAACGGCGTTTCCGTGCGCTGCTCTGGTTTGCCAGAAGCGGCTTTGTCATGCTGGCCACATGACCTGGAAGCTGTATGCCGGCTCCCTCGACCAATAAAGCGAGATGAGCACCGCAACCCCAAATTCGGACACGACTGGACCTAATGGTCAGGAGTCCCTTTACCTTTACCTATTATATACTTGCTTCCTTAGGTGATTTATTTCCTTCACAGCCTCCCCACTTCACCTTTTAGTGAGATGGGCGTTTCATTGCAATTGAAGTAACTGAGCACATCACCAAAGGCAGCCATTTTGTGCATGCCTGCTCCTGCAGTGGCCATTTTGTGACTATTTCTGTTTTCGACAGAGCAAAGTTAAGGATGGAAGGATTCATGTTCCTTCTTATGTTCCTATACCTTGCAGGCCCTTACAGAACCTTCTTAACCTTCATTGGCTACACCGGTTCCCAACATTTGACCCCAGGATTCCCACTTTCCATGGCATGTTCTCTGTTTCGCAGGTGGTGGTGAAGGTGTTTCTGTTCTAAATATAGGCAGAAAGCTGGAATGTTGTAAATAACCTTCTCTCACAATAATCTACTAATGATATTGGTGAAATGAAACCCACGTCAATATTTGTTATGTCCCTGTCATCTGCTTCTGATGCCTCGCTCTGTGAAAAAGCACATTTTCCTTCAAAAAAATAAAATAAATCCTTACTGTCTCTGACAGTCAAATGAAATTCTGCCATGGGCAGTCAGCAGACCTTCCCTATTAGTTAATACCAGTCTTTCTCCATTAATTAATACCTGCCATTTCTTCTTTGTAATATGGGTTCCCACCCCCCATCTTCCGTGTAAGTGATTAAAAAAAAAAAAACACATTCATTTGGGTAGGTAATTTTTTGGAAATATTTATGGGTAGATGTTGGAGGACACACACACACAAAAGCAAGAGATCACATTCATTTAAAAGCTGTTTCTTCTCATGTGTTTAATCACTTAAAACATTTCATACCTGCATTTCAATTATTCGCTTACTTTTAAAGATAAAATGATAGCTAAAATCCATGGGGCCTGATCTATGCACACCCATTGGCCACCCTGATCATATGTGCTAGTTGGTGCGCATCATTAGCGGCATGTAGATTGTTAGGCCTCCATGTAGGTATACACGTTTCGAACGTTCTCCAGCAACAAAATGTAACCTTGGAGTATGAGGTGCTTGATAACTACAATACTGCCGTCAGTATAGCTTGCTAGCATTTGAGAATAAGAGTCCTTCACCTGTTCATCCGGATAGGTCACAGTCTCAGGGTTTTCCATCAGGGACTTCAGCGTATTTGCCAGGTGCTTTGCTGTTATCCACATAAATGTAGGTGGCCGCTCAGAGACTAGAGTTTTTTCTATATATTTTATAAATACCTCCATGTGAAAAAGCCCACTTGCAAGTGCTCTCAGGCAGGTTTCCTTGTCGAATCCATGTTCAGGATGGCATCGGTCTGCTGCGGTGATCTCAGGAATGCTGAAGGGGAAATTAGGATGATCATCTCCCTGGCCTTCACATTCACCAGGTTTCTCACACACTTCTTGATCCCACTGAGTAGCCACATGTTTGAGCCAAGTAGCCAAGTTCATGGCTTGGGGCTTGTCGGTCTGACCAACAGACAAAGTTGCAAGGAGCAGCATAAGGATGGTGGCAATGCAAAGAACGCGTCCAAGTACAATGCGCATTGTCTCCTGTTCAGGATTTCCTTCCACTCTCGCTCTGCTTTGTTGCTTGTGGAGGATGACGGACTGAATCCTGGGATTCCCTTATGGGAGACAACAACAGCAAATAAACAGCAGAACAAAACCTGCAAGTATAGTGGGGACATTTAAAAAAGGCCCTTGCTCAGAGCCATAAACAACATCAAAGTTTCTGCCAAGCCAGTGTCCCCAAAAAGCCATTTGCCCAGGCAAGCGCATTATGTGACCCACGAGAGCAGCAAAATTAACCAGACTGTACAACGGTGATGGAATAAAATCAGGCCAAGTATTTCCTGACAACACCAGGCAGGGCAAGCCCTACTGAATTCAATGGGGCTTACTCCCAGGAAAGTAAAAGTTTAGTTGAACTCTGTGCGGCTTATGCATGCATAGATTCCACTCAGACCTCTGAGTAGGGAAGCAGATGCAACTTGACTAGTAAATCACTTACTACTCTTAAATCAGTTGAGAATATATTATATGGAAGTTTATTTAATTCTTTTTATTAAATCTACTACTTCCTTACATTTTAAAGCCCTCCACTTCCTCAGGAAGGTGCGGCGAAGCCCTCTGCCACCCCAGGGAAGAGCAGCACCCCCTCTGCTGCTGGGTACAGGAGGTGAGGAACTCAAGAGAAGTCTAGTGTCTTGATCAAGGGTAGTCATAGCACCACTCTATTCTGCCTTGGTCAGACCACACCTGGGATACTGTGTCCAATTCTGGGCACCACAGTTCAAGAAGGATACTAACAAGCTGGAACATGTGTAGAGGAGCAGCGCTTGAAGGAGCTGGGTATGTTTAGCCTGGAAAAGAGGAGACTGAGAGGAGATATGATAGCCATATTCAAATATCTAAAGGGTTGTCACATGCATGAGGGAGCATCCTTGTTTTCTCCTGCTCTTGAGGGTAGGACTCAAACCAATGCCTTCAAGTTACAAGGAAAGAGGTTCTGACAATATCAGGAAGAGCTTTCTGACAGTAAAAGCCATTTGGCAGTGGAACAGACTCCCACAATAGATTATGAACTCTCCTTTCTTGAAGGTTTTTTAACAGAGGCTGAATCTATCATGGATTCTTTAACTGAGATTCCTGCATTGCAGGGGGTTGGACTAGATGTGGTGCTACTTTAGAGAGCATACTCACAATCCCCAAATGAAAGATTAGGATGTTTCAGATGGTCAAGATCGGTGCCTGCAGATGTTTACCAAAATGGTCCCTCGAAGCTTTTGTTGCATCTTCTTGGGTTTCCTTTTTATATACTTCATCGTTCATTGTATTGTAATGTTCCACCACAAACACACCATTTTTCTTTTAACTGAATCCAACTTTAATTATTTCAGGAACATCCCAATCCTATGTCTTCCTGATTTAGCACACTTCACATATTTCTTAAGTGTTCCCTCCTCCAAATATCACGGATCATGATGTACAAATCGGAGCCATGCTGAAACCGTCTTGCGTCGGTGAGCAACCTGGCTAATAGGGTTATATTTATCAATACACCAAAGAGAACATCTGCAATCCATATTAACCAAATTCAGAAAGGACGGGTTGGAGATGATTTTGTCAAACTCTGGTAGGGAAGCAAAATAAAATAAAAAAAATCCTTCCAGTAGCACCTTAGAGGCTAACTAAGTTTGTTCTAGGTATGAGCTTTCGTGTGCATGCACACTTCCTAGAACAAACCTAGAACATATACCTAGAACAAACTTAGTTGGTCTCTAAGGTGCTACTGGAAGGATTTTATTTTATTTTATTTTGTTTTGACTATGACAGACCAACACGGCTATCTACCTTTATCTGGTAGGGAAGCCTTCCCCTCAGTACCTCTAGACATGTTGACAGCTGTAGTCTGTGACCCCCTAGCCAAGGATTTGGAGAAAATGTCTAAGCCCTTGCTAAGTGATCCTTGGGTATGTGAGCTCAACTGACACCTAGACTCCATTGTTCAGTGAACTGTGTGTGTCAGGTCTAAAGGGAGCCCCACTCAGAGATGGAAGGAAGAGACAACCCCGACCAGAGAAGAATGGCAAACCAAGTTGACGGACCATGTCAAAATGGAAAAATTAACTGGGAAGCTCAGGAACCAAGAAGACAAGAACTTTAAAAAAGAATGGGAAATGTTTATAATTTATATAAAAGATTATTGTAAGGTGGTTAAAACATTGGCAGGATTTTAAACACACTTGTAATGTAACAGGATGTACAGATAATTTAGAAAGATAAAAAAATGGGCAAAGTATTGATATGCAGTGGAAAATAGGATCAATAGGACCCATGGAAGAGATGGGGGGGATGTCTGGAGATTCAGAGTAATCTCGATATTTGGGTTCGGAATTGGTTTTGTTGTTTATGTTCTTGAAAATCAAATAATAATCTAGGACCCACCATGCAGAAGGCAATGGTTAGTTCCTAAACTGTGCCCTTTGTTCTGCCAAGGGCAGGGTTCTTTCTGGATCTGGAACCAATAAGCATGCCAGTGCATGAAGAATAAGCGATGCTTTATTTGCATAATGTTAACAGATAACAGCAGGCATACAAAACACAAATTATAGCATACCAGACAGGAGTCACACACAATCTCCCCTTCAGCTGCCCGGAGCAGGTAGTGCAGCAAGAGAGACCCTGGCCAACAGTCTCACAGCATCTGGTACCTTAATCTGTGAAGAAGCTCACTAAGCCCCTCCAGCCTACAGCTTTTATAGCCAACTTTGATTTGATTGATTGCACCTGGTTAGCAGGCATCACTCATGATCAGCCCGGGACACCGGGTGCGACTAATGCGGAGCAGCTGAGTCTCCAACCCAATGCACTGTAACTGGGTATCCTCCCCACTAGCCAATCAGCACTTAGAACACAGGGGACCCAGGAAACTCCTGACACAGGTGTGTGAAAAACAAATTATACTATCATGAATCAGCAAACCTTAAACCGGGGATGTAAACGGGAAAGAGACATGTCATCTAACTCCTCAAAATTACAATGGTCTTCCGCATTTCCCCTACACCCTTAACCACAGTTCATGTTCCTAATGCTTCACCTCATCCACCGGGGGGAGGGGCGCTCAATGTTTTATTTATTCATTTGCTCAATTTATATCCTGCCTTCTCTCCAAAAGGAACTCCAAACATATTTCACATCCCTGAACAGGAAGAGGAAATCCATCAGCCCTAAATAAAAAGGGGGGGGAGGAGTCATGTTCTGATCCTGCCATGGGGTATGTAAGCCCATCCTATTATTAGAAGGACCTTGTTATCCATTGTGTTCACACCACACTTTGTCCTCTCTACCTTTATGGACTCACCCAAGGAACAAGTTAGGAGCCCAAATCTGGTCTTGTCCACTGAACAAAGTCATTTCCCCACAAATGAATGACAAAAACAGTTGGGTAAATAGGAGATTCATTGACAGTAATCTCTCAATTGATTTCTCACATCACACATCTGCTTTAGACTGTCAGCTGTAACCATATCTATTAAGGTCAGCATGCTGTACATTCTAATATAGACCAACCTTTCTCAACCTTCCTTGGGTCCACAGATGTTGTTGGACGATAGCTCCCATCATCCCTAACCACTGGTCCTGCTAGCTAGGGATGATGGCCAACATCAGGGGACCCAAGGTTGAGAAAGGCTGGTCCAGATGCTACACCTTGTTCCATCTTTTTGGCAGAGTTCAACAATAATTCGAAAGGGGTGAGGCTCTTGATGCCTGGTAATTGGTGTGGATTTGGTGTATGAAGTTTCCAATGTTGTACAACCTCTTTGGAAGAGAAGAATCCTGCCAAATGTCAGGCGCATATTTCTGCAAGGACCGACTTAACTTCTGGGGTGGTTAAAAAAATGTTTCTTTAAATATCCCTTTCTGTGAGCAACTTTTAAGGAAACACCAGACATAGGTAAGGTGTCACTGCCTCTTTAATTTGCCTTTAGTGAAGTGGGTGTCTTGTCGCAGGACCAATTTTTATTACTGAACACATCACCAAGGGCAGCCATTTTGTGAATGCCCGTGCTTCCCACAGCAATGATTCTCTAAATTGCCATGCCCCTACACTGGCCATTTTGTGACTATTTCTATTTTTGACAGAGCAAAGTTAAGGACACAAGGAGCAATGTTCCTTCTTACATTCCTTACAGCCTACACCTTGGAGGCCCTTTCAGAACCCACATAATTACCTTATCGCCTACACCAACATTTGATCACAAGCTCCCCAATTCCCTCGAGGCATGTCCTCTGTTTTGATCAGGCATAAAGTTTTGAAAGCTTCACTTTTGGAGGACTGGCTAGGAATTTCTGTTCTGAATATAGATCGATAGCCGAGATCTTGTAAATATGCTTCACTGTGGGCGCTATAGCCCACCTTTTTTCACTACAATCTCCTGATGACATCAGTGAAATGAAACACATAGTTATATTTGTTATGTGTCTGCCATCTGCTTCTATTGCTTCACTCCATGACAAAGCAAGTATTTTTAAATTCAAAAAAAGTCCTTGCTGACTCTGACGACAGTTAAATCTAATTCTTCAGAAACTCTTGTTGTTGTTGTTTTGAGGTTTTGCAAGAAAAAAAGCTCAACTTGTGTCCGGATTTTCACTTTTTGAAATATGGCAACTCTATGGTTTGGGAATGTGTAGAGTTAGACATCAGAGGACATATAACAAGCAAGAGATCCCATTCATTTTTAAGGCATTCATTTTATGTATTTATTTACAACAGTTCATACCTTCCTTCACTAATTCTTTTAAAATAAATTTATTGGTAAGTGCCTGTTGGCCCCTTCTAGCTTAGGGACTGCTTTGTTTGTACCCCTTGTAACCCCTTGTTAGCAGCCCTAATTTTAAGTGGCAATTGGTATACTTTATTTACATTGTGTAGACATGAGAACTACATGTATCTAAACGAACCTACAATTTTCTCCAGAAATGAAATATATTTTTGAAGTATGTCATGCTGAATAAGTATTTTTTGCCAGTCGATATAGCTTGCTAGCTTTTTAGAGTAATAGTCTGCGTTATCTGGATCGAGAGGAGTCACAGTCTTGGAATTCTGCATCATTGACATCAAACTACTTGCCAGGTTCTCTGTTGTTGGCCAAATATATTTAACTGATTGTGTCTCACTGATACTTAGTGATTCTTGGAGATATTCCAAAAACACCCGAAATTGAAAAAGTCCACTTGAAAGCCCTGTCAGGCAGGTTTCCTTTTCAAATCCATCATTGGGAGAGCATTTGTCTTCTTTATCGATCTTTGGAAGGTGGATATTAAATTCAGGCTGAAAATCTGTGTGAGGTTTGCAGGCACCTTCTGCAGCACACAGCTCTTGGTCCCATTCAGTAGCCTTTTGTTTGAGAGAAGCAGCCAAGCTTATGGTTTGGGGACTGACAGTAGATGTTTTTGCAGAGGCATCAAAAACAGACAACATTGCAAGGAGGAACACAAAGGTGGTGATGTGGGGACCGCAGTCAGGTAGGAGACACATGGTCTTTCAGGATCTGCTGTTCCTCTTCACGGACACCTTACACAAACTACACAGAAGAAAATAGAGCCACTGCAATTAAACATAAATGTCACAGTTTAATTAGAAGCTATGGAAAACAAAAAAGGTATTTGCTTAGCTCCACAAAGAAGGGACAGGCAAGTGTCCAAAGGAAGCCATTCCATAAATGGTGGGAGGGGAAGCTCTGAGAAGGTCTGCACCCTAGTTAGCACCTACCTCACCTGAAATGGTGGAGGCTGTTGAAGAATGGCCTACAGACAGGGCAGTTCTTTGTTCAGATGAGGCATGAAGCCATGCAGGCTTTCAGTGGTAAGCCCAGAAAGAACCTGGATACCAGTACAATTGTTTCATCTTTGGTGAAACTTGAGAGAGCATACTCACAATCCCAAAATGAAATAGAAGGATGCTTCAGGTGGTCATGATACGTGTCTGCAGCTGTTTACCAAAATGGTACCTCAAAGCTTCTGTTGCATCCACCCAAGTTTTCTTTTTATATACGTCATTGTTCATTTGATTGTACTGTTCCACCACCCACCCACCAATTTTCTTTTAACTGGACACAGCTATAATTACTTCAGGGCCAGGTGCTCAGCCTGGAAGTCATTTTGGACTCACGGTTGTCCATGGAGGCGCAGGTCAATTCTGTGTCGAGGGCAGCTGTCTATCAGCTCCATCTGGTACGCAGGCTGAGACCGTACCTGCCCGCAGACTGTCTTGCCAGAGCAGTGCATGCTCTAGTTATGTCCTGCTTGGACTACTGCAATGCGCTCTACGTGGGGCTACCTTTGAAGGTGACCCGGAAACTACAACTAATCTAGAATGTGGCAGCTAGACTGGGGACTGGAAGTGGCCGCCAGGACCATATAACACCGGTCCTGAAAGACCTACCGGTACATTGGCTCCCAGGATGTTTCCGAGCACAATTCAAAGTGTTGGTGCTGACCTTTAAAGCCCTAAACTGCCTCGGCTCAGCATACCTGAAGGAGTGTCTCCACCCCCATCGTCTAGCCTGGACACTGAGGTCCAGTGCCGAGGGCCTTCTGGCAGTTCCCTCCCTGTGAGAAGTGAGGTTAACATTAAAAACATCCCTAAACAGGGCTGCCTTCAGATGTTTGGTGTTTTATCATGTTTTTAATATTCTGTTGGGAGCTGCCCAGAGTGGCTGGGGAAACCCAGCCAAATGGATGGGGTAATAATAATAATAACAATAGCAATAATCATAATCATAATCATAATCAGGGACATTCCTTCCTTGAGAAGTTAGACTGGCTCCCTCCTTGTCCTCCTGACAAGCAAGGACCTTTTTATTCCAGGCCTATAGGAAATGTTTTTAAGTAAAAATCTGGGGCTATGATGTTATTCTTGTTTTGTGTATTTTTAATAGAAAATGATAGGTGATATAGATAGATAGATGATAGATAGATAGATAGATAGATAGATATAGATTATATAGATAGATAGATAGATAGATGATAGATAGATAGATGATAGATGGATAGATAGATAGATAGATAGATAGATAGATAGATAGATAGATAGATAGATAGATGATAGATAGATAGATGATAGATAGATAGATAGATAGATAGATAGATAGATGATAGATAGATAATAGATTCGTGTTCAACTGCCAACCTTCTGATCAGCAAGCCCAAGACGCTCAGTGGTTTAGACCACAGCGTCACCCACTCCTCCCCCTGTTAAATAAATAAAGATGTAGTTGGCTCTTCTCCTGTGAGGCCAAAGTAACTGTGGGTGATTAAAACAAAATAAAAAATTAAAAAAGTCCTTCCAGTAGCACCTTAGAGACCAACTAAGTTTGTTCTTGGTATGAGCTTTCGTGTGCATGCACACTTCTTCAGATACACACTGTGGGTGATTAAGGGAGCAATGTCAAAGGCTGGGAGAATCTAAAGTGTTGAGGTTCCTTTAATTGCTGTTAAGGAAAATCTACTGCACATGCTTCCCTTCCCTTGCACCTGCAAGTCTTATGATTAGAGTTTGAAGGTCACTGTGATCTGGCAGCTGACCAAGGGTGTGGCCATTCTTGGGTATATTAATTAGAAGGCTGTGCATTGCCTTCTAGCTTTGCTCTGAAGAAGCTCTGCCCGATTGATACTGAACTCTGTGCTGTATGTATGCTGTGAGTTGTACTTGCTTTGCATTTGAAACCTGCAGCTTCTACTAGGAAGCCTGTACATAGCGTATATAATGAAACTGCCTTAATGCTTAGGACCTGTCAGTAAAGGACTGAGAAGTTGGAGTCTGACTGAATTTCTTCCAGCACAAACTGCACTGCCACGAACCTACACGCCTGGGAAGCTGCTCAGGTTTGGCACATGCCAAACACCAACATAAAGTGAGGCTAACTCCTATAGCTTTCACATGGCCCTTTGCTTTCCATTGGCAAAACTTCGCTCTAAATTATTTGTCCTTTGGCCGCTGTCATTGTCCACCATAGGGCGCGAGTGAAAAGACTCAAAAACCAAAGTTTAAGAAGGCTCTTCACCAATGTGGCCACAGCAATTAAGCACAAAAGGACACATACATCTCAAAGGGGAAAATAAAACCGATCCTCACCCCCACATGCAAGCAAACTCTTTTATAACTTTTCTTTGCCATCTTTTGTGGAAAGTTCATACACACATGTTTACACGGGTTGTACCAACCACGATCTTCCTGTTATTCTCAAAATGTTCTATACTTTCCATTTTTAAAGGTTGCAAAACTGTTGCTGATCTCTCTCTTACTCTTTTGTCTCACTACCTTGAGCATGCAGAAGGAAACAGAAATAATAGCAGAGGGCATGGCAGGTACGTCTACACCTGAGCTGAATATATTTTCCTGTTGTAATGCATTTATTTCTAAAGGTCCTGGATTTAGCCTGCTTTCAACATTCTCATTTACACACCTTTTGCGTTTTGTATCTTCTTTGCCCTTCACTTTACCTAGCATTTCAGCACGATTTGAATAACATACATAGTTTCTGCAATGAGATGACATTGGTTTAGCTTAAGTTGTAATGAGGATATAGGGGTTGGTTTTGTTCAAACACTAAGTAGTTGGGGGACAAGGGTCTAACTGCCATTTTGGTTATATCAGTGGGCAAGTGAAATAATTTCAGACAACTGAACTTTTAAAATCTGCTCTAACTTGAGGAAAACGTCAAAAGGAGGAGGGGACAAGGATCTGGCCAGCTGGCTAAATCCAGTTTCCCATCTGTGGGTCACACTGTAAGATTCTTAATCTTTTTTCCTTGCTGAATTCTGGTCCATTTTCTTCATCCAAATGGTGGCTCTCTTGTAAACGACAGCTGAAATTCACTTGTTTGTTTGTTTAACAAAATGTGTATGTCACTTGATTGTAAAAACACACACATGCACACACCCTCAAAGCAGCTTGGGAAAAGAATGAAATGATAAGATGTCGATAAAAACAGTAACATTTTTTTAATTTATTTCTGATTTTGCAGTAGTAAGAAACCAGAACATTTTTTTTTTCTTTCGCATATAGCGAACGGCCCTTATAGTTTTCTCCATAAATATAATGAAACGTTTAAGTGTGAGGTGTTTGACAAGTTGACATTGCACACCGGTATATTCGGCTAGTGCCACAGAAATAAGACTCTCATTGTCTGGATTTGGAGATATCACAGTCTCAGGTCTCTCCATCATTGACATCAAGGAATTTGCCAGGTTCTGTGTTCCTGGCCATATATATATTAGTTGTGAATCACTGGTAATGAAAGTTTCTTGTAAATATTCCAAAAATACCCTAAATTCCAAAAGTCCAGTAGAAAGGCTTCTCAGGCATGTTTCCTTTTCAAATCCATCAGGGTAGCATTTAGCTTCTACGGTGATCCGTGGAACACCAAGGGTATTCTGATCCAGAAATTGCAAAGAATTTGTGCAAATGACTTGATCCTGACACAGCTCTCCATCCCAAGCAACAGCCTTTCACCTGAGCCAGTAAGCCAAATTCAGGGCAGGGGGGTTGTCACCTAAATCAGCAACATGGAAAGCCTCTGCCCCAAGTAAGACCATATTGACCATGGCAGTGCATAGACTGCACCAAAGCAGAACAGCCATTGTCTCCCCTTCAGACTTCACTCTTCCTTTTGTCTCAAGATGTTTTGCAGCTTTAGGTGATTATTGGCTGGGGTAATTCCTTATGAGGCAATGATTTCAGCATGCACTTCCAAGGCACCTGACATAAATAATAGAATCACAGAAGTGTAGAGTTTGAAGGGACTCTCAGGTCATCTAGTCCAACCCCCTGCAATGCAGGAAATCACATAAATAGAAATACACCACCAGTGAATAAAGAACAGATTGGATAACCCTGGCTTCTTCTGTTATGAGAAAGGAAGAATAAATTCTCCCTATCCATTTTATTCACCCCATGTGTTATGAGAGTGCATAAAATGGGGCATACAACAGCCACGCAATAGGAAAAAGGAAATTCATATGGAACAACCAAATAAGGATGGAATGAGAAAGGGTTATTCCCCTTCCAACTGATGCAAACTTGAGAGAGCATACTCACAATCCCAAAACAAACAAGAAAGATGTCTCAAGTGGCCGTGATAGGTGACTGCAGGCATTTACCAAGGAGTTAGGTAAAGGTAAAGGGACCCCTGACCATCAGGTCCAGTCGTGTCCGACTCTGGGGTTGCGTGCTCATCTCGCTCTATAGGCCGAGGGAGCCAGCGTTTGTCCGAAGACAGCCTCCGGGTCATGTGGCCAGCATGACAAAGCTGCTTCTGGTGAACCAGAGCAGTGCACGGAAACGCCGTTTACCTTCCCGCTGGAGCGGTCCCTATTTATCTACTTGCACTTTAACATGCTTTCGAACTGCTAGGTGGGCAGGAGCTGGGACCGAGCAACGGGAGCTCACCCCGTCACAGGGATTCAAACCGCTGACCTTCTGATCAGCAAGCCTGTGGTTTAACCCACAGCGCCACCTGGTCCCTACCAAGGAGTTACCTGGAAGCTTCTGTTGGGTTTCCTCTTTATATCTTTCTTCATTTCTTTAATAGTGCTGTTCCATCCGACGCCCACCATTTTCCTTTTAACTGGATCCAGCTCTAAATCTTTCAGGGACACAACAGTCCTATCCCTTCCAGACTCGTTCCCTGGCGCACCTCGTATTGTTTATACCAGCTATACCACATGGATCACAGATCACGTTGTGCCAGTAGAAACCATCAATTTAAGATAAGCAAAATGAGTACTTATTTTTAGTACAGTCTAAGAGAACTCCTGCCTACCTAGCAGTTCGAAAGCACGTCAAAGTGCAAGTAGATAAATAGGTACCGCTCCGGCGGGAAGGTAAACGGCATTTCCGTGCACTGCTCTGTTTTCGCCAGAAGCGGCTTAGTCATGCTGGCCACATGACCCGGAAGCTGTCTGCGGACAAATACCGGCTCCCTCGGCCTATATGAGTGCCGCAACCCCAGAGTCGTCTGTGACTGGACCTAATGGTCAGGGGTCCCTTTACCTTTACCTTTTAAGAGAACATAGGAAAATGGCTCATGCAAAGCCACTCATGTATTTAAGGTACCAAGTGCTCCAAAATGTTACTGAATTTCACCAAGGAAGTGGGCCCAGAGTACAATTGGAATACTCCTGCTTTAAGACTTGCCCACCATCATTAGACCTGTCAGGCTGTGCCAGGGCAGTTCCACTTCAGATTGTGGATGGGGGTTCATTCAAATCAATGTTTCTCTGACCAAAACATCCCCTATATAGGGGGAAACAAAAACCTATTTTGCGTGCCAAGGCCCCCGTGACCCACAGTTCCCTAATAGACAAGAAACACACGGACATGAGTATTTTGGTTTATAGGTTCAAATAAGCCACAACTTTATTGGTTACAGATGTGAGCAGTTCGGCTTAGGCATTGCTATAGCCAGGCTATATCTCGACTCCCGCCCGTCTGCAGGGAGTCCAACTTAAGGGTAAACAACCAGTAGGGGGAGACCTATGACGTACATAAAATAGGGGCACCCCGAGGGGTTCCCGTTGGGGTCGTGGCATGGCCCTAGCCCATGTCCAGGCATCGGACAGCATCCATACCCCCCCGGGTCCCTTTAACAGCATACCCTTACTGAGGAGGGCCAGGCGAAGGCTACAACCTCCTCTCCATCCAAATAAAGGATTACCCAGATAAAGGATTACCTAAGGCAGTGGTGGCTAACCTTGGCACTCCAGATGTTTTGGGACTACAACTCCCATCATCCCTGACCACTGGTCCTGTTAGCTAGGGATGATGGGAGTTGTAGTTGTAGTAATATGTCAATCATGAAAATTTAGGGTCCAGAGAAATATCTTCCTTCATAATCAAATAAGCCTCCTGAAACAGCTTTTAATTTCCCCCAGAAAGAAAGCACCCAAGGAAAGAAAACCACATATGAATAAAAAAGCTGGGATTATTCCAATTCCTCCAGCAAAGTGCTGAAGTTATTTAGCTTAAGTGGGTGTGCATACACCAACAGTGTTCAACGTCTCTAGAGCATTCTCCCAGCAGGGGCAGATTTTAGGTCTTTCAAATTTCAGCAGCGCCTGTGCAAGGACAAAACTTGGCACCCAATAGCTGGGCCTGTTAAGGGCAATTGGTTATTTGAGTTTCTATAGTTCTACTTGTTCCCATTTCCCAAAGGTCACAATTCTATCTAAGTTATGGAAGGAGAGATGAAAAAATAAAAGTGCTTTGAGTGTCAGACACCAAAGGGATAAGTTTCATCGTTCGTTCCTTCCAAGGTTAAAGGTCAGAAGCCCAAAAGGCTGGTATCTGAAGAAGTGTGCATGCACACGAAAGCTCATACCAAGAACAAACTTAGTTGGTCTCTAAGGTGCTACTGGAAGGAATTTTTTAATTTTATTTCTTTGTTTTGACATAGTTGATGGTTGTGTGGACCCTTTAAAGACACAGTTGTTGATTTCCTTGCTTCTGCTGCTCTCGAGGATGTTTGCTGGGACACGCTCAGAGTTACTATTAGTAATGCTTTGCATTTTATTTCGGACGCCTGAAAGAGTAAACATGGAAATTTGTGAGTCTAATAAATGCTGAGGAAAACCTTAAAAACCTACTGCTCTGAAATAACTGGTAACTTTGACCTAGCTCTGAAAAAGCTGTCACGCCACCTAATCAAACATGGCTCCTTAGCCATGTATCATCAGAACATACCAATTTGCTGTATATTGTCACATTATACATAGAAAAACTAAGCACATGTTGGTGGGGGCAGGGGTCTCTTCATTCAGACAGCAGATCTCTTTGATTCAGTTACCTGGGCTAATATCAGGCTTCACACCTTAAATATGAAGTAGAGCTTGTCTTGCCTAAACTTCTGAAGCCTCAGATGTCTCTCCTACTGACCACAATGGAATAATTAATAAATACCCATTGGTGGGTTTTGGGTTGTGTTTTTTTAAAAGTTGTTTGGATGAATTTGAAGAAATGTGCAAAAACGCAGTAGCCCCTTTTTGCGAGGGGTGAGTCCACCAAATTTCAGACAAATAGGTGGGAAAGGAGATTTGCGGCAATCTCGAGTCTTTGCATGGATGTGAAATGTAGCAATGTGATTAAGTAAGAATTGCATCCATTCCTCCGTGAAATTTTGCCTCTGGTCGCATGCACAGCTTGGGGAAAAGCGCCCCCTGGCTTTAATATAAAGGTAAAGGTAAAGGTACCCCTGACCGTTAGGTCCAGTCGCGGACGACTCTGGGGTTGCGGCGCCCATCTTGATTTACTGGCCGAGGGAGCCGGCGTTTGTCCACAGACAGCTTCCTGGCCAGCATGACTAAGCCGCTTCTGGTGAACCAGAGCAGCGCACGGAAACGCCGTTTACCTTCCCGCTGGAGCGGTACCTATTTATCTACTTGCACTTTGACATGCTTTCGAACTGCTAGGTGGGCAGCAGCAGGGACCAAGCAATGGGAGCTCACCCCGTCATGGGGATTTGAACTGCCGACCTTCCGATCGGCAAGCCCTAGACTCAGTGGTTTAGACCACAGTGCCACCCTTGATAAAGGGCTTGGTGGTCTCCATACATCTGCTCCCATCTTTGAGGTCAATCTCACTGGTCTGGCACTTGCGCTCTGATGGTCCTCTGCGGCATTCTATCCCAGCAGCGGTCTGATTTTTTACACAAGAGGCAGTGACAACCACCAGCTTGAATGGCTTTAAATGAGGCTTAGACAAATGAATGGAGGATAAAGCTGTAAATGGCTACTAGCCACAATGGCTATGTTCTACTTCCACTTCATAGGCAGTATGCCTCTGAATACCAGCTGCTGGGAATGGCAAATGTTCAGAGTGCTGTTGCGCTGATGTTCTGCACCATAGGTATCTGGCTGGCCACTGAGGGAACAGGATGGCCCATTGGCCTCATACTGCAGGTTCTTCTTATGACTCGCTGCTCATGGAGATAAAGAGATAACCCAACCATTGAGACCAGGTCAACAACAGTTCAAGGATATTGGTTTAAAAGATGTGTAGATTGTAGCTGAACCTATTCCCTCAGCCAACCATTTCTCTCCTACAACCCCCTCCTGCTATGCAATTTAACCTTTGCAAATACCCACTAAAGATATGCACTCATCCGGACGATTTTGCAAAAAAAATTTGCATTTTATCTGTCAAGCTTTGCGACTCACTTTCTGCAGCAGTGAACCCTTTTCTCGCACTTGTGAAGGGAAGAACTATCTGAAGGACATTTATGAGGAGTGCACACACCTCCCCGCCATTTGCAGTACTCTTCTGGGTCTCTGCAGAGACAGAAAATACATTAAGTGAAAAGGTGGTGGTATTTATTTATCTATTTGATAAAAAAGATAGTATTTATTTATTTGATAAATTATTGATAGTTCTTCCTCTCAGAGGGACCCAGGGCTACAGACACAATGCAATGCAATTAAAAATAAAATAAAAACGATTGAATATATCCAAAACCTTTTAAAAACATATATCAGGCATGTCCTGATATATATTAAAAATATATATCAGGCATGTCCAACTTCGAAGAAGAAGAAGAAGAAGAAGAAGAAGAAGAAGAAGAAGAAGAAGAGAAGAGTTTGGATTTGATATCCCACTTTATCACTACCCGAAGGAGTCTCAAAGCGGCTAACAATCTCCTTTCCCCTTCCTCCCCCACAACAAACACTCTGTGAGGTGAGTGGGGCTGAGAGACTTCAAAGAAGTGTGACTAGCCCAAGGTCACCCAACAGCTGCATGTGGAGGAGCGGGAAAGCGAACCCGGTTCACCAGATTACGAGTCTACCACTCTTAACTACTGCACCACACTGGCTCTCAGAAGATTACTTGTACAGTGACAATAAAGATATAAAGATAAAGATCTCCAGCGGGCTAGGGACAAAGGTGCACCTTACATTTGTCCATATTGAAATTCATTCTGGAAATTTGGGCGCAGTTTACTGATCATGTCCATTGCATGGGGTTGTATATATTCCAGCCTTCAAATGCCTAAGTAAACAGGATTTACTTGCTCCACATAGAACATTTAACTGTAGTCTAGCTGAGAGGTCCCCAGCCTGATGCCCCTCAGATGCTTGGGACTACTAGTTCCATGAGTCCCAGACAGCATTGCCGATAGCCAGAGATGATGGGAATTGTAGTTCAAAACATCTGGAGCAAATTGGGTCCGGAAAGGCTACCTTAAACTTTCAGGCATAGGGAAACCCAATTACTCTAGCAAGATGGGCTCCTGCTATATCATTGTCATGCCTTGTGTTGAGGTGAGGCAAGGCAAGGCAAGGCAAGGCAAGGCAAGGTTGGGTGCAGAGGGTAGTACCAGGCAGGCTGAGGGACTAAGCACATAAAGATTGTTGTTATGTACTGAGTTGAATAGGATCCAAAATGCAGCAGTCTGATTGGTCCTAGAACAATAGGATTCAGAATGCAGCAGTCTGATTGGTCCTAGAACAATAGGATTCAGAATGCAGCAGTCTGATTGGTCCGCGGGAGCCACCCAATCCAGCTCCAGATGGAAGTGAATCCGCAATCGGATTGGCCTACAGGAGTATCCTGGAATTAGCCAATCACGTGGGGCCCATTGTGTAAATAATGTATATAAAACACGTGCTGGGGGAACTTTCATTCCTTGCTACTATGAGCTGAATAAAGAGCATGAAATCCACACTCGACTCCGAGTATATTTCAATTGTCAAAGCAGAGGTACAGAGATTTCTTCGGTAGAAAACGTGTTGAGCCTCAGTGGACATTAGAGCTGGATATATGGAACAACTGATTGGTTCAAAACTGGGAAAGGAGTATTACAACGCTGTATATTGTCTCCCTGCTTATTTAACTTATATGCAGAATTCAGCATGTGAAAGGCTGGACTGAATGAATACCAAAACGGAATTAAGATTGCCGGAAGAAATATCAACAACCTCAGATATGCAGATGACACAACTTTGATGGCAGAAAGTGAGGAGGAATTAAAGAACCTTTTAATGAGGGTGAAAGAGGAGAGCGCAAAATATGGTCTGAAGCTCAACAGCAAAAAAACTAAGATCATGGCCACTGGTCCCATCACCTCCTGGCAAATAGAAGGGGAAGAAATGGAGTCAGTGAGAGATTTTACTTTCTTGGGTTCCATGATCACTGCAGATGGTGACAGCAGTCACGAAATTAAAAGGCACCTGCTTCTTGGGAGAAAAGCAATGACAAAGCTAGACAGCATCTTAAAAAGCAGAGACATCACCTTGCCGACAAAGGTCCGTATAGTTAAAGCTATGGTTTTCCCAGTAGTAATGTATGAAAGTGAGAGTTGGACCATAAAGAAGGCTGATCGCCGGAGAATTGATGCTTTTGAATTATGGTGCTGGAGGAGAATCTTGAGAGTCCCATAGACTGCAAGAAGATCAAACCTATCCATTCTGAAGGAAATCAGCCCTGAGTGCTCACTGGAAGGACAGATCCTGAAGTTGAGGCTCCAATACTTTGGCCACCTCATGAGAAGAGAAGACTCCCTGGAAAAGACCCTGATGTTTGGAAAGATTGAGGGCACAAGGAGAAGGGGACGGCAGAGGACAAGATGGTTGGACAGTGTTCTCAAAGCTACTAACATGAGTTTGACCAAATGAGTCAGTGGAAGACAGGAGTGCCTGGCGTGCTCTGGTTCATGAGGTCACGAAGAATTGGACGCGACTAAACGACTAAACAACAACAAATTTTTGATTTCACTTCCATATTACTCTCCACTCTGCCATGTAACCTGCAATATTATGGATTTACCTTTTACAGCATATGCCACTGCTTCCATTCTTACAGTATCCAAAGAAAACAAACTGTTCATCACAGCTAGTTTTTCCGAAGCATCGGCCACCCTTTTTTACACATACTTTCTGTTCGATGTATGTATGCGTTGCATGACTGTACACGAAACCTGTACAAGAAACATAATATACCAGAATCAAATAACTGAACACTTTCTCATTCAATTCCTCTTGAATCTCCTATAACGACTACTTTTTTTTAAAAAAAAAAAACATTTTTAAAAGCAATGCCTCCGAGCAAATGCTGAGTTTCCGGAACAGGTTGGACATTTGAGGAAATCTGAGGGGAGCAAATAATACCTCAAACAACCTAGTGAATTTTCTAAGACTTGTTTCTGAACTGGGGGTCTGCATTAAAATATAAACATAAGGCTTATAGTTTAGCTACTCCTTGGTTTTATTTAGGGCTGATTGAAAGTTGCTATTAAAATTCTCCCTGCTTGCAGGGGGTGGGGGGAGGTGAGGCAATTGCGGTGGAGTAGTATCAGAACCTTTCTTCTTTTCTTTCGTAGAGCCAGTGGTGAAGCTGCATGCTCCGCTACCGGGGGCAGAGAGCAGGCGGGGGTGTGGCTGGTGCCCCGGGAGCATGGCGTGCACCTGGGGGGCATGTCGCACATTATGGGGGCATAGGCATGCCACCCACAGGGGCGTCAAACATGTTCTGTGGCCGTGGTGTGCCACCTGTGGGGGCGTGGCACCCGGTGCGTGCGGGGTGCGCAGCGCAAGTCCGGAGGGCCGCCGCAATGGCACCCTACTGGAATAGTGGTGCCAGGGGCGGTCCGCTCCCTCTGCACCCCCGTTCCTCCCTCAGTGTTTAGAGCAATGTCACATTCCCATCTCTTTATAAGAGAACTTGGTGGGGTTTACTGTTGAATACACTTGCATAGGATTTTATGTTAAATTCAAATTAACTGGGCATTAATTTGTTAATTTTTTTTTTTTGAAAATCAATAAAAATTAATTGGGGGGAAGAAAAGGATTTCAATTGTGGAGGGGGGCTTGCATTTCCCCTCACAGAGCTACCATTACCAGAGTTTGTTGGGAAAAGGAACTGACTGTTAATCCGCTCTGGGAGTGCCACTCCCACCCTTGAGCGCAAGTGGATTTGCCACATCTCAACTCCCCTGGGAAGAAGACTCAAAATGGTTTAGCCCTGCGGAGGAATTGGGGAAGGGTCAGGTGAGCTGACAGGTCAATCCGGATGGGGAAGAAGCCAGGCTTTATAAGCTGTTGTTCAGTCGTTCAGTCGTGTCCGACTCTTCGTGACCCCATGGACCAGAGCACGCCAGGCATGCCTATCCTTCACTGCCTCTCGCAGTTTGGCCAAACTCATGTTAGTAGCTTCGAGAACACTGTTTATAAGCTAGCTCCACCCCAAACACTCCACTCTTCTCTTTGCAATTCCTTCCCTCCATTTGTGGCATGGACTTTGCTACTTGCATGTTTGGGGGATGAGTAGGATTATTTTTTTGGGGGGGAGCCCTAGTGACTCCTCTTTTTCACCTGCTCTCTACTGCTGGGAGTCCCATTTTTGAAGAGGTGTTTTTAATTTGATTGTATGGCTTTCAGTCTTGGCAGGAAAGTCAAGTGGGGTAGATATAATAATAATAATAATAATAATAATAATAATAATAATAATAATAATAATAATAATAAACTTTTATTTATATCCCGCCCTTCCCAGCCAAAACCGGGCTCAGGGCGGCTAACAATCATATAACTGTGGCATTATTGGACTTAGGGCACTCTTTGTCATCCAACACTGCCTGGGTCCTGAGTGGATTTTGTGGGACTGTTTCAAAGTGAGGGGTATCCAGCATGATGGACAGGAGATGACAACTCCCAAGAAAAATGAATCCTGAAATCAATTCCGTGTTTTTTTGGTTCTGTACTCCTATGGCAAGCTTATCAGTTTCACATACTCGAAGTTCCCATACCAATGAGGAAGAATTTGTTTGGATCTTTTCTTGCAGGAGCATGCAAAGAAGTAGGGAGGGACCCAATCTCACCTTAAATAACTTCTCTGCATAGGCTATATTTTGATTTTGCTAATTATGTCAATACAGTGGTACCTCGGGTTAAGTACTTAATTCGTTCCGGAGGTCCGTTCTTAACCTGAAGAGTACTTAACCTGAAGCACCACTTTAGCTAATGGGACCTCCTGCTGCCGCTGCACCACCAGAGCACGATTTCTGTTCTTAGCGGAGTTCTTAACCTGAAGCGTACTTAACCCGAGGTACCACTGTATTGGATGTTTGTAAATCCTCCATGTTGTCATATTTGAATAAATATAACCTTTTTAATCAGTTATGGTTTCTTGGGGCTTCTTTAAGGGTGTGGTGCAATGGTAGCTCTGTGAGGGGAACAGGGGATATCTAATAATAATAATAATAATAATAATAATAATAATAATTTATTATTTATACCCCGCCCATCTGGCTGGGTTTCCCCAGCCACTCTCGGCGGCTTCAAACAGAACATTAAAATGCAGTAATCTATTGAACATTAAAAGCTTCCCTAAACAGGGCTGCCTTCAGATGTCTTCTAAAAGTCTGGTAGTTGTTGTTCTCTTTGACATCTGGTGGGAGGGCGTTCCACAGGGCGGGTGCCACTATCGAGAAGGCCCTCTGCCTGGTTACCTGCAACTTGGCTTCTCACAGTGAAGGAACTGCCAGAAGGCCCTCGGCACTGGACCTCAGTGTCTGGGCAGAACGATGGGGGTGGAGATGCTCCTTCAGGTATACTGGACCGAGGCCATTTAGGGCTTTAAAGGTCAGCACCAACACTTTGAATTGTGCTCAAAAACGTACTGGGAGCCAATGTAGATCTTTCAAGACCTTTCCTTTCAAGATCTTTCCTAGCAACGCTCCGCTCATTTGACGTAATGCAGTTCCCATAATTCTTGGAGGGGGGGGTCATGACTTTAAAGTAGTATTGTGTTTCTTTTAATATATGTTGTGAATGAAACCTAACTTGCATGATTATTTTTTTTTCATGAGAGCATGGATCAGACGAAGTCTGGTTCAGCATGCTGTTTTTAGCAGTGGCAGATAGTTGATTGTTGCAAGGCTCACTCTATGAGGGGCTGCCCTTGAAACTGACCCAGAAACTCCAGCGGGTGCAGAATGCCGGGGCGAGACTCCTTTCGGGGTCCCCGCCGCGGGATCACATTCACCCAGTGCTATACAAGCTGCACTGGCTCCCGGTGGAGTACAGAATCAGGTTTAAGATGCTGGTTTTAACCTTTAAAGCCCTATACGGCCTACGACCCTTGTACCTCCAGGACCGCCTCTTCTGGTATGCCCCATGGAGGACCTTACGGTCTGCTAACAACAACACCTTGAAGATCCCGGGCCCCAGGGAAATTAGACTGGCCTCGACTAGAGCCAGGGCCTTTTCAGCTATGACCGCAGCCTGGTGGAACGCTCTCCCACAAGAGACATCTTACCGCAGGGCCTGCAAAATGGAGCTGTTCCACCAGACCTTTGGGCAGGATGCAGTTTGACTTGCATTCCTTTGTATAAAACAAGCCCGAAGGAGCCCCCCAACCTGCTCACAGGTCCTTGTATGATCAGTGGAAACAGTTGCTCTTGGCAAGTATTAACCACTCTCAATTCCAACCTGATAATTGCCACCTGCCCAGATTTTAACTTGTCTGAATTAATTTTAAGATGTATTTTAATTCATTGATGTCCGTTTTTATGCATATTGTGTTCATTTTTGATTTTAGCTTCTCTGAGCCCGGCCTCTGTTGGGGAGGGCGGGATACAAATAAATTATTATTATTATTATTATTATTATTATTATTATTATTATTATTATTATTATTATTATTATTATTATTATAAGGCAACAGGTGGAGCTGCTTGGAGGAAGAGACAGTGAGCTGCTAGGGTGACAGAAAGTAGCAGAAGTGCTTGGCTACAGGATGAAATGGCCCAGATGACACTCTCCACACACACACACACACACACACACACACACACACACACACACACACACAGTGTGTGTGTGTGTGTGTGTCATAATGGATATCCTCTCATCTCATAGACTCTTTTGGAATCTGTCTTTGAATGCATCACTGAATTAACAGTCTGACTAACTGGGAATTGTTTTGAGCCGTACTAAACTTCCCAAGGAGATTTTCTCCCACATCATTCTGCTGTCTTCTTTAAACAGATCTTACTTGACTCTCTCATGGTTCCCAAGAAGAGAAGAACAAAAAGAAAGCCGTGAGCTTTTTCCATGGCAAAAGTTGTCTGATATCTCGAAGTCACTGGAAGAGAGAAAGGGTACCAAGAGTTGTATTCAACACATCTTTTCTGTTTTTTGCTTGCCCAACTGAATAATCTCCCTTCCCCTAGCTCCATGTGCTGTTCTGGAGGTTCACCCAACCCTCCCAAGAAGGGGTGAGGAGTGGTGGGAAGACCCATAGCTCTAGCGGGAATCCTTTGGCTTCTGCTAGCGTGTTGAGTTAATTGAATATGGCTCCAAGACATGTAAATCACAACCTAGTACAGATCCAAACAATTCACACCTGTCATGCCAAACACTTGAGAGCAAGTACCTTGGAAATTGCATGTTAGTATGCATGTATAAGGTGTGTATGTGTGTTTAGTATATTAAAGTTAGATCTGAAGAGGAACAACCTTTCCATCAAAACAATGGAAATTTCTTTTTAGAGGTTTGGCAATGAAAGCAGCCCAGTGTGGACTTAGAGCAATTCTCTCGTTATCTACACTGGATAAAATTTCCAATGTGTTCAGTGAGCCTCATGCCCAAAGAAATCAGAAGAGGATTGCAATCTTAAACAATTTTCTAAACTCTATTATATTTTTGCTCATTGTTTCTAGGAAAGGGAAGTTGATTTTTTTTTATCCATGCTTTTAAATGAACTGACCAAATTAATATACTCCAGCCTAATATGTATCACATTGACATTTATTTCAATATGTACATTTATTTAACTGTTTATTTTACATAGAGAGAAAGCTTAACTTGTTTTAACTCTGTTTTCAATCATTTTAACTACTTAGAGGGGTTTTTATGATTAAGTGATGTTCAAACTATGTTGGATGAATAAATAAATAAATAAATGATTTGTATTTTGCTCAATAAATGAAGCAAAAAGCATATTTTATGATGTGATAACATCTGTTTAGAAATGTGTGCACTGAGATAAATTTGCGCATATCTTTGTCATAAAATATTGAGGGCTGTATTCAGCTAAATCCTACTCAAAGTAGACTCGTTTTTGTTAACGAACCTAAGGTAGCCTGCCCATTAACTATATAATAATAATAATTTATTATTTGTACCCCGCCCATCTGGCTGGGTCCCCCCAGCCACTCTGGGTCTATTTCTGAGTAGGACTAGCATTGAACACCACCCACACTTAACTATGCCTGTTACAGTGCATTTACATACAGGTCCTCATACAGATCGATTGCATTCTGATCTGTAATTCTTTACAGTACAAATTCCGAATATACCATCAAAAGTCCAAGCTGCTGACAAAGCCTGAAGAGACTTGATTTAACTTACCTCCTTACAAAGAACCAGTGAAAGCTCACCTTTGCATCTGGAATAACTTCTTATGTTATTTGTTTGTTTTTATTCATTTGGTTATGCTCCTTTGAACACAGATATAATTGTACCAATTTACAATATTTCCTGGACCATTTGGTTCTGCCTCTGACGTCTGGAGAGCCTTAATATAGCCCTGTAAATTAATGATTGATTCGTCTCATGAAAGACTGGGATCAATGGGTCAATATTCACAGGTTTACAAAGCTATCGTACTACCAAACTTATTGTATGCTTGTGAAACATGGACCACTTATAAACACCGTCTCCAACTCCTCAAAAGATTCCATCAATGGTGTCTCCGAAACTTTTTACACATCACTTGGGAAGACAGGCAAACTAATACAAGTGTACTGGAAGAAGCAAAGATCACCAGTGTTGAAGCAATGATTCTTCAACATCAACTTCATTGGACTGGTCATGTTGTGCGGATGCCTGGTTATCGTTTTCCAAACCAACTACTCTTCCGAACTTAAAAATGGGAAGTGTAATGCCCGTGGTCAACAAAAGAGGTTTAAAGACTCTCTCAAGGCAAACCTTTAAAAATGTAGAATAAACACCAACTATTGGGAAACACTGGCCTATGAGCGCTCCAATTGGAGAACAGCCTTTACCAAAGGTGCCATGGGCTTTGAAGACACTCGAACTCAGGACGCAAGGGAGAAATGTGCTAAGAGGAAGGCACGCTTGGCAAATCCGCACCGTGATCAACTCCCACCCAGAAACCAATGTCTCCACTGTGGAAGGATGTGTGGGTCCAGAATTTGCCTCCACAGTCACTTACGGGATTATTGTTAAAACCATGTTTATGGAAGAAAATCTTACTCGGCCATGAGTGATCACCAAAGAAGATGACTTATGAGACAAGTGGTGCAGTAAATGTTATTTTTTATTAATATAGAACTGCAAACCAAAGGGACCAAAAATGGGCAAGGGTAAATGGCCGTCCTCCCTTCTACTGGCTTCTGCTGTTTTAATCACAAGGCATAGCAACTTTCTTATCTTTCCCTCCTTCCTTTGTCCTCATACCGTCATATTATACCATCCTTCTCCCATGGTTCTCTTGCAAACAGAGCCTTCACTTGCCTAGCCCTTCTCACGCAGATTTCAATTTTATAATTTCTATACTTTTTCTCCAGCAATATCCCACTTAGTTCCAAAAAAGGCTTCCTTCTATCATGCTATAGCACACCAGTCTTAAGTACAGTCATACCTCCTGTTGCGTCCGCTTCATGCTGCGTCTTTTTGCGTTACGTCCCATGGCAACCCGGAAGTACTGGAATGGGTTACTTCCGGGTTTCACCACTCGTGCATGCGCAGAAGCGCTAAATCGTGCTTTGCACATGCACAGAAGTGCCAAATTGTGCCACGTGCCTGCGCAGACGCAGTTCTTCAAGTTGCGGGCATTTCACGTTATGGACGTGCCTCCAGAACGGATCCCGTCCGTAACACGAGGTACCACTGTACCAGCAAATTCTGTGAAAAGAAAAGGGAACATTGTTCAAAAACTAGTAATAATGATATAGAAATTTTGATACGGAGATTTTTCTCTAGCTGTTTCATATATCATCCAGCAGTAATTGCATTTATTCTCTATATACAATTATAAATCAATGGAAGAACCAGATGCACAAATATAAGATGGAGGACACCTGGCTTACTAGTAGCACGTGTGAAAAGGATCTAGGGGTATTACTGGACCACAAGCTTAACATAAGACAACAGTGTGATGCTATTCTAGGCTGCATCAACAAAACTCTAGTGTCCAGATCAAGTGAAGTGATAATGCCACAGTATTCTGCCTTGCAGACCACACCTGGAATTCTGTGTCCAATTCTGGGCACCACAATTTAAGAAGGATGTTGACAAGCTGGAATGTCTACAGAGGATGACAACCAAGAAGGCCAAGGATGTAGAATCTTATAAGGAACCTTTCTGGGTGGGGAGGTTTAAGAGTGCTCTTTTTTATTTCATCTATCAATTGCTTTTTACAAGAAAAGGTCTCCAAGCAACTTGACCAAATTAAAGTACAACACAAAAACAAATTATGTAAAACAAGAAATAATATTAAACACCAACAATACAAAATACATTTTTTTAAAAAAATGCTCATCCATCAACATATTAATGAGGACCAAATCTGGAAAGAGGCCATGCCAACAAACAGAACTTGAATATAGAGTTCAGTTACTGAGCTTTCCCAGTTTCCAGTTGCTTTTGGACTTACTCTTTGCAGCATAAATAGTTGTAGACAACACATGGTGCCGTGACACTGTTTCCCACGCAACCTAGAACTTTACACATCCCCCCCCCCCATACACTCCTGGCTGCTGAGTTTTTTTCTCATTTTTCCTGTGATAGCAAAAAGAATCCAGTGGAGTTGGCCAACGAAATTCATAATTGCCTTCAACTATCTTCACATGTTTCATGCATGTTGGCATTGTACATGTTTGTACAATCTGCGGGACGGGCAACTTTCTGGGCTCTGGGGCTTCTCGGCCAACTTTGGCAGGTGGGAGAGAAGGAGACAGTTCACCTGTTAATCGCATTATGCCAACACATGATTGACAGGTGGATTTTCCTACCCACCTGTCTAAATCTCTTGCATGTGATTCCAAAGTATCTGACAACCATGTGGTGCCACACCACAAGGGGCATTGTCGGTTGTATGCTCAGCACTTAGGGAATTATGGAGCATAGGCAGATGGGGAAGGGAGAAAGAATCCTGTGCTTTTCAAGCAGATGAGAGAAGTATCTTCCTTAGCTGATGCCTTCAAAAGCCAGGCCTGCTTGCCTTGGCTGTGTACACCTATTCCCACCACAGAACAGGTGCACAAAACCAGAGCAGAATTGAGCCCCCCTCTCTCACTCACAGGTTGGTCTCAGCAGACTAAAAGCATCACAGTCCTTCATTGCATGAGGAGCCTTGAGTAGTACACAATCACTGTACCAGACCTTCAACCTTCAGCATGTGAAAAGGTGCAGACATAGAGGAAGGTGAAGGGCCAATGGGATGTTCCCCTCTGTCCCCATCATGCACTGGTACTACATGAGGGAAAAAAATGAATGGGCATGTGGATGTCTCATTGAAAGTGGAATCAAATCCAAGGATACCTGAAGTAGCATCTCCACCCCCATAGCTCAGCCCTGACACTGAGGTCCAGCTCCGAGGGCCTAATAATGTTGTTGTTGTTGTTGTTGTTGATGATGATGATATATTATTTATACCCCGCCCATCTGGCTGGGTTTCCCCAGCCTTCTGGTGGTTCTCTCACTGTGAGAAGTGAAGCTACAGGGAACCAGGCAGAGGGCCTTCTCGATAGTGGTGCCCTCCCTGTGGAACGCCCTTCCATCAGATGTCAAGGAAATAAACAACTATCTGACTTTTAGAAGACATCTGAAGGCAGCCCTGTTTAGGGAAGCTTTTAATGTTTGATGTTTGATCGCTGCTTCTTCTTCTTCTTCTTCTTCTTTTGGGAGCTGCCCAGAGTGGCTGGGGAAATAATTTTTATTATTTATTTATTTATTTATTTATTTATTTATTTATTTATTATTTGCAAGACTGCAAAAAGCTAGGTGATATCACTTTAGAGGATGCATCCTGTACATAGATGGCACATTGACATCCCACTTCTAAATGGCCTCCAACTTCTTCTTAGCATCCTATAGTTACATCATTTTAAAATGATTTTTTCAATTTTCGATGCATGCCTTATTCGCAGAACACAAAAGCACCCATGAGATAACAAGAGCTAAAAGGCAGGCCTTCTTCATGGCTGAAGCCTGACCAGGAGATCAAGCTGGACAGCAGCCAGACAAAACTGAGGCAGAGCACTGTGAAGGTTCTCTGTGTTATGAAAGACTGCACCGCCCTTTCCCTGCTCGGTGATACAAGGACACGTAAGCCCTGCAGTCTAAAAATCCTGGTGCAGTTAGTATGACAACCAGAACTGTTGGTGTGTTACTGCTTAATAAGACACAGTGGGCAAAACAGAGGAAATTCTGTACAGTACATTAAACCGACAACTGAAAATCCATGCCAAGCATGCTATCTATCACAGATCTCCATTGATGGGGACAGACTAAACAGCTACGAAGATTGTAGTTAAGTGCTATAAAAATTGTTTAAATATATAAGAGAGGGGTTGCAACTGTCTGATCGTAAGAGCCACAAGAATGACACTATGGTTTCAATGTACTCCTGCACTGACTAGAAGCTGCAAATCGGTTTCTCCTATCTAGGTCAGCAATGGGGATCCTGTGGCCCAATGATATGGTCCGATACAGTAAGAACGACAGCCGGAACTGTTGGCATGTGCCTGCTCAAGCAGACATAGTGGGCACACTAAGTTGCAAACAAGGCCAGAGTTCACTGAACTGGAAATCCATGACATGAATGCTATCCATTGCAGAGCCCCATCTGGGGCAAAACATTGTGGCTAGGCTGTTGATGGGGACAAACTGTTGCCAGCATATTACTACGGTGCTGAAATGTTTGCACTGCCTGCTCATATGCTCTTGGTTCAAGTTTCTTATATTGATCTACAAGGCCCCGAACCATTTGGGTCTGTTGTTGTAAGCATGGAGACAATATACAGCATTGTCTTACTCCTTTCCCAATTTTGAACCAACCATTTACTCCATATCCAGTTCTAACTGTAGCTTCTTGTCCCACATAGAGATTTAGGAGACAGATGAGGTGATCAGGCACTCCCATTTCTTTAAGAATTTGAGTCTAGGATACCGTAATAGTCACGGATCACTGAGGTCTTTGCTGGAGTCACTGTTAGTGGTCCCCCATGGCTCAAACACATGATTCCTATTCACCAGGGGGCACGCAATTCGGTATTGTGGGCACAATTTTATGGAATTCCCTTCCATTTGTCAATAGAGAATCCTGCCTTCTGTATCGAGGGTTCAGCTCTTGGAATACCCTCCTTTTAGAAATCAGACAATCACCGTCCCTGCTAAGTTTCAGACATTCAGGTTAAAACACTTTTAAACTCAGGGGGCCATTGTCCCGTGATTGCTGCTCTAATGTTTTATTATGCAATCATGCTTTAAATTTTCTTTGAATTTTGTATCATGTTTGCGTTTCCTCCTTTGTAAGCCATTTTGGGGCTCAAATATGCAGAATGCCATAAATTCCTGACTCATGTTATATGCACCTATGATTTATTGGCACTTACAAGTGCCCATGAAATAACAACAGCAAAAAGACAGCTCATCTTTTATGGTTGACGGTCAACCAGGAGATGAAGATGGACAGCAGCAGGTCACAAATGAGGCAGAGCACTGTGAATGTTCTCTGAGATTTAAAGGACTGAATGTTCCACCTCCTTATAAGGTTCCATAAGGACAAGTAGGCCCAGTGTTTTAACAGTCCGGATACATTAAGAGGGACAGTCAGAACTGTTCGCATGTTGCTGCTCAAGAAGACATAGTGAGCGAAAGAGAGGAAACTCTGTACAGTACATTAAACTCACAACTGGCCAACTTGGATGTTTTAAAGAGAGGATTAGAATAATAAAATCATAGAACGGTAGAGTTAGAAGGCACCCCGAGGGTCATCTAGTCCAACCCCCTGCAGTGCAGGAATCTCAACTAAAGCATCCATGAGAGATGGCCGTCCAACCTCTGCTTGAATACTTCCGATGAAGAATCCACAACCTTCCGAGGGAGTCCGTCCCACTGTCTAACAGCTCTTACCTTCAGAAAGTTCTTCCTAGATCCTTTTCATCCAGGTGTCCCCCATCTTATATTTGTGCAACTGGTTCTTCCTGCCTGAGTGGAGAACCTCTCTATTGTAAATCATTTTGTTAGCTGGAGCCCCATTCTTCAATCTGTTAATTTCTTCAGCTCATATTGAATTAGACAATCTCATGAAGGATATGGATGTCAGTAGCTACTAATCACGGTGACTATACTCTGCCTCCATGATCAGAGTCAGTATACGTCTGGAAACCACAAGGTGGGATAGTGCCACTGTGCTAAAGTCTGAGTTGTGGGCTTCCCATGGGCACCTGGTTGTCCACTGTGAAAACAGGATGTTGGACTGGTATTTTCTAGTAAGGGGGGTTCACAATAAGGCAGAAAACAAGTATTTTTGTTGTTGTTTAGTCGTTTAGTCGTGTCCGACTCTTCGTGACCCCATGGACCAGAGCATGCCAGGCACTCATAACTTTTATATGCCTGTTGTCTTTGTCCATGAGCTTTTCTTGGCAGGGATACTGGAGTGGCTTGCCAGTTCCTGCTCCAAGTAAAACAAGTATTAAGGACACAAATAAATCTTCCTTCTGTGGAAGCTTTATAATCCCTGACATGTGTAGGTGGAGACAAGACCATTCACCTTTCGCAGTGGGCGGTGCTGTGGTTAGGCATCAGGGCCCTCACGGTGATCTGGCTTGGGGGATCCACTGATCCTTACTTGCCGCTTGCGGCTGCCTGGTCTGGGTTTTCTTTGTCCTATATAATCAGTTACTCTGCTCTCTGCCACCTGTTGCTTCTTCCCTTTTTATTTCCCTGTGCCATTGGGTTGTACCGTTTCTAAGCTAGGGCCATGCCATGACCCCAACAGTGACCCCTCGGGGTACCCCTATTTGATGTAAGTCATAGGGCTCCCCCTGCTGGTAGTTTACCCTTAGTTCGACTCCCTGCAGACGGGCAGGAGTCAATATATAGCCTGGTTTTACCCAATGCCTAAGCCAAACTGTTCACATCTGTAATCAATAAAGTTGTGGCCTGTTTTAGCCCATAATCCTAAATACTCGTGTCTGTGTGTGTTTTAATCAACAGGGAACTGTGGAGCATGGGGCCTTGGCACGCAAGAAGAAGAAGAAGAGTTTGGATTTGATATCCCACTTTATCACTACCTGAAGGAGTCTCAAAGCGGCTCACATTCTCCTTTCCCTTCCTCCCGCACAACAAACACTCTGTGAGGTGAGTGGGGCTGAGAGACTTCAAAGAAGTGTGACTAGCCCAAGGTCACCCAGCAGCTGCATGTGGAGGAGCGGAGACACGAATCTGGTTCACCAGATTACGAGTCTACAGCTCTAACCACTACACCACACTGGCTCTCTCTCAAGTGGTAGCAATTGTTTCATTTCCCCTCCCACTCTTGGTACCTTGTGTACACAGAAGAAAATCAGGGGTGTTCCTTTATTTGAATAAACTGAACATCGAGCAGATGAGCAGGAAGGACATGGGTACAAGCTGGCCCAAGAACATGGATAAACATTACATCTCCATCCCTCCACAAAGTTAAATCCCCAATTTATTAACCTAAATTGATCATTTTTGTGGGTTCAATACAATCTGTCCTGAAAGGGTAGGATGTGTCTAATTGGACATGTGAATATAAGTGAAGACAAAGAATATAAGCAAACTATCTGGGCTGGAAGGTGACATAGTGTTCAAACTTCTTGGTAAGTACCTGTAGAATCATATTTTATCTTTAACCATCTTAATCTTCATGTCCTTGTTAGTTTGGAACTGATAGATGCTCTTGACAACTCCATCAAAATTGTAGGGATAAGAGTCCTTTAATGGTGTAATTCTAGAATTCTGATGGAAGTTAACTAAATATGAACATCAGCCAGGGATTAAGATACATTTATTTATGGATTTATTGATTTATGGTTGTGAAGCAACTGCAGGTATTCCTGGAAGAGACTTTTTATCTAGAACCACTACAGTGGTCAGGGCTGATAGGAGTTGCAATCCAGCCACATGCTTGCTATCCTTACCTCAAAGCCCAGCATGCTTACAATCAGCCAGCTTGTATTAACCCCTTCATGCCATTGCTTTCTCTTTTCTCATAGTGATACCACAGTCAGCACTTTGCCATGAAGATATTTTGTGTCTTGTCCTTGATGCTATTTATAGAACTCATGGTTGCTCCAGGTAGGCCATGTGGAAACTTAATGGAAACAAATTAAAATAATTTTTGTGGGAGGGGAAAGATGTCAGAGAGCCTGTGCTGTTGATATGATTTACAGGCTGCTGGATATTTCTGAGCATTCTCCATGGTGTGCAGAGGACAATAACCCCATGTGACAGGGAGCAGGGTCGATAAAATATTTGTTGTAGCTTAATATTGGCATCCATCAGTCTGTGCTGTACAGCAGTTGTGGGGAACCTTTGGCCCTCCAAAAGTTGCTGAGCTGTGACTCTCATCACCCCTCACCATTGACTGTGCTTGCTGGAGCTGTGGGGATTCATATCTATATATACAAAATCGTTCAAGTTGGATGTTTGTTAACAATCGCCTTTCTCTGTAACCACTTGATTGATTCCATTCAAATTTGGACACAACGTTCCATGCCCATATGGGAGTGATCATATGTACTTACATTTCACAAATACCACACCTTTCCCAGGTAAAAATGTGATTTTGTGCAAAAAATATAGTGCCCTCCAGTGGACGTTAAACAGCACAGCACAACACACTTGTTTCTGACCCCTCCTCCTCCTTTCCGACGTCACTACCACCATCCAATCAACAGACAGACCACCCACAAACACTACTGCTGGCTCTGCTGGCGGGTATAGAACCACGCCGGGAGGAATCGCCATTTTCGCAGTTTGCAACGCTACCTCGACCGGCTGTAGATAGAGGCCGGACGACAACACCGCTACTCACATTTTGGGCCAGATACCACACCTTCCACAGATACAAACGTGCTCCTATAAAAACAAACATACAGCCCACCACTACACGTCAACAACATCAAAGAAGGCCATTGACAAAAACAAGACAAAGAACCTCATAGACTAAAATAGTAGTAATAAACAGTTGTAGAAATGAAGACAAAAATGGGAGGGGCAAACGGAGAACACATAGATTGAACTTCAACGAGATAAGGTGTAAGTAAACATACGCTTTCTCTTTCATACTGTATCTTACTTTTGCATTTCACCAAATCAGCCACAGCAAGGCGTGGCCGGGTCAGCTAGTTGGACTATAAATTAAATCCAATCCACATAGCCAGATACATAAAGAACTTGAACAGAGAGGCCCAGTGGAGGACAGCATTTACTTTTCCACCCTTTATTCCCTAGGAGACTTTATGGCAGGCTAGGGGAGAAGAGAATGAAATCCTCTGCAAGTTTGCTAGAGAAATAATGGACTAGAGAAATGATGGGAGAGGAAACCAGATTGTTTCCTGCTGTTGAGGGTAGGACTTGAACCAACGGCTTCAAGTTACAAGAAAGGACTGTTTGACAGTTCAACAGACCCCCTCGGGAGGTTGTGGACTCTCCTTCCTTGGAGTTTTTAAAGTAGAGGTTGGATGGCTATCTGTCAGGGATGCTTCAGCTGGGATTCCTACACCACAGGGGGTTGAACTAGATGACCCTCGGGATCCTTTCCAACTCTACAATTCTATGATTCTATGACTAGTTCCTGTTTGAAGTGCCTCTTTCTTTTTCAGACTGATCAGTTATTGTCCTCTTCTGGTTGTGCAGGATTCACCAGGTATCTTCAGGGTGACACAGAGTGTATGGTCGCTCGGGGGATATGCAGTCATTTGCCTTGTCGGCCCCATGCCAAAAAGATCGGCCACTGTTTACTGAACACTTACTGCTGCAAAGAGTACGTAATGAAATAAGGAAGTTTGTCCCTTGACTCAAATGCTTTGCTAAGGCTGCTTGGAAACTGGTGAAACAGAAACAAGATGGCTCTGGAAACACTCTTAAACTAGATTCAGCAATGATGTTTTTCACTTGAAGCAAGGGTAGGGAATTCTTGGGATCAAATGCACACCCACATTTGCCCCTGCTTCATCCCTTTAGTGTTTCTCATGTATAGAGTGAAAACGACGCCCTTGGGGAAAAATACCAGGTGATCAGAATGATCCCTAGACCCTTCACTATCTATGTGAAGTTTGGACAAAGATATTTCCCTCTAGCTGCCTTTAATCTCCGGAGGCAGAGAGCACCATGCAAATGTTAGCCCTTTCTTTTTTTGCAGGGAAGTGATCTTTTGCTCCCGCCTTTCTCCAAAATGATGTGTCTGTGTGTGGAGGTGATCATATAGGACTGGCCTTACCATTAGGTCAGGGCTGGGGGAGCTTCCTAAGTCGAAAACCAACATTCCCTTCTGGGCAGCCATCCTAGGGAGACATACCAGTACAGTGGTACGCTTCAGGTTAAGAACTCCGCTAAGAACAGAAATCGTGCTCTGGCAGCGCAGCAGCAGCAGGAGGGTCCCATTAGCTAAAGTGGTGCTTCAGGTTAAGAATGGACCTCCGGAACGAATTAAGTACTTAACCCGAGGTACCACTGTATTGGGTGATGCCAAAGGCAAAAGTGGGCGGAACAATGAATGCATTTTTTACCTTCTCTCACTTCCTACACATGCTCACACCACCCCCTCTCTGCTCCCCATCCCAACAAGCAAGACACTTTGAGGACATACTCCACCCACACAAAAACATTGGTGAACAGAATCTTTATAAGCCAACAGTGGTGGTCATATATGTTCTACCCTATAGTATTGTCAGGGACTGGGCAGAAGAGGAATGGTGGAGACTGCCTCCCCAGCCTGGCCCTTCCAGGGAGGAGGAAGAGGAAGACAGTATAGATTTACAACAGGGGTTTGAGGGAGGTCGCAGCTCAGAGGAAGGTGAGGGAGACAGTTGGGAAATCATGGGAGAGCCAGAGCAACACCTGGCTGACACGTTGTCACTAGAAAGCATTCCAGACCCTCCATTTCCCAGAACCTGGCAAGCCTTAAAAGTAGGAGAGCAAAAAGCTCAAAGGCTGAGGGCATGCAGCAGCACCCGTAGAAGTGAAGAATGAGGAAGTAGGAGAGACGGGGTGGAGATTCACTCGGGGCAATGGCATTATGCAAGAGGCCGGGTACTATAGCCTCTCTCTGTAAAGACTGAAATAAAAAAAGGACGGTAAGAAACTTTTCCTTGTCTTTATAATTTCCTGGGCAACCAGCCAGGAGCCACTGACAGCCTCCTGACAGGTGTACTCTCACCATAGTCATTGCTTCAGGTGCAAAGAGAGAGCTGAACTCTTTTCACAGTAGTCATTACCTTGGACTCAGACAATGAAGGGAATGTTAAAGGAACACAGTCATCTCCACCTCCAGACCATTCCTACCATAGTTCCCAGGGTTTTGTTGAGCTTGCTAATGTCTGTTTCCATCTGTCAGTTACAGATAAAAGGACCTCTATGATTTCCTGAAGCTCTGGACACTTTCTTCTGAGACAAGAATAAGAATGTGACTCATCACTAAGCCCTTACAGACTCCTCCTCTCCCTTGTGGTCACTGTTAGTTTCCTCCATTGCTGTAGCATTTTCCACCATCCCTGTTACTAAAGATGTAAATAAATAAATATGAGCCGGTTTCATGTAGTGGTTCGAGAATTGAACTGGGACCTGGGCAACAATGATTCAAATCCTCTCTTGGCCATCAAACTCACAAACTTAGTTGGTCTCTAAGGTACTACTTGTGTTAACATGTGGGGTTTAATCTTAGATCAGGTGATTAAGGTATTCATTTGCAAATCATCATTTGGGTCTTTTGTTCCCAGCCAGTAAGATGTGATAATGAAGCTCTCCAGGGAACTGCATAGCCCTAGGCAGGATGCAGGCTATTGCAGGCTGGAATAGGAGAGAGAAAGAGTTTTTATTTCTGGAAGAAGAACAGTAATTCTTATACGATGTTGAGCCTGTGCTGGACATGCACTAGGTCTTATAGAACTGTTTGGATGTATCAATTAGTGTTTTTTATTCTGCAAGTAAAGCTTTGAATTAAACTTATGGGTCTGGACAATGTTTTATTCCAAAAGGCATCAGTTTTTATGCATCCTACTGCTTCAAGCTGCACAATATTGATATATGCAATAGGAGCAACTCCCTTATGAGGAAATGTTGCAACATCTGAGGCTTTTTTGTTTGCAACATCTGAGGCTTTTTTGTTTAGAGAAAAGAGGAGTTAGAGAGGTCTTTATGACAGAGGTTTATAAAATAGATATTAGCTGCCATAAGAGGCAGTCGTGGCAACCTACTTGGATTGCTTTAAAAGAGGATTACACACATTCATAGGTGATATGGCTATCAATGGCTATGCTCTGCCTCCAATGTCAGAGGCAGCTATAGTAGTGCTTCCCCCCCGGGGGGGTACGCAGGGGTACACATACCCCTAAACATTTTGTGAATCAAAGTTTGGCCTCATTGAGGGGAAGTATTTCAATATGAGTAGGAAAATGAGAGTATTGTCAGTATTTTCATCCTTCCCATTGCAAGAATCACATGATCCTATTGTTTACTTTCTATTCCGTGGGAAAGGAAGAGACGGAAGCCAGTCTGTGAGACTTCCGTTACTGTTGTTTTTGTACCACTCTTCTGTCTTGCAAAGAATGTATGAGAGCTACTCCTCTCGTACATGTTTGTTATGTTCTTTTATTTGGCTAATTAGTAGAAATAAATTAGGCATGCTACAAAACCTCCACAGCTCCACTTCTGTTTTACTCTGCTGGGTTTGGGTGCTCACATGAGCAGCTCTGAGCACCAGGACCCACTCCTCGGGAATGCTGCGTTGGTGTTGCCATTACCGCAGGAGTCTTCCGAGGTCTGGAGGAGGTGCTGCTATCGGCCAGCCCAGAAAGAGGCTGCCAACACCCCTAAACATTTTTTAATGGGGGAGAAGCACTGAGTTATAGTGTTAATTATCCAGGTCCTTGTGTCCCAACTCTTTCTTCCAGGTGTGTGAGAGCAATGCTGGGAAACACAGAATACTTAGCAAGATTAAAAAAAACTCTGTGTTGCAATCTTCAAACAGAAACCAAGAACGAGCAACACGGTGGCCAATGAAAGTAGTATATATTTTTTTCATGTATGATAACAGAAAGACAACGGACAGTGATCCGGTATTGACACTGTTTCATGTACGTCTTCTTCAGCATGTAACTGCAAAATATAGATAAACAAATAAATAACCAAAAACCTGCATGGACATGTATCACAGTAATCCATCTATCTCAAAACCATACTCACACGGATTTACTTTTTACAGTTCTATGGGTCAACAGGAGAACCACTAAAAGGTAGATAGCCGTGTTGGTCTGTCATAGTCAAAACAAAATAAAATAAAAAAATTCCTTCCAGTAGCACCTTAGAGACCAACTAAGTTTGTTCTTGGTATGAGCTTTCGTGTGCATGCACACTTCTTCAGATACCACTAGTAATAGATGTGATTTTGAGAACCACTAGTAATAGATGTGATTTTGTAAAAAGATTAAGACAGAAAGAATCCCAATTCATTTTCATGTTTAGGACACTTCATCTGGAAGGGTTGAATTCGGAAATGGATCTTGGTTGCTTTATTTAACTCTGGTTTAGGAGTGATGTTGCTTTAACTGTGTTCATTCTTGATTATAATGGAATTCACCTGGTGCCATGAGTGGGTTTATAAGCTTCTGTATTTCTGATAACCAACAGCAGTGGTTACATATTCTTATGACCACTGCTCCTTGAAAACTTCTATTGTATGTTGAGGTATGCTATTTTATTTCATTTTTATATTGATGCTGTTTCATTGAATTATGTATATTTGCATTAGATGTATTGATTTCATGGATTACTGTGATACATGCCCATGCAGGTTTTTGGTTATTTATTTGTTTATCTATATTTTGCAGTTACATGCTGAAGAAGACGTACACGAAACAGTGTCAATACCGGGAAACACAGAATGACAAGTTCCCTGTGTTTGAAAATATAAAATCCAGGAAGCTGTTGGATCCATTTTTATTACCAAAATTCACGCAACACATGAAGAAGAAAATGCTTTACAATAAGGAAAGCTGAACTGCTGAAGTGTTTCTGTCATATTTGGTGGAAGTGATGGGCTTAGCCGCAAGGGCAACAACAATGCATTCATTCGCTGGCGGATCTTGCTGGCAAATCTACCTTTCTTCTTTCATATCTGGAATACTAGGGCTGTGGAAAGAAGAACATGGGGACCAAAATGAATGAGGTCAGAATGCTGGGAGGCGAAGTTCCCTCTGGTCCACGGAATAGCTGCTTAAGACAAGGCAAACATCCTTCTCTCCATTCCTGGCAGAGTCAGTCACTGGGCACATGCAGCATCTATTTATATCTCAAGATCAAACAAGCCAGAAATGGGGAGTCTATGGCCCCCAAGTTGCTATTGGACTAAACAAAACTGCATTAATAATTGGGCATCTTGTTTTTTTGCACTTACTCTTGACTGCAACAATACACATCTGCAGCACATTTCCCAACTTTTCTCCAGCCTTCTTCACATTGGAATAGAAGGCATTTGCCTTTAAAATATTCACATTGTTCGCGAATGTTAATTCCTATGTGTGTGAATCCTGTACAGAAAGAAAGAGTTGGTCAGAAGTAGGGATACTTGCAAATTTCACCCCAGATCTTGGAGTTCTGGACTTCTGCGCTCTCTCTCTCTCTCTCTCTCTCATTTCCAATGATGACTACTTAAAAAAACAGGCAGACAGAGAGAGAGAAATACTCCATTTGTTAACTGCTAAATTTAACTATGCTGTCATCTCAGAGTAGTCACAAGCAATTTAATCTACATGATATTTGGAATATTCACCAGGGAAGGATGCAAAAGGTCATGGATCCATGCAGAATTTCCCTGTTTTTTTCAGAGATGTTAGAGGTCAGTTTAAAAATAGTTTCCAGGTAGGAAGAAGAACAGTAGGAACCTCAAATCTCTTCAGTTCATTGTAGAGTCATCTGCCTTGCCACAAAGGTATTCCTTTGCACGCTTAAATGCAACTTACCTGGAGTGACCAGAAATGACAGGATGAAAACCACAGAAAGAATAGACAAGATCTTCATGGCAGGGTGTTGTATCTTAAAAGAGAGGAGGCAACAAGAAGCTAAAGTGAGACACACACTCTTATTTTTCACCTTCAGTCAATAATAATTCCCTTATGGACACCACTTAAAGCTCTTTGATTGAGCAGTTTATATATCTTGCTAAATGAATGAATAATAAACATGCAGGGAGATTCTGTAGGGGTATGTGAAACTCCCCAAGACCTTCTCCCAAGTAAGTGTTTCTAGAATTGCAGCCCAATAACACAGTCCTATACATATATTCATAGAATCATAGAGTTGGAAGAGACCACAAGGGCCAACCCGCTGCCAAGCAGGAAACACCATCAAAGCATTCCTGACAGGTGGCTTTGCATTGCATTAAGTTGGACTGATTCACAAGCAAGCTGCCAAAACATTGCAGGCTGAGTCCCACAGAACTCAGTAGAACTGCATCATGAGATGTTTACTTACAGAATGTAGCAACTGGACTGCTGATGGGGGCAGGCAGCCAACAGCATGTGACAACCTTCACTGCCTGCCTATATGCTACTAGGCTAGCTTCAAAGCTTGTGCTTTGCTATGCAAAGCCCCGGACAACTTATATCCAGGATACTTTTACACACCACCTCTGATCTCAGAGCAGTTCAGTTTTCCAGGGAGTTCCAGGCACACTACCCAGGGTCCATGTTTCCTTCTGGAAAATGAGGCATAGCAGAGACTGCAGTGTCTTTGTGATATATGGTTTATTTACACACATATATAACCTGATGGAGGGGTGTACAGCATTACGGTCCAAGGCGTTCTGACTTCTTCCATAGCCGTAGCCTTGTGATCCAGCAGCAATCAGCTATGACTCTTTGCAGCTTGTTGCTTTCCTTCTCCCCACTTGCATCACACCAAACTCCCTACTCAAAGCTTCTGCCTACAATATCTTCCAACTCTGTATTCTAATCCCCTGGCTTTTATCTGCAGAGCGAGAGAGGGCCCCACTCAATTGCCTTTTCACATTTAGTGTTTTGATCCTGTGTTGTCTTAATCATTACCCCCAGGCTATCACCCACAAAAGGAAACCAGCTGTAACACTCAACCCTTAATTGAATCCTAACATTTGCTTGATCTGGAATCTAGGGTGTCTTGCACCCACAGACTCATAAGGACTGCCAGAGCCTATACTATCCCAGCCCAATCACTGAGAGCATCTAGAGCAGCGCTATTAGTTGTCATCCATGTTACCAAGGTCTGACTGGCTTCAAATAAAAGTATTTAGTGTCACCAGTCCTGTTCTGTGGAACACTTCCCAGAGTAGATTTCACAGGCATCCTTGCTATTGACTTTCAGGCATCTCCTGAGAAACTGTCAAAACATTTCAATCACCCTGCAAGTACCTACAACAATTAATCATTGGATCTAAATTGCTGAGACCATAAAGTCCTAAAATGAAAAAAGAGACAGAGATGTAATTTCAGGCCATTTCTAATGTAAGTGTTGCCTGCAGCTACTTACCCAATCTAGGCAGACTCTGTTACTCTCCAGTTCAGTTCCCCTTCTTATATCCTTTCATCATAATAAAGCTGTATGACCTTTTTCTGTGACATGGTTTATGATAATGTGACAAACTAACTGACTTTTCTGCACGGTTCCTGGATGTGCTTCTCTAACGTAGCAGCCAATGACACCCACATCCAATCTGAGGCCATGGCGTCCCTGTGGGAGTTGTTATCATTCGTGGTTCTGAAACAATCCTCCAACTCAGTTACTCTACGCTTTCCTTGCTGAGATAAAAGGAAACTTTTCCTACCCCCTTAAAAAGAGGAGTTAAAAGTAGATCAATAACAAGCTCTATTCATAGAATCCAATGGAATAAAATGGCCACATAACCCACACGTGAAACTTTTTTCAGCGCAAGGACTACATTTCCTTGAAACCAACTTTCTGTTGGAAACTAAATTTTGGGGGCACACCTGCTAGTAGTGTTTGAGAACAGAAGCAAACATGGGCATAGCAGGGAATGTTAATTTAGTATCATATTATTTATTCCCCATCTAGATAAGCTAAAAACATTATCATAATTCAAGAACACGTTTTAGCCAGGCAAAAGCACTAAGGTAAAGGTAAAGGACCCCTGGATGGTTAAGTCCAGTCAAAGGCGACTACGGGGTTGTGGCGCTCATCTCGCTTTCAGGTCAAGTGAGCCAGAATTTGTCCAAAGAAAGCTTTCCGGGTCATGTGGCCAGCATGACTAAACTGCTTCTGGCACAATGGGATACTGTGGTGGAAACCAGAGCACACGGAAGCACCATTTACCTTCTCAATGCAGCAGTACCTATTTATCTACTTGCACTGGTGTGCTTTCGAACTGCTAGGTTGGCAGGAGCTGGGACAGAGCAATGGGAGCTCACCCCGTTTTGCGGATTCGAACAGCTGACCTTCTGGTTGGCAAGCCCAAGGGGCTCAGTGGTTTAGACAACAGTGCCCCCACATCCCAAAGAAGAAAAACACAGCAGTGAATCTGGAATTTCCAGTAAAAGAAACTCCCCAAAATTTAAAACACCCTATTAGCAGGGGAGGTTCTGTTGGTGGCGCCTTCTGTATCTGCTGCCTTGGTGGCCTGGACCCATGACAAGTAAACCAATATCAAGCATCTGGATACTTACCATCCTTAATTTTCCTTGAACAGACATGTGCAAATATGTCACTCATGGTTTCTTTCTTTTGCGGGGATTCAAACTGGCAACCTTCTGATTGCCAAGCCCAAGAGGCTCAGTGGTTTAGACCACAGCGCCACCTGCATCCCAAAAGTACTAACCACCCAACAACAACAACAACCTGTGCCAAGAAGGGTGTCAGTGGCTGGCAGAGCCAGGAGAAGGATGAGCCTTGGGGGAGCACAGAATGGGGAGAGAATGATCCTGAGGAGGGGACCACTGGGGAGGGGGTGAGAATTGGAGACTAGTGATGAGGAGAGTGAGAAGCAAGTACCCCTTGATTCCCTGCCCATTTCCTCACCCCAGCAGGGTTCTTCTAAATTTCCACTGCCCATGACTGTTCCTTTCAGGGAGGAGGAGCCACATGAGAGTAAGACAGTCTCCCTGCACTCAGAGGGAGAAGAGCGGTTGAGCACCCCAAAGTAGGAAGGGAAATTTTTGGAGACACCACCACCATTCCCTCAAGCAAGAATGAATGAGAAGATTGGGCAGCAGAGAGGACAACAACCAGTAAGGAGTAGCAGATGCCTCAGAGAACGCCCCTTCAATATTTAGGACTGGGACAGCAAATGCAAAAAGCTGGAGCATAGCTTGACAGTCAGGGTAGTAAAAGAGAGGATTAGCAAAATCTGTATTCCAGTATATAACTTCCATGACCACTTGATCTCAAATAAACACACCACATCATGGTTACTAGGGAAAGAGGAAGGCCAAGGTAAAGAGATTCCAAGGGTGAGAAAATAACACAGGAGCAGGAAAGGTTACGATAAAATGGAGAAGAAAACAGAACTTCTTTAGGACACTGAGGATTCCGATCGCCTGGTGTCTAAACAACTCACTTATCAGTCATAACTCTGACATCATTCATTGGCTAGAAACACTAACAGGCAGGAGTAGCCACACAAGCTGATTTCAAAGAAATTGCTTTGAAAGTTAATTGCACATTTTGTTTAATAAGTTTCTTTCCAGGAGGACTGATTATTTACATTTTAAAAAGTTTTTTTAAAAAAAATGAAGCTCAGAGCAAAGCCATCATAGATGTCATGGACCCACAGGCAATGCATTATTGACCCCTGCTTGTTAGCTAAACTGTGTCTGTCCACATCCACCAATTCATTATGAAGCATGCAGACCCCGGATCTGGGGATTCCAAAGCTCCAACTTAGTGAGAGTTGAGCTTTTAAAGCTGAGGATTTATTTAATTTAATTTAATTTAATTTAATTTAATTTAATTTAATTTAATTTAATTTAATTTAATTTAATTTAATTTAATTTAATTATGTTCTTGGTGTGCTTTACATATTGTGAGTCAAAAGACTCCTTCAGGAGTAGTCGCCTTTGACTGGACTTAACCGTCCAGGGGTCCTTTACCTTTCAACCTGTTAGGGCACATATTATTTATTTATTTTGAAAAAATGAAATAAGACCACAACTCTTCCTGGCTCATACTAAAAAATGGAGGCAGATGAGTAAGTTTTCTGAGCTTCATGTAACTCACCCATTCCTATTTTCCACTTTTCCACCCCATCTTAAGGCATTTTAAGGATTTGCTGGTCACAGAGCTTAGGGCAGGGGTCAGCAACCTTTTTCAGCCATGGGCCAGTCCACCGTCCCTCAGACCATGTGGTGGGCTGGACTATCTTTTGAAAAAAAAAAAAATGAACGAATTCCTATGCCCCACAAATAACCCAGAGATGCATTTTAAATAAAAGGACACATTCTACTCATGTAAACACACGCTGATTCCTGGACCATCCGCAGGCTGGATTTAGAAGGCGAATGGGCCGCATCCGGCCCCGGCCTTAGGTTGCCTACCCCTGGCCTAGGGCTTGGCAATCAGAAGGTCGGCGGTTCGAATCCCCGCGACGGGGTAAGCTCCCATTGCTCGGTCCCAGCTCCTGCCAACCTAGCAGTTCGAAAGCACGTCAAAGTGCAAGTAGATAAATAGGTACCGCTCCAGCGGGAAGGTAAACGGCATTTCCGTGCGCTGCTCTGGTTTGCCAGAAGCGGCTTAGTCATGCTGGCCACATGACCTGGAAGATGTACACCAGCTCCCTCGGCCAATAATGCGAGTTGAGCGCCGCAACCCCAGAGTTGGTCACAACTGGACCTAATGGTCAGGGGTCCCTTTACCTTTACCTTTTTACAACATGGTTAGGAAGGTTGAAAATGGGGCTTCGTTGTTGCATAGGGTAGAAAGGAGAAGGTTTAATATATTATAGTGGGGGGGAGTGGGGGTTGGTGAGCGAAGTGAACAGGGTTAAACCTCTTCCCCCTGCCAGCAATTAATATTCTAAATAAACTTTCCTCATATTCCTTTTCAAGAACTGGTACTTCCTCCGCACTCAGTTAATCCTGCTTTTCCCTTTAAAATAAGCTTCCAGTTATGCTGCTCATTAGCAGCCTATTATTTCCCTTTCCACATGGAAAATTCCTCCACATCAGCAGTATTCAGGCACATTGTGACAACGCACTTGTGGGATGTAATCAAATGCAGTCAAATGCAACATTCCTTATTTCCCTAGAGTGGCCACATGCAGGAGGACATCCAGTCAGTGTAACTTCCTGTTCCACTGGACTGGAATATCCTCCCCCTGCATGTGATCTGTGAGATGGACATGGCACTGGCTGACTCCATGAAAGAGCCAACTCATGCAGCCATTTTCTCAGTTCTCAGTTCGTCTTGATCTCTGTCTTCACTTGCTCTCTTGCTCACTGTTCTTTTCCTGCCATGCTGCTCTCCTGCAGCCATGAGGTCCAGCGCCAAGGGCCTTCTGGCGGTTCCCTCACTGCGAGAAGCAAAGTTACAGGGAACCAGGCAGAGGGCCTTCTTGGTAGTGGCGCCCGCCCTGTGGAACGCCCTCCCATCAGATGTCAAATAAATAAACAACCATATGACATTTAGAAGACATCTGAAGACAGCTCTCTGACTGACGTTTTAATGTATTTTTAACCTTCTGTTGAAAGCCACTCAGAGTGGCTGGGGAGACCCAGGCAGATGGGTGGGGTAGAAATAATAAATTATTATTATTTATCATTATTTTGTTGTCTTAATGTAATTTTGCTGTCTGCTGGTTCTCAGCCAGCAGCACAAGTTCAGTCTCCATATGAGATGAACTCACACTTTCTTTGTGTAACTATTAAGTAAAGCCTGCCTTTCAGGGATCAAATCGTGTATTGAAATGTGAGTAAACGTTTTGTTACTTTACTCAAAAAGACTTTTGTGTCTTTATTCTTTTAAGAGGCATCAAAGGGGAAACCAGGAAATAATCTTAACTAAGAGATTCACATGAATCTGCAAACTAGCTTCCAGCTCTATTGAGGGGACTCTGCTCTGCTACATCACTTACTAGTGTGAGTGAAGGGAGGATAATACTTATTCAATATATCCTTTCCTATGATCCTTAACATTCCCACAGCACTAGGGGACGTTAAGTGATTTCTATTTTGCACACCTTGAAGTGGTAAAGTCTGCCCATGTGGAAGAACCACTGCATCCGTACTTGTGAAACTTGGCAGTTTTCATCCCTTTGGAAAGGGAAACAAATAAAGTTTCCCCCCTACATTACAAGAAGAAGAGGAGTTTGGATTTGATATCCCATTTTATCACTACCTGAAGGAGTCTCAAAGCAGCTAACATTCTCCTTCCCCTTCCTCCCCCACAACAAACACTATGTGAGGTGAGTGAGGCTGAGAGACTTCAGAGAATCCTTCCAGTAGCACCTTAGAGACCAACTATGTTTGTTCTTGGTATGAGCTTTCATGTGCATGCACACTTCTTCAGATACACACAGTGTATCTGAAGAAGTGTGCATGCACACGAAAGCTCATACCAAGAACAAACTTAGTTGGTCTCTAAGGTGCTACTGGAAGGATTTTTTTATTTTATTTTGTTTTGACTATGACAGACCAACATGGCTATCTACCTTTAGACTTCAGAGAAGTGTGACTAGCCTAAGGTCACCCAGCAGCTGCATGTGGAGGAGCGAGGATGTGATCCTAGTTCACCAGATTACGAGTCCACCGCTCTTAACCACTACAACACACTGGCTCTCTCGTGGCTAATCTCGTGAACTGTGGGTTTGGGGGAAAGACCCCCCAAAAAGTCCACATCCCTCCTACATCCATCAAAATCCGTGGATCACCTTTTAGTCAAAAATTGTTGATACATTCCTTTATGGTCATTGATGATTTATTGGCACAATGTACAGAAACTGATTACATACCCTTCAACTTTTCTCCAGTGAAAATAGGGATGTTCCATTCCATAATAATTTTACTATTTATAACCTCCACATCTTACTGGATTGCCCCAGCCACTCTGGGCAGCTTCCAACATATATAAAAACAAAATAAAACATTAAACAAAACAAAAAAGCTTCCCTATACAGGATTGCTCTCAGACAGTTCGCGAGTCAGATAACTCCATACCCTCCAACATTTCTCCAATGAAAATAGGGACATCTTTGAAGTCCAAGCTTAGACACCAGGGACTGTGCAGTTCTGCAGGTTTTTTACTCAGTCTTCTTCGGTTCAGACTATGTCTGTTTATTGTCCAAATCTAATTATTTTATCTAACAGATATTTCTGGCTATGGGAGTGACTTCAGAGAGTGCCAGCCGTGTCGTGCTCTGGGACCCTGAATTATCGGCATGGCTGAGGTCCGATCGTATGAGAGTCAGTCATTTCTATTGGTGGGTGTTTCTGTCTCCCCTCTTTTCTTTTCTTTTCTTTTCTTTTCTTTTCTTTTCAGTGCATTAGGCACATATAGAAGCAGCCGAAGAGACTTCATTTTGACTTAGAACTTCTAGTTTTTTTCTTTATTTTCATCCCCCATCCTGAAGGCTGCCTAACAAAGAAACCGAAAGTGGAGAGTGAATAAATTAAAAATAGTAACAGCCTTTGTTTTGAGAACTTACCTGGTTGGCAAATAAGCAAGCGGTTGCAGACAAAACAAGGGAAAGTGAAGAAGTAATTTGACCACCAATACCATCTAGAGGCTAAGAGGGAAATTGCAGTTCTCTTTAGTTTGTTTGTTTTATGTCCCTCTCTGCCTTTATAAAGTGGGTGACACCTATTGGCAACTTCAAAAATTGCAATTCAGAAATTAGGATTTAAAAAGTGCTCCTGGCCCACCTAGCAGTTCGAAAGCACGTCAAAGTGTAGGTAGATAAATAGGTAAATCATTGGAATTAGGTAAAACTGTACAAGATGTTAAGATAAAAATGCAAGCTCTGGATGATGCCATTAGAAAAACACAAAAAGAAGTGAAAGAGATGAGAAAAGATGGTGAGCAGGTTAAAGGAGAAGTTGCAGAATTGGCCAAATTACAAGAGGAGACCTGAGATTCTTTAGCGATGATGGAAATGAGGCAAAAAGAACTTAATTTGAGATTTAGAGCAGTACCAGAAGTTGCAGGAGAGGTCATTAAGGCCAGATTGCTTGTGGAATTAGCAAAAACATGCAGGAAGAGGAGGTGAATTATACAATTGAGAATGCATTTAGGATAAAACTGAGATCGACAAAAGCGAAGAAATTCCAGGCTGATTTTATAGTGATTTTCAACTCCAGAGGAATGAAAGATAAAAATTTAAGAATGAAAAGGAGAAAAGATTGTGTATAGATGAAAAAAATTATTACCATTTTTTAAAATCCCAATGAGATTTTTGAAAAACCGTGACTCTTATAAATCTTTAACTGAGGTACTGAGGGAGAATGAAATAAAATATAGATGGGAGTTTCCAAAAGAGGTCTCCTTCATTTAAAAGGAAAAGAGATTTAAGATCAAAAGTGCTCAGGAAACAGAAAAATTCTGGAGAAAATATGCAAAAGAATTGGGCAAAGAGGGAACAGAGGCATTGCCAGAACTTGAAGAGGAAGAGGAAGATATGGAAGAAGAAGTACATACATAAAGAAAGTTTCTATAATTTATTAATATTTAATTGTAATTTGAAATGAATATGAAATTATTGACCTGGAATGTAAATGGACTAAATAATAAAGTAAAGAGAAATAAAATAGAACATATATTATTAAAACAAAAGTTGGATATCATTTGTCTACAGGAAACTCATGTGGGAAGAAAACACAGGAAAGTATTAATAAACAAAAGATTAGGGAAAGGATATATAACATCAGTTGTAAATAAGAAGAGATGTGTGGTTTTGTATATTAAAGATAGACATGACTCACAACAGATCTTCAAGGATTAGGAGGGGAGGATGATTGCAGTACAGGTGATGTCACAAGGCAAAAAGATAATAGTAGTCAGAATTTATGCACCAAATGAAAGGAAATCTGATTTCTATAAGATGCTTAAGCAGAAATTATTTGAATATATGGATCAAAGAATAATAATAATGGGTGATTTGAATGGGGTAGTCTCCCTAGACATGGACAGTACAAAAGGAAAAAGCAGCATTAATGTTTATGGATGCAGAGAAGGCCTTTGATAATATTTCATGGAATTTTATGATAAGGAATGTGGAGTTAATGGATATGGGACAATCTTTTCTCAAGGGTACAGGAGCTATATATTTGGAACAGAAAGCTAGACTAATAGTGAATAATGTATTAACAGTTACAGGTAGCCGTGTTGGTCTGCCATAGTCGAAGCAAAATAAAAAAATTCCTTCCACTAGCACCTTAGAGACCAACTAAGTTTGTTCTTCGTATGAGCTTTCATGTGCATGCACACTTCTTCAGATACACTGAAACAGACGTCACCAGACCCTTATATATAGTAAGAGGGCGGGGAGGGGTATTACTCAGAAGGGTGGTGGGAATGGGTGATTGGCTGATAGGTGAGGTAAACCTGTTGACTACTGTTAACGACTGCAATTGGTCTTGCAGGGAAAAGCAAGGGGTGAGATGGCTAAAAATAGCTTTGTCATGTATAATACCAAAGTTCATACGAAGAACAAAACTTAGTTGGTCTCTAAGGTGCTACTGGAAGGAATGTATTAACAGATAACTTTGAAATTACAAAAAGAACAAGATAGGGGTGTCCGTTGTCACCTTTATTGTTTATAATATAAAAAAGACTGGAAATGTAAAAGGAATTAGAGTTGGATCTAAAGAATAAAATTGAAAGCCTTTGCTGACAATACTGGATTAACAATAGAATAACCCCTGTCCAGGATTTCTAAAGAACAGGATAGGATTGAAGAATTTGGACAAGTAGCAGGATTTAGACTTAATAAAACAAAAATGAAAATGTTAGTTAAAAATGTAAATGTACACTTGATAGAGGAATTGCAACAAAATACAGGAATATTGGTAGTTAAAAAAACAACATATTTAGGCATACGGTTAACTGTAAAAATATAAATTTGTTTAAAGATAATTACACACCTGTTTGGAAAGAGGTTAAGATAGATCTAGAAGTGTGGGGAAGGATGAAATTATCTTTTTGGGGAAGAATAGCTGCTTTAAAGATGAATGTGCTACCTAAAATGTTTTTATTTCAAACAATTCTGGTGATCAGCGGGGTGGGTTAATTCAAAGAATGGCAAAAAATATTATCAAAATTTATCTGGCAGGGGGAAACACCAAGAATCAAATATAAGCTTCTTACAGATACAAAAGAAAGAGGTGGTTTCTCTCTGCCATATTTGAGATTATATTATGAAGTCTATGTTGGTTAAGGGATTGGATATTGTTGGAGAAAAGAGTTATTAGATCTGTAAGGTTACAGTAATAGATATGGATGGCACACATATTTATGGTGGGATAAAGTAAAAGTGCATAAAGGATTCCTGAACCACACAATAAGGAAATCAATTTATGAGGTGTGGAATACAAAACCTCTTGGTGGCTCTCTCCAATAGAAGCAATAGTGGTAAAGAAGTTAAATATGAAAGGAGGTTAGGCCACGTACAGTATAGAGATTTTTTGACAGAGATTGGATGTCAGTTAAGACTAAAAACATTTGAAGAAATAAAAGAGCTATTGACAGATTGGATGCAATATTACCAGATAAAAGATGTGTTTAAGGAAGATAAAAAGAAAAATTGTTTTGATACAGTAAGATCTAGGTTTGAGATTGAATTATTGGATGATAAGAGGAAATTTTTATCGAAAATGTGTCAATTATTATTGTAATGGCATACTAAGAATGAGAAAGTCAAAGGGACGATGATAGAATGGGCTAAAGATTTTGGATATAATATTTAGTTAGAATCCTGGGAAAGGTTGTGGAAGGAAGATATTCATTTTACTGCATGGAGTGCACTTAAAGAAAATATTATGAAAATAATGTACAGATGGTATTTAACACCAGCTAAATTGGCTAAAATGTACAAGCCAAGAATGAATTAGTGCTGGAAATGTAAAGAAAGGGAAGGTATCTTCTACCACATGTGGTGGACCTGTAAAGAGGTACAGGCTTTGTGTGAAATGACATATAATGAGTTAAAGAAAAAGTTTAAAAATACTTTTATTAAAAAAACAGAAGCCTTTTTACTGGGTATAGTGGGTGAAGAAATACCAAGGAAAGATAAAAGACTGTTTATGTATGCAACAATTGTGTCAAGAATTTTTTTAGCCCAAAAATGGAAACAACAAGGAGTACCAACAAAAGAAGAGTGGCAGATGAAGATGATGGACTTTGCAGAACTGGCGAAGCTGACAGGAAAAATCCAAAACCAGCACTATCAAGTATTCCAAAAGGATTGGAATAAATTTATATGATATCTGAAAGATTATTGTAAGCAATTAACACCATTAGCAGGGTTGTCTGAAGACTTGTAATGAGAGATTTTCTATCTTTCTAACTTTATTTAAATTTTGTATTTTATATAATATTTTTATTGGTTTTTACATATATTTTCATACATAACATTTGGCTCTATAAGCCTGTGACTTCCCCCTCCCCGATTGATGGCTTTCAAACCTATTCTCTTCATATTGCAATTTCCTACATTTCTTATTACAGTGGACCCTCGACTTACGAAGATAATCCGTTCCGACGGAATCCTCGTAAGTCGAAATCACCGTAACTCGAGTCCCCATAGGAATGCGTTGGGAGAACGCATTCGTAGGTCGAAAAAAACCTCGTAAGTCGAGGAAACCGCATCTAAAGCGGCCGCGACTTCCGATCGGAAGTTGAAAAAAATCGGAAGCGGCGGCCACTTTGATCCCTCGTAACTTGAAAAACTCGTAAGTCGGGTCATTCGGAAGTCGAGGGATCACTGTACTATTAAATCATAATCTTATATATATACTAAAATAGCTATGATAAGTAATAAGTAGTAATTTTAACCTTACAAAACTTCTTCTAACCCTACTAGCAATGTAAGTTGTTTACAATTGTCTTTCAAATATAACATAAATTTGTTCCAGTCTTTCAGAGAAGTCTGATCCTGCTGGTTCAGGATTTTCCCCGTCAGTTTTGCCAATTCGGCATAGTCCAGTAATTTCATCTGCCACTCTTCTTTCATTGGTAAATCGTCTTGCTTCCATCTTTGGGCTAATAACATTCTTGCTGCAGCTTTTGCATCCAAAAACAATGTCTTATCCTGGTTATGTATTTCTCTACCTACTATACCTAATAGGAAGGCTTCTGGGGTTTCTTATAAACGTATATTTCAACATTTTTTTGAGTTCATTTTATATCATTTCCCAGAAAGCCTTCACTTCCATACAAACCCACCATATATGGTAAAAGGTGCCCTCCTTTTCTTTACATTTCCAACATTGATTTTTTTATTCTATACATTTTTGCTAGTTTCACTGGTGTTAAATACCATCTATACATCATTTTCATTATGTTTTCTTTAAGGGAAGGGCATGCAGTAAAATTTATTCAATCTTTCCCTAACTGTACATTATGACCAATATATTTTGCCCAATGTATCATTACAGATTTTACTTCTTCATCTTTTTTATGCCATTCCAAAAGTAACTTACACATTTTTGTGTAAAATAGTCATAAAAATTATTTAAAATTTTGAGCCATTGTATAATGAGTGTAATTAGAATTGGAAAACATATACCGGTAAATTGCATTGATATAAAGGTTAATTTCAAAAGCCATGAGGCGGGAGGGAAGGAACTTCTTTACTGACAATACATGCTATTACTGCCATCTCAAATCACGTTCAAGATATGTTAAATTGTACAACAAGTGAACGATATTACTGTATACAGGTAGGTAGCCGTGTTGGTCTGCCATAGTTGAAACAAAATTAAAAGTAAAAAAATTCCTTCCAGTAGCACCTTAGAGACAGCTACTTTGAAATCTTGTATAGAATGTCCTGGGAGATTGAAGTGTTCTACTGGTTTCTCTGTCTTGTGATTCCTGATGTCAGATTTATGATCATTTATCCTTTGGCATAGGGTTTGGCCTGTTTGTCCAGCATTTGATGGCATACAAAATGTTAGAAGATGAGCAATTAAATAGACGTGAGATGGTATGTTTCATGTTGTTGGGGTCAGTAATGGTGTTGTGCGGGTGTATGTTGTCTTATTACAAAAGAATTTCAGAAATAGATTGGAAAGAGAAGTTGCTGAATTGCAACTTATTACCAAACTTAAAACCATGGAGGGAACTGGTCTGAATAGAGACATTGGGTTCTTATCTCATTATACATGATAAAGCTATTTTTAGCCATCTCACCCCTTGCTTTTTCCTGTAAGACCAATTGCAGTCGTTAACAGTCATCAACAGGTTTACCACAGCTATCAGCCTATCACCCGTTCCCACCACCCTTCTGAGTAATACCCCTCCCTGCCCTCTCACTATATATAAGGGTCTGGTGACTTCTGTTTAAGTGTATCTGAAGAAGTGTGCATGCACACAAAAGCTCATACCAATAACAAACTTAGTTGGTCTCTATGGTGCTACTGGAAGGATTTATATATATATATATATATATTACTGGATTTATTCAAATGCCGCTACGGATTTTAGGTCAGTATTATTAATTTTCAGATATATTTTAAATACCGGTACTTCCCATTTTGAAATGAATTATTTCCTTAGTTTGTTCTTTAATTTTTTGGATAAACTATCTAATTCAGCATAATCGATCATTTTTTGGATCCACTCTTGTCTTGAGGGAACTTTTCCACTTTTCCACATTGTAGCTATAAGAACCCTCGCTGCCACCATTGCGTAGAGAAAAATATCATTTTTTTTTTTTTTTAGGAAAGTCCATATCAATAATACCCAGTAAATATGCCTCTGGCTTTATATTAAAGGAGATTCTTAACATCTTTTCCAGTTCTAAATGGATATCTTCCCAGAACGTTTTGATTTTATTGCATTGCCACCATACATGATAGAAGGATCCTAGTTGTACTCCACATCTCCAACAGTTACTTTTTACTCTTTTAAACATTTTGGCTAGGTCTGAGGTGTTAAATACCACCGGTGTTGCATTTTTAGGAAGTTCTCCCTGATGGCGTAACATGTAGCAAATTTTCAATTGTTCTTTCAGAAATTTTCCCATTGGGACATAGATATAACTGTTGTGATTTTTGTCCAAGCCGAGCGGCACGCAGCTGGACCAAGGCTGGTTTCACTTTTGCCTGTCTCACTGAACCGTGAGAAAGTTGCCTTATCACTTCCTGCATGGAATGTTTATGTATTACTGTACTGTTGTAATTCTAGCCTTTGGGCTACGTTCTCGTCTAGCTGGAAAGACGGCTTTATGGCAGCTCTGTCTAAATGAGCTGGCAGCAGATATTCTCTCTGCACTATTCCTACAATAAATAGTTTTAGCCTTAGAATCATAGAATCATAGAGTTGGAAGAGACCACAAGGGCCATCCAGTCCAACCCCCTGCCAAGCAGGAAACACCATCAAAGCATTCCTGACAGGTGGCTGTCAAGCCTCTGCTTAATTATGGCTTGTGTGTGTTGTTCTTCATGCTGGGAACAATCACAGATTACTGCACCACCGGACTCTCTGTAGCCGGGGATGAGCGCACACGGCTTTGCTCTGGCTTTGGGCAGTCTCACAAATTGCCCCAGGCGGGGTTTATGCTGACAATAACATATCCAAAGTCTTGTCACTACTTTATCATTGATGCAGTGACCTTCCCAGTCAAGGAGGAGTCGGTATGCTTTGGAGAGGGTTTTACATTTTGAATTTAATACCTTGGATTCAAATCTGGGGATTTCAATGGAGAAGCCCTTTCGTTTGTCTAATTTAAATTTCTCAAATACTTGGTAATACTGGAAACAATCTGTAATCAACTCTAATATCTTCAAAACTTTTGAGTTTCAATTGTTTCTCTTCTTCTTTTAAGAGAATTTTATATGTTGGCCAATTTCCCAACGTATTTTTTTCCTTCACCACAGAGGCCTCTAATGGGGAGGTCCACCACGGGACTTTGGGCTCCCAAAGGTTTTTGTATTTCTCCCATATTTTGAATAATGATCTCCTGATAATATGGTTTGTAAAGTCTCTGTGAATTTTTGCCTTATCGTAAATTAGATAGGCATGTCATCCCCAGCAGTTGTCGAATCCCTCCAAATCTAGGAGGTCCATGTCCTGTAAATTGCACCACTCCTTCAGCCAAGTGAAACAGGCTGCCTCATAATATAATTTCAAATTGGGTAGTGTGAAGCCCCCTTTTTCCTTTATATCAGTTAGAATTAAATGCTTGATCCTGGGCTTCTTCCCCTCCCATATAAATTTTGATATCTCTTTTTTGCCAGATCTTGAGGCAGTCTGCTTCTCCCAATATTGGAATCATTTGAAATAGAAAAACTAATTTTGGGAGTACATTCATCTTGATGATTGAAATCCTTCCCAGGAATGCAATTCTCAATCTGCTCCAGATTTCAAGATTCCTTTTAATTTCTAACCAAGTTTTTGTATAGTTTTACTGGAATAACTTTATCCTGTTTTCACAGGATGAGAGTCTACTACAGGAGGAGGTATTGGCTGGGGAAGTTTTGGCTGAAGAGGTTCCAGCTGAGGACGTATTTACCAAGGAGGCATTGGATGAGGAGGTTATACTATTTCTGCACTGAAATGGAAAATGGAAAATAAACATGTTATCCAAGCTAAATATGCACCTCTTTATCTTGGCCTTTGACACCTGAGAACCATACCTCGGGAATAACATATAACTCTGGATTATTATTAGATAGATAGATAGATGATTGATTGATAGATAGATAGATAGATAAGTAAAAAAATAGGTGTGTGTGTGTGTGAGAGAGAGAGAGAGAGAGAGAGAGAGAGTAGATGATAGATAGATGATAGATAGATAGATAGATAGATGATAGATAGATAGATAGATAGATAGATAGATAGATAGATAGATAGATAGACAGACAGATAGATAGATACATACTATTGGCTCTAACCCCAAAGATTTGCTAATAATATCAACCAAAAAAGAGGAAATGATAGCCTCTCCAAAATTATTTAGTCTTCTTCAGGCCTTTGAAGCAAACGTGTGAAGAGAGTAGTGAGCCACACATTAAACTCCTTCAACCTAGATCACTGTCTGCATATAAAACTTGCATGCATTGAGTTTGGAGTCCAGAACAGAGCTTCAGATTATGGTCAGTAAAATACAGGTAGAAGCATAATCACCACCACCACCATCATCGTCATCGCCATGGTCATCATCATCGACTCTGCATTGTTAGGCTTCTGATCTTATGGAGTTTTCCATAATATTTGGACTTACACTTTTCTGCAGCAATATACACTTTTCCTATTGGTTCGGACAAAATCCTTTGTCCAAAAACACGCCATCTTTAAGGAGCTGCAACCAAGATTATTACATATAGCGCCGATGTGATTTCTGAGTTCTGTGGAACAGCAAAATGAATATATATATATATATATTTAAAAAAGCCATTTTGTATATCTGATTAGGTCTACTTAAAGCATACATTAATAAGTAAAACCCAAATCTCTTCTCTCTCTCTCGGTTAAGTTTTTATACCCATTTTGCAGTTGTGTTACATAAGCAAAATCATCATCAACAAGCAAAAAAACTACAACTCTCCACTCTGGAGATAACTTCACCCTTGTGATAATAACACTTCCCACACAAAAAATGGTGAACATTTCTATAAATAGGAAATATAAAATTATTAATATTATTTGACTATCATCTGAAACATGTACAAAAGAAGGCAACCAAGATGATCAAGGGAGCTGGGTATGTGTTATGGCACCTGAGGTTATCAGGCTGAAGGCCAGCAGGCAGCTGCCAGACGATTGTAGAGTCTCAACAGCGATGTGGTCAAAGAATCAAGGTCGAAGACAGTCCAAGTCAAAAGCCAGCCAGGAGTCCAAAGTTCAAGGAACAATCAAGTTTCAGGAACACAAGTTCGAGATAAGAGTCACGAATACAGGATCAAGGCAAGGGTCACGAACGCAGGAACACACATACGCCAGCACGTCAGTTGCAGACGCTGGAGAATGGGGCAGCCAGCTTCCCTAAATAGCTGGGTCACTCCCACGTTTCCTATGAGATGCAGCTGATTCTAATTGCTGACGTCGCTTCTCCACTCGGCGTTCTACAGCTGAGAAGGGAGGAGGAGAGGGGATCGGCTGATACTCCCCCTGACTGGGGCCTGCTTCTGGCTGAACTTCTTCCCCCAGCTCTGGACTTCCCTCCTCCCTGTCAGATTCCTCCTCTTCAGAGGAATGCCGCCACCAGTCTTCCCCAGGTATGCATTTTTCAGATTCCTGTGTGGGTGCCTCCTTGTCAGGGGGGGCTTGCCACCACTCCTCCTCATCTGACTCGACCCTGACATCATGTTTAGTTTGGAGAAGAGAAGACCTAGAGGAGATATGTTAACCATCTTCAAATGACTCTGTCACATGGTAGAGGGGAAAAGCTTGTTTTCTCCTGCTCTGGAGAGTAGGAGTTGAACCAATGGCTTCAAGTTACAAGAAAGGAGTTTTGAATACACATCAGGAAAAACTTTCTGGCAGTAATTGTTGTCCAGCAGTGGAACGAACTCCCTCGGGAGGTTGTGGACTGTCCTTCCTTGGGGGTTTTTAAGCAAAGGTTGGATGGCCATTTGTCATGGATTCTTTAGCTGAGATTCCTGCATTGCAGGGGGTTGGATGACCCTGGGGTTCCTCCCAATTCTTCGATTCTATGATACTATGAAATCAATGACTTCAACTTTCTGGCATATTTGTAAGTACAATAAAGCCCCACTGCCCTTCATGAGAAGTGTGCTTTGTTCCTCCTTCCAGTTGCAACTTGTGTGTTAGCTTTACAGTGATGCCTGTATACCATACTAATCAATACCAAGGTTTTAAAGTAGCCCTTTTAAAAACTTCTCAGAAATTCTTGACAACCATATATGCTACCACCGCAATAAATCCAATTAAAGGTCTTGATTTTCATTTATAAGTAAATTTGGTAAAGTGGTGGGAGTGTAAGGTAATCAAAACTTTTTGGGAAATGTTATATAATGAAATGAAAAAGATGTTTAAAATAACCCTTCTTTAAAAAAAACAGAAGCATTTTTATTATGAATTATAGGTACCAAATAGCACATATTTTTAGATGTCCCTTTTACGATGGGGCACGTAGAGATACCATTGACTCCCTGCTGGTGAGGCCTGCTGACCTCCCTGAAAGGAAAAATTTGATCTTCTCCTGTTAGGCAAAGATCACAAGACGACCTGGATGGTCGCCAGTTTCTGCGCATGGATCTGATGGTGCAGACCATCCCCCGATTCAAACTAGTTTGTTAAGAAAATTCCCAAACTTGGATCCACGGGCGACTCTGGGACATTTCTCTTTGGAAGTTTATCTTAAAGTTTTTATGTGTTTATTCGCCTATCACATTTTTAAACTTTAAATCCATTGTTGTATATTGTTTTAAATGTTTGCTTTGCTTTTGGGATTGTAGTCCCATTTGTGTTTCACAAGCTGGTCTCCAACCGTAATAATAAATTATTATTAATATCAACAACCTCAGATATCCCAAGCCGGAATTAAGATTGCCGGAAGAAATAGCAACAACCTCAGATATGCTGATGACACAACCTTGATGGCAGAAAGTGAGGAGGAATTAAAGAACCTCTTAATGAGGGTGAAAAAGGAGAGTGCAAAATATGGTCTGAAGCTCAACATAAAAAAAAACCAAGATCATGGCCACTGGACCCATCACCTCCTGGCAAATAAAAGGGGAAGAAATGGAGGCAGTGAGAGATTTTACTTTCTTGGACTCCATGATCACTGCAGATGGTGACAGCAGACACAAAATTAAAAGGCACCTGCTTCTTGGGAGAAAAGTGATGACAAACCTAGACAGCATCTTAAAAAGCAGAGACACCACCTTGCCATCAAAGGTCCGTATAGTTAAAGCTATGGTTTTCCCAGTAGTGATGTATGGAAGTGAGAGCTGGACCATAAAGATCGCTGAAGAATTGATGCTTTTGAATTATGGTGCTGGAGGAGACTCTTGAGAGTCTCATGGACTGCAAGAAGATCAAACCTATCCATTCTGAAGGAAATCAGCCCTGAGTGCTCACTGGAAGGACAGATCCTGAAGTTGAGGCTCCAATACTTTGGCCACCTCATGAGAAGAGAAGACTCCCTGGAAATGACCCTGATGTTGGGAAAGATTGAGAGCACAAGAAGAAGGGGGTGACAGAGGAGAATATGGTTGGACAGTGACCAAACTGCCGGAGGCAGTGGAAGACAGGAGTGCCTGGTGTGCTCTGGTCCATGGGGTCACGAAGAGTCGGACATGACTAAACGACTAAACAACAACAGACCACCATTATAAGCAGATGAAAACATTAGCAGGATTTTAACCACACTTGCAATGTAACAAAAAATGTGGACAATTTAGATGGATAAAAAATTTGGATAATGAACTTATATTCAGTTGTAAACATTGTCATTAGGAACCATGGAGGGGATGGAGGGAGGGTCCTGAGATTCAGAGTAAGCTCTTTATATATATTTTATTGTTTTTGTTATATGTCTATATCTTCTTAAAGTAAAATAAAAAATATTTACAAAAAAAAGTAAGCAAGTTTGGTAATAGTCACCGTTTTCATAGCAGCAATATAAACCTCTGCGAGTGTTTGGAACATAATGCTTTGTCCAAAAGCATTCCTTCTTTATCGGGCCCAAATTGCTTGTGAGTCCTGCAGAACAGCAAAAGAAAAGATAAAACAAGTTAAAATTAAGCCATTTTGCGTAACTAATCAGGGCTACTTCAAGCTTATGTTAATAAGTAGAACCCAACAATTTCACTGTCCTCCCCCCCCCAACCTTTTATTGTCATTCCGCAGTTGTGCTACATAATCCAAATCGTTATCAACAAACAAAAAAACTACAACTCCATACTATGGAAATAACTTCACCCTTGCGATAATAATAGTTCACACAGAATAATGCTAAAGATTTCTATAAATAGGAAATATAGAACTACTACTGTTATTTGGTTATCATGAAATCCACATGTTTTCCACTTGGTGGCATATTTGTAAAGGCAGTAGACCTCCACAGTAGACCTTCAGCAAAACTGGCTTGTGTTTTATTCATCTTGCCAATCTTAATGTGTGTAAGCTTTTTAGTGAGGGCTGTATGCCATACTCATCAATACAATAAATAATAATAATAATAATAATAATAATAATAATAATAATAATAATTAAAGTAGCCCTTTTAAGAACTTTCCAGAAGCTCTTGATGATCATATACGCTACCACGAGAAGAAATCCAGTTAAAGGTTTGTCAGTCAAGTCCTGATTTTCACTTGTAATTAAATTCAGTAGTGCCGACTCAAATATTCCACTTGGGTCTGGTTCACACATGCACACATTCCTTGGTGGACAATGGGAACAATGGTATTAGTGTGTGCGAAAAGGAAAATGCAGATCAAACAAGGTGAATCACACCTTCATGTTGCTTCAGATAATTTCAATGGTAAAAATTGTCTATGGCTTGCATAAGTAAAAAGCTGCCAATTCAGTTCACAGAATCTGCTGTTTTAAATATGTGTCTGTACCTAAAGCCCACGCCTTATGATTAAACAATACCCCCCACCCCGTGCAAAATAAATGATATTGAATATCATTGGCATCCTACAAGCAAATGCTGACAAGGGAAGAGAAGTAAAACAAGGTGGAACTCTTGCTCCTGTGTGATGCTGAATCTGTTGTGCTGGAGAATTTCTCCACCGTGTCCTAAACTCCTGGTCTGCAACTAATTTTAAGCAGAATTTTGTCTCCATGAAGAAGGAATACAACTTACCTCACCCACAGGCTCACTCCTGAAACAAGTCCCAGGCAAAAAGACTTCTCTTACCTTCTTTTCCATAGGGTGAGCAGCCAAACTTAGAATCATAGAATCATAGAGTTGGAAGAGACCACAAGGGCCATCCAGTCCAACCCCCTGCCAAGCAGGAAACACCATCAAAGCATTCCTGACAGGTGGTTGTCGTATAGCCCTCCCAACAGGCAGTGAGTCTTGAACCAGGGACTGTGTCTTTGCTTTCATAAAGCACAGGAGAACAAAATGAGAGGTGCTTAGCAGTGGAGAGGGGTTCAGTTCTATGATGGGACTGAGAAGGGAAGCCTTGAGAGGTCAGATTAGCCTGGCCAGCACCACTAGTCTCCAGTTCTTTATCCATATCATACTTATTGTTTATGAAGTGTGTATGTCTTACCTGGAGCAAGAAAGAGACCCAAAAAAAGAAGAACCGGAGCAAGGTAAGAGTTCCTCATGGCAGTGCATTTCCAGTTCTAAGGAAGCAGGTAGATCAGCTGATTTAAATATTACTGGCTGTGAGAGTGATTAACATTCCTTCTTGCAGGAGAGCTCTCCCCCCACCCCCTCAAACACATTGTGCTTGGAAAATACTGTTTTGAGCTGCTCTCCAAATGGAAATGCATGAGCAGGGCTCAGCCAGGCTCCTTCCTTTTCATAAACTAGGACTGGTGAAGCCTTGTTTTCCCCAAACCGGGAAAGCCCTTATGGAAACTGCTCTGCCGTTACAGAGCATCTGCTTTGCATACAGAAAGGAGCAGGTTCAATCCCAGGCATTTCCAGGTGTGACTGGGAATGGCTCTTTTCTCAAACCCCAGATAGCTGTCTGTGTCTCTGTCTTTTGGTCTACATGTGTGTGAGAAGGATGTGTGGCCTCCTCGGGAGTAAGCATCCACAAACACCGTCTACTAAACTAATTGCTTTATTTACAGCATTGAGCAGTTCAGACGTTACAGCTATGCACCCTACCCCTCCGAGTCAGATCCCTGAAGTACCGATTTTCGGCTCCGCCCCCAACATAGGAGCTTCGGGAATCCTAGGCGCCGCCTCTCCTTTTTCCGTTTCCGTGCCCTCGACTTGGGCGGGTCGGCGCTTGCCCCTTCCCTTTCACTTTCATCATCCACGCTGGTGGTGTCTGATGCTCTGGCAGGCTCTCTCAGCCCCAACTCCTCCCCGGTCTCCATGTTCTGATCCCTTCCCATTGGCTGTGCTAGAGCCCTGGTAGGGGCTTCCTCCCATTGCTTCATTATCGCCTCTGGCGTCAGCAGGGGCTGTGCCTGTTCCTGATCCCAGACCCTCAATAACTCTTCAGGCATCAGCTGAGCCCTGTCTAGGTCAGCTGTTTCCTCTGGCACTGCTTCGGAACCCGGCCAGCCCCTGACAATGTGACTATCTTTACGTCTTATCTGTCTTTCTGGTTGTGGTTAATGAGCTTCCACCAGCTCACGCTGAAAACCATTTATTGTTTCCATGCATCTCAGTTGAAGTTTCATTGTTTTGCTTCCCAAAGTACTACTCACTTCCGAGCCAACCTTTTCCCCAAAGAAACCAATGAAAGAAAATCATTAGAGAAGAGTGTTAGTGATATAGGAAGCTGCCTTATCATATCATTCATCCATCTAGCTCAGTATTGTGTAACCACCTGGAAGCAACTCTCCAGGGTTTCTCCTACCTGGAGATGCCATCGATTGAAGTTGTGGTGTCCTACATGCATACAAAGCAGATGTTTTTGGATTGAGTGCCGGAAAAAGTGGTGCTGGAACACACTATGAATGCCTCCCTTGTTCTCTTATAATGGCAATGGTGCCCACCTGAGAGGTGCTTGAGTTCCAGCGAGTTTCAACTAGAAAAAGCCCTGGTTATATCCCTCCCAACAAGAGGAGGGGAGGGATCAGAACAAAATAAGAATGGGGCCCTCCAGGACCCTTTATGAATGGTCATGGGACACCCCTAAGGTAAGGCTTTTGCAACTTTCATTGTTTCAGAAAGGCAGGGAACTCTAGCTAAGCCATTACCCAGTGTTGACCCTATTTCTAAATGGTGCCAGCTTGGTTAGGCCGTCCCAAAACTTGGGGGCAGATTTTGCAAAAATGGCGATGTTTATATTTTGACTTGATCCTTATAAAATTCAGAAGTAGAGAAAGTCTAATCAAGGTCTTTTAACTACACCATTTATAATTGGGATTGTTTGAAATAAAAATAGCGTTTTGGGTAACACATTCATTTTGATCACTGAAATCCTACCCCATAGGGATAGCTTCATTCTTCCCCACACTTCTAAGTCCCCTTTGATACCATTCCATATAGGTGTGTAGTTATCTTTAAACAAATATATTTATATTTGGTGATAACCAGACTCCTAAATATTTAACTTTTTTACCACTTCAATACCTATTTTTTGTTGCCGTTTGTCCTTTAAATGTTGGTCCATATTTTTAAGAAGCATTTCCATTTTATTTAATTTTAAACCTGCTACCTGTCCAAATTGTTCAATTCTTTCCAGTGCTTCCATTGCACTGGTTAATGGGTCCTCTACTGTTATAACTAAATCATCCGCAAAGGCTTTCAATTTGTATCTTTTTCAACTGACACAAATTCCTTTAATATTATCAGTTTTTCTCATGTCTTTTAGAAGGACTTCCAGGAATGTAATGAACAATAATGGCGATAATGGACAACCTTCTCTGGTGCCCTTCGAAATTTCAAAATTATCAGTTAACACATTGTTTACAATAAATCTAGCTTTTTGATCTGAATAGATTGCTTTGATCCCTTTTATAAAAAAACCCTCCCATTTCCATTAATTCCATGTTTATAATAAATTCCCAATAAATATTGTCAAAGGCCTTCTCAACGCTGCTTGCTTGTCATCCCTGCTAGTCAGATATTCTATTATATCCAGTATATTTCTTCCATTATCTTTCATCTGTCGACCAGGAAGAAAGCCAACTTGGTTTTCATGTATCATATCCTTTAATACTCTTTTTAGTCTGTTTGCTAGTATACTTGCAAACATTTTATAATCATTATTTAATAGTGAGATTCACCTGTAATTTTTAAACTGAAGTAAATCTACATCCTGTTTTGGGATCAATGTAATAAATGCCTCTTTCCATGTCCCTGGGATATCTCCCTTTTCTAAAATGTTATTCATGACCTCTTTCAATGGTAACAGCATAATTTGACTTAAGTTTTAATAACATTTTGCAGTAAATCCATCAGGTCCTGGTGCCTTTCCAATTTTTAAGTCTTTAATTGCTGTTTGTATCTCTTCTAGTGTTATTGGTTCATTCAGTCAGCCTTTTTTTCTCTTTCATTTTTTTTTTGCATATTTTCTTTTTTAAATTATTCTTCAATTCTGACTATGTTTTCTATTCCAGCTTTATATAATTGTCTATAGAAATTTAAAAAAAATTCTTTCTAATCTCTTTCAGATTTTCAATTAATTTGTCTTTGAATTTAATCTTATTAATTGTGTTTTGGCACTGTCTTTTCTTTAATTGCCATGCTAGCAATTTTCCTGGTTTATTCTCTAATTTTCTGTCTCATCATCTTTATTTTCCATTCAACCTCCTGATTTATAATAATTGAGAATTGTGTTTGTAACATATTAATATTTTGTTTAGCTTTTGTAGCACCAGGTTTACTGATTAATATCTTTTCATTTTCCATTATATGATTTAATAATGCTGATCTCTTCTCTAATTTTTTTCTTAAAACTATTTTGCTGTATGAAAAAAAACCTCTCATTACAGCTTTGCTTGTATCCCATATAGCACTAATTTTTGTCTCTTCGTTCAGATTAAGTTCGAAATAGTCTTTTAAGGGGTTGTGTTTTTTTGCGCCTTTTCATTTTTTCCTGATCATCTAATAAGCTATCATTCAATCTCCATCAAAAAGTTGATTTATCTATACCTCTTAATTTTTTAAAAAGGGGGGGGGAATTATACTCCAATAACGTTTTTGGTTGAATTTCTACTTTTGTAATCCTTGTTGCTAATTCACTGGATACCCAAAAGTAGTCTATCCTTCCAGCTGATTCATTAGGCTCTGTCGAAACGTTTCTCGTCCAATGATTTATATAATTCAGCTTTTGAGCCATTTGGTGCATAAATTCCGACTATTTTAATTTTTTTGCCCTGCAGCGTCACTTGTACCGCAATCATCCTTCCCTCCTCATCCTTGAAGAGCTGCCGTGCTTCATATCTATCTCTAATATACAAAACCACACCTCTTGTTTTACTTTTATCTGAAGATACAAATTCATTTCCTAATTTTTTGTTGATTAATATTTTCTGTGATTCCTTGCCACATGTGTTTCTTGTAAACAAATAATATACAATTTTTTCTTTAATAAAATATGTTCAATTTTATTTCTTTTAACTTATTATTTAGTCCATTAACATTCCATGTCCATAATTTCATAGCCATTTCTGTTTCTAATTACAGTTTTATTATATAGTCTTTAGGATTGTGCCTCTTCTTCGTCATCTTCTTCTTCTTCTTCTTCTATTTATTTTAATTTTGAGCCATTCTGTAATGAGTGTAATTAGAATTGGAAAATGAATAAATTGCAATGATATAAAGTTTAATGTCAAAAGCCATGAGGCAGGAGGGATGGAACTTCTTTACTGTCAATACATGTTATTACTGTCATCTCAAATCACGTTCAAGATATGTTAAATTGTATAACAAGTGAATGATATTACTGTATACAGGTAGGTAGCCGTGTTGGTCTGCCATAGTTGAAACAAATAAAAAAATAAAAAAATTCCTTCCAGTAGCACCATAGAGACCAACTAAGTTTGTTATTGGTATGAGCTTTCATGTTCATGCACACTTCTTCAGATACACTGAAACAGAAGTCACCAGACCCTTATATATAGTGAGAGGGTGGGGAGGGGTATTACTCAGAAGGGTGGTGGGAATGGGTGATTGGCTGATAGGTGTGGTAAACCTGTTGACGACTGTTAATGACTGCAATTGGTCTTACAGGAAAAAGCAAGGGGTGAGATGGCTAAAAATAGCTTTATCATGTATAATGAGATAAGAATCCAATATCTCTATTCAGACCAGGTCTCTCCATGGTTTTAAGTTTGGTAATAAGTTGCAATTCAGCAACTTCTCTTTCCAGTCTATTCCTGAAATTCTTTTGTAATAAGACAGCTACTTTGAGATCTTGTATAGAATGTCCTGGGAGATTGAAGTGATCTCCTACTGGTTTCTCTGTCTTGTGATACCAGATGTCAGATTTATGTCCATTTTCCTTTGGCGTAGGGTTTGGCCTGTTTGTTGAATATAGAGAGCTGAAGGGCACTGTTGGCATTTGATGGCATACACAATGTTAGAAGATGAGTGTGAAGGTACTGGGATGTGATGCTAGCATATGGGAGTGCTGGAAGGTAAATAGTTAAACAGGTTACAAAATTAGAACCCAGAGGGAGGGGGAAGGTGGAGTCAGAGGGAATATAAAAGCCCACTCTGGGGAAGTTGTGGAGGTTGCTGTTGAGGTGTTGAGGGAGGTTCGAAGTGGGTGGTTGGTTGGCAGTTGGAAGTTCGTTGGTCAGTGTGGGTGTGAATGGGGCAAGGTGTGGAAGGCCAGTTGAGTTAGTGAAGTAGGCTCAGCTGAGGCAGGAACAGTTAGGAACAAAGCAGACAAGCAAATAACTCTAATCAACTGTGAACGTTTATGAAACCCCATACTTGTTAAACTGCACTAAATAAACAGAAGTTTCATGTTCAAGTTAACTCTGACTGGACTCCATTTGTTACCAGGTAGGGGCCTGGTTGGTGGCAGCAAGAAATAAAGTGGTGGCACAGGGATCAATAGACGATGAAATGTCCGGGGACCCTGTGTGATCGCCACAATGAGCAATTAAATAGTCCTGAGATGGTATGTTTGATGTTGGGGCCAGTAATGGTGTTGTGCGGGTGTATGTGGCAGCAAAATATCTATAACGAATTGAAAAAAAATGTTTAGATTTTCATTTGGAAAAAACCCAGAATCCTTTTTCCTAGGTATCATGTCAGGGGAAATAAAAAGAACGGTCAAACCAATATTTATGTATGTGATTACGGCGGGAAGGTTATTGATTGCCAAAAATTGGAAAAGCAGCAGCGTCCCAACTAAAACAGACTGGCTATCTAAAATGATGGAATACTTCCATATTGTCGAACTAACAGGGATGATAAGAGGGGATATGGTACAAAAAGCAAATATGGAGTGGGCTATCTTTGAGGAATACCGGTACATCAAAATTTATGTGGAAAAAGTAGAATTTCTGACAGATATTGAGTGAATCCAGAAAATGATTAGAGTGAAAGGAGAGTAAAGTCAGGATAGAAGAAGAGACTAAAGAAAGAATGAAATGTGTTTAAGCTAGTTGGAAAAATAAAGTAGCGTAACGTGAACGGCTGGAAGTCAAGTCACTTGGTGGGTGTCCGTGTGGGGTAGCTGTGTAGGTATGTTGATATGTATAGTATAGGTAGGTATTATATAGAGTAATGTAGGTATGTTTTATGTTATGAAAATAAGGTAGTGTGTTGTGTATGTGTATTATGTAAATGTATGTTTTATATGCTAATAAAATGGAAAAAATAAAATAAAAAGAAGGATGAGGGAGGATATACTATTTCTGTACTGAAATGAAAAATGGAAAATAAACATGTGACCGAAGCTAAATATGCCCCTCTTTATCTTGGCCTTTGACACCTGAGAAACATACCTCAGGTGTAACATATAACTAGATTGTTATTAGATAGATAGATGATTGATTGATTGAATGATAAATAGATGAGCGAGAGGGAGGGAGAGAGGATAGATAGATAGATAGATAGATAGATAGATAGATAGATAGATAGATAGATACTATTGGCTCTAACCCCAAAGATTTGCTAATAATTATATCAACCAAAAAAGAGGAAATGATAGCCTCTCCAAAATTATTTAGTCTTCTTCAGGCCTTTGAAGCAAACGTGTGAAGAGAGTAGTGAGGTCACACATTCAAGTCCTGCAACCTAGATCACTGTCTGCATAGAAAACTTGCATGCATTGAGTTTGGAGTCCTGAACAGAGCTTCAAATTATGGTCAGTAGAATACAGGTAGAAGCATAATCACTATCACCACCACCACCATCATCGTCATGGTCACCATCATCGACTCTGCATTGTTAGGCTTCTGATCTTATGGAGTTTTCCACAATATTTGGACTTACACTTTTCTGCAGCAATATACACCTTTCATATTGCTTTGGATAAAATCCTTTGTCCAAAAACACGTCATCTTTAAGGAGCCGGTCTCATCTCTGAGTTCTGTGGAACAGCAAAAATCCATTTTGTATACCTGATTAGGTCTACTTAAAGCATACATTAATAAGTAAAACCCAAATCTCTTCTCTCTCTCTCTTTCTCTCTCGGTTAAGTTTTTATACCCATTTTGCAGTTGTGTTACATAAGCAAAATCCTCATCAACAAGCAAAAAAACTACAACTCTCCACTCTGGAGATAACTTCACCCTTGTGATAATAACACTTCCCACACAAAAAAATGGTGAACATTTCTATAAATAGGAAATATAAAATTATTAATATTATTTGGCTGTCATCTGAAACATGTAAAAAAGAGGGCAACCAAGATGATCAAGGGAGCTGGGTATGTTTAGTTTGGAGAAGAGAAGACCTAGAGGAGATATGTTAACCATCTTCAAATGACTCTGTCACATGGTAGAGGGGAAAAGCTTGTTTTCTCCTGCTCTGGAGAGTAGGAGTTGAACCAATTGCTTCAAGTTACAAGAAAGGAGTTTCGAATACACATCAGGAAAAACTTTCTGGCAGTAATTGTTGTCCAACAGTGGAACGAATTCCCTCAGGAGGTTGTGGACTCTCTTTCCTTGGGGGTTTTTAAGCAAAGGTTGGATGGCCATTTGTCATGGATTCTTTAGCTGAGTTTCCTGCATTGCAGGGGGTGGACTAGATGACCCTGGGGTCCCTCCCAATTCTACGATTCTATGATACTATGAAATCCATGTCTTCAACTTTCTGGCATATTTGTAAGTACAATAAAGCCCCACTGCCCTTCATGAGAAGTGTGCTTTGTTCCTCCTTCCAGTTGCAACTTGTGTGTTAGCTTTACAGTGATGCCTGTATACCATACTAATCAATACCAAGGTTTTAAAGTAGCCCCTTTAAGAACTTCTCAGAAATTCTTGACAACCATATATGCTACCACCAGAAGAAATCCAATTAAAGGTCCTGATTTTCATTCATAAGTAAGTTTGGTAATGTGGTGGGAGTGTAAGGTACTCAAAACCTTTTGGGAAATGATATATAATGAAATGAAAAAGTTGTTTAAAATAACCCTTCTTTAAAAAAAAAACAGAAGCTTTTTTATTATGAATTATAGATACCAAATATCACATATTTTTTAGAAGTCCCTTTTACGATGGGGCACGTAGAGATACCATTGACCCCCTGCTGGTGAGGCCTGCTGACCTCCCTGAAAGCAAAAATTTGATCTTCTCCTGTTAGGCAAAGATCACAAGACGACCCGGATGGTCGCCAGTTTCTCCGCATTGATCTGTAGGCGCAGACCATCCCCCGATTCAAAATTAAGAAAATTCCCAAACTCGGATCCACGGGCGACTCTGGGACATTTCTCTATGGAAGTTTATCTTAAAGTTTTTATGTGTTTATTTGCCTATCACATTTTTAAACTTTAAATCCATTATTGTATATTGTTTTAAATGTTTGCTTTGCTTTTGGGATTGTAGTCCCATTTGTGTTTCACAAGCTGGTCTCCGACCGTAATAATAAATTATTGTTATTATTATTATTATTATTATTATTATTATTATTATCAACAACCTCAGATATGCAGATGACACAACTTTGATGGCAGAAAGTGAGGAGGAATTAAAGAACCTCTTAATGAGGGTGAAAAAGGAGAGTGCAAAATATGGTCTGAAGCTCAACATAAAAAAAACCCTAAGATCATGGCCACTGGTCCCATCACCTCCTGGCAAATAAAAGGGGAAGAAATGGAGGCAGTGAGAGATTTTACTTTCTTGGGCTCCATGATCACTGAAGATGGTGACAGCAGTCACAAAGTTAAAAGACGCCTGCTTCTTGGTAGAAAAGCGATGACAAACCTAGACAGCATCTTAAAAAGCAGAGACATCACCTTGCCAACAAAGATCTGTATAGTTAAAGCCATGGGTAGGCAAACTAACGCCTGGGGGCTGGATCCAGCCCAATAGCCTTTTAAATCCGGCCCACGGACACTCCAGGAATCAGCATGTTTTTACATAAGTAGAATGTGTGCTTTTATTTAAAATGCATCTCTGGGTTATTTGTGGGGCATACGAATTCATTAATATTTTTTTATAAAAAAAAAATTAGTCTGGCAACCCACAAGGTCTGAGGGACAGTGGACCGGCCCCCTGCTGAAAAAGTTTGCTGACCCCTGGTTAAAGCTATGGTTTTCCCAGTAGTGATGTATGGAAGTGAGAGCTGGACCATAAAGAAGGCTGATCGCCGAAGAATTGATGCTTTTGAATTATGGTGAGAGTCCCATGGACTGCAAGAAGATCAAACCTATCCATTCTGAAGGAAATCAGCCCTGAGTGCTCACTGGTAGGACAGATCCGGAAGCTGAGGCGCCAATACTTTGGCCACCTCATAAGAAGAGAAGACTCTCTGGAAAAGACCCTGATGCTGGGAAAGATTGAGGGCACAAGGAGAAGGGGACGACAGAGGATGAGATGGTTGGACAGTGTTCTCAAAGCCACTAACATGAGTTTGACCAAACTGCGGGAGGCAGTGGAAGACAAGAGTGCCTGGCGTGCTCTGGTCCATGGGGTCACGAAGAGGCGGACATGAGTAAACAACTAAACAACAACAGGAGACCATTATAAGCAGATGAAAACATTATTAGGATTTTAACCACACTTGCAATGTAACAAATATATGGACAATTTAGATGGATAAAAAATTTGGATAATGAACTTATATGCAGTTGTAAACATTGTCATTAGGACTCATGGAGGGGATGGGGAGGCGTTCCTGAGATTCTGAGTAATCTCTTTATATATATTTTATTGTTTTTGTTATATGTTTATATCTTCTTAAAGCAAAATAAAAATTATTTACAAAAAAAGTAAACAAGTTTGGTAATATTCACCATTTTCATAGCAGCAATATAAACCTTTGTGAGTGCTTTCAACATAATGCTTTGTCCAAAAGCATTCCTTCCTTATCGGGCCCACATTGCTTGTGTATCCTGCAGAACAGCAAAAGAAAAGATAAAACAAGTTACAATTAAGCCATTTTGCGTAACTAATCAGGGCTACTTCAAGCATATGTTAATAAGTAGAACCCACAAATTTCACTCTCCTTCCCCCCCTCCCAACCTTTTATTGTCATTCCACAGTAAATAAGTAAATAAGTAAGTAAGTTCAGTAGTGCCGACTCAAATATTCCACTTGGGGCTGGTTCACACATGCACACATTCCTTGGTGGACAATGGGAACGATGGTATTAGTGTGTGCGAAAAGGAAAATGCAGAACAAACAAGGTGAATCACACCTTCATGTTGCTTCAGATAATGTCAGTGGTAAAAATTGTCTATGGCTTCCATGAGTAAAAAGTTGCCAATTCAGTTCACAGAATCTGCTGTTTTAAATATGTGTCCGTAACTAAAGCCCACGCCTTATGAATCAGAATCAGAATAAAGTTTATTGTGAGGACTCAGCCTTTACACATATATCTATAAAATATTATTAAATTTTATTACATGTAGCCTTAACAATGGCTTCGTCGGGTTAAAAAAGAAAAAGATACATTGTAGACAGATTATGGAGGGTTGCTTATTGAGTTGGGTATAATTCAGGGTTACTTATTGAGTTGGGTATAATTTGTAGAATTCCACCTCTGAAGCTCGAATAAAGAGGACAGTGAAGAAAGTAGTGTATAAGGTCCTCTTTAGTTCTCATGGCACAGGGACACAAACGATGCTCTAGTGGGGTTTTGGCAAATCTGCTGGCCAGGTATGCTGTGGGTATTGTTTGGAACCGAGCCATAGTGAAGGCTCTACGAAGAGTGGGGTCAGTGATGTCCGCCAGATAACTGGCACAAAATTTAACTGCTTTTAATCGGGGGAACCAGTAAGAAAACCCAGAGTTTTTTGTCTTCATGATGTCTATAAAGGCATCCCTATCAAAAATCAATTCTCGAATTTTATCCGGGCTCCAGAGTTTAAGAGTATTGAGCTCAGGAAGAGTATATCTGGATAAAATATCTGAGAGGTTTTGGCACCAAGCAGAATTGTGTTGGAAAAATGCATAGGCTTGTTTAGCCAGTAGAGTGTCTGGGGCATTTGCAAGGTTGATAAATGACCGCAAAAATCTTAAATGGGCCCTAGCAGACAAAGAGGGTAGGCCCACTTCCACTCTTAGGAGGGCTGCTGGGGTTCCTTTGGGGAGGCCTAGAATTCTTTTAAGAAAAAAGTTCTGTAAGATTTCGAGCCGTTCTAACAGCTTCTGGTTTCACCCCCAGAGTTCTACCCCGTATCACCTTACCAACTAAGGCTTTTAGTGCCGGGATCACTAATTGTCCTCCCTTCGTATAAAAAAATTTAAGCAATGCACCGGAAGTCCTACCGGTACGTGTTAGGAGAGTTATGGCCTTGATATGGGCAAGCCAACTGGATGTAGCCTGAAAAGTGATGCCAAGATATTTTTAAAAAATGACATTGTTCAATTGTGTGGTCATCTAAGCACCATCTAGAGCTATGGCGGGCTCTGGTAAAGACCACAATTTTTGTTTTGGCATAATTTATCTTTAGTGTATTACGGGAGCAATAATCTGAGAGCCCTTCCAGAATGCTGTGTAGGCCCCTTCGGGTGAGGGCCATAATAGCCATGTCATCAGCGTAGAGCAATGAATTCAGATATCGGCCCTCAAGAGAGGGGGCAGAAGTCTTATACTTCGCCATATACTGGACAATATCATTAATATAAAAATTAAATAGGAACGGGGCTAACAGGCACCCCTGTTTTACCCCTTTCCCCAATGACAATGGATCAGTGTAGTTGCCTGTCAGTCCAGTTCTGATTTTAACTATGGTACCGGTATCTGCATGTAATTCTCTGAGTAGCTTAAATAGTCGTCTGTCAATGTCTGTATCATGGAGTTTTAACCATAATTTTTCTCTGCAAATTGAGTCAAAGGCAGATGTAAGGTCTACAAAAGCCACAAAAAGCTTACACTTATGTGACTTCACATACCTATCTATTACGGCCTGTAGAACCATGCAATGTCCTATTGTACTGTGGCCCTTTCTAAACCCTGCCTGTTCCAGGTTAAACAGGTTTGATTGGTCGGCCCAAACAACCAGTTTGTTTAACAGATTACGGGTATAAAGTTTATACACTATGTCCAAAAGACTTATAGGACAGTAATTTGACAGATCTTGACTGTCTCCCTTCTTGTAAATAGGGGCCACCAAACTCAGTTTCCAGTTATCCGGGATTTTACATGTATCATTAATTGCAGTGAAAAGGTGGGCCAAAATACCCGCCCACCATTGGGCGTTTAATTTGAACAACTCAGGGGAATCATATCTTCACCTGGGGCTTTACCATCTTTGAGTGTTTTGATCAGTTGGAGACATTCAGATTCAGTAACAGGGTCCCAGCTAGTTAGTAGATCGTTTTTAAATGGGAGAATTGGGCTCAAGTTGACAACGTTTGAGACAGTGTAAAGCTGGGAGAAATGCTGATACCATAGGTCGGGTGTGATGCTGTTGGTTACAGCTTTCCCTTTGAATGAGGCTCCCTGATGATTAAACAATACCCCCCATGCAAAATAAATGATATTGAACATCACTGGCATCCTACAAGCAAATGCTGACAAGGGAAGAGAAGTAAACAAGGTGGAACTCTTGCTCCTGGGTGATGCTGAATCTGTTGTGCCGGAGAATTTCTCCACAGCGTCCTAAACTCCTGGTCTGCAGCTAATTTTAAGCAGAATTTTGTCTCCATGAAGAAGGAATACAACTTACATCACCCACAGGTTCACTCCTGAACCAAGTCCCAGGCAAAAAGACTTCTCTTACCTTCTTTTCCATAGGGTGAGCAGCCATACTTTCGTATAGCCCTCCCAACAGGCAGTGAGTCTTGAACCAGGGACTGTGTCTTTGCTTTCATAAAGCACAGGAGAACAAAATGAGAGGTGCTTAGCAGTGAAGAGGGGTTCGGTTCTATGATGGGACTGAGAAGGGAAGCCTTGAGAGGTCAGATTAGCCTCGCCAGCACCACTAGTCTCCAGTTCTTTATCCATATCATACTTATTGTTTATGAAGTGTGTATGTCTTACCTGGAGCAAGAAAGAGACCCAAAAGAAGAAGAACCGGAGCAAGGTAAGAGTTCCTCATGGCAGTGCACTTCCAGTTCTAAGGAAGCAGGTAGATCAGCTGATTTAAATATTACTGGCCATGAGAGTGATTAACATTCCTTCTTTGCGGGAGAGCTCTCCCCCCACCCCCTCACACACATTGTGCTTGGAAAATACTGTTTTGAGTTGCTCTCCAAATGGAAATGCATGAGCAAGGCTCAGCCAGGCTCCTTCCTTTTCATAAACTAGGACTGGTGAAGCCTTGTTTTCCCCAAACCGGGAAAGCCCTTATAGAGACTGCTCTGCCGTTACAGAGCATCTGCTTTGCATACAGAAAGGACCAGGTTCAATCCCAGGCATTTCCAGGTGTGACTGGGAATGGCTCTTTTCTCAAACCCCAGATAGCGGTCTGTGTCTCTGTCTTTTGGTCTACATGTGACTGTCTTTACGTCTTATCTGTCTTTCTGGTTGTGGTTAATGAGCTTCCACCAGCTCACGCTGAAAACCATTTATTGTTTCCATGCATCTCAGTTGAGGTTTCGTTGTTTCGCTTCCCAAAGTACTACTCACTGAGCCAACCTTTTCCCCAAAGAAACCAATGAAAGAAAAGGAATAATACAATCATTAGAGAAGAGTGTTAGTGATATAGGAAGCTGCCTTATCATACTATTCATCCATCTATCTATAAGCAACTCTCCATGGTTTCTCCTACCTGGAGATGCCATCGATTGAAGCCGTGGTGTCCTACATGCATACAAAGCAGATGTTGTTGGATTGAGTGCTAGAAAAAGAGGTGCTGGAACTCACCATGAATGCCTCCCTTGTTCTCTTGGTGCCCACCTGAGAGGTGCTTGAGTTCCAGCGAGTTTCAACTAGAAAAAAGCCCTGGTTATATCCCTCCCAAGGACACGGGTGGCACTGTGGTCTAAACCACAGAGCCCAAGGCTTGCCATTTGGAAGGTCAGCGGTTCGAATCCCCGCGACTGGGTGAGCTCCCGTTGTTCGGTCACAGCTCCTGCCCACCTAGCAGTGTGAAAGCACATCAAAGTTCAAGTAGATAAATAGGTACCACTCCGGCGGGAAGGTGAACTGCATATCCGTGCATTGCTCTGGTTCGCCAGAAGCAGCTTAGTCATGCTGGGCACATGACCCGGAAGCTGTATGCTGGCTCCCTCGGCCAATGAAGCGAGATGAGCGTGGCCAATAAAGCGAGGTGAGTGCCGCAACCCCAGAGTCGTCCGTGACTGGACCTAATGGTCAGGGGTCCCTTTACCTTTACCATATATCCCTCCCAACAAGAGGAGGGGAGGGATCAGAACAAAATAAGAATGGGGCCCTCCAGGACCCTTTATGAATGGTCATGGGGCGTCCCTAAGGTAAGGCTTTTGCAACTTTCCTTGTTTCAGAAAGGCAGGGAACTCCAGCTAAGTCATTACCCAGTGTTGACCCTATTTCTAAATGGCGCCAACTTGGTTAGGCCTACCTAAACATGGGGGCAGATTTTGCAAAAATGGCGATGTTTATATTTTGACTTGATCCTTATAAAATTCAGAAGTAGAGAAAGTCTAATCAAGGTCTTAAACCATCTCTGAAGATCTCTTCACGGAGTTCACAGGCAATGCGCTTCTGACTCCACCACCAATATTGCTGTGCAACCTCTGCAGGGAGTGTGAAAAGGAGTGCCTATGTTATGCAACAGGGTGATCTTGGGTCAGTTGCCATCTCTCAGCGAAACATACCTCACAGGGTTCTTGTGAGCAAAAATAGGGAGGGAGAGAAGTGCACGCACCGCCTTCAGCTTCTTAAATGAAAGGTGTGATGGAAGAAGAAAGAAGAATCATAGAATCATAGAATCATAGAGTTGGAAGAGACCACAAGGGCCATCCAGTCCAACCCCCTGCCAAGCAGGAAAGAGTGATTACTGTTGTATATTTTAATCCCTGATCACACAGTGCAGTTGCTATCATTCAAAGACCTACTGAGTTCACAGTGTACAAAATGAAAACACAGTCTCATTACTGAAGTAATTATTGGCTTCAATGCCCCGGAACATTTCCTTGATCAGTTAATAAAACACTGTAATTCTATTCAAGGGATGACGGAGAAATTTGTTTCCGTTTGCATTTAATGGTGAACCTATCTAATCTGAAGATTCTGAAACACTATTTGGGCCAACCAAAACACAGCTAGCATTTGCAATTTTAACTCCTCTGAATTTTGAAATGCAGTTTTCCAACTAAGTTATTGGGGGGGGAATGCATGTGTTTGGGTAAAGTGTGCATAAAAATGTATACAGGGAACAAGGCATTTTGATATGTATTTCAATGTATTTTGATATTTGGCAGAGTGGCTGGGGAAACCCAGCCAGATGGGTGGGGTATAAATAATAAATTATGATTATAATGATTATAATGATTATTATGATTATTATTATTACCTTTGACTCTCATTCTTCCTGGCCACAGGGGAGCTGTCATGCAGTGAAAATTGCAGTGGGTTACTTTTTACCCAATATCTCCAATATATGTTGTCTGCAGAGCACTGAAGAGGTCTGGGTTTTGTTGCACATGGTTTGTTTGTTTTTTAACTTAACAGCTTAATTTAAGTTTTTAGAAAAATTCTACAAGGCACTGCTTTAGCATAATGAACTCAGAGAGTTTAGACAGCCTCATGCCATTTAGCCTATTAGAAGTCTACCTCGGAGGACACGAATAAATGTCGAGACGGCCGAGGCATGGGCGACTCCCCCATCAGCAATCAGCAATCAGCGTGCAGCTCAAGGGAGCTCCAGCAGCCTTCCCGACGTGATTTATAATGACCCATGTCTTGTATAATAATAATAATTTATTATTTGTACCCCGCCCATCTGGCCGGGTCTCCCCAGCCACTCTGGGCTGCTTCCAACAGGGCATTAAAATACAATAATCTATAAAACATTAAAAGCCTCCCTAAACAGGGCTGCCTTCAGATGTCTTCTAAAGGTCTGGTAATTGTTGTTCTCTTTGACATCTGAAGGGAGGGCGTTCCACAGGGCGGGTGCCACTACCGAGAAGGCCCTCTGCCTGGTTCCCTGTAACTTGGCTTCACGCAGCGAGGGAACCGCCAGAAGGCCCTCGGCACTGGACCTCAGTGTCCGGGCTGACCGATGGGGGGTGGAGACGCTCCTTCAGGTATACTGGACCGAAGCCATTTAGGGCTTTAAATGTCAGCACCAACACTTTGAATTGTGCTCGGAAACGTACTGGGAGCCAGTGTAGGTCTTTCAAGACCGGTGTTATATGGTCTTGGCAGCCGCTCCCAGTCACCAGTTTAGCTGCCGCATTCTGGATTAGTTGTAGTTTCCGGGTCACCTTCAAAGGTAGCCCCACGTAGAGCGCATTGCAGTAGTCCAGGCGGGAGATAACTAGAGCATGCACCACTCTGGCGAGGCAGTCCGCGGGCAGGTAGGGTCTCAGCCTGCGTACCAGATGGAGCTGGTATACAGCTGCCCTGGATACAGAATTAACCTGCACCTCCATGGACAGCTGTGAGTCCAAAATGACTCCCAGGCTGCGCACCTGGTCCTTCAGGGGCACAGTTACCCCATTCAGGACCAGGGAATCCTCCACACCTGCCTGCCTCCTGTCCCCCAAAAACAGCACTTCTGTCTTGTCAGGATTCAACCTCAATCTGTTAGCTGCCATCCATCCTCCAACCGCCTCCAGACACTCACACAGGACCTTCACCGCCTTCACTGGTTCTGATTTGAAAGAGAGGTAGAACTGGGTATCATCCGCATACTGATGAACACCCAGTCCAAACCCCCTGATGATTTCTCCCAGCGGCTGCATATAGATGTTAAAAAGCATGGGGGAGAGGACAGAACCCTGAGGCACCCCACAAGTGAGAGCCCAGGGGTCTGAACACTCATCCCCCCCCACCACTTTCTGAACATGGCCCAGGAGGAAGGAGCGGAACCACTGTATAACAGTGCCCCCAGCTCCCAAACCCTCTAGACGGTCCAGAAGGATGTTATGGTCGATGGTGTCAAAAGCCGCTGAGAGATCCAGCAGAACTAGGAAACAGCTCTCACCTTTGTCCCTAGCCCGCCGGAGATCATCAACCAGTGCGACCAAGGCAGTTTCAGTCCCATGATGAGGTCTGAATCCCGATTAGAAGGGATCCAAATGGTCCGTTTCTTCCAGGCGTGCCTGGAGTTGTTCAGCAACCACTCGCTCAATCACCTTGCCCAAGAATGGAAGATTTGAGACTGGGCGATGGAAGATTTCAGGCAGGGGGAACCTGAAATTGCTCCACATGTCCACTGGTAGCTTCCTAAGTCCCCTCTGCCAAGTCCAGAAGCAATTTACAACCCAAGTAAAAATAAAACGATTCCAATAAAGATGCAAGAAGGACTAAGACAAGCTTCCTTCACCCAGACTTGGGACATTAAAGCATAAACACCATTTAGACACACACAAATTGCACAACAGCTTTATTTTAGAGGATAGACAGTGAAAGCATTCCGTGAGCATTGATTTCTCCATCTTCTCTCACTGCCAACATTTGCTCAGAGGCCAGAGTGCTTAAGCAGATCTCAAACATTTCAAGCAAGAGACATGATCCACGGCAGGTTATCATTCAGGAGGCTACTTGGTTGTTCTCCTACAAAGACAAGAGAGACTGTGAGAGTTCACTATTTTTTTTTTGGGGGGGGACAATTCTGTTACCATCAACCCAAAGTTTATTGTGCTGAGGCATCCCCACATGGAAGGTGGCTGAGAGGATATTAAAAGCATAGATCCCAGGAGATAACCAGATGTATATAAGTACTGGCTTTCCACCGGAATTCCCCCCCCCCCCTTATAAAAGTGTTTATGCATGAAGCATGAAAAGGGCAACCCAAATTTCCAAGAGAGCAGTGCAAGGTTACAACATTAGGAGCTTTTCAGTTTAGAGAAAATGCAACTAAGGGGTTTGGAATAATCAAGTGTTTTATGTATAGTGTGGAGAAAGTAGATGGAGAGAGATCTACTTCCTCCTAATACTGGAACTCAGGTCCATCCAATGAAATTGAATGTTGGAAGGTTCAGAACAATCAAAAGAAAAGAGCAACGTCTGCTATTTTCAAGGTGTCTAATCTGAGCATTGGCTAACATTGGATTCAACCCTATAAAATCATAGTGGCATTCCAGAAGTGGTAACTCTAGCAATCGTGGCCATCAATACATGGATCCAGCAGTCAGACCTGCGGCTCCATTATTGAACCTCTTATTCAGCATCCAAACAGTGTGGTCTTCTGCTCAGCATTTCTGAAAAGCCAGCAGGCAGGGGGAACCTGAAATTGCTCCACATGTCCACTGCTGCCAGGCAGATCTCACCACCTACTCAATGAACCCTGTAGTACTTAATTTACAGTCCTCAGTGTCATTTCTCCTGACTATTCAATTTCCTTCCCTCCCTGCCTCCCACCAATATCTGCAAAGCAGAGATGCCAATTTGTGAGGGCATTTGGGAGGAACAACGTCACACACATGACATCAAATGTGCATGACATCCTGATGTCTAGGGCATGATGTCAGGACGTTGGGAGGAGCTGGGGGCAGAGACAAATGCAGCAGCAGTGCAGCTTCAATGACCCGTGGCTCCTCCTCCACGTCCTCCTGGTGCTCCAGCATTAGGAGGCTGCTTCGACCCTCCTGCCCCTCCAAGACAGGAGGAGGAAGGCGAGAAGGAGCCAGACACTGGAACCACACCACACTGGGCTTTGAGCTTTGCCTCGATGCTTATGGGACATTGGGAGGGGCAGCTCCTACCCCAAAAATATTAAGGGGTCCAAAAAGGAGTTGGCCGCCCCTACTGCGAAGTATTCCTCAGATCAGCAATGAAGAGGTGGACTTCCCAACACCTTCAGTTGGTTTTAAGCACTCTATCATAAATGTTTCATAGGTGGCAACCAAGACCATCCTCAGTCATACACAAATCGCCAGATTTTGGGGAGTGGGGGGGGATAAGAACATAAGAAGAGCCTGCTGAATCAGGCCAGTGTGGTGTAGTGGTTAAGAGCGGTAGACTCGTAATCTGGGGAACCGAGTTCGCTTCCCCGCTCCTCCACATGCAGCTGCTGGGTGACCTTGGGCTAGTCACACTTCTCTGAAGTCTCTCAGCCCCACTCACCTCACAGAGTGATTGTTGTGGGGGAGGAAGGGAAAGGAGAATGTGAGCCGCTTTGAGACTCCTTCGGGTAGTGATAAAGTGAGATATCAAATCCAAACTTCCTCTTCTTCTTCTTCTTCTTCTTCTTCTTCTTCTTCTTCTTCTTCTTCAGTGACCCACCTAGACTCTCACAGCCACCAACCAAGATTCGAATACAATTGCACTCTCCCTTCTGTGGTTGTGCAGGAATGCAGCTTGCACAAAATGCAAAACCTCTAAATTAGGGAGGGGGGAGGGTCAGTTCAGACTCACAAATATGCACACACCCCTCCCCCACCCCAATCCCGCATTTCTAAATGCATTGACCGCCAATATGTTCCTGTTGCCCCTTGGGCTTTCGAGCTTACTTGACACAGCAAAAACGTTTGAAGTCGCACTTCCCAATCCGTTGCCAGGGATCATGCAAACACATTGCATGCCTGCATTTACCGCGGGCCTCTTTGCAATCCTTCGCCTTCCGAATATCAGTACATAATCCTGTGCAAGCAAAGAAGAAAGAGAATGTCAGAGGGTTTTATAGCCCAGCTATAAACCCTTCTGCCAGGGTTGGGGGACCCTTCTCAGTCCAATATTAATTATATTAATGTTTAATTGTTTTTTTATGATTGGTTCATTCCCCTATGCTTTTAGCTGTTCTTATTTTATCTATAAGCAGCCTTCTGGGAGAAAGGAGGGGTATAAATAAATGTATTAGTAAGGTGAAAAAGGTAAAGGACCCCTGGACGGTTAAGTCCAGTCAAAGGCAACTATGGGGTGCGGCACTCATTTCGCTTTCAGGCCAAAGGAGCCGGTGTTTGTCTGCAGACAGCTTTCCAGGTCATGTGGCCAACATGGCTAAACCTCTTCTGGCACAACGGAACACTGTGATGGAAGCCAGAGTGCACGGAAAAGCCATTTACCTTCCTGCCACAGTGGTACCTATTTATCTACTCTTGCTGATATGCTTTCGAACTCATAGGTTGGCCAAAGCTGGGACAGAGCAATGGCGGGGATTCGAACCACCAACCTTCCGATTGGCAAGCCCAAGAGGCTCAGTGGTTTAGACCACAGCACCACCCACATCCCTAAATGTATTAGTACTACTAGTAGTATATAATATACATATTTTGCAAGCTATTTCCCTTGCTGTTACGCAGTTTTGCATTACAGTATTGAAATATAGGCTACTTGGAGTCAAGTGTGAATTTCATGCTCTTTATTCAGCTCATAGTAGCAAGGAATGAATCTTCCCACAAAACGTCTGCTATATATACATTATTTACACAATGGGCCTCACGTGATTGGCTAATTCCGGGCTACTCCTGTAGGCCAATCAGGTTGTGGATTCACTTCATCCAGGAGCCTGATTGGCTGCTCTTGCAGGCCAATCAGGTCACTGATTCACTTCCACCTGGAGCTCGATTGGGTGGCTCCTGCGGACCAATCAGACTACTGCATTTTGGATCCTATTGTTCTAGGGTTCAGCTCAGTACATAACAAATATTTTAAGATATTTTCACTAATATTTTCATTTCTATGCATATTATTTGCTTGGAAAGCTGCAAATGTCAAAAGATAGATGTGTTTTGGAGGGAGCTCCATGTTGCAATGTGGACCAAACTGAATTTCTCCTCCATCTCTATTAATGAACCCAGTGTTTCAGACAGAGGCCTTTCCTAGCCCTACCGGGAAATTCTGAGAGTGACTTAACAATCCACGGGTTGGACCGCCTCCCACAAAGAGAAGTAACAGCATATTTCTGCATAGATGGGGGGGGGGGACCAGCATACCTGTAATAGTCAGGAGTACCAAAAAAATGAGGGTGCAGAAGAAAGGCCTCATAGCTGAAACTTATATTGTTTCTCAACACCCTTAGAAGAGAAGTGGGGGAGACAAAAGAGAACAAATGGAACAAAGTCTCCTTTTTTACACTCTTGTGCAATTAAAACAAACTTTCTCTGAGCTTAAGGGCTTTAATGCACCTTCCCACTTTAGATGGCCCTGTGTGTATTACCTCACTTACAAATGTAGCTCCCCCAAAAAACAACCCTACATTTGTGGGCCCTCCTGTCTTTGAGACTCCTTCGGGTAGTGATAAAGCGGGATATCAAATCCAAACTCTTCTTCTTCTTCTTCCTTTGGGTGGTCTGTGGCAGAATGGCATGTTATGGGGGCATGGGTCGGGCCCTGTGATGGGGCGGCGCACAGCCTTAGCAGTTATTTAAAAAGGACAGGATGCAAATTAAATTGTGCAGTGACATTGTGGCTGGCATCCATCTGCCTTGAAAAACAATGGAGTGTGCCTCTGGGGGTTAAGTCCAACCACCACTGTGTTAGCAGCACTGAAGTGGCCACCCTGATGGTCCTTGACTGCAACCTCATCTTTAAGCTCCATTCATTTAAAAAAGCGAATAAAGTGGCCCACCTTACAGGGTTGTTTCAGCAACAGAAAATAACCATTATTCCCTTCACTAGAGAACAAATTGCAATGGCTGTTAGGAAATCAATGTATCCCAGAACATTCCTGCGATGACCAGGGCATGTTGCAGTCACCATAACCTGATTACTTATTAGCCTCTCCTGGTAAAGTTAGTTTTGCTGTCACCTCTGCTTGTAAAATTTTCCAATATCAGAAAAGTTGAAACTATGAGGAACATTTTTACCTTTGTGGAATGCTGTTTCCACTGACCACCTTTGCTTCTCGGTCCGAGTTGCATTTGGACTGGACGAACAAGAAGACAAATCTGTTTCAGTACGTTCAGCCCATGGGCATTTAGAACAAAACACTGACTCCTCCTAAGATAGAGGAATGTCAGTACCTCTGTGCCCAAGACCTTCTGTGATTGGAGCCTGGATTCTCAGCATAGTCCCATCATAGCATCCGACATTAAATAAGACAAAGAGTTGAAATTTAGTTCCGTGATAAATCAATAGGGCTACGAAAGGGGTGCCATTTCAGTTTTCTCTGCTTGGGGGGGGGGGGAGTAGTGAATGTGGGATTGGCTGAAATAATAAAAATCATTTGCATTCATCATGGATTGCAAGATTAGATAGAAAAGATGAACAGGTTAAATCTGTAATGATACAGTGGGGCATAATATACAACTTTCAGATTGGGAAGGGTTATGGAAAACTGATTTGAAAATTTCAGCATGTTGTATGCGGAAAGAAAATTATATGAAAATGATGTACCGGTGGTATTTGACTCCTAGTAAGTTAGAAAAAATATATAAGACAAGTACAAATATCTGCTGGAAATGTAAAGAGAAAGAAGGCACCTTCTACTATATGTGGTGGATGTGTAAGGTGATAAAAGCGTTCTGGGAAATGATATATAATGAATTGAAAAAAATATGTTTAAAATAACTTTAGAATAAAGGAAACCAGAAGCTTTTTTACTAGGAATCTTATGGGAGTGATTGCCATAGTTTATGTATGTGCTGAGATGCTTTTCTTTTGTCTGTCCTGAATCCTGCATTGGATGGCCCCAAGAATATTTCTCTTTCAGCAAATTCAACAGTTATGCCAGATTGATAAGCAGCACAGACAATTGCAATAGTTTGGACATGTTTTATGTTGACATTTGCCAGCCGAATAATTCGTGTGCAGAAAGAAAACCCAAATAATCAGAATTGTAGAAATAGAGCTAAGCCCAAATAATTATAGAATCGTAGGGTTAGAAAGGACCACAAGGGTCTTTTCTGCAATGCAGAAATCTTTTGCCCAACATGGGGTTTGAACCCACAACCCTGAGATTAAGATTTATCCATCTTTATTCTTGCCTATCTTGCATCTTATATATGTCCTATATAAGGTAAAGGTAAACCTTTTTTTAAAGTCCTATATATACACGATGCACTCTGCACCCCACATCCACTTGAGAACTAATATTTATCTAAAATACAGGTGAACCTGTAGAACCAGAATCTTCTCATTGCCCTGTGCACACCTATATTTGTTATTTTGCATGAGGAATTGTTTTTATAGAGATGACCTGGTGACTTTAAATTTACAACTCAAATCTGAAGAGCAAAGAAGCAGGGGGGGGCAATGGAATTTCAAATATGCTGCTTAGGTGGGGGGTCATGGATCAATTTATTTATTTCACTGAGAAATGCACTGAGATATTTATTTCTGTTGAGAAAGAGAGGCAGAGCACTGTATTTTGAGAAAGCAGGCCTCGTCTAGCTTCACAGTGGAAGAAGGGTGCATTTCTTCATTTTAATTCCAATTTTGGGCCTCGGGATATTTGATTTGATTTAATATTTGTGTCCCGCTTTCCCAGCGACGAATGCCAAGCTCAAAGCAGCTCACAACATTCACAGTAGCATTAAAAAAACAACAAACATTACAATCACAACACTGTCAAACACAACGACACATAAATGAGGCAAATAATTAATTCAGCAAAAAGATTAATGCAATTCAATAAAATCATAGTAATTCAAAGTATCAGAAAGTATCAGAAATCATTCATCAACATGATTAATACAATTCAACAAAGTCATAGCAACCTCAAGGCAGGTAGCAGCAGGCTTGCACCACATTCACACCATACATTTATGCATCATGATACCACGGTCTTCCCGTGACACATGCTGGAAGTGTAAATCGGCAAAAGGTACGCTATTCCATATATGGTGGAAATGTCCAGAGATAAAGAAATACTGGGAGATAATTTATAACGAAATGAAGAAAATGTTTAAATATTCCTTTAAAAAAAAACCAGGAAGGCTTTTTACTGGGCATCCTACCAGACAACATCAAAGGAAAAGATAGGGTACTTTATCTCTATATAACAGCAACCGCACGATTAGGCTACTGGTAGCAAAAAATTGGAAAAGCATAGAAATTCCAACAAAAACAGAATGGCTTATAAAAATGATAGAATACCATAATGCAATTAAGATAATGGGATAATGGGAAATATTGGAGAAGTACCAAAGGATAAACTAGAAAAAGAATGGAGTGCCTTTGAGGGGTATATCCAGAATTATGTTGAAAAATCAGAGCTCCTATCGAATTAGAGCAAGTCTCAGAAGAATTATAAAAGGATGAGAAAAAGAAAAAGGTAGAATATAAAATTTTGATTTGGATAATAAAATTATTTACAGTATATATATATATATATAAAATGATGGAAAGTTGGAGATATTGCAACTGAGAAGATTGGAAGTTGTGCACTGGGTGAAGGGGGGTGGTAATGGTGGAAATGGTGAAGGGTGAAGGAAGAACAATAATTAAGGGAAAGAGAATGAACAAATGTATAGACACGGAGGGTATGAGTTTGTATACATGAGTAATAATAATAATAATAAAAAATGATACCACAGTCTTCGATTTCCATCATAGAATCGTAGAGTTGGAAGGGACCCAAGGGTCATCTAGTCATAGCTGTCAACCTTTCCCTTTTCTCGCGAGGAATCCTATTCAGAATAAAGGAATTTCCCGCCAAAAAAGGGAAAGGTTGACAGCTATGCATCTAGTCCAACCCTCTGCGATGCAGGAATCTCCGCTAAAGTATCCATGACAGATGGCCATCCAACCTCTGCTTAAAAACCTCCAAGGAAGGAGAGTCCACAACCTCCCGGTGGAGTCTATTCTACTGCTTGCTGCATTCATCAGGGATCATTACTTCATTTTGGCACGATATCGGGGAAAGTGAAGGGGAGTAGCATTTGACAACGGTTCCATTTAAGACCACACCACAAAGCATCTTTAGAGTTGTCAGTCTAGCTACAGAAAAGCCTACTACCTTGGGAGGCAGAGAATGAAAACCTGTATCTGAATTTTGTGTGCCTAAGAAATGTTACTTGTCACAATTTTTACAGTACTTTCAGGGCTCACATTATGATTTTTCACATCACTCACCTCATAATATCCCCCAAGGAAGATTAGATTGACAGTGAGGAGTGAAAAAGATTATCCCATGCTGAGCTCCTTTGAATACCTAGGAGACTCAAGTGAGGTAAATAGCATAAATAATACTAGTTTTAATAATTATCGCATTGTTGGTGGGGGTTTCTTTGGGCACATTGCTTTTCTCCAAGCCTAAGTTCTCCTCTTGTAAAATAAAATGAGAACTTGGCCTATCATAAAGCTTTGGTGAATTTGTATTTTATGTATTTTATGCCGTTGTTTTATTGATTAGTTTAGAAATTGTTTGTTGTAAATGTTGAGTGGATTTCTGTTTAACTTTTATATGTTGATATTGTTTTATATTACTCTAATGATTGTTGAACGTTACTTTTTGATGTAGTTTGTTTATTTTGAAGTTTTGTATTATCATATTTTTGTATTGCACTGGATTATTGTGAGTTTTTTGTTTCTTCTGCTTGTAAACCGCCTTGAGTATCGTAAGATAGAAAGGCGGTATACAAATAAAAAATTATTATTATTATTATTATTGCTCATACTATGCAAAGTATGAAGGTATTTTTTAAGTAAAAAAAACAACCAGCAGTCCCTTGCTGCAATCAGCTTCACGAAATATTTTACTGACACATTTCTCAAGCATCTCAAACGTCACATAGTTTACTATTCCGCAATGACAAACTCTCCAATAAATACAGAGTGACTGCAGATCTCTCCAGTCTCGCCTGCTGTCATCTCCTTTGGGAAGATCTTAAGGCACACAAGACAGTGTGTGGAAACCATGAAGGCCTTCTTCAGCCTCTTTGTGTTTTCTCTCCTTCTACTCTTCATTTCTCCAGGTGAGTCGAAGGCTTGGTATGAGGGACAATAGGGGCCGCTTTACTTGCGAGATTGCCTTGCCCCACATCAATTGTTTAGTGGGGCAGCACCTGCATTTTGAAACTTGCTTCCTATTGAAACCAAGCAGTCACCTTTTCAGCACCTGCTAAAAACATTCTTGTTTTGACTGGCCTGCACAAACGATTAGAAAGTTGAAGTAATTTTGTTTTAGTGCTTTAACTTATGTATGTCTTAAAATAGGGTCATAATTTTTTCTTAGTTTTACTGTTGTTGTTGTTGTTTTTAAACCGCTTTGAGGGTTTGTTTGTTTTTACAACCAAGTGGCATATAAATTTTATGAAATACATTACACTTATCTAACTCTAAAGGAATTAGATATGTTGGTTAATGGCAATGTTGACACCACTGTTATCTGACCAGTTCTTCTTCCATTTGTTTTGTCTGTATGCAGCATCCACTAAAAAAATAGAGAAACCGTGGGAATGTTTAAAAGAAAAGGGGACCTGCATGACTTTAAAAGGATGTCTGTTGCCTTACCAACCCATTGGGAAATGTGATGTGGACACCATTTGCTGCAAAAAGAAATAAATGGCAAGTATGCATTTCCTTATAAATTCAAAGCAATGTACCGTATTTTTCGCTCTATAAGGACACACCTAGTTTTTAGAGGGGGGAAGCCCCATTTTTTTGAGGATCAGCTCAAATTTCTGTAGCTTCTTTTGCAAAGAAGAAAAGCCCCATTTTTTGAGGATCAGCTCAAATTTTTGCAGCTTCTTTTGCAAAGGAGAAAAGCCCCATTTTTTGAGGATCAGCTCAAAGTTGTTGAGCTTACTTTGCAAAGGGGGGAAAAAACCCCTTTTAACTCACAGTTCTGCAGCTTCAGGAAGCCATTTCTACAGTTTCCAGACAGATAATCTAATCAGCCAGTCACATGTCGCTGGGGAAACAGCCTCCCTCTGCAAGGGGGCGGGGCTGGAATCTCTCTCCCTTATCTCTCTCCCCGATCGTTTGCTGAGCAGCTGCTCAGGGGGCTTCCTTTCAACACCCCCTTCTCTCTCTCTTTTTTTAAAAAAGCACGATCTGCTTTTGCCCCTGGGCAGTTCAGCTCCAGGTACCACACATTCGCTCCATAAGACGCACAGACATTTCCCCTTACTTTTTAGGAGGAAAAAAGTGCGTCTTATGGAGCGAAAAATACGGTATTTGTTCAAGCAATGGCGCCATCTCCAGGGGCCCTTGGGGGCCAAGGCACCCACAAAATTTTCACTGTGGGTTCCCAGCTGCCAGCTGCTGCCACCACCCACTGCCTTCCTTCTGGCTCTCCGGCACCATGGTGGCAACTGGGCCTCTGCCGCGGGGCCTCTGTTGCGGCACACTTTGGCCACAGAATGCTTCCGGGGTGCACCAGGCCTTGTTGGAGGCCTCACAGCGAAGCCTTGGACTGGTCCAAGGCCTCTGCAGTGCCAGAGAGCAGGGGTGGTGGATGGAGAGAGTGCAGTGTGCTCATGCCGCAGCATGACACTTGGAGACAGCAATGCTTCTGAATAGCAGTTGCTGAAAACCACAGGAGGGGAGAATGTTATTCTGCTCAAATCTTGCATGCGAACTTTCCCCAGGCATCTGGTCGGCCACTGTGAGTATAGGATGCTGGACTTGAAGGGCCATCAGTCTCATCCAGCAGAGCTCTTCTTAGGTGCAACAGGAAGAAGAAGAAGAAGAGTTTGGACTTGATATCCCACCTTTCACTCCCCTTAAGGAGTCTCAAAGCGGCTCACAATCTCCTTTCCCTTCCTCCCCCACAACAAACACTCTGTGAGGCAAGTGAGGCTGAGAGACTTCAGAAAAGTGTGACTAGCCCAAGGTCACCCAGCAGCTTCATGTGGAGGAGCGGGGAAGCGAACCCGGTTCACCAGATTAAGAGTCCACCGCTCTTAACCACTACACCACACTGGCTCTCTCCAGAAAGCCCCCCGCAAAACCTGTTTGATCACCCATAAGTGTGTGATGCTCATGGAAATGAATATCTATTGTATTGCCATTATCTCTGCAAAGATTCTATTCCAAGTGCCCATACACAAATAAGGAGGAATATCTTCTCATTGTGGTTCTGGACATGATTGTGCAGATTCAACATGTCCTGTGGGCAGCAGGCAGGAGCCTCACACACCCCCTTTCTGCAGACCATGTCCTGTAGTAATACTGAATCACTTTGCTGAAGTTCTTCTATGGAAGAGCAGAGGTCTGAACTTTGCGTTAAAGGATTTTGTTAATAGATGTTTGCAGATGAACTGGGATGATATGTCTATCATCAAGTGTACAGAGCTTTGGAACAATGGCAGGAGAATTGAATTGTCAACTTGTGTTTGTGGACACTAACCCAGATTATCATAATCCTTCTCTCACCAGGATAAAACTGATTGGAGCAGGTCTAATTGATGCCCCAGTTCTGCTAAAAGAATCATCTCCTGGCTTAATTCCATCCTGACCTGCTGAACTTCTTGCCAGCAGAAGAATGAGAAGATAATTGAACTTTGTCTGCTTTAGTACTCTTTGCTCAATAAAAGCATTGCAGTCATCTGAACAATTGATCATGTTTCTCCTTGGGTTAAAAGGAGGTGGGAGGAAAATGTATTATTCTTCATAACACAATTTATAGCCAAACTTAAACCAAACAAAAGTGAATAAAGTGTCCCGAATGGCATTTACATTTTGAGATTTCGTGTTACTATTTAGGAAGCTTGTTTTTTGCCCCAAATAAAAGAAACCCACATTGATGAATAAAACAATTCTGCAAATGCAATGATTACTTGGGTTTTCTTTCAGCACACAAATTATCGGGAAAGGTTTACATCACTCCTAAAATGTAACCCACCAACTACTCCATTGATCGCAACTATATCTACAGAAGGCTCCCAGAAACATGACTTTATTAGAATATGGAGCTTATTTATATCTGGGGGGAGGGAGCAATCACATGTAGATCATGTGACTCCCCCAGAAGATTGCATCCTGGTTTTTCATTATGATGTGTTGGAGGGTATGTAAAACCACACAAGAATTAAAGATGATTGCCACATGAAAAAAAGGATGTGTAGAAAGAATGACACCAGAATATTCTTTTCACACCTGGGTCCATATAAACGACAAATACAGCCAGCAACAGCCAGTTATTTCACATGTGCCATAGAAACCAACTCCTAGGGGCGAGGTCTTGCTTTTTCATACTAAATCAGAGCTAACATCAAATCTGGAGAAAGCCCAAATGGCCGTTTGTTCTGACTGAGCACTAAAAAGTGGTTTCCCCATCCTAGTTATTTTTTGTTCTTCCAATGTATTTTTGCATGAGAAGAGATGAAGAAAAACAATAACTAGTGGGAGGGTCTTTCCTTTTTGGAAGCTCAGCTTTCTATCTACCATGATATGACATACTATTCAAGTCTCCAGGGCCAGATGAACTACATCCCAGAGTATTAAAAGAACTGGCAGAGGTGATTTCAGAACCACTGGCAGTAATCTTTGAGAATTCTTGGAAAACAGGTGAAGTCCCAGCAGACTGGAGGAGGGCAAATGTTGTCCCTATTTTCAAAAAGGGGAAAAGAGAGGACCCAAACAATTACCGCCCAGTCAGCCTGACATCAATACCAGGAAAGATTCTAGAGCAGATCATTAAGCAAACGGTCTGTGAGCACCTAGAAAGGAACGCTGTGATCACTAAAAGTCAGCATGGGTTTCTGAAAAATAAGTCATGTCAGACTAATCTGATCTCATTTTTTGACAGAATTACAAGCCTGGTAGACGAAGGGAACACTGTGGATGTAGTCTATCTTGATTTCAGCAAGGCCTTTGACAAGGTGCCCCATGATATTCTTGTAAAGAAGCTGGTAAAATGTGGGCTAGACAATGCTACCATTCATTGGATTTGTAACTGGCTGACTGACCGAACCCAAAGGGTGCTCATCAATGGCTCCTCTTCATCCTGGAGAGAAGTGACTAGTGGGGTGCCACAGGGTTCTGTCTTGGGCCCAGTCTTATTCAACATCTTTATCAATGACTTGGATGATGGGCTTGAGGGCATCCTGATCAAGTTTGCAGATGACACCAAATTGGGAGGGGTGGCTAATACCCCAGAGGACAGGATCACACTTCAAAATGACCTTAACAGATTAGAGAACTGGGCCAAGGCAAACAGGATGAATTTTAACAGGGAGAAATGTAAAGTACTACACTTGGGCAAAAAAAATGAAAAGCACAAATACAGGATGGGTGATACCTGGCTTGAGAGCAGTACAAGTGAAAAGGATCTAGGAGTCTTGGTAGACCACAAACTTGACATGAGTCAACAGTGTGATGCAGCAGCTAAAAAAGCCAATGCAATTCTGGGCTGCATCAATAGGTGTATAGCATCTAGATCAAGGGAAGTAATAGTACCACTGTATTCCGCTCTGGTCAGACCTCACCTGGAATACTGTGTCCAGTTCTGGGCACCACAGTTCAGGAAGGATATTGACAAGCTGGAGCGTGTCCAGAGGAGGGCAACCAAAATGGTCAAAGGCCTGGAAACGATGCCTTATGAGGAACGGCTTAGGGAGCTGGGTATGTTTAGCCTGGAGAAGAGAAGGTTGAGGGGTGATATGATAGCCATGTTCAAATATATAAAAGGATGTCATATAGAGGAGGGAGAAAGGTTGTTTTCTGCTGCTCCAGAGAAGCGGACACGGAGCAATGGATTCAAACTACAAGAAAGAAGATTCCACCTAAACATTAGGAAGAATTTCTTGACAGTAAGAGCTGTTCGACAGTGGAATTTGCTGCCAAGGAGTGTGGTGGAGTCTCCTTCTTTGGAGGTCTTTAAGCAGAGGCTTGACAGCCACCTGTCAGGAATGCTTTGATGGTGTTTCCTGCTTGGCAGGGGGTTGGACTGGATGGCCCTTGTGGTCTCTTCCAACTCTATGATTCTATGATTCTATGATTCTATTGTCTAATCCTCCAATTTTCAAATTTAGAGTGAATTTTAAAGGCCATTCCATGTATACTCTACTAGGTCTATTATTCTTTGTATAGGGATTGTTGACTTTTGTGTGTGTTGGTACGAACAGAACTAGAGTTAAAGCTGCTGGGACATAGGATCTTAAAATTGTTGAGTTGGAAGGGTCATCTTGTCTAGCCTCCTTCAGTGTAGGAGTCACTGTTAAAACATCCCTGACAGACAGCCATCCAACATCTGCTTTAAAATCTCCAAAAAAGGAGAGCCCACCATGAGTCTGTTCCAGTGTGAAATGGCTCTGAATGTCAGAAAGTTCTTCTTAATGTCTAGTTGGAATTTCCTTTCTGGTAATTCTGCTGCTCCAGAGGGGAAGACCTGGTTTGGGTCTTTCCCTCTGGAGCAACAGAAAAATGCTTGTGCCATCTTCCATGTGACAGTCCTTCAAATATAGATAGTCTCCTCTTCTCCAGGCTAAACATATCCAGCTCCCTCAACCATTCCTCATAAGGCTGGTTTCCAGACCCTTGATCTCCTAGGTTGCCCTCCTCTGCAAAACTCCTAGATCATCAATATCCTTCTTAAACTGTAGTACTCAGAACTGGACAGTACTGTAGCTGGAGTCTGACTAATGCAGTTCAACATCAACTTTGTTGGACTGGTCATGTTGTGTGGATGCCTGATGATCGTCTTCCAAAGCAACTACTCTATTCCAAACTTAAAAATGGAAAGTGTAATGCTGGTGGTCAACAAAAGAGGTTTAAAGACTCTCTCAAGGCAAATATAAAAAAATGTAGTATAAACACTGACAATTGGGAAACACTGGCCTGCAAGCGCTCCAACTGGAGAACAGCCTTTAGCAAAGGTGTCACGGGCTTTGAAGACACTTGAACTCGGGATGCAAGAGAGAAACGTGCTAAGTGGAAGGCATGCTTGGCAAATCCACACCATGATCAACTCCTGCCCGGAAACCAATGTCCCCACTGTGGAAGGCCGCGTGGATCCAGAATTGGCCTCCACAGTCACTTACGGACTCATTGTTAAAACCATTGTTATGGAAGACAATCTTACTTGACTATGAGTGATCGCCAAAGAAGAAGTTGTTTCAGAAATGAAGTCTTTTCTCAAGTTCAAACTTAACAACTTTACAGCATGGCTCAACTTCAGTGGCCAGCTCCTCCAGAGCCATTGACCTCCTCCAGACAGCCCACTGAATCCCAAAGATTTTATCAGGCTAATGCACTGTTCAGTATTTCCTTGCTTTGTACAATATGTCTTCTTGAATGGTAGCAGTCAGGGACCACAATACCCAAAGCAGGAAATAAGACGGAAACTTTTAAAACAATAAGTGCCATAAAACCATTGAACTATGAATGCATATCATGCTTAATGACATGAATTTTACTTTCTGTTCTTTGAACATTATGGCTTTCTGAAGAATAATGTGCAACATATACGGTAATTAACTTTTTGGGGTTCTACTTGGTGAATAGATTTTGTCATCACGTGTATCATGCCAGTTCATCCATGCAGAGGGCTTACATGTCAGTATATCAAGAATCCCTATAAATAGTTTGGCATTACGGAGACATAGAACTCTCATCAGAGCATTCTGCCTCATGATTCTGCTCTTGCTGCTCAACTTGAGATCCGAGTCAAGTTTCCACAATGCAACTGCGCTGGCTCTTCATGGTTGCCCTTCTGTTTTCTGGGATGATCAAGTTTTCTGCAGGTAAAACATACATTGAAATTAAAAACATTCAGACATTAATGACAAAAGGAAAAAAAATGGGGTTGGAAGCATGTACTACCCCCAGTCCCCTCCACAAGGCAGGCTGAGATAGGTGCCTCAGGTGGCATAATTCAAGGAGCCCCTTGTGGGCACCTTCACAGTTGCCTCCTGTGCCACTGGAGAAGTGAGCAGAAATGGCTGAGGAGGCTTCTGGTTTCCATAGAGATCTCATGGGAGCCCCTTGAGATCTAACTGGCATATGGAAGCCACAGCTGCACAACCCAGGTTAGCTAGGCTTTGGTGGGGTGTCCAGCACAGGATGCCATCTTCCCTTTTTGCCTCAGGTGGTGAAACAGTATGGGCCGCCCCTGTCCATTGACATATATTATAAATATATGTACATTAGTTTAAATCTTACCCGGAATATATTCGGCTGCCATTATACAATGGTTATATTGAATCTGGGATGTTGAACCTTAAAGAGAGAAGTTTGTTCATTAGAAATCCAGACCTCAATGCTCTGGCACTGAGCTATGGCCCTTCCTTATTATGTGTGCTAAACTGAGGGGCTGTGTTGGAGCCTCTTCCTCCAGTAACAGAAAGGTTTGGCAACAGTCCTGTCTCTCAATGACTCATATCTGCTCATATGAGCACGCCAACAGCAGAGTAAATGAAAGCTTGGCTGCGGAAGTATGTAGCACCACTAATTTTATTGCTGTACATCAAATCAAACCAAATTAAAGCAAATCATAGTAAAGAAAATAACAACAGTGCGAGGAGAAGCTCACACAAACATCCTGTCTGTCCAGGAGACAGAGCAAGGAGCCCAAAAACAAAAGCACATAGGACGGAAGTTCAGTGTCTAAGCTTCCGTTCTCACACTTCCAGAGGTATGAAATGTAAACAGTGTGGATCACAAGATCCAACAGCAATGGGAGAATGAAAAATACTAACAGGCTCTGTGTGATGGCCTGGGATTCAGACTCAGATGCTGAACTTGAGGGATCCCAGCCTGCACAGGATCCCCCGCCTCCAGAACCAGCAGAGCCGGGGCTAGGGCTTGAGTCTGAAGGGGCCTCACCTGTGCTGGATCCTCAGGTGCAGGCATCTGCTGAGTCTGCTCTGGCTCCTGATGGGATGGAGGACCCATTGCCTGCAGGTGCTTCACTATCAGCCCCATCAGGGGAAGCTGAGGTTGACTCTGGGTCCTGTAACCTCCAGCCTCTCCTGAGCTGCAGAGGCTCAGGGCAGAGAGGCGAAGGGAACTAAGTTCCCGTAGGAGGAGTGCTCGCCTCCAGGCCAGGAGAGGCAAGTCACCAGAGGATCGGGGCCGCCCTATGCCTCGGGGCAGATAAAAGCCGGCCAGCCCCAGCCCCAAGTTGCGGGAGCAATATTGGTGGTTGCTAGATCCTGCTAGTGTTCCTGCCTTCGTTCTGCCCTGGTTTCCTGCCTGTGTTCCTGACCTGCCCTGATTTCCTGCCTGCGTTCCTAACCTCACCTGATGCCCTGCCCTGCTCCCAGCTTTTGTTATCTTATATAATGAATGTTTAAATACAAATAAGGTTTGGTTTATACCACCAGTGAATGTATGTAAATATATCAAAACCTTGAGAGAGAATTTACTGAAGAAGCCCGAAACTCTTCGTGGGCGAAACAGGTGGCAAACACCGGCACCCTGTCTAATATTTGTGCGCAATATCTTTGACACATCATCTGATCAAACTTACTTTTGACAATATCTACAGGAGCCTGGCCAACAAAAACCTTAAAAACTGAGAAGTCTTTGAAAAGAAAAAAACTTTAAGGAGTTTTCTATTTGTGGCTTCTGTATAAGATTTTGCATATATTCCTCTCAATCTTTGACTACCAATATAAGATTCAAGAACGTGAAATGGTTTGATAGTTTTCAGTGTGCCGCTTATGTGTTGCTTACGTTATACCGGTCTGCCACGAGTATTGGCAGCATAGGTTCGTTTTTTCTGCTCCCAGCTTTGGCTACTTTGGACTGTCTCTACCCTGAACCTACGAACCACGGACCAGACTAGGACATCATCTCTTGGGTAACCCTTGGGACCAGCACACTCTTTTTTTTTTTTTTTTTAAATAATTTTTATTAATTTTATAATTTTATAAACATACAATATAACATTTCAGTCAGGATTCATCCCTCCTCACCTCTCACCATGAGGAGTTATTTAATCTTACCCTCCCTCTCACAGAGGTAAACCCATTCATTATTTCCCCTGACCTCAAACAAATCATTATCTAGCTTCGGCCTACCCTCCCGGGTAGGCCATTCTTGGTAACATAATATAGTCATAGTGGCTTCCCCCGCACCTCCCTAGTGGCTGCATTATACAATATATTTGTTCCATTCAGGTGCATAGATACAATAAACATATCTTAAACTTAATTTCAAAACATACTTCTAACTCATATAAAATAACATTTCTCCTTTCACATCATTTTTTAATTTTCGCCTCAGCGTCTTCCTCCCAGATCATCTATAAGTTTCCTTCTGGCTCCCCTTAATCTTCAGGCTCCTAACTTCGAGAGGCCCTATCATAATCCAAACTCAAAGCCATGTCCGACAAAAATATTCAAAAACCAAATATATAATCAATCCTAAGTAACCCACCTGCACCCTTCAGCCCTGCCCTCGCCTTTCCCCAGTCCACAGCCAAGTGCTTGCTTGCACTTGGACTTCATCTTCTCTTTGGCTTCTCGGCTGCTCCAATTTCCAGTAGTCAAGTAAAATCTTTTTCTTCTTTACAATCCTCTGGTCTCGAAACGGGTAGTCCTTTGTAGATTTCACTTGATTGCTCCTCTTCTTCAGTCCAGGTTTCTTGCGCCGGGAAGATATCTTCCTGTGGCGAGGCTTGCCCTTGGCCTTGGTGGGGATTTCTCCCCCTTCCTTCCTTTGTGCAGCTGGCATGACATCAGTGTTGAGTACAACTCCTCTCAGTCTTGCCGTCTCCATCTGGAACTCTAATCGCAGTTCCCAGATTTTTTCAAGGACTCTCTTCCAGCCTCCATTTTCAAGATCATCCTCCATTTTCAAAGACATAGCTATGCAGTGTTCGTAACCGTACCAAGTCCAAATATAAAATCCAAATTTCCGCAATATAGTCCAACAGGTCCGATTCAAATCCTTTAGCTGTCAGAAGTGTTAGTTAGTTGCCCCTCCGATCAGGGGTGTCAGAAGGATCGAATCTCTGTTGCACTGTCAAACTCCGCAACATTGCAGCCGCTTCGGCAATAAAGTTCCTGATTTAGTGCCACAGTAGCAAGGGACGGACCTCCGTAAATTACATCCCTGTACTTTGCCAAATTAGTCCAAATTCTTCAGCACTTTAATAGTACTCACGTTTTATTCTTCCAATCCTGTCATTTTCGGAGGAATCAGCGCGCTCAGGGGGGAAGGGCTCGCAGCTTCAGCCCGATGGGCAATGGCGGTCCTGGAGCTCCGTCGCCCCGCGTCTCGCACGGCAGCCTCTACTGTGGCCACCGCGGGAGTTGGGGCGACGTTGTGAGCTACAGCCGGACCTTGGGTCCCGGGATCAAGACTCCCGGGAGTTTCGGGGGCTGCGTCGCTGTCGCAAGCACCCCTTTAAGCCGATCGGGTCGGGGAATGCCAACAGCGGCATGTCCCCCGACCTTCCCCTCCGGCGCGCCGACCGGAAGCCGGGACCAGCACACTCTGGGTCGTTCTTCTTTTTGCCCTTTTGCCTGATCTCAGTTCTTAAGAGAGATGATAAATTGTTTTTTTCTGAACCTTGCAAATGTTGGGCCTTACAATATACTCTACTACATTGAGGAATTTTATTTCTCCTTCCAGCTCTTTTCCATCAGCTTTTTATTATTCTACAAAATGTACATATATATTTTTGACAGTTCAGTAATATTTTGTTGATTCCTAGGTACTTGATAATTAACATTTTATCTTGTCAATCAATTCATAAAGGCTCTCCCTGGATATTTAATCATAAATATAAAATATGGTCTGTAATGTTCATAGATCAGGGGGTGGGAAACCTGTGGACCTTGAGATGTTGCTGGAATATAACTCCCTGAAATAAATAGCTATACCAAGAACTCTGGCCAGAAGTTTCAACAAAAGAAATATCTACTCGTGAGTCAAAATCAAATAGGGTATATATTCTGTTAAGAATTACAGTCTTAAATGCAGTTGCAGATTAAAACAAAAATTATAATTCTTGTTTGTTGAAACTTCTGGCCAGAGTTCTTGGTGTATCTTGTAACAGGAACTCCAACTTATTCAGGAATATAACTCCCTTCATGGCCTATGCTGACTGTGGGTGATAACAACATCTGGAGCTAGGCCCCGTATTTTCCATTCCCAGAGCTTTTTTCAACTTGAACTCACCAGAACTCAGGTTCTGCACCTCTCAGGTGGGCGCCATTGCTGTTATAACTTATAAGAGAACAAGGGAGGCATTTGTAGTGAGATCTGGCACCTCTTTTCCTAGAAAAATAGCACTGCCCATCCCTAAGCTAGATGAATCAGTTAAATATTTTTAATCATATAAGAATGGAGGATTCCTCTTCAACAGGCAGCATTTTTTAATTTGGCAGAATGTCCCATTAAAAACTATGCATGGGAAGAACCACATTTTCACTCTTGAGGATGTTTCCTCTAAGACAGTATACATAAGTACATTATGTGCATGCATGCTGCATCATGTGCATGCATGCTGACTCTGAATTTGCTCACAAGCAAATTTATTGAAATTCAATCAATTATTCTTCTAAAAGTCACACAGTGAATTGTATTTCTTCAGTTACGTGACAATCCTAATTAAAATAAATATGAAAAATAAGGAAAATATTTTAGTCAACTAAGAATAGGCGACACGAGTGCACCAGGCAGCAGGGTCCAATTTGGTGACAGCCCAATTTAAAATAAATGTGGAAAAGAAGGAAAACAATTACAGCAATAAATCTCTCTATGCTATCTCACTTTGTTCATATTCTCTCTTTCAGTCAACCCTCCTCTCTTTGTTTGATCAGCCTGCCTGGCAAGTCAGAATCTCATTCTCCTTATTTATCTGTCTAAATTTCTTGCCATCTTCCCCTCTTACAGGAGTTAACGGAAGGTTATGTTCACACCGGGGAGGCAGTTGCATTTCTAAGAATGAAAAATGCCCCAAAGAAAAACACATCAGCAAGACCGACTGTAGCAGTGATCAAGTGTGCTGCAAGAAAAAATGATGTGCAGCTCCAGGCCAGTGCATGTTTCTTAACCTCGACTACTTGAAAAACAGATTGATCTTCAGTCGGAGAAGCCAAGAAAATTTATTTCTGCTCAACACAGATAAAGCAGTGTATTCCACTCATTAAAAACATGTTAAAAATGCAGATGTGAAAGTCATTTTTATAATATGTGTTGCAAGATATTATTCCATTCCAATTACATTTTAGAATGTTCCTGATGTTTCCTGCTAAGCTTTGAGCTTTCTCAAAATCCAGGTGACTATTGTTGTGGTCAAGAGGCTTCCAACTGCATTTTGTATTAGCTGTCTTAGCAAAATAGTTTTCAAAGGCACTTCTGAGCAACACACTAAAAAGGTAAAGGGACCCCTGACCATTAGGTCCAGTTGTGGACGACTCTGAGGTTGCGGCGCTCATCTCGCTTTAGTAACCGAGGGAGCCGGCGTATAGCTTCCAGGTCATGTGGCCAGCATGACTAAGCCGCTTCTGGTGAACCAGAGCAGCGCATGGAAATGCCGTTTACCTTCCCTCCGGTGCAGTACCGATTTATCTACATGCACTTCATGCTTTCAAACTGCAGGATTGGGAGGAGCAGGGACTGAGCAACGGGAGCTCACCCCGTAGTAGGGATTCGAACTGCCGACCTTCCGATCAGCATGCCCTAGGCTCTGTGGTTTAACCCACAGCGCCACCCACTACTGTAGTCCAAAGACTGTGTTCCAAAATATGATTTGTGTTCCAAGATATGATTCCATCCCAATTACGTTATAGAATATTCCTGGTGTTTCCTGTTCAAGTCTGAACTTTCTCAAAATCCAGGTGACAATTGCTGTGGTCAAGAGGCTCCCAACTGCATTTTGGATTAGCTGTTTTAGCACAATATTTTTTAAAGGCACTTATGAGAAACACACTACTTTGTTAGTTTGGAGACTATGAGAGTATGAATGATCATGGCCAGTGTTTCGATCCAGACAAGACCATGGCTGAAAGATTGTCCCCAAGCACCTGATGTCACTTATATCCCCAGTGACACAGCTAGATCCAAGAGACCCCTTGAGCTGGTCTGAGAGGGTTCAACCATATCCAGAGATGAACTCCTTGATCTTGGCTAGATGAGTACTGAGACAGGTGCAGAAAAGGATCAAAGACTTCTGAGCACCAGAATTGCATGGAACTCATGGTCCTTCCATGCACACAAAACCACTCCTGTTTACCAAACAAGTCAAATATATTTAATCCACCAGTATCATTTAGGAGTCTGAATCCCTGGTCAATCTCCTGTAAAGCATCCAGATCCAGTAGATACGTCCTATCTTCACCCCTCCCACTGCTCAATATCTCCAACTTCACCAGACTGAGTTTCAATTTAAACCCTTATCCAGTTCATTCACAATTCAAGGCACCAGTGCAGCGCATTCACTTGTTCTCCTCAGGTGCAATGAGCGTTGTCAGGTTATGGGCAACCTTCACCAGAGACTTCATGTTGAGAAGGCCAGGTGATGCCCTGTCCAGACTGGACATCTAAACCTATTGCATCCATGTTGCGGAAGACATGATCTTTTTAAATCCTTGAAATAATTGGAAAATATATCACAACATGCTTGCAGGGTTTCACATGGTCAGGACCCCCATTGGAGGCCCAACAATGGCAGTTGTCACCATTGGGACCTCGGCCAGTTGTGGCATGGCAGAACAACTTTTCCCTTGCCCACCAGAGATCACTGACCAGCGCGATCAAGGTAGTTTCAGCCCCATGATGAGGCCTGAAACCCGATTTGAAGGAGTCCAAATAGTCCGCATCGTCCAGTCATGTCTGGGGTTGTTCCACAACCACCCGCTCAATCAGTAGAAGCTGATCAGGATGAAGATCTTTTAATAGAATTATAGAATTGTAGAGTTGGAAGAGATTCCAAGGGTCATCTGTTAAAACAAAAAAAATGTGTGTTTAGCTTATAACAGTTTGTAGCTTTCTTCACAAATACAAGGAAGTACAAATGATTTACATGAGGTAGTACAAAAAAATTTACATATCACTTTGTAAGGCAGGCAAACTAATGCCATTATATTGGGAGAAGCAAAGATCACACATGTCAAAGCAACTTTGTTGGACTGGTCATGTTGTTTGGATGCCTGATTATCGTCTTCCAAAGCAACTACTCTATTCCAAACTTAAAAACGGAAAGCGTAATGCTGGTGGTCAACAAAAGAGGTTTAAAGACCCTCTCAAGGCAAATCTTTTAAAATGTGGTAGAAACACCGACAATTGGGAAACACTGGCCTGTGAATGTTCTCCAACTGGAGAACAGCCTTTTCCAAAGTTTCATGGAGTTTGAAGACGCTCGAAATCAGTACGAAAGGGAGAAACTTGCTAAGAGGAAGGCACGTTTGGCAAACCCTCACCGTGATCAACTCCCAGACGGAAACCTATGTCCCCACTGTGGAAGGACATGTGGATCCAGAATTGGCCTCCACAGTCACTTACAGAATCACTGTTTAAACTGTGTTTATGTAAAAGGTAGATAGCCGTGTTGGTCTGTCATAGTCAAAACAAAATAAAATAAAAAAATTCCTTCCAGTAGCACCTTAGAGACCAACTAAGTTTGTTCTTGGTACCAAGAACATACCAAGAACAAACTTAGTTGGTCTCTAAGGTGCTACTGGAAGGAATTTTTTTATTTTATTTTGTGTTTATGTAAGACAATCTTACTTGGCTACGAGTGATCGCCAAAGAAGAAGGATAAGGAGGAAAAAGAAGAAGGAGGAGGAGGAGGAGGAGGAGGAGGAGGAGGAGAAGGAGAAGAGCAGAGCTTTTAGTTCTGTTGATCTAGACCGTGGGTAGGCAAACTACAACCCAGGGGCCGGATCCAGCCCAATCGCCTTCTAAATCTGGTCCGCAGATGGTCCGGGAATCAGCCTGTTTTTACATGAGTAGAATGTGTGCTTTTATTTAAAATGCATCTCTGGGTTATTTGTGGGGCATAGGAATTCATTCTTTTCTTTTCCAAAATATAGTCCAGCCCACCACAAGGTCTGAGGGACAGTGGACCAGCCCCCTGCTGAAAAGGTTTGCTGATCCCTGATCTAGACATTATAAGTCTGTTGACAGAGCCTAGACATATCATTTATTTTAGTGCCTAACTTTCTCTTTGACAGTGTCAATTTATCCAGGCAACCCAACCTTCCAATCACCATGCAGCCATGGAGCTCACTGGGTGACCTTGGGCCTGTCACTGCCTCTCAGCCTAACCTACCTCACAGGGTTGTTGTGGGGAATAATTGAGGAGGGGAAGAATCATGCACATCACTTTGAGGTACTTGGAAAAAGAGGTGGGAAATAAATGCAATAAATGAATGAATAATAGAATGTGTGATTTTTGCATTGTGGCCAGCTTGTTATGAACCATCACCTCCATATCATCATATTTTCAGAAAAAAAGTTGCAAGACAACTCTCTTTTATTAGGCAAAAAGATGAGCCCAAATCTTTGGTCCATCTACAAAGCAAATAAGCAGGAGGCCATGAATTTCAAATATGCTGCCTAGGTGGTCTCCTGCTGTTGTCAGCCAGTTCTTTGTTTGCACAAATAAGGAATGCAATAAACAGTTCTAATTCTTCTACTGCTGGAAACAGATAGGCATCATAAAGAGGGGAAAACAGTTTCATTCATTTATTTATTTTTCAGCTGTAAAAGGTTAAAAATCTCTTCCCCCCCAATGCTTTATTATCCATAATTTCATCCATACACCCAAGACATATCATTATCTATATATCAAAGTTATCAAAATAAAATTCAAACAGAAAAATGTAAGTCTTCAGATCATAAATTTAGAATGTAGTTTTGACTTCCCATCCCTTTCAACATCTTTTCACTCTAGTAAACCTATTACCTTAAGATATCAACGTATTAATAATAAACTAACAATATACATCTGTGTCTATGTGTCTATTTTTATCCTTATATCCTTAATTATTTACAGAGATTACTCAAACGCTGTAACCGAATTCAAATTGCAACACTTATTTTTTAAATAGCTCTTTAGAGGTTCCCAGTTATCAATGGACTCATGTTTTGGCTTATCTTTAATATTTTCCAAGAGACTATCTAATCCAGCATATTCTACCAACTTTAATAACCATTTGGATGTGGAGGGGATTTTGTCACTCTTTCAGTATTTTGCTATAAGTACTCTCGCAGCAGTGGTGGCATACAGAAAGACTTTTCTTATATTCCTGACTATATCTGGTCCTGTGATAGCGGGTTCTCCAATCAGGGAGAGCACGGGTTGCGGAAGGGCTAACCGGACAACTTCCTTGTTGCTGAGCGGGTTAGGCTGTTGGCCACAACAGGGGGTTGGTCTTAGCTAGTTACCGGGCAGATGTGTATGTTGCAAGTTAATGATTGACAGACATAGCCGTTTAAAAGCATTGCATGTGGCTGGGGGGTTTCACTTTTGCTGCGTGCAACGGATCTCCCGCCCGCCCTGTTTTGGGGCCTTTGTCGGCATTGACCTTGCTATGCCTGTCATGGGGTCGCCTGTTTTGGGCAGGGGCCCGGTAGAAATTTTGTCCATTTGGCTGATTGGCTGGTGCCATTTGGTTTTTGCCTACTGCGTAGCAAATCGTCACAACTTGTAAGGTTGCGGTTAGGCATTGGTTAAAATTGGTGGGTTTGGGGGCATGGATTGGCTGGGCCTGCCCCTAAGAAATGCTGCTGCAGGGGTATGGATTTGGCTGGGCCTACTCCTAAGAAATGCAGCTGCAGTGGTATGGATTGGCTGGGCCTACCCCTGCAAATTGCTGAGGGTCTTCCGTTGTAGGAATCCAGGGCCTCAACATGCTCTTGTCCATGTCCCCGCCAAGGGGCTTGGGCCGTGCAGAGACCCTGGGAGCATTAGGGGGGAAGAGTTGAGGGCCTGACACCCAGCTCGGGACTCTTCCCCCAGTGATGTTTACCCTCTCTGACTTCGCTGGATAGCGGGTGTCAGTTCTGTCCCAGGGCGGGGGACAGATAGGCGCAACCAATGCCTAAGCAACCACTCACATGGTTTGTAATTAAATAAAGTTATGGCCAAAATAATGCCAGAAACCTTAAACTTAATTGATGGTGTGTTGTGTGAATTATTTAGGAGGGAGGTGTCCGGGGCCTCGGCACGCAAACCCAATAAAAAAGATTCTGGTTTGTTTGTTTTTAGAAAAGAGGCATTTAGCATTGTTTGGAGCTGGGTGTATATGTCATTCCAAAAGGTTTTGATCTTTTACACACCCACCACATGTGAAAAGGTTAAAAATCTCAGCCATCCAGTTCATCTACAAGAGCATCGTGAAACCTGGCTGTGAACATTTAAACTCTCTCAATAAATGCACCATCAACTGTTTGAGGAGATGGAAGGGAAACTACAGGTCTAAATGCAGTTTTCCCTTCATTCTCCCCCAAAAGCTGGTCAGAAGTGGTCATGATTGGATTCCCAGTGGAGACACACTTCACTCTTGTACCAAAAGAGATTTTTCTAACACACGAGCACACATTCACACACACACACCCATTCTTGAAAAGTAAAGCTTTTAATGGCTTCTAATCACATGGCTATATTACTGCCATGAGTAGGAGATTGCTGTTGTGCTTATGTTCTGCTTCCCAGAACACCTTGTTTGGCCACTGCAGGAAGTAAGTGTTTGCCGTGATCCAGCAGGGCTGTTCTTAGGAAGCCACAATTCATGAGTGGTGAGGTCCCTGCATGGCTTGTTGGATGTCCCTCTGGAATGTTAGGTCTTGAGATATATGCCCTAAGAGGGTGCACCTAAAATAAGATTTGATTCTGAACCCATGTCACCTTGGAAAGTGAGTCACTTCCCAAGAGACAGACAGATGCCAACCACTTCAAAGAACCCAAAGACAATAATAAAGTTTTTATATATTAAAATATTTATTTTAATTTGTTGAGGGGTGATTTATTTTTTGTAACTATTGCAAAGTTTTATTGTCTTAAATACATCTGATTTTGCTCCTAATGCTAAATTGTTTGTCATTTCACCAAATGAGAAAGCAAAACTTATCAATACAATAACGGGCTATGAACCTGTTGTCTGTTTTCTTGGAGAGGTCTTTAACTGAACTTTAGAGGGGGGAAAGAGAGAGGAATTCTGAGTCATCTTGAATGTCACAGTTCTGATTGATTTACACACACATAGATGTCATTTTGAAAAACTGGGGCCAGATAATGAAACTATGGAAATTATCTTTAAAATGATATGGAATATGTTAGCTATTTATGAAAAGGAAAAACAGGTCTGTAGGTTATCATTTTCATGAAATCACACAACACCCTGCAAAAATACCTTCACTGAGCTCATCAGCTGCTGCTTTGTCAAATCTCTGACTGACACGTGTACAGCCACCATGTATGCTATTACACAATCTACCATTCCACAATCTCACAACCACCTATAAATACAGGACTCATTCTCAGGCTATGCTGTTTTATTATCCGTACATGATTTTAAGACACAAGACGACTTAAAACCATGAAGACTTCTTCCACTCTCTTCATGTTTTCCCTTGTGGTTCTCCTCATTACACCAGGTGAGTTGCATGACAACCAACAGCTGTCTATGAGATGTGGGAATGTCCCAGGAAATTCATTTTATTGGAGCATGGTTTCTCAACAAACCACTTTTCAGAGAACTTATCCGAGGCATGCAGTGGAAAGGCATCTGTGGAGCAATTGGATTTGCTCCATTTTGCGATATATCAGTCGGTATGCACAGGGGATTTCATCAGATTTCATTTGTGTGTGAGAGAGAGAAAGATCTTACTGGGAGAGGATTTTTTTGCCCATTGCAGCTGGGGAGGGGTATTAACCCTATCTTCCCTAGCTGCAGTGTCCACAAAGATCCACCCCTCCCTTATCACATAGCAATTACACTTGAAAAAGTATTCTCTTAATATCAGGGTTTTTTTTAAAAAAAACCTCGAAGTGGTTCCTTGCAGAAAAATCACAATCAAGGTTGATAACAACACAGAGAAAACATGGTGTCCCAATGGACAACATGCCTTCAATATTGGAGGCAATCATCCTAAGGTAAAGGTAAAGGGACCCCTGACCATTAGGTCCAGTCGTGGCCGACTCTGGGGTTGCGGCGCTCATCTCGCATTGTTGGCCGAGGGAGCCAGCGTACAGCTTCCGGATCATGTGGCCAGCATGACTAAGCCGTTTCTGGCTAACCAGAGCAGCGCACAGAAATGCTGTTTACCTTCCCACTGCAGCGGTACCTATTTATCTACTTGCACTTTGACGTGCTTTCGAACTGCTAGGTTGGCAGGAGCAGGGACCGAGCAACGGGAGCTCGCCCCGTCGTGGGGATTCAAACCGCCAACCTTCTGATCAGCAAGCCCTAGGCTCTGTGGTTTAACCCACAGCGCCACCCGCGTCCCACCCGCAATCATCCTAGATGACTTTAAAAGAGGATTGCACAAATTCTCAGAGAAAGTTATCAGTGGCTACTAGCCACGGTCCCTATGCTCTGCTTGGCACTGCAGGAAACCATGGGAAGAGAGAGTGTTGTTGCACTAAGGTCCTGCTTTCAGGTTTTCCACAGGTATCTGGTTGGCAACTATGAGAACAGGATGCTAGTCTAGATGGACCATTGACCTGACTCAGCAGGCTCTTCTTATTTTCCTCCTCGTCAACACCCACCTTAGTCCTCTGAGGCACAGGATTGGGGTTAAGCAGAGGGATCTCACACACAGTCCATGATAGAGGCAAGCTTTTATCTGTTGATAGTTGCCAGCCATCATCTCCTACTGAAGTCCCCTGAAGGTAGTGCAGCTAAGCAGCTACAATTCATTCACCACCACCCTCTCTCCCAGCAATGCAGGAGAAATAAATTAATTACTGGCCAATATTAGTGGTCTTTTACAATTATTGCTAAGACAGTATATGGGAAGAGCTGGGATTTGAACATTAGCGGCAAAGACCTATATCTCAAAGCTGCACCTATGCAATCATTTCATTGGTTGTGCTTAAACCTAAGACAACTCTATGATTCTACGATTCCAAGTCCTTTCAGCTAATGCTCAAACAAGAGTGATTATTCAGAGTTCAACTGAAAGTTATGCCAAAGAAACATCACTGAGATAGCAGGTTGGTAGACAAAGCTTTCAAACACATGGGGATTTGGTTGGGATGAAGCAGAGCCTCCAAGTGTCACTATTTTCCAGGGACAGTCCCAGATTTACAGAAGCCATCCTGGTTTCTGATTTGATCCCAGAATGTCCGCTTTCCCTTAGAACAGTGATGGCTAACCTTGGCACTCCAGATGTTTTGGGACTACAACTCCCATCGTCCCTGACCACTGGTCCTGTTAGCTAGGGATGATGGGAGTTGTAGTTCCAAAACATCTGGAGTGTCAAGGTTAGCCATCACTGCCTTAGAACATCCCTATTTTCATTAGAAAAATGTTGGAGGGTATGGGATGCAATGTCCCTATTTACATCGGAGAAATGTTGGAGGGTATGATGAAGGTTTAGGCTTTAGCCATTGGCGAGACCAATCCCTACTCAGCCAGGTCACTCACTAAAATGCTGGTAGGCAAGTCACCCTCCTTCATCCAAACCGAGACTACAGTGAATCCCATCAAATCCTAAAAGAAAACGAACCCTAAATAGTGATTTGAAGAGTATTATACTCAGAGGCATTTTTCTCATTTCTGCAAGTTTGTTGAGGGCTCAACATCTTTTTAACGGCTGTTCCACCCCAATGTGTGTGTAGGTGTGTGTGTGTGTGTGTGTGTGTGTGTGTGTGTGTGTGTGTGTGTGTTACAGCAACATAACCATAAAACCACAAACAATTAAAAACAGGAATAGGAAGCATTCATTTATAGCAAGTGGGGAGCCTGTGAACTTCTAGATGTTGCTGACTACAGCTCCCATCATTCCTGGCTGTGCCCATGCTGGGAGTGGTTCATCAACAGCATCTGGGTAGCCAAGGGTTGTCAACCCCCAGTTGATGGTGACGCAACGGCAGTTTATCCCATTCCTTTCATTGCAGCATTCCCTCAAGCACAGAATCCCGAGGAATGTGTCCAAGCAGGAGGGAAATGTGATCGGAGAATATTCTGCAGGACCTTTTGGGAGAAGATCGGGGTCTGTGGTCCGCTGGACCTTTGCTGCAAAAAGTGAGAACCAAGACTTGAGATTTTTTTTAAAAAAACCTCCCCTGTGAATGAATACTTTTTTGCAAACAAAATGAAATGAAAAGGGTGAAGGCGGTATTGCTGAGCCAGTGTCATCTGTGGTGTTAAGCGGTGATTCCCATCCCCCGCTAGTCAATAGCAGGCTTTTGAAGCACTAGAAGAAATGGAAATTCCTGTTTGAGCATGGAACGATGAGCAGCAATGCATCTGTCATTGGCATCCTCCAGCTGTCTGGTCTAAGAAACAAGCACAGTGAGGCAGGGGCCAGTTCTTATCGTGAAAAGGAGCGTGGTTTCCTTGTGGCTCCATAGTACATTGCTTTGAGAACCCAGCAACTCAGAGCTAAAATTCCCAGCTTTCCCTGTGAAGAGGGATTGGTTGTTAAACCACCCTGGAATTCTAGCTTGGGGAGGGAGGGATAAGGGTCTCCTAAAAACTCTCAGCACCCATAATAATCTACAGTGCCCAGAATTCTTTGGGGAAATCAGGTCCTCCCTTAAAGAGGGCACGTATTGTGGTGAGACCTGGCAACCAAGTCCAGTGTTGTGGGTGGGTTTGATTGACAGCCACAACACCCAATCAGTAGGTCCCTCGATGCAGGGTTCAATCTGGCCAATGGGACGCGAGCTAAAGTAATCAAGGGACCTATAAAGACCCATGCACGTGACCCTGAGCTTCCTCTTTTCGGCACATGCATCAGAACACCCTCCCACCTCTCCCTATATTTAGGGCTTGCGCTTGACCTTGCTATGCCGCCGTGTGTCGTCTGTCATTGGGACAGGGGCACGGCAGGAATTTTCCCCACTTGGCTGATTGGCTGTTGCCATTTGGGTTTCACCTGCCACGTAGCAAATCTTCACAACTTGTAAGGTTGCGGATAGGCTCTGGTTCAGGTGATAGGGATGGGGGAACGCTCTCACCATCCCTATGTGAAGGGCATTCCGCTAAAGGAATCCAGGAACTCGATGGTTTGGTCATGAGAGGGGGTTGTGCCCGTGCCTGAGTCTGCGGAAACATTTGTGTGGCGGATAGAGCATGCTCCCGGCTTCCCGCTTATCCAGGTGTTCACCCTTGGCTGACCTATGCTGGAACCCTGGGTCAGCGCTACCTGCAGAGCAGGGAGCTAGTTGAACCAGAGCCTATGCAACCAATCACATGCTGTAATCAATAAAGTTGTGACCTAAATTCTGCCAAAAACCAAACCCAAATTTTGAGTCTTGTCTGAATTTATTTGGGGTGAGGTTAAAAGGTCTGAACACGCAAAGCCGTGACTGTTTAAAGTGGTATCGTATGGCTTTGTCATAGAGGTGAATGTGGCTGTAGTCTGAGCTGTGACCATCAGAGGGGGTAAAGCAGTCAAACCATTTTTGTGAACAAGAAGGCCCTTTGGGTGATTCTGAGAAGGCTTGGCTGATGGAGTTAGCCTCAGGGAGCTTAAACTACTTGAGTGTTAGGATAAGGCTACCAGATTTTTTTCAATGAATCCGGGGACACTTTTCAACTTCCTACTAAATAGATGGATTTTGTCAGGGGACTGATTTGTAAATCCAGGGACTGTCCCTGGGAAACAGGGCTGCCTGGTAATGTTATGTCAGGATCCCTCTGCAGGAATTTCTCCAATGTCATTTCACCAGTGACATGCAGTCATTGGAGAAAGGGGGCATGATGTAAATTGGGATAGGGGTGTAAAACATAAAGGGTGGCCCTGATTCAAATTAAATATGTGAATGCTCTACATCAGGGGTCTCCAAACTACGGTCCGGCAGCCGGATACGGCCCGAGGGGCTCATTTATCCGGCCCCCGGCCCCCCCTCCGCCCTCTGCCGCCGCCCGCTCTTACCGGCGTGGCGCAGCACGGCTGCCCACTTCCAGATTGGAGGAGCGCCGGAAATAGCTTGTGCGCATGCGCAAGCATCATTTCCGGTGCACATCCGGGTTGGAGGAGGCCTGTGCACATGTGCACAAGCTATTTCAGGTGCTCCTCTGACCTGGAAGTGCTCCGGAAATTGTGCACGCACGCGTATGGGCGCGCGCTCCCCCGCCCTCCGGCCCGCCACGCGATCGGTGCTGCAGACACCTGCCCAAGGCACAGTAAGTTTGCTCACCCCTGCTCTACATGCAGGCAATGTGTAGGACCAAATCCTCATATTCAGTAGGGAAAGGGAAGCAACTGGACAAATGGAGATGGAGAAGTTGTTTTGGTATGAAAGAGCAGTAGAGATGAGAGCTAGACTTTATGCATCAGAAGTGAGGTATTGTGTATAAATAATGAGTACAGTGATTAGAAATGTGGATGTTTAAGCCATTATATAAATGTCTTAATTAGTATTTTTAGGAAAGGGTTGGACGGGAAGACCCTTCCAACTCTGCCATTCTATTATCCTATGTATGTATAACCAGGGCTATGCAGATTAGAGGTTTGAAATCAGCACTGGATCTGTAACTATTTCCTTTCTGGTGATTAACCAGCAGTCCCATATTCTCTTGCTTTTAAGAGTCGACCAATGAAGATGTCCTGTACAGCTTTGCTTGGAAAACCATCGCCTCCTGCTACCATGGCAGCCTGGAAGACTCTTCCTTGTGAGCTTTTCACAAACCCCACAGAAGCATCTTGGCTTCGTTTGCTTTAAAGCTGTTCTCTTCAATAAAAGCATTGTCACTGAGCAACTGGTTAACCGTGTTTTTGAAGGAGGGGCAAGGTTACTTCATTGTCTGTAGTTTAGTACCTTGTGATTTACCCTCATGGGAACTGAACCTCAGAGAGTGGTCCACAGCGTCTGGATTGCACCCCAGCAAATGAACTCCAAGCCCCTCTAGCCCAAGGTTAGCCAACACCATGCCCCCAGATGTTGTTGGGCTGGAACTTCTATCATTCCTGATTATTGGTCATACTGGCTGGATCTGATGGGAGCTGTAGGGCATGACTAGGAGGTTGGAATAGAAAGGACTCACCACACCACTGACAATCTGGGTTGTGTTCAAAGCTTCTGCCCTTTCAAGCCCTGGAAAAAGCTGGGAGGAACGATGCAAAAACAGACACCGCTGAAACAAAGCCAAATATGAGTGACTGGTGCCTGGGCCAATTATCCCATTCATGAATGGGCTTTTGAAGAATCCCTGCCATTTTGCCAACTCCTTCATTCCACATATCACACATTTCCCCCATTTGGCTAATTGACATCACATCATCCACACAATGGAAAAGCCACATCCAGAGATCAGGGACCGTGCTGAGGAGGGCTGCACAGAGGAGTAATGGTGGGAGCCTCCCCCTCTCCCTGCTCCTGATCAGGATCCTGAATCTTCCCAGGAGCAGGAGGACAGTATAGATTTGGAACAGTGGTTTGCAGAGGGGCATAGTTCAGAAGGCAGAAGCTGAGAAGAAATGGGTGGGAAACAGCTAGGAGGAGGAGAACTGGGAGAGAGAGAGTTAACAGACTCACTGTCGTTGGGAAGCGTTCATCCACTCAGCCCAAGGTCAAGGAGAGCAGATAAGGTGGCAGCAGAGAAAGCACAGTGGTTGCGAGACCAGGTGGCAAGATGCAAGTGGCGTGTGTGGCTAGAGAGGTAAGGGGTGGAACTCTTAATTGGAAGCACCTCCATTTCTAGGAAATGGATTATTTGTTCTCTCGCTGTGATCATTAAAGTTTCTAACTGGTAAGAAGACTCCTTTTCCTTTGTTCTACTTATCTACTGCCAAGAGGGGGAGGAAGCCGATTCCCTGAAGCCAGACAGCTGCTGAAATGATGGTGGGGGGAACACACACACCAAGAAGGACCATCTTCCCTTCAGATCAGCAGATGCAAGGTGCATACAATGTGAATATAATTATGCTACAACAGCAACTATTCCATCAGATTTGGCCATTTGGTGCCACTGTTGTAGACCTTTTGCCCTGGGTTGCAATCTAGCTCATGTAAACAAGGTGGGAGATTTGACAGCTGGGTTCAGTGAAGTATGAATGGTAAAACATTGAAATTTGGGCTGCTCTTATTCAAAGGCAACTTTCAGGATCATAAAAGTGTCACTATCTCATCTGTGTGCTTTAGGTCCATTGGCATGTGGTTGTGCAGACAAAATTTGAAAAAAAGGAGTCAAAAGAAGCAATCCATAATCTTCCCATTCCCAAACATGAACAGATTCATTTCAGTCACAAAGTTGCATTACAAGTTGTTTTTATTTAGCTGGGAGGTAATCACATCTCTCTCTGTAGTAAAACCCCAAGTGTGTGATCCATTGAAGTTTCACAGCAGCTGGAGGCAGTGAATTTCAAGTAGGCTACTGAGATGTAGCCAGGCGGTCGCCAGTTAACGCCTGCACAAATAAGGAGGACACAGAGATACATATTTTATTCTGGAAAAATTCGACTCAAGAAAGTAAATTTGGTTTATATGAAACATACAGTCATTCCCCAACCAGCTACGGAAATGCGAAGAAGACCTCTTAACCACTACACCACACTGGCTCTCAGCAAATCCCCAGCTGTTAAGTGCATAAGGGAAGCCTGCTTGGATCCTACAAGCGACCCATCTAGTCTAGCATTCTGTTCTCACGGTGGCCAAACAAATTCCTACAAGCAGGACCTGAGCAGAGCAACATCGCCCCCTCTTGGTATTCAGAAGCTTACTGCCTCTGACTATGTAGGCAGAGCATAACCACCATGACTAGTAGCCGCGATGTGGTAGCCATTGTTCAAGTAAGATGAGAGGAAGAGCACTAGATCCAGCCCACTGTTCCAAATAGCCAACAGGTAATATGTTCCTGGTCCATGTTGGATCTTCAGATGTCTAAAAACTCATGTGTTACATCATACCTTGGTATATGTCTAGCAAGGGCTGACACGTACTGGAGATTTCCTAAGGATGCTTTTAGCCATTGGTTTGGTTCACAGTCTTTAGACTTTCAGGAAAATTGCCCCAGATCAACATATCTGCAATGGAGTTCCACTGCAGAGCAGAGTATTGGGGGTGGTGGGAATGGGACTGATAATCTGAGATTTATTTCTTTTTTATAAAGTGACTAATAAATGGATTACTAAGGAGAATGATCTTTTTTTTAGCGCACTTTTATCAAGAGTACTATCCCATTGGAAGTTCTTTAGCTTCTTAAACTTTTCTTCCTTTCTCTTTCTCTCTTTCTTTTCTCTCTTCTCTTTCTTTATTTTTCACTTTCTCTTTTTTTAAAATTCCCTTTCTATTCCTTTTACTTTATATCTTCCTCTTTGTTTGTTTGTTTCTGTCTCTCTCTTTTTTGCCTCTGGATTAATGTTTTAATTTGGATTTTAAAAAATAAATAAATGAGAATAATCTTTGTATTTTTCTTTATAAACTGTATTATTATTATTATTTAAAATAGTTAAACATTGTTTAACAATAGCAAAGAGAAAACTACTTCCACCAAATTAGGCTGCTGAAATAAATAAATATAACCAGAAGTGCATACTTTTTGACCTTCCACCAGCAGGTGAAAAAAAAAAAAATTTCCCAACAGGCTTTGGGGGATTCATTGTTTTCAGGAAAGGAGTGCTGCTATGATGTTTTTACTGTAATTATCTGTATGTTTATATATTCTATATACAATGGTACCTCAGTTTTTGAACACAATCCGTTCTGGAAGACCGTTCGAGTTCTGAAACGTTCAAAAACCGAAGCATTTACTTACGGAAAACTCAATACGGAAGCATGTTCGACTTCTGAAAAGTGTTCAAAGACTGAAGCATTTACTTCTGGGTTTACGATGTTCGAATACCGAAATGTTTGTCAACGGAGACGTTTGAAAACCGAGGTACCACTGTGCTGTAATTCTATTACTGTTTAATTGCTTCTTAATAATCCCCTCTCTGTGTTTTTAGCTGTTTCTATTTCATTTGTAAGCCACCATGAATCCCTGCCATGGAAAATGGTAGGATAGAGATGATGATGATGATGATGATGATGATGATGATGATGATGATAGGAGGAGGAGGAGGACTCTGAGCTCAGTTCAGTTCTGGTGCTCAAAACACCTTCTGAGCTCAAGATTCTTTAATTCTAAGTGTATGTCTTTTCCACCCAGCTCTCATTGGTAGATTATGGTGTTCCAGTAAAAAACAAAGTAGAGCCAACACTTAAAATCTGCCCACCCTGACTTTATGGTGTGCATTCAGGTTCTGTGGGGGACACAGATGTGGGACTCATGTCTGCCCCATGAGAAGCACAACAGAGAATCATAGAATCATAGAGTTGGAAGAGACCACAAGGGCCATCCAGTCCAACCCCCTGCCAAGCAGGAAACACCATCAAAGCATTCCTGACAGGTGGCTGTCAAGCCTCTGCTTAAAGACCTCCAAAGAAGGAGACTCCACCACACTCCTTGGCAGCAAATCCAAACCTCTTTTGTGGCTGTTCACATTACATTTATATTTTTTGCTTTTCTCACAGACACAAGAAGGGAGCCCCAAGTGGTCCTAGCAACAGGTAAATTGTCTTCCACCATTACTGAATTCTCTGGGGGAATCCCTGAAAAGCTTCAGAGGATCACAGTTCAGAAACTATTGCTCTAGGCTTTCCAAAGTTTTGCAAGTTGGATATTAGCTAATGGGCAATGAGAGAGTTGACTCAAATGCATGAATGCTGTCTTCCATAAATTCACTTAGAGGCAATCTGCTTTTCACTGGCAAACAGGGGGTGCCAACTTGAATATTGATGGGCACTGAAGGGATCTTGACCCTGGCTCCTATGCTGGCAAACATGTGCCTTGTTCTCTTTCAGCCAGGGATCTTTGCTCTCACCTGCAGCAAGCAACCTTTCTATTACAATTCCCGATGCGCTTGTAGCCACCAGGACACCTGCGCTTCACACATTTTCCATGGGCATCACGACACTGCTTGGCGTTACCGATTTTAGACAATCCTGCAGACACACAGACACACAAAACCAAGTTGGAGCAGAACTGAGCTCATTGCAGTTAGAGGCTTCGGCATAAACAGACCAGCATTTCCTATTATTTTAGCATTGCCAAGTACACCATGGTCAATTTTATTTATTTAGCTTGTATGGTAAAACTAGGGATGTTGGAGAAGTCTGGTGAAAACAGAAATGGAAGCATAAATTGCCAATGTTCATTTATTCACCCCATTCTAGAATGGAAACCATTCCAACTTAGGATTGCCATATTTCAATAATAATAATAATATTTTTTTATTTATACCCCTCCCTTCCCGATTTTAAAATTGGGCTCAGGGCAACTAACAACAAATATAAAACATTGATTAAAAACGACTTAAAAAAAAGATTAAAAACAGCATCAAATGCAACATAAATGAACATCACCAGGGCTAACTGGTCAAGTTGTTCCTGCTAGGGCCAGTAAGGAGACCAGGGAAGGGTTTAAATGTAGGGTCTCAGAAAAGGTTTCTTCAAAGAAAAAGGGAATGGAAGAAAGGAATGACGGATTGAAGGCCAGGTGGAATAGCTCTGTCCTACACGCCCTAGGGAAGGAGATCAAGTCCTGCAGGGCCCTAGTTTCGTGGGACAGAGCATTCCACCAGGTCGGAGCCATCACTGAAAAAGCCCTGGTCCTGGTGGAGGATAATCTGGCTTCTTTTGGACCCTGGACCCTTAAACTATTATTATTCATGGATCTTAGGGTCCTCTGCGGGACATACCAGGAGAGGCGGTCCCGTAAAAAAGTGAAAATCCAGACACAAAAGTTGTTTTTGAGCTATTTTTAAGGAAATTGGCAAAACAATAAACACTTCTGACATGGGTTGACATACGCCCGGGTTTCCCCAGACATTTTTACCGATTTTTTGAAAGTCCACCCCGACACTATTTCCGACGGATGAATCCTGGATATGTCTGGGAAGTCCCAGACATATGGCAGCCCTATTCCAACCAATGTGATAGTTAGATAGAATATTTATTTGTATCAGCCACTAGCCATAGCAATAAAATAAAATAAAATGTACTGAAGATAGAGCTAAAAACCTAACCATAAAAAATACATTTTGGGGGTTTACATCAATATTCAAATAATAGATCTTATTCTCATTGCCCCTGCTTGCAGTTTTTGCTGTCACCTGGTCATCTTTATCTGCTAAAAGAAAGGACACAGTAGCAATGGTTGAGCGACCTGACATGGACAATAATAGAGGGGCTAATAACCTCACTCCTCAAATCTTTATAAAGAGTGCAAGCCAGAAGCACATGAGCCACTGACTCAATACTTCCATCTCCACAGGGATCTAACCATTTTTCCAGCGGAATTTTTTGAAATCGACCCTCAAGTGCAGCCGAAGGCAGTATATTCAATCTTGCGAAAGTGAAAGCACGTCTGTATTTTGGAATTGTTAAATTTTGCAAATGGGGTGCCCAAGTGCCAAAATGACTAGGTGGGAAATAATCATACCATGGACAAAATTTCCTTATTGTGTCCAGATTATTCTGTCACTCGCTATCATGTAGGCACTGTCTGATTAAATTATTTGCTTTACTGAAGCCCAGTGTTTGTAACTGCTGTGGTGATAAACCAGAAAAGTAAAGCTTTTGGTTGACAATTTTAGTCCAAGCACTCTCATGCTTGCTATTTACTGTTGTTGTTGCTTTCAGTCTGCCCACATTAGGTAATTGATCACATCCCACCCACTCCATTTGCATTGAGATTCTTTGCATTGAAAAAAAAATGGGGTGGAATAACACAATGGCAACATAACTTACCTAATATGTAATTATGGAAATTTGCTACAACAGACAGCAAGATGGTTTTGCTGAACTACAACTCCCATCAGCTGCAGACAGTTGTCCAATGGTCATGGCATATGGGAGGTGGAGTGCAGCAACATCTGGAGGACCACAGACTCCCTACTAAATGACAGAAAAATGTAACAAGTGAAGCTTCTCCCACCATTTAATTTTCACACCAGGAAAAGCTTCAGCTACTAAATTTCTGCAAGCTAGATTCACTGCATATGTTTGCAAGGGCTAGTCCATGGCTTAGTGGTCAAGGATTTGCATTGCAAACAGAAGGTTCAGTCTACAGCATCTCCAGGTAGGGCTAGGAGAGACGCCTTCCAGAAATCCTGGAGAGCCAGTACCACTCAGTGTAGACAATAATGAGCTAGATGGACTGATTGTCAGTAGAAGGCAGCTACCTATGTCCCTAAGACGGGAGCCCCTTCCCATTCCACAATCAGAAGCTTCTGGGCTAACAACTGAATCTTACTTCAACACTGGTAGCAGGATAGTGTCCCCAACTGCACCTCAGGCATCAGGAGAAACTAGGTGGCAACAGAGGAGAATGGCTATGGGGCTCAGGAGGAACACCTGGGAGCTGCTGTTGATGCCTCCAGAATTTGTGAATATCCTCATACAGTCTCATCTTCGTCCTGTCCTCCACCAAAAGTTCTTACCTGCTTCCCACCCACATGGGAATAAGTCAAATCACACTTGATTTTCGCAGAGTTTATACAGAGACACGGGTTTTTTAAAAGATGGCATTACCTGGAACCACCAGCATCATCAAGCAGAGAACTGCAAAAACAAGGTGAAGGAGTCTCATGGCTGAAGGTTCAACTGCAATTTACCACCACTGGCAACCTGAGCTGGAGAGGCGATGTGATGCAGATATTTAAAGGCTTCTAGAGATGATGACATACCAGGTTGTTGCAAAAAGGGAAAATCCAGACTTGGTTTTGCAAGTTCAGCTCTTCATGTCAACAACCTGAGGCCATTTCACAGACCCAGCATTTCGCCATGTTATGGGCATCTCCAATGAACTACCTGTACTGATTCACCTTTGAAGACTACAAGGTGGAGATCTCCCTTAGCATTCCTATCTTGATCATTTTGATTCCTATCTTGATCATTTTTGAAAGAGATGTAGGGCATGTCATCAGACTAAGTATTTTGTAGAAGTTTAACCAGTCTCAAAGACTTCCAACAAAGTCTCAACACTACAAAGATGTAGAGATGGCCACCAACTTAGATGGCTTCAGAAGAGGATTGGACAAATAATGGAGGATAATGTCTACTGAGCCTAGGACCATATACTCCCTCCATTGTCAGATACAGTTTGCCTCTGAATACCCATTGTTGGGAATTGCAAGTGGCAAGAGTGCCATTGCTCTCAGGTCCTCCTTGCAGGTTTCCCATGGGCATCCGGTTGGTCATTGTGAGAACAAGATCCTGGTCTAGATGGGACTTTGGCAGGGCTCTTCTTGTGTTCTTATTTTATTCATAAAATTCCTAAACACCACCGCCATTCCCACTCCCCTTCACCATAAGGTCAATGGGTTCTTAATGGAATCAGTAAAAACAGAACAGCAAAGGTCACAGCAAAGGGACCTAACAGGAAACCAGCTGAAAGATGGGGTTATCTCAAAACTTTTTTGCCCATTATTATACAAATTCTCACTCAGTGACCTCCAGGAATGCCCTCAACCTCTATTTCTATGACCTAGAGCTAGTGCTGGGGGTTTTCAAAGCAACTTCCAAAGAACTGGTATGCACCAACTGGCTAGAGCAAAACTGTGTTGTGCAACAACATCTGCAGCCTGTTGGAACAGAATGCTGGACTAGAAGGGCTAATGGCTCTTCTTATGCTCCTACAGTCTTTGCAAAAGAGTCTGGCAGGCACCTACTGTTGTCATCAAACATGTCTTGGCACAGATTATTTATTGGACTCCAAAAACCCAACAAATTGCCTTCTAGATAGCCTATTCGTTCATCTTTTTTAGGAATAACAAATCAGAGCAGTGGTAGAAATATTGGACAGTGTTCTCGAAGCTACTAACATGAGTTTGGCCAAACTGCGAGAGGCAGTGATGGATAGGCGTGCCTGGCGTGCTCTGGTCCATGGGGTCACGAAGAGTTGGACACGACTGAACGACTGAACAACAACAATATATATAATAAAAAAAATTGTCCAGTAGCACCTTAGAGACCAACTAGGTTTTTTCTTGGTATGAGCTTTCGTGTGCATGCACACTTCTTCAGATACGTATCTGAAGAAGTGTACATGCACACGAAAGCTCATACCAAGAACAAAATTAGTTGGTCTCTAAGGTGCTACTGGACAATACACACAAACACACACACACACACACACACACACACACACACACACACATATTTCTACTGTGTCAGACCAACACGGCTACCTACCTGAATCCAGAGCAGTTGTATCGCACTGTCCTAGTGCTAAGCTAAAAAGGGAACAGGTGGCGCTGTGGGTTAAACCACAGGCTTGCTGATCAGAAGGTCAGCGGTTTGAATCCCTGCGACGGGGTGAGCTCCCGTTGCTCGGTCCCAGCTCCTGCCCACCTAGCAGTTCGAAAGCATGTTAAAGTGCAAGTAGATAAATAGGGACCGCTCCAGCGAGAAGGTAAACGGCGTTTCCGTGCGCTGCTCTGGTTCTCCAGAAGCAGCTTTGTCATGCTGGCCACATGACCCGGAGGCTGTCTTCGGACAAACGCCGGCTCCCTCGGCCTATAGAGCGAGATGAGCACGCAACCCCAGAGTCGGACACGACTGGACCTGATGGTCAGGGGTCCCTTTACCTTTTTAGTGCTAAGCTAACCCATATAATAGTATCTCTAAATTAATTAGAGGAACAATATAAGGTAGGACTTTTAAAATAGCAAAACCCACCCCTCTGTCATGTTTGCACTAGACCTGTTATGTTTGCCATGCAACACAATTAGTCAGAAAGAATGTATTAAATGTGACCTCAAACCTTTCACCTTCTGTTCTCTAGTTAGGGGATTATCCTACACCCCCACACACACACATTCACCTGTAATCTACAAGGTTTTGGTTCCTTCTCAGAAGTTTCATTACCCCATCATCATCCAAGGCACCATTTAAAAAAGATTGTATTGTGTGACTTGATATTCCTGTTCTTCTTTTTTACAGGATACTGAGTCCTGGTAAATCCCCAAGGGACAGGAAGAAAAATGACTAGCTATAGATAGCTCCAGGGCATGGTGTATGTGCATGTCACTGAGAGCCTCTGCTATGATGAAAGAAGATAAGCATATAATGGAGTCTTGTTCCCTGACGAAGGGAGCAAGAAAGCCAGTAGCCCTTTGGACGGAGCTGTGAGCTCTTCAAGTTAGAATCGCTGTGTAGAGTTCATCCCCAAATCCATTAAGAAATTGACCTCCTTTTCATGGATGTATTTAAAATAGATTTAGGTCCCATCAAAACAATTTATGCAACAATAAAACAGGGGGGAAAACTACACATAAACAACAACAATAATAATTTTATTAATTATACCCCACCCATTGAGAGCCAGTGTGGTGTAGTGGTTAAGAGTGGTAGTCTCATAATCTGGTGAACCAGGTTCGCGTCTCCGCTCCTCCACATGCATCTGCTGGGTGACCTTGGACTAGTCACACTTCTCTGAAGTCTCTCAGCTTCACTCACCTCACAGAGTGTTTGTTGTGGGGAAGGAAGGGAAAGGAGAATGTTTGTCACTTTGAGACGCCTTAGGGTAGTGATAAAGCGGGATATCAAATCCAAACTCTTCTTCTTTTACTTAATGGAGTGGATACTTTTGCTCTGGCCATTACTTGTTTCTTCTTCAACAGAGGGAATCAAAACGTCCCAGCTGCACTAAAGGTTTTTTAATGCCAAAGTAGGCCCCAAACCTCCATATGGCATCCCATAATGGATCGGTGCAATTAACCAGTCATTGGAACGCATTCAATCAAAATTTCTGTGCAAAAACCTGGGACTCCCAAATTGTGTGTTGTATGCAGCCATGTGTCTGGAAACTGGCCAAGGGCTTCTGGAAACCAAAGCGTGGTTCACCACTATAAAATTCTGGCTCCACTTACATTTTAAGTCTGATCCGTCTTCTTTAACTTTCCATATGCTGGCGGAATCCCACCACTCCAAATGGTTGGCTGGCATTAAGAGCAGAAAATCAGAACCTGTGGCCTATCCTTTGAGTCACTGCTTACGCTCCCACAATTGGAAGCATTCCAGACAACCAAGCACAGAATAATAGAGATTTTATTCCAAACCCTTAGCAGCGCAGCCAATAAAACCTGTTCCCCATTGGGGTTAGGAATTCCACCCTCATTTGGCCAGGATGCTCCATATTTACATCTCCTTTATTATTCCCATCTATGCAGAGCTCTTTCCCTTACAAGATTTAATGTTTTGCCGTCTGGAGTCTTGCAAGGTGGGTTCTTGAGAATCCCATATTCTGAATGACATTCCCCTCAAGGCACAAAGCAGGTCGAATCCATCACACACGTTTTATTTCATTGCCCATTTTATGCAAATATATATAAGTATTTGCTCCCCTTATTGAAGGAGGGGATCTATAGCACCGACTCTCTCAGGGTGACCTATCTGTTGACTAATTATAGGAACGATGTTGTGGAGAATGTGGCAGGATTTTTGAGTGACGCCATGAAATTTTGTCACCATAGTTCCTAAGAGCCACCTTTGTATCTCACGGTGTCTGGACAGTTTTATCCTAAAGTGCCTCCTACTATGTTTTGTTACCTGTGCTGTGTTCCAATCAATGTATATGGTGTACTCTTACTAAGCCAACAAAGGAGATTGATTGAGTCACTAAGTGAGTGAGAGATGGGAGACAATGAAGAAGAAAACATAGATATTTATTTTGATATAATAGGAATATGGTGACTGTTAATATTCTGTATATTATGGGTGCGTTAAAAGTGTATATATTTAGCTATTTGGTGTGATAACTATATATTGTGTTTTGAAATTTAATAAAGTTTAATACTAGTTAGTAATAATGAGAAAAAAGAGGTGGTGAATAGGAGGTGGAGAATAATAATGAATCATCTCCAGGATGGAGCTTTGTCAAAAGGACAAAATAACCCAAACAACCCAGAGCCCCTCAACTAAGGAAACTTTATAGGGAAGGGCCATAACTCAGTGGCAGAACATCTTTTTTGCTTGCAGAAGGTCTCAGGGTCAACCTCTGGCACCTTCACTTGGGATTGTGAGAGAAAACGGCCAGAAAGCCTGGAAAGTCTGACCTAAATGGACAACTGCTGACAAGGCAGACAAGGCTAAGTTGGATGTACCAATGATCTGACTCTGTATCTGTTCCCATGAAACATTCATTTGCAGCCAGCATAATTTAGAAGGCTTTTTATTTCCATTACTTTGGTACGCAGCAAGGTGCCCCTTCGTAGCAGAACATTTTTTGCCTCTGCTCTATAGAACAGTATCCTTCATCATCGCAGACGCCTCCTATTTTTTCACATGCAATTTCACCTTCCTTTTGGTTTTTGTTTCCTGCAGAAAAGAAGAACAATTGTCTTAGAGGTGAAGGGAACAAATATACATGATTGTATTACCTCAGCTATCTCTCCCCACCCCCAAATGAAACACTATTAGCAATAGATTTCAAAAGGGGTGGGAAAAACCATTCTTATTTGCTGAGATTGTCCAACATTATATAATGCCAGCCGCCCAGAGTGGTTGGGGAAACCCTGCCAAATGGATGGGGTATAAATAATAAAAGTATTGTTAAAATTATTATTATTATTAATATTATTATTATTTTAACAATACTTTTAATGAGGGTGAAAAAGGAGAGCGCAAAATATGGTCTGAAGCTCAACATCAAAAAAACTAAGATCATGGCCACTGGCCCCATCACCTCCTGGCAAATAGAAGGGGATGAAATTGAGGCAGTGAGAGATTTCACTTTCTTGGGTTCCATGGTCACTGCAGATGGTGACAGCAGTCACGAAATTAAAAGACGCCTGCTTCTTGGGAGAAAAGCAATGACAAACCTAGACAGCATCTTAAAAAGCAGAGACATCACCTTGCCGACAAAGGTCCGGATAGTTAAAGCTATGGTTTTCCCAGTAGTGATATATGGAAGTGAGAGCTGGATCATAAAGAAGGCTGATGGCCGAAGAATTGATGCTTTTGAATTATGGTGCTGGAGGAGACTCTTGAGAGTCCCATGGACTGCAAGAAGATCAAACCTATCCATTCTGAAGGAAATCAGCCCTGAGTGCTCACTGGAAGGACAGATCCTGAAGCTGAGGCTCCAATACTTTGGCCACCTCATGAGAAGAGAAGACTCCCTGGAAAAGACCCTGATGTTGGGAAAGATTGAGGGCACAAGGAAAAGGGGACAACAGAGGACGAGATGGTTGGACAGTGTTCTTGAAGCTACCAACATAAGTCTGACCAAACTGTGGGAGGCAGTGGAAGACAGGAGTGCCTGGTGTGCTCTGGTCCATGGGGTCACGAAGAGTCGGACACGACTAAACAACTAAACATTATTATTATTATTATTATTATTATTATTATTATTATTATTACTATTATTATGTGTTAGCTGCTTCTTACATCTCAACATTTCTTTTCTTCAGCTCTTTCATCAATACTTTTTGACCTATGTGTGCCTCTTATACTTTCCATCTTGTGGATATCATCTCTGTCAGCCTAGGTTTCTCTGTAAGCTCATGCCAGAATGAATTCATCTTTCATACTGAATTTTCTATATAATTCATTGGATTTCTATACCGCTTGATTGTAAAAAGAAACAAACCTCAAAGATTTGTTACATAAGATAAAAGAGTAAAATCAAGAAGAAATTGCAACCAGACTTTAAAACAAACCAATGTTAAAATACTAAAACAGATCAATGTTACCACAACTCTTGAAGCACATGGGCAGCCTTGTCTAAATAAGAATGCTTTTAGCAGACACTGAAAAGAATACAGATAAGGTGCCTGCTTGGTCTCAGTAGGGAGGAAGTTTCAAAGTTTGGAATTCCCTCAACAAGCAGATGTTTTCCCAGTTCCAAGAAAATTAACTATCTTAGCTCACAGGTGACACACTCGTTCTTCTATGCCCCTTGATCTCCATTAGCCCACAGTTCAGGGAGCCGGTCAAATTCTATGTCCTCATAAGATGGGAGCTTGTGTTTCTCTGTCCACAAATAATGCAAGTGGACAACCACAAAATAGGCCAGGATTTAGGATAGCCTCCTTCTTCTCCCTCCCTCCTACAAACACATTAACTGTTCCTAACCTCTTCTATAGAGATGTCTTTCTGCTTTTCTGTTTCCTCTGTCCTCCATCCACCTTTCTCCTCTTTTGTCTGAGGCTTGAAAAGCAGAAACAACCCTTCCCTAGGCTACACCTTTGTTCTTCCAAACAGGTGGTTTGGGATGGGAATGAAACATAGCCAGCATCCCCTCCATCCTCGTCAAACTCAATATCTTGTCCATTAATAATTTGTCAGGCTGCAACAGGGCAAAGCCACAGATACAAGCTGGCCGTGCTGGTGCTAAATGACTTCAAATCCCATATTTTTCCTCTGTCATTTGTGTCTCAATGTTTTTTAATTTCAATGCATGTCTTACCTGCAGAAAACAGAAGCATCTCAGAAAACAGAAGGGCAATCATGAAGAGCCAGCGCAAACTCATCGTTGAAACTTGACTTGGATCTCAAGTTGAGCAGCAAGAGCAGACTACTGAGGCAGAATACTCTGGTAATCGTTCTGTGCCTCCTGTAACTGCTTAATAGCCACCATTTTCAGAGTTCAAGGACTCAATGGAATCTATTGTTTTAACAGTTGCTTTCCTGCTTTCAGTATTGTGGTCCGTGGTTGTTCCTCCTCAAGGAAACACGGAGTACCAAAGCAAGGAAATACTAACAGTGTGCATTAACTTAAGGAAGTTTTCTGGATTCGGTGCATTGATTTTATTTGGTGCATTGATTTGATTTTATAACCCTTTGGTTGTCAGCTGAGTGAAACACTAAGAGCACCATTGCTATTCTGCTGGCGGCCACCCAGAGTGGCTGGGGAAATAGAGCCAGATGAGCAAGGGATACATGATAAAATTATTATCACTGAGATCCAGCGCTGAGGGCCTTCTGGCGGTTCCCTCATTGCGAGAAGTGAGGTTACAGGGAACCAGACAGAGGGCCTTCTTGGTAGTGGCGCTCGCCCTGTGGAACGCCCTTCCATTAGATGTCAAGGAAATAAAGAGCTATCCTATTTTTTAAAGACATCTGAAGGCAGCCCTGTTTAGGGAAGTTTTTAATATTTAATGCTGTATTGTTTTTAACACTCGATTAGGAGCCGCCCAGAATGGCTGGGGAAACTGAGCCAGATGGGCGGGGTATAATTATTATTATTAGTAGTAGTAGTAGTAGTAGTAGTAGTAGTAGTAGTAGTAGTATTATCATCTGAGAAAACTGTTGTGATACACAGGACCAAATACCTTGAATGCAAAAGTGCTCAGTTTGCCTAGGAGACTGTAGGAAAGATGTTGTTTTGGTGCTCTGAGAGCATCCACAATATGGTTGAATGCAACTGAGGGAGATTTCATAACAAGAAGGAACTACGTTACATTTAGTCAAATCATTATTTCCTTGCTTTGGTACACTGTGTCTCCATGAGGGGTAGTAGGCATGGACCGCAATGCCTGAAGCAGGAAATAACATATAGGCAGAAACTTTTAAAACAATAGATGCTATTGAACCCCAGAACCCTGAATAAATATAATGGATAATGCCATGGACCTTACTGTCTGCTCCTTGAAAATTATGGCTTCCCAATGAATAAAATACAGAACATATGGTGATTAACTTTTTTTTGTCTCCTTGATTAAGTTTATGTCATCATGAGCAGTATATCTGAATCATTCATTCATAGGGCTTAAATGTCAGTACGTTACAAAACCCTATTAATAGATCAGCATTCAGCCTTCCAGAAGACACAGAACATTAATCAAAGTATTCTGCCTCAGTAGTGAACTTCTGCACCCAGGGCATGTGGGCCTGTATATGACAGCAGCCTCCCAAATTATTCCACTCAGTTGCCAAGCAAAGGGTCTGAAATTGAATTTACAGCCCACAGAATGCTGAATATTTCATCATGTTAATGCACTGATCAGCACTTCCTTGATTTGGTATACTGTGTCTCCTTGAGCAGTAGTAGTCATGGACCACATCACCTATATAATTTTGTTAATATATTTATTAAATTTATGTACCACCATTTTATCTGAAGATAACAGGGTGGTTCACAACTCCTTGGCAGCAAATTCCACTGTCGAACAGCTCTTACTGTCTTACCTTTACCTTTTTTTATAGTCACTTGCTTAAAGGGTCTATCCCGAGTCAAAATGCGGCTTTGGAGCTCGGAGGTCAACAGCCAACATAATTTTCTCACTGCGTGAGAAATGCTGAGGATAAAGATGCCCTGTGTACACTGCCTTCATAGACCTGACGCCAGCTGACTCACCACACCGCTCAACAAGATAGGACGCCCACCTAATTATATGAATACGGTAAATGTTAATGTTATGGGTACTTAAAAAGTGTATATAGTTAGCTATTTGGTGTGATTCTTGTGTATTTTTTTAAATTAATATTGTTAAATACTAATTATTAAAAATGAGAGTGAGGAAGTAGAGCAAAGGGAGGTGGAGAAGAATGACAATGGAGACAAGGGTGAGCTGGAGGGGCCAATGGTCTGACTCAGTATATATTCCCATGACACATTCATTCACAGCCAGCACAATTAGGAAGACATTAAACTGGACTTTTTATTTCCATTCCATTCTGACTTGCTCTTAAGCGGGTACGCAGCAAGGTACATTGTTGTAGCATAACTTTAATTCCTTGTGACCTGCAGGACAGAATTTTCCAGCGCAGTGACCTCCTTCCGTGATACACGCTGCTTTACCTTTAATTATATAATCCTTTCCTATACAAAAGAAGAAGAATTGCATGAGAGGTGAAGGAAATAAGTATAAATCCCTGCATGACTTCAGCCACAACTCCCTCCGAAATGGAAATACTATTAGCCAGTGCTTTTTTCATACACACACACACACGCAGTGGTACCTCGGGTTAAGAACTTAATTCGTTCTGGAGGTCCGTTCTTAACCTGAAATTGTTCTTAACCTGAAGTACCACTTTAGCTAATGGGGCCTCCCACTGCCGCCACGCCGCCACTGCGCGATTTCTGTTGCGCATCGAGGTCCCAGAGCCCACCCCAAATAATTCACACTTCAGACATAATTTTGGTTTAGTGTGGGTTTTGGGTATAATTTTTGGCCACAACTTTATTTAAATACAAATCAAATTGTGAGTGGCTGCTTAGGCATTGGTTCCGACTATCTGTCACCCTAAGGACAGAACTGACACACAGTCAGTAGGGAAAACCTTTGGGGAAGAGTAATTGGGCCGGGGGCGAGCCCCAATTCTCTCCCCAAATGCTCCCAGAGGCTCTTGCGTGGCCCTTGCCCCCTACCGGGGGGAATATGGACAATAGCATGGCGAGCCTCTGGATTCTTTTAACAGAATTCCCGCGAAGCAGCATCACAGGAGGGGAGACACAGCCCATTTTCTCCCCTCCAAAACGAACACAAATAACCAATGCCTAACTGCCAACCTTACAAGTTGTGACAGTTTGCTATGCAGTAGGCAAAAAACCAGAAGGCAAGGGGCCAATCAGCCAGCTGGCAAAAATTCCTACTGGGCCCCAGCCCCAAGGCCGACGACCCCACGATGGGCACAGCAACGCCAACACAGGGGCCTAAGAAAAAAGGGGGGAGGGTGGGAGATCCGTCGCTCGCTGCAAAGAATGGCTGGGTCAGAGCATGCAGGGGGTTATAAGCCTGCATGCCGTCAATCAAAATTAGATACATTTAAAACTCCCCAACAACAGCCCCTTGCCAATCAATTGTTTGCCCCAGCCTAATTACCCCGCCTTTCCAAGGGTGGGGGTGCTCTCCAGGACCCATGTGCAACACGTGCTCTCTAATTAAGGAGAACACGCTTTCTCATCCTGAATCAAAGTTCTTAACCCGAGGTACTATTTCTGGGTTAGCAGAGTCTGTAACCTGAAGCGTCTGTAACCTGAAGCGTCTGTAACCTGAGGTACCACTGTACAAAAAATGTTTGGGGGCACTCTCATTTTTGTGGGATGTAAACACTAGAGCAGTCAAGTACAACAATGCTAGAAGGTATCTTAATCCTCCAGCCACAACTTCCTGGTCACCTGGATTGAGATAACATCCTTTTGCAAGCTAGAAGTGGGAGTGGCTTCACCTGGGAAGGTATGAACAAAAGCCACTGGTCAAAAGCCATTCTCTCTCTTGCCTCTCTTGTCTTTCTCTCTCTTGGATCTACTACCTCATGAAAGTAACATCTTAGGAAGGATGCTCAGTTGGAAGGATGCTTCCAGCCAACTGGGGCCTAATGGACTTCTCTCCCACATGGAGAGATTCCTATTGTAAATATCTTTACTAAGAATAAGCCTGCCTTCATTTGGGATCTTGGGATCTTCAATTGAATATCCGTGAGTAAACGTTTTATATCTTTTTATAGAAGACGTGTGTTGTGTCTTATTTGTAAGAGGGACAAAGGGGAAATATATAGTGACAAACCAGGAAACTAGATTAAGCTGATTCTAGCGAATCAAAGCAACTTCCGCTGTGTGTATTTTAAAAGGGAATGTTACTCTGCTAGTTGAACTTGCAAGCGCAAGTTGGGATGAGATATATTAAATTATAAATCATCATCCACGTTCCCAAACATTCCCACAATTTTGACTCAAGAAAATCACCATTTTATAGTTCAAATCAGGGGAAATAAATACAGTAAATGGACAAAAGTACAAAAGTACCCCTGCATCCCCTCAGAAAAAAAGCACTGCTCTTAGCAATGGATTTCATAAGAGGTGATGGGAGAAAATATTAACAAGGGACTGGTGGGCAATGGTAGGAAGTGGAGAAGTTTCTGATTGGCTTCATCTAGTTCAATGAAAGGAGAGGGTTTTTGTTAATGCAGGGGTCGGGAAACTCAGGCCCAGGATTCAAGTATATGTCACTGAAATTTACTCAGTATTGATCCAAAATAGATTACGATGTATAGTTAGCAGATTAACAACTTAAACACGTTGCAGGATTCCCAAAAAAATAGACCAGAGGCAATTCTATTTCATCCAGCAGAGCTTTACTGCTACTGAAACCAAATGAGAATAATGATCACAAATCCAATACATTCAGGATTGGCACCGTCCATAAGAAATCCAGTTGCAGCAGACTTAACTTAAACTTACAATAACTTGTAATAAGTCTAAACCTTAACACTAAGCACACTATGTATAGAACACCACACCAGAAGGAAAAGAGATAGAAAGAGTGAAACCCAGGCTCCTTCTGGCCTTACTTTTATAGTCAGCATGTCCTTTGCAGAAGAGATAAGAGAACCAGTTCAAACCAGCTGTACTCAGCTTCTCTGAAGGAATAACCCAAACATCACGAACCTTCTGCTTGTTTCTTTTGCACAGAGAAGCTTCCAGAAGTTTCCAGAACCCTCTTGAATTAAGTAGAATAGGAAAGATCTCTACACATCAGATCAATACTTTCTGCACTAAGAAATGCAAACTGACAGTATAGTCCACTGAGCCTCTCTGTCAGACCCTTGGGATTCTTCCCTACAGGTATACGCCTCCTTGAGTGTTCTTGCATTTTTGGAGTGTGCTCATAAACCTATGGGCCTGGATGGAGGACATGGGATTGCATGAGTAGAAAACAACCTATGGGGCACAGTGATTACAACCCTCAGAGCATTCTGTTTCCCCTTGCAGCAGAGGACGGGGCTTAGAGCTGCTCATGGTCCCAACTTTTAGACCTAAGGACCCCTGTTCATCATAGGGCAGAATTTGGGACAGCCTCCATTCTTACCCTCTTCCCTAGAGATATTGTTATGCACTGAGCTGAATCCTAGAACAATAGGATCCAAAATGCAGCAGTCGGATTGGTCCTAGAAGAATAGGATCCAGAATGCAGCAGTCTGATTGGTCTGCAGGAGCCACCCAATCCAGCTCCAGGTGGAAGTGAATCAGTGACCTGATTGGCCTACAGGAGTAGCCCAGAATTAGCCAATCACGTGGGGCCCTTTGTGTAAATAATGTATATATAGCAGACGTTTTGGGGAAACATACATTCCTTGCTACTATGAGCTGAATAAAGAGCATGAAATTCACACTTGACTCCAAGTATATTTCAGATATCTTTCCTTTGCCCTCCATTCACCTCCCTCCTCTTTCTCTGTGGCTTGTAAAGCAGAACGACCCCCTTCCTAGTTATTCCAACCTCAACTTCATTGAGTCCACTTGAGCCTGTCTTACCTGCAGAAAACAGAAGCATCTCAGAAAACAGAAGGGCAACCATGAACAGCCAGCGCAAACTCATCATTGAAACTTGACTTGGATCTCAAGTTGAGCAGCAAGAGCAGACTACTGAGGCAGAATACTCTGATGAGCGTTCTGTGCCTCCTGGAAGGTTGAATGTCCACCTATTTGTAGGGTTTTGTGATATACTGACAGGTAAGCTCTGTTCATGAGTGATCTGGTTGTGATGCACGTGATGACAGGAACTATTCATCAAGGGGGGAAAAGAGGAAAATAAAGTTAAGTTTTTGATATTAACCATGAAATTTATTCAGAGTTCAAGGTTTTAGTGGCATGTATTACTTTAAACGTTGCAGTCAGTATAAAATTTGCAACTTTCAGTGTTGTTGTTCATGGTAGATGCAAATTTATTTATTTTTTAATATAATTTTCATTAAATTTTCTATATTACAATTTCAGATAAACATTTCACATACTTAAAATATCAACGATTTCCCTTCTTCTCTTTCCATGGTTCATTTTGCACATCTTACATCCCTGCATATTTTACAAAAACTATACCAATAGGTTTTCCATTATTACATCCGTCAAAGATTATTTACACTGTTGAATTTATCTTAACACTGCCAGCGATTTCAGCTGTATGCAGTTATTTTTCATATACTCAATAAACGTTTTCCAATCTTCCTTAAATGTATGCTCTTCTTGTTCTCTTATTGTATATGTTAAGTCTGCAAGTTATGCATTTTCTGTCAACTTAAGTTGCCGAACTCCTTTGGTTGGGACCTTGCTCATATTGGGGTTAACAAAACACGAGGTGCAGTTGTTACATACATAAATAACCTTTGGCAGATGCAAATTTAGAGGAGCGCAACTGGTTTGCCCGCACTGGGCACCAAGCTGAGAAGGCACCACAAGGGGTGCTGCAACAATGACTTAGAGGTGAGAGGCAACTGGGAGCTGAATTTTGTTATCGCACACGGGACTGCTGAAATATGAAAGCCCAAAGCCTGCCACTGCCATGGCTGTTTCTCCTCAAGGAGCCATGGAATAACAAAGCAAGGAAATACTGAACAGTGTGCATTAACATAATGAAGTCTTCAGAGAGCCAGTGTGGTGTAGTGGTTAAGAGCGGTAGACTCATAATCTGGGGAACCAGGTTCGCGTCTCTGCTCCTCCACATGCAGCTGCTGGGTGACCTTGGGCTAGTCACACTTCTTTGAAGTCTCTCAGCCCCACTCACATCACAGAGTGTTTGTTGTGGGGAGGAAGGGAAAGGAGAATGTTAGCTGCTTTGAGACTCCTTTGGGTAGTGATAAAGCGGGATATCAAATCCAAACTCTTCTTCTTCAGGATTCGGTGCTTTGTAAATTGGGTTTTATTACCCTTTGGTTAACAACTGAGTGGAATGCTTTGACCAAAACAAGGAAGGCTGTTGTGAAACAGGCCCCCATGTCTTGGATGCTCAGGTTGAGAGAAAAATCTGTCTGTCTTCCAGGGGTTTGGGTGTACTACCAATCAGTTTAAGCCATATTCATTATACATTTGAGAGCAACCAACTTCTGAATGCTCCTAGACTACCAAAAGCTCATCTTTCCTGCAGATAGCTATTCACCTGTCCTGGGCTCCTAGTATAGGAGGACTCAGACCATTCTCATCATTGAGCTCTCCCTGGGGGTAATGTGCAAATTTCCTTCTCTGCCCCTGCCCCCTCGGTATGATGATGATGATGATGATAATGGTGATGATAATGATACTTGCACCCCTCCCAGCTGACTGGGCTGCCCCAGTCACTCTGGGTGGCTTCCAAGAGAATATAAAACACACACAATACATCAGAGATTAAAAGCAGGGCTCAGCAACCTTTTTCAGCCATGGGCCGGTCCACCGTCCCTCAGACCATGTGGTGGGCCGGACTATATTTTTTGAACGAATCCCTATGCCCCACAAATAACCCAGAGATGCATTTTTAATAAAAGCACACATTCTACTTATGTAAAAACACGCTGATTCCCAGACCGTCCGCGGGCCGGATTGAGAAGGCGTTTGGGCTGCACCCAGCCCATGGGCCTTAGGTTGCCTACCCCTGATACAGGGCTGCCTTGTAAGGAATCGCCTGCCTTCCACTGGGTTGTAATCCAATAAAAGTTCCCTGACTGTTCCTGCTGCATCTCCAACACTGAGACAATGCTTCATTTACTAAGAAAGAGTGATGCTACTGCCAAGGCCATTTTCTCACCCTCTTTATAGAAGTGGTTTTCCTGTGGTTTTTTAGGAGCCCTGCTGTTGTTATAATATCTTTCATAATCCGTTCGCCTGGGGGAAGCAGGGAATGTATATAACTGTATGGAGTGAGGGGAAAGAGTTCTTGGCAGCCTTGGGAACTGTTGCCAAGGGAATTGGAATCTTGGGCGGGTGACCCTTGTAGGGCAGTTAGGCCTACGAGGAAGGAGATGGGGAGTAATGTTGAGCTAGCGAGAGAGAGAGAAGTGCCGTTGGGGGCTTTTGAATGACACCGGATCATGGGAGACAGCACTCAGAGCCTTGGAGTGGCTGCGATGGAGGCCGAACAAAACATCAAGGTGGAACAGAAATGGCGGCAGCTGTAGACTTTGGTCTTTCAAATTGCAAGCAGCACACTTTGCAAGGCAAAAATGTTGTGCTTCCTTGCCTCTCACCTTCTGTTCTACTCAATTCACTATGCCATAGTTGCAATGCCTGGGGCACCCCTAGGCTCAGAACCCAGTGTGGTGGAACCGGTCACACAACCCTAACTCTGCTTCTGACAGCTCTGAGGACAACCAGGAGCCCACAACACCAAGGAGTAGCATGGGGGCATCACCTCATGGGGACACACAGGCAACTCTGCAGCATCAGGTCTTGACATGAAAAAAAGACTTGTGATTAACTTTTTATTTTTTAGGGATTTGCAGTGGCACCAGATTTCTACTTCATATTTAAGTTTTGAATATGGAGGAGATTTCATACCAAGAAGAAACTACATTATATTGAGTCTGGTCATTATTCCATCTAGCTCAATATTATTTTCATTTTCATTTATTACCCACCCTTCATCCAGGGTTGGTTTCCAATGATTAGAAATGCAGTTCCAAACGAGATCACAAAAACAGGGTTGGTCTGAATAGATACATCTCAGTCATCTAAGGTCAGAGTAAACAGGTTTGTGGAATGTTGGCTGCAGCTGCATAGACTGCCATTTGACTCATCTCCTGCAGTCAATATCTTCAGTGGAAGAATGTATGCTATCACCACCTGAGGCTTGACTGGGCCAAGCAGCGCCACCACTCTCCTCTCTCCACCCGCAGATCAAGCTTGACCTGGGAGTGGAGCTGCAGATGGTGGCGTTGGGCCATCGCATGAAGAAGCTGTCTCAGCAGTAACCTTGCGCCAGAGCCAGGCTGGTTGCACCCCCTAAAAAAAACCCACAAAGCGCCCAGTGCCATGGCCTCCTGGCCCCCTACGCTATGCCACTGACTGTCTTCACTTCAGTGTGATAGTAGGGATAACACTCTTTGTAGTACACCTGAGCATTAAAATCTAACAAATCCTTATACAGAACAAGACAATTACCGGTATGAGCTTCAATGACATCACTCCTTTTAACTTCTGGTTCCATGTCATGTTATAGTCACATTTGCAGACTGAAACAGTTCTAAGAGGGTGGGGGTATTGTGTTGTGTTGTGGACTATAAAATGAGTCTCTGCTAGGCTCTGGAATGTCAGGTTTCACCGAGAGCTAATATATGGCTGATCTATATTTGTATGTGCATATTTGTATGTTTGATTGGAAGCTCATGCCCTCCCCACTTGTGATTCCACAGCAACAGGGTACTCCGCAGCCTACTGGCTCCTATCTTGAACTAATGATCACTGCTATTCTCAGCACCCACCCAGCTCATGAGTTTGTGTTGCTCTATTTTAGAGTCATCCAAACTGGCAGACATCATTATATATTACGGAAGCAGGTGTTATTCTTTCACAATGTGCTGTTTGATAAAATACTCTCCCCCCCCCCAAACACCCTGAATCTCCCAACAACCCGCTTAACTGGATGAATCTTATGAGAGAAGAAGGGACAACAACATATCTCTATCTGGCTTTTCTATGCCACACACCATTTCATGAGCCTCTATCATGATTCCCTGTTCCTTTCAGACCCATCATCCCAACATTTCTGAAGATAAGGCTCGTCTGTGGTCTGTAGAGACACAAGACTGAAATCAGAACATTCAGCTTTTAAAGTGGGCTCTAAAAATATGAGATTGAGGGACTGCAGTACGTTTGGTTCCTCCCTATCACCTGTAAATGAAGAAACCCAAATAAGTAGTTGGTGCAGAGAAGCAAAACAGTTCAGATTATTCCATTTAAGGGACATTTCAGTCCATGTCCACCAGAAGGAACATGATTTCCCTTTGATCTGCCGAGAAGCGACTGGATATATGCAGAAGCGCCATAAAGAGAACACTTCGTACAAAAATGCCCCCTTTAAGAACCTTTGCCAGCTTCATGAACTGTTGCAACCATCCCATGGAGTACCTCAGCGCCAACCTGTTTTTAAGGGCTAGCTGCGTTCTCATCTCTCAGTTTTGCTGATCCTCCTCAGCGGCAGAGTCTTCCCACCTGTCTTCTTCCAAACATGAAGATCTTTTGCATCCGTTTATTTCTGGTCTCGGTGGTTCTCCTGGATGCATCTGGTGAGGAGCTATTCAAGATGGACTTTGGGGAGAGCGTTTGTCAAGGTTAAGGGTTCACCAAACACTCAGTGGCTCCAGGTTGAGTCAGTGGAAGAGACAGGGGCATAGATATTCTCCACAGACTTAAACTAAGCTAACAATTGTTTTCTCTCTCCCTTAGCAACTGCTCTACAACTCTCAGGATTATTTGGGGGAGAAATCTGATGAGGACTTAAAAAATAATAATGCTATTCACGTCTTCAGGTTGAGAGAAAATGGGCTGCCAACATTCCATATCTTACTTTTTAAGGGTGTGCACAGATCACAAGATGCAACTTGTATCTGTAGCTTGGAGAATGGCTATTTTTTCACACCTCTCCAAAAATCTATCTTTAATAGAGGGTTTCTTTTCTGTAGGCTATATGGTTCCAGCACTAAAGCGATGTATGGATGCTGACGGCTATTGTGCTAATGAATTATGTCGTCCAGGTGATACATTTATTCAACGATGCCACAGAAGGAGGCCTTGCTGTCGAAGGTGAGAATATGGGGGCAGAGGGACAAAATGGCATGGAAGTAAAAAGTCTAGTATGTTGCCTTGCCACTTTCCCCATGAAAACCCACTCTTCAACCCTTTCAGCAATCGGTGGAAAACCTAAATTGCTGTTGGTTTTGATTCAGCGTTAAATATCAGGTTTTTCCGGGGGGAGCTGTGGGAACAAAGGGAAAGCACTCAGACATGGATGAGGAAAGTACAAACCGGAGCAAGGACTTCTGAAGTTATTTGCAGTGCCTTGGTGATTCAGATGTAAAGGGGGAAATCCTGCAGATATGTGTCTGATCAAAACTATGCTTCTAAGCTGACTGTATAAGTCAGAGGTTTTCAACCTTTTTGAGTCCACGGCTCCCTTGAACCGTGGCACCCCTTTCTGCGGCACCCCTGTGGGGCTCAGGAGCCCAGTTGTATCACCCCTTGCCTGCAGAGCTGGCAGCCTCTCACCCTTTTTCGAACACCCTCCCTTGTGGAGGCTTCCCTCAGCCTCCTCTCCTCTCCCCTCTCCTTGGGAGTCCTCTGGGCAGCTGCTGCTACCGCCCCTGATTTCTGAGCTCTCCCCACCCCACGCCAAAGAGAGGTGCCTCCCCACACTACCCCACAGGGGCCTGGGACTTGTCTGTCCATTCCCAACAGCAAGCACTGGCAGACTGGCTGGCGGTGCTCCCTTGCCCACTTGGTTGCTTACTCTGAGGCCACCTCAGCTCCTGGCAACCAGCCTCAGAGGCACCATTCACCTGGGGAGCTTGTAGCCAGGACTGCTGCAACAAAGAGCTGTGTAAACCTTTGGGAGGCAGAGATGCTAGAGGGCATCAGAGGAGGGAGGAGAGGAAAGAGGGACAGAGGCCAGTGTTGCCCCCGGCACCCCTGGCCATCATTCAAGGCCCTCTAGGGTACCATGGCACACTGGTTGAAAACCACTGATATAAGGAAACACCAGGACAAGGAGAAGAGGGACAGGACAGCTCCTTCAAAACTGACAATGAGAGGGCATGGTTTTACAAGCACTATCCAATCAGCATGTTTTGAGAAAGGGAAATAAAATAGTGATATAATACATACCCTGCAACTTTTCTCTGATGGAAATAGGGATGTCCTATTCATTATTATTATTATTATTATTATTATTATTATTATTATTATTACCCCACCCATCTGACTCAATTATCCCAGCCACTCTGGGCAGCTTCCAACATATATAAAAACATAATAAAACATTAAATGTTTAAAAACTTCCCTGTGCAGTCAGCTTTCAGATGCCTTTTAAAGGTTGTATAGTTACTTATCTCCTTGGCTTGAGGGCAGCGGTGGAAGAAGCCAATCGGGTGCCTGGGGTGGCGCACGTGCCCTGCGCCTGGGGGCGGGCCAGCTGGGTCAGGAGGCTCCACAGGGCCTCCGAGGAGTCTGCCTGCCTCCTCCCACTCAGCTGCCCTACAGCTGAGGGGGAGGCAGTGGGCGGATCATTTCGGCAGCACGGAGCCTGTGCATGCCTAAGCCAGACATGTGGCTTGGACATGCTGCAGGCCCCGCAGTGAGTGCTGCCCAGCATTCTGTCACCCACCTCTTTTGTGACACCCAGGTGGCCCACCCTCACCCTTCCTCCACCCCTGCTTGAGGATCGCATAACTCCATTCTCTCCAACATTTATCCAGTGAAAAGAGGGACATCATAAGGAAATGCAGGACATTCCGGGATCAAATCAGAAACTGGGATGGCTTCTGTAAATCCAGGACTGTCCCTGGAAAATAGGGACACTTGGAGGGTCTGGTAATATAATTGCTTTGCTTTCCAGCACTTCTTGCTCTTTGCATAGGAGAATCTTCATTGTAATGGTAGTACTCTGTGACAGCTCACGTTTATTTCCATGACTTTTGTGCAGTTGAGGTTCTCAGAACTGTGTGCTGGCCTCTCTGAAGAGTTAACAAGTCTGTTTTCTTAATATCCATCTGTTAATAAGGGTGCCCCTCCTTTCCCTGAAACACCTGCTGTGTGTTATGCTTATCTTCTTCCATCTCAGCAGGTCCCCATGCTGTCATTGCAAAACATGTCCCCGGGAACAATTTGTGCCGTGGGGATTTTACTGAAGTTGACTTATGTAAAAATAAGCAGAATGGGCACGAGATGAAACTTTTTAGAAGGAAGTAAAATGTCCTTGATACCAGGGGAAAAGGGAGATAGATCCAACCCAGGGAACCGAAAGTGGGAGTCTAAGCATAGTTTTGGGTGGCCTAGTGAAAAGATCCAGAATGCTGTTTTCCATCATTCCAGTCTTCATTATATATATCAGGTTAATTCAAAGAAACTAATCTGTGGGCTGCTGAATCCGGAATGGAAGCAGCTAGACGCAAGAGAAGAATACAGTAAATCTGGTCCAATTTGTTAATAAGATAATGACTTGGATGTCTAAAAGTTAATTCCTTTTTTTTTAGGTCAATAACTAATCAGGTCTAATCTCTAGGGTCTGACACATCTCTGATGGCACCAAGAAGTAAGCTCCATGAAATGTAAATACCTGAGAGTATTTATATATTTAAATACACTGCTGGCCTCCCGTTTTGGGTTTCTAGGGAGAAGGTGAAAAGATAGACCCAAAGGAGACAAAGCCAACTATTTTCCATGAGGTCCATCGCCACCCTTCTCCCCAATTCTGAAGCAACCCTTTTCTTGTTGTCTCCATCTGGTCTCACTATTTCTCCCTGTCTTTTTCTTCTTCTTCTAGAAAAGACGACATTGAAGTTGAAGTCGTTCCAGGTATAATGAATCTGTGTATACATGTAGTGGGAATGGCAATGATCCTAAACTGAATGTAGGGTGGAGTCTGATTGAGAGCAGTTTGCTATAGGGCAAATCCAGATGCATAGCCAGAATACATAAATATACATTCAACACAGTTTCAAATTGTTTACAAGCAGAAAAGTTCCAAATACATAATTCCATAATATCCATACCCATAATAACATATATATATATATATATATATATATATATATATATATATATATACCGGTGTGTGTGTGTATATGTGTATATATATATATATATATAGAGAGAGAGAGAGAGAGAAGATTGAAGGGTGGGGATAGACACTAGGCAACGTGATACATGCATTTGACAATGGCAGCAACAAAAATGGCTCTCTGCTAAATCCACCTGCTGAAATGAGGTTTCTGGGCTTCGGATCTTTAAACTCTTAAGAGTGTGCCCTTGGCATCTGACTCTGGTTTGCGGATCGTGGGGTTGTAGTAAAAATGAAAGCAGTTCCCGTAAGCCTGATTTCTTCCCAAACCTGCTTTAATGGCTTTAGGGGGTGGGAACGTGCTTCTGTTTTGTTCTTTTGCCTTTTCTGAGGAGTGGGAAATGGGAAGAGCTTGCCACTAATGCTCAGGCAGAGGGGCCCATCTACAGCAAGCGATGGAATGGGGGTGATGCATCTACAGCCATGCCCCACAGATAGTGCATATTACTACATTGTAGTTGCCTGACAAGTAACATCCCTAACACAAACCTTGTCTGTAATCCTCGAGAGATTTGGTGGGTGGGGAATCAAGAGTGCTCTAAAGCTCATTATATTCAAAGCTAATGTCTCAGCTGTACCAACAGGGGACATCATAGGGGGTCTGTTAAATGGATAGAGCATTTTTGTATTCTGAACCAGGGGGAGCTTGGAGGTAATGTTTGTTTTGGGATTGGAAAGGTTAGTTTATGGCAGCCTTCCTCCCCAACCTGGTGCCTTCCAAATATCTGGGACTAACAATTCCCATCAGACCCAGCCAGCAGTTGGCAAAGACTGGTTTATTGATCCATGCAAGAAGTTATTTTCCAAGGCTGATGCGTCTACAAAGAAATAAGTGAAGGAAGATCAAGCAGTCCATGAAACAGATCTCTGAGTCCCTCTGCCTGTACAGCTTAGAAACGTTACTGAGTACTGTGCTTTTCAGTGCTCAGGGTACTTTAATGATTGTTAACAGACTCAGCTTTCACAACAGCTGTTGCAGGTAGACTAGGTCATATTTAGTTCTGTCCATCTGTCAGTTTGAAGCTAAGATATTGCCAGCAAAAGCTTTCTTCGAAATAGCCTGCAGCCGACCACAGGTCTGAAACCAGTGAAAAGCAGCTCCTACGCAGGAACCTAAGGAATCCCAAATGTAGGAAAGCAGAGTTAGATTAGCTGGTTCTATATTTACAGATGCAAGACCTGTGCTCAGTTTCCACCTCTGTGTACCTGTCTAAAGGTTTTGAAATATTTAATAGTGAAGACGAATGTGACATTGTTGGGGGGGTCTGCCATTTGAACGCCTACAATCCTGGGAAGTGCTGGAGTCTTCGTTATATACCACTCGGATACTGCATCCCAAAAGGTGTTTGCTGTAAAAGGTGAGTACAAAGGCTCACTCCCCATAAAATAAAAATTCATTGAGTTGAAGGTGGAATGATTCACATACTCTTGCCTGGAGTTAAGGATGGGGGTGAATTTAATTCAGTTCACATTTAAATTGAGCTTACCTAAACAGTGCTTTCCAAATGCGAAAACTATGAACACATTTCTGCTCTGCAAAATGTGGGTATCCTGATGATACCTATCTCCTGTGTGTGGGTGCTGCTGTTTAGGCAACTTAGTAGTGATCAGAGAATGAATTTGCTGCTCGTATCAATGATACCTACACAATGATTGAGAGTTTTGAAATTACGACGGGATGGGTGAATTTGATGTGGATGTTAACTCAGAATGTCAAAACCTCTAACTTTTAGGCCAGACGGTTCCTTGCCAGAAAACCTTCACCTTATGTATTAAGGCCAGCCGGACTGCCTCAAGGACTTTTCAGCATCTGAAGGAACACAATGGAATATTTGCAAAGTAATAAATGCAATGTAGTTGTGCTAATGCAAATCACTCTCTCTCTTCATTTGAAAGAGGTGGGTAGAGAATATTGTACTTTTATCCGGAAAACCAGTTCAAACGAAAATGTCTAATGCACTGGTGAGGAATCTTTGGCCCACTGGTTGTTGATGCCAGCCAGTTATGTCTGGGGGGTTACAACTTCCTACCCCTCTGTGCTCTCATTGAGAGTTGCCCTGATTTAAGCCTTATTTATGCAAGTAGTGGCTGGAGCATGTGGGGCTTAAACCTTTCCCCAAAGTTAGCCACATAAAACAGCTACCATCACAATAACAGCAGTGGTCAAGTTATCACAGTCCAGAAACAACAATTGCCATTTGCTAACTGGACCAGAGAAAAGACACTCCTAACCACTAACATCACCTAAGCATGTTACGTGCCCATCATATAACCAAGAGAATCCACAACAGATGATCAAATGATGTTATACAGATGTTACTGGAACTGTTTTGTAAACATTGCAAACTATTTCCAAGCATGAATCACCCAACAATTCAAGTACCAATTCCTTATAATGAAGTGACTTTCTGACACACACACACCCTCTTAAAAAAATAGGTAGTCAAACTAGACTTAAGTGCACACACTCTCACCGCTCAGGGTTCCATATGTTTGCATTATGGCCCAAGCAGTGGAAGTCACCGACATTGTTTTGAACCACAGCACGTTCACATCTTGAAACTGGATTTACAATGTGTTCTGAATTATAGGCTGTCCTAAGCCAAACAGAACCTTGTTTGTGTGAAGCCCTTTAGCTGCCGCTGGGCAAATTGTGTTTATTTGTCCAGGTGTCTGATCTGAAGGTGATCTGGGAAGGGGAATAAGAGTGATGGCTGCATGGGTCGTCTCCATGCCTACCTGTGGCATAAAGCAAAACTGACTGCATGGAAAGGGTTACTCATATTCTTAATCAGAGGATAGTGGAAGGACTAGTCAAAGGGGATGCAGAGCCTCCATGGAACTTCCTTGTCTCGTGTAATACCTGTACAGTGGTGCCCCGCAAGACGAAATTAATTCGTTCTGCGAGTCTTGTCGTCTTGCGAGTTTTTTCGTCTTGCGAAGCATGGTCCTGCGAACCACTAGATGGCGCTGTTTCCCATAGAAATGCATTGAAGCGCGGTTTCCCATAGGAATGCATTGGGAACTCGCAAGACGTTTTCGTCTTGCGAAGCAAGCCCATAGGGAAATTCGTCATGCGGAGCGACTTCAAAAATGAAAAACTCTGTCGTCTAGCGAGTTTTTCGTCTTGAGAGGCATTCGTCTTGCGGGGTACCACTGTATTACTTTGGCAAGCAAAATAGTACAGTCTCAGAGATGTCAGATCAAGGCCTCATTTCCTCCTACCAGATGTAGTATGAGCTGTTTTGTCATACCCCACAACAGCCACTCCACAATCCTGAGCATGGTCACCTCACCTTAGTATCAGCTGTCCTCCAAAAACCAGCAGCAATAGTTTCTCCATAGTCCAACGTTGCTCTTCATCTCCTCTATTTCTGGCTCAACTGCCCTCCAAGTGTCACTCTCCAAACATTCTGACCCCCTTGGCAATGGTTGTCAAGGCTGCCCAAAACTCGTTCCCTTTACTCGTTACACTATTATTCATTCCCTATTTTTCCCAGGCAAAACAATATGAATAGATAACATCATCTGCCACACACTATCCCTTCTCAGATGGAGAATGGTTAGAGGAGGAGCCTTTTCTGGATTACAACCCACTGGCAAGCCAGACAACTCCTTTCGTGAAACATTACTGAGGGGCAGGGGGATAGAGATGTGCACATTATTCCTAGGGAGGTGAGAAGAATGGGTTTTCCTGGGGAAAGCAGTGGGGCAAGGGCAAAACTGCTCAGACCCATGCTTTCTAGGCACAGGACAAATGCAAGTCTGGGTGAGCCCTAATATTACTACAACTCTATACTGCCTTAGTCAAGCCCCAGCTGTGTCCAATTTGGGGCACCACAGTTTAAGAAGGATATTGACACAAAAGGACATGTGAACCGAGAGGGCGTGAACCAAGATGGTCAAGGGTCTGGAAACCAAGCCTTATGGGGGAGTTGGCTATGTTTAGTGTGAAGGACAGAAGACTGAGAGGTGATATGTAGCCATCTTCAAATATCTGAACTGCTGTCACATGGGAAATGGAGCAGGCTTGTTTTCCTCTGCTCCAGAGGGTAGGATGTGAACCAATGAACTCAAATTTGCACGGTATGAGATTCCAGCTAAACATTAGGAAGAACTTTCTGACAGAGCTGTTCAACAGTGGAACAGACTTCCTCATTTCTCAGGAATTCTAACTCTGATTCCTGCATTGCAGGAGGATGGATGAGATAACCCTTGAGTCCCTTCCAACTCTACAGTTCTACGATTCTTTGACTATATTTCTCCACCCAGTTGTTAACCAACTTTCCAATTTGCTGAACCTTCAGTCATTCAGCAGATCAATGGACTGTTCAGTATTTCCTTGCTTTGGTACACCTTGTCTTCTTGAGGGATAGCAGTTCTGGACCTAAAGCAGGAAATAAAATATAGGCAGAGAGATTTAAAAACAATTATTTTGTTCCTGAACACAGAATAAATATCAGGGGTAATGTCAGGAACTTTATGTTCCTTGAAGATTATGTCTTCCTGAGTAATTACAAGCAATGTATAAGATTGTATAAGATCTTTTTTTACTACTTCTGTCATCACATGCATTGCATAAAGATCATTACGTGTCTGTATGTCAAAAAAACCCTATAAATAGATAAGCATTCAACCTTCAAGAAGACACAGAACTATTATCAGAGCATTCTCCCTGAGTTGACTTCTCTTGCCATTCAAGTTGAGATCCATCTGAGTCAAGCTTCAACAATGCATTTGCACTGGCTTTTTGTGGTTGCCCTTTTGTTTTCTGAGATGCTTTTGTTTTCTGCAGGTAAGATATGCATTGAAATTAAAAACATTCAGACATAAATAACAGAAGAATAAATGGGGTTGGAAGTCATCTGTTACCAGCATGGCCAGCTTGTGTTCTATGAGAGTGTAGTGGTTAAGAGCAGTGGACTCATAATCTGGTGAACCGGGTTCACTTCCCTGCTCCTCCACATGCAGCTGCTGGGTGACCTTGGGCCAGTCACATTCTCTGAAGTCTCTCAGCCTCACTCACCTCACAGAGTGTTTGTTGTGGGGGAGGAAGGGAAAGGAGAATGTTAGCCGCTTTGAGACTTCTTAGGGTAGTGATAAAGCGGGATATCAAATACAAACTCCTCTTCTCCTTCTATGGCTTTGACCCCCTGTTGGCTGAAAAAATATTAATTGAAAAGTTATTGAGTTGGAACCAAACCCATGTGTACTGCCCAGCTGTACTACAGGAGAGTAGAGGTGGAAGAAAAATAAGGAACCAAATCAAATCAATTTTTTATTACGGTCATAGACCAGCATTTAAAATCTGAAAAGTGCTTTACAGAGCTAAAGGAGATTAAAACGCAGAATGAATATAGCAGTCTAAAAATTTAAAAGGGACTAAAAATATCCAAGAGGAGGATCCAGCTTCCATTTTCCCAGCTTCTTCTCAAGGTCTTCATTCCATTCCCAAACAGAAGAGCTGCTACCCACAGCCCAACACCAAGTTCAATACTCTGGGGAGGTCAGGGACTGAACAATAGATCTTCTACATACAAAGCCACTGAGCAGTGTCTCCTCCAAAGTAAATGGGGGTGTGGAGCCAGAACTGTTTGACCTCCACTGTGCTTCAGAGCTTTCTGCATCAAATCACATACAAATTGACCCTATCACCCCGGGGGCTCACTGCGACTGTTTTCCCCGCTGACTGGTTTGTTCTGGGAGGATAGACTGTGCCTGCAAATCTGCGTGCAGAATCTAGCTACCATCTGGGTTATCTTTTGGTCTTTGCCTAGTAAAAGGGCATTTAGTTTAGTCTTATCTGGAAGGTCAGCTAACCTCTCCAATAGGGGGGCAATGATGTCTCTGCGCGCCTTGTCAAAAAAAAGGGCATCTAAAAAATAGATGCTCGGGGCTACCTACTTCCCCCAGTGGGCAGAAACAATAAGGAACCATCCTTCTGCAATAGTCTCTGATTATGAATATGGTTTGTATGCTTTTATTTGTAGACAGAAATGCACAAGTACTCAGGATCTGAAATTATAGATTTTTAGTTACCCCATTAAACAGTTAGACAGCTACCCCATTCAGGACCAGGGAGTCCTCCACACCTGCCCGTCTGCTGTCCCCTCAAAACAATATTTCTGTCTTGTCAGGATTCAGCCTCAATTTGTTAGCCTCCATCCATCCATATTAGTAAAATGCAGTACTAATAGTGTTTCTTTTTTTGCAGAAGATATGGCTGAAGTAGGGCGACTGGTTTATATGTGTTTTGTCCTCCACTCATGGAATCCAACATCAATAGAATGCTTCTTTTGTGGAGGAGAATCTCCAAATGAAGCTTTAATTACGATATAGGGAGGAGCCGGGGGCAGAGCTGAATGTGGCAGCAGCAGAGCTTCAATGGCTGGCAGTTCCTCCTCTCTGGCAATCAGCCTCTTCCTCTTTCTCTTCCTCCTCCTCCTCCTGCTGCCGCCATCAGCCAGAGGCTCCTTCCTCCTTCCTTCCCTTCCATGGCAGCAGCAGGGGGGGGGGGGAGCCAGCCACTGAAGCCATGGCATGCTTGGTTCCACACTTGGCCTCCTCTGCCTGATTTTTTGGAACATAGTGGGGGGCCAGGTACTCCCAAAATTATTGGGAAGCCAAAAGGGCTCTGCCCCTAGGAGTTGGTGCTCCTGCTGCATATTTTCCTAATAGCAAGACAAAATGTGATGGAAAGTCCAGTTTAATGTAATTACAATGGCTGTGAATGGGTGTCGGCCACCCCACCTCTCCCAATTCTCCTGGGAGGAAGGGAACAAAATGTGCTATTAATGATACTATGCTTACCACTACTGCACAAAATATTTCAATTATCGGAGAAGTCCACCAAATTCATTTCATATCTGCCCTTGAGTGTCCACATCTCCAGGGCTTCTCACTGCAGCTAGCATTTTTTTAAAATAAAAAACTGAATCTGTATGGAGTCCTATACAGGGCCGTCTTACCCAAAGGTGCTAGGGGTGCAGGACGCCTGGGCGCCGGGCTCTCAGGGGCACCAGGACTAGAGTCAGGGGCTCAAGAGTTGAGTCTGGGGAAGAACCCACCTGTCGGTTGGAGCACCCCAGTAGGCTCTTCTGCTGCGGGCAGCTCTGTGCTGCAAGTTTGGGGGCGAGCGAGCCAGCAAGGCGCTGAGGTGGCCAGCTGGCTCTGCCCTCCTGCACGCCTGGGATTGGCGTAGGGCCATTGAGAGGCCTGCCGAGCTCACACTCCTTATACCACAAGGCGCCAGGCTTCACTCAGTCGCCGACGCTTCAGGCCGGTTTGTTGCGCTGGGCTCCTCTGCTGCCCCAGGCGCCTGACAACTCTGGGGAAACTTTTCTTTAAAAAGGTCAACAACTTTGGAGTCCCCCACCCTTAAAAAAGGTAGACAACTCTGGGCAACATGAGGGGGCAGGCGGATCTTTGCACCCCGGTGCCGCATATGCTTAAGACAGCCCTGGCCCTATAACTTTGGTAGAACAGTTTGTAGTGATTTTCTCTTGTTTTAATGTGCTTCCTTTGTGTAGGAGAAACTGAGAATGAAAAGTTGAGAGGCATACAAGCATGTGAAGCTAAAGGAGGGCGCTGCGCTGACACCCGCTGTCCTCAGGGATCCTTGGAAATAAAAGTCTGCTATTACCTGTCACCTTGCTGCATATCTACCAAATAGCAAGGCACAATGGAATGGAAATAAAAACACCGAGTATAATGTCTTCATAATTATGCTGGCTGCATATGAATGTTCTGTTTTGCACAGAATCACCAAGGTTCCAGTCCATGGACTCCCCCAATCCTGAACCTGGTGCCTTTTGAATGCGGACTATGTGTCCTGCCCTTGAGGAGGACACAGAAACTTCAATTGGTTCAAAATGCAGTGATCAGATTACTGGCTGGGGTTCATCCAGATCTCATATAAATCCTGTTTTAAAACAGCTTTGCTATTTGACGGTTCGTTTCCGGGTCCAATTCAAGGTCCTCACATTACTGTTTAAAGCCCTGGATGTCTTAGGCCCCATATACATAAAAGACTGCCGCCTTCCCTACAGACCCTCGCAGGTGATAAGATTGGCAGAGGGAGTTTTACCACTGTCATCAGAATCTCAAAGGTGGTGGCCCAGGAAAGCGCAATCTCAGTAGCAGCCACTAAGCTGTGAAATTCCCTACTCATGGAGATGTGTCTAGGACCTTCATTATAGAGCTCTCATGGGCTGGCCAAGTTGGGATGATGCAGATGGAGGACCTGAGAGAGGGCTCCATTGGCATGTAGCAACCTCCACTGTGAGTGGAGGAATCTGCCATTGAAGATCCCGGGAGGGCTCTTCCGCAACTTGTTCTCTCGCCTTTTCCATCCCTGCTATGGCATCTGCAAGATCCATCCCTCTCTCTGTCTCTGCCTTGCTCTCTAGGCTTGGAAGAGCTGTTCTTTGACACAGGTGTGTCAATGCTCAGGCATCATTGGATACGGGGAGTAGCTCTGTCAGCCTAGAAGGGAAGTTTCACTGGTTCCAGCCACCTTGCAAGAGCCAGAGACTCCTTCCCCCATTACCTAGGTCTAAGAGGAGTCAAAAGAGAAGGGAGCAGAGGGCTCAGCCCACCAGGAGGAACAAGTGGCTTCAGAAATGCTTACAGCCTTTATCAAAGTGCCCCAGAACTGTGCCAGTGTCAGATCACCATCTATGGCTTCTGGCCAGTTAGAGCACTTGCCTTTGTGTAGCTGCACATAGGATTAGCTTGTCCCACAGTATACAAAACATTAAAGCCTTGTGTTTCATGGAACCAGGAGGAAAGCTCTCAGAGACTCCTGAAAAATCACTTCTGTATCCTGGCATTTGACACTTGAGATGGATATCTTTTTCAGGATACCTGTATTATTTCTGTAATTTCAAGCAGTTTTAAACTGGTTTTTAAAATATTGCTTTAATTGCTGTTGCCCACCCTGTGCCCTTAGAATGGCGTGCAGGAAATAAATTGTAGTTATTATCATCAAAGTTACTGTGACATTAGTGCATACTAGAAATTGTGATGGTAGGGACCCATTGTAAAATAAGGTTATACACTTTTTGAATTTAGTTAGGCACCAAGTCCTTACACAACTGCAAGGCTTTGGTGTCTACAGCTTCACAAGGAAGAAGGATGGGAAGAAAACCAGAGCAGCTTGGCCTCACCTATGTAACCTCCTTGGTCCACAAAGCCATGGGACCAAGCCATGGGACTAGAGCATTAGCCTGAGTTCCATATCGTTCCCCACCACCATAGAAACAGGAGGAAGGCAAGGGTGAATGAGTGACTGGTGGCAACAAGCAACAGTAGTTTGAAAGTGGTAGAAGTCCTAGTGATGATGTTATTGCTGGGGCCCAAGGGGCCCAAAGGGTGTCTGTCCATGTCAATCCCTGGAAGCATGTTGTTATATGTTTGCTAATTATTTCAAGGATGAAATAATCCATGCTGTAGAATAATCCATGTTGTACGATCCATGTTGTAGAATATATGAACTCTTTTGTTCATCTCTACAACATCCATGCAATAAGTTTAGACATCCAGGGAATCATCTGGCCTTACCAACAAGAAGCAGTGAAGATCATCCACACACCCATTTCTATTCTTCCTTTACATTTGAGTGGGGTGAGATAGTGAATGTAGAGAACCAGTGCTTGGAATCATGAATGGACTGGATGAGGGTTACTTGGAATTCCATCTGGATAGGCTGGAGAAAAGGTAGGTGGGAAGATAGATCTGGGTCTACTGAATCTGGGTGCTTAGCAGGAGAGTGGCCAGGGTTTCAGACTCCTAAATTATACTGCTGGAATTAAGAAAGTCGACCGGCTGGGTAAACAGAAGTAGTTTTGTGTGTATGAGAGGACCACAAGCTCATTAAAACAATAAATGATATTAAACTTTTCAACTCTGAGGAGAGATCAAGCTTAATGCCATGAAATTTACTTTCCGTTCCTTGAGCATTATGACTTCCTAAAAATAGCATGCAACATATATGGTAATTACCTTTCTTTTTGTTTCCTTGATTGACAGTTTATATCATCGCATGCATCGAATCCGGAACATTTATGCACAGGCTTTACGTTTTAGTATATCATGAATAGTAATAAATAGGAGGGCATTCTATCACAAGAACATCCTGCCTCAGTATTCCACTCTTACTGTTCAACTTGAGATCCGAGTCAAGCTTCAACAATGCCTTTATGCTGGCTTTTCATGCTTGCTGTTTGTGTGCTGCTTCTCTTTTCTGCAGGTAAGACATACACTGAAATTAAAAACCTTCGGACATGAATGACAGAACAATGAAATGGGCTTGAAAGGCATTTACTACCAGCACGGTCACCTTATGTTCTCTGGCTTTGCCTCCTTGCACCCTTGAAAGACCATTGTTTGTGGCTCTGATAGAGAAGGTGATGAGTTTGCTTCCTTTCTACCAATGCCACTTGTTTGGAGGTACTGCAGGAGGGTGAGCTTGGAAGAACAGAGGCATACAAGCCACAAAGAAAGAAGGATGGAGGACAAAGAAAAGAAAAGAAGAAGCAGAGGGCATCTCTATGAAGAGCATAAGAACGGCAAATATGTTTGTAGGATGTGGTGGGAAGAAAGCTGTCCTAAATCCTGCCTATGATGAATGGGGACTCTTAGGTACAAAAGCAGGGTGCACAAGCAGCTCCAAGCCCTGCCCTCTGCCCCAAGATGAGTCTGAGAATTCATCGAGAGTTGTGACCTGGTGGGGAGGACTACATGGAACCCTTGTGTCCTTACTTATGTAGAGTCTCTTTACAGACAACTGCACAGATTGCAGGATTCCTGAAGGAGGTTTAGCCAAAGGGTAGAGCTGAAAATGCAGTCCCACTCTCATGTTATCATGAAATTGCACTACATGCGAGTAACATCCCCCAGGCAAGGAATAGGCATGATTGTTTTTCATGCTCCCAAGCATATGCTGGGAATAAAGAAAGCTCCCTTCCATAATAGTTTGTAATCTCTGATTCTAATTGTTGATATGGTCTCAATGGCATGATCCGTGGACAGAAACGCACAAGAGAAAAGCCACTCTTTAGCTATAGATGGGAACAAATTTCAATCCAGGGGAAACCTGCATTGCCAATTGCTCTGATTGCACACTAAAGAGCTGCTTTCCCTGGAGGAAAGCAGCAGGACAAGAGGAAATTTGGATAAGCTGAGAGAGTGAATTACTTGCAAATTGAGAAAGCATCACCTTGGAGAGGGAATTCAATAGTGGGCTGCTTGAAACACCAATTGAACATTATTTCTCATTTGCAACCAATCCAGTTAAGCAAAAACGATTTATCTCGTATCCTGATATAACATAGCTCTTCCTTCCTTCCTTCCTTCCTTCCTTCCTTCCTTCCTTCCTTCCTTCCTTCCTTTTCAGGCTGAGCAAAGATGCCCATCACAATATTCGCCATACTATTTCCATCAAAACAAGTGGGGCATTTTGCCAAATATTCATTGTGTGTGGAGGGGAATGAAATACTCCAGCCTTTTCCCCATCAATCCCAGCAAGAGTGGCCAGTCATAGATCATGGGAAATATTGTCCAACCTTCCAGTTTGTGGAAGGTAGCATGAAATTATTATTATTATTATTATTATTATTATTATTATTATTATTAATAACCCGTCCATCTGGCTGGGTTTCTCCAGCTCCTCTGGGCGGCTTCCAGCAGAATATTACAATACAATGATTCATCAAATATTAAAAGCTTCCCTAAACAGGGATGCCTTCAGATGTCTTCTAAAAGCCCAATATTTCTTTGACATCTGATGGGAGGACGTTCCACAGGGCGGGCGCCACTACCGAGAAGGCCCTCTGCGTAGTTCACTGTAACTTCGCTTCTCGCAGTGAGGGAACCACCAGAAGGCCCTTGGTGCTGGACCTCAGTGTCCGTGCAGAATGATGGGGATGGAGACGCTCCTTTGGGTATACTGGGCCAAGGCCGTTTAGGGCTTTAAAGGTTAGCACCAACACTTTGAATTGTGCTCGGAAACGTACTGGGAGCCAATGTAGGTCTTTCAGGACCAGTGTTATGTGGTCCCAGCAGCCACTCCCAGTCACCAGTCTAGCTGCTGCATTCTGGATTAGTTGTAGTTTCCGGGTCACCTTCAAAGGTAGCCCCACATAAAGCGCATTGCAGTAGTTCAAGCGGGACATAACCAGAGCATGCACAAACTCCACAGGCAGGTAGGGTCTTAGCCTGCATACCAGATGGATCTGGTAGACAGCTGCCCTGGACACAGAATTGACCTGCGCCTCCATGAACAGCTGTGAGGCCAAAATGACTCTCAGGCTGCGCACCTGGTCCTTCAGAGGCACAGTTACCCCATTCAGGACCAGGGATTCCTCACCCCCACCCACCCCCTGTCCCCCAGAAACAGTACTTCTGTCTTGTCAGGATTCAACTTCAATCTGTCAGCCGCCATCCATCCTCCAATTGCATCCTGGCGCTCACACAGGACCTTCACTACCTTCACTGGTTCCTATTTAAAAGAGAGGTAGAGCTAGGTATCATCCTCATACTGATGAACAGCCAGCCCCAATCACCTGATGATCTCTCCCAGCAGCTTCATGTGGATGTTAAAAAGCATGGGGGAGAGGACGGAACCCAGAGGCACCCCACAAGTGAGAGCTCAGGGTGGAGGAACACTCATCCTCCAGCACCACTTTCTGAACACAGCCCAGGAGGAAGGAGCGTAACCACTGTATAACAGTGCCCCTAGCTCCCAGCCCCTCTAGACATTCCGGAAGGATGTTGTGGTTGATGGTATCAAAGGCCTCTGAGAGATCCAGCAGAACTAGGAAACGGCTTTCACCTTTGTCCCTATCCCGCGGGAGATCATCGACCAGTGCGACCAAGGCAGTTTCAGTCCCATGATGAGGCCTGAATCCCCACTGAAAAGAATAACTCATTTTACCATGAGTTTATTGAGAAACTTCAGGTGACACAGGGATGGCGTTCAGACAATGGCTGGTGTATTGAGCACACATAGGCAAAATGATAACGAGGAAGAAGCTGGGGGGAAATAATATTAAGAAGGTGAGGCGTAAGAAGTATGGAACACACTTGGTTCCTGTACATGGTTGGGCAATCTCAACAACTGAGAATGTTTTTTTCCCCTCACCTCTCATGAAATCCATTGGTAACAGAGTTTCCCTTTTTGGGGAGATATGGCTGAAGCCATACAGTGATGCATATTTATTTCCCCCACCTCTCATACAGACCAATATTATCAGACTGCTTCCTTTGTATAGGAGATATATCTGCATATGACCCGGCTGTGATAGATGCAATCCAAAAGGGTAAAGCAGAATGTGAAAAAAAGGGAGGCCTCTGTGAAGGACACTTCTGCTCCACGGGCACCGAAAAAGATGGAGAGTGCTATCATCACATATCATGCTGTGTAAGGAAGAGAAACAAAACGTAATGGAAATAAAAGATCCTGATTAATGGTGTCATTTTTATTTTTATTTTTTAAATAATATTTATTAAGTTTTCTGATTTAATAATCCAATAAAAACCACTTTAAAACATTCCAAATTACAATACAATTTAAAAAATCCAAATATAAATGTCGAAATTTATATCTTTGGGTAACTTCCCATGCTCCGAATTTCACGAAGTGCTGATCATCTAGTATCACATTGCATTTCTTAGTTAATCAATAATCCATTCCTATGTTAGTCCTACATATAACATTCATTTACTTTTGAAACCACTGGTCTATTCAACTTCTGCCTTCTTAGTTCTTAGTTTTTCCCTGATATTTTCCTCAGTCCAGCAATTCCATTTTCAGTTTCTGCTCATAGGAGCCATAATATGCCACATCTCAAACAAAGAGAAGCCATTAGCCCTGGGCAGACATCTGGAATTCCCCTCTGTAATCTCGCTCCATCTCTCAACATGCTGGTACCTCTGCCAAAACAGAATAATCCAGTCCAGAATTCTTTCCATCCTTCTGCTGAGGGTAGCTGCCAGAGTCCTTATCCAATCAGTATTTTTATTCAACCACAATGGCAGCAGAGTGCTCTTTCAAGCCTGCTTGTGTATTTCAAACTGTTGCCTTTGGGGCGAGGTTTACCAGGTAAAACTGTAAGTACAAATATATCAAAAGAGAATAATAAAGTCTCACCTCCCCCTGGGGCTATAGGATTAATCCATCAGTTAATTTAAAAAGCAGGTCAGTCCTTTATTCTGTTTTCCTTGCACCACAGTGATTACTTTCGTTTTCACAGGAGTATTTTTTACTGCATCACAATCTGCCATTAATCCCGGGCAGATATCCAGAATCCTCCTCTTTGGTCTCCTGCCAGCTGCTAATGAGATGTTGCCTCCAAGCTAGCATCATAACTTCAATCAGGAATTCCTTTCATCTTTCCCTTAATGTTCATTGCAGGAGTCATAGTCAAAAATTTCACAGTCCATTTTGTAGTTAAGCTTTGCATCAATTTCAAACAGTTGTCCTTTGGTTAAAAGTCTTTCTCCAGATCGAGTCCTTCTCAGTGGCTGGTTAAATTAGCAAGTTATTTTATCTCCGCTAGTTCAGAGCATGCCTGTTAATTAAGTCCGAATTTTTTATCTTAAAAAGCAGGTATTCTGTGCTCATGGTAGCGGCTCTGGAGAGTTTCCGAGACGTGTGGTGCATTACACCCAGTGCCCCCTGCCCCCTACATTCTTTCAGGATGGGCAGCCGGTATCGGACGATCTGTGGGTGGGCTGCTCCTCCCCCCCTCGGCCCTGGGGGGTTGGGGAGGATAATTACTCCCATATTATCCTCGTTATCCGCACAAAAGGGCTCTGCTGTTATGGGTACAGCCGATCGCCATGGCATCAAAACAGGAAGAATGACACCATATTTATGCTGAATGTGGATGGGTGTGGCATAGGAACATATACCGAGTAAAGTTACTCGTCCATCTCCCTCAGTCTTGTTTGCATTGTCAGCTATGGTCCAGTTCCCTCAGATACTGCAGCATGTTAGATCATGGCCTCCCACAATTCTACTGGAACGTGCCGGGCAAAATGTAAGATGCTATTAATTACACTACACTTACCACTTCTGCCCAAAAAGTTTTTATTGGACAAGTCCACCTAATATGCTCTATGTGTGCCCTTGAGTGTCCACATCTCAAGCACTTTCCACCGCAGGTAGCGTAAATCTCACTGAATCTCTACAAAGTCATGCACCATTGGCAAAGCAATATATAGTTGTTTTGTCTAATATTAACATGAAGAGATCTTGCTGGTTCTAGGGTAGAATCCCCCACAGCCTTCTTCATAAATTTGTCTGCCTCTACCATCTTAGCCACATCCGGGACTTCCCTTGAGAAGAACACTCAGAGCAGCAATACCCATGGGTGAACTCTGTGACAACCACATGGCCCATGAAAGCCAATCATGAGAGAGGAAACTGCCAGCTTCTCCTGAACCACATTACTCAACTCTTGTTTGTGCTCTTCCTATATAGTATGGGCTGTTGCTAGTCACTCATTTTTTGAGGGCTACCAATTATTTGAGAGAGCCCCTAATTGGTGTTCATACTCTCCTTTGTTTAAGTTATCCTTGGATAATATCTGTGGTATTATTGGGTTAGAGACTCTCTTGGTTCACCCATGGCAAGCCTGGCTTTTGGACCCTAGAGGTGACCCCATTTCTAGGGTTGGAAGGGACCCTGAGGGTCATCTAGTCCAACCGCCTGCAATGTAGCAATCTCAAGTAAAGCATCCATGACACTTGCCTTTTCAGAAAATTCAGAATCTAAATTGATCCCATTTTGTGACATTGTGCGTAGCACTCTACCAAGTGGGCCCAAACAGGCTGCTCAACCTTGCCTTCATCCACCTGTGTGCTGTGAACATCCACCTGTGTCAGCTGAATTCTTTTCATAAACTCATGCCAAAGTAAATTTCATGCAACCTTCCCACAATTAGGACTTTTTAATTTTGAGAAAAGGCAAGTAAGAGTCGATATGAGAGAAGTATGTAAAATTTTGCATGGCATGTAGAAATGGATGCAGATTTTTTCCCCCATCCTTCTCTCACATTGCTAGAACTCATGGACATCCAATGAAGCTGACTGTTTGAAGATTCAGGATACATAAAAATAGGTGCTTCTGTATGTACAGTAGTGCATGGTTAAAACGATGGAACTTGCTCCCAGAGGAGGCAGTGATGACCACTAATTTGGATGGCTTTAAAAGAGGATCAGACAATTTCATGGAGGAGAGGGCTATTGATAGCTACTAGCCATGATGGCTATATTCTGCCATCACAGTAAGAGACAGTAAGAGACAGTAATGCTTCTGAGTACAAGCTGTTGGAAATCACAGGTGAGTCATGCTTGCAGGTTTCCCAAAAGGAACATCTGGTTGGCCACTGTGAGAACAGGATGCTGGAGTAGATGGGCCACTGGCCTGATCCAGCAGGCTCTTAGGAGAGGGCAGCCACAACACCCCTCCCAGGTGTGGTCATATTTTTTCCACTCAGCTGCTTGTCATCCAAGTGTCAAGAAACCACATTTTCCATTCACTGAATCCAAAATATTTTATTAGGTTAATGTACTATTCAGTATTTCCTTGCTTTGGTACACCATGTCTTCTTGAGAGATAGCCACCCTGGAGCACAATACCTAAAGCAGGAAATAATATATAGGCAGAAACCTTTAAAACAATATATGCTATTGAACCATTCAACTCTAAAGAGATACCGTGCATCATGTGATGAACTTTACTTTCTGTTCCTTGAACATGATGGCTTCCTGATGAAAAACATGCAACGTAGATGGTAATTAGCTTGCTTTTTTTTGTCTCCTTGATTAATAGTGTTGGTCACCATGTGCATCGCATCCAGATCTTTCATGCACTGGGCTTGCAGATCATTATATCACAAACCCCTATAAATCTGTGGGCATTCAGACTTTCAGAATACACATAACTATCATCAGAGCATTCTCCTTCAGTAGTCATCTCTAGCTGTTCCACTTGAGAACAAGCTTTAACGATGCCTTTGAGCTGGCTTTTCATGCTTTCCCTTTCTGTGATGTTTTTTTCTTTTCTGCAGGTAAGATATACATTGAAATTTAACAGATTCAGAACAATAAAATTGGACTGGGCGGGGGAAGGGCTTACGTTCAATTGCTTTGTCTCCCCTGGGCATTGATAGTGGTGAGGATATCCTGAGTTTGTTTCCTCCCCACTCACACCACCAATTTGGAATCAATCCTACATGTACCGGAAGAAAGTGGAATTAAAGAAGGAAGAAATAGGAGGGGCTTAATTCTGCTTTACAAGCCACAGAGAAAGAAAGAAAGAAAAGAGGTGAAGACTGGAAGACAGAGAGAATTAGAAAAGCAGATCTATGGAAGAGTGGAAGAATGGTTGATGTGATTATAGGAGGGAGGGAGAAGAAGAGTGTCCTAAATCCTGCCTATGATGAATGGGGGCTCTTAGGTCCAAGGCCAGGGACTACAAGCAGTTCTGTCCTCCAGCATAAGAGGAGGTTGAGAATGCTGATTCCTGAAAGAAACTTGCTTTTGTTTTTGTTTAATTATATTTATTGGGTTTAAAACAAAATAACAAAAAAAAGAAAACTTAACAACATACAAAATACAAATAGCAAAGTATGAAATACAAGATACATAAACACAAACAAATGTCATAATTTCCCTTCCTCATTTCTCACGTAAGCATGAAGATGCACTGCCCATGAGTAGCATCCTGAACATAGGCAAGCAACCGATACGACTGTTGAAAATATTCCTATGCTGCCAAGCAAACTATGGCAATCTGGAGGAGGGGAGGAATTGTTCCAAAACAGTTAGTAGATCTCTGATTTTAAATGTTGATATGGCTTGCATGGTGTTACCTGTGGACAAAAGCACACAATCTTTCGGCAGACCAACACGGCTACCTACCTGTAACTGGGACTCAAATAATGTTATCTAGAGACTTGGGCATCCCTTTGGTAAACAAATATTTCAAATACTTGAGAGGTTGTCAGACTAAAAATCTGAACAACTTATTTGCGATGAATAATGACACAATATGGAAGGCATTTCTAGTAGGTTTGCAACAATGAAATAAGCTGACTTATTGCTTATCTAGTTGTATTGCTACTTTTAAAATGATGGTTTCAGCAAAGCTTTCATTTGTGTTCTATGTCTGAGACATAGCCAGGCAGTTCTGAGAGCCAGTGTGGTGTAGTGGTTAAGAGAAGTAGACTCGTAATTTGGTGAACTGGGTTCGTGTCTCCGCTCCTCCGCATGCAGCTGCTGGGTGACCTTGGGCTAGTCACACTTCTTTGAAGTCTCTCAGCCCCACTCACCTCACAGAGTGTTTGTTGTGGGGGAGGAAGGGAAAGGAGAATGTTAGCCGCTTTGAGACTCCTTTGGGTAGTGATAAAGCGTGATATCAAATCCAAACTCTTCTTCTTCTCTTCTATGTCTGAGCCATAGCCCAAGATCACCCAGGGAGCTATTCGTAGATGAGTGCTACTTTTAACTCTGGTCTCCTACACCCCAGTCTGTTAAATATCGTTCCACATTCTAGAAAGAAGGCACAGAAGTGAATAAGTCAAGAGGGGTCATCTTTTTCCATCTGACACATACTGCCCTACCAGGTCAGAGGTTACCAGCTACCACTGCTATTGTACCAGGCTTATAGCCATCAGGGTCCCCAGACTCCGAGCTTTCATTTTTAGAAGAACCAGTTTCTAGCCCTCCAAGAAAAAAATGTTACAAAAAGAAATGTGCAGGTATCCCTCTGAGCAGGGCCGTCTTAAGCACATCCGGCGCCGTGGTGCAAAGATCCCTCCGGCGCCCCCCTCCCCCATTTCCCAGAGTTGCCAAACTTTTTTAGGGAGGATGACGCTGCCGGCGACGCACCCAGCTTTGCGGTGCTGGAGGAGGCAGGCAGCGGCTGGAGGGCAGCTCCTCCAGTGGGGAAGAGGCAGAGGCTGGACATGGCGGCTCCCGGCTCAGCTGGCCACTTCGTGCCATGGTGGCCACAGCAGGCAGAGGCTCCGGGCGCGGCACTGCTTCAGCGCGGCATGGCAGAGGCAGGCAAGGTCGGCGAGCTGATGTTGGGAGGCGCCGCGTCCAGCCTCCGCCTCTTCCCTGGCACCCTCCAGAACTTGGCACCCTGGCGCCCTGCGCCACTAGCCTCTATGGGTAAGACGCCCCTGCCTCTGAGACAAGTCAGCCTGGCTCTTCATGTCTTTCTGTGTTTCCACCCAGTGAATGAAATAAATGTTGTCATTGACTCAGTCGTTGCTTGGCAAAGAGACAGGAACTTGGTCACAGAGAGTGCCTCATCTGCAAATGAGTTTCAAATCTGTATTTTTTTTTTTTTGACATACATTTTAATACATACTGTATTTTTTTGACATACATTTTAATGAGTGGAATAAAGTGCTTTATCTGCGTTGACACAAGAACAGAGTAGCCTTCTTGGCTTCCCCAGCTGAAGAGCCATCATTTTTTCAGGAAATTGGCATTAAGAAATATGCGCCAACATGGAGCTGAACCTCATTTTACCTCGCAGCACACTTCACGCTTGCGACAGTCAGAAGCAGTGTATACTGACTTGCACTTTTTCTTAGGCATGCATTCACCTCCGATTAACTTACAACCTGCTCCTTTTTCAGTTCCTGTAAAGGGGGGAAATGGCCACACATTTAGAAAGAGATGAATAAGAAGGGTAAAATTATTATTTGACTGACAGGCTGATCAGCATTGTCACAAACATGGCTGAACCTCAGGTTATAATTCTTTCTCTTTGCCTCCAAAAATTCCATATCATAAAAAACAACAGGTTAAGAAGCTACCTTATGACATGTTAGAGCAAGTGAGAAAGGGCCATTCGTTTCCAGGAACTGTGAGAAGATTCTTGAAGATTGTCCAAGCATTCAGGTGCGAGATTGTTTAGTCTATAGTAGCTACAAATAGCTATGGGGCACTTATCTATGGACATGTGTGATTCCCACAGGGGAGAGACTGCTGAGCTGTGAGCAAGCAGCATTTAGGACTGAAGTGTGCCTTACTATCTGTGTGGTAGTAAAGTTGTAAATACAGTGGTACCTCGGGTTAAGTACGCTTCAGGTTAAGTACGCTTCAGGTTAAGAACTCCGCTAAGAACAGAAATCGTGCTCTGGCGGCGCAGCGGCAGCAGGAGGTCCCATTAGCTAAAGTGGTGCTTCAGGTTAAGTACGCTTCAGGTTAAGAACGGACCTCCGGAACAAATTAAGTACTTAACCCGAGGTACCACTGTAGTCTTCTACCGACAAGATTGTTATTGCCTTTCAAGGAAGCAGTGCTTGACTGAGCTTTATTGCTTCCATGAGTGTTTTATTGCCATCACCTGTGTGCAATTTGAACCTTCAACGCTTAAGCTGCGCAGTCGTTACTCTGCCACGTAAGGGAGCTAGCATCCACACAAGGAAGTGTTGCTACTTGCTAGACCACCCACAAGATTTACAGTTGCAGATCCTGAAATCTTCTTCATGACAGCTCACAATACCTAACCGTCCAGCACAGAGGGGGGAGTGACAGAAGGAACTGAAAGAAGGGAAAGGGGGTGGCAGAAAGAGGAGGAACAGACCAAGGAAAAATGGGTGACTGAAAGGGACAGAGCGGAGGCATGGAAGAATAAGGGAAGGGTGAATGAAAGAGAGAAGGAATAGGTGGTGCTCAAAGAGAGCAAAAGGAAAGAATGAGGCAGCGTAGATTTATCGCTGTAAATTACTTTCCTTGTTTTTCATATATATTTTTTCAGTTACGGGTGTCACCCAATGAAAACAAATTCACTGTATGACTTTGAGAGAAAGAATTGATTGATTGTACTTTCAGAAACCTTCATAAGCGTGGAACAATAGTTCAGAAGCCAGAAGCGCAAGCTGCCTGTACATGATGCACCAATATGTAGCATTTCTGCATAGACATCCCACAAGGGTGAAAATGGGATTCGTCCCACCTACAGTTTTTTAAAGGATGTTCTACCAAATTATATATATTTAAAAAAATGCTGCCTGTGGAAGTGCAGTCATCTATCTTTAATTGATTAAAACCATTGAACTGATTGGTCCAGTTTAGGGATAGAGAATCTGGGTCCTGGGTCCAGATGTTGCTGTCAGCCTCAACCAGCATAGCCAGTGGTTAGGGATGATGAGAATCATAGTTAACTGTTCTTATTTGTATTACCTGGTTTTCTTTTTTCCTGTTTGGCACAGTGAAACCCTGCCAGTGAAAAAGAAGGGGTATAAATATAATAATAATAATAATAATAATAATAATAATAATAATAATAATAATAAGTCAGGGGCTGGCAAGAGTTGGTGGGTGAAGGGGCGAGGAGAGAAGGAACCCAGGAGGACTCCCCTGCTGAGCGCCTGAGGGCCCCATCCTGCCACTCTCCACCTGGCCCAGGGCGGGGCCTGACAGGCCTCATAAGGACTGCGGCTGTGGCTGCTGCCAGCAAGGACTGGGGTATTTTGGGGGAAGTTTTGTAGGGAGTTTTTGCTGTTGTTACTGATATTAACTGATATTACTGATGTTAACTTTGTAAGCTGCCTTGAGCATTGTTTTAACTGTGGAAAGGCGGCATACAAATAAAAAAATGATGATGATGATGATGATGATGATGATGTTGTACATGATAAGGGAAGGGAAGGTGAGGAGCATGACCTTGGGGGGTAAGCATGTTGTGGGGTAACAACAACAACAACAACAACAACAACAACTTATTTTTTTATACCCCGCCCATCTGGCTGGGTTTTCCCAGCCACTCTGGGAGGCTTCCAACAAAATATTAAAAATACAATAAAACTTTCAAACATTTAAAACTTCCCTGAACAGGACTGCCTTCCATGTCACACATGAGGAGAAACCTTCCCTCTTCACCAGTTCTTTCACCAGTGCCAGAAGTAACTCCGAGGCAGCTGCTGGAAGACTCTGAATCATAGAATCATAGAATCGAAGAGTTGGCAGGGACCCCGAGGGTCATCTAGTCCAACCCCCTGCAAGGCAGGAATCTCAGCTAAAGCATTGATGGCAGATGGCCAGCCAGCATCTGCTTTCAGAGCCTCCAGTGTCCACCAGCTTCCAAGGGAGTCTGTTTCTCTGTTGAACAGCTCTTACCATCAGAACATTCTTCCTGATGTTTAGTTGGAAACTCCTTCAAGCCATTGGCTTGGGTTCTACTCCCAAGAGCAGGACACGTTACTCACATGTAATGCAATTTCATATTTATATGAGAGTGGGGCTGCTTTTGTATGTGAGGAGGCTCCTCCTGCCATGTAAGGGTTCTAAAGGATATGGACATATATGCAACTGGGTGTCCCAGTGTGGAATTCACCACCAGACCACAGCCCTCAAACCATTCCCAGCCTCCTTCTCTTATGCCAGAAGACAGAGCTCACAGCTTCTAGGGTTCCCTACTCTTGGAATAAAGAGTCCCTGTTCACCATAGGGCAGCATTTAGGGCAGCCTCTTCCACTTCACACTCCATACAAGCATTTTTATTCCCTTCATAGCGATGTCCTCGTTCTCCTTCTCTCATTGTTCCATCCTTCTTTCTCTGTGCTGTGTAAAGCAGATCAATCCCCCCCCCCCCCCGGCCTCTGATCTTACAACCTCACCCACCGGCAGAATGTCTTGGCTCGATTCCAAAGAGATGGCATACATGGGAAACAAGCCAACTCAGCGTCTCCACCCTCACCCCCCTCAATGATCTTTCCATTTAAACTTTCCTGATCTCCTTCTGCAGGGCCTGTAAGACAGAGTTATTCCGCCTGGCCTTCAATCTAGCCTGATCCCCTATTCCTTTTTCCCCTTCCCTTTTTTCTGAAGAAACCCTTCTGGGTCCCCACATTAAAATTCTTCCCTGGCCTCCCTACTGGTCAAGCAAGACTAACTTGGCCAGTTAGCCCTGGTGATCCTACTGATGTTTGTTTTTTATGCTGTTTTTAGCTGTTTTTAAAGTTGTTTTTAATCATTGTTTTGTGTTTATTGTTAGCTGCCCTGAGCCCGGTTTTTGGACTAGGAAGGGCCGGGTATAAATACAAATTTATTATTATTATTATTATTATTATTATTATTATTATTATTATTATTATTACTATTATTTCTTAGGGTGCAAGGGTACAAAGCCACAGTGCACAAGCTGGCCATACTGGTAGCAGATGCCTTCCTACATCATTTTATTCATCTGTCATTTTGTCATTTACGTCAGAATTTTTTTTTTTAATTATTTCAGGGTATATATCTTACCTCCAGAAAAGAAAAGCAGCATAGAAATGGCGAGCGTGAGAAGCCAGCGCAAAGGCATTGTTGAAGCTTGAACGGCAAGAGCAGACTATAGAGGCAGAATGCTCTGTGTCTTCTGCAAGGCTGAAGGCCCACTATTTATATAGTAGTTTAAGAGACATTGACCTGTAAACCTTGTGCATGAATGATTCTGATGCGATGCATGCGATAACAGAAAATACTCAACAAGTTAATTACAGTATACATATTGCACTTTATTCTTCAGGAAGCTATTACGTTCTAAGAACATAAAGTAAAGCTCATGATTAATAATCATTGAAGGGTTCAATAACATTGGTTGTTTTAAAAGTTCCTTCATGCTGTAAAAAATATAGAATCATAGAATCATAGAGTTGGAAGCAGGACCGGTGCTGGCAATTTTGGTGCCCTAGGCGAGGGGGCGGACCACGTGATGTCATTGCGTATGACGCACGTTGCGGAGCGGTGCCCCGCCCCCTGCCCGCCGGCGCGGTTTGCTTGCTCCGCCGCTGGTTGGGGCGGCGGCGGGCAGCAGCGGGGGGCAGGCTGGCCAGCGCCCCCTCCATTTTGGCGCCCTCGTCGCCGCGGTTTTCACCCCAACCTGGTTGCTCCACCGCTGGTTGGGGCGGGGGGCAGCCTGGCCAGCACCCCCTCCATTTTGGCGCCCTAGGCAATTGCCTAGTTCACCTAAATGGACGCGCCGGCCCTGGTTGGAAGAGACCACAAGGGCCATCCAGTCCAACCCCCTGCCAAGCAGGAAACACCATCAAAGCATTCCTGACAGGTGGCTGTCAAGCCTCTGCTTAAAGACCTCCAGAGAAGGAGACTCCACCACACTCCTTGGCAGCAAATTCCACTGTCAAACAGCTCTTACTGTCAGGAAGTTCTTTCTAATGTTTAGGTGGAATCTTCTTTCTTGTAGTTTGAATCCATTGCTCCGTGTCCGCTTCTCTGGAGCAGCAGAAAACAACTTTTCTCCTTCCTCTATATGACATCCTTTTATATATTTGAACATGGCTATCATATCACCCCTTAACCTTCTCTTCTCCAGGCTAAACATACCCAGCTCCCTAAGCCGTTCCTCATAAGGCATCGTTTCCAGGCCTTTGACCATTTTAGTTGCCATCCTCTGGACACGTTCCAGCTTGTCAGTATCCTTCTTGAACTGTGGTGCTTTGGCTTGTTTCCTGCTTTGGCTTGTTATGCTCCATGGCTGCTACCCCACAAGGAGACACAGTGTACCAAAGCAAGGAAATGCTGACCAGTACATTAACCTGATGAAGTCTACAGGATCCAGTTGATGGTAAGTTGGGTTCGTGCCTTTTGGATGAAAATTGAATGGGAAGCTCAGAAGCCTGAGAAGGCTGCTGTCATATACAGGTCCACATGCCTTGGGCAGAGGCGTAGGAAGATCAGGTGGTACCCGGTGCGGAAAACTTCTTGTCACCCCCCCCCCACACACACATTGATTTTTATTTTATTTTTATTTTTTGCCTGCAAAAATGTTTTTAGGTTATTTCATATTTTCTTACAAAGGAATGTGGATTCTGGGCCTCTGATAGGCGACTATGGACAGATACTTAAATCTTAAAGGATGGATTGTGTTTTGGCTGGCCAATCGGCTGCCGGCAGGGGGCGGGGCAAAGGCAAGGCAAGGCCTAATCTACTCGGCCTAGTCTCCTTTTCTTCACATAGGGTGACTTTCCAGGACCTGGGAAGCCCAGCGGAGGGTAGGGCAGTAGGGCGGTTCATAAAAAACTTTTCTTTTTTAAAAAGAAATGCCTGCTCCAAAGGTCTTATCTTACTAAACTAGGGATTATATAGCTATATCTGAAATTTCATGCATATCAGTTATTATCTTGACCCTGCTCCACTGAATTGAAATTTCAGCCTTCACGACATAGGAAAACGGCCAAGTAAACAGCTATTTTTGTGGAGGACGGTCAATATATTAACTGATGTGCATGAAATTTCATATATAGCTATATAATCCCTAGTGTAGTAAGATAAGACCTTTGGAGCAGGCATTTTTTTAAAAAAAGTTTTTTATGAACCGCCCTAGTAGGGCAATAATTGTTCCTTGATAATTTGTCACCCCCCTCCATGATGGCACCTGGGGCGAACCGGCCCCCCTCCCCTTTCCTACGCCCCTGGCCTTGGGTGTAGAAGTCTCCAGGATGCCTCCAGGAAGATATTGGAAAGACTCCTGCCTGTCATTCTTGGCGACCAGAGCCCATCAATATTTTAAATGGTTGCAATTCACCCTGGGACCTTAGTATTAAGGGTGGAGGTTTGAAATAAAGCAAGCAAACAAATAAATATAAAATTCTGTTGCTGAGTTATTCCACCTAATGTTGTGGGTCAACTTAAGGCAGTGTCTTCTCATTATGAAATCTCTCCCAGTTGAGAGCTTGTGGGTGCTCTCTGAGCATCAAAACCTCATCTTTTCTTCAGATAGCTATTGAGGTGTTCCAGGATTCTAGTATAGCAGTGTTGGGTCTCTTCTCATCATTGAGCTCTCTGTGGGGATTGCATGCCAATTTCCACCTCCCTGCTCTCACCCCAAGTTATTTCTGTAAGGAATTCTAAGCTTGTTAAAAGTTCTGTGAGATACCTTGAAGACTAACCAGTTCTGGCTCCTGTCCTATCCAGAAGCCACCCTCGTGGAATCTAGTGGGGTTACTTCTTAGTATTGTATGGTTATTGTAACCCACACTAAAAATTGTAATGGCAGGGACCCCTTCTAAAACTAGGTTATACTTTTTCTGTTTCGTTAGGCGCTAAGTACTTAAAAAACTGCCATGCTTTAGTGGCTAGTAAAGGTAAAGGGACCCCTGACCATTAGGTCCAGTCGTGTCCGACTCTGGGGTTGCGGCGCTCATCTCGCTTTATTGGCCGAGAGCCGGCGTACAGCTTCCAGGTCATGTGGCCAGCATGACAAAGCCGCTTCTGGCGAACCAGAGCAGCACACAGAAACGCCGTTTACCTTCCCGCCAGAGCGGTACCTATTTATCTACTTGCACTTTGACGTGCTTTCGAACTGCTAGATGCGCAGGAGCTGGGACCGATCAATGGGAGCTCACCCCGTCGCAGGGATTCGAACCGCCGAGCTTCTGATCAGCAAGCCCTAGGCTCTGTGGTTTAACCCACAGTGCCACCTGGGTCCCTGCTTTAGTGGCTAGAGCTTTGCAAAAGAGGAGAATTGGGAGAAAGCCAGAACAACTTGGCTCCACCTTGGCCATACCCCCCCATCCCACCAGATCCAGGGGCTACCAATTACCACTGCTGATGTTCCAAACTAACAACCAGAAGGGTCCCAGACTCCAAGAAAAAACGTTATGAAAAGAAATGTGCAGGTATAATTCTTCCCGGCTCGTCTTTTCTTTCTGTGTTCTAGGCCAGTGAATGAAATCAGAGTGGTCACTGACTCAGCCGGGACTGTTTCCTACAGTGTATCACTACCATTGCTTGGCAGAGGTTGAAACCTGACCACAGGCAGTGCCTTGTAATCTGCAAATGAGTTTCGAATTCATATTTTTGTCATACATTTAATAAGTGGGATACAGCGCTGTGTTAACATGAGCACAACTTAGCTCTCTTCGCTTTCCCATGGAAGATCCATCTCTTCTTCTGAGGTTAAGATATATGCAATAACATGGAGTTGAACCTCATTTTAGCTGGCAGCACACCTCACTCTTGCCGCAGTCAGAAGCAGTGTGTAGCTTCTGACAGTTTTTTTTAGGCATGCAGCCACCTCCGATTGTCTTACAACCAGCTCCTTTAGATCCTGGAAGAAAGGGAAATGACAACAAATTTAGACAGATGAATAAGGAGGATAAGATTCTGACTTGGAGGACAGGCTGATCAAACACCTCTGGGGCTCAGGTGAATAGTTATTTCTCCCCTCCCCTCCCTTATTCCAGGTAATTCTTTGTATCTAGCCCAGAGGGAGGAGTGACAGAATGAATGAAGAAAATGAAAAGGAGGGTGGCAGAAAGAGAGGGAGAAACAGAGAGAAGGGAGAAAGAAAATGCACTGATGAAAGGAAGATAAAGAGTGAGATAACAGAGAGATTTTATGCTGTAATTTACTTTCAATATTTTACATAGTTATTTTAATTAAGGATGTCACTCATCTTTTAAAAGTGATTTTTGAGCAATAATTAATTGATTGTATTTTGATAAATTTGCTTAGCTCATAAGCAAGAATCATACGCTGCCTGTATATTATGCAATGATGTGCGTCATCTTTGAGGAGACATTTCTCAAGAGTGAACATGTACTGCTTTCCATTTGCAGTTTTTAGAAGAACGTTCTACCAATTTTTAAAAAAATGGTGCCTGTTGAAATGGGGTCACCTATTCTTACAGGTGCAGTACACCTGGTGGCACTGGTGGGAAGGAAGCAGACACAGCCTCTCCTCCATCCTCTTCACCTTAACCATCACTCCTAACCTTTCCATTAAGAATATGTCAGGCTGCAAGGAGACAAAGCCACAGAACATAAGCTAGCCATATTGGTAGTAGATGCCTTCCGACCCCATTTCATTGTTCTGTCATTTATGTCTGAATATTCGAATTCCAGTGCATATCTTACCTCCAGAAAAGGGAAGCAACACAGAAAGGACAAGCATGAGAAGCCAGCGCAAAGGCATTGTTAAAGCTCGACTTGAATCTCACGTCAAACAACAAGAGTGAACTTCAGAGTCAGAATGCTTTGGTGATAGTTCTGTGTCTACTGGAAGACTGACTGCCCACCTATTTATTAGAATTCATGATATGCTGATGCATAACCACTTGGCATATGATGACAGAAAATATTCATCAAGCTGAAGTCCATCCATCCCCGTCCCCCTCCCCCCCAAAAAATTAATTACTGTATCCATTACATGTTATTCTTCAAGAAGCCATACTATTCAAGGAACAGAAAGTAAAGGTCATGGCATTAAGCACATTTCCTCAACGCTCAAGAGTTCATTAGCATTTATTGTTTTAAAAGTTTCTGTACATATATTATTTTTGACTGTCTATTGGCTAGTTTAGCCTCCTTCAGTAGACTAATTTCCGTATAGGCAAACCTGGATGCTGTTATACATATTTAGAAAGAACTCATCAAAATCCTTTCTCCTTTTTACTTGAGAGTTAAGATATGCTCCCCCCCACCCCACTCCCCGGTGAATTTGAGAAAAAGTGTCATAGCCAAGAAACTCACTCAGTGACTTTGGGACAATTAAGAGCGGTCAGATTAAAACAGTGAGCCATGTTCTGTAGATTTTATTCAGAGCTCAGAGCCCCTCTCATAACTCCACTTGTATGGAAGAATACTATTTAAATTACCTCTTGTCTGTCTGGAATTCATATGTTACTACAAATGTAGCTAGATTTTGTGCAATAGCCACAAGTCAAAGAAAGCAAAAGATTGTACAGCTGTGCAAACTGCCATAAACCATCAGAGCTCATAATAAATTTTCTTGCTCCTTTAAACTTTTAATTGTGTTTTTATTCCCTTGGACATGTATTTCAAGTCCACTTAATTAGTAATATTGATTGTTAAATCCCATATTGATTGTTTATGTAAATAATTATGCATACATTTTGGTTTTAGTATGCTGGCTGTTTTGCCGTAACAATAAACATTCATTGACCTTGGGACAGTCATAGCCTAACCAACCTCACAGGGTGAGGAAGATTTTTGAAAGGGAAAGAGAATCATTTATGTTATCAGGTTGGTAGGCTCCCCCACACAAGACACAGTCTCTGAGAGTTTAATTACTTCAGATTTATTCTACAATTAATGGGCTCAGCAGTCTGAGCTTCATTAACTCATTCATCACTTCTGGAGTCAGTTGCCGGATCTAGCCTCTTTTTCCTGTGGAAGCAAGGTACTCCCCACCTCTTCCCCCTCCTTTTTCCTGTCACGCGCTTTTCGACTAAACGATTCAATCTGTGGCTTTTTGGGGACTCTAGTCCTATTAGGTCTGAAGCTCAACATCAAAAAAACTAAGATCATGGCCACTGGTCCCATCACCCAGGGGCGTTTCTAGCCCCTTGGCTGCCTGGGGTGGGAAGCCAAGAGGCACCCCCGGGGGCGGGGTGTCGCGGCGTGTGCGTGCGTCATGATGGCTGCTCGTGCCTGTGCACGAAGGGGTGCCGGGCGGCTTCAGGAGTCTCTGCAGCCCGCAGAGACTCCCGAAGCCGCCGCCTGGGCTCCCTCGGCGGAGCGCAAGTCGGGGCAGGGAGAAGGGCAGGCCAGCGAAGAGGGGTGTTACCCCTCCTCGCTGGCCCGCCACTCTCCATTCCCCAGCTCCGCAAGCCAGCCAGCGGTGGAGAAAGCTGCTGGAAGGGGGGCTATTTTCGGTGCTGCCGGGGCGGAGCCGCAGGGGCAGCCAGCGAGGGAGGGTGACACCGCTCCTCACTGGCCGCCCCTGCAGCTCCACCCTGGCAGTGCCGAAAATAGCCTTTTTAAAAATAAAAGTTAATTATTTTTTTTAAAAAAAAGCCCAGTGCCACCGCCCAAAGTGTCACCCCCAGCAGGGCGCTGCCTGGGGCGGCCCGCCCCCCAGCCCCCCTTGCTACGCCCCTGCCATCACCTCCTGGCAAATAGAAGGGGAAGAAATGGAGGAAGTGAGAGATTTTTCTTTCTTGGATCCATGATCACTGCAGATGGTGACAGCAGTCATGAAATTAAAATACGCCTGCTTCTTGGAAGAAAAGCAATGACAAACCTAGACAGCATCTTAAAAAGCAGAGACATCACCTTGCCGACAAAGATCCGTATAGTTAAAGCTATGGTTTTCTCAGTAGTGATGTATGGAAGTGAGAGCTGGACCATAAAGAAGGCTGATCGCCGAAGAATTGATGCTTTTGAATTATGGTGCTGGAGGAGACTCTTGAGAGAGATCAAAGAAGATCAAACCTATCCATTCTGCAAGAATATCAAACCTATCCATTCTGAAGGAAATCAGCCCTGAGTGCTCACTGGAAGGACAGATCCTGAAGCTGAGGCTCCATTAATCTGGCCACCTCATGAGAAGAGAAGACTCCCTGGAAAAGACCCTGATGTTGGGAAAGATGGAGGGCACAAGGAGAAGGGGACGACAGAGGACAAGATGATTGGACAGTGTTCTCGAAGCTACCAACATGAGTCTGACCAAACTGCGGGAGGCAGTGGAAGACAGGAATGCCTTTGTCTCTGTTTTTTAAGATGCTGTCTAGGTTTGTCATTGCTTTTCTCCCAAGAATCAGGCATCTTTTAATTTTGTGATTGCTGTCACCATCTGCAGTGATCATGGTAGGAGATGTTTTACCCCATGTTGATGGCCTTTCAGCTGATTCCCTGGTGGCCTGCTGGAATGTGGAGTTAACCAGGGCTATCGACTGTCTGGCTCTGAAGCACCCTCTCCGATTGCATGAAGCCCGGACAGCCCTTTGGCTTTCCCCGGCGATGAAACAATCGCTTAGACAGCTAGAGCGCCGGTTGTGGAAAACTCATTTTGAATCAGACCAGACACGGGTTAGAGCTCATCATTGAGCCTACCAAGTGGCAATAGCGATGGCGAAGAGGACTTTCTTCACTGCCTCTATTGCATCTGTAGAAAATAGCAGCAGGAGACTCTTTCAGGTGGTTCACAATTTAACAGAACCACCTTTGTTATCGGGCCCTCATAAACACCCCAAGATCTCCTGCAATGATTTTGCAAAGTTTTTTTGCAGATAAAGTCGCTCAGATTCAGAAAGAGGTAGACTGCACCTTGGGAGCAGGTCCAGGGCAGGAGAGTGTTAGAGTCCTGTCTAGTCGGGTTGCATGGAATCAATTCCAATCTGTTATCTCTGAGGATGTGGACAGGCTGCTTGGACGAGTAAAACCAAACACCTGTCTCCTTGATCCTTTTTCATCCTGGCTAATAAAAGTGAGCTGGGAAGGGCTGGGCGATGGGCTCTGCAGGGTGATGAGTGCTTTCCTCTGTGAGGGAGCCTTCCCAGATATTAAAAAATATCTTTAGACTCGGCCAATTTGGCCAACTATCGCCCAGTCTCAAATCTTCCATTCTTGGGGAAGGTGACTGAGCAGGTGGTTGCTGAACAACTCCAAGCACGCCTGGAGGATGCGGACCATTTGGATCCCTTCTAATCGGGATTCAGGCCTCATCATGGGACTGATACTGCCTTGGTCGCACTGGTCGATGATCTCCGGCAGGCTAGGGACAAAGGTGAAAGCTGTTTCCTAGTTCTGCTGGATCTCTCAGCAGCCTTTGATACCATAAACCATAACATCCTTCTGGACCCTCTTGAGAGGCTGGGAGCTGGGGGTACTGTTATACAGTGGTTTCGCTCCTTCCTCCTGGGCCATGTCCAGAAAGTGGGGGGGGGGGTGAGTGTTCAGACCCCTTGGTTCTCACTTGCGGTGTTCCTCAGGGTTCCTTCCTCTCCCCCATGCTTTTTAACATCTACATGAAGCCGCTGGGAGAGATCATCAGGGAGTTTGGGCTGGGTTTTCATCAGTATGTGGATGATACCCCTCTCTACCTTTCTTTCAAATAAGAACCAGTGAATGTGGTAAAGGTCCTGTGTGAGTACCTGGAGGCGATTGGAAGATCGATGGTGGCTAACGGATTGAGGTTAAATCCTGACAAGACAGAAGTACTGTTTTGGGGGGACAGGAGGCGGGCAGGTGTAGGGGACTCCCTGGTGCTGAATGGGGCAACTGTGCCCCTAAAGAGGCAGGTGTGCAGCCTTGGAGTCATTTTGGACTCAAAGCTGTCCATGGAGGCACAGGTCAATTCTGTGTCCAGGGCAGCTGTCTACCAGCTCCATCTGGTACGCAGGCTGAGACCCTACCTGCCCGTGGACTATCACACCAGAGTGGTGTATGTTCTAGTTATCTCCCACTTGGACTATTGCAATGTACTCTACGTGGGGCTACCTTTGAAGGTGACTCAGAAACTCCAACTAATCCAGAATGCGGCAGCTAAACTGGAGACTGGGAGCAGCCGCCAAGACCACATATTGAAAGACCTACATTGGCTCCCAGTACGTTTCAAAGCACAATTCAAATTGTTGGTGCTGACCTTTAAAGCCCCAAACAGCCTCAGTCCTGAATACCTGAAGGAGCGTCTCCACCCCCATCGTTCTGCCCGGACACTGAGGTCCAGCGCCTAGGGCCTTCTGGCAGTTTCCTCCCTGCGAGAAGCGAAGTTTTAATGTCAATGTATGTTTTACCTGCAGAAAACATGATCATCCCAGAAAACAGAAGGGCAAGCATGAAAAGCCAGCACAATCGCATTGTTGAAGCTTGACTAGGATCTCAAGTTGAGCAGCAAGAGCAGAATCGTGAGGCAGAATGCTCTGATTAGAGTTCTATGTCTCCGTAATGCCCAACTATTTACTGGGATTCGTGATATACTGACACGTAAGCCCTCTGCATGGATGAAATGGCATGATACACGTGTTGACAAAATCTATTCACCAAGAAGAACCCAAAAAAGTTAATTACCGTATAGGTTGCACATTATTCTTCAGAAAGCCATAATATTCAAAGAACAGAAAGTAAGATTCATGTCATTAAGCATCAAAACCATAGCTCAATGGTTTTATAGCACTTATTGTTTTAAAGTTTCTGTCTATATATTATTTCCTGCACTGGGTGTTGTGGTCCATGACTGCTACCACTCAAGAAGACATATTGTACCAAAGCACGAAAATTCTGAACAGTGCATTAGCCTCATGAAATCTTCAGGATTCTGTGGGCTGTCTGGAGGAGGCCAAGAGCTCCAGAGGAGCCGCCCACTGAAGTTGAGCCATGCTTAAGGTTATTAAGGTTTGAACTTGAGAAAAGACTTTATTCTGTGCAAAACATGGTGTGGACAGAGGGGAGCCTACGGTTTCTTTATATAAAGTTTTCTTCTCTACATTTATGATTTGCCAACACTCCCTTTGAAGATTACTTCAAAATTATATTTCTGGAAGCGAGGAGGGAAGAAATTGGATTACAGATATGGAATATGACATTATACGGAACTGTGTGTGTAAACAAAAGGGAAAGGGAAGGGAAGCTCTATATTGCAACAGGTTTCCGATGGAAACTTAGACCTGACTCTTCCCCATCCTGTATTATTTATGGAGTGAACTGACTAACCCTAAAAGGACTTGGAATTTCATTTAATTGGAAGTATAATAGCTCTTTATCTTCAGTTGGACGGAAGAATGAAAGGATTCTGTGAACTTGCCAAGGAACTGATAAGGTTCGTTACTGAGTTATCTGCAGTTCGACGCACCATTCTTATTTCCAAGCTGGGAGGGAAAATGGTGAAAAACAGGCTATTTATTGGGACAGAGTGACATTTGCAGCTGTTGTTAAAATTGCAAAAGAAGCACGGAACGCAGCAATGGAGAAATTTCTGAAACAGCAGTGTGATATCAGCTTTGAACAAAACCATGATGGATAACAGCAACAACCGGGAAAAGATAGACGTGACATTTTAAAAAGGCAGGAAGAAACAACATGGACAGAATAATTGCTACAAACAGGAAGAACAAGGATATAGTTTGAGTTCCTCCCTTGTACTTTTATAAATCATTTAATGGGTCAACATTAAAAGAGGTTATTAATATTGCAGCTGTTTTATATGCAATTACAGTGGTACCTTTAGTTACTAACTTAATATGTTCCAGAGGTCCGTTCTTTACCTGAAACTGTTCTTAACTAGAGGCGTGCTTTTGCTAATGGGGTCTCTTGCTGCCGCTGCACCGCCAGCTCACGATTTCTGTTCTCATCCTGCGGCAAAGTTCTCAGCTCGAGGTAACTCTTCCATGTTAGCGGAATTTGTAACCTGAAGCGTTTGTAACTCGAGGTACCACCGTATTTGGCTTGTTTGGTAAACAGGAGTGGCAAAAAGCCAAGGATTAAACATTAAATACTTACAGACACAAAAGAAAGAGGAGGCTTCACCCACCCAGACTTCAAATTGTATTATGAGGTGGCGTGTTTGGATTGGATTAGGGACTGGATAAAACTGGAAAAGGAAGAAGCATTGGATTTGGAAGGATACGATAACAGATAAGGATGGCATGCATACTTATGGTATGGGAAAGGGAAAGTTCACAACGGATTTTATAATCACATAATAAGGAGATCATTAATGAGAGTTTGGGAGATAAACAAAGATTTATTAGAACAAAAAACACCTTGGTGGTTATCACCAATTGAATCTTCGTTGCTCAAACTGCTTGGCAAAAAGGGAAAGTGGCCTACATATAGAGAATTACTGGAAGATCAAGAAGGAAAATGGAAACTAAAAGATTATGAGGAAATTAAAGAACATTTTCAGAGTTGGTTGCATTACAGACAATTAAATGGGATGTACAAAGAATATAATAAAAAAGGGTTTAGTTATACAATTTCTAGATTCCAAAAGGAGGCTATAGAAGAAGATGTGAAGCATATAGTGTTCTGCTAGAATGGGAAACGAAAGATGAGGAGGTAAAATCGGTTATGATCAAATGGGCACAAGATATAGGACATAATATACAATTTGAGGACTGGGAAAAACTGTGGAAGGTAAATTTGAAATTCACAGACTGTTCTCTTTTGAAGGAAAGCTATATGAAAATGATGTACAGATGGTGTATTACACCAGTAAAAATGGCAAAAATGTATAAAACTGGGCCAAGCATTTGTTGGAAATGTAAAAATAAAGAAGGTACGTTTTACCATATGTGGTGGGAATGTAGAGAAGTAAAAAAAAATCGGGAGATGATATATAATGAATTGAAAAAAATGTTTAAAACTACATTTGTTAAAAAAACCAGTAGCATTCTTGTTAGGGATTTTAGGACAAAACATGCCAAGGAAAACAAAGAATTTGTTCATGTACGCAACACCAGCGGCAAGAATCTTGTGGGCACAAGGATGGAAAAATGAAGGAATCCCGACGAAAGAACAATGGCAAGCAAAATTGATGAGCTATGCAGAGATGGCAAAGTTAACATACAAACTACTTGAGAAGGACAACCGTGTCATAAAGGAAGAATGGGAACTTTTTGCAAATTATTTAAAAAGACAACAAAAGGACTTAGACTCCTTGGCAGGTTTCGAATTTACAAATTTATTAGTAGAACATACCGGTATGATAGACAAAGTAATGACATGTAAAAATTTATAACATGCAGAAAACAATATGTACAAATAAATCGGAGAGGGGAGCAGAGGGAAGTCTTGGGAGGGTGGGGGAGGGAGGGTGGGAGGGGAGGGGAGGGAATAAAAAGAGGGGAAATGTAATTGATTACATTGAGTGATAAATTGTTTTGATAAGTTTGTTAATAAAAATCTTTTTAAAAAAAACAAAACAAACAAACAAAATGGCTTTTGTTTGTTTTTAAGGTAGAGGAACTTTCCAAGAAGCCATGAGTACGAGAGGCTCATTGTGGTACAGTGGGAGATTGTCCCAAATAACTGGACTGGGTTGTGGGAGTATTTGGCTGCAACGGAGCTTAGGGAATTTGGTCATGCTATTCGGTGATCTGTGGTGGACTAGGCAAAAGCTGTTGTGCCATGCCACAAGTGGCCGAGGTCCCAACTGCTATTATTGAGACTCCAAGGGGTATCTGACCATCTGAGGTCCTGGAAGCATCTTGTGATATATTTTCAAATTATTTCAAGGATTTAAAAGGTTCTTCCACAACATGGATGCAATAGGTTTAGATGTCCAGTGGACAGTGCATCACCTGGCCTTTTCAACAAGAAGCCTCTGGTGAAGGTTGTCCATAACCTGACAACGCTCATTGCACCAGAGGAGAAACAGTGAATGTGCTATGCTGGTGCCTTGAATTGTGAATGAACTGGATAAGGGATTGAATGGGAACTCAGTCTGGTGAAGATGGAGATATTGAGCAGGGACAGGGGAGAAGATAGGATGGATCTACTGGATCTGGATGCTTTGCAGGAAATTGACCAGGGATTCAGACTCCTAAGTGATACTGGTGGAATAAATATATTTGGCTTGATTGGTAAACAGAAGTGGTTTTGTGTGCATGGAAGGACCATGAGTTCCATGCAATTCTGGGGCTCTGAAGTCTTTGATCCTTTTCTGCACCTGTCTCACTACTCATCTAGCCAAGATCAAGGAGTTCATCTCTGGATATGGTTGAACCCTCTCAGACCAGCTCAAGGCACCTCTTGGATCCCGCTGTGTCATTGGGGATATAATTGACATCAGGTGCTTGGGGACAATCTTTCAGCCATGGTCCTGTCTGGATCAAAACACTGGCCATGATCATTCACACTCTCACAGTCTTTGGACTACAGTAGTGGGTGGCACTGTGGGTTAAACCACAGAGCCTAGGGCTTGCCGATCGGAAGGTCGGCAGTTCAAATCCCTACTGCGGGGAGAGCTCCTGTTGCTCAGTCCCTGCTCCTGCCAACCTAGCAATTTGAAAGCACGTAGTGCAAGTAGATAAATAGGTACTGCTCCAGAGGGAAGGTAAATGGCGTTTCCATGCGCTGCTCTGGTTCACCAGAAGCGGCTTAGTCATGCTGGCCACATGACCTGGAAGCTGTACACCGGCTCCCTCGGCTAGTAATTGATGAACCCCACAGCCTCAGAGTCGTCCATGACTGAACCTAATGGTCAGGGGTCCCTTTACCTTTTTCGTGTGTTGCTCAGAAGTGCCTTTGAAAACTATTTTGCTAAGACTGCTAATACAAAATGCAGTTGGAAGCCTCTTGACCACAACAATAATCACCTGGATTTTGAGAAAGCTCAAAGCTGAGCAGGAAACATCAGGAACATTCTATAATGTAATTGGTATGGAATCATATCTTACAACAGATATTTTAAAAATGAGTTTCACACCGGCATTTCTGACATGTTTTTAATGAGTGGAATACTCTGCTTTATCTGTGTTGACAGACATAAGCTTTCTTGGCTTCCCCGACTGAAGATGCATCTCTTTTTTCAAATAGTCGAGGTTAAGAAACATGCACTGGCCTGAAGCTCCACGTCATTTTTTCTTGCAGCACACTTGATCACTTTTACAGTCAGTTTTCTCGATGTATTTTTCGCTGCGGCATTTTTCCTTCTCAGGGATGCAACTGCCTCTCTGTTCTTTACAAGTCTTTCCTTTCACGCAGCACAGTTTATGATGGTCACAGTCTGAAGGTTTTATGTATTGTCTAACCTTGCAATTTGGTTTATGCCTGTCAGGAATGCAACTGCCTCCCATTTCTTTACAAGCCTTTCCTTTAGATCCTGTAAAAGGGGAAATGGCAAGAACTTTAGACAGATAAATAAGGAGAATGAGATTCTGACTTGCCAGGCAGGCTGATCAAACAAAGAGAGAAGGGGTGACTGAAAGAGAGAATATGAACAGAGTGAGATAGCAGAGATTTATTGCTGTAAATTGTTTTCCTTGTTTTCCACATTTATTTTAAATTGGGCTGTCACCAAATCGGACCCTGCTGCCTGGTGCAGTGGAGTCGCCTATTCTTAGTTGCCTGAAGTTTTTCCTTATTTTTCCTATTTATTTTTATTAGGATTGTCACCCAACATAATCACATCTAACAATATAATCACAAAATAAATTCCCAATTACCCCCTCCCCAAGGCCTTCCCCCAACTTCCCCTTCTGCTTTCTAGCAAATCCTGCTTGCTATATTGTCCCTTAATGTATTAATCTTTAAACATTATTATTATTATTATTATTATTATTATTATTATTATTATTATTATTATTATATCCTTAACATTTTAACCTCATCTTTGTATTTTCTATATTTGATTTTGTTGGTTGTAAGTGTTTAATCAAACCCTGCAAGTGAGTCCATTTCCTTACATTGTTTTTGTAGGTACAACATAAAAGGTTCCAAGACTTTTTGAAAGTCTCTATTGTCCTTATCTTTTAGTCCTTCAGTTTATTTCACCATTTCAGCATATTCCATGAATTTTTCTTGCCATTGTTCTTTTGTTGGTATTTCATCATTGTTCCATCTTTGGGCTAGGAGAATCTTAGCCGCTGTTCTTGCATAAATACATAATTTCCTCTTAACTTTTGGCAATTCTTGACCTGAAATGCCTAGTAAAACGCTTCTGATCTCTTAGCAAAAGTTATCTTACACATTCTTTTCATTTCATTATAAATCATTTCCCAGTAGTTTTAAATTATTTTACAATCCCACCACATATGAAAAATGTACCTTCTTTTTCTTTACATTTCCAACACTTATTGGAGCTTGTTCTATACATTTTTTACATTTTTGCAGGTATAATATACCATCGATACATCATTTTCATATAATTCTCTTTTAACAACATGCAGTCAGTAAATCTCAAATTAACTTTCCATAATTTCCCCTAATCTTCCATTTGTATATTGTGTCCTATATCTTGTGCCCATTTAATCATTACAGATTTGATCTCTTTCCCTTCTCTTTCTATCAACAGATCTCTATATGTAGGCCATTTTCCTTCTATATTTATCTTTTTAATTGATATTGCTTCTGTTGGGGCCACCCACCGCGGCGTCACCACAGCGTTTTTTGTTTTAATAGATCTTTATATTTTCCCAAAACTTTTATCAAAGATTTCCTAATTATATGATTGTAAAATCCTCTATGTATGTTCCCTTTCTTATACCATAGATACACATGCCATCCAAATCTACTATCATGTCCTTCCAGATCCAATAGATCAGTGTTCTCTAATTTAATCCAATCCCGGATCCAGGTAACACAGGCCACTTCATAATAGAGTTTAAAATCTGGAAGGGAGAATCCTCCTCTATCTTTAACATCTGTTAAAATTTTATATTTTATCCTTGGTTTCTTCCCTTTCCAGATAAATTTAGAAATATATTTTTGCCATTTCTTGAAGCAGGGGCGTAGGAAGTAGGGGGTGACAAATTAACAAGGGACAATTACTGCCCTACTAGGGTGGTTCATAAAAAGCCTTTCTTTTTTTTTTGAAGGAAAAAAAAAGCCTGCTCCAAAGGTCTTATCTTACTACACTAGGGATTATATAGCTATATATGAAATTTCATATCAGTTAATATCTTGACCCTCCTCCATGAAAATAGCTGTTTACTTGGCCGTTTCCCTTTGTTGTGAAGGCTGAAATTTCAATTTAGTAGAGCACTTACTGTTCCCAACCCTAACCCTGCGGGAAGCCATCTAATTAGACTTTAATTTGATTTTGACATGATTTTAGGGGGTAATTTAATTATTGTTTGATTTTATACCCATGTTATGTATCTGATGTTAGCCGCCCTGAGCCCAACTTCAGCCGGGGAGGGCGGGATATAAATAAAAGTTTATTATTGCTTATTATTATTCCTATGAAATAACGTAAAACCATTTTTGCAGGCAATAACAAATGAATAGAATAGAATAGAATATATTTTTATTGTCATTGTCCCCTTCGGGGACAACGAAATTACTTGGCTGCTCCATCCACCCAGATAGGGCACTCCACGCAAAGATAAAACAACTGCAAAAACACTGATTAAAACCATACACACTGATTAAAACCATATAATAATAAAACATAACAGGTAAGATTAGATGACTTCAAAGTCCAGGCTTCCCATTTAAGGCCGCGATCGCTCTGGAGAAGAAGCTGTTTCTAAGACGGCTTGTTCTTGTTGTCATCGTCCTGTATCTCCGTCCCGATGGCAAAAGTTCAAAGAGACGGTGACCAGGATGCGATGGATCTTTCACTATGTCCAGTGCCTTTCTGTGGCACCTCATGGCATAAATCTGCTCTAAGGTGGAGAGCGAGCAGCCAACAATGCTCTCTGCTGCCTTAACAACTCTGCACAACCCCATCCTGTCCTTGGTAGTACAGCTTCCGTACCACACACATAAGGCATAAGTGAGCACGCTCTCAATGGCACAGTGATAGAAGGCAAGCAGCAGCTTTTGTGGAAGATGGGGGGGGGTGACAAGAAATTTTCTGCACCGGGTACCACCTGACCTTCCTACGCCTCTGCTTGAAGCATGCCAAGTTACTTATTACCTGTATGGCAATGCATTCATTTTTATTGCTGCAATCCTTCCTAATAATGATAGGTTCATTCTACCACATATTTCTAGATTCTTTTTTAACTCATTCCAACAATTTTCATAATTATCTTTATAAATATAAATATTAACATTTCTAGTTGTAAGCCAAATTCCAATATATTTCACTTTTTTATGGGTTTCTATTTATATGATTTGGGATACCGTAATTCTTTTTTATCTACTTCTATTAAATTTGTGACTAATAACTTGGTCTTCTTTTTTATTTAATTTAAAACCTTCTACTTGCCCAAACTCCTGAATTCTATCTAACACTGTCAGAATAGAATTTTTTGGATCTTCAACAGTAATTACCAGATTGTCTGCATAGGCTTTCAATTTATATGACTTTTTTCCTACTTTAATTCCTTTAATATTTTCATCTGCCCTTATATTTCTCGTCATGACTTCTAGGACCAAAATAAACAATAAAGGTGATAGCGGACATCCTTGTCTTGTTCCTTTCTGTATTTTACATTCTTCTGTTACCACCTGATTTACAATTAATTTCGCTTTTTATTCTGAATATATAGCTTGAATTCCTTTTCTAAAATTATCTCCAAAGTTCATTTCTTCAAGTACTTTTTTCATGAATTCCCAAGAGACATTATCAAAGGCATTTTCAGCATCTTTGAACATCAATGCTGCTTGCTTTTCAAAATGTTCACACAGACAAAGAAAACAGTTAAAAAATATACACAGCATAATTTATAAAATTAATAAAAACTTATACATTGGACGGTAGGCAGAGATAAAGGGAAATAAAATAAAATAAAATTATACTGCTGTTCACGGCTAAGAAAATTACTATAATTCAGATGCTTCTTCCTCTTATCTTCTGTCCAATTCAGTCTTTTGCTGAATCCAACTAAATCCTGCCACACCTGGTTTTATCCTTTTCTTTTTAATCCAAAGTAATTATAAATTGTAAATCCAAAGCAATTATAAATCCAAATTAATGTCAGAATTTCCTTACACACTGGTCTTCACCAATCTCCTTGTTACTTTCTCTCATCATGCATCCTCCAGCTAATTCCAGGCACTCACCCTTCCAGAGGATCCCCCCCCCCAAAGTTGAGTGAGTGGAACCCTGCTTAGCTATGGGTCAGATTGTGAAAATTCGGGTGTTATTAATCCAAAAATCCAGATAGCCAGTACTCCTTTATCAAGCTCAAATATAAAAAGTATCAATCTAATCTAGGACCAATACAGTACACATTCCAAGTTCAAAGCCAAAGTCAATGCTGTTAAATTCCAGAAAAATAAAATTCTCACCAGGGAAGCAGCCAATATTTTCCTATTAGCCACATACAATTTTTTTCCTTGCAGTTTCCATGAACACAGTCTTAACAATGAGTCTGTAAGTGACAGTGGAGGCTAATTCTGGATCCACACATCCTTCCACAGTGCAGACTTTCTGGGCAGGAGTTGATCCTTGTGAGGGTTTGTCAAATGTGCCTTCCTCTTAGCAAGTTTCTCCCTTTCATCCTGATTTCGAGCATCTTCAAACTCCATGAAACTTTGGTAAAAGCTGTTCTCCAGTTGGAGAACATTCACAGGCCAGTGTTTTCCAATTGTCAGTGTTTATACCACATTTTTTAAGATTTGCATTGAGAGAGTCTTTAAACCTCTTTTGTTGACCACCAGCATTACACTTTCCATTTTTAAGTTTGGAATAGAGTAGTTGCTTTGGAAGATGATAATCAGGCATCCAAACAACATGACCAGTCCAACGAAGTAGCTTTCACACGTGTGATGTTTGCTTCTCCCAGTATACTGGCATTGGTTCACTTGCCTTACAAAGTGATGTGTAAAAAATTTCGTACTCCCTCATGTAAATCGTGTGTTCTTCCTTGTATTTGTAAAGAAAGCTACAAACTGTTATAAGCTAACAACACTTTTTTTAAAAAAACTGTTAACAGATGACCCTTGGAGTCTCTTCCAACTGTACAATTCTATAATTCTATTAAAATATCTTCATCCTGATCAGCTTCTACTGATTTAGCGGGTGGTTGTGGAACAACTCCAGACATGGAGGATGCGGACTATTTGGAATCCTTCAAATCGGGTTTCAGGCTTCATCATGGGGCTGAAATTGTCTTAGTCGCGCTGGTCATTGATCTCTGGCACGCACAGAAAAAGCTGTTGTGCCATGCCACAACTGGCCGAGGTCCCAACTGCGATTGTTGGAACTCCAAGGGGTGCCTGACCATGTGAAGCCCAGGAAGCATGTTGTGATATATTTTCCAATTATTTCAAGGATTTAAAAGGTTCATGTCTTCCACAACATGCATGCAAAAAGAAGCCTCTGGTGAAGTTTGCAGCAGTGCCTCTCCCAACCGCGGCTCCAGTGCCTGCCCTTGCGAGAGGCAGGCGGCGGCGGGACGAGCGGTGAGAAAGGGCTCCTTTCTCGCCGCTCGTCCCTCCGCCGTCGCCCGCCTCACTCAAGTATAAGCCGAGGGGGGCTTTTTCAGCACCAAAAAATGTGTTGAAAAAGTCGGCTTACACTTGAGTATATACGGCAATTGGGATGCAGTCAAATCTTGCAACACATATTTTAAAAATGAATTTCACACCTGCATTTTGACATGTTTTTAAAGAGTGGAATACTCTGCTTTATCTGTGTGGAGCAGAAATAAGCTTTCTTGGATTCCCCGGCTGAAGATCCATCTCTTTTTTCAGTTAGTCGAGGTTAAGAACCATGTAGTGGCCTGGAGCTGCACATCATTTTTACTTGCAGCACAGTTTATGAAAGGCACAGTCATTATGTTTATAGCTTTTTGGGAGGCATCTTTTTAAAGTGTAGTTGGGATTAATGCAAGTGCCTCCCACTTGTTTACAAGTCTTTCCGAATATGCCTGTAAGAGGGGAAAATGGCAAGAAATTTAGACAGATGAATAAGGAGAATGAGATACTAACTTGCAAGGCAGACTGAACAGCAAAGAGAAGGGTGACTTAAAGAGAGAAAATGTACAGAGTGCAATAGAATAGAGAGATTTAATGTTGTGGATGGTTTTCCTTATTTTCCACATTTATTTTAAATTGGGCTGTCCCCAAATTGGACCCTGCTGCCTGGTGAACTGCAGTTGCCTATTCTTAGTTGACTAAAGTATTTTCCTTATTTTTCATATTTATTTTAATTAGGATTGTCACCCAACTGAAGAAATATAATTCACTGTGTGACTTTTAGAAGAATAATTGATTGAATTTCAATAAATTTATTTGTAATTCAGAGTCAGCATGAATGCACTAACGGTATATGATGTACTTATGTATATCGTCTTAGAGGAAACGTCCTCAAGGGTGAAAACGTGGTTCTTCCCATCCACAGTTTTTAAAAGCACATTCTACCAAATTAAAAAATGCTGCTGTTGAAATGGAATCCTCAATTCTTGTATGATTTAAAATATTTAACTGATTCACCTAGCTTAGGGATGGGCAGTGCTATTTTTCTAGTAAAAGAGGTGCAGGAACTCACCACGAATGCCTCCCTTGTTCTCTTATAAGTTATAACAACAGTGGCACCACCTGAGAGGTGCTGGCCCTGGGTTCTGGTGAGTTCAAGCTGAAAAAAGATGGAAAATGTGGGGCCTAGCTCCAGATGTTGTTGTCACCCACAGTCAGCATAGGCCATGGAGGGAGTTATATTCCAGCAACATCTCAAGGTCCACAGGTTTCCCATCCCCTGGTCTATGGACATTTCAGACCATATGATTAAATGACCAGGGAGAGCCTTTATGAATAAGTTGACAAGATAGAAATGTTAATTACCAAGTACCTAGGTATCAACAAAATATTACTGAACTGTCAAAAATATATAGGTACATTTTATAGAATAATAAAAAAAAGCTGCTGGAAAAGAGCTGGAAGAAGGAGAAATAAAATTCCTCAATGTAGCAGAGTATATTGAAAGGCACAACATTTGCAAGCTACAGTTTTTCAAATGGCATTCTCATGCTATGAATGACAGCAGAATTGTGCTATAATCCTGCAATCAATTATTCGATTTAACAGTGAATTTGTGATTAAAGATAACTGTTGCATAATGGCTGTGCTAGATAGTTGGAATTCTTTTTGAAATAGTGTTAAAGGTATTTATAATATGTGCCTATTTACCTAGATGGTGTGACTACAATATGATGTTTGTTGAGATTAAAGAATGGTAAATAATAAGAATGTGAAAGACAAGCAAATGCAGGAGTTGGTGGAGAGGAACAATTTATCAATTCTCTTAAGAACTGTGATCAGGCAAAGGACAAAAAGAAGAACGACCCAGAACCCCTCAGTTTAGCACACATTACAGAGAAGGGCCATAGCTCAGTGCCAGAGCGTTGAGGTCTAGATTTCTAAAGGAAAAATTCTATCTTCAAGGTTCAACGTCCCAAGTTCAATATAACCATTGCATAATAGTAGTCCTAGAAATTCTGGATAGCCTTTAAACTAATGTATATATATTTAAAATACGTGTTCATGTAAAGGGGCGGCCCATACTGTTTCACCACCTGAGGCAAAAAGGGAAGATGGTACCCCGTACTGTGCACCCCCACCAAAGCTTAGCTAACCTGGGTTACACACCTGTGGCTTCCACATGCCAGTGAGATCTCAAGGGGCTCCCATGAGATCTCTATGGAAACCAGAAGCCTCCTCAGCCATTTCTGCTTGCTTCTCCAGTGGCACAGGAGGCAACTGTGGAGGTGACCACAGAGGGTTTCCTTGAACCTACCTCAGCCTGCCTCATGGAGGGGCCCGGTGGTAGTACATGCTTCTAACCACCCCCTTTTTTTGATCATTTATGTTCGGATGTTTTTAATTACAGTACAATGTATGTTTTACCTGCAGAAAACTTGATCATGCCAGAAAACAGAAGGGCAACCATGAAGAGCCAGCACAGTCGCATTGTTGAAGCTTGACTAGGATCTCAAGTTGAGCAGCAAGAGCAGAATTATGAGGCAGAATGCTCAGGTGAGAGTTCTGTGTCTTCTGAATGCCCAACTATTTACTGGGATTCGTGATATACTGACACGTAAGCCCTCTGCATGGATGAACTGGCATGATACATGTGATGAAAAAATCTATTCACCAAGAAGAACCCAAAAAAGTCAATTACCGTATAGGTTGCACATTATTCTTCAGAAAGCCATAATATTCAAAGAACAGAAAGTAACCATTCAGAAAGTACCATTCGTGCAGAGAGTTGAAGAATTTTTTGGAGGAGATATGGGCTGTTTTTGAGGCAGCAGATAATTGTCTAAATTACTCTGTTTGAAACTTGGAGACCCTGTGTCGGTTTCCATATCAGGACATCTGGGTCTTTTAGCTCTTCTCATTACTTGATTCTTCTTAGATCAATGTGGCCAAACTTCTGGGTAGAGTAGTAGAGTTCTGGCGTCACAATCTCATTCGGTCTTAAGTGGGGTGCAGCAAAGGATTTGGGTTGTAAGGCAATAAGAGAGATTTGAAAGTCATAAGGAAATTAAAGCCGAGTCCAATTAGAGCACTCCTTTGAAGTAGTTCTTCCTCTCCTCTCACTCAGTTTGTTAAAGATGAATGAGAGGTTTGGTAGTTGATAGTTTGGGGGATTAATAGCCTTGAGTTTTTAGAAATTAAAAATCCTTAAGAGTCCTTGGAATGAGTTTGGCACAAGGAGTCAACAGGAAGCCCAGGAGGGAGTGCCTAATAGGCTACTTAACTTCGTTAAAATTAAATCACAACACCGATGTGGACAAAATATTCAAAAGTAAAACAGCTTCGCCTTTGATCAAGAAGGGTAAGAAGGATTTAAAAAAAAGCAGAGGGGGAGGACCAGCAACAAAGGCTTATAGCTAAAGAATTTCTTCGAGCTCCGATAAGAGCGTCTTACCTCGGCGCCATCTTTGCTCGCCTATCCCTTATCCCTATCTGAAAGTACCATTCAGCTCAGTGGTTCTATAGCACTTATTGTTTTAAATTGTTTCTGTCTATATATTATTTCCTGCTTTGGGTATTGTGGTCCATCACTGCTATCACTCAAGAAGTCACATTGTACCAAAGCAAGGAAAAACTGAACAGTGCATTAACCTGATGGAATCTTCAGGATTCAGTGGGTTGTAAAATCTATTTGGTTGAGTGGAATAATATGACCGCAACTAGGAAGGCTGATGGCCTATACCAAGTTGCCCCCAAGATTGAGGGGGCCCGGCGTGCAACTTATGCATGTGATATCACACTGTCTGGTAGGAGGTTGTAATGAATCTGACCTTAGTTAAGGGATGTTCTGGAACCCCCAGGGCTTATAGAGTTAATGTTCACTCCATGTTGGAGTGGCAGCTCACTCGAGGGAGGTGGGACATTCCGCCCTTTAAAAGGAGGGAGCAGCCGTTGGTGAGAGGAGAAGAGGGAGTGAGTGAGTGGTTACTGGATAGAAGAGGGAGAGGGACCAGGATAGTGGTGGGTAGGCTAGGTTAGGCTAGGCTAGGTTAGGATGAAGATCAGTTTGCTAAACTGAAAGTGTTTATGTTTGGATTGGAAACTAAACTGAACTAATAAAATACTGAAACGTTATGTTCTGTACGAAATAAAGACTTGCTTTTGTTGAGCCAAGAGAAAATCGTCGTTTATTTGGTCCAGCGATATATGAATGCTTGTGAGGAGATAAACTCAGGGAAGAGGCAAAACTTACCTGCAAATGGGATAGTTTGTGTCTCGCAGTTTCCCTCAGGAGGGGCAAGAAGGGGGAACCCTTGGTAAAGCTATACAGTTGCTAAGGGAGTTAGCTAACTGACGCAGAAAGGGATCTGAGGAGACAGAGGCCCAGTACTGCAAGCTGAGAGGCAATTTAAACCCACAAGCCCAGAACATAGAGTATATATCTACCACGGTCACGTTGGCTGGACAAGAGAAACCCCTGTTACTAAGTTGTCCCAAGTTAGAATAAAAGGGACAGACAACACAGACGGACCTCAAAGTGGAGCGAAGAGAAATTCTAACCCAGAACACCTCAGTGATAAATACACTTAGTAACGGACAAGGGGCGTAGCTTGAGGGGAGGTTCGTCGCAGAGGCCAAGGGCTCTGGAGGAGCCAGTCAGTAAAGTTGAGACATGTCCGGCTCCGTGCTTGGTCTCCTCCAACACTCAGCATTGAGGGGGCACAGCCTCCTTCCCACAAATATTGTAGACCCTGCAAGTGTCCCTATTTTCCAGGGACAGTCCCAGATTTTCAGAAGCTGTCCCATTTTCTTATTTAATAACAGAATGTCCCATTTTTTCCTTAGAATGTCTCTATTTTCATCAGAGAAAAGTTGTAGGAAATGGAAGTCAACTCCTAGGGGCTGATGGGACTTCGGTCTCCACAATAAAATATTTGAGGGGGTGACCCCCCCAAAGTTGATGAGCATTCCCATTCACATGTTCTGTGCACTCTGTATCATGTGATTGATTATGTGGGGCAGTGCTTACCTGGGCCCCCACAATATTTTATTCAACTTGGCACCCCTGTGACTATTAACCGAACCTCAAGTCATCTAATGGAAGCCCTGTATAGGGAGGTTTTATTATGTTTTCCTATATTTTGAAATCTGCTCAGAGTGGCTGGGGCAACCCATTCAGAAGGTCTGAAGACCCAGACTCTGATTTAAGGTTGAAACTGCACCAATGGAACCCCTGAGTCTGGCCCCGCCCTGCAGTGGATCAGGACACGGGTGACGGCCCTCTGCTGCAACCACACCAGAATCTAGTTGTTCTACGCAGAAGGGGAAGCTTGAGGAGTCGTCAGGTGTAGGAGAGTGTGTAGGGACACCGAACACATTGTGAAAATCCATAGGGACAAAGCAGTGTTCTGGTGGCCACATGGGTGGCCACAAGGGCTCTGATAGCCTATACAGGCCCACATCAAAGGCACCAAGTTGCCCCCAAGATTGAGTGGGCCCAGTTTGCGACTTATGCATGAGACATCACACTGTCTGGTAGGAGGTCAAGGGAGGTCACTGAAGTTGAGCCATGCTTGGCTCTGTTCTTGCCTCCTCCACCCCTCAGCATTTAGGGGGCCCAGCCTCCTTCCCACAAATATTGTAGACCCTCCAAGTGTCCCTATTTTCCAGGGACAGTCCCAGATTTTCAGAAGCTGTCCCAATTTCTTATTTAATAACAGAATGTCCCATTTTTCCTTAGAATGTCTTTATTTTCATCAGAGAAAAGTTGTAGGACATGGGAGTCAACTCCTAGGGGCTGATGGGACTTCGGTCTCCACAATAAAATATTTGAGGGGGTGACCCCCTAAAGTTGATGAGCATTCCCATTCACATGTTCTGTGCACTCTGTATCATGTGATTGATTATGTGGGGCAGAGCTTACCTGGGCCCCCACAATATTTTATTCAACTTGGCACCCCTGTGAATATTAACCAAACCTCAAGTCATCTAATGGAAGCACTGTATAGGGAGGTTTTAATATGTTTTCCTATATTTTGAAATCTGCTCAGAGTGACTGGGGCAACCCATTCAGAAGGTCTGAAGACCCAGACTCTGACTTAAGGCTAAAACTGCACCAATGGAACCCCTGAGTCTGGCCCCGCCCTGCAGTGGATTAGGACACGGGCGACAAGACAACGGCCCTCTGCTGCAACCACACCAGAAGCTGGTTGTTCTAGGCAGAAGGGGAAGCTTGAGGAGTCGTCAGGTGTAGGAGAATGGGAGGGGACACCCACCACATTGTGAAAATCCATAGGGACAAAGCAGTGTTCTGGTGGCAACAAGGGTTGCTTTAAGAAGGCTCGGGATACTGGAAGGTGGAAAGATTTCGCTCCTAGAGGACGAAAGAGTTTTATTACCTTAGCCCAGCCCTCCAAATAACCAAGCACACCCACCAGCAGCCCCAATCCAAATAGGGCAAGAGCATTTACACCCCTTTGGGAGAAATTAGGGTGGCTAATGAGGCAATCATTTTTGCTGTATCACCTAGTGTCCCAGGATTGTCAAGTTGACAGTTGCGGGGGAAAGCCGCTGCCCTGGCAACTGTAGCTTGAAATGGGGGAATGGGTGGGGGGCAAGGGCCCAAAATTGTGATAATGTTGACCACTGAGTGTGACTGTTAAAAGGAACTTAGAGTATCCTATCTCCAAGAAACCATAAGTACAACCAGAGGCTCATTGGGGTGCAGTGGTAGATTGTCCCCAATAGCTGGAATGGGCTGGGGAAATATTTGGCTGCAATGGATCTTAGGGAATTTGGTCATGCTATTCAGTGATCTGTGGTGGACTAGGCAAAAGCTGTTGTGCCATGCCACAAGTGGCCGAGGTCCAAACTTCTATTGTTGAGACTCCAAGGGGTGCCTGACCATCTGAAGTCCTGGAAGCATGTTGAGATATCTTTTCCAATAATTTAAAGGATTTAAAAGGTTCATATCATCCACAACATGGATGCAGTAGGTTTAGATGTCCAGTCTGGACAGGACATCACCTAGCCTTCTCAACAAGAAGCCTCTGGTGAAGGTTGTCCATAACCTGACAACTCTCATTGCACCAGAGGAGAAACAGTGAATGAATGACACTGATGCCTTGAATTATGAATGAACTGGATAAGGGTTTAAATTGGAACACAGTCTGGTGAAGATGGAGATATTGAGCAGGGGGGAGGTTGGGGGAGGGGGAGGGGAGAAGATAGGATGGATCTACTATATCTTGATGCTTTGCAGGAAATTGACCAGGGATTCAGACTGCTAAGTGATACTGGTGGAATAAATATATTTGGCTTGTTTGGTAAACAGGAGTGGTTTTGTGTGCATGGAAGGACCATGAGTTCCATGTAATTCTGGGGCTCAGAAGTCTTTGATCCTTTTCTGCACCTGTCTCAGTACTCATCTAGCCAAGGTCGCGGAGTTCATCTCTGGATATGGTTGAACCCTCTCAGACCAGCTCAAGGCACCTCTTGGATCCCGCTGTGTCATTGGGGGTATAAGTGACATCAGGTGCTTGAGGACAATCTTTCAGCCATGGTCTGGATCGAAACACTGGCCATGATCATTCACACTCTCACAGTCTTTGGACTACAGTAGTGGGTGGCGCTGTGGGTTAAACCACATAGCATAGGGCATGCTGATCGGAAGGTCGGCAGTTCGAATCCCTACTGCGGGGAGAGCTCCCGTTGGTAAGTCCCTGCTTCTGCCATGCTAGCAGTTTGAAAGCACGCAGTGCAAGTAGATAAATAGGTACTGCTCCAGAGGGAAGGTAAACTGCATTTCCCTGCTCTGCTCTGGTTCACCAGAAGCGGCTTAGTCATGCTGGCCACATGACCTGGAAGCTATACGCCAGCTCCCTCGGCTAGTAAAGCGAGATGAGTGCCGCAACCTCAGAGTCGTCCGCGACTGGACCTAATGGTCAGGGGTCCCGTTACCTTTTTAGTGTGTTGCTCAGAAGTGCCTTTGAAAACTATTTTGCTAAGACTGCTAATACAAAATGCAGTTGGAAGCCTCTTGATCACAACAATAGTCACCTGGATTTTGAGAAAGCTCAAAGCTGAGCAGGAAACATCAGGAACATTCTAAAATGTAATTGGAATGGAATAATATCTTGCAACACATATTATAAAAATGACTTTCACACCTGCATTTTTTACATGTTTTTAATGAGTGGAACACACTGCTTTATCTGTGTTGAGCAGAAATTAGCTTTCTTGGCTTCCCCGACTGAAGATGCATCTATTTTTTCAAGTAGTCGAGGTTAAGAAACATGCACTGGCCTGAAGCTCCACATCATTTTTTCTTGCAGCACACTTGATCACTTTTACAGTCGGTTTTCTTGATGTATTTTTTGCTGGGGCATTTTTCCTTCTCAGGGATGCAACTGCCTCCCTGTTCTTTACAAGTCTTTCCTTTCACGCAGCACACTTGATTGTTCTCGCAGTCTGAATCTTCAATGTATTCTTTAGTGCGGCATTTATTTTTATACATGGCAGGAATGCAATTGCCCCCCAGCTTTTTACAAGCCTTCCCATCTGATCCTGTAAAAGGGGAAATGGCAAGAAATTTAGACAGATAAATAAGGAGAATGAGATTCTGACTTGCCAGGCAGGCTGATCAAACAAAGAGAGAAGGGGTGACTGAAAGAGAGAATATGAACAGAGTGAGATAGCTGTAGAGAGATTTATTGCTGTAAATTGTTTTCCTTATTTTCCACATTTATTTTAAATTGGGCTGTCACCAAATCGGACCCTGCTGCCTGGTGCAGTGGAGTCGCCTATTCTTAGTTGCCTGAAGTATTTTCCTTATTTTTCCTATTTATTTTAATTAGCATTGTCACCCAATTGAAGAAATTTAATTCACTGTGTGACTTTTAGTAGAATAATTGATTGCATTATAATAAATTTGCACGTAAGCAATTTCAAAGTCAGCATGAATGCAATAACTGTATATGATGTACTTATGATTAAATATCCGGGAAGAGCTTTTATGAATTGATTGACAAGATAGAAATGTTAATTATCAAGTACCTACCAATCCACAAAATATTACTGAACTGTCAAAAATATATACATACATTTTATAGAATAATAAAAAAGCTAATGGAAAAGAGTTGGAAGAATTTGAAATAAAATTCCTCAATGTAGCAGAGTATATTGTAAGGCCCAACATTTGCAAGGTTCAGTATTTCAAATGGCATTCTCATGCTATGAATGACAGCAGAATTGTGCTATAATCCTGCAATCAATTATTCCATTTAACAGTGAATTTGTGATTAAAGATAACTGTTGAATAATGGCTGTGCTAGATAGTTGGAATTCTTTTTTAAATAGTGTTAAAGGTATTTATAATATGTGCCTATTTACCTAGATGGTATGACTACAATATGATGTTTGTTGAGATTAAAGAATGTTAAATAATAAGAATGTGAAAGACAAGCAAATGCAGGAGTTGGTGGAGAGGAACAATTTATCAATTCTCTTAAGAACTGTGATCAGGCAAAGGACAAAAAGAAGAACGACCCAGAGCCCCTCAGTTTAGCACACATTACAGAGAAGGGCCATAGCTCAGTGCCAGAGCATTGAGGTCTAGATTTCTAAAGAAAAAATTCTATCTTGAAGGTTCAACGTCCCAAGTTCAATATAACCATTGCATAATAGTAGTCCTAGAAATTCTGGATAGCCTTTAAACTTATGTATATATATTTTTAATACGTGTTTATGTAAAGGGGCCGCCCATACTGTTTCACCACCAGAGGCAAAAAGGGAAGATGGTACCCCATACTGTGCACCCCCACCAAAGCTTAGCTAACCTGGGTTACACACCTGTGGCTTCCACATGCCAGCGAGATCTCAATGGGCTCCCATGAGATCACTATGGAAACCAGAAGCCTCCTCAGCCATTTCTGCTCGCTTCTCCAGTGGCACAGGAGGCAACTGTGGAGGTGACCACAGAGGGTTTCCTTGAACCTACCTCAGCCTGCCTCATGGAGGGGCCCGGTGGTAGTACATTCTTCTAAACCCCCCCCTTTTGGGGGGTCATTTATTTTCAGATGTTTTTAATTACAATGTATGTTTTACCTGCAGAAAACTTGATCATTCCAGAAAACAGAAGGGCAACCATGAAGAGCCACCACAATCGCATTGTTGAAGCTTGACTAGGATCTCAAGTTGAGCAGCAGGAGCAGAATTAGGAGGCAGAATGCTCTGATGAGAGTTCTATGTCTTCTGAATGCCCAACTATTTACTGGGATTCGTGATATACTGACACGAAAGCCCTCTACATGGACGAACTGGCATGATACATGTGATGAAAAAATCTATTCACCAAGAAGAACCCAAAAAAGTCAATTACCGTATAGGTTGCACATTATTCTTCAGAAAGCCATAATATTCAAAGAACAGAAAGTACCATTCAGAAAGTACCATTCAGCTCAATGGTTCTATAGCAGTTATTGTTTTAAATTGTTTCTGTCTATATATTATTTCCTGCCTTGGGTATTGTGGTCCATCACTGCTGTCATTCAAGAAGTCACATTGTACCAAAGCAAGGAAATACTGAACAGTGCATTAACCTGATGGAATCTTCAGGATTCAGTGGGTTGTAAAATCTATTTGGTTGAGTGGAATAATATGACTGCAACTAGGAAGGCTGATGGCCTATACATCAGAGGCACCAAGTTGCCCCCAGGATTGAGGGGGCCCGGCGTGCAATTTATGCATGTGATATCACACTGTCTAGTAGGAGGGCAAGGGCTCTGGAGGAGCCAGTCAGTAAAGTTGAGACATGTTTGGCTCCGTGCTTGGCCTCCTCCACCCCTCAGCATTGAGGGGGCACAACCTCCTTCCCACAAATATTGTAGACCCTGCAAGTGTCCCTATTTTCCAGGGACAGTCCCAGATTTTCAGAAGCTGTCCCATTTTCTTATTTAATAACAGAATGTCCCATTTTTCCTTTGAATGTCTTTATTTTCATCAGAGAAAAGCTATGGGACATGGGAGTCAACTCCTAGAGGCTGATGGGACTTCGGTCTCCACAATAAAATATTTGAGGGGGTGACCCCCCCAAAGTTGATGAGCATTCCCATTCACATGTTCTGTGCACTCTGTATCATGTGATTGATTATGTGGGGCAGTGCTTTCCTGGGCCCCCACAATATTTTATTCAACTTGGCACCCCGTGACTATTAACCGAACCTCAAGTCATCTAATGGAAGCCCTGTATAGGGAGGTTTTATTATGTTTTCCTATATTTTGAAATCTGCTCAGAGTGGCTGGGGCAACCCATTCAGAAGGTCTGAAGACCCAGACTCTGATTTAAGGTTGAAACTGCACCAATGGAACCCCTGAGTCTGGCCCCGCCCTGCAGTGGATCAGAACATGGGCGACGAGATAACGGCCCTCTGTTGCAACCACACCAGAAGCTGGTTGTTCTAAGCAGAAGGGGAAGCTTGAGGAGTAGTCAGGTGTAGGAGAATGGGAGGGGACACCCACCACATTGTGAAAATCCATAGGGACAAAGCAGTGTTCTGGTGGCCACATGGGTTGCTTTAAGAAGGCTCAGGATACAGGAAGGTGGAAAGATTTTGCTCCTAGAGGACGAAAGAGTTTTATTACCTTAGCCCCGCCCTCCAAGCACAACCACCAGCAGCCCCAATCCAAATAGGGCAATAGCATTTACACCCCTTTGGGAGAAATTAGGGTGGCTAACGAGGCAATTATTTTTGCTGTATCACCTAGTGTCCCAGGATTGTCAAGTTGACAGTTGCCGGGGAAAGCCGCTGCCCTAGCAACTGTAGCTTGAAATGGGAGAATGGGGGGGGGGCAAGGGCCCAAAATTGTGATAATGTTGACCACTGAGTGTGACTGTTAAAAGGAACTTAGAGTATCCTATCTCCAAGAAACCATAAGTACAACAGAGGCTCATTGGGGTGCAGTGGTAGATTGTCCCCAATAGCTGGAATGGGCTGGGGAAATATTTGGCTGCAATGGATCTTAGGGAATTTGGTCATGCTATTCAGTGATCTGTGGTGGACTAGGCAAAAGCTGTTGTGCCATGCTACAACTGGCCGAGGTCCCAACTGCTATTGTTGAGACTCCAAGGGGTGCCTGACCATCTGAGGTCCTGGAAGCATGTTGAGATATCTTTTCCAATAATTTAAAGGATTTAAAAGGTTCATATCATCCACAACATGGATGCAGTAGGTTTAGATGTCCAGTCTGGAAAGGGACATCACCTGGCCTTCTCAACAGAAGCTTCTGGTGAAGGTTTTCCATAACGTGACAATGCTCATTGCACCAGAGGAGAAACAGTGAATGAGTGACACTGGTGCCTTGAATTGTGAATGAACTGGATAAGGGTTTAAATTGGAACACAGTCTGGTGAAGATGGAGATATTGAGCAGGGGAGGAGAGGGGGGATAAGATAGGATGGATCTACTAGATCTTGATGCTTTGCAGGAAATTGACTACAAGAAAAAATATTCCACGTAAACATTAGAAAGAACTTCCTGACAGTAAGAGCTGTTTGACAGTGGAATTTGCTGCCAAGGATTGTGGTGGAGTCTCCTTCTTTGGAGGTCTTTAAGCAGAGGCTTGACAGCCACCTGTGAGGACTGCTTTGATGGTGTTTCCTGCTTGGCAGGGGGTTGGACTGGATGGCCCTCGTAGTCTCTTCCAACTCTATGATTCTATGATTCTATGACCAGGGATTCAGACTCCTAAGTGATACTGGTGGAATATATTTATATTCCAAATATATTTATATTTGGCTTGTTTGGTAAACAGGAGTGGTTTTGTGTGCATGAAAGGACCATATGTTCCATGCAATTATGGGCTCAGAAGTCTTTGATCCTTTTCTGCACCTGTCTCAGTACTCATCTAGCCAAGGTCGCGGAGTTCATCTCTGGATATGGTTGAACCCTCGCAGACCAGCTCAAGGCGCCTCTTGGATCCCGCTGTGTCATTGGGGATATAAGTGACATCAGGTGCTTGAGGAAAATCTTTCAGCCATGGTCGTGTCTGGATCGAAACACTGGCCATGATCATTCACACTCTCACAGTCTTTGGACTACAGTAGTGGGTGGCGCTGTGGGTTAAACCACATAGCATAGGGCATGCTGATCGGAAGGTCGGCAGTTCGAATCCTACTGCGGGGAGAGCTCCCGTTGCTAAGTCCCTGCTCCTGCCAACCTAGCAGTTTGAAAGCACAAAGTGCAAATAGATAAATAAGTACTGCTCCGGAGGGTAGTTAAACTGCATTTCCCTGCTCTGCTCTGGTTCACCAGAAGCGGCTTAGTCATGCTGGCCACATGACCTGGAAGCTATACGCCAGCTCCCTTGGCTAGTAAAGCGAGATGAGTGCCGCAACCTCAGAGTCGTCCACGACTGGACCTAACAGTCAGGGGTCCCTTTACCTTTTTAGTGTGTTGCTCAGAAGTGCCTTTGAAACTATTTTGCTAAGACTGCTAATACAAATGCAGTTGGAAGCCTCCTGATCACAACAATAGTCACCTGGATTTTGAGAAAGCTCAAAGCTGAGCAGGAACATTCTAAAATGTAATTGGAATGGAATAATATCTTGCAAGACATATTATAAAAATGACTTTCAACACCCGCATTTTTTACATGTTTTTAATGAGTGGAACACACTGCTTTATCTGTGTTCAGCAGAAGTTAGCTGTCTTGGCTTCCACGACTGAAGATGCATCTATTTTTTCAGGTAGTCGAGGTTAAGAAACATGCACTGGCCTGAAGCTCCACATCAATTTTTCTTGCAGCACACTTGATCACTTTTACAGTCAGTTTTCTCGATGTATTTTTTGCTGGGGCATTTTTCCTTAGCCCTGGTAGGAATGCAACTGCCTCCCCTGTTCTTTACAAGTCATTCCTTTCACGCAGCACACTTGATTGTTCACGCAGTCTGTATCTTCAATGTATTCTTTAGTGTGGCAATTGTTTTTAGACGTGGCAGGAATGCAGCTGCCCCCCAGCTTTTTACAAGCCTTTCCATCAGATCCTGTAAAAGGGGAAATGGCAAGAAATTTAGACAGATATATAAAGAAAATGAGATTCTGACTTGCCAGGCAGGCTGATCAAACAAAGAGAGAAGGGGTGACTGAAAGAGAGAATATGAACAGAGTGAGATAGCATAGAGAGATTTATTGCTGTAAATTGTTTTCCTTATTTTCCACATTTATTTTAAATTGGGCTGTCACCAAATCGGACCCTGCTGCCTGGTGCAGTGGAGTCGCCTATTCTTAGTTGCCTGAAGTATTTTCCTTATTTTTCCTATTTATTTTAATTAGCATTGTCACCCGATTGAAGAAATTTAATTCACTGTGTGACTTTTAGTAGAATAATTGATTGCATTTCAATAAATTTGCATGTAAGCAATTTCAAAGTCAGCATGAATGCAATAACTGTATATGATGTACTTATGATTAACAGTGAATTTGTGATTAAAGATAACTGTTGAATAATGGCTGTGCTAAACAGTTGGAATTCTTTTTGAAATAGTGTTAAAGGTATTTATAATATGTGCCTATTTACCTAGATCAGGGGTCGGCAACCTTTAAGATAAAAAGAGCCACTTGGACCCGTTTCCGAAGGAAAAACAACAACTGGGAGCCGCTTTTCGCGCCCTAGGCGAGGGGGCGGGGCCATGGGACGTCATTGCGCATGACTACGGTGCCCCGCCCCCTGCCGCCCCGTGCCGCTGCGATTTAGGCAAGCATCCATCAGGAGCCTCATGCGAGATGGCAGCACGTCTGCCAGCGCTGGCCCAGCTCAAATACAGCTGCACGGGCTTTGTCTGGGGCTCGCTGCCTCCTCTCCACACACACACACACACACACCAGCTTTTGTGTGCGTGCTGCACGGGCTTTGTCTGGGGCTCGCTGCCTCCTCTCCCCCCCCCCCACACACCAGCTTTTGTGTGCGCGCTGCACGGGCTTTGGGGCTCGCTGCCTCCTCTCCTCTCCACACACACACACACACACACACACACACACACACACACCAGCTTCTGCACGGGCTTTGTCTGGGGCTCGCTGCCTCCTCTCCACACACACACACACACACACACCAGCTTTTGTGTGCGCGCTGCACGGGCTTTGTCTGGGGCTCGCTGCCTCCTCTCCACACACACACCAGCTTTTGTGTGCGCGCTGCACGGGCTTTGTCTGGGGCTCGCTGCCTCCTCTCCACACACACACACACACACCAGCTTTTGTGTGCGCGCTGCACGGGCTTTGTCTGGGGCTCGCTGCCTCCTCTCCACACACACACACACACACACACACACACACACACATACACACACCAGCTTTTGTGTGCGCGTGCGTTTCGCTCTCCCTCGCTCCGGCCCTAGACAGGCAGCGAGTGAGCGCAGCATGATAATGAGCTCTGTCAATTGCCCAGCCGGGAAGCGGGAGGAGGAGGAGGAGGAGGAGGCGCTGCTCTCGCTCTCGGGCTCCGCGCTCGGCTCTGGTTTGCCGTCGACGCGCCCGTCGCAGCTCGCCAACTTCTCTTTCTCTCTGCAGCTCGCTCTCCCGCCGCCCCCCGACTACACACACCGACGCGACGGGAGGGAAAGGGGAGCGGGAGAAGACACGCCACCCCCGGAGCCGCGGCAAAGGTGTAAAAGAGCCACATGCGGCTCCGGAGCCGCGGGTTGCAGACCCCTGACCTAGATGGTGTGACTATAATATGATGTTTGTTGAGATTAAAGAATGTTAAATAATAAGAATGTGAAAGACAAGCAAATGCAGGAGTTGGTGGAGAGGAACAATTTATCAATTCTCTTAAGAACTGTGATCAGGCAAAGGACAAAAAGAAGAACGACCCAGAACCCCTCAGTTTATCACACATTACAGAGAAGGGCCATAGCTCAGTGCCAGAGCGTTGAGGTCTATATTTCAAAAGAAAAAATTCTATCTTCAAGGTTCAACGTCCCAAGTTCAATATAACCATTGCATAACAGTAGTCCTAGAAATTCTGGATAGCCTTTAAACTAATGTATATATATTTAAAATACGTGTTTATGTAAAGGGGCGGCCCATACTGTTTCACCACCTGAGGCAAAAAGGGAAGATGCACCCCCACCAAAGCTTAGCTAACCTGGGTTACACACCTGTGGCTTCCACATGCCAGCGACATCTCAAGTGGCTCCCATGAGATCTCTATGGAAACCAGAAGCCTCCTCAGCCATTTCTGCTCGCTTCTCCGTTGGCACAGGAGGCAACTGTGGAGGCGACCACAGAGGGTTTCCTTGAACCTACCTCAGCCTGCCTCATGGAGGGGCCCAGTGGTAGTACATTCTTCTAACCCCCCCCCCTTTTGGGGGATCATTTATGTTCGGATGTTTTTAATTTCAATGTATGTTTACCTGCAGAAAACTTGATCATTCCAGAAAACAGAAGGGCAACCATGAAGAGCCACCACAATCGCATTGTTGAAGCTTGACTAGGATCTCAAGTTGAGCAGCAAGAGCAGAATTATGAGCCAGAATGCTCAGATGAGAGTTCTGTGTCTTCTGAATGCCCAACTATTTACTGGGATTCGTGATATACTGACACGTAAGCCCTCTGCATGGATGAACTGGCATGATACATGTGATGACAAAATCTATTCACCAAGAAGAACCCAACAAAGTCAATTACCCTATAGGTTGCACATTATTCTTCAGAAAGCCATAATATTCAAAGAACAGAAAGTACCATTCAGAAAGTACCATTCAGCTCAGTGGTTCTATAGCACTTATTGTTTTAAATTGTTTCTGTCTATATATTATTTCCTGCTTTGGGTATTGTGGTCCATCACTGCTATCACTCAAGAAGTCACATTGTACCAAAGCAAGGAAATACTGAACAGTGCATTAACCTGATGGAATCTTCAAGATTCAGTGGGTTGCAAAATCTATTTGGTTGAGTGGAATAATATGACCACAACTAGGAAGGCTGATGGCCTATACATCAGAGGCACCAAGTTGCCCCCAAGATTGAGGGGGCACGGCGTGCAACTTATGCGTGTGATATCACAGTGTCTGGTAGCAGGTCATGGGCTCTGGAGGAGCCAGTCAGTAAAGTTGGGACATGTTCGGCTCCGTGCTTGGCCTCCTCCACCCCTCAGCATTGAGGGGGCACAACCTCCTTCCCACAAATATTGTAGACCCTGCAAGTGTCTTTATTTTCCAGGGACGGTCCCAGATTTTCAGAAGCTGTCCCATTTTCTTATTTAATAACAGAATGTCCCATTTTTCCTTAGAATGTCTTTATTTTCATCAGAGAAAAGTTGTAGGACATGGGAGTCAACTCCTAGGGGCTGATGGGACTTCGGTCTCCACAATAAAATATTTGAGGGGGTGACCCCCCAAAGTTGATGAGCATTCCCATTCACATGTTCTGTGCACTCTGTATCGTGTGATTGATTATGCGGGGCAGTGCTTACCTGGGCCCCCACAATATTTTATTCAACTTGGCACCCCGTGACTATTAACCGAACCTCAAGTCATCTAATGCAAGCCTTGTATAGGGAGGTTTTATTATGTTTTCCTATATTTTGAAATCTGCTCAGAGTGACTGGGGCAACCCATTCAGAAGGTCTGAAGACCCAGACTCTGACTTAAGGTTAAAACTGCACCAATGGAACCCCTGAGTCTGGCCCCGCCCTGCAGTGGATTAGGACATGGGCGACGAGACAACGGCCCCCAGCTGCAACCACACCAGAAGCTGGTTGTTCTAAGCAGAAGGGGAGAATGTGTAGGAACACCAACCACATTGTGAAAATCCATAGGGACAAAGCAGTGTTCTGGTGGCCACAAGGATTGCTTTAAGAAGTCTCAGGATACTGGAAGGTGGAAAGATTTCGCTCCTAGAGGACGAAAGAGTTTTATTATCTTAGCCCCGCCCTCCAAATAACCAAGCACACCAACCAGCAGCCCCAATCCAAATAGGGCAATAGAATTTACACCCCTTTGGGAGAAATTAGGGTGGCTAACGAAGCAATTATTTTTGCTGTATCACCTAGTGTCCCAGGATTGTCAAGTTGACAGTTGCGGGGGAAAGCCGCTGCCCTGGCAACTGTAGCTTGAAATGGGGGAATGGGTGGGGGGCAAGGGCCCAAAATTGTGATAATGTTGACCACTGAGTGTGACTGTTAAAAGGAACTTATAGTATCCTATCTACAAGAAACCATAAGTACAACCAGAGGCTCATTGGGGTGCAGTGGGAGATTGTCCCGAATAGCTGGAATGGGCTCGGGAAATATTTGGCTGCAACGGATCTTAGGGAATTTGGTCATGCTATTCAGTGATCTGTGGTGGACTAGGCAAAAGCTGTTGTGCCATGCTACAACTGGCCGAGGTCCCAACTGCTATTGTTGAGACTCCAAGGGGTGCCTGACCATCTGAGGTCCTGGAAGCATGTTGAGATATCTTTTCCAATAATTTAAAGGATTTAAAAGGTTCATATCATACACAACATGGATGCAGTAGGTTTAGATGTCCAGTCTGGACAGGACACCACCTGGCCTTATCATCAAGAAGCCTCTGGTGAAGGTTGTCCATAACCTGACAACTCTCATTGCACCAGAGGAGAAACAGTGAATGAGCGACACTGGTGCCTTGAATAGTGAATGAACTGGATAAGGGATTGAATTGGAACTCAGTCTGGTGAAGATGGAGATATTGAGCAGGGACAGGGGAGAAGATAGGATGGATCTACTGGATCTGGATGCTTTGCAGGAAATTGACCAGGGATTCAGACTCCTAAGTGATACTGGTGGAATAAATATATTTGGCTTGTTTGGTAAACAGGAGTGGTTTTGTGTGCATGGAAGGACCATGAGTTCCATGCAATTCTGGGGCTCTGAAGTCTTTGATACTTTTCTGCACCTGTCTCAGTACTCATCTAGCCAAGGTCGCGGAGTTCATCTCTGGATATGGTTGAACCCTCTCAGACCAGCTCAAGGCACCTCTTGGATCCCACTGTGTCATTGGGGATATAATTGACATCAGGTGCTTGAGGACAATCTTTCACCCATGGTCCTGTCTGGATCAAAACACTGGCCATGATCATTCACACTCTCACAGTCTTTGGACTACAGTAGTGGGTGGTGCTGTGGGATAAACCACATAGCATAGGGCATGCTGATCGGAAGGTTGGCAGTTCGAATCCCTACTGCGGGGAGAGCTCCCGTTGCTAAGTCCCTGCTCCTGCCAACCTAGCAATTTGAAAGCACGCAGTGCAAGTAGATAAATAAGTACTGCTCCGGAGGGAAGGTAAACTGCATTTCCCTGCTCTGCTCTGGTTCACCAGAAGCGGCTTAGTCATGCTGGCCACATGACCTGGAAGCTATACGCCAGCTCCCTCGGCTAGTAAAGCGAGATGAGTGCCGCAACCTCAGAGTCGTCCACGACTGGACCTAACGGTCAGGGGTCCCTTTACCTTTTTAGTGTGTTGCTCAGAAGTGCCTTTCAAAACTATTTTGCTAAGACTGCTAATACAAAATGCAATTGGAAGCCTCTTGATAACAACAATAGTCACCTGGATTTTGAGAAAGCTCAAAGCTGAGCAGGAAACATCAGGAACATTCTAAAATGTAATTGGAATGGAATAATATCTTGCAACACATATTATAAAAATGACTTTCACACCCGCATTTTTTACATGTTTTTAATGAGTGGAACACACTGCTTTATCTGTGTTGAGCAGAAATTAGCTGTCTTGGCTTCCCCAACTGAAGATGCATCTATTTTTTCAAGTAGTCGAGGTTAAGAAACATGCACTGGCCTGAAGCTCCACATCAATTTTTCCTGCAGCAAATTTGCTCACTTTTACAGTCGGTTTTCTTGATGTATTTTCTGCTGGCGCATTTTTCCTTATTACTGGTAGGAATGCAACTGCCTCCCTGTTCTTTACAAGTCTTTCCTTTCACGCAGCACACTTGATCCTTCACGCAGTCTGAATCTACAATGTATTGTTTAGTGTGGCAATTGTTTTTAGACGTGGCAGGAATGCAACTGCCCCCCAGCTTTTTACAAGCCTTTCCATCAGATCCTGTAAAAGGGGAAATGGCAAGAAATTTAGGACAGATAAATAAGGAGAATGAGATTCTGACTTGCCAGGCAGGCTGATCAAACAAAGAGAGAAGGGGTGACTGAAAGAGAGAATATGAACAGAGTGAGATAGCATAGAGAGATTTATTGCTGTAAATTGTTTTCCTTGTTTTCCACATTTATTTTAAATTGGGCTGTCACCAAATCGGACCCTGCTGCCTGGTGCAGTGGAGTCGCCTATTCTTAGTTGCCTGAAGTATTTTCCTTCTTTTTCCTATTTATTTTAATTAGCATTGTCACCCAATTGAAGAAATTTAATTCACTGTGTGACTTTTAGTAGAATAATTGATTGCATTTTAATAAATTTGCATGTAAGCAATTTCAAAGTCAGCATGCATGCACTAACTGTATATGATGTACATATGATTAAATATCCAGGAAGAGCTTTTATGAATTGATTGACAAGATAGAAATGTTAATTATCAAGTACCTACCGTGTTTCCACTATTTTAAGACACCGTCTTATGTTTTTTTCCCCTCAAGAAAACGCACCATGGCTTATTTTGAGGGGATGTCTTTTTATTACGTAAGCCCAGCCCCGCGTTTTCCTTGGCACCCTCCAGAACTGTGCCTATAACTATGGCTTATTTTCGGGGTATGGCTTATATTTCGCAAATGCGAAAAAATCCTGCTATGGCTTATTTTATGACTACGTCTTAAAATAGGGAAAACAGGATAGCAATCAACAAAATATTACTGAACCGTCAAAAATATATACATACATTTTATAGAATAATAAAAAAAGCTAATGGAAAAGAGCTGGAAGAAGTTGAAATAAAATTCTTCAATGTAGCAGAGTATATTGTAAGGCCCAACATTTGCAAGCTACAGTTTTTCAAATGGATTCCTAATGCTATGAATGACAGCAGAGTTGTGCTAAAATCCTGCAATCAATTATCCGATTGAACAGAAAACAGGGAATTTTTGATTAAAGATAACTGTTGAATAATGGCAGTGCTATATATTTGGAATGCTTTTTGAAATGGTGTTATGTATATACTCAAGTATAAGCCTAGTTTTTCAGCACATTTTTTGTGCTGAAAAAGCCGCCCTCGGCTTATACTCGAGTGAGGCAGGCAGTGGCTCCTATGAAGCTTTCCCAGGTTTTTTGTGGTGAAATTGGGTGCCACGGCTTATATCTGGGTCGGCTTATACTCGAGTATATACGGTAAATGGATTCATAATATGTGCCCATTTACCTCTATGGTATGACTACAATATGTTGTTTCATGAAATTTAAAAATGTTATATAATAAAAAATGTGAAAGGCAAGCAAGTGGAGGAGGTGGTGGAGAAGAACAATGATTCAATCTTCTTAAGAACTTTGATCAGGCAAAGGACAAAAAGAAGAATGACCCAGAGCCCCTCAGTTTAGGACACATTACAGAGAAGGGCCATAGCTCAGTGCCAGAGTATTGAGGTCCGGATTTCTAAAGAACAAACTTCTCTCTTCAAGGTTCAACATCCCAGGTTCAATATAACCATTGCACAACAACAGTCCTAGATATTCGGAAAAAACTTTTAAACTGATGTTCCAGGTATTTATAATATGTGTCTATGTACAAGGGTGTCCCCTACTGTTTCAACGCCTGAGGTGAAAAGGGAAGATTGAATCCCGTGCTGTGTGCCCCCACCAAAGCCTAGCTGACCTAACCAGTAGCCTCCTCATCCATATCTGCTCACTTTCCAGTGGCACAGAAAGCACCTGGGGAGGTGCCCACATAGGGGCCATTTGGATTATGCCACCTGAGGCACCTACCTCAGTCTGCCTCATGGAGGGGCCTGGTTGTACTAGATGACTCCCAACCCCATTTAATTTCCTTGTATTTTTTACCTGCAGAACACATGATCATCCCAGAAAACAGAAGGGCAAGCATGAAGAGCCAGCGCAGTTGCATTGTTGAAACCTGACTCAGATCTCAAGTTGAGCAGCAAGAGCAGAATCGTGAGGCAGAATGCTCTGGTCAGAGTTCTATGTCTCCGTAATGGCCAACTATTTATTGTGATTCATGATAAACTCACACGGAAGCCGTCTATATGGATGACCTGGCATGATACACATGATGACAAAATCTATTTACCATGAAGAACCCAAAAAAGTTAATTACCCTATTGGTTGCACATTGTTCTTCAGAAAGTCATAATATTAAAAGAACAGAAAGTACCATTCAGAAAGTACCATTCAACTTAATGCTTCTATAGCACTTATTGTTTTAAAAGTTTCGGTCTATATATTATTTCCTGCTTTGGGTATTATGGTCCATCACTGCTACCACTCAAGAAACACATTGTACCAAAGCATGGAAATACTGAACAGTGCATTAACCTGATGGAATCTTCAGGATTCAGTGGGTTGTAAAATCTATTTGGTTGAGTGGAATAATATGACCGCAACTAGGAAGGCTGATAGCCTATACAGGCCCACACCAGAGGCACCAAGTTGCCCCCAAGATTGAGTGGGCCCAGTGTGCGACTTATGCATGAGACATCACACTGTCTGGTAGGAGGTCAAGGGCGGTTACTGAAGTTGAGCCATGCTCGGCTCTGTTCTTGACCTCCTCCACCCCTCAGCATTGAGGGGACCCAGCCTCCTTTCAACAAATATTGTAGACCCTCCAAGTGTCCCTATTTTCCAGGGACAGTAGCAGATTTTCAGCAGCTGTCCCAATTTCTTATTTGATACCAGAATGTCCCGTTTTTCCTTAGAATGTCTCTATTTCCATCAGAGAAATGTTGTAGGGCATGGGAGTCAACTCCTAGGTGCTGATGGGACTTTGGCCCCCATGGTATATTTGAGATGGTGCTGTTGCGTGATCACGCCAAGCCCAATGCCTCCCACCCCAACGCATCGTTGCCCAGGATTCATCACTCCGGTTTCCCATCACACTGATGTGACCCATATCCAAGGACATGAGCACACGATTAGCAGACTCTAAACAGAAGCTCAGCCTTGAGGAGTAACATTTAAGCCTAATTTATTGCAAATTAAATCAGACCTAACAGAACAAAGAAAACATGGCTCCTCTCTCTCTCGGTCTTTCTTCCTCAGAGACAGAACTGCAAAAGCAAAAGCTATACAGAGCGGAAACAGCGAATCTTCCATTCCGCTCACAAGACTCCAACAATCAGTGCTGGAATGTAAACCGACATGTGACATGTAACAATCGCACACATCTGCAGCTCAGGAGGAATGGAATTCTCAACACCCTCCCCCATTTCATGTAACTCGCTGCTGCAGTATTTCAGCCTAACTGCAACCACTGTACATAGACCTGAAGTTGTTCCCTGTCAACAACTTTTGACAACACATCTGCAGGAATTTCCTTTCCTGGCATGTAGGACACCTAAATGATTCCTTTCTGGATACACTCTCTTGCAAGATGTAATTTTATCTGCAAGTACTTGGTTCTTTGCTTACATCCTTCAGAGGTTCGCAAAGACAGACATGACATGTTGTCTTGGTAAGCCTGTATAGGATACTTTACATTAACCCTCATGTCCTCAAACAGTTGCAACAACCATTCACAATCCAAAAGTGAATATGACAGAGCATTGAGTTCAGCTTCACAAGAACTTAGGCTCTCTGTTGTCTGCTTCTTGCACGACCAGTCAAACAGACACTGGTTGTACATGTAGCATACCCTGGAAGTGCTTTTGCCACCTGTGATGTCACTTCCAAAACTTGCACCTGCAAATATCTCAAGACCTCCAGGTAACGTGCTATGTGTTCCAGTCCTTAACTGTAGGATTGTTGGCGTGCCTGCTCAGCAAATTGATGCTGACAGCAATATCAGGTCTTGAACACCTGACAATAAAATTTAGCTTGTCTGTACAGTATAATATCAGAAAATGCTCCATCGGTATCATCTTTCATTAAGATTTAAAAGGGATATGTACAAAAAATGGAAAAGGGGGGAAACCAGCAGAGAGGAATTCAAACAAATAGCCAGCACATGTAGAGACAAAGTCAGAAAAGCTAAAGCACAGAATGAACTCAGGCTTGCTAGAGAGGTTAAAAGCAATAAAAATGACTTTTATGGGTATGTCCGTAGCAAAAGGAAGAACAAGGAAACAGTGGGGTCACTTAGAGGAGAAGATGGGGAAATGTGATCAGGGGACACAGAAAGGGCAGAACTCCTCAATACCTTCTTTGCCTCAGTCTTCTCCAAAAAAGAAAACAATGCCCGACCTGAAGAATATGGAGCAGATGATTCAGCAGGGAAAACACAACCCAGAATAAGTAAGGAGGTAGTACAAGAACACTTGGCTAGTTTAGATGTATTCAAGTCTCCAGGGCCAGATGAACTACATCCCAGAGTATTAAAAGAACTGGCAGAGGTGATTTCAGAACCACTGGCAGTAATCTTTGAGAATTCCTGGAGAACAGGCGAAGTCCCAGCAGACTGGAGGAGGGCAAATGTTGTCCCTATTTTCAAAAAGGGGGAAAGAGAGGACCCAAACAATTACCGCCCAGTCAGCATGACATCAATACCAGGAAAGATTCTAGAGCAGATCATTAAGCAAACGGTCTGTGAGCACCTAGAAAGGAACGCTGTGATCACTAAAAGCCAGCATGGGTTTCTGAAAAATAAGTCATGTCAGAGTAATCTGATCTCATTTTTTGACAGAATTACAAGCCTGGTAGATGGAGGGAACACTGTGGATGTAGCCTATCTTGATTTCAGCAAGGCCTTTGACAAGGTGCCCCATGATATTCTTGTAAAGAATACTGTGTCCAGTTCTGGGCACCACAGTTCAAGAAGGATACTGACAAGCTGGAACGTGTCCAGAGATGGGCAACCAAAATGGTCAAAGGCCTGGAAACGATGCCTTATGAGGAACGGCTTAGGGAGCTGCGTATGTTTAGCCTGGAGAAGAGAAGGTTAAGGGGTGATATGATAGCCATGTTCAAATATATAAAAGGGTGTCATATAGAGGAGGGAGAAAGGTTGTTTTCTGCTGCTCCAGAGAAGCGGACACGGAGCAATGGATTCAAACTACAAGAAAGAAGATTCCACCTGTGAGGAATGCTCTGATGGTGTTTCCTGCTTGGCAGGGGGTTGGGCTGGATGGCCCTTGTGGTCTCTTCCAACTCTATGATTCTATGATTCTATGACCTAACTGAAAACCTGTTACCATTGGTGTACCTACAGGATTTGCATCAATCAAGTTCAGTTTGGTCAATACATCAGCAATTTTCTGTGATTGGTGTACCAAAATATTACCTCCCTGGTTTTTATCCACCTCCAGAGAAAGATAGTTGGTTACCTCACCAAGATCCTTCATGTCAAAGTGCTCCTTCAGTTCAGCTAGGGTGCTTTTGTATAAAGCCTGGTCCTTCCAAAAGAAAAGAAGGCCATCAACAAAACATACACAATACAGTCTGTTTTGCCCCTCCTCTTTGACAAACACACATGGATCTGCTTGCCTTGGTGAAAACCTAGAGAAAACAATGTCTCTGTTAGTTTAGAGTTCCAACACCGGGCACTCTGTTTGAGACCATACAGGGATTTCTTGAGAGCACAAACCAATCCCTTCTTTACCTGTACTCCATCAGGTGGTAGCATATAAATCCATTCACCCAGGTCCCCATACAAAAATGCTGTGTTCACATCGTGATGCAAAACGTTCGGTTTCTCTTCTGCAGCAATTTTGAGCATGCCTAATGCTCTCATAGGGACCCAGGTGGCGCTGTGGGTTAAACCACAGAGCCTAGGGCTTGCTGATCAGAAGGTCGGCGGTTCGAATCCCTGCGACGGGGTGAGCTCCCATTGCTCGGTCCCAGCTCCTGCCCACCTAGCAGTTCGAAAGCACGTCAAAGTGCAAGTAGATAAATAGAGAACCGCTCTGGCGGGAAGGTAAATGCCATTTCCGTCCGCTGCTCTGGTTCGCCAGAAGCAGCTTTGTCATGCTGGCCACATGACGCGGAAGCTGTACGCCGGCTCTCGGCCAATAAAGCGAGATGAGCGCCGCAACCCCAGAGTCGGACACGGCTGGACCTAATGGTCAGGGGTCCCTTTACCTTTAATGCTCTCATACTTGATGGTGGATGAGTAGGTCTCATGATAGACTTGACCTGGTACCTGTGAAAAACCTCAGGTGACCAATCTGGATTTGTGCCTGACTACCTTGCCATTCTGGTCTGTCTTGGCCTTAAAGACCCATTTGCTGTCATTCCTGGTACCAATGGAACTAGTTCCCATATCTTGTTCCTCTCTAAGGAATCAAGTTCAGCCTTCATGGCATTTAACCATGGCTCAGCATCTTCTGAGGTTAAACTCTGGACCTTCTCATAGAATCATAGAGTTGGAAGAGACCACAAGGGCCATCCAGTCCAACCCCCTGCCAAGCAGGAAACACCATCAAAGCATTCCTGACAGATGGCTGTCAAGCCTCTGCTTAAAGACCTCCAAAGAAGGAGACTCCACCAAACTCCTTGGCAGCAAATTCCACTGTCGAACAGCTCTTACTGTCAGGAAGTTCTTCCTAATGTTTAGGTGGAATCTTCTTTCTTGTAGTTTGAATCCATTGCTCCGTGTCCGCTTCTCTGGAGCAGCAGAAAACTTTTCTCCCTCCTCTATGACATCCTTTTACATATTTGAACATGGCTATCATATCACCCCTTAACCTTCTCTTCTCCAGGCTAAACAATACTCAGCTCCCTAAGCCGTTCCCCATAAGGCATCATTTCCAGGCCTTTGACCATTTTGGTTGCCCTCCTCTGGACCCGTTCCAGCTTGTCAGTATCCTTCTTGAACAGTGTTGCCCAGAATTGGACACAGTATTCCAGGTGAGGTCTGACCAGAGCGGAATACAGTGGTACTACCTTATTACTTCCCTTGATCCAGATGCTATACTCCTATTGTCAAAGAGAACAACAACTATCAGACCTTTAGAAGACATCTGAAGGCAGCCCTGTTTAGGGAGGCTTTTAATGTTTAATAGATTACTATATTTTAATGTTCTTTTGGAAGCCGCCCAGAGTGGCTGGGGAGACCCAGCCAGATGGGCGGGGTATAAATAATAAATTATTATTATTATTATTATTGATGCAGCCCAGAATTGCATTGGCTATTTTAAGCTGCTACATCACACTGTTGACTCATGTCAAGTTTGTGGTCTACCAAGACTCCTAGATCCTTTTCACATGTACTGCTCTCAAGCCAGGTGTCACCCATCCTGTATTTGTGCCTTTCATTTTTTCCCCCAAGTGTAGTACTTTACATTTCTCCCTGTTAAAATTCATCCTGTTTGCCTTGGCCCAGTTCTCTAATATGTTAAGGTCATCTTGAAGTGTGATCCTGTCCTCTGGGGTATTAGCCACCCCTCCCAATTGGGTGTCATCTGCAAACTTGATCAGGATGCCCTCAAGCCCATCATCCAAGTCATTGATAAAGATGTTGAATAAGACTGGGCCCAAGACAGAACCTTGTGGCACCCCACTAGTCACTTCTCTCCAGGATGGGTTACACACCTGGGTTACACACCTGTGGCTTCCACATGCCAGCGAGATCACAAGGGGCTCCCATGAGATCTCTATGGAAACCAGAAGCCTCCTCAGCCATTTCTGCTCGCTTCTCCAGTGGCACAGGAGGCAACTGTGTAGGTGACCACAGAGGGTTTCCTTGAACCTACCTCAGCCTGCCTCATGGAGGGGCCCAGTGGTAGTACATTCTTCTAACCCCCCCCCCTTTTGGGGGGTCATTTATGTTCGGATGTTTTTAATTACAATGTATGTTTTACCTGCAGAAAACTTGATCATTCCAGAAAACAGAAGGGCAACCATGAAGAGCCACCACAATCGCATTGTTGAAGCTTGACTAGGATCTCAAGTTGAGCGCAAGAGCAGAATTATGAGGCAGAATGCTCAGGTGAGAGTTCTGTGTCTTCTGAATGCCCAACTATTTACTGGGATTCGTGATATACTGACACGTAAGCCCTCTGCATGGATGAAATGGCATGATACATGTGATGAAAAAATCTATTCACCAAGAAGAACCCAAAAAAGTCAATTACCCTATAGGTTGCACATTATACTTCAGAAAGCCATAATATTCAAAGAACAGAAAGTACCATTCAGAAAGTACCATTCAGCTCAATGGTTCTATAGCAGTTATTGTTTTAAATTGTTTCTGTCTATATATTCTTTCCTGCTTTGGGTATTGTGGTCCATCACTGCTGTCATTCAAGAAGTCACATTGTACCAAAGCAAGGAAATACTGAACAGTGCATTAACCTGATGGAATCTTCAGGATTCAGTGGGTTGTAAAATCTATTTGGTTGAGTGGAATAATATGACCGCAACTAGGCTGATGGCCTATACATCAGAGGCACCAAGTTGCCCCCAAGATTGAGGGGGCCCGGCGTGCAATTTATGTGTGTGATATCACACTGTCTGGTAGGAGGTCAAGGGCTCTGGAGGAGCCAGTCAGTAAAGTTGAGACATGTTTGACTCCGTGCTTGGCCTCCTCCACCCCTCAGCATTGAGGGGGCACAACTTCCTTCCCACAAATATTGTAGACCCGGCAAGTGTCCCTATTTTCCAGGGACAGTCCCAGATTTTCAGAAGCTGTCCCAATTTCTTATTTAATAACAGAATGTCTCATTTTTCCTTAGAATGTCTCAATTTTCACCAGAGAAAAGTTGTAGGAAATGGAAGTCAACTCCTAGGGGCTGATGGGACTTCGGTCTCCACAATAAAATATTTGAGGGAGTGACCCCCCCAAAGTTGATGAGCATTCCCATTCACATGTTCTGTGTACTCTGTATCATGTGATTGATTATGTGGGGCAGTGCTTACCTGGGCCCCCACAATATTTTATTCAACTTGGCACCCCTGTGACTATTAACCGAACCTCAAGTCATCTAATGGAAGCCTTGTATAGGGAGGTTTTATTATGTTTTCCTATATTTTGAAATCTGCTCAGAGTGGCTGCGGCAACCCATTCAGAAGGTCTGAAGACCCAGACTCTGATTTAAGGTTAATACTGCACCAATGGAACCCCTGAGTCTGGCCCCGCCCTGCAGTGGATTAGGACATGGGCGACGAGACAACGGCCCTCTGCTGCAACCACACCAGAAGCTGGTTGTTCTAAGCAGAAGGGGAAGCTTGAGGAGTAGTCAGGTGTAGGAGAATGGGAGGGGACACCCACCACATTGTGAAAATCCATAGGGACAAAGCAGTGTTCTGGTGGCAACGTGGGTTACTTTAAGAAGGCTCCGGATACAGGAAGGTGGAAAGATTTCGCTCCTAGAGGACGAGTTTTATTACCTTAGCCCCGCCCTCCAAATCATCAAGCACACCGACCAGCAGCCCCAATCCAAATAGGGCAATAGCATTTACACCCCTTTGGGAGAAATTAGGGTGGCTAACGAGGCAATTATTTTGCTGTATCACCTAGTGTCCCAGGATTGTCAAGTTGACAGTTGCGGGGGAAAGCCGCTGCCCTGGCAACTGTAGCTTGAAATGGGGGAATGGGTGGGGGGCAAGGGCCCAAAATTGTGATAATGTTGACCACTGAGTGTGACTGTTAAAAGGAACTTATAGTATCCTATCTCCAAGAAACCATAAGTACAACCAGAGGCTCATTGGGGTGCAGTGGGAGATTGCCCCCAATAGCTGGAATGGGCTGGGGAAATATTTGGCTGCAACGGATCTTAGGGAATTTGGTCATGCTATTCAGTGATCTGTGGTGGACTAGGCAAAAGCTGTTGTGCCATGCTACAACTGGCCGAGGTCCCAACTGCTATTGTTGAGACTCCAAGGGGTGCCTGACCATCTGAGGTCCTGGAAGCATGTTGTGATATATTTTCCAATAATTTAAAGGATTGAAAAGGTTCATATCATCCACAACATGGATGCAGTAGGTTTAGATGTCCAGTCTGGACAGGACATCACCTGGCCTTCTCAACAAGAAGCCTCTGGTGAAGGTTGTCCATAACCTGACAACTCTCATTGCACCAGAGGAGAAACAGTGAATGAGCGACACTGGTGCCTTGAATAGTGAATGAACTGGATAAGGGATTGAATTGGAACTCAGTCTGGTGAAGATGGAGATATTGAGCAGGGACAGGGGAGAAGATAGGATGGATCTACTGGATCTGGATGCTTTGCAGAAAATTGATCAGCTATTCAGACTCCTAGGTGATACTGGCGGAATAAATATATTTGGCTTGTTTGGTAAACAGGAGTGGTCTTGTGTGCATGGAAGGACCATGAGTTCCATGCAATTCTGGGGCTCAGAAGTCTTTGATCCTTTTCTGCACCTGTCTCAGTACTCATCTAGCCAAGGTCGCGGAGTTCATCTCTGGATATGGTTGAACCCTCTCAGACCAGCTCAAGGCACCTCTTGGATCCCGCTGTGTCATTGGGGATATAATTGACATCAGGTGCTTGAGGACAATCTTTCAGCCATGGTCCTGTCTGGATCAAAACACTGGCCATGATCATTCACACTCTCACAGTCTTTGGACTACAGTAGTGGGTGGTGCTGTGGGTTAAACCACATAGCATAGGGCATGCTGATCGGAAGGTTGGCAGTTCGAATCCCTACTGCGGGGAGAGCTCCTGTTGCTAAGTCCCTGCTCCTGCCAACCTAGCAGTTTAAAAGCACGCAGTGCAAGTACATAAATAAGTACTGCTCCGGAGGGAAGGTAAACTGCATTTCCCTGCTCTGCTCTGGTTCACCAGAAGCGGCTTAGTCATGCTGGCCACATGACCTGGAAGCTATACGCCAGCTCCCTCGGCTAGTAAAGCGAGATGAGTGCCGCAACCTCAGAGTCGTCCACGACTGGACCTAACAGTCAGGGGTCCCTTTACCTTTTTAGTGTGTTGCTCAGAAGTGCCTTTGAAAACTATTTTGCTAAGACTGCTAATACAAAATGCAATTGGAAGCCTCTTGATAACAACAATAGTCACCTGGATTTTGAGAAAGCTCAAAGCTGAGCAGGAAACATCAGGAACATTCTAAAATGTAATTGGAATGGAGTAATATCTTGCAACACATATTATAAAAATGACTTTCACACCTGCATTTTTTACATGTTTTTAATGAGTGGAACACACTGCTTTATCTGTGTTGAGCAGAAATTAGCTTTCTTGGCTTCCCCGACTGAAGATGCATCTATTTTTTCAAGTAGTCGAGGTTAAGAAACATGCACTGGCCTGGAGCTCCACATCATTTTTTCTTGCAGCACACTTGATCACTTTTACAGTCGGTTTTCTTGATGTATTTTCTGCTGGGGCATTTTTCCTTATTACTGGTAGGAATGCAACTGCCTCCCTGTTCTTTACAAGTCTTTCGTTGTGCAGCACCGATGACCTTTCCCGCATTCTGAATCTTCAATGTATACTTCATTGCGGCAATATATTTTAGCCCTGACAGAAATGCACCTGCCCCCCAGCTTTTCACAAGGCTTTCCATCAGTTCCTGTAAAAGGGGAAATGGCAAGAAATTTAGACAGATAAATAAGGAGAATGAGATTCTGACTTGCCAGGCAGGCTGATCAAACAAAGAGAGAAGGGGTGACTGAAAGAGAGAATATGAACAGAGTGAGATAGCATAGAGAGCTTTATTGCTGTAAATTGTTTTCCTTGTTTTCCACATTTATTTTAAATTGGGCTGTCACCAAATCGGACCCTGCTGCCTGGTGCAGTGGAGTCGCCTATTCTTAGTTGCCTGAAGTATTTTCCTTCTTTTTCCTATTTATTTTAATTAGCATTGTCACCCAATTGAAGAAATTTAATTCACTGTGTGACTTTTAGTAGAATAATTGATTGCATTTTAATAAATTTGCATGTAAGCAATTTCAAAGTCAGCATGCATGCACTAACTGTATATGATGTACATATGATTAAATATCCAGGAAGAGCTTTTATGAATTGATTGACAAGATAGAAATGTTAATTATCAAGTACCTACCGTGTTTCCACTATTTTAAGACACCGTCTTATGTTTTTTTCCCCTCAAGAAAACGCACCATGGCTTATTTTGAGGGGATGTCTTTTTATTACGTAAGCCCAGCCCCGCGTTTTCCTTGGCACCCTCCAGAACTGTGCCTATAACTATGGCTTATTTTCGGGGTATGGCTTATATTTCGCAAATGCGAAAAAATCCTGCTATGGCTTATTTTATGACTACGTCTTAAAATAGGGAAAACAGGATAGCAATCAACAAAATATTACTGAACCGTCAAAAATATATACATACATTTTATAGAATAATAAAAAAAGCTAATGGAAAAGAGCTGGAAGAAGTTGAAATAAAATTCTTCAATGTAGCAGAGTATATTGTAAGGCCCAACATTTGCAAGCTACAGTTTTTCAAATGGATTCCTAATGCTATGAATGACAGCAGAGTTGTGCTAAAATCCTGCAATCAATTATCCGATTGAACAGAAAACAGGGAATTTTTGATTAAAGATAACTGTTTTTTGAAATGGTGTTATGTATATACTCAAGTATAACCCTAGTTTTTCAGCACATTTTTTGTGCTGAAAAAGCCGCCCTCGGCTTATACTCGAGTGAGGCAGGCAGTGGCTCCTATGAAGCTTTCCCAGTTTTTTTTGTGGTGAAATTGGGTGCCACAGCTTATATTCTGGTCGGCTTATACTCGAGTATATACGGTAAATGGATTCATAATATGTGCCCATTTACCTCTATGATATGACTACAATATATTGTTTCATGAAATTTAAAAATGTTATATAATAAAAAATGTGAAAGGCAAGCAAGTGGAGGAGGTGGTGGAGAAGAACAATGATTCAATCTTCTTAAGAACTTTGATCAGGCAAAGGACAAAAAGAAGAATGACCCAGAGCCCCTCAGTTTAGGACACATTACAGAGAAGGCCCATAGCTCAGTGCCAGAGTATTGAGGTCCGGATTTCTAAAGAACAAACTTCTCTCTTCAAGGTTCAACATCCCAGGTTCAATATAACCATTGCACAATAGCAGTCCTAGATATTCGGAAAAAACTTTTAAACTGATGTTCCAGGTATTTATAATATGTGTCTATGTACAAGGGTGTCCCCTACTGTTTCAACGCCTGAGGTGAAAAGGGAAGATTGAATCCCATGCTGTGTGCCCTCCACCAAAGCCTAGCTGACCTAACCAGTAGCTTCCTCATCCATATCTGCTCACTTTCCAGTGGCACAGAAAGCACCTGGGGAGGTGCCCACATAGGGGCCATTTGGATTATGCCACCTGAGGCACCTACCTCAGTCTGCCTCATGGAGGGGCCTGGTTGTACTAGATGACTCCCAACCCCATTTAATTTCATTATATTTTTTACCTGCAGGAAACATGATCATCCCAGAAAACAGAAGGGCAAGCATGAAGAGCCAGCGCAGTTGCATTGTTGAAACCTGACTCAGATCTCAAGTTGAGCAGCAAGAGCAGAATCGTGAGGCAGAATGCTCTGGTCAGAGTTCTATGTCTCCGTAATGGCCAACTATTTATTGTGATTCATGATAAACTCACACGGAAGCCGTCTATATGGATGACCTGGCATGATACACATGATGACAAAATCTATTTACCATGAAGAACCCAAAAAAGTTAATTACCCTATTGGTTGCACATTGTTCTTCAGAAAGTCATAATATTAAAAGAACAGAAAGTACCATTCAGAAAGTACCATTCAACTTAATGCTTCTATAGCACTTATTGTTTTAAAAGTTTCGGTCTATATATTATTTCCTGCTTTGGGTATTATGGTCCATCACTGCTACCACTCAAGAAACACATTGTACCAAAGCATGGAAATACTGAACAGTGCATTAACCTGATGGAATCTTCAGGATTCAGTGGGTTGTAAAATCTATTTGGTTGAGTGGAATAATATGACCGCAACTAGGAAGGCTGATAGCCTATACAGGCCCACACCAGAGGCACCAAGTTGCCCCCAAGATTGAGTGGGCCCAGTGTGCGACTTATGCATGAGACATCACACTGTCTGGTAGGAGGTCAAGGGCGGTCACTGAAGTTGAGCCATGCTCGGCTCTGTTCTTGACCTCCTCCACCCCTCAGCATTGAGGGGACCCAGCCTCCTTTCAACAAATATTGTAGACCCTCCAAGTGTCCCTATTTTCCAGGGACAGTAGCAGATTTTCAGAAGCTGTCCCAATTTCTTATTTGATACCAGAATGTCCCGTTTTTCCTTAGAATGTCTCTATTTCCATCAGAGAAATGTTGTAGGGCATGGGAGTCAACTCCTAGGTGCTGATGGGACTTTGGCCCCCATGGTATATTTGAGATGGTGCTGTTGCGTGATCACGCCAAGCCCAATGCCTCCCACCCCAACGCATCGTTGCCCAGGATTCATCACTCCGGTTTCCCATCACACTGATGTGACCCATATCCAAGGACATGAGCACACGATTAGCAGACTCTAAACAGAAGCTCAGCCTTGAGGAGTAACATTTAAGCCTAATTTATTGCAAATTAAATCAGACCTAACAGAACAAAGAAAACATGGCTCCTCTCTCTCTCGGTCTTTCTTCCTCAGAGACAGAACTGCAAAAGCAAAAGCTATACAGAGCGGAAACAGCGAATCTTCCATTCCGCTCACAAGACTCCAACAATCAGTGCTGGAATGTAAACCGACATGTGACATGTAACAATCGCACACATCTGCAGCTCAGGAGGAATGGAATTCTCAACACCCTCCCCCATTTCATGTAACTCGCTGCTGCAGTATTTCAGCCTAACTGCAACCACTGTACATAGACCTGAAGTTGTTCCCTGTCAACAACTTTTGACAACACATCTGCAGGAATTTCCTTTCCTGGCATGTAGGACACCTAAATGATTCCTTTCTGGATACACTCTCTTGCAAGATGTAATTTTATCTGCAAGTACTTGGTTCTTTGCTTACATCCTTCAGAGGTTTGCAAAGACAGACATGACATGTTGTCTTGGTAAACCTGTATAGGACACTTTACATTAACCCTCATGTCCTCAAACAGTTGCAACAACCATTCACAATCCAAAAGTGAATATGACAGAGCATTGAGTTCAGCTTCACAAGAACTTAGGCTTCTGTTGTCTGCTTCTTGCACGACCAGTCAAACAGACACTGGTTGTACATGTAGCATACCCTGGAAGTGCTTTTGCCACCTGTGATGTCACTTCCAAAACTTGCACCTGCAAATATCTCAAGACCTCCAGGTAGCGTGCTATGCGTTCCAGTCCTTAACTGTAGGATTGTTGGCGTGCCTGCTCAGCAAATTGATGCTGACAGCAATATCAGGTCTTGAACACCTGACAATAAAATTTAGCTTGTCTGTACAGTATAATATCAGAAAATGCTCCATCGGTATCATCTTTCATTAAGATTTAAAAGGGATATGTACAAAAAATGGAAAAGGGGGGGAAACCACCAGAGAGGAATTCAAACAAATAGCCAGCACATGTAGAGACAAAGTCAGAAAAGCTAAAGCACAGAATGAACTCAGGCTTGCTAGAGAGGTTAAAAGCAATAAAAATGACTTTTATGGGTATGTCCGTAGCAAAAGGAAGAACAAGGAAACAGTGAGGTCACTTAGAGGAGAAGATGGGGAAATGTGATCAGGGGACACAGAAAGGGCAGAACTCCTCAATGCCTTCTTTGCCTCAGTCTTCTCCAAAAAAAGAAAACAATGCCCGACCTGAAGAATATGGAGCAGATGATTCAGCAGGCAAAACACAACCCAGAATAAGTAAGGAGGTAGTACAAGAACACTTGGCTAGTTTAGATTTATTCAAGTCTCCAGGGCCAGAGGAACTACATCCAAGAGTATTAAAAGAACTGGCAGAGGTGATTTCAGAACCACTGGCAGTAATCTTTGAGAATTCCTGGAGAACAGGTGAAGTCCCAGCAGACTCGAGGAGGGCAAATGTTGTCCCTATTTTCAAAAAGGGGGAAAGAGAGGACCCAAAGAGCAGAATCGTGAGGCAGAATGCTCTGATAAGAGTTCTATTTCTCCGTAATGCCCAACTATTTATAGGGATTCGTGATATACTAACATGTAAGTCCTCTGCATGGATGAACTGGCATGATACACATGATGACAAAATCTATTCACTAAGAAGAACCAAAGAAAGTTAATTATTGTGTATGTTGAACATTATTCTTCAGAAATCCATAATATTCAAAGAACAGAAAGTAAAATTCATGTCATTAAGCAGGATATGCACTCAAAGCTCAATGGTTCCATAGCACTTATTGTTTTAAAAGTTTCTGTGTATATATTATTTCCTGCTTTGGGTATTGTGGTCCATGACTGCTACCACTCAAGAAGACACATTGTACCAAAGCAAGGAAATAATGAACAGTGCATTAACCTGATGGAATCTTCAGGATTCAGTGGGTTGTAAAATCTATTTGGTTGAGTGGAATAATATGACCACAACTAGGAAAGCTGATGGCCTATACAGGCCTACACCAGAGGCACCAAGTTGCTCCCAAGATTGAGGGGCCCAGCATGCGACTTATCACACTGTCTGGTAGGAGGTCAAGTTGAGTTTGGCCTCCTCCACCTTAACATTGAGGAGGCCCAGGCTCCTTCCAACAAATATTGTAGACCCTCTAAGTGTCCCTGTTTTCCAGGGACCATCCCAGATTTTCAGAATCTGTCCCAATTTCTTATTTGATACCAGAATGTCCTGTTTTTCCTTAGAATGTCTCCATTTTCATCAGAGATATGTTGTAGGGAATGGGAGTCAACTCCTAGGGGCTGATGGGACTTCAGACTCCACAATAAAATATTTGAGGGGCATTCCCATTCAAATGTTTTGTGTGCACTGTATCATGTGATCAGTTATGCAAGGCAGAGCTTACCTGGGCTGCCACAATATTTTATTCAAGTTGGCACCCCTGTTGGAGAGTATGGAGTTATCCGATCCCCATGTCATCTGATGGCAACCCTGTATAGGGACGTTTTTCAATACATAATGTTTTATTATGTTTTTATATATGTTGGAATATGCGCAGAGTGGCTGGGGCAATCCAGTCAGATGGGTGGGTTATAAATAGCTATTTGGAGGGTATGAGATTGAGGGGGCTGAAGACACCTCAACTTCCTAGAGTTACCACACCTGACCCACTTGCCTTGTGTGCCTAGGATGTCTCCAGAACGGGGGCATATTTTTAATTATTTTAACTTGCCCTTGAACCTTTGTGGGGGCATTAAATAAAACAAATAAAGACAAATGAAAATAATACTGAGTTAGATGAAATATGGATCTTACTCAGCAGCTTGTTTTCATTATGAAATCTCGTACAGTTGAGAGAGCAGCCAACTTGTGGATACTCTTAGAGCACCGAAACCTCATCTTTCCTTCGTATAGCTATTGATGTGTCCTAGGATCCTAAAATAGAAGAATTGGGATTTTTGTGATCATGAGCAAATTTCCTTCCCCCACCTCCTTGGCCACTACCTCCATTCCCCAGCAGTTGTTCCTGCAAGGAATTGCCTGGTTCACACCGGGTCGAAAGCACGGGACAGATTGTGCATCTATTCATGCACAATCTAGTTGTTGTATTCTTTTAATATTCTTGCTATTGTTTTGTTTCCAGTTGCTTGGGGAAAATGGGGGGAAATGCAGTTGTAAGGAGTGAAGGGAAGAAATCCTGGGCACACAAGGCAATTTGGTGGTTTTTCCCAACCCTGCAAGAGAGCAATGAAAGACAGATACCACATCTACCTTCCTGTTTGCATTTATGAAAAATGACACAGTAAGTCTGTCAGGGATCTGCCCACCCCTGCCAGTCCAGCTCTGAATGCATACAGGGACCCGCAGCCTGTGTTAATGACAGATTCATCTTCGAGTGAATCTGGCACCCCTCTTTGGGGGAGGAGCAGTTAGTGGCTGGGAGCCAGGGAGTGCCAGGTGTCCAGGGAGTTGCTAAGAGACCTGGCACCACTCAGCAGACTCGCTCAGAGGGGGGGGTCAGTTTTGGCTCTATATATCTCACGTAGGAGGAGAAGGCGGCAATTCTGGATGCCAAGGCTTTGGTGTTGGCGCCAAAACAGAAGGGAGGCACTTCCGGATTCTGCTAGTGACTGAGCAGACATGATAAACTGAACTCTGCACTGTAAATACCTTTGCACAAAATAAAGAGACTTAAAGACAAGATGGCTTGGTCTTACTATTGAACAACCGATAAGAGAATCTGACAAAGTCATTGGCACAACAGTTTGGTTTTTTTTAATATTAAAATCGGGAGGTCAAAGCATTGGAAGAAACTGGACATTTCCTTTACAGAAAGTTGTTGAGTTGCAGCAGAGGCTTGGCTAATCTCCTGAATGTTAGGCACATCAGATTGGTTAGGAAAGGGAAGGCCTCTTTTACAAAAGGTCTGCTGGGATATAAGGATTCTCCGGGATATCATCTGGGATATCTTTCTGTAGTTTGTCCCTGAAAAACAGAAGAGAACAGAATGAGACTCACAGGCCTCACAATGTCATCTACTTTATGCTGCAAGCTCTAGAGACAGTGCAGGAAGTCAAAGCACTGGCAAAAAGGGGAGGTTTCCCCTGCAGAAAATGCTTGAGGTGCAACAAAGGCTTGGCAAAACTATTGAATCAAATGCTAGGCACATCAGAAAAAGGAAGCCATCTTTTACCAAAGCTTTGGTGATATATAAGGATTCTCTGGGATATCATCTGCAATCTGTCTCTGTGGGTTATCCCTGCAAAACAGAAGAGAACACGATTCACAGACCTCACAGTGTCATATTACTTCTTCAGCCAATTGATCCTTTAAAAAAATGTACTGGTCGAGGCATTCTGAACTATTGTTTACTCAGAGGTGGTGAATCCTCAACCTTCCAGGTATTACTGACCTTCAACTCCAATCAGCCATAGACAAGATGGCCAACCGTCCTACAGGTTATACCTTGCTGGGAGAAGTCTCAAAAGTTCAGAGATGTGTGCCAACATTTCACTATGGTGTTTGGCTTTATCCCATAAAACAGCTGTGTCCCATACAGTAACACCAATGTTGCAACTTCATACATAGAGCTAATGAGCTTTTCACCTACAGTGTGGTAGTCTAAATGAACTCTCACTAAATGTAAGGATCTTTCTATTGGAACTAAACCCAAGGGAGGAAAAAGGTCAACCCACTTTCACAACCCCTGAACTCAACCATGGCTGATCTGGCCACAAGAAGTAACCCCTGAAGATATTTTACCTGTCTGCATCACAACAGTAGACCAGCTCATCAGAATGGCATGAAGTTCTTGAAGTGATCGTTTCACCATGCAGACACGCTGGTCTACATTTGCCTAAGCATTGTGAAGCTTGGGTGAATCCTGCAAATATATTGTGTGTGTAAATATAAATGGCATTTCATATGAGAAGGGATCAATGGGATGGAGCAGCTCACATCTGAGGAAAGGTTGCAGCATTTCAGACTTAGTCTAGGGGGGAAGTTGAGTAAGATGGGCAACATGACAGAAGTTTATTTAATTAGACATGGCAGGGAGAAAGTGGATAGAGATATTTATTCCCCTCCCTCTCATAACACTAGAACTTGTGGACATGCAAGGAAGCTGAATGCTGGAAGATTTCAGACAGATAAATGAAAGAACTTCATGCAGTGCATAGTCAAACTTGCTTCCCCAAGAGGCATTGATGGCTACTAACTTGCTTTAAAAAAATTAAAAATTAAAAAATTTCTTCCAGTAGCACCTTAAAGACCAGCTAAGTTTGTTCTTGGTATGAGCTTTCGTGTGCATGCACGCATGCACACGAAAGCTCATACCAAGAACAAACTTAGTTGGTCTCTAAGGTGCTACTGGAAGGAATTTTCTTATTTTTTTATTTTGTTTCGGCTACGGCAGACCAACACGGCTACCTACCTGTAACTTGCTTTAAAAAAGGATTAGACGGATTCATGGAGAAGAGGTCTATCAAGGGCCACTAGCCATGATTTATTTATTCATGAAATTATAAATATAAAGATATTTATAAAGTGCAATATAAAAATAACGCAAAAGACGTAATAAAAACAAGAACAGAAACAAAGCAAACATTCCACCTCCCACAACACATTAATAGGGCATTGTATGTCAGTCAACCAAAGGCCTGGTTGGAGAGGAGCATTTTTGTCTGGCACCTAAAGGTTATAATGAAGGCACCAGCCGAACCTCCTTGGGGAGAGAATTTTGCAAATGGGGAGCATTCCATTCTCATTCTCATGGCCCTTTCTCATGTTGCCACCCTCTGGACCGCTCATGGGGAGGTTCCCCCCTCCAACTGGACAAAGAGCATGTTGAGTGTGGTTGAATTGCTATAGACCACAGCAGCTCCCCATCCTTGACCCTCAAGTCTGCCCTGGTGCTGTACTGAGTACGTAGGTGGGCACTGTTATGCCACCCAGGTCTCAGTGATGCAGACCAGATTGTCCTCCTCACTCCCTTTGAGGGAGTTCAAAGCTGAACTGGCATTCAACAGCAGCTGTCACAGACCCGAAGTCTAACTGATAGGACAACCATAATTCCCCAGGTTGGAGGGAGGGCTGGCACATTGCACAGTCACTAACTGTCTGTGCCATGTGCCCCTTACCAGGCCTGCCCCACCCTATACCTCCCCTTGCACAGATCCACTGTCTCCCATGCTCTCCCCAGTTCCTCTCTTCCCAGGTACATCTAATGTCCCTTAATTTAAAAAAACAACAAACACCCCAAATTTAAAAATACACACGTTAAATGCACTTTAGAACAATTTTAAACATTTTAAACAATTAGGACAACAGCAGCAACAGCAACAACCCCCTAAACAATCCAACCCATCTATTTAGAGAATTTGTACTCCACTTTTGAGCCTAAAAGGCTCCCAGAGTGGTTTACATGCAATTATTTAACATAAGATGGTCTTTACCCATGGAAAATAACATGACACACAGGAGGAAAGGGACAGGGAGGGAAGGAGATAATAAAACTCAGGCACCAGTTTTTAAACAATTGTTTTTATAATGCCCAACTGGCACGGTTCAGGGGTAGGATAATGAGATCTGGTTCCAATCTTTCGAAGACATAGGATTGTAGCATTACCCAGGAACCTAAAAAGCTGGTGCCTTCTACTGAGTCAAATTGTTGGTTCATCTGGCCCGAAACTGTCTACACTAACTGGCAGTGACTTCTCCAGGGTTTTATGGGGGAGATTCAGATCTGAGAAATAGTCCTAATAAAGCTTGCAAAATGCCCTGATTGGCCCATAGAACAGCCCTGTTGGTTGTTTCACTGAAAGCTATGGTGCTGACTATAGGTACCCCTATATATCTCACCTGAGAAACTCAGCAGCATTATAAAGAGTGCAGGGAACACAGTCTTCATAGCTGAATGTTGTATCCACTCAAGGAGATGGCAGAAAGAGAACTAAATGAACTCTTTATATATATATAGAAAATTGAGGAGTGGGTTAATGACACCTACGGGAAAGAGATTACTCTTGGCAGGACACTCATTGGCAAATGATGGACTATGTACTCCAAGCTAGTGTTGGTACCACCATCAAAGCTCCTTCTAAATGTTCATACATCATGTTCCTTCCCAATGGCTTTCTCTCCCCCCTGCAATATATATATCAAAGGGACGAGTGCTTTGATCTGAAAATCAATTTGCACAGAACTAATACACACATGCACACACGCACACACATGGTATAAAGACTTTGATCCAAAGATCTCAAGGCAAAGTTCTATTTCCAAAATAGCACATCCCCACTGCACTCAGCCCACACTTCACAAGATTGGACAGTTCAGAAGTGAAGGAGGCATGAGGAGAAGGACCAAAGAGGTAAAGCTGAGGAGAAAAGCTTAGGCTTGAATATTACCGTGTTTCCCCTATTTTAAGACACTGTCTTATAGTTTTTTTTCCTCAAAAAAAATACAGGGTGACTTATTTTCAGGGGATGTCTTGGCTCCCTGAGCGCCAGGAACAGGAAGGGGGGGCTTAGGAGGCGACGGGGACAATGGCAGCACTATGGCTTATTTTCGGGGTATGGCTTATTTTTTTGCAAATGTGATAAAAACCTGCCATGGCTTACTTTATGACTATGTCTTTAAAAAGGGGAAACAGGGTATAACGCAGTGTGCTATTAATGCCCCATGTGTTATTAATACTTGTCTGGGAGAAAGCGGGAGAAGGGAGTCCATAACTGAACTGTCCTGAGATGGAGGCAACACAAATGTGTTTCTAGAGTGGATGAACTATCCAAGAAGCCATAAGTACAACCAGAGGCTCATTGGGAAGCAGAAGCAGATTATCCCCAATAGTTGGACTGGGTTGTGGGAATATTTGGCTGCCATGGAGCTTAGGAAATTTGGTCTGAGGTAAAAGCCACTTAGAGTTTGATGTCAGCAACTATAGCTCTTGGGTCTTCAGAAACTGTCACCAAGGACTTTTAAGAACCAAATGTAAATAATACGGTAGTTCTTGTTCTTTGGCGATCATTCAGAGTTGAGTAAGATTGTCTTCCATGAACATGGTCTTAACAGTGACTGTGGAGGCCAATTCCGGATCCACACATCCTTCCACAGTGGGGACATAGGTTTCCAGGCAGAAGTTGATCACGGTGAAGGTTTGCCAAATGTGCCTTCCTCTTAGTATGTTTCTCCCTTTTGGCCTGCGTTTGAGTGCCTTCAAAGTCCATGACCCCATTGGCAAAGGCTGTTCTCCAATTGGAGCACTTGCAGGCTAGTGTTTCCCAATTGTCGGTGTTTATACATTTTTTTAATATTTGCCTTGAGAGAGTCTTTAAACTTATTTTGTTGACCACCAGCATTGCACTTTTCATTTTTAAGTTCAGAATAGAGTAGTTGTTTTGGAAGATGATAATCAGGAATCTGAAAAACATGGCCAGTCCAATGAAGTTGATTTTGAAGAATCGTTGCTTCAACACTGGTGATCTTTGCTTCTTCCAAAAGCTGTTTTCTGGTCCTGCTGGATCTCTCAGCAACATATGATACTGTCGACCACGCTGCCAGACTGGGGTCCTGGAAGCAGCTGCCAGAACCATATAACACAGGTCTTAAAGGATCTACATTGGCTCTCAGTACATTTCCAAGCACAATTCAAAGTGTTGGTGCTGACCTTTAAAGCCCTAAATGGCTTTGCCCTGTATAGCTCAAGGAGCATCGCCACCCATATCATTCAGCCCAGACACTGAGATCCAGCTCCAAGGGCCTTCTGGTGGTTCCCTCACTGTGATAAGTGAGGTTACAGAGAACCAGGCAGAGGGCCTTCCTGGTAACTGCACCCACCCTGTGGAACATTCTCCCATCAGATATCAAGGAAATGAACAACTGACTTTTAGAAGACATCTGAAGGCAGGCCTATTTAGGGAAGTTTTTAATAATTGATTTTTTCTTTCTTTCTTTTAATATTCTGGTGGGAGCTGCCCAGAGTGGCTGGGGAAACCAAGTCAGTTGGGCGGCATATAAATAATAAAATTATTATTGCTGCTGCTGCTGTTCTCTGTTTTTCCCTCCTTCTTTCTTCCAGCCCTGCTCTTAAAGGAGCCATATTCTCACACATAGTATCCCTTTATAAAACCAACAATCTTAACTGAAAAATTGTCCCGTCTATAGTGCTGGTGTCCATCTCATGCCTAAGCCTATTATATCAGTAACCAGGATGTTTTTGAATGAATTGGCGGCAGGAAATAATTTTAGAATTACTATAATAGCTCTATACTTTCAGGATTCAATCCTACATCTGTTTTATACAGGGGACGAATTGAGGAATCAAGAAAAAGGAGGTTATAACAGCTGAAAGTTGGAGCCACCAATGTCTCCTTCCCACCCAAAGATATGGCTGAAGTAGAAATAAATGAACTCCTCATGCATGCTTCACTGGGGACTAATGAGGCCCATATAGAACAGAAGAAACCTGGGGGGCATTGTCAATCAAAGGACTGTGTGTTCTGAACAGCACCACAATAATACAAACCACAGTAATCATACTAATTGCAGTTGCAAGTGATCCTCAATGACCCTGATTATCTGGATCCACTTCAATGGTTTTGCTACTTAATCAGCCTTTGTTGTGCTGCATCGGGAGAGAGACGCGGAGAATGCAAAACTGCTACTCTTACTCAATGTCTCAGCAACTTTTGATACCATTGGCCATGGTATCCTCCCGGATCAAATGTGTGTGAAGGGTATCAGAGGCACTGTGGTACAGTAGTTCTGTTCCTACCTGTTTGTGCAGAAAGTAACATTGGGGGAATGTTCTTTAACTCCTTGGCACCTGTGCTATTGGGTTCCATTGTGCACTATTCTGACCCCAATGTTGTTCAATATCTATATGAAGCCATTTGGAGTGGTCATTAGGAATTTTAGAGCATGGTACCATCAGTATACACAGGGACCCAGGTGGTGCTGTGGGTTAAACCACAGAGCCTAGGGCTTGCTGATCACAAGGTCAGCGGTTCGAATCCGCGTGATGGGGTGAGCTCCTGTTACTCGGTCCTAGCTCCTGCCAACCTAGCAGTTCGAAAGCACATCAAAGTGCAAGTAGATAAATAGGTACCACTCCGGCAGGAAGGTAAACGGCATTTCCGTGTGCTGTTCTGGTTCGCCAGAAGTGGCTTTGTCATGCTGGCCACATGACCCGGAAGCTGTACGCCGGCTCCCTCGGCCAGTAACACTAGATGAGTGCTGCAATCCTAGAGTCAGACATGACTGGACCTAATCATCAGGGGTCCCTTTACCATCAGTATACAGTCGTACCTTGGTTCTCAAACGCCTTGCTACTCACACGTTTTGGCTCCCGAACGCCGCCGAAAACCTGGAAGTGAGTGTTCCTGTTTTCGAACGTTTTTCAGAAGCCGAACATCCAACGCGGCTTCCGCTTGAGCGTAGGAAGCTCCTCCAATCAATCGGAAGCTGCATCTTGGTTTTTGAACAGACTTCCAGAACGGATTACGTTCGAGAAGCAAGGTATGACTGTACTAGTACCCAGCTCTACTTCTCCATAACGTAAGAGCTGAATCAAAATATTTTGTGCAAGCTCTGGATCAGTGTCTTAACGCAGCAGTGGACTAGATGAAGGCCAATAAACTGATTTGGGGCACACTGTTCAGGCAGCCCATTCCTTTTCAAACAGGAATGAAGCATCACGTTAGGTGAAAGTTCCGGTGGAAGGAAAGAAGAACCACCTTCATGGAAGCAAAAGCATGGGAAAGTCTGAAAGGCTGTCAAGCCACGCCTGTATTCCTGACAGGCTGGGCTCCCATCTTTTGCAGCAGCTTGGAAGAAGGTTGTTATGTACTGAGTTGAATAGGATCCAAAATGCAGCAGTCTGATTGGTCCTAGAACAATAGGATCCAGAATGCAGCAGTCTGATTGGCCCACAGGAGCCACCCAATCCAGCTTCAGGTGGAAGTGAATCCGCAACCTGATTGGCCTACAGGAGTATCCCGGAATTAGCCAATCATGTGGGGCCCATTGTGTAAATAATGTATATAAAGCAGATGTTCTGGGGAAACTTCATTCCTAGCTACTATGAGCTGAATAAAGAGCATGAAATCCACACTTGACTCCGAGTATATTTCAAAGGTGCTGATACTTTGTCTTCACTACAGAACAACAATAACCTCAAGGCTTGATTCTTGCAACGTGCTCTGAATGGAACTATATTCGGGCCCAGTCTGGAGACTCCAGCTAGTGAAATGTTGTGCTGCTAGGCTGTTGATGGACACAGACTATTGCCAGCACGGAACTCCAGTACTCAAAGGTCTGCACTAGCTGCATTAGGTGCCAGCTTGAATAAAATATGGGAGGGGGGAGGTAAGCCCCCACCCTGCATAATCAATCACAGGATGCAGCACAACACACCATTTCAATGGCATTCCCTATTAACTTTGGGAGGGAGTGGGGCCCTCAAATGTTTTATTGGATTAGGAGTTGGCTCCTATGTTAGCTACCCATACCCTATCAGGACAGTTTCAAGAAGAGAAGAAGAAGAGTTTGGATTTGATATCCTGCTTTATCACTACCCGAAGGAGTCTCAAAGCGGCTAACGTTCTCCTTTCCCTTCCTCCCCCATAACAAACACTCTGTGAGGTGAGTGGGGCTGAGAGACTTCAGAGAAGTGTGACTAGCCCAAGGTCACCCAGCAGCTGCATGTGGAGGAGCGGAGACACGAACCCAGTTCACCAGATTATGAGTCTACCGCTCTTAACCACTACACCACGCTGGCTCTCAAGGTTATTGTATTAACTTACAAGGCCCTTAACAATTTCGGTCCAAGATACCTCAGGCACCACCTAATCCCTTATAGCCCAAATGGATCATGGAGGTCTTTGGGGAAATTATCGTCAGTGGTCCCTTCCAGATTCAGGAGCCCAATTTTATAGAGCGTCATTCCTACTGAGGTCAGACAGGCTCACTCCCTACTAAATACCGGGTGCCTACTGAAGAGCATTTTAAATGAAGTTTGATTTTATAGTTTCAGGGCAGTTTTATAGTATAGACTGGGGTTTTATAGTATAGACTGGGGCGGGATTTCATTTTTTAATGTATTACCGTATATCTTCGTAAAAGACTATTGTAGTTAAGTCGCACATGAAGTGTATAAATAAATGAAAAGGAAATTAAAAAGAAAGCCTTTGTGGACAGAATCGTGACTCAGCAATTCATCTTCATATCAAATTTGGTTTTATTAGGTTCACAATGTCAAAGCATCGCGAGTGGTTTAATTGCCGGAAGACGTTCCAGCAGCTCAAAGCATTCTTCCGAATCACCAGCCCACATGTTAAGTACATCTGGTTAGCGTGGAGACGAACTCCAGATTTTAAAAGGTGGGTGGATGCAGTTTAGCCAGTGCAGGCACAACACGATACAGTCTGCGGTAACCTGATAAACAGAGACATGATCAGTACTAATCAAGACATATGAATGCACGCTGGAAGTTGAATTTCCTAACAATCAGCAAGGCAATATCTTAAAAGAGAAACTTCAAAAACCTATGCATATTCGAAGGTCATCGTTGTTCTTCTCAAACAGAAAGGGAAAGGCTTTACCAACTCTCCGGGGGGGGGGCAATGCTCCCATTGCAAAATTATTAATAAACGGGAGTTCACCCAGTCGCGGGGATTCGAATCGCCAACCTTCCAATCGGCAAGCCCTAGGCTCTGTGGTTTAGACCACAGTGCCACCCGCGTCATTCATAGGCATGTTTAAATTTTATTATGAAATGTTGTTTTTATATATACAATGCATTATACATCATAAAAAACACACCCTTTAAATCATCACTGCTATAGCAATGGCAAGTATGAGGGAATGTTACTTGACTTTGTAGAGCAGTAGCCTGAGTCATGCTTTTGCCATTACATTCATAATGCCAAGCAGGGACTGCGACAAAAACTGTGTATTCAAAGGCTTTTAAAGCCACTCCTTCATTCTCCTCTTCTGTGTCACATGAACTTCAACTTCCCACTCTCAGTATCCCAAAGGGACAATTTGAATGGACTCTCCACGCCCTCACTACGGCAAAAAGACTGGTATTGATTAACTGGAAAAATTAAAACGCAGCTTACTTTAATGGTTGGAGTGAAGATTTACACAAACCCACTACACATAAAGAAGTTGTGTACAAATGCAGACTTGCCATGGACAAATCTAACGATATTTGGAGTTCATTTTTATAAATACCATGTTAGATTAAGGTCTGGTTAACTACAATAACAAGTCCCCCCCCCCTTTGTAAGGTACACAAAATCTTGTTGTTTTTGTTCTGTCATCATCGTCGTCCCCCCATGGGTACTATTTCCTGTTTCTTCTTCTTTTTTGGGTCTTACCTTACTCCGTGCACTTGTAATTTTGTAATTTTAATTTTTCAATAAAGTTTTTTTAAAAACCTTCCCACCTTTGGTAGCCTTTGTCCAGATAACACAATTTTTCTGCCATGTGATAAATAAGTAGAAACATTACCTGCTATAATTTTACAGCAGAAAACAAAGCCAGGAATCGGGCACAATACTTCTGAAGACACATCTTCATCATAGGAACATATTGACTTGCATACACCCTCAGGTTCCTTAGCTACAGGAACAGGGAATCTTTGGGGCACTTTATCAAAAGAGAAGACAATAGATCATCAGCATCTCAGAGCATTTCCCCATAGTATTAAAAATTCCACATGCGCAAAAAGAATTTAATCTCTCCACACCATAAATTCACTTCAAAAAGGTCATATAAAGTTTCCACTAACAAAAATAACCAGAGAGCACCTTTTCCTCTGTTTCTTTGATGAACTCAAACCATGAGTTTCTGTATTCCTGCAAATTCAAGGGCTTTTCAAAGACACTCCTTCCACCTCTCACTATTTTTCACAAGAGCAGCATCTACCCACCCCCAGTGATCCTGATCCAGAAATTCTCTGTTATTTAGCTTTTTACAACAGAAGACGTAGGCAGCATTAGAAGACCAGGCAGAGGGCCTTCTCGGTAGTGGCACCTGCCCTGTGGAACGCCCTCCCACCAGATGTCAAAGAGAACAACAACTACCAGACTTTTAGAAGACATCTGAAGGCAGCCCTGTTTAGGGAAGCTTTTAATGTTTAATACATTATTGTATTTTAATATTCTGTTGGAAGCCGCCCAGAGCTGCTGGGGAAGCCCAGCCAGATGGGCGGGGTATAAATAATTTATTATTATTATTATTATCATCATCATCATCATCATCATCATCATCATCATCACAGGCTCTTGTGGAAGACGTTTTTCCAGCACTGGAGCATCTTGATTTGCATTGACCTCAACATGTAATCTCTGCAAATCCAAAGGGTGTTAAAAACCATTCTTACAAGCATTTGGAATGACCACGCACTTTGTGGATTACAAAGAACTCCCTGAGTATATAACAAACTGAAGCTCAATCCATAGAAGACTGAAGCACTGTTAGTGGGTGGTTCCATAGACCAGATGGATGGGAGGTTGCCTGCTTTTGATGGGGTTACACTCCCTCTGAAGGAGCAGCTACATAGCTTGAGGGTACTTCTGGATCCTTTACAGTTGCTTGAGGTTCAGGTGGCCTCAGTGGCCCAGAGTGCCTTCCATCAGCTTCGGCTAGTAACCCAGCTGCACCCCTATCTGGACAGTGACGGCCCAACTTCTTAACACGGACACTGTCCATGACTTAACACGGACACTGACACCAGAGCCTGCAATAAACCCAGATGCCAACTTTGCTGCCACATACACCATTACTGGCCCCAACAACATCAAACCCTGAGCCCGGTTTTGGCGGGGAAGGGCGGGATATAAATAAAAGTTTATTATTATTATTATTATTATTATTATTATTATTATTATTATTAAACATGTCAGGACTATTTAATTGCTCATCGTCTAACATTGTGTCTGCCATCAAATGCCAACAGTGCCCTTCAGCTCTCTATATTGGACAAACAGGCCAAACCCTATGCCAAAGGATAAATGGACATAAATCTGACATCAGGAATCACAAGACAGAGAAACCAGTAGGAGAACACTTCAATCTCCCAGGACACTCTATACAAGATCTCAAAGTAGCTGTCTTATTGCAAAGGAATTTCAGAAATAGACTGGAAAGAGAAGTTGCTGAATTGCAACTCATTACCAAGCTTAAAACCATGGAGAGACCTGGTCTGAACAAAGACATTCGATTCTTATCTCATTATACATGACAAAGCTATTTTTAACCTTCTCACCCCTTGCTTTTTCCTGTAAGACTAATTGCAGTCGTTAACAGTCGTCAACAGGTTTACCACAGCTATCAGCCTATCACCCATTCCCACCACCCTTCTGAGTAATACCCCTCCCACCCTCTCACTATATATATAAGGGTCTGGTGACTTCTGTTTCAGTGTATCTGAAGAAGTGTGCATGCACACGAAAGCTCATACCAAGAACAAACTTAGTTGGTCTCTAAGGTGCTACTGGAAGGAATTTTTTTATTTTGTTTTGACTATGACAGACCAACACGGCTACCTACCTGTAGCCCAACTTCTGTCATCTATACTCTGGTAACCTATATGTTAGATTATTGCAACACATTATATATAGGGCTGCCTCTGAAATTGGTTTGGAAACTTCAGCTGCTGCAGAATTCAGTGGCCAGGTTGCTCACCAGGGCAAGGCGGTTTGAGGATACCACACCAATCCTACACTGACTGCACTGGCAGCCAGTTACTTTTGGGACCCAATTCAAATTGCTGGTTTTACTTATAAAGCCTTACACAGCTCTGGATCACAATACCTCAAGGACCGCCTCTTCCCATATAAACCAGCCTGGACCCTCTGATAATAATCTGAGGCCTGTCTTTGTGTGCCTCTTCCACAAGAGGCCTGGAAGCTGGCAACACAAGAACAGGTCTTTTCAGTGGTGACACCATGTTTGTGAGATGCTTTTGGAACAATATATGTATATAATAGTTCTTCTAGCACAAAGAAAGTGTTGCGATGTTACCTGGCTTTTGGCAGCAAAACAAAGCCGGGAGCAGAGCAAGCTCTTCTTGATGACACATATTCACCATGAGAACAACTTGACTTGCATGTACCCAAACATTTTTTGTTCAGTCGTCGGGACACTTTTCATGACCAGAGATCAAGAGATCATCAACATCTCTAAGTCATGAGGTTTTTATTTCTGAGAATAACCAATGGGGCCATTTCCCCATTTATTTGATGAACCCAAACCATGATTTTATGCATCCTTGCAAATTCAAGAGCTTTTCAACTTCTTCAATCTCTCAATGTTTTTCACAAGACCAGCGTATACCCACCCTCTGGAATCCTGACCCAATAATCCCCCCATTCATCATTGTTCCTCCAGCACATTAAAAGCATGGGAATATTACCTTCCTTTTTACAACAGAAGACAAATTCCGGGTTAGAGCAGGCTCTTGTTGAAGATTTATATTCACTGTTGCCACATGTTAACTTGCATTGACCATGACATTTCTTTCCTTCAGTGTGGACCAATCCTTCAGACTCTTTGGAAAAACAGAGAAGATACCATCAACATCTTTCCATATAATGAGGAAGGGAGAATGAAGTCTGATGTCTAAATACTATGGTCTGTTCCCAGTGACATCATCCCAATTTCACAAAAACATTCAGTTGTGAAATGGAGGGTTTCTTTCCTCTGCTCCCTCTGCAAGCACCACTAAATCTGTTCCAAAGGATTCAGAGATGCCATGTTCTTTTAGCAGTCAGGTAGTCCTTAACCTGTGAAACTTGGACCCACCATCACTCACTTCAGTTTAGAGTAGAAAGTGTTTGTTGTCTCATGGCACAAGACAAGCATAAACATGCTAGCCACATAAACTTTAAAAGATGCTGGTACATCATGAACTAACCTACTATAATACGGTTCTGGGCTTAGAAGTAAACCCTGTGAGATACAAGTACAGTATACAGAGAGATGCACAAGCATTTTGCCACGTTGGCTCGCCATGCTGTACTGAACCATACAACACGTAACATTTAGCTTCTCTGCTGATATGCTGCACTGAGCAAAAGCTCTTTTCCGTGAATGCCTCACACTCCTGCCATTGCTGCTGAATGCAGCCTTGGCTTTCTACCTGCCTCTGCACATGTACACATTCCTTATTGAAAAGGAAAGTGGATGAGTCCTGTGCCCCCTCCAACCTATTCCAGAGGGTTCATACAACACCTAGGAAATAGGGAGGAATACAGGAGAGGCTAGGGATAGTAAATTTAATTCCATTAGCAAACGACCCTTTACGATTGGAAGGAAATTGTTGGTTTTCAAAGACACTTGTTCCATCTCCCACTGTTTTTCACAAGACCAGCATGTACCCACCTGCTGGAATCCTGACCCAGAAATCAACCCATTCATCATTGTTCCCACTGACGGGGAACAGGGTTGGGGGGAGCGTTGTGCCCTGGCAACGCGATCCTGGTGGGGTGCCATTGCGGCTGCCCCCCAACCCCATGCTGGGCGCGACGCCATCAGGACGCAAACTGCGCCCCTGTGGGCAGCGTGCCCCACCCCCGGGGCCCACACCAGCCCCGCCCCCGCCTGCTCTCCGCCCCCTGATGCCAGAGCATGAAGCTACACCACTGATGGTTCCTCCAGCACATTAAAAGCATGGGAATATTACCTTCCTTTTTACAACAGAAGACAAATTCCGGGTTAGAGCAGGCTCTTGTTGAAGATTCATATTCACTGTTGCCACATGTTAACTTGCATTGACCATGACATTTGTTTCCTTCAGTGTGGACCAATCCTTCAGACTCTTTGGAAAAACAGAGAAGATACCATCAACATCTTTCCATATAATGAGGAAGGGAGAATGAAGTCTGATGTCTAAATACTATGGTCTGTTCCCAGTGACATCATCCCAATTTCACAAAAACATTCAGTTGTGAAATGGAGGGTTTCTTTCCTCTGCTCCCTCTGCAAGCACCACTAAATCTGTTCCAAAGGATTCAGAGATGCCATGTTCTTTTAGCAGTCAGGTAGTCCTTAACCTGTGAAACTTGGACCCACCATCACTCACTTCAGTTTAGAGTAGAAAGTGTTTGTTGTCTCATGGCACAAGACAAGCATAAACATGCTAGCCACATAAACTTTAAAAGATGCTGGTACATCATGAACTAACCTACTATAATACGGTTCTGGGCTTAGAAGTAAACCCTGTGAGATACAAGTACAGTATACAGAGAGATGCACAGGCATTTTGCCATGCTAGCTTGCCATGCTGTACTGAACCATACAACACGTAACCTGCAGCTTCTCTGCTGATATGCTGCACTGAGCAAAAACTCTTTGGCGGATTGGCGGAGCTAATCAGTGCCTGGAGGGCAGCGACTGAGGAGGGAGCACAAGGTGAGCTGAGCTTGTAGGTTTTGAGGGTTTGTCTTTTTGGGGCTGTGTGTGATTAAGTTTGTGTGCTTATTTGTTTCCTTATTTGTTTGTGTGTTTCCCAGGCTTGTGTGTGCGAGAGAGTTTGTTTCTGGCTTGTGTGTGTGTGTTTGTCTGGTGACTAGCTGTGGGCGGAGCTAATCAGTGCCTGGAGGGCAGAGACTGAGGAAGTAGGCAAAAGGTGAGCTGAGCTTGTAGGGCGGAGCTAATCAGTGCCTGGAGGGCAGCGACTGAGGAGGGAGCACAAGGTGAGCTGAGCTTGTAGGTTTTGAGGGTTTGTCTTTTTGGGGCTGTGTGTGATTAAGTTTGTGTGCTTATTTGTTTCCTTATTTGTTTGTGTGTTTCCCAGGCTTGTGTGTGCGAGAGAGTTTGTTTCTGGCTTGTGTGTGTGTGTTTGTCTGGTGACTAGCTGTGGGCGGAGCTAATCAGTGCCTGGAGGGTAGCGGCGCGCGCCTAGCGGCACGCGCAGTTTGACCTATCTTTTAAATTGAGGAGAGCTAGTCTCAAACGTTTACTTGGGGAGACCTAGGCTTCTTTTTTGTGTGTCCTGACTTCAAGCTTCAAGATGGAGGGTGAGGGAACAACTGTAGTCGCCTGCAATTCCTGCGCAATGTTTGCCTTCTTGCCAAAGGATGTAGGCAGCTACACCTGCAGCAAGTGCAAGTTGGTTGCCCTACTAGAAGACAAGGTCCGGCAACTTCAGGAGGGGGAAGGAACAACTGTAGTCGCCTGTAATTCCTGCGCAATGTTTGTCTTCTTGCCAAAGGTTGTAGACAGCTACACCTGCAGCAACTGCAAGTTGGTTGCCATACTCGAAGACAAGGTCCAGCAACTTCAGGCCCGTGTATCTACGCTCCAGAAAATTAAAGAGCTGGAGCTTTTCTTGGATGCAGCAGAGCACACTGTCTCCACCAAGCAGGAGACAGGGCACATCCCTGAGGAGGAGATCAGTTCCCCAACTCAGGAGCCAGATGTATGGAGGAACGTGACTCACAGAAGTAGAATGCCCAGGGATCGCTCTGAGTGTTTAGAACTACAAAATCAATTTGAAGTGCTCTCAAATCTGGAAGATGAAGACCAGACTCCATTGGAAGATCTCTCCCTCATCACAGTTGATGAGGTATATGAAGACGAGCAGCATAGTCAGTCCTCCGGGAATGTGCAGGCGACCTTGGAAGGGACAGCACGTGTAAGAATCCCGACCAAGCCTAAGAGGAGACGTGTAGTGGTGATAGGGGATTCCCTACTGAGGGGTACCGAAGCAGTGATCTGTGGGCCTGACAAGATGTCTCGAGAGGTATGCTGTCTCCCCGGGGCCAAGATCCATGATGTTACAGAACGGCTGCAAGGAATAATAAAACCTACGGATAAAAACCCCTTCCTTTTAGTCCATGTGGGAACCAATGACACCGCAAGCCATAGCCTCCAGAAGATCAAAAGTGATTATGAGGCTCTGGGCAGGAAGCTGAAGCAATTAAATGCACAAATTGTCATCTCATCTGTCCTCCCAGTTGAACGCCGTGGCCCAGGAAGAGAGGGGAAAATAGGAGAAGTGAACAACTGGCTTCGCAAATGGTGCCGGCAGGAACGGTTTGGATTCTTAGATCACGGCCTGCAGTTTCTTGAAGATGGACTTCTGGCAAGTGATGGGCTGCACCTCACAAGGGTTGGGAGGAATGTTTTTGCCAACAATCTCAAAAACCTCATCAGGAGGGCTTTAAACTGACTTATGTGGGGGAGGGAGACAGTGGTCCTGAAGGTAGGAGTCTATCAAATGCTGAAGATGATCATCCAAAAGTCAAGGACCAAATGGAGCAAACAGCACACAGACCTAGTGGTGGGAGGAAAAAATCCTTAAGTAGGAGACTAGGGGGAATGATCAATGGTTTTCAATGTCTGTATACAAATGCACAGAGCATGGGAAATAAACAAGATGAACTTGAGCTCTTGATACAGCAAACTAAATACGACATAATAGGCATCACTGAAACCTGGTGGGATGAGTCTCATGATTGGAATGTAGTAATAGAGGGATACAATCTATTTCAGAGAAATAGACCAAACAGGAAAGGAGGAGGAGTGGCATTATATGTCAGGGATGTGTATACCTGTGAAGAGATCCATGATTTAAAACTTCAAAGCCAAATTGAGAGTATCTGGGTCAAAATTAAGGGAGAGAAAAATAACAGTGATCTCATTGTGGGAGTTTACTATAGATCCCCGAGCCAAACTGAGGACATAGATGATGCCTTCCTGGAACAGATGACCAAGCATTCAAAAGGAAATGAGATAGTAGTAATGGGGGATTTCAACTATCCTGATATTTGTTGGATGTCAAACTCAGCCAAGAGCATAAGGTCGAACAGATTCCTCACTGGCCTTGCAGACAACTTCATTGTCCAGAAAGTGGTAGAAGCAACAAGAGGATCAGCCATTTTAGATCTGGTCCTAACCAATAGTGATGACCTGGTTAGTGGGGTAGAAGTGGCAGGATCATTAGGTGGGAGTGATCATGCTCTTCTGGAGTTTATTATACATCAGAAAGGAGCAACCAAGCATACTAAGACTCAAATTCTAGACTTTAAGAAAGCCGACTTCAGAAAACTTAGGGAAATGCTGGATGTGATCCCATGGTCAGTAATACTAAAAGGGATGGGAGTTCATGATGGATGGGAGTTTGTTAAAAGGGAGATATTAAAAGCACAACTTCAAGCAGTACCAATGCGACGAAAACATGGAAGGTGCCTAAAGAAGCCAGGGTGGCTATCTAAAGAACTTTTAACTGAGTTAAGATTTAAAAGGGATATGTACAAGAAATGGAAAAAGGGGGAAACCACCAGAGAGGAATTCAAACAAATAGCCAGCACATGTAGAGACAAAGTCAGAAAAGCTAAAGCACAGAATGAACTCAGGCTTGCTAGAGAGGTTAAAAGCAATAAAAAGAGTTTTTATGGGTATGTCCGTAGCAAAAGGAAGAACAAGGAAACAGTGGGGTCACTTAGAGGAGAAGATGGTGAAATGTGAACAGGGGACGCAGAAAGGGCAGAACTCCTCAATACCTTCTTTGCCTCAGTCTTCTCCAAAAAAGAAAACAATGCCCGACCTGAAGAATATGGAGCAGATGATTCAGCAGGGGAAACACAGCCCAGAATAAGTAAGGAGGTAGTACAAGAACACTTGGCTAGTTTAGATGTATTCAAGTCTCCAGGGCCAGATGAACTACATCCCAGAGTATTAAAAGAACTGGCAGAGGTGATTTCAGAACCACTGGCAGTAATCTTTGAGAATTCCTGGAAAACAGGTGAAGTCCCAGCAGACTGGAGGAGGGCAAATGTTGTCCCTATTTTCAAAAAGGGGAAAAGAGAGGACCCAAACAATTACCGCCCAGTCAGCCTGACATCAATACCAGGAAAGATTCTAGAGCAGATCATTAAGCAAACGGTCTGTGAGCACCTAGAAAGGAACGCTGTGATCACTAAAAGTCAGCATGGGTTTCTGAAAAATAAGTCATGTCAGACTAATCTGATCTCATTTTTTGACAGAATTACAAGCCTGGTAGACGAAGGGAACACTGTGGATGTAGCCTATCTTGATTTCAGCAAGGCCTTTGACAAGGTGCCCCATGATATTCTTGTAAAGAAGCTGGTAAAATGCGGGCTAGACAATGCTACCATTCAGTGGATTTGTAACTGGCTGACTGTCCGAACCCAAAGGGTGCTCATCAATGGCTCCTCTTCATCCTGGAGAGAAGTGACTAGTGGGGTGCCACAGGGTTCTGTCTTGGGCCCAGTCTTATTCAACATCTTTATCAATGACTTGGATGATGGGCTTGAGGGCATCCTGATCAAGTTTGCAGATGACACCAAATTGGGAGGGGTGGCTAATACCCCAGAGGACAGGATCACACTTCAAAATGACCTTAACAGATTAGAGAACTGGGCCAAGGCAAACAGGATGAATTTTAACAGGGAGAAATGTAAAGTACTACACTTGGGCAAAAAAAATGAAAGGCACAAATACAGGATGGGTGATACCTGGCTTGAGAGCAGTACAAGTGAAAAGGATCTAGGAGTCTTGGTAGACCACAAACTTGACATGAGTCAACAGTGTGATGCAGCAGCTAAAAAAGCCAATGCAATTCTGGGCTGCATCAATAGGAGTATAGCATCTAGATCAAGGGAAGTAATAGTACCACTGTATTCCGCTCTGGTCAGACCCCACCTGGAATACTGTGTCCAGTTCTGGGCACCACAGTTCAAGAAGGATATTGACAAGCTGGAACGTGTCCAGAGGAGGGCAACCAAAATGGTCAAAGGCCTGGAAACGATGCCTTATGAGGAACGGCTTAGGGAGCTGGGTATGTTTAGCCTGGAGAAGAGACGGTTAAGGGGTGATATGATAGCCATGTTCAAATATATAAAAGGATGTCATATAGAGGAGGGAGAAAGGTTGTTTTCTGCTGCTCCAGAGAAGCGGACACGGAGCAATGGATTCAAACTACAAGAAAGAAGATTCCACCTAAACATTAGGAAGAATTTCTTGACAGTAAGAGCTGTTCGACAATGGAATTTGCTGCCAAGGAGTATGGTGGAGTCTCCTTCTTTGGAGGTCTTTAAGCATAGGCTTGACAGCCACCTGTCAGGAATGCTTTGATGGTGTTTCCTGCTTGGCAGGGGGTTGGACTGGATGGCCCTTGGGGTCTCTTCCAACTCTATGATTCTGTGATTCTGTGATTCTGTGATTCTTTTCCGCAAATGCCTCACACTCCTGCCATTGCTGCTGAATGCAGCCTTGGCTTTCTACCTGCCTCTGCACATGTACACATTCCTTATTGAAAAGGAAGGTGGATGAGTCCTGTTGCCCCTCCAACCTATTCCAGAGGGTTCATACAACACCTAGGAAATAGGGAGGAATACAGGAGAGGCTAGGGATAGTAAATTTAATTCCATTAGCAAACGACCCTTTACGATTGGAAGGAAATTGTTGGTTTTCAAAGACACTTGTTCCATCTCCCACTGTTTTTCACAAGACCAGCATGTACCCACCTGCTGGAATCCTGACCCAGAAATCAACCCATTCATCATTGTTCCCACTGACGGGGAACAGGGTTGGGGGGAGCATTGTGCCCTGGCAGCGCGATCCTGGTGGGGTGCCATTGCGGCTGCCCCCCAACCCCATGCTGGGCGCGACGCCATCAGGACGCAAACTGCGCCCCTGTGGGCAGCGTGCCCCACCCCCGGGGCCCACACCAGCCCCGCCCCCGCCTGCTCTCCGCCCCCTGATGCCAGAGCATGAAGCTACACCACTGATGGTTCCTCCAGCACATTAAAAGCATGGGAATATTACCTTCCTTTTTACAACAGAAGACAAATTCCGGGTTAGAGCAGGCTCTTGTTGAAGATTCATATTCACTGTTGCCACATGTTAACTTGCATTGACCATGACATTTGTTTCCTTCAGTATGGACCAATCCTTCAGACACTTTGGAAAAACAGAGAAGATACCATCAACATCTTTCCATATAATGAGGGAGGGACAATGAAGAGTCTGATGTCTAAATACTGTGGTCTATTCCCAGTGGCACTATCGCATTTTCACAAAAAACATCCAGTTGTGAAATGGAGGTTTTCTTTCCTCTGCTCTCTCTGCCAGCACCACTAAATCTGTTCCAAAGGATTCAGAGATGCCATGATTTTTTAGCAGTCAGGTAGCCCCAGTAGTAATGTACGGAAGTGAGAGCTGGACCATAAAGAAGGCTGATCGCCGAAGAATAGATGCTTTTGAATTATGGTGCTGGAGGACACTCTTGAGAGTCCCATGGACTGCAAGAAGATCAAACCTATCCATTCTTAAAGAAATCAGCACTGAATGCTCACTAGAAGGACAGATCCTGAAGTTGAGGCTCCAGTACTTTGGCCACCTCATGAGAAGAGAAGACTCCCTGGAAAAGACCCTGATGTTGGGAAAGATTGAGGGCACAAGGAGAAGGGGACGACAGAGGATGAGATGGTTGGACAGTGTTCTCGAAGCTACTAACATGAGTTTGGCCAAACTGCGAGAGGCAGTGAAGGATAGGCGTGCCTGGCGTGCTCTGGTCCATGGGGTCACGAAGAGTCGGACACGCCTGAACAACTGAACAACAACAACAAAAGCCCTTAACTTGTGGAATTGGGCCCACAATCACTCACTTCAGTTTAGAGTAGAAAGTGTTTATTGTCTCATGGCAGAATACAAGCATAAACATGCTAGCCACATTAACTTTAAAAGATGCTGTTGGATCATGAACTACTATAATACAATTCTGGGCTTAGAAGTAAATCTTGCAATATACAAGTATACAGAGAGATGCACAAGCATTTTGCCACGTTGGCTTGCCATGCTGTACTGAACCATACAACACGTAACATTTAGCTTCTCTGCTGATACGTTGCACTGAGCAAAAACTCTTTTCCGTGAATGCCTCACACTCCTGCCATTGCTGCTGAATGCAGCCTTGGCTTTCTACCTGCCTCTGCACATGCCCACATTCCTTATTGAAAGGGAGGGTGGATGAATTCTGTGCCCCGTCACCGGCCCAACCCATTCCAGTGGCTTCATGCAACACCTAGGAAATAGGGAGAAATGCAGGAGAGGCTAGGGATAGTATCTTCAGTTCCATTAGCAAAAATCACTTTGTGATTGGAAGGAAATTGTTGGATAAAAAGCCCAAGTCAATCTCTCAGTATAGCGTTGGTCAATTGTTTGGGCACGTTATCTGAACAAGAGATCATTAATATCTCAAAGAATTTCCTATAAATAGAGAAAATACAAAGCAAATTTAATCTCTCAAAACAAGCCTACTGCAAGAAAAAGGCTGTTATTTCCAAAACCAAAGTTACAGCAGTTATTTGATGAACTAAAACCATTCAATCAATCAATATCCTTTATTAGGCATAACAGACCACATGTTATCAAACAGACTCTGTATACAAATTGTGCAAAATACGAGCTCGACAGAACAAAACTTGTACCAATCAAATCCTTAACTTCAGAATTCCCGACTCGTCCACAAATGTAACTCCGAATTTCTCCCAATGACCCTTTGTTAAAAAACCAGTTTGTGTATAATACAACATTACAACACTAATATCTCATTATTAGTATCTCAAAGAATCTCATTAATATCTCAAAGAATTTCCTAGAAATAGAGAAAATAGAAAGCAAATTTAATCTCCCAAAACAAGAGTCTACTGCAAGAAAAAGTAATATGAGGCTTTTATTTCCAAAACCAAAGTTTCAGCAGTTATTTGATGAACTAAAACCATGAGTTTCTTTATCCCAGTAAATTCAAAGGCTTTTCAAAGACACGTGTTCCATCTGACTCTGTTTTTCTCAAGACCCGCTGGAATTCTGACCCAGTAATCCCCCCTCTCATCATTGTTCCTCCAGCACATTAAAAGCATGGGAATATTACCTTGCTTTTTACAACAGAAGACAAAGTCCGGGTTAGAGCAGGCTCTTGTTGAAGATGCATATTCACTGTTGTCACATGCTAATTTGCATTGACCCTGACATTTCTTTCCTGCAGTGTGGACCAATCCTTGAGACACTTTAGAAAAACAGAGAAGATACCATCAACATCTTTCCATATAATGAGGGAGGGACAATGAAGAGTCTGATATCTAAATACTGTGGTCTATTCCCATTGGCACCATCCCATTTTCACAAAAACAACCACATGTGAAATGGATGTTTTCTTTCCTCTGCTCTCTCTGCCAGCACCACTAACTCTGTTCCGAAGCAATCAAAGCTGCCATGATTTTTTAGCAGTCAGTTAGTCCTTAACCTGTGAAACTTAGGCCCACCATCACTCACTTCAGTTTAGAATAAAAAGGTAAAGGTAAATGGACCCCTGACCGTTATGTACAGTCGCGGACGACTCTGGGGTGATGTGCTCATCTTGCTTTACTAGCCGAAGGAGCCGGTGTACAGCTTCCGGGTCATGTGGCCAGCATGACTAAGCCGCTTCTGGTGAAACCAGAGCAGCGCATGGAAACATCATTTACCTTCCCGCCAGAGCGGTAGCTATTTATCTACTTGCACTTTGTGCTTTTGAACTGCTACGTTGGCAGGAGCAGGGACCGAGCAATGGGAGTTCACCCCGTTGCGAGGATTCGAACCTCCGACCTTCTGATTGACAAGCCCTAGGCTCTGTGGTTTAACCCACAGCGCTACCGACTGTGCCCCCTCCAACCTATTCCAGAGGGTCCATACAACACCTAGGAAATAGGGAGGAATACAGGAGAGTCTAGGTATAGTAAATTCAATTCCATTAGCAAACGTCCCTTTGCGATTGGAAAGAAATTGTTGGATAAAATGCCCAAGTTAATCTCTCAGAATAGCTTTGGTCAATTTTTCAGGCACTTTATCTGAACAAGAGATAATTAATATCTAAAATAATTTCCTATAAATAGAGAAAATACAAAGCAAATTTAATCTCTCAAAACAAGTCTACTGCAAGAAAAAGTAATATGAGGCTGTTATTTCCAAAACCAAAGCTTCAGCATTTATTTGATGAACTAAAACCATGAGTTTCTGTATCCCAGCAAATTCAAGAGCTTTTCAAAGACACTTGTTCCATCTCCCTCTGTTTTTCTCAAGACCAACATGTACCCACCCGTTGGAATCCTGACCCAGAAATACCTCTCTCATCATTGTTCCTCCAACACATTAAAAGCATGGGGACTTTACCTTGCTCTTTACAACAGAAGACAAAGTCCGGATTAGAGCAGGCTCTTGTTGAAGATACATATTCACTGTTGCCACATGTTAATTTGCATTCACCATGACATTTCTTTCCTTCAGTGTGGACCAATCCTTCAGACACTTTAGAAAAACAGAGAAGATACCATCAACATCTTTCCATATAATGAGGAAGGGAGAATGAAGTCTGATGTCTAAATACTGTGGTCTATTCCCAGTGGCACCATCCCATTTTCACAAAAACATCCAGTTGTGAAATGGAGGTTTTCTTTCCTCTGTCCCTCTGCAATCACCACTAAGTCTGTTCCAAAGGATTCAGAGATGTCATGATTTTTTAGCAGTCTGTTTGTCTTTAACCTGTGAAACTTGGGCCCACCATCACTCACTTCAGTTTAGAGTAGAAAGTGTTTATTGTCTCATGGCACAAGACAAGCATAAACATGCTAGCCACATAAACTTTAAAAGATGCTGGTACATCATGAACTAATCTACTATAATACAGTTCTGGGCTTAGAAGTAAACCCTGTGAGATACAAGTACGAGTATACATAGAGATGCACAAGCATTATGCCATGCTAGCTCGCCATGCTGTACTGAACCATACAACACGTAACCTGCAGCTTCTCTGCTGCACTGAGCAAAAACTATTTTCCGTGAATGCCTCACACTCAGGGGCGTAGCAAGGGAGCGGGGGGGCGGGCCGCCCCGGGTACCACCCAGCAGGGGGTGACAAAATCCGCTAAAAATTAAAAAAAAAATCATTTTTTAATTTTTTTTTAAAGGCTATTTTCGGCACTGCCGGGGTGGTGCCGCAGGGGCGGCCAGCGAGGAGCAGTGTCACCCCCTTCACTGGCCGCCCCTGCGACTCCGCCCCGGCAGCGCCGAAAATAGCCTCCTCCCCGTCGCTGGCTGGGCTCCCTGGGCGCAGCCCCGGCATGCAGGAGAGGGGCGGACCAGAGCCACGAGGGGGTGACCCCCCCTGGCTGCTGGCCAACCCCTCTCCTGCATGCCGCTGCCCGCCCGGCACCCCCTTGGAGCGGTGGCGCTCGTGCCGGTGCTGCAAGGGGGTGCCGGCAGCGGCTTCAGGAGTCCCGAAGCCGCTGCCCGCCCGGCACCCCCTTGGAGCGGCAGCGCTCGTGCCGGCGCTGCAAGGGGGTGCCGGCAGCGGCTTCAGGAGTCCCGAAGACGCTACCCGCCCGGCACCCCCTTGGAGCGGTGGCGCTCGTGCCGGCGTTGCAAGGGGGTGCCGGCAGCGGCTTCAGGAGTCCCGAAGCCGCTGCCCGCCCGGCACCCCCTTGGTGTGGCGGCACGAGCAGCTGCCGCACCAACAGGTGCCGAGCAGCAGCTTCGGGAGATTCCCAAAGCCGCCGCCTGGCATCCCCGGGGGCGGGGCATCGCGCTGTGCGCGTGCGCCATGACGTCATGCCGCACGTACATGCCACGATGCCCCGCCCCCGGGGGTGCCTCTTGGCTTCCCGCCCCGGGTAGCCGAGAGGCACGGAACGCCCCTGCTCACACTCCTGCCATTGCTGCTGAATGCAGCCTTGGCTTTCTACCTGCCTCTGCACATGTACACATTTCTTATTGAAAGGGAGGGTGGATAAGTCCTGTGCCCCCTCCAACCTATTCCAGAGGGTTCAGACAACACGTAGGAAATAGGCAGGAATACAGGAGAGGCTAAGGATAGTAAATTCAATTCCATTAGAACAGAATAGAATAAATCTTTATTGTCATTGTCCCCTCGCGGGAACAACGAAATTCCTCGGTTGCTATATCAGCTCAAATAAGGCACTCCACATAATTTAAAAATACTGATAAACACAATACAATACAGAACAATATAACAAATAAAATAAGATGACTTCAGAGTACAGAGTTTCAATTTAAGGCCAAAATTGCTCTAGGAAAGAAACTGTTCTTGAGACGGCTCGTTCTCGCCTTCATTATTCTGTATCTCCGTCCCGATGGCAGGAGCTCAAAGAAATAGTGACCAGGGTGCGATGGGTCTCTTGATATTTCTAATACTTTTCTGTAGCACCTGATGGTATAGATACGTTCTAAGGTAGAGAGTGAACAGCCAATAATACTCTCTGCTGTTTTGATAATTCTTCACAACGCAATCCTATCCCGAGAATTTCAACTTCCATACCACACATATAAACCATAGGTGAGCACACTCTCAATGGCACAGTGATAGAATGCAAGCAGCAGCTTTTGCAGAAGATGGTTTTCCCTTAAAATACTCAAAAAATACAGTCTGCGCTACTCCTTCTTCGCAATCCCCCCTCCAGGACAGATCCTCCTGTAACTCAATGCCCAGAAATCTGAACGTTGTCACCCTCTCCGCACAGGTTCCATCAATCAAAAGCGGCTGGACATCGCTTTTCTGCTTCCTAAATTCCAACACAAGCTCCTTTCTTTTTTTGTATTTATAAGCAGATTATTGGTTCTGCACCACTTTACCAACCGTCCCACCTCATCTCTGTAATCCATCTCATCCTCCTTATCAGAGATCAGCCCGATCACAGTTGTATCATCGTACGCAAAAGTCCCTTTGCAATTGAAAGGAAACTGTGGGATAAAGTGCCCAAGTCAATCTCTCAGTATAGCTTTGGTCAATTGTTTAGGCACGTTATCAGAACAAGAGATCATTAATATCTCAAAGAATTTCCTATAAATAGAGAAAATACAAAGCAAATATAATCTCTCAAAACAAGTCTACGGCAAGAAAAAGCAATATGAGGCTGTTATTTCCAAAACAAAAGCTTCAGCAGTTATTGGATGAACTAAAACCATGAGTTTCTGTATCCCAGCAAATTCAACAGCTTTTCAAAGAAACGTGTTCCATCTGCCTCTGTTTTTCTCAAGACCAACATGTACCCACCCGCTGCAATCCTGACCCAGAAATCCCCCCATTCATCATTGTTCCTCCAGCACATTAAAAGCATGGGAATATTACCTTCCTTTTTACAACAGAAGACAAACTCCGGATTAGAGCAGGCTCTTGTTGAAGATGTATATTCACTGTTGCCACATGTTAATTTGCATTGACATATCTTTCCTGCAGTGTGAACCAATCCTTGAGAGACTTTAGAAAAACAGAGAAGATACCATCAACATCTTTCCATATAATGAAAGAATGAAGAGTCTGATGTCTAAATACTATGGTCTGTTCACAGTGACATCAGATTTCTGGGCATTGAAATACAGGAGGATCTGTCCTGGAGTGCAAACATAAGGGGGCTTGTGAAGAAGGCGCAGCAGAGACTGTACTTCCTGAGAGTTTTAAGGAAAAACCATCTTCCACAAAAGCTGCTGCTTGCCTTCTATCACTGTGCCATTGAGAGCGTGCTCACTTATGGCTTATGTGTGTGGTACGGAAGCTGTACTACCAAGGACAGGATGGGGCTGGACAGAGTTGTTAAGGCAGCACAGAGCATTGTTGGCTGCTCGCTCTCCACCTTAGAGCAGATTTATGCCATGAGGTGCCACAGAAAGGCACTGGACATAGTGAAAGATCCATCGCATCCTGGTCACCGTCTATTTGAACTTTTGCCATCGGGACGGAGATACAGGACGATGACAACAAGAACAAGCCGTCTTAGAAACAGCTTCTTCTCCAGAGCAATCGCGGCCTTGAATGGGAAGCCTGGACTTTGAAGTCATCTACTCTTACCAGTTATATTTTAATTAGTGTGTATGGTTTTAATCAGTGTGTATGGTTTTTAATCAGTGTGTATGGTTTTAATCAGTGTTTTTGTAGTTGTTTTGTTTTTGAGTGGAGTGCCCAATCTGGGTGGATGGAGCAGCCAAGTAATTTCGTTGTCCCCGAAGGGGACATTTAATGACAATAAAATATTCTATTCTATTCTATTCTATTCTATTCTATCATCTTTCACAAAAATCATCCAGTTGTGAAATGGAGGTTTTTTTCCTCTGCCCCCTCTGCAAGAACCACTAAGTCTGTTCCAAAGGAATCAGAGATGCCATGATTTTTTAGCAGTCAGGTAGTCCTTAATCTGTGAAACTTGGGTCCTACATCACTCACTTCACTTTAGAGTAGAAAGTGTTTATTGTCTCATGGCACAAGACAAGCATAATCATGCTAGCCACATAAACATTAAAAAATGCTGGTACATCATGAACTAATCTACTATAATACAGTTCTGGGCTTAGAAGTAAATCTTGCAATGTACAAGTATACAGAGAGATGCACAACCATTTTGCCATATTGGCTCACCATGCTGTACTGAACCATACAACACATAACATTTAGCTTCTCTGCTGATACGTTGCACTGAGCAAAAACTCTTTTCCGCGAATGCCTCACACTCCTGCCATTGCTGCTGAATGCAGCCTTGGCTTTCTACCTGCCTCTGCACATGTACACATTTCTTATTGAAAAGGAAGGTGGATGAGTCCTGTGGCCCCTCCAACCTATTCCAGAGGGTTCAGACAACACCTAGGAAATAGGGAGGAATACAGGAGAGGGTAGGGATAGTAAGTTCAATTCCATTAGCAAAAGTCCCTTTGTGATTGGAAGGAAATTGTTGGATAAAATGCCCAAGTCAATCTCTCAGTATAGCATTGGTCAATTGTTTAGGCACATTATCTGAACAAGAGATCATTAATATCTCAAAGAATTTCCTATAAATAGAGAAAATAGAAAGCAAATTTAATCTCTCAAAACAAAAGTCTACTGCAAGAAAAAATAAAATGAGGCTTTTATTTCCAAAACCAAAGTTACAGCAGTTATTTGATGAACTAAAACCATGAGTTTCTGTATCATAGCACATTCAACAGCTTTTCAAAGAAATGTGTTCCATCTCCCACTGTTTTTCTCAAGACCTGCTGGAATCCTGACCCAGAAATCCCCCCTCTCATCATTGTTCCTCCAGCACATTAAAAGCATGGGAATATTACCTTGCTTTTTACAACAGAAGACAAAGTCCGGGTTAGAGCAGGCTCTTGTTGAAGATGCATATTCACTGTTGTCACATGCTAATTTGCATTGACCCTGACATTTCTTTCCTGCAGTGTGGACCAATCCTTGAGACACTTTAGAAAAACAGAGAAGATACCATCAACATCTTTCCATATAATGAGGAAGGGAGAATGAAGTCTGATGTCTAAATACTATGGTCTGTTCCCAGTGACATCATCCCATTTTCACAAAAACATCCAGTTGTGAAATGGAGGTTTTCTTTCCTCTGCTCTTTCTGCCAGCACCACTAAATCTGTTCTGAAGCAATCATAATTTTGATTTTCCACATGGACAACTCCTTTTGCCAGATCGGGGACACTCCCCACATGAGCCAGCATGACAAATCTGTTCACAGGCATGATAACCACAAGGCAATGTTTTGCCACACACCTGATCGTACTGCCATACAGGACTTGCACAAAGCCTCTCTGCTACTTGCCTACCGCAGATGCAAGCTTGTTTACTGACTCTTGGACAGGGCTGGCAGTCTCCTGGATGACAAGGTTTCTCACAGTTGTGCTGTCCACAAGGCAGTTTTCGCCCACAGGGCAGCTGACATGACCACTCTTTGGTACTGCTGGACCCTCCTCCTGGATATTTTTAGCCCCTTTAAATTTTTAGACTTCTATATTCATTCTGAGTTTTAATTTCTTTTAGCTCTGTAAAGCACTTCTCAGATTTTAAATGCTGGTCTATGACCGTAATAAAATTTGATTTGATTTGATTTGAACCTACTATAATATGGTTCTGGGCTTAGAAGTAAACCCTGTGAGATACAAGTACAGTACAAGCACAAGTACAGTATACAGAGAGATGCACAAGCATTATGCCACGTTGGCTCGCCATGCTGTACTGAACCATACAACACGTAACCTTCAGCTTCTCTGCTGATACGTTCCACTGAGCAAAAACTCTTTTCCGCGAATGCCTCACACTCCCGCCATTGCTGCTGAATGCAGCCTTGGTTTCTAACTGCCTCTGCACATGTACACATTCCTTATTGAAAGGGAGGGTAGGTGAGTCCTGTGCCCCTGAAACCTGTTCCAGAGGCTTCAGGCAACACCTAGGATTTAGGGAGGAATGCAGGAGAGCCTAGGGATAGTAAGTTGAATTTCATAAGCAAATGTCCCTTTGCGATTGGAAGGAAATTATTGGATAAAATGCCCAAGTTAATCTCTCAGAATAGCTTTGGTCAATTGTTTAGGCACGTTATCTGAACAAGAGATAATTAATATCTCAAAGAATTTCCTATAAATAGAGAAAATACAAACCAAATTTAATCTCTCAAAACAAGTCTACTGCAAGAAAAAGTAATATGAGGCTGTTATTTCCAAAACCAAAGTTCAAGTAGTTATTTGATGAACTAAAACCATGAGTTTCTGTATCCCAGCAAATCCCCCCTCTCATCATTGTTCCTCCAACACATGAAAAGCATTGGAATATTACCTTCCTTTTTACAACAGAAGACAAAGTCTGGGTTAGAGCAGGCTCTTGTTGAAGATGCATATTCATTGTTGCCACATGTTAACTTGCATTGACCCTGACATTTCTTTCCTGCAGTGTGGACCAATCCGTGAGACACTTTGGAAAAACAGAGAAGATACCATCAACATCTTCCCATGCACTTATATATATTTTAAAAGGAGGTTGAATTTCTAAATACCATTGTTTGTATCCAATGAAGTCACTGACATTGTAACAAGGACTTCAACCTGAGCAATGGAACATCTCTCATCCTCTTCTCCCTATATCAACCTGTGCTATCCACAATCTGCTTATAAACTGAAGTTCTTGCACAAGTGGGATGAGTTTGTTGGATACAACCCCATAAGTCAATTTCTTAGACATAGGCTGCCTTTTATGACAATAAACGGACAGCTCTGCCCATTTCTTTGATGAACAGGAATCTATGAGTTTGTCTATCCCAGCAAATCCAAGGACCATTATAAGCCTCTCATTCAATCACTCAATCGGCTTCACAGTAATTCCTGTTGATTCATTAGAAAGCAAAATATACTGCAATTATTGAGAAGACAATATAAATAATTCCTATCTACCCACATGTTGTGTGAGTTACCCAGAAAACCCTGAATATATTATAGTTGTTCTAGCACAAAGAAATCTTTGGGATATTACCTGGATTTTGACAGCAAAAGACAAAGCCAGGAATAGAGCAGGAACACGTTGAAGACATATTTTCATCCTTGGAACATCTTGACTTGCATCTACCCACACATTTCTGAGCTACAGCATTTGTCAATTGTTTAGGCGCTTTATCTTGACAGAGAACAAGACATCATCAACATGTCAGAGCATCCCCAAATAATGATGATGATGATAATAATAATAATAATAATAATAATAATAATAATAATAATGTAGGCAGAATTCAATCTATCAACATTTCAAAAAAGGTTTTGTGAAGTTTCCATTTCCAAAAATAGCCAGAGAGCTCCTTTCCCTCTGGTTCTTTGATAAATCAATGCCATGAGTTTCTATATCCCTGCAAATTCAAGAGCTTTTCAAAGACACTTGTTCCATTTCCCATTGCCCTACACTGGGTCAATATCTACCCACCCACAGGGATCCTGACCCAGAAATCCCACACATGCATCTTTGTTGCTCCAGGGAATAAAAGTATGGGAATATTACCTCGCTTTTTGCAGCAGAAGACAAAGTCTGGATTAGAACAGGATCTTGCCGAAGATACATATTCACTGTTGCTGCATGTTAACTTGCATCGACCCTGACATGTCTGGCCTACACTGTGAACCAATCCTTGGGACACTTCAGCAATGGAGAAAAGGAACCATTAACATCTTCCTTTATACATAGTAAAAATGGTTCAATATCTAAATGCCATAATTTTTATCCAGTGACACTGTCCCATTTTTAAACTCTCATCTGAACTCACATTATGTCCCTTTCCCAATAATCCCCTTGTACATCACTGTTGCTCTAGTGCATTACAAGCAGTTTACCTGGCCGTTTGCAGCAGAATAGGTAGCCAGGAATAGTGCACACTACTGCTGAAGACACAAATTCACCATACGAACATCTTGACTTGCATCTACCCCGAAGATTCAGAGATGCAGCAGGAATCAATCTTTGTGGCGTTACTGAAACAGATAATAGATCATCAGCATCTCTAAGCATTTGGAAATATCAGAAATATCTTAAATATTGAAAAGAAGTATGTCTCTGAACATCATTAACACAGTTCCAGAGAGAAGAACTGGAGGGCTGTTTGCCTTGATGATCCATGTGTTTCTCCATCCATGGGAACTCAAGGGCTTTTAAAAGCTACTCATTCAATCTCTCATTGGGCTTCTCAGTAATTCCTGTCCATCTCACAATTCATTAGGAAGTGACTCCTCTCTTACAACCACCAGGAGTGACATCACCCCCACAGGTACATTCCTCCATTGTCTTCCAAGACAGACAGATGCCAATAATCCTCCACTACGTACCTTACCAGGAATTTCCCAATACACTGCAGTTGTTCTACCACATAAAAAGCTTTTGAATATTACCTGGCCTCTTACAGCTGTCAGGAATAGAGCAGGGTCTTGCTGAAGATTTTTACCATTGGAACATCCTGAATTGCATTTAACCACAGTTTTTTGAATGTTTTATTTATCTTTTGTTTGGAAGCCACCCAGAGTGGCTGGGGAAACCCAGCCAGATGGGCAGGGTACAAATAATAAATTATTATTATTATTTTATTGTATTATATTTATTAGCTACAGCAGATGTCCATTCTTGGGGCAGCATTCTTGGATTGGCCCATTCAAATCGGACATCTTGCTGCAAGGCAGTGTGGCTGCAGAAGAAAAAGTGCATGTTCCCCAATGGTTGTGCTGCAAGACTAGCCATGGGCAGGCCATCGCTGTGCTGTGCCCACAAACCACCACTCATCCAGAATTCCCAGGTTTTACCTGGCTTTCTACAGCAAAGGACAGAGCCAGGAGCAGAGCAGGATCCGGTGGAAGACACATATTCACCATGGCAACCTATTGACTTGCATCTACCCAAACACTTCGTGGTCAATCCATGGGGCACTTTACCTGAGTGTGTGTGTGTGTGTGTGTATGTGTGTGTGTGTGTGTGTGTGTGTGTGTGTGTGTGTCTACACTGTGGACCAATCCTTGGGACACTTCAGCAAAAGAGAAAAGGAACCATTAACATCTTCCCATATACATAGAAAAAATTGTTCAATTTCTAAATACCATAGTTTTGATCCAGTGACATTGTTCCATTTTTAAAAAGGACCTTTCACTTGTGCAATGGATTCTCCCCTCCCTCTCCTCTCTCTGCACACCCCTGTGCCTCCCCCAACCTGCTCCAGAGGGCTCAGACAATCCCCAGAACAAAATTAAGGGGGGCAAACGGGGGGAGGATAGGGAAGGTAGGTTCAACTGCACAAGCAGGTGGAGGGAGATAGTTGTTGTTATGTACTGAGTTGAATAGGATCCAAAATGCAGCAGTCTGATTGGTCCTAGAACAATAGGGTTCAGAATGCAGCAGTCTGATTGGTCCTAGAACAATAGGATCCAGAATGCAGCAGTCTGATTGGTCCGCAGGAGCCACCCAATCCAGCTCCAGGTGGAAGTGAATCCGAAACCTGATTGGCCTACAGGAGTATCCCGGAATTAGCCAATCACATGGGGTCCATTGTGTAAATAATGTATATAAAGCAGACGTTCTGGGGAAACTTTCATTCCTCGCTACTATGAGCTGAATAAAGAGCATGAAATCCACACTTGACTCCGAGTATATTTCAGTTGTATACAACACTGTAAGTCTTTTTTTAAGTCAGAAAAGATAGATAGATCTGCTCGTTTCGTTGATGAAGAGGAAATCATGAGTTTGTCCATCCCTTCAAATCCAAGGGCATTTAAATGGCCACACATTCAATTGTGCATTCAGTTTCGCTGTAATTCCTGGCTTCTCTGGGATAAAGCAGTAAGGAAGTGACTTTGGAATCCAGGCATAGACAATCCAAATAACTCTCATCTGAACTCACATTGTGTCCCTTTCCCAATAATGCCCTTGTGCATCATTGCTCTAGTGCATTAAAAGCATCTTACCTGGCCGTTTGCAGCAGAATAGGTAGCCGGGAATAGTGCACACTACTGCTGAAGACACAAATTCACCATACGAACATCTTGACTTGCATCTACCCCGAAGATTCAGAGATGCAGCAGGAATCAATCCTTGTGACGTTACTGAAACAGATAATAGATCATCAGCATCTCTAAGCATTTGGAAATATCTTAAATATTGAAAAGAAGTGTGTCTCTGAACATCATTAACACAGTTCCAGAGAGAAGAACCGGAGGACTGTTTGCCTTGATGATCCATGTGTTTCTCCATCCATGGGAACTCAAGGGCTTCTAAAAGCTACTCATTCAATCTCTCGTTGGGCTTCTCAGTAATTCCTGTCCATCTCACAATTCATTAGGAAGTGACTCCTCTCTTACAACCGCCAGGAGTGACATCACCCCCACAGGTACATTCCTCCATTGTCTTCCAAGACAGACAGATGCCAATAATCCTCCACTACGTACCTTACCAGGAATTTCCCAATACATTGCAGTTGTTCTACCACGTTAAAAGCTTTTGAATATTACCTGGCCTCTTACAGCTGTCAGGAATAGAGCAGGGTCTTGCTGAAGACAGATTTTTACCATTGGAACATCCTGAATTGCATTTAACCACAATTTTTTTAATGTTTTATTTATCTTTTGTTTGGAGCTGCCCAGAGTGGCTGGGGAAACCCAGCCAGATGGGTGAGGTCTTTCCCGATAATCCCCTTGTACATCGTTGCTCTAGTGCATTAAAAGCATCTTACCTGGCCGTTTGCAGCAGAATAGGTAGCCGGGAATAGTGCACACTACTGCTGAAGACACAAATTCACCATACGAACATCTTGACTTGCATCTACCCCGAAGATTCAGAGATGCAGCAGGAATCAATCCTTGTGACGTTACTGAAACAGATAATAGATCACCAGCATCTCTAAGCATTTGGAAATATCTTAAATATTGAAAAGAAGTATGTCTCTGAACATCATTAGTACAGTTCCAGAGAGAGGAATCAGAGGACTGTTTGCCTTGATGATCCATGTGTTTCTCCATCCATGGGAACTCAAGGGCTTCTAAAAGCTACTCATTCAATCTCTCATTGGGCTTCTCAGTAATTCCTGTCCATCTCACAGTTCATTAGGAAGTGACAGCTTTGAAATTCACTATCAAGCAAAGTAAATAACTCCTCTCTTACAACCACCAGGAGTGACAACACAATACCGTCCACGTGTGCTGCGTCAGGAAGATTTGGGTTATCTCACAATAGGGTAGAGTATCAAACAAAGATGCAATTTCCCAAGCCACATTCCCAGCATGTTTGCACTCCTGTCTCAGCTAAATATATGCTGGCTTGGTCATGTCCACAGAATGGAAGATAGCAGGATCCCCAAGGACATGCTCTATGGGGAGTTGGCTTCTGGTACCAGGCCTGTTGGCAGACCAACTCTGCATTACAAAGATGTCTGCAAAGGTGACATGAAGGCAGCCATTACCTGGCTTTCTACAGCAAAGGATGAAGCCATGAACAGAGCAGGATCCAGCGGACAACCATGGGAACATTTTGACTTGCATCTACCCAAACATTTCGTGGCCAATTCATGGGGCATTTTACGTGAACAGAGAAAAAGAGGTATCAAAGCATTTTCCATTAATATTGTGTGTGTGTGTGTGTGTGTCTCAACATGATAGGTGCAATTCAGAAAAGTTCCAAAAAGTTCTAGAGAGCCCAATTTTACCCATTTTTTCAGTGATACCTGAAGAAGTGTGCATGCACACGAAAGCTCATACCAAGAACAAACTTAGTTGGTCTCTAAGGTGCTACTGGAAGGAATTTTTTTATTTTTTATTTTGTTTTGACTATGGCAGACCAACACGGCTACCTACCTGTATCTAAATACCATGGTTTGTATAAATTTTACTTCCATTTGCACAGTGGTTCTTCACCTTCCTATCCTCTCCTTATAGAATCATAGAATCTTAGAGTTGGAAGGGACGCTTGGGATCGTCTAGTCGAAACCCCTGCAATGCTGGAATCTCAACTAAAGCATCCATGACAGATGGCACAGCCACTAGCACACCCCTGTGCCTGCCTCGCAAATAAGAAGAGCCTGTTGGATCAGGCCAGTTGCTCATCTAGGCCACCAATCTGTTCTTGCAGTGGCCAACCAGATGCCTATAGGAAACCAGGAAGCAGGATTCAAGCACAAGAACCTTCTCCTCTCCTGGAGTTTCCAGCAACTGGCATTTAGAAGTCTCCAGCAGTGGAATATGCCCATAAGTTCATGTGTTACGAGAGAGGGGGAACAATTTTCCTTCATCCACTTTCTCCATGTCATACATAACTTTTCAAAATTATGTATGACATGTTGCCTCTTACTCGCCTTTTCTTTAAACTAACATTTCCAAATCATAGAACTGCAGAGTTGGAAAGGACCCTGCGGATCATCCAGTCCAACTCCATGCAGTGCAGGAATATTCCAGTGCACGCCTGGAAGAAGTGGACCATTTGGATCCCTTCCAATCGGGATTCAGACTTCATCATGGGACTGAAACTGCCTTGGTCACACTGGTCGATGATCTCCGGCAGGCTAGGGACAAAGGTGAGAGCTGTTTCCTAGTTCTGCTGGATCTCCCAGCGGCCTTTGACACCGTCGACCATAACATCCTTCTGGACTGCCTAGAGGGGTTGGGAGCTGGGGGCACTGTTATACAGTGGTTCCGCTCCTTCCTCCTGGGCCGTGTTCAGAAAGTGGTGGGGGGGATGAGTGTTCAGACCCCTGGGCTCTCACTTGTGGGGTGCCTCAGGGTTCCGTCCTCTCCCCCATGCTTTTTAATATCTATATGAAGCCACTGGGGGAGATCATCAGGGGGTTTGGGCTGGGTGTTCATCAGTATGCGGATGATACCCAGCTCTACCTCTCTTTCAAATCAGAACCAGTGAAGGCAGTGAAGGTCCTGTGTGAGTGTCTGGAGGCGGTTGGAGGATGGATGGCGGCTAACAGATTGAGGTTGAATCCTGACAAGACAGAAGTACTGTTTTGGGGAGACAGGAGGCGGGCAGGTGTGGAGGACTCCCTGGTCCTGAATGGGGTAAATGTGCCCCTGAAGGACCAGGTGCGCAGCCTGGGAGTCATTCACTCACAGCTGTCCATGGAGGCACAGGTTAATTCTGTATCCAGGGCAGCAGTCTACCAGCTCCATCTGGTACGCAGGCTGAGACCCTACCTGCCTGCGGACTGTCTCACCAGAGTGGTGCATGCTCTAGTTATCTCTCGCTTGGATTACTGCAATGCGCTCTACGTGGGGCTACCTTTGAAGGTGACCCAGAAACTACAACTAATCCAGAATGCGGCAGCTAGACTGGGATTGGGAGAGGCCGCCGAGACCACATAACACCGGTCTTGAAAGACCTACATTGGCTCCCAGTACGTCTCCGAGCACAATTCAAAGTGTTGGTGCTGACCTTTAAAGCCCTAAATGGCTTCGGTCCAGTATACCTGAAGGAGCGTCTCCACCCCCATCATTCTGCCCGGACACTGAGGTCCAGTGCCGAGGGCCTTCTGGCAGTTCCCTCATTACGAGAAGCCAAGTTACAGGGAACCAGGCAGAGGGCCTTCTCGGTAGTGGCGCCCCCCCCTGTGGAACGCCCTCCCTTCAGATGTCAAAGAGAACAACAACTACCAGACCTTTAGAAGACATCTGAAGGCAGCCCTGTTTAGGGAGGCTTTTAATGCTTAATAGATTATTGTATTTTAATGTTCTTTTGGAAGCTGCCCAGAGTGGCTGGGGAGACCCAGCCAGATGGGCGGGGTATAAATAATAAATTATTATTATTATTATTATTATTATTATTATTATTAAGGTGTCCCTTATGGGAATCGAACCTGCGACCTTGGTATTATCACCACCATGCCCTAACCAACTGAGCTACCTGAGAAGCATCCCTGAAAATCCAAGGGCTGTTAAAAAGCCACTCATTCAATCACATATTTGGCTTCACAGTAATTCCTGTCTACCATGCAATTCATTAGAAACCATGGAATTTCAAAATAACCCTCATATGCACCCCCACACGTCCCTTACCCAGAAATTCCCCAATACATCATTGCTTCTCCAGCACATTAAAAGCATGAGAACATTACCTGCCCGTTTACAGCAGAAGACATAGCCAAGGACAGGGCAGACTCTTGTTGAAGATATATATTCACCACTGGAACATCTTGACTTGCACTGACCCCGACATTTCTTGCCTTCAGTGTGGACCAAGCCTTGGGACATGGTTGAAACAAAGGAGAAGAGGACATCAATATCTCTCAGCATTCTCAATAAACATAGAAAACACTGAAAAGCATTCCGTCTTTGAGTACCATAAATGTATTTCCAGGGAGAAGCTCCATAAAACTGTTTGTCATGATGAACCAGGATCCACAAGTTTGTGCATCTATAGAGATTCAAGGGCTTCTAAAAGCTACTCAATCAATTCCTCATTGGGCTTCACAACAATTCCTGTCTACCTCACAATGGACTTTGAAATTCACTCATGGACATAGTAAATAACTTATCTGTACCCATCCTCTGCACACCTTACTCAAAATTCCCCAATACGTCATTGTTGTTCTAGCAGGCAAAAGGCATTTGAATATTACCTGGCTTCTCACAGCAACCAGGAGTAGAGCAGGGTCTTCTTGAAGGCACATTTTCACCATTGGGACACCTTGACATGCATCTACCCAAACATATATCAGCTACAAAGGGGAGAAATTCTTGGTGCGCTATATGAAAACAGAGAAGAGATCAACATCTCTAAGCACTTCCCATGAATGCAGGAATTATTATTATTATTATTATTATTATTATTATTATTATTATTATTATTTTGAAAAGAGTTCAATCTTTATCAATTCAATCTCTAAATACCCTAAATTCAGCTACAAAATTTACAAAAGATTGCCATCTATAAACCAACAGTTCTGTTTGCCTGTTGCTTTATGAATCAAATCTATGAATTTGTCCATCCCACAAGTACCAGGGCTGTTAAAGGCCCCTCATTCTGTCACTCATTTGGGCTTCACATTAATTCCTGGCTATCCCACAATTCATTAGGAAGCAAGGAACTTCAGGAACCAGGCAAAGACAGCATTTATAAACCACACCTACCCATTTACCACGTGCTTTGCCCAGAAATACCGGTACCCCAGTGCCTCATTCTTGTTCTGGCACATTAAAAGCAAGGTGATATTACCTGGCCGTTCACAGCAGAAGACAAAGCAAGGAATAGAGCAGGCTCTTGCTGCAGAAACATCTTCATCACATCCTGGCTTGCATCGTGCCCAACGTTTCTTGATGATAGCATTCGCAAATCCTCCAGAAACTTTAGCAAAACAGAGGAAGAGAGTTTGTCAGCATCTCTATGCATTCACTTTCAGGTAGTCACATTAAGCTGCCGTTTCAAAAAAAAAAAGAACAGCAACTCAGGGAGCATTCTTCGTCATATTCAAGGGCTTTTAGAAGCTACTCGTTCAGTTTCTCTATATGCTATATCTCCCCTATATGCTATACGAAGAAAAGCTCCACATTTACCACCCTCTGCTCCTTTGGAAGAAAGTGGAGGGTATAATTTAAAAAAAATAAATCACATTAATCCTTCTTGTAGCACATAAAAAGCATGGGACTTAGTGCTATGAGGATAGTTTCAAATTGTGTCCACCACCCCAACCCATCCCATGCCCCCATCTCCAATTGTGGGATGAACAAGAATCAATCCCTTGAGGAAAACCACCATGGGATCATTGGATAAAGGGCACTAGATAAATTGAATCAATCAATAAGATTCTGATGACACAACTTCAAAGCACTGCAGTGAGGGAGTATATTTTGCTCTTACCTTAAAATGATTTAGATGTGGTTGTGTGGTGTGTAGCCTTCTTTGTGTGTACACCCACGCCCCCACACCCACCAGCTTCGCACACACCAGCTTCTTAACTTACCAGTGTGTGTTTATTTCTAGAGGACACATCAGGAAGCAATAGGAAATCAGAAGAAATGTGGCTATCCTGCAGGTTGCCTTCAGAGAGCTAAAGGACTTTGGGGGACTTTTCTTTACTTTAAGCAGAACAGAGAGAGGGTTTTCATTTAAATAAATTAATGAAGCTTTTGTCAGTTTCTTCCTTTTTAAATTGAAAAAAAAAGTCATATGCTTCTCTGCTTTTCTAAAGAACAAAATCCTCAAGTCAGCACTCTGCTAGCAGGTTCAAGGAAAGCCACACTTCATGGAAGCCCGTAGATTCCAAGAAAGACAGAGACTTGGACATTTAGAGGAGTTCATTGCTCCTCTGTGTTTCTATGCCTCTCTGTTACATCACCTGCAATCTAACTGAACCCCCATTCCATTGTTTTGCGTGAGGATTGGAGACAGATAATACAGAGGGGAAATTGGAAGGTCCAGACCAAAGGCTGAGCTAACTAAAGGGAAAGGATCTTTGAACCTCACGCTCAAACTTCCCTCAGTTGCATGATGTTTGTCCATTTCTTTGAAGAAGAAAATCTGTGAGAGTGACCTTACATGCAACTTCAAAAGTTCTCTTATTTATTTCTTTAAGAAAGATGCAATGTCATTCTGTAAGAAATGTCTTCCTCCTTCTGCACCTTACCCAGAAATCCCCCAGTAAATCATAACTATTGTTGAACATAAAATTAAACAATGTTACCTGGCAGCTTATTACAATAGTTTTTTTTGAATAGCAATGAATACGTTTTTGCCATAGCAACATATTCAACATATAAACAACTTGGTTTGCATCCTTCCCAACATCACTCAGCTGCACTGTTGCCTGACGTTGGGAGTGCTCAAATAAGAAGGGATCCTCAATATCGCTGAGCCTTTCCCCTTCCATGAAGGCACCCCATTCCTGATATTTCCAAAGAAATGGGATTCTAATTCTAGAACAGCACGGTAGAACAAAACAAGGTAATATTCCCACCATTTTGAGACCATGTTGGGTCAAATAAACAACTGGCCTCATTGAACAGGCTGGTTGGTTTTATCTTCTTCTTTTTTCAAAAATTTTATTGGTTTTTACAATTTTTAAGCACATAACATATCGGTTAAATTTCCATACTTCCCCCCTCTCACTGTGGGAAGCAACATTCATCCCCCTCTCTCACAAGGGTAGGCATAACCATTGTACATTTAACCTTACTAACAGTGTTTAAAATCATTGCTTGGGCCTGGCCCAAATCTGTGGGCCAGGTATTCTTTCTTCCCTCAATTTCATGTTTCAGTTGACTTCCTCAAGTCCCCCTCTGTTGAATTCATTATCATTCCTCTCTAACAATTTACTTACTCCTAAATTTTAAAACATCATAAAATACAAAAATCATTTTATTTAAAACACTCCTTTTCCCAAACCTCAGCGTCTTGGTACTTCTGCTCTTTTCCTATTATCTTATCCAATTACCTTGTTTTCACCTAATTTCAAACTCCTAATTTGTACTTTTTTCACCCTTACCTCCCTCTGGTCTCGGAATTTTTAGCTACATTTCCCCTACTTGGCTCCTATTTAAACATATAATCATTTAAGCCAGTAACCATATCCAAAAGACATCATAGTCTTTTAAGCCAGAATAGGCTGGTTGGTTTTATCACTGCCAATGTGCCCTGTGCATCTCACCTGGAAAAGTCAGCAGTGTGAAAAAATGACATAGAAACAGAGGGTGGAAGGTCTTCATAGCTGAAAGCTGGGTCTGCGCATTCTCTTTGGATGTGGAAGAAGCAGAAGAATTTATACTTCATTAGGATGCACAGACAGCAAGAGGCCCACACAGGAAACCCCATTGGCCATTGAAAGATTGTGTGTTCCACCAGGTGCTAACAGTGGCAGCTGTTAGCACACCCTCAGAATGTTGATACAAGGTGTTCTTTACATTTGGATGGCTTTGGAAGAGGTTTCTTTGATGGTTCCAATTATATCCCCCCTTCTTCCCAAAGGAGCCCAGGGCAGCAAACAGATCAATAATTAAAATAATCTAAAGACAATTAAAAATCTTCTGAAAACAGCTAAGAACATTCTGAGAACAGTTGAGGGTACAAAGAGCAAAATGGAACATATTGCCGTATGTTGTGGACACGTAGGTAATGATTTTTACACTAATGACAAAAATATTGAAATATGAAGTTTCCATATATCCAGCAATGATATTGTTACATAAAGAAACTACATCCTGTCTATTAACAGCTGTAAGAATGTTAATGGCTCAAAACTAGAAAGTTACATACACTTCTTCCTTCTTGGAGAAAATGGTTTAATGAAGTTTGGGAAATGGCTATAATGGCAGAAATAACGTCTAAGAGTGAAAATTGCAGGCAAATATAGAAATCGTTTCTGGGGAAACTGCTTGCCCCTTATACAATATTGTCAAGAAAATAAATACCTCCTGCGAAAGCAAGTTCAAGTTAGCTTTGAGGTTTTTTTTTTTAAAAAAAGAAACATTGTAATTCATTGTTATTCATTGGTATCTGAAGAAGTGTGCATGCACACGAAAGTTCATACCAATAACAAACTTAGTTGGTCTCTAAGGTGCTACTGGAAGGAATTTTTTTATTTTGTTTTGACTACGGCAGACCAACACGGCTACCTACCTGTAATTGTAATTCATAGTTTTTGCAGATTTTTTTTAGCTGAAGTGATTTTTTCCCCTGGAGTGCTTGTGTTGATTATAGTTAATAACTGTCAAATGATTAAATAAATTAAAAATAAATAGGTGATAGATAGATGAGGAGGAGGAGGAGGAGGAGGAGGAGAGAGAGAGAAAGAGAGAGAGAGAGAGAGAGAGGATAGATAGATAGATAGATAGATAGATAGCAATAATAATAATAATAATAATAATAATAATAATAATAATAATTTATTATTTGTACCCTGCCCATCTGGCTGGGTTTCCCCAGCCACTCTGGGTGGCTTCCAACAAAGATTAAAAATACATTAAAATGTCACACATTAAAAACTTCCCTAAACAGATAGATAGATAGATAGATAGATAGATAGATAGATAGATAGATAGATAGATAGATATAGGTAGATGAGGAATTTTCTTGTGCATTTACATGTGTATGGAGAGCTTCTCTACATAAGGGGGAGGATTCATGATTAGCGGTGTTCTGTATAGTACATTGGAATGTTTCTTGAAGCCATTGCCCACACACCCCATAATGAACCCTTTGTGAGACAACATTGTGGCAAAAATATCTGATTTATTCATGGTACCTTGAGGATCCACCACCATAAACACAAGATGTTCCAGTGTGGGCAGATGGAACATGTGGAGGCAGAAGGGCAAAGACTGTCTGTCTCCCACCCTGGGCAAAGCCTTCTTGGACCAGCTCCATCGCCATCAAAGTGAGTGATGTGAGTCTATCAAGCCTATCATTGCCAACTGGCCATACAGGAGAGCACCAGGTGTGTAGAGCCTGAACTGCACATCTCACCCTCACTGAATGCAGGGCCCAGACCCTAAGAGTACCAGACTAAGCAGCTCCATCACCCAGTCAGCAATGGAAAGTTGCTGGAGAAATGCCCTTCGTCCAGGAGTCCCTTAGGGTACCAATAGGGTACTGGCTGATTTACATGCACACTGAAGTAGAAATTCTGCAAAACCCATTTTCAGGGAGGCCAGTGTCATTACGCAAGATTGCAGGCTGGCCACAAAGCTGGTAAGAACCAGTTTAGGAGGAATCTGACAGTTAGAGTGAACAACAACTCCAGGCAAAGTGCAAGGAGGATTCTGCATTTACGGAGGGGGAGGAATGGACTTGGGTTGAATAAGTATTTTTAGGAGTATGTTTGGATGGAGGAATGGTGAGGTGGTGGGGTGGCAGGAAGTGTTTGGCTAGAGAATAGGGCAGGCTTGGGGACAAATGTTTCAGTTTTTGCAGACACAGTCTCCGGAGTTTGAATTGCTTTTGAGGCTACTGGCGGGGAGAGAACTTGCTTCATCTTGGAGAAAACCCCAAATCTGTCTGTAGTAGCCCGCGTCAGTTCTTGACCCAGGATTCGTTCGAATCTGACAAGCACACACCGGTCTCACACTCAGGTGCTGCTCAGCACTGAAAGCTTCAGTACTTCCCAGTATGTCATTAACACTAGGCACCTGTTCCACCCTGCCCACTCCCCAAACTAGCATTGGGGCATGCAATTTCAATAAGGAACACAGCGTAGATGAAAGGGCCTAACAGTCCACCTGCGTGAAGCAAACTCCAGTAAAGAAACAAACTACTGTTACATGAAAGATGAGGCTACCAATGGTTGCCTACCCAGATGATAAATGGGAAGAGTGCAGTTGCACTCAGATTGTGCTCGTAGGCTTCCTTCGGGCATCTCTGGCTTGATACAGCAGGACTTTCCTTACGTTCTTATGAGTTTTCAGGTATTAGATGTGACTCCGGTGTAGGTTTATTTTAAAAAACGAAGGATGTTTCTCACAGGTTAAAAGGGAAGCATGCTGCCAAAAATGTACGATGGGGTGCAGATGCCAGAGATCTGAACAGCAACTTTTTAAAAAAATTATATTTATTGGGTTTTACACAAAAAACAGAAAAAGAAACTTAACATAATACATAATGCAAAGTATACAATACAAAATACAAAAACACAAACATCATTATTTCCCATTCATCTTGTCTAATCATGTTGGGGTGACTTCTTCCAGTCTCCCCTGCTGCGTTTCAATATCAATCATCTTTAGTAATTTCCTCTCATCTTTCATTATTTTTTCTTATATTACTTATATTCTCTTCTTATAATTGTTTTAACCAAAAATCATACATTACATTACTTAATCCTATTATTCTAATCTGTAAACTGTCCTTCATGGCCACTGGTCCCATCACCTCCTGGCAAATAGAAGGGGAAGAAATGGAGGCAGTGAGAGATTTCACTTTCTTGGGTTCCATGATCACTGCAGATGGTGACAGCACTCACGAAATTAGAAGACGCCTGCTTCTTGGGAGAAAAGCAATGACAAACCTAGACAGCATCTTAAAAAGCAAAGACATCACCTTGCCAACAAAGGTCCGTATAGTTAAAGCTATGGTTTTCCCAGTAGTAATGTACGGAAGTGAGAGCTGGACCATAAAGAAGGCTGATCGCCGAAGAATTGATGCTTTTGAATTATGGTGCTGGAGGAGACTCTTGAGAGTCCCATGGACTGCAAGAAGATCAAACCTATCAATTCTTAAAGAAATCAGCCCTGAGTGCTCACTAGAAGGCCAGATCCTGAGGTTAAGGCTCCAGTACTTTGGCCACCTCATGAGAAGAGAAGACTCCCTAGAAAAGACCCTGATGTTGGGAAAGATGGAGGGCACAAGGAGAAGGGGACGGCAGAGGATGAGATGGTTGGACAAGCACACACCATCAGTCGTGTCCGACTCTTCGTGACCCCATGGACCAGAGCACGCCAGGCACGCCTATCCTTCACTGCCTCTCGCAGTTTGGCCAAACTCATGTTAGTAGCTTCGAGAACACTGTCCAACCATCTCATCCTCTGTCGTCCCCTTCTCCTTGTGCCCTCCATCTTTCCCAACATCAGGGTCTTTTCTAGGGAGTCTTCTCTTCTCATGAGGTGGCCAAAGTACTGGAGCCTCAACTTCAGGATCTGTCCTTCTAGTGAGCACTCAGGGCTGATTTCTTTAAGAATGGATAGGTTTGATCTTCTTGCAGTCCATGGGACTCTCAAGAGTCTCCTCCAGCACCATAATTCAAAAGCATCAATTCTTCGGCGATCAGCCTTCTTTATGGTCCAGCTCTCATTGCAGTCATTAGGAAAGGGCAAAATAGTTTCTCTCCAGCACAGAACAACAGAGCAAATGAGGTGCCACTGACAGTTTATCTGTGAAACGGTTTTGTTTTATTGGGAGCAGAAAGTCAAAACATGGTTATAGACAATGAGAGATTTTATTTTGGAGATGAGACTATAACTACAAATGGGAAGTTTAATTTCTCAAAGCCTTTCCAGCAAGTTAATAAGTTCTTCCAGATCACCAGTCCAACATATTAGGTGCATCAAATTGACAGTGTTGAAGAGGTCCATCTTTTAGGAAGGGACTGGTGCCATTTAGGATTTGCTTAGACTAGAAATGAAGGTGGACAAGGAACAAATAGGTCTCTGCAAGGGGACCTGTTGGCAATGGAAAGACTGGATGTTCCACTTCCACCAGCACAAACGCTAACTGCTACTAACACCCCCTGTAAACAATGTGTTCTACACAGTGGGGGCATTGCTCTTAAAGTTAGAGCTCAGAGGGTAGAGAAGGCAGCCCAACTTCTACAGATAAGAACTTAGAACTAAAGAGCTTTGAGCCCAGTTCTAGTCTTGAAATAGCGCCCTTCCCCATTGCCCTTTCCAATGCAGTATCACTCTCAATAAATGCTAAACAGTCTGCAAGGCAATAGAAGCAACTGAAGGAGGAGATTGTGAAAAGCACTAGACCTCCCACACCATTAGTGGGAATGCATTCTCTTTTTGCACAAAGGACTCGAGGGATGCAGACTAGGAACTGCAAAAACAGGTAGGAAAATGGTCACCAGAGAACTGCAATAAATTAAATGTGCTGTAATAGACATGGGCAATGGGACTGGTGACTTCAGGGGCAGCCTTTTGTAGAGCCAAGCATAGACTGTGCCTCAGGTTGCAAACCTGGGAGAGTCACTTCATTGGGGGCTGATTGGAAACTGGCGTGGGTGCAGCAGCGAACCCTAAAGGGATACATTAGATGGTTATTTTGAACTCCTGGGATGTTTAATGCTTTGACTAACTAAGCTGTTCTGGCATAGCAGTCATTGTTGCAGAGCACACTTTGGGTGCTTATCCACACTGACCATTGGCTCCACTCTTTCTTGACACAGGTCCATGTCCAAGAGCTCCACTTTTTGCTCCAGAGCTTTCCCTGCAAAAACCCGCTCTTTAAAGCTGAAGCTCAGCAAACTGCAATTTGGGTTTTCCGTGGATTAACATTTGCTCTGATTCAGCTTTACAGAGTAGGTTTTCACTGGGAAAACTCTGGAGGAAAGGAAGGAAGGAAGGAAGGAAGGAAGGAAGGAAGGAAGGAAGGAAGGAAGGAAGGGTGCTCAGAAACAGAGCTTTAAAGTGCGGACCATCCCTGGGAAGCACAGGAGAAAGGTAAGTGTGAATCAACCCTGGGAATGACTGGAATATCCTGACTGTAATGAAACAGTGAGTGAAGGTCTATTGGAGCAATGCAGAAATCTAAACATTACTCCTAGGTGTCTGCTTTTCAAGACATAAGCTGTATCCCGTACCCTCCAAGGCGTTGAGCTCAAAGATCGGGATGCCATCTACTAAGGCTGTGCTCCCACATGAGTCATCATGGCTACGAATGATGCACTTTTGGGGGGAAGAATATATATATATATATATATATATATATATATATATATATATATATATACACACACACACACACACACACACACACACACACACACACACATATATATACATCTTTAAAGAAAGGGCCTTCCTCAGTCCATAGAGGGGCTTTTCGGAAGGAGGGGTGTTCATGAATCATGTGTGTGAGAGACAGAGTGAGAGAGCGCTCTGGCACACTGAAAGTGATGGAGGAGATAAAGCAGACCAGAGAGGAGCAGACAGCAGTGGCCCTGCTTTTCCCAGATGGTGATGAGCAGTATACCCCTCAGAGCAGAAGACGAGGAGACAAGTCTCTGGCAGGCAGTGGACAGCTGTTGTGGCTCCTTCCTCTATTGTCCCTGCCAGCTGTCCCCAGCCTGCTCCCTGAGGGCTTTCCTTGTGACCCCAGTCGCGGGAGTGGAAAACTAGCACCTCTTTTCTTGCAGCCCGTGGCAGCCATTTTGTGCCACAGGAATTTATCCATGTATGGTGACCGGCAGCTCAGGTTCCCCACCCCCACCCCCACCCCCAAAAAAGGATGAAGAAGCGCTGATTACACTCATGGCCAGATCATCCTTTCTGCAACAGGGATGAAGTGTTCCCCTTAGCAAAAGCTCCCTTGAAATAAGAAATCCCTCTTTGTGGAATCAAAAGCATGGTAGAAACAGAAGAAGAGTTTGGATTTGAAATCCCGCTTTATCACTACCCTAAGGAGTCTCAAGGCGGCTCACATTCTCCTTTCCCTTCCTCCCCCTAAACAAACACTCTGTGAGGTAAGTGGGGCTGAGAAACTTCAGAGAAGTGTGACTAGCCCAAGGTCACCCAGCAGCTGCATGTGGAGGAGCGGAGACGCGAACCCGGTTCACCGGATTACGAGTCTACCGCTCTTAACCACTACACCACAAAGACCACCAGGCTGTGTCTCTATTCCATGCAGGTTGGATTCCTTTCAGCTCCAGTCACAGAGCAAAATGGTAAGTGAGTTGCGCCATTCCCTCCCACTCGGTAGACATTAACATGAGACAGTAGGTACCTGTGCTATAGGTTTGTTTTATTAGGAGCAGAAAGACAAACCACAGCTATAGGCAAAGGAAAGGCTTTCCAGTAGATCAAAACCTTCTTCCAGGTGACAAAGTCACGCAGTAGATGAATCAAGCTTAGCATTGAGGAAGGAATCCATGTTTTAAGGAGGGATTTGTAGTCATTAACGCCCTTACAGGTTTTACAGGAACATGCCAGAGGCCATTCCTAAACAAAGAAAAACAAGATGAGTTCAATAGGATACCTTCCAACATTTCTCTGATGAAAACAGGGGGGGCCTATTCCCTAACAATAATAATTTTATTCTTTATACCCCATCCATCTGACTGGGTTGCCCCAGCCACTCTGGGCAGCTTCCAATATATATATATAAAGTAATAATACATTAAACATTTAAAAACTTCTCTACACAGGGCTGCCTTTGGATGTCTTCTAAAGATTGTATCTCCTTGATTCGGGGTAACTCCATACCCTCCAATGAAAATAAGGACGCCCTACCATACCCTCCAACATTTCTGCAATGAGTACAGGGATGTCCTAAGGAAAAGCGGGACATTCCAGGATCAAATCTGAAACTGGGACAGCTTCTGTAAATCTGGTACTGTCCCTGGAAAATAGGGACACTTGGAGGGTCTGCAATAGCAGCAAAGAAACTACCCATGCTTTGTCTAAAAACATTCTGAAATTCACCACAAATATTTTAAATATATTTAAAGAGAAACTTGTGAACTGATTACAAAAGCCAGAATATTGTAGACCTGGGAGGGGGTTTATGACTAGAGCATTTGTAAAATAAGTAAATAACATTGCAGGATAATAGTTTGGTAAAATAAGTAAAGATGAGGAGAACATTCATTTTCAGAAATTATTGCTTGGTATTGATCAGCTTTTCATTAAAAACCTGTTTAGGTATTAACAATTATCATCATGCATCCCACACCATTAAGCCATCATTTCTCTGCCACGTAGCGTTACCTCAAAATTTGCAGCAATAGTGATGGCTAGCAGGACGACAGGAATTTCTTGAAGCCAAAACTTCTTGTCTTCGGCAAGATGGTCTACACTGACCACGACATCCAACATCGTTAGGATTGATGTAGCCTCCTGGAAACATATTATATATTTTAAAAACTAACTATAATATATCCCATTTTAATAACGGGATGGGAAGAAAGGAGTTCAGTCTCTCAAGACTATTGGTTCAATTCAAAAAGTTACAAAAGGCTGCCGTTTACATATGTAATAATCAATTATTTGGTGAAGGAAACTCATGAATGAGTTGAAATGTGAAAATCCACAGCCCTTAGCCTTAACACCGGCTCACCACAGGGTTGTGTGTTGAGTCCCCTGCTCTATAACCTCTATACGTATGACTGTACAGCCATCTATTCCAGAAACAAAATCATCAAGTTTGCTGATGACACTACTGTGGTGGGGCTCATTTCAGGAGGGGATGAGTCCACCTATCGGGATGAGGTGGAGCAGTTCTGTGCTTGGTGTAGCGATAACAATCTGGCTCTTAATACCGCCAAGACCAAGGAACTGGTGGTAGATTATAGGGGGGGGGGAAGGTGGATATTCAGCCCCTGTATATCGGCGGGGACCAGGTGGAGAGGGTGGCTGTATTTTTTGGGAGTGATTATAGAGCAGGGTTTGACTTGGAGCACAAATACTACTGCTCTGGTAAAGAAGGCCCAGCAGAGAATTTATTTCCTCAGACTTTTAAAGAAGAACAATCTGAGTGAGAGACTGCTGGTGTCCTTCTACCGAGGCTCCATAGAGAGCATTCTTAGATACTGTATTTGTGCTTGGTTCTCCAGCTGCACAGCCAGGGAGAAGAAGGTACTTCAGAAGGTCATAACCACAGCCTAAAATATTATTGGTCATCCTCTCCCATCTCTGGAAGAACTATACAGTTCCCATTGCCTTAAAAAGGTAAACAATATTTTGAAGGATCCATCTCATCCAGGATATAGTCTCTTTGCACCACTGCCTTCGGGTAGAAGATATAGAACAATTAGATCAAGAACAAATAGATTGAAGAACAGTTTCTACCCAAGAGCTATAACTATCTTAAATGCTGTAACCAGATAATATGACCTTGGAGAGCTGTGATGGGTGTGTGTGTGCATGTGTGGCCTTTTTGGTGTGTGTGTGTTTTGTGCTGTTTTTTTCTTTTTTTTCTTTTTCTTTTATGGGATGGCATGCAATTTCGTTGCACTTGTATAGCGTTGTGCTTGTACTTGTGCAATGACAATAAATAAATTATCTTATCTTATCTTAAAATCCAAGAGCGTTTAAAAGCTGTTAATACATTCTCCCCTCCTGCTCTACAATACATGACTCTCCCCACCTCCCAGAACATCTTTCACAAAAATCCCAAATAAATCATCAGTGTCCTGGTGTGGGAAGTATACAAAAGAATGTCCCCAAGCAGCTTAGTACAGTCTGCAGCAAAGCAATGACTACAGGAGTCCCTACAGGGAATATGTGTCGAGACGGCCGAGGGATGGATGATTCCCCCATCAGCGATCAGCGAACAGCGTGCAGCTCAAGGGAGCTCAGGTAGCCTTCCCGACGTGATTTATGATGACCTATGTCTTGTAGACACTGGGCACATCTTCAGCTATCCAGCAGAGCGAACGCAGAGTAAGCTAGGCTTGAGGCTGTGTGCACTTATAGCTACTTTTATTAAGCAAAGGCAGGACAAAGAAAAAACATGTCTCCTCTCTTCGGAGAGCAGTCAGAACAGAAAGCAAAAAAAAGCAATAAATGGAAGCAGAGTACAGCAACATCCGCCCCGTGGTGCAACAATCAGTGCTGTGGAATGCACAACAAAACACAGACACGTGACACCTGCACAGTGGAGCAACAGAAACCTAACAACATGCCCCCTCAAGTGGGCTTTGCATTTACTCTAAATGCTTTGCATTTACTCTAACATCTGCAGGGGAGCGGCAATTAAATCTGTAAAGACCACAGCTCCATTTTCAGTAAGTTGCCCAGGGAGCCCTGTTCATCCATTTCTTCGATGAACCAAATCCATGCATTTGTTCACCTCTGCATATTCAGATGCCTTTAGAAGCCACTTATTCAGTTTGTGCTGCTTCAGTGAGTAGGATTCAACGAAGATCAATGGAAGACTTCTGCTTGCGCAATGGGGCGTCCCTCCCATTACTAACCAAGCATGCCCTCATTCGCCCTGAAATTGGTTCTGAGGGGTCAGGAGAAACCTCACAGCAGCACACAGGGTGGGGAACAACTGTTCTACCTAGCAGGCCAAAATGCTTGCAATGGTGGAACAAACAGACGTGAAAACAGTTCCAGGATCTTTTCCCTCTCTCCTCGTGCACCTTACCTAGAGACATCACCAGTAAATTACAGAAGTTGTGGGTCATACAGAAATGGAAGAAATGTCACCTGGTACTAGGTTTGCCATTTGTCCAGGAAAAAACGGACATGTCCTCTTTTTCAGGCTTAAAATTTATGTCCGGGCAGAATTTTTAAATGTCTGGGAGGTTTTGGAGAGCGCTCGGCTGCCTGTTGTCACCTGCCCACTAGCATCCTCCAAGTTCCTTCCCCACCATCTTCCAAGTCCCACCCCTTGGTGCGTGAGTGCCCCCCATGCCCATCCCATCCCCGCCATCTTCCAAACCCCATTTCTACTCAGCGTGGCTGGCTTGCCGGGCCTCACCGCACAACCCTCCTTCCCTACCAGCTGGCCCTCATCATCCCCTCCATCCTTTGTCCTTCCTCTCACCAAGGCCGGTTGTGCGACAGGCAGCCTCTCTCGGGGACTTCAGGCATACCAGCCAGAGCTACCAGCAGCCCATCCCTCCTGTCCCTCCCCTCGTGCAAGTTTGGTGTTCAACAAGTTCACTTTCAAGCCTTCGCAGCTTGTTCCCCATTCTGTATATATAAACGTTGAGAGAGAGAGGGAGTATTTTGTGTAAAATGGGATATGGGCAGCTGCCACTGAATTGCACAGGGTGAGGATGGAAGCTGCCCAGGTCCTAAATTTGGTTGAGAGAGAGAGATACCAGATGTAAAGGATGGGATAGCTCTCCTCTTGTATCTTTGATAGTTGTGTATAAATAGGAATTGCAGCTTCTCCCCATTTCACAGCAAGCTGCATCTAGCATGTGTATGTGTGAATTAATGAACTGTTGGAGGTGGTGGGGAAGTAGAAAGAGATATTTAGCAAACAAGGCTGTAAGCCTTGCTGAGCCTTGCTGTCGCTTGAGGCTCAGGTGCCTTCCATCACCTTTGGCTGGTAGCCCAGCTATGCCCCTATCTGGACAGGGATAGCCTGACTGTTGTCTATGCTCTGGCAACCTCAAGGTTAGATTACTGCAATGCATTATACATAGGGCAGCCTCTGAAGATGGTCCAGAAACTTCAGCTAGTGCAGAATTCAGTGGCCAGGTTGCTCACCAGAGCAAGACGCTTTGAGCATATTACACCGATCCTGGTTCAACTTAGCTGGCTACCAGTTATTGCTGGTTTTGTGCTGGTATTTGACCTATAAAGCCTTAAACAGCTCAGGACTGCAATACCTCAAGGACTGCCTCTTCCCATATGAACCTACCCAGATGCTGAGATCATCTTCTGAGGTCCTTCTTCATATGTCTCCTCCTCGAGAGGTCTGGAGGGTGGCAACATGGAAACGGGGCCTTCTCTGCAGTGGCTCCCCATCTGTGGAATGCTCTCCCCAGGGAAGTTTGCCTGGCACCTCCATTATACACCTTTAGGCGCCAGGCAAAAACATTCCTTTTTAACCAGGCCTTTGGTTGATTTGGTTGACATCCTATGCCCTTTTAAAATGGGGTGGGGGTTATTGGGTTGCTGTTGTTTTTATTTTGATTATGTATTTTCTGCATTTATATTTTGATTTTATTCTGTGAACTGCCCTGAGACCTGGGGGTATAGGACAGTATAAAAATTCAACCAACCAACCAATCAATCAGCAAGCATCTTGGAAAAAGTTTGGGTGCATATCTGGATTTACATAGTCTGTTTTCTGTAAAGTGTTTTAAGCACAAGTGTATCTGTGGGAGGTTGTACAATGTAAATAGGCTGAGAGCAACTGCCAACTGCCGGTGTTTTGCAAAAGGGTTTCAGGGATAAAGTTAAGAACATCACTACTAGCAATATATCACAGCGTCTATAGCCTACATATAGTAGGGTTATTTAAAAGGAGAGTCATCATAGTTATTCACAGTTAAAAGAAGAAGACGGAAAATGTGTCCTCTTTTTTGCTCTTTAAAATATGGCAACCCTACCTGTTACTTTGCAACACTGCACGGATTTTCCATTACCACATTTTCTGCTAGAAGCTATATATTCATTATTGAGACAACGTTGCCTGCATTTCATAGGGCATTTGGCATCACTAGTATTCTCCTCTGCATCGGGTGCTGCAAGCATAGGACCAGAAAAGAAATATGATCAGTAGAATCATGGATTTGTAGAGTTGGAAGTGACCCCAAGGGTCATCTAGTCCATCCCCAACTAAACCACAGCTAACAGATGGCCATCCAGCTTCTGCTTAAGAACTTCCAACCATCTCCCAATGCAGTACAATCTAGTGCAGTGATGGCTAACCTTGACACCCCAGATGTTTTTAAACTACAACTCCCATCATCCCTAGCTAACAGGATCAGTGGTCAGGGATGATGGGAGTTGTAGTCCCAAAACATCTGGAGTGTCAAGGTTAGCCATCACTGATCTAGTGTCAAGCGGCTCCTACAGTCAGAAAGTTATTCCTAATGTTTAGCCAGAATCTCCTTTCTTGTAACTTGAATTCATTGGTTTGGATCCTAACCAGTGGTGTGTTTTTCAGCTGGAGCACAGTTTCAGCACCTCTCAGGTGGGCACCTTTGCGAACTGACACTCCCCCGCACCTGCTTCTTGCCTTTACGTACCTCTGAGAAGCCCAAAACAAACATTTCAAGTCAAAATGGAAGTTGTCCAGCATGTGCGGGTCTACACTTTTTTTAAGACTCCACCTAGCTCCTAGCCACTCCTAGCTGTGATTCGTCAAGCTACGGAACGGGGCCAAGTCATATTTCTTTTTCTTCAATCCGTCTCCCATGCAGAGAAGGTGGGATTTATGCTTTCCAGCCAGGCCTCTACCATTCCACATGTGCATGTTTGCGTGAGGGCCCTTCTGAGCTGCCCTAACCATTTGCCTGCATCTAAGAGAACAAGAGAGGTGGGGTGCATTTATTTGACCTGCAACAGAACCAGGGGCAAACCCAAAACCAGCTAGGGAGACAGCTTGCCGTAGTTTTAGCACCTCCACAGGTGATGAATATGGCTGTTGTCAAGCCAGCATCTGTTCAGGGCTGCCCAGAGTCACTTGGTGACCTACTGTAACAAATTCATGGTGAGTTCTAGCACCTATTTTTCATGAAAAATAAAGCACTGATCCTAACCTCTTGAACAGGAGAAAACAAGCTTGCTCCAGCCCTTCAAATGGCTGGCTGGCTGGATTATAGAAGATGGCTATAATATCTCCTCTCAGTCTCCTCTCTTCCAGGCTAAACGTACCCAACTCCCTCATAAGGCTTCGTTTCCAGACCTTTTATTATCTTGGTCACCCTCCTCTGTTCACATTCCAGCATGTCAATAAATTGTGATGTCCAAAATGGGACACAGTACTCCAGGTGTGGTCTGACCAAGGCAAAATAGACTGGTACTTTACTTCCCTTATAGGGATGCAGGTAGCGCTGTGGTCTAAAGCACTGAGCCTAGGGCTTGCCGATCAGAAGGTCGGCAGTTCAAATCCCCGCAACAGGGTGAGCTCCCGTTGCTCGGTCCCAGCTCCTGCCCACCTAGCAGTTCGAAAGCACATCAAAGTGCAAGTAGATAAATAGGTACCGCTCCAGCGGGAAGGTAAACGGCGTTTCTGTGCACTGCTCTGGTTCGTCAGAAGTGGCTTAGTCATGCTGGCCACATGACCCGGAAGCTGTCTGCAGATGAACACCGGCTCCCTCGGCCTATAGAGCAAGATGAGCGCCGCAACCCCAGAGTCATCCGCGACTCGACCTAATGGTCAGGGGTACCTTTACCTTTACCTTTACTTCCCTTAATGTGAACTCTAGACATCTACCGGTATTGATGCAGCTTAGAATTACAATAGCTTTTTAATTCTGCATCACACTGTTGACTCATGTTAAGCTGATGGTCTATACGTGCTTCTCACATGTATTGCTGTCAAGCCATATGTCCCCCATCTTATATTTGTGCATCTGGTTATTCCTGTCTAAATGTAGAGCCTTACATTGACATTCCTTAAGTTAGATTTGGCCCACTCCTCCAATCTGTTAAGCTCATCTGGAATCCTGATTCTATCTTCTGTGGCTTTAGCTACCCTTCAACTGCAGTTTTGATGAGTGTCCCCTCGATTCCTTCATCCAAGTCATTTATAGAGATTAGGAACAGCATTGGGCCCAAGACAGAAGCCTATGGCTCCTGACTTGTCGGTTTTTCTCCAAGATGATGAGTAAAATGAGAATAGGCTAGTAATCGCTACATAATTCTCATTCAAAGAAGACAACACAGTACATGAATTCTGGGCATCTGACACAGCACAACTGGGGCATATTTCCTGCATACCCCGGGCAATGACCCCAACTGGTCAATGTGAGTTGCCAGAATTGTTTGAAAACACTGCCTTACATTGTTCCACACCACCCTCCATATGCACCTCGCCTAGAAACTCCAGCAGTAAATCATAGAAGTCGTGGCCCATAAGAAAATTTAAAATTGTTACCTTTCCCTTTACAACAGTAGACTTGGCCTCTCTGAAAGCAGTTTTGGGTTACATCCTCATATTCATCAGTGGAACAAAATGCCTTGCATCCACCAGAACATTCACCATCAGCCGTATCCAAGACGAATCCTGAAGCTATGTTGTCAGAAAAGAAATATTGCCAGTTCAAGAAGAAGAGATATTTCCATGTGTGTGGTGTCGTGGTTAGAGTGTTAGACTAGATCCTGGAAGACCCAGGTTCAAGTTGCCGCTCAGCCATGAAGCTCACTGGGTGACCTTGCGTCAATTACTGTCACTCAGCCTAACCCACATGACAGGTTTGTGGTGGGGATAACAGAGGGAAGGGGGGTAACTGTGTGTGCCACCTTGAGCTCCTTGAAGGAACAGCCAAGTATAAATGTAATAATAATCAATAAACACACATTTCTCATTCTGTAAAGGCAACCTTTCCCTCTTAAGATTTGTTTTAAGAGACTTTAAGTCTGGGTATCTGACATAGCACAACTGGGGGATATTCCCAGCATGCATGCACATATTTAGGTATGATACCCAAGCTGGCAGATAGGAGTAGCCAAAATTGTTTGACAATTCAATCCTGTGGTTGCTGAGCCCTGTATATCTCACCTGGGAAACTCAACAGGGAGAATAAGAAGAGACAGAAGATCTTCATGGCTGAATGTTGGTTCCACCAGAGTCTTGTTCCCATTCAAGGATATGTCAGAAAGCAAGCCAAGAGAACTCTTTATTTATACTTCATAAGGAAATGATGCAAAAAAATGTTCCTGCATGGAGCCCATGGGCATTTGAAAGACTCTTCGTTCCATTTACACTAGTACTAATGCAAACAGCAGTTAACACCCCCAACTAAACAATGTGTTCTTCACAGCAAGGGCAAGAACTCTTGAAATTAGTTCTGCTTAGAACTAAATGACCTTATTATTGTTGTTGCTATAGATTTGGGAAAGAACCCTTCCTAAACCATAAAAATTAATAAACAGTAGAATTTTGATTATCTGGAGTATTGAAGGAAAGACTGGAGACCAGTGGAAAAGTACAGACTGAACTTCCTCCGAAGTCAGGGCCTCTCCTGGGATAGAAGCATTAACAAGACAAAAGGCGTTGGTGGCCCATCTAGGAGGAATCTTGGGCCTGAGCAGACAGAGGTTGTGGTGGTGATTGGGTTGGTGTTTGAGTTTACAGGAAAATAGTGCTTTTTAGCAAGGTGTGCTGGGGCAAAATGGGAGCAAAGACTGGGATCCATCTTGGTAGGCTGGCTGGAGGCAGGCTGGGACAGATGCCTTTGACTCCAGGGCTTCACTGCTGCGAAGGGCAAGCCCCTCTTGAAACGACCATGTTGTAAGATCTAGACTCCCTCCATGGAGACTCAAGGTGTAAATAGGTGAATAAACCATATTTCTTACAGCTACGACAATCTCTGCTGTGTCTCAATCCTCCAAAGGAACACAGACCCTAAATCTGATGATTGAGCACGAGCAGCAGGATTGCAACACACACACACACACACACACACACACACACACACACACCATCTCTATCCCCCCAAAATGGTCATTCATCAAAGTGACCAAGGTCGATTCAGTCCCAAACTTGGGTCTCAATCACCATGCGGTAGGATCGTGTGCTTTGACACTTGTTCAGTCATCTTGACAGTGGGACTTTCACCATTTGTATCCTAACTATTCTGTGGCCCATTTCATAACACAGGGGACTCTAACTAACATTCTAGAAAGCTGAACATGCTCTACAGCAAAGTTTCCCAAACTTGGGTCGCCGGCTGTTGTTGGACTACAAATCCCATCATCCCTAGCTAGCAGGACTAGTGGTCAGGGATTATGGGAATTGTAGTCCAACAACAGCTGGAGACCCATGTTTGGGAAACCCTGCTCTACAGCATCAGGAGCGACTCCACATCTCACTGTTTACAGCAAGGTAAGGGCTTCAACAGGATCACCAGCTCTATCAAGTGGATTCCAGGAACTTCTTGGAATCTATAGGTCTCTCCAGGTGGACTACCCTAACTGGACTCCATAGACATAGACACATGCACAGACACACAGAGAGACACAGACAGACATCCCAGCTTGTGCTATTGCTGAAGGAAGGACCTAAGTGGGGAAAGCTAGATAAGATCCACTAGCAGCTGGAGGAGGACAGGACAAAGGCTGAAGAAAGAGCTGAGAGTGTAGGGGGCCCCTTTCCCAACCTCTGGAGCCCCTAGGAAACTCAACAAACCTGCTGCACCTGGAAATGACTGTGGAGAGGGCAGCTGAATAGGACACAGCTGCGGGCAGCCTAGGTAAATACCACCAACTTGGCCCTGCCCATAAAATGCAAGTCTAGAATAAGAGACTAGGGTGATGTCCACTGTTTCCAGGAACTCTTCTGATTGTGATAGTTTTTGTGGGAGAGCTGAGAGTTTGTTTGGACCCTGGGTGAGAACCCAGAAGCTGAGAGTGAAGGTATGTCAGAAGGAAAATGAATTGATATTGGTCTTATATATACTAGTAACTTTGTATTGATGTAGCATTTTTATAAGTCGGGGCAGGGTGGGGAATCAGTTAACATCCCACAGTGTTTCATGGCAATTGATCTGAAAACTGGGATCACAGTAGGATTATATCAGTCGAGAGGCAAAAACAGCAGTAAAACATTTCTGACCCTGATTAAATAAGGTTAGGAGTCTAACCCCTCGTTCAGCCCAGACACTGAGGTCAAGCTCCGAGGGCCTTCTGGCGGTTCCCTCCCTGCAAGAAGTGAGGTTACAGGGAATCAGGCAGAGGGTCTTCTCGGTGGTGGCGCCCGCCCTGTGGAACGCCCTCCCATCAGATGTCAAGGAAATAAACAACCATCTGACTTTTAGAAGACATCATCTACCATGTTTTTAATGTTCTGTTGGGAGCCGCCCAGAGTGGCTGGGGAAACCCAGCCAGACAGGCGGGGTATAAATTATTATTATTATTGGTTTTGGCTTCATCCTTGTCCATACAAGCAGTGGATGTGGCCACATGCATTCCCTCTCTCTCTCTCCACAGCCCACTTCTGAAGATTAGCTGCCAATATTTTCTCACCTTCCTTGCTCATCATATTATCCATCCGATGACCAAGGAATGGTTTAAACCTGGCCTGGTGTGCAGGCCCAGTTTGAAGTGGAAGAGGCCAAAGAAGAGTCAGAGGAGATTCTTAAAGCTCCCCCACCTCAAAAGGAAGAAGGAAGAAGGGAGGAGGAGGAGGAGGAGGAGGAGGAGGAGGAGAAGAAGAAGAAGAAGAAGAAGAAGAAGAAGAAGAAGAAGAAGAAGAAGACGACGACAAAAAACCAGGTCTTATCTAAATTCCTTGCAGCAGGCTGGGTTCTCTTCTATTGCATCCAAGGAAACCAGGGAATGTTTTGATTCTGCCACACAGCAATGAAATAAACAAGTTGACCCCCAGTTTGCACGGGACTTCATCTGCACAACATGTCTGATTTTATTAGGAGCAGAAAGGAATAAGATCATTACTTTCTGGAAGGCTTTTCAGTCACCAGAAAGGAACTTCTGAAAGATTGCTTGTATGTCAGATGCTTAAGAATGGCATTGAAGAAGGACTTCATCCTTTGTATAGGTTCTGATTCAATTTAGGAGTTTCCTGCTGCAAGATTTCATGACCTGCTACTTTGCCCCTATAGAAGAGAAGAGAACAAGCTTTGTTAAATCCTTTGCAATAAAGTCCCACTTGTGCATTCCTTTGATGAACAATATCCACAAGAATGTGTCTGACACAGTATCCCATCCCTTACTATAAGCATGTTGAAAATTTGGCCCTTCAGATCTTGGTGATCCTTAACCTTCGGGCATGCTGGCTGAGGCTGATGGAAACCAGGGATCTAACAACATCTGGAGGACCACCAGTTTTCCATCTCTTCCTAACTGTAATAATCTGCACACAACATTGGTAGGCCTTTAGTTAAGAGTGGCTAGTTAAGTCGCTTCATCATGGCGACTTCTTGGGAAAATAGTCTTATTTCGATGGCGATTTCTTGGGAAAATAATCCTTGCCTGCTCTATATATTGACTCTAAAAACAGGAAGTGTAAAAAGATCACCTGGAAGGACTCCTATTTATATTCTGTTGTCCTTGGAAATCATGAAATCATAATACAAAAGGTGATACAACTTTGCAATGTTATGTATTATACTTTGAATTAATTTAATCTCTGGGACCTCTGAAAATGGAACATGCAAGTGAAAATTAGGGATTATGTGTGACCAAAAATGGAGTGGTAAGTGTTGCAATTTTTCAATTCAAAATGATTCAAATAAAGTTGCTTTTCAAAAGCCACTTCCTCGTTCTTTTATTCTGCTACCCAGTGATGGTATCGTCCCACCCGCTGAGCACCTAACCCAGATATCACTCCAGTCATACAGCTGTGGAATCGGGATCCCAACCCTCTGCAATGCAGGAATCCCAGCTAAAGAATCGCTGACAGGAGACTATCCAACCTCTGTTTATAAACCTCCAATGAAGCAAAGTCTGAGGTAGCCCATTCCACTGTGGAACAGCTCTTAGCACCAGAAAGTTCTTCCTTGCGTTTAGTCAGAATCTCCTTTCTTGTAATAGGAATCCATTGGTTTGTGTGCTGCCCTCTGGAGCAGCAGAAAAGCTTGTTCCATCTTCCAACATGGCAGTCTTTCAGATATTGAAGATGACTATAAGATCACCTCTTAGTCTTCTCTTCTCTGGGCTAAACATACCCAACTCCCTCAACTGTTCCCTCCCAAGGTGTGTTTTCCATACTCTTGAGCATCTTTGTCACTCTCCTCAGCTGATGTTGCCACTTTGTCAATATCATTCCTGAACTGTGGTACCCAGAGCTGCACATAGTACCAAAGGTGGGGTCTGACCAAGGGAGAATAGAGTGGTACTGTTATTTCCCTTGCTGTGGGGGCTGAACATCTAAAATTGCATTAACTCTTTTTGCTGATGCATCACAGTGTTGACTCAAATTAAATTTGTGGTCTACTAAAAAAAGGGGGGGGAGAAAGACCCCCTCCATTCTATATTTATGCTTCTGGCAATTCCTGCCTAAGTGCCGAACCTGACATTTGTCCCTATTGAAATTCATTTTGTTAGTTTTGGCCCAGGTCTCCAATCTATAAAGGTCATCTAAAATCCCGATTCTATTTCTGAGATATTAGCTACCCCTCCTGATTTGGTGTCATCTGCAGATTTGATGAGGAACCCCTCTGTTCCCTTCATCTAAGTCATTTATAACAGGGGTGGCCAACTTCCAAGAGACTGCGATCTACTCACAGTTAAAAACTGGCAGTGATCTATCCCCTTTTGGGGGGTTCAAGTTGATGAGCTTTTTTTAGGAAGGAAAACCCTGTTTTGGGGGGTTCACATAAAAGTTGTTGAGCTTCTTAAGGAAAGAGGAAAGCAACGTTGAGCTTTTTTTTTAGGAAGGAAAGCCCTATTTTTGTTGGTTCAGGTCATTTTAGGGGTGCAGGGCAAAGACCTATTTTTAGGGGAGCCAAAGTTTTTTAGCTTCTTTGTGGGGAGCCACTGATCTACTGGTGATCTACCACAGACGTCCAGTGATCTACCGGTAGATCACGATCTACCTGTTGGACATGCCTGATTTATAAAGATGTTGAACAACACCGGGCCCAGGACAGAATCCTGTGGTAACCCACTTGCCACTTTTTTTCCAGGATGACAAGAGAACCAAGAAGGAGTTTGTCAAAAGCCTTACAGCAATCAAGATACGCTACCATCACAGCATTCCCCTTATCCACCAAGCTTGCCACTCTATTGAAAGGGGGGGGGAGTTTCATCTGCTATGACTTGTCTTTGAGAAACCCATGCTGGCTCTTAGTAGCCACAGAACACTTTAATAAGTGTTCACAGACCCACACTATAGATATATTTCTAGAACCTTTCCTAGTATCAAAGTCAAGCTGACCAACTGGTAGATGCCAGGGTCTTCTTTTTCCCCTCTTTGAAGATGGTGACAATGTTTGCTCACCTGCAGGGATTTTCAAGGATTCCCAAATATTATAAAACAGCCTCTGAGATTATATCTGCAAATTCATATATATAGTTCTTTGGGTGCAGTTCATTAGACCCTGAAGATTCGAATTCATTCAGAGTAGCTAGGTATTCCCTTTCTATCTATTTTCCTCTTTTGAGCTGCAACTTCCTCTCTGCATCTTTTATTCTAGTATCATCAAACTGTACACTGTTTTCCTTTGGGAGGAAGACAGAGGCAAAGTTGGTGCTGAGCCGTTCACTATTTTCTCTATCACCCAATAGCATTCCCAGTAGTGATGTATGGAAGTGAGAGCTGGACCATAAAGAAGGCTGATCGCCGAAGAATTGATGCTTTTGAATTATGGTGCTGGAGGAGACTCTTGAGAGTCCCATGGACTGCAAGAAGATCAAACCTATCCATTCTGAAGGAAATCAGCCCTGAGTGCTCACTGGAAGGACAGATCCTGAAGCTTAGGCTCCAAGACTTTGGCCACCTCATGAGAAGAGAAGACTCCCTGGAAAAGACCCTGATGTTGGGAAAGATGGAGGGCACAAGGAGAAGGGGACGACAGAGGACGAGATGGTTGGACAGTGTTCCCAAAGCTACTAACATGAGTCTGACCAAACTGCGGGAGGAAGTGGAAGACAGGAGTGCCTGGCATGCTCTGGTCCATGGGGTCACGAAGAGTCGGACACAACTGAACGACTAAACAACAACAACAAAAATCTTCTCCATGAAGAGGACCTCCTCCTTGCTTGTTCTTTCTCTTCTTTCAAGCATAGCCAAACAACCCTGTTTATTATCTTTACCTTCTTTTCCAAATCATAATAGTTGTGGCCCATAACAAAAATTTAACATGTTACCTGTCTTTGAGCAGCAGTAGACATGATCAGCACGGTGGCAGGAGCTTGTTGAAGCGACATACTCTCCACCTGAACAACTTGCTTTGCAGCGACCTATACATTTTTTATTTCGGGTGAGAGTGAGTCCTGGAAAAATTTAAGTGTGTTTTAAGTGCAATATACAATGTGACACTAGATGGCATTTATGCTTTTTAAACAGCATTTTCAGAAGGGTATTTACCGGTATTTGTGTGTAGATTCCAAAGGGGCCCTTTTGATACAGTTTTTTATATTTTAAATGAGAATAAAACTATCCTCTATTTGTGCTTCCTAAGGGAATGACACGGGTGGTGCTGTGGGTTAAACCACAGAGCCTAGAGCTTGCCGATCAGAAGGTCGGTGGTTCGAATCCCCGCGACAGGGTGCGCTCCCGTTGCTCGGTCCCAGCTCCTGCCAACCTAGCAGTTCGAAAGCACATCAAAGTGCAAGTAGATAAATAGGTACCGCTCCAGCGGGAAGGTAAACGGCGTTTCCGTGCACTGCTCTGGTTCGCCAGAAGCGGCTTAGTCATGCTGGCCACGTGACCTGGAAGCTGTACGCTGGCTCCCTCGGCCAGTAAAGCGAGATGAGCGCCGCAACCCCAGAGTCGTCCGCGACTGGATCTAATGGTCAGGGGTCCCTTTACCTTTAAGGAAATGATGGTATGTCCAGGGGCAGGAAGAAGAAACACTTTCAGTGGGAAGGAAAGGACTGTGTGTTCCAGACATTCTATTAAGGATATTCATTCAGGCATTTAGTAATCACAGCATACTTTCTAAGTGCTCACAGACCCATTTTTTCATTATATTTTCTACAACCTTTTCTAGTTTCAACGTTATGCTGCCCAGCTGGTAGTTGCCAGGGTGGTCTGTTTCCCTCTTTCTGGCGATGATGACAATGTTTCCCACCTCCAGTCTGCGGGGACCTCACCTGTCCTCCAACAGTTCCCAAATATTATAAACAAAGACTCTGAGATTACATCTGCAAACTCCTTTTGTACCCTTGGATGCAGCTCACCAGGCCCTGGAGGATTGAATTCCTTTAAAGTAACTAGGTGTTACTTTCTGCCCAGACACTGAGGTCCAGCGCCGAGGGCCTTCTAGCGGTTCCCTCACTGCGAGAAGCGAAGAGGCAAAGTTACAGGGAACCAGGCAGAGGGCCTTCTCGGTAGTGGCGCCTGCCCTGTGGAACTCCCTCCCATCAGAAGTCAAGGAAATAAAAAACTATCAGACTTTTAGAAGACATCTGAAGGCAGCCCTGTTTAGGGAAGCTTTTAATATTTGATGAATCATTGTATTTTAATATTCCCCAGAGTGGCTGGGGAAACCTAGCCAGATGGGTGGGGTATAAATAAATTGTTGTTGTTGTTGTTGTTGTTACCACCACTTCTTTTCCTTTCTTGGGCTGCATCTCCCTCCCTGCATTCTTAATTGTAATATCATCACATTGCAGACTGTTTTCCTTTTGAAAAAGATAGAGACAAAGTAGGTGCTGACCCCTGCATGTCACCTAACAGCACCTCTCCATTATCTCCACACAGAACACCTACCATATTTTTCGCTCCATAAGACGCACTTTTTTCCTCCTAAAAAGTAAGGGGAAATGTCTGTGCGTCTTATGGAGCGAATGTGTGGTCCATGGAGCTGAACTGCCCAGGGGCAAAAGCAGATCGTGCTTTTTTTAAAAAAAGAGAGAGAAGGGGGTGTTGAAAGGAAGCCCGCTGAGCAGCTGCTCAGCAAACAATTGGGGAGAGAGATAAGGGAGAGAGATTCCAGCCCCGCCCCCTTGCAGAGGGAGGCTGTTTCCCCAGCGACATGTGACTGGCTGATTAGATTATCTGTCTGGAAACAGGTCCTGCAGAACTGTGAGTTAAACCCCATAAAACAGGATTTTTTTCCCTTTGCAAAGTAAGCTCAACAACTTTGAGCTGATCCTCAAAAAATTGGGCTTTTCTCCTTTGCAAAAGAAGCTGCAGAAATTTGAGCTGATCCTCAAAAAAATGGGGCTTTCCCCTCTAAAAACTAGGTGTGTCCTATGGTCAGGTGCGCCTTATAGAGCGAAAAATACGGTACTCCTTGTTTGTTCTTTCTATTGCTTCAAACATAGCAAAAAACAAAACAAAAACCCTGTTTATTTTCTTTTCCAAATCCTGTAATAGTTGCAGTCCTTAGGAAAAGAATGACATGTTACCTGTCTTTCCACAGCAGTAGACATGATCAGGATGATGGCAGAAGGTTGATGAAGCCAAATATTCTCTACCTGAACAACTTGGTTTGCAGAGACCTCTACAACTTTCATTCAGTGTGGGGGTGGGTCCTGGAGAAATATTAACAAGATAGAAATCAGTCCCCCATAAGAGAAGAAATCACCAACATCTTTAAGCATCTCCTATTCAGTGAAAGCAGTATAATAATAATAATAATAATAATAATAATAATAATAATTTACTATTTATACCCTGCCCATTTGGCTGGGTTTCCCTAGCCACTCTGGACTGCTCCCAACAGAATATTAAAAACATGATAAATACATCAAATATTAAAAACTTCCCCAAACAGGGCTGCCTTCAGATATCTTCTAAAAGTCAGATGGTTGTTTATTTCCTTGACATCTGATGGGAGGGCGTTCCACAGGGCGGGCGCCACCACCGAGAAGGCCCTCTGCCTGGTTCCCTGTAACCTCACTTCTCGCAGGGAGGGAACTGCCAGAAGGCCCTCGGAGCTGGACCTCAGTGTCCTGGCCTAACGATGGAGTTGGAGATGCTCCTTCAGGTATACTTTCATCTTGTGCAAATGGCATAGTATCAAATGAGCTAATACTTCAAGCATGGCCTAGCAGCAAAGCTAGTTAGACAAGTCTTCTTTTACCACAGTCCAGTGGTTGAATGGTCCTTTATATTTTACCTGGGAAGCTAAGCAGCATAAAAAAGATAACCAGTGGGGCAAAGGTCTTCATGGCTGAATGCTGGTGCCACCAGAGTCATCTTCCAGCTCAAAGATATTGCAGAGAATGGAAAGTATCTTCTATTTGTACTTACTAAGGGAATGATGTCATGCACAGAGGCAGAAGGAAGAGAAACGTTCAGGGTGAAGGAAGGACTGTATGTTCTTCCTAACCTTCTGCTAAGGATATTCATGGCTATTAATTTTGGGTAATTACTTCCTGCTCTTTCTTTTGAAAAATGTCACAAATCTGCAGATGACACCAAACTGGGAGGGGTGGCTTCAGAAGGTAGAATCAGGATTCCAGATGACCTTAACAGATTGGAGACCAGGGCCAAAAACAAACAAACAAACAAACAAACAAACAAACTGAATTTCAGTAAGGACAAATGTAGGGACCCAGGTGGCGCTGTGGGTTAAACCACTGAGCCTAGGGCTTGCTGATCAGAAGGTCGGCGGTTCGAATCCCTGCGACAGGGTGAGCTCCCGTTGCTGTGTCCCAGCTCCTGCCAACCTAGCAGTTCGAAAGCACGTCAAAGTGCAAGTAGATAAATAGGAACCATTCTGGCGGGAAGGTAAACAGCGTTTCCGTGTGCTGCTCTGGTTCGCCAGAAGCGGCTTTGTCATGCTGGCCACATGACCTGGAAGCTGTACAATAAAGCGAGATGAGCGCCGCAACCCCAGAGTCATACACGATTGGACCTAATGGTCAGGGGTCCCTTTACCTTTACCTAAGGACAAATGTCACGTTCTACATTTAAGCAGGAATAACCTCATGCAAGTAAATAATCAGATCAGGACAAATGAATGGATTCCAAGACCTGCTTAGGATGGGATTGTACACCCCTCTGAAAAGTCAAGTTTGCAGTTTTGTTACTGACTGGTTACTGATGGACATCGCAGAAGGTGATGGAGAACTGTGAGTCAATCTCTAACTTGCTTCCTGCATGTGAAGTGCCTTTGACAGCCGAAGGAGAGTCGGAGGAAGTGACTTGGGTCCCATCACCAAGAAGGTGCCACCATCTGTGCTAGCACAAAAAAGATCTGTGCTACCCAGAGGAGCTCACACTTGCAAGTTGCCCTCATCCAATGCAAAGTTGACCCCTAGAACTTCCATTGCCTCTCTGAGATTATTTCATTGATTCAATTTATAGCCCACCCTTCCTCACATAGGAACCTGAGGCATGAAACAAGTGATAAAACAATAAAAACAGAGTTTTTGACTTCCTTGTTTAGATAAAAGGTGAGTAAGAAGTGACATGATAGATGTTTATATAGTGTTATAGTTTTTTTGGGGGGGCGACCCCTAAATCCTAGAAGTTTGGGTAAAAATGCATATTTTTGCAGGGCAATATTCCCTAACAGGATGCATTTCTGGAGGTCATATTTTTGCACATTTCCGCCAGCTATATGTATTTCCTTTCTATATGTTCCATAGTTGGAGACTATGCTAATTTTGAAGGCTAGATGTGTTTCAGTTCACATCTATTTTCAGAATGCAAGAATAAGGTTGTTTTACTTTTAAATGTGAACTGAATAAAATTTCTTCTCCTTCCCATTTTTGCTTATTCTTCCTTCTCATTGCAACTCAGTCCTTTCACAGGACTGGTTTTTTGGGGGGAATCCTCTCCCTTTTAGTCTTTTTTTAAAAAAAACAAAACACAACAACAACAACAACAACAACAACAACAGCAACACTTTTTGTTCTTCTGCACAACCATGCCTGCTGACTCCTCCTTCTCATGAGTGTAATGTAGCATTTTAGCTTCCTAAGCAATGACATCCATGCTTGGAAATCAGAAACAGAGGAAATGGCTTTTTTAAAAAATTCACTTTTATTGCAAGGGAGAAGCTCATGTGATCATGGAGTATGTTGCAAGCACTTCTTTTGATCTGGATGCTTTGGTGAAGAAGCAGAAGGAGACTCTAGCTGGGGTTGAAGCAGAATCCAGTAGCTCTCCAAGTGATGGAACAGCCCCCAATATTCAAATGATCCTCAGTCTTCATCTTTGTGGTTTACACTTAAAAACAAAAGAAAAATAAATATAAAAGTTTTCCTTATGTTTCACCCGGAATAAATTGTCAAAATAATGTGTGTAAATGGAAGGTGGAACACTCAGTAGTGCCTGTTTTTCCTTAATAGACTAGCCTCCCCATTTTGTAACTTTACTTTCCTGTGGGATTGTTTTAGAATGCATGCGTTGTTTTGATATATGAGTTGCCCTTGCTTTGTGCAAGTGGACCAGATATAGGGAGATACATAGTAGTTACGGTATGTATAGGACTGGATTGCATATACAGGGGCAAGATGCTCACAGCCCAGTGAAAGGCCAGCCAAATAAATGAGACACAGGGCATTGCTATTGGGTTGAAATAGGCCATAACTTTTATTGATTTCACATGCCAGTAGGTTTTGGCCAAGGCATTGGGTATGTATACAGTATCAAGCAGTTTGACCGCTGGCAGATGAGTAGGGTGGGTCAACCCTGACTTGGAGGTTGCCTCTAACATGGCGCGTGCGATGTAACATAATGTTGTGACATCATGAAGAAGAAGAAGAAGAAGAAGAAGAAGAAGAAGAAGAAGAAGAAGAAGAAGAAGAGTTTGGATTTGATATCCCGCTTTATCACTACCCTAAGGAGTCTCAAAGCGGCTAACATTCTCCTTTCCCTTCCTCCCCCACAACAAACTCTCTGTGAGGTGAGTGGGGCTGAGAGACTTCAAAGAAGTGTGACTAGCCCAAGGACACCCAGCAGCTGCATGTGGAGGAGCGGAGATGCGAACCCAGTTCACCAGATTACAAGTCTGCCACTCTTAACCAATACACCACACTGGCTCTCATGACATCATTACGTCACCTTACACTGTGGGCGCCGCATCAGCACCCACAAGGCCTCTGACGTGACTTCCAGTTTCCACCAGAAGTTGCTTCTGAGACTGCGCAGGGCCTTAGATGTCACTTCCAAGACCTCGTGGGGCCTCAGAGGTTACCTCTCAAGCCTCCGATGCTACTTCTGGTTTCTCTTGGAAGTTGTGTCGGGAGGCTCTGTGAGGCTTCGTACGCAACTTCCAGGGCATCACAAAGCTCTGGAGGTCTCATCTAAGGTCACACTGTGTGGGTGCTGAGCATCCACACACACAAAATTGTGTGTGCAGGGGCCCCCGGGGGGGGGCTGGAGTTGGTGCCAGTGGACATGCATAAGGTTGTACAATCCCACCAGGGCCACCATTGGGAAATGTCCCATAGGCCCCTATGTGGACTCGCATTCATGCACCCCTTTAACAGGGCCTCTGATCAGCTAAGGTTCCAACCCAATGCCTTAACTTCCAAAATTTGTGAAATTTGTTATGAGGTAAGTGAAGACCTGTTAAATAATAATAATAATAATAATAATAATTTATTATTTGTACCCCGCCCATCTGGCCGGGTCTCCCCAGCCACTCTGGGCGGCTTCCAACAAATATACAGATACATTAAAATATCACAGATTAAAAACCTCCCTGAACAGGGCTGCCTTTAGGTGTTTTCTAAAGGTCATGTGGTTGTTTAAAGCGATGGTTTTCCCAGTAGTGATGTATGGAAGTGATATCTGGACCATAAAGAAGGCTGATCGCCGAAGAATTTATGCTTTTGAATTATGGTGCTGGAGGAGACTCTTGAGAGTCCCATGGACTGCAAGAAGATCAAACCTATCCATTCTGAAGGAAATCAGCCCTCAGTACTCACTGGAAGGACAGATCCTGAAGCTGAGGCTCCAATACTTTGGCCACCTCATGAGAAGAGAAGACCCCCCCCCCCCTGGAAAAGACCCGGGTGTTGGGAAAGATTGAGGGCACAAGGAGAAGGGGATGGCAGAGGACACGATATTTGGACAGTGTTCTCGAAGCTACCAACATGAGTCTGACCAAACTGCGTGAGGCAGTGAAAGACTGGAGTGCCTGGCGTGCTCTGGTCCATGGGGTCATGAAGAGTTGGACATGACTAAATGACTAAACAATAAAACAACAAGTGAAGACCTGCAGACCAGCTAATTTGTTTGCAGGAACAGTCCATCCCTGGGCCCGAATACAATGACCCAATATACCATAGCAACATCCTTGCACTGCTCTGCCTTCGGGCAGGACACATACAGACGTTGGGGGGTGGGGGTGGGGGTGAATCCCATGATGGTCTCTAAAGAGGGGACACCCTGGGTGTAGCCTTCAATTTATAGCACTGCAGCTCCACCCCTGCCACCCCCTGATTGGCCCACATGGCCATAAGAGAAGGCACTGAGCATCCTACCCCATGCCACTTGGGAAGGAACAATGGTCCCTCAAACGGGGCAGTGGCCATGCAATGGTAAGTGTGAGAGAGCTACTGCAGCTTGTTTGATCTCTCTTCTTTGGTGAGCTGAGCTTACCTTCTGCAACATTTCCTAATTCGGGAGCATCTTCCAATCTTCATGTGCTCCTCAGGACAGTGATCCTCAACACAAATGCCATTCATTTTATAGCATTGCATCTTATTCTTTGGTCTGTCCTCGACAAATCCTGTGCAAAGGGAGAAAATATAATAATAATAATAATAATAATAATAATAATAATAATAATTTATTATTTATTCCCCAGCCACTCTGGGCGGCTTTCAACAGAACATTAAAATACAATAATCTATTAAACATTAAAAGCCTCCCTAAACAGGGCTGCCTTCAGATGTCTTCTAAAGGTCTGGTAGTTGTTGTTCTCTTTGGCATCTGAAGGGAGGGCGTTCCACAGGGCGGGCGCCACTACCGAGAAGGCCCTCTGCCTGGTCCCCTGTAAATTGGCTTCTCGTAGTGAGGGAACCGCCAGAAGGCCCTCGGCGCTGGACCTCAGTGTCCGGGCTGAACGATGGGGGTGGAGACACTCCTTCAGGTATACTGGACCGAAGCCATTTAGGGCTTCAAAGGTCAGCACCAACACTTTGAATTGTGCTCGGAAACGTACTGGGAGCCAGTGTAGGTCTTTCAAGACCGGTGTTATGTGGTCTCGGCGGCCGCTCCCAGTCACCAGTCTAGCTGCCGCATTCTGGATTAGTTGTAGTTTCCGGGTCACCTTCAAAGGTAGCCCCACGTAGAGCACATTGCCGTAGTCCAAGCAGGAGATAACTAGAGAGAGATAACTATATTTATATATATATATAGTTATTATATATATATATATATATATATATATATATATATATATAATATATATATATATATATAATATATATATATATATATATTAGGGTCCATTGGGGAGAGCAAAGTAAATTCAGAATAGGAAGGGAGGGAACCACAAAGTTCACAGACTTTCAAAGAGGAGAGCCGAACAACCGGCTATTGTTTCTGGGACGGCTCTGCAAATCGGAAGCTGGGCCTTGGTTTTCAAACATTTTGAAAGTCGAACGGACTTCCGCAACGGATTACGTTCGAGAACCAAGGTACCACTGTACTAGTGTTATTCTTATTTTTTAATAATAAAAATAATTCTTCTTGCTCTTCAATGCTACAACTAATACAACATGAAATCAGAAAAGAAGGAAATTAGACTAAGAACGGTAAATAAGATAAAGCACAATATTAAGCATGAGAGAGCAAGAGCATTACTATGCAGAGTTACATAATGAGCACTCACACTTACACTGTGGGTGCCCTTTGCGGGATCGCACGCGGTGCTTCAGACCCTAGGGAACTTACTGGTTTGTGTGGGCTGGCCTGCCTCTCCGTGTTATTCTTTGGGGGCTCACGCCAAGCTTTTTTCTTCCTGTTTAGGGGGCACTGCTACGGTCTTTTGACTGGTTGCTGTTGAAGAGCCGGGAAGAAAGCTTCCTGCGTTGGCAGGTTTTGTCTTCCCCGTAGCAATTCGTCACAACTTTGGCGGTTTAAGGCCTTGGGCGGAATCCTTTTGTCCTTCTTCCCTAAATGGGGGGGGGGGCGTGAAGTGGTGACTCACCCACCCTGCAGCGGCGATTCCAGGGTCCCCTTAAAGGGGTTGTAATACACTGAATGTTCACCAGTGAACTACCCTGCATGTGGGGATATGGGGTGGGCTGCCTGTGTACACATGTGTTTTGCAGAGCACCCCCATATCCCATTTACCCTGAGAAGCCCTAGTTCCCCCGGCTGGGGGACTGGGAGGGATATACGCCCAATGCCTAAGCCAAGGTCTTCCTACATTTGAAAGTTTAATAAAGTTGTGGCCAAATTTTAATTCCACAACACGTTGTCAGAGTCATTATTCCTTTCTGTTGGTCCCTGGGGGCTGGGGCGGTTGCCGCCTGGTCACGCAATGGGCAGCACTGCAATGTATAGCAAAGTATAACTTATAATAAACAGAAGGCATTGGATTTAATTTTTCTCTAATGTATTGGGATACCAAGGTAGGGTTGGGTGAGAGAACGATATAACAGTTCCTTGCTGATATACTCAACAAAGCCCCACCAGACTTGAGTGTGGCTTTGCTTTCCCATTCAAAAGTCATGCCAGGTAAGCTTTTCCTGAAGAGCTAAATTCCACACCTGTAGATTGGATGAGCAGCCCCTCTGTTTCCTTCATCTAAGCCGTCTATAAAAATGTTGAGCAACACTGGGCCCAGGACAGAACCCTGTGGTAACCCACTTGTGATTTCTTTTTCCAGAATGACAAGCAACCATGGGGGAGTTTGTCAAAAGCAGGGGTAGGCAACCTAAGGCCTGTGGGCCGAATGCGGCCCAATTGCCTAATCAATCCAGCCAGCGGACGGTCCAGGAATCAGTATGTTTTTACATGAGTAGAATGTGTCCTTTTATTTAAAATGCATCTCTGGGTTATTTGTGCGGCCTGCCTGGTGTTTTTACATGAGTAGAATGTGTGCTTCTATTTAAAATGCATCTCTGGGTTATTTGTGGGGCATAGCAATTCATTCTTCCCCCCCCCCTATACAGAGAGAGAGAGAGAGAGAGAGAGAGAGAGAGAGAGAGAGTCTGGCCCACCACATGGTCTGAGGGACTGTGGACCGGCCCATGGCTGAAAAAGGTTGCTGGCCCCTGGTCAAAAGCCTTACTGCAATCAAGACATTCACAGCATTCCCCTTATCCACCAAGCTTGCCACTCTGAGTTGTTGTTTTTAACTTAGATTCATGAGCTATGACTTGTTTTTGAGAAAACAATGCCATGACGAGGTGGGATGGGGCATGTGCTCCAGTGCCGTGACGGCAACTGGACCAGGGTCCGCGCCTCCGCCGAGCTGGGCTGTGGGGGCAGTGGGAGGCTGCAGCCGCAGCAGGAGGCCACAGCAGGAGGTGGTAGCCAGGCACCCATGGACACCCAAAATGAAATTTGTTGGTGCTTGGGCGCCCAGGGCCCTCTGGAGGTGGCATGCCTGCTAACTGCTCGTCGACTCATTATCATTTTAGGACCTTTCCTAGTATCCTAGCCAAGCTGACCAACCAGTTATGTTCCCGGGTCCTGTTTCTTTTGCTTTTTGAAGATGGCAACGAAGTTTGCCCACTTCCAGTCTGCAGGGACACCACCTTTTCTCCAAGGATTCCCAAATATTCTATACCAGGGACGTCCAACAGGTAGATCGTGATCTACCGGTAGATCACTGGATGTCTGTGGTAGATCACTGGCTCCCCCAAAGAAGCTCAACAACTTTGGCTTCCCTAAAAATAGCTCATTTTTTTTTTGCCCTGCACCCCCCAAAAATGGGGCTTTTTTTCTCCCTAAAAAAAGCTCAACAACAACTTTGATCTGAATGCCTTAAAAAACAGGCCTTCCTCCTCCCCCAAAAAACTCAACAACTTTGACCTAAACCCCCAAAAAGGGGGTAGATCACTGCCAGTTTTTTAACTCTGTAAGTAGATCACAGCCTCTTGGGAGTTGGCCACCCCTGTTTTATACAGATGCTGTGAGATTACATCTGCAAGTGCCTTTAGTACATTTGGTTGCCGTTCTAAGGCCCTGAATATTAGAATTCATTCAGAGTAGCTTGGTGTTCCCCTACCAACTCTCGTCCTCTCTTGCGCTGAAGCCCCCTCTCTGTATCTTTTATTCTATTATCATCAAATTGCACACTTTTTGGACAGAGGCAAAGTAGGTGTTGAGGAGTCCAACTTCTCTCTGTCACCCAAAAGCATTTCTCCATCCACTCCGTGCAGAAAACCTACTCCTTGTTTGTTCTTTGTCTCCCTTCAAGCATAGCCAAACAACCCTGTTCATTATCTTCACCTTCTTTTCCAACTCATGATTGCGACCCATAACAAAAATTAGCATGTTACCTTTTGCTCTGCAGCAGTACACATCATTAGGATGATGGCAGAAGGTTGTTGAAGCCACATATTCTCTATTTGAACAGTGTGATTTGCAGCGACCTTTACAGTTGATTTCCTTGGTGGGAGTGGATTCTGGAGAAATATTATGAAGATAGAAACCCATTCTTCAGATGAGAAGAAATTACCAACATCTCTAAGCATCTCAGTGAAAGTAGCCCATTACATTTTCCACTAAATAAAACTATGCACAAATGGCATAGTTTCAAATGAGCTAACGTTTTGAGCAAGGTGGAGTAGCAAAAGACACCAAAATGGGCTAGTTAGACTTTTTTTTTTTTTTTTTACTACAGTCCTGTGGTAGAACAGACCTTTATTTTTTACCCAGAAAACTATAGCAAAATCAAAAAGAGAACCAGCAGGGCAAAGGTCATCACCACTGAATGTAGGAGTCACAAAAGTCACCTTCTGGCTCAAAGATATTGCAGGAAGAGAGCCACTCTTTCTTCAACTTTCAGTATCAAAGTTAGGAGGTCAGGATGTCCAGCTCACCAGTTGGTAGTTACCTGGGTTAGCTTTTTAACCCATTTTGAAGATGGGGACAACAATTGCCCACCTCCAGTTCTCCAGGAATTCTCAAAGATTATAGACAACTAGCTGACCGTGCCACGCCTTGCTGTGGCTGATTTGGTGAAATGCAAAAGTAAGATACAGTATGAAAGAGAAAGCATGTGTTGTGCTGTGCTGTTTAAAATCCACTGGAGGGTGCTATATTTTTTGCACAAAATCACATTTTTACTGGGAAAGGTGTGGTATTTGTGCAATGTAAGTACATATGATCACTCCCATATGGGCATGGAACATTGTGTCCATCTGAAACTTAATCCCATAGCATGTTGTCTTGAGTCATTATTCCACTCGGGGGTTGCCTGGGGTTGGGGGGACTCCGCCTGTCCATGCAATATCAACACACTGCACACTGTTTTCCTTTTGAAAAAGACAGAGGCAAAGTAGATGTTCATCAGCACCATTTCTCCCCTAATAGCACCTCTCCACGCTATTCCTTGTTTGTTCTTTCTCTTGCTTCAAACATAGAAAGAAAGAAAAAAAACACCAGTGCTAACATCCCCAATCATATAATAGTTGCAGTCCTTAGGAAAAGATTGATATGTTACCTATATTATCACAGCAGTAGACATGATCAGGATGAGGGCAGAAAGTTGTTGAAACCACAAATTCTCTATCTGAACAACTTGGTTATAATAATAATAATAATTTATTATTTATACCCCGCCCATCTGGCTGGGTTTCCCCAGCCACTCTGGGCGGCTTTCAACAGAACATTAAAATACAATAATCTATAAAACATTAAAAGCCTCCCTAAACAGGGCTGCCTTCAGATGTCTTCTAAAGGTCTGATAGTTGTTATTCTCTTTGACATCTGAAGGGAGGGCGTTCCACAGGGCGGGTGCCACTACCGAGAAGGCCCTCTGCCTGGTTCCCTGTAACTTGGCTTTTCGTAGTGAGGGAACCGCCAGAAGGCCCTCGGCACTAGACCTCAGTGTCCGGGCTGAACGATGGGGGTGGAGACGCTCCTTCAGGTATACTGGACCGAAGCCATTTAGGGCTTTAAAGGTCAGCACCAACACTTTGAATTGTGCTCGGAAACGTACTGGGAGCCAGTGTAGGTCTTTCAAGACCGGTGTTATGTGGTCTCGGCGGCCGCTCCCAGTCATCAGTCTAGCTGCCGCATTCTGGATTAGTTGTAGTTTCCGGGTCACCTTCAAAGGTAGCCCCACGTAGAGCGCATTGCAGTAGTCCAAGCGGGAGATAACCAGAGCATGCACCACTCTGGCGAGACAGTCCGCGGGCAGGTAGGGTCTCAGCCTGCATACCAGATGGAGCTGGTAGACAGCTACCCTGGATACAGAATTAATCTGCACCTCCATGGACAGCTGTGAGTCCAAAATGACTCCCAGGCTGCGCACCTGGTCCTTCAGGGGCACAGTTACCCCATTCAGGACCAGGGAGTCCTCCACACCTGCCCACCTCCTATCCCCCAAAAACAGCACTTCTGTCTTGTCATGATTCAACCTCAATCTGTTAGCCGCCATCCATCCTCCAACCGCCTCCAGGCACTCACACAGGACCTTCACCGCATTCACTGGTTCTGATTTGAAAGAGAGGTAGAGCTGGGTATCATCCGCATACTGATGAACACCCAGCCCAAACCCCCTGATGATCTCTCCCAGCGGCTGCATATAGATGTTAAAAAGCATGGGGGAGAGGACAGAACCCTGAGGTACCCCATAAGTGAGAGCCCAGGGGTCTGAACACTCATCCCCCACCACCACTTTCTGAACACGGCCCAGGAGGAAGGAATGGAACCACTGTATAACAGTGCCCCCAGCTCTCAACCCCTCTAGACGGTCCAGAAGGATGTTATGGTCGATGGTGTCAAAAGCCGCTGAGAGATCCAGCAGAACTAGGAAACAGCTCTCACCTTTGTCCCTAGCCCGCCGGAGATCATCGACCAGTGCGACCAAGGCAGTTTCAGTCCCATGATGAGGTCTGAATCCCGATTGGAAGGGATCCAAATGGTCTGCTTCTTCCAGGCATGCCTGGAGTTGTTCAGCAACCACTCGCTCAATCACCTTGCCCAAGAATGGAAGATTTGAGACTGGGCGATAGTTGGCCATATTGGCCTCATCCAAAGACGGTTTTTTAAGAAGCGGTTTAATAACCGCCTCTTTTAGCGGGTCTGGGAAGGCTCCCTCGCAAAGAGAAGCATTCACCACCCCGCAGAGCCCATCGCCCAGCCCTTCCCGGCTAGCTTTTATAAGCCAGGATGGGCAAGGATCAAGGAGACAGGTGGTTGGCTTCACTCGTCCAAGCAGCCTGTCCACATCCTTGGAGGTAACAGATTGGAATTGATCCCACACAACTGGACTAGACAGGACTCTAGCACTCTCCCGGCCCGGCCCTGCTCCCACGGTGGAGTCTACCTCTTCCCGAATCTGAGCGACTTTATCTGCAAAAAAACTTTGCAAAATCATTGCAGGAGATCTTGGGGTCCCTACCAGGCCCCGATGACGAAGGTGGTTCTGGTTTGCAACCTTTACAAATTCCATCCTGTGAGTTGGTGGGTCCTGGAGAAATATTCTTCTCTGTGTGGAGAAATATTAACAAGATAGAAATCAATCCCTCAGAAGAGAATATATTCCTCTTTATCCCTCTGCATCATTTATTCTATAAACACCACATTGTGCACTGTTTCCTTTCATGAGAAGAGAGAGGTAAAGTAGTTGTTGAGCAGTTCCACCTTCTCTCTTTATTATCTTTAACCTCATTTCCTGTGTGTTCCTAATTCTAAGAGCTTCAGTCCTTCAAAACAAAAAAATAGTGTTATTTTGGAGAAACAGGTGATGTGGAAGGGGTTAATTTGCTTCATAAGCATAAATCACCCCATAGATGAGATAAGCCAACAGGTGCAACGTCAGCCAAGTCTGTTGCTATGGCAATGGCAAAGTGCCAACTATATGAGATGAATGTCGGAGATTGCATTATCTCTATTATTATCATATTGTGTAATGTTTTCCTTTTGGAGGAAGACAAAGGCACAGTAGGTGTTGAGCAGTCTACCTTCTCTCTGTCACCCAGAAGCATTTCTCCATCTTCTCCATGCAGAAAACCTACTCCTTGTTTGTTCCTCCTCTTCCTTCATGCATAGCCAAGCAACCTGGTTTATCATCTTTACCTTCTTTCCAAATCATGATTGTGGCCCATAACAAAAATTTAGCATGTTACCTTTCTTTCGGCAGCAGTAGACATCATCAGGATGATGGCAGGAGATTGTTGAAGCCACATATTCTCTACTTGAACATCTTGCTTTGCAGCGACCTCTACAATCATCATTCAGGGTGGGAGTGGATCCTGGAGAAATGTCATGAAGAGAGAGATCAATTCTTAAGATGAGACGAGACCACCAACATTTCTAAGCATTTCTTAATCAGTGAAAGCAATCCATTACATTTCCTAATAGATAAAGAAATAGAACTTTAATTTTGCACATATGACATGGTATCCAATGGGCTAAGATTCCTAGCATGCCAGAGCACTAAAGGACACTTCATTGACCAAGGGATGCCTGGCTCAAGGCAAGCAGTAGCTGACCAATGAGACTTTTCACTTTTCCCAGGAAGACAAGGAATGATGGGGGAGTTTGTCAAAAGCCTTACTGAAATCAAGACATCCTCTATTCACAGCATTCCTCTGAACTATCAAGTTTCCCACCCTATCAAAAAAAGAAATAAGATTCATCTGCTATGACTTGTTTCTTTTGAGAAAGCCCTGCTAATTTTTAGTAACCATGGCATCCTTTTCAATGTGCTTACAGATCCACTGTTTAATTATCTTTTCTAATGAGTGTAGAGCAGTTCCACCTTCCCTCTGTCACACAATAGCACCTCTTTGCGTTCTCCACACAAAGCCCCTTCTCCTTATTTGCTTTTCCGCTTGCTTTGAACAGAGCCACAGAAAACCCTGCTTCTTATCTTTTAACCTTTTTTCCAAAACATGATGATTGCAGCCCGTAAAAACAATTTAGCACATTACCAAACTTTTTACAGCAGAAGACATGACCAGATTCCCTGCAGGGGTCTAATGGAGACTCATATTCTCCTGCTGTACAACGTCGCTTGCAGACGCCATCACACAGGTCATTCTCAGTGGTAGTGGGTCCTGGGAAATATTATGAAGATATAAATCTATCCCTCAGGCAAAAAGAGATTACCAACATTTCTATGAATTTCCTCTTGCCAGTAGTAGATGTGAAGATCTCCAAGCTTTGCATGTGTCAGCAATGTGATGCAGCAGCAAAAAGAAAAGCTGTGCTATTCTCAGCTGCACCAGAAGAAGTATAAGCATCACAGGGGGTTGGCCTAAATAATGCCCTTCCAACTCTACAATGCTACGATTCTATTCAGCTAAAGCAGTCCATTCCATTTCCCACTTAATAAGGAAATAGTACTTCAATCTTACACAGATGACATAGTATCAAATGGGCTAATATTTCAAGCACTGCACATCAGCCAATGGGCTAATTAGGCAGGTCTTCTTGGAGTGCTGTGGATGGATGGCCAATTTAGATTTTACCTGGGACTGACAGCAGCACCAAAAGGAGAACTAGAGAGGCAGATGTCTTCATGGCTGAATGCTGGAGCCACCAGAGTTGCCTTCTAGCTCAAAGATATTGCAGAGAGAGAGAAGATCCTCTATTTGTACTTCCTAAGGGAATGGTGAGAGGAAGCTTTCAGGGGGAAGGAAAGGACTGTGTGTTCCAAACATTCTGCTAATGATATTCATGGCTACCATGCACCCTTTCAGTTTTGGATAATTAATTCTTGCTCCCTCTCTCTAAAATAGATGGCTTTTAGAGGAATTGAAAAATTCATGGAAGAGAAGACTGTTAATGCCTACTAGCTAGGACAGTGGTGGCCAGCCTTGGCACTCCAGATGTTTTGGAACTACAACTCCCATCATCCCTAGCTAACAGGACCAGTGGTCAGGGATGATGGGAGTTGTAGTCCCAAAACATCTGGAGTGCCAAGGTTAGCCAGCACTGAGCTAGGATGACTATGCTCTGCTCCCACAGCTGGAGGCAGGGATGCTTCTGAATCGCAGTTGCTGAAGGGCTGACTGCTCTTGTGCTCCTCATCTGATTGGCCAATGCAAGAACAGGATGATGGACTTGATGGGCTATTGGCTCTTATTATGTTCCTCATAGAATCATGGAGTTGGAAGGGACTGCATGAGCCATCAATTCCAACCCCCTGCAATGCAGGAATCTCAACTAAAGCACCCAGGACATTATCCTTGACATTCTGAAACCCAAATACCCAAAACTGACCAGTTGGGTCTTTTACAGCAAACTGCAGTGCTGAGAATAGCTGGCCCTCCCTTGGCAAATTTAGCAGTATGAAGAAGGAAACAAGTAATGGAATAAGATAAGACCGCTGTGGTTGAACGGTGGTTCTGCTCCAGTCTCCAGGAGACTCACAGATATAATCAAAAATTTCCCCTTATTTATGGGTCATTGCTGAAGGATGTCGTGGCACCACAAGGAAAAGAAGAAACAGGCTACTTGTTCTCAACAGCCCATCTCAATGGCCAGACAATATGTACCTTTCTGGTGGCTTGTTATTTCCCTGAAAAGCAGCCATCAAGAAAATCAATATCTGTGTCCTCTTTGGACGGAAGCCCTGGCCAGCTGGAGTCTCTCTTTTATTGATCACTCGAGCTCCTGAAAACTGAAAGGGGAAGTATTTTACCGTATGCCTGATTTCTTAGTTTGTTTAAGGACTGTGTCACTGTTGTTTGTGCCCCATTTAAGCATGCTATTTCATGCTGTAATTAACCCTTCTGAACTTTCCTCCACTTGTGCTGTGGTTCCTCTGACTCCAAAATGACTCTTGCATTTGGCAAAATACCATTCGGACACAGATTTATTATTTATAGTACCGATATTATGGGTAAATCAAAAGAAATTCAGTATTAGAGAAGATTTTGAATGGCGGCTACGTCAACAAAAACTCATTTTATTTTTCTGTTTAAATCAATTCATCGGGGGAGGGCTAAATTCTGAACTTGACTTTAATTGTTTCATTTTAAAAATGCTGCACGCATCATTTGTTGTATGTTTAAACCATTCAATACTATTCCTCTGTACATTGGTTTTTCATGGGTCTACTTTGTTTCTGTATGCTGTATATGCCATACTGTTCCTTTGAGCATATCGTTATTGGAAACACCTGTGGGTTACTTCATATGTCCTATGCAATTGTGTTGAAAGTATCAGCAGCTACACGATCTACTGAGAACTGATCCTTAGCATGAATCTTACTTACATAGCTCATGAATCTACTTACAACTTGTGGCGTTATAATTTTAGCAGCATGTCAATATATTATGAGAGGAAGGGGCCATCACTCACTCTGGTGCACACAATGAAATCCCTGAGGCCTAGAATCTGCAGCTGAAAGGATCAGAGAGCAGACGACTTGAAAAACTGAGATGTAAGGGAGCAGTTTGGAGTCATAGTCAAGAATACTACACCAGCACAAGGCGGATTCCTAAATGCTTGCACAGAAAGAACAATCTCCTTATTGCCGCTTGCATTTAAGGAGCATCTGCACCTCTGCAAGGAAAACAGTTTGTATTCAAAGCTCTTCCTCAGGTGCTTTGTAGACATCTTAATCCCTCCAGATCCCTTCAGCTGCACATGGGAGTCCCCAATGGAGAATCCCTGGATCAGCTGGTCCCAGACTGCCCTTTGAAGCTCAGCACCTGTGCTATGAGAGGTACCACTTGCATTTAAGGCTACTAGGCAAAAAAGACAATCATGGGAATAACTGAATTACAACAAAGGAAGTCTGCACCGTGAAAGATCCCTGAAACGAGATGAACATAAATAACTCAAGAAAACCTTCAAAAATTGTTGTTGTTCAGTCGTTCAGTCGTGTCCGACTCTTCGTGACCCCATGGACCAGAGCACGCCAGGCACGCCTATCCTTCACTGCCTCTCGCAGTTTGGCCAAACTCATGTTAGTAGCTTCGAGAACACTGTCCAACCATCTCATCCTCTGCCGCCCCCTTCTCCTTGTGCCCTCAATCTTTCCCAACATCAGGGTCTTTTCTAGGGAGTCTTCTCTTCTCATGAGGTGGCCAAAGTACTGGAGCCTTAACCTCAGGATCTGTCCTTCTAGTGAGCACTCAGGGCTGATTTCTTTAAGAATGGATAGGTTTGATCTTCTTGCAGTCCATGGGACTCTCAAGAGTCTCCTCCAGCACCATAATTCAAAAGCATCAATTCTTCGGCGATCAGCCTTCTTTATGGTCCAGCTCTCACTTCCGTACATTACTACTGGGAAAACCATAGCTTTAACTGTACGGACCTTTGTTGGCAAGGTGATGTCTTTGCTTTTTAAGATGCTGTCTAGGTTTGTCATTGCTTTTCTCCCAAGAAGCAGGCGTCTTCTAATTTCGTGACTGCTGTCACCATCTGCAGTGATCATGGAACCCAAGAAAGTGAAATCTCTCACTGCCTCCATTTCTTCCCCTTCTATTTGCCAGGAGGTGATGGGACCAGTGGCCATGATCTTAGTTTTTTGATGTTGAGCTTCAGACCATATTTTGCACTCTCCACTTGAGTTATTAAAAAATAACTCAAGATAAACTAACAAATAACCTTGACAAGTTGCCGGCTAAGATTCTCATTTCACTGTTATGATCTATCAGTTTCCTCAGAAGGAAAAAAATAATGACTATATAACTCAAGATAGCTTGTTTGCTATTAAATCTAGGGGGAGGAATAAAGAAACTTCAGAAAAGAAGATGAACACACCCAAACAGTAAGTGGTAATTATCTAAACTAGGAATTCTCTAAACTCATCAAGGTTATTTGTTAGTTTATCTTGAGTTATTTTTGAAGGTTTTCTTGAGTTATTTATGTTCATCTCGTTTCAGGGATCTTTCACGGTGCAGACTTCCTTTGTTGCTTGCATTTAAGGAGCATCTGCACCTCGGCAGGGATTCAAAGCTCTTCCTCAGGTGCTTTGCAGACAACTTAATCCCTCCAGATCCCTTCAGCTGCACATGGGAGTCCCCAATGGAGAATCCCTGGATCAGCTGGTCCCAGACTGCCCTTTGAAGCTCAGCACCTGTGCTATGAGAGGTATCTGCACTGCACTTTGCATCCCTGACAATTAGCTGAGAATCAGCACCATGCGAAGCCCAGACACAACTTTGCCTGCCCCACACCTGCCAACATGCATGTCATCAAGTGTAGGACATACAGAGTATCCCTGTGAAAGGGAGGGGGAAACCCAGGAACATCTGAAGAGAAGCCAGTTATTTTCCGCCTTCTTGCTTGTTTGATCCCACCCCACCCCACCCCAAAAAAAAACATGTTCTGAAGTTCAGTGTGCACAAAACAAGGCACTAATAGAAAAAAACATAATGAAAATATATGAAAGCTCAAAAAAACCTCATTGGACCTTTCCAATGAGGCCTGCTTTTGCTTGGAAAATGGTTTGTCCATTCGCTTCCTATTACATCCATAAGCAACCAAGAGGAAACTGCTTATTCAGTGAGGCAGCCCATTCCTTAAAGCTCTTTTTGCCTTTCTACAAGGTGGCTATAAACATTCATTAAAACTTCGTGTTTCAAGTTTTATGTTGAAAAAGAACAGTGCTGTTTTCCTGTTCATCAGACAGGACCATAAACAACAGCAACAGGTGAGAATTCCCTGGACACTTGAATCATTCATTATATTCCCAAATTGTGGAATCTGGGGGCTTTCCAAGAACCTTTGCTGCAAATAAAATTGACAACACCTGAAATCTAAATAGCATATTATTATACTTATTAACATTTTTTATTGTGGCCGTTCTGCCTGTTTGGTACAATTTTGAGCTTCTCCACCTGCTCATCATATTATCCCTCTGATGACAGGGGAGAGAGAAATCTGCATATGTGTCTGGGAGAAACTGGGAAGACGGAACTTTCTGCACCTGGCATTGTGTGCCAGCTCAGTTTGAAGTGAAGGAGGAAGCAGGAGAGACACAGGAGACTATTCAACTCAAACACACACCAGGCCTTGTCCAAGTTCCTTTGAAGCTGACTCCCCTTCCTTTGAAGCCAAAGAAAACCAGTGAAGTTTTAATTTCATTAGTAATGAAATAAACAAGATAACTTTGCCTCCCAGTTTGCACAGAATAAGATGACAAACAACTTGGTCGGCAGAACAGGTTTGGTTTTATTAGGAGCAGAAAGGAATGAGATAGTTAATTCCTGAAAAGACTCTTGGTAACCAAAAGTAACATCTGAAAGATTGTTCATATATCAAATGCTTCAGAATAGCAATGGAAATAGGGCTCCATTCTTTACGAAGACACAGGTGCAACTTTGGAATTTCCTGTTACACTCTTATATGATCTGCTATTTTTCCCCTGTCAAAGAGAAGAGAACAAGTTATGTTAAATATCATGCAATAGTCCACACTCGGGGGTGAGGGGACATATTAAATGAGAAAATTAGAAAAGCCAGAAGTCTTGAGCATATATTTCTAACTGGAATGCTTTGTAAAGCAAATATCTTGAAAGATAAAGAAGAATGGTTAGCTTCCCATCTTTCCATTTGATCTATTCATTCATTCTCAAGGCTTATTACCCAAGGTTAGTCCAAGTCTGGTTAAACCCACTGGTAAAAATTGGCTTAACTAACTGAAGCCCATAAATTTTAATGCTCCACTCTGAGTATAACTTAGTTGTCCTTTTCTTAAAGTTGCATCATCATTTTGCATATTAATTAAAATAATTTTTTATATAATTTACTTAGATTTTCCTTCCCAAAACTTTAAAGTTGTCCAAGCCATCAGCCTATTTTTTTCTGTAGCAGCAGTCCAAGTTAGGGGTTGGTAGCACCAGTTTGTGGTGGTTGACATCATACTTTTATGGTTGTTTCCCAAGGGTGATGCTTGCAGCCCCATGGAACCTTCAATGTGGGGTTCTTTAGTGTTCAGTGTTATCCCCATGCTGTTGTCAGGGACTGGCCCGAGCCAGGAGGGGTGGCAGAAGGGACAGAGGCATCAGGAGGTCACCCATGGACGCCGGAGGAGGTGTTGCGAAGATGGGAGCAGGAAGAGGCAGCGCCTAAGTTGTCGCCAGAGACAGGGAAGGAGGTGTGGAGAAGTGGGAGTGAGGAGGTGTCGCCGCCTGTGCTGACGGAGGAAGAGCGGGTGGCGGGGGAGCCTATAGAAGGGGAGGAGAACATGGAGACGGAGGGAGAGCAAGGGGTTGAGGATCTTATGAGAGCCTCAACAACAACCTCCAGGGAGGATGAAAGTGAAAGGGATGAGGGTGGTGCCGGGGCTAGAAGGGTTAAGAAACGGAAAAGGAGGAGTGAAAGGAGATGTTGGAATTTCAAGAGGCTTTTATGCTGGGGGGAAAAGCGGAAGCCCTTACTTGGAGAATCTGATTCATCGGAGGAGGATGATGAACTGTAATGCTTGTCAGTGAAATAAACTTATACATCAGTTAAATGAACTGCTGAGTTGTTTGCTCTTGAGGAGGACACATATCCCCCTCACAGCATTCTCCAAGTCATCGCAACCTCCTCAAAGAGTGAAAGGCTGCTGGGATGACTGCCCCCAAGGAAGAAGGAGCCGGCACAGGGCTGTACGTCGACTTGGAAGAGCGAGCTAAGGACCTAGCGATGAGGTACGAAATAGCTCAAGCTCGGCTCGAGGAGGCGAGGCTGCATGCCGATGCAGGGAGAGGGGCAGTGGGAGGAAGGAGGATGCCTTCCCACGGCAGCAAATTTCATGGGAAGCCGGAGGAGTATTTGGGCTTCAAAACGGACATGCTGTACACTCTTGAATTACATAAAGAAGAGTTCAAAAGTGAAGCGGAGCAAGTGGGGTTTGTGATTGCGCATTTTGAGGGCGCTGCTAGAGATTGGGTTCGTCCTTTGATTTTGGCCAAGAACCCTGCTTTGAAGAACATCAAGGGGTTCTTTGAGGGGATGGACATTGTTTATACGAGCCGGAGCGCCCAAGACATTGAAGCAAGGGAGCTTCTATCGCTGCGGCAAGGGAACATGTCAGTCAGAGAGTACCAATCCAAATTCTCGCTCCTTGCACATCGTTTAAATTGGGACTTGAAATCACCGCCAATGCTAGCCATGTTCAAAATGGGGCTGTCGGATGAGGTGCAGGATGCGCTAGCGAAATTGGGAGCGTTGGAGGACCTAGACAGTCTCATGCAAGCAGCTTTGGCAATTGGGGTGCGTTTGGAGTGCAGAGAAAAGGCGAGACGGGAGGGGAAGCCAGGGAGGTGGATCAACCTTCGGGCCCCTCCCCCGGGGGAAAGAGCCGCAAGCGCTCAGCCGCAAATCCAGCAGGAAGTGCCCATGGAGTTGGGAGGAGCCCGCGCGCGCCCTTTTTCAAATCAAACGGTTGCCATGGGCAGTGATGCGCAGGGCGGGAAAGTTCCCAAGAGATGTTACGTGTGTCAAAGGAGTGGCCACCTGGCTAAGCACTGTGATCAAAGGAAAATGTGGCAGGGAATGGCAGGAACGGCTCTCAAGGAGGGGATGGAAGCGACTGCGGTGGCGGGAAACGCAAGTGCCTGGCGGCAAAGCGAGGGGACGAGCAGCCAGGCGCAGTCACAATAGAGAGTCCTCGAAGCAGCACACCCCCAAAGGTCCCACCCGCCCGACCCTCACAACCCCCCCCGCCCAACGCTCCGAAGCCAGGGATAGTGTTGGAGATATCCTTGCAACTGCCCAATGGCTGCACCCTGGAAATCCCGGCGTTGGTCGATAGTGGGGCCAGCACAGATTTTTTTTGATAAAGACTTTGCCCTGCAGCATCAGATCCATCTACTGGAGGTGGATTTTCCGCTTCAAGTGACCACCATAGACGGTAGAGAGCTGAAAGGGGGGGCCGTCACGCATAGTACACCCCCCATGAAGATGCAAATAGGCAGGCATTCAGAGGTGATTGCGTTCCATGTCACCTCATTGGCAGGTCCACCCATCATTTTAGGAATGGGATGGCTCACTCAGCACGACCCTGTCATCATCTGGAGCCAACGCTCTCTAACGTTTGGATCAGCATACTGCATGGAGAACTGTTTGCAGCAGTTACACCCCCAAAGCCAAGCAGCAGCAGCAGTATTGCAGGCGGGGGAAGTAACACTTCCGGAGCAGTATGCAGAGTTCCTGCAAGTGTTCAACAAGAGAGAGGCGGACAAACTGCCCCCCCACCGCCCCTACGACTGCCAGATTAACCTGTTGCCAGGTGCGCAGTTGCCACCAGGTAAGCTCTACTCAATGTCAGAGCAGGAGTTGGCAAACTTGAAGGACTTTATTGACAAGAACCTGGCCAGGGGTTTCATTCGGGAAAGCAAGGCAGTAGGGGGCAGCCCAGTTTTTTGGGTGGACAAGAAGAATACGCAAGAAAAACGCTTGATTTGTGATTTCAGAATCCTAAATTCCATCACGCAGCCAATTTCTTATCCTATGCCCAGAATTGATGACCTGCTGGCGGCAGTACGCAAGGGCAAGATCTTCACCAAGCTGGATCTAAGGGGGGCGTACAATCTCATCAGGATCAGGGAAGGTGATGAATGGAAGACCACCATGTACACGCCTCTAGGAGCTTATGAGTATTTGGTCATGCCTTTCGGTCTACAGGCAGGCAGCCAATGCTTCCAAGCATTCATGCATCATGTCCTGGGTCCCTTGTTGTTCAAGACTGCAGTCGTATATCTTGATGACATCTTGGTATACTCCCAAAACCCGGAAGAACACGTGACGCACGTCAAGGAGGTGCTGCGAAGGCTCCAGGAAAATCAGTTATGTGTCAAGCTGGAGAAGTGCCAGTTTCACGCCACGGAAGTGGACTTTTGGGGCTATCGCCTTTCTGACAAGGGTATTGCCATGGATACGGACAAGGTGGAGACAGTATTGCAATGGAAGAGCCCCAAAACCAAGAAAGATGTGCAGCGTTTCGTCAGTTTTGCAAACTTCTATCGCAAGTTCCTACCGGCATTTGCCAACATGACAGCGCTGATCACGGACTGTTTGAAAGGCAAGAAGAAATTCTGGTGGACGGAGGAGGCTCAGAGCGCATTTGAAGCCCTCAAAGGGGCTTTTACCTCTGAAGCACAATTGTTGCATGTAAACTCCGCCAAACCCATCAGGATAGAGACAGATGCCTCCGACAGAGCAATCGCGGTGGTCCTACTCCAACAAGATCCGGCGCAAGAATGGAGGCCGTGTGCATTCTACTCCAGGCAGCTTAGCAAGTCGGAGGCTAACTACGCGATTTGGGACAAGGAGTTGTTAGCAGTGGTAGCGGCTTTCAAGCACTGGCGCCACTTTTTGGTGGGGGCGCAGCACCAGATCCAGGTGTACACGGACCACAAGAACCTGGAGTACTGGCGCACGGCCAGAATTCTCAACCAGAGACAAATGCGATGGGCGGAGTTCTTTGCTAACTTTAATTTTCACATCCAGTATGTTCCAGGTGACCAGAACGTCAGAGCGGACGCCCTATCCAGAAAGCCTGAGTACCTGGAGGAGCAAGGGCCTCCGGTGGCTAGAGCGATTTTCAAGCCTGAACAATGGAGGTGTGGCGCAACTCTAGGGGGGCGGGAAGAGCTGGTGCGCCTCACCCAAACTGATGACTTTGCACGGCGCAAACTGAGGGAACTCAGGGAGGGGGATCCCAAGGCGAAAGGGTTTGAGGAGAAGGAGGGGCTGCTGTTGTTCAAAGGGGCACTGTACATTCCAGGGGAGGAGATGCGCGCTAGAGTTCTCAGACAGCTCCATGACAACCCCACAGCAGGGCATTTTGGGCAGTTCAAGACCACGGTATTGGTCACGAGAGAGTTCTGGTGGCCCAGAATCAGGCAGGAAGTCAAGGAATACGTCAGGGGGTGTGAGGTGTGCCAAAGAGCCAAAGGGGAGCGGGAAAAGCCGGCTGGGCTGCTAGAACCTCTTCCCACCCCCAGTAAACCATGGGAGGCGGTCTCCCTAGACTTTATCACTGACCTACCCCCATCCAAAGGCAAAACTGCGGTGTTGGTAGTAGTTGACCTCTTGACCAAAATGGCCCATTTCATTGCATGCCCCAAGGCAGTATCGGCTGAGGAAACGGCCAAGTTGTTTGTGCAGCATGTTTTCAAACACCATGGCATGCCAGAAAGAGTAATTTCAGATCGTGGGGTTCAATTTACCTCACGTTTCTGGCGCAAGCTCATGCAAATCTTGCAGGTGCAGGTGAACTTGTCCTCTGCTCGCCATCCCCAATCCAACGGGCAATCAGAGCGTGTAAATTCGATTTTGCAGCAGTATTTGCGCTGCTACGCATCTCAGCAACACAGCGATTGGAGTGATAAGTTGTCGCTTGCGGAGTTTGCTTACAATAACGCTCAACAGGTGTCCGCAGGCATGTCTCCTTTCCAGGCAGTCTACGGCAATCACCCAAGAGCCTTTCCGACGGGGGGAGGTGAAGGGAATGCGGGAGACGTGCCAGCTGCGGAACAATTTGCAGAGGAGCTGCAGGCTTTGCACCAATTGCTCAGAGACAATCTAGAAAGGGCAAAAAGTGCTTACAAGAGAGCAGCAGATCAGCACCGAAGGGAGGAGGAGAGCATCAAAGTGGGAGACAAAGTTTGGTTGTCCACCCAGGGATTGCCCATGCCAGGCAGGGGCAAAAAGCTGTGGCAATGCAAGATTGGGCCCTTCGAAGTGGTGGAGCGGATTAACCCAGTGGCGTTCAGGTTGCAACTGCCAGAAACCATGAGAATCCACCCTGTCTTTCACAGGTCGCTCCTATCCAAGTTCAGAGAACCACACAGGTATCAACAAGGGTACCAGAGGGGGTCGCAGGAATTGCCGTTGGTAGACATGGAGCACTTCAATGAAGCCACGGCCATCCTGGATTCCAGGTGGAGAGGGGATGAGTTGCAGTATTTAGTAGCATGGGAGGGGGAGCCAGAGTCGGAGAACACTTGGATTCCGGCGGAAGACGTCACCAAGGAGTATTTAGTGTGGGAATTCCACGAGTTGTACCCCAACAAACCAAAGCCATACAGATGGCAAATGAGAGAAGTGTTTCAACCCACAGATTCAGAGGAGGGGGACTTCTGGGGCTTCCCACCCTCGGGTGTAGAGAGTAGTGGGGGTGACAACGATTTGCAAAGAAGCCCCCATTCACCAAGGGAAGAAATGGAGGAGGAAGGGGATATCGCGGCAGCAGAAGAAGAATGGTGGTCGCGATGCCTCCCTTCTCCCTGGGGCAGGGAGGATTGGGAGGAGGTGTTCCAGTCCTCATCGTCATCATCCAGTGCAGACACCACCGTCTTTCTGGGATTCCCCTCTTCACCAGGAACGGCAGGAGAGAGTGAAGGAGGGGAATGGGATCCCGCAGGGGATCTTGGCTACTCTAGGGAAACGCCCGCCAAGCCGCCTCAGGAGGGGAAGTGGGGCTTGGGAGGGGGGATGGATGTCAGGGACTGGCCCGAGCCAGGAGGGGTGGCGGAAGGGACAGAGGCATCAGGAGGTCACCCATGTATGCCAGAGGAGGTGTTGCGAACATGGGAGCAGGAAGAGGCAGCGCCTAAGTTGTCGCCAGAGACAGGGAAGGAGGTGTGGAGAAGTGGGAGTGAGGAGGTGTCGCCGCCTGTGCTGACGGAGGAAGAGCGGGTGGCGGGGGAGCCTATAGAAGGGGAGGAGAACATGGAGACGGAGGGAGAGCAAGGGGTTGAGGATCTTATGAGAGCCTCAACAACAACCTCCAGGGAGGATGAAAGTGAAAGGGATGAGGGTGGCGCCGGGGCTAGAAGGGTTAAGAAACGGAAAAGGAGTGAAAGGAGACGTTGGAGTTTCAAGAGGCTTTTATGCTGGGGGGAAAAGCGGAAGCCCTTACTTGGGGAATCTGATTCATCGGAGGAGGAGGATGAACTGTAATGCTTGTCAGTGAAATAAACTTATACATCAGTTAAATGAACTGCTGAGTTGTTTGCTCTTGAGGAGGACACATATCCCCCTCACAGCTGTTTAACTTCTACATGAAATCTGGTCTCTCTTTTTCTCTTTTATTGAAGAGCAGGATGTTTCAATGTCATCACAATCACAGAGGTATCTGTTGAGGGGCTAGATTGATTGAAAATGTCTACACAACCTGATGGGTTGTGTAGTTGGGTTGTTATTGAGGATATTCAGCAAGCCAACATGACAGTGTTTTGGGATGGAGAATTGGATTGACCATTCCATGATATTATGGCAGTGGACAATAATGTATTGTATCTTTTGAATGAATGCTTTGTGGGGTTTTTAAGCATTTCATTACAGCATTGAGAGGGGTTATCCAGAGCTCTGGAGTAGATTGTCATCAATATGCTGGTGACACACAGCTCTACTCCCCCTTTACATCTGCAAGCGTGGCACTAGAAGTTCCGGACCATTGTCTTGCCTCTGTAATGCACTGGATGAGAGGCAACAAACGAAAGCTCAATGCATGTAAGATGGAGGCACTCTTAGTGGGTGGGAGGTTGCCTGTTCTTGATGGAGTTACACTCCCTCTGAAGGAGTGGGTACACAGTTCAGCGGGTACTTCTGTGTGCTTTACTGTCATTTGAGGATCAGGTGGCCTTAGTGGTGGAGACAGCCTCCCATCAGCTTCAGTTTGTGACTCAGCTGCAACCCATCTCCAGGAGTGTGGTGGAGTCTCCTTCTTTGGAGGTCTTTAAGCAGAGGCTTGACAGCCACCTGTCAGGAATGCTCTGATGGTGTTTCCTGCTTGGCAGGGGGTTGGAATGGATGGCCCTTGTGGTCTCTTCCAACTCTATGATTCTATGATTTTATCTCTGTACAGATAGACTAACTTCTGTCATCTATGCTCTGACCACTTCAAGATTAGATTACTGCAATGCCTTATATGTATATGTGCTGAGCAGTAGCACTTTTTCTCTGTCACCCAATAGCACCCAATTGGAATACTACTGTTTATTATCTTTTACGGGTGTTACCTGTCTCTTTGCAGCAGTATACAGCCTCAATAATATGGCAAATAATTCCAGAACCCTCATATTCATCTCTTGAACAACGTGGCTTGCAGCGACCTTTACATTCTTTCTTCTGGGTGTGAGTAGATCCTGGAGAAATATTCGGAATAAAGAAATCAATCCCTCAGATAAGAAATCATCAACACCTCAAAGCATTTCGTATACAGAGAAAGCAGCCCAATACATTTCAAAGAAATAGATTTTTTATGCTGGACAAAGGACATAGCTTTTTCCTTTAAAAGGCACAGGTGCAATTTGGGAATTTACACCATTTTATGATCTGCTGCTTTGTCCCTGCTGAAGAAAAGAGAACATGTTAAATCTCATGCAATAGACCACATTCAGGAAGAAAGCAAGATTAAATAAGATAACTGTATGGCCTTTTGGAAAAGCTAGATTCTTGAACCTATATCAACTTTCTAACAGGAATGCTTTGTAAAGGAAATATCTTGTAAGGTAAAGAGAATAGTCAGATGTCCACATTGCTGATTAATTTCCAGATTCATTCTCAAGGGTTAGTACCCAAAGTTAGTCATACTACAGATAAACCCACTAAAATTAATTCAAATGACTAATTTAAGTTCATTAATTCTAATGTTAATGACTCTGCTCTGAATACAACTTAGTTGTCCTTTTCTTAAAGTTGCAAATTCATTAAAAGACATTCTGAACCATTTGCAAAGAATTCCTTCCCAAAAAGTAAGGCTATGTTTTTCAGAGGGAGGGTGGAGAAATCACATCATCAAGGAACCCATTGGGACATTTCTTTTATGAACTAAATCCATGAGAATATCTGAATGAATATGTCATTCATCACTGCAGGGCTGGCAAACCTCCTTCGCTCCAGATGTTGTTCAGTTACCGTTACAGTTTCCATCAACCTTGACCTTTGATTCTGGGTGGGGCTTGTGGGAGATGGGACTCCAACCCCTGCAATGTAGGAATCACAACCAAATAATCCCTGAAAGATGGCCATCTAACCTCTGCTTATAAATCACCAATGAAAGCAAAGTCCAGCACTTTCTAAAGCAGTACATTCAGCTTTGAAACAGCTCTTATCATCAGAAAGTTCTTCCAGTGTGGTGTAGTGGTTAAGAGCGGTAGACTCATAATCTGGTGAACTGGGTTCGCATCTCCGCTCCTCCACATGCAGCTGCTGGGTGACCTTGGGCTAGTCACACTTCTCTGAAGTCTCTCAGCCCCACTCACCTCACAGAGGGTTTGTTGTGGGGGAGGAAGGGAAAGGAGAATGTTAGCCGCTTTGAGACTACTTTCGGTAGTGATAAAGCGGGATATCAAATCCAAACTCCTCTTCTTCTTCTTCTTCCTATGTTTAGTCAGAATCTCGTTTCTTGCAATGTGCCTGGGTCCACTTTTTTCACTTTTTGAAGATGGCGACAAAGTTTGTCCACTTCCCATCCGCAAGAAAACCACCTGTTCTCCAAGGATTCCCATATATTATATACAGAGGATGTGAGATTCCATCTGTAATTTCATTTAGTATGTTTGGGTGCAGATCATAATAGAATAGAATAGAACAGAATATATTTTATTGTCATTGTCCCTTTCGGTGACAACGAAATTACTTGGCTGCTCCATCCACCCAGATAGGGCACTCCACGCAAAAACAAAACAACTACAAAAACACTGATTAAAACCATACAGTATGATACAACATAACAGGTAAGATTAGATGACTTTCAAAGTCCAGGCTTCCCATTCAAGGCCGAGATGACCCTGAAGTTTTGAATTCATTCAGAGAAGCTAGGAGTTCCCTTACCACCTCTTTTCCTCTCTTGGGTTCCACCACCCTCTCTGCATCATTCATTTTATTATCACCACGTTGTGCACTGTTTTCCTTATGGGCGAAGACAGAGACAAAGTAGGTGCTGAGAAGTAGCACTTTTTCTTTGCCACCCAATAGCATCTCTTTGTCTTGTCCCACACACAGCACCTGCTCCTTATTTGTTCTTCTTCTTGCTTTGAATTCCAATGTTTATTATCTTTAACTTCTTTTCCAAATCATAATAATTGAGGCCCGTGACAAAAAAATAGCATGTTACCTTTCTTTTCACAGCAGTAGACCATATCAGGATGAAAAAAAAAACTGTGGGATGTGGAACACAAGGCAGTCAAATACAACATTCCTAGAATGGACATAAAAAAGGGATATCTGGACCAGCCAGTCAGAACTTCCTAATTCCTCCTGCAGACTTCCTCTGCAATTGACCAGAGGTGGGCATGGCCTCACCTGTGCAGGTAACAAAATACCTCAGGGGAGGCAGCTGTCTCTCTCTGGCTCCATTCCTTGAAGAAGCAACAACTGCTTAGCCTGAGATGCTTCCAGCCAAGAGAGGACAAAGGAACTATCTCCTTATGGGATATATTCCAGGTGTATATATTTTGTAACTTAAGTCTGCCTTCTGGGATCCATCTGTGAACAGAATGTGTGTGAGTAAACTCTTTTATACTTCTTTACCCAGTTTTTTGACCAGGAAGAGCGGGGTATAAATAAAAATATATAAATATATAAAATATAAATAAAAAGTTACTATTATTATTATTATTATTTACAAGACTGTGTCGTGTCTAATCTTTTAAGAGGGAATAAAGAGGAATTTACCAGGAAAATTATTTTAGAAGCTTAAACAAGCCTGGCAAAGGCGTTATCCGCTGTACAAGTTTAAAAGGGGGAATGTTACTCTGCTAAATTATAGAACTTTTTAACACAAGTTGGGAAGGATATAATTCAGCAATATATCCTCTCCTGCCTCCCTGAACATTCCCACAAAACAACCCCTAATACAGCAATTTAAAATGAATTGTACTATCTAACGAGACCATTGATCCATAAAATGAAAGCAATAAACAATATACTGCAGTCACACAATCTATCAATCAGTAGATGAACTGGGTTCCACACAATCACAAAAACAAAACAAAAAGAGCCACAAAAACAAAAAAGCAAAATGAATAGCAAAAACACACAAAATGGAATTGTGGCACTCAAAACAGAGTACTTTCGGCTTTCGGAAAAAGTTCACAAACCGGAACACTTACTTCCGGGTTTGCAGTGCTTGGGTTCAAAATTTAGTATGTTACCTTTCTTTTGGCAGCAGTAGACATCATCAGGATGATGGCAGGAGCTTGTTGAAGCCACATATTCTCTATGTGAACATCTTGCTTTGCAGCGACCTCTACAATCATCATTCAGGGTGGGAGTGGATCCTGGAGAAATATTATGAAGAGAGATCAATTCTTCAGATGAGAAGAGACCACCAACATCTCTAAGCATTTCTTAATCAGTGAAAGCAATCCATTACATTTCCTAATAGATAAAGAAATAGAACTTTAATTTTGCACATATGACATGGTATCCAATGGGCTAAGATTCCTAGCGTGCCAGAGCACTAAAGGACACTTCATTGACCAAGGGATGCCTGGCTCAAGGCAAGCAGTAGCTGACCAATGAGACTTTTCACTTTTCCCAGGAAGACAAGGAATGATGGGGGAGTTTGTCAAAAGCCTTACTGAAATCAAGACATCCTCTATTCACAGCATTCATCTGATCTACCAAGTTTCCCACCCTATCAAAAAAAGAAATAAGATTCATCTGCTATGACTTGTTTCTTTTGAGAAAGCCCTGCTAATTTTTAGTAACCATGGCATCCTTTTCAATGTGCTTACAGATCCACTGTTTAATTATCTTTTCTAATGAGTGTTGAGCAGTTCCACCTTCCCTCTGTCACACAATAGCACCTCTTTGCGTTCTCCACACAAAGTCCCTTCTCCTTATTTGCTCTTCGGCTTGCTTTCAACAGAGCCACAGAAAACCCTGCTTCTTATCTTTTAACCTTTTTTCCAAAACATGATGATTGCAGCCCGTAAAAACAATTTAGCACATTACCAAACTTTTTACAGCAGAAGACATGACCAGATTCCCTGCAGGGGTCTAATGGAGACTCATATTCTCCTGCTGTACAACGTCGCTTGCAGACTCCATCACACAGGTCATTCTCAGTGTTAGTGGGTCCTGGGAAATATTATGAAGATATAAACTTATCCCTCAGGCAAAAAGAGATTACCAACATTTCTATGAATTTCCTCTTGCCAGTAGTAGATGTGAAGATCTCCAAGCTTTGCATGTGTCAGCAATGTGATGCAGCAGCAAAAAGAAAAGCTGTGCTATTCTCAGCTGCACCAGAAGAAGTATAAGCATCACAGGGTGTTGGCCCAAATAATGCCCTTCCAACTCTACAATGCTACGATTCTATTCAGCTAAAGCAGTCCATTCCATTTCCCACTTAATAAGGAAATAGTACTTCAATCTTACACTGGTGACATAGTATCAAATGGGCTAATATTTCAAGCACTGCACATCAGCCAATGGGCTAATTAGGCAGGTCTTCTTGGAGTGCTGTGGATGGATGGCCAATTTAGATTTTACCTGGGACTGACAGCAGCACCAAAAGGAGAACTAGAGAGGCAGGTGTCTTCATGGCTGAATGCTGGAGCCACCAGAGTTGCCTTCTAGCTCAAAGATATTGCAGAGAGAGAGAGATATCCTCTATTTGTACTTCCTAAGGGAATGGTGAGAGGAAGCTTTCAGGGGGAAGGAAAGGACTGTGTGTTCCAAACATTCTGCTAATGATATTCATGGCTACCATGCACCCTTTCAGTTTTGGATAATTAATTCTTGCTCCCTCTCTCTAAAATAGATGGCTTTAAGAGGAATTCACAAATTCATGGAAGAGAAGACTGTTAATGCCTACTAGCTAGGATGACTATGGTCTGCTCCCACAGCTGGAGGCAGTGATGCTTCTGAATGGCAGTTGCTGAAGGGCTGACTGCTCTTGTGCTCCTCATCTGATTGGCCAATGCAAGAACAGGATGATGGACTTGATGGGCTATTGGCTCTTCTTATGTTCCTCATAGAATCATGGAGTTGGAAGGGACTGCATGAGCCATCAATTCCAACTCCCTGCAATGCAGGAATCTCAACTAAAGCACCCAGGACATTATCCTTGACATTCTGAAACCCAAATACCCAAAACTGACCAGTTGGGTCTTTTACAGAAAACTGCAGTGCTGAGAATAGCTGGCCCTCCCTTGGCAAATTTAGCAGTATGAAGAAGGAAACAAGTAATGGAATAGGATAAGACCGCTGTGGTTGAACACTGGTTCTGCTCCAGTCTCCAGGAGAGTCACAGATATAATCAAACGTTTCCCCTTATTTATGGATCATTGCTGAAGGATGTCGTGGCACCACAAGGAAAAGAAGAAACAGGCTACTTGTTCTCAACAGCCCATCTCAATGGCCAGACAATATGTACCTTTCTGGTGGCTTGTTATTTCCCTGAAAAGCAGCCATCAAGAAAATCAATATCTGTGTCCTCTGTGGACGGAAGCCCTGGCCAGCTGGAGTCTCTCTTTTATTGATCACCCAAGCTCCTGAAAATTGAAAGGGGAAATATTTTATCATTAACATGGTTTGTTAGCTTGTTTAAGGACTGTGTCACTGTTGTTTGTGCCCAATTTAAGCATGCTATTTCATGCTGTAATTAACCCTTCTAAACTTTCCTCCACTTGTTCCTCTGACTCCAAAATGACTCTTGCATTTGGCAAAATACCATTCGGACACAGATTTATTATTTATAGTATTATGGGTAAATCAAAAGAAATTCGGTATTAGAAAATGTTTTGAATAGCGGCTACGTCAACAAAAACTCGTTTTATTTTTCTGTTTAAATCAATTAATCGGGGGAGGGCTAAATTCTGAACTTGACTTTAATTGTTTCATTTTAAAAATGCTGCACGCATCATTTGTTGTATGTTTAAACCATTCAGTACTATTCCTCTGTACATTTGTTTTTCATAGGTCTACTTTGTTTCTGTATGCTGTATATGCCATACTGTTCCTTTGAGCATATCGTTATTGGAAACACCTGTGGATTACTTCATATGTCCTATGCAATTGGGTTGCAAGTATCAGCAGCTACATGATCTACTGAGAACTGATCCTTAGCATGAATCTTACTTACATATTCTGTTGAAAAATATCAGGTATGTACCTTTTTATATATATATTCTGTTTTGTATAGTCTGCTTTATTTTACAATGTGCATGCAGGTAGCTCAGTTTTGTTATCATTTATTGGTTACATGCCTTGTATTTTATTTACAGCTGATGAAGACTATTACGAAACAGTCGTATCATTCCGGAGACACTGTCCTTTTGAGGCTTTTCAAACGTCTTCTGTTAAACCTTTTGAAAGACTATTGAGAGACTTTACTTTTGAAACTTATGAGACGTCTTCTCTTGAAACTTTTGAAAGACTATTGAGAGACTGTCCTTAGACATCTGTTTTGAACAGACGGCTTGATGGTCCTTGCTACCACTCTGTTATAATGTACCGTCTTTCCCCCTTTTTAAGACACCGTCTTATAATTTTTTTCCCTCAAGAAAACACAGGGTGGCTTATTTTCGGGGGATGTCTTATTTTTATTATGTCAGTATGGTACGGTACAGCCTCCCCCTGCGCGCTGAGCAGGCGGGGCAGAACTCCGCAAGAGGGGCGTTTCCCCCCGTTCCTCTCACTGGCTCCCTGTGCACGGGGAACAGGCGGGGCAGGAAGAGGCATCTCCCCCCCCGCGCGCCTTTCCCTGCGCGCTAAGCAGGCGGGGCAGAACTCCGCAAGAGGCGCGTTCCCCCCCCCCCCCCGTGCCTCTCACTGGTTCGCTGGCTCCCTGCGCATGCAGGAGGGGCTGAGGAGGCGATGGGAACAATGGCGGCACCATGGCTTACTTTTGGGGTACGTCTTACTTCTCACAAAGGTAAAAAAAACCTGCCATGGCTTACTTTATGACTACGTATTAAAAAAGGGGAAACAGGGTACATATGAATTTTGATTGGCTTATTCCTATAATTTGAATGATATCATTCATATATTCTCTACTAACTATTAGCCTACGTGTTGTGTTTGTATTTTTTGTTAATATAAACACAGACATGTGACAATCCCACACATCTGCAGCACGGGAGGAATGGGATTCCCAACATCTGGCACCCAGTTCATATTCAGCAGCATGGAATTATTTGAATGTTAGCCATTTACAAGTGTTGCTTTGAAAATTTGGCCATGACTTCCCTCATCAAGTAGGCATGTTAATATGGAATCATCACAGGGCGCCATTTGGTCCTATACCTCTGAAAGAAAATTGCTGTTTCTATTGTCTTGATTCAAGAAACACGTTGTCCCTTTAAATTTCCTTTTGAGTTTATTTTGTGCATTTTGAATTGTGTTATGATTTTATTGCCAGCTTAACTTGTGGTGTTATAATTTTAGCAGCATGTCAATATATTATGAGAGGAAGGGGCCATCACTCACTCTGGTGCACACGATGAAATCCCTGAGGCCTAGAATCTGCAGCTGAAAGGATGAGAGAGCAGACGACTTGAAAAACTGAGATGTAAGGGAGCGGTTTGGAGTCATAGTCAAGAATACTACACCAGCACAAGGCGGATTCCAAAATGCTTGCACAGAAAGAACAATCTCCTTATTGCCGCTTACATTTAAGGAGCATCTGCACCTCTGCAGGGAAAACAGTTTGGATTCAAAGCTCTTCCTCAGGTGCTTTGCAGACAACTTAATCCCTCCAGATCCCTTCAGCTGCACATGGGAGTCCCCAATGGAGAATCCCTGGATCAGCTGGTCCCAGACTGCCCTTTGAAGCTCAGCACCTGTGCTATGAGAGGTATCTGCACTGCACTTTGCATCCCTGACAAAGCGGGTTCTCCTTCATGGAGAGCACCTGTTGCGGTGGGGGCTAGCAAGTCACTCCACTGTTGCTGGGCGGGTTAGGATAGATGACCATGGCAGGTGATTGGGCCCTGCGGGTTGCTGGGGAGAATGTTATGTAGCAATTTTTGATGGACAGCTCAGAGGTTATATATTCTCAGTGCAGGCGGCACGCGGCCCTCTTTGCTGTGTGCATCGGATCACCCGCCCTCCCTCCCTTTAATTAGGCTTGTGCGTTGACCTTGCTATGCCTGTCATGGGGTTGTCTGCTTTTGTGGCAGGGGCCTGGCAGGAATTTTTCCATCTGGCTGATTGGCTGGTGCCATTTGGTTTTCGCCTACTGCGTAGCAATTAGTCACAACTTGTAAGGTTGCGGTTAGGCATTAGTTATGCTTTGGTTGGTGGAGGGGATGTGGTTGACTGTGCCTACCCCTCCAATGCTGCTGCGCTGGGAATTCCGTTAAAGGAATCCAGGGGCTCCTTATGCTTTTGTCCGTATCCCCCGGTCGGGGGCCAGGGCCACGCAAGAGCCCCTGGGAACATTTGGGGAGAGGCGAGGGCCCGGGTCCCTGACCCCCATTCTCTTCCCAAAGGTGTTTTCCCTTTACTGACTTCCGCTAACCGGATGGATTGTCAGTCTGCCCCCAGGAGGGGGCAGCTAGTCGGAACCAATGCCTAAGCAACCACCCACATTTTGTATTTTAATAAAAGTTGTGGCCAAAATCATGCCAAAAACCTTAAACTTAAATTACTGTGTGTAGTCTGAGTTATTTAGGGGGGTGGCTTGGGGACCTCGACACGCAATTAGCTGAGAATCAGCACCATGCGAAGCCCAGACACAACTTTGCCTGCCCCACACCTGCCAACATGCATGTCATCAAGTGTAGGACATACAGAGTATCCCTGTGAGAGGGAGGGGAAAACCCAGGAACATCTGAAGAGAAGCCAGTTATTTTCCGCCTTCTTGCTTGTTCGATCCCACCCACCCCCCCAAAAAAAAACATGTTCTGAAGTTCAGTATGCACAAAACAAGGCACTAATAGAGAAAAACATAATGAAAATATATGAAACCTCAAAAAAACTCATTGGACCTTTCCAATGAGGCCTGCTTTCGCTTGGAAAATAGTTTGTCCATCCGCTTCCTATTACATCCATAAGCAACCAAGAGGAAACTGCTTATTCAGTGAGGCAGCCCATTCCTTAAAGCTCTTTTTGCCTTTCTACAAGGTGGCTATAAACATTCATTAAAACTTCATGTTTCAAGTATAATGTAGAAAAAGAACAATGCTGTTTTCCTGTTCATCAGACAGGACCATAAACAACAGCAACAGGTGAGAATTCCCTGGACACTTGAATCATTCATTATATTCCCAAATTGTGGAATCTGGGGGCTTTCCAAGAACCTTTGCTGCAAATAAAATTGACAACACCTGAAATCTAAATAGCATATTATTATACTTATTAACATTTTTTATTGTGGCCGTTCTGCCTGTTTGGGACAATTTTGAGCTTCTCCAGCTGCTCATCATATTATCCCTCTGATGACAGGGGAGAGAGAAATCTGCATATGTGTCTGGGAGACTGGGGAAGACGGAACTTTCTGCACCTGGCATTGTGTGCCAGCTCAGTTTGAAGTGAAGGAGGAAGCAGGAGAGACACAGGAGACTATTCAACACAAACACACACCAGGCCTTGTCCGAGTTCCTTTGAAGCTGAGTCCCCTTCCTTTGAAGCCAAAGAAAACCAGTGAAGTTTTAATTTCATTAGTAATGAAATAAACAAGATAACTTTGCCTCCCAGTTTGCACAGAATAAGATGACAAACAACTTGGTCGGCAGAACAGGTTTGGTTTTATTAGGAGCAGAAAGGAATGAGATAGTTAATTCCTGGAAAGACTCTTGGTAACCAAAAGTAACAGATTGTTCATATATCAAATGCTTCAGAATAGCAATGGAAATAGGGCTCCATTCTTAACGAAGACACAGGTGCAACTTTGGAATTTCCTGCTACACTCTTATATGATCGGCTATTTTTCCCCTGTCAAAGAGAAGAGAACAAGTTATATTAAATCTCATGCAATATTCCACACTCAGGGGTGAGGGGACATATTAAATTAGAAAAGCCAGAAGTCTTGAGCATATATTTCTAACTGGAATGCTTTGTAAAGCAAATCAAAACAAAAAGAGCCACAAAAACAAAAAAGCAAAATGAATAGCAAAAACACACAAAATGGAATTGTGGCACTCAAAACAGAGTACTTTTGGCTTTCGGAAAAAGTTCACAAACCGGAACACTTACTTCCGGGTTTGCAGTGCTTGGGTTCAGAATTTAGCATGTTACCTTTCTTTTGGCAGCAGTAGATGTCATCAGGATGATGGCAGAAGCTTGTTGAAGCCACATATTCTCTACTTGAACATCTTGCTTTGCAGCGACCTCTACAATCATAATTCAGGGTGGGAGTGGATCCTGGAGAAATATCATGAAGAGAGAGATCAATTCTTCAGATGAGAAGAGACCACCAAAATCTCTAAGCATTTCTTAAGCAGTGAAAGCAATCCATTACATTTCCTAATAGATAAAGAAATAGAACTTTAATTTTGCACATATGACATGGTATTCAATGGGCTAAGATTCCTAGCGTGCCAGAGCACTAAAGGACACTTCATTGACCAAGGGATGCCTGGCTCAAGGCAAGCAGTAGCTGACCAATGAGACTTTTCACTTTTCCCAGGAAGACAAGGAATGATGGGGGAGTTTGTCAAAAGCCTTACTGAAATCAAGACATTCTCTATTCACAGCATTCCTCTGATCTACCAAGTTTCTCACCCTATCAAAAAAAGAAATAACGGACTTCCGCTCTAGCGCTTTTGCCAGCCGGCTGGGCTCCCGTCACGCGCGGCGGGGACCGGCTGAAGACGGCCCGAGGGTACCGTTCCTGCGCAACGGACCCTCCTAAAACTTCAGGCAGGGCGGCCTGAAGACGTGGGGAGTCGGCGGGCGCTCGAACGAGCTCCCCCCCCCCTTCGGAAGACCCGAGTACGGGTCTCAGAAGGGGAGAGCGGGTTGAGCTCGGAGCGCTGTGACTCCATGACCGTCCGTCTCCAGCGAAGCGGCAAAGCGGGCAGCATAAAGCGCTAGATTCCTCCTTCAAATTAAAACAAGAAATCGTGAGTACAAAGATTTGAACAAGCAATTTGACTGTTTGGATAAAAAGCCGGTGATTCTAAACACGGAGGTCGATCCCGGCTGCTGGGGAATAAGAAGCAGGAGACATTGTAATCGAGGCAATGGCGAACATTGTGACAGGGGAAAGCTTCTGTTACAAGCTTTTAAAGTAACCCTTTTCCTGAACACTCGGGGAAGATTTGGCTAAAGCGTAAAGGAATTCTGGAATTAATTTTGTGGATTTGTGAGACTTTTAAAAGCTGCACCAGGCTATGGAAATGCTGGAAAACTTCAATGCAAAAGTGGATGAACTTAGAGACTTGATTATAAAGTATTTCCAAGTCATACAAGAGGAATGCATTTCTAAGCAAGAGCAGGAGGAGGAGGAGTCGGGACATGAGACAGTGGAAAATCCCACACCGCTGACCGTGAGAAAGTGTAGAAGAAACACCAGGAGAAAGAAGATACGTCGAAAGCGAAAGTGTCAACTACGGATGAAACTCTGCAGGAAAAAATATAAGAGAAACTGGACTGACAGCAGGCAAGAGAGAGAAGACTTAAAACAAGGCAAAGAGCTGCAGGGAAGAGATGATGATGGAATGCTAGGTCTTTACAGGCTGGACATTGAGTGGGTCTGGGTTTCAGATAAGAAGGGAGTGGGGTAAAGAGGATTTAAATCTGGAAAAAATGTTCTGACTCTTTTTATGGTTAAAGATACGGTCTGAATATGGATTTGCATGAATGAAATATAATATTGTGGGAATAAAATTGTCATTAGTATTACAAGTCAGGTCTTACTCGAGCAAAGGGAGAGGGGGGGAATTAAGATTAGATAAAGAATAGAAGTGGAGGATGGCTAAGGTTGAATTATAATTGATAAAGAAATTATGGTTAATGAATCAAGAAATATGATTTTAAAGCTTTCTATATGTTAGAACAATTAAGATGTAAATGATGATAAAGATATGTTAGAATAATTATGATGTGAATGATGATAAAGAATCCTGAGGATTAGATGATATGATGTAACCAGCTTAAGGGAAATGGGGAAGTCCTAACTAACATTAGCATTTGTATTAGAACCCTGCACAGGAGAATGTGTAGGGAGTAGCCAAGATAAAGGAAGATAGGGTAAGGTTAAACGTTTAATGAATTGTATGCCTCTGTGGGAGGTGGGTGATGAATTGTAAATGGGAGCCCCCGAGTGAGAGAGGGGGCACCCAAGAGTGTTTAACGAAGATGTTAAAGGCCGAAAAAAATTGTAAAACCAAATAAAAATTATTTTTAAAAAAAAAACAAAAAAAAACAAAAAAAGAAATAAGATTCATCTGCTATGACTTGTTTCTTTTGAGAAAGCCCTGCTAATTTTTAGTAACCATGGCATCCTTTTCAATGTGCTTACAGATCCACTGTTTAATTATCTTTTCTAATGAGTGTCACACAATAGCACCTCTTTGCGTTCTCCACACAAAGTCCCTTCTCCTTATTTGCTCTTCGGCTTGCTTTGAACAGAGCCACAGAAAACCCTGCTTCTTATCTTTTAGCCTTTTTTTCCAAAACATGATGATTGCAGCCCGTAAAAACAATTTAGCACATTACCAAACTTTTTACAGCAGAAGACATGACCAGATTCCCTGCAGGGGTCTAATGGAGACTCATATTCTCCTGCTGTACAACGTCGCTTGCAGACGCCATCACACAGTTCATTCTCAGGGGTAGTGGGTCCTGGGAAATATTATGAAGATATAAATCTATCCCTCAGGCAAAAAGAGATTACCAACATTTCTATGAATTTCCTCTTGCCAGTAGTAGATGTGAAGATCTCCAAGCTTTGCATGTGTCAGCAATGTGATGCAGCAGCAAAAGGAAAAGCTGTGCTATTCTCAGCTGCACCAGAAGAAGTATAAGCATCACAGGGGGTTGGCCTAAATAATGCCCTTCCAACTCTACAATGCTAAGTTTCTATTCAGCTAAAGCAGTCCATTGCATTTCCCACTTAATAAGGAAATAGTACTTTAATCTTACACTTAGTATCAAATGGGCTAATATTTCAAGCACTGCACATCAGCCAATGGGCTAATTAGGCAGCTCTTCTTGGAGTGCTGTGGATGGATGGCCAATTTAGATTTTACCTGGGACTGACAGCAGCACCAAAAGGTGAACTAGAGAGGCAGATGTCTTCATGGCTGAATGCTGGAGCCACCAGAGTTGCCTTCTAGCTCAAAGATATTGCAGAGAGAGAGAAGGTCCTCTATTTGTACTTCCTAAGGGAATGGTGAGAGGAAGCTTTCAGGGGGGAAGGAAACATTCTGCTAATGATATTCATGGCTACCATGCACCCTTTCAGTTTTGGATAATTAATTCTTGCTCCCTCTCTCTAAAATAGATGGCTTTAAGAGGAATTGACAAATTCATGGAAGAGAAGAATGTTAATGCCTACTAGCTAGGACAGTGGTGGCTAACCTTGGCAGTCCAGATGTTTTGGAACTACAACTCCCATCATCCCTAGCTAACAGGACCAGCGGTCAGGGATGATGGGAGTTGTAGTCCCAAAGCATCTGGAGTGCCAAGGTTAGCCACCACTAAAAGAAGAATGTTTAGCTTGCCATCTTTCCATTCGATCTATGCATTCATTCTCAAGGCTTAGTACCCAAGGTTAGTCCGAGTCTGGTTAAACCCACTGGTAAAAATTGGCTTAACTAACTGAAGCCCATAAATTTTAATGCTCCACTCCGAGTATAACTTAGTTGTCCTTTTCTTAAAGTTGCATCATCATTTTGCATATTAATTAAAATAATTTTTTATATAATTTACATAGATTTTCCTTCCCAAAACTTTAAAGTTGTCCAAGCCATCAGCCCATTTTTTTCTGGAGCAGCAGTCCAAGTTAGGGGTTGGTAGCACCAGTTTGTGGTGGTTGACGTCATGCTTTTATGGTTGTTTCCCAAGGGTGATGCTTGCAGCCCCATGGAACCTTCAATGTGGGGTTCTTTAGCGTTCAGTGTTATCCCCATGCTGTTTAACTTCTACATGAAATCTGGTCTCTCTTTTTCTCTTTTATTGAAGAGCAGGATGTTTCAATGTCATCACAATCACAGAGGTATCTGTTGAGGGGCTAGATTGATTGAAAATGTCTACACAACCTGATGGGTTGTGTAGTTGGGTTGTTATTGAGGATATTCGGCAAGCCAACATGACAGTGTTTTGGGATGGAGAATTGGATTGACCATTCCATGATATTGTGGCAGTGGACAATAATGTATTGTATCTTTTGAATGAATGCTTTGTGGTGTTTTTAAGCATTTCATTACAGCATTGAGAGGGGTTATCCAGAGCTCTGGAGTAGATTGTCATCAATATGCTGGTGACACACAGCTCTACTCCCCCTTTACATCTGCAAGCGTGGCACTAGAAGTTCCGGACCATTGTCTTGCCTCTGTAATGCACTGGATGAGAGGCAACAAACGAAAGCTCAATGCAGGTAAGATGGAGGCACTCTTAGTGGGTGGGAGGTTGCCTGCTCTTGATGGAGTTACACTCCCTCTGAAGGAGTGGGTACACAGTTCAGCGGGTACTTCTGTGTGCTTTACTGTCATTTGAGGATCAGGTGGTGGATTAGTGGTGGAGAGGATTTGAGGATTAGTGGTGGAGACAGCCTCCCATCAGCTTCAGTTTGTGACTCAGCTGCAACCCATCTCCAGGAGTGTGGTGGAGTCTCCTTCTTTGGAGGTCTTGAAGCAGAGGCTTGACAGCCACCTGTCAGGAATGCTCTGATGGTGTTTCCTGCTTGGCAGGGGGTTGGACTGGATGGCCCTTGTGGTTTCTTCCAACTCTATGATTCTATGATTCTATGATTCTATCTCTGTACAGATAAACTAACTTCTGTCATCTATGCTCTGACCACTTCAAGATTAGATTACTGCAATGCCTTATATGTATATGTGCTGAGCAGTAGCACTTTTTCTCTGTCACCTAATAGCACCCAATTGGAATACTACTGTTTATTATCTTTTACGGATGTTACCTCTCTCTTTGCAGCAGTATGCAGCCTCAATATTATGGCAAGTAATTCCAGAACCCTCATATTCATCTCTTGAACAACGTGGCTTGCAGTGACCTTTACATTTTTTCTTCTGGGTGTGAGTAGATCCTGGATAAATATTCGGAATAAAGAAATCAATCCCTCAGATAAGAAATCATCAACACCTCAAAGCATTTCGTATACAGAGAAAGCAGCCCAATACATTTCAAAGAAATAGATTTTTTATGCTGGACAAAGGACATAGCTTTTTCCTTTACAAAGGCACAGGTGCAATTTGGGAATTTACACCATTTTATGATCTGCTACTTTGTCCCTGCTGAAGAAAAGAGAACATGTTAAATCTCATGCAATAGACCACATTCAGGAAGAAAGCAAGATTAAATAAGATAACTGTATGGCCTTTTGGAAAAGCTAGATTCTTGAACCTATATCAACTTTCTAACAGGAATGCTTTGTAAAGGAAATATCTTGTAAGGTAAAGAGAATAGTCAGATGTCCACATTGCTGATTAATTTCCAGATTCATTCTCAAGGGTTAGTACCCAAAGTTAGTCATACTACAGATAAACCCAGTGAAATTAATTCAAATGACTAATTTAAGTTCATTAATTTTAATGTTAATGACTCTGCTCTGAATACAACTTAGTTGTCCTTTTCTTAAAGTTGCAAATTCATTAAAAGACATTCTGAACCATTTGCAAAGAATTCCTTCCCAAAAAGTAAGGCTATGTTTTTCAGAGGGAGGGTGGAGAAATCACGTCATCAAGGAACCCATTCGGACATTTCTTTTATGAATTAAATCCATGAGAATATCTGAATGAATATGTCATTCATCACTGCAGGGCTGGCAAACCTCCTTCGCTCCAGATGTTGTTCAGTTACCGTTACAGTTTCCATCAACCTTGACCTTTGATTCTGGGTGGGGCTTGTGGGAGATGGGACTCCAACCCCTGCAATGCAGGAATCACAACCAAATAATCCCTGAAAGATGGCCATCTAGGCTTCCGGTTTGGTGCCGGGCTGGTGCGGTCAGGGAATCGGCGAGCTCCGCAGATTCCCAGCTTTGTTGGGGTGGGGGGGATCGGAACAGCGCTCCGAACCCCCAGAAGAGCCTCAGGCGGGGTGGCCTGAGGACGTGGCGACCCGGCGGGTGTCCTTTGGAGCCTCCCCCGTTCCCGGCAGCTTGTTTTAAGGCTGCTGTGTGAGAGCGGGGTGGTAGGCAGCGGACATTGTGGGTCCAGCGGCTTTCCCGGCAAGGCGAAGCTGTTAAGACCGGCAGCTTGAGCACCAGACTGATCCCTTTAAAGGATTTTAAAAAGAAGAAAAAGGAAGAACCGTGAGTAAAGGATCTTTAATTTGACCATTTTGGACTTGAATTTGAACCGCGGAGAGGCTGAAAAAGGGAAGCCCGTCTCTTCCGCTGCGCTGAAAAGTGAAAGTAAGATCAAGGGCAAGATAGAAACTGTGACAGGGCTTAAGTTTGCTAACAAAGTTAAATATTTGGGTGTGTTTATGACAGCTAAAAATATGAATTTGTTTAAAAACAATTATGAAAGAGTGTGGAATGATATCAAAAGAGATTTTGATATCTGGAGTAATTTGAAATTGTCTCTGATGGGCCAAATAGCTGTGATAAAGATGAATGTATTGCCGAAAATGTTATTTTTGTTTCAAACCCTACCGATCGTGGAAAAGACTGAATGGTTCAAAAACTGGCAAAGGGCGATATCAAAATTTGTGTGGCAGGGAAAAAAAACCCAGAATTAAGTATAAGATTCTGACAGATTCCAAGGAAAGAGGGGGATTTTCCCTGCCAGATCTGAACATATATTATGACGCTGCGGCCTTTTGCTGGTTGAAGGACTGGTTTAAGTTAGAAAATACAGATGTATTAGATCTGGAAGGAGGTGACAATGTATTTGGATGGCATGCATATCTATGGTATGATAAGGTTAAGGCCCACAGAGGCTTCAAAACACACATAATTAGAAGTGCACTCTTTAAAGTCTGGATGAAATATAAAGACTTGTTAGAAAGTAAAACACCTAGATGGCTGTCGCCATCTGAAGCGACTGATCATAAGAGAGTAAACAGGCAAGGACAATGGCCCAAATATGAAGACATTTTGTTAATAGAAGGAGAGAATGTCAGGTTAAAGCCTTTCGAACTGCTTAAAGGCAAGGTAGATGACTGGTTACATTATTATCAAATCAATGAAACCTTCAAGGCTGATAAAAAAATTGGTTTTCAGAAGGAAAAATCCAAGTTGGAAACGGAACTATTGGAACCAGAGAAAAAATCTATCCAGAATGTATAATGTTTTGCTAGAGTGGCATACGCAAGATGAATTAGTAAAATCTGCAATGATTGATTGGGCAAGAGATGTTGGACACAACATCATGATGGCTGACTGGGAGAGACTTTGGAAAACAGGAATTAAGTTCACAGCATGTAATGTGCTCAGAGAGAATATTATGAAAATGATTTACAGATGGTATCTAACTCCAGTCAAGCTTGCAAAAATGTATCATTTGCAGGACAATAAATGTTGGAAATGTAATCAAGTTCCAGGGACATTTTATCATATGTGGTGGACATATCCAAAGATCAAGGCCTTCTGGGAGATGATTTATAATGAAATGAAAAAAGTGTTAAAAAACACGTTTGCTAAAAAACCAGAGGCTTTTTTACTTGGAATGCCCAATCAGGTGGTCCCCAAAGAAGACCAAATATTTTTTATGTATGCCACAACAGCAGCCAGAATATTAATTGCGAAAAACTGGAAAACACAGAATATACCCACATTAGAGGACTGGCAGATGAAAATGATGGACTATATGGAACTAGCCGACATGACCGGAAAACTCCGAGACCAGAGGGAGGAGGCGGTGGACAAAGATTGGAAAAAACTGAGAGACTATTTTAAAAATATTGTTTGATTTACAGTATTAATCTTATAAAAGTCGGATTATATAAGAGACTGCAGAATGAACAGAATGAATGAGATTTAATGATAGATGATATATTAATAAGAAATAGAATAAGAAATAAGATAGCTGATTTATAAAAGATATTTTAAGATGTTAAGAAATTACTATGAGGACTTAAGAATATACAATGAAACACAGCGGGGGGGGACAGGAGGAAGCCACCCCAAAGATGATATCAAAAGATGAAGGGAAGTAAGATGTATGTCTGTGTTTTGTTTTGTTTGAAAAATGATTAAGAATAAGGTTATAGAAATAATGATTTATGTTTATTTTATGTGAAAAAACTCAATAAAAAAATGTTTTAAAAAAGAAAAAAGAAAGAAAGATGGCCATCTAACCTCTGTTTATAAATCACCAATGAAAGCAAAGTCCAGCACTTTCTAAAGCAGTACATTCAGCTTTGAAACAGCTCTTATCATCAGAAAGTTCTTCCAGTGTGGTGTAGTGGTTAAGAGCGGTAGACTCGTAATCTGGTGAACCGGGTTTGCATCTCTGCTCCTCCACATGCAGCTGCTGGGTGACCTTGGGCTAGTCACACTTCTCTGAAGTCTCTCAGCCCCACTCACCTCACAGAGGGTTTGTTGTGGGGGAGGAAGGGAAAGGAGAATGTTAGCCGCTTTGAGACTACTTTAGGTAGTGATAAAGCGGGATATCAAATCCAAACTCCACTTCTTCTTCTTCTTCCTATGTTTAGTCAGAATCTCGTTTCTTGCAATGTGCCTGGGTCCACTTTTTTCACTTTTTGAAGATGGCGACAAAGTTTGTCCACTTCCCATCCGCAAGAAAACCACCTGTTCTCCGAGGATTCCCATATATTATATACAGAGGATGTGAGATTCCATCTGTAATTTCATTTAGTATGTTTGCGTGCAGATCATAATAGAATAGAATAGAACAGAATATACCGGTATTTTATTGTCATTGTCCCTTTCGGGGACAACGAAATTACTCGGCTGCTCCATCCCCCCAGACAGGGCACTCCACGCAAAAACAAAACAACTACAAAAACCATACAGTATGATACAACATAACAGGTAAGATTAGATGACTTTCAAAGTCCAGGCTTCCCATTCAAGGCCGAGATGACCCTGAAGTTTTGAATTCATTCAGAGAAGCTAGGAGTTCCCTTACCACCTCTTTTCCTCCCTTGGGTTGCAGCACCCTCTCTGCATCATTCATTCTAATATCACCACGTTGTACACTGTTTTCCTTATGGGCGAAGACAAAGTAGGTGCTGAGAAGTAGCACTTTTTCTCTGCCACCCAATAGCATCTCTTTGTCTTCTCCCACACACAGCACCTGCTCCTTATTTGTTCTTCTTCTTGCTTTGAATACTACTGTTTATTATCTTTAACTTCTTTTCCAAATCATAATAATTGAGGCCCGTAACAAAAAAATAGCATGTTACCTTTCTTTTCACAGCAGTAGACCATTTCAGGATGAAAAAAAAACTGTGGGATGTGGAACACAAGGCAGTCAAATACAACATTCCTAGAGTGGACATAAAAAGGGGATATCTGGACTAGCCAGTCGGAACTTCCTAATTCCTCCTGGGGTGTGACAGACTTCCTCTGCAATTGACCAGAGGTGGGCATGGCCTCACCTGTGCAGGTAACAAAATACCTCAGGGGAGGCAGCTGTCTCTCTCTGGCTCCATTCCTTGAAGAAGCAACATCTGCTTAGCCTGAGATGCTTCCAGCCAAGAGAGGACAAAGGAACTATCTCCTTATGGGATATATTCCAGGTGTATATATTTTGTAACTTAAGTCTGCCTTCTGGGATCCATCTGTGAACAGAATGTGTGTGAGTAAACTCTTTTATACTTCTTTACCCGGTTTTTGGACCGGGAAGGGCGCGGTATAAATAAAAATATATAAATATATAAAATAAAAATAAAAAGTTACTATTATTATTATTATTATTATTATTATTATTATTATTTACAAGACTGTGTCGTGTCTAATCTTTTAAGAGGGAATAAAGAGGAATTTACCAGGAAAATTATTTTAGAAGCTTAAACAAGCCTGGCAAAGATGTTATCCGCTGTACAAGTTTAAAAGGGGAAATGTTACTCTGCTAAATTATAGAACTTCTTAACACAAGTTGGGAAGGATATAATTCAGCAATATATCCTCTCCTGCCTCCCTGAACATTCCCACAAAACAACCCCTAATACAGCAATTTAAAATGAATTGTACTATCTAACGAGACCATTGATCCATAAAATGAAAGCAATAAACAATGTACTGCAGTCACACAATCAATCAATCAGTAGATGAACTGGGTTCCACACAATCACAAAAACAAAACAAAAAGAGCCACAAAAACAAAAAAGCAAAATGAATAGCAAAAACACACAAAACGGAATTGTGGCACTCAAAACAGAGTACTTTTGGCTTTCGGAAAAAGTTCACAAACCGGAACACTTACTTCCGGGTTTGCAGTGCTTGGGTTCAGAATTTAGCATGTTACCTTTCTTTTGGCAGCAGTAGACATCATCAGGATGATGGCAGAAGCTTGTTGAAGCCACATATTCTCTACTTGAACATCTTGCTTTGCAGCGACCTCTACAATCATCATTCAGGGTGGGAGTGGATCCTGGAGAAATATCATGAAGAGAGATCAATTCTTCAGATGAGAAGAGACCACCAACATCTCTAAGCATTTCTTAATCAGTGAAAGCAATCCATTACATTTCCTAATAGATAAAGAAATAGAACTTTAATTTTGCACATATGACATGGTATCCAATGGGCTAAGATTCCTAGCGTGCCAAAGCACTAAAGGACACTTCATTGACCAAGGGATGCCTGGCTCAAGGCAAGCAGTAGCTGACCAATGAGACTTTTCACTTTTCCCAGGAAGACAAGGAATGATGGGGGAGTTTGTCAAAAGCCTTACTGAAATCAAGACATCCTCTATTCACAGCATTCCTCTGATCTACCAAGTTTCCCACCCTATCAAAAAAAGAAATAAGATTCATCTGCTATGACTTGTTTCTTTTGAGAAAGCCCTGCTAATTTTTAGTAACCATGGCATCCTTTTCAATGTGCTCACAGATCCACTGTTTTATTATCTTTTCTAATGGGTGTTGAGTAGTTCCACCTTCCCTCTGTCACACAATAGCACCTCTTTGCGTTCTCCACACAAAGTCCCTTCTCCTTATTTGCTCTTCGGCTTGCTTTGAACAGAGCCACAGAAAACCCTGCTTCTTATCTTTTAACCTTTTTTCCAAAACATGATGATTGCAGCCCGTAAAAACAATTTAGCACATTACCAAACTTTTTACAGCAGAAGACATGACCAGATTCCCTGCAGGGGTCTAATGGAGACTCATATTCTCCTGCTGTACAACGTCGCTTGCAGACTCCATCACACAGATCATTCTCAGTGGTAGTGGGTCCTGGGAAATATTATGAAGATATAAATCTATCCCTCAGGCAAAAAGAGATTACCAACATTTCTATGAATTTCCTCTTGCCATTAGTAGAAGTGAAAATCTCCAAGCTTTGCATGTGTCAGCAATGTGATGCAGCAGCAAAAAGAAAAGCTGTGCTATTCTCAGCTGCACCAGAAGAAGTATAAGCATCACAGGGGGTTGGCCTAAATAATGCCCTTCCAACTCTACAATGCTACGATTCTATTCAGCTAAAGCAGTCCATTCCATTTCCCACTTAATAAGGAAATAGAACTTCAATCTTACACTGGTGACATAGTATCAAATGGGCTAATATTTCAAGCAGTGCACATCAGCCAATGGGCTAATTAGGCAGCTCTTCTTGGAGTGCTGTGGATGGATGGCCAATTTAGATTTTACCTGGGACTGACAGCAGCACCAAAAGGAGAACTAGAGGGGCAGAGGTCTTCATGGCTGATTGCTGGAGCCACCAGAGTTGCCTTCTAGCTCAAAGATATTGCAGAGAGAGAGAAGATCCTCTATTTGTACTTCCTAAGGGAATGGTGAGAGGAAGCTTTCAGGGGGAAGGAAAGGACTGTGTGTTCCAAACATTCTGCTAATGATATTCATGGCTACCATGCACCCTTTCAGTTTTGGATAATTAATTCTTGCTCCCTCTCTCTAAAATAGATGGCTTTAAGAGGAATTGACAAATTCATGGAAGAGAAGACTGTTAAGACAGAGCTGTTCCACTTGGCCTTTGGCTTGAAATCAATTTGATCCCCTCCCCCCCTTCCTTTTTTCCTCCTGAGATGGAACTCCTATTTGGGGACTCCCCTGGCATTTCACCCCCCCCAAATAGTTTTGATTTGAGTTCTACCGAAATGAGGCTGCACTTTAATGTTGTTTTTAATTCTGTTTTTAAGCTGTATTTTAACTGTTATTATACTTGTTAAAACAAAATAAAAAAAAAAAAAAATTCCTTCCAGTAGCACCTTAGAGACCAACTAAGTTTGTTCTTGGTATGAGCTTTCGTGTGCATGCACACTTCTTCAGATACACTGAAACGGAAGTCACCAGACCCTTATATATAGTGAGAGTGTGGGGAGGGGTATAACTCAGAGGGGTGGTGGAAATGGGTGAAAGGTTGATAGCTGTGGTAAACCTGTTGACGACTGTTAACGGCTGCAATTAGTCTTACAGGAAAAAGCAAGGGGTGAGAAGGTTAAAAAAGCTTTGTCATGTATAATGAGATAAGAATCCAATGTCTTTGTTCAGACCAGGTCTCTCCATGGTTTTAAGCTTGGTAATGAGTTGCAATTCAGCAACTTCTCTTTCCAGTCTATTTCTGAAATTCCTTTGCAATAAGACAGCTACTTTGAGATCTTGTATAGAGTGTCCTGGGAGATTGAAGTGCTCTCCTACTGGTTTCTCTGTCTTGTGATTCCTGATGTCAGATTTATGTCCATTTATCCTTTGGCGTAGGGTTTGGCCTGTTTGTCCAATATAGAGAGCTGAAGGGCACTGTTGGCATTTGATGGCATACACAATGTTAGACGATGAGCAATTAAATAGTCCTGAGATGGTATGTTTGATGTTGTTGGGGCCAGTAATGGTGTTGTCTGGGTGTATGTGGCGGCAAAGTTGGCATCTGGGTTTATTGCAGGCTCTGGTGCCAGTGTCTGTGTTAAGTCTGGTTGTAGTATTGTTGTGGGTGAGGAGTTGTTTAAGATTGGGTGGCTGTCTGTAGGCGATGAAAGGTCTTCCTCCCAGAGCTTGAGAAAGAGATCTGTCATTGTCTAGGAGAGGTTGTAGATCTCTGATGATCCGTTGTACTGTTTTAACTTGGGAGCTGTATGTGATTACTAGTGGTGTTCTGCTGTTTTCTTTTTTGGGTCTGTCTTGCAGCAAGTTCTCTCTGGGTATCAGTCTGGCTCTGTTGATCTGTTGTTTAACTTCATCCGGTGGGTATTTTAGTTCTAAAAAGGTTTGCTGTAGATCTCTTAGGTGAGAGTCTCTGTCTGTAGAGTTGGAACAGATGTGGCTGTAAGACCTTTCATTGTCTAACATTGTGTATGCCATCAAATGCCAACAGTGCCCTTCAGCTCTCTATATTGGACAAACAGGCCAAACCCTATGCCAAAGGATAAATGGACATAAATCTGACATCAGGAATCACAAGACAGAGAAACCAGTAGGAGAACACTTCAATCTCCCAGGACACTCTATACAAGATCTCAAAGTAGCTGTCTTATTGCAAAGGAATTTCAGAAATAGACTGGAAAGAGAAGTTGCTGAATTGCAACTCATTACCAAGCTTAAAACCATGGAGAGACCTGGTCTGAACAAAGACATTGGATTCTTATCTCATTATACATGACAAAGCTTTTTTAACCTTCTCACCCCTTGCTTTTTCCTCTAAGACTAATTGCAGCCGTTAACAGTCGTCAACAGGTTTACCACAGCTATCAACCTTTCACCCATTTCCACCACCCCTCTGAGTTATACCCCTCCCCACCCTCTCACTATATATAAGGGTCTGGTGACTTCTGCTTCAGTGTATCTGAAGAAGTGTGCATGCACACGAAAGCTCATACCAAGAACAAACTTAGTTGGTCTCTAAGGTGCTACTGGAAGGGGGGAAAAAAATTATTTTATTTTGTTTTGACTATGACAGACCAACACGGCTATCTACCTTTAACATTATACTTGTTGTTAGCCGCCCTGAGCCCGCTCTTGGCTGGGAGGGCGGGGTATAAATAAAAATTTATAATTTATAATTATTTATTATAATGCCTACTAGCTAGGATGACTATGCTCTGCTCCCACAGCTGGAGGCAGTGATGCTTCTGAATGGCAGTTGCTGAAGGGCTGACTGCTCTTGTGCTCCTCATCTGATTGGCCAATGCAAGAACAGGATGATGGACTTGATGGGCTATTGGCTCTTCTTATGTTCCTCATAGAATCATGGAGTTGGAAGGGACTGCATGGGCCATCAATTCCAACCCCCTGCAATGCAGGAATCTCAACTAAAGCACCCAGGACATTATCCTTGACATTCTGAAACCCAAATACCCAAAACTGACCAGTTGGGTCTTTTACAGCAAACTGCAGTGCTGAGAATAGCTGACCTTCCCTTGGCAAATGTAGCAGTATGAAGAAGGAAACAAGTAATGGAATAGGATAAGACCGCTGTGGTTGAACACTGGTTCTGCTCCAGTCTCCAGGAGACTCACAGATATAATCAAACGTTTCCCCTTATTTATGGATCATTGCTGAAGGATGTCGTGGCACCACAAGAAAAGAAGAAACAGGCTACTTGTTCTCAACAGCTCATCTCAATGGCCAGACAATATGTACCTTTCTGGTGGCTTGTTATTTCCCTGAAAAGCAGCCATCAATAAAATCAATATCTGTGTCATCTTTGGATGGAAGCCCTGACCAAGATGGCCAGCTAGAGTCTCTCTTTTATTGATCACCCAAGCTCCTGAAAATTGAAAGGGGGGGCTTCCGGAGCAGCGCGCTCGGTGCCGGGTGGGAATCTGAGCTCCTGAGAACTTGAGGCAGATTAGTGCGGACGGAGGAGTAACGACCGACGAAGCGTGAGTCGGCCGACCCCAGGGGGGGATCCTGGGGGCAAAGCCCACGGCGGCACAGGATGGGGTCTACCGCGGAGGCATATATGCCAGCAATACCGACTGCCGACAAATATTAAAACAAGGTAGACCTCGGTGCAAACGGGCAAAAACCCTCCTCCAGCACAACGCCCCAATACCCGGAGGGGTTGCGTTGAACTCTCCTTTTTATAAAAGAACGCTAAAGGAGTTGCCTCTCCCCGCAAAGAAACGTGCCTGAACAACTTTTAAGTGAACTGTGCTTGGTTTAGAGCATGGGGGGGGGGAGAGGAAAGGAGCTTTAAATACCACCAAAGACGCGACAGTAGAGAACCAAAATAAGGGGACTGCAAGACGACGTAAGCTCTCCTGTCTTAAAAGCCTTTCTGAGCTGTGCCTCCTTATATAAAGTTCATAACCCCCTAAATTCAAAAGTGAGTGGACGAGGCAGACGAAAGTGAACGCGCTAAATAAAGAGGACAGAGAAAACCGCTGTAGGGGGGGCGGGAGCAAATAAGCGCGTATCGCAAAGAGACTTTCTAGCTTTTATAACCAGCATTTTAAGAGATTTCATACCTGGAGGTGGCAGAAGTTTGAAATTGGAGAGGAGTGGTGCTGAGTCAGAGGAAGGACGCCATTGCTAACAGACAGAACAGGAAGAGAAACCAAAGAGTGAATTGCAGAGAAGCCTGAGAATCGGGGAAGTGAAAGACTGCACAGCGGCCACTAGTGGTGGCCTGAGAAATTGAAAGAAATAGGACTTTAATATCAATGGGAGCCAAAAGAGGACAAATTCCAAGCTACGCAGCGGCGCTGAACCACCCTCGTAGGATTTCTAATATTGGAAGTGGAAGTGGAAGTGAATCAAACATGGAGTTTAAGGATTTAATGGCAGCAATGGAAAGGATGGAGAAAAACTTGGGTGAAAAAATTTCCACGTTAGATGGGAACATCAAATTGTTGGATGATAAGATGGAAAACATGGGGTCTAAAATTGAAAAGAATGCCAGTCTAATAATAGACCTTTCAGAACAAGTGAATCAAATAACAATTAAACAGAAAGATTTGGAGACAACAGTCCAAGAAGTCAGAGTTAAGATCCAGAAACAGGAAGACAACCTGAAGAAAGCTCAAGCGGACCAAAGAGAGATAAGGAAATACCAAGAGAAAGACAGAGGCGAGATAGATGAACTAAAAAAGATACAAGAAGACATTTGGGACGCGATTGCCGTTCTTGAAATGAAGCAGAAGGAATTAATTCTCCGCTTGAGGGGCATCAAAGAAAGCCGAGATGAGGACATAGCGGCAATAATCATAAAGGCTTTGGTTGAATGGCTGGGAGTTCAAGAGGATGAACTGATATTGGACATAGATAAGATTTTTAGAATAAAAACCAACAAAGCTAAGGGCAAGAAAGGGCCAGGAGACTGTCTCATTTTTCTAAATTCGAGACTTCTGAGAGAAAAGTTGTTAATAAAAGGAAGAAGAGACCCTTTATATATAGATGGAAACCTCGTGGAAATAATGAAAGAAGTCCCACCTCGACTTTTGAAGAAGAGAGAAAATTACAGATTTATAACATCGGCACTGAACAAAAACAAGATCAGGTATAGATGGGAGTTTCCGGATGGACTATCTTTTACATTTAAGGATAGGAGAAGATTTTTCAAATCAGTTGGTGACATCGAAATGTTCTGGAGGAAATACGGAGATGAGCTTGAAGGGAAAAAGCGTCCTGAGAACAGCATTCAAAACACAGAGACATAAATCTACCTCCAAAACAGCTGACCACACTCTGAGGGCATAGACCAATTCCCTCCTGAGAGTGAGGAAATTAATATTGTGATTTTTATTTCTGAGTATTTGGTAAATTTGCTGAATACTGTTGAGTCCAAATATTGTTGTTGGTTTTTTCTTGTTTTTTCTTTTTTTGTTTTGTGTTTTGTGTTTTGTGTTTTTTTTTTTTTTGTATTGTTTTTTGTGTTCTTTTTTCTTATTTAAAGTATTAAGGAAGTAAGTAAATAAAGAAAGATGTTGCTGAAATGTATTACATGGAATGTAAATGGGATGAACAGTAAGGCTAAGAGAAACAGATTAGAGTGTATACTAAAGAAAGGGAAATGGGATGTGATCTGTTTACAGGAGACACACATACCCCAAAGCCATATAAGAATTTTGGAAAATAGAAGACTGGGGAAAGAGTTTATAACGGCAGGGGTGGAGAAAAAGAGGGGAGTGGTTATATATGTAAACCCATTACTAAAATCACAATTATTGTTTAAAAGTGATGATGGAAGATATATAGGAGTGGAGATCCAAACAGCTGAAAGGAGGATAGTGGTGGTAGGTATATATGCCCCAAATAACAAGAAAAATGAATTTTACAGAGAATTGGAAGAGAAACTTTGGGATTATATGGGAGAGGACATACTTTTTATGGGAGACCAGAATGGGGTAGTATCAAACGAAATGGATAGAACGGACAGAGATAGAACCTCGAATTCAGGGAAACTCCCACTATCTTTTTTCAATTTGACGACCAATCTAAACTTATATGATACCTGGAGGACTAAATATCCAACCACCAAGGATATAACACATTATTCCGAGGTACATAAATCAGGAGGCAGGATTGACGCAATCTGGGCATCAAAGAGGCTGATACTGAATTTAGACAAAGCAGAAATTATAAATAAATCCATTTCAGACCACAACCCGGTTACTGTACATTTGAAATTTAAAAAACGGACGAAAGGGAGATGGAGGTTAAACGAAGAACTATGGAGAGATGATCAAAGAACAGTTAAAATCAAGAATGCGTTAACAGAATTTTTTGAAATAAATGAAAAGCAAGATACAGATAAGATGATAGTTTGGGATGCTAGTAAAGCTTTTATGAGGGGTTTCGGAATTCAACAAATGAAGGAGATCAAGAAAAATAAAGACATGAATATAGCTGAAATAAATAAACAAATAAGAGATAAGGAAAAAGTTTTAGTTCAGAATCCCAAATGTGAGATGACATTACAAAATATAAAAAACCTTCAGTCTCATTTAAACACATTAATAAACAAAGAGGTGGAAAAGAAAATTCTTTGGACCAAACAAAGATATTTTGAGCAGGCAAATAAACCGGGGAGGATGTTAGCGTGGTTAGTCAAGGAGAGACAAATGGAGAAAGTGATTAATAAGATTGTAGAAGAAGGGAGGGAAATCATAGATCCTGAACAAATTAAAGAGAGCTTTAAAGAATATTATAAAAAATTATATAAAAAGGAGGAGGGGGGAGATGAGAATGAAATACAAAATTATTTAAATAAGAATGGGGCACCGAAGATAAATAAGATAGAATGTGATCTGTTAAACTCGGATATAATGTTAGAGGAAGTTGAAGAAGTAATAAATAATATGAAATTGGGTAAGTCGCCTGGCCCAGATGGCATCCCTGTAATTTATTATAAAAGTCTAAAGGAAATAGTAGCCCCTAAATTAAAAACAATTATGAATAAAGCTCTGAAAGAAAGTAAAATTCCGAACTCTTGGCAGGAAGCCTTGATAACCCTCCTCCCTAAAGCGGGGTCAAATTTAGAGTTAACAAAAAATTACAGACCTATTTCGCTTCTTAATATTGATTATAAAATCTACACAGGGGTAATAGCCAATAGATTGAAATCAATTTTGAAAAGAATCATTGGGAAAGACCAAGCAGGATTCCTCCCTGAAAGACAAATAAAGGACAACACCAGAATAATTATTGATTTATTGGAATATGTTGAAATGAATCCAAGTAAAAAAATCGCAATGTTATTAGTTGACGCGGAAAAAGCTTTCGATAGCTTATCTTGGGAGTTCATGATAAAATCATTGGAGAACCTGGGGATAGGGGAGAGAATCCTGAGAAGAATAAAAGCTATATACAAGGAACAAACAGCAAGGATAATTATAAATAATGAAATTACTGAGAGTTTTCCTATAGAAAGAGGGGTTAGACAAGGATGTCCGCTATCTCCTTTGTTATTCATCACAGCGTTAGAATCACTCTTAAATAGAATAAGAGAAGATAAAGACATAATTGGGATAAAAGTTGGGAATTATGAATATAAAGTGAGAGCTTATGCAGATGACGTTATAATTACAGTCGAAACACCAGTTGAAAGCATAAATACAGCATTAGAAAGATTAAAAGAATTTGGAAGACAATCAGGGTTTAAATTAAATAAAGATAAATCCAAATTATTAATTAAGAATTTAACGGAAAAAGAGAAGCAGGAATTGGAAAGAGTAACTAATATAAAGATAGAATCCAAAGTGAAATATTTAGGATTATGTATAACTAATAGGAATACAGATCTATTTAAAAACAATTATGTAAAAAAAGGAAAAGAAGTTAAGGAATTATTGAAAAAATGGGGGAATTTGAAACTGTCATTACTAGGTAGAATTTCAATGGTCAAAATGATTATACTCCCGAAATTTATGTTTCTCTTCCAGACGGCACCCGTAATAATAGGAATAAAATACTTAAAGGACTGTCAGAAAGACCTTGCCAGGTTTATCTGGCAAGGAAAAAAAGCTAGAATTAAATATGAAATAATGATTAATTTCAAGGATAAAGGAGGTTTTGGAGTTCCAGACCTAAAAACATATTATGAGGCAGCTTGTTGGAGTTGGCTGAAGGAGTGGATAGAGCTTGATAATAAAGAATTATTGCAACTAGAGGGATGGGACAAAATTTTTGGCTGGCATGGTTATCTGCTATATGATAAAATTAAATTACATAAAAGGTTCACAAATCATTTGGTAAGAAAATCTTTATTTGATGTATGGGAAAGGACAAAAAAAAGAGTAATTAAAACAACACCATGGTGGGCTTCGCCAATAGAGGCTAACGCTACAATAATAAGTGAACAGGGAAGAAAGTGGCTGACCTATGGAAGTTTAGTAGAAAGGAAAGAAGAAAATCCCAAATTAAAAAATTATGAGGAATTAAAACTGAGCGGTGTAGGATGGCTGGAATTTTTTCAATTAAGAGCAACTTTTGATAAAGATGTCAAAAGTAGGGGGTTTCAAAATAAAATAACGGAGATCGAAGAGGTACTGATGAACAAACAAAAAAACCCTTACAAAAATGTATAAAATATTAATTAATGGACAATTTGAAATGGGAATTAAAAGCAAAAATATGAGAAAATGGGAACAAGAGGTGGGACATGTAATAGAATATCAAGATTGGGAGAAATTTTGGACTGAAACAATTAATTTCACAGCGTCATATCAAATAAAAGAAAATTTCTTGAAGATGCACCATAGGTGGTACATGTACCCAGCAAAATTGGCCAAGATGAATAAATCAAGTAATAATAAATGCTGGAGATGTAGTGAAGGAATAGGCTCTTTCTTCCACATGTGGTGGGCCTGTCCAAAAATACAAAAATATTGGAATATGATTCATGAAGAAGTTACCAAACTAACACAGACAACACACAACAAAAGAGTAGAGATGTATTTATTAGGCTTACTAGATGAGAACATCCCAAAGGAAAAAACAAACATCTTTTTATATGCCACAACAGCTGCAAGAAATTTAATAGCGCAACACTGGAAGGAATCATATATTCCTACAAAAAAAGAATGGCAAAATAAATTAGCAGAATATCCGGAACTCGCAAAACTGACTGCAGTGATTAGAGGAAGAACAAATAATGCAATAAGAAATCAGTGGAAGTGTTTCAATGACTATATGAGCAAACAAGGTTCAAGTGGATATTGGCTTTGTTTAGAATAAGAATAGTTAAAAAAAAAAAGTTATCTGAATAAAATTATTTATTTACATTGGGTAGAAGAAGCGGGAAATTCAAAAAGACAGAGTAAACATATTTTAGTTACAAAAAATGAAACGTGGTATTTTGCAGTGGAAGTCATTTTTAATTTTCATCTTTATTCTTATTGTTTGTAAAATAAGTTTGAGCTTGCAAGTTATAGGGAACTTCAGATAGAAATTGTCTGAAAGTCCACTTGTATGGTATATTTTCTTCTAGTTTTTCTTTTTTTCTTTTTCTTTTTGCTTTTTTCTTTTGCTTCTTCTTCTATTTCTTTCCTCCTCTTTAGACTGGATAGAAGTATAATTGAAGATCATGTAAGCTGGTTACAGAAAATTTATTGTCTTTTATCTATATCACGTGTTATTTGCACTGTACCGTAACCATTATGTAATATTATGAAAATTCTAATAAAATTTAAAAAAAAAAAGAAAAGAAAATTGAAAGGGGAAATATTTTATCATTAACATGGTTTGTTAGCTTGTTTAAGGACTGTCACTGTTTTTGTGCCCAATTTAAGCATGCTATTTCATGCTGTATTTAACCCTTCTGAGCTTTCCTCCACATGCATGCTGTGCACCCAGGGATGGGGTGATGTCACCCCCCCCCCCAGGGATGGCACCCAGAGAGGCCCGCACCCCACCCCCACCCCCTTCCTCTGCCAGTGTCCAATTGTTCTGTGGTTCCTCTGACTCCAAAATGACTTTTGCATTTGGCAAAATACCAGCCAGCTGGTGAGTGGTTGGGAGCATGTCTTTCTCAATCAAAGTAAAGCTTAAAGCTCCCGGTTGTTCCTTTGAGGTCCCATCCTGACCCACATGTTATCATGTATGACAGCATGAGAGTATGGGGCTTCTTAATGGGGAAATCTGGAGGGGCTTGTTTGCTCTACTGGGCTGAGTTTCACCACCCCTGCCATAGTGGAATCAAACATTTCGCCAAAGTAGAGCTAGACTCTTACAATATCCTTTTTATTCTGTTCTAGGCCACATTCATGTTAGACAATACATTTGGCACCCAGTTCATATTCAGCATCATCAAATTGTTTGAATATTAGCCATTTTCAAGTGTTGCTTTGAAAATTTGGCTATGACTTCCCCCATCGAGTAGACATATTGATGTGGAATCATCATAGGGTGCCATTTTGTCCTTTACCTCTGACAAAAAATGCTTCATGTCAGTTCTTATGGTATATGTTGTTTCTATTGTCTTGATTCGGGAAACACATTTTCCCTTTACATTTCCTTTTGAGTTTATTTTGTGCAATTTGAATTGTGTTATGGTTTTATTGCCAGCTTAACTTGTGATGTTATAATTTTAGCAGCATGTCAATATATTATGAGAGGAAGGGGTCATGCCTCACTCTGGTACACACAATTAAATCCCTGAGGCCTAGAAACTGCAGCTGAAAGGATTAGAGCGCAGAAGACTAGAAAAACTGAGATGTAAGGGAGTAGTTTGGAGGCATAGTCAAGAATACTACACCAGCACAAGATGGATTCCTAAATGCTTGCACAGAAAGAACAATCTCCTTATTGCCGCTTGCATTTAAGGAGCATCTGCACCTCTGCAGAGAAAACAGTTTGGATTCAAAGCTCTTCCTCAGGTGCTTTGCAGACAACTTAATCCCTCCAGATCCCTTCAGCTGCACATGGGAGTCCCCAATGGAGAATCCCTGGATCAGCTGGTCCCAGACTGCCCTTTGAAGCTCAGCACCTGTGCTATGAGAGGTATCTGCACTGCACTTTGCATCCCTGACAATTAGCTGAGAATCAGCACCATGCGAAGCCCAGACACAACTTTGCCTGCCCCACACCTGCCAACATGCATGTCATCAAGTGTAGGACATACAGAGTATCCCTGTGAGAGGGAGGGGGAAACCCAGGAACATCTGAAGAGCAGCCAGTTATTTTCCGCCTTCTTGCTTGTTCGATCCCACCCCCCCCAAAAAAAAACATGTTCTAAAGTTCAGTGTGCACAAAACAAGGCACTAATAGAGAAAAACATAATGAAAATATATGAAACCTCAAAAAAACTCATTGGACCTTTCCAATGAGGCCTGCTTTCGCTTGGAAAATGGTTTGTCCATCCGCTTCCTATTACATCCATAAGCAACCAAGAGGAAACTGCTTATTCAGTGAGGCAGCCCATTCCTTAAAGCTCTTTTTGCCTTTCTACAAGGTGGCTATAAACATTCATTAAAACTTCATGTTTCAAGTATAATGTAGAAAAAGAACAATGCTGTTTTCCTGTTCCTCAGACAGGACCATAAACAACAGCAATGGGTGAGAATTCCCTGAACACTTGAATCATTCATTACTGCGTTTCTCCCAAAATAAGACACCGTCTTAATTTTTTTTTTCCTCAAAAAAACACAGTATGGCTTATTTTCGGGGGATGTCTTATTTTAACCGCTCCGCGTCGGTACGCTGCATAGCCACGCCTATCCAGGCCGTCTTAAGGGAGAGGCGCCGCGTCACAATGTCTTATTTTCGGGGTATGGCTTATTTTGGGGGTATGGCTTATATTTCACAAATGCGTAGGAATCCTGCTATGGCTTATTTTATGGCTACGTCTTACTTTAGGAGAAACAGGGTATATTCCAAAATTGTGGGATCTGAGGGCTTTCCAAGAACCTTTGCTGCAAATAAAATTGGCAACACCTGAAAACTTAACACCATATTATTATACTGTTCTGCCTGTTTGGGACAATTTTGAGCTTCTCCAGCTGCTCATCATATTATCCCTCTGATGACAGGGGAGAGAGAAATCTGCATATGTGTCTGCGAGACTGGGGAAGACGGAGTCTTCTGTACCTGGCATTGTGTGCCAGCTCAGTTTGAAGTGAAGGTGGAAGCAGGAGAGACACAGGAGACTATTCAACACAAACACACACCAGGCCTTGTCCAAGTTCATTTGAAGCTGAGTCCCCTTCCCTTGAAGCCAAAGAAAACCAGTGAAGTTTTAATTTCATTAGTAATGAAATAAACAAGATAACTTTGCCTCCCAGTTTGCACAGAATAAGATGACAAACAACCTGGTTGGCAGAACAGGTTTGGTTTTATTAGGAGCAGAAAGGAATGAGATAGTTAATTCCTGGAAAGACTCTTGGTAACCAAAAGTAACATCTGAAAGATTGTTCATATATCAAATGCTTCAGAATAGCAATGGAAATAGGGCTCCATTCTTTACGAAGACACAGGTGCAACTTAGGAATTTCCTGTTACACTCTTATATGATCGGCTATTCTTCCCCTGTCAAAGAGAAGAGAACAAGTTATGTTAAATATCATGCAATATTCCACGCTCGGGGGTGAGGGGACATATTAAATGAGAAAATTAGAAAAGCCAGAAGTCTTGAGCATATATTTCTAACTGGAATGCTTTGTAAAGCAAATATCTTGAAAGATAAAGAAGAATGGTTAGCTTCCCATCTTTCCATTTGATCTATGCATTCATTCTCAAGGCTTAGTACCCGAGGTTAGTCCGAGTCTGGTTAAACCCACTGGTAAAAATTGGCTTAACTAACTGAAGCCCATAAATTTTAATGCTCCACTCTGCGTATAACTTAGTTGTCCTTTTCTTAAAGTTGCATCATCATTTTGCATATTAATTAAAATAAATTTTCATATAATTTACTTAGATTTTCCTTCCCAAAACTTTAAAGTTGTCCAAGCCATCAGCCCATTTTTTTCTGGAGCAGCAGTCCAAGTTAGGGGTTGGTAGCACCAGTTTGTGGTGGTTGACATCATGCTTTTATGGTTGTTTCCCAAGGGTGATGCTTGCAGCCCCATGGAACCTTCAATGTGGGGTTCTTTAGCGTTCAGTGTTATCCCCATGCTGTTTAACGTCTACATGAAATCTGGTCTCTCTTTTTCTCTTTTATTGAACAGCAGGATGTTTCAATGTCAGCACAATCACAGAGGTGTCTGTTGAGGGGCTAGATTGATTGAAAATGTCTACACAACCAGATGGGTTGTGTAGTTGGGTTGTTATTGAGGATATTTGGCAAGCCAACATGACAGTGTTTTGGGATGGAGAATTGGATTGACCATTCCATGATATTATGGCAGTGGACAATAATGTATTGTATCTTTTGAATGAATGCTTTGTGGGGGTTTTAAGCATCTACATTACAGCATTGAGAGGGGTTATCCAGAGCTCTGGAGTAGATTGTCATCAATATGCTGGTGACACACAGCTCTACTCCCCCTTTACATCTGCAAGCGTGGCACGAAAAGTTCCGGACCATTGTCTTGCCTCTGTAATGCACTGGATGAGAGGCAACAAACGAAAGTTCAATGCAAGTAAGATGGAGGCACTCTTAGTGGGTGGGAGGTTGCCTGCTCTTTATGGAGTTACACTCCCTCTGAAGGAGTGGGTACACAGTTCAGCGGGTACTTCTGTGTGCTTTACTGTCATTTGAGGATCAGGTGGCCTTAGTGGTGGAGACAGCCTCCCATCAGCTTCAGTTTGTGACTCAGCTGCAACCCATCTCCAGGAGTGTGGTGGAGTCTCCTTCTTTGGAGGTCTTTAAGCAGAGGCTTGACAGCCACCTGTCAGGAATGCTCTGATGGTGTTTCCTGCTTGGCAGGGGATTGGACTGGATGGCCCTTGTGGTCTCTTCCAACTCTATGATTCTATGATTCTATCTCTGTACAGATAGACTAACTTCTGTCATCTATGCTCTGAGCACTTCAAGATTAGATTACTGCAATGCCTTATATGTATATGTGCTGAGCAGTAGCACTTTTTCTCTGTCACCCAATAGGACCCAATTGGAATACTACTGTTTATTATCTTTTACGGATGTTACCTGTCTCTTTGCAGCAGTATGCATGCTCAATATTATGGCAAGTCCATCCAGAACCCTCATATTCATCTCTTGAACAACGTGGCTTGCAGTGACCTTTACATTTTTTCTTCTGGGTGTGAGTAGATCCTGGAGAAATATTCGGAAAAAAGAAATCAATCCCTCAGATAAGAAATCATCAACACCTCAAAGCATTTCATATACAGAGAAAGCAGCCCAATACATTTCAAAGAAATAGATTTTTTTTATGCTGGACAAAGGACATAGCTTTTTCCTTTACAAAGGCACAGGTGCAATTTGGGAATTTACACCATTTTATGATCTGCTACTTTGTCCCTGCTGAAGAAAAGAGAACATGTTAAATCTCATACAATAGACCACATTCAGGAAGAAAGCAAGATTAAATAAGATAACTGTATGGCCTTTTGGAAAAGCTAGATTCTTGAACCTATATCAACTTTCTAACAGGAATGCTTTGTAAAGGAAATATCTTGTAAGGTAAAGAGAATAGTCAGATGTCCACATTGCTGATTAATTTCCAGATTCATTCTCAAGGGTTAGTACCCAAAGTTAGTCATACTACAGATAAACCCACTAAAATTAATTCAAATGACTAATTTAAGTTCATTAATTTTAATGTTAATGACTCTGCTCTGCATACAACGTAGTTGTCCTTTTCTTAAAGTTGCAAATTCATTAAAAGACATTCTGAACCATTTGCAAAGAATTCCTTCCCAAAAAGTAAGGCTATGTTTTTCAGAGGGAGGGTGGAGAAATCACATCATCAAGGAACCCATTGGGACATTTCTTTTATGAACTAAATCCATGAGAATATCTGAATGAATATGTCATTCATCACTGCAGGGCTGGCAAACCTCCTTCGCTCCAGATGTTGTTCAGTTACCGTTACAGTTTCCATCAACCTTGACCTTTGATTCTGGGTGGGGCTTGTGGGAGATGGGACTCCAACCCCTGCAATGCAGGAATCACAACCAAATAATCACTGAAAGATGGCCATCTAACCTCTGTTTATAAATCACCAATGAAAGCAAAGTCCAGCACTTTCTAAAGCAGTACATTCAGCTTTGAAACAGCTCTTATCATCAGAAAGTTCTTCCAGTGTGGTGTAGTGGTTAAGAGCGGTAGACTCGTAATCTGGTGAACCGGGTTTGCATCTCTGCTCCTCCACATGCAGCTGCTGGGTGACCTTGGGCTAGTCACACTTCTCTGAAGTCTCTCAGCCCCACTCACCTCACAGAGTGTTTGTTGTGGGGGAGGAAGGGAAAGGAGAATGTTTGCCGCTTTGAGACTACTTTAGGTAGTGATAAAGCGGGATATCAAATCCAAACTCTTCTTCCTCTTCTTCTTCCTATGTTTAGTCAGAATCTCATTCCTTGCAATGTGCCTGGGTCCACTTTTTTCACTTTTTGAAGATGGCGACAAAGTTTGTACACTTCCCATCCGCAAGAAAATCACCTGTTCTCCAAGGATTCCCATATATTATATAGAGAGGCTGTGAGATTCCATCTGTAATTTCATTTAGCATGTTTGGGTGCAGATCATAATAGAATAGAATAGAATAAAATAAAATAGAATAGAATAGAATAGAATAGAATATATTTTATTGTCATTGTCCCCTTTGGGGACAATGAAATTACTTGGCCGCTCCATCCACCCAGATAGGGCACTCCACGCAAAAACAAAACAAAACAACTACAAAAACACTGATTAAAACCATACAGTATGATACAACATAACAGGTAAGATTAGATGACTTTCAAAGTCCAGGCTTCCCATTCAAGGCCGAGATGACCCTGAAGTTTTGAATTCATTCAGAGAAGCTAGGAGTTCCCTTACCACCTCTTTTCCTCTCTTGGTTGCAGCACCCTCTCTGCATCATTCATTCTATTATCACCACGTTGTACACTGTTTTCCTTATGGGTGAAGACAGGGACAAAGTAGGTGCTGAGAAGTAGCACTTTTTCTCTGCCACCCAATAGTATCTCTTTGTCTTCTCCCACACACAGCACCTGCTCCTTATTTGTTCTTCTTCTTGCTTTGAATACTACTGTTTATTATCTTTAACTTCTTTTTCAAATCATAATAATTGAGGTAATAAAAAATTAGCATGTTACCTTTCTTTTCACAGCAGTAGACCATACCATGAGGATGGCACTTGGCTGTTGAAGCCACATATTCTGTACCTGAACAACTTAGTTTGCAGCTACCGTCACAATGATCATTTGCAATCTGTCCTGGAGAAATATTGTGTAGATAGAAATCAATCCCTCAGATGAGAAGACATTGCCAACATCTCTAAGAATCTCCTATTCAGTGAAAGCAGTCCATAACATTTTCCCCCAAATGGATACAACTGTAATCTTGCACAAATGGCATACAGTGGTACCTAGGTTCTCAAACTTAATCAATTCCAGAAGTCATTTCAAAAACCAAGGCTCGCTTTCCCATAGAAAGTAATGGAAAATGGATTAATCTGTCCCAGACTGTTAAAAACTGTGGGGTGTGGAACACAAGGCAGTCAAATACAACATTCCTAGAGTGGACATAAAAAGGGGATATCTGGACCAGCCAGTCGGAACTTCCTAATTCCTCCTGGGGTGTGACAGACTTCCTCTGCAATTGACCAGAGGTGGGCATGGCCTCACCTGTGCAGGTAACGAAATACCTCAGGGGAGGCAGCTGTCTCTCTCTCTGGCTCCATTCCTTGAAGAAGCAACTTCTGCTTAGCCTGAGATGCTTCCAGCCAAGAGAGGACAAAGGAACTATCTCCTTATGGGATATATTCCAGGTGTATATATTTTGTAACTTAAGTCTGCCTTCTGGGGTCCATCTGTGAACAGAATGTGTGTGAGTAAACTCTTTTATACTTCTTTACCTGGTTTTTGGACCCGGAAGGGCGGGGTATAAATAAAAATATATAAATATATAAAATATAAATAAAATATTATTATTATTATTATTATTATTATTATTATTATTATTATTTACAAGACTGTGTCATGTCTAATCTTTTAAGAGGGAATAAAGAGGAATTTACCAGGAAAATTATTTTAGAAGCTTAAACAAGCCTGGCAAAGATGTTATCTGCTGTACAAGTTTAAAAGGGGGAATGTTACTCTGCTAAATTATAGAACTTTTAAACACAAGTTGGGAAGGATATAATTCAGCAATATATCCTCTCCTGCCTCCCTGAACATTCCCAGAAAACAACCCCTAATACAGCAATTTAACATGAATTGTACTATCTAACAAGACCATTGATCCATAAAATGAAAGCAATAAACAATGTACTGCAGTCACACAATCAATCAATCAGTAGATGAACTGGGTTCCACACAATCACAAAAACAAAACAAAAAGAGCCACAAAAACAAAAAAGCGAAATGAATAGCAAAAACACACAAAACGGAATTGTGGCACTCGAAAGAGAGCACTTTCGGCTTTCGGAAAAAGTTCACAAACCGGAACACTTACTTCCAGGTTTGCAGTGCTTGGGTTCCAAGTTGTTTGAGTACCAAGGTGTTTGAGAACCAAGGTACCACTGTTATATCAAATGATCTAATATTTCGAACAAGGTAAAGCAGCAAAGGACACCCGAATGGGCTAGTTATATATTTCTTATTTTACTACAGTCTTGTGGTTTGAGGGACCTTTACATTTTGCCCATGACAGTAATCAGCATCAAAAAGATAACTAGAGGGACATAGGTCTTCATAGATTAACACTAGAGCCATATGAGTCCCCTTGACTGAAAGATATTGCAGAAAAAGAATGAACGTATCCTCTGTTTATATTTCCTAAGGGAATGGTGATATGCCCAGGCAGCAGAGAAGTTTTCAGGAGGAAGGAAAGTGTCTCCTAAGGCAGCGTTTTTCAACCGGTGTGCCACGGCACAGTAGTGTGCCGCAAGACACCGGCTGCTGTGCCGCGGGAAGACACCGGCTGCTGTGCCGCCCTGGGCCGCTTCCGCTTCCGGGTCGGTCCGGGCTGGCGTCGCCTCGGCTCCGCTTCCCGCTCGCCGACCGTCGCCTTCGCCGGGGCTGCCGGGCGCTTCGCCCCCTGCCTCTGCCGCCCCAGTCGCAGTCGGGGACGGGCGGGAGGTGCCGGTGCCACCGGGCTCGCTCGGGGACGGGTGGAGGTGCTGCCGGGGGGCTGGGCGCGGGAGGCGGAGGGCGGGCGCCTGGCCCGCCGCGGTCGCCGATCTCCCGCTCCGTTTTCGCCCGCCTGGGTCCTTCCCCTCCCTCCCGCCAGGGCGCGCGGACACCCCGCCCCCCGGGGCGGGGGGGTCGGGGTGCATATGGTGGTGGTGTGCCGCGAGATTTTTTCCCTGGGACAGGTGTGCCGTTGCCCCGAGGAGGTTGAAAAACACTGTCCTAAGGATATCCTTGCAAGCTCTTAGTAATCACAACATCCTTTTCTTTCTGTCTGGTTATCAACTGAACTGCATTACTGAAGCCTTATCTTCTGCAGCAGTAAACTTATGTTGCCTCTGTGTAGTGAATGAAACTGGGGTCAACTTCCACATAGTGGGTATCTCATCTCATATTCCCAACAATTACCTATCTTTCTACAACAAAAGACATCACCACGATCGCAGCGGTCTAATGAAGCCACGTATTCTCCATTTGAACATGATCGCGAGCAGTGACCTTCACAATTATCATTCAGGGTGGGAGTGGATCCTGGAGAAATGTTAGAAAGATAGAAATTAATCCTTCAGATGAGAAGAGATCACCAATATCCCTAAGCATTTCTTATTCAGCATAAGCAATCCATTACATTTCCTCCTAGATGAAAAATAGAACTTTAATTTTGCTCATATGAGATAGTATTAAACGGGCTAATATTTTTAGCATGCCAGAACAACAAAGGACACCCAAATGGCCCGTTGGACAAATGTTCTTTGACTACAGTCCTGTGGGTGGATGGCCCCTTTATATTTTTCCAGAAAGATCAGCAACATCAATAAGAGAACCAGAGGGGTTATGGGTTCGGTCAACTTGTTGAGCTCCAATTGCCCATTAAAGCAAGCAGACAGTGGTGGGTCAGCACTTTATTGACCAGGGGCTGCCTGGATTAAGAAGAGAAGAGTTTCAATTAGATATCCTGATTTAGCACTACCCGAAGGAGTCTCAAAGCGGCTAACATTCTCCTTTCCCTTCCTCCCCCACAACAAACACTCTGTGAGGTGAGTAAGACCTCCAGAGGTCAGTGAGATTTATTCCCAAGTAAGCATGCAGCAGCTCACACCATAGGAAATATGGATCAATTTACACCCTTGAGCCCTGGCAAAAGCGGCAAATTGATGCAACCTTGACAGATGCCAGTCTGCAGGGAAGCTGGAATGTTATGGTACTATTATTTCCCTTGATCTGGACACTGGAGTTCTCTTGATGCAGTCTAGAATTGCATTAGCTTTTTTCCTGCAGCATCACAGTGTTGCTTCATGTTAAATTTGTTGTCTACTAAAAAAAAATGTTGTCCACCCCTAAATCCTTTGCACATGTACTACTGTCAAGCCAGATGTACCCAATTCTATATTTGTGCATCAGATTACTCCTGCCTAAGGGTAGAACCTAACGTTTGCCCCTAATGAAATTCATTTAGGTTTTTTGGTTGAGTTCTCCAAATGGTAGAAGCCAACAGCAATCCTGATTCTATATTCTGAGGTATTAGCTACCCCTAACAATGTGGTGTCATCTGCAGATTTGATGCCTTCATCCAAGTCATGCTGAGCAACACCAGGCCTAGGAAAGAACCCACTTATCACTTTTTCCAGGATGACAAGGGGTGTGTCAAAAGCCTTACTGAAATCAAGACATACTCTATTCACAGCATTCCTCTGATCTACCAAGCTTCCCACTGTATCAAAAAAAGAAATAAGATTCATCTGCTATGACTTGTTTCTTTTGAGAAACTCCTGCCAGTTTTCAGTAACCATGGCATCCTTTTCAATGTGCTCACAGATCCACTGTTTTATTATCTTTTCTAATGGGTGTTGAGTAGTTCCACCTTTTGACAGCAGCACCAAAAGGAGAACTAGAGGGGCAGAGATCTTCATGGCTGAATGCTGGAGCCACCAGAGTTGCCTTCTAGCTCAAAGATATTGCAGAGAGAGAGAAAAGATCCTCTATTTGTACTTCCTAAGGGAATGGTGAGAGGAAGCTTTTCTAATGGGTGTTGAGCAGTTGCACCTTCCCTCCATCACACAATAGCACCTCCCTGCCTTCTCCATACAGAGCTCCAGCTCCTTATCTGCTCTTCCACTTGCTTTGAACAGAGCAGCACAAAACCCTGCTTCTTATATTTCCACCACTTTTCCAAATCATAATGATTGCAACTCATAATAACAGTTTAGCACATTACCTTCCTCTTTGCAGCAGAAGACGTGACCAGAATCCTGGCAGGGGTCTAATGAAGACTTATATTCTCCAGCTGAACAGCGTGGCTTGCAGACGCCATTACAAAGTGTATTGTAGGTGGTAGTTGGTCCTGGCGAAATATTATGAAGATAGAAATCAATCCCTCAGGTGAGAAGAGATTGCCAACATCTCTATGCATTCCCTAGTGTATATGTGGATGGAACTAGGGCCCTTTGTAACACCCAAGTGTTGCATGAGCTTAACATGAGTTAACAGTGTGGTGCAGCAGCAAAAAGAAAAGTTTATGCTATTGTAGGCTGCATCAACAGAAGGATATACATTGCAGGGGGGTGGGCTAGATAATGCCCTTCCAACTCTACAATGCTACAATTCTATTCAGCAAAAGCAGTCCATTGCATTTCCCACTTAATAAGGAAATAGAACTTCAATCTTACACTGATGACATAGTATCAAATGGGCTAATATTTCAAGCAGTGCAAATCAGCCAATGGGCTAGTTAGGCAGGTCGTCTTGGAGTGCTGTGGATGGACAGCACTTTAGATTTTACCTGGGACTGACAGCAGCACCAAAAGGAGAACTAGAGGGGCAGGTGTCTTCATGGCTGAATGCTGGAGCCACCAGAGTTGCCTTCTAGCTCAAAGATATTGCAGAGAGAGAGAAAGATCCTCTATTTGTACTTCCTAAGGGAATGGTGAGAGGAAGCTTTCAGGGGGAAGGAAAGGACTGTGTGTTCCAAACATTCTGCTAATGATATTCATGGCTACCATGCACCCTTTCAGTTTTGGATAATTAATTCTTGCTCCCTCTCTCTAAAATAGATGGCTTTTAGAGGAATTGACAAATTCATGGAAGAGAAGACTGTTAATGCCTACTGGCTAGGACTGTGGTGGCTAACCTTGGCACTCCAGATGTTTTGGAACTACAACTCCCATCATCCCTAGCTAACAGGACCAGTGGTCTGGGATGATGGGAGTTGTAGTCCCAAAACATCTGGAGTGCCAAGGTTAGCCACCACTGAGCTAGGATGACTATGGTCTGCTACCACAGCTGGAGGCAGGGATGCTTCTGAATGGCAATTGCTGAAGGGCTGACTGCTCTTGTGCTCCTCATCTGATTGGCCAATGCAAGAACAGGATGGGCTATTGGCTCTTCTTATGTTCCTCATAGAATCATGGAGTTGGAAGGGACTGCATGGGCCATCAAGTCCAACCCCCTGCAATGCAGGAATCTCAACTAAAGCACCCAGGACATTATCCTTGACATTCTGAAACCCAAATACCCAAAACTGACCAGTTGGGTCTTTTACAGCAAACTGCAGTGTTGAGAATAGCTGGCCCTCCCTTGGCAAATTTAGCAGTATGAAGAAGGAAACAAGTAATGGAATAGGATAAGACCGCTGTGGTTGAACGGTGGTTCTGCTCCAGTCTCCAGGAGACTCACAGATATAATCAAAAAAATCCCCTTATTTATGAGTCATTGCTGAAGGATGTCGTGGCACCACAAGGAAAAGAAGAAAGAGGCTACTTGTTCTCAACAGCCCATCTCAATGGCCAGACAATATGTACCTTTCTGGTGGCTTGTTATTGCCCTGAAAAGCAGCCATCAAGAAAATCAATATCTGTGTCCTCTGTGGACGGAAGCACTGGCCAGCTGGAGTCTCTCTTTTATTGATCACTCGAGCTCCTGAAAACTGAAAGGGGAAGTATTTTATCATTAACATGGTTTGTTAGTTTGTTTAAGGACTGTGTCACTGTTGTTTGTGCCCCATTTAAGCATGCTATTTCATGCTGTAATTAACCCTTCTGAACTTTCCTCCACTTGTTCCTCTGACTCCAAAATGACTCTTGCATTTGGCAAAATACCATTCGGACACAGATTTATTATTTATAGTATTATGGGTAAATCAAAAGACATTTGGTATTAGAAAATGTTTTGAATAGCGGCTACATCAACAAAAACTCGTTTTATTTTTCTGTTTAAATCAATTCATCGGGGGACGGCTAAATTCTGAACTTGACTTTAATTGTTTCATTTTAAAAATGCTGCACGCATCATTTGTTGTATGTTTAAACCATTCAATACTATTCCTCTGTACATTGGTTTTTCATGGGTCTACTTTGTTTCTGTATGCTGTATATGCCATACTGTTCCTTTGAGCATATCGTTATTAGAAAAACCTGTGGGTTACTTCATATGTCCTATGCAATTGTGTTGCAAGTATCAGCAGCTACACGATCTACTGAGAACTGATCCTTAGCATGAATCTTACTTACATATTCTGTTGAAAAATATCAGGTATGTACCTTTTTATATATATATTCTGTTTTGTATAGTCTGCTTTATTTTACAATGTGCATGCAGGTAGCTCAGTTTTGTTATCCTTTATTGGTTACATGCCTTGTATTTTATTTACAGCTGATGAAGACTATTATGAAACAGTCGTATCATTCCGGAGACACTGTCCTTTTGAGGCTTTTCAAACGTCTTCTGTTAAACCTTTTGAAAGACTATTGAGAGACTTTACTCTTGAAACTTTTGAGACGTCTTCTGTTGAAACTTTTGAAAGGCCATTGTGAGACTGTCCTTAGACATCTGTTGTGAACAAACGGCTTGATGGTCCTTGCTACCACTCTGTTATAGTGTACATATGAATTTTGATTGGCTTATTCCTATAATTTGAATGATATCATTAGTAGATCATATATTCTCTACTAACTATTAGCCTACGTGTTGTGTTTGTATTTTTTGTTAATATAAACACAGACATGTGACAATCCCACACATCTGCAGCACGGGAGGAATGGGATTCCCAACATCTGGCACCCAGTTCATATTCAGCAGCATGGAATTATTTGAATGTTAGCCATTTACAAGTGTTGCTTTGAAAATTTGGCCATGACTTCCCTCATCAAGTAGGCATGTTAATATGGAATCATCACAGGGCGCCATTTGGTCCTATACCTCTGAAAGAAAATTGCTGTTTCTATTGTCTTGATTCAAGAAACACGTCCCTTTAAATTTCCTTTTGAGTTTATTTTGTGCATTTTGAATTGTGTTATGATTTTATTGCCAGCTTAACTTGTGGTGTTATAATTTTAGCAGCATGTCAATATATTATGAGAGGAAGGGGCCATCACTCACTCTGGTGCACACGATGAAATCCCTGAGGCCTAGAATCTGCAGCTGAAAGGATGAGAGAGCAGACGACTTGAAAAACTGAGATGTAAGGGAGCGGTTTGGAGTCATAGTCAAGAATACTACACCAGCACAAGGCGGATTCCAAAATGCTTGCACAGAAAGAACAATCTCCTTATTGCCGCTTACATTTAAGGAGCATCTGCACCTCTGCAGGGAAAACAGTTTGGATTCAAAGCTCTTCCTCAGGTGCTTTGCAGACAACTTAATCCCTCCAGATCCCTTCAGCTGCACATGGGAGTCCCCAATGGAGAATCCCTGGATCAGCTGGTCCCAGACTGCCCTTGGAAGCTCAGCACCTGTGCTATGAGAGGTATCTGCACTGCACTTTGCATCCCTGACAAAGCGGGTTCTCCTTCATGGAGAGCACCTGTTGCGGTGGGGGCTAGCAAGTCACTCCACTGTTGCTGGGCGGGTTAGGATAGATGACCATGGCAGGTGATTGGGCCCTGCGGGTTGCTGGGGAGAATGTTATGTAGCAATTTTTGATGGACAGCTCAGAGGTTATATATTCTCAGTGCAGGCGGCACGCGGCCCTCTTTGCTGCGTGCATCGGATCACCCGCCCTCCCTCCCTTTAATTAGGCTTGCGCGTTGACCTTGCTATGCCTGTCATGGGGTTGTCTGCTTTTGTGGCAGGGGCCTGGCAGGAATTTTTCCATCTGGCTGATTGGCTGGTGCCATTTGGTTTTCGCCTACTGCGTAGCAATTAGTCACAACTTGTAAGGTTGCGGTTAGGCATTGGTTATGCTTTGGTTGGTGGAGGGGATGTGGTTGACTGTGCCTGCCCCTCCAATGCTGCTGCACTGGGAATTCCGTTAAAGGAATCCAGGGGCTCCTTATGCTTTTGTCCGTATCCCCCGGTCGGGGGCCAGGGCCACGCAAGAACCCCTGGGAACATTTGGGGAGAGGCGAGGACCCGGGCCCCTGACCCCCATTCTCTCCCCAAAAGTGTTTTCCCTTTACTGACTTCCGCTAACCAGACGGATTGTCAGTCTGCCCCCAGGAGGGGGCAGCTAGTCGGAACCAATGCCTAAGCAACCACTCACATTTTGTATTTTAATAAAAGTTGTGGCCAAAATCATGCCAAAAACCTTAAACTTAAATTACTGTGTGTAGTCTGAGTTATTTAGGGGGGTGGCTTGGGGACCTCGACACGCAATTAGCTGAGAATCAGCACCATGCGAAGCCCAGACACAACTTTGCCTGCCCCACACCTGCCAACATGCATGTCATCAAGTGTAGGACATACAGAGTATCCCTGTGAGAGGGAGGGGGAAACCCAGGAACATCTGAAGAGAAGCCAGTTATTTTCCGCCTTCTTGCTTGTTCGATCCCACCCCCCAAAAAAACAAACATGTTCTGAAGTTCAGTGTGCACAAAACAAGGCACTAATAGAAAAAAACATAATGAAAATATATGAAACCTCAAAAAAAACCTCATTGGACCTTTCCAATGAGGCCTTCTTTCGCTTGGAAAATAGTTTGTCCATCCGCTTCCTATTACATCCATAAGCAACCAAGAGGAAACTGCTTATTCAGTGAGGCAGCCCATTCCTTAAAGCTCTTTTTGCCTTTCTACAAGGTGGCTATAAACATTCATTAAAACTTCATGTTTCAAGTATAATGTAGAAAAAGAACAATGCTGTTTTCCTGTTCCTCAGACAGGACCATAAACAACAGCAACAGGTGAGAATTCCCTGGACACTTGAATCATTCATTATATTCCCAAATTGTGGAATCTGGGGGCTTTCCAAGAACCTTTGCTGCAAATAAAATTGGCAACACCTGAAATCTAAATAGCATATTATTATACTTATTAACATTTTTTATTGTGGCCGTTCTGCCTGTTTGGGACAATTTTGAGCTTCTCCAGCTGCTCATCATATTATCCCTCTGATGACAGGGGAGAGAGAAATCTGCATATGTGTCTGGGAGACTGGGGAAGACGGAGCTTTCTGCACCTGGCATTGTGTGCCAGCTCAGTTTGAAGTGAAGGAGGAAGCAGGAGAGACACAGGAGACTATTCAACACAAACACACACCAGGCCTTGTCCGAGTTCCTTTGAAGCTGAGTCCCCTTCCTTTGAAGCCAAAGAAAACCAGTGAAGTTTTAATTTCATTAGTAATGAAATAAACAAGATAACTTTGCCTCCCAGTTTGCACAGAATAAGATGACAAACAACTTGGTCGGCAGAACAGGTTTGGTTTTATTAGGAGCAGAAAGGAATGAGATAGTTAATTCCTGGAAAGACTCTTGGTAACCAAAAGTAACATCTGAAAGATTGTTCATATATCAAATGCTTCAGAATAGCAATGGAAATAGGGCTCCATTCTTTACGAAGACACAGGTGCAACTTTGGAATTTCCTGTTACACTCTTATATGATCTGCTATTTTTCCCCTGTCAAAGAGAAGAGAACAAGTTATGTTAAATCTCATGCAATATTCCACACTCGGGGGTGAGGGGACATATTAAATGAGAAAATTAGAAAAGCCAGAAGTCTTGAGCATATATTTCTAACTGGAATGCTTTGTAAAGCAAATATCTTGAAAGATAAAGAAGAATGGTTAGCTTCCCATCTTTCCATTCGATCTATGCATTCATTCTCAAGGCTTAGTACCCAAGGTTAGTCCGAGTCTGGTTAAACCCACTGCTAATAATTGGCTTAACTAACTGAAGCCCATAAATTTTAATGCTCCACTCTGCGTATAACTTAGTTGTCCTTTTCTTAAAGTTGCATCATCATTTTGCATATTAATTAAAATAAATTTTCATATAATTTACTTAGATTTTCCTTCCCAAAACTTTAAAGTTGTCCAAGCCATCAGCCCATTTTTTTCTGGAGCAGCAGTCCAAGTTAGGGGTTGGTAGCACCAGTTTGTGGTGGTTGACGTCATACTTTTATGGTTGTTTCCCAAGGGTGATGCTTGCAGCCCCATGGAACCTTCAATGTGGGGTTCTTTAGCGTTCAGTGTTATCCCCAAGCTGTTTAACTTCTACATGAAATCTGGTCTCTCTTTTTCTCTTTTATTGAAGAGCAGGATGTTTCAATGTCATCACAATCACAGAGGTGTCTGTTGAGGGGCTAGATTGATTGAAAATGTCTACACAACAAGATGGGTTGTGTAGTTGGGTTGTTATTGGGGATATTCGGCAAGCCAACATGACAGTGTTTTGGGATGGACAATTGGATTGACCATTCCATGATATTATGGCAGTGGACAATAATGTATTGTATCTTTTGAATGAATGCTTTGTGGGGTTTTAAGCATTTCATTACAGCATTGAGAGGGGTTAACCAGAGCTCTGGAGTAGATTGTCATCAATACGCTGGTGACACACAGCTCTACTCCCCCTTTACATCTGCAAGCGTGGCACGAAAAGTTCCGGACCATTGTCTTGCCTCTGTAATGCACTGGATGAGAGGCAACAAACGAAAGCTCAATGCATGTAAGATGGAGGCATTCTTAGTGGGTGGGAGGTTGCCTGCTCTTGATGGAGTTACACTCCCTCTGAAGGAGTGGGTACACAGTTCAGTGGGTACTTCTGTGTGCTTTACTGTCATTTGAGGATCAGGTGGCCTTAGTGGTGGAGACAGCCTCCCATCAGCTTCAGTTTGTGACTCAGCTGCAACCCATCTCCAGGAGTGTGGTGGAGTCTCCTTCTTTGGAGGTCTTTAAGCAGAGGCTTGACAGCCACCTGTCAGGAATGCTCTGATGGTGTTTCCTGCATGGCAGGGGGTTGGAATGGATGGCCCTTGTGGTCTCTTCCAACTCTATGATTCTATGATTCTATAATTTTATCTCTGTACAGATAGACTAACTTCTGTCATCTATGCTCTGACCACTTCAAGATTAGATTACTGCAATGCCTTATATGTATATGTGCTGAGCAGTAGCACTTTTTCTCTGTCACACAATAGCACCCAATTGGAATACTACTGTTTATTATCTTTTACGGATGTTACCTGTCTCTTTGCAGCAGTATACAGCCTCAATAATATGGCAAGTAATTCCAGAACCCTCATATTCATCTCTTGAACAACGTGGCTTGCAGCGACCTTTACATTCTTTCTTCTGGGTGTGAGTAGATCCTGGAGAAATATTCGGAATAAAGAAATCAATCCCTCAGATAAGAAATCATCAACACCTCAAAGCATTTCGTATACAGAGAAAGCAGCCCAATACATTTCAAAGAAATAGATTTTTTTTATGCTGGACAAAGGACATAGCTTTTTCCTTTACAAAGGCACAGGTGCAATTTGGGAATTTACACCATTTTATGATCTGCTACTTTGTCCCTGCTGAAGAAAAGAGAACATGTTAAATCTCATGCAATAGACCACATTCAGGAAGAAAGCAAGATTAAATAAGATAACTGTATGGCCTTTTGGAAAAGCTAGATTCTTGAACCTATATCAACTTTCTAACAGGAATGTTTTGTAAAGGAAATATCTTGTAAGGTAAAGAGAATAGTCAGATGTCCACATTGCTGATTAATTTCCAGATTCATTCTCAAGGGTTAGTACCCAAAGTTAGTCATACTACAGATAAACCCACTAAAATTAATTCAAATGACTAATTTAAGTTCATTAATTTAAATTTTAATGTTAATGACTCTGCTCTGAATACAACTTAGTTGTCCTTTTTTTAAAGTTGCAAATTCATTAAAAGACATTCTGAACCATTTGCAAAGAATTCCTTCCCAAAAAGTAAGGCTATGTTTTTCAGTGGGAGGGTGGAGGAATCACGTCATCAAGGAACCCATTGGGACATTTCTTTTATGAACTAAATCCATGAGAATATCTGAATGAATATGTCATTCATCATTGCAGGGCTGGCAAACCTCCTTCGCTCCAGATGTTGTTCAGTTACCGTTACAGTTTCCATCATCCTTGACCTTTGATTCTGGGTGGGGCTTGTGGGAGATGGGACTCCAACCCCTGCAATGCAGGAATCACAACCAAATAATCCCTGAAAGATGGCCATCTAACCTCTGCTTATAAATCCCCAATGAAAGCAAAGTCCAGCACTTTCTAAAGCAGTACATTTAGCTTTGAAACAGCTCTTATCATCAGAAAGTTCTTCCAGTGTGGTGTAGTGGTTAAGAGCGGTAGACTCGTAATCTGGTGAACCGGGTTCGCATCTCCGCTGCTCCACATGCAGCTGCTGGGTGACCTTGGGCTAGTCACACTTCTCTGAAGTCTCTCAGCCCCACTCACCTCACAGAGGGTTTGTTGTGGGGGTGTAAGGGAAAGGAGAATGTTCGCCACTTTGAGACTACTTTAGGTAGTGATAAAGCGGGATATCAAATCCAAACTCTTCTTCCTCTTCTTCTTCCAATTTAGTCAGAATCTCGTTTCTTGCAATGTGCCTGGGTCCACTTTTTTCACTTTTTGAAGATGGCGACAAAGTTTGTCCACTTCCCATCCGCAAGAAAACCACCTGTTCTCCAAGGATTCCCATATATTATATACAGAGGCTGTGAGATTCCATCTGTAATTTCATTTAGTATATTTGGGTGCAGATCAGAATAGAATAGAATAGAATAGAATAGAATAGAATAGAATAGAATAGAATATATTTTATTGTCATTGTCCCCTTTGGGGACAATGAAATTACTTGGCTGCTCCATCCACCCAGATAGGGCACTCCACGCAAAAACAAAACAACTACAAAAACACTGATTAAAACCATACAGTATGATACAACATAACAGGTAAGATTAGATGACTTTCAAAGTCCAGGCTTCCCATTCAAGGCCGAGATGACCCTGAATTTTTGAATTCATTCAGAGAAGCTAGGAGTTCCCTTACCACCTCTTTTCCTCTCTTGGGTTGCACCACCCTCTCTGCATCATTCCTTCTATTATCACCACGTTGTACACTGTTTTCCTTATGGGCGAAGACAGAGACAAAGTAGGTGCTGAGAAGTAGCACTTTTTCTCTGCCACCCAATAGCATCTCTTTGTCTTCTCCCACACACAGCACCTGCTCCTTATTTGTTCTTCTTCTTGCTTTGAATACTACTGTTTATTATCTTTATTTTTTTTTAATAATTTTTATTAATTTTACAATATTGTCTGGCCCCGATTCAGGCCAGCTCACTTGTATTACAATCATTGTCATGCTTCCTCTCGCCCACTCCATTATTTTCCATCTGATAGCATTTAACAATTTTTAACAGGTTCCTAATTTCATAATCAAATAATTATTTTCCTAATATCAATCTTCAATCTTTAAACATCATATATCTTAAATCACTTATATATCTTCATCTACATCCCTCTTGCCTCCCCCGGTCCCCGGGTACGCAGCTGTTATTTGCATTATTCACTACTTGTCATACTTATCATCTTAAACATAGAGATACTTATCTTTCACTTATATATCATAGCATTTGAACAGTCCCTGGCGTGTCCATAAGTCAAAAACCATAAATCCACAAGTCAGGCCATACTTTAACAGTTCTTATCCTATTCCTGCTGGTGGAGAAGCCCAGAGCCAGCATGAGTCCTGCATTGCATCCTCCAGAGAGGCCGTTTCCAAAAACTGTGTCCAGCCTTCCCAATTCATCTTCGGTTCGTCTCGGCTTTCCTTCGGCTGCTTGTCAATGGGTGTCAATGTGCTGTTTTTTCTTATGGTTCTTCTCTTGCTTCTTGGGGTAACAGCACATTTTCTTTTCCGGTTGTAGAATCTTTTCCTGCAGCTGATGTTTGGCAAAATAGTCTTTCGTTGTCTAGCCTTGACGGGTCCTGTCACTTCCTTAGTTATTTGTACATCTGGTTCAGCCGGCACAGTGTTTGGGTTTTGCCTTATCTCATCCACAGTCTTTCCCATCGCATTCCTCTCTCTCAGTTCCGCAATGTATTCCTGCATCTTCTCCAGCACAGTTTGCCAAGTAATATCCGGTTTCATCGCCATTTTCTTTGATCGCAGTTTTTATACTTTTAAAACTTTGAAAACTTTTTCTTCTTATAACACTTCACAAACTTTTCAGCTTAAAAATAAATCCACAAATCTATCACAGTTCCCTCTGCTTCCCTCAGGACCAGGGGAGGCTCAAGGGTTAATTTAAAGCCATATAACAAAAGAGTCAATTCAGTCCTTTTCAATGCAACTGTATCTATTTCCTGCTTCACTGTAACAATGGAATGGAACGGACCTCCGTGTTTGCGTTCCAATCCAGTCCAAATCCAGTCCGAATTCAATCCAAATGCATTTTACTCACGATTCCAAATTGCAGGTCTTGGAGAAATCGGCGCGCTCGGAAGAGTCGGTCTCGCAGCTTCGCCCGACGGGGAGTTTGCGGACCCTGAGGCTCCGCCGCCCGCTCACACTCGGGAGCCCTTGCTGCGGTCTCCCGGGGAGCAGGTTCGGCGTCCGAGCCAGTGCGGGTCCATTAGACCCCGGGACGCCCTTCCCGGGGGTTTTGGGGGTCGCGGCGCTGGCGCGATGCCCCCTTTTCCCAATCGGACGGGGGAATGTCATGGAGCGACGTGTCCCCCCGACCTTCTCCTCCGGCGCGTCGACCGGAAGCTACTGTTTATTATCTTTAACTTCTTTTCCAAATCATAATAATTGAGGCCCGTAACAAAAAATTAGCATGTTACCTTTCTTTTCACAGCAGTAGACCATATCAGGATGAAAAAAAAAACTGTGGGATGTGGAACACAAGGCAGTCAAATACAACATTCCTAGAGTGGACATAAAAAAGGGATATCTGGACCAGCCAGTCAGAACTTCCTAATTCCTCCTGCAGACTTCCTCTGCAATTGACCAGAGGTGGGCATGGCCTCACCTGTGCAGGTAACAAAATACCTCAGGGGAGGCAGCTGTCTCTCTCTGGCTCCATTCCTTGAAGAAGCAACAACTGCTTAGCCTGAGATGCTTCCAGCCAAGAGAGGACAAAGGAACTATCTCCTTATGGGATATATTCCAGGTGTATATATTTTGTAACTTAAGTCTGCCTTCTGGGATCCATCTGTGAACAGAATGTGTGTGAGTAAACTCTTTTATACTTCTTTACCCGGTTTTTGGACCGGGAAGGGCGGGGGTATAAATAAAAATATATAAATATATAAAATATAAATAAAAAGTTACTATTATTATTATTATTATTTACAAGACTGTGTCATGTCTAATCTTTTAAGAGGGAATAAAGAGGAATTTACCAGGAAAATTATTTTAGAAGCTTAAACAAGCCTGGCAAAGGCGTTATCCGCTGTACAAGTTTAAAAGGGGGAATGTTACTCTGCTAAATTATAGAACTTTTTAACACAAGTTGGGAAGGATATAATTAAGCAATATATCCTCTCCTGCCTCCCTGAACATTCCCACAAAACAACCCCTAAAACAGCAATTTAACATGAATTGTACTATCTAACGAGACCATTGATCCATAAAATGAAAGCAATAAACAATATACTGCAGTCACACAATCTATCAATCAGTAGATGAACTGGGTTCCACACAATCACAAAAACAAAACAAAAAGAGCCACAAAAACAAAAAAGCAAAATGAATAGCAAAAACACACAAAATGGAATTGTGGCACTCAAAACAGAGTACTTTCGGCTTTCGGAAAAAGTTCACAAACCGGAACACTTACTTCCGGGTTTGCAGTGCTTGGGTTCAAAATTTAGCATGTTACCTTTCTTTCGGCAGCAGTAGACATCATCAGGATGATGGCAGGAGCTTGTTGAAGCCACATATTCTCTATGTGAACATCTTGCTTTGCAGCGACCTCTACAATCATCATTCAGGGTGGGAGTGGATCCTGGAGAAATATTATGAAGAGAGAAATCAATTCTTCAGATGAGAAGAGACCACCAACATTTCTAAGCATTTCTTAATCAGTGAAAGCAATCCATTACATTTCCTAATAGATAAAGAAATAGAACTTTAATTTTGCACATATGACATGGTATTCAATGGGCTAAGATTCCTAGCGTGCCAAAGCACTAAAGGACACTTCATTGACCAAGGGATGCCTGGCTCAAGGCAAGCAGTAGCTGACCAATGAGACTTTTCACTTTTCCCAGGAAGACAAGGAATGATGGTGGAGTTTGTCAAAAGCCTTACTGAAATCAAGACATCCTCTATTCACAACATTCCTCTGAACTACCAAGTTTCCCACCCTATCAAAAAAAGAAATAAGATTCATCTGCTATGACTTGTTTCTTTTGAGAAAGCCCTGCTAATTTTTAGTAACCATGGCATCCTTTTCAATGTGCTCACAGATCCACTGTTTAATTATCTTTTCTAATGAGTGTTGAGCAGTTCCACCTTCCCTCTGTCACACAATAGCACCTCTTTGCGTTCTCCACACAAAGTCCCTTCTCCTTATTTGCTCTTCGGCTTGCTTTGAACAGAGCCACAGAAAACCCTGCTTCTTATCTTTTAACCTTTTTTCCAAAACATGATGATTGCAGCCCGTAAAAACAATTTAGCACATTACCAAACTTTTTACAGCAGAAGACATGACCAGATTCCCTGCAGGGGTCTAATGGAGACTCATATTCTCCTGCTGTACAACGTCGCTTGCAGACTCCATCACACAGGTCATTCTCAGTGTTAGTGGGTCCTGGGAAATATTATGAAGATATAAATTTATCCCTCAGGCAAAAAGAGATTACCAACATTTCTATGAATTTCCTCTTGCCAGTAGTAGATGTGAAGATCTCCAAGCTTTGCATGTGTCAGCAGTGTGATGCAGCAGCAAAAAGAAAAGCTGTGCTATTTTCAGCTGCACCAGAAGAAGTATAAGCATCACAGGGTGTTGGCCTAAATAATGCCCTTCCAACTCTACAATGCTACGATTCTATTCAGCTAAAGCAGACCATTCCATTTCCCACTTAATAAGGAAATAGTACTTCAATCTTACACAGATGACATAGTATCAAATGGGCTAATATTTCAAGCACTGCACATCAGCCAATGGGCTAATTAGGCAGGTCTTCTTGGAGTGCTGTGGATGGATGGCCAATTTAGATTTTACCTGGGACTGACAGCAGCACCAAAAGGAGAACTAGAGAGGCAGATGTCTTCATGGCTGAATGCTGGAGCCACCAGAGTTGCCTTCTAGCTCAAAGATATTGCAGAGAGAGAGAAGGTCCTCTATTTGTACTTCCTAAGGGAATGGTGAGAGGAAGCTTTCAGGGGGAGGAAAGGACTGTGTGTTCCAAACATTCTGCTAATGATATTCATGGCTACCATGCACCCTTTCAGTTTTGGATAATTAATTCTTGCTCCCTCTCTCTAAAATAGATGGCTTTAAGAGGAATTGACAAATTCATGGAAGAGAAGACTGTTAATGCCTACTAGCTAGGATGACTATGCTCTGCTCCCACAGCTGGAGGCAGTGATGCTTCTGAATGGCAGTTGCTGAAGGGCTGACTGCTCTTGTGCTCCTCATCTGATTGGCCAATGCAAGAACAGGATGATGGACTTGATGGGCTATTGGCTCTTCTTATGTTCCTCATAGAATCATGGAGTTGGAAGGGACTGCATGGGCCATCAATTCCAACCCCCTGCAATGCAGGAATCTCAACTAAAACACCCAGGACATTATCCTTGACATTCTGAAACCCAAATACCCAAAACTGACCAGTTGGGTCTTTTACAGCAAACTGCAGTGCTGAGAATAGCTGGCCCTCCCTTGGCAAATGTAGCAGTATGAAGAAGGAAACAAGTAATGGAATAGGATAAGACCGCTTTGGTTGAACACTGGTTCTGCTCCAGTCTGCAGGAGACTCACATATATAACCAAATGTTTCCCCTTATTTATGGATCATTGCTGAAGGATGTCGTGGCACCACAAGGAAAAGAAGAAACAGGCTACTTGTTCTCAACAGCCCATCTCAATTGCCAGACAATATGTACCTTTCTGGTGGTTTGTTATTTCCCTGAAAAGCAGCCATCAAGAAAATCAATATCTGTGTCATCTTTGGATGGAAGCCCTGACCAAGATGGCCAGCTAGAGTCTCTCTTTTATTGATCACCCAAGCTCCTGAAAATTGAAAGGGGAAATATTTTATCATTAACATGGTTTGTTAGCTTGTTTAAGGACTGTGTCACTGTTGTTTGTGCCCAATTTAAGCATGCTATTTCATGCTGTAATTAACCCTTCTAAACTTTCCTCCACATGCATGCTGTGCACCCAGGGATGGGGTGATGTCACCTCCCCCTCAGGGATGGCACCCGGAGAGGCCCGCACCCCCTACCCCCTTCCTCTGCCAGTGTCCAATTATGCTGTGGTTCCTCTGACTCCAAAATGACTTTTGCATTTGGCAAAATACCAGTCAGCTGGTGAGTGGTTGGGAGCATGTCTTTCTCAATCAAAGTAAAGCTTAAAGCTCCCGGATGTTCCTTTGAGGTCCCATCCTGACCCACATGTTATCATGTATGACAGCATGAGAGTATGGGGCTTCTTATTGGGGAAATCTGGAGGGACTTGTTTGCTCTACTGGGCTGAGTTTCACCACCCCTGCCGTAGTGGAATCAAACATTTCGCCAAAGTAGAGCTAGACTCTTACAATATCCTTTTCATTCTGTTCTAGGCCACATTCATGTTAGACAACACATTTGGCACCCAGTTCATATTCAGCATCATCAAATTGTTTGAATATTAGCCATTTTCAAGTGTTGCTTTGAAAATTTGGCTATGACTTCCCCCATCGAGTAGACATATTGATGTGGAATCATCATAGGGTGCCATTTTGTCCTTTACCTCTGACAAAAAAATGCCTCAGGTCAGTTCTTATGGTATATGTTGTTTCTGTTGTCTTGATTTGGGAAACACATTTTTCCTTTACATTTCCTTTTGAGTTTATTTTGTGCATTTTGAATTGTGTTATGGTTTTATTGCCAGCTTAACTTGTGATGTTATAATTTTAGCAGCATGTCAATATATTATGAGAGGAAGGGGTCATGGCTCACTCTGGTACACACAATGAAATCCCTGAGGCCTAGAATCTGCAGCTGAAAGGATCAGAGAGCAGACGACTTGAAAAACTGAGGTGTAAGGGAGCGGTTTGGAGGCATAGTCAAGAATACTACACCAGCACAAGGCGGCTTCCTAAATCCTTGCACAGAAAGAACAATCTCCTTATTGCCACTTGCATTTAAGGAGCATCTGCACCTCTGCAGGGAAAACAGTTTGTATTCAAAGCTCTTCCTCAGGTGCTTTGCAGAAATCTTAGTCCCTCCAGATCCCTTCAGCTGCACATGGGAGTCCCCAATGGAGAATCCCTGGATCAGCTGGTCCCAGACTGCCCTTTGAAGCTCAGCACCTGTGCTATGAGAGGTATCTGCACTGCACTTTGCATCCCTGACAATTAGCTGAGAATCAGCACCATGCGAAGCCCAGACACAACTTTGCCTGCCCCACACCTGCCAACATGCATGTCATCAAGTGTAGGACATACAGAGTATCCCTGTGAGAGGGAGGGGGAAACCCAGGAACATCTGAAGAGCAGCCAGTTATTTTCCGCCTTCTTGCTTGTTCGATCCCCCCCCCCCCAAAAAAAAACATGTTCTGAAGTTCAGTATGCAGAAAACAAGGCACTAATAGAGAAAAACATAATGAAAATATATGAAACCTCAAAAAAACTCATTGGACCTTTCCAATGAGGCCTGCTTTCGCTTGGAAAATGGTTTGTCCATCCGCTTCCTATTACATCCATAAGCAACCCAGAGGAAACTGCTTATTCAGTGAGGCAGCCCATTCCTTAAAGCTATTTTTGCCTTTCTACAAGGTGACTATAAACATTCATTAAAGCTTCATATTTCAAGTATAATGTAGAAAAAGAACAATGCTGTTTTCCTGTTCCTCAGACAGGACCATAAACAACAGCAATGGGTGAGAATTCACTGAACACTTGAATCATTCATTACTGTGTTTCTCCCAAAATAAGACACCGTCTTAAATTTTTTTCCCCTCAAAAAAACACAGTATGGCTTATTTTCAGGGGATGTCTTGTTTTAACCGCTCCGCGTCGGTACGCTGCATAGCCACGCCTATCCAGGCCGTATTAAGGAAGAGGCGCCGCGTCACTATGTCTTATTTTCGGGGTATGGCTTATTTTCGGGGTATGGCTTATATTTCACAAATGCGTAGAAATCCTGCTATGGCTTATTTTATGGCTACGTCTTATTTTAGGAGAAACAGGGTATATTCCTAAATTGTGGGATCTGAGGGCTTTCCAAGAACCTTTGCTGCAAATAAAATTGGCAACACCTGAAAACTTAACACCATATTATTATACTGTTCTGTCTATTTGGGACAATTTTGAGCTTCTCCAGCTGCTCATCATATTATCCCTCTGATGACAGGGGAGAGAGAAATCTGCATATGTGTCTGCGAGACTGGGGAAGACGGAGTCTTCTGTACCTGGCATTGTGTGCCAGCTCAGTTTGAAGTGAAGGTGGAAGCAGGAGAGACACAGGAGACTATTCAACACAAACACACACCAGGCCTTGTCCGAGTTCCTTTGAAGCTGAGTCCCCTTCCTTTGAAGCCAAAGAAAACCAGTGAAGTTTTAATTTCATTAGTAATGAAATAAACAAGATAACTTTGCCTCCCAGTTTGCACAGAATAAGATGACAAACAACCTGGTTGGCAGAACAGGTTTGGTTTTATTAGGAGCAGAAAGGAATGAGATAGTTAATTCCTGGAAAGACTCTTGGTAACCAAAAGTAACATCTGAAAGATTGTTCATATATCAAATGCTTCAGAATAGCAATGGAAATAGGGCTCCATTCTTTACGAAGACACAGGTGCAACTTAGGAATTTCCTGTTACACTCTTATATGATCGGCTATTCTTCCCCTGTCAAAGAGAAGAGAACAAGTTATGTTAAATATCATGCAATATTCCACGCTCGGGGGTGAGGGGACATATTAAATGAGAAAATTGGAAAAGCCAGAAGTCTTGAGCATATATTTCTAACTGGAATGCTTTGTAAAGCAAATATCTTGAAAGATAAAGAAGAATGTTTAGCTTCCCATCTTTCCATTTGATCTATGCATTCATTCTCAAGGCTTAGTACCCAAGGTTAGTCCGAGTCTGGTTAAACCCACTGGTAAAAAATGGCTTAACTAACTGAAGCCCATAAATTTTAATGCTCCACTCTGAGTATAACTTAGTTGTCCTTTTCTTAAAGTTGCATCATCATTTTGCATATTAATTAAAATAATGTTTTATATAATTTACTTAGATTTTCCTTCCCAAAACTTTAAAGTTGTCCAAGCCATCAGCCCATTTTTTTCTGGAGCAGCAGTCCAAGTTAGGGGTTGGTAGCACCAGTTTGTGGTGGTTGACGTCATGCTTTTATGGTTGTTTCCCAAGGGTGATGCTTGCAGCCCCATGGAACCTTCAATGTGGGGTTCTTTAGCGTTCAGTGTTATCCCCATGCTGTTTAACTTCTACATGAAATCTGGTCTCTCTTTTTCTCTTTTATTGAAGAGCAGGATGTTTCAATGTCATCACAATCACAGAGGTGTCTGTTGAGGGGCTAGATTGATTGAAACTGTCTACACAACCAGATGGGTTGTGTAGTTGGGTTGTTATTGAGGATATTTGGCAAGCCAACATGACAGTGTTTTGGGATGGAGAATTGGATAGACCATTCCATGATATTATGGCAGTGGACAATAATGTATTGTATCTTTTGAATGAATGCTTTGTGGGGGTTTTAAGCATCTACATTACAGCATTGAGAGGGGTTATCCAGAGCTCTGGAGTAGATTGTCATCAATATGCTGGTGACACACAGCTCTACTCCCCCTTTACATCTGCAAGCGTGGCACGAAAAGTTCCGGACCATTGTCTTGCCTCTGTAATGCACTGGATGAGAGGCAACAAACGAAAGTTCAATGCAAGTAAGATGGAGGCACTCTTAGTGGGTGGGAGGTTGCCTGCTCTTTATGGAGTTACACTCCCTCTGAAGGAGTGGGTACACAGTTCAGCGGGTACTTCTGTGTGCTTTACTGTCATTTGAGGATCAGGTGGCCTTAGTGGTGGAGACAGCCTCCCATCAGCTTCAGTTTGTGACTCAGCTGCAACCCATCTCCAGGAGTGTGGTGGAGTCTCCTTCTTTGGAGGTCTTTAAGCAGAGGCTTGACAGCCACCTGTCAGGAATGCTCTGATGGTGTTTCCTGCTTGGCAGGGGGTTGGACTGGATGGCCCTTGTGGTCTCTTCCAACTCTATGATTCTATGATTCTATGATTCTATCTCTGTACAGACAGACTAACTTCTGTCATCTATGCTCTGAGCACTTCAAGATTAGATTACTGCAATGCCTTATATGTATATGTGCTGAGCAGTAGCACTTTTTCTCTGTCACCCAATAGCACCCAATTGGAATACTACTGTTTATTATCTTTTACGGATGTTACCTGTCTCTTTGCAGCAGTATGCAGACTCAATATTATGGCAAGTCCATCCAGAACCCTCATATTCATCTCTTGAACAATGTGGCTTGCAGTGACCTTTACATTTTTTCTTCTGGGTGTGAGTAGATCCTGGAGAAATATTCGGAATAAAGAAATCAATCCCTCAGATAAAAAATCATCAACACCTCAAAGCATTTCGTATACAGAGAAAGCAGCCCAATACATTTCAAAGAAATAGATTTTTTATGCTGGACAAAGGACATAGCTTTTCCCTTTACAAAGGCACAGGTGCAATTTGGGAATTTACACCATTTTATGATCTGCTGCTTTGTCCCTGCTGAAGAAAAGAGAACATGTTAAATCTCATGCAATAGACCACATTCAGGAAGAAAGCAAGATTAAATAAGATAACTGTATGGCCTTTTGGAAAAGCTAGATTCTTGAACCTATATCAACTTTCTAACAGGAATGCTTTGTAAAGGAAATATCTTGTAAGGTAAAGAGAATAGTCAGATGTCCACATTGCTGATTAATTTCCAGATTCATTCTCAAGGGTTAGTACCCAAAGTTAGTCATACTACAGATAAACCCACTAAAATTAATTCAAATGACTAATTTAAGTTCATTAATTCTAATGTTAATGACTCTGCTCTGAATACAACTTAGTTGTCCTTTTCTTAAAGTTGCAAATTCATTAAAAAGACATTTGCAAAGAATTCCTTCCCATAAAGTAAGGCTATGTTTTTCAGAGGTAGGGTGGAGGAATCATGTCATCAAGGAACCCATTGGAACATTTCTTTTATGAACTAAATCCATGAGAATATGTGAATGAATATGTCATTCATCACTGCAAGGCTGGCAAACCTCCTTTGCTCCAGATGTTGTTCAGTTACCGTTACAGTTTCCATCATCCTTGACCTATGATTCTGGGTGGGGCTTGTGGGTGATGGGACTCCAACCCCTGCAATGCAGGAATCACAACCAAATAATCCCTGAAAGATGGCCATCTAACCTCTGTTTATAAATCACCAATGAAAGCAAAGTCCAGCACTTTCTAAAGCAGTACATTCAGCTTTGAAACAGCTCTTATCATCAGAAAGTTCTTCCAGTGTGGTGTAGTGGTTAAGAGCGGTAGACTTGTAATCTGGTGAACCGGGTTCGCATCTCCGCTCCTCCACATGCAGCTGCTGGGTGACCTTGGGCTAGTCACACTTCTCTGAAGGCTCCCAGCCCCACTCACCTCACAGAGTGTTTGTTGTGGGGGAGGAAGGGAAAGGAGAATGTTCGCCGCTTTGAGACTACTTTAGGTAGTGATAAAGCGGGATATCAAATCCAAACTCTTCTTCCTCTTCTTCTTCCTATGTTTAGTCAGAATCTCATTCCTTGCAATGTGCCTGGGTCCACTTTTTTCACTTTTTGAAGATGGCGACAAAGTTTGTACACTTCCCATCCGCAAGAAAATCACCTGTTCTCCAAGGATTCCCATATATTATATACAGAGGCTGTGAGATTCCATCTGTAATTTCATTTAGTATGTTTGAGTGCAGATCATAATAGAATAGAATAGAATAGAATAGAATAGAATAGAATAGAATAGAATATATTTTATTGTCATTGTCCCCTTTGGGGACAATGAAATTACTTGGCCGCTCCATCCACCCAGATAGGGCACTCCACGCAAAAACAAAACAAAACAACTACAAAAACACTGATTAAAACCATACAGTATGATACAACATAACAGGTAAGATTAGATGACTTTCAAAGTCCAGGCTTCCCATTCAAGGCCGAGATGACCCTGAAGTTTTGAATTCATTCAGAGAAGCTAGGAGTTCCCTTACCACCTCTTTTCCTCTCTTGGTTGCAGCACCCTCTCTGCATCATTCATTCTATTATCACCACGTTGTACACTGTTTTCCTTATGGGCGAAGACAGAGACAAAGTAGGTGCTGAGAAGTAGCACTTTTTCTCTGCCACCCAATAGCATCTCTTTGTCTTCTCCCACACACAGCACCTGCTCCTTATTTGTTCTTCTTCTTGCTTTGAATACTACTGTTTATTATCTTTAACTTCTTTTTCAAATCATAATAATTGAGGCCCGTAATAAAAAATTAGCATGTTACCTTTCTTTTCACAGCAGTAGACCATACCATGAGGATGGCACTTGGCTGTTGAAGCCACATATTCTGTACCTGAACAACTTAGTTTGCAGCTACCGTCACAATGATCATTTGCAATGTGTCCTGGAGAAATATTGTGTAGATAGAAATCAATCCCTCAGATGAGAAGACATTGCCAACATCTCTAAGAATCTCCTATTCAGTGAAAGCAGTCCATTACATTTTCCCCCAAATGGATACAACTTTAATCTTGCACAAATGGCATACAGTGGTACCTTGGTTCTCAAACTTAATCAATTCCAGAAGTCATTTCAAAAACCAAGGCTCGCTTTCCCATAGAAAGTAATGGAAAATGGATTAATCTGTCCCAGACTGTTAAAAACTGTGGGATGTGGAACACAAGGCAGTCAAATACAACATTCCTAGAGTGGACATAAAAAGGGGATATCTGCACCAGCCAGTCGGAACTTCCTAATTCCTCCTGGGGTGTGACAGACTTCCTCTGCAATCGACCAGAGGTGGGCATGGCCTCACCTGTGCAGGTAACGAAATACCTCAGGGGAGGCAGCTGTCTCTCTCTCTGGCTCCATTCCTTGAAGAAGCAACTTCTGCTTAGCCTGAGATGCTTCCAGCCAAGAGAGGACAAAGGAACTATCTCCTTATGGGATATATTCCAGGTGTATATATTTTGTAACTTAAGTCTGCCTTCTGGGGTCCATCTGTGAACAGAATGTGTGTGAGTAAACTCTTTTATACTTCTTTACCTGGTTTTTGGACCCGGAAGGGCGGGGTATAAATAAAAATATATAAATATATAAAATATAAATAAAATATTATTATTATTATTATTATTATTATTATTATTATTATTATTTACAAGACTGTGTCGTGTCTAATCTTTTAAGAGGGAATAAAGAGGAATTTACCAGGAAAATTATTTTAGAAGCTTAAACAAGCCTGGCAAAGATGTTATCTGCTGTACAAGTTAAAAAGGGGGAATGTTACTCTGCTAAATTATAGAACTTTTAAACACAAGTTGGGAAAGATATAATTCAGCAATATATCCTCTCCTGCCTCCCTGAACATTCCCACAAAACAACCCCTAATACAGCAATTTAACATGAATTGTACTATCTAACGAGACCATTGATCCATAAAATGAAAGCAATAAACAATGTACTGCAGTCACACAATCAATCAATCAATCAGTAGATGAACTGGGTTCCACACAATCACAAAAACAAAACAAAAAGAGCCACAAAAACAAAAAAGCGAAATGAATAGCAAAAACACACAAAACGGAATTGTGGCACTCAAAACAGAGCACTTTCGGCTTTCGGAAAAAGTTCACAAACCGGAACACTTACTTCCGGGTTTGCAGTTCTTGGGTTCCAAGTTGTTTGAGTACCAAGGTGTTTGAGAACCAAGGTACCACTGTTATATCAAATGAAAAACACTGTCCTAAGGATATCCTTGCAAGCTCTTAGTAATCACAACATCCTTTTCTTTCTGTCTGGTTATCAACTGAACTGCATTACTGAAGCCTTATCTTCTGCAGCAGTAAACTTATGTTGCCTCTGTGTAGTGAATGAAACTGGGGTCAACTTCCACATAGTGGGTGTCTTATCTCATATTCCCAACAATTACCTATCTTTCTACAACAAAAGACATCACCACGATCGCAGCGGTCTAATGAAGCCACGTATTCTCTATTTGAACATGATCGCGAGCAGTGACCTTCACAATCATCATTCAGGGTGGGAGTGGATCCTGGAGAAATGTTAGAAAGATAGAAATTAATCCTTCAGATGAGAAGAGATCACCAATATCCCTAAGCATTTCTTATTCAGCATAAGCAATCCATTACATTTCCTCCTAGATGAAAAATAGAACTTTAATTTTGCTCATATGAGATAGTATAAAACAGGCTAATATTTTTAGCATGCCAGAACAACAAAGGACACCCAAATGGCCCGTTGGACAAATGTTCTTTGACTACAGTCCTGTGGGTGGATGGCCCCTTTATACTTTTCCGGAAAGATCAGCAACATCAATAAGAGAACCAGAGGGGTTATGGGTTCGGTCAACTTGTTGAGCTCCAATTGCCCATTAAAGCAAGCAGACAGTGGTGGGTCAGCACTTCATTGACCAGGGGCTGCCTGGATTAAGAAGAGAAGAGTTTGAATTAGATATCCTGCTTTAGCACTACCCGAAGGAGTCTCAAAGCGGCTAACATTCTCCTTTCCCTTCCTCCCCCACAACAAACACTCTGTGAGGTGAGTAAGACCTCCAGAGTTCAGTGAGATTTATTCCCAAGTAAGCATGCAGCAGCTCACACCATAGGAAATATGGATCAATTTACGCCCTTGAGCCCTGGCAAAAGCGGCAAATTGGTGCAACCTTGACAGATGCCAGTCTGCAGGGAAGCCGGAATGTTAGCCGGCGGCTAACAGATTGAGGTTGAATCCTGACAAGACAGAACTACTGTTTTTGGGGGACAGGAGGCGGGCAGGTGTGGAGGACTCCCTGGTCCTGAATGGGGTAACTGTGCCCCTGAAGGACCAGGTGCGCAGCCTGGGAGTAATTTTGGACTCACAGCTGTCCATGGAGGCGCAGGTTACTTCTGTATCCAGGGCAGTTGTCTACCAGCTCCATCTGGTACACAGTCTGAGACCCTACCTGCCCGTGGACTGTGTCGCCAGAGTGGTGCATGCTCTAGTTATCTCCCGCTTGGACTACTGCAATGCGCTCTACGTGGGGCTACCTTTGAAGGTGACCCGGAAACTACAGCTAATCCAGAATGCGGCAGCTAGACTGGTGACTGGGAGCGGCCGCCGAGACCACATAACACCGGTCTTGAAAGACCTACACTGGCTCCCAGTACGTTTCCAAGCACAATTCAAAGTGTTGGTGCTTACCTTTAAAGCCCTAAATGGCTTCGATCCAGTATACCTGAAGGAGCGTCTCCACCCCCATCGTTCAGCCCGGACACTGAGGTCCAGTGCCGAGGGCCTTCTGGCGGTTTCCTCACTCCGAGAAGCCAAGTTAGAGGGAACCAGGCAGAGGGCCTTTTCGGTAGTGGCACCCGCCCTGTGGAACGCCCTCCCTTCAGATGTCAAAGAGAACAACAACTACCAGACTTTTAGAAGACATCTGAAGGCAGCCCTGTTTAGGGAGGCTTTTAATGTTTAATAGATTGTTGTATTTTAATTTTCTGTTGAAAGCCGCCCAGAGTGGCTGGGGAAACCCAGCCAGATGGGCGGGGTATAAATAATAAATTATTATTATTATATTATTATTATGGTACTATTATTTCCCTTGATCTGGACACTGGACTTCTCTTGATGCAGTCTAGAATTGCATTAGCTTTTTTCCTGCAGCATCACAGTGTTGATTCATGTTAAATTTGTTGTCTACTAAAAAAAAATGTTGTCCACCCCTAAATCCTTTGCACATGTACCAAACGTTTGCCCCTAATGAAATTCATTTAGGTTTTTTGGTTGAGTTCTCCAAATGGTAGAAGTCAACAGCAATCCTGATTCTATATTCTGAGGTATTAGCTACCCCTAACAATGTGGTGTCATCTACAGATTTGATGCCTTCATCCAAGTCATGCTGAGCAACACCAGGCCTAGGAAAGAACCCACTTATCACTTTTTCCAGGATGACAAGGGGTGTGTCAAAAGCCTTACTGAAATCAAGACATACTCTATTCACAGCATTCCTCTGATCTACCAAGCTTCCCACTGTATCAAAAAAAGAAATAAGATTCATGTGCTATGACTTGTTTCTTTTGAGAAACTCCTGCCAGTTTTCAGTAACCATGGCATCCTTTTCAATGTGCTCACAGATCCACTGTTTTATTATCTTTTCTAATGGGTGTTGAGTAGTTCCACCTTCCCTCTGTCACACAATAGCACCTCTTTGTGTTCTCCACACAAAGCCCCGTCTCCTTATTTGCTTTTCCGCTTGCTTTGAACAGAGCCACAGAAAACCCTGCTTCTTATCTTTTAACCTTTTTTTCCAAAACATGATGATTGCAGTCCATAAAATCAATTTAGCACATTACCAAACTTTTTACAGCAGAAGACATGACCAGATTCCCTGCAGGGGTCTAATGGAGACTCATAGTCTCCTGCTGTACAACGTCGCTTGCAGACGCCATCACACAGTTCATTCTCAGTGTTAGTGGGTCCTGGGAAATATTATGAAGATATAAATCTATCCCTCAGGCAAAAAGAGATTACCAACATTTCTATGAATTTCCTCTTGCCAGTAGTAGATGTGAAGATCTCCAAGCTTTGCATGTGTCAGCAATGTGATGCAGCAGCAAAAGGAAAAGCTGTGCTATTCTCAGCTGCACCAGAAGAAGTATAAGCATCACAGGGGGTTGGCCTAAATAATGCCCTTCCAACTCTACAATGCTACGTTTCTATTCAGCTAAAGCAGTCCATTGCATTTCCCACTTAATAAGGAAATAGTACTTCAATCTTACACTTAGTATCAAATGGGCTAATATTTCAAGCACTGCACATCAGCCAATGAGCTAATTAGGCAGGTCTTCTTGGAGTGCTGTGGATGGACGGCCAATTTAGATTTTACCTGGGACTGACAGCAGCACCAAAAGGAGAACTAGAGGGGCAGAGATCTTCATGGCTGAATGCTGCAGCCACCAGAGTTGCCTTCTAGCTCAAAGATATTGCAGAGAGAGAAAAGATCCTCTATTTGTACTTCCTAAGGGAATGGTGAGAGGAAGCTTTTCTAATGGGTGTTGAGCAGTTGCACCTTCCCTCCATCACACAATAGCACCTCCCTGCCTTCTCCATACAGAGCTCCAGCTCCTTATCTGCTCTTCCACTTGCTTTGAACAGAGCAGCACAAAACCCTGCTTCTTATATTTCCACCACTTTTCCAAATCATAATGATTGCAGCTCATAATAACAGTTTAGCACATTACCTTCCTCTTTGCAGCAGAAGACGTGACCAGAATCCTGGCAGGGGTCTAATGAAGACTCATATTCTCCAGCTGAACAGCGTGGCTTGCAGATGCCATTACAAAGTATATTGTGGGTGGGAGTTGGTCCTGGCGAAATATTATGAAGATAGAAGTCAATCCCTCAGGTGAGAAGAGATTGCCAACATCTCTATGCATTCCCTAGTGTATATGTGGATGGAACTAGGGCCCTTAGTAACACCCAAGGGTTGCATGAGCTTAACATGAGTTAACAGTGTGGTGCAGCAGCAAAAAGAACAGCTTATGCTATTGTAGGCTGCATCAACAGAAGGATATACATTGCAGGGGGGTGGGCTAGATAATGCCCTTCCAACTCTACAATGCTACAATTCTATTCAGCAAAAGCAGTCCATTGCATTTCCCACTTAATAAGGAAATAGAACTTCAATCTTACACTGATGACATAGTATCAAATGGGCTAATATTTCAAGCAGTGCAAATCAGCCAATGGGCTAGTTAGGCAGGTCGTCTTGGAGTGCTGAGGATGGACAGCACTTTAGATTTTACCTGGGACTGACAGCAGCACCAAAAGGAGAACTAGAGGGGCAGGTGTCTTCATGGCTGAATGCTGGAGCCACCAGAGTTGCCTTCTAGCTCAAAGATATTGCAGAAAGAGAGAAGATCCTCTATTTGTACTTCCTAAGGGAATGGTGAGAGGAAGCTTTCATGGGGGAGGAAAGGACTGTGTGTTCCAAACATTCTGCTAATGATATTCATGGCTACCATGCACCCTTTCAGTTTTGGATAATTAATTCTTGCTCCCTCTCTCTAAAATAGATGGCTTTAAGAGGAATTGACAAATTCATGGACGAGAAGACTGTTAATGCCTACTAGCTAGGACACTGGTGGCCAGCCTTGGCACTCCAGATGTTTTGGAACTACAACTCCCATCATCCCTAGCTAACAGGACCAGTGGTCAGGGATGATGGGAGTTGTAGTCCCAAAACATCTGGAGTGCCAAGGTTAGCCACCACTGAGCTAGGATGACTATGGTCTGCTACCACAGCTGGAGGCAGGGATGCTTCTGAATGGCAATTGCTGAAGGGCTGACTGCTCTTGTGCTCCTCATCTGATTGGCCAATGCAAGAACAGGATGATGGACTTGATGGGCTATTGGCTCTTCTTATGTTCCTCATAGAATCATGGAGTTGGAAGGGACTGCATGGGCCATCAAGTCCAACCCCCTGTAATGCAGGAATCTCAACTAAAGCACCCAGGACATTATCCTTGACATTCTGAAACCCAAATACCCAAAACTGACCAGTTGGGTCTTTTACAGCAAACTGCAGTGTTGAGAATAGCTGGCCCTCCCTTGGCAAATTTAGCAGTATGAAGAAGGAAACAAGTAATGGAATAGGATAAGACCGCTGTGGTTGAACACTGGTTCTGCTCCAGTCTCCTGGAGACTCACAGATATAATCAAACGTTTCCCCTTATTTATGGATCATTGCTGAAGGATGTCGTGGCACCACAAGGAAAAGAAGAAACAGGCTACTTGTTCTCAACAGCCCATCTCAATGGCCAGACAATATGTACCTTTCTGGTGGTTTGTTATTTCCCCGAAAAGCAGCCATCAAGAAAATCAATATCTGTGTCCTCTTTGGACAGAAGCCCTGGCCAGCTGGAGTCTCTCTTTTATTGATCACTCGAGCTCCTGAAAACTGAAAGGGGAAGTATTTTATCGTATGCCTGATTTCTTAGTTTGTTTAAGGACTGTGTCACTGTTGTTTGTGCCCAATTTAAGCATGCTATTTCATGTTGTAATTAACCCTTCTGAACTTTCCTCCATTTGTGCTGTGGTTCCTCTGACTCCCAAATGACTCTTGCCTTTGGCAAAATACCATTTGGACACAGATTTATTATTTATAGTACCGGTATTATGGGTAAATCAAAAGAAATTCAGTATTAGAGAAGATTTTGAATGGCGGCTACATCAACAAAAACTCATTTTATTTTTCTGTTTAAATCAATTCATCGGGGGAGGGCTAAATTCTGAACTTGACTTTAATTGTTTCATTTTAAAAATCTGCACGCATCATTTGTTGTATGTTTAAACCATTCAATACTATTCCTCTGTACATTTGTTTTTCATGGGTCTACATTGTTTCTGTATGCTGTATATGCCATACTGTTCCTTTGAGCATATCATTATTGGAAACACCTGTGGGTTACTTTATATGTCCTATGCCAGTGTTTCTCAACCCTGTGCCTCCAGATGTTTTTGGCCTACAACTCCCATCATCCCTGACCACTGGTCTTGCTAGCGAGGGATGATGGGAGTTGTAGGCCAAAAACATCTGGAGGCACAGGGTTGAGAAACACTGTCCTATGCAATTGTGTTGCAAGTATCTGCAGCTACACGATCTACTGAGAACTGATCCTTAGCATGAATCTTACTTACATATTCTGTTGAAAAATATCAGGTATGTACCTTTATATATATATATATATATATATATTCTGTTTTGTATAGTCTGCTTTATTTTACAATGTGCATGCAGGTAGCTCAGTTTTTTTATCATTTATTGGTTACATGCCTTGTATTTTATTTACAGCTGATGAAGACTATTACGAAACAGTCGTATCATTCCGGAGACACTGTCATTTTGAGGCTTTTCAAACGTCTTCTGTTGAACCTTTTGAAAGACTATTGAGAGACTTTACTTTTGAAACTTTTGAGACGTCTTCTCTTGAAACTTTTGAAAGACCATTGTGAGACTGTCCTTAGACATCTGTTGTGAACACACGGCTTGATGGTCCTTGCTACCACTCTGTTATAGTGTACATATGAATTTTGATTGGCTTATTCCTATAATTTGAATGATATCATTAGTAGATCATATATTCTCTACTAACTATTAGCCTACGTGTTGTGTTTGTATTTTTTGTTAATATAAACACAGACATGTGACAATCCCACACATCTGCAGCACGGGAGGAATGGGATTCCCAACATCTGGCACCCAGTTCATATTCAGCAGCATGGAATTATTTGAATGTTAGCCATTTACAAGTGTTGCTTTGAAAATTTGGCCATGACTTCCCTCATCAAGTAGACATGTTCATATGGAATCATCACAGGGCGCCATTTTGTCCTATACCTCTTAAAGAAAATTGCCTCAGGGCAGCTCTTACAATATATGTTGTTTCTATTGTCTTGATTCAAGAAACACGTTGTCCATTTAAATTTCCTTTTGAGTTTATTTTGTGCATTTTGAATTGTGTTATGATTTTATTGCCAGCTTAACTTGTGGCGTTATAATTTTAGCAGCATGTCAATATATTATGAGAGGAAGGGGCCATCACTCACTCTGGTGCACACGATGAAATCCCTGAGGCCTAGAATCTGCAGCTGAAAGGATCAGAGAGCAGACGACTTGAAAAACTGAGATGTAAGGGAGCGGTTTGGAGTCATAGTCAAGAATACTACACCAGCACAAGGCGGATTCCTAAATGCTTGCACAGAAAGAACAATCTCCTTATTGCCGCTTGCATTTAAGGCTACTAGGCAAAAAAGACAATCATGGGAATAACTGAATTACAACAAAGGAAGTCTGTACCGTGAAAGATCCCTGAAACGAGATGAACATAATTAACTCAAGAAAACCTTCAAAAATAACTCAAGATAAACTAACAAATAACCTTGACAAGTTGCCGGCTAAGATTCTCATTTCACAGTTATGATCTATCAGTTTCCTCAGAAGGAAAAAAATAATGACTATATAACTCAAGATAGCTTGTTTGCTATTAAATCTAGGGGGAGGAATAAAGAAACTTCAGAAAAGAAGATGAACACTCCCAAACAGTAAGTGGTAATTATCTAAACTAGGAATTCTCTAAACTCGTCAACGTTATTTGTTAGTTTATCTTGAGTTATTTTTGAAGGTTTTCTTGAGTTATTTATGTTCATCTCGTTTCAGGGATCTTTCACGGTGCAGACTTCCTTTGTTGCTTGCATTTAAGGAGCACCTGCACCTCTGCAGGGATTCAAAGCTCTTCCTCAGGTGCTTTGCAGACAACTTAATCCCTCCAGATCCCTTCAGCTGCACATGGGAGTCCCCAATGGAGAATCCCTGGATCAGCTGGTCCCAGACTGCCCTTTGAAGCTCAGCACCTGTGCTATGAGAGGTATCTGCACTGCACTTTGCATGCCTGACAAAGCGGGTTCTCCTTCATGGAGAGCACGTGTTGCGGTGGGGGCTAGCAAGTCACCCCACTGTTGCTGGGTGGGTTAGGATAGATGACCATGGCAGGTGATTGGGCCCTGCGGGTTGCTGGGGAGAATGTTATGTAGCAATTTTTGATGGACAGCTCAGAGGTTATATATTCTCAGTGCACGCAGCATGCGGCCCTCTTTGCTGCGTGCATCGGATCACCCGCCCTCCCTCCCTTTAATTAGGCTTGCGCGTTGACCTTGCTATGCCTGTCATGGGGTCGTCTGCTTTTGTGGCAGGGGCCTGGCAGGAATTTTTCCATCTGGCTGATTGGCTGGTGCCATTTGGTTTTCGCCTACTGCGTAGCAATTAGTCACAACTTGTAAGGTTGTGGTTAGGCATTGGTTATGCTTTGGTTGGTGGGGGGGATGTGGTTGACTGTGCCTGCCCCTCCAATGCTGCTGCGCTGGGAATTTCGTTAAAGGAATCCAGGGGCTCCTTATGCTTTTGTCCGTATCCCCCGGTCAGGGGCCAGGGCCACGCAAGAGCCCCTGGGAACATTTGGAGAGAGGCGAGGGCCCGGGCCCCTGACCCCCATTCTCTCCCCAAAGGTGTTTTCCTTTACTGACTTCCCCTAACCGGACGGATTGTCAGTCTGCCCCCAGGAGGGGGCAGCTAGTCGGAACCAATGCCTAAGCAACGACTCACATTTTGTATTTTAATAAAAGTTGTGGCCAAAATCATGCCAAAAACCTTAAACTTAAATTACTGTGTGTAGTCTGAGTTATTTAGGGGGGTGGCTTGGGGACCTCGACACGCAATTAGCTGAGAATCAGCACCATGCGAAGCCCAGACACAACTTTGCCTGCCCCACACCTGCCAACATGCATGTCACCAAGTGTAGGACATACAGAGTATCCCTGTGAGAGGGAGGGGAAAACCCAGGAACATCTGAAGAGAAGCCAGTTATTTTCCGCCTTCTTGCTTATTCGATCCCACCCCCCAAAAAAAGAAACATGTTCTGAAGTTCAGTGTGCACAAAACAAGGCACTAATAGAGAAAAACATAATGAAAATATATGAAACCTCAAAAAAAAACTCATAGGACCTTTCCAATGAGGCCTGCTTTCGCTTGGAAAATAGTTTGTCCATCCGCTTCCTAATTACATCCATAAGCAACCAAGAGGAAACTGCTTATTCAGTGAGGCAGCCCATTCCTTAAAGCTCTTTTTGCCTTTCTACAAGGTGGCTATAAACATTCATTAAAACTTCATGTTTCAAGTATAATGTAGAAAAAGAACAATGCTGTTTTCCTGTTCATCAGACAGGACCATAAACAACAGCAACAGGTGAGAATTCCCTGGACACTTGAATCATTCATTATATTCCCAAATTGTGGAATCTGGGGGCTTTGCAAGAACCTTTGCTGCAAATAAAATTGACAACACCTGAAATCTAAATAGCATATTATTATACTTATTAACATTTTTTATTGTGGCCATTCTGCCTGTTTGGGACAATTTTGAGCTTCTCCAGCTGCTCATCATATTATCCCTCTGATGACAGGGGAGAGAGAAATCTGCATATGTGTCTGGGAGACTGGGGAAGACGGAGCTTTCTGCACCTGGCATTGTGTGCCAGCTCAGTTTGAAGTGAAGGAGGAAGCAGGAGAGACACAGGAGACTATTCAACACAAACACACACCAGGCCTTGTCCGAGTTCCTTTGAAGCTGAGTCCCCTTCCTTTGAAGCCAAAGAAAACCAGTGAAGTTTTAATTTCATTAGTAATGAAATAAACAAGATAACTTTGCCTCCCAGTTTGCACAGAATAAGATGACAAACAACCTGGTCGGCAGAACAGGTTTGGTTTTATTAGGAGCAGAAAGGAATGAGATAGTTAATTCCTGGAAAGACTCTTGGTAACCAAAAGTAACAGATTGTTCATATATCAAATGCTTCAGAATAGCAATGGAAATAGGGCTCCATTCTTTACGAAGACACAGGTGCAACTTTGGAATTTCCTGTTACACTCTTATATGATCTGCTATTTTTCCCCTGTCAAAGAGAAGAGAACAAGTTATATTAAATCTCATGCAATATTCCACACTCGGGGGTGAGGGGACATATTAAATTAGAAAATTAGAAAAGCCAGAAGTCTTGAGCATATATTTCCAACTGGAATGCTTTGTAAAGCAAATATCTTGAAAGATAAAGAAGAATGTTTAGCTCCCATCTTTCCATTCGATCTATGCATTCATTCTCAAGGCTTAGTACCCAAGGTTAGTCCGAGTCTGGTTAAACCCACTGGTAAAAATTGGCTTAACTAACTGAAGCCCATAAATTTTAATGCTCCACTCTGAGTATAACTTAGTTGTCCTTTTCTTAAAGTTGCATCATCATTTTGCATATTAATTAAAATAATTTTTTATATAATTTACTTAGATTTTCCTTCCCAAAACTTTAAAGTTGTCCAAGCCATCAGCCCATTTTTTTCTGGAGCAGCAGTCCAAGGAGTTCCCTTACCACCTCTTTTCCTCTCTTGGGTTGCAGCACCCTCTCTGCATCATTCATTCTAATATCACCACATTGTACACTGTTTTCCTTATGGGTGAAGACAGGGACAAAGTAGGTGCTGAGAAGTAACATTTTTTCTCTGCCACCCAATAGCATCTCTTTGTCTTCTCCCACACACAGCACCTGCTCCTTATTTGTTCTTCTTCTTGCTTTGAATACTACTGTTTATTATCTTTAACTTCTTTTTCAAATCATAATAATTGAGGCCCGTAATAAAAAAATTAGCATGTTACCTTTCTTTTCACAGCAGTAGACCATATCAGGATGATGGCACCTGGCTGTTGAAGCCACATATTCTGTACCTGAACAACTTAGTTCGCAGCTACCATCACAATGATCATTTGCAATGTGTCCTGGAGAAATATTGTGTAGATAGAAATCAATCCCTCAGATGAGAAGACATTGCCAACATCTCTAAGAATCGCCTATTCAGTGAAAGCAGTCCATTACATTTTCCACCAAATGGATACAACTTTAATCTTGCACAAATGACATACGGTGGTACCTTGGTTCTCAAACTTAATCAATTCCGGAAGTCATTTCAAAACCAATGCTCGCTTTCCCATAGAAAGTAATGGAAAATGGATTAATCTGTCCCAGACTGTTAAATACTGTGGGATGTGAAACACAAGGCAGTCAAATACAACATTCCTAGAGTGGACATAAAAAGGGGATACCGGTATCTGGACCAGCCAGTCGGAACTTCCTAATTCCTCCTGGGGTGTGACAGACTTCCTCTGCAATTGACCAGAGGTGGGCATGGCCTCACCTGTGCAGGTAACAAAATACCTCAGGGGAGGCAGCTGTCTCTCTCTCTCTCTGGCTCCATTCCTTGAAGAAGCAACAACTGCTTAGCCTGAGATGCTTCCAGCCAAGAGAGGACAAAGGAACTATCTCCTAATGGGATATATTCCAGGTGTATATATTTTGTAACTTAAGTCTGCCTTCTGGGATCCATCTGTGAACAGAATGTGTGTGAGTAAACTCATTTATACTTCTTTACCCGGTTTTTGGACCGGGAAGGGCGGGGTATAAATAAAAATATATAAATATATAAAATATAAATAAAATTATTATTATTATTATTATTATTATTATTATTATTATTATTATTTACAAGACTGTGTCGTGTCTAATCTTTTAAGAGGGAATAAAGAGGAATTTACCAGGAAAATTATTTTAGAAGCTTAAACAAGCCTGGCAAAGATGTTATCCGCTGTACAAGTTTAAAAGGGGGAATGTTACTCTGCTAAATCATAGAACTTCTTAACACAAGTTGGGAAGGATATAATTCAGCAATATATCCTCTCCTGCCTCCCTGAACATTCCCACAAAACAACCCCTAAAACAGCAATTTAAAATGAATTGTACTATCTAACGAGACCATTGATCCATAAAATGAAAGCAATAAACAATGTACTGCAGTCACACAATCAATCAATCAATCAATCAATCAGTAGATGAACTGGGTTCCACACAATCACAAAAACAAAACAAAAAGAGCCACAAAAACAAAAAAGCGAAATGAATAGCAAAAACACACAAAACGGAATTGTGGCACTCGAAAGAGAGCACTTTCGGCTTTCGGAAAAAGTTCACAAACCGGAACACTTACTTCTGGGTTTGCAGTGCTTGGGTTCCAAGTTGTTTGATTACCAAGGCGTTTGAGAACCAAGGTACCACTCTTATATCAAATGAGCTAATATTTCAAACAAGGTAAAGCAGCAAAGGACACCCAAATGGGCTAGTTATATATTTCTTATTTTACTACAGTCTTGTGGTTTGAGGGACCTTTACATTTTGCCCATAACAGTAATCAGCATCAAAAAGATGACTAGAGGGACATAGGTCTTCATAGATTAACACTAGAGCCATATGAGTCCCCTTGACTGAAAGATATTGCAGGAAAAGAATGAACGTATCCTCTGTTTATATTTCCTAAGGGAATGGTGATATGCCCAGGCAGCAGAGAAGTTTTCAGGAGGAAGGAAAGTGTCTCCTAAGGATATCCTTGCAAGCTCTTAGTAATCACAACATCCTTTTCTTTCTGTCTGGTTATCAACTGAACTGCATTACTGAAGCCTTATCTTCTGCAGCAGTAAACTTATGTTGCCTCTGTGTAGTGAATGAAACTGGGGTCAACTTCCACATAGTGGGTATCTTATCTCATATTCCCAACAATTACCTATCTTTCTACAACAAAAGACATCACCACGATCGCAGCGGTCTAATGAAGCCACGTATTCTCTATTTGAACATGATCGCGAGCAGTGACCTTTACAATCATCATTCAGGGTGGGAGTGGATCCTGGAGAAATGTTAGAAAGATAGAAATTAATCCTTCAGATGAGAAGAGATCACCAATATCCCTAAGCATTTCTTATTCAGCATAAGCAATCCATTACATTTCCTCCTAGATGAAAAATAGAACTTTAATTTTGCTCATATGAGATAGTATTAAACGGGCTAATATTTTTAGCATGCCAGAACAACAAAGGACACCCAAATGGCCCGTTGGACAAATGTTCTTTGACTACAGTCCTGTGGGTGGATGGCCCCTTTATAGTTTTCCGGAAAGATCAGCAACATCAATAAGAGAACCAGAGGGGTTATGGGTTCGGTCAACTTGTTGAGCTCCAATTGCCCATTAAAGCAAGCAGACAGTGGTGGGTCAGCACTTCATTGACCAGGGGCTGCCTGGATTAAGAAGAGAAGAGTTTCAATTAGATATCCTGATTTAGCACTACCCGAAGGAGTCTCAAAGCGGCTAACATTCTCCTTTCCCTTCCTCCCCCACAACAAACACTCTGTGAGGTGAGTAAGACCTCCAGAGGTCAGTGAGATTTATTCTGAAGTAAGCATGCAGCAGCTCACACCATAGGAAATTACACCCTTGAGCCCTGGCAAAAGCGGCAAATTGATGCAACCTTGACAGATGCCAGTCTGCAGGGAAGCTGGAATGTTATGGTACTATTATTTCCCTTGATCTGGACACTGGACTTGTCTTGATGCAGTCTAGAATTGCATTAGCTTTTTTCCTGCAGCATCACAGTGTTGATTCATGTTAAATTTGTTGTCTACTAAAAAAAAATGTTGTCCACCCCTAAATCCTTTGCACATGTACTACTGTCAAGCCAGATGTACCCAATTCTATATTTGTGCATCAGATTACTCCTGCCTAAGGGTAGAACCAAACGTTTGCCCCTAATGAAATTCATTTAGGTTTTTTGGTTGAGTTCTCCAAATGGTAGAAGTCAACAGCAATCCTGATTCTATATTCTGAGGTATTAGCTACCCCTAACAATGTGGTGTCATCTGCAGATTTGATGCCTTCATCCAAGTCATGCTGAGCAACACCAGGCCTAGGAAAGAACCCACTTATCACTTTTTCCAGGATGACAAGGGGTGTGTCAAAAGCCTTGCTGAAATCAAGACATACTCTATTCACAGCATTCCTCTGATCTACCAAGCTTCCCACTGTATCAAAAAAAGAAATAAGATTCATGTGCTATGACTTGTTTCTTTTGAGAAACTCCTGCCAGTTTTCAGTAACCATGGCATCCTTTTCAATGTGCTCACAGATCCACTGTTTTATTATCTTTTCTAATGGGTGTTGAGCAGTTCCACCTTCCCTCTGTCTCACAATAGCACCTCTTTGTGTTCTCCACACAAAGCCCCTTCTCCTTATTTGCTTTTCCGCTTGCTTTGAACAGAGCCACAGAAAACCCTGCTTCTTATCTTTTAACCTTTTTTTCCAAAACATGATGATTGCAGTCCATAAAATCAATTTAGCACATTACCAAACTTTTTACAGCAGAAGACATGACCAGATTCCCTGCAGGGGTCTAATGGAGACTCATAGTCTCCTGCTGTACAACGTCGCTTGCAGACGCCATCACACAGTTCATTCTCAGTGTTAGTGGGTCCTGGGAAATATTATGAAGATATAAATCTATCCCTCAGGCAAAAAGAGATTACCAACATTTCTATGAATTTCCTCTTGCCAGTAGTAGATGTGAAGATCTCCAAGCTTTGCATGTGTCAGCAATGTGATGCAGCAGCAAAAGGAAAAGCTGTGCTATTCTCAGCTGCACCAGAAGAAGTATAAGCATCACAGGGGGTTGGCCTAAATAATGCCCTTCCAACTCTACAATGCTACGTTTCTATTCAGCTAAAGCAGTCCATTGCATTTCCCACTTAATAAGGAAATAGTACTTCAATCTTACACTTAGTATCAAATGGGCTAATATTTCAAGCACTGCACATCAGCCAATGAGCTAATTAGGCAGGTCTTCTTGGAGTGCTGTGGATGGACGGCCAATTTAGATTTTACCTGGGACTGACAGCAGCACCAAAAGGAGAACTAGAGGGGCAGAGATCTTCATGGCTGAATGCTGCAGCCACCAGAGTTGCCTTCTAGCTCAAAGATATTGCAGAGAGAGAGAAAAGATCCTCTATTTGTACTTCCTAAGGGAATGGTGAGAGGAAGCTTTTCTAATGGGTGTTGAGCAGTTGCACCTTCCCTCCATCACACAATAGCACCTCCCTGCCTTCTCCATACAGAGCTCCTGCTCCTTATCTGCTCTTCCACTTGCTTTGAACAGAGCAGCACAAAACCCTGCTTCTTATATTTCCACCACTTTTCCAAATCATAATGATTGCAACTCATAATAACAGTTTAGCACATTACCTTCCTCTTTGCAGCAGAAGACGTGACCAGAATCCTGGCAGGGGTCTAATGAAGACTCATATTCTCCAGCTGAACAGCGGGGCTTGCAGATGCCATTACAAAGTATATTGTGGGTGGTAGTTGGTCCTGGCGAAATATTATGAAGATAGAAATCAATCCCTCAGGTGAGAAGAGATTGCCAACATCTCTATGCATTCCCTAGTGTATATGTGGATGGAACTAGGGCCCTTAGTAACACCCAAGGGTTGCATGAGCTTAACATGAGTTAACAGTGTGGTGCAGCAGCAAAAAGAAAAGTTTATGCTATTGTAGGCTGCATCAACAGAAGGATATACATTGCAGGGGGGTGGGCTAGATAATGCCCTTCCAACTCTACAATGCTACAATTCTATTCAGCAAAAGCAGTCCATTGCATTTCCCACTTAATAAGGAAATATAACTTCAATCTTACACTGATGACATAGTATCAAATGGGCTAATATTTCAAGCAGTGCAAATCAGCCAATGGGCTAGTTAGGCAGGTCGTCTTGGAGTGCTGTGGATGGACAGCACTTTAGATTTTACCTGGGACTGACAGCAGCACCAAAAGGAGAACTAGAGGGGCAGAGGTCTTCATGGCTGAATGCTGGAGCCACCAGAGTTGCCTTCTAGCTCAAAGATATTGCAGAGAGAGAAAAGATCCTCTATTTGTACTTCCTAAGGGAATAGTGAGAGGAAGCTTTCATGGGGGAGGAAAGGACTGTGTGTTCCAAACATTCTGCTAATGATATTCATGGCTACCATGCACCCTTTCAGTTTTGGATAATTAATTCTTGCTCCCTCTCTCTAAAATAGATGGCTTTAAGAGGAATTGACAAATTCATGGAAGAGAAGACTGTTAATGCCTACTAGCTAGGATGACTATGCTCTGCTCCCACAGCTGGAGGCAGTGATGCTTCTGAATGGCAGTTGCTGAAGGGCTGACTGCTCTTGTGCTCCTCATCTGATTGGCCAATGCAAGAACAGGATGATGGACTTGATGGGCTATTGGCTCTTCTTATGTTCCTCATAGAATCATGGAGTTGGAAGGGACTGCATGGGCCATTAATGCTAATGATATTCATGTCTATTATGTACCCTTTTAGTTTTGATTAACTAATTCTCGTTCTCTCTCTTTCTCTAAAGTATTTGTGTGCTTTCTAAAGGTGCACAAAACAAGGAAAGCACCAACAGATAACGACATAAGTTAACCTATCTCTTCAAATGGAAGTGTGATTCAGAATTGATGGCGATAATGGAATCGGAGAAGACTTCAGTGGTTGAGCACTAGTACTGCTCCACTCTCCATGAGGCTCAAATATATCATCAAAAGAGAACAAAAGTTTCCCTTTATTTACGGATCATTGCTGAAGGATGTCATGGCATCCACAGGGAAAAGAACACACTGGAGATGATGGTGCTACTTGTTCTCATCATCCCATCTCAACGGCCAGACAATGTGTACAGTAAGTCTCTCAGATGGGGTCTGACCCCTGGAGATTCATCATAGGCCCTGACTGTAATGGGGCTGCATACTGGCCAACTGGCGTCTCCCCTTTAGCGATCCTTGGAGCTCCTGAGGACTGAATGGGGAAGTGTTTTATCTTGTGCATGCTCTGTTAGTTTGCTTAAAGACTGTTTCACTTTTGCTGTGATTGCCCCTGACTTCAAAATAACTCTTGCATTTGGCAAAATACCTACCAGCTGATGGTCGGGTGGCAGCATGCCTTTGTCAGTCAAAGCAACAAATGGGAGCTTAAAATATCATCCATGTCATCAAGTGTAGGGCACATGGGCATGGCTTGGCCAAAATGGTAGGTCTGGTGGGACAAATTAGGCCCAGAGGCTAGAGGTTCCCCACCCCTGACATAGTGCCTGCACTTGGCTTGATGGAAAGGGCAACTCTCCTGCAGCCAGCACACTGCTTTCCTGTTTTTTAGATGATGATGATGATGCCACATGGGGCTCATTAATCTGGGAAGGTAGCGCATCTAGGAGAAGGAAAACTCTGATCCTAAACCTCTGCTGCCTTTTGGGATATCTTCAGGAGAAGAAAATGGCTAAGGAATAAACCCTACAGAATTCCAGATTGGTGTCCCTAAATCTCTGCATTTGCTAATCTCTAACCATCCATCTTGGGTATGTAAGCTCTTTGCTCCAAGTTATTTAAGAGAATGGATGTCTTTATCTCTGTACTCCAGTAAACAGCCTCAGGCTGTTGGAGGTTGTTTGGGGAAGAGACGGAGATTTGATTTTCAGTTCAGGATGCAAGATATTTGTAATCTAAGACAAATATGCTGGGATAAGTATAAGAAATTGTGCAACAAATTGAATGCAACTTTTATTGCTTAAAGCTGTTTTGGAGTTACCGGTAAGTTCCATAAGCAAAGCTGAAAAATTTAGGGCTGAAAATTTTTTATTTCAAAGAAGAGTGGGTTTTTATTTATCCAATGGCTTCCATATGCACAATATTGATAACTGCAATACATGTAACTGAAGTGGGGGGACTTTTTTAGCCCAGCAGGCACATTTCCAAGCAAGAGACATTATCACAGTTCAATGACATATTCTTGCCAGGCAAAAGCACTTGAGGAGGGTGCAGAGCAGAGCCAGTCTTGTTGAGAAGACATGGCCTGGCGAACCAATCAGCATGAAAGATAATTGTGCTGGCCGCTGAGAAGAGTCTTCTCACTTGACTGACATGCTTTCTTGTCCTCTTGTGCTGCTTGGTGCCAATCAGAGTGGAAAGCGGGGAGTTAGCCAGTGAGGAGATTCTTCTTCTACCCTTTCATCCTGATTGGTACTGAGGGACGGCTGTTGTTGTGGGAGAAGGCAGGCGTGGTACGAACACCGAGGAGGAGTGCAGACTTGGAGATAATGATGATAGAGAGAAAGTAAGCAATTGACAGAGTTTGCAAAGGAAGAGGATCAACAGCCAGCATGATAGCTAGCAGGAAGGAGAGGAAGAGGAGGAGGATGTGGTGAACAAAGAGGATGCACCCAGTGAAGGAGGAACCACAGAGGGGTTTGGAGCAGGCAGTGGAGACAAGTGAAAGTGGAAAAGGAGGGAGGAGATAGGAAAACTTGGGCTGGAGGTGCTTCATGGCTGCTGCCTCTCCTTGCTCCAGGACCCAGCTGAAGAAGACCAATGGGTTCAGCATCTGGTGGGACGGGGTGCAGGTGCCTCTTCATTCAGACACAATAATAATAATAATAATAATAATAATAATAATAATAATAATAATTTATTTGTACCCCGCCCATCTGGCTGGGTCTCCCCAGCCACTCTGGGTGGCTTCCAGCAAACATTAAAATACATTAACACATCACAGATTAAAAACTTCCCTGAACAGGGCTGCCTTCAGGTGTTTTCTAAATGTCGTGTAGTTGTTGATCCTTTTAACCTCTGATGGGAGGGCATTCCACAGGGCGGGCACCACTACCAAGAAGGCCCTCTGTCTGGTTCCCTGTAACACAACAGGCCTATAATGAAGATGTGTGTTATCTTTGCCCTTTCCTTGGGTGCATGTTGGCCCAACTTTTAGAGGGGGCAGCATGTTGTGATATTTGTCCAAGCTGAGTGCAAACAACTGCAGCGAGGATATAACTTTTGCCTGTTTCAGTACCCGTGATAAAGCTGGCTTATCTGCTTTCTCTACCATGTGATGCTTATGTTTCATTGTACTATTGTACTCAATATTTTGTACCTTTCTCTTCTGGCTAGACCTGATGCCGGACGGACGCTGTATGCCAGCTCTGACTTACTGAGCTGACAGCAGAGATTCTCTGTGCACTTTCCGACAATAAATAGTTTAGCCTTATTCATGGCTTGTGTGTGTTGTTCTTCAGCTGGGGAACAATCACATATGACTGCGCCACCGGACTCCTTGTAGCCGGAGATGAGCGCATAGCTTTGCTCTGACTTTGGGGCAGTCTCACAACCTGCCCCAGGCGGGGTACACGCTGACACAGCATAACTAAGCATTCTCTCTCTCTCTCTCTCTCTCTCTCTCTCTCTCTCTCTCTCTCAAAACAGCAAAACAAGTGTGGAAGATGTGTGAGGAAAGATGTACGGTTTTGTTCCAGCCCAAAGCCAGTAGTAACAGAGGAAGAAAGAGAATAAGTTTGGGATGAGAAGAAGTGTGTTTGTACAGTTCAATCCACTTAGAACGGAGTCTGGATGTTTCTGTTGGGGTGAGAATATAATGTAGGAGCTTGCTGGTGGTCAATGCTGTGGGGAGCATATATCTAACAAGATGCATTCCTGGGATGGTGAGTGATGGGATGGAACTTCAATAAGTTATCATTGCCTTCTTTCCCACTCAACCTCAAAAAGACATACCCCCCTCTGGCATTCGTAACTCAACAGAACTTCAAACAAAGTACGAGACTAAAAGCCCATTTTTATTGTATAATCTCAGATGGTTGTATAATCTTAGAAGAGTCTTGGCTGTGAGCGGGGGCATCATGAAGGGACTCAGAACCTCTGGATTGGCTGATGCACTGCATGGTTGACGCTCTTCAGTTTGTTCTAATCGTGAGAAACAGAACATCAGAATAAGAACCAAAGAGCACATTGAAAGAGTTTATCACAAAATACTAGACTCGTGTGAGATAAATTTGGCCCAAGGTCACCCAGTAAACATCATGGCCGAGCTGAGATTTGAACTTACTCTACTTGGCCTGAACCGCCACCCTGACCCTCAATTAGCATTTACAATTGATAATTATTAAAATTGTATAAAGCTTTATCAGTACTGGGTACCAAAATGCCTTTCCTTGGTTCAGAAATGATCACTGCCATCACAATTTATAATCTGGGCTCATGCCACAATAACTGTACATTATCCAGAAGTAAGTCCCACTAACAACAGATGGAGTCAGAGCCAACCCAAAGGGGCTAGAGAAGAACTAATCCCCTACAATTCAAATGTCAGTTGCATCAAAAAAAAAAATTCTGTCCAAAGAAAGATGGGAGGGACCTTTTCTTCATAGCTATCACTCACGTCAAATAGAGTCCTACTCTTAAGACAGGTTGAGGAGTCACCAAAGATATCTGTGAGTCCTGGAAGACTTGCTTCCTGCCTTGCAGGCCTTTTCTCACCTGGCCTAGGAAGGTGGGGCCTGGACTGACTCCAGCTACAAAAGCTGAGGCTACAGACCCTTGGGCTGGGATGTCCTTTAGTGGGGGTTGTAGAAGAGTGGGGGGGTTGCTGTTATTTATATAATCTTTTTGTATCTTTGTTTCTAGATGATTCATGATTTATGTGAAAATTGCTCAATTGGATTGTGTATTTATTGTTTATGACGGATTCTGTTCAGTTTGTAATTGTGTAATTTTTTTTCATGTTGTAAGCCACTTTGAGCATGGTTTCAACTATGGAAAGGTGGCAGCCAAATAAAATGATGTATGTATGTATGTACTGTATGCATGCATTATTGTGAACTGTTGCCTTGAAGATAATAAAATAATAATTTATTATTTATACCCCACCCATCTGGCTGGGTTTCCCCAGCCACTCTGGGCGGCTTCCAACAAAAGATTAAAAATACATTAAAACATCAGTCATTAAAAACTTCCCTAAACAGGGCTGCCTTCAGATGTCTTCTAAACGTCATATAGTTGTTTATTTCTTTGACATCTGATGGGAGGGCGTTCCACAGGGCGGGCGCCACTACGAAGAAGGCCCTCTGCATGGGTCCCTGTAACTTCGCTTCTTGGCGTGGAGCTGGACTTCAGTGTCCAATGGGACGCTCCTTCAGGTATACTGGACTGAGGCCATTTAGGGCTTTAAAGGTCAGCACCAACACTTTGAATTGTGCTCAGAAACATACTGGGAGACAATGCAAGCAGGGTGTTATATGCCTTTTACTGGAATCAAACAACTGAAATCATAGAGCACCAACATACCTTCTCATTCACCTTTTTTGGATCCTAACTTCCACATGTTCTGAGCATTGCTAAAGATGCTACTATACTGTCCTTGCACAAAGAAATTGGCATGCCCATTTGCTTCAGCAAACTCACTACTGTACGGGCATCCTCTCAGATTCTTCTTCACAGTTCCCATCATCCTCCCAGCCTGGACCTCCAATCTGCAAATTTCATTTAGTCCAAGACTGATCTTGCAGATCACAAATGAACACTTGAAGAAAACTTATCTTACATTTCACAGCAGTAGATTTCTTTATGAACGTGGCATACCACTTTTCCAGTCCACTGCTTTTCATTAGGACCGCACTTCTCCTTGCAAACGCCGTGACAAAACGGTTCTGGGAATATATTTCAAAAAAAGAGAGTTGGGTTAGATGAGCAGCTAAGGATGGTGAGCTAGAAGCCGTTGAATCTTGTATGCCTTAGCCATGTCCTCTGACAGGAATCTCTTGATTCCAGTTTTCTATAAGAGCTTGTCCAGATGACCTATTCATTCAGCATTCATTCTGAATTACTTACACAAAGCTTATGCTGAGGTTAGTTTATATCTCTTTTTTTTAACCAAGTTTGCATTCCAATTCATTTGTTGGAAACAATGAACATTCATCCTGACTTGCTTGAAAGGTTTTTTTATATGATTTCACTTTAATCTGTTCTCCAACCCACATTTCCATGCGTTATCCCATCACTTTCCTAACCTCAAAAAGTCAGTTTCCACTTTTAACATGGATTTGTTCTACCAGGGCAACAAATAACTTATTATCCAGTTTAATTGAACAAACCTAAATCTCTCACTATGCGTTTTAACCCCTCTTCCAAAGTACCAGCAACCCAAAGGCACCCAAAATTTCTTGTTTTTTCCTACCTTAAATTTAGTTCGCCACACCTCTCCATCAGTTTGCAACCTTCGTTTAAGCTCTTGTGAGAATATATCAGCATTTTAGAGATCTCACAAGAATATATCAGCATTTTAGTACACATTTTTCATGCACATTCTTGTTTAATATTTTAGCTTTGGTGCCCCCTATATTTGGGGGGTAAGGGCCAGCCCGCCCACCCAACCCATGTCCCAAAAGCGTGGAGCCGAAGCTCGGAGCTGAATGTGGCATGTCTCCAGCAGCTGGCTCCTTCTTCTCCTCCTACTGCTGCTGCAGAGGAGAGCAGCAGGAGAAGGAGAGGCGAAGCAGACTCCTGCTGGTGGCAGTGCTAAGAGGGGGGAGCCCCCGGCCATTGAGCCACATGACCGCCACGTTCAGCTCTGCCCTCCAGCTTCTCATGATGCCTCTGGCTCTAACAATAAAAGTTAAGTCACTCATACGATGCTCCATATTGTGGATGGGGAGGGGGCGCATAAGGCTGAGAGATTTGAACTAGGGACATCGTTCAGTTTCTTCAGCTATTTTATACCAGCTCTATTAAAAGCAAACAGCAGTAAAACAAAAATAGTGCTATACATGCCCTTGGGCCAGTCACACTTCTTTGAAGTCTCTCAGCCCCACTCACCTCACAGAGTGTTTGTTGTGGGGGAGGAAGGGAAAGGAGAACGTTAGCCGCTTTGAGACTCCTTCGGGTAGTGATAAAGCGGGATATCAAATCCAAACTCCTCTTCTTCTTCTCCCCCCTACCCACCCACATTAAAAATGAATCCAGGGTCTGATTCGGTACTTTAGATCAGCCCATATCTAATATGGAATGATATGAGGACAACTCTACCAGGATCCTCACCCCAGAACAATTCAGGGGCAACACTAAAGCTTAATTAGTATTTTAAAACCTAATTAAACGTATAGTCAGGATGGGTTGGAAGAAGGAGGACACATTGCTGGGTGCTGCTATATGAGGGGGTCAACTTGACCCCTGTGGAAAGCAGGCTTGAACTGTCCACATATCTTTCAGTGCATGCCACAGTCTAAGCAATATGCCCCTGTACCATACCTGTGGCCCTTACTAGGAAGGGAGAGAAGAAGGAGAAGATGAAGAAGAAACCATAGATCAGGCAAGAGAGCTTCATTGCTGAATCGATTTGCTGGAAATTCTGAGGAGGGAACAGAAGCTGCTCCTTATTTATAGGCCATTGAATGACAGCAGCCCATCGAGGGACAGAGGAGGAGATTGAAGTGTAGGCTTGTAATGTTGGGGTGGGGAGGGGCCTTTTTCTGCCAGAGGGCTGCATTCCCATCTGGGCAGCTTTCAGAGGGTGTACGATGCATTAAACAAAACCAGGAGACACCAAAAGTTGCACAAAGTGATGCAGTTGGGCATTTTTAGAATCTAGATTTAAGACCACACAGACATAAGAAGACCACGACTGCATCAGACCGCAGCATCCTGTTCTCTCAGTGGCCAGACAGATGTCTGAGGGAAGCCCAAAAGCTGGACATGAGTATAGCAGCCGCACTCTCCCAGCTTCTGATTTCCAGCAGTCGATATTCAGTAGTGTTGTGCTAAAACTGGCCTTCCAGGTTCTCCAAAGCTTTCTTCCAATGTGAATGAGGTTTTCCAATGTGCCATGGGTATTAAATAATAATAATAATAATAATAATAATAATAATAATAATAATAATAATAATAATATTTCCCCAGCCACTATGGGCGGCTTCCAACAAAAAATTACTATCCAAATTTTACTATCACACTGGGTGCTGTTGAAATTTGAGAGCCCCAAGTCCACCACTGATCTTACCCAACATCTCATAGCAGCCAAGCAGGTGCCCACAAGCCTGACCTGACTGCAACAACACTCTCTCCACTTGTGAGTTCCAGGAAATGGCATTCAGAGGCATCCTGCCCTCAACTTAATGCTCCTATGGGGCCCCACTTATTTAACTTGTAATGTCCACTACTTCACTTTCTTCCCAGTACGGAAAACCAGCTGCCTCTGAGGCCCTCCTTGTCACTTTGCTGCTGTGTAGAGTCTTGGACTTCTGCCCCAAAGCCCAGTCTTGATGGCACCAATGGTTGAACCTAGGAACTTTGGCTGGCAAATGATGCTCTCAGACCCTGAAATAAGGCCCCTCTCCATAGATGGCAATCTGTAAATAGGCCATGAGGAAGCCGTTGCTAATAGTCCATGAACAATCAGGATGCAGCCTGAAGGATACAGTGTTCTCTTAAATAGCCACTATTTAAAATGTATGCATTATAGTGTATTCAAGCATGTAGTTCCTGATCACCTGCAGGCATTTTGAGAGGAGGCCTGTTTTCTAGATATCTACTAGACTCAAACCAGGCCCGAGGGTGGCAATCAGGGTTCCATTTCTTAACAGTTTTAGCAGGAGGCTACAAGGTATGGCATAGCCCAGGGGTCGGCAAAGTTTTTGTGGCTTGGGCCAGTTCACGGTCCCGCAGGTGCTGCTGTGGGCTGGAGTGTGTGCGTGCATGCATGCACACATGTGCAAACGCTATTTACAGCGTTCCTTCCGGCGCGGAGGAGGCGTGCGCAGCTTCCCATTGGTTGTGGGGTTCAAACCTGCAACCCTGAGGTTAAGAATCTCGTGCTCTACTGACTGGGTCATCCTAGGATACACCATGAAGAAATCTCCTCCACAAACTACTACTTCTCCAAAACAGAGGCACCAATAATATAGCTGCTAGAATACATGCTTTTTTAATTAACATGGGCAATTCAATACAGAATCAGCTCCATTAAAAGCGCAAAAGCACAGCAAATCAGGAGAAAGGATTGTGGAGCGAAATAAGCTGGGTCTATGAGGGTTCAAGCCATGGAAGTAACGCTGAAATCCGCTGTGAGTAGCCGTGGCATTATCTGCAGCAAAGAGAAAAACACTTTCAGATTCCGCAAGTCTTTAATGTGGAATTGTGTAGATAATAAAGATTTAAAAACCTAACACAAACAAATCAAAACCAGAAGCACATACTTAAATATAAAGAAAGTGTGTGGAAACACATAGTTATTTGATTTAAATCACAGCGAGAAACTGTGGCCCTCCGGATATTGTTGAATTCAATTCCACCTCCCATTGGCCCCAACATAAGAAATTGCCAAAGGTGATGAAGATCTGTAGGCTGAGAACATCTGGAGAAGCACAGATCAGCATCTCCTGATTTGAATAACTTCTGAGCAAGGTAATTTGTTGCTTCCTCATTCAAAATACAGAATAGCTAGAAATATACCAGTCATTTTTATCCCCACCCCTCCTTGAATGTAGTATCAATGTTAACAAGACAATGGATTTGTTAATTGGGGTGGATATTGATGGCTAAAAAAAGCTTCCCTGTGGTTCTGTTCTTCTTACTCTTGCTGTTATTTAGTAAGAGTGAAATCAGTTCATTGAAACTATTTACTTCCACTAGCCTTCAGACAGCCCATATCTATGACCAAAAAAAGATAGATGTATGCAGCAGCAGAGGAAGGCTCCCGGGCACCTGATGAAACAGCCCCCAGGGTGGGGTGGGGCAGAACCACGCTGTTCTGCTGTCCATCTGCTCCCCCCCCCCCGCTGTAGGGTGGCTAAGGCGCAGCGGTCCTATGGGAGCCGCCACGCACCACGGGGCCTCAGCCGCCTTACAGCTGGCGGGGAGGCAGCGCAGGCGGACAGCGCAGAGCCTGCGCATCTGCAGGCCCCGCAGTGAGTGCCGCCTGCCATTTTGACACCCCCTCCTCAGAGTGACACCCGGGGCGTGCCGCCTCCCTCGCCCCCCTCCATACGCCCCTGCAGCTGATTCCTGACGAAAGCTTCACCAGCTACAAATGCTGAACCAGTATAAAATTTGGGGCAGAATTGGGTGTTGTGTGGAATATCCTGTGGCAAAAGCCCTCATGCACCTTCATTTCACTTCTGTATTATGTTCGTAGCAGAGATCTGGATTGTTTTGCCTTCCTGTTGTGTTGCAAATCATAACCGAGAGACCACAATAAAGTTGCCCAGGTGATAGGATCGCCCTCCCAGTCTTATGGCTCTGTGCTGCAGTTCAGCACCAATATTTCAGGAAGCATCACCAACCCACAGTGAGTCAATTGCTCCTCCAAGCATCCTTCATTGATGAAGTGTGGAGGCGGTCAGTGAAGAAGCACGGCTTGTGATTTATACAAATGAGGCATCTGTTGTTAAGTATAATGGTTTCATTCACACAGAAATGAAAGATGCATATGCATTGATGAAGGTTTAAAATGGAAAATACCCAAAAGTGTATTGCTAACACTGGGGGTTTTCCACAAGAGTTTTCTAAATAACTCCGAGCTCCTTGCAGAGTTGATGACTAACGAACCGACTGTTGTTCTCTGGTAGCTAACATGTGAGGGTTGTAAAGGAGTTGCCTCTGAGTCTTTGTCTCCCAAACTCAGATGCAAATGGAGGTGTGTCTCTGGACAACAATGCAAGAAGAACAATGCTAGGAGAACAATGCAAGTAAATGGCTCTCCTGAAGGAAGGTGGGGCAAACAGCCCGGAGGCTGGAAAGCAGCCAAGAGAGGGGTGGACAGAAAGAGGTTTGCTTATACAGTGGTCCCTCGACTTACGAATTTAATCCGTTCCGAATGGACATTCGTAGGTCGAAAAAAATCGTAAGTCGATTTCCCATAGGAATGCATTGGGAGAACAATATTCAGAAAAATTCGTAAGTCGAAAAAACCCGCATCTAAAATTCTTAAGTTGAGGAAACCGCATCTAAACTGGCAACGATTTCCATTCAGATGTCGATAAATTCGTAGGCGTGCAGCCACTTTTTTTCATTCGTAAGTCGAAAAATACGGATGTCGAGTACTTCGTAAGTCGAGGGACCACTGTAGGTCTATTTGGATTATTTCTTTCATATTTTGCAAGATGCTGAACCTGTGCTGTACAGCACAAGATATTTTATGGATATTTTGGATGTTTTAATTCTGTTTTAAAGAAAGTTCTGCCAGTAAAACTTTGAATAATATTTTCATGGGTCTGGACAATGCTTCACTTCCAAAGGAGTTAGTTCTTCTGCTTCCAGGTGCTTCAAACTGCACAATATTTGATATCTTCAACATCTGTTACAGGCATAAGAACACACCAAGCTATTTTTCCTTTTAGTTAACAGCATCTCTACTTATTGTGTTGAACAGAAAAAATTGGCTACTCTTATTCCCTGCGGGATACATTGCTATTTATTAAAAGCCAGCTGGGATTCTGGCTTGTACTGAGGCTGCTCCAAACAGGCTTATATTGAGAGAACCAACAGACAAAACAATGTCGACAATAGGACAAACAGTTTTTTCTAGAATCCTTACCCCTTATTTGCAGCAACGTACATAGCGTGCACACTCTCCAATTTGTCTTGTATGGCCTGGGCAAGAATGGTGGCAGCTGCCATGGGCACGGTAACATTCAGCATATGTCTTGGGCCAGGCGAGTGCTATACCAAAAGGAATAAAAGAACTGCATTTCCATCACCACTCCAGCTAATAGCAGACTCAGCTGGTGAGTGCCAACAGGACAGTAGCCAAAATAATAGAAGGAGTCACAGCTGGCTGGCCAGAAAACTGAACCAGCCTGTAACACGTGGGTGCAAGCCCCACATCTTCCCTCTCATACTGAACTTGAGTGCCCCCTTCCCTATTGGAAACCACCACCACCCCAAACACAGGAATGGTTTAAGCCATGGGTAGGCAAACTAAGGCCAGGGGGCTGGATCCGGCCCTATAGCCTTCTAAATCCGGCCCTCGGACGGTCCGGGAATCAGTGCATTTTTACATGAGTAGAATGTGTCCTTTTATTTAAAATGCATCTCTGGGTTATTTGTGGGGCATAAGAATTCGTTCATTTTTAAAAAAAAAACTTCTCTGTACAAGATTGCCTTCAAATGGCTTGGAGGTTGGATAACTCTATAACCTCCAACATTTCTCCAGGGAAAATAGGGACATCCTAAGGAAAAGTGGGACATTCTGGGATCAAAGGCAAAACTGGGATGGCTGAGATCAGAGGCATCCCTGGAAAATAGGGGCACTTGGAGGGTCTGCAATCCCAGCCCGACTGCACTGGCTACTAACTGGACCCAACTCAAAGTGCTGGATTTGACCTTCATTATGTAGTTTTAGGCACCAGGCAAAAACGTTCCTCTTCAACCGGGCCTTTGGCTGATTAATGTCCTACAGCCTTTTAAATGGGTCTGTGGGAAGGGGAAGGTTTATTGTTTTGCTGGTTTGATTTTAATTATTTACTTGTTTTTATCCTGTATTTTATTCTGTGAACCACCTTGAGATCTTATGATGAAGGGCAGTATATAAATCAAATCAATCAAATCAATCAATCAATCAATCAATCAAAGCACTACACTCTGGGTGGTTTACAGAACTAGGAAAATGCAAGATTTGTCTTGCGCGCAATGGTAAAAGAGTGGGAATTTATTAACTGTAAGGCATGCTTGACCTTGAGAATGTTGATCTCCTGGGACTGTCCTCATGGGCGCAAGGGCTCCCTATCTAAGACATGGAAATATTACTTACCAACCTGGTTCCTATAGAGCAGGTACAGGCAATCTATGGGTCTCCAGTTGTTTCTGGACTATCCCAACCTCCCACCCTCCTGGACTGGGCTGTGGCTATGCCGACTGAGGCTGATGGGACTTGGAGTCCCAAGATATCTAGGAGCCCATTGGTGGCCCACCATGCAGCAGAGCATGGAAGCAGCAGCTACATACCCTCCCAAAGTCCACATTCGGGGATCATCAATTGAAAACTCACCTGGAGCAGCCATCAGCACGAAGAAGAGAACAGCTGTAAGGAAGGCGAAGATCTTCATGACTGAACGATTGGATGGGGTGTCAGGAGATGGCAGGATGGAGAGGTGCTGGAAAGGTCCTTGTATTTATAGGGCAAAGGGGAGTATTTGACATCATGGTATGTGGATCCTGTGGGTGCTGCTTATCGTCTTGCTTCAATCTAATGATGGTATTATTATGCAAGTGTATCCCTAGATACTTGGGAAAGTATTTCTAAGGAATGCATAGCCCCAATACAACAGCCAGTTATTGACATTAAATGTAATTAACTATCCTCACTCACGAAAACAATATTTAAAAAAAATCCTTTAATTACATGTAATTATCTAGATAGAGTATGGAGATAAGGCATCTATTGTTACAAAGGTTGGGTGCCACCCCCACTCTCTGCTGAGCTTCAGCAAGTTTCCAAGGAGTTCCAGGCACTCACCCAGGGTCTATGGTCCTTTGGAGAACTGAGACACGGCAGAGACTGTATTCCACCACTGACCTGCAGTCCCACCATCTAACAAAGGTATGTGTGGGAGGCAGAAGCCATTTCAGCCTAAAGTCCATTTCTCCTGATTCTGCCCCATAATCGTAAATTGGGGGCAGCCATCTTTTTCTCTCTATGCAGGAAATGGTGGCATGGCAGGAACGGTGGCCATTTCCAGAGGGTTTTTTGCACATGCACACACACAAATATTTTGCCAATCCCCACAAGCACCTCCCTTTCCAGCTGCTCCAAGCAGATAGAAATTTCATCTTCTCCATGTTGATATTTGGATTGGAAGCTTCTCAGGTTATGGACCTGAGCTGTGTAAGGCCCCATTCATGTTGGCGTTGTAGCAGCAGCATTAGTAGCAGCAGTAACAAGAACAGCAGTTCTCATCCACATGAGATAACAAGTGGTTAACATCTTGTTAGCCTTTAATTTTTAAACGCAGACAAAGGTGAATGATGACCATCATTTCAGACTCTGAGCAAACCTTTCAATGCAAGGTTCCCAATAGTCCCTTACCTGGTCATCACCTGTGCTAAGCATAGAATCCCACCAGCAGAAGCCAGTAACCACAAGGAACACTTGCTTTTCTTCACTTTTGGAGCTGAAAGGGATGTGAGGATTCACCTTAAGCAGAACAACTGGTAACATTTTTTGTAGGCCTTGGTTGGTTGCTTAAGGAAATCAGAAATTGGACTGGATCGTGTTTCTTCCCCACCCCCAGGGGAGATCTCTTCTCACCCACTCCCTGCTCTTGTTGGGGGCCCTTGCATATCATTCCCATCTCCCCCACAACACACACACACACACACACACACACACACACTACAACAGAATGCAAAGGATGGGAGGAAGGGAGGGAGGTCTAAATCGATCGATTTCGGTTTCTTTCCCCGTCCCTCCAGCTGACCCATTCATTCAACAACCATGCAGATTTGCTTGCACAAAGCAGAGTTTAGAGTATTGGCCCCTCCACATTGGCTTGGTTTTGTTTTTGCGGATATATCCTGCAACATGTCAATAGTTCATTAGTGTTGCGTTTATACTGGACCATCCATGCAATCATTCCACTGCATACTTCCTGAATGTTGCTTCATTTCTTGTCGCCCCCCCCCCTTTGCAGGGATGCATTTGCCATACCCTGCTCCCCTGGAAAGAAGAAGAGACGTGGTCTCTCCCAAAGGGGAGAAGCATTGGGTCCACATGAGGCATTTTGTTCTATGGGGAGATGTGGACACCAGACTATTTAAGCCTCTCCACCCTGCATTCGCCCCTCTTCTTGTGACACCTGTCAGGAAACATCCTACTCACAAGTAGAACCTTGACATGCCCAACTGGCATGTTCCCTCCTTCCTGGACGATCATTCGGGAGCTTCATAAGCATTCCTCAGCCCGAACAACACAGCGACTGATGCCAGAAGACTTAGGGATCAGCAGAGGTTTGCGCAGTTGCGTAACAGAACTCAGCAACTCAGCATTTAGGCTAATCTACTTTATTTACATGTAAACACACACGGAGCACTGCAACATGGCTCCCTCTCTCTCTATCATCAGGCAGCAAAGAGAAAGAACAAAGGACAACAGTCCCACTTCAGGGAACACAGTAAGAAAAACATCCTGTCTTCTGTCACTTCCCAATTCCCACTCTGTGGAATCAAAACACATACCCAGTCATGTGATAGACAATAAACCCATGGCTGCACAAGGGGAATGAATCTCCCAACAAATCTCCTGTTCTAGCTGTATGGGCTTTGCTAATTGCCTTTGGCAGTGGGGAGAATTTTGGGGAGGGACACCAATCAGCCTATGTCTCCTCTTTTTTGCCAACTTTACACTGTTGTCTGTACGACTGGAGTGGTGCTTAAGAATTTGGCTTATTGACATTCGGTTCAGGTGGCTGGGTAGATTTAAGAAACTATCAGATTAATATCTGAGCCAGTTTGGGCTTTGGCCTGTCAGGTGCATCAGGGTGAATGAGGGTCAGCAGGGCCATGTTACACTTGCCAGGTTTATGATGGGCTTATTTGTCAAACTTTGCTGCATGATTCGTGAAATGGGAGTGATTAGATCAGCCTATTATCCCAGCTCACTTGCCCAGACTTGTTTGATTGGGCAATTGTTTTCTTTATGTTGATCAACAGATCCTCTTTTAATGTTTTGATAAGTATAACCTGTTACGGTCAAACCTCGGTCCCCGAACGGCTTCATTTTGAAACGTTTCGACTCCTGAACGCCGAAAACCAGGATGTAAATGCTCCGGTTTTCAAACATTTTTCGAAACTTGAACTCTGATGCGGCTTCCGCTTGAGTGCAAGAAGCTCTTGCAACCAATTGGAAGCCGCACCTCGATTGTCGAACGTTTTGGACGTCGAACGGTCTTCCGGAACAGATTGCGTTCAACAACCGAGGTTTGGCTGTACCCACATTTCTGTTTGCCTCAAGTCTTTCAGTGTGGTGGCAATGCTGCCATCTGGAGGAGAGCCTCCAGCACAACAAAAGTGGGGGAAACAACTGTCAAGGAGGAGGTCACTTTCCCGATTCTTCCCTTCAAGCTTCTAATAACTCACACATAGGCACCGAACAGGTTATCAGGCTTTATTGGCTTCTTCTCTGGCACCAGCTACAGAACATCAAGCAGCAAGTCTAATCTATGGCGTGTTCTCTCCCTCCTCTCGGCAGGTTAACTCGAAGATTTATAGGGGCCAAGGAATGATGGCAGTCCCATTTTAATGTATTCTTTTTTTTTCTTTTTTTGAGAGAATTGTTTTTATTTAAAATAAGTTTACATCACAAAAGCTTACAAATCAAAATCCATTCCACATGCCTATAATATTATTATATATGATTCCTATAAAGGTTCACATAAAGACAATTCATTCCACGTATCTTTACTATTTGCAATTCCCCCATTTTTTCCCCCTATCTTCCCCCCTCCCTTCCCACCCACCCCCCTACTCGGGGCTTCCTTCTTCATAACTTTAACCATGTACACAGTCTGTTCATACGTGCTTGTATATTCGGGTTGGCTTCTCCCCTTTCTACCCAATTCCTGTAAAGTGCCCACTTATTTATAATTTTTTGGCATTTATTTCCCCATCCATCATCTACCGCTATCTGTGCAAATATTTCCGATTGAACATATTCAAAAACATAGTCGTTCCATTTTTCCAATTTTAATGTATTCTTAATCTTTGTTGCAAGCCGCCCAGAGTGGCTAGGGAAACCCAGCCAGATGGGCAGGGTAAAAATAATAAATTAGTAGTAGTAGTAGTAGTAGTAGTAGTATCATCATCATCATCATCACCTGCTCCCATTTTGGGGACTAATTTTTACTACCTACCTGAGGGGCCCCACCCAGCGATACTTGCTTACATAATCACTACTTCATGACAACAACTCCCTGGAACATTTGCATAACCTCCAACATTCCTCAGGTCAAAATAGGGAGGGTATGCTGTCCCTTTGATGTCTGTGTTTCTGCCTCTGCTCCACCCCAGGCATTCTCACTCACCCCTCCAACTGACTCTCATTGACCCCCCTTTTTTTTCAGTCCCCCCTACCCCCCCCCCTGAGCATTTCCTACCAGAGGGAGGGCAAGTGCCACCGCCAGTACACCAACGGGGCACAGAGCACGTGCCCTCCACCCCTCGGAGAAGCCCCCTTAATCCTGGTTTTATTTTATTTTATTCTTTGGTAGATTTACAAGAAGAAAAGCACACGTGGAAAAACAATAAATGAATAGAAATTCGTTCCCTCTCCCCATCTCTCTTCTCCCCCAATCTTATACTGTATCCAACATTAATGTCTCGTGCCGAATGTAACTGATCTTGTTGAAAAGACATGGAAATTGAGGTGATGCATGCACTTCTGTAACCCAAAAACATCTTTAATAAAAATTATTTCTTTAAAAAGAAAGAAAGAAAGAAAGAAAGAAAGAAAGAAAGAAAGAAAGAAAGAAAGAGAAAGAAAGAAAGACACCAATGCATAAATTTTCAAATGGGGCAAGATTGGACACAGACACACAAAGCGTTTTTTGTTTTTGATGATGACTCCACTCCCTCTTTCTTGTCCTCTGCCTGCCCTTCAGAGCCAGAGCATCATGCAGGACTGGTCCTCGGCAGTCACAGCCTCTCCTCCTCCTCGCCTGCGGTCCAGCAGCCACGATGATCTGCCCAAGGGACGAGGCCAACAGAAGAGGCCAAGGAGAGGCAATGGGAGGATCCCTCACAGCATCTCAAGAGCTCATCACAGCAGGTCTCCAAATGGTCTGCTGCGAAGGTAGACTACAAAAACGTGCATTATTCGCACATTAGTGAATTATTCGCGCATTAGTGGGAAAATTGCTTGCGAGAATGTGCATACCAGGCAAAGAAATGTGTACAAAAACTCATCTGTTAGGAGAAACACAAAAATGTACAAATCTCCATTAAGATTTATTTTTTTTAAAAAAGGCAAATATATGCAGAAATGTGGCAAACAAAAAGAGAAAATGAAATTGGCAAATGCATACACCCCTAGGCTTAGCTATAGTCTGAGGTCATGGGAGCTAATTCTTATAAGTGGAAATCGATGTTGAGGATGAAATGTTAGATGAGTCATACAGATGTGTGCTTGGGCTTTAATTAGAAGATTAATCTTCTAATTAAAGCTTGGGCTTTAATTAGAAGATTATGGCATTAGATTTTGCTTCTGTCTGGCAGGGAAACAAGATACACATGCAGGAGGGAACAACATGAATCTCTCTTCTCCCTCCATTGAAATGCTCAACCTGCCTTTGAATGCATTTGATGGGCTTGTTTCAAAATCACAATCATTTCACCACGGGAGGATATGCCAGGAAAGTGAGCATTGCTTTGCATATTTGGAAATCAAGCTGAAGAAAAACAACACCCTTTAACCCTTCAGGCTATGACTGAGCCATTGTGCCAGGATATTTCTCTGGAGCAGGGCAGTGTCTATTTACAATTACATTCTAATGGATTGTTGAATATTCTTTTATTTGATATAAGTTGTTTGTTTCAAAGTTATGCTTTTATTATGACTTCTTTGAATTCGATCAGATCAATATCTTTGCTGTCTGTTTTGTTGTTTCTTCAACTTGAGAATCGCCTTGTGTATAGCAATATAGAAAGGCGGCATACAAATTTAAAGTGAAATGAAAATTGGGGGGTGTGAAGAAGAGAGCCGGGGGGGGGGTTCTCGAAAAATGTTCAAAATGTCCAGCATTTTAAAAATAGTTTCCTTTTTTTAAAAAAAATTAACAACTTTCTGTTTCATGGAGACATAGGGCAACCCATGTCGGAAGTGTAGATTTTGGTGAATTTCCTTTAAAAAATAGCTCAACAGCTTTAGGCAAAACTAAGAAAAGCTCAGCAACATTTGTGTCCTGAATTTTACTTCCAGAAATATGGCAACCCTACAACAAGTAGAAGGTGGGGAGGGGCAGCAGTAGCAGTGGGCCGAGGCAGCTTGAGTGGGTGGGGGGCACATCTGGAAGTGCACTTCCAGAAGTGCAGCCCGGCATCCTGAAGTACATCAGCAGCCTTGGCTGAGGCCTTGCAGAGGAGGAGGTCTCGCGGTGGCAGAAGCAGGACACCCGGGATTTGAAACAGGAATAATAATAATAATAATAATAATAATAATAATAATAATAATAATAATTTATTATTTATACCCTGCCCATCTGGCTGGGTTTCCCCAGCCACTCTGGGAGGCTTTCAACAGAACATTAAAATACAATAATCTATTAAACATTAAAAGCCTCCCTAAACAGGGCTGCCTTCAGATGTCTTCTAAAAGTCTGGTAGTTGTTCTCTTTGACATCTGGTGGGAGGGCGTTCCACAGGGCAGGTGCCACTACCGAGAAGGCCCTCTGCCTGGTTCCCTGTAACTTGGCTTCTCGTAGTGAGGGAACCGCCAGAAGGCCCTCGGCGCTGGACCTCAGTGTCCGGGCTGAATGATGGGGGTGGAGACGCTCCTTCAGGTATACTGGACCGAAGCCATTTAGGGCTTTAAAGGTCAGCACCAACACTTTGAATTGTGCTCGGAAACGTACTGGGAGCCAGTGTAGGTCTTTCAAGACTGGTGTTATGTGGTCTTGGCAGCCGCTCCCAGTCGATCTGAGATGTCATGCACAAAGTGGGAAAGTTGGAGGGTATGCAGTCTTCTTCTTCTTCTTCTTCTTCGGCGATCACTCATAGCCGAGTAAGATTGTCTTCCATAAACACGGTTTTAACAATGAGTCTGTAAGTGACTGTGGAGGCCAATTCTGGATCCACACATCCTTCCACAAGGGGGACATTGGTTTCCGGGTGGGAGTTGATCATGGTGTGGATTTGCAAAGCGTGCCTTCCTCTTAGCACGTTTCTCCCTTGCGTCCTGAGTTCGAGTGCCTTCAAAGCCCATGACACCTTTAGTAAAGGCTCTTCTCCAACTGGAGCGCTCGCAGGCCAGTGTTTCCCAGTTGTCAGTGTTTATACTACATTTTTTTAGATTTGCCTTGAGACAGTCTTTAAACCTCTTTTGTTGACCACCAGCATTACGCTTTCCATTTTTAAGTTTGGAATAGAGTAGTTGCTTTGGAAGACGATCATCAGGCATCCGCACAACATGACCAGTCCAGCAAAGTTGATGTTGAAGAATCATTGCTTTGACACTGGTGATCTTTGCTTCTTCCAGTACACTGGTATTAGTTCGCCTGTCTTCCCAAGTGATGTGTAAAAAATTTCGGAGACACTGTTGATGGAATCTTTCGAGGAGTTGGAGATGGCATTTATATGGACAATATTAGTTTTATTTCATAGAATCATAGAATCATAGAGTTGGAAGAGACCACAAGGGCCATCCAGTCCAACCCCCTGCCAAGCAGGAAACACCATGTCCAGCTCTTTTCTCACACTCCCCCATATTGGACTCGGATTTTCCACAGCTGACACACACACTGGGTTGATGTTTTCATTGTGTTATCATTAAAGAAAAATCTCTTTCTAGGTTACACTCTGCCAGCAGGGCCCCATCAGGGAACATGGGAACTTGTAACTGCCTGGGAGAGCATGCCTTCAACAGTGGAAAAGTAGCCCTTGGAGGGCTACATTGCAAGATGGGAGAAAAGGGGGGGGCATGCACCTTTAAAAATCGGGTGAAGTGAGCAGGACAACTCAGGCAGCCTCTTCTGCCTGAAATTACTCAGCCATTATTCCCCTACTCTTCCATGGTGGGGGGGGGGGGGAGATGTCTCATGTTAAAAATGTTTCTGGCTTGACCTGTAAAAATAGCACTTGAGGATATTGAAAGGCACAATTGTCCTCATTGTTGCAAAGTCCTTCGTGTATGTATGTATGTATGTATGTATGTATGTATGTATGTATTTAAAGATCTTCCTTGTTTACAAAAGCACATGTGTTGTCTCTATCTTCAGGTTGTGTTTTCTACAGATCAGTTACATTTGTTGTGAGACATTGCTGTTATATGCAGTATAGGGTTGGGAAGCTTCTACTGGGGTGTGGTCTGTGATTTTGATTACAGGTAGGTAGCCGTGTTGGTCTGCCATAGTCAAAACAAAATAAAAAATAAAAAATTTTCCTTCCAGTAGCACCTTAGAGACCAACTAAGTTTGTATTTGGTATGAGCTTTTGTGTGCATGTGTATCTGAAAAAGTGTGCATGCACACAAAAGCTCATACCAAAACCAAACTTAGTTGGTCTCTAAGGTGCTACTGGAAAGAATTTTTTTGTTTCGTGATTTTGATGTTACCTATGTTCATTGACTCAACCAAGGGGGTCAGATCTTGTGTGAGCAGAATGCTATGCAATTCTGGACACTGTGCCATGGCGCCTGGATTGGAATGTGTAGCTGGTGTCTCCCGGGGGGTTTTCACCCCACATGTCATAAAGGCGCCCGTTTTTTAGAATTTTTAGCATTTTGTAAGAGTCCCTCATTGTTTGGGGTTGCCCATGGGGTTGTAGGGTGGATGTCTTTCAGGGAGATACTTCTCATATTTAGGTTGAGGTAACCTCCGAGGATTGCTTCCCCTTCGGAGAAGGAGAGGAATTTGTTTAGTGTTTTCTGGATGAACTCAAGTTGTTTTGAGTTTGGGGCATATATGGAGCCAACTGTCGATTTAGTTGCAAAGTCCTTCTTGTGAGGCAGCAAGGTGTCAACAAACCCACCTTGCCCTCTTCCAATCCCGAATTTTGAAGCCACCTGCATTGGCTATTTTGTAGCATAGAGGTTACGGCCATGAATTATATGTAGGCTGCCCTGGATCCAAATCTCAGTTTAGCCATGAACTGACCTGGCTAAAGCTACTATTTGTCAGTCTCAAGCATCCCCAACACCCATCCAGGGTTTAACTGCCTGATGTGGTTGCTGTAATTTTTGGCCTCCCCGCACAGTTGTTTTCAGTATTATGAGATTCTGTGTATATCCTTTGAGCAATTAGCAAATGCTTCTATAAAGATAAAGTATTGTTCCTAACAACAAAGAAGTTTGGGGTTGTTTTTTTGGAAGGGGGCAACCTGCTGGTACCTTCAACTAGGGTAGGCAATGTGACACCCTCAAAATGGTTGAGACTACAATTGATATTAGCCTAGGGATGGATGCATCTATTAATTTCAGTTTTCCTCAGTTGCTCATTTTCCTAATCTTAAGATCAGTTCTCCAAACTGGTTTGCATTTCTTAAACATCCTCATGAAAATTCATCAGCATTTAAATCCACATTTTCCCCATTATGCAGATTTCTGTATGTAATCTTGTCTAATATAGACATCCTTGCAATGCAATTTTGCCTAATATATGCATTTTTGTAGACATAACTCAGCAGGAAAACCACATTGCAATATTCAGGGAAGTGTGAATTTCTCCACATCTGCACCCCAAAAAGATCTCTTTGACAATCTTCGTCTTCAATACACAGACACACACAAAAAACATAGATGCTCAAATACATTGTCTTTAATTATTTTGAATTTAGCAATCACCATAGAATCAACTCCATTAAGAGCTGGTGTCAAATCAGAAGAGCATTGCCATCAAATGTTCAAGCTACCCTGAAATCCACTGTGAGTAGACAACATCTTGAGGTTATCTGCACCAAAGAGAAAAACACTGTCAGATTCTGCAGGTTTTAATGTTGTGTTACATAGATAATCAGGGCTAAAAATTTGAACGCATACAGCTCAAAAACACAAACACATATTTAAATACAAAGAGAAAGAGAGGAAATATATTGATATGTTATTTATCCTTAAAATGAGATGGGGATCCTCTAGCCTGCCAGATGTTGTTAGACTCTTCCTCCCAATGGCCCCAACAGCCAGCATGGCAGGGGGACAAGGGTGATGGAAGAGTGGGAAACTGGCAACATCTGGAAGAACACAGATCAGCCTCTTCTGCTTTGAATAAGTTTTCTCCAGCAGAATTTGTTGTTTCCTCATTAAAGATACAGAATAACTTGAAATTTGTATCGACCCCTCCTCTTAACATAATACACTATGTCAAGACCAATAGATTTTTTTAATGGGGGGGTAGTGATTGAAAGGCTTTAGCTTCCCATTGGTTCTACACTTGTTAAGCTTAGCATGACCAAAAGCAATTCATTCTGATTTCTGATTTCTGCCAGTCTTCAGGTAGCCCAGATTTCTTTCAAAAAAGCTGGATGTTAGCATGTGTTTCCTAAGGAAAGCATCAACAACTGCAAATGCTGAGCCATAGCAGGGCCTGGAATAAAACCTGGGGCAGGATTAGGATTTGGAGGGGAAACTATCCCTTGGAAAAACTTGAAAGGACCTCAATTTCTATACAGTGGTACCTTGAGTTACCAGTACAAACGCCTCAGGTTACAAATGCTTCAGGTTACAAACTCTGCTAACCTGGAAGAGTTACCCCGAGTTGAGAACTTTGCCCCATGGATGAGAACGGAAATCGTGTGCCGGCAGCAGCAAGAGTCCCCATTAACGAAAGCATGCCTCTAGTTAAGAACAGTTTCAGGTTAAGAACGGACCTCCAGAATGAATTAAGTTAGAAACTAGAGGTACCACTATTTTAACTATGTCACAATGATCTGGACCATTTTGCTTTCCTGCATATCATAAACAGGAGAGAGAGAGAGAGAGAGAGAGAGAGAGAGAGTTGCCCAAGTGACAGACTCAGCCTCTATGGTACAGCTCAGCATTTCAGAAAGCATCACCAACACACAGTTGGCCAAGTTCATAGGCTCCTCTGGCATGGATGGAATTGAGGTGGGAACCTAACAGCCTATGAAGAAGCATGTAGAAGTTCTGGATGAGTCATTTCTTGGCCCCAGCAGTTTCTACAGATCAGGCATATGTAACAGGCACAAGAACATGCCACGCCATTTTTTCACTCTGGTCAGCAGCATTCCTACTTAATGTGTTCCTTATACAAATATGAAATTCTTATTCTCCTGACAACAGGGCAGGAGATTCATCTAGAATTCTTACCTATTTTCTGCAGCACCATCTTCTTGGGTTACCACAGTGTCCCTTGTGATATGTTCCGGGTGGGCAAAAGCCATTATAGCAGTTGCCACCCAGCTTGCGACATTCATGCTCTGACGTCTGCGCAAGTGCTGTAGCAAAAGAAAGAACAAGTTGTGTTCTCATTGTCATTCCTGCTAATAGCAGACTCAGCTGGTGAGTGTCAACAGGACTGCAGCCAAATAATGGAAGGGGCTATGGCTGGAGCACTGGACAGGGGCACCCCAACCTGTAACATGGGGGTGCAATCCCCACTTCCTCCCTCTCATACTGAACTTGGGTGACCCCTTCCCCTATGGGAAACCACCCCAATAATAAGGGAATGATTTCTGCGCATTCAATGGACTTCCCAGGCACAGACATCTTTTTATCACTTATTAATTCATTTATAAAGAACTCTTTCCCAATATTTATATATAAATATATATATCAGGGCCATTTACAAGTATTGTATGTAAAATCATACAAGAAAAAAAACGATATAAAAATGTTAAAATCAGAAAGCAGCTCACTGCTTTGGAGCAATGTATCCTTAACAGACTGCATACGCATGATGTATGTGAAAAGTTTTCAGGAGGGGTCTAAAAGTTGAAAGAGAAGACACCTGCTGCATTTCTCCTGGCAGAGCACACCACATGTGACACTAAAGGCTTGGTTTCCTTTTGTTGTCAAATAGGCATCGCCAACTTGGGGCACAACCACTGACATCCCTGCAGAACCTGGTTTGGTAATGGATGGTCAGCCAGTGTAGCGGTTTTATTGAAGGCGCCACATGTTCTAGACCAGATGCCTCCATCAGCAGCCTTGCAACAGCCTTCTGCACCAGCTGGAGTTCTGAACTAGCCCCAAGAGCAGCCTCATATATACATTATAATAATCCAGCCTTCAGTTTACCAATGCATGGACTACAATGGTTTGGCTTCCGAGTCCAGGATTGGCCGCAGCTGGTAAACCAGATGAAAATGCTCTATTGACAAAGATGCATCCGGACCATGCCAAGCTATGCATTTCTCCTCTTTCTCCTTCAGAGGCAGGGCAACCTCATCCAGAACAGGTAACCTGCCTGTCTCCTGGCCATTGGAACAACCCATCCAATGATTCCCAGGATTCAAACAAAGTTGATAGGCCCACATCCAGTCCACCGCTGCAAATTAGGTATGCAAAAAATAACAACCTTGAAATCATATGTGGGCTTCTAGGACTGATGGAATATTGGGGAAGCGGAGCCTATTTGTTATAGTTGCATATAAATTCTGGATGGTTCATGAAAACGCAAAATTCATCTCTGCAGGATGCTGAAACAGTGGAAGTTAAATGTTGTGGGGAAGGGCATTGCTGACCCACCATGCTAGGTAAAGGTAAAGGGACCCCTGACCATTAGGTCCAGTCATGACCAACTCTGGGGTTGCACGCTCTTCTCGCATTATTGGCTGAGGGAGCCGGCGTACAGCTTCCAGGTCATGTGGCCAGCATGACTAAGCCGCTTCTGGCGAACCAGAGCAGCGCACGGAAACGCCGTTTACCTTCCCGCTGCAGCGGTTCCTATTTATCTACTTGCACTTTGACATGCTTTCGAACTGCTAGGTTGGCAGGAGCAGGGACCAAGCAACGGGAGCTCACCCCGTCGCGGGGATTCGAACCACCGACCTTCTGATCGGCAAGCCCTAGGCTCTGTTGTTTAACCCACAGTGCCACCCGCGTCTCCACCATGCTACATAGTCACAATTTGGTGATCCTCAATGAAACTGCCTTGTGCTTTATTGCAATCAAGTGGTTTGTAAATACAGTGAAACCTCAGTTCTTGAACAGTTCCGTTTTTGAACGTTTTGGCTCCTGAACGCCAAAAACACAGAAGTAAATGCTCTGGTTTTCGAACGTTTTTCAGAACCCGAACGTCCGGCGTGGCTTCCACTTGAGTGCAAGAAGCTCTTGCAATCAGAAGCCAAGCCTTGGTTGTCGAATGTTTAGGGAATCGAACTGTCTTCCAGAACGGATTATTTTCAACAACCGAGGTTTGACTGTATTTTTAAATAAATAAATAAATATCGTTACCTGGAGCAGCCATCAGCACAAAGAAGAGAACAGCTGTGAAAAGAGCGAAGATCTTCATGGCTGAAAAATTATATAGCGTTTCAAGAGTTGACAGGGTAGAGAGATGTTAGAATAGCCCTTGTACTTATAGGACAAAGAAGAACATGTCACAGCATGGCGTGAGTGCTTTGCTTTTGTTTTTGCTGCAGTTGGATATTAGCATAATTATGCAAACATTTTCCTAGATAATTGGGAAAGGATTCATAAGGAAGTTACAGCCCGAAGACAGCAGCCTGTTATCTAGATATTGCATGTAATTATCTAGACAGGAACTGGAAGAGGTAGCAGGTGGTGTTGCCTTATGTGCTAGTTGATCTTCCAATTAGTTCAGTATTGCCTAGTTGGACTGAAATCAGCTGTCCAGATTTCCACACAGGAGTCTTCTCAGACCCTACCTGCAGAAACCAGGGACTGAATTTAAGACCTTTCCCCTGTGCAATGAATGTACCCCACCACTGACCCACCATCAAATAAAGGTGTGGTTGGGGCAGAAAGCATGAGTTATTTCAGCCTAATCTGCCCCGTGATGGTACATGGGAAAACCAGCATTTTTTCTCCACAACTGGTGGCCTGGCATAAACTGCTACCATTTCCAGATATATATATTTTGCTAAAAACATTTTCTTGACCCCAGCAAGCAGCTGCAAGCAACTAGAAATCTCTTCTTCCCCATGTTGACATTTGGATTGGAAGTTTCTCAAGTTATGGACCTGCCATGCTTATGAGCAGGCATAGGCAAACTCAGCCCTCCAGATGTTTTGAGACTATAATTCCCATCATCCCTGACCACTGGTCCTGTTAGCTAGGGATGTTTGCCTATGCCTGCTTATGAGCTTTGCAAGACACCACTCATGTTCATGTAAGCAATAGCAGTGGTAGCAGCAGCAGCAGAGGAAGCCGCTCGGGTGCCTGGGGTGGCGTGCCAGGGGCAGGGCGAGGGCATGGCGAGGGCAAGGCAAGCCACCCATAGGGGTGCCTGCCTCCTCCCACTCAGCCCCCCTACAGCTGGGGAGAGGCAGTGGGTGGCCCATTTGGGCAGCGCGGAGGCTGCACGCGCCCAAGCTACTGCGCGCAGGAGAGACACGTGGCTCAGATGCCCTGCAGGCCCCTCGGTGAGTGTCGCCCGGCATTTTGTCACCCCCCTCAGTGTTGACACCCGGGGCAGCCCACCCCCACCGCACCCCCTTCCTCCACCCCTGGGTAGCAGTAGTCATAACAATAACAAAAAGAAAGGCAATTTTTATCCATATGATAAGGATAACAACTTGTTTGCCTTTAAAAAAAAAAAGTGACTAGATGAATGATTACGATCATTGCAATCTCTGAACAAGACATTCAATGCAAACTTCCAAATAGCTACTTATTCGGTCAACAGCACCCAGTGGCCATGAGGAACACTCACAAACTGCTGCTTTTCTTCCCTCTGAGAGTCCAAAAGTCTTGGAAGATTCACCTTATGCAGAAAATCTAGTACAGTCATACATCGTGTTGCGTCCGCTTCATGTTGCATCTTTTCAGGTTGTATCCCGTGGCAACCCAGAAGTACCGGAATGGGTTACTTCTGGGTTTTGGCGCTCATGCATGCGCAGAAGCGCCAAATCGTGCCACGCACCTGGGCAGACGCAGCACTTCAAGTTGCGGGCTGTTCACGTTACGAATGGGCCTCCGTACCACAGGTACCTCTGCAACATGTTTTGCAGGCCTTGGTTGAGAAGTTCCAGCGGTATCATTACTTGGTTCTGGCTTCCTTTGGATGACAGGGCACTTGAAACCTATGGCATTTTTATAAAATTGCTTTTTCTTTTTTTGCAAATATGCAGGCAGCACATAAGTGGTGGCAAATGGCAGGCATTCCCACAAAGCAAAAGATCCACTACCTCACACTGGATAATAATAATAATTATTATTATTATTATTATTATTATTATTATTATTATTATTTATTTATTTGTACCCCGCCCATCTGGCCGGGTCTCCCCAGCCACTCTGGGCAGCTTCCAGTAAACATTAAAATACATCAACACATCACAGATTAAAAGCTTCCCTAAAGAGGGCTGCCTTCAGGTATTTTCTAAAGGTCATATAGTTGTGGATCCCTTTGACCTCTGACGGGAGGGTGTTGCAAACATTCTTTCATGTGGGGGTACAAATTTGGTTTGGCCAAGATTTTAATGCACATCTACCTGATTCAGAAACAATATCCCACCAAAGCACAACAGGTTTTTTTGCCTTGCCCTGAATTTTGTGATGCTTTTCATCAGCCAAGCAATGTCTACAAAAAATAATTATACAGTCAAACCTCGGCTCCCGAACGGCTAGGTTTTGGAACGTTTCGGCTCCTGAACACCGAAAACCCCAAAGTAAATGCTCTGGTTTTTGAACATTTTTTGGAAGCCGAATGTCCAACGCGGCTTCCGCTTGAGTACAGGAAGCTCTTGCAACTAATCGGAAGCCATGCCTCGGTTGTTGAACATTTCAGAAGCTGAACGGGCTTCCGGAACGGATTACATTCGACCACTGAGGTTTGACTTTATTACAGAAAAAATGTAATTACAAATGCATATATTGGGGACAACAACACTTAACAATGCAGAAATGATTGGGTCATATTTGCAAAGCCTTTCCTTCGACTGGCAATCGATTCCAGCCACTTGCTGTATAATGATCAAGTCCTGTTGACAGAGCAGCATTGACCAATCGTAGGTGTGCCTGATGCCCGTAACTGATTTACATCCTCGCAGATGTAAATCTTCCTTCCCAGATGGATTATGAAGGGTAATTTTGAAACCAGGAAAAAAAATGGCTCCTGAACCGAAATAATTGTAAACAACAGCTATGGAGACAGAAGTGTGTCACATGGGTTTACAGACAGGGCTCAGCTGAAACTAAACTGGTGACTTGGCAGCTTTGGTTGCAGATATGCACAAACCCCCACAGACGCAATGAAACTTTGAGTCCACCCTTCTCCCTTTACCAGGATGCTTGTGTTTTGAGGTCAGCACTGGGAGACCGGACACTTCCCGCAGCTCTTTGGGCAACCGAACCAGTGTCCCAACCTTCCATTAGTGTGCTATACTTTTTCCCAGTGTTCTGGTACCAGGCTCTATAGCACAGACCGAAGTGTCGTCTAGGGACAGTTTCTGAGGCAATGTGAGGATGCTTCCCTGTCTTCTAATGCTCTACTCTTCCAGCGTAATGTGTAGGTTTCAGGAGGTTTACTGTTGGCTGGGGAAATGATGCAAGGGGCTCTTTCAAGTATCCAACCAAAGGTCACTTCCCCCTGTACCACCCTCTGAATCCAACTCTCCATTGCCTAAATTGTGGAGAAATGGCCGCCCCTAATCATTTGTTTGAGTATGTCTTCTGAAGTCCTGTGTTGCTGTCTCTGGAGTGGAGATGTGCAAAGAATCTATATATTACAATGGCTTATGTCCCTCCTGTCAGGTATACGGCCTCGGCCCAGTATACCTGAAGGAGCGTCTCCACCCCCATCGTTCAGCCTCCGAGGGCCTTCTGGCGGTTCCCTCACTGTGAGAAGTGAGGTTACAGGGAACCAGGCAGAGGGCCTTCTCGGCAGTGGCACCTGCCCTATGGAACGCCCCCCTTCCCATCAGATGTCAAGGAAATAAACAACTATCTGACTTTTAGAAGACATTTGAAGGGAAGTGTTTTTTATATTCTGTTGGGAGCTGCCCAGAGTATCTGGGGAAACCCAGTCAGATGGGTGGGGTATAAATAAATAAATAAAATATTATTCAAAGTTTTGGTGTTGACCTTTAAAGCCCTAAACGGCCTCGGTCCTGTATACCTGAAGGAACGTCCCCACCCCCATCGTTCAGCCAGGACACTGAGATCCAGCACCGAGGGCCTTCTGGGAACCAGACAGAGGGCCTTCTCGGTAGTGGCACCCACCCTGTGGAACACCCTTCCATCAGATGTCAAGGAAATAAGCAGCTATCCTATTTTTAAGAGACATCTGAAGGCAGCCCTGTTTAGGGAAGTTTTTAAGATTTAATGCTGTATTGTTTTAACATTCGTTTGGGAGCCGCCCGGAGTGACTGGGGAAACTCAGCCAGATGGGCGGGGTACAAATAATAAATTATTATTATTATTATTATTATTATTATTATTATTATTATTATTATTATTTCGGGATACAAATCCTTCCAGGGTGGCTTGCAAGGAATAAAGAGAGCCAGTGTGGTGTAGTGGTTAAGAGTGGTGGACTCGTAATCTGGTGAACTGGGTTCGCGTCTCCACTCCTCCACATGCAGCTGCTGGGTGACCTTGGGCTAGTCACACTTCTTTGAAGTCTCTCAGCCTCACTCACCTCACAGAGTGTTTGTTGTGGGGGAGGAAGGGAAAGGAGAATGTGAGCCGCTTTGAGACTCCTTCGGGTAGTGATAAAGCGGGATATCAAATCCAAACTCTTCTTCTTCTTCTTCTTTAATAGAATCACAATCATAATATTAAAGTATTCATTAGCATCCTTCCTAGTCGTGGCCGGATCTCCAGCTCCAAGAAGCTTTACACTGATCTTTGCCTGTCTCCTTCTCTTTCCTTTTATTCTTCCCGCAACACAAATGGTGGCAGGTGGCCCTGACTAGGGGAAGTCCGGTGAGAGCAAACTTCGAGGTCTTACTCTCTTCCCTCACTCTCCGAGGATCCCTCTCACAGGGCAGGAATTGAAAGATGGCTGAAGGAAGGTACATTCGTGAACATATATTTAGGAATGGCCATTTCTGACACCAGAAGGCTAGAAAGAAGTATAGCGCAGTAATGGAAGATTGGGGCAGTGGTCCAGTTAGCCAAAGATCAGCAGGAACTGTCTGGTCTCCTAGTGCTGACCTCTACAACACAACCATACTGTACTGGTAATGGGAGAATGCAGTGGGTGAACTTGGAATCCTCTGTCTCAAAACTTCATTGATAGGCGTCTGTGTGTAGGTCTGCAAACAAAGTTGCAAAGTTACCAGGTTAGTTTAATCATTTTAATAATAATAATAATAAATTATTTATACCCAACCCATCTGACTGGGTTTCCCCAGCCACCCTGGGTGGCTCCCAACATAATAATAATAATAATAATAATAATAATAATAATAATAATAATAATAATGTGATAAAACATCACACAATAAAAACTTCCCTAAACAAGGCTGCCTTCAGATGTCTTCTAAAAGTCAGATAGTTGTTTATTTCTTTGACATCTGATGGGAGGGCGTTCCAAAAGGTGAGCGCCCCGTAACTTCGCTTCTCGCAGTGAGGGAACCACCAGAAGGCCCTCAGATCTGGACCTCAGTGTCCGGGCCAGACGATGGGGTTGGAGAAGCTCCTTCAGGTATACTGGACAGAGGCCATTTAGGGCTTCAAAAGTCAACACCAACACTTTGAAATGTGCTCGGAAACGTACTGAGAGCCAATGTAGGTCTCTCAGGACCGGTGTTTCCCCTGAGCCCTGTCTGTAAACCCATGTGACATACTTCTGTCTCCAATGCTGTTGTTCACAATTATTTAAGCAAAACGGCCAATTTAGCTGGTTTCAAAACACTGCTTCACATTGCTTCTGGGAAGGAAGAGCGAGATATCTGCAAGGATGCAAATCTGTAATGAGAATCCGGCACACCTAAGATTTATCAACGGCTTCCTGTCATGCTGGATCAGTACACAGCAAGTGGGTGGAATCTATTGCCCGTCGAAGGAAAGGCTTTGCAATTATGACCCCATCGTTTATGAGAGTCTCCTCCAAACTGGTGGCTTCCAAATATCTTGGATTCCAACTGCCCTCATCCTTGACCATTGGCAATACTGACCAGGGTTAATCTGGCAGTTATCACACTGAGGAAGGGTGCCTTAGGGAAGGCGAAGGATGGATGAATCTCTCAATTTCATTTCTCTCCGTTTCTTCTTTTCCCCAGTTTTAAGTTTCTGCTCACCACATTTCTGAATCTGTTTGCGGCTTCTTTTTTAAATGGAAAATGTCCTCATGAAGATTCACCAATATTTTAGTGCAAATTTCTCCCCATATATCTACACCGTTCTGTGTGCAATTTTGCTGACACATTTTTACAAACAATATATCCTATAACAGCGGTGGCGAACCTATGGCACGCGATTGGTCTTTTTTTCAGTTTGCTGCGTCAGTAGCTGTTTCTGATTGGGCGTAACAGCGTTCATTTTTTTAACCCTTATTGTGCTGGGGGGGTTTTGGCGCTTTGGCAGACGATGATGTCGGTGCTGCATGTTAGTTCCAGCGAAGGTATTATTTGACATTTATTTCTGTTCTCTCTCCCCCCAAAAAAGCTCAGCAGCTTTGGGGCACCCCCCCCCCAAAAAAAGCAAAGCAACTTTTGTGCAACCCCCCCCCTAAAAAAGCTCCAAAACTTTGGTCAGCAGCTCCCCCCAAAAAACCACCTCAACGAAAAGCTCAACAACTCTGGGCACTTTGCGATAAATAAGTGGGTTTTGGTTTGCAGTTTGGGCACTCGGTCTCTAAAAGGTTCGCCACCACTGCCCTATAATAATGCATGTTTATATGCCATTTTCACCAATACTATATATACGCATGTTTCTGAAAGTGGGGATCAGGTAGGTTTGCATGAAAATCCTGACCAAACAAGATTCGTACCCCAGCTGAAGAAATGGTTGTTTTCGTCCAATGTGGGGTAGTGGATCTTTTTTGCCTGCTGTTTGCCTCGACTTGCATGCTTTCTGCAAATTTGTAAAAAATAAAATAAAAGCCATTTATGTGCTACTTGAATGTTTGTAAATAAAGCAATTTTACAAAAATGCCGGTGTCAACTCACCCAAAGGAGGTTCAATCCAAGTAATGCTACCACTGAAACATTGCATCAATAGTTTCCTGTTGGATCAGAACTGTCCTGGAAAGGTCTACGGACCTCGTTTCTATGCAGAAGATGCATTCTCTGTTGAACCTATACTAGGTACAGGCATGACACATGAAAGCAGGAAAGGCTCCTGTCGTCTGCCATGTTTAGACCAAGCAATAGACAAATTGGGAAGTTTATTACTCCAGATTGTATGCAAAAATGTGTCTTATCAGTTAAAAAAAATGTTCATGAAAAGGTTGAGGAATTTTCATGAGAACTTTTCTTTTTAAAAAAAAAAAAAAAAGTAATTTGCAAGCCGATATTTAAATGTGATGAACTTTAAGATTAGAAAAATTAAGTCCTCGGGACACATCTAGAGACTGCCCCCGATTGGGAAATGCATTTAAAAATGTGGTATCAATGAATGCCTAAAATGGAAGATATGTGAACGGTGCCGAATTTACGTATAAGCAAAGCAAGCTATAGCTTAGGGCCCCACTCTCTTGGGGGCCCCCCAAAAAAATTAAAGGAAAAAAACTGGATGTACATTTCCAAAATATAAGATAAAAAACAATTTATTCTTAATTGTATTTCAGTTCAACAATTATTTTGATAAAATACATATTTTGTTATGTGCAAATGGCCAGTGTGGTGTAGTGGTTAAGAGCGGTAGACTTGTAATCTGGGGAACCAGGTTCGCTTCCCCGCTCCTCCACATTCAGCTGCTGGGTAACCTTGGGCTAGTCACACTTCTTTGAAGTCTCTCAGCCCCACTCACCTCACAGAGTGTTTGTTGTGGGGGAGGAAGGGAAAGGAGAATGTGAGCCGCTTTGAGACTCCTTCGGGTAGTGATAAAGCGGGATATCAAATCCAAACTCTTCTTAAATCTTATGACAGGCATATATATTGTATTTTTTTGGTACCAACTTAGGGATATATTCCCCACATCAATCAGCAATTGCTCTAGTGGCACAGGTTTATTATTTTTATCAAAATTCCATGAAGTGGTAATAGACCGCCTTTTCCCATGATCCCATTTTAGCTTTTACAGAAGTATCTTGTATTTTCTCATGAAACTGTATTGAGCTGAGTGATAAGCACCCCAGAGCCAGTCGTTACTGCCATAACCCCTCCCCCCCCCTCAGGTTTGCATAATTGTCTTTAGTTAAGGATTGAACTCTCTTGAGATGCTTTGGGGCTTCCCTTTAAATTGATCAATTTTAGCTTGCCAATTTTTAAGCATTCTAGGGTGGAGGAAGGTGGGGAAGACTTGGGAAAGAAACATAAAACTAGGAATTAACATCATTTGATTAACATCAATTCCGTAATTACAACTAATGTCTAGACAACAGGCTATTGTCTTCAGGCTGTAACTTCCTTATGAATCCTTTCCCAACTTAACTAGGGAGATATTTGCTTAATTGTGCTCATATGCAACTGCAGCAAAACATTGCACAGCACCCACAAGATGTAAAACTCATGGTGTGACGTGCTCCTCTTTGTAATATAAATACAAGGACCTTTCAAGCATCTCTCCATCCTGCCATCTCTTGAAACACCATCCAATCTTTCAGTCATGAAGATCTTTGCCTTCCTTACAGCTATTCTCTTCTTTGTGCTGATGGCTGCTCCAGGTAAGGTTATTTATATATTTCATAAAAAATTATATGCCACTTGATTGTAGTAAAGCTCAAAGGAGTTCTATAGTGGATCCCTAAAGGGGGACTTCGGGAGAATATGCAATTGCTTGCTATCACGCTCTGTAGCATGGTGGGCAACCAATGGGTCCATGGATGTTTTGAGGCTCCAATTCCCTTGCATGACCACTGACCATGTGTGATAGGAGATGTAGTCCAAACATAGATTTCCAAAACTTGCTCTATATAGGAACCAGGCTGCTAAGCAAGATTTGATGTCTTACTGTCTTTTAATTTGTTGAAAGCTGTGCAGTGTGGCTGGGGCAACCCAGTCAGAGGGGCAGCAAACAAACAAATATTATTATTATTCCTCTTCCTTTTGTTTACCGAATTTTCAGTGGTGGATTAGATGGGGGGGGCAATAAACTTTGTTTGAAGGCTGCGAAGATGGGACCTCATTTGGGTGGGTGATTCCCTTGTTCAGGAGAAAGAAAGGTTAACTGTTCGGGATGGTGCAGTCCCTGTGGAGGAGAAATGCGTAGTTTGGGATGTTCCTGGATGCATCTTTGTCAATAGAGCCCCAAATACCCTGTGCCCAGGAGTGTATTTTACCAATTTCATTTGGTTTGTTAGCTATGGTCATTCCTGGACACGGAAAGCCAAACCACTATATTCCATGCATTGGCAGTGGCGTCGCAACGGGGGGGGGGGGTACGCCCCGGGTTCCATGTCTGCGGGGGTGACAATAAGTCACCCCGCCAGGGCTCACGGTGGCGCAAGCAGCCATCATGCCACCGCAGCCGCATGTAGAGTGACACCGCAAATGTGCTGTACTTAGCGGTTTGCCAGCGGTGCCACTCCAGCATCGTATGGACAGTGCCAGGATCCCTCCGTCGCCGCTACAGCCGCAAGCAGAAGATCCCGGCACCATCCATACGGCGCTGTAGCGGCACCGGCAAACCGCTATACAGCGCATGTGCGGCGTCGCTACATAGGGCGCATGTGTGGCGGCGCTACATACAGTGCATGCATTGTACGTAGCGATGTCGCACATGTGCCCTACATAGCAATGCCCGCCCCGGGTGTCACGACGCCTTCCTTCACCCCTATGCATTGGAAACCACAAAGCTGGGTTAATGGAATGCACTCTATGTGAAGCTGCCTGAGAAGACCCGGAAATCATTATCTTGTTATTTGGGTGGTTTCCAATAGGGGAAGGTGCCTCTGTCCAGTGCTCCAGCCACAGCCCCTTCCATTAATTTGGCTACAGTCCTATTGGAATAATAATAATAATAATAATAATAATAATAATAATAATAATAATTTATTATTTGTACCAGCTGAGTCTGCTATTAGCAGGAATGACAATGAGAACACAACTTGTTCTTTCTTATGTTACAGCACTTGCGCAAACGTCAGAGCATGAATGTCGCAAGATGGGTGGCAGCTGCCATAATGGCTTTTGCCCACCCGGAAAATATCACAAGGGACACTGTGGTAACCCAAGAAGATGGTGCTGCAGAAAATAGGTAAGAATTCTAGATGAATCTCCTGCCCTGTTGTCAGGAGAATAAGAATAGCATATTTGTATACAGAACAGAATAAGTAGGAATGCTGCTGAGCAGAGTGAAAAAATAGCTTGGCATGTTCTTGTGCCTGTTACATGTGCCTGATCTGTAGAAGCTGCTGGGGCCAAGAAATGACTCATCCAGAACTTCTACATGCTTCTTCATAGGCTGTTAGGTTCCCACCTTAATTCCATCCATGCCAGAGGAGCCTATGAACTTGGCCCACTGTGTGTTGGTGATGCTTTCTGAAATGTTGGTGCTGAGCTGCAGCACAGAGCCGTAAGGCTGGGTGGTCCACTCTCCTGGGCAACTCTCTCTCTCCTGCTCTTCTCGTTATGATCTGTAACAGAAAAGGAAGACAAAATGGTCCATGTTATGTATTAAGATTGGCTGCAGTTCTCACTCAGGGCCACCAGTATGCAAATGAAGGATTGAAAGCTGTCGTGCTCTGATACCTTCTTCAGAGGTATCTGAAGAAGTGTGCATGCACACGAAAGCTCATACCAAGAACAAACTTAGTTGGTCTCTAAGGTGCCACTGTGGGTTAAACCACAGTGGGTTAAACCACAGGCTTGCTGATCAGAAGGTCAGCGGTTTGAATCCCTGCGACAGGGTGAGCTCCCGTTGCTCGGTCCCAGCTCCTGCCCACCTAGCAGTTCGAAAGCATGTTAAAGTGCAAGTAGATAAATAGGGACCGCTCCAGCGGGAAGGTAAACGGCATTTCCGTGCGCTGCTCTGGTTCGCCAGAAGCAGCTTTGTCATGCTGGCCACATGACCCGGAGGCTGTCTTCAGACAAACGCCGGCTCCCTCGGCCTATAGAGCGAGATGAGCACGCAACCCCAGAGTCGGACACGACTGGACCTGATGGTCAGGGGTCCCTTTACCTTTACCTTTTAAGGTGCCACTGGAAGGAATTTTTTTTATTTTTTATTTTGTTTTGACTATGGCAGACCAACACGGCTACCTACCTGTAACTGGTGCTCTGATTGGTTAGTTAGTTGGAACTGGTTACTGTTACAAGTGGGTGGCACTGCTCTGGTTTGTCAGAAGCAGCTTAGTCATGCTGGCCACATGACCCGGAAGCTGTACGCCGGCTCCCTCGGCCAATAATGCGAGATGAGCGCCGGAACCCCAGAGTCGGTCACGACTGGACCTAATGGTCAGGGGTCCCTTTACCTTTACTGTTACAAGTTACTTAGTATTATATAAAGCAGCCAGCTAAGCTGTTGTCAGTGGAACAAGGAGCCGTTCTAACTGCTATAATAAAGAGCTGTTGATGTAAAAGAGCTGTGTTCTCCGTCCATCTTTCCCACAACTTAACAGTCCAGATCATTGTGACATAGTTAATATAGAAACTGAGGTGCTTTCGGCACTTTTCCAGGAGATAGTTCACCTCTCTAAACCCCAGTTTTGTTCTAATTTTTCTACCAAGTCCTGTTGTGGCTCAGCATTTGCAGTTGTTGATACTTTCCTTAGGAAACACATCAAGAGATTTTCTGCAAAAAAAAAACACCCAAAAAACCCAAAACCTAGGTTACGTGAAGGATAGTGGAAGTAAAACAATCAGAATGAATTGCTTTGGTCTTACTAAGCTTGACAAGAGCAGAGCCACAGGGAAGCATTAAAAAATCAATTGGCCTTCTAATGTTGACATCATGTATTGTGTTGGGCGGAGAGGTGGATTCAAATCACTGGTGTATTTCAAGTTATCCTATATTTTTCTCTAATAATTTTTATTAAGATTTGCAGAGAAAAATACAAAACTTAATATCCTTTTCCCTTTTTTGAACCACACCAAGACTTTATCTAAATACAATAAAAACACAAAAAGGGGGGGAGGAGAGACATAAAGAAATAAAAAGAAAGAAATGGAGTAGAAAGGGGTTAAAAGAGAAAGGTAGAAAAAATAAGATTCAGAAAAGAATGAACTTCTGATTCTTCATCTGTCCACTATTATATATACATACATACATACATTTTATATATACATACATACATACATTATATATATATATATATATATATATATATATATATATATATATATACACACACACACACACACACACACATATATATATTCACTACATCCAATCCAATATACCACCCAACAAAGTTAGTCAGTATTTTAAGGGGCAAACAACAAATTATCGTGCTCAGAACCTATTCAAATCAGGAAAGGCAAATCTGTGTTTCTCCAGATGTTGCCAGCCTACAGATCTCCCTCACCCTTGATCCCTTGCCATACTGGCTGTTGGGGCCAATGGGAGGTGGACTCCAACAACATCTGTTGAGCCACAGGATGATTTAAAGGATAAGCCACATATCAATGTATTTCTCCTCTTTTTCTTTATATTAAAATGTGTGTTTGTGTTTTGCATCTGAATGCGTTTTTATTCCTGATTATCTATGTAATACAGCATTAAAAACTGCAGAATCTGACAATGTTCTCTCTCTCTTGCACAGATAACGTCAGGATGTTGACTGGGTTACATCCATAGCCTGAACATTTTCCGGCCTCTGCAACTTGCTTCGCTACGCATTTGAGCTTTTAATGGAGCTGATTCTATGGTGATTGTTTTCCTTCTTCTGCTAATTAAAAATCATGCATCTGAGCACCTATGTTCTTTGTGTCTCTGTGCCTCTGTGCATTCCCACAGCCGAATGAGCAACTTTATTTCAAAGTGCCTTGGAGAAACTCTTCCACACGGATGTCCTGTTCACTGCTCACCCAATTTCAAAAGACACAGGGTTAGCCCCTCTTTTTACCTGCCTTGCAGTGCAGTCCCACAAGACTGTACATTGTGCCATTTCTTGCAATTTATTTTTTAAACAAACATAAGCATAAGTATCTTTAAACTAAATTAAAATAAAGTAAAAAGGCATTTGAAGTGACTGTTTAGACATTAGCTGTTATATTTTCAACCCCTTTCCCCCATCATCGACTTTACCATTTTTCAAAGTTATTGAACACTGGGTTGAGTTCTCCAGCACCACTCCAAGGTCTATATCTGGAGTACACGTGGTGAGCATAGTCCCATCAGTATATATGTGAAATTGAGTGGAGGGGAAGTCACTCCTATTATTATTATTATTATTATTATTATTATTATTATTATATTTATACCCCACCCATCCAGCTAGGTTTCCCCAGCCACTCTGGGCAACTCCCAACATAATATTAAAAACACAATAAAACATCAAATATTAAAAACTTCCCTAAACAGGGCTGCCTTCAGATGTCTTCTAAAAGTCAAATACTGTAGTTGTTTATTTCCTTGACATCTGATGGGAGGGTGTTCCACAGGGCGGGTGCCACTACCGAGAAGGCCTTCTGCCTGGTTCCCTGTAACCTCACTTCTTGCAGGGAGGGAAATACCAGAAGGCCCTCGGAGCTGGACCTCAGTGTCCGGGCCAGACGATGGGGGTGGAGACGCTCCTTCAGGGATACTGGGCTGAGGCCGTTTAGGGCTTTAAAGCCCTAACACTTTGAATTGTGCTCGGAAACGTACTGGGAGCCAATGTAGGTCTTTCAGCAACAGTGGGGCACCTAACAGGATGGTTGTTTTGTGCCTCCACTGTGAGAGGTAATGTGCCTCTGAATACCAGTAACTAGGAATCGTAGGAAGCAGAGTTCTGTTGGGCTCATGTCCAGCTTGCAGACTTCCCATGGGCACCTAGTTGACCACTGCGAGGACAGAATGCTAGACTAGGTGGGCCATTGGCCTGATCCTGCAGGCTCCCCTTAGGAAACCGGATGGGGAAAGGCTGACTTGAGGAAGTTCAGCGCAAGACGCAAGAAAGTTTTCTGGAGATGTTGGAGCACAGAGGCGGATGGAGCTACCTAGGCTGGGTGAAGGTGCAACAGAGACTACAGGAGCACAGGGTGCCAAGGAACCATCGTAAAAGGAAGCAAGGGCAAAGAAGAGCAAAGTACTGCTAAGAGCAGCCAGATCCAGGACAGGTGTTGGGGAGGAAAGGTGTTGGGACTTTCTTGGACTTGACGCAGGGACCCCCTCAACACAACCCTACACCAAACATCAACTGTGACAGAAGAGCCTGGAAAAGAAGCAGCATGTGACCACATGATGTTGTTTTATGTACCAGCCAGTTTTCTAACTAGTTCAGTATTGTTACAAGTGGGTCTGACACCCTCGAAATAAAATCTGAACAAAATTGGTGAAGCAGCAAAGAGTAGATTGATTACAAAAACATTCTTGCAAATAGGCACACACAAAGTTAGTAGAACAAAGCTTATATTCTCTATTCCCTAAGCACAGGTTCCCTCCCTTATCTCCCCCAAGCGTGGGGACTACAAGGTTTGCAGCCTATCACGACTGCCAAATTACCCTATTAGTATTTTTCATTATTTCCCATATTTGGTCTATTTCCTATGCAACTATTTGTTAAGCCAAGCAAAAATACCTGGAGATAAGTGCGAATCGGTCTCCGTATTTGCTGAGCCGTGTCTACTTATCACACCCACATCCTGGCCATTAGCAGGTATCAGCAAGTTCTATACTCACTGATGCCTGCTAATCTGAACTGTCTGAGATTGCCTAGTGTCCTTGTACAAAGCAATATTTATGTCTGAGGCTGCCTAATCCCTGTAGCCTTGTATCTTTCTCACAGGGACGAGGGTGGCGCCGTGGGCTTGCCGATCAGAAGGCTGGCAGTTCAAATCCCCCTGATGGGGTGAGCTCCCATTGCTCTGTCCCAGCTCCTGCCAACCTAGCCATTTGAAAGCATGTCAGTGCAAGTAGATAAATAGGTACCACTGCGGTGGGAAGGTAAATGGCGTTTCCGTACAATCTGGCTTCTGTCACGGTGTCCCATTGCGCCAGAAGCGGTCTTCTCATGCTGGCCACAAGACTCAGAAAGCTGTCTGTGGACAAACGCCAGCTCCCTCGGCCTGAAAGCGAGATGTGCGCAACAACCCCGTAGTCGCCTTTGACTGGAATTAACCATCCAGGGGTCCCTTACCTTTTACCTTTACCTGTATCTTTATGTGAATGAAAGCAACATTATGCCTGAGGTTTTTAGCAGCTGCAGCCTTGAGTGAAATGCGACTTTATCATTTCTTACAAGTGTTGTCTTACTTGGACTAGTATCAACTCTCCAGATTTTCAAATGGAAGTCTCATCTGACCCCACCTGCAGACACAGAGGGAGAACATAGGACCTTTCCCTCATACAAACATTGTACTCTACCGCTGAAGTGCAGCCTCGCTTAAAACCCATTTCAGCTTCACAGCCATTCCCCACTGTTCTACCCAGTGTGGTGAGAGCCAGTGTAGTGTAGTGGTTAAAAGCGGTGGATTTGTAATCTGGTGAACCGGGTTCGCGTCTCCGCTCCTCCACATGCAGCTGCTGGGTGACCTTGGGCTAGTCACACTTCCTTGAAGTCTCTCAGCCCCACTCACCTCACAGAGTGTTTGTTGTGGGGGAGGAAGGGAAAGGAGAATGTTAGCCGCTTTGAGACTCCTTTGGGTAGTGATAAAGTGGGATATCAAATCCAAACTCTTCTACCCCAAGGTGGTCCACAGGGGCAGGCATGTTTTCTGCCCTGAAATTCCTGAAGGAATGGTGGCAGGTCATAAAATATGCTGCCATTTGTCCACCTCATCAAGTACTTCCCTTTTGAGCTGCTCTTACTGAGTGAGTAACCAGGCAGGTGAACTCTGCTTGCCCACCTGTTTGGTTGTGGTCTTGTGCGGGAGGGTGGCTAGTGGCCCCTCAGACCGTATGGGCCAGTGTGCCTCACCTGGGGGCCCCAGAGCACCAGCCCTTGCAGCCTCCTTCTGAAACTCTTTAGGCCAAATGGGTTTTATTCCAAATGGGTAAAAATCTAGCAAATGGGCTTCCTCCCAAAATGCCTTCAACTGATCAGGAACAACATGCTTGAACACACACACAAACATGCAGACATTTAAAAGAACACCTTATCTCTGAGGCTCTATCCTGAATGTCATGGTCTATTAGTACTGGCTTCCTCATGGGATGTCTACAGATTGCCATCTATGGGCAGGGGCCTTAAATCAAGTCCTGAAGCACATACAGTGGACCCTCGACTTACGAAGGTAATCCGTTCCGACGGGACCGTCGGATGTCGAAAAAATCGTAAGTCAAGTCCCCATAGGAATGCATTGGGGAGAAAAAATTCGTAGGTCGAAAAAAAACCCTATCTAAACTTTGTATGTCAAGAAAACCCTATCTAAAACAGCCGCGACTTCCTTTCGGAAGTCGAAAAAATTCGGAAGTGCGCTACCGCTTTGATCCCTCGTAACTCGAAAAATACGGAAGTCGGGTCACTCGTAAGTCGAGGGATCACTGTACTTCAACTTGGCCACAGGGTGTTGGGCTAGAAGGCTCTTTGAGTTGATCCAACAGGGTTCTCCTTAAACGCTGCCCTGAACTCTTCTTGAAAGTTTCTTCCATGGTGGAAGGAAACTTTGGAGAAATTGGATGGCAAGTTGTTGTTGTTTAAATTTATATCGTTTCATCACAACACTGGTGAATACCAATTGCTGAGAATCACAGATGGCTGGGAAGAGTACTGCTGTGGTTCTCACATGCAGCTTGTATCCCCTTCCAACACTTCTCCAATGAATATAGAGACTAGTTTATGTATGGAACAATGGCAGCCAGGATACTAGTGGCGAGAAAATGGAAAAAGGAAACAGCACCAACGATAATAGAATGGCAGACATTGATGATAGAATATCTTGAATTGGCGAAGATGTCAGGGAAAATAAGAGGGCTTTCAAACCAGAAGGTATACAGAGAATGGAATATCTTTAAAGAGTATCTAAAAATATATTATCCGAACAGAAATCTCCTAGCAGAAATAAACTGACTCTTGGGGGGGGGAACCCGATATGCAATAAAATATAAGACAAGAATACGAAAATTTAAATGAAGTGTTGGAAGAATGTGCGTTAAATTTAAGAAAAAAGAAAACACAAATACAATGTGAAGAATTGGAAGTTGTTTTTTTTATTTATGATTGTGAAATATTGTTTTTTACCTGTGTTTTAAATTAATAAAGATTTATTTTAAAAAGAAAAAGAAAATAGAGACTTCCTATTCCATGGTAATAATTTTACAATTAATACCCCACCCATCTGACTGGGTTGCCCCAGCCACTCTGGGCAGCTTCCAACATATATAAAAACATTTAAAAACTCCCCTATACAGAGCTGCCTTCAGATGGCTTGGGGGTCGGATAACTGTTTCTGCCCCTACCCAACACTGGCTTGTGGCCCCCAGAAAGTCATTCAGAAGGGAATGTGGCCCCACCTCTGCTTTACATGACTGTACCTCAAACTCCTCCTCCTCTTTCTCTCTAGGCGCTGCTGTCGTTCGGCGACCTATAAATGAGGAGACCCTTCTGTTCCCTCCTCTGTGAGATCTCAGAATTCCCAGCAAATCGAAGCAGGCATGAAGTTCTCCTACTTGATCTCTGTTTTTTTCCTCTTTTCTTCCCTCTTCCTGCTAAGGGATTCAGGTATTGTACAGGGTTTGCTTAGACTGTGGCAGGCACTGAAAGAGCCAGCAATGCTGCTATAATGGGGAAGGGGTTCTCTTACCAATGGCAAAGTTCCCTGAAGCAGTGCTGTTTGCTATGTTATGCACACACAAAAAGTATTATAAATATTAGGGTGAGGGTGGTTTGGGGGGGGGAGTGGGGGGTTAAAACAGAAAGTTTTATTATTTTGTTTTAGAAAATGATTTGGTTTTATTTCTGAACGTTTGCGTCGTGTTGTGGCTTGTGGAAAAGAGCATGGTTTCAAATGAAATCTTAAATTCAAACAAAGAAAATTTAAATTAGTTCAGATGCTAAAAGCTCATAATCTTGGACAGATGCCATAAGCCTTTTTCAGAGGAATTGAACCAGCAATTTATTTATTTATTTATTTTTAATGTAAAATATCTTTTTTTCTTTCTTTCTTTTCTTTTTTGAGATTGAGTATTATAAAGATCGACCCTAGGTCATTTATACAGTCGTACCTCGGAAGTCAAACGGAATCCGTTCCGAAAGTCCGTTCGATTTCCAAAACGTTCGGAAACACACGCGCCTTCTGATTGGCTGCAGAAAGCACAGAACGGACTAAAAACGCTGTAGCTGGCAAGGAGCCCTAACTCGAAGCGAACCAACATTTTTCTTTCTTGCCTTTAAGCTTACGCTTCTAAACCATCTCACGCACCACAATCGGATGAAGAATGCAGAAATGCCCAAGGGGTATGCATGTTGGCGTGGTGCTACAGTAGCAACTGGAAGGAAATCGGGGAATGCCCACCGAACCGCGCCTGCTGCATACGTGTGTAAGAGCTCCCTGAAGCAGAGGTTGCCAGTCTTCCACTACAATTCCCATCAAACCCAGCCAGCATGGTCAATGGCCGGGGGGGGGGGGTGGCTGCAGAGTTCTAGTCCTGCAACTGCAGGGTCCCAGGTTGGTGAAGGGTGGCCTAAAGCTGGCACGTCCAACGTCCAACAGGTTGCGACCCACCATCCAATATCAAAAACTGGCAGTGATCTACCACACTCTCCCATTGTCATTCTTCAACTTAAACCTATTATATTTAGCTGGGGGAACCCAGCCAGATGGGCAGGGTATAAATAATAAATTATTATTTTGAGTGATTCAGGGCAAGACCTCAGGGTCATAGCTTGCTCATTGCCCCTCCTCCTCCTCCTCCTCCTCCTTATTATTATTATTATTATTATTATTTAAAAAGGCATATTCAGTGTTGCAAAATGATTGGGCAGGTGCATTTATTTTAGATGGAACACAGAGAGTCTTGGTCATATGTATTCTAGCCAGGGTGGAATTGATTTAAATCAAATTGATTTAAATCACAATTTAAATCACTAGTAAGTAAGGTTTGATTTAAATCACTAGTCAGTAAGACTTGATTTAAATATTTTTTTTACAGAAAGACTCATTCTTGCTGGTATAATCTTAATCTTTACAACCATATGAAGGTTTCATTTTTGGAATAATAAATTTTCAGAGTAGTTTTTACAGTTATATAAAAAATTACTGATTTGGTTATACTACTAGAAATACATAGACAGATAATTATGAAATTATGGTGAGGTTTAATAAGTTAACTGTTTATATTTGGACAACTTTTCTGCTGTACTTTATTGGAAGGAGAAAAATAATCATTTCCTTAATAACCATTTAAACAATTTATTTAACTAAAACAATAACATGCTAGCATATGTATCCATGTTTGTTAACTGATGTGGTTAAACATTTTTTTAAAAAAAACTTAGACTGAGTTTTAGCACACTTGATAAACTTAAAACAAATCCTTATTTCCTGATGAATAGCCTTTGGACTACAATGTAACTTAAATAGAAGACTATATTTAGAAAGATTTTTCCTCCATAAGCATTTTATTTTAAAAATCCAATTTAAATCAAAAAAATCTGATTTAAATTAAAAAATCCAATCTTTTTGATTTTTTAAAAACAAATCGTTGATTTTTATCCACCCTGATTCTAGCACTCACAAAACTATGTGAACGATGTGCTTTGAAATGGAAGGCAGTACGGCATGAAGATGCAGCTGTTGAAGTTGCTCAAGGTGCCTCTTCGGCAATTGTGGTGGGTTCTTGATGTCCATGATCACTGCAAAATAATGACAAGGTTCATCAGAGGCAGAGTCCAAGCAAGCTCTTTAGCACAGAGAGTCTGAAAAATGCAGGCTTGGCCAAATATTGCCCAGTTAACCACATGGCTGAGTTAGGATGTTGAACCTGCTTCTCATGCCTGGCCCGCGACAGGGAAGTTGGGTATCACGTAGCTCGTTCATGTCGCACGACATTCAGAACAGTAAATACATTTATGTCATGGTCCTTGCTCCCTCTGTTTTCAGTAACAAGGATCTGAGAGTACGTTTTGCTTCTCTGCCTTCAGGTAATGGAGTCGCACGAGAGTTGGCTGCTTTGAGGTTTTCTACAATCAACCAGTATATGAATTTTATGCAATAAATAAATCCAAAGACCCCTCCTAGATCTGTCCGAATTTATTCAGTTGCCATATAAACTGCTCTTAGTTTTTTACTTCTAACATACCTCGCATTCTCTGTAGCAGCTATAGGGTTGCCCTGCATTCGGAATTCCCTGGACATGGCCAGAATACAGCAGCCGGAAGCAGCGTCTGGCTGAAAATCACTTGAATATCCAGGAAAATCAAGACGCATGGCAACCCATGTCAGAAGTCTTAAAAATAGCTCAAAAACATCATTTTTTATTATTATTATTATTATTTGAGATTTTTCATGATACCTTCAAAATGTTTGAGACTACAGCTGCCATCTGCTGAGAGTCAGGCAAATCTGTCTATATCGGTACCCAAGAGCTATAACCATCTTAAGTGCTATAACCAGATAATATGACCTTGAAGAGCTGTGGTGGGTGTATGTGTGTGTGTGTGCATGTGTGGCTTTTTTTGGTGTGTGTGTGTATTTTGTGCTGTTTTTTTTTTCTTTCTGGTTTTTATGGGATGGCATGCAATTTCGTTGCACTTGTATAGCGTTGTGCTTGTACTTGTGCAATGACAATAAAGAAATTGCCTTGCCTTGCCTTGCCTTGCCTTGCCTTGCCTTGCCTTGCTCATCTCTCCAGTCTTCAGTCTGGTTCTCTGCATTTTTGCATCAATTTGACTTCTTAACCCCCTCCCCCCCACGCATAGATGTGCTCAGAAAGATCTCCTCCACAAACTACCTTCTTCAAAACACACAGACAAGACTTCAAGAGTATTGATGCTGAAATGCATGGTTTTTAATGGACATTCTTATCAAGACAATTCAACATAGAATCAGCTACGCTAATGGCTCAAATGCATAACGTGACAGGAGGAAGGGGCAGGCACAGCAAAAACCAGCTGGGTCAACAGACACTTAGTCCCTGGATGTAACCCTTTAATCTCGGGGTCGTGGGTTTGAGCCCCATGTTGGGTGAGAGATTCCTACATTGCAGAGGGTTGGACTAGATGACTCTCATGGCCCCTTTCAACTCTATAAATCTGTGATTCTATTATTCTGTAACCTTGAAACTATATATTCTCCTATAGTTCCTAATTTACCTAGACAGGGCCTAGAAATGAGGCAGCATATGAACATATGCCACTTATACTGTACATATCCCAAAACAGAGCTTTCTTCTGTCTGTTTCAGTATTGTCTACTTTGACTGGTAATAACTGTCCAGGTTTTCCTACCTGGAGAGACATTGGGGACTGAACCTAAATCCCCTTTTTTATATATAGTTTGCTCACCATTTCCTTCTGTGTACTTAAGATCTGCTATGTAATTCTGTGTGGTAACACAGTCATGTCGCCACAGGTGCCTAACTCGTTCTGCTTCCTAAAGTGATCACATACACAAACTCACTGATCCCAAGGTGAAGCAACATTGAGGCTTACAGGTATCACATTCCTTGAATACATCTTGCTCGTTATGGATAGAATCTCTTGTGGGAATCAGAAGTAAAAGTCCTTTTAATACTAGTACGGTAGTAGTAGTAGTAGTAATTTATTATTTCTACCCCTCCTATCTGGCTGGGTTTCCCCAGCTACTCTGGGCGGCTTCCAACAGAAAGCTAAAAATACATTAAATACATTTTGATCTGGCTCTAGCCTCCAGGTTTTCATAGGATTATAGTGTTGGAATGCTTACTTGGTGCATTTGATGCTTTCGTTAAACCAAATAATGTGCTCCAAAAATACATAGATTACAGGGAAATGTAGACAAAAATAGAAGAAGAAGAAGAAGAAGAAGAAGAAGAAGAAGAAGAAGAAGAAGAAGAAGAAGAAGAAGAAGAAGAAAAGGAAGAATTTATTAACTCATCTGGCTTGCTGGTTTACTCAGTCACTCTGGGCGACTTCCAAAACAAATAAAAACATAATAAAACATCAAAAACCTCCCAATACAGGACTGCCTTCAGATCAGTGGTGGAGGAACCCTCTCCGGCACCCGGGGAGGGGCAGCCCGTACGGAGTGCGCATGTGCGGCATCCCGTACGGAGTGCGCAAGCACAGTGACCATACGGACTGCCGTGCATGCGCAGTCCTTACGGGCTGCCGCCCGTGCACACTACGTACGGGATGCCACACATGCACACTCCGTACGGGCTGCCCCACCCCGGGTCCTGGAGAGGGTTCATGCAAAATAATGACGGACAGTATTTCCCCGGAGGTCGTCGAAGCCAATGTTGACTGGTGGGCCCCAATGCTTGCAGGCCTGTTTACCAGCATAGATCAATCAGCTACCAGCCCCAAGGATTGGGGACGAGCAATCATTATCCCCATATTCAAGAAAGGGAGCAAATCCAACCCTGCTAATTATAGACCAGTTAGCCTACTAAGTGTTATCAGTAAACTCTACGCTGCCCATTTACGCAATAAACTTGTGGATTGGGTGGAGCAAGAACATGGGCCTACAGAAGCACAAGCTGGGTTCAGGGCATATCGGTCAACCATAGATCAAGGCCTAGTACTCCTACACCTTGTGGAAAAAGACACCACAAAAAAGGAGGATCCCTCTATGCAGCCTTTATAGATTTTAAATCTGTTTTTGATTTGATATCACGTGATAGACTTTGGGGGGGGGGGATTGTGCTTCAAACATAGATAGATGATTACTGCTTCTCATCCGCAGTTTAAACGAAAACACCCGGGTCCGGGTTAGCTGTGATGGCCAGGGCCATTTATCTAAGGGAATCCAAACCTATCATGGGGTCAAACAGGGCTGTGTCCTAGCTCCCATTTTATTCAATGTCTATATTAATTCATTAGTAGGAAAAATGGAGGAAGAAAATGCTCACCCCAAAAGAAACTGGCCGGTACGTCTATCCTGATACTCCTATATGCGGACGACGCATTCCTGATTTCTTTCTCCTGTGTGGGTCTAAGGAAACTACCATCAGAAAGTTCTTCCTAATGCTTAGCCAAAATTTCCTTTCTTGTAACTGGAAGCCATTGGTTCGAGTCCTACCATCCACGGCAGGAGAAAGCAAGATTGCTCCATTTTCCATTGGACAGCCCTTTAGAGATTTGGACAGCATATTGCTTCTCAGACTTCTCTTCTCCAGGCTAAACATACCCAACTCTCTCAACCCTTCCTCATAAGGCCTGGTTTCCAGACTGGATGCAGGAGTCTGCATTGGCCATTTTTCATGGATGCCTTAGGTGATATTCCTGCATTGCAGGGGGTTGGATTAGATGAACCTTGGGAGTCCCCTTTCAACTCTACAGCCCTATGACTCCATGACAATATTGGAACAGCGTTTCAGCTTGGGAAGGCCTGCCCCTAATCATGATGCTCCTCTTGTTTGAGGATTGTCAAATTCAGCCTGAAGCCAAACTGATGGATTTCAGGAGGCTTGGCGGTCCATGGAAGGAACGGGAAGATCTATTGCATCACCAAATATCTTTTTGAGTGCTAGATATCTAAGAGGGCATCTTGCCCCAGATAATATTTTTCCTCAATGCTATAATCCATGGTTAGTGGCTTTCTCCCATGATGCACATCTTATTCCTGGGAGTACCAATTTCACACACAATTGCCTCACAAGCTCATATTCCATCTAGGTCCCTCAAGCAGTGAGCATCACCTCTTATAAGTAAGAAGGAAGCACTTTCCCATTCCATCTCTACATGACCGTTGAGTTAGTCAATATTTTTAAGGGGCAAACAACAAATTATCCTACTCAGAACCTATTCAAATCAGGAAAGGCAGATCTGTGTTTCTCCAGTTGTTGCCAGCCTACAGATCTCCCTCACCCTTGATCCCTTGCCATACTGCCTTTTGGGGCCAATGGGAGATGGACTCCAACAACATCTGTTGAGCCACAGGATGATTTAAAGGATAAGCCACCTATCAATGTGTTTCTCCTCTTTTTCTTTATATTAAAATGTGTGTTTGTGTTTTGTATCTGAATGTGTAAAGATAAAGCTACCCCTGACCATTAGGTCCAGTTGTGGATGACTCTGGGGTTGCGGCGCTCATCTCGCTCTATAGGCCGAGGGAGCCTGCATTTGTCCACAGACAGCTTCCAGGTCATGTGGCCAGCATGACTAAGCCGCTTCTGGAGAACCAGAGCAGCGCACAGAAACACCGTTTACCTTCCCGGTACCTATTTATCTACTTGTACTTTGTGCTTTCAAACTGCTAGGTGGGCAGGAGCTGGGACCGAGCAATGGGAGCTCATCCCATCGCAGGGATTCAAACCACTGACCTTCTGATCGGCAAGCCCTAGGCTCTGTAGGTTAGACCACAACGCCACCCACGTCCCAATTATCTATGTAATACAGCATTAAAAACTGCAGAATCTGACAATGTTCTCTCTCTCGCACACATAACGTCAGGATGTTGGCTGGGTTACATCCATAGCCTGAACATTTTCCGGCCTCTGCAACTTGCTTCGCTACACATTTGAGCTTTTAATGGAGCTGATTCTATGGTGATTGTTTTCCTGATCTTTTCGTCATTAAAGAACCTCAGTATACAGCAACAAAACAAACAAAAATAAGAAGAAAACTATTGTGATATATTCTTTTAAAAACATAAACATAAGTATCTTTAAACTAAATTTTAAAAAAGTAAAAAGGCATTTCGACATTAGCTGTTATATTTTCAACCCCTTTCCCCCATCATTGACTTTACCGTTTTTCAAAGTTATTGCACACTGGGTTGAGTTCCCCAGAACCACTCCAAGGTCTCTATCTCGATTACATGCGATGAGCATAGGTTCATATTCTGGAGATGTTGGAGCACAGAGGCGGATGGAGCTACCTGGGCTGGGTGAAGGTGCAACAGAGACTACAGGAGCACAGGGTGCCAAGGAACCATCGCAAGAGGAAGCAAGGGCAAAGAAGAGCGAAGTACTACTAAGAGCAGTCACATCCAGGACAGGTGTTGAGGGGGAAGGTGCTGGAACGTTCTTGGACTTGACGCAGGGACCCCCTCAACGCAACCCTACACCAAACATCAACTGTCACAGCAGTTCCTGGAAAAAATCTCTATACCTGCTGACCCGTTTCTACTTATCACACGCACATCCTGGCCATTAGCAGGTGTCAGCAAGTTCTATACTCACTGACGCCTGCTAGTCTGAACTGTCTGAGATTGCCTAGTGTCCTTGTACAAAGCAACATTTATGTCTGAGGCTGCCTAGTCGCTGTAGCATTGTATCTTTATCACAGGGACGTGGGTGGCGCCGTGGGCTTGATGATCAGAAGGCTGGCAGTTCAATTCCCCACCGACGGGGTGAGCTCCCATTGCTCTGTCCCAGCTCCTGCCAACCTAGCAGTTTGAAAGCATGTCAGTGCAAGTAGATAAATAGGTACCGCTCCGGCGGGAAGGTAAAGGGTGATTCCGTGCACAAATAATATTTTATTTGTTGAATATAAGAACAGCATATAATCGAATACAAGCAAACAAATACAGTTTTCCACAGAAATACAGAAAGCAATGGTTTCCATCACGGTGTCCCGTTCTGTCAGAAGCAGTTTAGTCCTGCTGGCCACATGACCCAGAAAGCTGTCTGCAGACAAACGCCGGCTCCCTCAGCCTGAAAATGAGATGAGCGCTGCAACCCCATAGTTGCCTTTGGCTGGACTTAACCAACAGGGGTCCCTTACCTGTATCTTTATGTGAATGAAAGCAACATTATGCCTGAGGTTTTTAGCAGCTGCAGCCTTGAGTGTGTTGTGTCGTGGCCGAAGTAATCCAGATACACATCTTCATGAAACAGCTCTTTATTTTGGAAGAACAGGACTGAGGAGCTGGGTTTAGGGTGGCTGTATTTGTAGGAACAAGATTGAGCTAGAACGGATACATTTAAGCGGGAACCAATAACTCTCATACAATTCGGCGGGAACCAATCAGGCTAAGGATTGTAGTTGTCCCTTTTAAAACAACAAATGAGCAGAACTCCCGCCAAGTTACAGAATGTTTGAACTAATACACAACAGAGTGAAATGCGACTTTATCATTTCTTACAAGTGTTGTCTTACTTGGACTAGTATCAACTCTCCAGATTTTCAAACGGGGGTCTCATCTGACCCCTACCTGCAGACACAGAGGGCGAACTTAGGACCTTTCCCTTGTACAAACATTGTACTGTAGCACTGAAGTGCAGCCTCGCTTAAAACCCATTTCAGCTTCACAGCCATTCCCCACTGTTCTACCCCAAGGTGGTACACAGGGGCAGGCATGTTTTCTGCCCTGAAATTCCTGAAGGAATGGTGGCAGGTCATAAAATATGCTGCCATTTGTCCACCTCATCAAGTACTTCCCTTTCGAGCTGCTCTTACTGAGGGAGTAACCAGGCAGGTGAACTCTGCTTGCCCACCTGTTTGGTTGTGGTCCTGTGCGGGAGGGTGACTAGTGGCCCCTCAGACCGTATGGGCCAGTGCGCCTCACCTGGGGGCCCCAGAGCACCAGCCCTTGCAGCCTCCTTCTGAAACTCTTTAGGCCAAATGGGTTTTATTCCAAATGGGTAAAAATCTAGCAAATGGGCTTCCTCCCAAAATGCCTTCAACTGATCAGGAACAACATGCTTGAACACACACATACAGACATTTAAAAGAACACCTTATCTCTGAGGCTTTATCCTGAATGTCATGGTCTATTAGTAGTGGCTTCCTCATGGGATGTTTACAGATTGCCATCTATGGGCAGGGGCCTTAAATCAAGTCCTAAAGCACATACTTCAACTTGGCCACAGGGTTTCTGCCCCTACCCAACACTGGCTTGTGGCCCCCAGAAAGTCATTCAGAAGGGAATGTGGCCCCACCTTTACATGACTGTACCTCAAACCCCTCCTCCTCTTTCTCTCTAGGCGCTGCTGTCGTTCGGCGACCTATAAATGAGGAGCCCCTTCTCTTCCCTCCTCTGTGAGATCTCAGAATTTCCAACAAATCGAAGCAGGCATGAAGTTCTCCTACTTGATCTCTGTTTTTTTCCTCTTTTCTTCCCTCTTCCTGCTAAGGGATTCAGGTATTGTACAGGGTTTGCTTAGACTGTGGCAGGCACTGAAAGAGCCAGCAATGCTGCTATAATGGGGAAGGGGTTCTCTTACCAATGGCAAAGTTCCCTGAAGCAGTGCTGTTTGCTATGTTATGCACACACAAAAAGTATTATAAATATTAGGGTGAGGGTGGTTTGGGGGGGGAGTGGGGGGTTAAAACAGAAAGTTTTATTATTTTGTTTTAGAAAATGATTTGGTTTTATTTCTGAATGTTTCCGTTGTGTTGTGGCTTGTGGAAAAGAGCATGGTTTCAAATGAAATCTTAAATTCAAACAAAGAAAATTTAAATTAGTTCAGATGCTAAACGCTCATAATCTTGGACAGATGCCATAAACCTTTTTCAGAGAGATTGAACCAACAATTTCTTTCTATTTTTTAAATTTAAAATAGCCAGATATCTTGCTTTTGCTTCTGAGTATTATAAAGATCAACCCTAGGACATTGATACAGTCGTACCTTGGAAGTCTAATGGAATCCATTCCGGAAGTCCATTTGACTTCCAAAATGTTTGGAAACCAAAGTGCGGCTTCTAATTGGCTGCAGAGAACGGACTTAAAACACTGTAGCTGGCAAGGAGCCCTAACTCGAAGCGAACCAACATTTTTCTTTCTTGCCTTTAAGCTTATGCTTATAAACCAGTTCACATACCACAAACGAAGCAGGAATGTGGAAAATCAGAAGGGAAGTGCATGAAGGAGAGGTGTATGACTGCCTGGAGAAGAGTCGGGAAATGCTCGTCAAACGACGTCTGCTGCAAACTCCCTGAGTAAGAGCTCCCTGAGGCAGAGGTTGCCAGTCTTCCACTACAATTCCCATCAAACCCAGCCAGCATGGTTAATGGCCGGGGGGGGGGAGCTGCGGAGTTGTAGTCCTGCAAGTGCAGGGTCCCAGGTTGGTGAAGGGTGGCCTAAAGCTGGCACGTCCAACGTCCAACACGTTATAATAATAATAATAATTTTTTTATTTGTACCCCGCCCATCTGGCTGGGTCCCCCCAGTCACTCTGGGCGGCCTCCAACAGATATTAAAATACATTAAAATATCACAGGTTAAAAACTTCCCTAAATAGGGCTGCCTTGAGGTATTTTCTGAATGTCAGATAGTTGTTTATCTCTTTGACCTCTGCTGGGAGGGCGTTCCACAGGGTGGCTGTCACTACCGAGAAGGCCCTCTGCCTGGTTCCCTGTAGCTTTGCTTCTCGCGGCGAGGGAACCGCCAGAAGGCCCTCGGAGCTGGACCTCAGTGTCCGGGCTGAATGGTGGGGGTGGAGACGCTCCTTCAGGTATACAGGACCGAGGCCGTTTAGGGCTTTAAAGGTCAGCACCAACACTTTGAATTGTGCTCGGAAACGTACTGGAAGCCAATGTAGTTCTCTCAGGACTGGTATTATGTGGTCCCAGCGGCCACTCCCAGTCACCAGTCTAGCTGCCGCATTCTGGATTGCGACCCACCATCCAATATCAAAAACTGGCAGTGATCTACCACACTCTCCCATTGTCATTCTTCAACTTAAACCTATTGTATTTAGCTGGGGGAACCCAGCCAGATGGGCGGGGTATAAATAATAAATTATGATTATGATTAAAATAACAACAAATTATTACACCCCACACCAACCCCCTCCCAGGGCCATTGGTGCGCCCCGAAATGTCCCATTCCCCCTTTACCGGATGGAAGAGCTCCGTGGGGAGGGGGCGGTCAGTGGCTAGGCTGGAGCTGGGAAGGGGGGGAAAGTTCAGCAACCCTGCAGAACTAGGAGGGAGAGCGGCTTACTTTTGAGTAAACGTAGCTAGGCATGGAAAACTGAACAAAAGACAGGGGGAAATGAAAAATTGGATTTGACAAGAATTGACAGATCTGCCCAACCCTAATTGCAAACTTGAGTATAAGCTCCCTGAGGAGATGCCTCTGGAAAAGCTGTTTTGCCTGCTTGCTCACTATAGTTGTATGAGACGAGAACAGCAATAATCTATGCCAATCATTCAGTGTGGCTTTTAATAAACAATGAAATAATCTATTTCCAGAGCAGGCCAACTTTGGCTATTTTCATGCAGAATTCTTATCTGTTCTCACATTTAAAAAAGAAGACTTCTCCCAAACTATATATTCTTGAGCGTTTTCTCTCAGAATATTTATTCTAGGTGGAATCTACACACATATTTTTTTTAAAAAAAACACTGTGAAAATGCTTTTTTTTAAAAAAATGTTTTGAAAAATACATTGAATTTTGCATAGCTCATTTCACCATCTAGTGTCACATTTGTATATCACATTTTACAACACATTTAAAACGTTTTATTCGCAGCTGTGTAGCTGAGTCCTTAGTTAGTGTCTCCCCTCAAAACATACTTGGATCTCTACCCCCAGTGCATTGGCTAAGCTGGCAAGGCCTGCATTACAATATTCTGTTACATGCAGCATCTGTTGAATAGCTAAGGTTGTAACCCAAATCTCCATGGCACCAGGTTGGATACAGCAGAAGTCTTCCTCCATCTAGCTCTGTCAACCTCTGCTGGCCTCTGCTTGGGCCACAGCACCATAGAAAAATCACAGGATGTGGTATTAGCCAGCTTTCACATTTTATTTTTTTTAAAAAGGTTCTAGTCCTTATGACTGCATGCAATGCCCCATGAAGTTTTAAGAGTCGCAGCAGTGCTTGAATAAAATTTTGAGTGATTGAGGGGAAGACCTCAGGGTCATAGCTTGCTCATTGCCCACCATTAATAATAATAATAATAATAATAATAATAATAATAATAATAATAATAATTTTTAAAGGGCATGTTCAGTTTTGGAAAATGATTGGGCAGATCATTTATTTTAGAATCTTAGATTGAGCACACAGAGTGTGGCTCCAACTGCCCCTTTGGCAATTTTGGTGGGTTCTTGGCATCCATGATCACTGCAAAATAATGATGAGGTTCATATGAGTGGCTCATCGGAGGCAGAGTCCAAGCAAGCTCTAGAGGACACAAAGTCTGAAAAAATGCAGTAGCAAGGAGCTGAGAATATTTTTTGCTTCTCTTCCTTCAGCTAATGGAGTATCACAAGAGTTGGCTGCTTTGAGGTTTTCTACAATCAAGTAGTATATGGATTTTATGCAATAAATAAATTCGAAGACCCGCTCCTAGATGTGTCTGAATTTCTTCAGTTCGCATATACAGTGGTCCCTCGACTTATGAATTTAATCCGTTCCGAATGGACATTCGTAGGTCGGAAAAAATCGTAAGTCGAGTCCCCATAGGAATGCATTGGGAGAAAAATATCCGAAAAAATTCATAAGTTGAAAAAAACCACATCTAAACTTTGTAAGTCGAGGAAACCGCATCTAAAATGGCAACGATTTCCATTCGGAGGTCCAAAAAAATTCATAAGTGCGCGGCCACTTGTTTCACTCGTAAGTCGAAAATTACAGAAGTTGGGTCATTCGTAAGTCGAGGGACCACTGTAAACTGCTCTTAGTTGTTTACTTCTACCATACCTTGTCATTTTATTATTGTTATTATTTGAGATTTTGCATGATACCTTCAAAATGTGAGACTACAGCTGCCATCTGCTGAGGGTCAGGCAAATCTGTCTAAATCAGTTCCTCATCTCTCCAGTCTTCAGTCTGGTTCTCGGCATTTTCGCATCATTTTGACTTCTTTACCCCCCCCCCATGCATAGATGTACCCAGAAAGATCTCCCCCACAAACTACCTTCTTCAAAACAAGCAGACAATACTTCAAGAGTATTGATGCTGAAATGCATGGTTTTTAATGGACATAAGAGAAAGTCATTTCAACATAAAATCAGCTACGCTAATGGATCAAATGCGTAACGTGTCAGGAGGAAGGGGCGAGCACAGCAAAACCAGCTGGGTCAACAGACACTTAGTCCTTGGAAATAACGCTTTAATCTCGGGGTCATGGGTTTGAGCCCCATGTTGGGTGAGAGATTCCTACATTGCATGACTCTCATGGCCCCTTTCAACTCTATACATCTGTGATTCTATTATTCTGTAACCTTGAAACTCACTTTAAGTGGCCCAAACCATGATGTTACCTGTAGCAAAGAGAAAAACAATATCAGATCCAGCAGTTTTGAAAGAACAGAGGTTACAAATACCAGTACAGGTCATGATTGTCTGAATTCTTAATGAAAAAACAACCAATTACTCTGATTAAAAAGTTAATTAAATTGGGAGTGCCTAGCGTGTGACCCTCTAGATTACAATGGACTGTTACCTGTAAACAGTTGGCTGCATAATACTACACTTAAACAAAATAGTTAAAACACGGAAAAGTAAGAGAAAGTACAAGGAAGTATACCACTTTTATTTGCAGGAGGTGTGCTCTCTGTCGAAACTTTGCTAGCGTAAGAACTATGCCACGCAAAAACATGAAAAAGGCAACGTTCTGTGCAATGTTTAGATAAGGCCATTGAGAAATTCCTGCAGGGTGGCAGGTGTATATTAAGCAAGATCACAAAGAAAAAGATGCTGATACATTTTCACAAGAATTCCCCCCCCCCCCAAGATGAAATGAAGAGCAAAATGAGAGCATCCGCTCTCCCCGAATTTCCCATTCTCTGGAACCACAACTACCACCCTCCTAGAAGCCAGTCCCAAACCTGAGCCCTCTATTGCAACAGAATTAAAACTCAGGTGAATGGGGAGCAAAGAGACCTTTGTACCTGACCTCTTTCTTTCTCCACACACAAACACAGAGACACACAGAACCCGCACCTGTTGCTAAAACGCCACAGAGAGCAAGGCCTGAGCAACACTGTTACTCGATGCACATTTGAAAACCCTCCCCTTGATTAGACTGCCCCACGCATTTTCCTCCGTGCAGCAAGTGGGGATTGTGTGTCAAGGCCCCGTTCCCTAAGGTTTCGATAACTAGACACTACACAGCTTCCCCTCTCCACTCTCCCTGAATTTCCCATTCTCCGGAGCCACAACCACCACCCTCCTAGAGGCCAATCCAAAACCTGAGCCCTCTATTGCAACAGAATTAAAACTCAGTGGAATGGGAAGGGAAGAGTCCTTTGTACCTGACCTCTTTCTTTCTCCACACACACAAACACACACACAGGGCCAGATTTAGGTTTGATGAGGCCCTAAGCTACTGAAGGTAATGGGGCCCTTTATATGTCCAGCTGTCCTTTGTCAACAACAAATGGTTGCTGTTTTTGTGTGTTGAATATATGCTATATGACAATTTATGGACCTAATAGGTATCTAAAGCCATTTGCGCATGTTGCCATGCAATCAGTCCATGCAGAATGTAGGCACCCTATATATAGAAAGGAGCAAACCAGTGATATTTTAGGCAGCAGGTTAGCAGGTGGAGCCCATGACTTACATTATAGGAGCCTACACAACACAAAACACTGTTGCTTATGTAGGTTTTATTTTATTTTATTTTTCATCTTATATTTTGGAAATGTACATCCAGGTTTTTTTCCCTTTAAATTTTTTGGGGGCCCGCAAGAAAGTCGGGCCCTAAGCTATAGCTTGTTAAGCTTATACGTAAATCCAGCACTGCACACAAACACAACCCGCACCAAGTGCTGAAACGCCACAGAGAGCAAGGCCTGAGCAACACTGTAACTCTCTTGTTCCAGCCTGGATGAAGCCCTGAACAACACTCCTCTTATGGAGTGGGAACATTTTGTTGCAGCCACACACACACGTGCTCAGATTTCGGTGTTCCCAGAGAATACGCAAAAAGCCACCCGACGTTCTCCCACAATACTCCTCCTTCGTCATTCCCTCTCTTCCCCATTTTCTGGAAACAGTGAGGCTCCAGAAGCTCTGAGAAGATCACCTTCAGCCATGAAGATCACCTTCCTTCTGTCTTTTGTTATCATCCTTCTATTGCCAGGTAAGATGTTTGGGGGCCACCCGACTTCAGCCTACAGGTGGGAAAGCAGGAAACATCAACCCTGTGGGCTGGGGGGAATTCTTTGCTCTTTTGATTGCATAGTCCTAGAAATATATTCTTCGAGTTAGAAAATAGCCCCAAGAGGCATCTAAGTCCATCCTGCAGCAATGCTGAAGCCACAGCTAAAGAATCTCTGACAGATAGCCATCCAAGCTCAGTTTAGAAACCTTCACTGAAGGGTAGTCCACCACATTTTGAGGGAGTCTGTTCTACTGCGGAACAACCCTTACCATTAGAAAGTTCTTCCTAATGCTCAGCCAGTATTTCCTTTCTTGTAACTTGAAGCCATTGGTTCGAGTCCTACCACCCAGGGCAGGAGAAAGCAAGCTTGCTCCATTTTCCATGGGACAGATCTTTAGAGATTTGGACTGCATATTGCTTCTCAGGCTTATCTTCTCCAGGCTAAACATACTCAACTCCCTCAACCCTTCCTCATAAGGCCTGGTTTCCAGTCTGAATGCAGGGGTCTACATTGGCCATCTTTCAAGGATGCTTTAGGGGAGATTCCTGCATTGCAGGGGGTTGGACTGGATGAGCTTTGGGGCTCCCCTTTCAACTCTACCGCTCTAGGATTCCATGACAATATTGGAACAGTGTTTCAGCTTGGGAAGGCCTGCCCTTAATCACGATGTTCCTCTTGGGTTTTTTTTTAAACACCCCCAGGGTTTAACCAGGCCAGACAAGAAAAATGTGCAGATGGCGTGTGCAGAAATCTTAAGGAGTGTTACAGGAGGAAAAGTTGTGGGGACCATGCCCTCAGGATCCATCCCAGATCTTCTGCTGCTTTTCACCAGCAGCATGCCTATCATATTGCGAGGGGCGGGGGGATCCTAACCTTTCATATTTCAGAATACTTTCATCCTGTTTACCTGTTCCCCTATGGTAGGCGTCATTTATCCACCCAGGAGAAGATTCGGGCGTTTCTGAATCCTGAAGCTCTTTTCCTATGACGTGGGCTCTTTCTTCATCGCCACTCCCAGAGGCCTTGTGCAATTGAGCTTGTCAGCCAGTCCAAAGGAAACAACTCCTTCTTCTCTAACAAAAATCTTGCATTTTCCTCTTCTAATAAAAGCAACGCATATGAACCAGTGGTGTGTGCTGATCTGCATAAAGGGAGAAGGAAGTTTCCTATCTCTGAAAAACAAACAGTTTCTATCTTTTGTAAAAATGACTGCTTCGCTCACCTTACCCTAGTCCCCATAAACTCCAGAACATCAGGGGGGATATGTACAGACTGTTCTAGTAAAGACACTTCTCTTCTGTGCCAAGGACAGCTCAGACTTGCAGCCTGCATAAAGGAAGCAAATCTGCACATATCTCATGAAGTAGCTTATTTTACATCTCCTCAGGTGCAAGGGGGAGAAGGGGGATTCTGTTTGCATTTAGGGGTGAAACTGCCTAATATGCACTCATCAGAAGAATGTGTGGTCCGAACCTCATTCATACTTTGAAATTCACACTGCTCTGAATTTTGCATTGCAGTTTTCAAGCTGAGAAACACGTACCCAAAAAGCATATACAGTGGTACCTCGGGTTAAGTACTTAATTCGTTCCGGAGGTCCATTCTTAACCTGAAACTGTTCTTAACCTGAAGCACCACTTTAGCTAATGGGACCTCCTGCTGCCGCTGCGCCGCCAGAGCACGATTTCTGTTCTTAGCGGAGTTCTTAACCTGAAGCATAATCTGCACATATCTCATGAAGTGCCTTATTTTGCATCTCCTCAGTTGCAAGGGGGAGAAGGGGGATTCTGGTCACATTTAGGGGTGAAACTGCCCAGTGGTGAATGGAGGCGCTTGGCTGCCCGGGGCAGCAAACTCGGAGGCACCATTCATACTTTGAAATTCACACTGCTCTGAATTTTGCATTGCAGTTTTCCAGCTGAGAAACACGTACCTAAAATGCATATACTGGAATCTAGTGTGCATAGATATGGATTCATCAGTGAAAATCACATGCCAATATGTATTATATTACGGGAAATTGCTTTGCAAAAATCTATGCATCAGGCAAAAAGAGTGTATTAGGAGAATTTCACACTAAAATGCTGAGAACTACATTTCTTCTTCTTTCATGGTTAATCCCTTTCATTCGACTGGGTAGTTCTGCTGCTCTGCTCCATAAACTTGAGTTTACAAATGCCTTGAGCTGGAGTAGAAAATGAGGCAGAAACTGTTGGACTACAACTCCCATCAACCCTGCCCATTGCCTGGGCTTTCAGGGATCTAATTGGAGTTGAGGTCCTACAGCATTTAGAGGGCATCACATTGCCTACCCGAGGCCTAGGAGAATTGACCAGGTTATGCTCTGAATGTAGACCTTCAGATACAGATTGTCAAATTCAGCCTGAATCCAAACTAATGGATTTAAGGAGGCTTGGCGCTCCATGGAAGGAACGGGAAGATGTATTGCAAATATCTTTTTGACTGCTAGATATCTAAGAGGGCATCTTGTCCCAGATAATTTCCCCCTCAATGCTATAATCCATGGTTAGTGGCTTTCTCCCATGATGCACATCTTATTCCTAGGAGTACCAACTTCACGCACAATTGCCTCACAAGCTCATATTCCGTCTAGGTCCCTCAACCAGTGAGCATCACCTCTTATAAATAAGAAGGAAGCGCTTTCCCATTCCATCTCTGCATGACCGCTGAGTGGAAAGAGTCTTAAACAAATCCAAGTAGCCATGAAGAACTTCTTTCTGATTTATGCTTTCCTCGTCTTCTCCCTTTTGGAGGAAGCAGGTAAGATTTAGGATCATGCAAGCAGGTCCTGCAAGAAATGTTTGTGGTTCATTCTCAAACCCTTGGAGTCATGTTTCTATCCTGGGTTGCAGCCCCTTTTGAACGGGAGCCTTGTAGTCTTCTTGCTCAGGAGGTATTTCAGGAGATGGGAAGGGTGAAAAGGCAACTATTTTTCTCCTCACAAACATGATCATAGAGGCCTCTCGCTTCTGTGCTAAAAGAATTGGATAGTAAATGATGTAGAAAGACTCAAACCTTACCCCGCATCAGAGAGAATGTCATGCTAAAGTTTAAAGGTAGGCTAGGCAGAGAGCCAGTGATCTGCTGTCAGCTGCTGCTGCTGCTGCTACTGCCCAGCCCATTTATGACTGCTTTCTCTGTGAGTAGTTGCTACAGAAATGCAAGCTCCTTTTGTAAAAGCATCATGGACCTTCTCACCAAAGAGTCTCTGGTCAGCTTCCAAGCTCTCCTTGGAAGAGTTGTCCCAGCCACTCTGGGCGGCTAGATTTATTACAAACAAGAACTAAAGAAACATTGTGAAGTTAAAATAATATAATAAATCATGTTTCTTTAAGAACATTCCATGGTGTTCGGAGGAGCTGATTCCTTTGCAAGAGTGTTTAGGATCACAGAGCCAGTGTGGTGTAGTGGTGAAGAGCGGTGGACTCGTAATCTGGGGAACCGGGTTCGCTTCCCCGCTCCTCCACATGCAGCTGCTGGGTGACCTTGGGCTAGTCACACTTCTCTGAAGTCTCTCAGCCTCACTCACCTCACAGAGTGTTTGTTGTGGGGGAGGAAGCGAAAGGAGAATGTTAGCCGCTTTGAGACTCCTTCGGGTAGTGATAAAGCGGGACATCAAATCTAAACTCTTCTTCTTTTTCTTCTTCTTCTTCTTAAAATGGTGAATCTGTGGAAGGCAGCTTTAATGAAGTCAGATTTAATCAGTGAAACTGGATGTTATGATGAGCCCTTCCTGCCCGACTCATTTTTCTCTTGAGGTTATTTTTAGCCTGTGTTGTGGGATCAAAGCTTTCCATGTTCTGTTCTTCTAAGCGATGAGTGGGAGCATTTGCTTATAGGACTCTAGGATATCTTATGTATTCTTCAATATCTTCAAAAAGGACATCTATGTACTGGGTTTGGGGGAACGTGCAAATTTATGTAAACTCAGTTGACAAATGTATCTGTAAAAAGAAGATTAACTAAGAATTCTGTAATTGGTGAACAATCTTTTTAAAAAAGCAATAATCAGCTCACCCATTAGGTTATCCTGGCTCTCATCAAGCTTATGCCGTTTTTCAAACATCTATTGTTTTTGACAGCACTTCTCGAGCAATTTAACTCAAAGGAAATATGCCATGACAATGGTGGAAAGTGCGCATACATGGAATGCCATAGTGGTACAGAGGAAATTGGAAAATGCATCGACCCTCTTTATCTTTGCTGCAAAGATTGAGTTAGAGAACTGTAAGAAAATTCTACCCATTTGGCTAAACTGTGTTCTTTTTCCTTTATTTTCCTATGTATATATGACATGAGAGTAACACTCATCTAACCAAGAAGCCAGACGGTCTTTGATATGGGGAAATTCACAGCGTGTCTGCCACTATTTAGAATGCAGTGTTGGGAGCAAAATTCAGCTTTCTGAGAAATTCAGCCTTTTCTGCCCCCTTTTGAAGTCCTAGCCTAAAGATATGCTTGAAAGGAAGTGGGCAACACCCAATGAAAGTTGCTTTGCCCAAAAGCAAGGCTTCAGTGTCACGTCTAATTGACTCCTCTAAAAAAAACCCTGTCAGAACTATGCAAAAATTGCATTGAACATTTCCTCAATCAGCACTATTTATGCAGGAGAGAGAATCCATGCATAAATCCATCCGATGTCTTCAAGAACAAAGTGCACAGAGCCTTCCTTACGGCTATTTCTGCATGCCGAAAACAGAGTGCTGAGTAACTGCACGTATTGCAAAATTAGCAGAGAGATTTTTGACAGAGAAGGCATGACCTCTAGTGGCTGTCTCCTGTGTGTTTTTCTGAATGTTTCATCCGTATCTCCTCTCCTGTAACTTGTCACATGTCTGCTGCTATTCAGAATGCAGAGTTGGGAGCAAAATCCAGCTTTCTGAGAAATTCAGCCTTTTCCACCCATGAAGATAAAGTTCAGAGCATGTGGGCAACACCCAATGAAAGTTGCTTTGCCCAAAAGCAAGGCTTCAGTGCCTATGCAATAATTGCATTGAATGTTTGCCCACAGTAGGCATGAGTTCTGTAGGGGAGAGAACCTAGATTGTCTCCATGCAGAAATCCATCCGATGTCTTTAAGCACAAAGTGAACAAAGCCTTCCTTACAGGTATTTCCGCATTCCGAAAACAATGAGTAACTGCATGTATTGCAAAATTAGCAGAAATGCTGCAGAGAGATTTTTGACAGAGAAGGCAGGACCTCTAGTGGCTGTCTGCTGTGTTCTTAAAGGGTTAGAATCAGTGATGGCTAACCTTGACACTCCAGATGTTTTGGAACTACAACTCCCATCATCCCTGACCACTGGTCGTTAGCTAGGAATGATGGGAGTTGTAGTTCCAAAACATCTGGAGTGTCAAGGTTAGCCATCACTGGGTTAGATGGAGGGGCTTGGCAGTTACTTTTCTGCTGTTGTCCCTGATGTGCAGTTATGTAGAGTTTAGAGCATTTTATTTAAAAGAAATAGGAAACTCACTATTATATTATCTCAGTTACCTTGCAACTATGAGCATTCATCTTTCCATACCACTTTGGGGGCGAGACTAGACAGTATCAGAAAACACAGGCTTGCCAAACTATGCTTCCTCCAACTCATGCCTGTTTCATCCAAACCCTCTATCCCTAAACCAGTGAAAGCAAACCCTGCTTAGCACAATCCTTACACAGGAACCTAGGAAGCTGCCTTATAACAAGTCAGGCCACTGACCCACTAGCTCAATATTGTCCGCACTGGCTGGCAGCAGCTCCCCAAGGTTTCAGGCTGGGAAAATCCCCAGCCCCCTGCCTGGAGGTGGCGGGGATTCAACCTGGAAGCCTCTTCATGCAAGCAGAAGAGCACTAGTTCCTCCTGCCCCAAAGGATTATTGCAGAAGAGATTGTAATATAATACATGTCCCTTTTCCCCCCAAGGCCACATTCATGCCATTCATTGAAAGAACTAGGATACCATTTGAAACAGTCATGGCTTCCCCCAAATTATTCTGGGAGCTGTGGTTTGTTGAGGGAGCTGAGAGATGTGCAGGGACCCCTCTTCCCCTCACTGAGTTGCAATTCCCAGAGTTCCCTGAGGACAGGGATTGGTGGTTAAGCCATTCCAGGAACCATAGCTCTGTGGGGAAGAATAGGAGATATCTAGCTATTCCCAGCACCCTGAAGAAACTACAGCTCCCAGAATGCTTTGGGAAAAGCCATGACTGTTTAAAATAGCATCATAGTGCTTTAAATTCTTGGTGTGTCTGGGGTCCCTGTTATCCTCTTCTCTGCACCCTCCATTCCCCCCATGGAGGAAGACACAGGATATAAATTAAATTTAAAAATGGATATATTCTGAGGAACTGAGAACATCTCTCCGTTGTCTTTGTGAAGGCAGCCCTGTATTGGGAAGTTTTTAACGTTTGATGTTTTATTATGTTTTCATTTGTGTTGGAAGCCGCCCAGAGTGGCTGGGGCAAATGGGTGGGGTGTAAATAATAAGATTACTGTTATTTCTGAAGGTTACGCAATGGATTTCTGAACTGCGTCTGGAAAAGAAGAAGACATCTGCTGAAAATTCCGAGGCATTACCCGGGCGCACATCAATGGATTCCTGCTTCCTTTCCTCCAATAAAATCTTATTTAAGCATTTGGGGTGATTTGATTTAAATAATAATAATTACTTTATGCCGTGGGCCAATTAAACGGTAGTCAAAGTATTGGTGAGATACTCCCTTGCAGGTTGTTTTATTCTGTTAGAATGTTTCTCACTATCTGAACTGTGCTTTAATTGTAAATATGTATTTTTGTCAACCCAGGATATGTACACTAATGCTAAGCAATCACGAAGATATAATTCGGAGCATGTGGGCAACGCCCACTGAAAGTTGCTTTGCCCAAAAGCAAGGCTTCAGTGCCATGTCCAATTGGCTCCTCTGACAAAAACCTGCCAGAACTATGCAATAATTGCATTCAATATTTGCCCACAGTAGGCATGATTTCTCAAAGGGAGAGAACCTAGACTGTCTCCATGCAGAAATCCATCCGATGTCTTTAAGCACAAAGTGCACAGAGCATTCCTTACTGGTTCTTCCGCATTCCGAAAACAGAGTGCTGAGTAACTGCACGTATTGCAAAATTAGCAACAAACTCTGCAGAGAGATTTTTGACAGAGAAGGCAGGACCTCTAGTGGCTATGTGTGCTATGTGTGCCCATATTCTCTAAAGGGTTAGATGGACAACTTTTTCTGTTCTGCCTGATGTGCACATATGTACTGTTTTAGAGCTTTTTTTTTCAAGACGAAGAAGAAGCAGAGCTCATTATTATATGATCTCTGTTACTTTGCAACTATGAGCATTAATCTATCCATAGCACTTGGGGGCCAAGGCTAGACAGTACCGGAAAACACAGCCTTGCCAAACTATATTTCCTGCCCATCACATCTGTTCTCTCCAATAAGTCAAAGGTGGGTCACTTGCAGGAGTTGCTGGGCAGAACAAGCTGTTTCTTCCAAACTTCGAGCCCTGAAATAGAGATAGCAAACCCTGCTTGGCACATTCCTCACACAGGGACACTGGAAGGTGTGTTATAGCAAGTCGGACCATTTGCCATCCGACCATTGGTCCATCTAGTTCAGTGTTGCCTGCACTGACTGGCAGCAGCTCTCCAGGGTTTCAAACAGGGTACTCTCCCAACCCTCACTGGAGATGCTGGGGATTGAACCTGGGATAATGCAGGTGCTCCACCACTAAGCTATAGCCCTTCTCTCACAGCCCTTATTGTCTGGATTTCCATCTATTTTTAGCTTCGCCCTTCTGCCATGACAAGTGTCAGAAGCTCCCTAAAAGGAAGGTGTGTGTTTGTGTGTGTGTGTGTGTGTGTGTGCGTGTGTGTGCTGTACTTTCTGTACCTAAGCTCAGAACGACACAGCAAACCTTTCTTTTCAGTACATTTGAGGCACAAAATGGGAAAGTCCATGCTTAGAAAACAAAGAGCAGGCTTCTTTGAAACTGCAGGGACCAGTGTTCCATACGTTTAAATGGACCTGCCCTTTTGCAGTCAGATGGACAAGCTACAAATAATGAAATCATTGTTATTACTATTGTTATTACTTGAAGGACCACCTTTGCTCCACATATGCCCACTTGACCGCTTTGATCTGCAGAAATGGCAATGTGACAATTGCAACAGAATAGTCATTCTGCACTTTCAAGGAATCATAAATAGGCAGGGAGCTCAAGAGTGTAAGTAGGAGCTGCCCTGCTGAAAGAACGATTACAAGTATGCATGTGCGAGAAAGATTATCCTTCAAGCATACCGGTCCCAAGAAGCTAAGGACTTAATATACTTTATGTTAAACATCTGATGATTTATAATGATTGTAGGGTTGCCATATCTCAAGAAGTGAAAATTCAGACACAAAAGTATTTTTCTGCAATGTACCCTGTTTCTCCTATAATAAGACATAGCCATAAAATAAGCCGTAGCAGGATTTCTACGCATTTGTGAAATATAAGCCATACCCCGAAAATAAGACATACCCCGAAAATAAGACATAGTGACGTGGGACCTCTCCCTTAAGATGGCCTGGATAGGCGTAGCTATGCAGTGTGCCGACGCGGAGCGGTTAAAATAATACATCCCCTGAAAATAAGCCATACTGCGTTTTTTTGAGGGGGGGAGATAAGATGGTGTCTTATTTTAAGAGAAACACGGGTACATCAGCTATCTTTTCGGAAATTCGCCCAACTTTTTTTAAAAAAAAATCAACACTTCCAATACTCCTGGGTTTTCCCAGACATCTTAACCGATTTTCTAAAATTCCACGCAGATGCCGTTTTCGACGTACAAAACCCGACTATGGCAGATCTAAATGATTGCATATGCTTTTCTCTTATGAAATACTATTTCAAGGGTTCGTGACTGTTTGTTATTTCCCTGCAGAAACTGACTTTCTAAAATTCGTTAGACAGCTTTCTGCAAAAGGACAGGCCTTCCTCTTTGCAGGTACTCAACGCTGGTCTCTGCAGTTTCAAAACCTGTTCTTTGTTTTCCGAGCATGGATTGGAGTTTTCTACCTCAGGGTACTGAAACACAAAGGTATAGTTGTGTCACTCCAAGGTTTCAACACCTTCCAACGGATGCATGTAGCAAAGCTCTTGCTTAAGGTACAGAATGTTCTCTCTTCCCACCCTACCTGCCCTGACATATCGGGAATGCTCAGCTCATCGGCAATATTGTTACAAAGGTGGCCCACCAACCCCCAACCTCTGCTAAGCGGTACTGAGATCCCAGGGGGTTCCAGCGCAGAGAGAAGAGACGCCGTGGTGCATCTGAAACTGCACAACCGGACACCTTCATCTGCCGCAGCTGCAACAAAACATGTCTCTCCTGCAACAGTCTCCACAGCCACAGCAGGTGCTGCAACTGTCCAACAGCCTGACCTCACTCACAAAGGCACACTCCTCCATTGTCTTCCGAGACAGATAGATGCCAACTCAATTCAACTCTGATCAGAGAGGAGGTATTTCCCCAGCCCTCTCTTCCACTCCACCCACCCATCCAGTTTTAGCAGTAATTCTTCCAACAGTTAAAACCATAAAAAATGCAACGTTCTGGCATATGTGTCCCCTGTGAAGTTATCATTCGATGGGATCACTTTCTTTCATGGCCCCACAAACAAGCAGGTTGCATATTCATTAACCCATTTGCAGCACAAAGGGTCCAGAATCATCCGTACTTGTTCTCAACGTGCTGTGGTCTAAACCACTGAGACTCGTGGCTCGCCAATCAGAAAGTGGGCGGTTCGAATCCCCGCGACGGGATGAGCTCCCGTTGCTCTGTCCCAGCTCCTGCCAACCTAGCAGTTCGAAAGCACACCAGTGCAAGTCGATAAATAGGTACCACTGCGCCGGGAAGGTAAACAGCGTTTCCATGCGCTCTGGCTTCCGTCACGGTGTTCCGATGCGCCAGAAGCAGTTTAGTCCTGCTGGCCACATGACCTGGAAATCTGTCTGTGGACAAACACCAGCTCCTTTGGCCTAAAAGCAAGATGAAAGCCAACCCCATAGTTGCCTTTGACTGGACGTAACCACCCAGGCTCCTTTGCCTTTATCTTTTTACCTTAATTGCAGATCACAAGATCCACAAGTGTGGTTACTCGATGCGCATTTGAAAACCCTCCCCTTGATTACACTGCCCCATGCCTTTTCCTCAATGCAGCAAGTGGGGATTGTGTGTCAAGGCCCCGTGACCGCCCCCGTTCCCTAAGGCTTCAATAACTAGAGCTTCCCCTCTCCACTCTCCCCAAATTTCCCATTCTCCGGAGCCACAACCACCACCCTCCTAGAAGCCAATCCAAAACCTGAGCCCTCTATTGCAACAGAATTAAAACTCAGTGGAATGGGGAGGGAAGAGTCCTTTGTACCTGACCTCTTTCTTTCTCCACACACACAAACACAAACACACACACAGGGCCAGATTTAGGTTTGAGGAGGCCCTAAACTACTGAAGGTAATGGGACCCTTCATATGTCCAGCTGTCCTTTGTCAACAACAAATTGTTGCCGTTTTTTGTGTTGAATATATGCTATACGGTAATTTATGGACCTAATAGGTATCTGAAGCCATTTGCACATGTGGCCATGCAATCAGTCCATGCAGAATATAGGCCCCCGCAAGAGAGTGGAGCCCTAAGCTATAGCTTGTTAAGCTTATACGTAAATCGAACACTGCACACACACACACACACAACCTGCCCCAAGTGCTGAAACGCCACAGAGATCAAGGCCTGAGCAACACTGTAACTCTCTTGTTCCAGCCTGGATGAAGCCCTGAACAACACTCCTCTTATGGAGTGGGAACATTTAGTTGCAGCCCCTCCACACACACACATGCTCAGATTTCGGTGCTGCTGTTCCCAGCAGAGAATACGCAAAAGGCCACCTGACGTTCTCCCACAATACGCCTCCTTCGTCATTCCCTCTCTTCCCTATTTTCTGGAAACAGTGAGGCTCCGGAAGCTCTGAGATTCAGCCATGAAGATCACCTTCCTTCTGTCTTTTGTTATCGTCCTTCTATTGCCAGGTAAGATGTTTGGGGGGCCACCTGTCTTCAGCATACAGGTGGGAGAGCAGGAAACATCAACCCTGTGGGCTGGGGGGAATTCTTTGCTCTTTTGATTGCCTAGTCAAAAGAGGGGACAATGACAATAAAATATATTCTAGTCTATTCCAGTCCTAGAAATATATTCATAGAGTCGGAAAGTAGCCCCAAGAGGCATCTAAGTCCATCCTGCAGCAGAGCTGAAGCCACAGCTAAAAAATCTCTGACAGATGGCCATCCAACTTAGGTTTAGAAACTTTCACTGAAGGGGAGTCCACCACATTTTGATCGAGTCTGTTCCACTGCGGAACAGCTCTTACCATCAGAAAGTTCTTCCTAATGCTCAGACAGAATTCCTTTTCTTGTAACTTGAAGCTGTTGGTTCGAGTCCTATGGCTAAACATACCCAACTCCCTCAACCCTTCCTCATAAGGCCTGGTTTCCATACTGAATGCAGGAATCTACATTGGCCATCTTTCAAGGATGCTTTAGGGGAGATTCCTGCATTGCAGGGGGTTGGACTGGATGAGCTTTGGGGCTCCCCTTTCAACTTTACCGCTCTAGGATTCCATGACAATATTGGAACTGTGTTTCAGCTTGGGAAGTCCTGCCCTTAATCACAATGTTCCTCTTGGGTTTTTTTAAACACCCCCAGGGTTTAACCAGGCCAGGCATGAAAAATGTGCAGATGGCGTATGCAGAAATATTAAGGAGTGTTACAGGGAGGAAAAGTTGTGGGGACCATGCCCTCAGGATCCGTCCCAGATCTACTGCTGCTTTTGGTAAGTTGGCTCCCTCCCTCTTCACCAGCAGCATGCCTATCATATTGCGGGGGGGGGGGGGGGAATCCTAACCTCTCATATCTCAGAATACCTTCATCCTGTTTACCTGTTCCCTTAGGGTAGGCGTTGTTCATCCACCCAGGAGAAGATTCAGGGGTTTCTGAATCCTGAAGCTCTTTTCCTGTGACACGGGGTCTTTCTTCATCGCCACTCCCAGAGGCCTTGTGCAATTGAGCTTGTCAGCCAGTCCAAAGGGAACAACATCTTCTTCTCTAACAAAATCCTTGCATTTTCCTCTTCTAATAAAAGCAATGCATATGAACCAGTGGTGTGTGCTGATTTGCATAAAGGGAAAAGGAAGTTTCCTATCTCTGAAAAACAAAGTTTCTATCTTTTGTAAAAATGACTGCTTCGCCCACGTAACCCTAGTCCCCATAAACTCCAGAACATCGATAACTTTTTGGCCGCATGAACAGGGGGGATATGTACAGGCTGTTCTAGTAAACACACTTCTGTTCTGTGCCAAGGACAGCTCAGACTTGCAGCCTGCATAAAGGAAGCAAATCTGCACATATCTCATGAAGTAGCTTATTTTACATCTCCTCAGGTGCAAGGGGGAGAAGGGGGATTCTGTTTGCATTTAGGGGTGAAACTGCCTAATATGCACTCATCAGAAGAATGTGTGGTCCGAACCTCATTCATACTTTGAAATTCACACTGCTCTGAATTTTGCATTGCAGTTTTCAAGCTGAGAAACACGTACCCAAAAAGCATATACAGTGGTACCTCGGGTTAAGTACTTAATTCGTTCCGGAGGTCCATTCTTAACCTGAAACTGTTCTTAACCTGAAGCACCACTTTAGCTAATGGGACCTCCTGCTGCCGCTGCGCCGCCAGAGCACGATTTCTGTTCTTAGCGGAGTTCTTAACCTGAAGCATACATAACCTGAAGCATACTTAACCCGAGGTACCACTGTACTGGAAACTAGTGTGCATAAATATGCATTGATCAGTGAAAATCACATGCCAATATGTATTATATTAGAGGATATTGCTTTGCAAAAATCTATGCATCAGGCAAAAAGAGTGTATTAGGAGAATTTCACACTAAAATGCTGAGAACTACATTTCTGCTTTCATGGTTGATCCCTTTCATTCGACTGCGTAGTTCTGCTGCTCTGCTCCATAAACTCCAGTTCACAAACCCCTTGAGTCAGAGTAGAAAATGTGGCAGAAACTGTTGGACTACAACTCCCATCAACCCTGCCCATTGGCCAGGCTTTCAGGGGTCTAATTGGAGTTGAGGTCCTACAGCATTTAGAGGGCATCACATTGCCTACCCTAGGCCTAGGAGAATTGACCAGGTTATGCTCTGAATGTCGACCTTCAGATACAGATTGTCAAATTCAGCCTGAATCCAAACTAATGGATTTAAGGAGGTTTGGTGCTCCATGGAAGGAACGGGGAGATCTATTGCATCACCAAATATCTTTTTGACTGCTAGATATCTAAGAGGGCATCTTGTCCCAGATAATTTTTTTCCTCAATGCTATAATCCATGGTTAGTGGCTTTCTCCCATGATGCACATCTTATCCCTGGGAGTACCAACTTCACGCACAATTGCCTCACAAGCTCATATTCCGTCTAGGTCCCTCAACCAGTGAGCATCACCTCTTATAAATAAGAAGGAAGCGCTTTCCCATTCCATCTCTGCATGACCGCTGAGTGGAAAGAGTCTTAAACAAATCCAAGTAGCCATGAAGATCTTCTTTCTGATTTATGCTTTCCTCATCTTCTCCCTTTTGGAGGAACCAGGTAAGATTTAGGATCATGCAAGAAATGTTTGTGGTTCATTCTCAATCTCTAGGAGTCATGTTTCTATCCTCGGTTGCAGCCCCTTTTGAACGGGAGCCTTGTAGTCTTCTTGCTTAGGAGGTGTTTCAGGAAATGGGAAGGGTGAAAGGGCAACTATTTTTCTCCTCACAAACATGATCATAGAGGCCTCTCGCTTCTGTGCTAAAAGAATCAGATAGTAAATGATGTAGAAAGACTCAAACCTTAGCCCGCATCAGAGAGAATGTCATGCTAAAGTTTAAAGGTAGGCTAGGCAGAGAGTCAGTGATCTGCTGTCAGCTGCTGCTGCTCCTGCCCAGCCCATTTATGACTGCTTTCTCTGTGAGTAGTTGCTACAGAAATGCAAGATCCTTTTGTAAAAGCATCATGGACCTTCTCACCAAAGAGTCTCTGGTCAGCTTCCAAGCTCTCCTTGGAAGAGTTGTCCCAGCCACTCTGGGCGGCTAGATTAACACAAACAAGAGCTAAAGAAACATTGTGAAGTTAAAATAATATAATAAATCATGTTTCTTTAAGAACATTCCATGGTGTTCGGAGGAGCTGATTCCTTTGCAAGAGTGTTTAGGATCACAGAGCCAGTGTGGTGTAGTGGTTAAGAGTGGTAGACTTGTAATCTGGGGAACCAGGTTCGCTTCCCCGCTCCTCCACATGCAGCTGCTGGGTGACCTTGGGCTAGTCACACTTCTCTGAAGTCTCTCAGCCCCACTCACCTCACAGAGTGTTTGTTGTGGGGGAGGAAGGGAAAGGAGAATGTTAGCCACTTTGAAACTACTTTAGGCAGCTTTAATGAAGTCAGATTTAATTAGTGAAACTGGATGTTATGATGAGCCCTTCCTGCCCGACTCATTTTTCTCTTGAGGTTACTTTTAGTCTGCGTTGTGGGATCAAAGCTTTCCATGTTCTGTTCTTCTAAGCGATGAGTGGGAGCATTTGCTTATAGGACTCTAAGGTATCTAATGTACTCTTCAATATCTTCAAATGTACTGGATTTGGGGGAACGTGCAAATTTATGTAAACTCAGTTGACAAATGTATCTGTAAAAGGAAGAAGATTAACTAAGAATTCTGCAATTGGTGAACAATCTTTTTAAAAAAGCAATAATCAGCTCACCCATTAGGTTATCCTGCCTTTCATTAAGCTTATGCCGTTTTTCAAACATCTATTGTTTTTGACAGCACTTCTCGAGCAAATTACTACAAAGAAAATATGCCATGACAATGGTGGAAAGTGCGCATACATGGAATGCTATAGTGGTACAGAGGAAATTGGAATGTGCTCCTACTCTTTTGTTTGCTGCAAAGATTGAGTTAGAGAACTGTAAGAAAATTCTACCCATTTGGCTAAACTGTGTTCTTTTCCCTTTATTTTTCTATGTATGTATGACATGAGAGTAACACTCATCTAACCAAGAAGCCAGACGGTCTTTGATATGGGGAAATTCACAGCGTGTCTGCCACTATTTAGAATGCAGTGTTGGGAGCAAAATTCAGCTTTCTGAGAAATTCAGCCTTTTCTGCCCCCTTTTGAAGTCCTAGCCTAAAGATATGCTTGAAAGGAAGTGGGCAACACCCAATGAAAGTTGCTTTACCCAAAAGCAAGGCTTCAGTGTCACGTCTAATTGACTCCTCTAAAAAAAGCCTGTCAGAACTATGCAATAATTGCATTGAACGTTTCCTCAATCAGCACTATTTATGCAGGAGAGAGAATCCATGCATAAATCCATCCAATGTCTTCAACAACAATGTGCACAGAGCCTTCCTTACGGCTATTTCTGCATGCCGAAAACAGAGTGCTGAGTAACTGCACGTATTGCAAAATTAGCAGAGAGATTTTTGACAGAGAAGGCATGACCTCTAGTGGCTGTCTCCTGTGTGTTTTTCTGAATGTTTCGTCCGTATCTCCTCTCCTGTAACTTGTCACATGTCTGCTGCTATTCAGAATGCAGAGTTGGGAGCAAAATCCAGCTTTCTGAGAAATTCAGCCTTTTCCACCCATGAAGATAAAGTTCAGAGCATGTGGGCAACACCCAATGAAAGTTGCTTTGCCCAAAAGCAAGGCTTCAGTGCCTATGCAATAATTGCATTGAATGTTTGCCCACAGTAGGCATGAATTCTGTAGGGGAGAGAACCTAGATTGTCTCCATGCAGAAATCCATCCGATGTCTTTAAGCACAAAGTGAACAAAGCCTTCCTTACAGGTATTTCCGCATTCCGAAAACAATGAGTAACTGCATGTATTGCAAAATTAGCAGAAATGCTGCAGAGAGATTTTTGACAGAGAAGGCAGGCCCTCTAGTGGCTGTCTGCTGTGTTCTTAAAGGGTTAGAATCAGTGATGGCTAACCTTGACACTCCAGATGTTTTGGAACTACAACTCCCATCATCCCTGACCACTGGTCGTTAGCTAGGAATGATGGGAGTTGTAGTTCCAAAACATCTGGAGTGTCAAGGTTAGCCATCACTGGGTTAGATGGAGGGGCTTGGCAGTTACTTTTCTGCTGTTCTCCCTGATGTGCAGTTATGTAGAGTTTAGAGCATTTTATTTAAAAGAAATAGGAAACTCACTATTATATTATCGTGGTTACCTGGCAACTATGAGCATTCATCTTTCCATAGCACTTTGGGGGCGAGGCTAGACAGTACCAGAAAACACAGGCTTGCCAAACTATGCTTCCTCCAACTCATGCCTTTTTTATCCAAACCCTCTATCCCTAAACCAGCAAAAGCAAACCCTGCTTAGCACAATCCTTACACAGGAACCTAGGAAGCTGCCTTATAACAAATCAGGCCACTGACCCACTAGCTCAATATTGTCCGCACTGGCTGGCAGCAGCTCCCCAAGGTTTCAGGCTGGGAAAATCCCCAGCCCCCTGCCTGGAGATGGCGGGGATTCAACCTGGAAGCCTCTTTCTGCAAGCAGGTCCACTAGTTCCTCCTGCCCCAAAGGATTATTGCAGAAGAGATTGTAATTTAATACATGTCCCTTTTTTCTCCAAGGCTACATTCATACCATTCATTGAAAGAACTAGGATACCATTTGAAACAGTCATGGCTTCCCCCAAATTATTCTGGGAGCTGTAGTTTGTTGAGGGAGCTGAGAGATGTGCAAGGACATCTCTTCCCCTCACAGAGTTGCAATTCCAAGAGTTCCCTGAGGACAGGGATTGGTGGTTAAGCCATTCCGGGAACCATAGCTCTGTGGGGAAGAATAGGAGACATCTAGCTATTCCCAGCACCCTGAAGAAACTACAGCTCCCAGAATGCTCTGGAGAAAGCCATGACTGTTTGAAATAGCATCATAGTGCTTTAAATTCTTGGTGTGTCTGGGGTCCCTGTTATCCTCTTCTCTGCGCCCTCCAACCCCCCATGGAGGAAGAAACAGGATATAAATTAAATTTAAAAATGGATATATTCTCTCTTACTTCAAAACAAAGGAACTGAGAACATCTCTCCGTTGTCTTTGTGAAGGCAGCCCTGTATTGGGAAGTTTTTAACGTTTGATGTTTTATTATGTTTTCATTTGTGTTGGAAGCCGCCCAGAGTGGCTGGGGCAACCCAGCCAAATGGGTGGGGTGTAAATAATAAGATTACTGTTATTTCCGAAGGTTACGCAATGGATTTCTGAACTGCGTCTGGAAAAGAAGAAGACATCTGCTGAAAATTTCGAGGCATTACCCGGGCGCACATCAATGGATTCCTGCTTCCTTTCCTCCAATAAAATCTTATTTAAGCATTTGGGGTGATTTGATTTAAATAATAATAATTACTTTATGCCGTGGGCCAATTAAACGGTAGTCAAAGTATTGGTGAGATACTCCCTTGCAGGTTGTTTTATTCTGTTAGAATGTTTCTCACTATCTGAACTGTGCTTTAATTGTAAATATGTATTTTTGTCAGCCCAGGATATGTACACTAATGCTAAGCAATCACGAAGATATAATTCGGAGCATGTGGGCAACGCCCACTGAAAGTTGCTTTGCCCAAAAGCAAGGCTTCAGTGCCATGTCCAATTGGCTCCTCTGACAAAAACCTGCCAGAACTATGCAATAATTGCATTCAATATTTGCCCACAGTAGGCATGATTTCTCAAAGGGAGAGAACCTAGACTGTCTCCATGCAGAAATCCATCCGATGTCTTTAAGCACAAAGTGCACAGAGCATTCCTTACTGGTTCTTCCGCATTCCGAAAACAGAGTGCTGAGTAACTGCACATATTGCAAAATTAGCAACAAACTCTGCAGAGAGATTTTTGACAGAGAAGGCAGGACCTCTAGTGGCTATGTGTGCTATGTGTGCCCATATTCTCTAAAGGGTTAGATGGACAACTTTTTCTGTTCTGCCTGATGTGCACATATGTACTGTTTTAGAGCTTTTTTTTTTCAAGACGACGAAGAAGCAGAGCTCATTATTATATGATCTCAGTTACTTTGCAACTATGAGCATTAATCTATCCATAGCACTTGGGGGCCAAGGCTAGACAGTACCAGAAAACACAGCCTTGCCAAACTATATTTCCTGCCTATCACATCTGTTCTCTCCCATAAGTCAAAGGTGGGTCACTTGCAGGAGTTGCTGGGCAGAACAAGCTGTTTCTTCCAAACTTCGAGCCCTGAACTAGAGAAAGCAAACCCTGCTTGGCACATTCCTCACACAGGGACACTGGAAGGTGTGTTATAGCAAGTCGGACCATTTGCCATCCGACCATTGCTCCATCTAGTTCAGTGTTGCCTGCACTGACTGGCAGCAGCTCTCCAGGGTTTCAAACAGGGTACTCTCCCAGCCCTCACTGGAGATGCTGGGAATTGAACCTGGGATCTTCTGCCTATAACGCGGGTGCTCCACCACTAAGCTATAGCCCTTCTCTCACAGCCCTTATTGTCTGGATTTCCATCTATTTTGAGCTTGCCCCTTCTGCCAGGAAGGTGTGTGTGTGTGTGTGCACTGTACTTTCTGTACCTAAGCTCAGACCGACACAGCAAACCTTTCTTTTCAGTACATTTGAGGCACAAAATGGGAAAGTCCATGCTTAGAAAACAAAGAGCAGGCTTCTTTGAAGCTGCAGGGACCACAGTTGCATACGTTTAAATGGACCTGCCCTTTTGCAGTCAGATGGACAAGCTTTACAAATAATGAAATCATTGTTATTACTATTATTCTTACTTGAAGGACCACCTTTGCTCCACATATGCCCACTTGACCGCTTTGATCTGCGGAAATGGCAATGTGACAATTGCAACGGAATAGTCATTCTGCACTTTCAAGGAATCATAAATAGGCGGGGAGCTCAAGAGTGTAAGTAGGAGCTGCCCTGCTGAAAGAACGATTACAAGTATGCATATGCGAGAAAGATTATCCTTCAAGTATACCGGTCCCAAGAAGCTAAGGACTTAATATACTTTCTGTTAAACATCTGATGATTTATAATGATTGTAGGGTTGCCATATCTCAAGAAGTGAAAATTCAGACACAAAAGTATTTTTCTGCAATGTACCGTTTCCCCTAAAATAAGACGTAGCCATAAAATAAGCCGTAGCAGGATTTCTACGCATTTGTGAAATACAAGCCATACCCCGAAAATAAGACATAGTGACGTGGGACCTCTCCCTTAAGACGGCCTGGATAGGCGTAGCTATGCAGCGTACCGACGCGGAGCGGTTAAAATAAGACATCCCCCGAAAATAAGCCATACTGCGTTTTTTTTGAGGGGGGGAATATAAGATGGTGTCTTATTTTAGGAGAAACACGGGTACATCAGCTATCTTTTCGGAAATTCACCCAACATTAAAAAAAAAAAAAAATCAACACTTCCAATACTCCTGGGTTTTCCCAGACATCTTAACCGATTTTCTAAAATTCCACCCAGATGCCGTTTTCGACGGACAAAACATGACTATGGCAGCTCTAAATGAAGCAGTTTAGTCCTGCTGGCCACATGACCTGGAAATCTGTCTGTGGACAAACGCCAGCTCCTTTGGCCTAAAAGCAAGATGAGAGCCAACCCCATAGTCGCCTTTAACTGGACGTAACCATCCAGGCTCCTTTGCCTTTATCTTTTTACCTTAATTGCAGATCACAAGATATACAAGTGTGGTTACTCGACGCGCATTTGAAAACCCTCCCCTTGATTAGACTGCCCCATGCCTTTTCCTCCGTGCAGCAAGTGGGGATTGTGTGTCAATGCCCCGTGACCGTCCCCGTTCCCTAAGGCTTCAATAACTAGAGCTTCCCCTCTCCACTCTCCCCAAATTTCCCATTCTCCGGAGCCACAACCACCACCCTCCTAGAAGCCAATCCAAAACCTGAGCCCTCTATTGCAACAGAATTAAAACTCAGTGGAATGGGGAGGGAAGAGTCCTTTGTACCTGACCTCTTTCTTTCTACACACGCACAAACACAAAAACACACACAGGGCCGGATTTAGGTTTGAGGAGGCCCTAAACTACTGAAGGTAATGGGACCCTTTATATGTCCAGCTGTCCTTTGTCAACAACAAATTGTTGCTGTTTTTTGTGTTGAATATATGCTATACAGTAATTTATGGACCTAATGGGTATCTAAAGCCATTTGCACATGTTGCCATGCAATCAGTCCATGCAGAATGTAGCCCCCCCCCAAGAGAGTGGGGCCCTAAGCTATAGCTTGTTAAGCTTATACGTAAATCCAGCACTGCACACACACACACAACCCGCACCAATTGCTGAAACGCCACAGAGATCAAGGCCTGAGCAACACTGTAACTCTCTTGTTCCAGCCTGGATGAAGCCCTGAACAACACTCCTCTTATGGAGTGGGAACATTTAGTTGCAGCCCCTCCACACACACACGTGCTCAGATTTCGGTGCTGCTGTTCCCAGCAGAGAATACGCAAAAGGCCACCTGACGTTCTCCCACAATACGCCTCCTTCGTCATTCCCTCTCTTCCCTATTTTCTGGAAACAGTGAGGCTCCGGAAGCTCTGAGATTCAGCCATGAAGATCACCTTCCTTCTGTCTTTTGTTATCGTCCTTCTATTGCCAGGTAAGATGTTTGGGGGGGCCACCTGTCTTCAGCCTACAGGTGGGAGAGCAGGAAACATCAACCCTGTGGGCTGGGGGGAATTCTTTGCTCTTTTGATTGCCTAGTCAAAAGAGGGGACAATGACAATAAAATATATTCTATTCTATTCCAGTCCTAGAAATATATTCATAGAGTCGGAAAGTAGCCCCAAGAGGCATCTAAGTCCATCATGCAGCAGTGCTGAAACCACAGCTAAAAAATCTCTGACAGATGGCCATCCAACTTAGAATTAGAAACTTTCACTGAAGGGGAGTCCACCACATTTTGATCGAGTCTGTTCCACTGCGGAACAGCTCTTACCATCAGAAAGTTCTTCCTAATGCTCAGCCAGAATTCCTTTTCCTGTAACTTTAGGGGAGATTTAGCTTTAGGGGAGATTCCTGCATTGCAGAGGGTTGGACTGGATGAGCTTTGGGGCTCCCCTTTCAACTCTACCGCTCTAGGATTCCATGACAATATTGGAACTGTGTTTCAACTTGGGAAGGCCTGCCCTTAATCACAATGTTCCTCTTGGGTTTTTTTAAACACCCCCAGGGTTTAACCAGGCCAGACGTGAAAAATGTGCAGATGGCGTATGCAGAAATCTTAAGGAGTGTTACAGGGAGGAAAAGTTGTGGGGACCATGCCCTCAGGATCCGTCCCAGATCTACTGCTGCTTTTGGTAAGCTGGCTCCCTCCCTCTTCACCAGCACCATGTCTATCATATTGCGGGGGGCGGGGGAATCCTAACCTCTCATATCTCAGAATACCTTCATCCTGTTTACCTGTTCCCTTAGGGTAGGCGTTGTTCATCCACCCAGGAGAAGATTCGGGCGTTTCTGAATCCTGAAGCTCTTTTCCTGTGACACGGGGTCTTTCTTCATCGCCACTCCCAGAGGCCTTGTGCAATTGAGCTTATCAGCCAATCCAAAGGGAACAACACCTTCTTCTCTAACAAAATTGAAATATACTCGGAGTCGAGTGTGGACTTCATGCTCTTTATTCAGCTCATAGTAGCGAAGAATGAGAGTTCCCCCAGAATGTCTGCTTTATATACATTATTACACAATGGGCCCCATGTGATTGGCTATTTCCAGGATACTCCTGTAAGCCAATCAGGTTGCGGATTCACTTCCACCTGGAGCTGAATTGGGTGGCTCCTGCAGACCAATCAACTGCTGCATTCTGGATCCTATTGTTCTAGGACCAATCCGACTGCTGCATTCTGAATCCTATTGTTCTAGGACCAATCAGTCTGCTGCATTCTGAATCCTATTGTTCTAGGACCAATCAGACTGCTGCCTTTTCAATCCTATTCAACTCAGTACATAACACCCCTCCCCTCTAAGTTCCAGTCCTGCCCAGGAGGTTGCATTCATAGTCCTCAAGGTATGCCGGCCCCCTACGTATGGGTTGCAGCCTGGGGTGTTCCCTGGTCAGGGGTTCGGGTTCTGGCTCGTGTTCCGAGGCTGCTGGCTGTGATGGGGCTGTTTGGTCTGGCACAACCGGCTCACTCAGTTGTGGCTCTGGTTCCGGTGTCCTTTCGGCCTCGCGGGTCCCCTCTGTATTTACTGATTCTGCCTCCCCTGCCGGCTCCTCCTGCTCTACGGGCCTCGCTGCCCCACTGTTCCCTTGTGACTCATCTGACCTGTCCTCCTCCTGGTTTTCTCCTGGGAATCATCGCCGTAGCTGGTCGCAGTGGCGGCGCCAGCATTGCCCCCCCCTCCGTTAGCACCTCATACGACACGGGGCCAGTCACCCTGGTGACTGTGGCGGGTACCCATGCCGGGCCTGCCCCAAAATTCTTGGCATACACGGTGTCCTGGGCTACGAAAGTCCAGGGATTCCTGCCTTCCCCCACCACTACCTCATCCTGAGCTCTGTCAGGGTGAAGGCGGTCCAGTCTGATTGCGAGGCGCCGGCCCATTAGTAGTTCAGCGGGGCTCCGGCCAGTCGTTGAGCTGGGGGTGCTGTGCTGTGCTAGAAGGAATGTGGCAAGGCGGTACTCCCAGTCCCCTTGCATCATGCGGCGGAGGGTGTTCTTGGTGGTCCGCACCATGCGCTCTGCTTGGCCATTGGTGGCAGGGTGGAATGGCGCCGAGCAGATGTGGCGGATGGCGTTCTGCGCTGTGAAGGTCTGGAATTCTTCTGATGTAAATGTGGTTCCGTTGTCTGAGACGAGAGTGTCCGGAAGCCCATGGGTTGCAAACAGCCTGCGTAGTACCCGGATGGCTGCGGATGTAGAAGTGGACGGTACCAGTGCGACTTCCAGCCATTTGGTGTAGGAGTCCACCACTATGAAGAATATTTTCCCCTGGAAGGGCCCAGCGAAGTCCACGTGCAGGCATGACCATGGTGCTCGGGCGGACTCCCAGGGCTGGACTGGGGCCCTTGGGGGATCCGGGCGGGATTCTTGGCAGGCCTGGCAGTGTTTGACCCAGGCCTCTATCTCTCTGTCAATCCCTGGCCACCACACATAACTCCTGGCGAGGGCCTTCATTCTCACTACCCCTGGGTGTGTCTCGTGTAGGGCTGTAAGGACCCTTTTGCAGAGGGTCTGGGGAACGACGACCCTGCTCCCCCATAACAGGCACCCCTTGTGGGCCGACAGTTCATGTTTACGAGTTGTGTAGCCAGTGAATTCTGGCTCGGGACTGCTGCTGGGCCATCCCCTCCACACCCAGTCCAGGACCCGGGAGATGACCCTATCTTTCTTGGAATGGTGCGCAACTTCTTGTGCCTGAATGGGGCGGTCAGGAAGCAGCTCCAGGATCATAACCTCTTGCGCGGGGGCTGGGTCAGGGCCTGTTTCTGGTAGTGGTAGCCTGCTGAGGGCGTCTGCGTGGCCCATCGCCTTCCCTGGGTGGTGAATCAGTGCATACTGGTAGCCGGCAAGGAAAATTGACCACCTGAGGACGCGAGGAGACAGCACTTGGGGGGTCTGCTTTTTGGGGGCAAACAAGCCAAGCAACAGCTTGTGGTGAGTCACCATGGTAAAGGGCCGCCCATACAAGAAATCATGGAATTTTTTTACTCCCTTCACAATTGCCAGACCTTCCTTGTCGATTTGCGAGTAGTTCCACTCAGCTGCGGCAAGCGTCTGGGAAAAGTATGCCACTGGCACCTCTCTTCCATCCGGGAGTTGGTGTCCCAGGACAGCGCCGATGCCGTAGGGCGAGGCATCACATGCTAGCACCACCGGCAGCCTCTCGTCGAAGTGTGCCAAGACCAAGTTTGAGACGAGCAAGTCCTTGACTGCCTGGAATGCGGCCTCCTGGCGCTGGCCCCACACCCAAGGGGCCCGCTTGTCCAGGAGTCTGTGTAGGGGCTCCGCTACTGCTGCCTTATGGGGAAGGAAGGCATGGTAAAAGTTCAATAGTCCCAAGAAAGCCTGAAGTTCAGTCTTGCCCTTGGGCGCTGGGGCATCACAAATGGCCCGTACCTTGTCCCCAGTTGGGTGGACCCCTTCTGCATCCACCATAAATCCCAGAAAGTCCACCTGAGGCACTCCTAGTAGACACTTTTCCCGCTTCACCTTGAGACCCGCCGTCTGGAAAACGGTGCAGAACGGTGCGGAGGCGGTCCTCAAACTCCTCTGGCGTGGGCCCGGCAATCAACAAATCGTCGAAGAAGGGGGTGACGCCAGGAATCCCTTTAAGGAGAGAGTCCATGAGATTCTGGAATATGCCTGGTGCCACGCTGACACCGAATTGCAGCCGCTTTACCTTGAACGCTCCTCTGTGCGTCACGATCGTCTGTGCCTCTGTCGTGGCCTCATCTACCGGCAGCTGTTGATAGGCTTGGGCCAGGTCCAGCTTGCCAAAAAAATTTGACCCAGCCAGGGTGGCGAGGACATGGCTGACCACTGGCACTGGGTATGCGTGGGCCGTGAGGGCCTTGTTTATGGTACATTTGTAGTCTGCGCAGATGCGGACCGAACCATTAGGCTTGACGGGTGTGACGATCGGGGTTTCCCAGGGGGCATTAGGCACAGGCTCCAGCACTCCTTGCTCCACGAGCCGGTTCAATTCCTCAGCTATACGGGGTTTCAGGGCGAACGGGACCCGGCGAGCCTTGTGCCTGACAGGTCGTACTGCGGGGTCAAGCTGTAGGGCAATGGGGGGGCCCGTATACTGTCCCAATTTTCCATCGAAAACCCCTGGAAACTCCTTGCATATAGAGTCCACGTCCACTTGTAAGCTAGTGCGGTTCACCCCGGTGATGGCTAGCCCCAGTGGTCCAAACCATGCCAATCCCAGTAAGCTAACATAGGGGCCCTTGACCACAAGCAAGTCCAGTTGCTGCGTCCGCCCTCGATATTGCACCCTGAAGGTCCCCACCCCCATTGTGGGGACCTTACGTTTCTGGAAGTCCCGAAGGGTGAATGGGGCCGGCCTGAGTTTGGGGCCCCCACTAGGGCACAGTTTCCTTAAGGTCCGTGCCAAGATTATGGATAGTGTTGAACCCGTGTCAAGCTCCATGCGGCACGGGGCCCCCTCTATCTGTACTTCTACATAAATTTTCTCTATGTTGGGGAGGGGCAACTGGTATACCTGGTGTCGCGAACCTCCCTCAACGCACTCTGTGTCACCCTACTAATAAATGTTTGTCAGTAATGTCGGTGCACTGGTTTATCTTTAAACCCCTCGCACCCTGCCCTCCGAGGTTCGACTAAACCGACCTCCTTAATGATTCTGGAGATCCCAGTGACAAGAGTGTTCACGTCCAGTTATACCCCCTGCTCCAGGCTATCCTGATGCAAACCTTTTAACCTACAGCCCTGGGTTCTAATCACCAAGAACCCCTCTTTGCTGTCTCAGCTGGCTAGCCTCTGCTAGCTACACTGTGGCACTTAAGGTTTACACCCCCTTAGCCCCTCCTTAATGAATCTCTAGGACACAGACTGTTTCTAATTTTGTCCTCTCTCTGAGATCATTAAACTGAGCCTTGGTATAACACACTGGACCTCATGGATGACAATACTACGATGGTTTGAACAAGAACTAGTTTTTATTGTTTAACAAGCATAACGGTTTCAGGTTTTATCACATGCAGTTCATAGTTTCTTTACAGTTTCGGATGACTCCTATGCCTACCCATATACCTCCCTCAGTCTATCTATCTATCTCCTCCCTTCTCTATCTCCCTCTCTCAACTCCCACACCAACCAACCACCAACTCCCCCTGACCAACTGCCGTTCCTCCCCTTTAAAACCCCCAGGAGGTTCCGCCTCTCTGGAGTGAACTGTCAATTAATAGGTTCTATGTTTAACCTTGTAAACGCTGGGGAAAACTTGACATTCTACAAGGCCAAAAGGGCTGGTTCGCCACACCTGGCAGTCCGTGATCTCCGTCGAGTTGCCTTGGTGTGTTGGGCCCCGGGACCTGGGGCTCTTGGGTCGGTCATCTGATGCCTGACGTCGGGTGTGCCAACCCCAACACACCCGGGCGATGTGACCTGATTTTCTGCACTGCCTGCACTCTGCGTTGCAGAAACGGCAGGTCCTCCTCTCGTGACTCTCCCCACAGCTTGCGCAGTTCCCTCCTGGTCGGGGCAGCTGTGGTGTGTGCATTGCTTGAGCGCGCCGCTGTACTCTGTGCACCTCCTCCCTGTCGGATCCTGAGTCGTCGGAGAGGTCCTCGTGGTGGACCCTTGGTTGGGACGGCAGGCTCGGCCATGCCTCTTGCGTCGACCTCTCGGCGGCTTCTGTTGCCAGGGCCTCCTCCAGAGCGACCTGGAACGTTAGGTCCTTCTTGGCATAGAGGCGTCGTTGCAGCTTCTCGTCCCTCAGGCCACCGACGAGGCGATCACGAAGCATGTTCTCCAACTCTGAGAAGTTGCAGAACCGAGCGGCTTGGCGGAGGGAGGTAACAAACCCAGTTATGGTTTCCCCAGGGGCTTGCCGCTTTGCGTAGAAGCCATTTCGACGAGTCACCACCGAGGGCTGCGGCGAGAAGTGCCTTTTCAACCGTTCCATTATTGTTTTGTAAGGAACGGCCGCGACATCGTCAGGTGCAAGGAGAGCCCGGGCGATTTCGAACGTCTCCTCTCCACAGATGCTGAAGAATATCGCCCTCTTCTTGGCATCGTTGGTGACCCCTTTAGCTTCTAGGAGGAAGGTGAAACGGCTGGCGTACCCTTCCCAGTCTCCTGATGCTGGTTTGAACGACGAGAAGCTGTTGTTGGGTGCCATTCTGAGTTCCTTGGGTCCCGGAGCTGAAGCCTGGATACACGGTGCGAGGCAGCGGTGCGGCAGATGGCGGTGCTGCGGTGCTGTGTGTGGCGGTCAGCTCAGCAGGATCCCACCTTCGTCGCCAGTGAAATATACTCGGAGTCGAGTGTGGATTTCATGCTCTTTATTCAGCTCATAGTAGCAAGGAATGAATGGAGCTGGATTGGGTCGCTCCTGCAGACCAATCAACTTATGCATTCTGGATCCTATTGTTCTAGGACCAATCCGACTGCTGCATTCTGAATCCTATTGTTCTAGGACCAATCAGACTGCTGCCTTTCCAATCCTTTTCAACTCAGTACATAACAAAAATCCTTGCATTTTCCTCTTCTAATAAAAGCAATGCATATGAACCAGTGGTGTGTGCTGATTTCCATAAAGGGAGAAGGAAGTTTCCGATCTCTGAAAAACAAACAGGGGGATTCTGTTTGCATTTAGGGGTGAAATTGCCTAATATGCACTCATCAGAAGAATGTGTGGTCCAAACCTCATTCATACTTTGAAATTCACACTGCTCTGAATTTTGCATTGCAGTTTTCCAGCTGAGAAACACATACCCAAAATGCATATACAGTGGTACCTCGGGTTAAGTACTTAATTCGTTCCAGAGGTCCGTTCTTAACCTGAAGCGTACTTAACCTGAAGGACCACTTTAGCTAATGCGACTTCCCGCTGCCGCTGCGCTGCCAGAGCATGATTTCTGTTTTTAGCAGAGTTCTTAACCTGAAGCGTACTTAACCTGAAGCGTACTTAACCCAAGGTACCACTGCACTGGAAACTAGTGTGCATAAATATGCATTGATCAGTGAAAATCACATGCCAATATGTATTATATTAGAGGAAATTGCTTTGCAAATATCTATGCATCAGGCAAAAAGAGTGCATTAGGAGAATTTCACACTAAAATGCTGAGAACTACATTTCTTCTTCTTTCATGGTTGATCCCTTTCATTTGACTGTGTAGTTCTGCTGCTCTGCTCCAGAAACTCCAGTTCACAAACGCCTTGAGTCAGAGTAGAAAATGTGGCAGAAACTGTTGGACTACAATTCCCATCAACCCTGCCCATTGGCCAGGCTTTCAGGGGTCTAATTGCAGTTGAGGTCCTACAGCATTTAGAGGGCATCACATTGCCTACCCGAGGCCTAGGAGAATTGACCTGCTAGATATCTAAGAGGGCATCTTGTCCCAGAGAATTTTCCCCTCAATGCTATAATCCATGGTTAGTGGCTTTCTCCCATGATGCACATCTTATCCCTGGGAGTACCAACTTCACGCACAATTGCCTCACAAGCTCATATTCCGTCTAGGTCCCTCAACCAGTGAGCATCACCTCTTATAAATAAGAAGGAAGCGCTTTCCCATTCCATCTCTGCATGACCGCTGAGTGGAAAGAGTCTTAAACAAATCCAAGTAGCCATGAAGATCTTCTTTCTGATTTATGCTTTCCTCGTCTTCTCCCTTTTGGAGGAAGCAGGTAAGATTTAGGATCATGCAAGCAATGTTTGTGGTTCATTCTCAATCCCTTGGAGTCATGTTTCTATCCTGGGTTGCAGCCCCTTTTGAACGGGAGCCTTGTAGTCTTCTTGCTCAGGAGGTGTTTCAGGAGATGGGAAGGGTGAAAAGGCAACTATTTTTCTCCTCACAAACATGATCATAGAGGCCTCTCGCTTCTGTGCTAAAAGAATTGGATAGTAAATGATGTAGAAAGACTCAAACCTTAGCCCGCATCAGAGAGAATGTCATGCTAAAGTTTAAAGGCAGGCTAGGCAGAGAGCCAGTGATCTGCTGTCAGCTGCTGCTGCTGCTACTGCCCAGCCCATTTATGACTGCTTTCTCTGTGAGTAGTTGCTACAGAAATGCAAGATCCTTTTGTAAAAGCATCATGGACCTTCTCACCAAAGAGTCTCTGGTCAGCTTCCAAGCTCTCCTTGGAAGAGTTGTCCCAGCCACTCTGGGCGGCTAGATTTATTACAAACAAGAGCTAAAGAAACATTGTGAAGTTAAAATAATATAATAAATCATGTTTCTTTAAGAACATTCCATGGTGTTCGGAGGAGCTGATTCCTTTGCAAGAGTTTTTAGGATCACAGAGCCAGTGTGGTGTAGTGGTTAAGAGTGGTAGACTTGTAATCTGGGGAACCAGGTTCGCTTCCCCGCTCCTCCACATGCAGCTGCTGGGTGACCTTGGGCTAGTCACACTTCTCTGACGTCTCTCAGCCCCACTCACCTCACAGAGTGTTTGTTGTGGGGGAGGAAGGGAAAGGAGAATGTTAGCCGCTTTGAAACTACTTTAGGCAGCTTTAATGAAGTCAGATTTAATTAGTGAAACTGGATGTTATGATGAGCCCTTCCTGCCCGACTCATTTTTCTCTTGAGTTAAAGGTAGATAGCTGTGTTGGTCTGTCATAGTCAAAGCAAAATAAAATTAAAAAAATTCTTCCTGTAGCACCTTAGAGACCAACTAAGAACAAACTTAGTTGGTCTCTAAGGTGCTACTGGAAGAATTTTTTTTATTTTATTTTGCTTTTTCTCTTGAGGTTACTTTTAGTCTGCATTGTGGGATCAAAGCTTTCCATGTTCTGTTCTTCTAAGCGATGAGTGGGAGCATTTGCTTATAGGACTCTAAGGTATCTTATGTATTCTTCAATATCTTCAAATGTACTGGGTTTGGGGGAACGTGCAAATTTATGTAAACTCAGTTGACAAATGTATCTGTAAAAGGAAGAAGATTAACTAAGAATTCTGCAATTGGTGAACAATCTTTTTAAAAAAGCAAGAATCAGCTCACCCATTAGGTTATCCTGCCTCTCATTAAGCTTATGCCGTTTTTCAAACATCTATTGTTTTTGACAGCACTTCTCGAGCAAATTACCTCAAAGGAAATATGCCATGACAATGGTGGAAAGTGCGCTTACATGTATTGCCGTAGTGTTGAAGAGGAAATTGGAATGTGCAGCTACCATGCTTTTGTTTGCTGCAAAGAATGAGTTAGAGAACTGTAAGAAAATTCTACCCATTTGGCTAAACTGTATTCTTTTTCCTTTATTTTTCTATGCATATATGACATGAGAGTAACACTCATCTAACCAAGAAGCCAGATGGGCTTTGATATGGGGAAATTCACAACGTGTCTGCCACTATTTAGAATGCAGTGTTGGGAGCAAAATTCAGCTTTCTGAGAAATTCAGCCTTTTCTGCCCCTTTTTGAAGTCCTAGCCTAAAGATATAATAAATAATAATAATAATAATAATAATAAGTTTATTTATACCCCGCCCTCCCCAGCCAAAACCAGGCTCAGGGCGGCTAACATCAGTAAAAATCACAACAAAATCACAACAAAATATAAAAGAAAACCATTAATTAAGATACAGGTTAAAAATCCAATTTAAAATACAGCCTCATTTGTCGCCCATAAACAAACCAAGAGGAGGAAACCATCAGACTGAGTCCAACCCGAAGGCCAGGTGGAACAGCTTGCAGGCCCTGCGGAAATATGTCAAATCCCGCAGGGCCCTGGTCTCTTGTGACAGAGTGTTCCACCAAGTTGGGGCCAGTACAGAAAAGGCCCTGGCCCTAGTCGACACCAGTCTAACAGCCTTGTGTCTCGGGACCTCCAACAAGTTGTTATTTGTGGACCTTGAAAGGAAGTGGGCAACACCCAATGAAAGTTGCTTTACCCAAAAGCAAGGCTTCAGTGTCACGTCTAATTGACTCCTCTAAAAAAAGCCTGTCAGAACGATGCAATAATTGCATTGAACGTTTCCTCAATCAGCACTATTTATGCAGGAGAGAGAATCCATGCATAAATCCATCCAATGTCTTCAAGAACAAAGTGCACAGAGCCTTCCTTACGGCTATTTCTGCATGCCAAAAACAGAGTGCTGAGTAACTGCACGTATTGCAAAATTAGCAGAGAGATTTTTGACAGAGAAGGCATGACCTCTAGTGGCTGTCTCCTGTGTGTTTTTCTGAATGTTTCGTCGGTATCTCCTCTCTTGTAACTTGTCACATGTCTGCTGCTATTCAGAATGCAGAGCTGGGAGCAAAATCCAGCTTTCTGAGAAATTCAGCCTTTTCCACCCATGAAGATATAGTTCAGAGCATGTGGGCAACACCCAATGAAAGTTGCTTTGCCCAAAAGCAAGGCTTCAGTGCCTATGCAATAATTGCATTGAATGTTTGCCCACAGTAGGCATGAGTTCTGTAGGGGAGAGAACCTAGATTGTCTCCATGCAGAAATCCATCCGATGTCTTTAAGCACAAGGTGAACAAAGCCTTCCTTACAGGTATTTCCGCATTCCGAAAACAATGAGTAACTGCATGTATTGCAAAATTAGCAGATACGCTGCAGAGAGATTTTTGACAGAGAAGGCATGACCTCTAGTGGCTGTCTGCTGTGTTCTTAAAGGGTTAGATGGAGGGGCTTGGCAGTTACTTTTCTGCTGTTCTCCCTGATGTGCAGTTATGTAGAGTTTAGAGCATTTTATTTAAAAGAAATAGGAAACTCACTATTATATTATCTCAGTTACCTTGCAACTATGAGCATTCATCTTTCCATAGCACTTTGGGGGCGAGGCTAGACAGTACCAGAAAACACAGCCTTGCCAAGCTATGCTTCCTCCAACTCATGCCTGTTTCATCCAAACCCTCTATCCCTAAACCAGTGAAAGCAAACCCTGCTTAGCACAATCCTTCCACAGGAACCTAGGAAGCTGCCCTATAACAAATCAGGCCACTGACCCATTAGCTCAATTTTAATGTATTTTAATGTCTGTTGGAGGCCGCCCAGAGTGGCTGGAGAGACCCGGCCAGATGGGCGGGGTACAAATAAAAAAAATATTGTTGTTGTTGTTGTTGTTGTCCACACTGGCTGGCAGCAGCTCCCCAAGGTTTCAGGCTGGGAAAATCCCCAGCCCCCTGCCTGGAGATGGCGGGGATTCAACCTGGAAGCCTCTTTCTGCAAGCAGGTCCACTAGTTCCTCCTGCCCCAAAGGATTATTGCAGAAGAGATTGTAATTTAATGCATGTCCCTTTTCCCCCCAAGGCTACATTCATGCCATTCATTGAAAGAACTAGGATACCATTTGAAACAGTCATGGCTTCCCCCAAATTATTCTGGGAGCTGTAGTTTGTTGAGGGAGCCGAGAGATGTGCAGGGACCCCTCTTCCCCTCACTGAGTTGCAATTCCCAGAGTTCCCTGGGAACAGGGATTGGTTGTTAAGTCATTCCGGGAACCATAGCTCTGTGGGGAAGAATAGGAGACATCTAGCTATTCCCAGCACCCTGAAGAAACTACAGCTCCCAGAATGCTTTGGGAAAAGCCATGACTGTTTAATCAATCAATCAATCAATATATTTATTGCATTAGCCCTCTGGCCGTAGCACATAGTAAAAACCAGAGAGGTGCCTGATAAGGAAATACATAAAATATAACAGATAGATATTGTACGTTGCCGGTGTATATAAAACTGTGGGTATAAAATCATATAAACAATACAGATGTGGTAAAACGGGGGCAGGGCAGGTCTGCGTTGTTGATGACGGGAAGTAGCTGGAACTGGTGCTAAGGCAAATTAGCCAAAAAGGCGGCCCTAAGTTTCAGCGCCTGGAGTATGTAAATAGCCACTCCTCTTGTAACCATAGGGTTGGCATCCACCAATAGGTATTTCATACGCTCGACGTCCAGGTCAATGGAAGATGGGATTAGGAGGAGAAGCCTAGGTCTGACTGTGTCATATAGGGGACAGTAGAAAAAAGGTGAACAAGGTCCTCTATCTTTCCCTTGTTACAAGGGCAAAGTCGGAGCTCCAGGGGGGTGTTGAGATATGTGCCCCGTAGGAATTACCATGACTGTTTAAAATAGCATCATAGTGCTTTAAGTTCTTGGTGTGTCTGGGGTCCCTGTTATCCTCTTCTCTGCGCCCTCCATTCCCCCCATGAAGGAAGACACGGGGTATAAATTAAATTTAAAAATGGATATATTCTCTCTCACTTCAAAAACAAAGGAACTGAGAGCATCTCTCCGTTCTCTTTGTGAAGGCAGCCCTGTATTGGGAAGTTTTTAATGTTTGATGTTTTATTATGTTTTCATTTTTGTTGGAAGCCGCCCAGAGTGGCTGGGGCAACCCAGCCAAATGGGTGGGGTGTAAATAATAAGATTGCTGTTATTTCCAAAGGTTACGCAATGGATTTCTGAACTGCGTCTGGAAAAGAAGACATCTGCTGAAAATTCCTAGGCATTACCCGGGGGCACATCAATGGATTCCTGCTTCCTTTCCTCCAATAAAATCTTATTTAAGCATTTGGGGTGATTTGATTTAAATAATAATAATTACTTTATGCCGTGGGCCAATTAAACGGTAGTCAAAGTATTGGTGAGATACTCCCTTGCAGGTTGTTTTATTCTGTTAGAATGTTTCTCATTATCTGAACTGTGCTTTAATTGTGTGTATGTATGTATGTATATATATATATATATATATATATATATATATATATATATATATATATATATTAATTTTTTAATTTTTATTGAGTAAAAAAGTACACACACAAAAATACAACATATAATACAACATTTAACATGCCTCGCAATTCTTACATACCACCTCTCTAACAACCTTCATCCTTGCATCACCCTGTCATCCTTACCCTCGTCATTCGTCCTATCTCGCATACCCTTACATATCTTGGCATATACTCCATCTTACATTCCCTACATACATCCTCAAACAATCACCCCATTCTTCCTCCCCTCATTCCCTCTTCACAATACATTCATCTTAATCACACCCTATACCAGGGGTGTCAAACTCCGGCCCTCCAGACGTTCCGGAACCACAATTCCCATCAGCCCTAGCCAACAGGACCAGTGGTCAGGGATGATGGGAACCGTAGTCCCAAAACATCTGGAGGGCCGGAGTCCGACACCCCTGCCCTATACATTTACATTTATACATACTTCTCCAGACAATCACCCCATTCGTCCTCCCCTCATTCCCCCTTCACAATACATCCATCTTAATCACATCCTATACATTTACACACTCCCCTATCCCCCTCCCCCCTCCCTTGCAATACATCCTTCCCAATCCTCCCTCCTTCCCTCCCCCTCCTTTTAAAACTGGCTTCCTACGGTTAATCCCCATACCTCTTTCACCTCTTTCATAATACATTGCGTTCCCAAATCTCTGTCTTTTCTTACTAGTCTTTACCTGATAAATAATATAATAATCCTAACTAATTTCCTAATCTTATTTCCTACCTACTATATATCAGTTCATACAAATCAATAAATCCGTTATTACTTCTTCCTTCCTAAAATATTCTTCTACGTACCTCCACTCTTCCTTTATTTTTTGTTTTGCTGAGTTCCTAATTGCCGCTGTCATTCTTGCTAAGTGCATGAATTCTATCACTTTCTCGTGCCATTCCTGTAAAGATGGTACTTCCTCTTCTTTCCAGTATTGCGCAAGCAGTAATCTTGCTGCAGCACTAACATATAAGAAAATGTTTATTCTATTCTCCTGTATGCTGTTTGGAATTATACTTAAAATTAATGCTTCCGGAGTCTTTTCAAAGGTGAGCTTCAACATTTTTTTCATTTTTTCGTAAATTAAATTCCAATAGGCCTTAACCTTCTCACATCCCCACCAACAGTGCAGGTAATCCCCGACCTTATCTTTGCATTTCCAGCATTTGTTATTTCGTAGGTTGTAAATTTTGGCCAGCCATACTGGGGTCAGGTGCCATCTGTAGACTATCTTTAAAATATTTTCCCTTATTTTGGTACATGCTGTAAATCTCATACTAATCTCCCATATGCTATCCCATTGGTCCATTGGGATAATTGTAAATATATATTTTTGTCAGCCCAGGATATGTACACAAATGCTAAGCAATCACGAAGATATAGTACAGAGCATGTGGGCAACACCCACTGAAAGTTGCTTTGCCCAAAAGCAAGGCTTCAGTGCCATGTCTAATTGGCTCCTCTAACAATAGCCTGCCAGGACTATGCAATAATTGCATTGAATGTTTGCCCACAGTAGGCATGATTTCTCTAGGGGAGAGAACCTAGATTGTCTCCATGCAGAAATTCATCCGATGTCTTTAAGCACAAAGTGCACAGAGCCTTCCTTACTGGTTCTTCCGCATTCCGAAAACAGAGTGCTGAGTAACTGCACATATTGCAAAATTAGCAACAAACTCTGCAGAGAGATTTTTGACAGAGAAGGCAGGACCTCTAGTGGCTATGTGTGCTATGTGTGCCCATATTCTCTAAAGGGTTAGATGGACAACTTTTTCTGTTCTGCCTGATGTGCACATATGTACTGTTTTAGAGCTATTTTTTTCAAGACAAAGTAGAAGCAGAGCTCATTATTATATGATCTCAGTTACTTTGCAACTATGAGCATTAATCTATCCATAGCACTTGGGGGCCAAGGCTAGACAGTACCAGAAAACACAGCCTTGCCAAACTATATTTCCTGCCCATCACATCTGTTCTCTCCCATAAGTCAAAGGTGGGTCACTTGCAGGAGTTGCTGGGCAGAACAAGCTGTTTCTTCCAAACTTCGAGCCCTGAACTAGAGAAAGATAACCCTGCTTGGCACATTCCTCACACAGGGACACTGGAAAGTGTGTTATAGCAAGTCGGACCATTTGCCATCCGACCATTGGTCCATCTAGTTCAGTGTTGCCTGCACTGACTGGCAGCAGCTGTCCAGGGTTTCAAACAGGGTACTCTCCCAGCCCTCACTGGAGATGCTGGGGATTGAACCTGGGATAATGCAGGTGCCCTGCTGAAAGAATGATTACAAGTATGCATGTGCGAGAAAGATTATCCTTAAAGTATTCCGGTCCCAAGAAGCTAAGGACTTAATATACTTTCTGTTAAACATCTGATGATTTATAATGATTGTAGGGTTGCCATATCTCAAGAAGTGAAAATTCGGACACAAAAGTATTTTTCTGCAATGTACCCTGTTTCTCCTAAAATAAGACGTAGCCATAAAATAAGCCGTAGCAGGATTTCTACGCATTTGTGAAATATAAGCCATACCCCGAAAATAAGACATAGTGACGTGGGACTTCTCCCTTAAGATGGCCTGGATAGGTGTAGCTATGCAGTGTGCCGACGCGGAGCGGTTAAAATAAGACATCCCCCGAAAATAAGCCATACTGCGTTTTTTTGAGGGGGGGGATATAAGATGGTGTCTTATTTTAGGAGAAACATGGGTACATCAGCTATCTTTTCGGAAATTCGCCCAACATTTAAAAAAAAAAAAAATCAACACTTCCAATACTCCTGGGTTTTCCCAGACATCTTAACCGATTTTCTAAAATTCCACCCAGATGCCGTTTTCGACGGACAAAATCCGACTATGGCAGCTCTAAATGATTGCATATGCTTTTCTCTTATGAAATACTATTTCAAGGGTTCGTGACTGTTTGTTATTTCCCTGCAGAAACTGACTTTCTAAAATTCGTTAGACAGCTTTCTGCAAGAGGACAGGCCTTCCTCTTTGCAGGTACTCAACGCTGGTCTCTGCAGTTTCAAAACCTGTTCTTTGTTTTCCGAGCATGGATTGGAGTTTTCTACCTCAGGGTACTGAAACACAAAGGTATAGTTGTGTCATTCCAAGGTTTCAACACCTTCCAACGGATGCATGTAGCAAAGCTCTTGCTTAAGGTACAGAATGTTCTCTCTTCCCACCCTACCTGCCCTGACATATCGGGAATGCTCAGCTCATCGGCAATATTGTTACAAAGGTGGCCCACCAACCCCCAACCTCTGCTAAGCGGTACTGAGATCCCAGGGGGTTCCAGCGCAGAGAGAAGAGACGCCGTGGTGCATCTGAAACTGCACAACCGGACACCTTCATCTGCCCCAGCTGCAACAAAACATGTCTCTCCTGCAACAGTCTCCACAGCCACAGCAGGTGCTGCAACTGTCCAACAGCCTGACCTCACTCACAAAGGCACACTCCTCCATTGTCTTCCGAGACAGATAGATGCCAACTCAATTCAACTCTGATCAGAGAGGAGGTATTCGCCCTGCCCTCTCTTCCACTCCACCCACCCATCCAGTTTTAGCCGTAATTCTTCCAACAGTTAAAACCATAAAAATGCAACGTTCTGGCACATGTGTCCCCTGTGAAGTTATCATTCGATGGGATCACTTTCTTTCATGGCCCCACAAACAAGCAGGTTGCATATTCATTAACCCATTTGCAGCACAAAGGGTCCAGAATCATCCGTACTTGTTCTCAACGTGCTGTGGTCTAAACCACTGAGACTCGTGGGCTTGCCGATCAGAAAGTAGGCGGTTCGAATCCCCGTGACGGGGTGAGCTCCCATTGCTCTGTCCCAGCTCCTGCCAACCTAGCAGTTCAAAAGCACACCAGTGCAAGTAGATAAATAGGTACCGCTCCAGCGGGAAGGTAAACCGTGTTTCCATGCGCTCTGGCTTCCGTCACGGTGTTCCGATGCACCAGAAGCAGTTTAGTCCAGCTGGCCACATGACCTGGAAATCTGTCTGTGGACAAATGCCAGCTCCTTTGGCCTAAAAGCAAGATGAGAGCCAACCCCATAGTCGCCTTTAACTGGACGTAACCATCCAGGCTCCTTTGCCTTTATCTTTTTACCTTAATTGCAGATCACAAGATATACAAGTGTGGTTACTCGACGCGCATTTGAAAACCCTCCCCTTGATTAGACTGCCCCATGCCTTTTCCTCCGTGCAGCAAGTGGGGATTGTGTGTCAAGGCCCTGTGACCGTCCCCGTTCCCTAAGGCTTCAATAACTAGAGCTTCCCCTCTCCACTCTCCCCAAATTTCCCATTCTCCGGAGCCACAACCACCACCCTCCTAGAAGCCAATCCAAAACCTGAGCCCTCTATTGCAACAGAATTAAAACTCAGTGGAATGGGGAGGGAAGAGTCCTTTGTACCTGACCTCTTTCTTTCTACACACGCACAAACACAAAAACACACACAGGGCCGGATTTAGGTTTGAGGAGGCCCTAAACTACTGAAGGTAATGGGACCCTTTATATGTCCAGCTGTCCTTTGTCAACAACAAATTGTTGCCGTTTTTTGTGTTGAATATATGCTATACGGTAATTTATGGACCTAATGGGTATCTAAAGCCATTTGCACATGTGGCCATGCAATCAGTCCATGCAGAATGTAGGCCCCCCCCAAGAGAGTGGGGCCCTAAGCTATAGCTAGTTAAGCTTATACGTAAATCCAGCACTGCACACACACACACAACCCGCACCAATTGCTGAAACGCCACAGAGATCAAGGCCTGAGCAACACTGTAACTCTCTTGTTCCAGCCTGGATGAAGCCCTGAACAACACTCCTCTTATGGAGTGGGAACATTTAGTTGCAGCCCCTCCACACACACACGTTCTCAGATTTCGGTGCTGCTGTTCCCAGCAGAGAATACGCAAAAGGCCACCTGACGTTCTCCCACAATACGCCTCCTTCGTCATTCCCTCTCTTCCCTATTTTCTGGAAACAGTGAGGCTCCGGAAGCTCTGAGATTCAGCCATGAAGATCACCTTCCTTCTGTCTTTTGTTATCGTCCTTCTATTGCCAGGTAAGATGTTTGGGGGGGCCACCTGTCTTCAGCCTACAGGTGGGAGAGCAGGAAACATCAACCATGTGGGCTGGGGGGATTCTTTGCTCTTTTGATTGCCTAGTCAAAAGAGGGGACAATGACAATAAAATATATTCTATTCTATTCCAGTCCTAGAAATATATTCATAGAGTCGGAAAGTAGCCCCAAGAGGCATCTAAGTCCATCCTGCAGCAGTGCTGAAGCCACAGCTAAAAAATCTCTGACAGATGGCCATCCAACTTAGAATTAGAAACTTTCACTGAAGGGGAGTCCACCACATTTTGATCGAGTCTGTTCCACTGCGGAACAGCTCTTACCATCAGAAAGTTCTTCCTAATGCTCAGCCAGAATTCCTTTTCCTGTAACTTTAGGGGAGATTTAGCTTTAGGGGAGATTCCTGCATTGCAGGGGGTTGGACTGGATGAGCTTTGGGGCTCCCCTTTCAACTCTACCGCTCTAGGATTCCATGACAATATTGGAACAGTGTTTCAGCTTGGGAAGGCCTGCCCTTAATCACGATGTTCCTCTTGGGTTTTTTTAAACACCCCCAGGGTTTAACCAGGCCAGACGTGAAAAATGTGCAGATGGCGTATGCAGAAATATTAAGGAGTGTTACAGGGAGGAAAAGTTGTGGGGACCATGCCCTCAGGATCCGTCCCAGATCTACTGCTGCTTTTGGTAAGTTGGCTCCCTCCCTCTTCACCAGCAGCATGCCTATCATATTGTGTGAGGGGGGGGAATCCTAACCTCTCATATCTCAGAATACCTTCATCCTGTTTACCTGTTCCCTTAGGGTACGCGGCATTCATCCACCCAGGAGAAGATTCGGGCGTTTCTGAATCCTGAAGCTCTTTTCCTTTGACACGGGGTCTTTCTTCATCGCCACTCCCAGAGGCCTTGTGCAATTGAGCTTGTCAGCCAGTCCAAAGAGAACAACACCTTCTTCTCTAACAAAAATCTTGCATTTTCCTCTTCTAATAAAAGCAATGCATATGAACCAGTGGTGTGTGCTGATTTCCATAAAGGGAGAAGGAAGTTTCCTATCTCTGAAAAACAAAGTTTCTATCTTTTGTAAAAATGACTGCTTCACCCACGTAACCCTAGTCCCCATAAACTCCAGAACATCAATAACTTTGTGGCTGCATGAACAGGGGGGATATGTACAGGCTGTTCTAGTAAACACACTTCTGTTCTGTGCCAAGGACAGCTCAGACTTGCAGCCTGCATAAAGGAAGCAAATCTGCACATATCTCATGAAGTGGCTTATTTTGCATCTCCTCAGTTGCAAGGGGGAGAAGGGGGATTCTGGTCACATTTAGGGGTGAAATTGCCTAATATGCACTCATCAGAAGAATGTGTGGACTGAACCTCATTCATACTTTGAAATTCACACTGCGCTGAATTTTGCATTGCAGTTTTCCAGCTGAGAAACACGTACCCAGAAAGCATATACAGTGGTACCTCGGGTTAAGTACTTAATTCGTTCTGGAGGTCCGTTCTTAACCTGAAGCGTACTTAACCTGAAGCACTACTTTAGCTAATGGGACCTTCTGCTGCCGCTGCGCCGCCAGAGCACGATTTCTGTTCTTAGCGCAGTTCTTAACCTGAAGCATACTTAACCCGAGGTACCACTGTACTGGAAACTAGTGTGCATAAATATGCATTGATCAGTGAAAATCACATGCCAATATGTATTATATTAGAGGATATTGCTTTGCAAAAATCTATGCATCAGGCAAAAAGTGTATTAGGAGAATTTCACACTAAAATGCTGAGAACTACATTTCTGCTTTCATGGTTGATCCCTTTCATTCGACTGCGTAGTTCTGCTGCTCTGCTCCATAAACTCCAGTTCACAAACGCCTTGAGTCAGAGTAGAAAATGTGGCAGAAACCGTTGGACTACAACTCCCATCAACCCTGCCCATTGCCTGGGCTTTCAGGGATCTAATTGGAGTTGAGGTCCTACAGCATTTAGAGGGCATCACATTGCCTACCCGAGGCCTAGGAGAATTGACCAGGTTATGCTCTGAATGTCGACCTTCAGATACAGATTGTCAAATTCAGCCTGAATCCAAACTAATGGATTTAAGGAGGCTTGGCGCTCCATGGAAGGAAAGGGGAGATATATTACATCACCAAATATCTGTTTGACTGCTAGATATCTAAGAGGGCATCTTGTCCCAGATAATTTCCCCCTCAATGCTATAATCCATGGTTAGTGGCTTTCTCCCATGATGCACATCTTATTCCTAGGAGTACCAACTTCACGCACAATTGCCTCACACGCTCATATTCCGTCTAGGTCCCTCAACCAGTGAGCATCACCTCTTATAAATAAGAAGGGTTTCCCATTCCATCTCTGCATGACCGTTGAGTGGAAAGAGTCTTAAACAAATCCAAGTAGCCATGAAGATCTTCTTTCTGATTTACGCCTTGCTCGTCTTCTCCCTTTTGGAGGAAGCAGGTAAGATTTAGGATCATGCAAGCAGGTCCTGCAAGAAATGTTTGTGGTTCATTCTCAATCTCTAGGAGTCATGTTTCTATCCTGGGTTGCAGCCCCTTTTGAACAGGAGCCTTGTAGTCTTCTTGCTCAGGAGGTGCTTCAGGAAATGGGAAGGGTGAAAAGGCAACTATTTTTCTCCTCACAAACATGATCATAGAGGCTTCTTGCTTCTATGCTTAAAGAATCGGATAGTAAATGATGTAAAAGGTAAAGGGACCTCTGCCGGTTAAGTCCAGTCGCGGACAACTCTGGGGTTGCGGTGCTCATCTCGCTTTACTGGCTGAGGGAGTTGCATTTGTCCGCAGACAGTTTCCGGGTCATGTGGCCAGCATGACTAAGCCGCTTCTGGCGAACCAGAGCAGTGCACGGAAACTCCATTTTACCTTCCCGCAGGAGCAGTACCTATTTATCTACTTGCACTTTGACGTGCTTTTGAACTGTTAGGTTGGCAGGAGCTGGGACCGAGCAACGGGAGCTCAGTCTAGAATTCGGAATAGAGTTATGGAGGCCCCTTTAACATCACATTACCTCCAAATGAAGCATAGTGACACTGATATTCTGTTCTTTGGAATATGGCAATATACACCGAGGAAGTATAATAAACAAGATGCTCAAAAAATATTAAAGCAACAAGAAACAAGATTAATCACCAGTAAAAAGTTTAAAGGTAGGCTAGGCAGAGAGGCAGTGATCTGCTGTCAGCTGCTGCTGCTGCTGCTGCCCAGCCCATTTATGACTGCTTTCTCTGTAAGTACCGGTAGTTGATACAGAAATGCAAGCTCCTTTTGTAAAAGCATCATGGACCTTCTCACCAAAGAGGTTCTGGTCAGCTTCCAAGCTCTCCTTGGAAGAGTTGTCCCAGCCACTCTGGGCGGCTAGATTTATTACAAACAAGAGCTAAAGAAACATTGTGAAGTTAAAATAATATAATAAATCATGTTTCTTTAAGAACATTCCATGGTGTTTGGAGGAGCTGACTCCTTTACAAGAGTGTTTAGGATCACAGTCTTAAAATGGTGAATCTGTGGAAGGCAGCTTTAATGAATGAAAGTCAGATTTAATCAATGAAACTGGATGTTATTATGAGCCCTTCCTGCCTGGCTCACTTTTCTCTTGAGGTTATTTTTAGTCTGTGTCGTGGGATCAAAGCTTTCCATTTTTTTGCTCTTCTAAGCAATGAGTGGGAGCATATGCTTATAGGACTCTAAGGTATTTTTTATATTCTTCAATATCTTCAAAAAGGACATCTATGTACTGGGGTTTGGGGGACGTGCAGATTTATTTAAACTCAGTTGACAAATTTATCTGTAAAAGGAAGAAGATTAACTAAGAATCCTGTAATTGGTGAACAAACTTTTTAAAAAAGCAGGAATCAACTCTCACACTAGGTTATCCTGCCTCTTGTTAAGCTTCTGTCATTTTTTCAAGCATTAACTGTTTTAGACAGCACTTCTCGATCAAATTACTACAAAGAAAAACTGCCAAACCAATGGTGGAATGTGCATCTACGCGGCATGCCCTAGTAATGCAAAGAAGATTGGAACATGCAACGACAGCAGTAATCTTTGCTGCAAACTTTGAGTAAGAGAAGTGTAAGAAAATTCTATCCATATGACTAAACTGTGTTCTTTTTCCTTTATTGTTCTATGTACATATGACATGAGAATCCAGATGGGCTTTCATATGGGAAAATTCACAGCGTGAATTTAGAATGCAGTGTTGGGAGCAAAATTCAGCTTTCTGAGAAATTCAGCCTTTTCCGCCCCTTTTTGAAATCCTAACCTAAAGATATGCTTGAAAGCAAGTGGGCAACACCCACTGAAAGTTGTTTCGGCTGAGAACAAGAATTCATCTTTCCATAGCACTTTGGGGGCGAGGCTAGACAGTATCAGAAAACACAGGCTTGCCAAACTATGCTTCCTCCAACTCAAGGCTGTTTCATCCAAACCCTCTATCCCTAAACCAGCGAAAGCAAACCCTGCTTAGCACAATCCTTACACAGGAACCTAGGAAGCTGCCCTATAACAAATCAGGCCACTGACCCATTAGCTCAATATTGTCCGCACTGGCTGGCAGCAGCTCCCCAAGGTTTCAGGCTGGGGAAATTCCCAGCCCCCTGCCTGGAGATGGCAGGGATTCAACCTAGAAGCCTCTTCATGCAAGCAGATCCACTAGTTCCTCCTGCCCCAAAGGATTATTTCAGAAGAGATTGTAATATAATACATGTCCCTTTTTCCCCCAAGGCTACATTCATGCCATACATTGAAAGCACTAGGATAACATTTGAAACAGTCATGGTTTCCCCCAAATTATTTGGGGAGCTGTAGTTTGTTGAGGGAGCTGAGAGATGTGCAGGGACCCCTCTTCCCCTCACTGAGTTGCAATTCCCAGAGTTCCCTGGGGACAGAGATTGGTTGTTAAGCCATTCCGGGAACCATAGCTCTGTGGGGAAGAATAGGAGACATCTAGCTATTCCCAGCACCCTGAAGAAACTACAGCTCCCAGAATGCTTTGGAAAAAGCCATGAGTGTTTAAAATAGCATCATAGTGCTTTAAGTTCTTGGTGTGTCTGGGGTCCCTGTTATCCTCTTCTCTGCGCCCTCCATTCCCCCCATGAAGGAAGACACGGGGTAAAAATTAAATTTAAAAATGGATATCACAGAATCACAGAATCACAGAGTTGGAAGAGACCACAAGGGCCATCCAGTCCAACCCCCTGCCAAGCAGGAAACACCATCAAAGCATTCCTGACAGGTAAATATATATTCTCTCTCACTTCAAAAACAAAGGAACTGAGAGCATCTCTCCGTTCTCTTTGTGAAGGCAGCCCTGTATTGGGAAGTTTTTAATGTTTGATGTTTTATTATGTTTTCATTTGTGTTGGAAGCCGCCCAGAGTGGCTGGGGCAAATGGGTGGGGTGTAAATAATAAGATTGCTGTTATTTCCGAAGGTTACGCAATGGATTTCTGAACTGCGTGCGGAAAAGAAGAAGACATCTGCTGAAAATTGCTAGGCATTTCCCGGGCGCACATCAATGGATTGTTCTCATCCTGCTTCCTTTCCTCCAATAAAATCTTATTTTAGCATTTGGGGTGAATTGATTTTTTTAAAAAGACTACTTTAGGCTGCGGGTCAATTAAACAGTAGTCAAAGTATTGGTGAGATACTCCCTTGCAGGTTGTTTTATTCTGTTAGTTAGAAGGCGAACAGACTTGTGAAATTGGTATACGCCTAAGCCCAACGCCCTTGGGCAGGTGTGAAAATAGACACCCACACACCCATTTCCAGAACTCTTTCTCTCTGTTTTCCAATGGCCACACCATGAGGCAATGCAGAGCCATTATGTTCAGAATGAAACCAGTTTCTCAATAAGTGCTTTCCAGGAACAGAAAAATAAATCTGCAACAGATCTAAGACTCCATGTGGACTATGTAGATACTGCTAGGACTCAGTCTCCATTGATTCAGGATGCTTTTCTGCTTATCTGTTCAGATATTTAATAATAATAATAATAATAATAATAATAATAATAAATTTTATTTATACCCCGCCCTTCCCAGCCAAGACCGGGATCAGAGCGGCTAACACCCATAAAATCACAACAAAACATACAAAACAATCAATTAAAATGCAAGTTAAAATACGATTTAAAGTTTAAAATGCAGCCTCATTTTTAAGTAGCCCACCAATCAAACCATAAAGGAATGAGACATCAGGGTTAAACTGAAACCAACCCAAGGGCCAGGCGGAACAGCTCTGTCTTGCAGGCCCTGCGGAAGGATGCCAAATCCCGCAGGGCCCTGGTCTCTTGTGACAGACCGTTCCACCAAGTCAGGGCCAGTACTGAGAAGGCCCTGGCCCTAGTTGCTGCCAGCCTAGCATCCTTATGGCTCGGGACCTCTAAGATGTTATTATTTGAGGACCTTAAGGTCCTACACGGGGCATACCAGGAGAGGCGGTCCCTTAGGTACGAGGGTCCTAGGCCGCATAGGGCTTTAAAGGTCAAAACCAGCACCTTAAACCTGACCCTGTACTCCACCGGGAGCCAGTGCAGCTAGTAGAGCACTGGATGAATGTGAATATCACCCACTGTGAAGACTTAAAGCAAATGTTTTCCCTCCCCTATTCAAATCCCCTTCATTCTGGAAGGAGATGGGTATTTTACAAGGAAAGGGGGGCACCTAGTGGAGTGAGTTTAAGTTGCAATGCAAAGCACAATTATCATGATGGCTTTTTTATAATGCAGATGTCATGGCCTGGTTGGACACAGAGGCATGGTGGGAGGAACTAACTGGGGAACCCCCAAGGGAAGAAGGCTCAGAGCCCAGGGACAACGATGAGTGGTCAGAGGAAGAAGAGAGAGCAGAGTGGGAAGAAGAGGTGACAGAAGCTGAAAAGTCTGTGTGAGAGAATCAGAGGCAGAAGCTGAAGTAGGAGAGGAGGGAGACCAAGAGGCTGGTGAAGAGCCATGGGTATCTCTCTCTCTCTCCTGCTTTGACAAGCTCCCCTCCCCAATTGTCTCCAAGAACCAGAAGAGGCATGGAGAGGGCGGAGGAGAGGTTGGCGACCCACAGGCACAGTCTCTGATTGCTTGGGGGGAATCCTGGACAGCAGAGGACTTAGGCAGCTGTGGGGAGTTGGGGACCTTCAGTCTCAGCAACTGCTTCATGGGGGCAAGACCTATCAGAGATGAGTTGCTATACTCATTAGGCCTGACACCCGCATGCAGAATGTGTTTTTGCTAATAAAGAGTTAACTCCAACTTGCAACTTACTGCTGGCTTGCTCCTGACACAAACTGGTGAAGACATTAACTTAAGAGGGCGTCCCAACCAAAGAAGAATGGCAACTTAAACTGATGGAATATGTGCAGCTTGCAGACCTAACATACAGAATAAGAGAACAAGAAGAATATACATTTAAAGAAGATTGGAAAATGTTTATTGAATATATGGAGGGAATTGTGTATACTTGAAAATGTTGGCAGCATTAAGATAAATTCAACAGTGTAAATGAGTTTTGATGGATGTAATAATGGAATACTGAATGGTTTAGTTTATGTAAAATATGCAGGGATTTGTGATATGCAAAATGAACCATGGAAAGAGAAGATGGGAAGTCATTGATATTTTAAGGTTGTTTAAATTAATATTCTAAAATGTAAAACAGAAAATTTAATAAAAATTATGGGGGGGGGGGACATTAACTTAAGAGTGGGAAAATAAGAAACGAAGAGAAACAGAAACTGGCAGATTTCACCCATCACTTCTGGTGTGCGCAGTCCACAGACCTGAAATGGCACCAGCATGTTGTGCAAATGAAATGCCATCTCTGCAAAATGGAGCTGTATCTGTGGAAGCCTCAGGGTCTTTCCCCATCACAGCCGCTTGAATCTTGGAAACAGGTGCTCCTCACTGATACAATTTAAATTGCTGTGAGAACATCCATTGAGTGAGAATAAATTGTGTCGGTCGAGCCAGCTTCTTGCAACCCCAACAAGTTGGCCCTTGTGAAGTGGGGAAGAGTGAAGGCAACAAACAGAAGGAAACCCGTCTAATCTGTATAGGTGAGGAAGGAGTTTCCCCAACAGGGCCGGCCCTATGATGAGCCAGAATGAGGCAGCTGCCTCAGGCAGCAGTTGCTGAGAGGGAGGAGATGGTCAGAGGTGCGAGTGCCACATGCCATGCTCTGTACCCGCTATGCTAGCCAGCTGCCCTCAAGTGCAGTGCAAGTCCCTTTCCTTTCTCCAGTACTGGAGTAAGATTCAACAACCAGTCCATTTGGCTTCTGCATTTGCCTTGGGAGAGGTCGCCATCTTGTACTTTGGTCCACCACTTATGTATTTTGTGCTTTGTCTTGTATTTTTATGCTATGAACTACCCTGAGAACTATGGTTGAAGGTTGAAGGGTGGCATACCAATTTAGTAAATAAACCAATTAAGTAATTGACTTGCCTAAGATCCAGGAAAAAGTGCCACCTTTCAGAAATCCCCCCAGACATCAATTCCGCCTTTGAAATCCCGGTAATGTCTGGGAGAATCTGGACATATGGCAGCCCTAATAGTGTTGAGATCAAAGGAAGCAACAGTACCTCTTTATTCTGCCTTGGTCAGACCACACATGGAATACTGTGTTGAATTCTGGGCAGCAGGGTTTGAATGCACCCTGCAAAAATACTGACAGCCTTGAGGTGCCTCTAGTTTCCTTGCCTGGTAAATTTGGCAACACCTCTTCCTTTGAGTCTCCAAGATCGTTCAAGGTTTCCTGCAACCCCCTTCTAACCTAAGAGAGAGAATGGTTAGGCTTTCAAAATCCTTCCTGCAATCTTTTGCTAGCTGCTTGCCCAAGCTTTCACAATTTCCCCAGAGGCTTATAAATACAGAGAATGTCCACCTTTGGAAGGACTCTGAGTGTCCCCGCCATTGCTGTCACTTTCCTCCACTGCAGTCGTGCTGGTTTCGCACACAGAGGGAGTCAACCTTCTGGGGCATCATGAAGCTCCTCCATCTTATCTTCTCTGCCCTCTTGATCATAGCTCTGGCTTCTCCAGGTAAGGAATAAGTGGACCTGTGCAACAGCTAGAAAACTTAAATGCAAACTCTAAAGCAGAGATCATGGGGAACACATGGACATCCAAGTCCTGCTAGACTCCAATGCTCATCCTCCCTGACCATTAAAGGTAAAGGGACCCCTGACCATTAGGTCCAGTCGTAACCCACTCTGGGGTTGCGGCGCTCATCTCACATTATTGGCCGAGGGAGCCGGCGTACAGCTTCCAGGTCATGTGGCCAGCATGACAAAGCCGCTTCTGGCGAACAGCTCACGGAAACGCCGTTTACCTTCCCGCTGGAGCGGTACCTATTTATCTACTTGCACTTTGACGTGCTTTCGAACTGCTAGGTTGGCAGGAGCAGGGACTAGGCAACGGGAGCTCACCCCGTCGCGGGGATTCGAACCGCTGACCTTCTGATCGGCAAGCCCTAGGCTCTGTGGTTTAACCCACAGCGCCACCCGCATCCCTCCCTGACCATTAGGGACGGACAAATTGGTCAATTACAGTTTCTCCTTTTTTTTCCAATCTTAAGTTCAATTTTTCCATATCAGCTTGCAAATTGATTTTTTTAATGTCCTCATGAAAATTCCACAGTGCTTTAATGCCAATTTCTCCTAATGCACATATTTTTGATTAAGCTAGTAGAAAGAAAGAAAGAAGAAGAAGAATTTATTATTTATACCCCACCCATCTGGCTGGGTTTCCCCGGCCACTCTGGGCGGCTTCCAACAAAGATTAAAAATACATTAAAACATCAGTCATTAAAAACTTCCCTAAATAGGGCTGCCTTCAGATGTCTTCTGGTAGTTGTTTATCTCCTTGACATCTGATGGGAGGGCGCTCCACAGGGCAGGCACCACTACCGAGAAGGTCCTCTGCCTGGTTCCCTGTAACCTCACTTCTTGCAGAGAGGGAACCACCAGAAGGCCCTCGGAGCTGGACCTCAGTGTCCGGGCTGGATGATGGGGGTGGAGACGCTCCTTCAGGTATACTGGGCCAAGGCCGTTTAGCCCTGTAACTATAAAGCAGGACATTCTAGCCTTCAGCATCATTGGAAGACCCAGACAAGAATTTCAAAAAGAATGGGGGAAATGCAGAGAATACTTTACCAAACAGTGCCCCAAAATATACACCTGGACTTGTTTCAATTAATTTCTACAGGAGACTTTGTGGTTTTTTAAGGCATAATTAGGAAAAATTGTAATAATCACATATAAAAGAAACAGTATACAAGAAGTTAATAAGGAGGGCATTTACAGGATAAAGGAAGTCTTTTATTTTTATAACAAAATAAAATAAAATAAATCCTTCCAGTAGCACCTTAGAGACCAACTAAGTTTGTTCTTGGTATGAGCTTTCGTGTGCATGCACACTTCTTCAGGTATCTGAAGAAGTGTGCATGCACATGAAAGCTCATACCAAGAACAAACTTAGTTGGTCTCTAAGGTGCTACTGGAAGGATTTTTTTTTGTTTTGTTTTGTTTTGACTATGACAGACGAACACGGCTATCTACCTTTTATTTTTATGTTATGTTTTCTTTGTGTAAGGGGATAGGAGTTTAATTTTGATAATTAAATTGTCATTGGTGGTGGGTTTGTTTGTATGTATGAGTTGTTGTGGACCGTGTTGTAAAGAAAGAAAAGAAGAAGAAGAAAAAAGGAAGTCCACGAGTTCTTACGTTATGAGAGACGGAGAAAAACTTTTCTCCCTCTTGGTGAATTTCTACCATGTCGCCTCTTTCCATTTCTGTAGGTTTCGCCCAGGTGCCGGATGAAAACCTCAGATGCATACTTAATGGAGGCCACTGCAATTATAGCTATTGCCGCCGTCCAATGAGACAAATCGGAATATGCAAGAATGGCAGCAGATGCTGTAAAATGTAAGAAAGAAAATTCTGCCAGGGTGGCGTCCTTAGAGCTTGGCATTTAAGCTCAACCAGGACAGATTCCATGCGAGGCTTTTAAAAGAGAGGTTTAGATGCCCCCCAGGGACCCAGGTGGCGCTGTGGGTTAAACCACAGAGCCTAGGGCTTGCTGATCAGAAGGTTGGCGGTTCGAATCCCTGCAACAGAGTGAGCTCCCGTTGCTCGGTCCCAGCTCCTGCCAACCTAGCAGTTCAAAAGCATGTCAAAGTGCAAGTAGATAAATAGGAACCGCTCTGGCGGGAAGGTAAACGGCGTTTCCGTGTGCTGCTCTGGTTTGCCAGAAGCGGCTTTGTCATGCTGGCCACATGACCCGGAAGCTGTACGCCGGCTTTCGGCCAATAAAGCGAGATGAGCACCGCAACCCCAGAGTCGGACACGACTGGACCTAATGGTCAGGGGTCCCTTTACCTTTTAGATGCCCACTGCAATTGTCCTGGTTCCATAATAGGAAGAGTTTGAAAGCAAAATGGTGGCATAGTACCATCTCCTCATCCAGGCAAATTATTTTTTCTATTCTTTTTAGAATATATTTTATTGTATTTTCACACATAATTAACATAATTTAAAATTATGTCATTTCTTGGGACGAAAGCATAACAGCAGCTTAGCATTAGACCCATTACTTAGAACAAGTTGATCGTGTATATTAAAGTCTCTATTCCCATGAATCTCTCTAGATGTTTCTGTGGGTCTGAGGAGGTTGTCCCGACTGACCATCTCATCTCAATAGGGTGCCAGAAGGTGGTTGGGGAAACGATGGAAAAGCTAAGATGACATTTTTGTCCTTCCTAGTGTGCATAATAGAAATGCTCTCCCAGACTCTTTGGGACTCTGTCTGGTAATGCGTCGCTGAATGAAGTCTGAGCAATTGGGGACTTTGTGTGAGCCTCCTCCATATTGAGCCTGCAAGGGACATTTCTCCCACAATGCCATGGGTGCTGCCTTCTATGTGGTCGATCATAGAACTGCAGAGTTTGAAGGGACCCATCTAGTCCGACCCTCTGCAATGCAGGAACATACAGCTGTCCCATATGGGGATCGAACCTGTGACCTTGGTCTTATCAGCATCATGCTGTAACCAACTGAGCTCAGCTTTCAGTGATGGAGCAATTCCCCCTTTGGCTTTCTTAATCTGACTTCATTCTTTTTCTGGGAAGATGTTCAAAGGGTCATATTGTTGTTGCTGTTCTTGTTATCCTATCTAAACACAGGTTTTTGGGCTGAATGTCCAGCTGGGGGTTTGGAATCCAAGAAGCTGCATCGCCATAATTCGCCATTGCCACCAGATGCTCCTTCTTCGACGTCAGTCTTCATGGGCCTTCGTCAACCTCTGACTTTCCTCCTCTGCTGCACTTTGCAGATCCAAAGCAGATTGCTTCTTACTTTCAATAAAATAAGGTTGCATAGAAATCACATTTGGTTTGTTTTCCTTCTTCTTTCCTTTAAATGGTTTTGCATCTTGCCTTTCTCCCAACATGGGGTTGTGGAGGATGGAAAACCAAGGTAGGGGGAATGGAATGGAGTTCCTGGAATCCTGAACAGAAGCCTGTTAACAAAGACATTTAAATAACACAGGTGGAGTCAAGAGCCCTGATAACACTTGACTAAAGAAACTGAACAAAAGCATCACTTAATTTGAGGAGAAAGGGACAGAAATGTTTCATCTTTATTATTTCAGGCCTTGTACATAGCAGGGAAACATACAGCCAATTATAAAGAGGGAAAATTCCCCCAATCTTCAGTGAAGATCATGCCACTCTGCCTGATTGCTAAGCAACACCTCCTTTCTTCCTTTTGGCTAGTTGACTCTAACACTAGCAGAATTAACCCTTAACTAATAATAATAATAATAATAATAATAATAATAATAATAAATTTTATTTATACCCCACCCTCCCAAGCCAAGACAGGGCTCAGGGTGGCTAACACCAGGTATAAAAACAATTGATTAAAATACAACTTAAAAACAAGATTAAAATAGAACATTAAAGTGCAGCCTCATTTCAGTAGAAACTCAAATCAAAAAACTGTTTGGGGAAGAAAGCATCAAATCTTCACCTCTAAATGATCCCTGCTGTTGCACTTCCAACACAGCCCTCCACACTGCAACATATTTTTTGTGATTTATGTTATGTTGGTTGGCTGGCTGGCTGGTTTACTAAATTTGCTAGTTGCATTATCTTGCCCATAGCAACCCAAAGGAACTTACAAACAAACAAACAGCCCACATTGAAACCAAGAGGAAAAAGAAATACATTAAAAACATCCCACCCACTTCTAAAAGGTCACAGGTAGTTAAAGGCCAAAGGCCTGGTTATAGGGGTACGTTTCCACCTGTCGCCTAGAGATAGGTCATGATGGTGCCAGGCGAGACTCCTTGGGGAGAGCATTCGACAAACGGGGAGCCACAGCAAAAAAGGCCCATTCTTGTGTTGCCATCCTCTGGGCCTCTTGTGGACGAGGTACACAAAGAAGAGGCTCAGATAATGATCTCAAGGTCTGGGTAGGTTCGTATGGAAAGAGGCAGTCCTTGTGGTATTGCAGTGCTGAGCCATTCAAGGCTTTATAGGTCAAAACCATCACTTTGAATTGGGCCCAGAATCTAACTGGCAGCCAGTACAGTCCGGCAATGATTGGTGTAATTCTTCTTTCTTCTTTGGCGATCCCTCGTAGCCGAGTAAGACTGTCTTCCATAAACACGGTATTAACAGTGAATCCATATGTGACTGTGGAGGCCAATTCTGGATCCACACATCCTTCCACAGTGGAGACATTGGTTTCCGGGCGGGAGTTGATCACAGTGTGGATTTGCCAACCGTTCCTTCCTCTTAGCACATTTCTCCCTTGCGTCCTGAGTTCGAGTGTCTTCAAAGCCCATGACACCTTTGGTAAAGGCTGTTCTCCAACTGGAGCGCTCACAGGCCAATGTTTCCCAGTTGTCGGTGTTTATACAACATTTTTTTTTAGATTTGCCTTGAGAGAGTCTTTGAACCTCTTTTGTTGACCACCAGCATTACGCTTTCCATTTTTAAGTTCGGAATAGAGTAGTTGCTTTGGAAGACGATAATCAGGCATCCGCACAACATGACCAGTCCAACAAAGCCGATTGGTGTAATATATCCAACCTGTCTAAATTGTACTGCATTTCTGCAATTGAACATTTGATGCAGTAGCACTGAGTTCAGGGAACTGGGAAGCCGGGTTTGTAGGAAGGGAGTTTGACAGGTGAGAGAGAGCCAAGGATTGTAGGCCAGGGAATGGAACAGATAGAGATGCCAAAAAAAAATCTGAGAAACAGCAAGAAATTCATCTTATCTTTTAACTTGCTGCAGCTTTCCTCTAAAATTTCAATGGCCAGAGAACCCCAAGAGAAGAGTGTTGTTAGATCTAAGCTAAGACCTTGAAAGGAAGCCCCTGCCAGTCATAACTTCATCTTGCAGTGCAGCATTTCTACATACCAACCCAGATCTAAAAGGCAATGCATCCAGGTTAACTTCACAGGCATGAACCAGCCAGTTCACTGACCAGGTCTCACATGAGGAATGTGTTTCCCTTGAAAAGCAGGACATTGCCATCTGGCGGAAATTAGGATAACTGCAAAAAGCACAGCAAGTTCGGGCAGAACTCGGCAGAATTTTATTTAAAGCATTTTATTGCTTTTCCACATGTAATGAACTTAATTTAAAATACAATAAACAAGAATAGCAGCCAGGCTGTCCCTTCTTGGAAAGAAGCACAACAGCATTTTAAAGTTAGAACCACTACTTAGAACAAGTATATAATGCATAAGGCAGGGATCAGCAAACTATGGCCTACAGGCTGGATACGGCCTGAGGAGGTCATTAAACTGGCCCCCGGCCCTTGCAGCCCCCTCGGTCAGTCCCCGTGCAGCGCTAAATTGGCGCAGTGCACCGGTTTAGCTCCACGCAGGGACTGACTTCCGGACGCAGCCATGGCTTCCTATTGGCTGTGTCACGGTCCGGTTCACGGGTGGTCAAAGTCCCAGCTGAGGACGTCAGGACTTGGGGCAAGATGGCAGAGTGGGAACAGGGACAAGAGTCTGGAAGCCAGGAGTCCGGAAGCCAAGGGTCCGAGGGTCAGAGAGCCGGGAGTCAAGAAGCCAAGGGTCCAAGGGTCAGGAAGCATGGAGCCAAGAAGCCAAATGCAGCAAGGCAGGAATTGTGTTGCTGTGGCAAAGAGCCAAAGGGAAATGCTGACCTTATATCCCTTCCCGCCTCTTGCCACCAGGTGCTATGCATTACCAATCGGCCTCACCTGTGGGGCCGCGCCTTACCTCTTCAGAACAAACTTAGGAGAGCCCCAGTCCTGCGAAGCCCTACTGGCACTCCTGACAGGCTGTAGGAAGCTCCTGCAGCCAATAGGAAGCCACAGACGCCTCCTCCTCCCCCGCCATGGCTCCAAAAGTCAGTGGGGAAAGAGCGGCGGGCGTGTGCGCATGCGCACAGTTACATGTGCTCCCTCACGTGGGCGATTCGGCCCACCAGCGAAAATGTTTGCCGCCCCTGGCGTAAGGCATGTCCAACCGGGCGATCACGATCTACCAGTCAATCATAGGTTGTCCATGGTCAATCCTGGTCGATTGTCAACAACTTTGGCCAATCCAATGGGTAGATCACTGCCCGTTGTTTTGTTTTTTTAGTGGGAGTAGTTCACAGTCTCTTGGGAGTTGGACATCCCTGATCTAGGCCAATAAGCCTCTCCATGTGTTTCCACAGGTCTGGGGAGCTTGTCTCAATTGATCATCACGTCTTCACAGAATCATAGAGTTGGAACGGACCACAAGGGTCATTTAGTCCAACCCCCTGTAATGCAGGAATCTTTTGCCCAACATGGGACTCAAACCCATAACCTTGAGATTAAGAATCCCATGCTCTACCAACTGAGCTATCCCGGGCGGTTTTATATGGGAGATGAATGTATGACAGGTGTTGTAGAAGGATAAAAGACTCATCTTGTCTCTGGCCACCCTGACCTGGCAAGTCAATTCCTCAGTCAGAGTAACAGATCACCATGAGCCTATTGACAAGCCTGTTGCAGAATGCCAATATTTAGCAATTTCCAGTGGGGTTTTTTTCTTTTAAAAAAAATCTTTAGGGGTACTCTCATTCTCCTTCTCATATTGAAATACTGCCCCTTAATGAGGCCAAACTTAGATTCACAAAATGTTTAGGGGTATGCGTACCCCTGCATCCCCCACAGGAAAAAAAAGAACTGGCAATTTCTAAAGGAGCAGCTACCAACAAAATTGACATCTTGCTGATGTGGAAAGCCAAACTTTTGACTGGAAAATGGAGGAGAGATATTGTTTTGTTGTGTCGGTTTAATTATTTACTGTGTTTTATCTTGTATTGTAGTCTGTGAACTGCCCTGAGATCTTTTGCTGGGCGGTATATAAATCTTAATAATAATAATAACAACAACAACAACAACAACAACCCCAGAATTGACAGATTTACCCATTCCTCAAAGGGAGGGGTTGGTGCCAAGTGACTGGAGCTAGAAGCTTACCAGGGGTCAGCAAACTTTTTCAGCAGGGGGCCGGTCCACTGTCCCTCAGACCTTGTGGGGGGGCGGGCTATATTTGGGGGGCAGAAATGAATGAATTCCTATGCCCCACAAATAACCCAGAGATGCATTTTAAATAAAAGCATACATTCTACTCATGTAAAAACACCAGACAGGCCCCACAAATAACCCAGAGATGCATTTTAAATACAGTGGTACCTCGGGTTACAGACGCTTCAGGTTACAGACGCTTCAGGTTACAGACTCCGCTAACCCAGAAATAGTACCTCAGGTTAAGAACTTTGCTTCAGGATGAGAGCAGAAATTGTGCGGCGGCAGCGGGAGGCTCCATTAGCTAAAGTGGTACCTCAGGTTAAGAACAGTTTCAGGTTAAGAACGGACCTCCGGAACGAATTAAGTTCTTAACCCGAGGTACCACTGTAAAAGGACACATTCTACTCATGTAAAAAACACGCTGATTCCCGGACCATCCGTGGGCTGGATTTAGGAGGCGATTGGGCCTGATCCGGCCGCTGGGCCTTAGTTTGCCTGCCCATGCTTAAGACCAACAGTCCTTGCAAGAGATGTGCTTCGTTTTATTTTATTTTTGTTACTCTCCTGGAGCCTGCCAACCGTTCTCCCTCAGGCATGTGGCCACGGACCTTTGAGGTTTTCCTCTTGCCTCTTCTGAGCTCAGAGGGGGAACAACCTGCCTTTGAAATCCTCCAGTTCCCTATGTAACAAATGCAATAATACGTTAAGCTGACCGCAGTGCCATAGTTTCAGTTTGCATCCCACATGCTTTCAACAGACGAGCGTGTCACAATCCCCAAGGGCTGGCTATCCCTGGACTGAGTACAGAAAAAGTGTCATTTTAGAAAAAAAAGATTCAGCGTAACACTACTAGCAGGAGTACCACCGACCACTGTTGCTGCTGCTGTCTTGCTCTGTTTCAACCCTGCTGGTGGGGTTTCCACAACCAACTTTCTTTAAGATCATGAAGCTCCTTCGTTTCCTTCTTTCTGCCCTCTTGATTATGGTGCTGCCTTCTCCAGGTAAGGGATAAACTGAGCCGGTCAATATATCTTAATCCAGGCTGCAGAGGGTTTTTTTCATTAGGAAAATGAAGTCGCCTTTTCTCACTTGCCACAGCCAGGCTATGAAATATGAAAGCATTTCTGCCTTAAGGTAGGGAACCTGTGGCTCTCCAGACACCGTTGGACTCCAACACCCATGGCAACGGTCAGGGATGATGGGACCTGTAATCCAGTAAGATTTGAAGGGCCACTGGTTCCCCACTCTGCCTCAGAGTAGGGCTGCCATACATCTGGTTTTTCCTGAACACGTCCAGGAATCAGACTGTCAAAATGGCATCCGGGCAGATTTTGGGGGAATCGGCAAACTGTCCCTACCTTAGGGGGTGCCTTCTTCCAAATTTAACTTCCTGCTCATGTAAATCACAGACCCTCCAAGTGTCCTTATTTTCCAGGGACACTCCTGGATTTGCAGAAGACATCCCAATTTTATGATTTGATCCTGGAATGTCCCACTTTTCCTTAGGACAGAGGTTTTCAACCTTTTTGAGTCCACGGCTCCCTTGACCAGCTACCTTCGTTCTGCAACACCCACGTGGGGCTCAGGAGCCCAGTTAAGTCGCCCCTTGCCTGCAGAACTGGCAGCCTCTCACCCTTTTTCGAACACCCTCCCTTGTGGAGGGTTCCCTCAGCCTCCTTTCCTCTCCCCTCTCCTTGGGAGTCCTCCAGGAAGCTGCTGCTGCCATCCCTGGTCTCTGAGGTGCCCCCCTGCCCCAAAGAGAGGTGCCTCCTCACACTGCCCCACAGGGGCCTGGGAAGCGGATGCCCCCAGCCCCTGCCTGCCTGCCTGCCCTGCCTCCCACTTGTCTGTCCATTCCCAACAGCAAGGGCTGGTGGATTGGCTGGCTGGGCTCCCTCGCCCGCTTGCTCTCTTACTCTGAGGCCACCTCAGCTCCTGACAACCAGCACCCCCTGGCCAGCCCCACAGGCACCATTCACCTGGGGAGCTTGTAGCCAGGGCTGCTACAACAAACAACTGTGCAAGTCTTTGAGAGGCAGAGATGTGAGAGGGCATCAGAAGAGGGAGGGAAGGAAAGAGGGACAGAGACCAGTGTTGCCTGCAGCATCCCAGGGTCCCATGGCACAGTGGTTAAAAACCAATGCCTAAGGACACCCTTATTTTCATCAGAGAAATGTTAGATGGTATGGAGTTATGTGACCCCTCAAGCCAAGGAGATATGTGACTATACAACTTTTAGAAGACATCTGAAGGCAATCCTGTATAAGGAAGTGTTTTTGTGTGTGTGTGTTTTTGATGTTTTATTAAGTTTTTATATATGTTGGAAGCAGATGGGTGGGGTATAATAATAATAATAATAATAATAATAATAATAATAATAATAATAATAATAGTTGTTGTTGTTGTTGTTGTTGTTGTTGTTGTTGTTATGGATATACCAATTTTTATTGGAGAAATATTGGAGGGTATTAATTCAATGAAAAGGGCCTTGTTGTTTGTTCTTTCTACTGTGAACCCGAGATGCTGTGTAGAGCAGACACGTAACTGATGTTACACCAACCCTTTGGAATTACTTAGCGGTTCATAGAATTGTAGAATTTGAAGGGACTCCAAGGGTTATCCAGTCCAGTTTAACAAACAAGTGCCTTTACCAATCATGTTCTTGCTAGGGCACCTGTGACCTTTGGAAGATCTCTGCTGCACTGATTTTCTTTACCCTTTCTGAAACTTTTTTTTTTTATCCTCCTCTTCCAATTTATCTCTTCCAGTTTGCATAAAAATGGAAGGTGTCCTCATGTTCTGCAATTCACGTAGCTGCCAACAGCGGGCAGAGTGAGGGGAAGGGAGGGTGGTTGGTCAGGTATGGGGAAAGGGCAAAGGGGCATGAAGGGTTGCCAAGTGGGGTCAGCAGCCGTGTGTGTGTTTGTGTTGGCCTGGATTGTTTGGAGATAACTAGGAATGTTACTAGGAATGAGAAGAGAAGACTCCCTAGAAAAGACCCTGATGTTGGGAAGGATTGAGGGCACAAGGAGAAGGGGACGACAGAAGATGAGATGGTTGGACAGTGTTCTCGAAGCTACTAACATGAGTTTGGCCAAACTGCGAGAGGCAGTGAAGGATAGGCGTGCCTGGCGTGCTCTGGTCCATGGGGTCACGAAGAGTCGGACACGACTGAACGACTGAACAACAACAACAGGAATGTTACATGGGACGCGGGTGGCGCTGTGGGTTAAACCACAGAGCCTAGGGTTTGCCGATCAGAAGGTCGGCGGTTCGAATCCCCGCGACGGGGTGAGCAGTTCGAAAGCACATCAAAGTGCAAGTAGATAAATAGGTACCGCTCTGGCGGGAAGATAAACGGCGTTTCCGTGCGCTGCTCTGGTTCGCCAGAAGCGGCTTAGTCATGCGGGCCACATGACCTGGAAGCTGTACGCCGGCTCCCTCAGCCAGTAAAGCGAGATGAGCGCCGCAACCCCAGAGTCATCCGCGACTGGACCTAACAGTCAGGGGTCCCTTTACCTTTACCTAGGAATGTTACAGTGCTGTAGGTGTGCCTTTGGACTTTCGTATCGCTGGAATGTAGCTGCCTTTCATTTTTATTTTCTTATTATTATACATTATTTGTACCCCGCCCATTTGACAGCATTGCTCCAGCCACACTGAGCGGCTTCCAACACGTATAAAAACATAATAAAACATTAAGCCTTAAAAAGCTTCCTTATACAGTGCTGCCTTCAGGTGTCTTCAAATAAAGGTAATAACTTCATCCCTGGCTCTGCCCATTTTTGCCTATTGACATGCCTAGCTGGAAGGTTGTCCATGTTTTTAGGGACGCGGGTGGTGCTGTGGTCTCAACCACTGAACCTCTTGGGCTTGCTGATAGGAAGGTCAGCAATTCGAATCCCTGGATTGGGGTAAGCTCTCGGTTTAGTCTTGCTGGCCACGTGACCCAGAAAGCTGTCTGTGGACAAACGCCGGCTCCCTCAGCCTGAAAGCGAGATGAGCACCACACCCCATAGCCGCCTTTGACTGGACTTAACCACCCAGGGGTCCTTTACCTTTTACCTTTACCATGGCTTTAACGCCTTCCAGGTTCGATCCATCAGACTGGCAGAAGTGGTTATTCAGTGGTTTGTTGTTGTTCAGTCGTTCAGTCGTGTCCGACTCTTCGTGACCCCATGGACCAGAGCACGCCAGGCACGCCTATCCTTCACTGCCTCTCGCAGTTTGGCCAAACTCATGTTAGTAGCTTCGAGAACACTGTCCAACCATCTCATCTTCTGTCGTCCCCTTCTCCTTGTGCCCTCAATCTTTCCCAACATCAGGGTCTTTTCTAGGGAGTCTTCTCTTCTCATGAGGTGGCCAAAGTACTGGAGCCTCAACTTCAGAATCTGTCCTTCTAGTGAGCACTCAGGGCTGATTTCTTTAAGAATGGATAGGTTTGATCTTCTTGCAGTCCATGGGACTCTCAAGAGTCTCCTCCAGCACCATAATTCAAAAGCATCAATTCTTCGGCGATCAGCCTTCTTTATGGTCCAGCTCTCACTTCCGTACATTACTACTGGGAAAACCATAGCTTTAACTATACGGACCTTTGTTGGCAAGGTGATGTCTTTGCTTTTTAAGATGCTGTCTAGGTTTGTCATTGCTTTTCTCCCAAGAAGCAGGCGTCTTCTAATTTCGTGACTGCTGTCACCATCTGCAGTGATCATGGAACCCAAGAAAGTGAAATCTCTCACTGCCTCCATTTCTTCCCCTTCTATTTGCCAGGAGGTGATGGGACCAGTGGCCATGATCTTAGTTTTTTTGATGTTGAGCTTCAGACCATATTTTGCGCTCTCCTCTTTCACCCTCATTAAAAGGTTCTTTAATTCCTCCTCACTTTCTGCCATCAAGGTTGTATCATCAGCATATCTGAGGTTGTTGATATTTCTTCCGGCAATCTTAATTCCGGTTTGGGCTTCATCCAGTCCAGCCTTTCGCATGATGAATTCTGCATATAAGTTAAATAAGCAGGGAGACAATATACAGCCTTGTCGTACTCCTTTCCCAATTTTGAACCAATCAGTTATTCCATATCCAGTTCTAACTGTAGCTTCTTGTCCCACATAGAGATTTCTCAGGAGATGGATGAGGTGATCAGGCACTCCTATTTCTTTAAGAACTTGCCATAGTTTGCTGTGGTCGACACAGTCAAAAGCTTTTGCGTAGTCAATGAAGCAGAAGTAAATGTTTTTCTGGAACTCTCTAGCTTTCTCCATAATCCAGCGCATGTTTGCAATTTGGTCTCTGGTTCCTCTGCCCCTTCGAAATCCAGCTTGCACTTCTGGGAGTTCTCGGTCCACATACTGCTTAAGCCTGCCTTGTAGAATTTTTAGCAAAACCTTGCTAGCGTGTGAAATGAGCACAATTGTGCGGTAGTTGGAGCATTCTTTGGCACTGCCCTTCTTTGGGATTGGGATGTAGACTGATCTTCTCCAATCCTCTGGCCACTGCTGAGTTTTCCAAACTTGCTGGCATATTGAGTGTAGCACCTTAACAGCATCATCTTTTAAAATTTTAAATAGTTCAGCTGGAATATCATCACTTCCACTGGCCTTGTTGTTAGCAAGGCTTTCTAAGGCCCATTTGACTTCACTCTCCAGGATGTCTGGCTCAAGGTCAGCAACCACATTACCTGGGGTGTATGAGACCTCCATATCTTTCTGGTATAATTCCTCTGTGTATTCTTGCCACCTCTTCTTGATGTCTTCTGCTTCTGTTAGGTCCTTTCCAGTTTTGTTCTTAATTGTGGTAATCTTTGTACGAAATGTTCCTTTCATATCTCCAATTTTCTTGAACAGATCTCTGGTTTTTCCCATTCTGTTGTTTTCCTCTATTTCTTTGCATTGCTCATTTAAAAAGGCCCTCTTGTCTCTCCTTGCTATTTTTTGGAAATCTGCATTCAATTTCCTGTATCTTTCACTATTTCCCTCGCATTTTGCTTGCCTTCTCTCCCCCGCTATTTGTAAGGCCTCATTTGACAGCCACTTTGCTTTCTTGCATTTCTTTTTCATTGGGATGGTTTTCGTTGCTGCCTCCTGTATAATGTTACGAGCCTCCATCCACAGTTCTTCAGGCACTCTATCCACCAAATCTAAATCCTTAAACCTGTTCTTCACTTCAACTGTGTATTCATAAGGAATTTGATTTAGATTGTATCTTACTGGCCCAGTGGTTTTTCCTACTTTCTTCAGTTTAAGCTGGAATTTTGCTATAAGAAGCTGATGATCTGAGCCACAGTCAGCTCCAGGTCTTGTTTTTGCTGAGTGTATAGAGCTCCTCCATCTTTGGCTGCAGAGAATATAATCAATCTGATTTCGGTGTTGCCCATCTGGTGATGTCCATGTGTAGAGTCGTCTCTTGTGTTGTTGGAAAAGAGTGTTTGTGATGACCAGCTTGTTCTCTTGACAGAACTCTATTAGCCTTTGCCCTGCTTCATTTTGAACTCCAAGGCCAAACTTGCCAGTTGTTCCTTTTATCTCTTGACTCCCTACTTTAGCATTCCAATCCCCTATAATGAGAAGAACATCCTTCCTTGGTGTCATTTCTATAAGGTGTTGTAAGTCTTCATAGAATTGGTCAACTTCAGTTTCTTCAGCACTGGTAGTTGGTGCATAAACTTGGATTACTGTGATGTTAAAAGGTCTGCCTTGGATTCGTATCGAGATCATTCTATCATTTTTGAGATTGCATCCCAGTACAGCTTTCGCCACTCTTTTGTTGACTATGAGGGCCACTCCATTTCTTTTACGGGATTCCTGCCCACAGTAGTAGATATGATAGTCATCCGAACTGAATTCGCCCATTCCCGTCCATTTTAGTTCACTGATGCCCAGGATGTCAATGTTTATTCTTGCCATCTCATTTTTTACCACATCCAGCTTACCAAGGTTCATGGTTCTTACATTCCAGGTTCCTATGCAATACTTTTCTTTACAGCATTGGACTTTCCTTTCGCTTCCAGGCATATCCGCAACTGAGCGTCCTTTCAGGTTTGGCCCAGCCGCTTCATCAGCTCTGAATCTACTTGTACTTGTCCTCCGCTCTTCCCCAGTAGCATGTTGGACGCCTTCCGACCTGAGGGGCTCATCTTCCAGCGTCATATCTTTTATATGCCTGTTGTCTTTGTCCATGGGGTTTTCTTGGCAGGGATACTGGAGTGGCTTGCCAGTTCCTTCTCCAGGTGGATCACATTTGGTCCAAACTCTCCACTACGACCTGTCCATCTTGACCTGTCCATAGCTTCCCTGAGTAATTCAAGCCCCTTCGCCACGACAAGGCAGTGATCCATGAAGGGGTATTCAGTGGTAGCCAGGACAATAATTTTGCTTCCAGAAGTCAAGCTCACATACATAATGCGCCAAGCACAGTCACGTACTTACTGCAATTTGGGGGGGAAGCCTGCTGTGAATGGAATAACCTGTGACTCTCCTTTCAAACAGGATCCGCCACCCCTCCAAGCTCCGATCTTGAATGTCAGCAGCAAAAAGGCCTGTGTTTTCCTGCCCGTTGTCTCCGCCCATGGAGATCCATAGGGACGTGCAATGTGGTATGGCACCATTGTTGCAAGAGGTGAGAGGGAAATTTGGGAGGATGTAAACAGAGTAGCCTGCATGTGTCTTTCCTTCATACATTCATTGATGTTTCTAAAACATTCATAGGTTGGAGAGTGTCATCGAGCCCAACCATCTGCAGGTCTCTCAGTGGTCAATGCCTGAACATACCGTATTTTCCGGCATACAAGACAACTTTTGAACCCCGAAAAATCTGCTCCAAAATCGGGGGTCGTCTTCTACGCCGGATACTGCAGCATGGCGCGAGGACTTGCTGAGCAGCGCCGGAATCGCGTCCGTGGCTCCGCAGAAGCGATTTCTGGCGCTGCGGACATTTTGGATATGGGCAGCGCGGCACCAGAAATCGCTTCTGCGCATGTCCAAAATGTCCGCAGCGCCAGAAATCACTTCTGTGGAGCTGCGGACACGCACAGAAGCGATTTCTGGTGCCGCGCTGCCCATACCCAAAATGTCCGCAGCGCCAGAAATCGCTTCTGCGGAGCCGCAGACGCGATTCCGGCACCACTCGACATTTTTTGAGTTAAAATATAGAGTATATCCCAAACTCTATATTTTAACTCGAAAAACTGGGGGTCTTATACTCCCAGTCGCCTTGTACGCCGGAAAATACGGTATATAACATGTTAATGTGTGTATATGCACAGATAAATAGGGTGTTTTTCTCCTTCCAGTGCAGATTTTATTTATTAAATTTATATACCGCCCTTCATCAAAATATCTCAGGGCAGTTCACAGACAAGGTAAAGCACAGTAAATAATTAAACCAAAACAACAAGACAATAACACACGTACCCCTTCCCACAGATACAGTAGACCCTCGGGTTACGTTACTCTCGAGTAATGTAAACTTCGGGTTGCGAAAGCGGCAAACCCGAAAGAAATGTGTGCGAATTTTAGCATCCACGCTGAATGTTGAAACCCGAGTGCCTTTAGTAACATTCCAACGTTATTCTTTTGTTTAGGCCCACCAGAAAGAGGCATTTGCATTCTCAGGAAAGAACGCAGAAATAAATAATTACCCGGAAGACGTATCATCACGTGATCCTCTGGAACCATTGGATTCTGGGACAGCGCCGATATCGAAGAGACGCCTTGCTTCGAAGATACAAAAAGAAACAGCTTTTTCACTTCCTGTAACAACAAGTTTCATAGATACATTATGGGAATAACTTTGTGTGTCTTTGCATGGAAATATCTGCTGTCTGGATTATTAGAAATCTTATCATGTTAACTCCCAGCCCATTTGATTATCATTTATTCCAACAAAGTTATCTTTTCAATCCGCAACTCTTTTTGTCTGTTTTATTTTAACAGGATGAGTTGTGGAGTTTCTTCCTATATTTCTAATTAAACACTTGTGTAATTCCACTACAGTGGTACCTCGGTTTACAAATTTAATCTGTTCCACAAGTCCGTTCTTAAACTGAAACCGTTCTTAAACCGAGGTGCGCTTTCCCTAATGAGGCCTCCCGCTGCTGGCGCCCTTCCACTGTTCAGATTCCGTTCTTAGACTGAGGTAAAGTTCTCAAACCGGGACACTATTTCCGGTTTTGCATAGTTTGTAAACCGAATCATTCTTAAACAGGACTGTTCTTAAACCACTGTACAGTGGTACCTTTGGTTACGTACTTAATTCGTTCCAGAGGTCCGTTCTTAACCTGAAACCGTTCTTAACCTGAGGTACCACTTTAGCTAATGGGGCCTCCCGCTGCTGCGGTACGATTTCTGTTCTCATCCTGAGGTAAAGTTCTTAACCCGAGGTACTACTTCCGGGTTAGCGGAGTCTGTAACCCGAAGTGTTTGTAACCTGAAGTGTTTATAACCCGAGGTGTTTGTAACTCTGTATTTGTACCTCTGTATTAGTTTTCCAGGAGGGGGGAAAAACTGGTCTTTCCCAGTGTCTTTGATGCAGTCCTGTGGGTATGCTGCCACCTTGAGGCCAAAATATAAGCTGCCAATTGATCTGGCATCCTTTACAACAGCAAATTCCTTCCAGTAGCACCTTAGAGACCAACTCAGTTTGTTCTTAGTATGAGCTTTCATGTGCATGCATGCTTCTTCAGATACGGCTCCGCGGGGCCTCCAAGGAGTCTGCCTGCCTCCTCCCACTCAGCCGCCCTACAGCTGGGTGAGAGGCGGCAGACGGACCATTTGGGGAAGCACAGAGCCTGCGTATGCCCAAGCCACCGCGTCACTCCCAGGAGAGACGCATGGCTCGGGCGTGCTGCAGGCCCTGCGGCGAGTGCCACTCGGCATTTTGTCACCCCGCTCAGTGGTGACACCTGGGGCGGCCCACCCCTACCGCACCCCCTTCCTCCGCCCCGATAGGCAGTTATAGACAAGAGGCGTCGTTTGGTGGATTGCACAGCCTTATGCGTTACAACATTCCTGCATCCACGGTCCTCAGCATGCTCTGATGCATAGCTGTCAACCCTCCCTTTTTTTGCGGGAAACTCCCTTATTCCAATGCCGTTTCCCGCTGCTATCCCGGATTGTTGATATCCCTTACATTTCCCGGATTTCAAAGGAAGCAGCTCCTCTTCCTCCCTGCTGGCCAGGGAGGCTCCTCAGCTGCATTGCTCAGCTGCCAATAAGGAGTCTGAGACCGACTGGGGGTGGAGCTTGCATGCCTTGTGCAGCCAGACCCTCACGCCCAACTAGACAGACAGCCTGCCTGCCTGCCTGCCTGCCGTATACGCACTCGCTCTTTTGCTCACCCGTTCGCGCACAGCCTCTGGAGCGCAGGGTGGCGAGGCTACTTGGTGCCATTGCACCGCCCTTGCGGCATCCCTTATTTTCAAATCGGAAAGTTTGAAAAAATCCCTTATTTTCAAATCCGAAACTTTGGAAAAATCCCTTATTTTCTAATCCGAAAGTTTGAAAAACTCCCTTATTTTCAAATCCGAAAGTTGACAGCTATGCTCTGATGCAAGGGGACGCAGTGCTTGCAGTTCCACCTGTACAAACCTCAAAGGGATTTCTTCACAGCTCCCAAAACATTGCACAGTCGAGGTTCTTTCCCTGCTGTTGGAACACTTTATCTGAGTACAGTTTTATGGCAGGCTGGTGCCATCTGCTGGACTGTTATGAGAGTAGCACAGAAGCATTTAAACTAGGACATAATCCACTCCCACACATCTGGTTTTAGGAAACAGATCTCCCTGATCAAAGCCTGAGTGCCGATCTTTTTAGAAATTAATTGCTGCCTCCCACTCCCATTGCTACATCAAAAGAAAAGCTGGGAAATGTAACACTGCTTGCTGGGGCATTGCAAAGCTCCCAAACTGGACCACAGTCTGAATCATAGAGTTGGAAGAGACCACAAGGGCCATCCAGTCCAACCCCCTGCCAAGCAGGAAACACCATCAAAGCATTTCTGACAGGTGGCTGTCAAGCCTCTGCATTTGTTGTACACAAAACTGAATGCAACGAACTGGCTGCAGACAGTCAGTGAAGCCCCATTTTTGCTACCCTCCTAAGCCTAAAGATAGAGGCAGGTTATCAGCCACCTGATACTTGGGTGAATGGGGTGTGTTCAGCACTGAATCAGCCAACAGTTATGCAAGCCTGCCTTAAAGGTAGAAAGGACAGGAAGATCTTGTGCCTGAGACCCATTTTACATGTGCAGTTTCAACGTCCACAACGTCTACAAACCGAACAATGCAATGTGTGAATGTAACAGACATGTGTTTGCAAATGCATATCCAAGATTGGCTGAGAACTGTAGCTTGTTAAGGGTGCTGGGAATTGTGGCTGTGTGAATGGCAAACCACAGTGCCCAAGGTTCATGGGATTTAAATGTATGGCATGTACACAGCCTGCTGCAGCCATAAGAATGTTATTGCTGTTGCTGTTGTTGCTGCTGCTGCTACTGCTGTTTAGCTCTGGAGGTTTTGCATGGACATAACTTGCCTAATTTCTTTCCGGCTTGGTAAGGAGAAATCGGCACTCTGGTTCCCTAAGCTATTGCCCAATAGGATTTTGCACAAGGTGTCCTGAAGCACACCAGAAAACAGCTGGTGCTGCAATATGAACCTCATCCTCTCCTTTTCATACAGTTCAGTTTCAGGAGGTATTGGGGGGGGTGAGAGGGGGCATCTGGCTGCTATTTCTTTAAAGAAGCAGAGCAGCACATTCCTTGCAGGCGTTCAGGAACCAAGGTTTGACTTACAGGTAGATAGCCGTGTTGGTCTGTCATAGTCAAAACAAAACAAAAAGATTCCTTCCAGTAGCACCGTAGAGACCAACTAAGTTTGTTCTTGGTATGAGCTTTCGTGTGCATGCACACTTCTTCAGATACACTGAAACAGAAGTCACCAGACCCTTGTATATAGTGAGAGGGTGGGGAGGGGTATTACTCAGAGGGGTGGTGGAAATGGGTGAAAGGCTGATAGCTGTGGTAAACCTGTTGATGACTGTTAACGACTGCAATTAGTCTTACAGGAAAAAGCAAGGGGTGAGATAGCTATAAATAGCTTTATCATGTAAAATGAGATAAGAATCCAATGTCTCTATTCAGACCAGGTCTCTCCATGGTTTTAAGCTTGGTAATGAGTTGCAATTCAGCAACTTCTCTTTCCAGTCTATTTCTGAAATTCCTTTCCAATAAGACAGCTACTTTGAGATCTTGTATAGAGTGTCCTGGGAGATTGAAGTGCTCTCCTACTGGTTTCTCTGTCTTGTGATTCCTGATGTCAGATTTATGTCCATTTATCCTTTGGCGTAGGGTTTGGCCTGTTTGTCCAAAAAGGTTTGACTGTACACTCGAACTTAATATCGAAGCTGAACATAACAGCATTAGCTCTTCGTGCAGTGACTTGGTTTTCAAATATTTGCAGAATTCAGTAGGGTGTGTGTGTGTGTGTGTGTGTGTGTGTGTGTGTGTGTCTAAGTGGCTCCTTTCGAATTACGTGTTATGACAGCTGATATGAAAGTAAGGATCCAGCCCAGGAGCTTCTCCTTGGAGATCTCGAAAGTAAATTTAGTTACAGAGAAAACAAAATAAAATAAAAAAATTCCTTCCAGTAGCACCTTAGAGACCAACTAAGTTTGTTCTTGGTATGAGCTTTCGTGTGCATGCACACTTCTTCAGATAGTTACAGAGAGTAACAGTTTATTTAGTTACAGAGAGTAACAGTTGGTGCTAACAGATTATTAGAGGACCGAGGATGTAAAAGATATCGACAGTTGGCAGGGGACCGGCAACTACCGGTACTTCAGCTGGGTGTTCATGACTACGGGAGAAAAAGACCTCGAGAGCAATGCAATTAATGGGGCTTGTTTGGGGGCAACGGATGGCATTTGAAGCTGGCTGGGGGGGGAGAGAGAAGGCACGCACGGCAATTTGTTTATTTTATTGAGCAAAGAAAGATTTGCTTGTTTCACATGGAATATTAAAATTATCAGCGAAAACAGTCTAAAATGATTAAGAGCGTTTAAAGGTAATTATTATTATTATTATTATTATTATTATTATTATTATTATTTTATTTGTACCCCGCCCATCTGGCCGGGTCTCCGCAGCCACTCTGGGCGGCTTCCAACAAATATTAAAATACATCAAAATCCAGGTAATCCAGAATTAACAGCCAAAAAGGTTGAAATGCAAGTCCGTGGCTGGATGGGCTTGCCTAAAGAAAAATGTTTTAGGCAAGCACCAAGCAGAGTACAGTTGGCGGCACCTTCCTGGTGTCAACAGGCAGGGAGTTCCACAGGGGCTGCCCCACAAAAACATCAATTTCTTACAAGGGAGGGATGAGTATTTTTGTGACACCTACAACATGGCCAGTTCCTCATATCGAAGAGGCCATATCCAGGTTAGTTAGTTAGTTAGTTAGTTGTTTATTAATTGAATTTATATACTGCACTATACCCAGAGGTCTCAGGGCGGTTCACAAAAAAGATCACAATATATAAAATCAAAATAAGAACAATAACCCAGTAACACACCCCACCCCCAAAAAGAGCCACATTTTAAAAGGGTATAGGATGTCAATCAGGTCAACCAATAGCCTGGTTAAAAAGGATTCTATGATTCTATGAATGTTTTTGCCTGGCACCTAAAGGTGTATAATGAAGCTGCTAGGCGAACTTCCCTGGGGAGAGCATTCCACAGATGGGGAGCCACTGCAAAGAAGGCCCCGTTCTCATGTTGCCACCCTCTGGACCTCTTGAAGAGGAGGCACATGAAGAAAGGCCTAAGAAGATGATCTCAGGGTCCGGGTAGGTTCATATGAAAATAGGCGGTCCTTGAGGTTAGGTGATCCCGCAAGAAAACTGGTCCCATGCTGTTAAGGAGTTTAAAAGTTAAAAGTAACACCTTGAACATGATCATCTAGAAGATCAACATCAAATGCAAAGGGAAAGCGGTGTATTATCTCCATTACCTTTGTTTTATTTTTGTTTGTTTGTTTGTTTTGACAAAGTAATAATCATAAATAAGTAAGAATAAAAATGTGCATCCCACCACAGAGATCATTCCATTGTAACTATCCAACCTCCCAAAATTTCAACACCTCTTGTGATGGTTTGATCCCTTTCCAAACACGTTTCATATCTCCTCACGCCTTTGTTTTATTTATAATAATATTTATAAATCACCGACTCATTAAAAAAATCAGCATGGTACCCCTCAATAAAACCATTAAAACTACCGACAGTCAATCACAGACGTTCACTAAAATGCTTTGGGGGGGGGGGCAAAAACCTTTTAAGCAGGTGACAAGATATCAGGATTGTAGGTGCCAGTCTGATTTCAACAGGAACTGTGTCCCTGGAAGATTTCAGACAAATTGAGGACAGGACTTCATCGCACAGCTCATAGTTAAACTACGGAACTCCCTCCTGCAGGAGGCAGTGATATGGCCATCAACCTAGAAGGTTTTAAAAGAGGGCAAGACAAATTCATGGAGGAGAGGACTATCAGTGGCTCCTAGCTGTGATGGCTTTGCTCTGTGTTCACGGCTGGAGGCAGCAATGCTTCTGGAAATCAATTGCTGGAAACCGCAGGAGGAGAGAGGGTTGTTGTGCTCCTGTTCTGCTCACTGGTTTCCCCCAGGCATTTGTGAGAACAGGAAGCTGGGTGGGCTTGATGGGAAATTTGGCCTGATCCAGCAGGTTAATCTTATGTTCTTATGTGAGCCTCCTCAGCCAAGGAAGCCTCCATGTCATAGCTGTCAACTTTTGGATTTGAAAATAAGGGATTTTTCCAAACTTTCGGATTTGAAAATAAGGGATGCTGCGAGGGAGGTGCAATGGCACCAAGTAGCCTCGCCACCCTGCGCTCCAGAGGCTGCATGAGAACGGGTGAGCGAAAGAGCGAGCACATAGATGGCAGGCAGGCTGGTTGGGCGTGAGGGTCTGGCTGCACAAGGCATGCAAGCTCCGCCCCCAGTCGGTCTCAGACTCCTTATTGGCAGCCGAGCAACGCAGCTGAGGAGCCTCCCTGGCCGGCAGGGAGGGAGAGGAGCTGCTTCCTTTGAAATCCGGGAAATTTAAGGGATATCAACAATCCGGGATAGCAGCGGGAAACGGCATTGGAATAAGGGGGTTTCCCGCAAAAAAAGGGAGGGTTGACAGCTATGCTCCATGTCCCAGTTGGGGGTCCGTTTTGTTCACAACTGTAAGCAACTAGGAGTCCTGCCCTTTCTGGCCACAGGCTGTCTTAAACAACTGCAGAAAGTCACCTCCGGTTGCTCAAATATCATCTACTAGCTTGAAGTTCAAAAAGCAGCATTCCACTTGCACACCTGTTTTGGTCTCGGCAATTGAAGGTGTTAATCGCCTTTTAGCAATTGCCCCGAAAGCAAAGCCCAGGGTTTGCATCTTACTGTAAGCCTTCGCTGAGCAAGGCCAAGGTCACGCCAGAGAGTGGTGAAATCCGATCTGAGGCTTCAATGGGCAAAGGCGTCCAGCTAAGCTGTATATGCTTCGTAGCAGAGGCTTCGGGTTTCGCACATGGCACAGCTCCATAACCCGAGTGCGAATGCACGGGGCATGTGCATTTCCTTAGAAATCGAGGAACAGTTGCACTTGAAATTCTATTTCCTCCAGGCATGCGCTGCGGCATGGGTGGGTGACATTTAATCCGGCCCGCATCGCAAGCTGTTTTCATGGAGTTCAGAAGCTGCTGGATCCTAGCAGCAAAGGTCACTGGCAGGACTTCCGCTTTACATCCAGAAGGTTCCAGGTTCAATCTCTGGCAGCTCCAGCTAGGGCTGGGAGTGTGCAATGCCTGAACCCCAAGAGAGCTGCTGCCAGTCAGTGTAGGTTAGAGTTGCCATACTGTCGTGTCCAGACATATGGCAATCCATGTCACAAGGCAAATTGCCTTTAAAATAGCTCAAAATTTTTGCAAGAAGAAGAAGAAGAGCTCAACAACTTTGGGCAAAACTAAGAAAAGCTCAACAACTTTCGTTTCCGGATTTTCACTTTTTGAAATAAGGCAACCCTAGTTGAGCTAGATAGAGCACTGGTCTAACTAGGGATAACACAGTGCCCTTGTTGTTGCTTAGTCGTTTAGTCGTGTCCGACTCTTCGTGACCCCATGAACCAGAGCACGCCAGGCACTCCTGTCTTCCACTGCCTCCCGCAGTTTAGTCAGACTCATGTTGGTAGCTTCGAGAACACTGTCCAACCATCTTGTCCTCTGTCGTCCCCTTCTTGTGCCCTCCATCTTTCCCAACATCAGGGTGTTTTCCAGGGATTCTTGTCTTCTCATGAGGTGGCCAAAGTATTGGAGCCTCGGCTTCAGGATCTGTCCTTCCAGTGAGCACTCCGGGCTGATTTCCTTAAGAATTGATAGGTTTGATCTTCTTGCAGTCCATGGGACTCTCAAGAGTCTCCTCCAGCACCATAATTCAAAAGCATCAATTCTTCGTCGATCAGCCTTCTTGATGGTCCAGCTCTCACTTCCGTACATCACTACTGGGAAAACCATAGCTTTAACTATACGGACCTTTGTCGGCAAGGTGATGTCTCTGCTTTTTAAGATGCTGTCTAGGTTTGTCATTGCTTTTCTCCCAAGAAGCAGGCGTCTTCTAATTTCGTGACTGCTGTCACCATCTGCAGTGATCATGAAACCCAACAAGTGTCCTAGGTTCCTGCAAAAAAAGGAAGCATCAATGTTTTCTGGGTGTTACAGTGGCAAAAAGAAATCAGGGATGTCTCTCGGTCCAGCAGCACTACACCCCAAAGGTTTTGAAAATTATAAACTAATTTAACATACCGGTATGTAGTGTAGGTAAGGGGGAAAAAACCCCTTGTGGTGCCGAGCAGTGCTGGGATATCTGTGCTACTGTATTTCTTCCAAATGGTTCCCTGCCCATTATTAGTAAAATAATCTCAGCAATCATCAGTAATCTGCTACTGTAAAATATTGTGGTCCCTTCCAACTCTACAATTCTACAATTCTATTATTAAAGGTGCCTAACTGTAATCATCACAAACTGTCGTTTTTGCAGCTCATTCAACCCCTACCATACAATCTTCTCCTTTACATACCTACCGACTAAGGCTGCATACCAACACAGTGCTTTTAAAGCACATTTGTAGCACATTTTCTCCCTCTCATAGAATAATGGGCGCTATTTTGGATGCAAGCCAAAGGTTTTCTAAATGTACCAAACACAAAGAAAAGGGTTCTCCCAAACAGCACAAAAACCACAAAGTCAAAAGGAACTCCAAAACCATTTAAGAAATAACAGGTGTTACCCTACTTTATACTGTTTCTCACATGTCACTGTTGATGACTTGTGCAGTAAAATATTCTGCGTTCATCGTTACCTGCACCATGGATATCATGAACTGAAAGTGAGAACCAATGGGAACAGTTAAGGACTTCTTGGTAGTAAGGTTGTCATCTTTCAAAAAGCGAAAGTCCGGACACAAAACCTGTTGACATATATATGGGAACCCGCCCTGTAGAACACGCTCCCAGGAGATGTCAAGGAGATAAGTAACTATACAACCTTTAAAAGGCACCTGAAGGCAGCCCTGTATAGGGAAGTTTTAAATGTTTGATGTTTTATTAAGTTTCTGCATATGCTGGAAGCCGCCCAGAGTGGCTGGGCAGTGGGGCAACCCAGTCAGATGGGCAAGGTACAAATAATTACATGACAATGCTGATGATGATGATGATGATGATGGGTAAATATGACAATACAATATATTGCAACAATAATGCATCAAAACACCTGTGAAATGAATCCATGCACCAATAATACAGAAGAACACATGTGGAATAAACTCATATTGGAGCCTGAACCCCCCCCCAAAAAATGAACACTGCCTCTAATGCTTCTGAATGTTCTTGTGCTCAGATCCTGCTTATGAGCTTCTCACAGGCATGTGGCTGGTCTCTGTGAGAACAGGATGCTGGACTAGTTAGGCGATTGGCCTCATCCAGCAGGCTCTATCAAAGCACTGGATAGACTGAAAATACAAAATTGCCCCACAAAGCTGAATTTATACATATTACAAAGTTGAACGTGTTGCAAAGTCCCTGGCATCTCCATTTTAGAGTTGGGAATGCTCCCCATTAGAGACTTTGGAGGGATGATGCCAGTCAGTGTTGACAATATAGAGCTAGATGGACCAATGGCAGCTTCCTCTATTAGACCCAATGATAAACTCCTAATAGAGGAAGCTGCCATTGGTCCATCTAGCTCTATATTGTTAACACTGATTGGCATCATCCCTCCAAGCTCTCTGAGGGGGAGCATTCCGAACTCTAAAATGGAGATGCCAGGGACTGGGGCTCTGCCACTTTACCCAGACTTGCTTATATCTGCCTGGAGTAGGACAGTTACAGGTAGGTAGCTGTGTTGGTCTGCCATAAAAGGTAAAGGTAAAGGGACCCCTGACCATTAGGTCCAGTCATGTCCGACTCTGGGGCTGCGGCGCTCATCTCGCTTTATTGGCCGAGAGCTGGCGTACAGCTTCCAAGTCATGTGGCCAGCATGACTAAGCCGCTTCTGGCGAACCAGAGCAGCGCACGGAAACGCCGTTTACCTTCCCGCCAGAGTGGTACCTATTTATCTACTTGCACTTTGACGTGCTTTCGAACTGCTAGGTGGGCAGGAGCTGGGACCGAGCAACGGGAGCTCACCCCGTAGTGGGGATTTGAACCGTCGACCTTCTGATTGGCAAGCCCTAGGCTCTGTGGTTTAACCCACAGCGCCACCTGAGGCCCTGGTCTGCCATATTCGAAACAAAATAAAACAATTTTCCCTTCCAGTAGCACCTTAGAGACCAACTACGTTTGTTATTGGTATGAGCTTTCTGCTACTGGAAGGGGGGTGGTTATTTTGTTTGGAGTAGGGCAGTCAGTGAAAAATGAATGTAAAAAGATCCGTCACCAACAGTGATTTGTTTACAGCAGCTCTGTCTTAAAACAGACGTGCCCCTTCACCCAGATCTTTTGCTAACAATTCCCAGAATGCCTTGTTTGAATAACAAACTATTTTGCAAGCTAAAGCCAGCCTAGTGGGGGAAAGTAACTCCTGCCATCAATAACAACAAACAAACAACAAACAGCAAAGAATGCTGTGGGACCTCAGAGGCTAACAGATTTAATGTGCATGCACCACCCATGCACAAACCCACCCAGGGTCAAGATTCCCACTGGCTCAGATCTGTCCAGATCACAGAAACCTTTATCATGCTGAAGTGGACCTGTGCAGGGGGGGGGGTGGAAATCCACCATAGCTCCCACGCTGTGTGAGCAAACTTATTGGAAGCATTTCTTTAAGGAAGGTGTTCATCATGGGGGTAGCGTCGTGGTGGTTAGTGTGTCAGATGAGATCTGCGGAGACCTGGGGTCAAATTCCAACTCAAGCTGTGACACTCGCTTGGCCACCCTGGGCCAGAAGTTATTTCTCAGCCAAAACTGCCTCACAGGGTTGTTCTGAGGACATGGCAGCCAAGGGGGGAAGGAAGGAAGGAAGGAAGGAAGGAAGGAAGGAAGGAAGGAAGGAAGGAAGGAAGGAAGGACAGTGCGCATTGCGCTGAGATCAACAGACAGACAGCCTGAGACTATAAATATATACAGGCAGATAAAAGCTGCCAAGCTTAAAAGTAATTCTTAGTCAACTTGATGTTTCTGCCACTAATGATTCTTGGATGCTAAGGTGCCTTGGTGAGAAGCTCTGAGCAGGAGGAGGGGAGGCAAGGAGGCCTTAATCACTGGCGATCGAAGGTCAGTCTGACCTTCTGTTGGCTGGGAAAGAGGCATCTGTGGAAGAGTTGTCTTCCCAGAAAGAAGGATCCAAACTTTGGTGGCCCTGCAACTGCAGAAATAAAAGGAAGGTAAAGAATAATAGAATTGTAGAGTTGGAAGGGGCCCCAAGGATCATCTAGTCCAACCCCCTGCAATGCAGGGATCTCCGCTAAAGCATCCATGACCAATGGCCATCCAACCTCTGCTTTAAAAGTTCTAAGGAACGAGAGCCCACCACCTCCCGAGGGAGACCGTTCCACTGTCAAACAGCTCTGTCAGAAAATTCTTCCTGATGTTTAGTCGGAATCTCCTTTCTTGTAACTTGAAGCCATTGTTTTGGGTCCCGCCCTCTGGAGCAGGAGAAAACAAGCTTGCTCTATCCGCCATGTGACAGCTCTTGAGATATTTGAAGATGGCCATCATATCTCCTCTCTGTTTCCTCTTTTCCAGGCTAAACATACCCAGCTCCTTCGACCATTCCTCATAAGGCTTGGTTTCCAGACCCTTGATCATCTTGGTTGTCTTCCTCTGCACACGTTCCAGCTTGTCAACATCCTTCTTAAATTGTGGTACCCAGAACTGGACAGAGTATTCCATGTGTGGTCTGACCAAAGCAGAATAGTGCAGTACTATTAATTCCCTTGATCTGAACATGATCAAGGGAACTATACTCTATTCCAAACTTAAAAATGGAAAGTGTAATGCTGGTGGTCAACAAAAGAGGTTCAAAGACTCTCTCAAGGCAAATCTAAAAAAATGTAGTATAAACACAGACAACTGGGAAACACTGGCCTGCGAGCGCTCCAGTTGGAGAACAGCCTTTACCAAAGGTGTCACGGGCTTTGAAGACACTCGAACTCAGGATGATAGGGAGAAACTTGCTAAGAGGAAGGCACGCTTGGCAAACCCGCACCACGATCAACTCCCGCCCGGAAACCTATGTCCTCACCGTGGAAGGATGTGTGGATCCAGAATTGGCCTCCACAGTCACTTATGGACACACTGTTAAGACCGTGTTCATGGAAGACAATCTTACTCGGCTACGAGGGATCGCCAAGGAGAAGAGGAGCACATGTTTTGCTTAGGACTGCTGTTCTCCTTTACCTTCACCATGCCGGGGGTTTAAGATCATCCTCCTCAGCTTCTGCTAGCTGCGACTGGTGTAAATGGTAGTCCCAAGACATCCACAGGGCACCAGCTTGGGGGAGGCTGTTGTAAGATTTCACTGCTTTGCAAAGGACAGTTCTGCAAACTGATGTTTGCTGCGATCCATGTTTGCTGTGTGCTTTTTTTTATTTTTTGAGTGCTCTCGCTTCTTTCAGCCCAGTAAATTTCCACTCCTCTGCCATTTGCAGCACTTGTCTGCTGGCAGAACCTGCTGTGACCTTTATGGGCGGGGCAATGGGTTGTGTCATTGTTTAATGTTTATTTGCATTCCACACCAGCCCTTCACATTCCTGGGACGGAGGAGCTAAAATGGGTTGGGGGGGGGGGCACAGCAGAGAACAGCAGTAATGAAAAGGGGAAGAAATGAGCAGAAACTAGCAATATTTTCTACCTCGTGCACTCCCAACATGTCACGGGAAGATGTGGTCACTTCTGCACTTTTTAAATCCCCATCCCTTCCCACCAAGGCGCATGTGTGCTCCCATGACGCATCGATGAGGACTTTGCATGTGCTGCATTCATTTCCTTTGCAATCGTCTGCAATGCACAGGCTTTTGAAGCTTGGTTTCACACTGGTGAAACCAGGGAGGGTTAGAGGTTAGGGGAAGAGCACTGGCTCTGCATCCAACATATCCCAGGTTTAGTACCCAACATCTCCTGGTAGGGCTAGTGGCCAGGAGTGGGAGAGGACTCCTGCTTGAAATCTTGAAGGGAGGCTGTCAGTCAGTACCAAGGACACCATTATTGTCATCAGAGACCACTCTCTATGTGCCTCCTCCAAGTGACGTGTGATATGGAGGGTGGCAACAGGAGAAAGGGCCTTTTCAGTGGTGGCTCCCTGTTTGTGGAATGCCCTCCCCAAGAAAGCATGCCTGGTACCACCAAACTCTGTTTTTGGTGAGCCAGGCTAAAACATTTTTGGCTATTGATTTGGAAGGTATATTGAGATATATTTATTGATCTGGGGTGGGTAGGACTTGTCCTTTTTCATAGGTATTGATGAGTATCTTATTATTGTTATTACATGTGGTTTTACTGCCTTTCATCTTATTTTTAATCTTACTAATTTTTCAATTGCTTTGTAACACTTGATGCATGAAAAAGCAATGAATAAAAATGATCATAAATGCCCGGAGACAAATTTGTGCAGGAAAGTTGCAAGGGCTCATCCTAGCAGGAAAAGGTACAGTCGTAACTTGGTTCTCGAACAGAATGTGTTTTGGGAGTCTGTTCGACTCCCGGAACCATTCGAAAATCAAGGCGCAGCTTCTGATTGGCTGCAGGAGCGTCCTGAAGCCGATCAGAAGCCATGGAAGTCGCACCGGACGTTCGGCTTCCCAAAATCGTTCGAAAACTGGAACACACACTTCCGGGTTTTGATTGTTCGGGAGCCGATTTGTTCGGGAGCCAAGGCGTTCGAGATCCAAGGCATTACTGTATTAGAAGGGTTCTCTCCCCAGGTGAAAGGTAGCCCATTCTCCCAACATAGGCCCTCTCCAGACTGGATTGTATTTTTTTAAGGGGGTTGTGTTCTGTAGCACAGGGGACACGGGTGGCGCTGTAGGTTAAACCACAGAGCCTAGGGCTTGCCGATCAGAAGGTCGGCGGTTCGAATCCCCGCAACGGGGCGAGCTCCCGTTGCTTGGTCCCTGCTCCTGCCAACCTAGCAGTTCGAAAGCACATCAAAGTGCATGTAGATAAATAGGTACCACTGCAGCGGGAAGGTAAACGGCGTTCCCATGCGCTGCTCTGGTTCGCCAGAAGTGGCTTTATCATGCTGGCCACATGACAGCCAATAACGCGAGATGAGCACTGCAACCCCAGAGTCGGTCACAACTGGACCTAATGGTCAGGGGTCCCTTTACCTTTATTCTGCAGCACGTCACTGATGAAATAATAGTACATTAGCAGTGGATTTATACTGGATCACCCACATACCGGTATCATTTTCCTTAAATGCATTGCTGCAGTCTGGAGGGGAAACTCTTGCACCATACCCAGAAATATAAAATAAAGCAGTGTTTGCACTATAAAAAGTTACGGGATTTTCCTGGAGGCTATGGGGCATACACCGATCAGAAATGAAGCCGTATGTCCACCCCAAATATTTCGCAGGTGCAAAGAGTGTTTAGAACGGGATTGCGTGTAACTACCAGGATCCCGCCATGAGGACATATCATCATGAGTTCACAAGAAAAAGAGCGTCAAAACTACAGAAACATTTTGTGCTTTGTGGCAGGTGCTGATGCAACCACCTCCACTCTCCTCCTCAGAGGAGGGCAGAGAGATTCGGAGCAACAAGGGATGCTATCCTACAAGAGGTCTTGTGCCGCTTCTATCAGAAGAGACTTCTGGGTCATACCACCACCTGTGTTTTCTGTATCCTTCCTGGAGATTTCCAGGCAGTGCATGGGCAAACAAGTATAATCTTCAACACAGAGCTTAGAAAGCAATCCTTTTCCCCGGCCCGCCTTCATTATCCTCATTATAGCAGCAGTACTGGGCCAGCGGAGGGAAGGTGCTGTGTTTTAGGGAAGGAACAAAGGCTTAGCGGACAAGGGCACTCTGGAGTCATAATTGCTACTATGGCAACCAGATGGCTTGTAAATAATTGAGGCTGAATGAATAAAAAAACAACCAACCCTTTTGTGGGCACAGGAGGCAGGATGCATTGAAGGTTTTAATGTGAACTAAATAGCAAGCAGGTGCCAAGGATTAAAGGGAGAAAAGGGGGCACGAGGCAAAGAGCATGTTTAACAAACAAGTAGAAAACATAAAAGAAAGAGGCAACTGGAAGCTGATCAGCAAGCAAAACTGCAATTAATTATTATTATTGCTACTTAATTTTTTTCACATTTCTTGCCTACCGTTCGGTGTCCTGGGGCAGCTTACAGCAATGCAAAAATGCAATATTATAATCTGTTAAAACAATTTACAATAACAGTAGGATTTGTCCTGTAGATATATATCTCAGGTGTCAAAGGCCAGAGAGGGAAAGAGCCATATAATTGACTCCATATATATATGAAATTGTTTTATGTATGTTTGTTGTTGACGTTTTAACCATTAAATCTCTTCGAGATGTTTCATATGACAATGCCATATGGTAAAGATTTAATGGGATTAATATACTACTTTACCATTAAATTCTCAAAGCGGTTTACATAAAATATCAAATACAGTATACATTAAATTAGCCATAAAATCAGATGTTGGCCTAGATCCTTTCAAAATAAAAACCAGCAGTTATAAAAAATATAATTACAAAATAAGATTACATACTGAAATACATGTCAAATTTTCATGTCTCGGTAGGCTTGCTGAAGCAAAGAAAGGTTTTAGTGGGCCAAAAACAGTACATTGAAGGTGCCATGCCAAATATCAATATGCAGCGAGTTCCCAAGTTGCTGCCCAAATGAAGGATCTAAATTCCTTTCAAGGACAGAATGAACAACACATAGCACTTTTAAAAGGGACAGGTCCTCAGATCTAGAGATGGACTATAAATGCAATAAATAGATTTATTTAAAAAAAAAATAAGGTAGCAATAATTTCCACAGCGGTGGGTGGGAGTGCCTACTTCAGCTCCTGCCCTTGCTGGTGTTTACTGGAAAGGAGAAAGGTGAGGTGGCTGCAAGGTATGAATGCATGCAACAGCAAAAGTGCCAAACTGGCTCTGCTGGCACCTTTGCACTGCGCTGACCTCTCCGCTGCCTTGTTCTTCCCACCCTGCTACCCCCTACTCCGAAAGCCACCATAAAGTTGGAGTCAGGAAGTGAGGCAAGCACCATTGCCCCCACCTCGTCAACCACAATTGCGCTTCCATGCCATGTGGCACGGAATTCCATTTTGGGGCATGTATTTTGCTGCAAGATGCAACTGCTCGTTTTATCAGCCTTTCTAAACTGCTTGGTATTTTAAAACCTCCCAGCAAAAGTAAGAGGGAAACAATAAAGCTGTATAAATAAGAGACAGATAAACAGATAAAAACAGGAAGAGGGAGGGAAACCAAGAATTCAGGAATAACAGGGCCGAGTCTTATGGTCCAGGGAAAGCAAAAAGATAATGTCTGAAGAAATGGGCAGATGCTTCACATGTCAGAGGGAAGGGGATTTCACCTTTGGGGCACCCCCAGGCATGTATCTAAACAGTGCCACAGCTGGGTAATGGGCAGAGCAGGGTAGAGAAGCTGCAGCCTTGTGGATATTGATGATCTACAACATGGGTAGGCAAACTAAGGCCTGGGGGCTGGATCCGGCCCAATCGCCTTCTAATTCCAGCCCGCAGACAGTCCGGGAATCAGCGTGTTTTTACATGAGTAGAATGTGTCCTTTTATTTAAAATGCATCTCTGGGTTATTTGTGGGGCATAGGAATTTGTTCATTTTTTTTCCTTTCAAAATATAGTCCGGCCCCCCACAAGGTCTGAGGGACAGTTGACTGGCCCCCTGCTGAAAAATTTGCCGACCCCTGATCTACAACCCCCACCATTACTGAACATTGGCCATGCATGCGGCTGTGGCACATGTGAGTCAGGAGTCCAAAATCTGGGTGGCCGCAAATTCCTCATCCCCTGGATTTGAGCATTGGATTACCAGGGTTCGAATTCCCACTCAGTTGTGAAGCTCACTGGGTGTCACCTTGGGCTAGTCACCATCTCTGACCTACCTCATGGGGTTGTTGTGAAGGTGTAATGGAGAGGAGAACCATGTACATACATACATATATCACCTTGAGCTCCTTGGAGGAAGGAGGCAGTATATAGATGTAATAAATAAAATGATAATAAATAAGGTTGTGAGGATAAAAGGGGTGGGGGAGAGCCGTATCTTACCCCTGACCCTCCTTGGAGCAAAAGTGGGATAATTAATAAGTAATAATTATTATAACTATTATTTGTACCCCGTCCATCTGACCGGGTTGCCCCAGCCACTCTGGGTGCTTCCAACATATATAAAAACATAATAAAGCATTACACAATGTCACAAGTAAATAAATATGAGATGAATAAAACAAGATTGTGGCTACAAATGCTCATGCCACAAAAACTGTGTTCATCTTGTAACTTCCACAAGACTCTTTATTGTTTTTATTAGAATATCATATTTTCTTCCTATTAGTCTAACTTATAATGCGCACTTACAATCAGGAAATTGTAGCTTGGCGAATGAGCTGCAACCTCCCTATTAGATGTCACATGCTCTGGTCACAAGACTACAGTTCCCAGAATCCTTTGCGGTCAAGGAATGCTGGTTAGACCTGTTCAAGCCAGATACAGTATTGTAAAACATTCCCTTCACCCTCAGCACTTGCACTTGTTTTGATTTGAAAGTGCAGTTCCTAGAAGGGCCAGTAAGTGGCATAATCTCTTTATCTCCGTTTACCAGCTACAGTACAATTAGTGCTATATTCAAAATAAAAGAAAATGTGGCTGAACATCACTTCTGTTTATGCTAATGACACTTGGCCTCCTGGTCACCTGCTCCTATCGGATAAGCCAGCCACTTTCATTTATCCTCTTGCATTTATACAGAAGTCAGCGAAACTTCAACCCACTAAATACTGGAAGAAAGACAATCCCTGGCATGGAGACTGAAGGGTTTCTGAGACATGACAGTTAACGGGTGGGGAACCTGTGGCTCTCCAAATGTTGGACTCTTAATTTCTACCAGCTCCAGCCAACATTGCCAATGGTCAAGGATAATCATAGAACTGTAGAAGGGACCCTGGGGGTCTAGTCCAACCACCTGCAGCACAGCAATGACAGGAGTTGCAGCCCTGCGACATCCCCAAGACAGGTAGTCCCAGGGTTCCAATCTCTTGGCTGCTTTAGTCGTCCATTTCTGGATGAAAATTTCTTCCCAAATCCCGGATAACTGGGATAAGTAGGGCTAATCTGCTCTGCTCTGCAAACTCCCAGCGCATGGTTGCCTAAGGTGCGTGTTTCATCTGTCCTAAACTGTTAATTGTGGAAGCAGCAGTATGCAGAATCAGAACATGCATGCATAAAATGGAAATCTTTCGAAATATGTGCCATGGGTGTAGGGATTTCACGCCTGGCCTGGCAACTTTTAATGAGAAGCCAGAGGAGGAGGGAGCTAGGGAAACTGTTTCCTATGAGCTGACAAATTACAACAGCTGCTAAAATAGCCCTGAGGGTTTAAGATAAGAAACTCGCATGGCTGGGTAGTTAGCAAGATCTCCAGGAGTCAGGCCGAGGACAACTGCAGGATTTGTGAGCTCCAGGCAACAGACTTTAAACCAGACACTCTCACTATGCATCTCCAGGGATGAGGAGAGGGAATGGGTGGCGTCATAGGTTCATTGAATTGTAGTATGGGGCTCCTGAGGGTCATCTAGTCCAACCCCCTGCAATCCAGGAATCTCAGGGTCCTTTGAGAGGGCAGATTTGAGAGGGACTGCGAGTACAGCTGGAAGACTAACAGGTTAAGGGCATGTAAAGCAACATTACAAGCTTCTCATGTTATGCCTCTGCCCATGGCTTCCTCCAGGCCCACCATACAAACATTTCCTAGCATTTCCAATGACCCTTGCCCTTCCTTCCTTCCTGTTCTTTATGTGCGAGAAGCCGCCTTGATCATCTTCAAATCCATTAAGTTTTGGAGGGAGTGGTAGTGCTGTGGTCTAAACCAGTGAGCCTCTTGGCTGGCCGATTGGAAGGTCGGCAGTTCAAATCTGCCTGATGGGGTGAGCTCCCGTTGCTCTGTCCCAGCTTCTGCCAGCCTAGTTCGAAAGCATACCAGCGTGAGTAGATAAATAGGTACTGCTGCGGTAGGAAGGTAAACTGCGTTTCCATGTGCTCTGGTTTCCCGTCATGGTGTCCCGTTGCACCAGAAGTGGTTTCATCATGCTGGCCACATGACCTGGAAAAGCTATCTGTGGGGACAAACACCGGCTCCCTCAGCCTGAAAGCGGAGATGAGTGCTGCACCCCAGTCAAATTCGACTGGATTTAACCATACAGGGGTCCTTTACCTGAATGCAGAAGGTTGAAAGTTCAATCCCCAGCGACACCCAAGTAAGTTTGTGAGAGACCCACCTGAAAACCTGGACAGCTCCTGTCAGCCAGTATAGACCAGGGTGGTCCAACGCCCAGTCCCAGCCCTTGGCAACATTTGACACACACACACATACACACCCGCCCTTGTGCCACCTTCCCAAAACAGGGTAAGCAAGGTGTTGAACTTTGGGAAGGAGGCTTAAGAGTTCTGACAGAACCCTAGAGTCCTCCCTCCTCCTTGCCAAAGCCTAATTAGCAACTTCCCAGGGCTCTAGTAATAATAATAATAATAATATAATAATAATTTATTATTTGTACCCCGCCCATCTGACTGGGTCCCCCCAGCCACTCTGGGCGGCCTCCAACAAACACTAAAATACATTAAAATATTACAGATTAAAAACTTCCCTAAACAGGGCTGCCTTCAGGTGTTTTCTAAAGGTCATGTAGTTGTTGATCGCTTTGACCTCTGAAGGGAGGGCGTTCCACAGGGCGGGCGCCACTACCGAGAAGGCCCTCTGCCTGGTTCCCTGTAGCTTTGCTTCTCGCAGTGAGGGAACCGCCAGAAGGCCCTCGGCGCTGGATCTCAGTGTCCGGGCTGAATGGTGGGGGTGGAGACGCTCCTTCAGGTATACAGGACCGAGGTACCAGAGTGTCAGGGACTGGCAGGACTATGAGGAGGGGTGAGAGGTACCAGCCGGAAAAGCCCCAAGGGAAATCCCAAAGAAGGAAGACTCAAGAGCCCAGGGATTGATGATAGGACACTGAGGAGAGGGGTCAGAGGGAGAAGCTTGGGAGGAAGTACTGTCTTCTTGTATTCTGTGCACAACGGTGATGGTGTAGATATAAATTAAGAATCCAATAAAGACCACACTTTAGAAATAAATATTTATAGCCATTTTGTGTGTCTAGCAATAAGGAAAGAAAAACATTTGGCTTTTCTTTCAAATACTAGTAAAAGAAAAGCAGAGCTTTTATCACCATTTATTATGTGTGAGATCTGTTATCATGAATGGCTCAGTTGGTGGAGCATGGGGCTCTTAATCTCAGGGTCGTGGGTTCGAGTCCCACGTGGGGCAAGATTCCTGCATTACAGGGGGTTGGACTAAATGACCCTTCTTGTCCCTTCCAATGCTACAATTCTATGATTCTATGCTCTTGCCTTTTTGAAATGAGGCCTGCACAACTAACCCCACAGAAGACTAAAAGCCAAGTAAGAGACATATTTCAAACAGATTGTGTGAATCAGCCCTTGGGACTCACTGAGACAAAAACCCTCCTTGGGTGTGGTGATCAGAAGTTTCTGCCGATTTCCAGTTTGTGCCAAGATTATGACCTTCAAATTATGGAGCTGCTGAGTCAACATCACAAGGTCTACTGTAGTCCGCAGAGTAATGCCCATTGTTTGAGGACCTAGCTAGCAGGATAGAAACCAAGCTCCACCTACACATTCTTAGGAAAAGTCCCATTCCCCAAAGAGCTTTAGCACATGCTTGCATGCAGAAGGTCCCATGTTCAATTCCCAGCATCTCCAGGTAGGGCTGGGAAAAGACTCTTGCCATGGAAACCATGGAGGAGCTACTACTTATTCTGTGAACCGCCCTGAGACCCCCCGGGTATAGGGCGGTATATAGATTCTATTATTATTATTATTATTATTATTATTAACCATCAGTGTAGACAATACTGAGCAGGAAGAGCCAATGGTCCAACTTCCCATGTTCCTCAGAGTAACACTACGAAAGGCTATACTTGTTCCATGGTCCTACTGCCCCCTAGTCTCCAACCTGCAATAGAGGTACAATCAGAAAGGTCAAGTTTGCAGAGCTGGCAACCTAACGTGCATGGAACAAAAATTAAGTGCTTAATGTAGGCAGAGTGCTGACATTGAGAGGCTTGCTCAAGGCCAATTAATGACTCAGAAATTTGGGACTTCCCATCTCACGCTCTAAAGATTTAGTAATTCTAAACCTTCTGTTTTCAGTTCCCATTCCCAGAGGGAGAAGTTCAAGGTGCTGGTACTGGCGCATACAGCCTGGGACTAGGATACCAAAAAAGGTAGCCTCATCCTTTATGTAATCAACCAAAATCTATACTCCACAAGCAAGAGAGCCTCTCGCAGATACCACCCTATCAAGAACCCCATTCTGTAAGTTGCAGCGATGCAACCTGCCCTTTAGAAGTTGTCCCAGACCGTTGGGATAGCTCAGTCAGTAGACAAGAGACTCTGAAATCTCAGGGTTGTGGCTGGGCAAAAAATTCTGGTATTGCAGGGAGTTGGATTAGATTACCCTCATGGCCCCTTCTAACCAGCGTTTGAAATTCACCAGGCACATTTTGCACCTGGCTATCTATCACTTGCAACCAAGTGAAGATGCCCAGGTGCCAGGACAGCACCTGACGTCTCCATCATATGGAGGTGCATGCCTGGGGATCTTTGGATCTTGACTATTTTCACACACTAGCAACACATCCTACAGAATTCTATCCATTATATTTTATCTGAAAAACCAGAATGAATTTCAGGAACCAAAGTCACCTTGAAAAATACGACTTTCGAGCCATCTGACCCTAAAATGCCAACCAGGCATTCCATTTTGGCAACTATAACCCTGGTTTGAGGAGCCATTTGGCACCTAGCTTACATATCTGAGTTTCTAACACTGCTTCCAACTCTGCAATTCTATGACAAGCAGACAGGCACCATCTCTACTGCCCTTGTGGCATCTATGGAAGACTTTCCTTTTCCAGCAAGCCTTTTAAATGGCTTTCAATTCCAGTCTGGATCTGTGCTGGAACTGGAACTGTTTTTATATGTTTTGACTGTTAAATCACCCTTGAGATGTTTCACAGGAAAGTATTCGTCAATAAAATAAGGAACGTTCAGGCCCAGGATGAAAGATGAGCACCTGCCATGTTATTCTGTCTTAGTAATGCTCTCTGGCATGTAGCATTAGGAGGTTTAAGTTGAGACTTATCAAGACCGACCTTGGCCACCAGGAAAACAATAGATGCCTTCTTCACTTCTGAAGCTGCTCTTATTGCAACAGACGGAAGGGACCAAATAGCCCTTCAGCTGAACAAGTGTGCATATTAGCAAAAGTGCCAAGCTATTGAAATTCAACAAAACACTGAGGCAGCAATTGAAAAATATGAAATGGTGCTGCTCAGCCGCATGTTACTATCTTCTCAAGTGGGTATTTTTTTGCATTTTGAACTCACTGCTGCTTGCTTTAATGCAGTTGTTATTGGGGATGGCTAAGTCCCATAATAAAACACATTAAAATGATACTGCAAGTCACCTTAAGTGTATTTCTTAGCAAGGAGGGATCTAAATAGTTCTTTACAGGATTGCCACCCTGCTCTTCAGCCAAAGACATACAGTACAATGAAAATAAAAAGACAAGACACGAAAGGAAGAAGAGATGAGGTAGGAAGAGGAAAACATGAAAACTCACCCACCAAACCTTGCTGGTAAATTGCAAACATATGCTCAATACTTGGCCAAGATGAAGTAGTGCCACATCATTTTTTTATGTTATAAGTATCGGGTACCATGCTGGCTGCTGGGAAAACAGAAACCATGAGATGTGTTTCCAAAGTGTTTGATGAGATAAAACAAAAGTGAGAGCAAATGATAATTTGTTTATGGGTTAAGAATCACTGAGTGTGAAGAAAAGTGCTTAAATGTCCCCACACCTGGTGATTCTTCCTTTTAAATAGTCAGATGACAATCTTGCTGGAGAAACTATTACTCCCCTGTAATTTCCCCCCTTCATACTCCTTAGTATTATGGGGCAAACATGGAGTTTGCAACCCTAAGGGATCCAAAATAAATGTTATTTTCACAACAGGCACTACCACTTCATTTCCCAGCCACACAGCGAAGCAGAACATCAAACATGTTTGCCCCCCCCCCCAAAAACCCATTAAATGGAATACATGTGGCAACACTTGCTGTGCAATGACTCTCATTCATGCTGCGAGTTGTGCTTCATGACACACCCTTCAAGTAGCAAAGTAATGTCTATAGCATTCCTAGCCCTTCCTGCTAAAACAGACACAAGTTAGAAGATGAGAGGCATTTTTCTGTGTGCAGGAAAAATGTAAAGGGTGGAACAACTCTAAGTGACAAATGAAAAAGGCTTTAATGTACTGTCCTGTTCTGGAACCAGGCAAAATGAGCTCAAGCTGTTGCATCCAATACCGGTGGAATATACTTCATTGTAGGGCATATTGTATCCATCTCTGCGATTTTTCTGCCCTGCTATTCCATTGTAAAAGCCCTGCAAGAAACAAACGTTTGCAGCCCAGGCTACAAAAGAGACACACAATTCCTCTGAAGCAGCACAGGACAGCATACTTCCCCCCCCCCTCTTTTAACCTCACACCAACCTGGTGAGGTAGAAAAGAGCCCAAAAAATTGCCCATGTGGCAATATGAACCTGGTCTCTGCAATACTAAACCAATGCTCCAAATAGTTACAATCATAGAATTTTAGAGTTGCAAGGGACCCCAAAGGTAATCTAATCCAACCGCTTGCAATGCATTGCACTGTACTTGAAAACTGCTGTTATGAAACTAAAAGTCTCAAGATCCCACTATATTTGTACAGCATATTGCTAAGAGTATTGGACTGCGTCTGACTAAAGCATTTTTGTTTAGGCAGGCCTACCCAGACATGACATGTGTTTTAAACTAGCTTAGTGTATTGTTGATGTTAATTATTTTCAAATGGTTCAAATGCTTGCTTTTAACTGTAAACCTTGCTTTTGAAAACCTATTTGAAGTTTTATTATAATCAAGTGATATACAAATGTTGTGAATAATAAATAGTGTAATAAAATAGAAGCACACGACAGGTCCCTTCCTCAGAGAGCTTCGTACGAATCTCAACTAGGGGTGGAGCAAAGAGGCAAGGGTGAAATGGGTTTCAGTGTTTAGATGATTTAAAAGGTGCTCTTAATCAACCAGAAAGTTTCTTTTAAAAAGGTAATTTTAAAATGCCGGCTGATTTTTGGCCCTCGAAGTAATACCAGACTACAAATCCCACTTGACCATTGGCTATACTAGCTGAAGCTTGTGGGACTTGGGAGTCCAGTCGGCAGGGCCATCCCAGCTTAGAAAAACTGTGCATGACAGACATCATAGACCTTCACATGAAGGAATGTCTCTTTCCAGGATATGCCTGCTGTGCCATGCTTATGCATCATCTGGAAATAATGTTTTTTTCTTCAGAGCTATTGATCTATTAGTATGCAGGCACTCAGTCAAACTTCATACTGAATGGGTGGCACTAAATGGCTATTCAGGACAGGAATTACAAATATAAGGGTCAGCAACCTCACAATGCCTATGGCAGCAGTGTCTCACACCGGATGTAACTGATCTGTAGAAAGGACTCTGTGAACTGAAAACAAGAGACGTTACATGTACCTTTCTTATCCATGAACTTTTTTCAATAAAAACTTTTTTTTTTTAAATGGATGAAGTCATCTGAGAGAGGAAGAAACTTCGGAGTGGTTAAAAAAAAGAAAGAGTTGGATTAGTGAAGGGCAGTGATGTAACAAGGAGTGCAGGAAAGCAGGGAGTGTGGCCGTAGAAAGGTTTTAAAGGAAGGGCAAAGGAGTTTGGGTTGGATGGAAAGGAGACGGGAAGGATCTGGAGAAAGGCACCACATGGTCTGAACAATGAGCAGAGTGAATTATCCCAACAGTAGAATGCTAAGGAGTCATAAGGGAAAGACAGAAGTTACAAAAGTCAAACATATAATAAAGAACCCTACAAGAAAGCAGATTCCGACGACAGCTTACCAGCTAGATGTGTGACATATGGGTATATCAGGAATGATAGAACTAAAAATCTTTGCTATGCAGTTCTATATACACTGCTACTTAGCGACACTTCAGTAACAGACAACCATCCCAGAGTATCAGCTCATTCTACAATGAATGCCTATTTATTCTCCTCTCTTATAACATCTTTTCTCAGCATTTATCTCCTGCTGCAGCCAAAGCACATTTCCCAAGCACTAACAATCCTTGGAAAATGGGACAGTACCTCCAGACAGCACATGCCTTGCTATTGTTGAGTGAGGAATGGGGCTGTAGGAATGTCACCTCTTGCTGGGTGCTTTGAGCTTAAATTAATAACAGGCAGCAGAACTCTTCCAATGCATGCAAGCAACCCTTTGTCAATTTTTTCCTTCATCAGATGCTGTGTACTACTATGCAGGAAGACTAATTTAAGAACCAAACTGGCTAATTTCCATATTTTGTAGAGAATAAAAATAAACTCAAGGAAGTATGCTCCCAACATATTTTCTAGAGTTTGCTTTTTAAACAGGAAAATGGAAAAAGAAAAACAATTACTTTTCTTTGTATTCTTAATCATCAAAGCATTGAATGGATTTTTTTCTGGAGGGAAAGCAATATAAAAATATTTAAAATAAAAATAAACAAGGGAACAAAGCAGCAGAGAGAACTGTAAAGAATTTAAGGGACGTTGGAACAAGCCAAACTAAAACTGCAAAAAAGACAAACAAGAGCAGGACTATACAATCCTTTATACAAACACTCAGAATTTTTTATATTTTACTGAAGGAATAAAAGCCTAGTGCCACATTTATTTTTTACTGCCAGGCAATAACATTTGTTTTCTAGGCTTTTTAATGTTGTGATTATTTTATGTTGGAAGTCTTAATGCTTCAGTGTTTCTTTTTATAGCAAAATGTCTTAAATAATGATTTAATTTTAGCTGGATCATATGGCTTAAGAAGCCTGTCATTAATGGAGAGAACATTTGTGCATTTTTTGTCCGGTTTGCACTACTTAATTGTTGTTGGAAGGCCTTTGCTTCTAATGAACAAATTCCGATACTCCCTTTTTTCTCTATTCCAAGAATGTTTGGAGCTTTGCTAATTTGTCCATGGGAAATAAACACACACCATCTTCTAGATTAGTCAGTCTCTCAGCCTCACCTACCTCACAATGTTGTTGCATGGTTAAAACAGGGAGGAAGAGAACCTCTTGAGGTGAGATATAAATGCAACAATAAATAAAACTATTGTTTATTGAATTTATATCACGCCCTTCTTCCCAAAGCAACCATGGGTTTATAGTAGCCCAAAATCTGATGCAGCAAGAAAAAGAATAAGCACCCACACCTGCTTAAAACAGGAGCCTTTCAATGCAGCTTTCCTTTTTTAAACAAGACTGTTTTTTTCTGTTACATACACTACATACATTTCCCTGAAATGTGTGTGGTTAGCCCCTCAGGCGCTGCTTTTCTGCTACCGCAACACGAGTGTCAGGTTGCAGGCACAAATAATGCAAGGTATGATAGGTATTTCTGTAAAAGCACTCAGTAGCCAATACCTTACTCATTGCAGTAGGTTTTCAAACAAGCACATTTCATCCATAAGAGTACAATATTGCTACTCTCTACCTAACTTAGACCTGAAAGGTGTGATTAATAGGTGAAACCTGTTGAGGACCCCTTTCCATACCCTTCTGCAGCAGCAGCTGTAGCTTTTCCAGCTGGAGATCCTGGCAGATTCCTTCTGAGGGCAAAGCAGATCCTGGAGTGCTGAGCCAGGGTGGGGTGGGGTGTCATGAGAGGACTCCAATGCCTGATTTTCGCACCCATCCTGGGTCTGTGCCTCCAGCAGGTGCCAATTTTACCAGCCCCTAGGTATGCCTTTGTCTATTATGTATGATCTCTAGTGAGATTCCTGCATTGCAGGGGGCTGAACTAGATGACCTGCCAGGATCCCTTGCAACTCCACAATTCTATACCAATGTGTTTATGGATTTGCTTTCCACTACAGCTAGGAAATAACGCTGCCTTTCCTGGTGAGCTTTACCACACTGACCATGCTTAGCTGACACTAACATGCACAGACCTAATCCTCCACATACTAAGGGGACTTGAACTTAGGTCCATTTTTTTCTTACAAATTCTCACACACTTAAGATAACCCATTCCTCTATTCAAACCACCTTAACAGAAATTTTGCAATACGTAACGTATTAGCTGGTTAAAAGCCAGACAACTGCTACAGTTATACAGTTATTAGACAGCACTAAGGATATTGTACAGCATATACTTAAGACAGCTTAACACAACTTCTTGCTCCTCAACACAATTTCAGTCACCTACCTACCCTATCCGCATCATCAGTCAGAAATAAAATATTGCCAACGCTGTATTTCTTTCTGTTGCAATGTCTGTCTGTGGTAGTGTTAATTTCCGCTTATGTCTACAACTGTGAACGAACAACTATAATCAAAGAAAAATAATTATTCTGGATTAACCAAAAGGACACAACCAGCCATACTTGCTTGCGATTAAAAGCAAAGTTTATTTCTAGTCATTATGTAAGCTGAAAAAGTAATTTGTGGTCTTCATACAGTGCTGTATGAACATAGGCCCTCACACCACAACTACCCATCCTTTTCAGCTAAGATCCTGTCCACACTGTATTTCCCATTTTCAGCTATTTTCCTGAACACCACATACACAGCCGCCACTCCTGAGGTGCAATACTTGGTTACTAATACGGCAGTGTGTTGTGGCTAGCACTGATCCCAGAGTTATGAGAATTTAAAACCCTAGCTCATATATAGGGACTTTTCAAAGGCAAATGAGTAACACAAGAGTACTCCACTAACCCCCACTACTCCTTGAAGTAAGGATAGGAATAAATGGCCTTGGAGAGTATAGCAAAATAATAGACTTCAGTGATGCATATATCCAGTATGATCGTGGCGATGAGGCATGTACAGTACTGGATAGCACCCAAACATCAATGGCAGGACTCCATTGAATACAGTACATACAAACAATACACAAGCCTGCCCCTCTCCTACAGCACACACAGACAGGCTGTCTTACAGGGTGGGAGTTTGGGTAGCAAATTAAGGCAGGCAGCCAACTGCCTGAACAACTCAAGAGTTAGTTAAGGCCAGTTCCCATTTGGTTCCAGAAACAGAACTCTCCAATGACACTTCAAAAGCTGGGAAAAGTTCTATCTCAGAGGCTTCTGCTTTCCCCGTAGAAGGACCAACCCTTGCCAGGTTTGGAAATACCCCGCCTGAATCCCTGGAAAGTGTTTGCCAATCAGTGTAGTAGACAATGCTGAGCTAGATCGATCAATAGCCCAACTCACTATAAGGCAACTTCCTATGTTCCTAGCTTACACTCTCAACATTCTGTCTCTGTAGCAGCAAAGTCATGGGGGCACACAGCATAGTCTCTGGCCATCCACTGCAAAAGAAAAAAGAAACAGACTCATTAAGGGGTGAACAAGTGAGAGAAGTTCCTCTTATTTAACAGCATTTTTAGCCAAGTGAAGAGGCTGGCTTAAAGGTGCTAAGAGGTAGCTGTTAGCCAGTTTTTAAAACATAGTTGCACAGACCAAGGGATACCGGTAGCTCAGTTGGTTGAGCATGGACTCTTAATCTCAGGGCCATGAGTTCATTGGTTAAAAGATTCCTGAACTGCAAAGGGTTGGACTAGATGACCCTCATGGTCACTTCCAACTCCACAATTCTATTTTTCTGAGGGCCCATTAATGTCAAGCGTTTTTAACCTGTGGTCCACGAACAGGCTTCAGGAGGCCTGTGAACTGAGCACAAAAGAATTATTTTTCCAATAAGCTGCATGCAAAATGTTGTGTGTATGTGTTGCTGTGCATTTTTCTGGAAGAGTCCATAGCTTTCATCAAATGAGACCTGGACCCAAAAAACGGTTAAGAACGTCTGATCTAGGCCTACATTCTATCTTCCCATTCTGCCTAATAGATGCCAAATGCCCCCCACCCTGCCAATATCTATAAACAACCACAGAAACAAAGAAATAATGACACACATCTGTATAGCAGGGTTAACATCACCGCTTTTTTTCTTAAAAAAAGTCTAGGGGTACTCTCATTTTCCTACTCATATTGAAATATTGCCCCTCAATGAGGCCAAACTTAGATTCACAAAAAGTTTAGGGGTATGCGTCCCCCCAGAAAAGCACTGGTTAACATACCTAAGTACAGTATATTCAAGGGTGTATTGCCAAGTGTTCAAAGAAGTTCAAATGCCTTACCTAGCTGTAACATTCACGCCAATGCAGAAAGGTAAGATCAGTAATATTGCAGTTAGGGGGGAACCAAGGCTGAGGGTGAATTCAAGGCTCAGAAAAGTTTGGAAACTCTTAACTCATAGCTCAGTTTCCGAACCACTAAGTTATGGTAAGGATGGCGGTGGACATTAAATCAGAACATAAGCTTCATTTTATCTGTTTATTTAATCATTTCATAAAAATTTTACACCGCTTGATTGCTACAAAAAACCTTCAAAGCGGTTTACACAATGAAAATTTACAGCCACACTTTTAAGCATACAGAAGTTAAAATACTGAAACAGATTAAAATTACCTCGACTTTCTAAGCATGCAGGTAGGCTTACCTAAACGAGTATGTTTTTAGCAGGTGCCAAAAAAAATGTACAGCGAAGGTGCCCACTGGATCTCAACAGGCAGGGAGTTCCAAAGTGCAGGCGCTGCCACACTATTATTTATTAATTTTATTATTAATTATTATTATTAATTATTATTATAAACCGTCCGCCCCAACCATATATTTCAAGGCAGCTCACAACATAAAAATACAATATTAAAAAAATCACAAAATACATAATAAAAGCAAGAACAAAAGCGGCCCCATCACGTCCCTCCCCCGCCAAACGATCGAGTTCTTACCCTTCACCCTAAAGGCCCCTTGGAAACAACACAGGAAAAGCGACAGCGGGGTAAAAACCAGTAAAAACATAGTTACGAAAACGGGCAAGTGACGATTCATATAAACCGGGTGAAGCCTTTCCGGCCGGAGGAGAGCGGCATGAACTCAGCAAGAGGAGAGGCGCCCCACGGAGAAGAAGGCCTTTCGCTGCCACAGGGGCCAGGGAAACATGAAGGAAGGGGGGGGATAAAAATTAAAAATTACGCCGCCTTTCCCTGCGACTACAAGGAGCGGGACTGCGAATAGGTCGTGAGGAGCCCTGAGCCTCCAGGGCTAAGTAAATCAACAAATAAGAGCCGTCGTCCCCTCACAACTCCACAGGGCTCTCCCCTCAGGGACGGCCCCTCGTCGTCCTTCCCCGCCCCCCCACCCTTTATAAATCCCTATTGTTTAGGCAGCCATTTCCTTCCGCCGGCCCGTTAGGCGATGTACGCGTGCGCTGTATCTCTCCTTCTCCTCAACCGCCTCGCCTCGCGCTCATTGATCTAATTGCGGCGGCGGCGGCGCTGCGAGCCGAGCCGTACAAGGGCCTCCCTCAAGCCCGTGCGCGCCCGCGCCGCGCGCTACGTCATTTGAAGCGGCCGCCCAATCAAAAGGCGGCGGCTGCTGCGGCTAAAGCATATTAGCCCGCGAGAATGCTATTTGAAGACACGGAGCAGGAGGAGGTGGGTGGGAGGGCTGACATCAAGAAAGACAGCCCCCCGCGTCCAATCATGTAAGCGGCCCAGGAGCTGCTTTGTCCCGCCCACGATGCGCGCGCCCGCTCACTCAGGCGCTCTCTCTCTCTCTCTCCCTCCTTCCACCCCCCCCCCAGCACCACTACTGTCACCGCCACCCACACGGCCTTTCTTCGTTTCCTCCCAGCCAACCTCTGCGGGAGAGTTTTTAAAAAGGGGGCGTGGCCTGTCGGAAAAGCCCGCGCGCTCTCTTCATGAGTAAGCGGAGGGCGGGGCGCGGTTTGGGTGGGAATAGGGGGGGAAGGAGTGAGGAGAAAGACAGGCGTGCCGGCCAGCCAATGAGACGCCGCGCTGCCTTTTCCGCCCGCGTCCCGCGCAATGTGGTGCGTGTGTGTTTGTGTGTCTCTGGCGTTGGGTTTTCTTCCACTCTCCCTTTTCTCTCTCTCTTTGCCCCCCCCACTCCTCTTCCGTCACCCGCTCGGAGCCAATGGGGCGGCGAGGCGGTTTGGGGCGGAGGCTCCGCGCACACGCCCCGCCCCGCCCCTCCCGCGCGCTCCGAGGCGCCATGGGCTGAAAACTAAACCGAGATGGAATCTCCCAGTCTGAACCGGTTTGAGCCGGTTCCGAGTCTGTGGCACTAGAGGAGGAGGAGGCGGAGGAGGGGGACGAGCGGAAGGAGAAGAAGCACCGCCGCCGCCGCCGCAAGAGGGGGAGAAGGGAGAAAAGAAAAAAAGGGGGGAGCGGGGAAGGGAAAAAAAGAGAGGCAGAAGAAGCCGCCGCCGCGCTCGGTCCTCTTTTGCCGCCTTTTGCCGTGTGTGTGGAGAGAGAGAGAGAAGGAAGGGGGGGCGCGCCGAGGAGCGAGCTGCGTGAGGAGAGGGGGGCGCGCGCGTGTTTCCGCGAGTGCGTGTGAAAGGCGGGCGAGGGGTTCATTAAGCGCAGGAGTGGAGCGGCTGAGGAAGGGGTGGGTGGGTTTCGGGGAAGGGGCCAAGCCAAGGGGGATGAGCGGACCTCTGTGAGGGGACTTGGCTGACTCGCTCCACGCTCACTGGAGTTTCCTTGAGGACACCCCCCCAAAAAAGAATAATAATTCTGTGTGGGGCTCTCTTATTTTTATCTTCTTCCTCATAACGGGGTGGTTCACTGAGGCGAACGCCTCCTTTTGGTCCATCGTCTCCCTCCCATCTCTCCTCGTTTTCGGGGGACGAGGTGTTGTGTTTGTCTTGTAGGCCCCAACCAAAGGGGTTGGCCCATCTCCCTTCGAAGCAGCGTGGCTGCCTCACCTGCGCTGGAGGCTTCTTGAAACCGCTTTTTTTTAAAAAAAGAGAAATATATATACAAACATATATATATCTATATCTATATATATTTATAGTTTTGCCGTGTGTCTCTGTATATATACGCGAGCGTGAGAGAGTATAGCGTCCCCATACAACTGAATCTCGAGGAAAGGGCGGGAGAGGCAGGAAAAAGGGGGAGGAGAGAGAGGGCCCAGGAGTTGCCCCTTCGCCTCTTGTTAGACGAAGCAACCCTCTCTTGTCTTGTTGCCCCTTTTGTATTATTATTCTCCCCCCTCTCTTTTTGTTGTGGGGTGGGGAGCAGGAAGGAGGGTGTGGGAGGTGTGTGCATGTGTTTGAATGGGTGGCAAAGCCCTGATCCTCCATGTGGGTGTGATAGCAACTTTGCTGAGTTTGGGAGGCAGAAAGTGACTTTTTGAGTGTGTGCGTTGGGTGGGTGTGTTTTCTTTCCCAGGCTCCCCCCCTCCCTTCCTGGTAATTCACCCATTCTGCCCCCGACCCCCTTCTTTTTGGTAGCAAGTCCAGTGGGGCTTCTTTTGTTGTTGTTGTTGTTGGGGGCCGAGGGCGGGTGGGCTTGGAAGAAGCAGACTTTTCGGGGCACATGTAAAATAGAAAGACGCTTTGTTTCTTCAGTGTGTGTGTTTGTGTGTGTGTGTTGTTTGCAGGGGGGGAGTTGAAAAGGAAGAAAGGCTGGACAGGTCTTTTCACCCCACTCCTCCTCCTCCTACTTCTTGGCTTTGCTTGGATTTTTTATTTTTATTTTTTTATTGTTGCTCTCCGCTCCCTCTCTACGAGAAGTAGCTGTGATACTCAATTAGGTAAGTGAGAGTTCTTCTAATAAACTTGTGCATGATGGTACCACCACCAGTGGGAGATTGGATTTGGAAAGGTGGGGAGGGAGCGCTGGAGAAGAAAGTAGGGAGTGGATACAATCCCGGGGGGGGTGAAGTTTTATGGTGGGGCGGGGGAGAACTTCATGCATTTTAGGATGCAGTATTTGGACAAGCAGAAAGTATGGAAATAGCGACGGTGTGAAGCCCTGGAAGTGATGTTGCGTGCTAATCTCAAGGCCTAAACGTTATGTTGATGAACTCATTGTTTTCCTAGGAGAAAGCAGTGATGGGGAGCAGGATGGATGTGTTTTAGAAAACAAAGTCCGGGGGCCTCTTCCTTGCGGTAGGGGGTGTAAGATGTGGGCATGGCTAAGCGTGGAGAGGTGTGCTGTGAAGCCTCATGGAAAAGGGAGGGTAGCAAGAAAGAGGAAGGGGGGGAGGAAAGGGGGTGTGTATGCAAACCAAGGCCACGAGCCTTGGAAAGAGAAACCTCTGTTGGGGTGGCCTTCGTTTGGATCCTGCCTTGATCTAAATAAAGCGATGGTGCTGTTGGAAAGACGAGAAAGGAAGGCCTTAAAGTAATCGGATGGGGAAGGAGAGTCCGAAAGGTCCCAGCAAGCCAAAGCCATCCCTGGAGGATGGAGCAAAGCAGCAAGTGTGGGGTTGGGAAACTGGAGCTTGGGTGAGCAAAACGCAACGCTGGTAGGAGGAGGGAGGCGGCCTGGCGGGAGATTAGAGGTAGGGCCTCCTCCTTTCGGTGGGGGAAGTATATGGGGGGGTGCTGGAGAGCGGATGGAGAAATTAAGGAGCATAATCTGAATTATTGAGAGTGGAAGTTTCCAGAAATATATTTGTGCCTCTCTCACTGTGCAGCACTATTGAAACGTCCGCCTGGATCACGTGGGGGCCCTGTATAGAAAGCAGGGATAGAGTAGGGAGGGGCTGCAGTGGCCCAGCTGCTCTTTGCGGCTGTCGGGGAGGAAAGGCAACAAAAATCTCTTTAAAGCTTCGCGTGCCCGGGGCTAGTGACCCTTGTTAGATATTTCGGGCGGTTTGGGTTGTGTGTGTTTTTTAAGTGCAGATCGTAAGCGTTAGCTGTGTATCATCAGTAGTAGTAGCAGCGTGAATGTTGCATGTGCTGCAGTGTGTCTGCTGTTTGGCGAAGGGCGGCAGCCGAGGCCTTTCCAGTGGGTGGGTGTGTAACTGCCGTCTTCGGATGTACCCCATGTGCTGCATCTGTTTACGTTACGTGTCTATTACTGATTTCAGCGTGCCTCCCCTAATTCATTCACGTTTTTCTGTAATCGGAAGTTAATGCCTTGTTTCGAGGAAACGTTAGCGAAGCATTTATAGGGGGAGGGGCAGACTGCAGTCCAAAGTTTCGTATTCTGCAGCCTCCTGTAGGTTTCTGGTTGTGTGCAGATTGGTTTAGCTTTCCTGAAAATGTACGGGCTTTCTGATGTGTGCATACTTAGAACTTTGGAGAGCCTACTTTCGGTAACACTGGTCTGATAGCTGTTTTGTAATCAGTGGCAGGAAGTACCTCAATGAATATTGCTTTGAACGTCAACAGGATTGATACATTGTGAGCTATGTAATTGACCATTTGTTTTCTCAATGTGGTACAGTAGTTGTTTTTCTGATAAAACTCAACAAAAGTGTGCATTTAAAAAGTGGCAGTAAAGTTGCTAACGGACTTGGAGGAATTGAGTGCAAAGGGAGGAACCTATTTTCACAATCTAGGTAAGGTTAATGATATGGAACAAATTGCACAGGTATACAGCAAAAGCTAGCCCTTTGAAAACCTTTTATTGACAGCATGTGTTCCAAATGGTATTCCTTGTGCAGATGGTTCCTCACATGTAATATAATGGCTTATCTGGATAGAAATTATGTGACATTTCTAGTATTCTATATCTTAAACTTCTTTGCATTCCAGTGACTTTCAGTCTAGATTCATTAATGTATTTATTGAACTTACTGGCCATATATGTGCACTTGATGCATTCTAGCCTTTCCCACCCATTATTGTACTTTAAAATGACCTATCTGATCTAAAGAGATTACGAGTGGCAAAGTGCTCTTGTCTTTCTGCATTTGTAAGACTTATAAGATAAGTCACAAGGAGAAAAAAGTGCACCTAAGATGCAGTTTTGTGTGTTTTAGTTGGAGGTGGAAGATGCATGAAAATTGTGTTTCTGAGCTGTTTTGTGTAACTGTCTAGTCAGGAACAGTAGATGCATCCATAAAGGGTGTTTGGCCAAGCATAGAAGAGGTGTGGTAATTTGATACTTGGAGCTAGGGAACTTAAGTAAACTATACTACCAAATATGGGGGGTAGCCTTAGTTTTTGTTCTAAATAGTAATATTGTGAGAAATTGAACACTTAAATTGTTATGTAGTAAGTATCAATAGCATAGTAGATGTAAACCATAACTGCTGTGCTTATATCTAATTAAATATAGTGTGTTCTTCAGAAAAGAAATTTGTTTCTTTGCTTGTCACTATTATGGTTATGATGGTTAATGCAGCCCAGACCAATGCAAATGTAATCTCAATGAGTTCAATGCACTTTTTTTCTAAGTGTGTGATGAGTAGCCTTAGTTTGCCATTTATGCCAGTTCACCAGGCTGACTTCAGCAACAGTCGTTGTCCATTAACTATTTAGCTATGATTTTATTCTACTCAATTGGTTAATACTGATCTTGTGCTGTAAGCCCCACTGTCAAAACTTGTATATGTATTTCTGTAAGAATTTAATCCTTTAGGACACTTAGGCTGCTGTCCTTATTACAGTCATGTGGGAGTAAACCTTGATGCGGCTGACTTCTGAGTAGATATGTTTAGGGGTGCACTGTGTTTTTGGTAAAGTTTTCTGAGTGTGATGTTAAGCTTTCTGAGTGGGACACCATATTAATGCTACTATATAGCAGGATTAGCACCACTTTTTCAGCTTTGATCAAATTTTATGCATGCCTGCTCTCTACTCTGGATGGTAGGTTGAGAAGACTGTTATGGGGTAATAGCAAATCCTGTTGCCTTTAACTGCTGTTCCCTCAGTGATATGTTCTGGTAGACTTAGTTGTTCAACATAAATAATTTCATGTGTTAATGATCTTCTTGGGTCAGTAAGTTAGCATTCTCCCCTGTCTTCCCCCCCCCCAACTTGAAAAAATCTGTTGATGTTTTAGCATTTCTTTTGGACTGGAATCGGATGCCACTCTTCCATGTTTTAAAGAGGCACACGTTTTTGTAAAATACTTTAGCATTTGGTGTAATGAACACATATTGTGACTCATTAACTCCTGGTTTAAGCACTAGCAATATTTTATTTTGAAGTTAACCAGGCATAAGCGTATTCATGTGTAGTATTACAAAATTTAGTATGACAGAATTATTTGCAGAATGGTTGGCTTACACTGAAGAAAAAGTTCAACATTTGAATATGTTACCAGTAGTAAAAGGTGGGAGCTGAAGTGGTCTGAAAGGCAGTTGGGAAGAACTTTGAATTTCTGTGATATTAAACATAAGTAAATTCTGTAACTTGATTTCTTTCTCTAAATTTGCAGTAATCTATGCCAGCAATTATGACAATGTTAGCAGACCATGCAGCACGGCAGCTGCTGGATTTCAACCAGAAATTGGATATAAATCTGTTGGATAATGTGGTGAACTGCCTGTATCATGGAGAAGGAGCCCAGGTACAGTATATGTTTGAGAACTACAAACCTGCAGTTTATTATGTCTAAAGCATATTTGTAGAGGAAAAAACAGCTGATTCTCTTGAAGACTTCTCATATGCAAGTAAAACTTGACTAGCAGTCAAGCTGCATCTAAAGAGAATAAGCCAGCAGGAATGCTACAGTTATGTTGAAAAATACCTTGGTGGCTTCTTGTCTTGTTTTTCATGCCAATAACAGAAAGTTGGAATATGACTGAATTTACTATTGTTTGTTTCTTTAAGCTTTTAGAGATAAGTGTTCTGGTCCAGTTTTATGTCCCATTTACTCATAGGACTTTTAAGTGGAAGGCAAATTGCTGTCTCCTTTGCCTATAGTATATCTGTGTCTCTGAAGTAGTTTAAATGTTTGTTATGTGACCTCTTCCAAATTCTGTTCAGAATTATAAATTCTGTGTAATCTGCTTTTATACTTCTAAAATGCTTAGAAGTATATTTTGACATCAAACTTAAAAAGAGCCACTGAAATCAGACTGGGCAGTCAGTCCAAGTCCTCTGATAGGCCAGTGAGCATCCCATGCTGCTGCCTAGACAGAAAATTGTCAGACCTTCTGTATTGTCAGACCCAATCTGCAACCATAAACACACTGGTCTCTGTTTGAGGTACCCTTACCTTCATATTGTTCCTCATCCCTCCATATCTCTGAACAGTGGCCTTCCAGATGTTGGACTTCAATTCCCATAATTCCTAGTCAGCATTGCCAGTGGTCCAGGATGATGGGAGTTGTAGTCCAACAATATCTGAAGGATGGTCTAATCCAGGCATCCCCAAACTCGGCCCTCCAGCTGTTTTGGGACTACAACTCCCATCATCCCTAGCTAACAGGACCAGTGGTCAGGGATGATGGGAATTGTAGTCCCAGAACATCTGGAAGGCCGAGTTTGGGGATACCTGGTCTAATCCATTGCTTTTTCTCCACTACTCATGTTTGCAGCCTAAGTTGTTGTTGGACTGAGCTGAATAGTTCAGGTGGACTAGTTTTTATGTAGTATGGCACACTTGCAGGTCAGAATGATTTGGCCAGATACAAATTGCACTCCTGGACTTGTGGCAGAGTTGCAGCATATTTAGTGGCATCGGTGAAGCAGAATTGCAGAACATAAAAGGGGTTCTGTTTTTAATTGGGAAGCACTTAAAGCTTGAAGGCTCCACAATCTTTTGTTTGGGGATGATGTGCACTATAGAAGCATTTACCTGAATCAGTATTTGCTTTCCTCTCTAGTTGAGGCATTCACCATGGTGAGTGGGAAGGTATGACTTAAACACTAGAACTTCAAACCCTGAGTAGTTCTACTAAGCAATTGAAAGGTATACAATAGATTAGGATTCAGAGCACTAGGAATCTTTCTGTCTAAGATGGTTCTTGGCAGCTGATTCTGAAGTTGATATTCAAGTTGGTGGTTTGCAATACCCCTTAACCCCACCCCAAGTACACACACACTCTCAAGTTCCATGCCTTGCATCTTTGACAGCAGCTTGCTGTAGAGGGTGTCTTGCATAGTTGCATCATGCCTTGGAAAGTGGTGATCAGATTTCTAGAATTGAGTGTCTGTGTTCCAGTCTAATTTTAGGGTGTTTCTTACTTTCTAGTGGATCTCTGAACAAAAGTGTAATGATTTGCATGCAGTTGGAAAAGTTTGTACAAGTGTGTGGTTCCAATTCAGCTCATCCAGGGTACTAGTGGAAGCCATCTCAATGACTTCTATTAGCAGAACTGGATTTTCCCCAACCTCTTCTCTCCTGTGTGCCCCATATATCTCCCAAATCTGCTCTGGGGGTTAGGAGACACCCCCCCCCCAAACAGTGTGGTTGGGGAGGAGAGCAGAGATTGTTCCAACTGTCAAAAAGTGTCACTGTGTGCTTTTTCTACCTGTCATAGGTGTCATAAAGTTTATGTCATATGATCTTAGTCCTACATTAGTTTGGAGTAAATTTTTGTGTGCTTGTTCTGTTAAATAAAAATGTACCATCAATGTTAGTTTTTATTTGCTATCAGTGGTTGAGAAACAAATATGAAACGTTTTTGCTTTTTGTATCTTAAAAGCTGTTTTGGAATGAGTAGAATTAAAGATTATAGCTTGGACTTTCAAAAGCATATTTAGTGGCATTGGCAGATTCCTTACTGTAGATCGATAGTCTATCCTAGCTAGAGAATTTTCGATTAAGGCGCACAATTGCCTAAAATTTCCCCACCATGAAAAGTGCATTTAATTACTTAACCAGTAATTCCCAAGCACAGTGCCAGGGTGTGCTAGTGTACTGTGAGAGCACAGTGATTGTCCCACGTGAAAGAAATGTAATCATTGAAGCCTCTTGTTCTCTCAAAGTACCATCTGCAGAGCAGGCTGCCTACTGTGTGGCCTATATGATACACTGCTCTGGCCTTCCCGCCTCCTGGTCAGTCTCTGTTGGGGGCAGGGCATTTGCTTTAAATATCTGTCTCAGATATGACTGGATTATCTAGTCACTTCTGGTGCAAAAAACCCCAGTAACAGTACATGTGTTCAGGGAAGGCTGCTGGTGATGTTTGCTTGAGTTCCTGCTTTTGGGCACATCTCCTTTCATTTAAGAAGCAGAGCCTGGTTAATGGCATGCAGAGAAATGTGGGTAGTGAAGTGATTTCTGATACTGGAACGAATTATTATTATTATTATTATTATTATTATTATTATTACTTTATTACCCCTCCCATCTCACTGGGTTGCCTCAGTCACTCTGGGCGGCTTCCAACAAAACATAAAAATACGAGACATTAAACATAAACTTTCCTATACAGGGCTGTCTTCAGATGTCTTCTAAAAGTTGTGGTGTTTTTTTTAATCTCCTTGACATCTGATGGGAGGGTGTTTCACAGGTTGGGTGCCACTACTGAGAAGTGTGCATTAATTTTTAAATCCGAAAAAAGTTTGCCTCAGCTATCCAATATTTGCAATGTAATGCTGTAAAACCATGTGCCATAAGCTGTTTTGAAAGCTGTTAACTTGTTGTGTCCACTTTTTTAGCAAAGGATGGCACAGGAGGTCTTGACTCACTTAAAGGAGCACCCTGATGCATGGACAAGAGTTGATACTATTTTGGAATTCTCTCAGAATATGAACACCAAAGTAAGTATAGGATATCCAATTGATCTTGACCTTTCTTCCACTCAGGCTTTGAGGAAGGTATCTCAATTTTTAGATTTAGCATTTGTTTAACTTTTTTATTGCTTCTTCAATCCTTTAGTCTGATCCATGAGGTTGTCAGTTACTTTTTCTTATAAAAGGCTTGAAAAATTGTAAGTCACTTGGGAATTGTATAAAAACTCTTGTTGAATTATGAACAGATTTGAGTGTTATAAAATCTTATAGCCGTATCATGTCTTTAGATAATGTGTTTGGCTTTCATTTCTGTTAATGAGAGCCATGTGCACTTAACTGAGGGGCAAAATACATCCCTCAGTATTTTTTTTTGAAAGACTGGTATTGTCCTGCGCAGTTTAAAGCAGGCTAGGCACCCCAGACACTTCAGTTGAATACAATCTGTAGTTGCTTGCAGTACAGTTAATCAAACCATACCATCAGGATAGTCTGGCTAAAGTAGACATTCTTCAGCCTACTGCAATTATGTTTTTGCTTCAGAAACTTTAAAGGTTTAAATATGAGTTGCCAAACATGTGAAAGTGGTTGTCATATAGTTGGAGAAACTTGTGCCATGGCCACATTCATTGAACACACAAAATTTGCCATAAGTTGTGTTGAGATAGAAAACAGCCATGCTCTGATTAGTTCCTTCAGAATTCGGATGGCACTTAGGAAAGTCTTAACTTTTTTGGGAAGAAAAAGGCTTTGTAAATTTTAGGGCAAAGTTAAGAACTTCCTCAAAGTACTAAATTTAAGTAACCATGTTTGCCTGTTTGCTTGCCTGGTAAACTTTGCTTTTTATACTCACAGACATTACTAATGTTAAAGTTGATTTTATCAACAGTATTTTTTAAAACTCAAATTTGTCTTGTGAAAAATGAGATGATTAGAGGAACAGAAAGAAAGCAACAGGTAAAGAATTCTTCAATTTACATAAATTGCAAATGATTTGGTGCTAAATTTATGCACTATGACATTTGGCTTTTATGCAGTCATTTTTTTTCTTAAAGCTGTTAACACTACCTGATATTAATCATAATGTTCCATTATGTTGATTGCTTGTAATAGGAAGAAAAGGGGTGTCTTCCTGTGCAACTGACACAGCTAGGCTTTGACGGCAGGCCTCCACAAGGTCTACCCTTTTGATTCCCTTTAACTGAATTCTGTTCATCAATTGCTTTTTTTCCTTGTTTTGGTTTCTTGGGTGGTGGGGAGGGTATGGGTTTTGTACATAGAATAAGTGTCCCGTTAAAAATTTCTGCCACAGGGATCATTGTATTAAAATATTTTCCTTAATCTACAATTTCTGTCCCATCTTTTGCCTACATAAATAAAATTTTGAGGCTTAAAATATAAATATAACAAAAATGGGAGGGAACGAAAACTATATAAAACCATGGATTGTTTTGTAGGTAGTCCTGAGAACTTCTTTTTGCAAGATATTTGCTACAGGAATGTAACACCTATTAATTTTGGAGAGAGAAAAATAGCTGTAATATATGTTGGCTGCTGGCATAACAATAAGTAGAGAAAGCAAACTGGTCATAATGCAACTTGATTATTTTCCCTCCCTACTATATTAGGTCTGCATTGCATGTTATATGCACACATGTGTTGGTGCATGTGCATGCATGCTACTCATGGAAGAGAGATGCCTCATGTTATATGGAAGCATAGTAAAAAAGATGCAAGTGTCGCTGCATCTATCACTGTTTACATGTAGCCTGTAAAGTAGTTCTTAGTGTGTTTGTGTGGTTAACAGTAGTTTGCTAGGGGAGGAATTAGTGTATGAGCTTTGCATAAATAAGGTTCTAGGTCAGTCTCTGGTATCTCCAGCTAACAGGATCCTGCAAAGACCCTTTGCTTGAGTCCTGTGAGAGCCATTGCCAGCCACTAGACCATATTGGGTTGGGCTGGTTTAGGTTTGATTTGGTAAAATACATTGTATATTTATTGTGATTATTCTTAAATCAATTCCTTTGTTAGTAAAGTGGGAATAGAATAAGAAGATGCTTCAACGTGAAGATAAGACAGGGAAAATTACAGTTGAAACTGTCGGTGAATGTGTGGACAGACGAGCCAAAATTTCATATGCTCATAATCTTATGTCGTCTCATCTCTTGTACCAAATAGCCTTCTGAACCAGTCAGAATGGAGGAATGTATACCTGCCATTCAGCGTCTCTAGGGCTTGCTGCAGGGTGGGAATGTGGTTGTTGTTTGGTCGTTTAGTCGTGTCCGACTCTTCGTGACCCCATGGACCAGAGCACACTAGGCACTCCTGTCTTCCACTGCCTCCCACAGTTTGGTCAGACTCATGTTGGTAGCTTTGAGAACACAGTCCAACCATCTCATCCTCTGTCGTCCCCTTCTCCTTGTGCCCTCAATCTTTCCCAGCATCAGGGTCTTTTCCAGGGAGTCTTCTCTTCTCATGAGGTGGCCAAAGCTTCAGGATCTGTCTTTCCAGTGAGCACTCAGGGCTGATTTCCTTCAGAATGGATAGGTTTGATCTTCTTGTAGTGTATGGGACTACAAGACTACAGCACCATAATTCAAAAGCATCAATTTTTCGGTGATCAGTGGTAGTTCTGAACTATAGTAACACCCTTTCTGGCCTTCCATTTGACATATGGTACCTACTTGTGGCATTTAGAAACTCATTTGTTGGCAGGTCTAGGGGTTTCAGGATCATCTGCTTCACTGATGGGCATCCTCTCTGTTAAAGATAGATACTTTGAAGCAAGATTAGTCCCAGAGAGAAGTGGGATGAGCATTAGGCAAGGGGGATATTTGCACAGATTGTGTATCACTGAGCAACTTTAAAGGGAGTTATTACAGGTGAAATCTTGCCCATAGAGTGTCACCCCATTGCGCAGATGTGGTGCATACACTGACTGCTGATGAACAGCTTGGGAACCTATTCAGAGCTGCTTCATGAATGCCATCACTGTTCAGTAGAAATGTTTGTTCACTTGAGATTTAGGCCACAATACAAAGAAGTTATGTGCATCGGTTGGGGGGGGGGGGGAGAAGAGAACCTCAAGCATTGCCAAAGCTTTGCTTGCTGCTTCTCTGGCACCAGTTCCTACTGCTGAGGAGGCAACCTGCAATTTAGTTTTATAAACTTAGCTCTTTACTTCAGCAATGAGACCTGCTGAAGTAACAACAAGCAAATATTCAGCTGCAGATGTTCTTTCCCACCTTTGGCATATAACTTCCTTGAATTGCATCTTCAGATTGAAATGTTTCACCGGCTTCTGCAATGGAAGATCATTAACTAGGCTAGAAATATCACAGATACATTACTAAATTTACTCATTTTATGAAGAATTCTGTGGAGTTCTAAAATATTTGAAATAGTAATACCTTAGAAGAGAGTGGGAAGTTAAAATGTAAACAACCATCAACCAACTGGAGAGTACAATGTAGTTTGGGACAGTCTACATTGTGCTATTTATTTAAAATGAGGCTTACATGATCCCTTTGGCTGAAATTCTAATTACCCTACTTTGTATAGACACTAACAGACTTGAAGAACTTTTATTCTCAGCCAAATCTTCACCAGCCATCAACATTAAAACATAGATTTGCCTTTCAGGTATTGCCTCCTGTCTCCTCAGTGTTGGTTTCTGATTAAAGGGAAAGCTGCATCTCTTTGACCCCTTTTCCTCCTCTTCTCTGTGTTGTTGCTTTTAATGATGACCTTAGTCTGATACAACTTTTCGTTGAGGTCTATTGGACATATTTACGTTGAGATAAATGGAATAAAATGGGTTGAAGAGCTTTTCTCATTTCCTATAAATGTATCCATTTGAACCATGCCTTTGGGAGGCTTATCTGGGTGGTAAAACTACTTTAGAAGTGTATCTAGAAATGGTGAACTTTTGACTGAGCACAAAAGTTAAACAGTAGATATAGCTGCTATAGGGGAGAGACTACTGTATCTTTAAAAAAAAACAAACAACACCTATGAGCTGTCTTGCTGTTCCTTAAGTACACACCAGTGAAGTGCAGAAAATACATCCTTCAGAAAGTGTTAGTAGATATAATGTTAAGCCCTGGTCTTAACAGCTCAAGTGCCAAGAAGCCCATGCTCATCCAAGTTGCTAAACTTGGTTGTGTGCTTGAACTTGTGAGCAGTCATTTAGGCTATTCATTTTTATGTGGCTGCTATTCCCCCCTACAGATAAGTCATTTGGCTTTCCAAAACATTTTTTTTGTTTCCCTTTCTAGTGTAACCATGATCAAAAGCAGCAGGACTTTAGAATATAAGAGGGTAAAATAAGGAAAATGCATGGGAAAAGCTCAATAAATGGGTGAATAGACTTGTTTTTAACATACTTAATCTTAGATGTTAAGTGTGAATGATGTCAGCTTGAATGAGAATCCTGAAACCTGTTGTTAAATCATCCAGCATACTCACATGTTTCACTTCTCCAATTTTCAGTATTATGGCCTGCAGATCTTGGAAAACGTGATAAAAACAAGATGGAAGATTCTTCCAAGAACCCAGTGTGAAGGTAGATATGAGTGACTTCTTTGTCCAGTTTAGACTCACTGATGCTTGTATGGTATGTTTTTGGACATTGCACTGGGGTAGTTGCCTTTCTATCTGCTTCAGTGCCTGATAGATCAGGTATTGGACCTTGTGTGATGATGAAGTCATGTAGATTTTGAAAAATACTTTGGGATGAATGGAGACGCGAATTTTAACATGTTCTGATTTCCAAACATGGCCACTGATTAAATTTCAAATGACTGTCCTGATGCAATATAACCACCCTACTCTCACTCCCCCCCCCCCATTTTTTAGCTGCTTATTTCATTGGCAAGCAAACTCCTTATCCACACTTAAAACAGCTGTGTTTGGCCGGTGAATTATAATGCATAGCTGGTTTGATTTCTCCCCAATCCTGGCACTGCTGTTTTGAGCAAACAGCATTGTTTTCACCACAGCAGAGTACGTTTAGACAGCTGTTTCATACTGGCAAGGGAATTTCCAATGCTTGACAAATGTACTGATGTATAAAAACCTTGATAAAAAGGAGTTACATGTTTTGACAACACAGAGATCCAAGCTAAGAGCCACTTCTGAGCCATGCATAGCTGCTTCCAGGTGGAACACATTTTGTTGGGCCAGTAATTCCTCCTTCAGATACAAGGAAGAATGGTGGAACTATTGGAGAATTAAATTGCCTTGTGCTGGATGGGGAGGGTGCACTCTTGTAAGAGTGCTGATGGAGTTTGTATTTGCAGGAATGATTCTAGAGGGTCTGTATTTGCAGCTTGTAGGAATGAGAGGTGGCGCTAAATGGAACTGATTGCAGTTCCATTCCAAGAACTGCTTGTCTAGTGCTAAGCATAGCTAAGCAATCTTGCATACTGTCAACTTTTGGCACTTGGTCTGGTTGCTTGCTTTAATTGAAGCTGGGACTGGCAGAAGTGGCAACATCTGACTCTGGAAAGCTGCTATACGAGCTGTCGGGGTGAGCATCGATTTATGTGATGTCATGATTCATAATAGCTGAGCTTCAGCTGTACATTAAGCAGACCAGAGTAGAGTCAATGTGTAGAATAGGGCTCAAAAAGGTGGTTGCTGCAAATTGGCGTGCATTCCTTGAAATTTTGGTGTGGCTTTTTAACCTGGTTTTAAAACCAGTAAATGACAAGTATGTTTTTAATGTCTTTCAGTATTGGATGAATATTACATCACAGTCTCTCTTTAGTTTCTTCTTGAGCTGAGATAAGAATTAAATGGACTGTTTAATCTTAAGTAGTCCCCCCCACAGCTGCTGCTTTGGCTGATGTATGGAGCCTGGTTGGTTAAACATCTTCCAGCCTATTATGGAAGACTCCCCTATGCTCTGGAGCTGATATTTGGGGGGATGTTGACACTGCAGAAGAAAGGGGTACTTTGCAAATATTTGCCTTGCAGCTTCTTCCATTAGCAAAACACATTCACTTGATCTCCAGCCTTTTCATTAGTCCTAACGTACCAAATGGATTACGGTGGTACCTCGGGTTAAGAACTTAATTCGTTCTGGAGGTCTGTTCTTAACCTGAAACTGTTCTTAACCTGAGGTACCACTTTAGCTAATGGGGCCTCCCGTTGCCGCCACCACGCGATTTCTGTTCTTATCCTGAAGCAAAGTTCTTAACCCGAGGTACTACTTCCGGGTTAGCGGAGTCTGTAACCTGAAGCGTTTGTAACCCAAGGTACCACTGTATGCCCATAGCTTTTGCATACAGAAAGCACTATACTGTGATCCCTCGACTTACGAATGACCCGACTTAAGTAGATTTCGAGTTACGAGGGATCAAAGCAGCCGCGCGCTTCCGAATTTTTTCGACTTCCGAAAGGAAGTCGCGGCCGTTTTAGATAGGGTTTCCTTGACTTACGAAGTTTAGATGGGTTTTTTTTCGACCTACGAATTTTTTCTCCCCAATGCATTCCTATGGGGACTTGACTTACGATGTTTTCCGACCTACGAAGGTCCCGTCGGAACGGATTATCTTCGTAAGTCGAGGGACCACTGTACATAATAGAAAAGTCTCAATGAAAGAGATCACTAATACTCCAAATTCATCAATAAGAATTGTGTCTATAAGAATTACTTGCCAAAACCTACCTAGCAAGTCCATTTTTAGGATAGTTTCTGAATCCAGAAGTAAGAACAGCACTATTTACTATACCACTCATTCAACTGATGAATTTGTACTGATAGATTTTGGTGCTGTTTTATTGCATCTGTTCTTTCGATTAATGTATGGTAATTATTTGTGTTTTTCTGATTTTATGTTATGCTTTAAAGAAAATTTTAATTTGCTTTGGGGAAGGGTGTACAGGCAACTCCCCATTTATGCAGGGGTTGCATTCTGAGGCACCACATGTTTCTGCAGGACATGTGTAAGCCCCCATCCCCTTGCGGTGGTGAAAACAGTGCACGTGTCAGCACTTACACACATGACGATTGTACGCAAATGGGGAGGTACTTCTAAGAGTTCAGTGTAATGTCATTAAGAGTTTTTGGGGTCTAAATTCCCATTTGACCATAAAGCTCACTGGGTGACCTTGGGCCAGCCCCCAACACAGTCTAACCTGCTTCACAGGATTGTTGTGAGAAAACGGTGAAGAGAATACTGTGGAGAGGGACGAGATGGGATATAAATGTAAAAATAAATAAGGCTGGATTGTGAGAGATCAGGAATTGATGAACATGAGAGTTGAGTCTAGGGCCTGCAAGCAAACGATGGGGACTAGAAACCAAGCACATACTTAGTCTTACTATGCACTCTTGACTTCTAGACAGGTGTTTCCAACTCGGTTATTATTATTGTTATTTATTAAACTTATATGCCACCCTTCATCCGAAGATCACTGGGTGCTTTACAACATAAAAATACAAAATGGGAGCACAAAATATGTAACTTAATAACAAAAAAAAGCTTCTTTAAAAATAAAGCAGACTTGTGAACTCAACCGACCAGAGCCTCATACCTCCTTCCCAAAGTCTGATGCCTCACTTACTTTCCCTGCTTTGAGAATGTGCCCCTTGGCTCAACACCCAGTGTTTGCACAGCCCTAAATTCACCACTGTACCTTGGCAATGTCCAAGAATACAGAGTGTCATAAAATCTGCTAAAAAGCTTTTGTGGATAGAGTCTACTGGATATCATGAAGTAGGCTATATAGACCAGGGGTCAGCAAACTATGGCCCCTGGGCCAGATCAGGCCCACCTGGGTCCTAGATCCGGCCATTTAAGAACCTGCCACGAAGCCGAGACTCCTGGCGATGGCGATGGGAGGCTCTGGCAATCAAACGCCACGCCTGGTTTGCCTCTGCGGAAGCTCTGTCTGGGCAGTCAAGCTGGCTTCCGATGACAACGGCACTGCTGCCGCCATGCAGCCCAGCGCCACGACTGGCACCTCCAGCAACAAAAAAAGGTGCAGATCTGGGTGGCACCACTCGCCTCCTTTGCACACACCCCCACTCCTTGTTTTGGGTTGAGGGCCGGGCCGCCTTTGCTTGCTTACTTACCCCGATATCATTAATATTATTAGTATTGTATTGTGCCCTTGGAAGCTGAGCGCGTGGAGTTAGATGGTGGAAGGAAAAATTCCTCTTCCCTCTCTTTCTCTCTGCTTTCCCACCAGCCTTTCTCCTCTTGTTCTCCCTCCAAGTCAGGCCATTGGGGAAATAGTAGTAATAATAATCTTCTTCCCATTGCCGCCGCTGCCACCCTGGTGCTCCTGTGGACCAGAGAGCGGAGCGGACTAGCTCGCTCTGCCTACCCGCTTCAGAAGAAGTGTTGGCGGTGGCAGCAGCAGCTCTTTCTCTAGGTGGAGAGGAAGCCCGTTTCATGCCGCCAGCCCTTCGGCGAATGAGGCAGGCGGCAAATCAAGAAAGCGGTTGGGGTGGGTGGGGAGGAGGACTACTTGCCCCCCTCACCTCTTCTTCCAGCTCCCCCCCCCCCCCGTGCCGCTTCTCAGGAGCCGCCATCCCTCCTTCGCCTTGGCTGTTCTCTGCATATTGAACTTGCTGACCTTTTCTCCGTGGGGCGATTGTGGGTCTATGTGTGTGGTTTGGGGGGGGTGGCAGGAGGATGAGCAGTGTGGTGGTGGGTGAGCTTGTCTGTTGAGGAGCCTTCCCCACCCCGCTTTAATGCACACTATTTTATTATTGTATTTTATTATGCCTGCCCTTCCCCCACCCCATTCTTCCCAGTGTGCATAGGAATTTGTTCATTTCTTCTTTTTTCAAAATATAGTCCGGCCCCCCACAAGGTCTGAGGGACTGCTGAAAAAGTTTGCTGACCCCTGATATAGACCATCTGAGCTTATATATGTCTTTTAGGTGTCCCAATACTCTTAGTTGTTTTTGCAATCACCACCAGTTCAGAAATTATTAAAATCTGCTAGAATCACTTCTTAGACTATCTCCTTATGTATGTACCCTCCATATTTCTGTCATGCTATCTAGGAAAGTCTTTCCTGAAAAAGGACTCACTGCTCCAGGCTTACTATAATCTGCTGTTAACACTTGCATTACCTCAACACTGTTTGTGTAACAGTAGATTCCCCCAATTACCACCCCTTTAGATCAAATGGAATCATATATGGGCAAGGCACATCTTAAGCAAATTTATTTTAATGGGCTGGATGCCTTCATCCAGTAGCTGCCCTGGTCTGCTTTGAGTGAGAGGACAGGATATAAATGTAATAATAAATAAATAAAATTTTGGTAATTATATGAGTATTTAATTCCTGGTAAGACCTGGAATTTTTTCCCATTACTGCCCATCTCTTCCCAGAAGTGCCATAATGTCAGAAAGTGCTACTTCAAGATTTTACGGCAATTGGCAAGATCATTGGTCAGAATTATCAGATATGTATGTATTGGAGGCTCTACATTTGTACTACACAACTGCCAAATTTGGTACAGGTCACTCACATCTTATGCAGGGGTTATGTTCTGGAGATGGCACATATGCATAAAAACATGTATACTCAAGCCACCCCTTGTAAGCACCTGCTTGCAAGTATTCTGACATTCCAGAGCTTGCACACTAAACAGTATACACACACACACACACACACACACACACACACACACACACACAGAGCAGAGAACTTTTAAGTTCTCAGACTTGCTTACCGGGCCCTGGAAGTGTCACGAAATCTTGTAAGGCTGTCCGAGATCTTGCAAGAAGCCTCCCAAAGCCTGGTAAGCAAGTTTTGAGAGCTTAAAAGCTCCTTCCGTGCTGGGAAACACTGCGCAAAAAGAGCTTTTAAGCTCTCCGCCTCCATACATTTAATTTGTGTGATTTCAACCAACTAGCTGTCAGTTGTGGAAAGATGAAGTTGCACAAGTTAAATGTGCGTAAGTTGCAAGTTACCTTATACTAGGCACATAATCCATCATTCTGAGGTTGCTTCATTTCACTTAAAAGTGTGCACTGAAGACACCAGGGAGGCATGATGACAAAAGGGAAGATATGGATGTGACAGCAATCTGATGTTGTTAAATTGATAAAGATTAATAGCATATCCAGTGGACCTGCTGGATCAAAAGAGCCTTCTGTGAACAATGTCCACCAATTCACCCTCTGCCACCCTCCACACTGTTCCTGAGGGTCTCAACTCTGGAGCAGATTATGAAGGGCTACAGTGCAAAGGGAGAACTGATGGAAATTGTCTTCCCTTCACCCTTATATTGACTGAAGCCTCCACTGGATCAAAGAACCTTCTGTGAAAGGTAGGACAGAATTGGCTACAACAAAGAAATGGGGGTAGAGTAATGGCTGAATATAGTTTCAGGCAGGCAAGGCAGACCAGTGGAGTATGCTATGCAAGAGAAACTGCAGCAAATTCCTTTTTCTGAATTACCATTGGAGACAAGCTCCATTCTTGCACTCAAAAGTTTACTTGGACAATCTTCAAGAGAGAAAAAAACTCCACGCTGCTTTTCTGTATGAATTAGTGTTCTGCGCATGCCACCCCTTAAGGACAGGGTTTTTAAAATTTATGTCTGCATCTGGAGTGATTGAATCATTCAGTCACGTTCATATGTGATCTAGAGATGCAGACAGAATTACCCACCCCCAGTGGAGGATGATTGGAGACATGGCTAGAACGTGAATCATTTGGACACAGCAGGGAACCATCTATGTGGGTGCTTAGGTTTCACAGGTGCCTTTTAATTAACAGCAAAGTGCAGATTGGGCGTTATAGGTTATATAATTCAGATTTGTAGTACACAGCACACAAACCCTTGTTTTATGATAACTGTTTATGAAGGCACAACATTTATTTTAAATCCAGTGCCATAAGCACATTGGTCTTCCTTAGGACAATACATTCTAATGGCCTTTTGTTACATAGCTTGCAAAGGTCATTGCCCTAGGAGCTTGTCCACCTGCATTGCTCAAGCAGCAACATACCTAATTGCGAGGCAGCAACTATGCTTCTTATGATAACTATTCTAATGGGCAGCTGAAGTCCAGCTTTCATACATGAAATCGCTAGTTCCTGCAGCCTCCCTATAAACATGAATGGTAGTTTGACAATTGTGTAGTCATGCTGATGTTTACGTGCAATGTGGCAGAATCTAAAAAATGGCACAGGATCCTGCAAACATGCTTTTATTCTTTAAATAGCTAGTTTCCGGTTCTCATGGTTGATATATGCTTAAATGCAGACATGCTGTGGCAGTTAACAGTTGCCATCGCATATGGTGCAAGCAGTGTTAGAAATTCAGATATATCAGCTATTTGCCAAAAGGCGCCTTAAACCTAGGTTGTGATCACCATAGCAGAATATCTAGTTGCTTTTTTAAAAATACGATTTTTCTCAGTTTTACCTGTGAGTTGAGCGGGATGTCGTTTTGACTTGCACCACCTGCAGCGTCACCCAGGTGTATTATTTTGGTGCAGCAGCAGTTTCACTTGCGCAGCAGCAGCAACAATTTTACTTGAGTCGCACAGGGTGTTGTTTTGACTCACGGTGGCAGTTTTACTCTCGAGTCTGTTGCCCTTAGTGATGTTAAATTCTCGAGAATAATCTTTTGGAGAATATTCTTGATTAATGAGAATATTCGAGAATTTTCATTTAAAATAGGAAAATATTCATGGGTAAACTTGTTCAGATGGCAACCAAAAACTGTACAGATACTTTTATTCAATGGGGCAATGCAGTGAATTCACATTCTCCCCCCCCCCCAACTTGAAATTGAAAATTCAGTGTGAATGACGCACGTTAATCACTAAGCCTGCCACTAACTGTATATTTACCATCAAATTTGAATTCTAATTACCGGTATGTTGTGTATATATGAAATGTAGCTTTTAAAAGTAAAAGGAATATAAAAAAAAACCAGGTCCGCTACATGAGTACGTTCTTTAATAAAGCATATCTACATGGTACAGTATTTTCAGTGCAACACTAATAAAATCAATATAAAGTTTAAAATAAATGCTATTTTCAGAAAATAAAACACAAATAATCAGTAATGACAACTTATACAACATCAGCAATGCAAATTACTATCTGCTTAGACAAGTAAGGCAACACACAACATATTTAAATTATAACTGATAAATTGTCACAAGAAAGAAATTTATGTAAAAAATAGGCTTTAAGTAACAAGTCTCAAATGTTTATAAATTTATATTGACTCCTCAAACATCTTAAGAGGATAAGTCACCATCTTCGTCTCCACTGGTAGCAGAGCTTTCAGTTCCACACTGATCATCTGCGAGATCATAGAACGAAGTTGATGGTTGTGTAAAATTCAATGAGCTTGTTAGACGCTGTGCTTTCTTCTCTTCTAGGAGTTTTAAGTTATGAACTACATATGTTAAGTTTTCCTGCTCTGTCTACAGTAAGCCTATTCCTTTTTGCTGAATGAATAAGTTCATAAGTACTGAAGCTACAGTCTGTTGCAGCTGTCATTGGTGGCATATTTTAAATGTCCATAGCCACTCTGCTAAGCTTTGAACCAAAGCATGTTCCCTTCCACCAAACCACTGCATCCACTTTTTCAACTGACTTCATTACATATGACTTGCTAAAAAAAAATCTTCCTTAGCTCGATATGCTGCTAGTTCTGCCAAAATAGCTTGTGCATCATTTGGTGCACTTGCTGATATTTTGAGATCACTGAACTCGGTATCTTAAATTTGTTCATCTCATGATAAATGAACGCCATTATACTTGGGATCAAAAATATTTGCAGCAAATTGAATTCTGCTGTTACACATAATTGTACAGTGGTACCTCGGGTTACATATGCTTCAGGTTACAGATGTTTCAGGTTACAGACTCTGCTAACCCAGAAATATTACCTCGGGTTAAGAACTTTGCTTCAGGGTGAGAACAGAAATCATGCGGCAGCGGGAGGCCCCATTAGCTAAAGTGGTGCTTCAGGTTAAGAATGTTTTCAGATTAAGAACGGACCTCCGGAATGAATTAAGTACGTAACCAGGGGTACCACTGTATATGCCTAGGTACTTTGTCTGCAGACAGCTTCCGGGTCATGTGGCCAGCATGACAAAGCCGCTTCTGGCGAACCAGAGCAGCGCACGGAAACACCGTTTACCTTCCCGCCAGAGGGGTTCCTATTTATCTAGTTGCACTTTGACGTGCTTTCGAACTGCTAGGTGGGCAGGAGCTGGGACCAAGCAACGGGAGCTCACCCTGTCGCAGGGATTCGAACCGTCGACCTTCTGATAAGCAAGCCCTAGGCTCTGTGGTTTAACCCACAGCGCCACCTGGGTCCCTAAGAATAAGGTCACACCAAAATAGAAAAAAGGCTATTACATATAGTTGAAATGCATATGAATTCAAATGTTCATCAAATTAAATGAATAGCATTTTTAAAACAAAAAAGTTTTCTGTAGCTCACATTTCAGAACTGCCAATGGCGAATGACATTGCCCAGCAATGTAACAGGATAAAAAAAACATTATTCATTACTTACACTGGCAATATCACAGCTTGACTTACTATTTACTAGATTTTTTAAATGTGGGTTGTAAAACTGGTTTTTACATCAGAATTAACAGTTTGTGGAGAATATTCTCACCTCACATCACTAGTCGCCCTATTACGCAGCCATACAACTCTTGGTTGCAATTAAGCAATGCCAAGTTGCAAAATGCACCTGGTGCCTGAGGAATTTAATACACTGGGTGTATGGTGTCGATGCAAGTCTCTTACTGCTTACTTGCTTCTGCATTGGAATGCTTGCCCCCCTGCTCACCAATCAAAACCAGTTGCAGGTCTTTGTCCACTCCATGTCTTCCTCTTCGCAACAGCAAAAGGAGACACTAGATGGATTACTGGTTTGATACAGCAGAGTTTATAGTGAAGTAAGATTAGTTCAAGTGTGATATTTGTTGTATTTTGCTTGTAGGTTGTTAATACATACTGTTGTTGCCCAATTTAAAATTATCTTTGACTTTAAATCAAAACAAACTATCCTAATCAAATAACCTTTTCAGGTCAGATTTGAAGAATACATAACAGAGAAACTCAAAAGGAAAGTGGGGGCTGTGAAACATGTTCCCATTACAGAGGGCATGATAAAAGAACTAACTGCATTGCACTACAGTCTTCACAGTGAATATGGGTAGTATCCAAGGTCCCCCAGCCCTCGGAAGCACATTTTGAGGGTGCATGAAGGCCTGGAGAGAATTGTAGGGGAAATTTTTTGTGGAACAAGCAGACATTTATTGCATGAGTGAAATGGCAGCACTGGATACAAGTGAGTGCAAAAGAGAAGAGCAAAATAGTCGTTTGAGTAAGCCCCACCCTGTGAGGAAAGGATGGGCTTATTTAGACTTGCTTGTAACACAAAGAATCAGTAGTTGGTAGTTGGAACAACTAAGGATCTAACAACTTGGCTTTTTTTCTTCATTCTTTGCAAATTTTAAATAACTTGTGTAAGATTCAGCGAAAAGAAGCACACAGTAGGGTTATGGCAGAAGGTGATCTCCCACCTATTCTGCAGGTCAGGGGAACCTGCTGAATGGGAGATTCTCAAAGCTGTCTTGATTGCATGAAATGTCAAGCGTGTGTATTGATCTGTTGCTTTTTGTGGTATAATATGTTGCATTGCTTCAGAAGACTCCATGGAGCCATCCTTGGGTACAGTTTTTAAAATAAATCCAAAAGCCTTGCTAAACTGCAATCCCAGAATTCTTTATGGGAAACCATGATGGTTAAATTGGTGTTAAACTAATAAACTGATTAGTTTCCCCACCTCCCATCACCCCTTTCTCCCACTCCCTGAATGCAAGGTATATCAGAAGACATCAACATGTATATCGGGGGGTGGCGACTTCTTCTCAGGTTTCCATGTATTACAGGCAGCCAATAGCCATGTTCTTTCGTCATAATATATGAAATAAAATCTGACCAGACAGTATGAAAAGACTTTTCTATTGCAAAAAAAAATCTTTCTTGCTCTCAGTTCATCGATTAATTTTCTCTATAAGGGCAGGATGACATGCTTGAGATACCCATTCCAAAATTAAGTTGACAGATGAAGAAATTACTCGTCCAAAGTATTTTCTTTCACTGGAACTGAAATTGATTTTATGAGAGCAGTTTGACCATAGTTTACACAATGAACTTTACATCTTTTTATAAGCCAACAACAAGCCACAGTTCAAGTTGTGGCTTGTTTGACATTAAATATAGTTAAGCCCAAGGGCAGGGGTCACACATAAAGCTAAGTGGTGATTTTAATAACCATTGTTTAATAAACCATGGCTTAGGGTTGCATGAGAGAAGCAGGGCGGTATTCTTAGTATATAATATTGGTACCTTCTCCTCCTAATGCTCCCTAGCACAGAATTCACCTTTTTCACAGTTGCTGCACACTGGGTCAAAATTTCATTGTGCCATCCGCCATGACCTCAAGAGCGCATTATTGGTTAGTCGCTGTGAGTTTGGGCCCCTTCAGTGTGTGTGCATTTAGGATATTTGCGCCAATGTGTATCTCTTTACACTGAACTGCATTTGTCATTCTCTCAATTTGGATATGGCTTTTTGGAGTCCTGCTTGGGTTTCATCATCATAAAAAAATTGAAGCAATCCACAATCTTGGCTACTTCGCTTAACCCTTAACTCCACAAAACTTAGGAACTTAAGAAAAGGCATCAATCCTAATGCAGATCTATGAGGGGCTTCATTTCATCGCTCTCTAAAGTGGGATGATTGTTTAGTTATTCCTATTCCTGTTTTTTAATCAGTTATCAGTCCATAGGATAATGCGTTCTCTTATCCCACTACTGCTTAATGCAGGCATAGGCAAACTCGGCCCTCCAGATGTTTTGGGACTACAACTCCCATCATCCCTGACCACTGGTCCTGTTATCTAGGGATGGTGGGAGCTGTAGTCCCAAAACACCTGGAGGGCCGAGTTTGCCTATGCCTGGCTTAATGTATTCAGGCAGCTTTACTCAGGGACACTGTATACTTGGGCTTTTAATAATTCCTTGATGCATCCTGTTTTATCAGTGATTTGTTGTTTGATAGTTTACAAACTTTTAAAAAATATTTTGTAGGTATCAAAAAATACGTTGTTGGCTTAATTATCAAGACTTCATCCGATCCATCATGTGTTGAAGTAAGTGAGATTTCTCTAGGGGATTGGAAAGTGGGCTCCTTTCTGATGAAGTGAAACCAGGCCTTAACTCTTTTTTCTTTGCTTCCTCTAGAAAGAGAAAGTATACATAGGGAAGTTAAACATGATTCTTGTTCAGGTAAGTTTCGTCTCTGACCTGAAAATACTAGTTATGAAGGTTTTATCAGAAGAAAACTAATCTTATACCACATGGGGTTCTCATGCTTTGCAGATACTAAAACAAGAATGGCCAAAACATTGGCCAACATTCATCAGTGACATAGTTGGGGCCAGCAGGACAAGTGAGAGCCTTTGTCAGAACAACATGGTGATCTTAAAACTGCTTAGTGAAGAGGTGTTTGACTTTTCCAGTGGACAAATAACTCAAGTAAAAGCCAAACACTTAAAGGACAGGCAAGTAGTGTGTCCCCCCCCATATACTGCACCTAAGTGGGCTGTTGCCCATCTGTTTTATCCACCAGCTTTTCTTGCAGATATTTGGAGGCAATATATTGCAACTGTTTCTTTCCCTAAACTCTAAACAGAGCTTATATGTCTCTAAGTTTGTGATGTAGAAATAAAACTATTTTGCAACTTCTGCTCTTAAAAGATAGACTTCAGAAGCAATGCAGTAAGCCCACATGTTACATGGGGGTTACGTTCCAGGGATCGTGCCTAAAGCCAAAATTGTATATAGTCCAAAAACACATTGGGTTCAATGGTGGGTGGGATTGCCAAAGTCTGTTTTCCCCTGGATATTTATCAATTTGGCAAGTGTGCAAGCTGAATGTGCACAAGTTAAATGCACGTAAGTTGCAGGCTTACTGCAGATGTCTGCAGGTCCTTGCCTTTGCTTGAATTGCTACTATGTAATCTGCTGGTGTTTGCTTGGGCTATCCTGCAAAACCTCTAAAGTAGCAACAAAGGTCTTTGCAGTAGTATGGCATATTAAACATGGTAGAGGCATTTTATATTGCAACTTTTAATGTTGCTTTTTATTGCTTTTTAATCTGTAATGTTTTATTATGTTTTTATATATGTTGGAAATGGCGCAGAGTGGCTGGGGCAACCCAGTCAGATGGGCAGAGTACAAATAATAAAATTGTTGTTGTTGTTACATGCTGATTTTTTCCCTCTATTTCTTCTAGCATGTGCAATGAATTCTCACAGATATTTCAACTGTGTCAATTTGTGATGGTAAGCTTAATTGCAATATAATCTTTGTAAAATGGTCACATTATTATAAAGACAGATTTGCTTATATGTAGCTTTGTTAACAGGAAAACTCTCAAAATGCTCCCCTTGTTCATGCGACTTTGGAAACTTTGCTTCGATTCCTCAACTGGATTCCACTGGGCTATATTTTTGAGACCAAGCTGATCAGCACGCTAATATACAAAGTGAGTATTTCCTCTAAACTAAATACCGGTAACCACTAAGAGGGAAAATGGGGTGCTGATTGTAGCTAGTAAGTGAGTACCTAACTTCTATGCATATTTTTTCTTTAACAGTTTTTAAATGTCCCTATGTTCCGAAATGTCTCCTTGAAGTGCCTCACAGAGATTGCTGGTGTCAGTGTAAGTCAGTATGAGGAACAGTTTGTCACACTCTTTACCTTGACGATGATGCAGCTCAAACAGGTAATTTCTTCTCCTCCTCCCAAACTTATATTAGAGTGGGTGGCAGTTCTTGCTCTGAAGCAGTTGATTCCTCTCAAATTCTTCAACTGGATACCAAGATTTCCAGTGCAGGCAACAACTTGTTCATTGGAAGTAAATCTTGTGGAATCCCAGTATTTTTCCCCCTGTATGCAACATTCGAGGGGTTAATGAATCTATCGGTGGATCGTATGCCAAGTTGTGCAGAAACAAACGTCCACATGGGGTGAAATCCCATTGATCTCAGTGGAGCTATTTATGGCTGCAATCCAAAGTGAAGCAGGCCAAACTGTGCTGTAGTTGATGACACCATTGGCATTTACATGACTGCCAGATTATAATTTTGAGTTCCATTGTTCTTAGATGCTTCCTTTGAACACCAATATTCGACTTGCATACTCCAATGGAAAAGACGATGAGCAGAATTTCATCCAGAATCTCAGTTTGTTTCTCTGTACCTTTCTGAAAGAGCATGGTCAACTTATAGAAAAACGTTTAAATCTAAGGGAGACATTAATGGAAGTAAGTTTTCCCAGTTTGCTTGCTTCTTATTTGTGTGTGTTGTTGTTTTGGTGTCCTCTGTATCTCATCGTCTTTACTGAAAAGTAAGTTGGGTCAAGAACTGAGTAAAGCATGAGGGCAGACTTAACTTTGATTAGTAGACAGGGTAAATTTGTGTCTCAAATGTGAGCTCCTTTGTCGGCTGCGCGGTTGGCCTGGTCCCAGTATTTGTGTTCAGGCCATGCAGTTCTCAAAGGGAGTTCTCCAGCATTTCTAGTCTGGCAATCGTTTACCTTGTGAAATAGTAAGAGCTCTTCTCCTGCTGTCAGTACTTAGTGCTGACACAGTGCCAGTTGCCCCTTTGTATTCATTCCAAGGATGTGAACTTGTGTTTTTTTGGCCGAGAACTTAGTCAAAAGCATTTTTGAGATGCTCCACCAAAAACTGATCAGATGTTAAAGTTACCAGTTTTTATATATGCTTAGCCCTTTCATATGTCAATTAATTAATCACCATAAATTTACTTTAGGCCCTTCATTACATGCTGCTGGTATCTGAAGTTGAAGAAACTGAAATCTTTAAGATTTGTCTGGAGTACTGGAATCACCTGGCTGCTGAACTATATAGAGAGAGCCCATTTTCAACATCTGCTTCGCCATTACTTTCGGGGACTCAGCATTTTGATGTTCCTCCCCGGAGACAACTTTATCTTCCTGTTCTGTCTAAGGTAATAGGAATCTCCCAACTTGCTTATAATCTCTGTCATAGTTGGGCTTAATCATTCTTCTGAATGTCTGGTGGCTTGATTTATTCAGAAGCAGTTCCAAAATCATTTCATAGTTTACTGCTTTAGCTTGTAAAGTTTGAACTTGTTTCTCTGAACTATAATAGTAATAATAATAATAATAATAATAATAATAATAATAATAATAATTTATTATTTATACCCCACCCATCCAGCTGGGTTTCCCCTAGTATTGTGAAAAATATGAGGTGGATTTTCATGGTTCATGGCGCTTAAAATAAAAACAGTATCAATCCTTTATAAAGTCACAAGGTAGGAAGCCTGCTTGCTGCAGTCAGATGACATTAATTTGAATGTGTGCCTGCCTCATGGTGAGTGCACCTGCTGCTTGTTAAAAAATAGGTGTAAAGATATTTAGCAATATTCTTGTATAAAAATACTTAGGAATATACAATTTGTGTGTGTTTCTCTGTCTCCCCACCCCCACTTAAATATAGGTGCGGTTGTTGATGGTCAGCCGCATGGCAAAACCAGAGGAAGTGCTTGTTGTAGAAAATGACCAGGGGGAAGTTGTCCGAGAATTCATGAAAGACACAGATTCTATCAATTTGTACAAAAACATGAGAGAAACACTAGGTAAGTTAAATAATAGTTGCCTGCAACTCCATGATCACCCCAGGGTCATAAATGTGTCTTGTAGCTCTTTGTAAACGATTTAATGCAGATTTGTTCTACATGCTTCTGTCAACTATGATTTTAATTTCAGGTACTGTCTGCAGTCCTTATTAGATAAAGTCTTTATGATATTAGCTCTGTCTTGGTGGTCATCCTGTGCTTGGAAAATTAGGTCACAAATGCCTACAGAAGCCCAGGAGACCAACTAGGGCCTATATTGCTTTTACAAAAATCTAGCTAATGCATGCTTAATATGCCTTACTTGGCAGAGAGCCCCATAACCTTAGGGGAACTGCAAGGCACCCTTTAGTTACCGTAACTATGTATAATAACATGGCTGTATAGTGAAATATAATTATGTGAACACTTACTTTAAACCTATACCCACTTATAGTATTGAATAATGCATAGTATTCTGATGTTTGGATAAACTGTGTGTGATTAAGTAAATATACAACACTACAGCACTTTTATCTTTAAATATTAACTATATTTCTTAAGCATAGATGTTACTCTGAAACCCTGAAAATAAGTAATGTTCATTTTCATAGATGACCAATTTTCCTTTTTCTAGTTTACCTTACCCATTTGGATTACGCAGATACTGAGCGAATAATGACAGAGAAACTTCACAATCAAGTAAATGGTACCGAATGGTCATGGAAAAATCTAAACACTCTATGTTGGGCCATAGGCTCAATCAGTGGGGCAATGCATGAAGAAGATGAGAAGAGGTTTCTTGTAACAGTAATAAAGGTATTTATTAAGTTTCTACATTGCTCTTTATCTGAGGATCACAGGGCAGTTTACAATATGAAAACACAAAAATATGTAATATAGGAACAAAAACACGACCCAGCCACCCCCATCCCCACACAGTTTAAAAGGCCATCAATTAATTAGCCAAAGGCCTGGGAGAAAGAGAATGTTTTTGCCTGGCACCTATATGTAGCAAATGTGCCAGGTGAGCCTCACTGGGGAAAGTATTCCACAAATGGGGAGCTGCCGCAAAAAAGACCCGTTCTCATATTACCACCTTCTGGACCTCTTGTGGAGGGGGCACACAGAGAAGGGCTTGAAATGATTAACTCAGTGTCCAGGTTGGTTCATATGCGGAGAGGTGGTCCTTGAGGTACTGCGGTCCTGAGCAATTTTGGGCTTTATAGGTCAAAACCCGCAGTTTGAATTGGGTCCAGAAACTAATTGGCAGCCTGTGCATTCGGGCCAGGATTAGTGTAATGTGCTCAAACCTGGCCGCTGAATTCTGCAGCAGTTGAAGTTTCTAAACCATCTTCAGAGTCAACACCATGTATAGCATTTGGCTATAACATTAGAGCATTTGGCATAACATTAGAGAAATGTTAGTAGTTCTTCGGGGAAGCAAATCAGATTTTCCAGAAATAGGTGCAACATAGTCTGTTTTAAAAAGCAGTATCTGAACAAAAGTGCTAGGGAATGCTAATCTTACCAGTGGCCAGTGTTAACTCCAGGGAAGGCAGGATTTCATAAAGGTAACACACAGCTTCTGTTGCTGATGCAGTCTCAATTATTATCTTTGAGTCAACACACTTAAATGTAGACATGCTAGTGGCAGTTCAAATAAAATAACTGAAGTTATTTTAAGACTTGCACAACACCTTTTGATGGAAGATCCTCAAGGCAACTTGCAATAGATTGTAATAATGCAAAAGAACCCCATCAAAACACACACACATCCCAGTAGCTCTTAGTGGGGGTCAGAGTATGCTTCCCTTCCACTTGAGAAAAGGAGAAGCCTCTAAGGTAATGCAGGCATTTATTAAAAAGAAAAATGGGGACTTTGTAGAGATTCTATAAAATATTCTGGATGCTGCAAACTGTGAATAGAAAAAATGCTTTCGAATTTAACTTCTAACAGTGCAACTCCATATTTCTTCCTCCTTTCTTTTTGTAGGACCTTTTGGGACTTTGCGAGCAAAAGCGAGGGAAGGATAATAAAGCTATTATTGCATCCAATATAATGTATATAGTAGGGCAATATCCAAGGTTTCTGAGAGCCCACTGGAAATTTCTGAAGACTGTTGTCAACAAGCTGTTTGAATTTATGCATGGTAATTTATCTAGAATTCTCACTTTTCACAGTAACAAATATTTTTTGCGATCTAAATTTTGAAATAGTTACCTACTTTTGATCCTGGACTACCATAACATTATAGGACTTTGAGAAGCAGGAATGTGTTCATTTGACTCAAGATTCTGAGTAGCATCTCTATTCCAATTTCATTTCCTTAAGCCCCAATAGAAGACACCAAAATATTACTTAAATTTAGAAAAGAGAAATAGGCCAACTTTTGCAAGATTTCTGTAGAAAGATGACAGAAACAGCAGCACGTATGTAGGAATTTTTTGTATCCACAACTTTTCTCTTGCTCTGCTATAGAAACCCACGATGGTGTCCAAGACATGGCTTGCGATACTTTTATAAAAATAGCGCAGAAATGCCGCAGACACTTTGTTCAAGTCCAGGTGGGAGAGGTCATGCCATTCATTGATGAGATCCTGAACAACATTAATACAATCATTTGTGACCTTCAACCACAACAGGTATGTCACTCAACTTAATAAAACAAGAATACTGTATAGAGCCTTGGGCCTGAGGGTGGACAGCAGCAAGACATATGTGTTGCTATGTCAGTTTTGCCTCTGCCCACTGATATGTAGCTCCCATAAGGTTTTGACCTATAAGGAAGTGCAGCCTTTGAGCTGATAGTTTCTCCACCCCTGACTTAAAATGAAAGTTGTATGGAGAAAGCTTGGAATGAATTCTGTGTCAGTGTTTTGGATATGAAGGAGCTCTTGCACTCACAGAAGAGTACTTTTGGACTTAAAACAGTGGTTTTGGAGCTTTGGGACACATGTGCATGGTAGAAAGCAGTGGCAAGCTGCAACTGGATAATTTGCTGTTAGGTTCTCCTCTGCCCAAAATAGTCCTGTAGCATTCACATCTAGCTAGCTATATAAATGCCAAATTTTCTGCATAGTAATGTAGGCAGTCTTTGTTCCATAGTGGGAAATCTGACTCCTTGGTGCACTGTTAGCCTAAGTTCATGTGTGTTCTTCATTTATTTGTCAACCTTTTAAGTTGTGTTTTTAGGTTGTCATAAAAAAGCCCTACTTATTTTTGAGCAATAATTCACATGTTTTAGAACAATATGCATCTTCACCATTGAACAGATAATTTGAATAAATGCACCTGTTTTAAATACCAGTCTGAAATGCATGTATAGGCTTATATTTTAGCATATTCAGCTATATGTTTTGGTACATTTGATACCTCAACTAGGTGCATACTTTCTACGAAGCAGTTGGATACATGATTGGAGCACAGACTGACCAGACGGTACAAGAGCATTTGATAGAGAAATACATGTTACTCCCTAATCAAGTATGGGACAGCATAATTCAACAGGCCACAAAAGTAAGTATATCCTCTATTGGGTTTTCTTTATTTTGAACCTACGGAGACACTTGCATATGTGAGCGTGTCATGTGAGCCACCACAAAATGGCTGCCATGAAGGCATGACCAGCCACAAAATGGCTGCCGTGGCAGTGGTCACCCAAATCAGTGTTGCTTCAAATAATTTACTCCCAATTTTCAAAGGTTTTATTGCCCCGAGTTGTGTAAAGTTACACGAGCTACTGCATTCCATGTATGGGTGTAAAACACATTAATTTTACTTTCAGTTTTACCATTTGTCCTCGTGTAACTTGCAGTTTCTGCTTGACCATAGCAAAATTGTAGCAACCTTCATAGAGCATAGTGGACAAAAGGAGTATATTTTTCCAGTTCACGGAAGGCTGATGAAGCATGTCATTACTAGCTTTATGCATATAATTTGGAACCATCCTTTGGTGGGCAGTGCTGAAATGATATTGACTTGCCTTCCAAGACTCTGGTGGAATTCTATGGAGTTTTGTGGTGCGAAATATTCTATGTGTGTGAGAGAGGCACCAGCTAATTTGGCTAAAGGCAGCCTTCTTAAGCACTGCCCTCCCCAAACTTGCAAGCTGCTACCACCCTCCTAGTAAGCAAATTGCAGGCTAGTAAAGAAAAACTTGAGCAGGTTGCAAATGCAGCTGATAGAAGAACCACCCTCGGATCTACTGGTATAGGGTAGTATCCAAGTGTAATTAATTAATTAATTGAAAAAGCATGGCTTTATCAGTCTGCCATTTCTGCGCTGGGAATGGAGGAAGGAATTGTCTCCCCACCCCCCAACCAGCAGACTATTTTCATGCTGGCCGGGGGGGGGGGGGAGGAGGAGGATAATTAATTTATTACTATTACTAGTATTACATTTAATTTTAACGTAGTGTTCCAGGTGATATGCAGCACAGATAAAATTATAGAATAAAATACCAAATCAAATAGCAGGTAATACCTCTATCTATCTATCTATCTATCTATCTATACATGGTTTACTTCTGTTCCACAGAACGTTGATATCCTAAAGGACTCTGAAACTGTTAAGCAATTGGGGAGCATTCTGAAAACAAACGTGCGGGCGTGTAAAGCTGTTGGGCATCCCTTTGTGATTCAGCTGGGCAGAATCTACTTGGATATGCTGAATGTGTACAAGTGCCTCAGTGAAAACATTTCTGCAGCTATTCAGGCAAACGGTGAGTATTACTGGCTTTAACATAAGTATTTGGGGAGTGTCTTACTATTCGGATTCAATGGAGCAATCTTGGTAGGCTCGACATTGAGCTCTAACCTATATCCAGTCAGATTCAGAATGTGTTTTCCGTCACCGGTGCTCTAGCTGTCTCAGCAATTGTTTCATTGCAGCAGGAGACTTTTTTCAGGTGGCTCGCAATTTAACGGAATCACCTGCTCCATCAGGGCCCACATGATTTCCTGCAAGGATTTTGCAAAGTTTTTTTGCAGATAAATTCACTCAGATTCGGAAAGAGGTAGACTCCACCGTGGGAGCAGGGCCAGGGCAGGAGAGTGCTAGACTGTCTCACCAGAGTGGTGCATGCTCTAGTTATCTCCCGCTTGGACTACTGCAATGCGCTCTACGTGGGGCTACCTTTGAATGTGACCTGGAAACTACAACTAATCCAGAATGCGGCAGCTAGACAGGTGATTGGGAGTGGCTGCGAGACCACATAACACCGGTCTTGAAAGGACCTACATTGGCTTCCAGTACGTTTCCGAGCATTTCAAAGTGTTGGTGATGACCTTTAAAGCACTAAACAGCCTCGGTCCAGTATACCTGAAGGAGCGTCTCCACCCCCCATCGTTCTGCCCGGACACTGGTCCAGCGCCAAGGACATTCTGGCGGTTCCTTCACTGCGAGAAGCCAAGTTGCAGGGAACCAGGCAGAGGGCCTTCTCGGTAGTGGCTCCCACCCTGTGGAACACCCTCCCACCAGATGTCAAAGGAAAAAACAACTACCAGACTTTTAGGAGACATCTGAAGGCAGCCCTGTTTAGGGAAGCTTTTAATATCTGAAGGACTATTGTATTTTAATATTTTGTTGGATGCAGCCCAGAGTGGCTGGGGAAACCCAGCCAGATGGGTGGTGTATAAATTATTTTTATTTACTTACTTATTTATTTATTTATTTAAACTACTTCCTGCTTTACTATTTGATACTAAGCTGAATAAGCACTTAAATAAAGCACTTCTTTGGAGGTCTTTAAGCAGAGGCTTGACAGCCACCTGTCAGGAATGCTTTGATGGTGTTTCCTGCTTGGCAGGGGGTTGGACTGGATGACCCTTGTGGTCTCTTCCAACTCTATGATTCTGTGATTCTGTGAAATAAATAACATCTGCTGAATGAATTAGCTTGGGTAAAAGACACGGATGAAGTGATGGAATGGTTTATGTTGTTTGAAAAGCAAAGGGTGGTTAGAACAAGATTAAATTTAATGAATGGATGGGATGGGGAACCCTTGCATGGTGTGGTCACAGAACTTACTACAACACATCAAATTGCGTTTATAAGAATCCACATGGTTTCACATGAGGAAGCATTGCAATACAAAAGCAAGTGTTAAAGGCAGGACTTTTTTTGAAAGTGATGCTCCTTTTTCAGCTTACTGGCTTTGATTGTTAAGATGGGGAGTTTCTTTAATGGTCATACGAATTTCCACGAAGGGTTGGTGCATATGCAACTTTACCAATTCCTTAACCATTGCTAAGACTAACTTTTAACTTGCTACTTGTCTTTCTTTCTTTCTTTCTTTCTTTCTTTCTTTCTTTCTTTCTTTCTTCTGTGTTTGAAAATAGATTAACCATGGTTAAAGTCAGTGTTGTGGAAAGCCTTCACAGGATGGAGTGGGGAGGGAGGTGGGATTTGTACCAAGGATGGTATATGCTGTCCAGTAGCCCCTATAATAAAAGGGTCAGAACTTTTACCCTAAGGTAGAATTGTAGAGTTGGAAGGAACCCTGAGAGTCATCTAGTCCAACCCCGCCCCCCGCAATGCAAGAATCAACTAAATAATACATGGCACATGCTCATCTGGCTTCTGCTTAAGACGTTTGTTTCTATAAAGGTTTTGGAGCTTATATGAATTTCTTATGACCTTAATACTGGATTTTGAAACTGTTCTGTTGGAAAATTGCTGTTTAAAGTTCAATTTGATTTTTACAAGCTTTTGACAGCTGCTTGCTTTGCCCTGGATTTTATCTGCCATATTTCTGTTTGTTGTTTTATTGGTTTTAGATGGGTAGCTACCTTGGACGTTCTGTGGAAAGGGAGGGCAAAAATATATTTGAATTGTTTTACAAAGTATGTATTCCTGGGTTGTAACTGACCTCAAACTCTTCCAGGAGAAATGGTTACGAAGCAACCTCTGATCAGAAGTATGAGAACAGTAAAAAGGGAAACTTTAAAACTAATTTCTGGCTGGGTGAGCAGATCCAATGATCCTCAGATGGTAAGTGGACTTCTCAAGTGTCAGCAACCTCAATGAATGGCAAATGCACACTCAAATGTATAGTAGGCCTTGTGTTACAGTACAACTGTTTCTCTCTCTTTAGGTAGCTGAAAACTTTGTTCCGCCTTTGCTGGATGCAGTTCTTATTGATTACCAGAGGAATGTTCCAGCTGCCAGAGAGCCTGAAGTGCTTAGTACAATGGCTATCATAGTAAACAAGCTGGGAGGACACATTACTGCTGAAATACCTCAGATATTTGATGCTGTCTTTGAATGCACGTTAAATATGATCAATAAGGTAATTCACAAAGTCCTGCAACAAACAGGAATGCCTTGAGTTTCTTCACTGCTGTGAACCACATTCAGTTGTCTCTGTTTGAAATTGTAGTGTTCCTTGTAAATGTATGTGTGAAGCATTTATAGGGTGCTGCTCATGAAGAGGCTTGCCATGTAGTGGCTGTTAGAGCTATTCTTCTTGGAGGTGGAAATAAAATCTAAGAAGGAACCTTATTAAAAAACGTACTGGTTGCCTTTCCGTAAAAAGTAAAGGCAAAATACTTAAACCTGAACACATATGTAGGTGTACCTATCTCTGAAAATCTTGTCAGAATAAGCATACCAGAACTTCAAACTGAGCAAAAAATGTTCTCACAGTTCTCCACCATTCATTTCATGGCTTATTGAATTTTCGCTGTATTCAGTCATTCACTGGAAGCAACTTTAGGGAAAAATTGTTTTAACCATTGTTAAAAAGTGTAGATTAAACTAGGCTAGAGCATAGTTTAAAGTTTTGGTTTGCCTCAGATACACACTAGTGCTGAAAACTTGTAAATCAAACAATGATTTGAATTGTTTTGAAACTTCTTTCAAAATTACGTTTGGGCTCTTAAACAACTGTGGCGGCTGTTGTGCAGCTGCTGCCCTGGATTATTTTACTTTGGGGTGCTTTTTAAAGTAATGTGAAGTTCTAAAAAATTGTTTTGGCCAGACTATATTGTGTAACTTACGTGTGTTTTTTTCTGTTTTTTCCTTCCTCTGCCATTAGGACTTTGAAGAATATCCGGAACACAGAACAAACTTTTTCTTGCTACTACAAGCAGTAAACTCCCATTGCTTCCCAGCATTCCTGGCCATCCCACCTGCACAGTTCAAACTAGTACTGGATTCTATCATTTGGGCTTTCAAGCACACAATGAGAAACGTTGCAGATACAGGTGACTTATCCTAATTTTCTGAACTCTTATGCTTGGGTAAGTCAGCTAGTTGTGCTGAACTATCCCCCTCTGCCTAGAACATGTGGACATGTAGATTCTTACCCACGCATCCCCAAACTCGGCCCTCCAGACGTTTTGGGACTACAATTCCCATCATCCCTGACCACTGGTCCTGTTAGCTAGGGATGATGGGAATTGTAGTCCCAAAACATCTGGAGGGCCAAGTTTGGGGGTGCCTGTTCTTACCTATTTCTGAAAAGAGGCTGTTCTATATACCTGCCTAACAGATTTGAAAATTGATTTTAAGCTTCCCTCAATTTATGGGAATTCTATTGAGTCCAGGTTTGGTGGAGTGGACACTTCAAGTGTGTCCATTCATTTTAAATGTGGTAGTCATGAGTCTGATTATTTAATTTAAATAGTGGAATTCCCAGACTAATAACTTACTTGCTTCTGTATGTAGCTGATATACTTGATGTACTTCACTTGGTTTCTAGAAGGCATAACTTCTACAGACACTAAAATTTTGAATAGCTTCATGTACTTTCTTCTAGGCCTTCAGATCCTTTATACACTTTTACAAAATGTTGCACAAGAAGAAGCTGCTGCCCAGAGTTTTTACCAGACTTATTTCTGTGACATTCTTCAGCACATTTTCTCTGTTGTAACAGACACGTCTCACACTGCTGGTAAGTAATTGTGGAGTGGGATGGAAGACCTGTACGGCTTGAGCTACAGTGAGTTCAGTTATTGTATACATTCTAATCCAAATACTACTCTCCTTTGTGTACTTTCACCAGGTTTGACGATGCATGCATCAATTCTTGCATACATGTTCAACTTAGTAGAAGAAGGAAAAATAAGTACTCCTCTAAACCCTGGAAATCCAGTGAGCAACCAAATGTTTATTCAGGAGTATGTTGCTAATCTCCTTAAATCTGCATTTCCTCATCTTCAAGAGTAAGTGTGTTCAGAATTAAAAGGTTAAATAGAACTTGAGTGCAACTACTAGTGGTCTTAATTGCTCTTCTGTGTGTGTCTCTTTTTTTATTACTTCAGTGCACAGGTTAAACTGTTTGTAACAGGACTCTTCAGTTTAAATCAGGATATTCCTGCTTTCAAGGAACACCTTAGGGACTTCCTGGTACAGATAAAGGTATGTCTGGAATTTCCTCTCTTTTGCTGAATGCATATGGGACTTCAAGTAGACTAAATCATGGGGTGGTTTGTTTTGTTTTGTTTTTTGTTGAGACCTATGTATTGCTAGTTAGTTTCTGTCATGCTCCATTGGTTGGTATGCCGTCACTTGCTAGATGATTTTACAAAACAAAAGCTCTCTATTTGCTATATTGATGCTGTGAATTTTGTCATATTGGTGAAAGTAGCCAACTTCTAAAGTGCTGGGGTAACTTTAGTTTCTAGTTCCAACCTGCAGGAGACTTCCTCATGGGAAGGATGCATGAAATGCCCATACAACTAGTATGATATTGCCCTGTGATTATTGTGTGCTTTTCTTTATTTACTCTTCAGTTAAAGAAAAGAACATGTAATTTATCTTTAAGGAGTAGTCTTAAGCCAAATTGCAAGAACTTGCCTTAAAAAGCTTTCAGTTTAATTTTTTTGACACAGTAGAAGGGCAAAAACAGGAAGAATAAATGTAAATGCAGTTACGCTAACTTAGCCCTCCCCCCCTCTACTGAAACAAAACTAAAGAGTTCAGTCAAAGGTTTCATGGAAGAGGTAGGCTTTGACAGCATGTAATAAAAGAGAGGGAGCACTATACAGACTTGGATGAAATGATATTGCTTTCACTTAAAGGAACAGGAGACTTGAGGGTGATTGAGTTGGAGGATCAAAAATTTAAGGGCAGAACTATCAGTATATGAAAAGGGGATCTGCACTAATTGTGGCATCTGCTTTCTAACGTGAAGTCACTGTTCTGTTTCAAACATGCAGGTGCCAATAAGGGCACTCTTGAGTGTGGTTTTAAAACAAATTATTGCATAAAATTAAAATTATCTTTTATATCCAAGTTCTGGAACTTTGCATCATAACTGCCTTTCTAGCTTTTGATTATCTTTGCCGGATGTTTGGCTTATAATGGATTTTCTCATCTGCTTTATTCCCACAGGAATTTGCAGGTGAAGACACATCTGACTTATTCCTGGAAGAGAGAGAGACAGCTCTTCGACAGGCTCAGGAGGAGAAACACAAACTTCAGATGTCTGTCCCTGGCATCCTTAATCCACATGAAATTCCTGAGGAAATGTGTGATTAAAAAATAACCAGTTGCACTGTTTTCTTTCTGTACAGCTGCTTTGTTGTAAAAGAAAACAGGACTTGGATATTTGTTGACCAAAATGATGCCAATTTGTAAATTTAAGATGTCACCTAGTGGCCCTTTTTTCTTATGTGTTTTTGTATAAGAAATTTTCTGTGAAATATCCTTCCATTGTTTAAGCTTTTTTGTTTTGGTCATCTTTATTTAGATTTGCATGAAGTTGGAAATTAAGGCATTTTAAAAATAAAAAAACACTTCATGCCCATTTTGTGGCTAAGGGTAAAAGAGGCAAAACATATAACTTGTAAAATCTATTGCAAAATTATACATTTTCCAGTTAGAACACAGATTTTTTTTCCAATTAGGGAACACTTTCTTACTAGCCTGTCCTGCAGTCTAGAAGAAAAGGGTAAATAAGTAAAGTCCATCAGATTAATTGTTAGGTATAGGATGGTGAGTGCTGCATCAGACATGAGCAGCTTTTGGGCTGAATGGCAAGGCTAGGCTTACTGGTATTTGCAAGTTGTATGGCAAGTTTGCAGCAAGATCATGTGCATATCATCCCATTGTAAAGCAACTTGGAAAAAAAGAGTATGGGAACACAGTACAGTTAGTTATTTTTACACAGTTCTTTTGTTTTTGTGTGTGTGCTGTCGCTTTGTCGACAACAGCTTTTTGTTTTCCTCAATGAGGAGTGTTGCTCATTTGTGAGCCTTCATTAACTCGAAGTGAAATGGTTAAAATATTTATCCTGTTAGACTAGGCTGCATCTTTTTAACAAGTACATTAAAGAAGAATTCTGGCTTTTGAGATGACTTCTACTAATTACATTGTTTACCATGCTGTAGTGCTTTAAGAACACTACTTAAAAAGCAAAATAAACTTGGTTTACATTTATTTTCCTTTCCTTGGCTTTATTCTTTTATTGGATTAAACGCTCTGATCACCTTAAAATTCAAGTAGAATTTAGAGTAGCAGAAGAATCCCGTTACGGACCCTGCAAGACCTGGCAGGGACTCCCATAATGGCCGTGAGACCTTCCTCTGCAGGAGAGTGGCTCTGCAAATTGGTTCTTTAAACGTAGGTTTTCAACACGTCTCCCGAAATGGCCTGTCCAGCATTGTCTTTCCCCCCCCCCTTTAACCCGAGTTTTTGTGGCTCTTCTCAAGCAGTGTATAATATGACCAAAAACAAAAAAATTAACATTTGGCAGTATCGATGTTACTTTTGCTTAACATATCTCCAGAATTTCTCTTCTGTATATCAAATGCCAACTTTGTCTTGGTTTTCCTGGGACGGGTGGCTTCCATGTTGCCTACAGTCCTGAGACTGTCTCACTACTTTTTTTAAAATGCGACATTCATGTGCCGTTGTTAAAGAAAATGAGGGTAGATGATTAGTGTTAATCTTTTTATATAAAATTTGAATATCAAAATAAAGTTGTATTGTGCCTTTATTATCCATTCAGAATTTTTAGTTGGAAATTCTTCATTTTAGTACCTATCAAAGCAAAATAACACTTAAATCAAATTCAAGTGCTTTTAATGCTTGGTATAAAATACCAAAACTAAATTGAGGTTCCAAAGTGCTAAGTCAACTTCCGTTTCCAACAAAAACTTTTTGCACAGCATACTACTTGAAATCAGTCTGCGTCATATGTCTAAGATGGCAGGCGTGGACACAGTGGAGGACAAAATAAATTAATACGAGAAGCAAATAATGAACGTTGTAGGAAGTGTAAGTAATGGAGAATCTGCATAAACTCTACGCGTTGTATACATTATGGCAAACATAGTAGAAGCACATTTTTGTGACCTTTTTGTCACAAAAGGAGGGGGGCCACGGAACAGGGTGTTTGCAGACTTTTTCAATGGTGTTTCAAATATATGCATTTTCACTTAAACGTGTGGTTCGCCTGTATTTCATTCAGTCTTAGAAGGTTGACACCACCAGTTCAGGGTCTCGCCATAAGGGTCAGTGACAGATTCCACCAGTTCCTGACAGAGGTCCACCTTGACAACCTTTCCAGGCTGGTTAGTGATACGAACCAATTCTCACCCCCCGCCCCAGAAAAAGGAAACAATTTAAAAGGCTATAGATAGTTTAATAGGTCAAAGGCCTGGTTATAGAGGAATATTTTCATCTGGCACCTAACTATATGTAGCAAAGGCACCAGGTGAGACTCCCTGGGGAGAGCATTCCACAAACAGGGAGCCACTACAGATAAGCCCATTCTCAGGCTACTGCCCTCCAGACCTCTCGTGGAGGAGCTACACAAAGACCCTCAGATGATTATCAGAGAGTCCAGGGTGGTTCATAGAGAGGTGGTCCTTGAGGCATTGCAGTCCTGAGCCATTTAAGGCTTCAGAGGTCAAAACTAGCACTTTGAATTGGGCCTGGAAACTTAATTGGCAGCCAGTGCATTTGGGCCAGGATTGGTGTAATACGCCCAAGCCATCTTGCCCTGGTCAGCAACATGGCTGCTGAATACTATACCAGCTGAAGTTTCTGAAATATCTTCAAAGGCAGCTGGACATTTTAACACATTGCAGTGTTCTAACCTAGAGGTTACCAGAGCATAGATGACGGATCAAGCTCCCTCCTGGGAGCATTCCAACTGCTATCAAGACAAATCAGTTCCCTGCAATCCTGCTCTGCTTCCAGAGTTAAATGGGAAGAGTGATGGTTGCTGCTCCCCAAGATAACCAGAACCTGCATACAAGGAGCCATTCAGTGTTTTTTTGGTGTAAATTAGGTGCTGGTTCTCCATACCAGTGATTACGGTCACAAAAAGACCTATGTTATAGCAAAAAGATGGTAATATTCGGAGCATTAGTCATGCTCTGAGTAAATCGGTAGACTGAAGTCTTGATTTCAGCATGTCTTACTGAGTGAGTTACTTGGATATCACACTGTAATATGAGCTGCCTGAGCTTGTTTTTTTCCTCTTCCCTCCTCTTCCTCTTCCCCCTCATGTGCCTACTACTCATTTTTAGAAGTCATTCTGGAAGCTTTCGTGGCTAACGAGTGAGGTATAAATGCTTTAAACAAACCTAATTAGGGCAATTACGTGTGCTGGCTCTGCCTTACTGGAACAATGTCAAAAAGTAGTTTGAGCAAACAGGTGAGTGGGGCACTGTCTTCCAGCTGTACCTGTTTAGTAGTATGCACTGTACTTGCTCTCTCCTAAATATGCACAGGTTGCTACTGGCACATTCTGAATTTGTACCTGAATTGTAGAGCTTACCTGCCAACTGCACCTACTTGGTTGCCATAATGCCACTATCAGAGTCTGGCTCTCCCTATCTTGCCCATATTAAGGCTGCAATCTAATATTCATACTTCCCTGAAGGTAGGTTCCATTGAACACAGTGAAACCTACTTGTGAGTAAACATGTTTAGGATTAATGTCCTAATGGAGACCTGGACATGTTTGTATTTGGGATGTGAAACAGGCATCTTATAGGAAATTGTTCTTGATTCCCTGCCCATCACCCTATGGTTCTAGGGTGGATTACAGCAATTAAAACAGTGTCTGAAACCAGTTTAAAACAGAAATAAAGTGGGTCATTAAAATATACATCACAAGTGTCAAAAGCCAGGGTAAACAGGTGTGTCACTGAAAGCTGTATAAGGAGGATGCCAGACAAACCTCTGTGGGAAGGGGGCTTATTTATTTATTTAAATTCATATACCACCCTTCGTCTGAAGATCTGAGGGCGGTTCCCAAGATAAAAATACAGGATAAAAGCAAAAAATAAAGCAAAGCAAAACCCTCTTCCACACATTAAAAAAGCTATAGAACATTGATCAGCCAAAGGCCAGGTTGAAGAGGAACGCTTTTGCCTGGCGCCTAAAGATGTATACATGAAGTTCCAAAACTTAATGGCCACCACAGAGAATGCCAAGACCACCTCTGAACTTCACTTCATTTTCAAAAGCTAAATGTGCGCACACAAAACATTGCCTTTTATAAGATCCTTCCAATTGCACATAATTCTATGTAACGTGGGACCCAGGTAGTGCTGTGGGCTAAACCACAGAGCCTAGGGCTTGCTGATCAGAAGGTCAGCGGTTCGAATCCCTGCGACGGGGTGAGCTCCCGCTGCTCTGTCCCAGCTCCTGCCCACCTAGCAGTTCGAAAGCACATCAAAGTGCAAGTAGATAAATAGGAACCGCTCTGGCGGGAAGGTAAACTGCGTTTCCGTGCGCTGCTCTGGTTCGCCAGAAGCAGCTTTGTCATGCTGGCCACATGACCTGGAACCTCGGCCGGCTCCCTCGGCCAATAAGGCGAGATGAGCGCCGCAACCCCAGAGTCGTCTGCGACTGGACCTAATGGTCAGGGGTCCCTTTACTACGTAACGTATGGATTCCTACACCAAATTTGATTGGGTTTAGGTCTGTGTACCAAGAGGTCTGGTCTCAAAGGACAAGAAGGGCTTTGTTTGAGTCAAGACTCATTACATACAGCCCAGAGCCAGATCTGAATATTATGACATTCAATCCTACCTGTAGCACGGTACTAAACTAGGAGATGGTTGCTAATTGAGATGTCCTTGCTTTCAAATTTCGTATCTGCCATGAACTAAGGGTATTTCCAGATTATCACTACCTTCAAGTGGGATTCGGATTACATGCCAGCGAGTTCAGGTTGCACAATTAAAAGTTTAGTGCAACAAACCCACTTCCCCCAAAGACTTTTTGCAGTAAGGAAAGTGATGGGGGAAATGCACTGCAGCAAATTGTGAGATAGTACTTCTCACTGGAGATATGGAATAACTGATTGGTTCAAAATTGGGAAAGGAGTACGACAAGGCTGTATATTGTCTCCCTGCTTATTTAACTTATATGCAGAATTCATCATGCGAAAGACTGGACTGGATGAACCCCAAAATGGAATTAGGATTGCCAGAAGAAATATCAACAACCTCAAATATGCTGATGACACAACCTTGATGGCAGAAAGTAAGGAGGAATTAAAGAACCTTTTAATGAGGGTGAAAGAGGAGAGTGCAAAATATTGTCTGAAGCTCAACATCAAAAAAACTAAGATCATGGCCACTGGTCCCATCATCTCCTGGCAAATAGAAGGGGAAGAAATGGAGGCAGTGAGAGATTTCACTTTCTTGGGTTCCATGATCACTGCAGATGGTGACAGCAGTCACAAAATTAAAAGTTGCCTGCTGCTTGGGAGAAAAGCAATGACAAACCTAGACAGCATCTTAAAAAGCAGAGACATCACCTTGCTGACAAAGATCCGTATTGTTAAAGCTGTGGTTTTCCCAGTAGTGATGTATGGAAGTGAGAGCTGGACCATAAAGAAGCCTGGTCGCCAAAGAATTGATGCCTTTGAATTATGGTGCTGGAGGAGACTCTTGAGAGTCCCATTGACTGCAAAAAGATCAAACCTATCCATTCTGAAGGAAATCAGCCCTGAGTACTCACTGGAAGGACAGATCCTGAAGCTGAGGCTCCAATACTTTGGCCACCTCATGAGAAGAGAAGACTCCCTGAAATGGAAATTAAAGCCGTTTGAAAATGTGAAAGAGTTTGTCAGTGACTGGTTGCATTATCATCAGATTAATGAAGTGTTCAAAAAGGACATGAAGAATAACGGATTTGGAGATGTCAAATCCAAATTCGAAGTAGAAATATTAGGAAGTAGATATAAAACATTGTCCAAAATGTACAAAATACTGCTGGAGTGGCACTTGAAAGATGAGGAAGTGAAGTCGGTGATGATACATTGGGCACAAGATATTGGACATAATATTATGCTAGATGACTGGGAAAAACTTTGGAGGGAAGGTTTGAAATTTACCGCATGTAATGCACTGAAAGAAAATGTGTTAAAAATGATGTATAGATGGTACATTACGCCGGTCAAACTAGCGAAAATGTATAAAGTAGATAATAAGTGTTGGAAATGCAAAGAAAAAGAAGGTACCTTTTTCATATGTGGTGGGAATGTAAAAGGGTAAAAAGCTTCTGGGATATGGTATATGGTGAGATTAAGAAAATGTTGAAATATACATTTGTTAAAAAACCAGAAGCCTTCCTGTTGGGAATTATAGGTACAGACATTAAAAGGCAAGATATAAAGCTTTTTCAGTATGCAGTGACTACGGCGAGAATGTTAATAGCACAGAAATGGAAGCAAGAACAAACACCGACAATAGAAGAATGGAGAATGAAATTATTGGACTATGCAGAAATGGACAAAATGACGGGGAGAATCCGAGAACAGCGGAACTAGAAGTTCGTCAAAGACTGGACGAAGTATACAGACTATTTAAAGGAAACTACTGAACTGAATACGTTGGTAGGATTACAAGAGACATTGTAGATTAAAGAAGAAATATTGTTGTTAAAGGTGAATTTATAGTGATAAGTTTTGAGTGAGATGTTCGAAGCAACGGTAGATATAAGAAATGGTATATATAAGTAGAAATATAGAAATTATAAAGTCGTTAGGAAGGACTGAAGGAAGTCAAGGTTGTAAAAAGCCAAAAGGTATAAGTTGTGAAAAAAGTATGTGTATGATATTATTGCAAAAATGTTTTGAAAATAAATAAAAATGATATAAAAAAGAGAGAGAGAAGAGAAGACTCCCCGGAAAATACCCTGATGTTGGGAAAGATGGAGGGCACTAGAAGGGGGCGACAGTGGATGAGATGGTTGGACGGTGTTCTCGAAGCTACTAACATGAGTCTGACCAAACTGTAGGAGGCAGTGAAAGACAGGAGTGCCTGGCGTGCTCTGGTCCATGGGGTCACGAAGAGTTGGACACGACTAAACAACAACTTGTCACTGCAAGTGAATCAGAATGAATGCTCAATAAACAGGTTGTCTGCAAGCAACCTTCCCGCTTCTCTACCTTGAAGTAAATAATATCACCTTAATATTTGGCTGACAAAACTGGCCAAATTCCATTTCTGAGGCTTAATCAATTCATTTGGGAACAGCTGGTTTGTTTGAAAGTATCTATCTGTGTATGTAATTCCCTTTCAGAATCTGTTACACAGCCTACGCCTCTCAACGTCTCCAAACCTTTTCACCCTGTTGGATATGATGTCAATAAGTGCCTAGCATCTTGGGCAGGCTATGCTGGCCATGACCCTACAGTTAGATTCCTCTTCTTCCCAGGGCAGGGGAGAGGTGAACAAAGTTTAGGACTCTGAACCAGAAAAGGGAGAATATGAGGAGCCAGCCCCCCAAAAGTCCTTCCACCAGGTGTGCCTGTAGGGCCTGGACCCCATCTGACTCAGAGGCTCCCCAGCTCTGTTGCAATAGGAGACTAAAAGAGCAGGTTGGGCCCCTTTAAAGAAAGAAGCACTTCCCAGTACAGGTAGGGCTAATAATAACTGGGAAGCAGCTGCTTCCACTATAGAAGACGGTCTCAGTTTGGTTCTTGCTGAAGCAACATCAGAGTTTTATGTTTCTATAGTGTGAATGGCCCTAGGATAACCTGAACACTGTGATTAATGCATTGGTAATCTCATGACTGGATTACAGTGGTACCTTGGTTCTCAAACTTAAACCATTCTGGAAGTCCGTTCCAAAACCAAAGCATTCCAAAACCAAGACGTGTTTTCCCATAGAAAGTAATGCAAAATGAATTAATCTGTTACAACCTTTTAAAAACAACCCCTAAAGCAGCAATTTAACATGAATTTTACTGTCTAACGCAGGGGTCTCCAAGCTTTCCTTGTCTCGAGCCGGAGGGCGGGCGAGCACAAGCTTGTATACGTGCACACATGCTATTTCCGGCACACTTCCAGGTCAGAGGAGCACCAGAAATAGCTTGTGTGCATGCACACTGGCCTCCTCCAACCCGGATGTGCACTGGAAATAGCGTTTGCGCACATGTTGCACATCCGGGCCGGAGGAGGCCTGTGCGCATGCACACAACTATTTTCGGTGCTCCTCCGACCTGGAAGTGGGTCCCCGTGCCGTGCCGGTAAGACCCATCGGTGGTTGGTGGCGGTCGCCACAGGCCAGATAAACAAGTCCCTCGGGCCTTATCCGGCTTCCGGGCCGTAGGTTGGTGACCCCTGATCTAACAAAACCATTGATCCATAAAATGAAAGCAATAAACAATGTACTATAGTCACACAATCAATCAGTAGCTGAACTGGGTTCCACACAGTCACAAACACAAAAGATCTGCAAAAAGAGCATAATAATAAAAAAATGCTTTATTGTATGTCTGCCATTTTTTTATTAACGGGTGGTTTCTTGAGCATTCAATACCCATTTAAAATGTGGGTGAGGGGAATTACCGGTACTGGATTGTTCTTGTTTTTGATTATGCATTCTGTGTTTTTATATCATGGTTTTAACCTGTAAACCGCACTGAGACCTGTGGCTATAGAACGGTATACATATTTAATAAATATTAATAATTAGTTTTAGTGAGTTTTTTTGGGGGGGTAATATACATATATATATTAATTGTTGTACCCTACTTAGAGATATTTGAAAATATTAAAGTGGCATAGAAATAGTTTAAAACAGGCAAATTGTGCCCATGCGCCAATCCTTCACAACCCCCACCATGTCCTCAACCAGTACTGAACCTTACAGGGTTGATGCAAGGATTAAGACGAAGCAATGCACTTGGGATTAAAACGAAATCCCTTCTACCCTGCAGCTCTGCTGAAATACTTTTGTATTTTGGGGAGAGGGGAAGTGATGGGAAGTCAGAAACTGATGAATGGGAAAGAGATAAGCACCCCTCAGCCCATTTGCAACACAAATCTTCCAGTTTTGAAAGGGGACTCCAGTGAAGTTTAGCCCTGAATGCCAAGGGATAAATTTACCTCACAGGATTATTCTGAGGATAAAATGGGGAGCATGCAGGGAAGGGGCATAGAAAAGAAGGAACCATGTATGATACCTCAAGTTCTTTTGGGAGAAATGTGGGTTATATATGTAATACCTGAAGGAGCGTCTCCACCCCCACCGTTCAGCCCGGACACTGAGGTCCAGCTCTGAGGGTCTTCTGGCGGTTCCCTCACTGCGAGAAGCGAAGCTACAGGGAACCAGGCAGAGGGCCTTCTCGGTAGTGGCGCCCGCCCTGTGGAACGCCCTCCCATCAGAGGTCAAAGCCATAAACAACCACATGACCTTTAGAAAACACCTGAAGGCAGCCCTGTTCAGGGAAGTTTTTAATCTGTGATATTTTAATGTATTTTTATATTTGTTGGAGGCCGCCCAGAGTGGCTGGGGAGACCCGGCCAGATGGGCGGGGTACAAATAATAAATTATTATTATTATTATTATTATTATTATTATTATTATTATTATTATAAGACCTTGAAATACCTACATTGGCTCTCAGTATGTTTCCGAGCACAATTCAAAGTGTTGGTGCTGACCTTTAAAGCCCTAAATGGCCTCTGTCCAGTATACCTGAAGGAGCATTTCCACCCCCATTGTTCTGCTCAGACACTGAGGTCCAGCTCCGAGGGCCTTCTGGCGGTTCCCTCCCTGCGAGAAGCCAAGTTACAGGGAACCAGGCAGAGGGCCTTCTCGGTAGTGGCACCCACCCTGTGGGACGCCCTCCCACCAGATGTCAAAGAGAAAAACAACTACCAGACTTTTAGAAGACATCTGAAGGCAGCCCTGTTTAGGGAAGCTTTTAATGTTTAATAGACTATTGCATTTTAATGTTCTGTTGGAAGCCGCCCAGAGTGGCTGGGGAAACCCTGCCAGATGGGCGTGGTATAAATAATAAATTATTATTATTATTATTATTATTATTATTATTATTTATTAACGCCTGGTAAACTTTACTGATCTTTTGCTGTACTACAACTCCCATTATCTCTGACCATTGGGGGTGTTATTGGGTTGTTGTTTTTTATTTTGATTATGTATTTTGTGGTTTTATATTTTGATTTTGTTCTGTGAACCGCCCTGAGAACTCGGGGTATAGGGCGGGGGCTGGAGTTTTAACTGTATCCAGTCAAGGGCTCCTTGTCAAAGTCCTCCGTTGCATGCTTACTTCCGAGTAAGCTCCCTGCTGCTGAGCTGAAGGGGGCTTTTGACAGGACTGGCCAAAGCCATGGAGCTAAAGGTGGCCTTGTTTATTTAAGAGTGGGGTGAAGGGAAATTCTGGCACCATGGCCTGAGAGCAAAGAAGGCCTAACGTGTGGTATGGCAGTATATGTATTAAATATACTGAAATATAAACTCGATAAATAAAAATGATACAGGGAATGAGGAAACACACGTACAAATAAAACCCTCACAATATTGTGAGGGTTTTATTCACTATATATATGGTGAGGGTTTTATTTGTACGCGTGTTTCCCCATTCCCTGTATCATTTTTATTTACCGAGTTTATGTTTCCCCCCAGAGCATGGCTTTGACATCCAATAATAGTCGTCTTCTTCTTCCTCTTCCTCCTCCCGCCCCGGCCTCTCCTCCTCCGAGAGCGAGCGCGGGAGCCCGTTTTTCGCGAGGAGCGCGCGCAGGCGCACCGACTCCCTCCGAGGGAACGGGAGGGGCGGGCGACGACGGCGACGTCAGGACGCTTTTTTCCGCCTTGCGCGAGGCGCGGCGCGGCGCCATTTTAACCTGCCCATCCCCCCGCTTCCGTGCCTTAACCCCGCGCGCGCGCGCGCTGTTCGCTCCGCCCAGAGAAGGAGGGAGGTAGGAAACTCGAAACTCCTCCTCCGCCGCCGCCACCCACACTTCGTCTCCCGCCGCCCTGGCCCGGAGACGCCCGAGCCGGGGCCGAACGTGCGTGCGTGTGCGCGCTTGCGCGTAGGTTCCCTCCTCTCTCTTTCCCCCCCCCTTCACTCCTTCCCTCCCTCCCTCAGCCCTCCTCCTCCTCCTTCCCCCTCAGCAAAATGGCGGCGCGTGGAGGCCTTGGGAGCCAGTGAGTGACTCGCCGTCCCTCCTCCACCTCCTCTTCTTCTTCCTCCACCTCCTCCTCCTCCTCTCCCCCCACCCCTTCCCTCACGCTCCTCTCCGTCGCCGCCAGGCTCATTTGCATCGGGCAGTCGCCGCCCCCCCCGCCCTCCTTCCACCTCGTAGTTGTTGTGTTTCTCCCCCCCCCCCCACCAATTCTCACCCACTTACACACATACATATATCCTCCTCCTCCTTCACGGTTGTTCCTCCTCCTCCACTCCCCACCCCCTTCTTCTCCCCCCCTTTCCCTCTCTCTCTCTCTTTCTGTCACAGCCGCCCCTCCCCCCACCCCCGCTCTCGCTTCCCTCCCTCCCCCCTCTCTCTCAATCCGCACCTCCCCCACCCGACACCGCCAGCCCATCAATCAATCAGCGGCGACCGGGAGCGGATCGATCAATGGTCGGGAGGAGGAGGCGGCGGCGGCTGCTGCTGGTTAATGAACAATGTGTGAGAGCTGCGCCGAGCTGCTGGAGGTGTTAAACGAGAGTAAGTCGGAGGGCTCCGAGCTTCGGAGGAGGAAGGGGCGATAAAGACGGTTTTCTATCTATCTATTTATTTATTCCCCCACCCTCCGACGATTTCCCCCCTCCCCCCCATTTTCTTTTCTTTTGCACGAACCTCCCCGTGTGTGGGGGGGGGGATACCGGGCACCGCGTCGCCCTCCCATTTCACCACCACCACCTTTATATATATTTTTATATATCTGAAATCCACTTGGCCTCGTTTTGGAGGAGAGGCAGGCTTGGCCATGTTGTGCAGAGTGGGAACAGGAAGGCCGGCTCCTGGGCCGCCGCAGGGCTGCCAATCCCGGGGACTCGGCCCGAGGAAGCGGCCGGTGGGGGAACGGAGGAAGATGGGGAACGGTTTTTATCTTCCCGTCCTCCTCGCTACCCTTCCCACCCCACAATGCCACCCCTCGAGACGAGGGCGAAGGGACACGGGTGCGGAGGTTTTATTGGTAGCAAGGGGATTTCCTCAACCCCCGCCCCCACCGCGCCCCAGTTGAAGGGTGCAAGGGGGGCGGCAGCAACTTAAAAGCCCCGCTTGTAGCTCTTCCCGTGGCATTTCTGCCGGCATCCTCTCGCCCTGCAGCCGAGGCCTAGTGCCTGTGGTTGGGATGAGGCTGCAGGCAGGCAGGAGAACCCGGCTTGTGCTGCGAGTTGGCTGCGTGGATGTGCTCTGAGCGCAGGAGGAGGGAGGGAGGAGTAAAGCTCTAGTTGCAATATACTCCGCTCTCCTCCTGCCGCCTCGCCCGCTGTACTGAGGTCCTAAGCGAGAACGAGCGACAAAGGGGTCTTGAACCGGGAGTCACCCCTTGGGGTGTTTTGTTTTTGGTCTGTCAAGGGTTGGGGTTACTATGAAGGAGGAGGTGGTAGTGGTGTGCCTTTTTATTTTGGATCCATATAGTGAGTTTTGCACTGTTGCCTCTGGTTCTGTCATATTCTGGTGCACTACTATTAACATTTAATGTAATGCCTTTTTGTATCTGTTGTAAATTTTTACTATACTCTTCCTCTAGTAAACTACCGCAGTTGTTTATTGTGTTCAAAGTTCTTTCTTTCTTCCTTTCAAAAACCTAACTCCTCCCATCTTCTGCATATCTGCACAATTGTTTTTTATGTTGCAGCTCTGAAGCTCACCTGGACTCCTGTTTCCAGAATTTCTTGTTCCCTTGCTGGGATGTTAGTTGCAAACAAACATCCCTGTCTTGTATACTTAGTAAAGGATTTAAACAGTCATCTTTGAAGTAGAATGTGTCTGATATGCATTCTTTTGTCTAAATCCCTTGCAACTGAGACTTGGTTCCTTGTGAATATGTGTAAGGTTTGGATTAAAATGGATTCCGATTTCAAGTTTATGCAGGCTGCTTGGAACTTTTTATTGCTGTGGATGACCTGGGTAAAGAACTGCCAATAAAGAAAGCGTGGGTACCATAGATAGATGGTGGATGTTGATAGGCAAATCTTCCTAAAATGTTAGAATGTGTAAATAATGAAATTGATGTAAAATTGGGAAAATCCTTGTACAGTTCCTGATCGTATAAAAGGTGTCCAGAGAACATTATCTTCTGTGTGTGCAGGCTGAAGGAAAATGGAGAAAATGTTTATATACACTTATTTCTCAATCATGTACAGTATTTGGAAGGTGGTGGTGATTGCTAATAAATGCAATATAGGGTTTTTGTTAGGATAAGCTCCTGGGAGAGGAATAGATCAAAGAAAACTCTTGACCAGAACTTAATAACTTTCTAATTAAAGGCTGCTTTACCAGCTGGTTTGGTTATTAACATGTAATTATTTACGTGTAATTATTGTACCTTGTTATTGAAGAGTTAAATGTTTTGCCAATGGTGTATTCTGTAGCCCTTATTATTTGAGGATTTGGTATGTCCATTTCTGATACAAGATGTAGATCCAAAACTAGTACCCTGTGCTTGCATAGTCGCCGTGAAACCTGTGACTTACTTATGACTTGCTCTGATTGTGTTATGATTTCAGGCAGTTGGCTTTACCACTTGTAAGTGTTGATATATTTGTTTCTGTTATATAGTTGGTATGGAGTAGAATGGCTTTAACTTTGAGGTGGAGAGAAAGAACCCTGATGTGTTGAGATCAATCTGGAATGACTGTAGATTATGGAGTTTATCAATCAATGAGTCCTCCTCATATTTATTGCACAGGTGTTAATGAGGCTTTGGATGGTTTGAGTTTAGAAACTTATTTTCATAAGATTTGAGTATCCATATTGGGCACACTAAAATAGCATTAAAAGAATTAGAAAGAATTCTAATTGCAATACTTAAGGCAGGCATAGGCAAACTCAGCTCTCCAGATGTTTTGGGACTACAGTACCCATCATCCCTGACCACTGGTCCTGTTAGCTAGGGATGATGGGAGTTGTAGTCCCAAAACATCTGGAGGGCCGAGTTTGCCTATGCCTGACCTAAGGCAATGCTGTAGTTTACTGTTCTATGGGCAGTTGTAGTTTAATGTTCTATGGACAGTTGTCACTGGTTAAGGAAAAGATGTGGAGGGAAGAAAAGTAATTGCAGTACCTAAAATTCAGAAAAGAAAGTTGGCACTGCATTTGTATTTTCATTAATTTTCCCCCAGTGTAAGTCCCACTAACTTCCATGAGATTAGGCTGCAAACCTAACCATGTCTACTCAATCTCAGACATGAAACCAAAGTGGCTTACACCAAGGTAAGTGGGGTTAAGACTGCAGGCTAATTATTCAATGAATCTAAAATCATGGCTTTTCCAGTATCTGCAATGCTTTGCATGAAGTGAGCTTATCATAAATATTTGACTGTGTGTACATCATACATCTAAAGCACATCCCACCAAAGAATCCTGGGAACTGGTTTACTTATCACAAGCTACAATTAGCAGCATCCTTAACCACTGCAGTTCACAGGATTCCTGGAGTAGGGGTGGATCATGTTTTAAATGTACAGTATAGTGTATATGCAGCCTTCCCCCCTTGTGCATGCATGCATGCATGCATGCTCACTTTGTTGCCCACTTTAGTGCATCTGGTTCATGCCTAGTTGTAACTGACAATTCTGAGAACTGAATTTACTAACTTACGCTATGAAAGGGACCCAAATTCATGATGTCCATTTGTTTCATTTGCAGTATCTCAAGAATCCCCCAAAATCACACTAGTAATGGCATAGAGAGAGAATGGCAGGTGCTGACTCCCTAATATACCGTAACACATGCAACCTACAAAATGTGGTGGATCAAATTAAAAATAGTTGCATCACTTGTGAGAAGATATTACCCATTGAGCATTGTACATTGCAGATTGTGGGGTGGAGGCTTACCTTTTTACTGTTTTATTCAAGAAACTCTTCATTATTTACTTGTTTTAGTATTACAGCTATTACAACTGGAAATTCCAAGTCTACATTCACTTCAAAAGGGAAGAAAGCAGCCAGTGAAAACTGGTAATGAATGAGGTCATGTTTAAAACTTGTGAGTCAGAGATTGCCAACAGTTCTCTGCCCTGCCTGCTGAGCATTTGGAATTGCTTTTAATTCTACTAAAACTACTGGAGCTGAGCCTTGAGAGAGATTTGGGAACTAAATTAAACTTCCACTGTGTCACTGAACATTGTTAAAGAGTATTTGTGTATACTAAGCAGAAAACACAAACGTATTTTGACACATGCCGTTTTGAAAGAGAGTGAGAAATTTAAAACAAACTGTTTTAGATACCAAGTTGCATGCAATAATTGGGACAAGGAGGAAATAAGAGAACGTTAAAATAATAACATCATTGGACAAAGGTGAAGGAATCACATAAAAAGGATTTACATAGCAAGGGGACTAGTTTTCCTCTTATCCACAACACTCTATTCTAAAATTTGCTCCTTCCTGCTGGCTGGGAAATAGTCTCTAGCCCAAGTAAGAGAATGACAGGCACTTGCCATAGCAGAGGATATAGAAAGGCTAGAACAGGATGGGGCAGTTATCTCCTCCTTGCGACGAAAGTTTTCCCCAAGAAATGCATTTTGCTGCCACAGCTTTCCTTTTCCTGTGCTTTGTGTGCAACTAGGAATAGAGACAACATAATGCAATAAAAACAATTCTACTTTTTGATGCATCTAATTTGCCTCAAAAATACTATCCTACCACAAGAATGAGGCAAAAGGTGTCAGCTGCTGTGATATAAGTTATTTGAGTGTAGTGTACCATCTATACTGTTGACAATATTGGATTAAAAGTTTCTGAACAGGAATATATAATACTAGAATATTGTGTTTGGGGAAGTTGTGGGGATATTCTGGAACTCTCTGCAGTTCTGCTTCCTACAGTTACACTCAGTGGTGGACTGAGGCACTCTACAAAGAGGAAGTGTGAGGCTCCATTTGTCTAAACCAGGGATTGGGTACCTGTGGCGCTCTAGTTGTTGTTGGTCTGCAGCTTCCATAATCCTTCTCCATTTGGCCATGCTGTCTGTTGGCTCTGGTTCTACATCTGCACTGTAAGCAGTGCTGCTGCATGTTAATATAGTGCTATCAGTATGTGTGGTGGTCAATCTGGGCCCCTAGAACTGTGGCTTCATTTCATGCCAGTGGCCAGGAGGGTGGAAAGGTGAGAAAAGTTCTGGCAGAAAAGGAAAAATTCGGCTCTGGCGATTCCCACTGCTGCCATGTGGCACCTGATAGATTGCCCCTTGGAGAATGCTACTCTTGACAGAAAAAAGGTTCCTTAACCTTGCTTTACAGAGCGCCAAGCAAAAGGACCTTAAAATCTAAATCTAAAGACTATTGGGTTCCGTCCTTGTTTTCCTTCTTCTGGATAAATATTGCTGGAATTTAAAATTTAGAGAGTGTTTATAAAACTGAAGTGGGGTGTGTGTGTCAACATGACCATTAGCAGCTACTTTGAGTAATGCTTGGAAATGATTTGTGGAACATAAAATAATGTAGTCTGTAGACCTTAATGCAGCATTGGCTTATCTTCAGAGATCACATGGACTATAGTCCTGCTGCTCCTTTGATGGAAGTTAAGCATGTGATAAGTGTTTGTTTTTAATATTATCCTAATCCCCATCCCTCCATGGGTTCAGTATGAGTAATCTGCTAATACAGAACTCGGATCTAGAATTAAATTCTTGGTTAACTTGTGTTCCTAAGATAGCTGTTCCATGTTCCTTGTGAACCATGTGGGAATGCTCTTTTGAGACGCAACCATATCCAAATAGCTGTGAAAATGTGAGATCTGGACTATACTATGTGCATGTTTCACAGAGGAGGTATATGAACTGACTGCATCTCTCAATATTGGATGTTTACGCTTTGTCTCTGAAATAGATTTGTGCGTTGAATTTCTGATATAATAACATAGATTGGAGATTTTAGAGCCACAGTTTCAAATTAGTAATGCCTACTGCATTTCACTTGAGCAGGCCCTGTTGTTGCCTTTGCCTCCTCCCCTGCTCTCTTCTTCCTTCCCACAGGGCAGACACCGTCTGATGCCCCTGTAGAGATAGTCTGCCTGGAGCAGGCCTCGTTGGACTCTTAGAAACTTATTGGAATCCAAAGTATCCAATTCTTATGAGTCTGTAGTAATATATAGTACATATGTAGTACTTTTGGACAGAAGAACAGATTTCTGAGTTTAGAATATAGGCTTGCTTTTAATTTATGAAAGGTGCCTATGTGTCAGTTATGTATTCAGACAAAAAAAATGCAATGTATCCACATTGGGTTCTACCCAGGTACTGTAGTGGCTTTGCACTAGCAGAAGTGTTGCCATCACTCCAAGGTGCATCTCTCTGTGCTGTACCACATTCTGTTCCAGAGAGCTACCTAATCCAGAGGGGCATGGGAGTCTGCATTCTGTAGGAAGGATTAGCAAGAATCAGGTGCCCTGTCTTGCATAAGCAGAATCGTTTTTTTTCCAAAGCCACCACTACCCTGCAACCATGACTGAATGCTATTAATGCAGTGGTACCTCGAGTTACAAACGCTTCAGGTTACAAACTCCGTTAACCCGGAAGAGTTACCTCGAGTTGAGAACTTTGCCCCAGGATGAGAACGGAAATCGTGTGCCGGCGGCAAGAGACCCCATTAGTGAACGCACGCCTCTAGTTAAGAACAGTTTCAGGTTAAGAATGGACCTCCAGAACCAATTAAGTTTGTAACTAGAGGAACCACTGTAAATGATAATTAGGAATTGATTCTGAACAGTGTTCAAAATTCGCCAGGCGCATTTCACACCTGACTATTGGCCACTTGCGACCAAGTAAAAATGCCCGTGTGCCAGGATTGGCACCTGACGTTTCCACTATCTGGAAGTGCATGCCTGGGGATCATTGGATCTGCACTGCTTCCACACACTAGTACCCCAACCTGTAGAATTCTATCCGTTATCTTTTCTCTGCACATTCAGAATGAATTTCAGGAGTCATCAAGTCATTGAAAAATACGACTTTCATGCCATGTGACCCAAAAATGGCAAATAGTCATTCGTTTTGGCAACTGTAACTCTGGTTTAAGGAGCCATTTGGCGCCTAGCTTTTATGTTGATGAGTTTCTAATACTGATTCTAAAGTACAGTGGACCCTCGACTTACGAAGGTAATCAGTTCCGACGGGACCGTCGGATGTCGAAAAAATCGTAAGTCAAGTCCCCATAGGAATGCATTGGGCGAAAAAAATTCGTACGTCGAAAAAAAACCCATCTAAACTTCGGAAGTCGAGGAAACCCTATCTAAAACGGCCGCGACTTCCATTCGGAAGTCGAAAAAATTCGTAGCCACGCAGCTGCTTTGATCCCTCATAACTCGAAAAATACGGAAGTCGGGTCACTCGTAAGTCGAGGGATCACTGTACAAAATCTAATGCATGAATATGATTTAACCTAATAAGTAGTTACAGTAGTACCTAGTAGGAAAAAATTGTGAAGAACCTATCATAAGGTTTTCTGTGGTAAGGAAAGCTGCAATCCTATGCATAATTGTTGTTGTTGTTCAGTCGTGTCCTACTCTTCGTGACCCCATGGACCAGAGCACGCCAGGCACGCCTATCCTTCACTGCCTCTCGCAGTTTGGCCAAACTCATGTTAGTAGCTTCGAGAACACTGTCCAACCATCTCGTCCTCTGTCGTCCCCTTCTCCTTGTGCCCTCAACCTTTCCCAACATCAGGGTCTTTTCTAGGGAGTCTTCTCTTCTCATGAGGTGGCCAAAGTACTGGAGCCTCAACTTCAGGATCTGTCCTTCTAATGAGCACTCAGGGCTGATTTCTTTAAGAATGGATAGGTTTGATCTTCTTGCAGTCCATGAGACTCTCAAGAGTCTCCTCCAGCACCATAATTCAAAGGCATCAATTCTTCGGCGATCAGCCTTCTTTATGGTCCAGCTCTCACTTCCGTACATTACTACTGGGAAAACCATAGCTTTAACTATACGGACCTTTGTCGGCAAGGTGATGTCTTTGCTTTTTAAGATGCTGTCTAGGTTTGTCATTGCTTTTCTCCCAAGAAGCAGGCGTCTTCTAATTTCGTGACTGCTATCACCATCTGCAGTGATCATGGAACCCAAGAAGGTGAAATCTCTCACTGCCTCCATTTCTTCCCCTTCTATTTGCCAGGAGGTGATGGGACCAGTGGCATAATTACTTGAGAATAATTCCTATTAAGATTCCAAGCATACACATCACCTGTGGTTGATCAAGCATGGAAGTCTTACTATGTTTAGGCTGGCTTGCAAATTACTGTAACTATTTACATGTAGCTGCCTTTGAAGACTCATTGGAAATGAAATTTCACCTGGTGCAGAATTCAATTCATTGACTGAGGCCAGTTTTTCAAAACCAGGGTTCGAAATTAGCAGGGCGCGATGCTCATTTTACGCCTAAAGGTTCTCCATTTCCAAGCACCTCAAAAAGTCTGGGTGCCATTTTTTTGTACCTGGCTGACACTCAAGGATTACTGAAATGTACCGGTATGTGCTTTGAAGCCTTGCAGTATATGTTAAGGATAGACAATATGTAGAGTGTTTTGAAAACTGAAGTTTGGTACCAATATTTTATTGGAAACACCAAATTAACATATATTAACAATTTCTGTTTAAAATGCGATATTAACAATGTGTCACTTATGTGAATTGCATATTACCGGTAGTTCATGCTTATCAAAATAATAAATAAAAAGTGTTGCCAACCCCACCAAATGACGACTAGACATTCTGTTTTGGCACCCACAACTCAGGTCCCAGGAGCCATTTGGCTCCTAGCTTTTCTATCCCAGTTTCTAACACTGTTCAGAACATATAACACCAATGCTATTTCAACTGTACTGGCTTTTGATAAGTTTTCAGGCTCAATCGAAGATGCTGACTATCACCTTTAACACCTTATATGACTTAGGACCTGATGTCTCTCAAATGAATTTGCCTGACCACTCAGACCATTGGGAAAGGTACTGTAAGGATTCAGCTGGTGGAGATGTTGTGAGACTGGCTTTTTTGTTGCAGCGCCCAGATTATAGAGCTCCCTAGCATGGAAGATCTGCTTTGGCTCCTATACGGGCCATGTTTTGACAACACCTGAATACCTACGGTATTTATTTCAGCAGGTTTATGGCCTAACTGATATTTGATCCATCTTCTGACCCTCGGATTTTTCCTCTTCCACTTCTTGGATTATTTTATCTGCTGAATTGTTTATTATTCTGTTTTTAAATTATTGCTGATTATCACTTTTGTCGTAAGATGCTTTGAACTCAGCTCAGAAGCTGGAAAAGTGGGGTATAAATATAAACATAATATTTTATGGGCTATTAAATTATTTTCAAAGCCACAGTTGAGATTCACATACCTCCTTACAGGTTTAGAAATTCATGGGATCTGTCCCAAAGAGTAGATTCACTAGATTCTTGTTTGAGACTGATAATTACCTCTCATTCTGTAATCATAATCCCTACTACAGATTAAAGTCCCTACCTTTCATTTCTCTCAGTACATGTAAGCAAATAATTCACTTTTTTTATCTTGAAGTACAAAGTGGTGAGTTAGGATTGTGGGAGTTTTTTTGGCCCTGGAAATAATGTGTAATGTAGCTTTTCCCAGGCTAGTACTGTCCAGATGTTGTTGAGCTACATTGTTCCTGGCCATTGGCCATGCTGTTGGAGCTGCTGAGTGTTGTAGAGTGTTGTATCTGAAAGGTGCGAGGGGCAGGCAGAAAGTGCTGTGCACTCCTGTGTACTTCAGAAGTAAGTTCTACTGAGTCTAGCAGGACTTCCCCGTAGGTAAGTGTGTCTGGGATTGCAGCCTTATTGTGGTATAAACCTTTGTGGAATAGAGCCCACTTACATTGACAAGTTCCCCCCGTGTAGTTCTGGGCTGCTTTATCACCGTTCTCATGATCATTGCAACTCCACGAGATGAGATCTTGCATGGAGCCCCAGACCGAGGGAGGTTCGCAGTTATTTTGTGTTTCTTCCATTTGCGAATTATTGCACCAGCTGTTGTCACCTTCTCACCAAGCTGCTTGGCAATAGTCTTGTAGCCCAGTCCAGCCTTGTGCAGGTCTACAGTCTTGTCCCTGACATCCTTGGACAGCTCTTTGGTCTTGGTCATGGTGGCTACTTTGGAATCTGCTGGATTGATTGCTTCTGTCGACAGGTGTCTTTTGTACAGGTACTGTAATGAGCTTGGATTACAGGTAAGGCCTCTCCCTTACAGCAGGTGCTTTAATCTCAGCTCGTTACATACAGTGAAGATACCAGGTAGCCTGACATACTTATTTCACTCATTATACTGCACATCAATCTCGTGACTTTTGTCTTCTGGGTTTCTGGGGGTTTTCCTGTTGTTATTCTGTCTCTCATAGCCACAATAAACCTACCATTAAAATTATGGACTGGTCATTTCTTCGTCAGAGGGCAAACGGGCAAATTTAGCAGGGGATCAAATACTTTCCCCCCTCACTGTAGATTAATGAAGCATTAGGTATAGTTGGCAGATGATGGTGCATTCATTTTTCTATCTTCACACACACACACACACACACAAACACACAAACACCGGTATGGGAAGGAATGGTAAATTGTAGACCCAGCTAAGGCCAGCAGAGGCCTCTGACACTTTTATGAACAACTCTCACGTATGCAAGATAACAACAGAATGATGCATTCATAACAGCAGTCACTCAGATGATACTGTTTTTCTAGTTTTCCTATGCTAATTTTCCACCAGTAGTGCAAAAGAAATCCAGAGAGTCGTGATTAAATCTGAATCCAACAGAACCAGATTTGCTGATGAATTTTAGTTCAGTGGTTTCATGCTGGAGCTTCCTTTTGTAGTATGATTACTTGAGTTCCAATAATGACCTCGTTTGAACATAATATTTAACTGTGTTTTAGGATGTGGTGCTGAAGCTCATTGGGGGGGGCAGTGACTTATAGCAGGCCTTCTCAGTGGTGGTGCCCTGGATTTGGAATGCCTTCCCTAAGGAAGTTTGGCTTCCTTCCTTTTTGGTTAGTTTTTGTCTCAGTCACTCTGAAGACTCACATTTAGGCAAGCATTTGGAAATAATTTATCGGGCCCCGAGCTGTCAGTAGCTGCTATTTGGAATGTCAGTATGTGTTCCTGATTTTAGTGTTTCCTTAATTTTAATGCTCTTTTATTTTGTGGTGGTGATATTGGGTGTATGCATATGGTATTTGTTGTTTAGCTATTGTACGCACCCCTGGGATTGTAGCTGATGAAGGGCAGCCAAGAAATCTAATAAAAAGAAAGAAAACTTGTATTAGCAAGGAGGTTATCTGGGATGTGGCTAAATGTCACTTGTCTTTCATAATGCCATTTGTGGTGCTATAGGCATTGTGCCTATTATGTATTGTTAATATCTTTGTTGGCTCAAAACTCAAGGTTTGTGGTTTTCTTGATTACATTCTGAGACCTTGGGCATTGATAATGGCTGAAAGCAGGAAAGAAGCAGAAGTCTCAGCAAAGGAAGAATGGATACAAAAAACTTATGGAATATGCAGAAATGGCAAAACTTACCGGAAGAATAAGAAATCAAGATAACATACTCTTTTAAATAAAAGAATGGAAATGGTTTATTGAATATTTACAGATAAATTGTAAACAGATAAGAACATTGGCAGGATTATTGTAATAAGCTGCAGTTTCATAAGAGTATATATTTAAAGTAGATGAATACATGAGCAAATAAAAAAAAAATAAAAAAAAATCCTTCCAGTAGCACCTTAGAGATCAACTAACAAACTTAGTTGGTCTCTAAGGTGCTACTGGAAGGAATTTTTTAATTTTGTTTTGACTATGGCAGACCAACACGGGTACCTACCTGTAACATGAGCAAATTAAGTTAATTTGGATATGCAGAAGATATTAAAAATAAATTTATGGAACCGCAGAAAGGGAGAAGGAAGTCAAGTTTTGAAATGTTTAAATGACTGTAAAATCAGTGAAATGTATAAACCTGAAAAGTATAAAAAAAATTTTAAAAAGAAAAAGGATAAAGGCTGAGAGCAGTACTTCCACTCATTTGCTTTCCAGGAGGCAACAGTTACTCTTCTTCATAGACCACACAAGTGACTAATTGCACCCCTATTGCTGATGCTGTAATAACGCCTCAATCTTGAAATGATGCTGGAGATTCAAAGTGACTTTTCAGTATTTTTACCTTGCAGAGTCTATTACCGGGTGCATGCTTCAGAGTTAATTAAGTTTTCACAGTGAATATTTTTTATCTCTGTGTTAAATGTGCTCTTCTTTAGGAACTCTGCTTAAATTTCAAATCCATGCACAATAGTTGTTGAGCTTTGGAGGGGAGAGAGTTTTTGAGCATTTTTAGGCAAAAACAAGACAGCCAACATGGGCTGCTGTACGTCCGGATTTTCCCAGACATTTTGCTGATTTCCACCTGGACACTGATTCTGACAATGTTCCGGGTATGTCCAGAATATCCGGACATGTGGGATGTGGGAACCCTAACTTAGCAGTTGTCCTTTATATTTGATCACAAGTTATTCTGTTTCTCTTCAAATGTTTACTAAAATTCCAAGTATTCTTATTCTTATTATTCTTATTCTTATTTGCATTTTCAAAAACAGGAACAGAGAGAATATTTAACCCCTTCCCCTCCCTTTCCTCCCCCTGTCCCACTTACAACTTCATAACAAATACAGCATGTATACATATACCTTATGACTTCCTTTCCATCCTTTTCCTGGTTCCTTTGCTTTTCTACTACTCCGTGTAATCCACATCCTTTTAATTCAATTTGTTATCTATTAAATTATCTATTTCAACTCTGCTTCATTTACTCAAGACTTGCTAAGCTATGTATTTATTTATACTAGTTCTTAAAATATTTGATAAACATTGTCCATTCCTCCTTGTATTCCTTATCTTCGTTTTCTCATACCCTGTTCATCAGACCAGCCAGTACAGCATATTCGAACATTGCATGTTGCCATTCTTCCTTAGTGGGTACTACAGTCATACCTCTAGTTGCGTTAGGTTCATATTGCGGATTTTCGGGTTGCGAACGTGGCAAACCTGAAAGTGTATACTTCTGGGTTTCGCCGCACGCGCAGAATTCCTTGTTTTGAGAGCATTAACATCAGACACTGTCATATTCAGTCCATCTTGTCCAGTGTTCATAGCTGTAGTAAGAACTGAGCAGTCAGACCATTGGTCCATCTGGCTTGGGTAGTGTCAATGCTGAGTGGCAGTGGCTCTCCAGGAATTCAGATATCTTTTTCAGCCTTACCTGGAAGCATCAGATGCTGAGGTATCATCCTTCCTTAAGGAAGACAACTTGAAAGGTAAAGGACAATACAGTGGTACCTCTGCTTACGAAGATAATGCGTTCCGACGCGATTTCCGTAAGTCGAAAACATTCGTAAGTCGAATCCCCATAGGAATGCATTGAGCGAAAAAAATTCGTAAGTCGAAAAAATCCTATTCAAAAATTCGTAAGTCAAAAAAATCCTATTAAAAACGGCCGCGACTTCCTTTCGGAAGTCGAAAAATTCGGTTACGGCAGCCATTTTTTTTTCTTCCGGAAGTCATTCGTAACTCGAAAAATACGTAAGTCAAGTTGCTCGTAAGTCGAGGTACCACTGTACAACTACCGGTAGATATTTTTAAGTACTTTGATTTTTCCACTAGAACAAAAAACCAACAGCAAAATAATCATTTAATTTTTATTTTTTTAAAAAATGTTGGTTTCTGTTCTATCTATTCCCCTTTATGCATCCACCTGTTAATTAAGAGTTGAACAATAGTATTGCTGCTGGACCATTAGGTCCAGTCGTGGACGACTCTGGGGCTGCGGCACTCATCTCGCTCTATAGGCCGAGGGAACCGGTGTTTGTCCGCAGACAGCTTCTGGCTCATGTGGCCAGCATGACTAAGCTGTTTCTGGCGAACCAGAGCAGCACACGGAAACGCCGTTTACCTTCTCATCGGAGCGGTACTTATTTACTTGCACTTTGACGTGCTTTCGAACTGCTAGGTGGACAGGAGCTGGGACCGAGCAACTGGAGCTCACCCCATCGCGGGGATTCGAACCGCTAACCTTCCGATCGGCAAACCCTAGGCCCTGTGGTTTAGACCACAGCACCACCCGCGTCCCTTCCTACTAACTTGCTACTAATAGCCACATTTGTTCCAAGGCTTTATATCAGGGATGGAGAACCTTTTGGCTCCACAGGCCAGATGCTTATCATGATCAGCCTTGTGAGCCAGATTTGAATCAGGAAGTCGGATGCTTTGGAATCTCCCACTGAAAAGTAGTGGCCCCCCAAAAAATCAGTTTAGCATGGAAATGATGGGGACACACACACACATGACTTGATTCTAGCTGGGCCTTGAAATCCTGCCAAACTGAGCAGGATTGAACTCCAACTCATAAACTGATGGGCAAAGGTTAAATCCTGCTCAGTTTGACCACAGGTACTATTCTTTGCTGGGAACAGATGTGCACAGCCAAAGCAGGATTTAACCCTGCCCATCAGATGATGTCAGAGTGACATCAGCTGGTGGGTGGATGTGCATGGTTTGGGGGAAACTGTCTTGTGGGCCAGCTTGGGCTCCCAGGTGCACCAACATTGGACTGTGGGCGGGAGGTTCTCCACCACTTCTTTATATACCAAATGTTATATAAAATCTTCAGAGCCATTGGAATGTTCATAAAACATTCCATAACGCCTAAATTGTTGAGCTGGAGATAACTCATTTTAACCTGTTGAAGCAAGAGCTGTTGCTGAGAGGAGAGAGTTTAAATAATGCCCCCACCCCACCCCTGCATTTGCTTCTGTTTTTTCTTTGGCTGAATTTATCTGATTTATTGGGCAAGGTGTCAAATCCACATGTTCTTTAATTTGATACTTCAAGTTGATTGTTCATTTGTATGACCATTTGTATGTTCATTTGTATTTGCCATAGTTGATTATAGAGTTGTGGCCTATATGGAAAATTCTGGTTTAAAAAAAAATACAGGAAGTTTCCTAACTTTTGTTTTGCTTTGGAAGATTTCAGATACCCTAGCAGGTGATCTGATTTGGCTCCCTCCATTTTGTATCTAGTAAACAAAGCTAAAAACTTCAACATTACCAAGCTTGCTTAATATTATGTTTGCAGTTGTTATGCATTCATTGTTATGAGTGAAGTGAAGTAGAAAATTTTCTGCTGCAAAATAAAGCTTTGAAAACAATTTCGCCTAATATCTCTGGGTGATTATCTAATTCCAGCTTTGACACTGGAAATCAATGATGGCTTTTAGGAAGTGGGAGCTGCTATATATTCAACAATTTGTTCTTAATTCTTCAGAGGAATTGCTTTCCTGAGTTATCTGGTCCAACCATAAGGCAGAATATAAGGTGCCTGAAACCTTCCCAGTTGCAGATGCCACTGTTCTTGAATAGCTTGCTCTGTTGTCGAAGCTCTATTACCTTCTGGTTGCTTTGAAAGTTTTCAGTTGTCTGACAATACAGTTATCCACTTGATTATCTTGGCTTTGTTACAGGAAGCTAGGAGAAATTGTCCCCTCTGGTGAAAGCAACGTAAACTTTTCCTTATATGAGGGAAGAATGCCAGCTACTTTGAAAGTACCAATGATTCAGTCCTGGTTGCAAAGCTCATGCTTTTCCCAGCAATAATGGAAATTATATGGAAAATTTTCAGCTAGTTTGTAATTGCCATTCTTGGGCAGGCCTGTAAGGCATATGGTTCTGATTCAACTGGAAGCATTCATGGATGCAAAATCGTCTGCATTTATTTCAACCTGTTTTAGAGGGGATGGCATGTTGCCTTTTCCTAGCTCATTGTATTTGATAGAATCAATCTCCAAATTATGTTGGGATGTCTTTGCGGATCCCATCATGTTGGAATTGGAGGCACTGCTCTTAAGTATTGTGATTTTAGCTCTTCAGGTGTGCTCAGATGATAATCTTGGGTGACTTCTGCTTGACCCTATGAGAATCAGTTATCTTTTGCTTATATTCAACATTTATAGGCATTTGCTGTCAGTTGGTTTGGAATGAATAGTTATTGCTATGGCTCTGGAAGTTTCTTTTTAAAAACTATTTTAAAAAACTTAATGCTGCTTGTAGTTTTAATCTCAGATCTATATTCAAGGGAGGTGGTTTTTAAAGCTGCTTTTTAAAAGATAAAATAGCAATCCAGTGAGAACTATGAAATAAAAAGAGAGAAAAAGTATGCCTTCCTGGAGCTCACAGCTATTACTTCATAAAATAAAATACATTGTCAAGAATCTACACAGTGAATTAGATGTTATAACAAAAGCCGACCTGATACAGAAGGAGTACAAGACAAATATTATGAATACCAAATATTTCATTGCGACTTGCCATCTCTGTGATTGGCCTGTCATGTAATTAACAAATTGCCACCAAATGGAGGAAAAAAACCCTTGGTTTAACTTTAATTGAACCCTGAGATACCCTTAATTTATAGGTCAAATTCTCAGAAATGAGAATAACCATTACTTTATTGAATCAAATATTTAAAAAAGGACCCGAGGACTCCTTCCATCCCAGTGATATGGCCACACAAGCAGCTACTAAAAAAAAAAAGGTCAGTGATTTACCTAAGCAAGTGCATATTTGACAAATCAAAATTTGACAAAAGACACAATTTGGGGTTTAAAGTCACTGGTATACCTATTACAGAAATTTCCTTTATTACCTCTTCCCAAGAGGCAGGACTACCCCATGTGCCAATAGTTTTCTTTTTTGTTACACCCTTCCAACACAGGGGAACCAACTCTAGTTTGATGTGCAAGGCAGAACCATCAATGGATTATTTTTCTAGAATTCTCTTGGATAGTTGCAAACAGGGTGGATAAAAATCAACGATTTTTTTTAAAAAATAAAAAAAAATCGGATTTTTTTGATTTAAATTGGATTTTTAAAAAAAATGCTTTTGGAGGAAAAATCTTTCTAAATATAGTCTTCTATTTAAATTGCATTGTAGTCCAAAGGCTGTTCATCAGGAAATAAGGATTTGTTTTAAGTTTATCAAGTGTGCTAAAACTCAGTCTAAGTTTTTTTTAAAAAAATGTTTAACCACATCAGTTAACAAACATGGATACATATGCTATCATGTTATTGTTTTAGTTAAATAAATTGTTTAAATGGTTATTAAGGAAATGATTATTTTTCTCTTTCCAATAAAGTACAACAGAAAAGTTGTCCAAATATAAACAGTTAACTTATTAAACCTCACCATAATTTCATAATTATCTGTCTATGTATTTCTAGTAGTATAACCAAATCAGTAATTTTTGATACAACTGTAAAAACTACTCTGAAAATTTATTATTCCAAAAATGAAACCTTCATATGGTTGTAAATATTAAGATTATACCAGCAAGAATGAGTCTTCTGTAAAAAAAAATATTGAAATCAAGTCTTACTGACTAGTGATTTAAATCAAGCCTTACTGACTAGTGATTTAAATCAATAAGCCATAGTTTTACCCACTACACATTATTCTAGTTACAGGTAGGTAGCCGTGTTGGTCTGCCATAGTCAAAACAAAATAAAAAAATTCCTTCCAGTAGCACCTTAGAGGCCAACTAAGTTTGTTATTGGTATGAGCTTTCATGTGCATCTGAAGAAGTATGCATGCACACGAAAGCTCATACCAGTAACAAATTTACTTGGTCTCTATCTAAGGTGCTACTGGAAGGATTTTTAAATTTTGTTTTGACTATGGCAGACCAACACAGCTACCTACCTGTAACTAGAATATCCTGGAAGTCTATCCAATAGACTTCCAGGATCGTCTCTCAAACAGGTATCAAAGAAGAGAGGGGAGAAAACTGATGGTCTAGCAGCAAAGAGTGTATAAAAGAGACAAGTCCTCTTTATGCTCTGGATCCAACCAAAGCAGGTGTTTTCTAGCTGGTTTCCAGTACTTTGGGGTTTTACATACCACCCACCACATTTAAAAGTTGAATGCTTGAGAAATGCCGATTAAAAAACTTAAGTCTAATTATTACTTTTCCACCTGTGGCTAATCCCTGAAGCATTTAGAAAATATGTTGTTTACCTTAATATGCTTTTAGTAGACAGCTTAAAGTTTCAAACGTTCTTCATGGCATTGATGATTCAATTGTTTTTCTTTAGTATCTGACATTGAAGGTGGTGATGGATTGCAGCTCAGAAAGGAACATGCACTCAAGGTGTTTGCTTATATCAATTCTTGGACACAAAGGTAAATTCAGCTTTTTAAATGCTCCCAATTTATGATGCATCTTTGTAAGTTCATGCCCATGTATTTATAAGTACATTGTACAAAAACAGTAAGCATTAAAAAGGACTATGGCATGAAGATTACTTTGCTCCTTCTCAGCTAACTGTTTTTAGCATTTAAGAGTGTGGAAGAGTTTTATAGATTCTAGTTAACTTGTGAAGCAGGGGTATCTTATTATTTTAAAACATGTTTATTTAAAAAAATTAAAATGTTGGAGAGTGGTAATGTAGGCTTTCTACTTAGGATTTCTACATATAATTTTAAAAGTTAATTATTGGGTCTTCCTGATTTCAAAATAGCTTTTTCTGGAATCGTCACAGAGGGGAAATTTAACGTATTAGTCACAGCTAGAAGGGTATCTTTTTGAAATAGTGATACATTATTTGCAATGATTCATGCTGTGCACTGTGTCTGAACAGAAAAGCAGCATTATCGTGCAAAGGACTAGTGTCTGAAAGTACAAATCACAACCTCTCAACCCAAGGTATTTTTGGAAAAGGATTGTGATTGGTGGGAAAACGCCTACATACTGATTAAACAGTGGCATTTGGGTTTGTGGAACACACCACCTATAAAAGAAGCATATGCTTATATTGATATCTAATAAATCTCCTAGAATGTGATATTTTCTGTGCCTGCCAAGCAAGGCTTACTTTGCCAATAAATGCCTTGCAAGGTTGGCCAAATGAGGTTTATTTTCAGCAGGGAAATCATCCCTAGCTAACAGAACCAGTGGTCAGGGATGATGGGAATTGTAGTCCCAAAACAGCTGGAGGGCCAAGTTTGGCCATGCCTGACTAGAGGAAGTGGGTATTGGGTTATAGTGGGGGTAGCTGGAGCAATATTTTAAACCCCTTTATCCAAGACCATGTGGGGTTGTAGGGATGGATTCTTCCTCTGTCCCTGGTTGATTGCAATACCTATGGGAGAGGATGCAGAAAAGGCCTCCTCAGTAAGGAGCAGTGATGCCCAAGTATCTTGTTTCGTCCTGACTACATGCTTGGCTGCTGAAGCTGAAGAACCAAGAGGGCAAGCATGGTGGTCAGACAAAGTTGGCCAGGGTAAAGGTCTTTTATTTAAACAACAGGAATGACGTTGCCTTTGCATCTTGGAAGATGTGGAATATCCCCTGGAATCAATAGTAGCAAAACTTCAATGCAATTATTTCACTGTAATTTTTTTAATAAAAAAAACCCATTGTTACTGTTCACTTTGCTAGTCAATACATATTAAATACAAAAGATTACTGTATAAGGTGTTTTAAAAAGGTAAAGGTACCCCTGACCATTAGGTGCAGTCGCGGACGACTCTGGGGTTGCAGTGCTCATCTCGCTTTACTGGCCGAGGGAGCTGGCGTTTGTCTGCAGACAGCTTCCGGGTCATGTGGCCAGCATGACTAAGCCGCTTCTGGCGAACCAGAGCAGCATACGGAAACGCCATTTACCTTCCCGCTGGAGCGTTACCTATTTATCTACTTGCACTTGACGTGCTTTCGAACTGCTAGGTTGGCAGGAGCAGGGACCAAACAATTGGAGCTCACCCCGTTGCGGGGATTTGAATCGCCGACCTTCTGATCGGCAAGCCCTAGGCTCTGTGGTTTAGACCACAGCGCCACCCGCGTCCCTATAAGGTGTTTTAGTTCAATACAGTATAATTATCTACAGGTGCGCACAGTGCCGGTTGCTAGTGGCAACCATAAATGTAATCCGGTTGCTGCTGGTCTCCTGTATTTCCAGCACAAAATGATGCTTTCCCCTCCCACGTTGCCTGTACAACATACGAGTTTTTTACCAGGTAAAATTGATGGCATCCCACACCTTCAGACTCCTTTGGCATATGCTCAGCGCTTGGGGGTGGGGTGGGTGGAGTTGGACTCACACTTCATGGCAGACATTGGAGAAAGTCCGAAGCTGCATGGATGTTTCTTGCTGTTTCTGACATTTCCCCACACCACGTGATGCTGATTTTTATTAATCCATTTTATTTATAATGGTAAAGAACTCTCAGATCATGCTATAGTTTTACAAATACCAAGACACAAGTATCACAGTATTTATGTAACTGCAGTCAATTTATATCAGTCTTCCTTCATATAAGACCATAAATGCAAGATGGAAGAAACATGACACGTTCAGCCCCAGGTTATCTACATGAATTACTGCTTAGTCATTTGTTTCTGAAGCTCTTCCAACATTTTCCATCTTGATTTACCTTTTTAAATCCCTTTTAAAACAGGCAATGTCTGTGCTGCTTCAAGGAGTATAAGCATTTGGAGATCTTCAACCAAGTTGTATGTGCGCTCATAAATTTAGTGATTGCCCAGGTTCAAGCTCTTCGGGACCAGCTGTGTAAACATTGCACTATCAACATAGACTCAGCATGGCAAGATGAGAATAATCCATCTGATGAGCCGCTGAATGTAGAAAGAGAATCTCGTGGAGGAGAAGAAAATGGAGAAAGACACAAGTCCATAGAGAAAAAGTTAGACTCTGGAAGAACTTGTATCCTAACAGAGGAAGGACCCACAAAGGGCGCTGATGCCTTCAGCATATGGAGCACCGAGGAAAAGGAGAAGCTTTTGCTTTGTGTAGCGAAAATCTTTCAGATCCAGTTTCCCCTGTATACTGCTTACAAGCATAATACACATCCTACAATAGAGGTACATGTTATCCTAATTAACACATCCAAAGGTGGGCTGTTCTGTGTTCTGATGCTGAAACCATTATTTGATTCATTGTTTGAGTTTCCAGTTTGTAAATTCTTACTATTTTGTCAGAGCATAACTCTTTTTTAAAATAATCCTTGGGTTCTTTATACAGGAAGGTAGTTAGGTTTTTATTCTGCTACCTTGTTCAATTATATCTGTAGCCTGATTTTGTAGATAGGCTCAAACTCCCAACAACTTGTCCTGCTGCAGCCTGAACACAAATATTGTGAAAGTAAAAGTTGAGTAGAAACCAGCTTGCATGAGAAGGCACCCTAACCACTCCTCCTTTCATCACTACTACTACACTTGGTTAGTCCACAATGTGCTATGCCAAGAGTGGTCTTGGATCCAAGTTCCAAAGAATCAAGACATCAATTTATCACCCTCATATTGATCTGTAGATATTGATGCTGACTTCTGTGATCTATGGCTCATTGGATTATACTCAGTAATAGGCAAATTCAAATTATTGAAAACATATGGCTTTGTCTAGAAGGCGGAAACAAAGCAAAACAGTTTATATACTAGGTTCTGTATGCAAGCATGTGGCTTTTTAAAATGGCAAAATTCATTCGCCTTGAATCAAACATGCATTGTTGCAACTTTAGGAAAATATTATTGAATTTTGCAGCTGTGTTATCTAAATTATGGATGATGTTGATCTTTTTCTTTCATGTTGGTTAAATTCATAACATTTATTACTTTTTAAACAGGATATTTCTGCACAAGAAAGCAATATATTGGGAGCATTCTGTGATATGAATGTAAGTTAGCTTTATTTCTGTATATAAGATGTTCATAGTTTTAATAAATTACAGCTCATTAACTTTCAGAAGCCTGCTTCATCTCAGTAGTTTAGAGTGATCCAGAATACACTATAACTGGAAGAACCCATTAAAATAAATATAATTTTCAAGCTGCCTTAAACAGATTCAGCCCATTGGTTCATCTAGCTTAATATTGCTCATACTGACAGGCAATGGCTGCCTCTGGTTTCAGAAAGGGGTTTTTGTAACCCCATCTGGAGATTACAGGGATTGAACATGAGACTTTCTGCATGAATATTATGTGCTCATTGAGCTACAGCCCCTCTCATTAGTCCATCCAGCCCAGTATTGGCTGCTCTGATTGCTAGCAGCTCATATGGAGCTCATAAGGAGGCCTTTTTCATTACCTGATCCTTTTAACTAGAGATGAAGGACTAAACCTGGTGCCTTCTGCATGGAAAATAAAGTACCGTCAAACTTCAGTTGTCAAACGTAATCCGTTCCGGAAGACCATTCAACTTCTGAAACGTTTGTAGCACATTTGGCTTCCGAAAATTGTTCGAAAACCGGAACAGTTACTTCTGGGTTTTTGGTGTTTGGGAGCCGAAACGTTTTGGCTCTCCATACTTCTGAGTTGAGCACTGTGGCATTAAACCCTCTCCCATCCTTCTGAGCAAGCAGACACAATGTGGTACAGCTATATCTCACGTCAGAATCATGGTCTTGCTCATTTTCTGACAACCAAACCAAAAGTCTCCCATCAGCAATGTCTGGGTGATCTTGCTTTTCCTAAGCAGGTAGTTGAGATGCTTCTCGTGAACCTTAAATGAACCTGTATAGAGTGGTGGATTGAGTACAATCCCAATCTTCCATTGTGCTTAGGCTCTACTCCCTTTCTGAGTGAGCTTTTGTGCATGGTTTGTTCTTGGGGCTGTGTTCAACTTGAATGGTCATATATTGCACTGCCGTCTTGCATGTGGGTGAGTAGAAAGGAAGAACAAAGCTAGAAAGAAATAGTAAAAATATATTTGTTCATATAGATTGACCAAGGTTTGCAGATATGCAATGAATGTGAAATGTGGTCCTTCAAACGCCTTCATGCATACGGCACCCTTAGGTAAATTGAGTCAAACTTTGAAGACATGAATAAGTCAGACATTAACCCCTTTGAATTGTGCCTGGAATACAAAAGAAAGTCAGTGCAGAACCTGGAAGACTGACGTAATGCCCACAAAAAGCCTTTCAGAGTAGTCTATAGGAGGAATTATTAAGATGTTGTCATTTTGGTTGAGAAAAAGTTATATGTGGACATTTGCAATATATATTTTAATGTGTTCTTATGTCCATAGGATGTTGAAGTACCGCTGCACTTGCTTCGCTACGTTTGCTTATTTTGCGGAAAAAATGGTCTTTCCCTCATGAAGGACTGTTTTGAATATGGAGCCCCTGAAACATTGCCATTTCTCATAGCACATGCATTTATCACTGTGGTCTCTAATGTAAGTATGTGTCCAAGATTTTCTCATTTATTTAACATGGATGCAGTAAATGTTTCCTGTAAAGTCTTCTTAAAGGCAAGAGGTTTTCTATGGTAACATGTTCTAGTCCCAAAAGCCATGGTCCCAAAACATCTAAATTTTAATTATACTAATTTTACTTCTAAGTTACAAAAATGCTGCACTTTAAAAATTTGGAATATATTTGCTTGCATACCCCTTTATTGCAACCATTGACTAAAAATCCAGATGCTGAGAAAAATAGTTTAGCTATTCACAATATCTTTGTGACAAATTCCTTCAATTTTTTTAAATCTTGCTTTCAGAATATGTGTCTTCCATAGCTACAATTTGTTCATTTTTCACGGGATTCCATTTTATTTCAAAACAACCTGGAGATTTTAAAAATGTACCTGAATGGCTATTTCCTTCCAAAATAGGCTAATAAAATTGCAGACTGGTAACAGTAGTCCTTTAAAAAACTAAATGGAAAATATTTGTTGTAAGTTAAGATCAAGTAATTTTGTTGCCCTTAAAAAATGGAGCCAAATTTTTCAAATCCCTGTGCTCCAAAGTAATTTGCAATAAACAGCACCACAATAACAGATTTATTTTCCATCCAGCTCAGTAATTTAAAGTATGTTCTGATGCCACACAGGCAGAGGGCTTATAAATATAAATGAGGTTTGGGTACTTACAGTGGAAAACCACTGGGTAAAAGTGAAACGGTTATGGTGTAAATGTTAGGATTTATTTATATGTTTTTGGCATAACTTTATTCAAAACAACCACCAGTTAAACATATTTAAGCCAGATGTGAAATATAAAGAAAGCCCAGTTATTTTTCATCACTGTGTCAGTCTCGCAGGCTACCACTTTTCTGTATTGTTCCGCTGGTGATTACTGTGGAGTCCATTCATTTGAACGATGCTCATTAAAACTTGCAACTGGCATAGATATTGTTTCCAGGTGGTTGCACTGGCATATATTTAACATGGGCAAATACAAGGTTGTTCCTTCTACAACCAAGTTGTTCTGTTGTGTTGATGTTTTGAGAATGTCTGTGTTTGTATCTGTGATAGCTACAGAGCAAGTGTATGAAAGGTATTCTTGAGAAATACCTTATTATACAGTTGAATTGGAGGCCCAGTTGTAAATATTTTCTAATGAAGCAGTGTATTTTTCATTCTCATCTGACCCTTGAACTGAATTAAGAGAAAGTAAGTTCACCACCACATATATTTCCTGGATGAGGCGCTCTCCAGATATATTCACCATGTTTCACTGACAGTAGGGACTGTCAAATAAATGGGAGTACTTGTTCCCAAAGGGAAATAATACTTTTTCATCCTTTTTTAAAGCACTGGAGCTGCATAGCAACAGGCTTTAGTATAGAGGTGGTGAACTGCTGATCTGCAGACCCAACTCAGACCTCCCAAGTCTTCCCCAGTGGTCTCCCAGCCCCCAGTCCAATTTGGTTCTGAAAAAGGAAGAGAATTTAAAAGAGCCTGCTGGATCAGGCCAATGGCCTATCTAGTCATGCATCCTGTTCTCACAGTGGCCAACTAGATGCCTGTGGGAAACTCACAAGCAGGATCTGAACACAAGGGCATTCTTCCCTTCCTGTGGTTTCCAGCAACTGGGATTCAGAAGCATTCCAATTGTGGAGGCCGAGCATAGCCATCATGGCTAGTAGCCATTGATTGCCCTCTTCTCCATGAATTTGTCTGATCCTCTTCTAAAGCCATCACGAGCGCAAAGCATCAGTGGCTACCATCTTAATAATGCCACTAGACTGGGTGGAAATGTTTCAGTCTTTCTGCCCTGCCCAGTGGCACAACAGGAATGCACCCAAAGGGGGCAATAAGGAGGAAAATCCCCTCCCTCAATACACAGTGCTTTAGAGGAGAGGGCATGATAGGGATCCATGCAATCTGTGTGTTGTATGTAAGTATTTGGGAGTGACTGAGCAAAATGAGAGTGAGTGTGATGACAACATCCCTTTGCCCATGCCAACACCTGACCCTCAGCCCTCGGAGTGTTAGCCAGCAGCTAATGTGGTTCTTGGCCAAGAAAGTTTAGACACCCTTGCATTAGTGTAATAGAGCCATGCCTCAGATTCCAGAGTGAGGGCCCAATTTAATGCGCTTCCTTTCCCTCTATGGGCTGGGGCTAATAGGAAAAGGCATCAGAAAACTTTGTGAGAAAGCACATTCCATCCCTATTATTTAGGAGGTTGTTCTCTCACAAAAAAACTTGCCTTCTGGCTTAGGGGGACCCAGGCAAACTGGCATTCCATTTCCATCTTCTGCATGAACCCAAGTTTTGAATGTAAAAAAGTTATGTGGAGGGAAAATAAATGTCCCTCTTTTCAGTAGGCAAGTTATGTGAATCTTCAAAGCAGTTGTTGGTGTGACATGTCGATTTATAGTGTTCAATTTTTGTGTTTGGTATATAGATCAGAATATGGCTGCACATCCCTGCTGTTATGCAACACATTATACCATTTAGGACTTACGTTATCAGGTATGTTTTGCAGACCCATTATTGGGTTTTTCTTGTCAAAATAAATTCAAATCACTCAGATGGTATATCTAATGTGACAGAAGCTAATAAGCAAACAGTATTTGCTTGCAATTAATATTATTAATCTCATACACCCAAGGTAGTGTGGTTGCTGACCTTGAGCCAGACATCCTAGAGAGTGAAGTCAAATGGGCCTTAGAAAGCCTTGCTAACAACAAGGCCAGTGGAGGTGATGATATTCCAGCAGAACTATTTAAAATTCTAAAAGATGATGCTGTTAAGGTGCTACACTCAATATGCCAGCAAGTTTGGAAAACTCAGCAGTGGCCAGAGGATTGGAGAAGATCAGTCTACATCCCAATCCCAAAGAAGGGCAGTGCCAAAGAATGCTTCAACTACCGCACAATTGCGCTCATTTCACACGCTAGCAAGGTTATGCTTAAAATTCTACAAGGCAGGCTTAAGCAATATGTGGACCGAGAACTCCCAGAAGTGCAAGCTGGATTTCGAAGGGGCAGAGGAACCAGAGACCAAATTGCAAACATGCGCTGGATTATGGAGAAAGTTGAAGTGAAGAACAGGTTTAAGGATTTAGATTTGGTGGATAGAATGCCTGAAGAACTGTGGATGGAGGCTCGTAACATTATACAAGAGGCAGCAACGAAAACCATCCCAATGAAAAAGAAATGCAAGAAAGCAAAGTGGCTGTCAAATGAGGCCTTACAAATAGCGGGGGAGAGAAGACAAGCAAAATGCGAGGGAGATAGTGAAAGATACAGGAAATTGAATGCAGATTTCCAAAAAATAGCAAGGAGAGACAAGAGGGTCTTTTTAAACGAGCAATGCAAAGAAATAGAGGAAAACAACAGAATGGGAAAAACCAGAGATCTGTTCAAGAAAATTGGAGATATGAAAGGAACATTTCGTACAAAGATTACCACAATTAAGGACAAAAGTGGAAAGGACCTAACAGAAGCAGAAGACATCAAGAAGAGGTGGCAAGAATACACAGAGGAATTATACCGGAAAGATATGGAGGTCTCATACACCCAAGGTAGTGTGGTTGCTGACCTTGAGCCAGACATCCTAGAGAGTGAAGTCAAATGGGCCTTAGAAAGCCTTGCTAACAACAAGGCCAGTGGAGGTGATGATATTCCAGCAGAACTATTTAAAATTCTAAAAGATGATGCTGTTAAGGTGCTACACTCAATATGCCAGCAAGTTTGGAAAACTCAGCAGTGGCCAGAGGATTGGAGAAGATCAGTCTACATCCCAATCCCAAAGAAGGGCAGTGCCAAAGAATGCTTCAACTACCGCACAATTGCGCTCATTTCACACGCTAGCAAGGTTATGCTTAAAATTCTACAAGGCAGGCTTAAGCAATATGTGGACCGAGAACTCCCAGAAGTGCAAGCTGGATTTCGAAGGGGCAGAGGAACCAGAGACCAAATTGCAAACATGCGCTGGATTATGGAGAAAGCTAGAGAGTTCCAGAAAAACATTTACTTCTGCTTCATTGACTACGCAAAAGCTTTTGACTGTGTTGACCACAGCAAACTATGGCAAGTTCTTAAAGAAATGGGAGTGCCTGATCACCTCATCTGTCTCCTGAGAAATCTCTATGTGGGACAAGAAGCTACAGTTAGAACTGGATATGGAATAACTGATTGGTTCAAAATTGGGAAAGGAGTACGACAAGGCTGTATATTGTCTCCCTGCTTATTTAACTTATATGCAGAATTCATCATGCGAAAGGCTGGACTGGATGAATCCCAAACTGGAATTAAGATTGCCGGAAGAAATATCAACAACCTCAGATATGCTGATGATACAACCTTGATGGCAGAAAGTGAGGAGGAATTAAAGAACCTTTTAATGAGGGTCAAAGAGGAGAGCGCAAAATATGGTCTGAAGCTCAACATCAAAAAAACTAAGATCATGGCCACTGGTCCCATCACCTCCTGGCAAATAGAAGGGGAAGAAATGGAGGCAGTGAGAGATTTCACTTTCTTGGGTTCCATGATCACTGCAGATGGTGACAGCAGTCACGAAATTAGAAGACGCCTGCTTCTTGGGAGAAAAGCAATGACAAACCTAGACAGCATCATAAAAAGCAAAGACATCACCTTGCCAACAAAGGTCCGTATAGTTAAAGCTATGGTTTTCCCAGTAGTAATGTACGGAAGTGAGAGCTGGACCATAAAGAAGGCTGATCGCCGAAGAATTGATGCTTTTGAATTATGGTGCTGGAGGAGACTCTTGAGAGTCCCATGGACTGCAAGAAGATCAAATCTATCCATTCTTAAAGAAATCAGCTCTGAGTGCTCACTAGAAGGACAGATCCTGAAGTTGAGGCTCCAGTACTTTGGCCACCTTATGAGAAGAGAAGACTCCCTAGAAAAGACCCTGATGTTGGGAAAGATGGAGGGCACAAGGAGAAGGGGACGACAGAGGACGAGATGGTTGGACAGTGTTCTCGAAGCCACTAGCATGAGTTTGGCCAAACTGCGAGAGGCAGTGGAGGATAGGTGTGCCTGGCGTGCCTTGGTCCATGGGGTCACGAAGAGTCGGACACGACTGAACGACTGAACAACAACAACAACAAGTGATTTGGTGCTTGGTTTTTAGGCGTGGGTTTACATACACTCGGGTATTTAACATAGTGTGCTGTATATGTACTGAGATTGGGAGTAGCTTGGGCTCGTGTGCTTTCTCTCATTCTCCCCCACCCCTGAAACTGCTTCAGGAGATCCATGTTCGTTTTAAGCGTGGGATCCCTGGTGCATTTAACTTCTGCACACAATGATAAGGATGTAGGAGGTTCAAGTGAGGGAAAACATGCACCCGAAGCCTGTTTCTGATGTCACTGTACATAAGCAGATGCTTTTGTATTCCCAACTCCCATCAGTCCCAGCTAGCATGTCCCAACAGGGAGGAATTATGGGAGTTGTAGTCCAACATCTGAAGGAGACTACGTTGGCTATCTCTAGCATCATGGTTCAGGGAATAAATGGTATCCAAACTTGCCTTTATACCATAAGCTATTGGATGAACTGCTTTTAAAACCACAGGGATGCCTTGATTTCCATATGCCTGGAAATACATTTATGCCAAACTCCTTTGTTGTTCCTTCCAAGTGTAATTAAGCAGGTATAATTTTTGACTGCAGTCCTGAAGGCTTCCAGAAGAGCTTATGACTATTAAAAATGATATGCTAAAATTAAACGGATTTGCCGATACTAATTTGAACTTTCTTGCATTTCCCCCCCATCCCTACCTTTTTGTTTAGGTATTTATGTAAACTGTCGGACCAGGAATTAAGACAGAGTGCAGCTCGTAACATGGCAGATTTAATGTGGAGCACAGTGAAAGAGCCACTGGATACTGCCTTGTGTTTTGATAAGGAGAGTCTTGATCTTGCATTTAAGTACTTTATGTCACCAACCTTAACCATGAGATTGGCCGGCCTCAGCCAAATAACAGTAAGACTTTTTAAACTAACTAAAACACATATACAGAATTATTCATTTGCACTTGAACAGTTATAAACTAAGGTGTAATAGTCAAAGCTTAGTCTATAGATGCAGCAGTGCTAGATGGGGGTAATATGTTCTCTATATGAATAACTTCCTACAAGTAGAAAGCTAGTATAATGGGGAATGAGTCATTCTAGGATGTTTTTACACAGAGAAACACTTAAAATTGGTTTTGCTACCTATAGTCTGAAATCATATAGATGGCTTTAACCACCTAAGGCTACTTAGCACCTTGTTTGCAACAAGTGTAGACTAAGCCTAACTTTGTAACATTCAAGGCCCTTGTAAGCAGTTCAAAAAAAATGATACCTGCTGTTGGGAGTGGGGGCGGAGGTAGAGTACCACAAACATTGGGTGATACGCAACTTAATAGTCATGTTAGCGCAAGGATTAGTGTTAGCATAACAGGATTCCCCCCCCTCCTTCCCTTCTATGGACCATGAGCTGTTCTGGAAGGTTGTGGAGGAACCCAGAACAGATGTAGCAGAGCACACATGGGGAAGGGGGGGGGAGTGTTCCATTGCAGAAGGAGAAATTCTTTTGCTGATGTGTAACATTCACAGTTCTACGCTGCATCCAAACATACCTTGAGCACACCCAAATAAAGTGAATTAAATTGTATACTTGAGCGATTCATTTCAGTGGGACTTACACAGAAGGTGTCTCTTGGGGGATTGTGTCTCAGGTTTATAATTTGTGAAGCTATGCTATAAAATGCTAAGAATCTTGATACGGTTGCATTTTGCAAGCACAGCAGAAATTCAGATGTGCAGCTTGACTTACTGCATTTCAAAACAGCCCTGTTTATTTTTAACTGTGTTGTAGAGGAGCAATGTCTTTTTCAACTTCTTTGACAAAACTCATGGATGGCCAGAGTATGTCAGGCCGTCACAACTGGCACAGTGGTTTATGACATGTCTTCACAGGGAAGAAACTGCAGTAGCACGGTCAGCCCTGCATTGCATTGCATTACTAGTTCAAGCAGACCATAAGCAAAAGCATTTAAAGGCATACAGAGTATAGTGTGCACTAGAGCAGGCTTCCTCAGCCTCGGCCCTCCAGATGTTTTTTGACCTACAACTCCCATGGTCCCTAGCTAGCAGGACCCAGTGGTCAGGGATGCTGGGAATTGTAGTCCCAAAACATCTGGAGGGCCAAGGTTGAGGAAGCCTGCACTAGAGCAAAATGTCTCTAATATCTGATTCATTCATCACTGACATTGTGTTTACAGCGGTCTTGTTACCAAAGCTCCTTGAAGTTACTAGCCTGCACAATTTTTTACTTGCTTTTCTTTTTAACTTTGTTGTTGTTTTGTTGTTGTTGTTTGTTGTTAAATTTGCAAATAAAAAATTAAGGTAAAGAAGGAATTTTTTAATAGGAAATAATATATGAATAATACTAATTGTAACAGAAAAACCATAATCAGTTCACATTACAGATAAAGTAACAATGCATAGAATTGTAAAGTTGGAAGGGGCCACGAGGGTCATCTAGTCCAACCCCCTGCAATGCAGGAATCTTTTTGCCCAGCATGAGACTTGAACCCATGACTCTTAAAGTAAGAGTGTTATGCTCTACCAGCTGAGATATCCTAGACACATGCATCTTAAGTTTCACAAATAAGTTAATTTAAGCCCTCCAAATGTCCAAATAGGTATCCACACAAAATTGGCATCTGTATGAAATACGTGCAAAGGCAGCCAGGGCTGTGTAGTCTCAGACTATTTGGTAATAGAAGGTATTTATCTTTTTAGGCTCATAAGTATAACCATAAGAGCTCACAAAATCCACTTTCTTGTCCTGCCGTTAATCTCCATATTACAGGAATATAATTTAAAAATACATGAGCATCTGCAAATGATTTTACCAGTACAAATTGATGTGGATAACAACTTCAGCCAAAAAAGAATATATCACTGGAGAATCCCATGTCATATCCCTCAATGTATCTATTTGTATTGTAACACTTCCAGCATCTATCTGTGTTGGGCAGTGCCTTCCTATACAAACATTGTACAATATACTTGAAATATTAATTTTTGCTGAATAAATTTCAAGTCTAAATATTTCATTATAGATTCTAAAGCAAATTCCCACTGTTTAGGCTGTATGATAACATTCTAATTCCCTATTTGATACCTGAGTTCCTCAACGTCTATCTTATAAAGATCCATTAAGCATTTACAAGCAGCCGTTACAGGTTTAGCTTCCTGTAAGGATCCAATCATTTTTTCCAACAATTCGGGAGATGCCAAAATACTCAAAGCAGATGGTGCCATAAATAGACACTAGCAAATACTGTACAGCCAGTACAGAAGCAGATCAGGTGGCAAAATAGAGCACTCTGTCTTTCACCTGGAGAGGCATGGAATTTGGATGCACTCCCTTATTTCCAGACTAGTACCTAGATGTCCAGAATTACTGTTTTGGAACATAAGAATTTGATATATTTTTCCAGAGATCAGCATTTGTAACCCACATTGCCTTTAGCAAGGTCAGCTGTGGGTGCTTGTTTTATACGGTAGCTCTTTCTAAATGCCACAGGAACTCTCAGTGTAATAATGTTTGTTCACAGAACGCAATCCTTGTTGTATGGTAAATTCTTTGAAAACTAGGTCAAGAGCAAAATATTCAAAGAATGTGGTTCTGAAATTAAATAGGGAATATTCGAAGGCTGACATCAAACTTTAATAATGTTCATATTTCTGAAGCTTACGAGGCCACAGGTGGAACATTATTGCAGTAAGCTAAAACATTCACTGTCCATAAGCAGTTGGCTCTGTATCTGGATTCCTTTCAGTTGGTACATTGCAAATTCCAGAAGGTCATTTCAGACAAATTAATATCAGAACCATTTTTTTAAAAAAAACTCTCTGCAATTTCCAGATCATTCTCCATTATACTCACACTACAGGATATGAGGCAATCACATTTTGAATGTTTGTTTTCCATTATGATGGGCCAGTTAATGTGTCTTCAAAACACAAACTAATGGTCACATGTAATTAAATCTGTCGTCCAGGCATCACCCAAAAAATTGATGAGGGAGGAGGTGGATGTAAAATCTGGCTGTGCTCATTTTTTCCTTTGCTCAGGGCCAATCAAGTTTTAAAAAGGGGTGAAAAGAGCAGCGAAGAGTGACATCGTGGATGGTGAAAGAGAGGATTAAAAAGTCTTGTTCCTTCCTAGGAAGCACTGCACCTTGTGTACTCTTGCTTGAGGGAGGAGGTGGGGAGGAAAGAAGGAACAGATGCCAAACAAGGCTGTTCAGTGAGTAACGTGAATGAAATTGCCATGTGGTCTGCTGTAATTTCTTTGGAAGAACACATGGTTTATTCTGTATGTCCAAGGGCTTTTGATTGCTGTTTGTAACAGAACACAGCTGCAGTACTATGAACACTCATGTAAAATAGAACTGAACTGGCTTTGTTGACATGTGCTTTCTAGGAAGACAGCCTGTCTTTGAGGCATCCTTATAACCTTCAGTGAGGATTCCGTACTCTCCTTACCTGTGCTGAGCATTCGTATGTGAGCTAGTAATAATTGGAGGGAACTATGAATTCCATTAGGAGGAAATGGTCTTCATGAGAAGGACCTTGCTCAGTGGTAGAGAAGGGCCATAGCCCATCTGACTGGGTTTCCCCAGCATCAGTGGTAGAGGTTTGATCCCTGGCATCTCTAGGAGGGCTGGGAAAGACCCTGACCTGAAAGCATGGGGAGCTGCTGCAAGTCAGTGTAGACAACACTGAATTAGAGGGACCAGTAGTCTGACTAACAATGTTTTCAAGTTTCTCAAGAGTTCTTCATCAGGCCAGTAGAGATTGTAGCTGAATCAAGGGAAGATTTTTTGAAATGGGACCCTGCTCTTACTCCCACTCCAAACTCCCAATTCAAGTAGTTGAGGTTTTGCAGGATGACAGAGTCCTTGCTTGTATCCCAGGAGAGGTAAAATCCTTTCTTAATTTGGAAGTTGGTAGCCTCCTGAGCCCCTCCCACTGCAACTTCAGTTATGACAAAGCATTTGTCTGTTTCTTATTGTCAGCTTTTGACAAATGTAACTAAAATTGGTCCTTCATTTTGCCAGGGTCATCTTAAATGGGATCTCGAGTCACTATTGAAGGGTTTTACATCAGTTTAGGGATCTCTTGTTGTGGAAAATAAGATCCAGATCTGATTAAGTCAGTTTTTATTGATGCTTCAGTTAAACGAATGAAATCCTTTTTGAGTTTATAAAGCTAAACTTTATTTCCTCTCCCTTTTTTTCCAACTGTAGAATCAACTTCACACCTTCAACGATGTGTGTAATAATGAATCATTGGTTTCAGACACAGAAACGTAAGTAGTTTTTTGAGTACTTTTCATTTAAATACATGTGTTCTGACCACTGGACATTCACTTCTACGCCTCTCAATGTCAGTTTGTGACATATCAGTAGCCCAAATATCCACCTTGCATCCAAACTGCAGGCACTGGGTGGGACTGGGCAATGTGGCAGGTGCTGTCCAACTTTTTCACTGTGAGCATAGCTGCAAATTCATAGGAAAAGAGTTTTCTAGTGGCAGGGCACCACCCACCACTTAAATCAGCATTCTTGAAAAAAGTTGCCATTCTAGCTGCCAGCCTTGTGTTTTGATTTGTTGCTTTTGTGAAATAAACAAATGCCTGCCAGAGGTTAGGATGAGAGCCAACAGATAATCCCAAATAACACGCAACGTCTCACAGTAATATGTGAGAAATCCACTTGAATGCCTACCCCCTTCTGGTTTTGTGAAATGTCGCAGTAGTAGAGGAAAGATAATGAGAAATCAAAAATAGCAGCACTAGTCTAAGTTTAACTCGCATTGCTATTCTTGGCATAGGACAAGAAGTCTCTCTCATGACATCCAGAAAAATTTCCTTGGCACCTGCACAGTTGTGGGCAAATGGTTGTAGCATGGAGAATAGCTGCTGGGGGTCCTAGTTTGCCCTATCCAGGGGAGATAAAGGAAACTGGTGATTCATTGAGAATCAACCAACAATTTACCTAATGGTGATAAAAAGATAAATATTGTGCCTACCTGTCCTCAGAAACATATAGAAAGAGAATCAGAGTTAGGGGCCTGTACTGGAGACTCATACAATAATTGGAGGGACGCGGGTGGCACTGTGATCTAAACCACAGAGCTCTTTGGGCCATATGAAGTTTCTGAAGTTTCTTCAGAGCAGCCACATGTAGAGGGCATTAATTAAAGCACAAAAGTAATTGGCTAATAGCCTGATGGAGGGCATATTTGCTTAGAAATAAATTACTTCATTTCAGTGGATTATTTAATTTGCACTGGCCTCCAGAAAGGCACTTCTAATGTAACAGCGTGCCCCCCCTTATTTATCTTATGCCACAGGTTTAGTTTAAATGAATTTGTAGCTATACGCCTACCAGCCATTTCCACTTTGTTCAAAACAATTCCTTGAATTTGGAAAGTAATCCTTGGTTGTAAATCTGTAAGGAAAGAACAATGGCCTTTTATTTAGGAGAATGAGCATAATATGAGCGTATGAAGTTGCTTGCTTATGGTTTCCCCATTTTATGTAGGTCCATTGCTAAAGAGCTTGCAGACTGGCTGATCAACAACAATGTGGTAGAACATATTTTTGGACCAAATTTGCATATTGAGGTAGGTTTAAAGTGAAGTATGATTTTCTTTGTTAACCGTGAAGCTATGTTTTTAATGTTTTATACTTTTCCCCCTTGCTTTCCCCCCAGATCATTAAGCAGTGCCAAGTGATTCTTAATTTTCTTGCTGCTGAAGGCCGGCTTAGTACACAGCACATAGATTGCATTTGGGCTGCAGCACAGGTATGTCTACACTTAAGCAAGAAACAGGCCAATAATATGTTGGCTAAAGTTCACGGAGCTTAAATTTTGTTCTTAAATAGCTATCTAAAAAAGAACAGAACCCATAATAACTAGTCTTACTTTTTTTTATAGAGCTGTGCCATACAAAGCAAACTGCTCAGTTGGTGGGCCTAAACATTTTCAAATGCTCCTTTCCGATTCTCTACCTTCCTGGGCAGCTGTCTTGGTGCCATTTAAAAAACAAAAAACTCATGGTTGCCTAGCTGGCAGTGTGGCCAGCATGATATCACACCAGTTTTATATTCCTTTAATTTAAGAATTTTGTCTTATTTACGCAACAATTGTCCAAATACTAACAGTTCCTTGTAAAAGTGATATCCTGCTTTCTCCCCCTGTACTAAGGAAACACAAAGGTCCAGACAGATTTTCCTGCCTCTTTTTATTCTAATGCTAAATTATCTTGGTTTAGACTTTGTTCCTTTTTATTAAAGACACACAAAAATGCGTTGAAGTTACGCTGAATTCTTAGATGCATATCTAGCTACCATTTTACACCCTTTTTGTTACGACGACACTAGTTTTATCTTTACTACCTTTCATACGCGGAACATTTTATAAGAGGGAAATTGCCACAATAATGAAATCGGGGGGGGGGGGAATTGTACAAAAATGTGTTCCAGTTTCTCTGAATTTATCTCTTCTCTTTGTGTTTCTTTTTGAAGTTGAAGCATTGTAGTCGCTATATACACGATTTGTTTCCCTCTTTGATCAAGAATTTGGACCCTGTTCCACTTAGGCATCTTCTTAATTTAGTTTCAACACTCCATCCAAGTGCCCATACTGAACAGGTAAAAACAAAGAATTTTGAAGCAGTCTCTTTTTCTGTTTTGGTTCACTAGGAAGTTCTCTTGCATGTGTCCTGTTGAAGTGAAAAAAATCTACACATGAATGCTGTTATAAGATGAAAGACCTAGTATTTTGTTTCTTATATGGACTATGGTTTATATTATTTGATTCTGCATTGCAAGAGGTTGGTCTGGATGACCTTTGGTGTCGCTTCCAGCTCTACAATTCCATTCTTCTTCTCCCCCACCCCCTTCTTGTTAGAGAAGACTGCTTTTAGCCCTATTACAGTATAAGAGTTTGGATTTTCCAGTTACAGTACAAAAGACAACATAGTTTTATATAGAACTCCATTTTGTTTGTGAAGGGTTTGGGGTTTTTTTTTGGTGTGTGTGTGTCTGTGTGTGTCATATATTGAATATAATGAGAAACAAGTTCTGTTTTCTGTTGGGAGTACAGTTTCTGCTTTGATTTACAGACCTTGTATTTGGCATCCATGCTCATTAAAGCACTGTGGAATAATGCACTAGCAGCTAAGGCTCAGCTATCAAAACAGAGCTCATTTGCATCATTACTCAGTACAAACCTACCAATGGGTAATAAGAAAGGTGAGTGTTTATTTTCTTCATTGGTTTTAATGTATTGTTACCAACTTGAAATCTTACTGCTGATCTTATTTCAAAGAGATTGCTAATGGTTTTGATTTTGAAGACAATTCATTTAGGTATTTTTATATGTAATTTACCCCCCTTTTGCTCATGCCTTATACATACTCACTTGAAAGGCATCCAAGAAGCTTATTATGTTTTTTCTCCTTTACTTCTTTATAGGCAATGATTTTTTTCCTACAATTAGCCTCTTTCCTTATAGAAACAGATGTAGTTATTAATTTACTGTGGGTGATGTGCAACTAAGTCATACTCAAAACTGACGTGCTGAAATCAATGGATTTAAATTTGTTGGTTTTGGTGGGCCTATTCTGAGTATGACTAATGATGGATATTGCCCTATATATTTTTTATCCCACTTTTCAGAAAATTGTTGTCTCCCAAAGTGGCTCATACCAATAGGCCTTGCCTTCAGGGATTACAAACTAAAAAGACAAGGCACACAAGGGATGGGGCATGGAGGGAGATAGTAGTAGATGAGGGTGCTCAGTTCTTCAAGGCCAGAAGGAATTGGTAAGCTGTAAGCTGGCGTTTATATCCACTTCGGGCCAGGCTGATCTTCCTTTGCTGGTGCACTTGCTTGCATAGACAGGTGGTAGCTCTTATTCCTTTGGCCCATGGATTGGGACATAGTGTCCTGTCACCTTCTTCAGTTCCAGATAAACTGACAGTTGAAGCAGTGTTCTTTCTGCCAGTTAAAATATAATTGTAACTATTATATCAAATTGAAAAGGCTACAGTGATAAAAATTATAATGACTATTCAGGATGGCTTTGTACTACCTTCCAGTATTGAATATGTCTGTACCAGTTGCTCTGGAGCACAAATGCGAAGAGTACTATCTCACCCACGTCATACTTGGTGGCTTCTTAAAGCCTCTGATTCACTATAGTTTCTTACTTAGCCTGAACTATCAAGCTAAGGTTAGCAACCTTGGAACGATCCAAGTTGGTAAACCAACTTTGAACCATGGTTTTAATATCCTAGCAGGTAACCCTAGTTTCTTGTTTTGAGTGATGTAGGAAGATGGCTTCCCCCAATTTCTGTGATATCAGTTGTGTAAAGTAGGAAAACCCGGTTCCTTTTAATGAAAGGGGCTGTGGCTCTTAAATAACCCCAAACAACAATAGGAACATATTGTATAGAACAAGTAGGCATTTCAGTCACTACCTATATAATAATAATTTTATTATTTATACCCTGCCCATCTGGCTGGGTTTCTATATTAGTATATAGAACCAGACCAGGGATGTCTAATCTGTGTTCACTCCAGATATTGTTGGACTACAATTCCATTCACTCTTGAGATTTGGCCATTGTGGGAGTTGGAGTCCTACAACTTCTTGAGGGTCACTGGTTAGCCACACCGGTTATAGACTGTATATTGTATGATGTTAACTCACTTGGAATGTTCTTCCCCTTTTTGTCTCCTCTTCAGAGGAAGAAGAGCTCCGAAGAGCTGCTCCTTCACCATGTAAGTTATTGTAGAAAGGCACTTTGAAATCAAATACGATTTGGGAGTCATGATTATTCACTAGGTCAGGGACCTTTGTATCGCCTCCTGTTTTCTCCAGATGTCAGCAGCCCCGTGTTCAGTGCCATCAGCTCCTGAAATGGCTTGAGAACGTTTTATAGTGTTTGTTTGATTCTCATATTTTTAATTGTAAAGCACCTTGGCAGAAAGGTAGTTAATAGATGTTTTATTTGACAGAGGCTGAAAGAAAGTTATACTTTGTGGCAGATGGCAATTTGAATTATACACATTCACTCACTTTGGGTTGATTCCAGTGGTATTGCTCATCTGATGGTAAAACTTCTGTCTACAGAACAGAGAGGGAGGCACTTTTGCAATGATTCCCTGTCCTGTCTGCAGCCAACTGTCCCCCCCCCCCCATCTGCCCTGGAGGGTTGGGGGAACCATCTATTGCAGATTTAGGAGACGGAGGGTGGGCTGTGGGAGAGTTCACTGAATATTGCTTCCGCCATCAGCTGAAAAAGATATTACATTAAGCTCCTTGGAGAAAAGGTGAGATAAAAATGCAATAAATCAATAAAAAAACTGATGATAATTGTGATAATTAAATGTATTTAGAATATTTTTTGTTCTCCCATCTCAAGAGCTCATAGTCCTTTCGCAGCAGTGAGATGACACTTAACTTGGTGTCAGGCGTGGCTTCAGCCAAGTCAGGAGAATAAAGTTGGGTGCAGAAAGGCAAAGCCAGTCTGTAGCAAGAGCAGCAGTAGAACCCCCTTACTGTAATTTATTTTGGTGTTGACAGGAGAGTTTGAGCAGGCATCTCAATCCTGTGTTAAAATTATTTAAAGCAGTGATCCCAATTAGCTAATTACTGTACACCCCGTGTTTTTCAAAAATCAACTCCCTGCTCTCTATGGTAATTTTTGTTATGTGAATGGTGCCACAGATCCTCTCAATGGGTTACGCGGACTCCAGATTGGGAAACTGATTTAAAGCATTTGCATGGAGTAACTTGAAAAGCTCTTTCTAAAATAGGGTCGCCTGCAGCAAGTCCTCAAAGCAGTGACAATAGTGATACTCACCAGAGTGGAGGGAGTGATATTGAAATGGAGGAGCAGCTGATCAGCAGAAATAAACATGTCCAGCAGCGGCTTTCAGATACAGAGGTAAAATAAAAACAAAATAAAAAAAATCCTTCCAGTAGCACCTTAGAGACCAACTAAGTTTGTTCTTGGTATGAGCTTTTGTGTGCGTGCACACTTCTTCAGAGGTAAAATAAATAACTGTTTTTCTCTGGTGATTATCAAATAATCTGTCAGTATGAAAGGTGGTGGTGGTGGTGGTGGTGGTTGCTGTTATTAATAAGGTAATTGGTATTCCACCCTTCATTTAGAAAAGAAGTACCATGATGGTTCTCCCTCTTTGTTCTCCCTCTTTGTGTTTCTTGACTCCACTGGCCAATCTTCTCTGATGTTTTTAGAGCAATAATGACTTTTTGAAGAGCTGCTAATGGAAGAAGTACAGTTTGTTGAAGTACCAGTCTTGTCCAGGGGTCAGCAAACTTTTAGTCGGGGGCCAGTTCACTGTCCCTCAGACCTTGGGGGGAGGGGGACGGACTATCTTTTTTGGGGGGGGGGATGAACAAATTCCTATGCCCCACAAATAACTCAGAGATGCATTTTAAATAAAAGCACACATTCTACTCATATAAAAACATGCTCATTCCCGGATCGTCCGCGGGCCGGATTTAGAAGGCGATTGGGCCGGATCCGGCCCCCGGGCCTTAGTTTGCCTACTCATGGTCTTGTGTGTGCATTAATACCATCACTTGATATCTTTCACCACCTTACCTTAGGTGGGTCCCCACCCACTGCCAGCATGTCCCCTCCTTCCAGATTATCCCCGAGGGTCATTTAGTCCAATACCCTACCATGCGGGAAACTCACCTTCTGAGGGAGTCTGTTCTACTGTCAAACAGCTTTTATCATCTAGAGAGTTCTTCCTGATGTTGAGTCAAAAATCTCCTTTCTTGGAGTTTGAAGCCATTGGTTCAAGTCCTACCTTCCAGAGCAGGAAAAAGCAAACTTGCTCCATCTCCTATGTGACAGCCCTTGAAATATTTGAAGATGGCTATCATACCTCCTCTGTCCCCTCCTCAGCATAATGGGTTGTTGTTAGCCACCCTGGGGAATACCTGTTGACATTGGAGGTGCAGAATAGTAATTTTAGAAAATAAATGCTTGGTGATTTTGTATCCTTTAAAAAAATTGTTTTTTAAAGGAGTCGATGCAGGGGAGTTCCGATGAAACGGCAAACAGCGGTGAAGATGGCAGCAGTGGACCAGGTAGCAGTAGTGGGCACAGCGATGGATCCAGCAACGAGGCCAACTCCAGCCATGCGAGTCAATCTGCAGGGAGCCCAGGCAGCGAGGTGCAGTCGGAAGACATTGCCGACATCGAAGCTCTCAAGGAAGATGAAGAGGAGGATGAGGACAGAGGTCACAGTTCCCAGAAAAATGGCCGGAATGCAGAGCTGCGGAGCCGGAAAATGGAATCCCAATCGGGCATTTGCTTGGGAGATTCCCAGGGAGCAGCGGAGAGGGGCGGTGTCAGTAACGGGACTGGAAATGACCATGTTTTCAATGCTGACTCAGTGCCCACGGTGGATAATAGAATTAGAATGCTTGATCCCTGTTCACACGGGGAGGACACAGAGCATGACATGGCCGGGGAAATCGGCACAGCTCATATATCCCAAGGCTCTCAAGATTCTTGTATAACGCATACCGGGGACTTCCTTGGGGAAGCCATCGGAAATGAGTTATTCAACTGCCGGCAGTTTATTGGGCCACAGCACCACCACCAGCACCACCACCACCACCATCATCACCACCATCATGAAGGGTAAGTTACTTGCGTGCGCGCGCGCACACACACACACACACACACACACACACACACTGGAACATAAGCGCATTTGCATACCTATTGCTTGCCTTGCATCATCCTTGCTGCATTTAGTTATCTTGGAAAGAGGTGCAAGGAGCTGAATTGTGGCTTGAAGTTTCCCTGACCAATTGCACAAAGTCCGATTAAGAACTCTCCCACCTTTCCCCCAAATTTTGACCAGGCTGCTGTAGCTAAAGCATTCTGCCATTTGTGTACATAGTGTACATGGGGCGTGGTTACATAGTTCTATGACCACGTCTCCGCAGTGGGATCTATATTTACCCATTGATGTTGAATATGTATGTTCTACAACTCTAAATGTTTGTGCTGAAGAAGACTTCGTCGATACAGCTGGAATTATCTGGAATCGCTGTACACTTCTCCACATCACTACTTGCTTTACCATTGAAACTGTTGTTACAGTAATGGACTGATTATACTTTGAGCTTTATTAGAGACTTATACTTTGTATGTTTTGTGCCTTATTATTGTTTGGTACAGACATTGTCATTTATTTAAAGTGCTGAAATTGATTATTGGCCATTGTGTTGCCTTTTTTGCTGTGATTTGTGTGCAGTCAAGCAGAATGCATGCAGTCCTAGTTACCAACCATTTAAAAGAATGTAGCCAAAGCTGAGCAGATACATTTTAATATTAAGACCGGCTCCTTCCCTACATACGCTCTTGGCTGTTAAGATAACCAGAGCGCCGCCTTGGTAGTTTCACTGCCTTCAGAAGCTCAGGGTGCTGGAGCCCGCAATAAGGCATTCTCTGTGGCAGCCCCTAAGTCAGGGGTCGGCAAACTCAGGCCCGCGAGTCAGATCAGGCCCAATTGCCTTCAGGATCTGGCCCACAGACTGTCCATGGATCGGCGTGGGGATTCTGTTCGTTCGGGCTGTGCCATCCCCCCCCCCTGCACCATTCCATTTTCCCCTCCTCTCCCTCATGCACACCATGGCGGCACCTCCTCCCTCCCTCTTCCTGGCTTCGCCCCGCCCTGCCTAGAGGAGGAAGGGGGCTGGGCTGAGCTGGCTGAGCACCATTTTAAGCAGCCCCTCTCTGGAGCCAGCCCTTTTGCGCCACTCATATTCCCTCTGCCGTCGCCGCTGCCGCCCTGGTACTCCTGTGGGCCAGAGAGCGGAGCGGACGAGCTCGCTCTGCCTACCCACAAGAAGCAGCAGCGGTGGCGGCGGCGGCAGCCCCTGGGAAGGTAAGCGCAGCAGGTGGGGGTAGGGAGTGGGGAAGAGGACTACTTGCCCCCCCTCGCCTCTTCTTCCAGCTCTCCCCCCCAGGTGCCGCTTCTCCGGCCTGCCACAAGGTCTGAGGGACAGTGGACTGACCCGCGGCTAAAAAAATTTGCCGACCCCTGTAACTCCCCACAGAGGTGTGCCTGGCAACTTCATTATATTGTTTTCTCTGAATGCTGTTTACCTGAGACGTGTATTTTCAGGAACCACCCTATTTTTTGCTGTAGCACTTTTTGTAACTGCATACTTATTAAATTGTTTTTAATGTTTAAACTGTTGGGTGAAGGCGAGGGGGTAATAATTATATTCAGTGATGATATTTTCTCTTTGCATACATGCAAGTGCTGCTTTTCCATAGCCTACTGGGTCTTCATGGACTGAAAGCAATAAATTGGCTTATTCTTGCCTGTATCTTACAGACACATGGTCGATGACATGTTAAGTGCTGATGATGTCAGTTGTAGCAGTTCCCAAGTCAGTGCAAAATCGGAAAAAAATATGGCAGATTTTGATGGTGAGGAATCTGGTTGCGAAGAAGAACTGGTACAGATTAACTCGCATGCCGAACTGACATCTCACCTTCAGCAGCACCTTCCAAATCTTGCTTCCATTTATCATGAGCATCTCAGCCAAGGTAAGATGTAGCAAAGGAAAGAACAGCCACATTTTATTTCAGTGGTCTAGCTAAAAGGAAACAAAGCAGAACCCAAGTACCATGCCTGTGGTAGAGATAAACTGATAGGAATTAGTGACCTTTCTAGTTATTTAAATCAAATCATGAGCAAATACAGCTTTCACCTTCGTGCCCTATCATGGCCCATGTTGGTTGGGGCTGATAGGAATTGTGGTTCGAAACATAGAGAGGGCACTAGGTTGAGGAAGGCTGATACTGGAGGTCTAGGTTCTCAATCTCTTTCTGACCCTGCTCCTTTCACAACAGCCTAACGAACAGAATCTTTGACTGGTAAAGCCTTTCCCGCATGTTGGGGAAAGCTTTTGCTTGTTCCATTGGCGTGTGTCCAGGCCACAGGAGCAGGCGCACTAAAAAGTGGCAACTCTGTGATCCGTTCCCCTGGATGCTTAAATAGCAATTATATCAACATTAATTTCAGGAGGGTAAAAGAGAGAGCAAGTGAAGAAAGGCAGCCTTCCTTAGCCATTATTGCTGTCATCAAAATACCCATTTGTAAAAAAAAAAACTTCTAGGAGGAGAATAATGGAGAGAAGTGTAAAGAGAATGTGAGTTGCTAGATTGCTTTATAAAGGTAGATAATACAGCATTTGGCCTGCAGGAGGATTGGCGAGCCTTCTGCTTATGGAGTAATTTTGCTCCATTCCAGTCAGTAATGTTCTGTGGATTCTTCTTGACTCATTTATGTTGTTTCAGCTGCACCCTTATAGAAGGGAATTTCATTTCTAGAACCTTTTAGAAAGGAAGAGGCAGGTGAGCCCTTTTTAACACCACAGCTCAAGGGCTGTGCATTGCAAGAGCAAGAGTGTAGCATGAGAACAATTAGGGCTTGGTAAAAGAAAATGTGCATAACTGAATTACCTGCTTAGAAAACGGCACCACTGCAGCTTTTGTGGCATAAAATCCTTGGGGGCAGCTGATAAAGGTTGGGGGTAGGATCAGGCTTAAGGCTTCAGAATCAGTCAGAAGTTTTCTGTGTTTGAGTTTGAATTTCTTTATGTCTGAGTTAAGAGGTCTGCAGTAGTTTGCCTATTCTGGTTGAGACCCATAGAAAAAGATTAAGAACCTGCCCTTCAAGGTCAAGGCTGTATCAAGTAAAAAGATTCCTGTGCCGCTTCCTTCCAATTTGCTGTAGACATGATATCTGATCCTGAGCTAAATAGATGTGTTCTGTCATGTGTAAGTCCTGCATCATGCAGAAGGTCTATATTTATGATGGATGCTGCATTCAACCTACAGGTACACTTGTGATGTCCCACAGATATAGATAAGCAATTGTGGGCTGGATTACAGGCATGGGGATTCCAGCTTGGGGACACTGGGTCTTGTGTGCACATAGGAAGATTCATTGGTCCAGGGTTTCAGGCAGGATCCTCTCCAAGTAGAGGTTCCAGGGATTGAACATGGGATCTTCTGCATACAAAGCAGATTCCGTACCATTGACCTGCAGCAACACTTAATTTGGAGATTGAAGAGCACACAGGGATGTACGTGCAGAACTGTTCCTTCTGTTAAAGTGAACAGGGAAACAGCAAACACAGACCCTGGATTGGGACAGTTGTCTTTAATTGCATTATCATAATAGCTCCTTTTTTTGCAACAGGTTTTTACTTGTGAAGCCGTTTCACATCCTAATTAAATAACTTTACAAACAAACACAGACATTTGCAATTGTAATACTTTTCAATGAACATTTGAGTTTGCTAAGTTTCATATGGCTTTCACACCATAGTGGCTGGTAATATATGATGAAATGTCTTTATTTTAAAGGGTTGAGGAATCTTCTGCTTCCTCACTGTATTCTAATAAATAGTATTGACTTTGCATGTGTTTGTATTGGGTCTCCCTGTACCCTCCCCTGACTTAGTTTTCCCAAGTGTATTTGTTCCAACCATTTGTAGGTTTGTGTCTTTAGCCGTTATTAACAGCTGTTGATGGACAAAGTCCATTCAAATCAGGATACACATTCCATATTTTTAATAACACCTGTCTTTTGCTCAGGGCCAGCAGTTCATAAACACCAGTACAACAGCAACGCAGTGACAGATATTAACTTGGATAATGTTTGTAAGAAGGGAAATACCCTTTTGTGGGATCTGGTCCAGGATGAAGATGCAGTAAGTTAAATATCACACAAGAATATTTGACAGAGAAAATGTAATAATAATTGTCAATAACTTTTCTCTTACTTGCTCTAGATTCATCTATCTGAAGGTTTAATAAATGAAGCAGAGAAGCTTCTGTGTTCGTTAGTATGTTGGTTTACTGATAGACAGATTCGAATGAGGTTCATTGAAGGCTGCCTAGAAAATTTAGCAAATAACAGGTAAATGAGCTTGAGTGGCACATCCGTGTCTTACTACTGATCCGTTTCTTTGTCCATCAAATCTCTAAAAGCTGCTTTATCTGAAATCATATTTGAAAAATGGATTCTCGGTCAGTCTCTATTAATTTGCTGCCATGAGCATATGGATAGTGACCAAACAGCCAGAACCACACACACACAAAAAAGTGAATTTAAACTTGATTTAAAATAACTGACAAGTGGTAAAAATTGTAAACTTTCATTTGAAACAACAAAAGCACAATCTAAAATAAACTAAGTTATATTTAAAAAAGGATTACAGTATGGTAGATGAAACAGTTACTGTGAAGCTACCAGATAAATAGATTTGCATTATTAACTGCTTATAACAAGAAACTGCAAGTGAAGAAAATACATATGAAACCAGTTCTAACTCCCACCCTCCGTCGTGGACCACATGGTGTGGTGGTACTCACCTGATCATCCATCACATCTGTGCCTGCTTACTGTGGTGGGATGAGGTCAGCGCAGTGGAAATGCACTGGCAGGAGCATGGGATTGGTTCTGCCCCACCTCCCAGTTAGCAACAGCAATGTGGCAGGCTGGAGGTCAGATGAGCACTGTCGTCTCACAACTTGCTCCAGTCCAGCTGACTTGAGCAAAAGCCATGAGAATGCTGTCAAAAGGTCCATATCTTCCAGACTTGCTGTAGTCTGTTGCCTACTTGTTCCCATTGGAATCCATGGGGATTAGGGAAAAAGCAAAAATCGAATTAAATAAAATCCTAAGAAAAATCAAACCTCTATGAGGCTTGTCCCAGAAGGAGCATAAGTCTCCTCTTGACAAGCAGACAAGCTTGCTTAAGACAAACTACAAATCAAAATGTAGAAATCACAGATTTACTCTCCCATCTCCCCAGAATGCCCAGCATCAAGGAAGATGCTGTTTTGAGAAGGGGAACAAGAATAGGGCTGTGTAAGCTAAAGGTTGCAAAAAGGAAGAAAGGTTGGGATAGAAAGGCAAGTAAGTAACCCTTTTTGGTGTGTCCCTAATTGAAAGAGCCCTCCCAATTGAAATCTTCTCCCACACCGGGTCTCTGTACTTGCACTTCTGAATAACGTACGCCTCATTCATAGTTCGTTCTTCATTAATTTAGAACGGCAGTCCCAAAGTTATAGATTGCTTCTTCCTTTCCTCCCATACAAAGGCATCTTTTTCTCTAAATGTGGCTGCATGATACAATACATTTTAATTTAAGGGCTGTAAATCTCGGAGAACATTTATCCTGTGATGTCACTACTTATCTATCTCCTCAGATCAGTGGTAGTTTCTCTTCGTCTTCTCCCAAAATTATTTGGTACCTTTCAACAATTTGGAAGCAGTTATGACACACATTGGATAACCATGTAAGTACAACATGTCCTGTCAGTACAGAAGAGGGTGGTTGATCATTGAGGGATTACTGTTCTGATGCTGGCTCCTCCCTAGCTACCTTTAGTTTGTCAAATGCTGAGCATAGATGATTAAGCCCACCCTTTCCTGAAATTCCAGGGCAGTTTATAGTTTTAACATTTCCTTGCCCAAGCCCATCCCTTCCTATTTGGTGTTAAATGGAATCTTGGTCTTTTGATTCTCTTCCGTCCCCTCCCTCCCAAAAAAGAGAGGCTACCCATTTCTGACTCTTATCTCCATAGTTTGACAGTGGTTCTCCTGATCTTCATAGTATGGAGTCAGTGCTGCGTGGCTCCTTCACGCATTAGAAAGGTAATGGTAGAAGCTCAAGTTGATAACTTTGCATGGAGAAGACTTGTATCATGGATTTCTCCCACATGAATTGGGTCTTTTTACATTATTTTTGCACCACATGAAAGAACTATGTTACAGCACTTCCCCATATCACGAAGGTAACGTCAGAAGGCACCTTATGGCCTAAGCATATGTCATATGCTGTCATAAAAGGTTTGTTAGGAGCACATTATGTTGCCTGCAGTAATAGGAGCAGGTTTCTACTTGGCTAAATTTGTTGCGTTCTTAAAAGTTGTTTGTACAAATATTTTTATTGCATTTGACAAATATTTAAAGGGGCAGGTTCACAGTATTTTAAATTAAATCATGTTTTAAATTAAATCATGATAGTATGTCCCAAAGCAATTATAATAATAAAGATTAAAGCCAATTTCAAATGTAATTATTCTCTTATATTTATTACTATTTCTTTGATATGGAGTGCTTGTAATCTATACAATTAATTCCAGAATGTTACTCAAGATGGCCAAATATGATGCTGGACTTGTCGTTCCCCAATCTGGGACATTCTTCCTTTATATTAAATCTGCTAATCCTTTTTAAATTCTAAAAGTGTTCAGATCAGACTGGACTGAGAAGCAGGAAGCTCTGATTAGGACAGGCAAAATAAACTATGTTGTGCATAATCTTCCACTGATATCCTGGGCTATAGCAAATGAATGAGTTGACCTTCAGTTATTTGTGACTAAGTCATGCATGTTGCAGATTTCTGAGCCACCTTTGAGCTGAGAAATCTTATGAGGAGCGTTGGAATGCCCTGTAGTTAGCTTTTTGAAAGATAGTTTGCATCGTTTGTTTGTATGCAATTCCCCCCCCCCCCAGACATACGGCTATGAAATGACACATGATTCTTAAATTGAAACAGGTGGGCTGAAAAAGAACTTAATATGATGAAGCTCTTCTTTGATAATTTGGTGTACTACATTCAAGCTGTCAGGGAAGGACGTCATAAACATGCATTGTAAGTATGGTGTTGCAGTGGTGGGGTGTATCTTGTCTGTTCATGGTTTTGATGTTTTTAACATTTATCTGAACCTTGTTAAAATCCACCTTCACATGGTCAAAATTTGCTCCTGATCAAACAAAATTCTTTTCTGCACCTTATTTATTGATGCGTATTCATATTCATCAGTATTTCCTTTGACCCGCATTCTCACTTGTGAATAACAAGTCTTTTTGTAACGGCCTATTTTGATCTGATCTGAGATGGCATTTGGCTAAAGGAAAGTACATCAAGTCCAAGCATGTGTGACTATTATTCCCATAACCATCTTACTATATTTAGCAGCAAAAAAGAAAAAAGAAAATGGTTTACTTTTAATTAATCTATGCTTGCTGAGCTTTCTTTCACTTTGAACATTGGGCGCTCAGTGAAAATGGGTCTGTGTTGGAGGGTTGTTTGTGGCAACGGGGTTAAGGGTGAGCATCTTTTGTGGTTGGGTGGTGCAAAGATGTATGGATATGTAGAGCAGCTTTATAGGCTGCACTTGTGGGTGTGGAGATGGTTGTCATAAGACTGATGGTAGCTGAAAAAGGTTGAGGGAAAATCTGTTCCAAAGTAGGCCCATGTTGAGCTGAGCTGCTGACATGACGTGGGAGTGGAATTTTAATGTTTGTTAAGTGTTAGTTTTAGAGGGAGTGTTTTGTTTTGTTTCACTAGCTTTGGAGTCCTGCTATTCTAGGAATGCCAAGTGAGAATTCTTTACTTTGAACAACAACAAAAATCCCCCTGCTTTTGTAGTTCCAAAACTGTTTTGTCGTACAGTGGTACCTCGGGTTACAGATGCTTCAGGTTACAGATGCTTCAGGTTACAGACTCCGCTAACCCAGAAATAGTACCTCGGGTTAAGAACTTGGTTTCAGGATGAGAACAGAAATTGCGCAGCAACGGCGTGGCAGCAGCGGGAGGCCCCATTAGCTAAAGTGATACCTCAGGTTAAAAACCGTTTCAGGTTAAGAACCGACCTTGAGAACGAATTAAGTTCTTAACCCGAGGTACCACTGTACTAGTTTGGGGAGTTGAGGCCAAAGACTCTTTGGGCTTGAATGAGTTGCACTCTTACTTGGAACCCTTCTTCTTACCTAATAAGCATTGTTATCCATCCCAAGCCATATGAGCTAAACCAAAACATAATAAATAAATGAATATTTTCATATGTATCCTTAAACAAAATTATATTAAAAAATTGTTTGCAGTGGTAGAGTCTATTAAATTTGCTTGTACACAAACAGTTTGTATCTTAAATTGACCAAGAGTACAGATGCCATCTCACCCGCAAAAGTCCTCCTTAGAGCCTCCTAGTCACTCGTTTGGTGACCCTTGCGATTGAGGGGTGAGGATGGCAAGCACTTCCTTCACCTGTGGAGGAACTTTTATAGATGGGCAGGTGTTTAAGTCTGAATGTCTGATCTGTGTTAGGGAGAGATGCCCCACCACTGCCAGTGCCGATTTTAGGCACTGTGCAAGATCTTGTCTAAAATCAGCGCTGATGCCAGGGGTGGAGGAAGCGGAAAAGGCAGGGCAGAACCTCACCCCGCCTAATTGTTGAGCCAGCCTTGCTGAATAGATACTACCAATTTCTAGTAAGTAGAAAACCTTAGTGAAATAAAATAAAAAACACCCATTAGTTGGGGGAAGAGGATTGGAACACCCAGAATATGTTGCATATCAGGCATAGAGAAACTCTGGCCCTCCAGATGTTTGGGACTACAGTTCCCATCATCCCTGACCACTGGTCCTGTTAGCTAGGGATGATGGGAATTGTAGTCCCAAACATCTGGAGTGCCGGAGTTTGCCTATGCCTGTTGCAGGGGTAGAAGAAAATGTCTTGGCGCTCATCCCCGAAGCTCTAGCAGCCAGAACCGTGTCGTCTTTTACAGAGATGACACAGAGCACGCTGCCATTCCTCCGCAGCAGGCCAGAAGTGCCACATATGGTTTTTTAAAAAAATAAAACAAAATTAAAGATTTTCCTTGTTTACAAAAGCGCATGCCTTGTCTCTTTCTTCAGGTTGTGTTTCCTACAGATCAATTATATTCGTTGTGAGACATTGGTGTCTCACAGTATAGAATTGGGAAGAAATGAGAAGGGGTGGGGTACTTAGTGTATACGTGGGGTTTTTGTGTCAGCGTCGCTTGGGTAGGTTCTCTTTCTATTCACCTGTTAGGTTTCCTTGATGGTGAGAGAGGTTAGGGTGGCCTAGGGTGTGGTTGATTGTCTTTGTTTGGCTGCAGTGGGATTTGTTTGTGCGTCTGTGAGGGGGGGTGTTGTTGAGTTAAGTTAGCCATATTGAATCGTCTGCTGTTGGTGGGTTCGTGTTGTTGTCTTGTAGGGCTGTGTTAAAGGGGAGCCATACCGGAATGAAGGCGTCCTCTTCTATTTCTCCCCGTGTCAGTTGCAGTCTATTGGTTAGCTTTTCTAGTAAGGCTGTTTCCCATACTACTTGATACCAGTGCTCCATGTTTATTCCTGACAGGTCCTTTCAGTGTCTGGCTATGATGTTTCTGGCTGCTGAGAGTAGGTGGGTTATGAGCTCTTTATAGTGCGAGTGGGCATTGTTATCTTGGAAAATATTCAGTAGTTCTGGGGTGACTTCTAGTACCAGTTTAGTTACTTTGTTTATTTCTTGTATGCCTGTTGTCCAGAAGAGTTGGGCTTGGGAGCATTCCCACCCCATGTGGAGGTATGTGTCTGTGGAGGTGCAGCCTCTCCAGCATTTTGGTCAGACTCCTGGGCATATCAGCACCAGTTTCCATGGTGTAGGTACCATCTGTAATTGAGTTTCAGAGTGAGTTCTTTTCTTTTTGCTGATATGGATTTAAAGGGAGGTTTAGACCACATTCTAGTCCATTGGGTGGTGTTGATTTTGTAGCCTATGTCATCTTCCCATTGTTTTTTGATTGCGTCAAGGGGGTTTGTGGGGCTTTGGAGCAGTGTTTTGTATATTGTGGATACCATCTCCTTGTCATGTCCCGTTGTTGTTAGGAGAAAGTTTTCGAAGGTGGTCAAGGGCCTAGTGGCTGTTGATCTAACTACTGGATTATTTAAGAAGGCATGTAGCTGATAGTATGTTAGCCAGGGTATTTGGGTGTCCCCTTGTTCGTTTTGTATTTCTTGTGTCGATATGGGTTTGTTGTTTTTGTAGAAGCCTGCTAGGCGATATAGGCCTTTGGCTTGCTAGGTTTATATCTGGAGGTTTGGTGCTGCGTGGTGGAAGAGTGGGTACCACCCATCTGTTCAATTCCTTTTTGGGGTGATTGAACCCCAGTTATGAAAAAGGGTTTAAACAGTGGCAAAACAGTTGTTGATGACTGAAGATGTACTGAAATAACAAATAATTTCCATGATAGGTACAGCCACAGTGCAGAAGTTCAAGTGCGCCTTCAGTTTTTGACATGTGTCTTTTCAACTCTAGGATCACCAGATCATTTCAGTAAGTTCTAAATATATGTACACATACTTTTTCTTTTAAACAACGAGGTTGATTCGCTTACACTGTATAATAGAAATACAATCATCAGCCAGACAAACAAGGGAAGTAACAGAAAGGAAATGGCTTATTTCTTTAAAGCTAAAATAAAAATGAATACTAAGAGTCTGGTAGCCATCTTCAGATATCTGAAACATAGAAAATGGAGCAAGCTTGCTTTTTGCTGCCCCAGAGTGTAGGATCCAAACTAATGGGTAAAATTAGGAAGAACTTTCTGACAGTGGAATGGACTGACCCAGAAGGTGATGGAGTCTCCTTCATTGGAGGTTTTAAAAAGGTTGGCTGGCCCATCTGTCAGGAATTCTTTAGCTGTTATTCCTATATAACAAGGGGTTGGGCCAGATGACCCTTGGGTTCCTTTCCAGCTCTAGAGTTCTACCATTTAATAAGTTTAAGAAGCCAAGCTGTATAGCCCTTTAGTGCTTTTAGGGCTCTTCTGGGTTGGTGTGATTTGAGAGACTGAAGGTGCTGTTTCAATCCTGTCAGTGATACAGGTCAAACCAGCAGACAGGCGTGCGTGGGATCAGGCTGCCTTGCTGTGTTTACTGTGGGAAGGACTTTTGGGGAAAGAAGTTAGCTGTCTTTTACCAGAATGTTGTCATATGTTGCTTTGAATCTCTAGGGTTGAGTCTGGAGCAAGTAGACATACTATGGCACTGTTTAGTAGAAGATTCGGAATGCTATGACGATGCTCTGCACTGGTTCTTAAATCAAGTGCGAAGCAAAGACCAGCATGCCATGGGAATGGAAACCTACAAGCATCTTTTTTTAGAAAAGGTAGAAGGGAAATAGCTTCTTACATACAAAACCTATTAACTTTTCTCTTTGAAAACAAGGCTGATGTTGATGGAAGCAAAACATGATTTTATTTTATTTAGATGCCCCAGCTAAAGCCCGAAACCATTAGTATGACTGGATTAAACTTGTTTCAGCATTTATGTAACTTGGCTCGATTGGCTACTAGTGCATATGATGGCGGTTCAAACTCAGAGGTAAGCGAGAGTATTACATCGCTGTTTCCCTTCTTTCAAAGTTTTACATAACTCTTCAGTTCTTCACGAGACAGATTTAGTATACTTAGTGAATATTTGCTGAGCTGTACGATTCAGCAAATGCAGTTTGACCTTTCTGTGTTCCTGTGTTAAGACTCCCTGTTCTGTAAATGATAAGCAGTAGCTTATCTGACAAGGGAGTTGTAACTATCAGAGATACTGAGATTGGGAATTATGTCTCTTGAGGACTAAGGATGCTATTTCTCCTTGGAAGAAAGCAGTTTGTATACGTTTGGTATGGAACTGGCTGAAGTTGTATCTTGCCTATGAAAAGAGTTGAAATGTGGGTGGGAGGTTAGATGATTTCTGTGGACCTTAGAATGAAAATAGGGTGGAAATCAGTTTTCAGAAAGCTGCCCAGTTGATTTGGGATTTTTCTTTTACTCAGTCCTGTTAATTGAAGCCAAGGATTCTGAAAAGGGGGAAGTGGAGCTGCTAAGGAAGTTGAACCATTACTTAAAACTAACCTCACTCTGCATGGGTTTTGACAAAACTCCAAACTGCAATGAGGAAACTTTCAATTTTTAGCCATCTTCTCTGCACAACCGTATTAAAGGAGTCGTCGCCCAGAGTCTTTCATAGATCACAAAACATAGTTTAGCATTACTTCCAAACGTGTCTGACTAGTACACCAATAAGTTGGAGCAGGGGGACAGACAGAAAGCACCTCTGTTAACTGGTACTAACAACCCCCAATTTGTGTGGAGATTGCAGTCCGTGATCCACCCTTTTAGTGACGTCTTTTATGACGTTTCCAGGTCACTTCCAGGTTCGGCGTTGTGCGCGATCACATACATATTGGTCGCTCCTAAAACAGTGGTTGCCTGTATTGTGAAAAATACATAGATGATACATGATATTGTACAGCACAGCATTAACATGATAATGATTAGGTGGTCATTCGTATAAAAGAAATAACCCAGTTTCTCACTTCTTTTTTTGCAGTTGTGTGGCATGGACCAATTCTGGGGTATTGCTTTAAGAGCACAGTCTGGAGATGTGAGCCGTGCAGCTATACAGTATATTAACTCCTATTATATTAATGGTATGATATAATTCAGTTTAAGATACTGTGCATTGCTCAGTCCGATGTTGTGTATCAGTGATACCGTAGTTTAACTTACTTTTTCTTAGGGGGACAGATAAGTTTCATCATGCTTACGGAACGTTTCTTTGTAAATCATATTTTAGGTAAAACGGGTCTGGAGAAAGAACAAGAATTTATTAGCAAGTGCATGGAAAGCCTAATGATAGCATCCAGTAATCTTGAGCAAGATTCTCACTCCAGTCTCACCATTATTGAACGAGGACTTCTGATGCTTAAGACTCATTTAGAAGCTTTTCGGAGAAGGTAAACTATGTCCATAGTAATTTTAGTTGCTGTTTAATGATATTCATGGGATCACATAGGGTGCTTGCACTAGCCTCATAGAATTTAAAGGTGGTTTATCTTTTTCCCAGTTGTCACATACAGTCATATACGCTGCTGTTAGTAAGTGCACTATTATTTTGGTTTCTTCATCAAAATAATTCTTTTGTGAAAACAAAATAAAATTGTTCAAGGGGCTCTAGAGAGTTCACAACCAGCGATATTTCCCCCCTATTAAAATCAATGTTTGGGCACTGCCAAACATATGGTAAATATGCTTTTCTTTTGAACAGCTCATTCTATGCCATATATCAAACTCTTCCTGAAATGCCCCTAGTTTCAATTGCAGATTGTCCCCCTTCAGCTCATGCAACTGGCTTCACAGTTCTTTGGATCCTGGCCAAAGTTTATAACAGCAAGATTCAAAAGGTTCAGAAATCCATGGAGTCTCCTTTCCTTGCCCCTGCTTTAGCCACACCCCAAATGCCAGCCTGAACAAGAAAGTCTAAAACGCTACCATAAGAAATGTTTAGGTGGTTCAATTGGTTTAAGACACAAATTGCCAGTGATTTTTTTTTTATATGATAAATATTATTTCTTTCTCAGGTTTGCATATCATCTGAGACAGTGGCAAATTGAGGGCACTGGCATCAGCAGCCATTTAAAAGCCTTGAGTGACAAACAGTCATTGCCTCTCAGAATTGTTTGCCAGCCAGCTGGGCTTCCTGACAAGGTACAGTCTAGCAAGTTGTTTTCCGAAAGAGCATTGTATTATGTCCCTGCTTTTCCGCCATTCTCATCTAAACAAATTTGTTATGTTTCAGATGACAATTGAAATGTATCCAAGTGATCAGGTAGCCGATCTGAGAGCCGAAGTTACACATTGGTACGAGAATTTGCAGAAAGAGCAGCTAAACCAACAGGCTCAGCTGCAGGAGTTTGGCCAAAGCAGTCGGAAAGGAGATTTTCCAGGTATGATTTAAAGCATGTTGACATAACTTCAGCCTGGCTTCTTTGCCCCCCTCATTTAGAGTACTTCTGAAGTAAAGACAGCTAAGGGAAATAGCAGTGTGGATGGCCTTGTTTCTCCTTTGATTTTAACAGAATTTAATGTTCATACAAGGTTAGCTTTTCTTCTGCAAATGCTAATTTTTCTTAAATATTTTCCCCAAATTAGTATGTTAGTATTATATAGTATAATAATAATAATAATAATAATAATAGTAATAATGGTCTGTGTTGATAAAGGAAATGAGCCAAGTCCAGACCTGCATGAATGAACACCAACAGAAGGGTTAATTTCAGATAAAAAACAAATCAACCCCCCCCCCTTCCGCTTTTCTTTTTTTCAATGATCAAATAGTGAAGCAAGTTGTGCTGTTTCTTTAGGTGGCCTCATGGGACCTGTGAGAATGATCTCTTCTGGACATGAACTAACAACTGACTATGATGAAAAAACTCTTCATGAATTGGGTTTTAAAGATATGCAGGTAGTGACAAACATATCAAAGAGGTCATTTTACAACATTTTACATTGTCACATGGTAATGGTTTTCATTTCCACAGTAACATCGATGTACATGCTGGTATGCAGAGTTTCATAAGCAAAAACAAGAGACAGGTCTCGGGAAACCTAAAATCTAAAGCAGACAGCAGGGGAATGTTGCAGTCTATTTAGTTTCCTACTCCAGCTAATGCACATGTAAAATAGAAATGTTCTTCATACAGCAGTGATCATTGCTGCTACTTGGTTGCCTTGAGGGGGAAAGCCATGCTTTGAAGTAAGGTAATTATGAACATAGTACTTAAAGATGCAAGCAATTTTATCTCATGTTTTCAAGATGTGGGCACTGAGGGGGGTTGTATCTTCCCTTGGGGTCTTGAGTAAGGTTTAAATGTTACTGGCCATCTATATCCCAAGGAGGAGCAGAGCCCCATTTAGACCACCAAATGTCTTTCCCTAGGGAAGTATTTTAATATTGTCTTCATGCATATTGAGTTTGTTAAGACTGCAGAGTTGGTGGGCCGCAACCCACTTCACCTTTCTCAGTGGCACTGTTATGCTTTTAGTTGATCTCTTTAATAATAATAAAAAACCACTTCCCCCTGTTTCTTCTCTTGTGGCTGTATTATTCTCTACAGTACCACTTTTAAGATCATTGCCATTAAGGACTCTCTCTGGCGTACGGACTTGTTCCTTGCCAGGTGACTGTTTTGTGCATTTTGTCTTCAGCTACAGGAGCAGGCTTTGGGGTGGCATTTGATAGTGTGCTTGAAATCACTTCGTGCACATTAAAGATGGGGTGGGTGGGATGCCAGTTGTCTTCGAAAAGCTGCCTTACATACATGCTGATTACAGTACATGCTTCTTCTTACAAATAAATCCCTATTTGTTATTCCAAGATGGTGTTTGTGTCCTTGGGAGCTCCACGGAGAGAGCGAAAGGGAGAAGGCGTTCAGCTTCCCGCGTCCTGCTTACCACCTCCTCAGAAGGACAACATTCCAATGCTCTTACTCCTGCAAGAACCTCATCTTACCACCCTGTTTGATTTGCTGGAGATGCTTGCCTCCTTTAAACCTCCTCCTGCTGAAGTGGCTATGGAAGATAGTGAGGTAATTTTAATCAAATTCTTATGGACTGTGGGCTGTGCCTACTTGCTGTACTCACCAACCCCCTTGACATTCTCCCCACATTAACCTCTCCACCCCATACAACAATTAAGCTCCCTATTCACCTTCCCAACCCCATTTTTGAAGCCACATTTTCATTCAGTAATCTTGGCTTTGCACCTGTTTTCACCTTCACCCCCTTATCCATGCCTCCTCTCCTTTTTTTTGCAACCCCCTTTGCATCCCCATTTTCACCACCTTCTTTTCCTCCATCCTTCTCCTTACTTTTCTCAGATCTCCCTCGCACACAGCCACATTTTAATGCCTCCTCTTCTGTTCTCAAACCCATGGATGAATGAATGAATGTAGTCCTACATCTTTGGTTGTAAATATCACGTGTTTCAGTTAGGTTGAATTAATTATGACTTAATGTGGGGCATTTTGTATGCTTGTTCACAGAGTTTAAAATGTGAAGAACTTCATCTTCATGCAGAAAATCTGTCCAGGCGAGTTTGGGAGTTGTTGATGCTTCTGCCTACATGTCCCAATATGCTTCAGGCATTTCAAAATATTTCTGATGAACAGGTGAGTGAAGAATCACTCCTTATATATTTGCATCTGTCAACACATGAGGCTGGTAGCCTCTTATGGCATCTTCATTCATTCTGTTTTTGGTGGCATTTTGGTGTCACGTGTTCCAGTGCCCATGACGGTTGGTGTGCCATCTCTGGCAATGCCAGTTAGGAATGGTACTGGCACGAAAAGTATCAGAAGCACGTCTAGGAGAGTGTTGGCTTTGATTACATGTTCACAACAGCTCAAGTGTAAATTCATTTGAATTGGCATGTTCATTCATTTGAATTGGCATGTTCATTCATTCATGGTGTGGCATCAGGTACCTGCATGGTAGTGCACCAGAGATTCCTGTTGCGCTTACATGGTATCATGCATGGTGAATTCTTCTGAACCAGATATTAACACTATAAATGCCAGAAGTGCAAGAGCATTCACAATGCGTACAGGCCAAAGCTGCTTGGAGTTTTGAAGCTCAGTGAAATTGTACTAGAAAGGATATAGGAAACGATGGCCGAGTGCTCTTATTGATCCACTGACAATACATCCTGGGATAGCAGGTGGAGGCAGTTTTAAGTTTTGGTGGTTGTGCTGATTTGTTATAGCAATACTTGCACCCAACTGTACATACCGTCTTTCCCCCTTTTTAAGACACCGTCTTATAATTTTTTCCGCTCAAAAAAACACAGGGTGGCTTATTTTCGGGGGGATGTCTTATTTTTATTATGTCAGTATGGTATGGTACAGCCTCCCCCTGTGGCGGCACCACGGCTTACTTTTGGGGTATGTCTTACTTCTCACAAAGGTAAAAAAACCCTGCCATGGCTTACTTTATGACGACGTATTAAAAAAGGGGAAACAGGGTACCTCTCTTTGAGTTACTGTAAAAGCTCTGTATTTTCTTACCTTTCAGCCACCATGTGAGAGGATATTTGAAAGTTGTTCTTTATGGCCGTGAACTAATGTATGTGTGAGTGGGGGAGAACCCTGGACATAGTGGAGTATTTCTTTGAAGTTTTCACTGCAACACCGCGGAAGACACAAGCTATGTTTCAGTTTACTTTTTTTTTTAAAAAAGAAATGTAAACTGAAAACAGGTTGCTTCTTCTGTAGAAACCACAAAGAAACTACCACTGCTTTGAAGTTTTGTTTAGATTTTTTTTAAAAAACAATCAAGCAGTATATACGTTTTATGGAATAAATTTCAGCATTTTCGTCTTTTGATTTCACTTTGGCTTTAGGGTCAAACAACCAGAACCCACCAGCGCTCCCCAAACCACAACCCAATAACCTTTGTTTCATGTTGTCTACATCAGTAGTTTTCAGTCTGAATAGTTAATAAACCTTATATCCAAATTATTGCTCATTGTTTCTAACCTGGTGTGCTGGTGTTGCTTATTTCTTCACTTACAAGTTATACTTTTCTGTCTTTTTAAAAAGGGTAATGATGGGTTCAACTGGAAAGATCTTTTGAGAATAAAAAGTGCCCATAAACTTTTGTATGCCCTTGAAATAATTGAAGCGCTTGGAAAACCCAACAGAAGAATAAGGCGAGAATCCACGGTAGTGTCTATTCTTTTTCCTATGCATAGCATGAAGTGCCTTTTATAATCTGTGTATTTTTTGTAATACTAATGTTCTTGTCATTAACTTTAGGGAAGTTACAGTGATCTGTATCCAGATTCTGATGACTCGAGTGAAGATCAAATAGAAAACAGTAAAAACACATGGAGCTGCAAGGTTTGATACTATTATTGAAAGCTATTCCAGTGATTGCATGTATAATCTTTATTCTGTTGATGTTAGTGTAACATTTAAGAACTTGCATAAGTGAAGGCACAATTTTAAGAGAAAGGTCTAGCTTGCTGCAAACAAGCATTTTGCTTGCTGAAACCGTGATGTGAAAGTATTATGTGAATGATCCTATCAGTGGGGTCTTTTACGTAAGTTAACAGAGAATAAGGTAGTAGAGCAAGATAGCAGAGATCCTGGACTGCTTCCATTTTAGACAGCAAATGTGGGATTGCGTTTTTGAAAGCATATAAAACCAAAAGGAAACATGAATTATTTTTCTTGAGTCAATTAAAAGTTGCTCAGTAATGTACACAAATATACTTGTATCCTGTGATACAAAGTTGTTTTGGGTTTTCTTTTGCTCTTACTTCTACTTTTTTATTCTGCTTGTAGTTCGTTGCTTCTGGAGGGCTTCAGCAGCTCCTGGAAATCTTTAACTCTGGGATTCTAGAGCCTAAAGAGCAGGAATCATGGACTGTGGTAGGTGGCGTGCCTGATTCTTAATCATAAGATGGATTACCATTGCATAGGCGTGCTGTTGGAAGCTTGTGTGTCAGTCGTTTTCTGCCTATGGAGTATATTTTCAGAGTCCTTTTCAGAAGCTCTCGGGGCTTTATGAACAGCAGTGCATATGGGACTCTTTGAGCTGTGGGAATTTCTACAGTGTTCCCATAGCGCTGCTTTTAAAATGTCCTGTTGTTAGCTGAACATATTGCAAAGGAAAGCCAAGCTAATCCAGGCTTTTCTTATTTGCAGTGGTTACTAGACTGCCTTGCGTGCTTGCTGAAGTTGATATGCCAGTTTGCGGTAGATCCTTCTGATCTGGATTTGGCTTATCACGACGTCTTTGCCTGGTCTGGAGTAGCAGAGAGCCACAGGAAAAGAACTTGGCCAGGGAAATCACGCAAGACTGCGGGAGACCACACAAAGGGCCTGCATATACCTCGCTTGACAGAGGTGAGAAACGAACAGTGCATCTTCAAGAAATTTCAACATAAACTTTTTTTTTAACTTGGCTTATCCCGATGCATACTGGTTCTTTCAGTCTTGGATTCTTCAGCTATGTGGCTTTCATTCCCAAGACTTAAGAAAGACATTGTGTGCATGCAGACACAGGCAGAGTCCACTTGTTTGTAGACTGCATACCTAGAGAATAAAAGAGATTTTTGTTAGTAATTCAATACAGTCTGAAATCTCTCCCCGCAAAACATTTTCCTTCTTTGTCACTATCCAGCAGTCCAAATACTATGGTTTCTCCCACTCTTTGCGTGCAAAAGATCCCTAGTATCTCCTGTAAATAAACAAACGAAAAAGGGTGAGGCAGCATGTGATGGCAATCCAGCTGCCAGTCAGAGTAGAAAGCACTTTCTTAAGACATAGGAAATTCGAATGTACTTGGATAGCTGGCTGAAGTTCAGGGTATCTTGCTTATTACTCCAATACATAGAGTCGGCACATTTATTTTTCTGATTTGATTTGAACTTCAGGGGTGGCCAACTCCCAAGAGACTGCGATCTACTTTCAAAATTAAAATTTGGCAGTGATCTACCCCCTTTTTTAAGAGATTCAGCTCAAAGTTGTTGAGCTTTTTTGGGGGGGAGGTGCAGGCTTTTTGGGGGAGGGGGATTCCGGTTTTGAGGGGGGAGGTTTCGGGGTTAAGTCACTCACAAAGACATCGCTATGGGTGAAAACACCCACACAGAAGGAGCTCCGTCTTCCTTTCCTGAGTTCAAACAACAATGGAGGGTGGGATAAGGGGGTGAGACAGAAGTCAGATTTACCGATGCAGAGGAAAGGGAGCCACAGATTGACCGCGATCTACCAAAACATCGTGGGGATCTACCAGTAGATCGCGATCAACCTGTTGGACATCCCTGATTTAAAGCATAACAAATATGTTACATTTTAAGACAGCAGTTGCATTAACTGTTTTCTTTTGGCTTCAATTTTTTTAAAGGTATTTCTTGTACTTGTCCAGGGAACCAGTTTGATACAGCGACTTATGTGTGTTGCCTATACGTATGACAACCTGGCGCCTAGGTACAATAACCTTTTTTTAATATCTTTGGTAAGATTTATAGTATACATATTTGCATTAAAGCGTCATACTGATTTCCCAGTTTCAGAAAAGATTATGAAGTTACAAACAGATGCAGCTATTTAGGTTTTCTTTAAAGCGTCTTTTTAGTTCATTATTTTGCAAACTTGAGCCGCAAACCAGTCCTCAAGAGCTGAAGGATAAGTGAGCAACTGCACATGCTCTCTTGGTTGTTACTTGGTGCCCAAAGGCTGGCCAAAGAAGACCCGATTATGGCCCAGAGGCCTCAAAAGATTGAAAGAAGGTTGTTAGGTTAGCCCAGAGCTGCCCAATTAGCCACTGTTCTGCATTGGTGTTTGGCATCATTCTGGTTGCTGAAGACACTTGGTTTGGCTTTTCCATCTTGCCCTGATCCCTGTTGGTGTGAGTCCTGGCAGTTCCCACAGCCCTCATTGCTGGCACAGGATGCAGCAGGTCCGCTATTTTTCAGACATGCTAAATATATTTCTCCAAGGAGACGTAAGCTGACCTCAAGGGAGTTACAGCCCACACCAAGTTAGGAATCTGCCTGCCATGAGTATCTCGTGAGTATCTCAGGGGGCCTAAATCAGGTCTGTTCCCAGCTGCCGTTCCTAACTTGGCGCAAGGTGCCACACAGTGTGACCTCTCTGCTTTGCCCTCGGATTATGCCCCCTTTCCCCTCATTTAATGTTAGAAATACTACCGCATTTAAGTTAGTTCCTGCATTTACATAGTTATGAAAAATTCCGCATTTTAGTTTGTTCTCTGCTAGTCTCATTGCACAAAGCATCCTGGGGGGGAAATAGGAGCAGAGCACAAAACCCTCCATATTAAATTGTATTTTAATATTTTGATAATCCACTGAGAACAAATGAGTAATATTTTGAGGAGTGAAATGAAACATCACTTTTCATTGCTTGGTTTCTGCAGAAAGCTTTTTTTTTAATAAGAGTTTTGTACCAAGATCTTACTGACTTGATTTTCTTCCTATACAGGGTATTGAAAGCTCAAGCTGATCATAGGTCAAGACATGAAGGTTAGTGAATAAATGAAGACAGGAAGGTTACTAAACCCTTAACAGCTTCGTTCCTGAAAATCTTTTTTCCTGATTCATAGCTAATTGTATATGTCTTGTCATCATGAGTTAATGGATTTCAGACAAGATTTCCCCATGCAGTAGAGCTGACCAACAAACCTTTGCTATGGAGAGCATTTATTAGACTTGGGCAGTGAAGCTGCTGTGCTGAAGTATTTATTTTTGCTGTTCAGAGCACTTTCCAGTTTATTTTATTTAAACATTTTTTCCTCTGCTCTTTAACCTAAAAAGAAGCCCAGAACAGCTTATAAAATCAGTACGTAATACAGTACCTGCCCTCAGGCTTGTAATCTAAAAACCATGTCACTGCTCAAGGCAAACTTAGCTCTGGTTTCTAACCTTCTATATGGAAAGGAGTGGAAGGGGGAAATTAATTTGAAATCAAGGCTCACAGAATAGAGCATTGTGCACCATTAGGAAACTTAAAAGATGGAGATTATCCAGGAGTGGACTGCTCCTCCCACTTGCTTTTAGTGTCAGGGTTGTTCATGTGACTTCATGCTTGCTCTTCTTCAGTGTCTGGAGTGTTCTGCAGTTCCAGACCTGCCTGCTTTGAAGCAACAGCAAAATTGAGGTGTGTGTTTTCATGTTGCACGGACAAGCAGCTGACCACAACATTTTTCTTTCCCTCACTTTGGATAGTGAGCTAGGAATGGTAGGGTGTCAGAGCCATCTTTGTTCACCTGATAGTTTGTCTGACCTGACAAGGGCTTCTGCTATATGTTTTCTCTATGCACTGTGGAGGAGAGAACAATAATTGGCTCCAAAGAGAAAGAACTTCTAGGCTAGTTCCATCAAGAAGGCACGAATACCTCATTTTTGTGAAGGCCAGCCTTGCAGCTCAGATGTGAACATAGGTGTCATGCTGAGTTTCAATTTACTGCGATGAATAAGAGTGTGTATATAGCTGAGGGAGCTGTTTTTTGTATTCCTGCAGTATAAAGATTGGCAAAAGCTGTGGCAACACACTTCAGAGTTTTTGTTTTTACTTGAAACTGCAAGCTTCCTTGTAGCAGCTCGGTTCTTCCAGTAGATTTTTGTGTTTTGTTTACTGTCCAGATCTTGAGATTGGTAGGTGGAGACTTTTGTGAAGTAATAATGTTAGTGCTTCCATACTTAAGTAGCTTTACCATGATGAGGGCTTTGCACAATCAGGTTCTTCCCACAAGCACTAAAATGGGCGTTGTCAAGTGGGATTCAGCACTTTGGGAGCTGGCTTTATTGGAAGAAAGGGGAAAATACACACCAAGCTTTGGTCCATGTGTTTGCAGTTAGCAAGTGTCATATGTCTTATCAGGCCTTCTATTAGCTTAATGCCTCTTTCTTCTTGGTTTTGTGCCTTACCCTTTTACCATGCTTGACCATCTAAGCAAAATATTCATTCTCAGCATAGTGCAATGAGAACACCCAAGGATGGGTTGTCTCTCTCTCCTACCCAGGGCAGGCAGAGACACATGGCAAATATTGTATACAGAAGCTCTGTTTCAGAGGACTCCACCTTTCTTATTTTTCCCTTCAGCAGGCTAGTGTTTTGGAAAATAAATAATAGGAATTATATGGGCATGCACACCTTGTTAAAAGCAGAATTGTATCTTGCTGACCCATGAAAGCTTATGCAGTGCATGTTAATCTGGATTTAGTATATCGGAAATAAGATGCTGTGATTGTTCTTATATATTGTGACTAGATCTTAGCCTTTAAATAAATGAAATGTGTGATGTATGATGATTGTATGTGGTTCTTCCTTTTTAGTTACTCACTATTCAATGTGGCTCTTAGTGAGCTGGGCTCACTGCTGCTCTTTGGTGAAATCCAGCCTAGCAGACAGCGATAATTTGCAAGACTGGCTAAAGAAACTCACCCTTCTCATTCCTGAGGTAAGCCTAAGGGGTGGGGAAACATAATTCTAGTTAAATTAACAAACCCTTGAGCCAAATTCAGTTGAAAGGCCTTAGCTTCATATATCTCGTTTGCTTTCTTAATTAACAAAACATTCTTAGGCATATCCACTCAAAGGGTTGTAGCCATGTAAGTCATACTCAGAGTTGACCCACTGACTGGACTAACTTTAAGTCCATTGATTTCATTGGGCCTACTTTGCTTATGACTTGGTTGGGTAGAACTCAGAAGTGAAATCTGCTGAGTTTAATAAAACTTTCTCTGAGATTAGTATTGTTATAAGCAAAATTCACTAGGAAAGGCATAAAGTTGGGTCCGGTTTTCCCAAGGGGGAGTCCGGATTTTTCTCCCTGGGAAGAGCTGGAATTTTAGAGCTTTTCCCCTTGTGCCACAGACAGAGACCACACCAGAGTTATCAAAAGCAAAGCACAGCTTCCCATTTATTGAATCTGTTGCAACAGAGGTTTCCCCCAACGTAACAGGTACGATGCGAAGAAGAACCCAGAACAATGGCGTGCCAGCTCCTATATAGACTTTGAAATTCCCCCCCCCCCACTTGGCTCAAGACCAACCCCCTATACATCATACATACATCACGGCTACATCATAACTTGGGAGGGTCAGAGGAGGTAACTTGAGAATTTTCCACACCTGGTCATCCCTCCTCGACCCCTCCCAAACACACATTTCTGGATAACAAAAGGTTTCCTGACAAGGGAGTCATCCTGCGGCTTATGTAGATCGGCTTGTAGATCGTCTATCTTCTGGGCTTATGCAGATCTGATAGTTTGCTTACAGGGAAGTGATAAGTGTCGGAGATATGCATGCAGAGGGGAGTGGAGAGGGAAATTGATCTTAATCTGGGGTCTCCTGTAGGTCACACATAGGTAAGGAAAAGGTTCTATTTCCTTGAAATGGCTTCCCTGATGTCAAGAGTTGTGGTGGTTGAAGTCCAGGAAGCCAGGGTCCCCTCTCTGTTCGTGGGGTACAGTGTAGGAGGGTAGGGTGACCTCTTATGACAGTATGTATAGGATTGTCGCCTAAGCCTGTTGAATGCCCTCATTGTGCATCTAGCGTATAAAGTAGCCATTCTCGTCAGCTTTCAAAACCAAGGTTGCAAATTGATTTTCAGTATAAATTGCTCCATTTGCATGATTCTTTTTTTTGGTAGTTTTTTTTTAATGTATTTTTTAAAGAGATTTTCTTTGTTTACAAAAGTATGTGCAATGTCTCTTTTTTTCCAAGTAACATTTTTTACAGATCAGTTTCATTTGTTGAGACATTAGGAAGAAAAGGGGGAAAGAGGTGGAGGGGGGAAAGGTGAGTGAGGGTGGGGTCGGGTGGAGATGATTCTATTTTACTTAATATATGTGGGGTTTTGTGTCAGCGTCGCTTGTGCAGGTTCTCTGCTATTCACTTGTGTTCCTTTGGTGGTGAGAGTGGTTGGGGTTGGCCTAGGGTGTGGCTGTTCATTTGTGATTGGCTGTGGTGAGCTTTGTTTTCATGTATGAGTGGAGTGGGTGGGTGTTTCGGATCAGGTGAGCATGATTCTTTATCTCTCTGAACTTGGTTGGAAGCCTTTGGTTTTCCCCTCATCTATAAAACTAGCACAAGTGATGAGTTTCAGAATGCCAGCAACTAATAGACATGTTGAAAGTAGTTTCCATAAGTACGCTAGAGGGAAAGAGGTTTAAAAAAAAAAAGTTTTCCTTTAAATTGGTTCCAATTTATGGCAATCTCTTTTCATTTCAGACTGCAGTTCGTCACGAGTCCTGCAATGGCCTGTATAAATTGTCGCTGTCAGGTTTGGATGGTGGAGACTCAATAAACAGATCTTTTCTGCTACTGGCTGCTTCAACGTTACTCAAGTTTCTTCCTGATGCTCAGGCGTTAAAACCTATCAAGGTAAAACAAAAACAAACAAGAAGCTTAGCAGCTTCATTTGTATGGCATTTGTATTGTGTAGCAAATAAAACACATTTCTCCCAATTAAATTGATCCACAATTCTCAGATTTTTGAGTCCAGCCTCCCTAAGGAGGGGAGCAGCAGTTGCTAGAGCAAGAGCAAGCTTTTCTCTGCCTACTTCCCCCAAGTCCTGATGGTTTGTGCATTTTGATTAGATCAGCAGTTAAAAAGACTGCATGTCTTGCTGGTTTTCCACAATTTGTAACATTTACTCTGTAAGATCAGTTCTGTTCTACCTGCCTTTCCATATGCTGTTACTGTCTATCCTGCCAGTGGATGTTACTGCCAGGTTTATAATGTCATGTGTGGATGCAGTCAGTTTCCCCTTGACATGCCCCTCCTCCCCTTCCACCCCTCTGCTTATATGCTGCTATGTGTATGCTGCTGTAAACTTTCTATGGTTATTTGTCCTGGAATAGGCGGGTCATAATTATAAAACTAGGGACGCGGGTGGCGCTGTGGGTTAAACCACAGAGCCTAGGGCTTGCCGATCAGAAGGTTGGCGGTTCGAATCCCTGTGACGGGGTGAGCTCCTGTTGCTTGGTCCCTGCTCCTGCCAACCTAGTAGTTCAAAAGCACGTCAAAGTGCAAGTAGATAAATAGGTACCGCTGCAGCGGGAAGGTAAATGGCATTTCCGTGCGCTGCTCTGATTCGCCAGAAGCGGCTTTGTCATGCTGGCCACATGACCCGGAAGTTGAACACTGGCTCCCTCGGCCAATAATGCGAGATGAGCGCCGCAACCCCAGAGTCAGTCACGACTGGACCTAATGGTCAGGGGTCCCTTTACCTTTTTAATTATAAAACTAAGGTTGTTTTGTTGGCATGGCTTACGTAAGCACCGATTCCCTATGTGTATTAGTAATGGTAAAACAATTTCTCAATTGTTTACCTTTTGGCATTCCAGACCAATAAATCAAGTAATAGTCACCATCTAGTTTTGACCTTTCATCATCTTCAATGTGGTTTTTTGGATCAAAATAGATAAAACAAAACACAAACTTTTATTTCCTCAGATTGAAGATTATGAAGAAGAACCTATCTTACAGTCTGGCTGTAAGGAATATTTCTGGTTGCTGTGCAAACTAATAGATAATATACATGTAAAAGATGCTAGTCAGGTAGGTACAATTGGTTTTATATTCAAGAATCCCCCACCACCAATTGCTCCCTGCAACCTTGCTCCTTAGAAACTGAGGCAGGTTTGACTATACTCTGAGCATGGGTTAAGAAGCCTCAAGAACTGAAAAATGCAACCCTCGTAGCTGTTCTGTTAACCCATTCCTTTGCACATTCAGACAAAAATGGCTTTCTTCAGGAGCCTGAATGGGACCTGTCTATATACACGACACACACACAAGGCCAGTGAGTTTGGGCTTTTTAGTTCAGACAAACAAAACTTGCAACTTTTCTTCTCATCCATGCAAGCTTAAGACAGATAAAGCTCTCCACTGTTGATTTGCAACCAAGCAGGATTCAGCTGTGTTTGTCAGAGCTGATCAGCCAATTGGATATAAATCTTAAGATTGTAAGTATCCGAGGAAAAAAAGGCTTACCTAAGACTTATTTAAGAAAATGCTTGGCAAACGTCAGCATGACTAGTTTCTCCAGTCCAAAAGAGCTTTAGGCTTGCTTTTCTTACACAACAGCTCCCTGTGCCAGACAGCAGACCTCTGTTGCATGAAAGGAATTTCAAAAGCTTGTGATACTGTTTTGGAGGCCTGCTGGTCAAAGGAAGAATTTCTGAATTTCCACTAGGCTTGTCCAGGAATCTGGGTGCACCTGATTTATTTATTTCATAAAATTTATACACTGCTTAATTGTAGGGAGGGAAAAAAAGCCTCAAAGCAGTTTACTAAAAAAAATGAAAAAATTGAACACTACACTATAACTTTATTTTCAAAGGAAAGCATCCTTTTCTTTGTACAAGAGTGAGACTAAAATTGCACATAGTACCTTTTTATTGCATAACCCAACCAGTGTATTCCACTAACTTATTTATATTTACATCTACATTTTTCTCTCTCTTTAGACCACATTGCTTGATTTAGATGCCTTAGCAAGACATTTGGCAGATTGCATTCGAAGGTAAGCTTTAAATTTGCTAGTCCACTTCGGGCATATTTTCAATAGCAGAGTGTTTGTTTTAGCTGACAGGCACTCAATTTGCGCTTTACAGCAGAGAAATCCTTGACCATCAAGATGGCAACATAGAAGATGATGGTCTTACAGGTCTGCTCCGCCTGGCAACGAGCGTAGTCAAACACAAACCGCCTTTTAAATTCTCCCGAGAAGGGCAGGTAAGAACTCGACCTGCTGTCCCACCACAGTTTCCTCAGAACCTTGGGCGCAAACCAGAGACAGTTATGCTTGTTAAAGGGAAATTTTCACCGTAAGCCCAATTCATTTCATGAAACTTCGGCATGCCTGACTTTCTCCGTAGAGCACCACACAAAATTGCCATTAATATAACCTTAGCTGTTATACTTCTCTCATTTTGCAGGAGTTCCTGAGAGACATCTTCAATCTTCTGTTCTTGCTGCCAAGCCTAAAAGACCGTCAACAGCCGAAGTGCAAGTCTCATTCTTCAAGGGCTGCTGCTTATGACCTGTTGGTAGAAATGGTAAAAGGTTCCGTAGAGAACTACAGGCTGCTCCACAACTGGGTTATGGCACAGCACATGCAATGTAAGGATATTTTGTTAGTTTCTCAGCATTTGAGAATGAGCAGGGTGTTTTCATTGTCTTTGCTTGCCTTAGAATTTTTGGATGTTTATTGAAAAAATGCTGCGGTGCTCTTTTTGCTCACCCCTTGCAGGAAGCCTGTCCTTCCTTAACAAGCAGAAATCTGTTTGCTTTTGCTCTTTAAGGAGAGATCTTCGCTGCTGACATTTCCTGGGCAAACTGAGAAAATGCTGGAGTTTCTTGGTTGTTCTCCGGTTCCATGTTCAGTATTAATTAGCAAAAGTAGAACAGTGCCAGCATCCATTTGGCTTTCATTTCAGTGCCTTCTTTTGGCTCAGTAAATGGATCTGAACATAAGAAGAGCCTGCAAGATTGGGCCAGTGGCACATCTGGTCCAGCATCCTGTTCTTGCAGTGGCCAACCAGAATAGGATAGACCTGCCTGTGGAACTGCCCTCCTTTTCTTTCCAGGAAACAAGCCAGGCATAGCCTTCATTTGCTGCCTTCAGAACATTATCTTGTATTTCCTACTTTAAAGAGGGGAGCTGGTTCCAGAGGCAGTGCAGAAGTGGTGTATGAGTGCTGAATTTCTGCACGATGCAGAAATGTGCCTTGGGCAGCTTTCAAAATGCAGTGGTACTTGGTTTTTGAACATAATCTGTTCCTGAAGACCGTTCGACTCCTGAAACGTTCGAAAACTGAAGCAGTTACTTACGGAAAACTCAATACAGAAGCCACATGGCACGTTTGATTTCTGAAAAGCGTTCGAAAACCGAAGCAGTTACTTCTGGGTTTTCGGCGTTCGAAAACCGAAACGTTCGACTTCCGAGACGTTCAAAAATCGAGGTACCACCGTATAACCCCAAACATAGTGTGGTTAGGAGAAGAGACAATCGGAGTTCACTGGTGGCCATTCTAACTTGTCACAGATAATACTGGGTTTCAAATAACTGTCTGTCTTATTAAGAAATAAAATTGCCATTTCTTCCAGCTTCCCATGCACCTTACAAGTGGGATTATTGGCCACATGATGATGTCAGAGCTGAGTGCAGGTTTGTGGGTCTAACCAACCTTGGAGCAACGTGTTACTTGGCATCAACTATTCAGCAGCTGTATATGATACCGGAAGCCAGGCAAGCCATCTTCACTGCAAAGGTATGACCTTCCTGGTTCAACAGGAAGCAAGTTTTCCATTTTAGATGGGGTGGTGTAGTGATTAGGCAAATAGTTAATTTAGCCACAGTGAATAATAGTCTTAGGCAATATTGCTCAGTGGTGAAATACACGCAGAATGTCTCCCCAGTTAAAGGGATCTCGGGTATCAGTGTTAGTGAAGGCTCCTGCCTGCCTGAGACCCTGAAGAGCAGCTGCCAATCAGAATAGACTGCAGTGGCATAGATTGACCAATGATATGACTTGCTCATATGCTCAATGTAACATTTATCCCTTTCAAAGTCTACTCATCAGAATCCAGCACTGTAGGGTTGGTGCTGACCTCAGTGTAACCAAGTCAGAGACCAAAATTGAAGTGGGAGTTTGTTTTCTGAAATTGGTCAACTACAGAAGGAAAGTGTATTATCTTGTAGAAGGAGATAGAGAGAATTCCCATCAATATGCATACATTGATGCAATACACCAGTAGATAAACTTCCCCTCCCGCAGCCTAAAATAAGTAATTCATTTCCTAATTCATAAATGCGACTGAATAAATGAAGTCTAGCTTTTCTGGAACAGTTTTAATCCGGCTACATTGTGAAATGCGGTAATCCTACAGTTTTCTCCAACTTTAAATTTAAGAAAAGGTTTGTTTTCATAACCTACAAACTTCACAAAATAACATTCCTTTTCCCACTTACATCTTTTTAAAAAAGTATTCCGAGGATATGAAGCACAAGACCACCCTCTTAGAACTTCAGAAAATGTTTACACATCTAATGGTAAGTTTGGGAAAGTGCTTATGAAAATAAATGCTTAGTTTTGTATTTGATGACCTTAATAGCGGTCTGCTAGTCTATGACTGCATGCTGCGGTGGTGGAGCATAATAGGTTCTTCTGTTTTAACTTCGGAGACATCCATTATGTTGGTGGCATCCATCTGATTTGCTCAAGGCAAAGACATGTGTCTGAAGTTTTATTTATTATTTTATTTATTTATTAAATCTGTATACTGCCCTTCATCCGAGGATCACAGGGTTCTTTTTTTAGTCCTCTTTTGGCACTTCCTCCAGTTTCACCCTACCTTCACCCAGGCAGAGGCTGTGCCTCTCTTACACCTCAGGGCCGTGTATATAGGGCTATATATATATTCTTTCCTTAGTACTGCTGTTTCTGCTACCCTTGTGTGTGTCTTGTTCCCAGACAGATGGCTGCACTGCAGTTGGAGCTTTCTCAAGCACTAGGAGTTTAAATAATGCTTCATTTTTTGCAGCCGAAACAGAAAGCTTTATAACGCTTTGCCCGCAGAGAGTGCAAACGGGTGTCATGAGTTGGAAAATGCCTCTGAGCAAGCTGGTTTCCCTTCCCTCCTTCTTTATCAAGACGTGCTGCCAAAAAAATTAAAATAAAATTAAGGAATCCCTTCCTACAAGGATAAATCTAAACGCCTTCACATACATTATTGGAGAGGCTCATCTGAATCCTCCCCTATTCACCATAAAGGGAGGTGGGCCTCAGTCTTAATGCCAAATCCAAACATCCCACTTTTTCAAAAGAGCACTTTTCTGAGTTTTCTTAACAAGCATTCTGAGCCACCTGAAACTTGCCCCCATCAGTTCTGACCATCTACAGTGGCACCTCTGGTTACGAACTTAATTCGTTCCGGAGGTCCGTTCTTAACCCGAAACTGTTCTTAACATGAGGCACGCTTTTGCTAATGGGGCCTCCCGCTGCCGCCTCGCCGCCGGTGCGCAACTTCCACTCGCATCCCGTGGCAAAGTTCGCAACCAGGAGCATCTGCTTCTGGGTTAGTGGAGCTCGTTACCTGAAGCGTTTGTAAGGAGGACGGTACGTAACCTGAGGTTCCACTGTATTCCGCCTGCAGACAGGCAAAGTTGAGGACTGGCACATCCTCTCAGGTTCAGAAAGCCCCTATTCAGGAAGCCTCCTCCTCTTACACTTTAAGCATGTAAGATTCTGGCTATGTATTTTATGTTATGGCACAGCCCCAATTTTGTGTTATGTGACACCCTCATGGCAGGCATTTTATGACTGGTATTCACCGTGCTTTCTCAAAATTCCAAATGTGCCCTTTGCCTCCAAAAGCCTGGCAGCCCCCGGCTTTAGTATATGAAGAAAATACCCTAAATCATGACCCAAATTTGCGGCACTTAGGTCACTTATGTTCTGATCATGGGATTTTAGCTATTATAGAAGACATTTCTTAGCTCCCAGAAGAAGTGTCCTCCACATTATAGTCTGAAATAACATCAATACAATATCTTGATATTACAAATACAGCATTGTAACCCTAATCCCAGCCTCTCCTCTTAATACTGGCTGCAGGAACGGAAGGTGTTGACTCTTATGAAACTGTAAGGGGTTTATTTTGGCAAGTTGAAGGGCCGTAGCATCTGTTTTGCAGGCAGAAGATACCAGATTCAATCCCTAGCATTTCTAGGTGGCCTGGGAATGTTCCCTATCTGGAACCCTGAAGGGCTGCTCCCAATCAGTATAAACAACACTGGGCTCATGGTCTCACTCTGTATAAGGCAGCTTCTTAGCTTTCAGAAGGTTTGTTTGAACATGTTCCAAGTTTCGGCCCTATAATAGTTCAATAACCTTCTGTGCAATCTCAGAGCTGCAGAAATCATAATTACTCCTTCACTTCTACTGAAGCTCAGAGCTGCATGTGATTATCTTGAATCTGCTAGCACAGAAGCATCCAAAGATAATCTGTATCTGCAAGAATTATTGTGTGTGTTCTTACTTTTTAAGATTAAAGATTTAATTGCTTCTTTTGCCTGCTTCTGACTGTCTGTCTGTTTTCAACATAGGAAAGTGAGTGCAAAGCATACAATCCAAGGCCATTTTGCAAAACCTACACCATGGATAAACAGCCACTTAATACTGGTGAACAAAAAGACATGACTGAATTCTTCACGGATCTAATAACAAAAATTGAAGAAATGTCTCCAGAATTGGTAAGCCTTCAGTAATTATTATTCTTTTTAAACCAGGCTTCGGATTTCATTTTGTTTTATTCTCCTGACTGAAGTAAATTAATTTTTTTGACTGAAATAAATTCATTCATTCACAGAAGAATACGGTGAAAAGCTTGTTTGGAGGTGTTATCACAAACAATGTTGTTTCCTTGGTGAGTGGCTACTTAACTTTGCCTGCCAATTTCCCTCCCCACTCCCCAAACCTAGGCTGTTGCTTTTCAAGTAGGAATAATTTCACTAATTCCTGTTAATTCTTTTTTTAAAAAAAAACACACCACTGTCCCTTAGGACTGTGAACATGTCAGCCAGACTGCTGAAGAGTTCTACACGGTGAGATGCCAGGTAGCAGACATGAAGAATATTTATGTAAGTGGTACTGAACCTGCAGTGATTGTAGGCCTCTTGTTAAGCAAACATACAAAGCGACTGAATGCAGAATCAGTGATCTGTCTAGCCCAGTATTACCTGCTTTGACTGTCAGCAACTCAATCACTGAGTAATCTCCCCTCCTTATAATAACATATGCCTAAATTCAGCATTGCACTAAGTCATCTGTCAGGACAAGTTCTCTGGCACCTCAGACAGAACAATCCACCCTCTCCTCCTCTTGTGTGATGTTGTGAGGGATCTCCACCACCTTGTCCCCTGAGCCGATTTTGGAGATCACATGGAGGGAGGGTTGCATAAGTGGAAGGACTTCCGCTGAGAGGACTCATCTGTTGAATCCTGCACATAACTTTAACAATTCATCCTGACTAAAAACTAGTGGGCATTTTCCCTTTCGCTGATGGAAGGCACCTGCCAATGGAATGCAGAAATGAAGCTGCGTGTGGTGATGCCCCACCCTCTGCTGTGGGCTCCCCTCAGTGTCCAGAGGCTTGCAGGGGAAGGAGGAACAGCTGAAAATTCCCTCCCTCCACATTTTGCTGACAAATGTCGGCCATCAGCAGAGGAAGCAGCACTGGATATAACCTAGTGCCATAACTGTTAAAATAGTGCCCATCTATATCCAGAAAGGTAATACTCTGCAACTAGCTGCTGTAGGTTTTGCAGTTGGTGATGATGTCAGAAAGAATAATGTATTATTATCCTTTCTATACCAGCACCTTTGCTAACAGCTTAAATGTGGACTTGTGGTTTTTTGTTGTTTTTTTACAATGCCTTGCATGAGATACAAGTCCAATCTTAGATTGGGGGACACAGCTGCATGTGTTAAAAACAAGTATTTGTGTTAGGGCAGGAGTTCACAGCGCTGACTCTATGTTGTGCTCTCGACTGAAGATACAGCACATCATTTCTCATGCTCAATATTTTTTCATTTCTTAGTTTCATTTCTTTAGTTTGCAGTAATTAATATTTACATAAATAAATCTTTTCCCTTCCTGTTTTACGTACAGGAATCCCTTGATGAAGTTACCATTAAAGATACCCTGGAAGGGGACAACATGTATACATGCTCTCACTGTGGAAAGAAAGTACGGGCTGAAAAAAGGTATCATTGAAGGAAAACACTTCGGGATTTTTTTTTTATCTTGTTGATGTTTAATTTTTGGTAGACGTTACCCAGGTGGCGCTGTGGGTTAAACCACAGAGCCTAGTGCTTGCTGATCAGAAGGTTGGCGGTTCGAATCCCTGCGACGGGGTGAGCTCCCGTTGCTCGGTCCCAGCTCCTGCCCACCTAGCAGTTCGAAAGCACATCAAAATGCAAGTAGATAAATAGGAACCGCTCTGGCGGGAAGGTAAACGGCGTTTCCGTGCGCTGCTCTGGTTCACCAGAAGCGGCTTAGTCATGCTGGCCACGTGACCCGGAAGCTGTACACCGGCTCTCGGCCAATAAAGCGAGATGAGCGCCGCAACCCCAGAGTTGTCCACGACTGGACCTAATGGTCAGGGGTCCCTTTACCTTTACCAGTCTAAACAGACATAAACCCAGTTCACTCACAACACTAAGCCAGTCCATGGCTTAGTGCAAATGTGTGGATTCCTGGAACAAATATCACAGCTGCTACACTCCTCCCCTGGTTTAGCGGCTGTTGCACTACCCAGGGCTGAGCCATGGTTTGCCTTATTCCCTCCAAACCAAGACTCTTCTCCCCTAGACAAACTGGGAACAAACCTCAATTTCAGCTCATGGTTTGTCTGGAACAAGACAACTGCAAGCCATGATCTTTATTCTGGGACCTTGCATGCTCATCCTAAGCCATGGTTTTGCTTAGGGTTCCATGCCAGCTGGGTCATACATACCAGGAACAGATCTACTTGTGCTATACATGAGCAATACGTCCTTTCAAAAATAACAGTGGTCCTCGAAAGAAGGCACACACCACAAGGAATGATTTGCTTGTTTTGTCTTTAGGGCTTGTTTTAAGAAATTGCCTCGCATTTTAAGCTTCAATACAATGAGATACACTTTTAACATGGTCACTATGATGAAGGAGAAAGTCAACACACACTTCTCATTCCCCCTGCGTCTGGACATGACACCTTACACTGAAGATTTTCTTATGGGGAAAAATGACAGGAAAGAAGGTATTTGAATTAAGTTCACCTCCGCAGTTTTGCGCCTGGCAAACTTTCAGTTTTGATAATTCCTCTTCATCTATTTGGATATTTCTGGTTTCCACTAGAGTTAGGAAGACACCCTGGTACTTTGGCCCTTCAAGTGATGAGAATTCAAAAAACTTTGTGGGGCTTTTTGAACGTTTTGACATGACTGGTTAATGGTGCAGTTGATTGCCTGCCCCTCCGTCTTCCCCAAGGAAGAAGATTTGCTTTTAATTACTTTTCTTGCCAGAGCAACCATGGTCCAGAGTGGGAAGCCCAGCCACTAAGCCTTTCAGGCGTTCATTAAAGGCTTTTCCATCAGCTGTCCCCTTTTCCTTTGTGGAAGAGGAGGGACTTAACAGGGAGGTTAGGAATGGGACCTGGTTTAAGGTAGGCCTATTCAAAGGGGTGCTGTGCCCACCTTTTGGGGTCATTGTAATTCATTAAGCAGGAATGCCCAATTATTGGTGCATGTACATTGGGTTGTTGTCTTTCTGCAGGGCTGCCAAATGCATTGTAGCTTGTTTGTACTTTATCTCTACCAGTAATTAAAAGAATGAGATTCTAAAAGTTGTTATGCATTCTTTAAGGTTTCAAGGATGACAGCAACAGTTCCAAAGAGACCAAGAGCTTTGAGTACGATTTAATAGGTGTTACTGTCCATACTGGAACAGCAGATGGGGGACACTACTACAGCTTTATCCGGGATATTGTTAATCCTCATGCGTACAAAAACAACAAGTGGTGAGTCATAAATGTTCAATCTTCAACTCGTGTCGCAGTAGATGATTTGTTAGCAAAAAAAAAACCCAGAGAGTGCGGGAGGAAAGCTGTATGTAAAAGGGGAAGAGGGAGCATTCTTGATCATCAAATGATGGGTTTGCTAGTATGTTTGAACTGAGCAGTAGTCTTTTTTCAATAGTTTTTAAATATATATTTTCAACCTTATATGTTTTCAGATTTAGTTATCTTCATTCTGTCCTGGCTTTTGTAGCATTTAGCTAAAATGTGTCATCTAACTCAGTAGATGAGTATGCTCATTCTATATTTATTTCTTGTAATTTCACATCAAGGACTCTGCGGAATTACAGCCATATTCCATCCAGCAGAGTAAAATGTTTGGTTTGATATAAATCGGCTTGATATATGAGTGTAACGTGTTCTGTTTTCTAGGTATCTTTTCAATGATGCTGAAGTAAAGCCATTTGATTCTGCTCAGCTGGCTTCTGAATGTTTCGGTGGAGAAATGACAGTGAGTTGTAATCTCTCTCTTTTACAAGGTCAGAAAGGCACCCACATAGTTGCAGTCCCCATTGGCACTTTTTAAGCAGAAAGAGAAACAGCAGAAAACTGGTACTGTGCCACCTTTCAAATACATTGTGAACTTCTGTAGAGCCTATAATCACTGTATGAAATGCATAGACTAGGTTAGATTGTTGCAGTAATCTAACCTAGAGGTTACCAGAGCATAGATGACAGAAGTTAGGCTATCCCTGTCTAGATAGGGGCACAGATGAACCACCAGCTGAAGCTGAGCCACCTGAGCCTCAAGGAGCAAAGGATACAGAAGTAGCCTCAAGCATCTGAGTAAATAAATCTTCCTTACTTTCAAGTAAGAGTCGCTTTTGTTGTGCTTTGGGATGGGAGTGATTACCTTAGGAAATGCAAAGGGGCTAAACATATTTGGAGATACCAGTTCACAGCTGTAAGATCCTCACATTGCCATGACTTTCGAGTAGGTGCAGTTATGCCAGTCACATCAGATATGTCATGTATTTTAATTACAGTGTAGGTGCTAGCTTATTTCCACACTTCACTGTTGCACAAACAAAATCGAACTTGGAATTTTGATTTAACAATGGCAAAAATTTACAAAAACCTATTGGAATGGGAGTTAAAAGAGGAAGAGGTAAAGACAGTGATGATAAGGTGGGCCCAGGACATAGGGAAAAATATTTACAGGACCCAGTGGGAGGGTTTATGGAATGTAAGTATGAGATTTACAGCCTGCACGAGAATAAAAGAAAATATGATGAAGGTGATTTATAGGTGGCACTTAACTCCAGCAAAACTAGCGAAAATTTATAATACACATTCAAATCTTTGTTGGAAGTGTAAAGACAAGGTAGGGGATTATTTCCATTGCTGGTGGGGGTGCGCAAAAATTAAGGAATATTGGAATTTAATTTATGAAAAAATGAAAAAAATGCTAAGATTCACCTTTGAAAAGTCACCGGAGACGCTCATTTTAAGTATATTACCGGAAAACATCCCGGAGAACAGAGTAAATATTTTCCTATATGCTAGCGCAGCAGCGAGAATGCTGCTGGCGCAATATTGGAAAAAAGAAGAGGTTCCAACTTTAGAGGACTGGCACGGAAAATTAGTAGAATTTATGAATTTAGACAAAATGACAGCGGCAATCAGAAACACAGCAAAACAGAGATTAAGAGAGGAATGGAAGTATGTGGATGATTATTTAAGGAAGGAAGATGTAATAATAGATCTAATGATTTGCTTAGATTGATATACAGATTTTAAGATAGGAAAGATAGGAAATGGATAGTAAGTTACTGTATTGTTAAATAGGTTAATAGAGGGAAGAAACTAGGATAATGAAATGTAACGCAATGTAACAAGAGGGAGAGATTAGATACATAAGGAAAAACTTTAGGAGGTCAGTTTTAAGAGGGGTAGGGGAGGGGGGAGCTGGGGTAAGTATCGTAAGTATGGAAAGAATGGGGGATACAAGAGGGAAAAAATGTTTGGTATAGGAAGGGGGAGGGAGGGAGGAAGGGAGGGATGATTTATGGGAATGTATGTGTATGTATGTATGTATGCTTTTCTGTTTGTTTGTTTGTTTGTTTGTTTTAACCTTTTTTAAAATTCAATAAAGAATTACTATAAAAAAACATTAAAAAAAACAAAATCGAACTTGGAAATTTAGAGCCCCTTTTTTGTTCTCAAGGACTTACAGTAGTGATCAAAGGTGCTGTAGCTGGAAAATCAATCATGAAGCTATGAAGAGAATTAAATTACTTCTGTGACAGTAAATGGGTGTAAAATTGGGGTTGGCCTTTGTACCATGTTGTGCATGCAAAACAGCCATGACAGAAAAGATGGATCTTTTTTTATAAAAAAAACCTTTTCCTTCTTTCAGACAAAGACGTATGATTCTGTTACTGATAAATTTATGGATTTCTCCTTTGAAAAGGTACTTTGCTTTATCCTTCGGTTTTGAAAAGAAACTTATCATAATGTTTCTCCCTTTCTGTTTTGAATTAATGCTCTTGGGTTTTTTACTTCCCCCAGACCCATAGTGCATACATGCTCTTTTATAAACGGATGGAGCCAGAAGAAGAAAATGGCCGAGACTACAAATTTGATGTTTCGTCTGAGCTGCTAGAGGTATATATGGCTACATTTAAAATGACAATGCAGACTTTTAAGGGTTCTTTTTCCGACTATCTTTATTAGCAGAAGTAAATTTTATCTTGCCACTTGCAGCCAGCCATTTGCTTTAAGCTCACCAAGTGACTGATAAACTGATCTTCCTCCCTTGATGGAGCTGCAAAATGGGATATAATCAAATTAGTGGGTACAAATACTTTGCTGGCTTCTATGCTGTAATACCGCTCAAAGACCTTGAGTTTGTGCCTGTGTTAGCGAATTCTCATTGCGCTGTGGATCACCAGGGTGTTGAAATACAGTCAAACCTTGGCTCCCGAATGCTTCCTTTACTGTACGTTTTGGCTCCTGAACGCCGGATACCCGGAAGTAAGCGTTCCTGTTTTTGAACGTTTTTTGGAAGCCAAACATCCGACGCGGCTTCCGCTTGTCGAACATTTCGGAAGCCGACCGGGCTTCCGGAACGGATTAACTTCGACCAACGGGGTTTGACCGTATCCAAAAAGTTAGAAAGGATTTTTAGTATTATGATTGCTAGGTTAGTTGAGAACTTTGGTTTAGATAAAGCGTTGGGAAGAGCATTCAGCTCTGCGGGGGGGGGGGGGGGAATGCATTCTTTTGTATGCAGGCTGTTCAGTTTTCAGTCCGAGCATCTCCAATAAAGAACCCTAGGGACATGTCTGGGAGAAACCTCTGCTTGATACATAGGGAAGCTGCTGCCAGTGATAATGAATAATGCTGAGCCTGACTCTGTACATGGCAGTTTCATATATTTTAAAAAATGTGGCTTGGATCCTAAGATAAATTTGCTTAAGATAATTTTTCATGGAAGTTGAAAGTTTTTCATCCCCTATACACCCCCCGACACACAAAAAAACAGAGTTTGGCCCTCTTGAGCAATATGAGATTGGGGGTGTCTGTGGAGGAGGGACAGTCTTGGGATCCAAGCCTGTGAGTGGAACCCAACTGCACCGTTTGTTGGTACAAACAGGATTTCCCCTTCCACTCCTCTCACCTGCCCCCCCCCCCGGCACCATCTGAAATCTGCTCTTGAGTGTTGGGACGCCCTCAAGCGCAGATTAAGGAGGTGCTGCAGGACGGAGGAGTGGAACATGCACCTCCATTACATCCGCTGGAGCAACACTGGATCCCATCCTACGAGTTTGGCATTGTTTCTTTAAGAGAAGACACCATGGCCTGGTAGGTTAGTAGTGAAATATGCCGCCCTGCGAGTTGCATGGAGGAAAATGAGTAGACCAGGCATAGGCAAACTCAGCCTTCCAGATGTTTTGGGACTACAATTCCCATCATCCCTGACCACTGGTCCTGTTAGCTAGGGATGACGGGAGTTGTAGTCCCAAAGCATCTGGAGGGCCGAGTTTGCCTATGCCTGGAGTAGACCATAACCCAGGGAGGGGAAGGGGAGATATTTTCAACATGTATTCATTGTTTTTTCTTATCTTGCCTGCTCCAAATACTCCCAGGACAGGGTACATAGTTGGTTTCTCTCTCTTTCTTCCTGCCTATCTTTCCCTATGACTGATATCACACTTGCTTTACATATCAGCTAACTTTGAACTATTGTGTTAAGTTTAAATTGCCGTGTGAGAGAGAAGATTCCTTACTGAAGGCTTTGGCTCTTGCTTTCCGAATTGTATGGCTCTGAAGGAGTAAACAGCTTTGCACTTGCTTTTTCTCTTCAGTGGATATGGCATGATAACATGCAGTTTCTTCAAGACAAGAATATTTTTGAGCATACGTATTTTGGGTAAGCTATGCCTGACTTGAGAACATTTTTTTTAAAAAAATATCTCTTACCCAGATTTTAAAATTCACTTTAAGTAACTGATAACATATTTATCTGGCCTAGGTTCATGTGGCAATTGTGCAGTAGCATCCCCAGCACTTTACCAGATCCAAAAGCGGTTTCTCTGATGACAGCCAAGGTAGGATTCCTCATCACATTTTTAAAGCCCATCTTTTACTGTTGGTTCAGTGCACTCTGTGTGACTGTCAATTATTGTCTTACAGTTAAGCACCTCTTTTGTCCTCGAAACATTTATCCATTCAAAAGAAAAGGTACGTTGCAAAATTAACACAGGCATAAAATTGCTTAAGAAAAATTGCTTCCCTTCAGTTTGTGGAAATAAAAACAAAGCAGAATTTGTAATAAAAATTGATATTTCCTCAAATGTTACATGGATTCAGGCTCCAAGTGTATGGCTTTTTGTAAAACCCTTTGAAGCAGCGTGGACCAATTTGTTATATATGTATTTTTCCTCTCCCAAGATTTGGTCATCTTTACTTCAGACTTCACACAAGATTAATCCATATACACAAACTATATTGTTTCATAAGCAAATTAAATGTGTATTTAAAGCACAAGGCATGCAAATAAATGCATACAGATGTACTGTACCTTGGAAGTCGAACGGAATCCATTCCAGAAGTCCGTTCAACTTCCAAAATGTTCGTGAACCAAGGCGCGGCTTCCGATTGGCTGCAGGAAATTGGCCTGCAGCCAATCGGAAGTCACGTTGGACGTTTGGGTTCCAAAGAATGTTCGAAAACCGGAACAATCACTTCCAGTTTTCGATCATTTGGGAGCCAAAAGATTCGGCAACTAAGCCGTTCAAATTCCAAGGTACTACTGTATTTTAGACTATATAGCCCAAGATGACTCTAGCATGTGACACAAACCATTTTATTAAAGGAAACACTTTCAATAAGGAAGACGTGGAAGGGTACCAACCATTCCTTGTGAGATACCTGTTTCTTTTAACTTAGAGGCTACATTTATTTTTATGTAGCCATGCAATACCAATTTTAGGCTTCATTTAGTTTTCTGCTCTCTTTAGCCTACAATGCTTCAGTGGATTGAACTGTTAACCAAACAGTTTAACAACAGCCAAGCTGCTTGTGAGGTAAGATTGAAATGAACATTTTTTTATTGTAGTTTGTGCTGTAAGATATGAATATGATAGATGCAGAGAGAGTACTTCTCCCCAGATATGTTTATTTAGAGGAGATCTAAAACAATAATTAGGCATTTACCAGGGTACTTTTGGTAAACATGTTGGATCAGGCAAAACATTGTAAGAAGGGAATGTTGATATTCTGAACAGCCTTTGGTGAGACACCAATATATGAGAAGGACATAAAAAGTTGGAGATATGTTGGGGTGGTACAACACAGCCTTTGCCACGTGCTGAGTGGGGCTGGTGGAGATTGTGGTCCAAAGTATCTACATTATATCCAGGCTGCTCAGTCTGGTCTGCATATCACAAAGCAGAGTGCCTCGTAAATAGAGAGCAACAAGAGATAGAGCTTGTCGCATAGTAACGCCTGCAGAACCTCTCCAGTGTTCAGACTTTGGATGTAGTTCATCACTGTAGATCAGATTCTGCTAAAAAGACAGGGAAGGCTAAGTTCTTTATGTCAAGAAAACTCCGTAACTTAATCCGTTCAAATAAAAAAGGAACCTGCAAGTTCTGGCCATGGGGGCGTTTTTCCCGCTTCTTCCCTGAGTAGTAAATAATTGCTAGATCACTTTGGGGCTTTTACAAAATGCTTCTTTAATTAATTATAATAAAGTACCATACAGCTTTATTAAGGTGTAACACATTAGAAAAGGCTGTTTCACTTAAAATAGAGTGTGGACTGAATTGTGATCAATGTGTTTTTTTCTTCCCAGTGGTTTCTGGATCGTATGGCTGATGATGACTGGTGGCCCATGCAGATTCTAATAAAATGTCCCAATCAGATTGTGAGACAGGTGAGCAAAATGGACCATGCAATCTGCCATGTAAAATTGTTGTTGCTGTTTGAGCTTAAGCTGTCTCTTGTGTGTAGCCATTTTTGTTCTTTTCCCTTTCCTTGTTACAGCCAGAAAATCATGGGTTGCTGTCTTCTCTGTCCGCTAGTAGGCTAGAATTAGTTTTAGCTATTTAAGCACTCAAAAGGTTTAATGCCTTCAATCTGCGTGCACAATTAATCCTTCTATACAATTGAAGTGTTCTTCATAGTTTTCCAAGTCATTAGCTCTGAAGCAGTTTGGCTTTGGGCGTGCTTTTATACCGGGGAAGAACTGGGTGCACATGTTCACCTGAGAATTGAAGTTCATGTACAAAATGGATTGCAGAAGAATTACTTTTAGATGTGCTATTTTGCAAAAAGTGGAAGCCTGTTCACACAGACAGCATTGTATACAACCCATTCAAGCCATTTTTTCCTGTTGGTTGGCTTGACATCCACTCTGAAACTCAAAAGCTTGCTCAGTATTTTATGACACTTCCAATTTGTACTACTTATAGTTCCCTACCATGGCTTGTGACTTTTTCTTAACATATCAATGCTGCTGCCTGCAACTTTACGTGTGTGTGATGTATGTGTTTGCAAACATGTACATTTACACTTAAAACATCTCAGCCAGTTGTATCCCTCTTTTAACGTGGGAATTGAAGCTCATCAGAGTAGACCTCCAAGGTTGGGGGATCCAGAATATGGCCTCCTAACTGAAACCAGTTCCCTGTCATGGATGAAGTGGTATTTAGGTACATGCAAGGGAAACACAAGATCAGTTTAATCATGGCTGATCCTTTGAACAATGTAGTCCTAGGATCCTCTGTATTTTGAACTCCTATTAAAATGATCTGTGAAGTCCCAAACGAAGTCTCTCTCCAACTCATTATTTTACAGATGTTCCAGCGCTTGTGTATTCACGTGATTCAGCGGCTGAGGCCTGTCCATGCACATCTTTACTTGCAGCCAGGAATAGAAGACTGGTAAAACATTTGTACCTGATAACGTTTTCTTCGTAAAAGTTATTTCAGCTATTCAAAACGCTTGTTTTATTATTAAAAGCAATTGTTAAAAGGTAAAGGGACCCCTGACCATTAGGTCCAGTCGCGGACGACTCTGGGGTTGCGGCGCTCATCTCGCTTTACTGGCTGAGGGAGCCGGCGTATAGCTTCCGGGTCATGTGGCCAGCATGACTAAGCCGCTTCTGGCGAACCAGAGCAGCGCACAGAAACGCCGTTTACCTTCCCGCCAGAGCGGTACCTATTTATCTACTTGCACTTTGACGTGCTTTTGAACTGCTAGGTTGGCAGGAGCTGGGACCGAGCAACAGGAGCTCACCCCATCATGGGGATTCAAACTACCAACCTTCTGATCGGCAAGCCCTAGGCTCTGTGGTTTAACCCACAGTGACACCCACGTCCCAAAAGCAATCATTAGAAAGCATTAAAAATACATAATCAGACCTTTCTGTTTCAGGCTGTTTACTTTGTTTTTATACTGCTGTGTGGTCACAAGACTGAGTAAAATAGAACAAGTTCTAAACAGCTTCCCTCTGTAGACTGTTATTTGTCATCTTCAGCCTTACCCTATGCATGTTTTTGTTCTGAAGTACGTCCTACTGAAACATGCGTAGGATTGCAGTCTTAGCTGTAGTGCATAGAATGCTTAAGGATAATGCAGTATGCACACAAACATGGAATATTTGAGCATCCCTTTAGATTGGCCTGAGATCGCTTTTTTCTGCAGAATCCTTAACAATACATTTGAATGATTCAAATTGAAATGTATTTTCAGTTCGGATGACATGGATGGCCCTGTGGAAGATATTGGTAGTCGCTCGTGCGTAACCCGCTTTGTGAAGACTCTGTTGTCAATTATGGAGCATGGTGTTAAACCTCACAGCAAACATCTCACAGAGTACTTTGCCTTTCTTTATGAATTTGCCAAAATGGGAGAAGAGGAGGTGAGTGCAACTTTGGTTGGTCTGATTCTCTCTGGACTCTGCAGTTTCTATTTGGGAATTTGTATTTGTGTGTGTGTGTGTGTGTGTGTGTGTGTGTGTGTGTGTGTGTGTGACCATGCTGCTGTGCCATCTGCTGTCTCAGATTTTGGTTACTGTACACATTTTTTTAATGTTTGTGCCTTTATTATATATTGTCAGAGAGGGAGAAAAGCTAACCTTGGGATGGGAGGTGGGCCATAAGTAACTAGAATCAGTAAACAAACTATATTGCTTACACATTCCAATAATTTTCAACTGTTTCCAGAGCCAGTTCTTGCTTTCACTGCAAGCCATATCAACAATGGTCCATTTCTACATGGGAACCAAAGGACCTGAAAATGTAAGTCTTAAGATTTTCACCTTTCCAGCCAAGTGATAATGTTTGTTCCCCCACACATCATGTTGACCACATATTAAGTGAACGCTAAAAAGATGGAAATAGCTTTATTCATGTGAGCCCTTTTTTAAGAGCCATTTTTGTAAACTGTGTTTTGTGTTACCTGGGAGTGCCTTGAAAGTTCTTAAACGAGAAGGTCACTGATGAGGTCCTTTGGCTCCTGATCACTTGGCTCCTGATTTCCCCCTTCAGTGCAGGGGTTCCTACAGGTGTATGTGGTGTTCCATAATGTGGGAAGATGCTTAAAGCTCAGGAGGTCTGGCCCAAACCCCATGTGGGCTTGGAGTTGAACCCTTGTCATTGCGCTTCACTTAAAAGGCTTGTTGGAAAAATAACGTGAAAGGACAATAAAGGCAACACCTGTCTGATACATAATGGGAGGGAGTTCCAAAGACCCTATTCCTACATTGTGTGGGATGGATCTCCTGATGAGCTCGTATCTGTCAGAAGCCCTCTCATTAAGCTACCCTTGTGGTTAAGTCCTGATGCAGAGTAAATTGATTGATAATTATAATAAATGACCTTTATAGTTAGTGCTTTCTGAACATTCCAAGGATTTCACATGGATTACCTTAGAGCAGTGGTGGCCAAACTTGGCCCTCCAGCTGTTTTGGGACTACAACTCCCATCATACCTAGCTAACAGGACCAGTGGTCAGGGATGATGGGAATTGTAGTCCCAAAACAGCTGTGGAGGGCCAAGTTTGGCCACCACTGCCTTAGAGGCATTATCCCTGTGGGTTTATATCACTACCCCATATTACAAAAGAGGCCAGGACCAAGAGAATCCCAGGGAATGATAAAGTGAAAAGGTTCATCTCTCAGTCAGACCTGCAAGGTGATTTCTTTCAGCTTGCCATGAGAATTACATGTGGGTTGTTGTTGTCGTCCCCCCCCCCCCCCCCGGTCCCTTAGCCACAAGTTGAAGTATTATCAGAAGAAGAAGGAGAAGAGGAAGAAGAAGAGGAGGATATTCTTTCTTTAGCAGAAGAAAAATACAGGCCTGCTGCACTTGAAAAGATGATAGCTCTGATAGCTCTTCTGGTTGAGCAGTCCCGCTCAGAGAGGTAAGGAGCAGCCACACACAGGCACAGCTTCTTGCTTGGGTTTACCAGGGTGGTTCAACCAGTGGCCCTCGAGGCCTTTTTGGCAGCCCCCAGTTTAGTGGGCTGCCCCGGTTTAGACTCTTGTTTAAGTGCAGTTAGATGCAAAACTCTGAGTACAGTCACCTCACTTATTTTTTGAGTGGTGCCCCTTGTACAATGAGCTGGGCTGACCACTGGAGGTGGCTGGTGGTGGGGCTCCCAAAATCTGTAGCAAGAGTAGTGGAGAGATTGCACTTATCAGCAGCATGAAGCAGGCAAAGTGAGGGCCTACCTCTCTACAATTTGTTCTGGCTCACCTAGTGGAGAAGCACTGACTTTCTGTATGTGCAACCTTGCATGGATCACTCTGAGAGAATGAACATTACAGGAAAGCAACTCTTACTTTTTCAAGCCCAGTAGATTGATGAAATGAATCAGTTTGGTTTTTTAAATTGTGTTTTTAGGCACTTGACTTTATCCCAGAATGACATGGCGGCTTTAACAGGAGGCAAGGTAAATATATTTGGATGTTGAAAAAGTACATCTGTTTTCAGATGCGCCTTATTAAAAAATGTCTGCTGTACTGACACCTTCGGATTTGTTTCAGGGTTTTCCTTTCTTGTTTCAACATATCCGCGATGGTATAAACATCAGGCAGACCTGCAATCTTATATTCAGCCTTTGCCGGTACAATAACAGACTTGCAGAGCATGTACGTATCAGCTGCTGTTGACTCTGTTTGTTCTAGGAGCTTTACTGGGAAAGTTGCACTGGAGTTGCATATATAATCGAAGTTTTCCTTTCTCTCTTACAGATTGTTTCCATGCTTTTCACATCTATAGCCAAGTTGACCCCTGAGGTGCGTACGGTTATGGTATTGCTACCAATTTATTGGCCTGACATTTGCGTCTATACTTCTACAGATTAGTGTGGACCTGTATAAATCTTTAGCAGCCAGTTCCTCTCAATTTCTCCATTTGTGTCCTCTTAAAAGACCTGGCATTCTCAAGTTAAAAGGGTTGATGGGAAATACCACTGCCTAACTTAGGTGCCAGTCAGATGAAGCTGGGCTAATATATTTTTAAGGCCAAGATTTCGCCACGTAAAAAGAATAGACTCCGGGGTGGAATTGCATGGCTTAGAGGCTGGTGTCTCTGATTATGCCCTGTCCCTTTCTACTATATAATGAATAGCTGCTGTTCATTCTTGTGGGGAAAAGTGCTGAATCTGAGAACAAAGTATACTTGGTCTGCCCTGACAGTGGGTAGCTTCCATTGAAAGGGACCCTATATGGAGGATAATGCCGTTCTGTTCACAGAAGAAACATGCATCTTCCCTTCCTGCCCTCATCTTTCCCTCTCCCCTTGTTTCTGCAGTACACAAACCCTCCCTCTACACGCACACATGCGCATAAGTATGCCTACAAGCAGGACTTGAGTACAACAGCAGTCTCCCTATTGACATTCCCAATAAATGGTATTCATAGGAAAAGTCTGGTGCTAAACCTTCTGGTGCCTTGTATGCTGCTCCTGCAGCCAAGCTGATACCAGACATTGCTCTGCTTTCCTTTGAACGATATAAGCGAGGCTGCGAGGGGGGGTCTTGTAATCTGGGCAGCCCAGGACCTCCATACACACTGCCCAGGCTTGCACCCCGGGGAGGTCACTTCAGTGCTGCTAACAGTGTGATTTAACTTCACTGCTGGAGGCACACTCCATTGTCGCTTGAGACAGGCGGATACCAACATCTGCCTTCAACAGTCAGTGTAGAACACAGCCACCATGGCTAGTAGCCATTGATAGCCTTATCCTCTGTGAACACATACATCATCGTCATCAGCATCACGTTAGTTATAAATAATGAACTGAATTTGATGGACTCTGCACAGTGTGGCAGGTGTAATTCTTATTTCCACCAAAAGACGGCAAGTTGAATAGATGCATGACATCAGGGCTTGGCTAAGGACCTCTGCAGTAGTTGCGTACATCCATAAACCATTTTCAGGGTGCTTTGCAGTAGCTGAGGAATGTCATGGCCGTAAATCTTACAGCTGCATATATGCACATAAACTGCTCGCAGGATGAAATCAGTCGTGGATTAAAAGTTGGTTTTCAAGGCATGCCTGTGATTTCCTGATGTGATGTATAGGCAGTATTTCGACGTGCCTTTTGTTTATTTTCAACGCTGCAGGCAGCCAATCCCTTTTTCAAGTTGCTGACCATGCTTATGGAATTTGCCGGTGGCCCTCCTGGAATGCCACCGTTCGCTTCTTACATCCTCCAGAGGATATGGGAGGTAAAGTATGCAGAGCTTATCAAGCAGAGATTCAAAGACTCCCAGCCCCTGTTCATCTATTTTCCACCAAGGTGTTGAGATGGAATAGCCTTCAAGAAGAACTATTCTTAAGCCTTCCCCCACCTAACTGGGAACTCTGGAAATAGTAGCTCTTGCATATTCCTCCATCAGATATTAGATGGTGTTAAGAAAACAGCCAATCCTGTTAGTTCTTTTGTTTTATCTTTCTTTTCGTTGTGGCACTGAACTATGTGCAGCTGGCATGAAACTGAGATGGTGCAGATTTCCAGAAGGACTGTACCACTTTAGTTTCCACATTTGGAGTTTTCCTGAATGTCTTCACTCTGCGTCCATAAGTTTTGACATGGTGCATGATTTTCGAGTAAATGCTCCCCATGCAGAAAATCCCCATGGGAGGACTTCACCGCCTGAACAGTTTGAATTGTGCCTGCTGTATTGTACAGGAAGCCTCCCTTCCATGTGTTAAGGGAGTAGCCAATTAGAGATGCAGGGTTAGGGGTATGTCTCCCCAAGTTAGATTTTGGAGCATGGGGGAATACTTAAAGTAGCTAACTACTGTCAGGACTACCTTGCCTTCTGACTCTGTTTCATGAACAGGTATTACATCAGATACCTGAATCTGAGGCAAAATGTGCAAGACACTGTACCCCTCTTGCAGAAAAGCACACATGCAGCCTTGTTCAATACCTGCAGTCTTGCCCATGTTCACAATATGTTGAATGCCAGTCAGTAGTCTGTGTGGGTTTGGCTGACTCTTCCATTTCCCCCCTTTTTCCTGCCTAGGTGATTGAGTACAACCCTTCTCAGTGCCTGGATTGGCTAGCAGTGCAGACGCCTCGAAATAAGCTTGCCCACAGTTGGGTGTTGCAGAATATGGAGAACTGGGTAGAACGCTTTCTTTTGGCTCACAACTACCCTAGAGTGAGAACCTGTAAGTTGTTAAGTGGGAGGAAATTACCCTTTTCCGGTTTTAACTTTTTGTATAATCGTTTCGTCGTTGTTTAATTGCGGTTGTAAGGGAGAATGTGGGCTCTGCTGTTTTGTTTATTTCACTTAACAGTACAGTGGTACCTCGGGTTAAGTACGCTTCAGGTTAAGTACGCTTCAGGTTAAGAACTCCACTAAGAACAGAAATCGTGCTCTGGTGGCGCAGCGGCAGCAGGAGGTCCCATTAGCTAAAGTGGTGCAGCAGGTTAAGTACACTTCAGGTTAAGAATGGACCTCCAGAACGAATTAAGTACTTAACCCGAGGTACCACTGTATTTGAATATTTGGAAGGTCTACCTGGGTTTCCCTTTCTCCTATCTGTATTATGTGTGGTTTTATGAAACTCAAGCTCTATTTATTAAAAAAAGAGTATTTTCACAACCTGGAGAGGTTTGGCCTGTCTGTTCACCTGTGTGTTTTTTTCCCTTTGCAGCTGCTGCCTACCTTCTGGTCTCTCTCATTCCAAGCAATTCATTCCGGCAGATGTTCCGATCCACCCGCTCACTCCACATCCCCACTCGGGACCTTCCCCTTAGCCCAGACACCACGGTCGTCCTTCACCAGGTCTATAACGTGCTCCTCGGTCTGCTCTCGCGAGCTAAGCTCTATGTAGACGCTGCCGTTCACGGGACTACGAAACTGGTGCCCTACTTCAGCTTCATGACCTACTGCTTGATTTCCAAAACGGAAAAACTGATGTTTTCTACCTACTTCATGGACTTGTGGAACCTTTTCCAGCCGAAGCTCTCTGAGCCCGCCATTGCCACCAACCACAACAAGCAGGCCTTGCTCTCTTTCTGGTACAACGTCTGTGTTGACTGCCCCGAGAATGTGCGCCTTATTGTGCAGAACCCCGTAGTAACCAAGAACATTGCCTTCAATTACATCCTAGCGGACCACGACGACCAGGATGTGGTGCTCTTTAACCGCGGGATGCTGCCTGCCTACTACGGCATTCTGCGGCTGTGCTGTGAGCAGTCCCCTGCATTCACCAGGCAGCTGGCTTCTCACCAGAATATTCAGTGGGCCTTTAAGAATCTCACCCCACACGCTAGCCAGTACCCTGGGGTAAGTCCCTTCGCCCAACAGACAGGACGGGGAAATTGGTGTTGTGCTGGGGTTTTCTGTAACACAAGAGCCAGGATTCTGGATTGGCCAGCAGCATTTTACGGGAGTGCCATTTTGAGGAAAATACAGAAGGTGTATGGGCCCAGAGCCCATCCAGTGAATCCACCCAGTTGCTTCTCCCTTCTGTGTTGGATGTCTCTTGAGTGGGCTTGGCTCCTTTTGTTGCTCGAAGGCTTCAAACTCTCTTGCTTCAAACGGAACAATCCCTCCTTGCTTTTCCTGCCTCTGCAAGGCCAATTGGTGGCATTGAGAGGGCTCGATTTGCGCCTGGGTTCTCCAGTTGTTGATTTCTAATTTAGAGATGGTGAAGAAAACAAGAGCCCAGGCACCTGTAATATGTCCCACCCCCTCCAGTTTTAGAGTGCTTTTACCTTTAATTTTATCATACATTTACTTGTTTTTGTATTTTTTTGGGGGGGGGGATTATTCCATAAATATGAAGGACGGCAATTTAATAGGATTGGCAGGGGGCAAAAATTAGAACCACATGAACCCAAGAGTGCTTTTTTATTTTAAATGTGGCATTACAAAGCAAATGCTTGAGTGTGCAGATTTCTTGATTCTTGAAATTTGCTTTATTCTAGGAGCATCCCTGCCCCCCAGTGAATTAATGATCAGGACTTGAAAATTGTTTGTTAAGGTGACTGTTTTAGCCTGATGCTTGTTCTGGTTTGTTTAGGCTGTGGAGGAGCTGTTTAACCTCATGCAACTGTTTGTAGCTCAAAGGCCAGATATGAGAGAGGAAGAGCTGGAAGACATTAAGCAGTTTAAGAAAACTACCATAAGCTGTTACCTTCGCTGTTTAGATGGACGGTCATGCTGGACTACTTTAATAAGGTATCTCAGTTTTGGAATATTGGTATGAAAGAAATTCGTGGACCGTATAAAAAGTTGAAATCTGGTAACTGCACGCACACAGAGGGAGAGAATGTACAAAGAGCCAAGCAGTCATCATTGTGCTTTCTGCTATTTTGTGAATATTAATTTCTTTTAGTGCCTACAGTGCTGGGATCCTCCCTGCTGATGTGCGCATCCCCCCTTTATTTTTCTTTTCCTAGGCAGCAAACAAATGTGGGTATTTCCTCTTTTCTCTTCTGCACTCACATTGAACACTGGAGAGATCACGCTGAAATTTGCTTATGTACCTTTGTATATGGTTGCATAGTTTTCTGTTTGGCACTCATTCTGCCCCCCACAGTGCACATTTTCCAGGGGTGTAGGAAATATATATCATCATTTTTAATGCAAGGCCTGTCACCAGGATCAAGAGTGAATAATTATATTTGATACACCATGTTCACTGGGAAGGTGCGGTTGTTCCCAAGTCTTGCTCTTGGGCTGCCCATAAGAATCCAGTTGGCCACTGCAAGAACAGGCTGCTGGACTAGGTGATCCATTGGCCTGATCCAGCAGGATCTTCTTATGTTCAGGACACAGTGCCACATTTTGCCCTCCCAATATGCCTGCTCATCCCTTGCACCTATTTTCAAAATCGCTAATAAAAAAAATAATTTAAAATAAACAATATGGTAGCATGCTTAAGCTCATGTTTCTCCCCTTACTGTTTTCTCCCCCTAGTGCCTTCCGAATATTACTAGAAACAGATGAGGACCGGCTTCTTGTTGTGTTCAACAGAGGCTTAATCCTGATGACGGAGGTAAGAATATCATTACTATTGTTTGTGGGGTTTTTTAAAAAAAAAATACTTGTGCTGAGGAAACCTAACAGAGTAAATTATATGAGAACACTATATTCATATAAATGCTTTTTGAAATGCTAGCAACATGCTAACACTACTTTTTATATCTGCAGTCCTTCAACACATTGCACATGATGTATCACGAAGCCACAGCTTGCCACGTAACTGGAGACCTGGTTGAGCTTCTTTCCATATTCCTTTCTGTTCTCAAGTCCACCCGGCCATATCTGCAAAGAAAAGGTTTGGCCATTATTTTATTATATTTACATTTCTCTTTTAAAAATGAAAAGGGGTGGGGGTGGGGAGCCGACGTATAATTGCCAGTATAATTCAACGATTTATAGCGGTTGAATGACCAAACCGTGTTCTTGTATTTGCAGATGTGAAACAAGCACTGATCCAGTGGCAGGAGCGAATAGAATTTGCCCACAAACTTTTAACTTTGCTAAATTCATACAGCCCCCCGGAACTTAGAAACACTTGTATAGGTAAGGTATATTTGGGTTAAAAGGTAAAGGTACCCCTGAGCGTTAGGTCCAGTCGCGGACGACTCTGGGGTTGCGCGCTCATCTCACTCTATAGGCCGAGGGAGCCAGCGTTTGTCTGCAGACAGCTTCCGGGTCATGTGGCCAGCATGACTAAGCCGCTTCTGGCGAACCAGAGCAGCGCACGGAAATTCCGTTTACCTTCCCGCTGGAGCGGTACCTATTTATCTACTTGCACTTTGACGTGGGTTAGCTAGGTGGGTTAGCGCCGCCCAAAGGCTTGATGAACAGTTAACATTTAAGAAAGCTTTCTGTTCATCTGTCTTTTTTCTAAAGCTGGGTGCCCACATGCAGGCATAGAACATACAAAAATGGAGGGGGTTTCAGAGTAGAAGGAGCTTGATGGTCGAGATCCTCTTGTAGAAAAAATCAAAGGCTGCCAACAGGGTCCCCATCCATCTCCAGGTGCGGGTTTCACACGTGCTGCCCTCATCCCCCCGTATTAAAGCCCAGTTCATACTTCCCTTCTCCCTTAGTCTCTTCAGTGATACATGCATTCAGCCTGAAATGATTGGTGGATGTGGGGAGGAGAGGGATCTGGCTCAAATAAAGCACCTAGGTTTTTCCAAACACCCATGCCTGTAATTTCTACCATCCGAAGAGCATCACACAGATTAGCTGTGGTAGCTACTGGAACTGTGCATCGGATTCGGCCAAACTAGGCATATCTGGAGAGGGACGTGGGCATTGGGTGAGTTGGGTACAGACAGCCACGGATCACTGCGAGTTGGTTTGGATGGCCGGAGCAATCCATGGCTGTCGGTGGGCATAGGACAGGAGAACCATGTGAATAGGACAAGCTCTTGCTGCATCTCATCAAGAGGAGTTAGGCCCAACACTGTGGTTCTCCTTTCTGCCTGATGCTCTGCCCTGCAGGAGCAATGCCTTCTCTCAACAGCTGCTCAGCAGAGCCATTGATCCTGTGGGATACGGCTTCCGCTTCACAAGCAGTGAAAGTATCCAATCCTGCTTGGTGTCCCAACTGTAATCTTAAACCCTCTCTGAACCTTTTGCTAAAATAGAAGATTTATGCAGTGTATTTCACTTTTGTCTAGTGAGCAGTTGACCCCAGACCTATATCTGAGAAAAATGCAAAACCAATGTTTGCTTTGCAGATGTCCTCAAGGAGCTGGTGCTCTTAAGCCCTCACGATTTCCTGCACACTCTGGTTCCATTTTTGCAGCACAACCATTGCACATACCACCACAGCAACATCCCAAGTACGTGTTTCTGGTTGAAAAGGCCTGTTGTTAACTGTTTGTGTGTCTAGCCCAGGATTTTGTTGCAGGATTTGATTGTTCTGAGATTTCAGATTTCCCCCTAGACAAAAGGCAGCCCAGGCGGGTGAGGAAGGTGAGGGGTTCTCCCTTTTGACCTCAAGGGATATGGCTTATTTAAGTAATTTCAGGCCAACTTTTATTGGGCTGAGTTTATCAACAGGGGGAGAAGACATAAGGAATAATATGATTTTTTTTAAAAAAAAGAAAGCAGAGCAGCTTTGTACATAATACCTGTTAGATGGGCAGGTACTAGGCCTAGGGCTTTCTCAGTGGCAGCTGCATTCCTGTGGAGATATGTACAGCCTCATCATTGCAGGTCTTATAAAAAAACACCTCTGAAGACACCTTTATTAATACCTGTGTTTGGCTGAACTGTGTTGTAGTTTTAAAAAAACCCAACCCTTTAGCTGGTGATTGGGGTGTATGTCTGTTTTATAATTGGATTGTGTCTTAGAGTCTCGAAACCAACCTTGTGAGGGCAATTTGGCCTGAAAAGGCAGGTTAAAACCTTTTGAATGAAAATAAATGTTCACCGCAGCATCAGAACATAAAGGAGGGGAATCGCCTGGGGACAAATGAGGGTGAGATGGCGGGTCGATATGCCCATGACCACCACTTGTCTCCCATTCTAAGGAGCTTGGATAACAATTGGGTAAATTATAAACCTGCCAGTAAATGCTATTGGTAACATGACTACATGTTGATGGGAATGGTTGCAGTTGCCGATGCAGTTGGGTTGCACTTGAGGAGGTGATGATGGGAAGTTTTAAGGAAAGTTTCTGCAGAACAAGTAAGATGTTGGGAAAGAGTCCACGGTGTCGAAAAGCGGCAAGGATTGGGTGGGCAGGCAGGGTGGCTGTTCTAGCAAGCAGGTGAAATGGGCTTTGGAAATAGCCGGGACTGGGGCTGATGGTGCAGAGATCTCAAGGTGGGCACTAAGATGTTTGGTAACAAGTGAGGGAGTCCATGTTCTGTGCTTGCCTCTCACGTTGCCTTTGCCTGGATGGGAAAGAACATGCGAGGAAGGTACTTAATCCTGTCGCTTTCTCCCAGCCTGCCTTCAAGAGCAGGTTTCTCAGTCAAGTGGTTGCAAAGCAGCTGGTGGGGAGGGATTGCGAAGGAAAAGCAACCAAAGTGACAAACTTCCGCAGCCACCACCTTTCCCATCAGTCTAAGACTTGAAGCTTCCTGTTTGCCTCTGACCTTCTGGTTCCAGCCTCAGGTTGGGATGCCATAACAAGGAAAGTGCTAAAAGTTTGAATGGAACTAAATACTGAGTCTGGATCTTGTGTGTACACATACACACACGTTTGTATTTTTATTGTTTTTAAGAATATTACTAGTTTTAAGTGTCAAGCTGCATAGATTAAATGCCTGTTTTTTGTTCTCTAATTTCTGTTTCAGTGTCTCTTGGTCCTTACTTCCCATGCCGTGAAAATTTGAAATTGATAGGAGGCAAAAGTAACATCCGCCCACCTCGCCCTGAGCTTAATATGTGCCTCTTGCCTACTATGGTTGAAGCCAGCAAGGTACATCTGTTGGAGAAGGGCTTCTCTTCGGGATTCCTGGTGGGGTTGAGCGAGGCTCCAAGACCAGTGGCGGAAGAACCCTCTCCCGCACCTGGGGTGGCGCAGCCCATACGGACTGCCGCACATGCGCAGTCCGTATGGAATGCCGCTCGTGCGTGGCAGCTGTACGGGCTGCCGCTTGTACGGCGACCGTACGGGCTGCTGCACATGCGCACTGCAGTCCGTACGGGCTGCCGCTTGCATGCGACCATACAGGCTGCTGCGCGAGCGAGCGTCCTCGGCTGCTCTACAGCTGGGGGGAGGCAGGGGCCATCTTGTCACCCCTCTCAGAGTTGAACCCGGGGCAACCCGCCCCCTCTGCCCCTCCCTTCCTACGCCCCTGTCCAAGACTGCTGTGCCTTGAAAGTTGTGGACTTCGCTCACCACTGGTGCTTAAGATGGCTGTTAAATGCTGTGCATGTAACAAAATGCTGGCAGCTAGTTTGCTGTGGTCGTGTGTTAATAAGAAGGAAACTGCTTTTGGAAGCAGGATGGAGAATACTTAACCTTTCCTCACCTGTCACTTCCGTGCTCCAAATCTTTCCTTCACATACACACACAGGGTTCCAAATACGTTTAAACTTTGTGCAATAGTTGAGGGTGGCTTAGGAGTGGGGAAGTCGTGGGCAGGGGAAGGGTTAAGTGCAGATTTAAGTGCACAGAGACATTCGCCAGTTAGTTGCTTTTCCACTTCCACTCTGCGTCGGGGCCTCTTTTGAAACCACGTGGCAATAAACCCGTTTCCCTTACATCTTCAGGGCAAAGATGAAGTTTATGACCGCATGCTACTAGATTACTTTTTCTCGTATCATCAGTTCATCCATCTGCTGTGCCGAGTTGCCATCAATTGTGAGAAGTTCACAGAGACCTTAGTAAAGATGAGTAAGTACAGAAGTGACGCTTCTCCTGAAAGAATTTCAGCACCCGAAAGGGCCTTTGGTGGCAGCTGTTGCTTAAACAAGAGACTAAATGCAACAGTGTATTTACAGCATTTCGTTTTCAAGGGTACCTGAGCATTTCATTGAGAAAATCTTTCATTGTAAGGCTCTGGGTGGGGGATTGGGAGTCCATAGCCTTCCAGGAGTTGCAGGGCTACAGTCTCATTGTGCCTGACCATTGGAAATGCTGACCAGGCTCACGGGAGAGAGATATCCTGTTACGCTGCCAACCCATTAAGACCTAGCCTTAAATAGCAGTGAAAGCAGTACAGGATTGCTTCTTTGTTGTTACATTTCTAACCCTCCTTTCATTCAAGGTGGTGAATATACTTCTCCTCTTTTCCATTTTATCCTCACAACAACCTGTGAGGTATGTTAGGCTGAGAGATTGCAGCTGGCCCAACTGGGCTTCAAGGTCTCCCAGCTCCTAGTCCAGCACACTAAACACTTGGCACTTACAGAATCACAGAATCACAGAATCATAGAGTTGGAAGAGACCACAAGGGACATCCAGTCCAACCCCCTGCCAAGCAGGAAACACCATCAAAGCATTCTTGACAGATGGCTGTCAAGCCTCTGCTTAAAGACCTCCAAAGAAGGAGACTCCACCACACTCCTTGGCAGCAAATTCCATTGTCGAACAGCTCTTACTGTCAAGAAATTCTTCCTAATGTTTAAGTGGAATCTTCTTTCTTGTAGTTTGAATCCATTGCTCCATGTCCGCTTCTCTGGAGCAGCAGAAAACAACCTTTCTCCCTCCTCTATATGACATCCTTTTATATATTTGAACATGGCTATCATATCACCCCTTAACCGTCTCTTCTCCAGGCTAAACATACCCAGCTCCCTAAGCCGTTCCTCATAAGGCATCGTTTCCAGGCCTTTGACCATTTTGGTTGCCCTCCTCTGGACACGTTCCAGCTTGTCAGTATCCTTCTTGAACTGTGGTGCCCAGAACTGGACACAGTATTCCAGGTGGGGTCTGACCAGAGCGGAATACAGTCGTACTATTACTTCCCTTGATCTAGATGCTATACTCCTATTGATGCAGCCCAGAATTGCATTGGCTTTTTTAGCTGCTTCATCACACTGTTGACTCATGTCAAGTTTGTGGTCTACCAAGACTCCTAGATCCTTTTCACTTGTACTGCTCTCAAGCCAGGTATCACCCATCCTGTACCTCAAGCCAGGTATCACCCATTTGTGCCTTTCATTTTTTTTGCCCAAGTGTAGTACTTTACATTTCTCCCTGTTAAAATTCATCCTGTTTGCCTTGGCCCAGTTCTCTAATCTGTTAAGGTCATTTTGAAGTGTGATCCTGTCCTCTGGGGTATTAGCCACCCCTCCCAATTTGGTGTCATCTGCAAACTTGATCAGGATGCCCTCAAGCCCATCATCCAAGTCATTGATAAAGATGTTGAATAAGACTGGGCCCAAGACAGAACCCTGTGGCACCCCACTAGTCACTTCTCTCCAGGATGAAGAGGAGCCATTGATGAGCACCCTTTGGGTTCGGTCAGTCAGCCAGTTACAAATCCACTGAATGGTAGCATTGTCTTACTTTTGGGTAGGCATGCATAGGGTCGCATTGCAAGTCACATGATTATACCCAATATGACATCTGTGTGGAGCCTGGAGCAAAGTTGGTTGGGACTTAGTATAAACATATATTTTTGTATCCATATTGTTTTATAACAGAGAAACAGCATCATCATCCCCACAATTCATCCCGTTCGCTTTTTTGTATATTGTTGATCATTTATCATGATCGGAATTAAAATGATTTTAGTGTTTTAAGCCTTTGGAGAATGTTCCAACCCGCTGAAATTGCTACTGCTTCTCTTTCCAAATTGTAGGTGTCCTCGTCGCATACGAAGGCTTGCCTCTTCATCTAGCTTTGTTTCCCAAGCTTTGGACTGAGCTTTGCCAAACTCAGGTAAAATGTGTGCTTTGCAAGCAGATCTCAGTCCTTGTCAATCTTCACTTAAAATGATAATGTGGTAGCAGATGTTGTGAAAGACCTCTACCTGCCTGAGACCCTCGGGAGCCGCCTCCAGTTATAGGGACACCATTGGGCTAGGTGGCTAGAGAGTCTGACCTTGGCATAAGCCCATCTTCCTGTTTTACCACATGTGAACCAATGTACCTCTAGCTATAAGCAATGCAGCAGGTGCTGCTATTTGCTATGCAAGCACTGCAAGTGCTGAGGAACCGTGGCGACTTTGTGCGGCACTTCTCTGCTAAGCTGTCTTCACAAGCCCTGCTGGAGTGAAATAGTGTGGTCTGGTGCATGTGCGAAAGACTGCAGTCGTTGTCTCCAGCAGCAACACAAAACTGGCACCGGTTCTGAAGCCTCCCTTTTCTTTCTCCCTTCAGTCTGCCATGTCAAAGAACTGCATCAAGCTCCTGTGCGAAGATCCTGTGTTTGCAGAATACATTAAATGCATCCTCATGGACGAAAGGACCTTTCTCAATAACAACATTGTGTACACTTTCTTAACACATTTTCTTCTCAAGGTATGTCCATCAGGCATCGTGTGTGTGAGCTGCTCAGTGCACCCTCAACAAAGCTTTGACTCATATTAATTAGACCAGAGGTTTTCAACCTTTTTGTGTCCACGGCTCCCTTGACCAACTACATTCTTTTTGCGGCACCCCTGTGGGGCTCAGGAGCCCAGTTATGTCACCCCTTGCCTGCAGAGCTGGCAGCCCCACACCCCTTTTCAAACACCCTCCCTTGTGGAGTGTTCCCTCAGCCTCCTTTCCCCTCTCCTTGGGAGTCCTCTGGGCAGTCGCTGCTGCCGCCCCTGATCTCCAAGCTGCCCCTTCCCCCCCTAAAGAGAGGTGCCTCCTCACACTGCCCCACATGGGCCTGGGAAGTACCCCCCGGCCAGCCCTGGAGGCACCATTTGCCTGGGGAGGTTGTAGCCAGGGCTGCTGCTGTTGCTGCAACAAACAGCCGTACAAGTCTTTGGAAGGCATAGATGAGAGGGCATAATAGGAGGAAGGGAAGGGAAGGGAAGAGGGACAGGCCACTGTTGTCTGTGGCACCCCTGACTATCATTCAAGACACCCCAGGGTGCCACAGCATACTGCTTGAAAACCACTGAATTAGATCGTAACCACACGTAGGCTTGGTGTGATTGAAGAAAAGGAACACTCAGCTGTAAGTTGCTAGGTGGATTCCTAGACTAGGTAGGATGTTTTTTTGAGGTGGAGCCTACTTTTCTTTGCTCGAAGGATAGAGCTTCTGCTGAGTTAGTTCAGTAGGGAGTGGGATGAAAGGTGTTTCGTATTTCCATCTTATCTAAGAAAGAAAATCCACACACTTCCTAGTGAATGTGAGGACAGACTACACATACTGCTGCTACTTCTGCAGTCCACTGGCAACTTGAAATAAGTGACAGAATCATAGAATTGTAGAGTTGGAAGGGACCCCGGGGGTTATCGAGTCCAGCACCCCTGGCAATGAAGGAATATCAAAGCACACATACCACTTTTCATAATTGTGTTGACAGCAGCACTGTGATCACTTGAATCAATTGTGTCTCATGAGCCAAGTTTTAAAATCATGTTTAATTTTTTTACAGGTGCAAGGGCAGGTTTTTTCGGAAGCAAATTGTGCTGGAGTAATCAATAATTTGGTTACAAATCTGATCAACCAATATCAGAGCTTAGAATCAGATTTCGCCAATCAGCGAGTTGAAATTTTTAAAGCAAGCTCCACTTTAAATGGGGTAAGTTACCTCTCTTACCCCCCTCCCTTTCGGCTTAAAATAAATACCAGAGGTTTATTTTCATTCTGCTGTGCCTTCAGTGTATGTATCCAAAAGTCATAACTGAGTTGTTGTTGTTATTGTTGTTGTTTTAAAAAAATACCTTTATACAGTCTCTTGGTCTGCTATATTCTTTTTGAGATGGGCAGGGGAAATTGCTCTCAGTATTCCAAGTTGGAAAAAGAATGGCACATGGAGTTGTACCAGGATTGATGCTGGTCTCATGTCCTGAATTGTAATCAGCAATTAAACCACCACTTTCTTGGTTCAGACCTACTGTGGTGTAGCGAGCAGAAATGGAGGCGCCAAAATCAGGCACACAAGGGAACACAAGAAGGTATACAAGATAGTTTGAGAAACCATTGTTTATTCGGCTAATACTGTTACCCCTGAACCAGAGCTGTGACTTCACTGGTATGACTTGGCGAAATTTAGATAAGGAAGTCAGGGCATGTAGCTAGAAGTGATTAACGTGTGCAAGTGCCCCTCAGTGAGCCCGGTGTAGACATTCAGATTGTTCTGAGGAGGCTGGGTGAAGATAATCGTGCAGTTGATTAAGCCATTGATTTAGTTGATTAAATTGATACAGTTAGCAAACATTTTCATATGGGTAAAAAAAAGAAGGAAGCACTGAGCATATTTGGTGTTTGTTAAATCATGCATGCGTGCATATGTGATTGCACACATCATGCTTAGAGGGGAAGGTGCCTCTTTAAAGATGCTGTGTTTTATATATTTATCTTCCAGATTTTTAAAAAATGAAATGTGCCTGTTTAGCCAGGGCAGCTTATTAATTGCTTAAACATTTGTTTTTAATTTGATTAAACATTGCAGCCCTAATAAAACTGTGTGGTCAGTATGGCCAGTCCTCTCCCATGGCATCCTATTAAGTTCATCATTGGAGCATAAGTTGCTTGTTTAAATTTGTCATGGTATAAAATGATTCAGGTGTCCGTTCTGCCGGGATGCAGACATCTTACAATCCTTTCAGCAGCATTTCAATGTTCCCACGTCAGATCTTTTGGAGTTTAGATCTGGATCTTCATTAAGTGGATTTTTCTGGATTTTCTTTTCCAGGACCTTCGAGCCCTCACTTTGCTGCTTTCCGTGCACACCCCCAAACAGCTGAATGCTGCCCTAATTCCAACACTGCAAGAACTGTTAAACAAATGCAGGACTTGTCAACAACAGAAGAACTCGCTGCAGGAGCAAGAAGCCAAAGAAAGAAAAACTAAAGGTTTGTTCTGGAGTGGTCCTTGATTCCCCACCCCTCTAGATGCTGATTTGGCTTCTCTTTACTGCATTTTCAGATTTCGCTAACTCTCTTTACATTGATTACTTGCTAACCCTTTGCCCAGTGTTCTTACTGGTGTCCCTGAAATGCCAAGCCCCCCCCCCTTTAAGCAGCTAACTGGGTTAAGCAGATGTAAAACTGGAACGCTTTGATGTTGCTACACAGGTAAGCAGAAGCTGTGTCCAAATCAAGCCATAGCCTGTATTTTGGAGCATGCGTCATGTTGGATGCATCTCCCACTCTGACTTGGATATCTATATATTGGTCATAAACGCTTCCAGTATCTGAGTCCTCCTGGGTAAAGATGTTACAGATGCAGTGAGACGCCTACACAATAGGCAATACAGTACCCAGGAGGCCAGATGATTCCTTAGAAAGCACAGTCCCCATTTCTAACCCAAGGGCAGCCTGCCTTTTTTTCTTGCCAAGGGATAGCAATTGCTGGACAGGTCCAGAGCCAAAAGTGGGTGGCTAACTGAGCTATCTTTTAGTTGCAAGCTATGCCCGTTGTTCCAGGCATAGCCAATTTTTGACTCTCAGCTCAGGGAAAAGCGCCATTGCCCTGAGTGTCAAAAGTCTGGGGAAACATTGCTATGGAGCAAATCGGATGTGTATATTACAGCATACTGTATTTTGACCTTATAGATGATGAAGGAGCTACTCCAGTAAAAAGAAGACGGGTTAGCAGCGATGAGGAGCACACAGTAGACAGTTGCATCAGTGATCTGAAAACTGAACCTAGGGAGGCTTTGACTCCAACTAGCACCTCAGATAATGAGACAAGAGACTCCTCGATCATTGACCCGGGCACGGAGCAGGACCTGCCCTCCCCTGAAAACAGCTCCGTTAAAGAGTACCGGATGGAAGTTCCGTCTTCGTTCTCTGAAGACATGATGCTAGCTGCCCGGTTGCAGCATGGGGAGGAGCAGCCAGGCAGTAGTAGATTTGAAGAATGTAAAGAGCTGAAAGAGCCACCGAGCTCTAAGGATTCCAACATTGTTGAGGATGACGCAGAGTTCCCATCCACATCCATTTCTGCTGTTCTGTCTGACCTCACAGATTTGAAAAATTGTGAAGGTCAAGCCTCGCAGGACCCCGAGTCTGGCTTGTCGCTCAGTTGCAGCCATTCCAGAGGACTCTTGAGTCACATGCAGCAGCAGCAAGACATTTTAGACATCCTTTGCAGGACCATTGAGTCTACGATTCATGTGGTTTCGAGGATATCTGGCAAAGGAAACCAAGCTGCTTCTTGACAATAGAGGAGCATGTCTGCTTTTAAAGTCTTTTCCCCCCCTTCAAAAATGCTGTTTGTATAAGTTTTGCTTATTTCTGTTTTGTGCTTCAGTTTGTCCAGTGCTTTCTGCTTGAATTGCAAGATTAAATTTATATGCTTAATTCTTGGTCAGGCAGAACTCCAGATTAAAAAGGAAAAAAAATAGCATCTACCGTACACTTTCTTAAAGGGCAATCAGATAATGAATATGTTTTATGTAATTCAAAGTTCACTGTAGTGGCTTTCATTTAATATGGCTGTCTGGGAGAACAGGGTCTCCTCACCCTGTATGATGTAATTTAAACTGATGGCATTTTTACTGTGTATAATATGGTGTCCTCTGTGCCAGTTTTGTACCTTACAATAGAGGCAAATTGCCTCCAATCGCTGTGGTTTTTATTATCAAAATTAAGTTTACTTGTATACTAAACAACCACAAGAAATTTGATTCTGTAAAGAATCCTCTAGCTGTGGCCTGACAGTATATATATAAATATATATATATATATGGTGCTTTATTTAACAGAATACCTGTGGAGGAAATAAAGCACACTTGATGTAAAATTAATTGTTTTATTTTTATTGACATGACCGATTGCTATTCTGTGCACTTCATTAAACTGATTGTGACGACTTTTCATTCGTTTTTATATATGTTGCCTCAGTGCTCCAGTTTTATTTTTTTAACCAAAGCTGCAAGCTAAGAGCCTCACCTGGGTGACTCGAACTAGTCTGGGATATGATGAACTGGACCCAGTTCTTGTTTATTGTTCTCCCTCTGGAACAGGGGTCAGCAACCTTTTTCAGCTGTGGGCCGGTCCACCGTCCCTCAGACCATGTAGTGGGCCGGACTTTTTTTGGGGGGGGGGGAATAAACGAATCCCTATGCCCCACAAATAACCCAGAGATGCATTTTAAATAAAAGGACACATTCTACTCATGTAAAAACACGCTGATTCCTGTACCGTTTGTGGGCCGGATTGAGAAGGCAATTGGTCCGGATCCAGCCCACGGGCCTTAGGTTTCCTACCCCTGCTCTGGAAGAATAAGTTCATATGCTGCATGTGCCCCCTCCTCCAGTGCCCTGGGTGCAGATTGTCTGGGTTTCAGGCCTAATGAGCACAGCAGCTTATGCCCCATAGGTCCTACTCCAAGAAACCATTTGCAGAGACTAAAAGCCCCTGCTCCCCAACTTTTATGTTGCCTCCTCCCCAGGGTTTCTTGCAAGCAGTCAGTCTGTGTCCGCTTGCAACCTGTCTTGGCTCTTCCCGTTTCATACTTCAGACACCCATGACTTCACTCTCCCAACTCCCTTCTCCCACTCATTGGATTTTTGCTCCTGCTTGACTTCTCTCTGCCACTCTCCCAGCTCACTGAGCCCTGTTACCCTTTCAGCTTCCAACACCTCTTCCCAGTCTCTTCACTCTGACCACCCATCATCGTCGCACCACCATTCCCTGGGCTCTGAGCCTTCCTTCCTTTAGTTATTCCCCAGCTGGTTCCTCCCACTTTTCCTGCATGTCTTACCAGTCTGATAGCCAGTGGATGTATTGGAACATTGTCTTACTTCAGCAATGGCGTAGATGAGAGCCAACAAACCGAAGCTCAGCCCTGCTAAGACATACTAAGTTAGTGGGTGGTTCCCTAGACCAGATAGATGGGAGGCTGCCTGCTCTGGATGGGGGTTACACTCCTGAAGGAGCAGATACACAGTTTGGGTGTACTTTGAATCCCTTGCTTGAGGCTCAGGTGGCCTTTGTGGCGTGGAGCGGCTTCTATCAGCTTCCTTCGGCTGTGCTCCTAATGTGTGTTATCCGTGCTCTGGTAACCTTTAGGTTAGATTACTGCAATGCATTAGACATGGAACTGCCTCTAAAGATAGGTTGGTTGCTAGGTCAAGACCATTTGAGCATATTGCACTGATCCTGGCCCAACTCCACTGGCTGCCAGTTAGTTTCTGGGCTCAATTCAAAGTGCTGGTCTTGACCCATAAAGCTTTGAACCACTCAGGACTGCAATACCTCAAGAACCACCTCTCACGACCTGGACCCCATGATCATCATTGAAGGCTCTTCATGTGCCTCCTTCACGAGATCCAGAGAACAGTGACACAAGAATGCCCCTTTCTGCGGTGGCTCCCCATTAGTGGAATGCCCTCCCCAGGGAAGCTCATCTGGCACATTCATCATATATTTTTTGGCACCCAGGGAAAGCAATCCTCTTCCAGGCCTTTGGCTAATTAAGCAATCTCTGCACTTTTAATCAGAGAGGGGGGTGGGGGAAAATGTTTTTGTTTGTTACTATATGTATTGTGTGTTTATTGTAAACTGCTCTGTGATCCTTGGATAAAGGGTGGTATAGGAATGTAATTATAATGACACACCATATTATAATTAAAAAAACCCATTCAGGAATCACCTTATAGGTACATTTATGAGTTAACTGTATTTGACTAAGCCTTTTGTAGAACCTGTTTCATGCATTCAGAAGCACACCACCAATGCAATGCAATGTTTGGGAGATAATGCCAATATAAACACAGAGATTTCTTTAATTTTTTTATTCACCAATAATTTATTTCAAAGCCGTAAGAATTTAATGAGTTAATGGCTAACGTGTCGAACTGACTTATAGTGGATTCTGGCCTGCAGTAAGTGGCATTTTCACTTCAATATTTTATCGTGATGCAGTCCAAATGTGTTTCAGCACACACATACAGACTCATGAGGTCTGCCTTACTAAGTTTCAGAACTCTTAGCAAAATGTACACATGCAGTTTGGGCTTTTCACTTGCTGAGCAACGTTAAAGTAACCATTGCAAAATGTCCTTTATGCAGGCTATACAGGCCGATCAATTTCAGCTTTGTTCTCAAACTTTCCCTGCAGCATCACAGTTGGATTGTGATGCTGTTGCATGCTGGTCATAAGTGGGGGGAAACGCTTACCCAGTTGGCATGCAGGAGGCATCCAAATTACCTCCTGCATCAGCTAGGCCAGGTAGGGACATTTGGCCAGTACCACCCGACTTCTGTTACTATAGGAAGGGCTCTGCAGAAGCCAGTCAAATCCTGCAATGCCTATTAGTCCACTTCAGGGGTCGGCACCTCCCATAGGGGTCGTTTAACCGGCCATGGACCCCCACCGCCCGCTTGGGGACCCCTGCCACCTACTCAGTCGGCTCCCATGTGCCACACTAAACCGGCATGGAGCAGAGCGGGGACCGCCTTCCACGATGCTGGCCAGCTTCCCATTGGCTGCGGGAAGCTCCTGCAGCCAATGGGAAGCTGCACACGTCTCCTCCGCGCCGGACGGAGTGCCGGAAATAGCGTTGGCGCATGCGTGCATGCACACACACTCTGTCCCACCGCGGCGTCTGCCGGACCGTGAACCGGCCCAAGCCACAAAAACTTCGCCGACCCCTGGTTTACTTCCTGCATCTTTCAAGCTCCTGCTATGTGATTGCTTGTGAGCAATCAGGCAACAGCAATGGCACCTCCCACCTCCAACCACGATTTTGGCTCCTGCCTTAATTCGGTCAGCTATGGTCCTAGGGACCCACTCTCTCCATCTTTGACAGAGTTCAATCAGCTCACATCCATTTATGATACCAATAACCTTGGTATTTTAACACATTATGCTGCTGTAGCAAAGCATTGAATACAAATTTGCCTTAAGAAGAGTTTGGATTTGATATCCCGCTTTATCACTACTCAAAGGAATCTCAAAGCGGCTAACAATCTCCTTTTCCCTTCCTCCCCCACAACAAACACTCTGTGAGGTGAGTGAGGCTAAGAGACTTCAGAGAAGGGTGACTAGCCCAAGGTCACCCAGCAGCTGCATGTGGAGGAGCGGAGACGCGAACCTCTAGATAATGAGTCACCAGATAATGAGTCCACCGCTCTTAACCACTATACCACACTACACCAAATCAGACTACTGCACCCCATAGTTGCCTTTGAGTGGACCTAACCGTCCAGGGCTCACTTACCTTTTACATCTAGACAAATATTGGCTATAGTGACTAGCAGTAATTCCCTGGGGTCTAAAGCAGAAGTTTTCCCCAGAACTGATGCTGGAATTGAATCTGGGACCTTTTCTATGCAAAGCCATGTGCCCTGCTATTGATCTGTGACTTTTGCAGGGGCTCCTCTGGCATTAGGCCCAAACAATCAGGAAGCTGGTAGGAGAGGGTGGAGAAAAATACTGAGGGCAGCCTACACAGAACCCACAATAAATCAGATGAAAATGGTATGCTACTTCAACTTTATTAACTGGTATTTGGATTTTTTGTGTGTGCACTAAACATCTGACAGTGTTGCTTTAAGCACAAACATTTGGTGCATCTCTTTACACAGCTTTAAGGAAAAAAATCCCTTGAGTTCATTACTATAATATACCATTCATCATACTTCGTCTACAACTTGTTTACAGACAGCAGCTTACTTTCCAAGTCTCAGTCATGAGAACTAGACACTTGCTCTATTATTATTATTATTGTTGTCGTCATAATTTAATGGATACACTGTGAGGACTCCCTACCCTAGAAACCACATTCTCTCTTTGTGGCATAACACACAAACCAAGATTCCTGTCCATAGCTTTGCTTAGTTATATTTGGATGTATTTACGATGAAGGGGGCATAAGATAAAGGGGACAGGGCATAGCAGACATCATTGCAGATGACAAGGAAAAACAGAATTAATGCTCCAGTTCAGAAGATACCCTTTCAGGCTCCTTTCATACATTTGCCTTGTTCCCATGTTAAAATAAATGATGGCTTTAATGTGACTGAGCAGTGCACTAGTGCATGCTGTCAAAATTATGGGTGGATTACTCCTGCCAGGAAACAAGCCTTGGCCTCCCGTGTTGCGTCATTCAAATCAGGTTCTGTCGTTTCTTTCACCTAAATAAACCACCATTAGTAAGAACAAACCAGGGCTTCTACTTGTGGTTTTTGAAGAAACAAACCGTAGCCCAGTTTTGAATGACATGACATGACATGACAAGCCAGGCCAAGGCTTGATTCTCAGTAACATGGCTAAGAGGAACAAAACATTCACAATGCCACACTTTTTGTTCACATTTAAACATAGTTTATTTTAACTTCAGTTTAATGTGACATGCAAACCAGACCATTGCTTTAATAATCAAATTCAGTAAGTGGGCAAGGTGGCTTAAAAATCAAGACTGTTCATTTTGAAAGGGTATTGAGCTGTGGGAGAGATATATCTCAGGGAAGTATGATCTATGACCACAGTTTGAAACGTCCAGTTCTTGTTCTTGTCTCCTGCCATTTTTTTTTAAAAAAGGAATTGTCACTGAAAACAAAGGATTTCCCTCTACTCTCTGCAAGAATTGCTATAAGATGGATTCCATTTCTTTAACTCAGCTAGAATGATCAATGCAGGTTCAGAAACAGACTGACAATGCAAGACCTTTGGGCACAAATGCCTCTGCAAAAATATTTGTATAGAGAGGTGTATGGATACAAAATGTACAACACAGGCAACAACAGAAGGAAGCCCCCTTGTGACAAAATGCAGATAAAGGACCCTCTCAGATGAGCACAAAGTGGAATAAAAATGGTATAAAGAATGCATCATGCTCAGAATGCAAAGTAATTCTACATCCAACAAAAAGTAGTGGCACTTGACTATTTGGCATATGAACTGCTGCCCACTCAACTGGGGCCACAGCAGGTGAAACAAACAGCCTGCAAGCAGCCTTTTCCCAATCCATCAGACATGTGCACAATTGTATTTGCTTCAGAATATTGGATGTCTCTATCATATTTTCTCCTGAAAATGGCCCAAGCAGAGGTATAGCATGAAATATATTTGGCCCTACTCTGTCCATCCGCACTGCCCTGCAGCCAAACACAAGACACAGGCTCAGCAAGAGTTACCTGTACCCACTAAGGATTATGGATTGCAGAGAGCATGATATTCTCCCATGCTCAATTGCTCTTCCTTTTCCAAGAATGGCTTCTTCCTTTAACACTAAAGAAGCCTCGGTGTGAACCACCTCCCAACATGCCCAGCTTCCCTGGATGCCAGGAAGCTTACTGCCAGAGGGAAAGGAGCAGCTAGCCATCTTTATTCAGTGTAAACTTAAGCTACATTAAAAAGGCAAGAGGTGTCAACCTCTTTGGAGCCACCTCACAGCCAAGTCAGCACAAGCAAGATTTGCCTCAGCCATTCTAGTGGAGTGCAAGAACAAGCGAGAGCCGCACAGTATCCAGACAGAACACCGATAAAAGGCCAAGGCTTGATTCACTCCCAAAATTTCAGTAGTACGTGAATATGAAATAACCCCCATTTGTTAGCACCACTCTTTCCGACCCTCAACAAAATGAGGGTGTTAAATTCATTTTGTAGGTTTATAAGTGCACCATTGCTTGGTGGGGGGCAGAGGGGAATGCACTTGGTTTAATATAAGAAATGGCGTATTTACAACTCATTAAAAAGAGAATAATTTACATGGCATTCAGTCACTTGAAAGCTTTAGGAAGAGGCATGCCCAGGTTCTGGAGTCCAGTCCTGTCCAAGGAGGCAGAAAAGTGCTTTGGCTTCTGTTTGACGGCTTTGTGTGCAATTGTTTCTACGTGGGACGGCCTTGGCCAAAGCGACTTTTACCGGTAATCCTAGATTTAAGAGAAATACATAGGGTTTTACACACACACACACACACACACACACACACACACACACACACACACAGTACCATTGAAAGGTGTTCACAGCAGTGATTGTAGCCAGCTCAGTGGTCGTTAATTGTCAACTATAGAACAGTTCATTTGATACTTCAGTGACTTCCGGTCATCTGCACATTGTCATCAGTGATTCAGTACTGATATTAGCTGGACCAGGGATGTACAACCGGTCGACCGTGATTGACTGGTTGATTCCCGGGAGGTTCCGGTTTATTGCGTTTGATCGCAGGCTCTTTTTCCTTTGCGGGGGGGAAAAGAGCAACCGGCCCCGCCCCCTCGCCCCGTCCTCCATTCGCGCATGATCGCTAGAACGGAAGACAGGGTTTTTGCTGTGTGGCTGATTGTTTCCTGAGCAATCTTTTGGTGAGCGACTTTTTCCTTTTCCCCCTAAAGCAGTGGTGGCTAACCTTGGCACTCCAAATGTTTTGGGACTACAACTCCCATCATCCCTGACCATTGGTCCTGTTAGCTAGGGATGATGGGAGTTGTAGTTCCAAAACATCTGGAGTGCCAAGGTTAGCCACCACTGCCCTAAAGAAAGCTCAACATTTTAGACCTGCCTCTTTAAAAAAAGGTCAACAGCTTTGACTCCCCCCCCAAAAAAAGCTGAACAACTTTGACCTGAACCTCTCCAAAAAGCTCCACAACTTTGACTTTCCTCCCTAAAAAAAAACTCCACAATTTTAACCTGAACCCCCCAAAAAGGGGTAGATCACTGCCAGTTTTTTTATTCTGTGAGTAGATTCTGGGAGTTGGATGTCCCTGAACTAGACTATAACACCAGCACCAAAAAAATAAAAATAACTGCCAGTTCGGGTGGTGTTCTTTTTAAGTTTAGAACTGACCAAAGCAAGCAAGTAATGCATAATTAGCATAAGGAATATACTGGTACTAAGAAAACCTCCAAGTAAAATCCCTAAATCAGGTACAGGTCTTGCGAATTAAATGAAGTTGCAGCAGCAGTTCACAGAACATTCTGGAAGATATTGTGTCAGAGTGGAGATACCCTAATTGTAGGGGAAAGTCTTGCTTGCCATTTCATAAAAAGGATTTGGCAAAGGAACATTTTGATAAGATTTTGTCAAGACGCTTTGCTTCTCTCGTCTCTTCCTCCCCACCCCATTTGAATTAAAGGGTTTACCTCATATTTTTTTCTGGGACGTTCTGGCGGGTGTTGACCTGTGCCGCTGCCCTGATCTGAGCTTCAAGTCTTGCATAAATTCCAGCTGCAGACTGAAAGATGCAATAGACAGATCAAGAAAGTGTTAACCAACTTGCGTTTTATTTTTTACTGCATGCATCAAAAGGCAGGTTGGGAGGTAGAGTCTTGCTAACCAAGGGTGAGGTGAGGTAGAATTCCCACCAGCACCAACCCCAGACTCACTTCTTTGTTCTCTTTTGATTTTGTCCGGTCAAGCTCCCCTAGCCTCATTTTTATTAGGTGTCCGGTTATTTCGACCATCCTCCGCTGATCTGCAAGGAATATGAAATAGCAACAGAGGATCAGAAAGGGCTGTTCTTGTGCCGTGCCGACACCACTGTTGCAAAGCAAGGGGGAGAGGTACAATTGCTTCTGCCTATCACGCCTGCAAAGATGTCACTCCTACATCTACCTTTATATTTCTGCTTTGTATCAGTTTAACAATTATGCCCACCCACCCACCCCAATAATACTGGGAAATGCAGACTGGTAAGGTGTTGGGGTTTTGCTGCTGGGAGATCCTCCCTGCCCCAACACTACAAAGCTACAATTTCCTGGCACCATAGAGCAGTTTGTGTGTTTGTTGTATATAGGCTACATACACAAGGTGCCCTTCATTCCATAATTTCAGAAGTTCCTCATTTAGCAAGTTCTCCTGTTAAGGTGGGTGAAGTGACATGACCTGGGAAGCTTCCTTTCACAGGAGCTCATTCTGTGCACATCAGAGAAAGCACAAGGGGCAAGGGCCAGTTCAGTTCAGCTTGTCAAGTTTATATCCCTAGATATTTTTAAGAGACTTATAGGGTTCCACTGGCATTAGAAAAGGAAGCACAGGCACAATTTCTCTCTCATGGAACCCTGCCATATCCATATTCACGCAGCTGTGGAATGAAGCTTTATTTATTTCCTGTTGCTACACCACGTAAGTCAGGCAAATGTTTTGAAAAATGTGTATCTTACCTTCCTCTCTCTGAGCATCCTGGTTGAATCTAAGTGATCTGGAAGCGTCCCACTTATTCTGCTGCATGCTCACACTAATTAAACAGCAGAGAAGCCATGAGAAACAAAAATCAAAGCAATCAGCACTATTTTGTTCAAAAGTCAGGCACCATTCATAGGGCCACCATTGTTTACTGCTCTCACTTGAAGCCACCTCACAGGGACCTCTGGAACATGGGGCAAAGTCGTCCATTCAGTCGTCATGCCAAAACCATGGCTTGGCATGCCAGAAATAAGCCTTGTGCTCACATACTCCTCCTCCTCCTCCTCCTATGTTCAGTTAGTTTGCCATTGCATCCAAGCCAGAAATGCAAACTACTGTTTGAAAACTGGCTTGTAGTTCTGGTTTGGAGATGATACGCAAGCCACATTTTGTCAGTTCAGGTGTAGACTATCTGGGCATTCAAACTCCTTGTGTGCTGTTCTAAACTGCATGGGGAGCCTCCATAGGTAGAAGGGCTCTCTCCCACTTTCACCCTCAAACTCATGGGGAGCGCTAAACAGTGTAAAAGTGATGATTGGGTGCGCAGGACTTGGCACTGCATCCTTGTTCACTGCTGCATGTTTGTTTTCACCTAAGGAGACTGAATGCCCAAACAGGACTTAGTTTATTCCTTGTTCAAGAGAAAACCTAACTGAGAATGTGAAGGGAGGAAGAAGCACATGAGTGAAAGTCTCATACCTGTAGCACAAGAACTATGCTTTGGCATTGTGTGTGAACAATCCAATAAGTGGGGATTATCTTTTCCTAAAAGCATTCTTTATCAGTGCTGAACTGACTGCACTGGATTCCTGTTTAATCTTCAGAAGAATGAAGAACGAACTTAAATTGCATCTGGTGTCCAGAGGTACGCCACCTCTGAACATGAAGGCTCAACTGATAGCCACTATGGATTTGCCTAAGCATTCTTATTGCATTTCCTTTAAAAATCAGCTGAAATACTTACATAAAAGGAGATGCATCTCTGGAATTAGTCTGTCGAGAGAAAGGCAGAATAAAGACTGTATGCTTAAATTCCTTAGATCAATGTTACTTATTTAGAATTTCAAGCTACCAAACCGCATAGGACACAACTCAAGACACAGTTGTTCATAGCAAAAATAAAAGCATTTTTAATTTTTTAAAAATAATGTTTTAAAGTCAACTTTAGCATATTGAAACAGATTTCTGGAGTCAGATAGCTATATATGGGTAGGCAGAGCAATCCTAAAAGTGGCTAGAGAGGCCACTGGAAGCAGACTAAGTGCTAAACCACTGACATAACAGTACTTATTCACCTGAAAGAGTCCTCGGTACACAAGTGGAAAGCTCCACAAGAACAGATATATTAACAGCTGTGTTCTGACAGTAGGCATTACTTCCCCTCTCCCCTCTTTCCGGCCCCACAGCAAGCTGACAAGACTTTGGGATGCAGCAGAGCAACCACCATGCAATCCCCCCCACCTCACCATAGGATTAGGTAAAGGTAAAGGTAAAGGGACCCCTGACCATCAGGTCCAGTCGTGTCCGACTCTGGGGTTGCGTGCTCATCTCGCTCTATAGGCCGAGGGAGCCGGCGTTTGTCCGAAGACAGCCTCCGGGTCATGTGGCCAGCATGACAAAGCTGCTTCTGGCGAACCAGAGCAGCGCACGGAAACGCCGTTTACCTTCCCGCTGGAGCGGTCCCTATTTATCTACTTGCACTTTAACGTGCTTTCGAACTGCTAGGTGGGCAGGAGCTGGGACCGAGCAACGGGAGCTCACCCCGTCGCAGGGATTCGAACCGCTGACCTTCTGATCAGCAAGCCTGTGGTTTAACCCACAGCGCCACCTGGTCGCCTCACCATAGGATTACAGCCTGAGAAACAGTGCAATTCTATCCATGTCTACTCAGAAGGAAGTCCCACTGAGTTCATCCCCAGGTGTTCACCGATAAAAGATTTCAGCAACTCTCACTGGATGCAGCTTGATCTTCAGGACCAGGTTAAAAAACTAAATCAAAGTGAAGTTCATGCTGTCCTCAGTAAAGTAACAAAGGTATAAGATGAATCCACAGAGAAATAGCAAGACATATGTCCTCATAATAGTTGATAAGATCTCTCAGGATTTACCTTCTCCGGATTCTTTTCCTTCTTTTGAACACTGGGTGAAGACACTTGTTTCTTTGGATGTTTGTGGGATTTCTTTGACCTCTCTTTTCTTCCTGCTAATAATATGAGTAAGTCAATTATAAGTCGCCCCCTCCCATTTATCACACTCAAAGAAAACAGCCAATTGATGCAATTCTGAAATCTCTCTCTCTTCACGGCTGATCTATAAAGGAAATATGAGCAGTACTGCAAAGTGTGACAGATTTGTCTCCCTGTGCAGTGACTTTCATAATCAAATAAAATAGCAAACACCAGTTAATTTATCACTTTTGCATTATCTATATATTGCTTCTTGCCAAAACAAGCTTCTAAGCAGTTTACAAGTATAAAAAACAATTACGCAAGCATTAAATATAAACATCCATGATTAAAACATGCAATGAAACAATACCATTAAAACAACACAGCAAATAAAACTAGAAGAGTCTGGTTGTGAGGGCAAGGGAATATCACTGTAAACAGGTGGATCTTCCAAAGCCAGTGGAATGCCAGTACAGATGGGGCTTCTCGAGTTTCAGTAGTGAGTTCATTTCCTAACATGTATGCCACCAGTGAAGAAGCACATCACCACAAGCCAATAATCATTAGCTATTCTATTTAACAGATTGATTAACTTCTTCACAGCCAAAAGCTACTGAAGCAGTGAGAAATGAGATAAAATTCAAAAGACTGAAAATGATAAAACCATTTCTGCAATTGGTTTTACAATTCATATTTCTTAAAATGACTAGGTCACACTTCAAGGAAAGTCTTCAGAAAACATAAATGTCTTTAGAACTAAATTTCAAGGCGCTTGTCTAATTTCACTTGGTAACTAATTCAAGAGGACTGGAGCAGCACTACTCTCTGCAAGACTGGGAAGTGGTAAGGGTATCTGTGTTCCCTTTGCTGATCTTAAAGTCCTTAATGAATTTATTCCACCCCCACCACATACTTATAATTCCACTTCAGACCTGTTCCAACCCACAATTCCATAACATTGCACAATTTGTTTGTTGTTTTTAAAAACCTTCCTGGCCAGTACACCAAAATGCTTAAAAGGTGAAATAGGTGGGCCAGCACTGCACTTAAGAGGAGCCAAGTGCATGGATTACAACCTTTAAAGCAAGATGTTGAGCTGTATATAATTATGGAGGTTTATGCTCACCTGCATCACACATAGATTTTAAATTACAATACTTAATTTTTAACTTAGTATTGTAATTAAAAATGATAGAGCTACTTGTGACCAGGTTTGTTTTTCCAACAGGCAACCGTCTCTCTCTCTCTCTCTCTCTCTCTCTCTCTCTCTCTCTCTCTGTGTGTGTGTGTGTGTGTGTGTGTGTGTGTGAGTGTGTGTGTGTGAGAGAGAGAGAGAAACCCCTAACTGCTAGCAGAGAACACCTGCAAGGTCACAGGCAGGGAATATACCTGGTTTCTTGTATACTTCTTCCTCGTCGCCTACTTCATCCTCTGTGACCTCAGAGCCAGTGGTGTATTCATCATCTTCTGAAAGCAACAACTGTTGTTTCTATCATTGTCAAGGAAAAAGCATAACAAGTATCACTTTTTCTCTTCAAAAGACCACAGGTTCCCCTTGCTCTGCAAACCAGTAAAAAAATCAAGGCCTGACAGGGTAAGCAAGACTGACAGTTGACATCCGCCAACTGCTTTTGCTGAAGAGCCTTCATCTCCTCTGTCAGCCGGTATTACTGATCTGTAAAGGTAGAGACCAAAACAGACTACCCTACCTTACTCTAAAAAAGTTTAACAACTTCAGTCTCAAATTTTGCAATACTCAGTTATGTTACATCATGGCTTCTAGGCCAAATCTGAGTCAAAAAGATGAACACAAATACAAAACTCAAACAACTGTGCTAGGAATCAGTGCTGCAGGCTGATAAAACCATTTGTGGTTTTTAAAAAAAGAGATCAATTTTTATAGGTATCCCCACCCCAATGCATTTTAATTACCCTTTTCTTCTTCTTTTTAATGAGCACACTGCTCAGTGGTTTAAATATGACAGCTAGTGCAGCACATACAGAATATTTAAAATACAAAAAGCATCTGCACAAAGAATAGGAATAACTCGGGCAAACGTACCAGCTGGAGAGTCCAGTTTTTCAGAGAAAGGAACTAGAGGAGGGAGGGAGGGAAAAGAAAATTAAAACGGGCAGTGGTAGGGTTACTGGCAGCACCTTTTGTGCAACCTATTTGTGCATGAAGGGACACTCCAAAACATGTTTAAGATAAGAACGGTCCCCGCTTTGTGTATATTTTCCAACTAGCGCCCACGTGACTGACTAATGCATGCTTGCATTCTAACTCAGGTATTAAGATACAGTATTTCCTATTTATATTCATTCCCCCATGGACACTATTTCAAAACACTACTCTGAGAGAAAGGATTATAAGTCTACATAGATTCCACGCAATGTTCCATTCCATAATATGGACACACGGGTACCTAGCATGTGAAGGAGCTCTCTGCAGCATGCCGCCCAGCCCCTTGTAAGATTCCCTGGATCAATCCAAGTTCGCACGCACTTCGAGGGACCCCTTCAGATGGATGCAAATTGCACATCAACTGCAGAGCACAGCCAGTACATACATCTACACCTAACGACTGAAGCTTCATCCTAGAAGTATACTCAAAGCTACTGAGTTACAGTGGTCCCTCGACTTACAAATGTAATGCGTTCCGAAGGGACCGTCGTAGGTCGAAAAAATCGTAAGTTGAGTCCCCATAGGAATGCATTGGGAGAAAAAAATTCGTACGTCGAAAAAACCCGCATCTAAACTTCGTAAGTCGAGGAAACCGCATCTAAAACGGCCGCGATTTCCATTCGGAGGTCAAAAAAATTCATAAGCGTGTGGCCACTTTCTTCACTCGTAACTCGAAAAATACGGAAGTCGGGTCATTTGTAAGTCGAGGGACCACTGTATTGAACAATGTGGAGAGGGAAAAACAGGGGGGCGTGGGAGGTGGGGAAGGATACTCACAGCATTAATTTCTCCTGTTCTGGGGCCCCACGGTGCATTTGGCTCCAATAGCACATCACATTCAATACTCCTCTCGTCATTCAGTCCAATTCCAGAATCACTTGAAAAAATAAATATTTAGGAATATTATGGACTGGATTGTTGTTGATTCTAAAGAAGTCTACCCACCCAGGAAATATGAAGACATACCTCTTTTCTTACCTGTTTTGGTCTTTTTCAAAAGGCACAACAATGACATTTCTGTGCTGAGTCAGATCATTCAGTAGTTTAGCAGTCTGGTAGGGAACAGCATCCATACCTTCTCCTCCAGCAGGCAAGCCAATCACATGGTCCCTTACTTTGCATCCCTTCCATTTTTTTTTAAAAAAAAGAGAGAGAATTTAGCTAAGGTACTTCCTTAACGCAGACGTAATTGCAAATCATGGATAGTGCTGGCCATGGTTTGAAAGATTGCTTCAAATCAGTGTTTCACATTCTAATTTGTGGCCAATCCTAGTTTGGATATTAGGATTCATCGCCTAACCATGATGAAGCATTAGATATGCTCATGGATAGAGTACAGTTAGTTTGCATGTTAGCTAGATAACATACCGTTTTAAATATTGACTCCAGCTCAGGCAATTATACAGTGGGCCTTAACGCACCTGGCCAGGGGGTGGGAAGAATCACCCCATACTTTTGTTGTGTATAAAACATGGTTCAAGAGAATGTGGCTTGCGGAAGGAGCAAAGAGGTTTGAAAGAATCTTTCCCCCAAATACATACTTTTGGAACAGGAGCAGGATCAAATCTCAGAACCTTCTGGTTACAGCAGGGATACACTCCAGTACCACTGGAACCAAGAGCACCTGCCACGCCAGGGTAGACAACTGGCTGAGGGTGGTATTGGCAATGGGAGAATTCAGTACACAGGAAAGTCTGCAAGGGAGATGCAACGACAACAAAATCACTACTCTCAAGATCAAGCATTCCCAAGTTTAAGGTGGAGAAAGGGTTTACAGCAGAATACAGAGATGTCTTCTAACAAATAGCTGTATACTAGGATGTACAAGCTAGCTGCTGCTGCTCTTATCCTTTGAAAACGGCACTGATTAAATGAAGTGCTGGGTGGCCTATTCTTGGGCATTCTCAAAAGACTTGACCAAATGAATTCAGCACAAACTATTTATCCACTCTTCACCCCCAATGTACAAAAACAGGGGAAGGAATTCAATGTACGGCTATGGCAATTAGTCCATCAGTGCAGGGTGTGTTGGTCTCAGAGTTCCTGTGTTTTAGTAAGTTACAGGGGCCTACCAGGGAAACAACCAAGCTGCTTTGATCTTGGAGTACCATAAGAAAACTGGGAGCTAGTGAGTTGTTTGTAGGTTGGCCATGAAGTACAGGGTGCACTGGACTGGCTAAGAGCCTTTCTTTGTAAAAATAATAATTGCTTTGTTGCATTTGAAGTCACCTCCCATCTGTGCTCTGAGACTGACTTGGAAGATGGTGGCAGCAACAATAACCAGAGAGTAAGACTCAACTGGCAGCAGTTGGGCAAGGAAAGGGGGTGAGAGGCTCTTCTGAGCATGCCCCCTTTGTCACAGGAGTGAGGGGAGGGCATTGTGCAGGCAGAAGTCTTTGTGCTGGCTTCCACTAGTTCAATAGTTGAACCTCACCCTTCGTTCTACAGAATTTGAAAACCTAACTTTGTAAGTTCCAGGACAGTCAGGAGTGTGCAGAGGTAACCGAAAACACTCACTTGATTACATCTTGAACAGATCAGCCAATTGATAGTTCCCCAAAGGCGCCAATATACATCTCGCCAAGATTTTAATTCTTCAAAAAGACTCAGCAAATACTCATGCACATCCCAAGATTTATCTCTGTATATACAAAGAGGAGCAAGAGGTCAGGCTGATCAGAGTGAATAGAATAGTTCTCAATTCCCACTGGTAAGTTTTGTACCTTTCCCCCTCAATGACAAAGTTAAATTGCACAGAAGAATTAAAACAAGGGCCACAACGTTAACCAATTTCTTAGGGTGCTTGTTGCTTGTTTATTTAATTACGGGGGGACACGACTTTTTAAGTGCTCTCTTAGAGAATAGGCATTCCTTCCCGGATTAAATGAGACATCCTCCAAGTCTCTGGCCATGACAACACATGTGTGCACCATCTAAAATCAAAGAGTATATTTCTGCTCTTTAGAAAAAATTATGTCAATTTGATCAATTCAATAATTGACTAAGATTTCATCAATCTGGTGACAGCCCTTATTAAAACATACTATATTTGCACTCAGCCACCATCACAGTGATGACAAAGAGGAGTGAAAGGGCAGGCAGGCAGGCAGGCTATCTGTGCAGCCTTCCCATGCTTTTGTCACTGCTGCTGCCACTGGCGGGAAGTAGAGGAACACAGGGAGAAAGACCACCCTGCAGCTGAGCTTTCCCCAGCCCCCTTAACCCGTCATCACTGCTGCGAGAAAGAAGCCTGGGAATGAAGGGGAGCAAGTCTTTCTAACCCTTCGTTCCTAACCCTCGTGCTGCCCTAGTATTAATAACTTGATCGTTACACTTAACTATCATATACATCTTTAAGGCCAGCATTGCACTAGTGGACTGACCTCTGTTCTGGGACTGAAGCCCTGGAAGAACAGAGAGCTCAGATTATAATTAAAAAGTCTGTTGTGATGCAGATTAAATAGAATCCATGAATACACCCTGTAAAAACGTTGTTACAATATGATTTATGAAGCACCTTATGTGTACATAGATAATGTTTCCAAGCTGATCTACATTGATCTTTCCAGGAACACATGGGATTCTTCTTTCAGTGTCCTTAATTAGGAGTTTCTTACATAAGCAGCACCTATTTTTTTTTAAAAAGAAAGTTATAGCATGAGAGATTTGCAATGAGAACAAGGAAGAATATGCCAAAATAAGATCAATAAGCGGACAGTTGTCTACCTGTACAGGGTTGCTGCGCTTCCCCGAGAATCTGGGTTGTGGTAATCTAGGTCAAACAACCTCTCTATCTTCTTACAGAAAAGTTTGCTGTCGGTAACAAAAAAACGCTCATTATAAAAATGAGTTATCTGCATATAAACGCAGACTTGCCATGGACAAATTCAATGAAATTTGGTATCCATTCTTACAAATACTGTAATAGATCTGGTGAAGTACAAAAACAACCTTGTAAAATATACAGTTTTGGGTTTCTTCCCCCCCCCTTTTCGTTTTCCCTTCTGCACAGGTTCTGTTTCTCTTTTCCTTCCTTTTTTGTTGTTGTTTGTGTCTCACCATGTCTGGTGCACATATAGTTATGTACTTTTTGAATTTTCAATAAAGATGTTTTTTTTAAATAAATAAATAAAAACGAGTTAACAACTAAATGCCAACGCAGGTGGCACCTGCTGGATCTCTGAAAGAAAACAATACCACTAAATGGCACCACGGCTGAGAATTCCCTCCTCTGGGTCATGAGATGCATTTCCAGTGGATGTGGCACAACTAGGAGGGCCTCCTCTGGTCATCAAAGTTGTTGGGCTGATTTCTAGGGTGGAAGGTGCTCTTAGATGCCCTAAGCATCTCAGATCAGGCTTTCACAACAGCAACACCTTAAACTTGGCTTAGTAGCCAACTGGCAACCAATGTAAACGCTTCAGTAGAGGTGTTCTACGTGCATGGAAAGCTGCTACACTTAGCAGTTTGCACCAGCTGCTGAACCAACCCCAAACGGCAGCCCAACGTGAACTGTACTGCAAACATCTGGATAACGCTGCAGGAAGACAAAAAGAATGGCTAATTCTTACATTACGAGGCAGCAGGATTTTAAAAGGTACCTCTTAAATTTATCTTTCTTGTCCTTCACCTCCTCTATTTCATTATGTGTGAAAAGATCCGCTATGCGCGTTAGGAGATTAGAATTGATGCAGTTCATATTGCACGGCGTGGCTACAATAGCACTCATATTCTTGTGGCAATAATGAATACATTTCTCCACCTAGGAAAACAGGAAGATAAAATATGGATGTAACACACTCAATAGTGATAATGAAATATCTTAACACTGTACAGGCAACACCCCATTCATGTGCAGGTACCATTTCTGACTGCTCCATGCATCAGTGGGAAGCCTGCATGTATGTACATTCTGCCCACCTCGCCCTCTTTTGGCGCCAAAAACAGTATGCGTGTCAGCAGCCACACATGTGCTGATCACACGTGAGTGGGGCATGGTCTGTATTTAGGAAGGTTTTTTTGTGAGAGGAGCTCTAGAAACAGCTCCAATAGCTCAGAACCCCACATCTGTTATATACTCACTAAAGAATCCATCTTCAGAAACTCAGAGGAAATAAGAATCGAAATGACATTGCTTGGTTCTAAAGAAAGAAGCAAGAGAACAAAGCGAAAAGCATTATTAGGATTAATTACAGTTAACCTTGCACATTGCTTGTAAAAGGAAACACTACAAGAGATTCTTTGCATCACAAAATCCACATTCCATTAAAGAGGAATGGGAAGAGAGTTTAGGAACTTGGTTTAGTCCCTTCTACAGGAGGGAGCTCTAATGACACAGCATGGCTGGACCTTCTAATTCTTCTGAAATGAGGCCCAAATAGCTGCCTCTCTCCTTTCCATTCCCACCACCCCCACCAGAAAGAACGTGTTAGCCTAAAACTAGCTATTCATGTTTTGAAAGCAAAGCAAGCCAAATTAGATTAAGAAGCTGGAGAAAAATAATATTGTACCTAAAGCTGAAATGAAAAGTTAAGAGCCTGGATTCATATATTTACAAATACGTTCCATAAAACTTTGGCACTTGAGTATGAAGTTTCCAACTCGGGTAGGGTGGGTGTTCTCTTATCTGAAGGGAGGTTTGAGGGTTTTGATAGAAAAAATGAGTGCGAACACTCCAAACATCCAAAGCAAAAACCCCAGTTTCTCCAAAACTGCTGAGTTAAATGTCATTCAAAGTTTGAAACATTCAACCTCAGACACATGCAAACTAGATACTATACAAGCAGACCTTTTCTTAAAAGAAAAAAGGGTCTGCTCCAAACACTTAGGAAAGCGGGTTTAAGGTCAGGTTTGAAAGCAAAACCGGCAAAAGAGTGAGGGAAACTAAACTGCCCCCATACACGAGACACCTACTTCCCTTTAGCCTGTTCCCCCAGCTGTTTTTTTCTAGCCAAGCTCACATCTGTTAGTGGACCACAGATGAGGAGAGTAGCATTTGCAAGTGATAGACTGTGGTGGAGGTACGCTTCAGGCAGAGGATCAGTTTGCCACCCCCACCCCCCACCTGTGTGATCCTTTTGCTCTAGGAATTGCCCCCCTTTCCTCTATGTATGACTAGGGAAGAATCAGCTCCAACCAAACCAGTCTGCCAGCATCACATCCAATTTGGACCACTTCCAACAGTCACTACACAGAAAAGAGAATAGAACTAACAATTAAGTGTTGGAACAAAATTCTCTAAAGGAGTTCTTCATCAAGAAATTTGTCAAGTATGTGCAGCTCACAAGAGTGATCCAGAGTGAACTTTCAGTAATTTAAAGGGAGAGGGGAGGAAGACATTGAGTGTGCACTTAATTCTTGCTTTGATTTCTTCCCTGGATCACACCCAGAGTGAGGACTAAAATTATTTCCCTTCAAACTGCTAGCTTATTTAGGTACTCACTTAAATGAAAGATACCCAAACTCTTAATATTTTCTGTCAACCCTTCCAAGACCTTTTAGATGATAACCAACTTTAAAGTTCTTTTCTCTGAAGATCATTTCTAGACTCTTTTTGTATTTATTAATTATTATTATTATTATTATTATTAAATGAAATTTATATATCACCCTCCATCCAAAGATCACAGGGTGGTTCACAACATAATCTTTGCTCCTCTCTGAATTTTTTATTATTTGTAAGTTAAACCAGAGCTTCCTCCCCTCCCAAAAAAAATAATAAAAAAAATTAATGTACAGGTACAGGAATAAATCTGCCCTGTTGGGAGGTCAGGACCATCTCATGTGCTCACATGCTCTTTCTCCCTTTTTCAGAGCTAACCACGGTTAGCAGCAAACTAGAATTTGCAACTATGCAAATCCAGTTCTAACCATTATGGCAAACTGCAGATCACCGCCAACAATGGTTAGCCTTGAAAAGGGATGGGTGGGAATTCATGTGTGAGGGGGAATAGGGTATTAAGAGACTAAGAGTGCAGGATAACATTGCCCAATGTCAAAGGCAATATAATTAGTTTTATTAACTTTCCAGCCAGCTTCAGTTTTTCCAGCTATTACAGACTAGGTTTTTTATCGGTTAAGGCAGAAAACGGCAAGGAAATTACCTCGCAAAACAAATTTGCACACAGAATTTTGGTCTGAAGTAGAAGTCAGGCTTTTCAATAAATGAGTCTGCAGGAAACATTAATAGATTTTCCTTTTACCTAAGGCAGGTATTTCATGCACCTCATACTCCTTAGTGTTCCTTTTAACATATCTTATCAACCAGTTAAAGATCTGAACGTCACAGTGAACTGAAATGTCCACTTCTTCCCAGCGCTGGGCATCCACTGACAGATATTCAGCAAAGTACTTCATTTCAGAAATCAACAGATCTCGAGGACAAATAAAATCTTCTTTCAGATTTTTTGCTTCATCACACACATGGATCACCATATTTGGCCTTTATTTGAGAAGAAGAAAAAATCACAGGGAGGAAAATTATTATAGCTTGTCAAACAGGAATGTCAGAATGATTTACAAAGATATTTCACCTCAATGTTAAGTTTAGGCATAGTTTTTTATGCATTCATATGAACACATGCATGGTTTGGAGCATACTTTTACAGTATAATAATATGGATTTTAAGCTATATCTAAGATTTTGTTAAAAAAAAAAGAATTGTTTAGAAAGAAAATTAAAAGGTATGGGGAAATGTAAGCTGCACATTGCAGCAAGTTTGGCCTCATGGATGGTGAGCTAGGTGAATCTGCAAAACCCACTTCAGGACTTAAAGGTAAAGGTAAAGGGACCCCTGACCATTAGGTCCAGTCGTGACTGATTCTGGGGTTGCACGCTCATCTCGCATTATTGGCCGAGGGAGACGGCGTACAGCTTCGAGGTCATGTAGCCAGCATGACAAAGCCGCTTCTGGCGAACCAGAGCAGCACACGGAAACACCATTTACCTTCCCGCTGCAGCAGTACCTATTAATCTACTTGCACTTTGACATGCTTTCGAACTGCTAGGTTGGCAGGAGCTGGGACCGAACAACAGGAGCTCACCCTGTCGCGGGGATTCGAACTGCCGACCTTCTGATCGGCAAGCCCTAGGCTCTGTGATTTAACCCACAGCGCCACCTGCGTCCCGTTACTTCAGGACTTAGATCATTTCTAAACTCAAAGAAGAAACCTTCTGGCAGCTAGCTGTCAACTTTCACACCTCTAGTTGCAAAATGGGCATACTTGATGTTCTTCAGGAGAAAGGAAAAGTGCAAAATATGGCACTGGCCACTAAATTAAAGCTTCCAGAAAATGCCAAGGCCAAACCAGATATATGCAATAATCTCCCATCTCTCCTGTTTTTAATTGAAAACCAGGTGTAGATCTGGTCAGAGGAAGCAGCCCTGCTTGACACTTTATTCTACTCACCAGAAAAGCTGCTGAAGAGGCATGATTCTGAGCAGAAAAAAGTCACAGGGGAAGGGTTAAGTAACCAACTTAAACTCACAGCCTCATCCAGCTACATTTCATTAAAAAAAATGGCTGGAAGACACTCACAAACATCTACTGTCTAGCAGTAGTTTGGCCCTAAGTTGTCTTTTTTTTTTAATGATTCTAGCACATATGACTTGACGTTATTGTTGTTTGTTTTAAATCATTATTGTAAGCCATTAAGGCTGCCGTGTGATAAGGCACAATATAAACCTTAAAACTCAAATATGTAGATTATGCTGGCTGAGCTCTCCAAGGCCAGAGGGGTGGCTAAATAAGACTGGTTGGAGTTGGAGCTTATTGCCCTTCTTAACTTCAAGCTCCAGCTGAGGACTAGCAGAACCGGAATAAATGATGCAAAATGAGAAGTCTCACAAGTGTGTTTAATTGGCTTATGTTATACACATCACAGAACCTGGGGGAGTGGCGGCAACACAGAATACACATCCCTTTTATACGTGCACAAGCATGCAGCATATTTAAGAAAAATAATACCCAAAATAGGTCTCTGGTTCTAGTTACTACCCAGGCCCAATTACATCTGAGGTGTGAACTATTCACTAAACTGTGGTCAGCAAAATCATGAAGGTGTTACTATGAATAAAGCCTCTCCACATTAGGAAGAATGGAACTGTATGCAAATTCTGGAGTTTTGGTTCTCCGGTACCAGATATATCCTCAGTCTACTCCAACATTTCAACTCTTTAGAAAGTTCTAGTGAAGTGGTATAGTGAACACCTATGTCAAGATAAAGCTACCCTGTTCATTATTCCTAAGAGATGGCCCCATATCTATCATTATTCATACATGTATTTTCAATGGGAGCAAGTTGCCTTTCTAGTAGCAGACACGGGCAAAGAGAAAGAAAAAATAGTATTCCACAAAAGCAGAAAGGTATTTCTTCTGCTTAATTCAGGAGTAGATAACCTTTTTTCTACCAGGGGCCTATGTCCCACACAGGTGGGCAATCAGGTGCCACCCACAAATATTAATGAAATGTATCACAGGCTATTACAGATAATTTTGTTATGATAAATACAAATGTTACAATACCTAGGAAGATAGCACTGGGCTGTTGACAAGCTCCTTCCTTCTACGCCATCCTCAGCCCCAAACTGCTGCTTTGTAAAGTCTCTGGAAACATCCAATGAAATTCAGCAGGGAGCTGCATCTGGCCCTCAGGCCAGAGGTCCCCAAACCACAATTGAAATGAATGGGGAAGGTCTCACTGACAGCGAAAATAAGTGTATACTTATGAAATGGAACCTTCATTCCTGGCAGAACTTGCTTGATTAGGGCGAGAGAGTCTTCCTGCAAGCTTTGCAACAGTGATTTCCAAGCAAAGAGCCATTCATATATTAACCTGTACTGGCAGAGGATTCTCTGCCATCTCCTATCTGGCAATCTGTGTTTATTAAAAGCAAGGAGGGTGTTAGGCCAGGTCTGAGGTCTGTTGACCCCCTCGCTGTCTCCCCAGGGGAACTAAGAATGTAGAAAGGTTAGGAGAGCAGCTGTCTTGCCAGGTGTTCCTCAAAGTGAGCATCAGTCACAGTAGAAAAGTACATGGACCAGTTTTGAAAACCACTGCTCTACAACACGCCTGTGAACACACGACAGATATTTTCAGGGTTCACAGTGGAAACGACAGCAGGATGGAGACAACATCACTGTTCAAGCCTTTTTACAAAGGTTATGGAGAAGCTTCACAAGATAGCTGAATGGAGGGCAGGGGGTGGGGAAACAGGCATTCATATTTTTTCATGTATGTATTTTAATATTTGCTGGAAGCTGCCTAGAGTGGCTGGGGAGACCCGGCCAGATGGGCGGGGTATAAATAATAAATTATTATTATTATTATTATTATTATTATTATTATTATTATTATTATTATTTACCATCTACCAACCCAACAGATGATTTATTATTCATGACAAAGGAAGTGAAAGGGTGCCTACATTTAACTGAAAGAGGGAATACAGAAACACATCGCACTGACTGCTTCCACGTGTCAAGTTAGCACACAAGGGAGCACTGTTCCACCCAGCCAAGGCTAAACATTTACTTCTCCAAGTCTATCTCCAAGCTGCACTTAGCAGCCATTTCTACAGAATAGAAGGCAAAAAAAAACCCTATGAGAAGCTTAGAGGTTCCAGGATACCACAGATTCCAAACCTGAAAGGAGTGCCAATTCTAGAGAGGAGAAGCTACAAATGTTTTAATGCCTTCCAGTCCCTGAAGGTGCTCTTTCACAAGAGCTTCTCCTCAATTACTGTTTGTCTAATTTTTTTTGTAAAAAAACGATGCAAACGTAACTCTCCCACCCCCCACAATCCTTCACCCACCCAATAGAAATCCCACAAATACACAGAGATATAATCCAAGCGTAGAAGAGAACAAACGAATGTCGAAGTTTCAGGTTTATCTAGCTTTCCCAAAATCAAACAACCATCTTCCTACCCTTGTGTTTCATCAGCATTTTCTCCACCTTTATGTGCAGGGCCCTTCTCACTTTCTGCAGAGCAATTCCTTGAGGAAGCTACACTTGGCCTTCCTTAAATGCAAGCGGGGAGAAAAAGCATTAAGACATAGTGTTGAGATGGTCTTCTCATTTTCGCCTGGTAAGCGGTAGTCCTATGCCTAGAGGAAAGTGTGATCTAAGGGAGCTAGCTGTCCACTTACTTACTTACTAGATGGATCCTTTTCACACACACACACTCCTTTAAGGAAAGGCTGGCTTTTAAAATCAATCCAGTCCAGGTGGAAACATATAGAGGAATTGAGGGACTAAATCCTTTCAGTCACAATGTGCATGTCCACACATACAAAAAAGGAGGATGTAAAATAGCTTAAGTCTGTGGGAGAGTTTCTCCTGCCAGTTCCCAAGGACCTCAGAAGCCTGCTCCACAGTAACTCGGAGCAGGGCTTTTAGAGTGGCTGCCCCAGTTCCACAGAATAATGCATTCCTGTCAAGAGACAACAGTCACCAACTAACTGCACCTTCCAGAAACAAAGACAATTTTGTTTCAACAGCTTTCCCAGTTGAATAAGTAGGTCTTTACCACAAGTGTTTACTTTGTTAAAGTTTCAGTCTCGTTTTAAAAGTATTTGCTGTTTTTGTGTTTTAATTATGTGTAAATCGCCTTGAGGGAGTTGTTTAGAAGGCAATCAATATAAATCAATGGTATTACAAACAACAACAAAACTGTCATGGCTATGCATTTGACCTTCTCTTTTACACTTCTCTTTTGGACAGCAGTAACAGACATCATAATGCCATTAACACTGGGATTCCTCTGCCTGATGTCCATACAGCCAACAAGAAAAGTATAGCTTTTTTAAACACACACACACACACACACACACACACACAGTGGAGCCTGGTAACTTGCCTTTCATCCATCCCCCAAACCACTTCCTACATTGAAGGTTCCTTGCTAAAGTACCAAACATGGAGACAGAAGGTTCCTGTTATCTGGATTTTCTCTTTAAAAGGTTCATGAACAAGCCCACTGTAGGAGTGTCCATTAATATTCACTTTCCCATTAAGAATATACTTAATGCTAAGTCTCAGAGAGCATTCAAGAGAAACAAAACCCAAGAGCAGTAGGTTCTGAACAAGGCAGATTAAGAATTGCCCTGGGGCATTAATATACTGTACTAACTGGAGGCTTGCAACCAATGGTAAATTCCAATGCACAGAACCCTCCTGCTACCTAATCCATTGAGACAAATTAAGAATCTATTTTTCACTGGGAGACTGTCCCTTCCACAGCACAACTTCATGCTCTCCCTCGGGGGTGGCTCTTGATTTCATTCAGCTCTTTTCTCTTCTCCCATGTTCTATGTATTATCACATGCTCACTATGCTTCTGCTTCTCTCCCTTGCACCACCTGCATCTCTACCACTCAACCCCACCACCATTTCACTGCTGTGCATCTCTGGCTCTTTTCCTTCTCCTCCTTTTCAGCCATAAAACACATCCAACACTTTGTATGCGGTCTCTGCTGAGTCAGTAGTCTACTCCCACGTGGAAGTGGCATGGTCTTCGGCAGAGACAGCTCACAGACCTGCTTAACTAGAACAGGGGAGCTCCTATCATTGCTGACCATCTGCCATGCTGCATCAGGCTGGTGGACTCTTCAAGACCTTTCACCCCGAACTAGAGCACAAACCTGGGATCTTCTCCATGCAAAGCAGGTGCTTTACCACTGACCTATTGTCCACTGTAGTAACACAGTTCAAAGACACCTTAGGGAATTAGCTGGTTTATCATATGGTTTTATTATATGTGGCTTGTTGCAACCTGAGTTTTTGCAGGCACATTTGATAATTGATAAAAGCTCAAGCCACAATAAGCCATTTCACCTTTGGTTCTTTTATACAAGTGTATTAGCTTTTAAAAAGGCCACTGTACAGTTCAAGGCAAAGTTACAATGAAATAAAAATTAATTATATTAAATCACCAGTTAATTGAGACTTTGAAAAGTAAATAGGTAAACTATGGGAAGGGATCGTAATTTAGAGACCAATACTTATGCCGAGCACCAGCACTTTAAGGATTACTAGCTGACTCTGCTCGGAACAGGTTAAGGATTTCAAATGGATGAAACCTAGCATGCACAATGTTTTGAATGCAGCAGCAGAACTGCCTGAAAGCCTACCATTTACAGAAATTGCATCTTTTTCACTAGGAGGTTCTTGTAACTCTTCCTGGGAATCAAGAAGCGATGATTTGATATAACCAGCCAGTGTTTTCATAGGGCTCCCACCACTGGCCATTAGTGGACTGTACTGGTTATCAACTGGAGAACTCCCACTGCTTTTCAGTTCGTCAAACCTTTTTGCACACTGTCAGAAGATAAAAGAGGGATTTTCAGTTTTAGTTCTTGTTGGAAGAAATCCCAGGTATGCCTAGGACATAGATGCTCATCTCCGGGTATCTAAATAAACAACAACCGATATTAACCTTATGCAGAGCTAGTGACTAAGCCTTTAAGCCTGGTTCCTAAGTTTTTTATGTTGGCGCCCAAGAATCTGGCAGCTTTTTCAGTGCTTGCCTGTAAGCACAGAGTTTGAAAAGCTGTTTTGTTGTTCTGAAACAGACATATCTGTCTGCATCAAAGGCTATATAAAAAGGAGCTGCCTTAAACCATCTCTGACTGGCAGTGGCTCTCCAAGGTATCAGGCAAGCATTATTTCCCTAAACCCACCATCAGAAATTCTTTCAACATGAGATGCACAGGATTCAACTTGGGATCATTTTTATGTGTGAAGGGCATGTCCTTCCTCTGAGCTAAAGCCCCATTTCATAGTCCATGGTGTAACATCATAATTTGAGGTGCTGTGTTCAGACAGCATAATGAAGCCATTTTTTATTATTTTTTTGCTGGTCTTAGAGGACTTACTATTAGGTTGCAAATTGAAGTTTAACTACTTTATAGTACTGCTAACTCAATATAACACTCAGTCAGTTATTCTCTCAGACGAGGATAGCAGCATCCCCTGTGGGCACTTGAGGACTTGTCAAAGAGTACAAAGAGGAAAGGGTCCTTCCCAGCAAACATATACATGATCTTCCATAGGTATAGAATTTTTATAAAGCAAGAAGATTCTATGAGACATAAATGCCTTTCTTCTCTCTCAGAAGGAAAAGGCAACAGTGACAGAAAAACTAAGGCCCAGATCTATGATGGCAGCTGGATAAACTAGGACCTCAGCTGCCTGAGCAGTGCTACTACCATGATTTCAATACATTCACAAGCTGAGAACACTTGCCTTCTCCATTAGGTACAGTGGTATCTTGGTTTAAGAACAGCTTAGTTTATGAACAACTTGGATTAAGAACGCTGCAAACCTGGAAGTAGGTGTTTTGGTTTGTGAACTTTGCCTTCGAAGCAGAACATGTTCCGCATCCTGTAGAGTGTGTTCCATTTGTAAATTGAGTCCCACGCTGCTATGGAAAAGCACACCTTGGTTTAAGAACGCTTTGGCTTAAGAATGGACTTCCGGAACGGATTAAGTTCGTAAACCAAGGTACCACTGTACCCACCTTCAGTGAAAGTATAGTTAGAAGAGTAAGACTAATCCAACTGAAACCTTCCCCTAATATTGCTAGCCAGGCACATGAGTAGGGAAGGAGCTTGAGAAGTATTCAGAACTTGGATCATCCTTATAGAGCACCACAACTTTCCAGAACTCCATAAACATACATTCTTTTCAGAAGCGGCAGAGCAAACAAGTGATGTCACAGTGGATAACTAGTACTGACTCTTTGTTAGATTGATAGAAGCTTTGTAGGAGTGGAAGTCTGTGCAGCAGAAGGGCCAATGGAAAGTGTTTCTCCCATACAATACTTAAAATCAGCTTTGCTTTATGCCTCACCATTTAATACTGGAATGTATAGAAGCCATCACACATCATGAATGAGCACAAATGAGCTTCTAGACCTGGCAGTCAAAGTAATATTTAATAGACATGATAACAACAGTAAATTAAATGGTATCTGATCTGAATTCCTTAGAACCCTTTAAGCCAAAATTTCATCAAAGTTTATTCTTTGTATAATTTCTTAAATCAACCTTCTGTTCAACCTCCTACTGTCTTATCTCTTTTACTTTGCACCTGCTGGGTCTGGGTTTTTGTTGTTGTTGGGGGCTTCTGGGCAGGTTTGTTTGCCTTGCGTTATGATTTTTAAAATAGGCTTCTACCACAGAAACAAATCCACACAGAAACAAATCCACATAAAATAAATGTGAGGTTTAAGTGCCTGGAAGACTGTCAAGCATGAAAATACTGGTAAGGTAGCAAAAGGATTTTCTCTCAGCTGGTTTATGACTGAGCACAAATGTTGGATTTGACTTTAGGTGTGATTCCTTTAACAACTTTGGTTGTGTTTAACTGTACATTAGTTGCCATCAGTTAAATGCTCCTCTGCTCTTTAGTCCTCTTTAAGGCCAAAAGAAACAACTATTATTACACATTCTTGTGTGACTTCATTGATTACATAAATAATGAGGCATGTGGTAGAACAGCACCCATAGTTTGCAGCACAGTCTGAAGTACATGAAGTAAATATTTTAATTTTTTTCCTTCCCCCTCCCTATAAATAATTCCAATTGTTATTGATACAAAATACCATTTATGTTTATCTGAGTGTTTATTGCGCTTTTAGTTTTATTTTTAATTTTATGTGATTGTTGCATGTCATACGCTCTAACGTAAATAAAGCTTTATCTTCATTTATCATCATTCAGCCCAGACACTGAGGTCCAGCTCCGAGGGCCTTCTGGCGGTTCCCTCCCTGCGAGAAGTGAGGTTACAGGGAACCAGGCAGAGAGCCTTCTCGGTGGCAGCTCCCGCCCTGTGGAATGCCCTCCCATCAGATGTCAAGGAAATAAGCAACTACCTGACTTTTAGAAGACATCTGAAAGCAGCCCTGTTTAGGGAAGTTTTTAACGTTTGATGTTTTATTGTGCTTTTAATATTCTGTTGGGAGCCGCCCAGAGTGGCTGGGGAAACCCAGCCAGATGGGCAAGATATAAATAAATCATCATCATCATCATCATCATCTCAATGCAACCATGTTAAGCAGTTCAAAGATGAAAATGAATAAAAACTACATTACAAAATAAGGGAAAACGTACCTCTCGAGATGAATAGCCTGGAACCAGCTTTGCCACGTTGTCCCAATTGATAGGCTGAGGGACACTGAATAAAGAGCAGAGGATCATATCCAAAACCATTTGATTATTGTCGTATGGAAAGTTATTGTTTTCTGAATACCCACGGCTCATTTTTTGGCACTAAAAGAAAGACATGAAAAAAGAAACACACATAATTGCACTTTTCTTTAACAACTTTGGTTGTCTTAAATGTACATTAGCTGCCATTGGTTCAATTTGTTTCACACTTCTTGGGCAGAATAATTATATGGCCAACACCCGAATTTAGCTGTGCATGTTTTGCCTTACTCATGAACAGACTTTCAACAAATATACCAATAGAGGTATGTAATTATTTACGTTCTACAAAAGAAAATATCACCACTGTTAAACAGGTCCTCAAAGAGAGTGTCTGCACCCTGGGGATGCTTCAGCCAATTCATGGCTCTCTGTAGGATCCTCCATAAATTCAGACTTCAAACTGTTGCTCTGTCTTTCATCCACCTCTATACACATACACTTGCAGACGTCTCAAACGGTACACCCCCATAAGCATATCATTTATTCAGAAAAACGCCCACAGTCATAAGAAATGTTAACTTCTGTTTCTTTAAGGTCAGAGATGGTGAATCACCAGTCTGTTTGCCTGATCCTGTGAGTGGTTTTCTGGAGCCTTCCAAGAATTTGGCAGCAGCAAACACCAAAAACATGAACTGCTTTGGGACTCTCCATACAGAGGCAAACTGAGGTCTAAACATCACCAGAACTCAAGAAGCAGGGAGGTCCTGAATGAGGCAGCATTACCATGTCTGTTCTGCTGCAAGTTCCACCTCTTGAGCATTCAATACTCTTCCTATGAGCACTTAGTAATTTCCAGTGTTTTATGACAACTCTCAACACATAGTTACTTCCTCTGCCTGCTCCCAATGGCTAGGCAGCACTGGCATGAGAAATGCTAATGTAATGAAGAGTATGCTAAGCAATTAAGAGTTTCTGTAAGTTCAGCCCACAGGGAGCATTTTTGGCTTCTAGCACTCTAGCTATATTTGGGCCTAAATTGGTTCATTAACTACATACACATAGCCAAAATACAGCTATACAATCTTTGAGGTGACTTCAGCTTCTCAGGCAGTTGGATTAAACTAGGGAAAGTTATCCAAACAGTAGTAAGGTTATACATTGTTATTGATATTAAAATCCAGATTCCAATAAAAATAAAACAGGAAATAAAACTACACTTGAAGCAAAAAGAACCCTATTTTATTACATGGTTTAAAAAAGCAGCATCCTACAGCTGTGGTTTTCAAACTTTTATCATTTACAGAACCTTTTCCACATCAGCTTGTCTGCCAAGAATTTCCTTCATGGCTAACACATATCCGTGCTTAACCCAGAAAAATGTTCAGGAAACACACTCAGTTCATGAAAAACGTTGTTCCGTTCTGCTAGGCACCACCATCAATCCACTGGAATTGAGAGCACGCTGCAAAATACTCTGACCAACCACAATGCTATGGGTTGCACATGGGAAGACTAATAATGTTGAGCAAGCATGGGTTGCACATGGGAAGACTAATAATGTTGAGCAAGCAACATTGCTAACTTTGTCACTGAAGCCTGATGAGCTTCTGAGAAACTCAAGGTATTTCCCCAACAGTTTGACAACTGCTATCCTATACCAATATTAAAAAATAAAACTAAGAATATAGTTTCTTCATATGTTAATATTTACCCTGCATAAACACAGTGCAAGTCTTCCATTTTGACACTTACAATGGAAGGGGAGAAAAATGCTTCTCAGTAGGAAACTGCTATGTGTTGCTATTTATAGTCTCCCATTTCTTAAATAATGAATCACAGCAGAAAGCAACCATGTGAAAATTCAGGAAGGAGGAAAAACAGCCAGGGATGGGGGCGAGAAACATTAATTCCAGTTCCATGGTACACAGCAAATTCAAATGTACAGTTTGGATTTTATTGTATCTCACAAGTATTCAGTGTAAAACTGAAGTTGCCAACTTCTATCCATTGGCAACTCTATTACATTTATTCCGTCCAGGGAGACATTATCATCCTAGAAAAATAATCAAAGTTTCTTTCTCTTTTTTACTGTAACTTTAAGCCACCAGAAAATGTGTCTCTCTCATCCAGTAGCACATTATCCAATGATGACTGCAGGCTTTGAAAGTTGCAAAGCAGCTAGAAAAGTTCCTCCTGGAGCATACCCATTGCTCAGGTATCAAAATTACAGAAGACTAAATGAGACTCTTGAGAGTTCCATGGACTGCAAGAAGATCAAACTTATCCATTCTTAAAGAAATCAGCCCTGAATGCTCACTAGAAGGACAGATCCTGAAGTTGAGGCTCCAGTACTTTGGCCACCTCATGAGAAGAGAAGACTCCCTAGAAAAGACCCTGATGTTGGGAAAGATTGAGGGCACAAGGAGAAGGGGACGGCAGAGGATGAGATGGTTGGACAGTGTTCTTGAAGCTACTAACATGAGTTTGGCCAAACTGCGAGAGGCAGTGAAGGATAGGCGTGCCTGGCGTGCTCTGGTCCATGGGGTCACGAAGAGTCAGACACGACTGAACGACTGAACAACAACAACAAAATGAGACACACATGTTGTTTTTTATGGATTACATCAAGCTTTTGAATTATTTCTGTAATTTTGCAGCTGGTAAAAAAAAAAAGTCTGACCCTGCTAACCATAACTAGTGAGCAGCTGAACTTAGAAGACTGGATGACTTGTGAAAGTCATAGGCTTTTAGTTCCGTTCATAACAAAGCCTAAGCAAGTGCAGTTGATACTGCTTTCCTATTCATCCCTGTCTCCACTTCCTCATTTTCCTGTTTTTCCACATGTGAAATTTTAGATTACAAATTATATTTTTATACTCTTTTACAGTGCCATGAATATTGATGTCACTATATAAATAACAATACGGTAATAAAATACAGTACTAGGAACATAAATAACTAGGAATAAAATAAATAAAATTCAATCCTCTATATACTGGGCAACATTGATACATACATAAGGCTTACTTTCTCATTCGGAAGTAATCCAGTCTCTCATTTAGAGGAGGGAAGGGCCTGATTACTGCTGAAGGATCAGAAAATACCAGTATATTACATTGCCACTGTAATTTCTGCAGTGCAGTAGCATCAAATATAATGGGATTGCATTTACAGACCACACAGCTTGGCCCTCAACTGATTTCAGTAATGAAGATTACTCCCCCCCAAAAAAGAAAAAAGAATACTCAGAGCACTTCATGTGCATTATCACGTTAATCCTTAAAGCAAACATGCACAATAAGCCAGCATGGTTCTTCTCTATATTCAGAAGTTCAGAAAAGCAAGGGTACAGAGATGCTGCAATTTGAATCAGAAGCCAGCCCTCACCAAAATTTTCAGTGCAAAAGGTAGGTTAAAGAAAGGCAGTGGTCACTGCCTGAAGACCCACACAACTAGTTTTGTAAAACCAAAGAGATACTGAAGTTTTGAAATAGGAGTCCTTTTTAAAAACAAAGGGTTTTCAAGGGGAATTCTTAGTGTTGGGCATAAAGTAAATCTTCTGCTTCCTGAAGTAGTTTTCTGGATCTCTGTCCACATGTGCTCCAAGGGCATAAAAGGGGTCAAAAAAACACTTTGCTAGTAGCATATACCAGTAATTAATTCATATAGGTTCTCCAGGTAGACAGCCAAGTAACAAAAGAAGAGTGCATCTTGTTTGTAGTAGGAATAGGACATGTATGCAGTAGGGCTATAAACAAACACTCATTTCCAGCTCAGAGGAAGCTGCATCTACAAATAAAACAGTTGTTCCTAACTTGACACACGCTAATTCTGTCAGGACAGCAGCAGTGAGCTCTGAAAAGTTCACAAAACCAGACCTGAGACTTACCCTTGATCATTTTTTTTTTAAAAATCCTGCCTAACCTGTAACACAGCCAGGTCCAACACCTGCTACCACCTCCTTCTCCAGGTATAATCAAGCACTCTGTTGAAACAACTATCTTGCCTTGCTCAGGCACTCAGAAGACAGGACATATTCATATAACGTGAGGATCCACGCCCCCCCCCTCAATCTTCTGCAACACTCGCAGCATCAACAGCCCAGGAAAGAATGAAGCAGCAGCAGAGCTTTGACTCTTTGTGCAAGGATTAGACCCCGCCCATATCCATTTCATCACAAATAAAATTTTCATAGAGGGGACAGGCCCAATCACTTAACTGAGGGAGAAGATGTGGTTCCTTTCTTACAATGCACCCTGACAGAGAGTGTAGTCAGAGAATGCTTTCTATGGTGCTGAAAGCTCCCTAGTTTTCTACAAATACTAAGGAGACATTAGTAGAATAGGAGCCATCTTGAAACCATTTGTACTGTTTGGTTTCCTTATTAGTGATTAACAAAAATGTTGCCACAATGTCAGCCATTACTCCATAAAACCATACCTCTTGGCTTTCAAATCCCCAGATGTCTAGATGAATGCCAACAGCAGCAGCAGCAGCAGCAGCAGCAGCAACAACAACAACAACAACAACATTGGGACAATATGCAACTAAACCCAGTTAAAATACCCTACCCTTAAGGTTTTCCCAAAAGCATGCACCTTATCATCCCATGGCTTCCTTACTATAGTTATTACCATGATATGAAAAAGCCTTTGTAGACAGTTATTAAAAATACATCAGTTAACATAGCCTCAACACAGAGCAAACCCAATACCTCAGCATCTCTCAAACTACCAGGCATCTTAGCTGTGCAAAGTTGACAGGTGCTCTGACACACGATGATAGTTCCAGACAGGCATGAAGCTTTTGTCTAGAAGCAACATGCTTTGTAAAATGCAACCTAGATTTGGCTCTGTATAAAAAGATGAATAAATAGGTGGTGGGTGGGGGGTAAGAGTTACTGAGACACACAGTTTCATCCACTCAAGCACTCCTTTATAGCCATTTCAAACAACGACCATTTATACTGTGGGATAGCCTGCTCCTCTTTCAAGAGCCACTCCCAACATACAGCACATGTTTGCAGCACATAATGTAAAACACATCAGTTTACTGCTCAGCAAACTGAGATTAGTTCTGCGGATGAGCGAAGGTCAGCCTCAGGCTCCTGAATTCCTTCCATCAGCAGGGCCATCAGGAGGAGACTAGATGCTTCCACTTCAGATTTAACTAGAGTTTATCATTATGTCAAAATCCTAAAGCTAATCTTAACAATAACGAGTGGAAACAAGCCAGCTTCAACCCCATTGTTTGAAGATGGCTTGTTTTCACTAATGGTAGTAAAGACTCACATTTTGTCTGGGTTCAGAGATCACAGCAAACTATTAATTTAGGACAGAAGTAAAAACTTCCAAACCCCTATTTTGGAAAGCAGGGTGGGAAAGAGAATGTATGAGCCAAAAGATCATTAAGGTTCATTTCCTGTAATGCTAAACTTTGCTTTAGAATAATGTCCAAACTTGCCCATTATAAAGGCACGCAAATTCACATCAATTTCCAGCATGAGCATGGAGCATTCTACACATAGAATAGGCAGACTCAAACTGATCACAAAAATATGACTGACATGGAAGATAAGAAGCAGCCTTATGCCAAGTCAAGCCATTTGGCCACCTAATTCAGTAATACTGACTAGTAGCGTCTTTCCAGGATTTGAAATGGGGATCTCTCTCAGCCATACCAGAAGATACCTAGGACCTTTAAGATGCAAAGGAGATGCTCTCCTTCTGAGCTGTGGCCCTTTGAGTGGCCCATCATTGAAATTGACTTGAATTCAATCCTAAGTAAGAGCAGTACATATCAATGGGGCTATTCCAATTAAATACATTTAGATTCAATAAGACTCACTGATTTCAGGAATACATTCTAAACTGTGATTTAACTGGGTTATGTCTCATAGAGCTCATTTGCACTCTTTGTTTAAAAAGCTGTGAAAGGAAAGTAAGCTATATATGGGTGTGGGTTATTAGAAGAAAAATATTTTTTTAATGATAGGCCTTTAAACTGATGTTTGAATAGCTAAGGCAAGGATCAGTTGCACAACATTTACCCAACAGTAGGCAACATTTTTAAAGGAGAAGAAAACTGAAATGCAATTTAGTCAGATACCTTTCTTATGTAAGATGAACTTTATTTGTAGTAGAAAATCATTGATATATGTAAAGTCCGAAATAAAGCAACTAATTCAGTCTGGGCCAAAAGGCAAGCTATAGAAAGAGAAATAAAAATAATAGTAAGTGATATTATTGTAAATTCTCCAACTCATCACATAACGATCCATACAACAAAAAATGTATGACCTATAATAGGGTGATACTTAGAAAAAGGAAGTCCATATCCATCACCTTTAATACACCTACATAATTTGTTTAGCACTATGGAATTGTAATACCTAGGAATCATACAGCTGAATAAAATACAGCTGGATAAAAAAAGCCCTAAACGGCCTCGGTCCAGTATACTTGAAGGAGCGTCTCCATCCCCATTGTTCCGCCTGGACACTGAGGTCCAGCTCTGAAGGCCTTCTGGCTGTTCCCTCGCTGCGAGAAGCCAAGTTACAGGGAACCAGGCAGAGTGCCTTCTCGGTAGTGGCACCCGCCCTGTGGAACGCCCTCCCACCAGATGTCAAAGAGAAAAACATCTACCAGACTTTTAGAAGACATCTCAAGGCAGCCCTGTTTAGGGAAGCTTTTAATGTTTGACGCACTATTGTATTTTAATATTTTGTTGGAAGCCGCCCAGATGGGCAGGTTATAAATAATAAATCATTAATTATTATTATTAATTATTATTATTAATTATTATTATTAATTATTATTATTAATTATTATTATTAAATATTGTCCTTAACAAATGGTGAAAGTTCCCTTCATCCAGTATTTCCAAAATAATCCAATTATTCAATACATCCTTAAATAAAAAATGACTTTAATTTAAAATGTGCACATTTTTGAGCCTGTGTTACTCCTTCCAAATCAGCAACCTTTTGTTTTATTTTAGAAAAGTTGGCATAGGAATTTAAAAAGATGCTTCGTAGCCAAAGGATCAGAAACAGAGAGCAAACAGCTTCTCCTAAATCTAAGGTATCAAATTTGTTACTGTAGCTACAGCCCAAGGAGCATGCTAAAAGGAATGAAGACACACATGACAGTTATTTGTTATTGTGTCCTAAACAGAAAACTAGCTGCTAGATGATTCTTCAGAATGAAGTAATTCACTTCTATATGGAAGAAAATCCCAGTGAGCTAGAACTGCTCTGAAACCAATTACTGGTTCAAAAAAGTTTTGGAGAAGAATTTAGTATTAGAAAAGCAAACACCTCAGACCAACGAGCCACAGGAAAAGAGACAGAAAATAATATCCTGTAACACAACGGCAAGAACCTTCCTGGGAAAATAAAATATCTCTGATCCATCCTTATAATTTAATTGCTGGTTTTTGTTGCACGCATGATCTCCCCCTTCCCTCGCTATACCTTGTAAATTGTAAAGATGAAGTAGTACAATTATTTAGCTATAAACTCTAAATAAGCTTATTTAGTGAAAAGTATATATATTATTGTATGCATTTTGTCTGTGTTTTATATAGATAAATACTAACAAAATGACTATAAAAGAAAATTAAAATTATTTAAATGTACTTTAATCTGTAATGTGTCACATTGTGTTAGTATCTTTCAGAAACGAGGTTAATCATATTAACCGAACTGAGGAAAGCATCATGCTTGAAACAAAAGGCACTGCCTCAGGACAAAAACTGAAAAGATTTTTTTGAATGTTCCTTCCCACCATACATCGTCACTTCACTGCAGACATTGTTCTGCTCACCTGCAGCTCTTATAAATGCAACAGTCTAGCTGAAAATAGCATCTTTGGAATGTAGAAAAGGCCCTTGAAATCTCACATCCTTCATAAATTTCTTTCTTTTTAAAATTCTATTTCACTATAAACAAAATAAACAAAAACGGTCAATAATCTTGCATACATGACCCAACAAAGAGCATGTGGATAACACATTATCCAAGATATTATTAGCCAAAATAATAATAATAAACATTATCCAAAATAACAATTGAGATACAAAGCTTTTGATCAAATACAAAACATAAAAGAAAAACCAACCCAAAGCATCCATGTGGCTGTGATATCATCATCATCTATTAAATTTCTATACCGCCCTTCATCTGAGGATCACAGGGCAGTTCACAATATAATACAGTAGCTTTTCCAACATTGAAGTTTTCCCAGAACAGGTAAGTGATAAGTGTTTTTCCTATCCTGAAAAGGTCTTGGAGTTACGACCGCTTCATAAATTTCTGAAGTGTCTGAACTCTTTGTTGCATAAACACAGACAAGAAGGGATGGAGGTTATCCAGAAAGCAAACCCAACCCCCCCCCCAAACCCCTCAACTACCGGTAGCACTAGTTACCTGAAGGATGCTCCAACACTAGCGAGGTGCTGCCAACTGATGGAATCCAAAATGCAGTGAAAGCGCCTCTCAGGAAAACACTGTGTCAGGGAGGGCAGGGCAAAGGACCAGACAGATATTATATCCTGAGGAGAGAAAGAGAGACAAAGAGCCAGAGAGTATCACTTCGCCTGTCGCATGGATTCAGCTCTGCCGTACTTTCCTGCCTCCGAAAAGGAAATAATTAAGGCAGCTTTGCATCCCAAACCGAGCAGCGGCACCACCCTGCTCCCCTGGCCGGATCTTTCCCCTATCTCCCTCTTCCCTGCAATCCCCACCCTGCACCACCCCACCTCCCTGGGTGCTGGAGGAAGGGAAATATCCATTGCGACCATCACCCCCCCCCCCAGGCTCCTTCCCTCAAGAGCTTTGCCCAGAGCAATGCAGGCACACGCCCCTCCGAAGGGTTGCCCCCTTACTCCTGTTATGTCAAGAGGCACCCCTGGCTGGTTGGGAAGCTGGAAGAAGACCTAACAACCTGGGAAACCCAGCCAGATGGGCGGGGTATAAATGATAAATTATTATAATAAATTATTATTCTTCCAGGGAACTACCTGACTTCACCTCACCCTTCCCCCCCCCCGCAGGCCAAGACGCAGGACTCCATCTCCTGCCTGAAACCCTGGGGGAGCTGCTGCTGCCAGTCCGTGCGGGCAGTACTGAGCTGGATGGGCCCATGGTCCAAGGCAAGCTCCCCATGTTCTTAACTTCTTGGCTCTTGGGACCAAAAAACAACAACCCCACACTCAATAAAATTAGTTAATACTACACTATCCCCCCCCCCTCACACACACACACGAACTACCCAAGCAAACCCAATTACTACACAGCAGTTTTAATTTAAAAAATTAAATTAACCACCGACTGAGGGAAGCTCCTGACCTTCAGTGCAAGCTAACTTTTATGTTATAGAATAAAGGTAAAGGGGTTTTTTTCCGGGGGGGGGTTTGCACTCTCATAGGCTAAAGTGAGCTCCCCCCCCCGCGCGCGCTCTTTCGCCCACCTCCTCCTCCTGCCTGCCTCTCTCTTTTTCTTTCTCTCTCTTTCTCTCCCTCCCTTTGGCAACCCACCTCTCCCACTCGCTATATACCGCCCTTTTCTCCTCATAAAAAAGAAAGGCTGGTTGTTGTGGAGGGGCGGGAGAGGCGGCCCTGTCAGTCACGCCGCGCCGGCCAATCCTCTCGCCGCGCCGAGCCCTTCCCCGCCACCAGCTCTCTCCAAACGGGCCAATGAGAAAAGCCGGGGAGGGGAGGGGCGTGAGCGCCCGCCCGCGGCTTGGCTTTGCCGCAGTGCAGCGGCCCCGTCCCTTCCCTTCCCCTGCCGCCCTTCTGGTCTCTCTTTCTCTCTCTCGCTTCTCCCGCGCCGGGAAGCCCCGCCCCCTCAGCGTCCGGTCGCCTAGCAACCGGCGGCATGGGGCCTACTGCGGCGGCTGCGACGCTGGCGGAGCTTCTCAGGCGAGGCGTCTCTCTCTCTCTCTGAGGGGGAAGAAGGGAGAAAGGCGAGAGCTGTTTGGGGAAGGGGAAAGAGCGCGAAACGGCACGGGCTCGCCCGCGAAGCCCCCACGTGTGCGTGGTCGAGACGTCACCCGGGCCTATCTTACCTGCGGCGTGACGTCACTCGAAGCACAACCTCCGCCTGTTGACGTCAAGTTATTATCATATATATATATATATATATATATATATATATATATATATACATATGTGTGTGTGTGTGTGTGTGTATGATTTAATTTTTATATATAATCTAATCATATATAATATATAAATATATATTATATATAATAATTATATTATACATAATATTTATTTATTAGATTTTGCTTACTAACCAATGTTGCTCCTCCCTATCCACACAGCCCCTCAAAAAGCAAGCGACATAATTGACATTAGGTAGTTTCTGTTTTTTGGTCATCCTAGAGCAGGGATGGGGACCCTTTGGCCCACCAGAGAACAGATCCCATCGTCCCTGAGGCTGATGACCAGAGTTGTAATCCAATAACATCTGGAGGGCCACAGGTTCTCCATTTGTGCGCACTACAGTATAACTGACAGAATGTTGTGGATGTATTTGTTTTATCCATTTATACTGCACCTTTCAACATCTGTTTACTTTTCTACATATAGGTAAGCCTACCTGAGAGCTTTCGACAACAGAGATAATGACCCAAATGAAGTCCCAAGCTTTGAAAGTAAGAGGACGTGCCTTTAAAGACCATGAACCATTCAGACATTGCAGTCCTGGATCACTTCTTACAGACAGGGCTATCAAACCAAGAGTTACACCTGGCACAGTCGGTGCAGCAACTGGAAATCAAGTAACGAGAAGCAGGAAAGTTGGGAGCAACCCTATGGTAAGACAAAAAGTGCATGCAAGATTTCCCTTCTCCACTTAGAACATAACAACAACAACAACAACAACAACAACAACAACATTAACTCACTCCTATGGGTCCCCTATACAGTGGTACCTTGGGTTAAGTACGCTTCAGGTTAAGAACTCCGCTAAGAACAGAAATCGTGCTCTGGAGGTCCCATTAGCTAAAGTGGTGCTTCAGGTTAAGTACGCTTCAGGTTAAGAACGGACCTCCGGAACGAATTAAGTACTTAACCCGAGGTACCACTGTATAATTCACAAGAACAGATGAGATAGATTAAAACTGAAAACAACACAGGGTGATATATTTTGAAATAGTGACTTTTCTTTATTAGAATATTCTGGCACATAAAAAAACAAAACAAGAGGTGACATTGTGCATGTTTGGTGGTATACGTAGGATTTAAAAACGGAAGCCAGTAATGTCAAGATGACCAAACATAGGCTATAATCAACAGAGAGCAATAAAATGGATTGGATCTGAAGAAAGGAGGTGTTTAAGGGCAAAAAAGCCCTGAAAAGCCTTAGCAGTGCTTTTCTCTGTCCCCCCTGGGTTAGCTGAAGCTGCAATTACATTTTGCTACCAACATAATTGCCACAAATCAGGTATGGTAAACACGGAAGGAGTGCACAGAAAACATCAGAAGACAGCTATATGGAAATATAAATATCTGGCTGTTTGGTAAAAAATGAATGAACAAAGTGATGATTTCAGAGAGCAGAGGGAGGGATTGTTACAGAACGGAGATGACAGGAGATGAAGTTCCAGGCCAAAATAATAGACAAAATAAAAACCTGCAAATCACCAGGTGTGGATGGCATCCACCTGAGAATTCTCAAGTCACTAAAATGTGAAATTGCTGATCTTCTAACAAAAATATGTAAATTGCCCCTTGGATCAGCCGCCATACCAGAGAACTGGAAAGTAGCCAATGTAACACCAATTCTTAAGAAAGGATCCGTGGGAATCCTGGAAATTACAAGCCAGTTAGCTGAATATCTGTCCCCAGAAAACTAGTGGAAAGTATTGTTAAAGATAAAATAAACAAGCACATACCTGTAGAAGAACAAGCCTTACTGAAGCAGAGCTAGTATGGCTTCTGCAAGGAAATGTTCTCTCACAAACCTATTAGAATTCTTTGAGAGTGACAACAAGCATTTAGATAGAGGTGATCTGGTTGACATAGTGTACTTGGACTTTCAAAAAGCCTTTGAAAAAGTAGCTTACCAAAAGCTCCTAAGTAAGCATAGCAGTCAAGGAGTAAAAGGAGAGGTCCACTTGTGTATCAGGAATCGTTTAAGTTGCAGGAAGCAAAGAGTAGGAATAAATGGACATTTCTCCAAATGGAGAGAAGTAGAAAGTGGAATCCCCCAAGAATCTGTACTGGGACCTGTGCTTTTTAACCTGTTCATAAATGATGTAGAGTTATGAGTGAGCAGTGATGTGGCCAGGTTTGCTGATGACCGTAAATTCGTGTTTGTGGTTGTTAAAACAAAAAGAGATTACGAAGAGCCCCGAAAAGATCTCTCCAAACAGAGAGAATGGGCAATAAAATGGCAGATGCAATTTAGTGTAAACAAGTGTAAAGTGATGCATGTTGGAGCAAAAAAAAATCTTTAATTTCATGCACATGCTCATGGGGTCTGAACTGGAGGTGACAGAACAGGAGCTATACCTTGGGGTCATAGTAGATAGCTCGATTAAAACAGTCAACGCAGTGTGCAGCAACCATGAAAAGGGCAAATTTCATGCTAGAGATCACTAGGAAAGAAATTGAAAATAAAACTGCCAATTTCATAATGCTGATATACAAATCTGCCATGCAACCACATTTGTGCTCTTAATTTAGTTGTAACCACTAGGGGGCATGAAAATAACTTCTAGTTCATTTTGCATTTGTATTAACCATAATTCAACAAGCATCTTTATTATCAAACAGGCATCCTTAGGCGAAGAGAACAATTCTCTGGAAAAGTTTAAAGCTCTGCAAAAGAAACACCTGCAGCTCAAAGGTATTCTAAAAGAAAAGGAGTCATCAATATCAAGATTAACTAAAATAATAAAAGACCAGGTATTGTAAATTCAGATTTACTAATTTATGAGAGACTGAAGCATTAAATCAAACCTGTACAACATGTGACCCCGTCAAGCCAAATTTAGCCTAACCATCATGTATGGCAGGCAGCTCACCAGAGGCTCAATAATCCACTTTTCCTTGAGAAGACACAGCAAATCTGAGGATTATACTGTATCTAAATAATGTATTTTAAAATACTTGTTTGTAACATTCATGTGTTGCAGTTTTGCTGCACATCTAAAATGTCTTGGGTTCTCAGGTTTCATCTAAACATCATACTCTGAAATCCTATGCACACTTCCCTAGGAGTAATTTCTATTTGAAGTTGATAGGACTTAACTGCGTAGACATGCATAGAATTGGGCTGTTTATAGGCAGGACTTCCTCAATGACTCCCACAATTGTGGATTTCACTTCCCCAGAAGCTCTGCCTAGCCTCTTCTCTGTTGATCTTTAGATGCGGAGTGAAGACTTTGCTTCTAATAATGATTTTGTTGAAAATATGGAACCTCATTTGATAAACTTGGAAATGCTGTAATTAAAAACATGTTGTGTTCTGGAGCCCCTTGTGTGCAGAGAAAGCACTTGTAAGCAGCACTCTGCAGGATTGCACCCTCCTGCTCTTGGGGTGAGGTGGGGGAAAGGAAACACTAATTAAACCATTAGCCCCACCCCTGAATTGATTCGGGGCTGAATCCGGGGCAGGGCAGGTGGTACCCAGGTTAGTGTGTGGGCGGGGGCAGGGATCTGTGCATAGCCCTAACACAGACTACTCCATTTGCTTCAGGAGAACAAATCTGTGTGTGCAAAGGAGTTTTCATTGCATTTACTTTTCTACAGCAGCTTTTCCAGGCAAAGGAGATCCATGGAGGGCAGCGACTGAGGAGGGAGCACAAGGCGAGCTGAGCTTGTAGGTTTTGAGGGTTTGTCTTTTTGGGGCTGTGTGTGATTAAGTTTGTGTGCTTATTTGTTTCCTTATTTGTTTGTGTGTTTCCCAGGCTTGTGTGTGCGAGAGAGTTTGTTTCTGGCTTGTGTGTGTGTGTTTGTCTGGTGACTAGCTGTGGGCGGAGCTAATCAGTGCCTGGAGGGCAGAGACTGAGGAAGTAGGCAAAAGGTGAGCTGAGCTTGTAGGGCGGAGCTAATCAGTGCCTGGAGGGCAGCGACTGAGGAGGGAGCACAAGGTGAGCTGAGCTTGTAGGTTTTGAGGGTTTGTCTTTTTGGGGCTGTGTGTGATTAAGTTTGTGTGCTTATTTGTTTCCTTATTTGTTTGTGTGTTTCCCAGGCTTGTGTGTGCGAGAGAGTTTGTTTCTGGCTTGTGTGTGTGTGTTTGTCTGGTGACTAGCTGTGGGCGGAGCTAATCAGTGCCTGGAGGGCAGAGACTGAGGAAGTAGGCAAAAGGTGAGCTGAGCTTGTAGGGCGGAGCTAATCAGTGCCTGGAGGGCAGCGACTGAGGAGGGAGCACAAGGTGAGCTGAGCTTGTAGGTTTTGAGGGTTTGTCTTTTTGGGGCTGTGTGTGATTAAGTTTGTGTGCTTATTTGTTTCCTTATTTGTTTGTGTGTTTCCCAGGCTTGTGTGTGCGAGAGAGTTTGTTTCTGGCTTGTGTGTGTGTGTTTGTCTGGTGACTAGCTGTGGGCGGAGCTAATCAGTGCCTGGAGGGCAGAGACTGAGGAAGTAGGCAAAAGGTGAGCTGAGCTTGTAGGGCGGAGCTAATCAGTGCCTGGAGGGCAGCGACTGAGGAGGGAGCACAAGGTGAGCTGAGCTTGTAGGTTTTGAGGGTTTGTCTTTTTGGGGCTGTGTGTGATTAAGTTTGTGTGCTTATTTGTTTCCTTATTTGTTTGTGTGTTTCCCAGGCTTGTGTGTGCGAGAGAGTTTGTTTCTGGCTTGTGTGTGTGTGTTTGTCTGGTGACTAGCTGTGGGCGGAGCTAATCAGTGCCTGGAGGGCAGAGACTGAGGAAGTAGGCAAAAGGTGAGCTGAGCTTGTAGGGCGGAGCTAATCAGTGCCTGGAGGGCAGCGACTGAGGAGGGAGCACAAGGTGAGCTGAGCTTGTAGGTTTTGAGGGTTTGTCTTTTTGGGGCTGTGTGTGATTAAGTTTGTGTGCTTATTTGTTTCCTTATTTGTTTGTGTGTTTCCCAGGCTTGTGTGTGCGAGAGAGTTTGTTTCTGGCTTGTGTGTGTGTGTTTGTCTGGTGACTAGCTGTGGGCGGAGCTAATCAGTGCCTGGAGGGCAGAGACTGAGGAAGTAGGCAAAAGGTGAGCTGAGCTTGTAGGGCGGAGCTAATCAGTGCCTGGAGGGCAGCGACTGAGGAGGGAGCACAAGGTGAGCTGAGCTTGTAGGTTTTGAGGGTTTGTCTTTTTGGGGCTGTGTGTGATTAAGTTTGTGTGCTTATTTGTTTCCTTATTTGTTTGTGTGTTTCCCAGGCTTGTGTGTGCGAGAGAGTTTGTTTCTGGCTTGTGTGTGTGTGTTTGTCTGGTGACTAGCTGTGGGCGGAGCTAATCAGTGCCTGGAGGGCAGAGACTGAGGAAGTAGGCAAAAGGTGAGCTGAGCTTGTAGGGCGGAGCTAATCAGTGCCTGGAGGGCAGCGACTGAGGAGGGAGCACAAGGTGAGCTGAGCTTGTAGGTTTTGAGGGTTTGTCTTTTTGGGGCTGTGTGTGATTAAGTTTGTGTGCTTATTTGTTTCCTTATTTGTTTGTGTGTTTCCCAGGCTTGTGTGTGCGAGAGAGTTTGTTTCTGGCTTGTGTGTGTGTGTTTGTCTGGTGACTAGCTGTGGGCGGAGCTAATCAGTGCCTGGAGGGCAGAGACTGAGGAAGTAGGCAAAAGGTGAGCTGAGCTTGTAGGGCGGAGCTAATCAGTGCCTGGAGGGCAGCGACTGAGGAGGGAGCACAAGGTGAGCTGAGCTTGTAGGTTTTGAGGGTTTGTCTTTTTGGGGCTGTGTGTGATTAAGTTTGTGTGCTTATTTGTTTCCTTATTTGTTTGTGTGTTTCCCAGGCTTGTGTGTGCGAGAGAGTTTGTTTCTGGCTTGTGTGTGTGTGTTTGTCTGGTGACTAGCTGTGGGCGGAGCTAATCAGTGCCTGGAGGGCAGAGACTGAGGAAGTAGGCAAAAGGTGAGCTGAGCTTGTAGGGCGGAGCTAATCAGTGCCTGGAGGGCAGCGACTGAGGAGGGAGCACAAGGTGAGCTGAGCTTGTAGGTTTTGAGGGTTTGTCTTTTTGGGGCTGTGTGTGATTAAGTTTGTGTGCTTATTTGTTTCCTTATTTGTTTGTGTGTTTCCCAGGCTTGTGTGTGCGAGAGAGTTTGTTTCTGGCTTGTGTGTGTGTGTTTGTCTGGTGACTAGCTGTGGGCGGAGCTAATCAGTGCCTGGAGGGTAGCGGCGCGCGCCTAGCGGCGCGCGCAGTTTGACCTATCTTTTAAATTGAGGAGAGCTAGTCTCAAACGTTTACTTGGGGAGACCTAGGCTTCTTTTTTGTGTGTCCTGACTTCAAGCTTCAAGATGGAGGGTGAGGGAACAACTGTAGTCGCCTGCAATTCCTGCGCAATGTTTGCCTTCTTGCCAAAGGATGTAGGCAGCTACACCTGCAGCAAGTGCAAGTTGGTTGCCCTACTAGAAGACAAGGTCCGGCAACTTCAGGAGGGGGAAGGAACAACTGTAGTCGCCTGTAATTCCTGCGCAATGTTTGTCTTCTTGCCAAAGGTTGTAGACAGCTACACCTGCAGCAACTGCAAGTTGGTTGCCATACTCGAAGACAAGGTCCAGCAACTTCAGGCCCGTGTATCTACGCTCCAGAAAATTAAAGAGCTGGAGCTTTTCTTGGATGCAGCAGAGCACACTGTCTCCACCAAGCAGGAGACAGGGCACATCCCTGAGGAGGAGATCAGTTCCCCAACTCAGGAGCCAGATGTATGGAGGAACGTGACTCACAGAAGTAGAATGCCCAGGGATCGCTCTGAGTGTTTAGAACTACAAAATCAATTTGAAGTGCTCTCAAATCTGGAAGATGAAGACCAGACTCCATTGGAAGATCTCTCCCTCATCACAGTTGATGAGGTATATGAAGACGAGCAGCATAGTCAGTCCTCCGGGAATGTGCAGGCGACCTTGGAAGGGACAGCACGTGTAAGAATCCCGACCAAGCCTAAGAGGAGACGTGTAGTGGTGATAGGGGATTCCCTACTGAGGGGTACCGAAGCAGTGATCTGTGGGCCTGACAAGATGTCTCGAGAGGTATGCTGTCTCCCTGGGGCCAAGATCCATGATGTCACAGAACGGCTGCAAGGAATAATAAAACCTACGGATAAAAACCCCTTCCTTTTAGTCCATGTGGGAACCAATGACACCGCAAGCCATAGCCTCCAGAAGATCAAAAGTGATTATGAGGCTCTGGGCAGGAAGCTGAAGCAATTAAATGCACAAATTGTCATCTCATCTGTCCTCCCAGTTGAACGCCGTGGCCCAGGAAGAGAGGGGAAAATAGGAGAAGTGAACAACTGGCTTCGCAAATGGTGCCGGCAGGAACGGTTTGGATTCTTAGATCACGGCCTGCAGTTTCTTGAAGATGGACTTCTGGCAAGTGATGGGCTGCACCTCACAAGGGTTGGGAGGAATGTTTTTGCCAACAATCTCAAAAACCTCATCAGGAGGGCTTTAAACTGACTTATGTGGGGGAGGGAGACAGTGGTCCTGAAGGTAGGAGTCTATCAAATGCTGAAGATGATCATCCAAAAGTCAAGGACCAAATGGAGCAAACAGCACACAGACCTAGTGGTGGGAGGAAAAAATCCTTAAGTAGGAGACTAGGGGGAATGATCAATGGTTTTCAATGTCTGTATACAAATGCACAGAGCATGGGAAATAAACAAGATGAACTTGAGCTCTTGATACAGCAAACTAAATACGACATAATAGGCATCACTGAAACCTGGTGGGATGAGTCTCATGATTGGAATGTAGTAATAGAGGGATACAATCTATTTCAGAGAAATAGACCAAACAGGAAAGGAGGAGGAGTGGCATTATATGTCAGGGATGTGTATACCTGTGAAGAGATCCATGATTTAAAACCTCAAAGCCAAATTGAGAGTATCTGGGTCAAAATTAAGGGAGAGAAAAATAACAGTGATCTCATTGTGGGAGTTTACTATAGATCCCCGAGCCAAACTGAGGACATAGATGATGCCTTCCTGGAACAGATGACCAAGCATTCAAAAGGAAATGAGATAGTAGTAATGGGGGATTTCAACTATCCTGATATTTGTTGGATGTCAAACTCAGCCAAGAGCATAAGGTCGAACAGATTCCTCACTGGCCTTGCAGACAACTTCATTGTCCAGAAAGTGGTAGAAGCAACAAGAGGATCAGCCATTTTAGATCTGGTCCTAACCAATAGTGATGACCTGGTTAGTGGGGTAGAAGTGGCAGGATCATTAGGTGGGAGTGATCATGCTCTTCTGGAGTTTATTATACATCAGAAAGGAGCAACCAAGCATACTAAGACTCAAATTCTAGACTTTAAGAAAGCCGACTTCAGAAAACTTAGGGAAATGCTGGATGTGATCCCATGGTCAGTAATACTAAAAGGGATGGGAGTTCATGATGGATGGGAGTTTGTTAAAAGGGAGATATTAAAAGCACAACTTCAAGCAGTACCAATGCGACGAAAACATGGAAGGTGCCTAAAGAAGCCAGGGTGGCTATCTAAAGAACTTTTAACTGAGTTAAGATTTAAAAGGGATATGTACAAGAAATGGAAAAAGGGGGAAACCACCAGAGAGGAATTCAAACAAATAGCCAGCACATGTAGAGACAAAGTCAGAAAAGCTAAAGCACAGAATGAACTCAGGCTTGCTAGAGAGGTTAAAAGCAATAAAAAGAGTTTTTATGGGTATGTCCGTAGCAAAAGGAAGAACAAGGAAACAGTGGGGTCACTTAGAGGAGAAGATGGTGAAATGCGAACAGGGGACGCAGAAAGGGCAGAACTCCTCAATACCTTCTTTGCCTCAGTCTTCTCCAAAAAAGAAAACAATGCCCGACCTGAAGAATATGGAGCAGATGATTCAGCAGGGGAAACACAGCCCAGAATAAGTAAGGAGGTAGTACAAGAACACTTGGCTAGTTTAGATGTATTCAAGTCTCCAGGGCCAGATGAACTACATCCCAGAGTATTAAAAGAACTGGCAGAGGTGATTTCAGAACCACTGGCAGTAATCTTTGAGAATTCCTGGAAAACAGGTGAAGTCCCAGCAGACTGGAGGAGGGCAAATGTTGTCCCTATTTTCAAAAAGGGGAAAAGAGAGGACCCAAACAATTACCGCCCAGTCAGCCTGACATCAATACCAGGAAAGATTCTAGAGCAGATCATTAAGCAAACGGTCTGTGAGCACCTAGAAAGGAACGCTGTGATCACTAAAAGTCAGCATGGGTTTCTGAAAAATAAGTCATGTCAGACTAATCTGATCTCATTTTTTGACAGAATTACAAGCCTGGTAGACGAAGGGAACACTGTGGATGTAGCCTATCTTGATTTCAGCAAGGCCTTTGACAAGGTGCCCCATGATATTCTTGTAAAGAAGCTGGTAAAATGCGGGCTAGACAATGCTACCATTCAGTGGATTTGTAACTGGCTGACTGACCGAACCCAAAGGGTGCTCATCAATGGCTCCTCTTCATCCTGGAGAGAAGTGACTAGTGGGGTGCCACAGGGTTCTGTCTTGGGCCCAGTCTTATTCAACATCTTTATCAATGACTTGGATGATGGGCTTGAGGGCATCCTGATCAAGTTTGCAGATGACACCAAATTGGGAGGGGTGGCTAATACCCCAGAGGACAGGATCACACTTCAAAATGACCTTAACAGATTAGAGAACTGGGCCAAGGCAAACAGGATGAACTTTAACAGGGAGAAATGTAAAGTACTACACTTGGGCAAAAAAAATGAAAGGCACAAATACAGGATGGGTGATACCTGGCTTGAGAGCAGTACAAGTGAAAAGGATCTAGGAGTCTTGGTAGACCACAAACTTGACATGAGTCAACAGTGTGATGCAGCAGCTAAAAAAGCCAATGCAATTCTGGGCTGCATCAATAGGAGTATAGCATCTAGATCAAGGGAAGTAATAGTACCACTGTATTCCGCTCTGGTCAGACCCCACCTGGAATACTGTGTCCAGTTCTGGGCACCACAGTTCAAGAAGGATATTGACAAGCTGGAACGTGTCCAGAGGAGGGCAACCAAAATGGTCAAAGGCCTGGAAACGATGCCTTATGAGGAACGGCTTAGGGAGCTGGGTATGTTTAGCCTGGAGAAGAGACGGTTAAGGGGTGATATGATAGCCATGTTCAAATATATAAAAGGATGTCATATAGAGGAGGGAGAAAGGTTGTTTTCTGCTGCTCCAGAGAAGCGGACACGGAGCAATGGATTCAAACTACAAGAAAGAAGATTCCACCTAAACATTAGGAAGAATTTCTTGACAGTAAGAGCTGTTCGACAATGGAATTTGCTGCCAAGGAGTGTGGTGGAGTCTCCTTCTTTGGAGGTCTTTAAGCAGAGGCTTGACAGCCACCTGTCAGGAATGCTTTGATTGTGTTTCCTGCTTGGCAGGGGGTTGGACTGGATGGCCCTTGTGATCTCTTCCAACTCTATGATTCTGTGATTCTGTGATTCTGTGATTCTATGTGCAAGCCAGAGCCTGCAGGAAAAGAATATTGTTCCATGCACCCTAATCTCTGAGCAGTGAGAGACTCCTGGGGACCCAGGGTTCAGTTTCCTTGGAACAAAAGTCAATGAAGACTGGTGCCTTTAGGATATATGGTTTTGTAGACTTCTATATACAACCTGAAGGGATGCAGGTGGCACTGTGGGTTAAACCAGAGCCTAGGACTTGCTGATCAGAAGGTTGGTGGTTCGAATCCCCGCGATGGGGTGAGCTCCTGTTGCTCGGTCCCTGCTCCTGCCAACCTAGCAGTTCGAAAGCACGTCAAAGTGCAACTAGATAAATAGGTTGGGAAGGTAAACAGCGTTTCTGTGCGCTGCTCTGGTTCACCTGAAGTGGCTTAGTCATGCTGGCCACATGCCCCAGAAGCTGTACGCTGGCTCCCTTGGCCAGTAAAGCGAGATGAGCGCCGCAACCCCAGAGTCGTTCACGACTGGACCTAATGGTCAGGGGTCCCTTTACCTTTATATACAACCTGAGCATAGGATGGAAGGGATCACAGCATTAACACTCTAATAGATCTTTCCTCTTCACTAACTTCCTAGAGATGACCTGCAAGGAGGCTTAGCTTTCGGTTCAACACAGCCAAATAAAAAAACTAACTATCTTGGCCTTTTGTTCTCCTTCGGGCATTTACCCAGGTGCCTTCTCTCCTCCTGGAAGCATCAGCAGTTGCCACTATTGCAAAACCTCTCTTCTTAGAACTCTTTAAGACGCTGGTGAAGCCACCCAAGGAACTTGTTTGACCGGTACACCAGGTTTCATAATGTAGATTCTAACTTCACAGACGGAGGATCATGAGGCCTGGTCACCCTCCACAACCTATAACAATATGTATTTATCGGCCATCTGTCATGGACACTTTAGTTGAGATTCCTGCATTGCAGGGGGTTCGACTAGATGACCCTTGGGGGTACCTTCCAACTCTATGATTCTGTTATTGTACCTAGGATTAGTTACAGAAGCAGGAATGAAACTAGGGCGTTGTTTTGAGGAAGGATTTGAAGGACTTCCTTCTGAATAAGCAACTGCAGGATTATAGTATAATTAGGTTGAATATTATTATTATTATTTTAACAGGCTACTGAGTATAGAACAGCAATAGAATTAGAAAAAGAACACCAGAAAGAGACTGAAAGGCGACTGGAAGAATCAGAACATTTAGTCAAGGAGCAGAGCCAGTTGCTCGATGAAACTGTAGCACGTTACACAAAAATAATTCAGGAACAAGAAACACAGGTTTGTCACAAAGGAAAACAGGCATAATTTGTTGCTCTTGCTTTATTTAGGTTACTATTCTTTCATTCTAATACACATTAAAACCTCATCTGGAAAATAAACATTTTTCACACTAAACGTATCCCTCAGTATTTAGTAATCACACTGCAATGTCACTTCCTTCCTTTTGTAGCATGCAGAGCTGGTGCTTGAAATGAAAAAACAGAGTGAGGCTGATATAAGGCGCAGAGAAGAAAATATTCTCAAGATAAAGCAATATATTTCTGGTACCTTCCAAGAAAAATCCCGGTACGATGTTCAAATGTCTGAAAGCAGGATCTCCTCAAATGATTCTAATCTTGTAGATGTAACTTTTAACTAAGGCTGCCATCCCTACTAACAGACTGTCTTTAATCGCATTGAAATCAATGGATTATTTAAGCAGCTTCTTTCTGTGCAGGGCAGCAGGCTAAGTTTTCTGCTCGTTCATTTATTTTATGGGGCATGAGTCTGCCAAATAGCACTGGATTTACTGCTTATGGAACCTCAAACCTGCAGACTATTTATATGGCAGAATCAAAACTATATACAGTTCAAAGTATCATAAGATCACACATCAGCTGTTACACAGGGAGGCTCTTCATGAATCATAAAATTAAGGACCTTCTTCATAAGAGGAGACTGAGAGGAGATATAGTCATCTTCAAAGCAGCTGGAGACCCAAGTTTGGGAAACCCTCATCTAAAGGGTATCACATGGAGGATGGAGCAAGCTTGTTTTCTCCCGCTCCGGAGGGTACGATTCTATTATCTGCTTGGTTACTGTGGAAAAAAGGATGCTGGGCTTAGGTGGACCTTTGGTCCAGAAGGGCTTTTCTTAATAAATAACTCTATTACAACAATAAATGACTTGCCTTTACTGTAATGAAACTGCCTCATGGAATTTGTTTTCCTTCTTGCAGGGAACATCAGCAACAGACAGATGAACTCAGGAGTGAAATAAATAAATTCATGGAGAAATCACACATTCTCAAAACAAAACTTGAAAAAGAACTGAATGCAAAAAAGGTGAGAGAAGGAAAATGTGCTTGGGCGCCTACTGCAATGTTATTTTAAAAAACAACCTTCCATAAAACATTTGTATGTTCTTTAGATTCAAAGTAACAAAAAGTACCTTTTTATGCGACAGCAATTTGTGTGTTGTTTGGCTAGGTTTCTCCTATGCATTTATGGAACTGATAAAACAATTTTTTTTACCAAAAAGCAAACAATCAATCTTGGAATTTGTGTTTTATTAGGCATGTATAAAACAGCATTTTGTGATTCCCTCAAGTTGCATTATTAACGTCAGAGTCGAGAGCAGCTTAGTCTTAAGTGGCCTTTGTACTCTGCAACTCCAAAACCACCATCACCTTTGTACACCTTTCCTGCTATTTCTCAATATAGCTACATTCTGGTGCTTCACACACAACAGGACACATTCCCTTATCTGTTCCACAGGTGGGATTAAAATAACATCCCCCACTCAAAAAATCCCACCCACCCATACAGCCATTTCCACAATTTATAAGATTACAGAGTAGAAGGGAAACATCAAAACCACTTTTCTACCTGAAATGTTCCCATAGCCCCAGTTTCACTCAGTTGTATTGTGATTTCAGTGTGAATTAAAAACAACAACAACACACCAGTGCTGCAGTCAAGTTTCAACGGCATTTAATAGATTCATCAAGGTTAATCCAACTGCATGATAAAACCTTTAGTATATCTAGGTTGTTTACATCAATTTTCATTCTGGCTCCAATAAAACAAGCAGAGTCAAAGTGTCAGAGTCAAGGTCCGCTATACATACTTATCTATTGAAGTTCAATATGCATAGATATGACAAGTTTGCTAAGTATAGTTCAAGCAAGTATAAAGTAAGATAAAGACTGCAATCCAAGGCTACTTCCCAGGACAAGCCCCATCAAATTCAGTAGGACCTACCGGTACTTCTAAGTGAATACATTTAGGACCTGTCTGGAAGTTTAGTAAATCAATAATGAATCCTTTTTAAGCAAAACACTTTTCAACCTGCTGATTTTACTACAGTATTATCGGGGGGGGGGAGACAATCTGTAACATTTAGATCTCCCAAAGTCTAAGTCTAATAAAAATGTGGAACATTTTCCCACCACCAACCCTAGCCACTTTTATTTTTCAATAGGCTTGGGGGGTTTTTTTTTGGGGGGGGGGAATGGAAGCAAATATTTAGTTAAAATATTGAAGTATTGCATATGAAGATAACTTTCCTAGTACATTTCAGCCGCCCCATTTTTCCCCTTCTTTTTCTGTGCAGAGGGACTGCAAATCGAAAGAGATCAGTCCATAGTCATGCAAGCAACTTGGGTCAGGTATGTGCTTGTTCCAAGGCTTATTTCCCAGGATGGCCACTCCTAGGAGCTATGAGGCAGGATCTTGAGAGATGCCATATTTGCACTCAACCAGCGGAGAATCTGAAGAGCCCTTGGATTTCCATGTTGCGTAATCTGTCTTGTATGGGGTGCACAAGTGGTGTCTCTATTTACCTAATCTTGTTTATGGGTTGTTACGTACAGGGATTTTTTGCTTCCTGTGCTGATTGCTGTTTCATTATTATGGGAATTTAATGTATCTTGTGGTTTTCGTTTTTATACTGCTTGTTATTTTTGTGGCTGTAAGCCACCTTGGATTCCTTTTTGAAAACCTGCAGGATGTTATTGTACATCCATATTATTGTAATTATTAAACCTTCGTTTGTCTTCATATTTGTATTTATTCCTCGTTTCTTTCTAAAATTCAACGCGGATTAATCTAATACATGCGCCATGTTGGCGTTACACCGTTCTTTTAGGTAAAACAGAAAACTACTCCATTCCTCAATGTATTTATCCCTTGGGTTTTCTTTGATTTTTTCAGAGAGGAAGGCCAGTTCACTATAATCTAGGGTTTTGTGGAGCCAATCTTTTTTACTAGGAAGCGTTTTACTTTTCCAGTGAGCCGCTACCAAAGTTCTTGCCGCCGTGGAGGCGTACAGAAAGAAGTTCTTCATTTTACTAGGTACGTCAGGAGATGTTATTCCCAATAAATACGCTTCTGGGGTTTTTGCAAATTTAACCTTGAAGATAACCTCCAATTCCAAATGTATTTCGTCCCAGAAAGACTCGACTTTGCTGCACCCCCACCAGATATGATACATATTTCCAATCTCATCACATCTCCAACGTTAAGAGAATTTAAATGGTTTTGCAAAACTACCTCCAGCAATGCTACTAGACCATAAAACTACCCTATTAAACTGTTCACTACCATTCATTCTATTAATAAAATTGCTCAGAAATGAGTGGAAGTGAAGGTTTTAAGAATTAATGCTTTTAAGAGAGTTAATGGCTATGTAGTGAAACTTTAGGTACTCTATAGAAGGATTGTGGTTTAAGATTGACAGAATCCAAGATGCACATGTGTCAGACTCAGTATTTTATTTTAAAACAGTCTACAAAGATGAATATGCAGTTGTGTCGCACTGGAAGTTCAAAGCTGCTACAGAAATTGTAGCGCTCTTTTACCACTTTAAGAAATTGCAGCCTGAAATTAGTTTTATCAATTATCACATCTTCCCAGAATCAACCTGGATTTTTATCTCACTACTCAGAATAGTGTGGCATCAATACAGTAGCAAACATGATTTCAGAAAACAAGTTTTATTTTCATGTCAGTCCAGCTTTGTTAAAGTAACATCTCAACATTTATAGAAGCAAAGTTTAGCGTCCTTAGTAGAGCAAATGCCAAAGGATGACTATCAGCTCACACCTGCAATTTTAAGGGACGAGAAAATCAGGTTTATACATTTACTAAACACTGAAGCTGAGACTGCATGTAATAGTGGCAGATTTGGGTTTAAAACATACAGATCCTCTGTCACATGCAGTTTGAGCCTCAATGAGGTATTCTTGATAGATCAGCTTGCAGCTGACAGGAAAAAAGCAGAGCCACAGATGCCACAAACTTGAACTGGAAGAAAAAGTGATGCAGTATTTCTAGTTAAAGAGCAATTGCCTACTAGTCCAGGCAAAGAATGACATGAAGATTCAAGCACAGGGGTCTAAGGCAGCACAAAGGAGCAGCTTTCAAAGCTCAGAGTAGAAAGCTTATCTATGAAAAGAGGACCTAGGACATGTCAGCTCACATCTTGGAACTACAATTAACTAGGCTTGCTGTCAGTTCCAAAGTGCCTTCCATACAGAACTACTAACTTATGGAAGTATTAATTCACCTCCCCCAAAAGGTTTCCTGACGTCCCCATGAGCCAGAGATTCTTCATCTCACAAAAACTGGGTGTAAGGAGGGAAAGAAAACCAATCTTGCACTATGCGTGAAGATTTGGTGAAAACATGTTCTTTCTCGCAACCGCCACAATGATGCTGTATTCAGTCCCTGAGGAGGACTTCAAACCAGATAGCTGCCTGGGGAACCTCTCAGCCAAGCTCCTTCCGTTGAATGGGACACGGTGCAAAGTCTCCTGCACTCCAAAACTCACCCACACCTGAGATAATGAAATGGATGCCTGCTTAACACAACTGTTCAATGCCAAAAGAACCAAGCACAGGCTTAGACTGAAAACATCCCTCCCAATGACTCTACCAGGTGTGAACAGCAAGTACCTGGATACCGTCAGCAACAGTGTTCAGCTACATCACTACCGAATGCCTACCCTACAGAATTACTGTGACCACCACAGGCTTACTTTAATAAATGCATCAAAGGTCCTGTTTATCTCCACCAAGCACAGCAGAGCTGGATGTGACGGGAACTTTATTATTTTCTACAAAAACAGACTCAAAGGCAGCTTCTTGCTCTTCCAGGGTGTCGGTGGCTGTGGCTCCTTGGATCAAAGTGGCATTGCTGAGTGCCGGCTCATGCTCGATAACCTTCTCCAGCTCTGCGGCTCGCTTTCCTTTCCTTTTGCCGAGTATTCGGACATAATTAGCCGGAACAAGTCCCGTTGTCTGGCCATCACGGCTGGCCAAGAGCCAGCCACGTATTTTGGGTTGTCGTTCTGGCAAGAAAAAAGATAAGACAGACATGAGTGGTTAGCAGAGGAGCCCATGAACAGATAACTGAGTTGTTGAAAGTATTTGGAGAATTCTGCAAAGACCAGTTCGTTTAGATTTTGTGTGACCTTCTCAAACCTTGAGAGTTGAGTGAAAACCAATCTGAAGAGCACACTTGAGACGTAATGATTGATCAAATAGTTCAATGACCAAACCAATGACTTTGAAATGTCAAGATTTCAAAAAGGACTAGCAAATGTCATTAACAGAAACAGTGAAGCGTAGCTTTCAGAAACTTCATACAATATATTAAACCAGAGAACTCTAGTCGCATACCTCTAGTCTGAGTACATTGACACAAGTTATACAACAAATCTAAAGACCGCAGATGTAGGTATTTCTATGGAACAAGTAACCATTGCAAGAGGTGCCACTGCTCCCTGTTAGACAAAGCAATTGCCCCGAAAGTTCTCAAACTGTCCCTTAACATAGTTAGGTCGAGAGGGTATATGTTCTTCTGTTTTCCTAGATACTGCACTGAAATATCTGTGGGTGGGAAATCACAATGAATCAAAACCATCTTACCTTTGGGTGCCAATTTTAGCATTTCGCCAGCACGGAAAGAAATTTCTTCTTCCGAAACAGCATTGAAATCATATTCTGCTCTCCCAACAACATGGTCATCCTCTCCACTTGCCCAATTGCCGGAAACTGTTCCACAGAACAAGGGATAAACAAGTCAACATAACTCTGCTGGATCAGTACAGTCTCTTAGAAAACAATCTTTGAGAGTCAGTATGGTGCAAGGGTACAGGAAACCCAGTTCAATTCCCTACTCTGCTACACAGCTCATGAGCCAAGCTATCAACTTTCAGGCTGCCCTAATTCAAGTCCCCTAGTTGTTGTGCCAAGGCTGAAACCTCTCAGACTCATAAATAAGTTCAAAAGCTAACAGGAAAGCTCCAATGTACACACACAACTGATGTATGTCATTTGTGAGCTACAAAGAAAGAAGTTTTTGTAAGTGGTTGTTTGGAGACAATCTCAATTTGCCAGTGGCAACCAACCAAGAAGTGATTTCCAAACCTGACTGAACCCCTTAGCAGAAGGCCAGGGTGCACACAAATTAAAGTGCTTTACTTGATCGGTTAAAGTCAGCCCATGATATGTATGTGCTATACTGAAATGTTTTACGCCTTCAAAGCCTTTTTCCAGCACTGTGCCCAAAATTCTCAGAATGGCTCTGCTTGGCCTGCAAAGCATTTCAAATTCCAGAGTGCTCACACTGAACATTCACTAGACATTGGAACATGCTCTGCTCCTCCCTCCCTCCCTCCTCAAAGCTGAAATTAGGGAAGCACAGTGTCTAAACCTGCTCTTCTCACCCTCCTTTAGAATCCCTTGGCAGGAGCCACATATAACACCAAGCATAGCGCTGTGGACTTGGAATAGAGTGGGACATGCGAGACCTGAGGTTAGATTCTCTGTTCAGCCATGAAAGTAGCTGACAGCTGAACTACAAATTCCCAGTCCAGTCTTTGCCATCGCTGAGCAAAGTGCAATGCAATGACATCTCCAGTTATGAGATCAGGTTGAAAACGGTGCCTTCCTAGATTATGAGAAATGCCACGGGTGGGATGGCATCAAATGTTTTTGGTTTCTATCAACTCAAGCGTATTGCTGGCTGTAGACAGCTTGCTTCAAACTTAAAACAAGACAAACACAAAAGCAAGCAAGAATACAAAGCCTAAATAAAGTGGTTGCTTTTAAAATAAATTGCAGTTAGTGTTTGCAATAGGCAGGATTGTTGATGGACATTGTCCTTTGTTTGCATGGCTGGTTGGAGGGGGCAGAGCTTTTGTTTCAGGATGCTGGTAAGAGCATATGGTGAACTCACACTCACTGCAGAAAACCAGAGGCGAGTCACGTTATAATGCTTTCCTGTTCTGAGACAAATCAATTCTACCCTTGGGGTGGGGTGTAAAGAGCATCTAAGCACCAGGTAAAAGATGAGCTTAACATTTAACATGCCTGCCATTTGGTTTGAGGCAAAAGGCCCCTTTTCTCTTTATTTTATTGTTATTTCACTTCCCCTTTGGCTACTGTCCAAGGCTGTAGAGCTCTGCAATAATATATGTGTCACAGATTTCTTCAGAACCTCAGCTTGCTATCATTTTCCCCATCTGCCTCCCACATCAACCATTATTAATCCTACCTACAATCACACACAAAAATCCCCTTCTCCCACACAACATGAAGATCAGGCCGTGTTATTACTGAATTCCTGATTATTATTATTAGCATGCTTTTATAAAACTGGTTGTTGTATCTCTGTTTTTATTATGCTGCTTTGTTTTTTACTGCTGTATATTTGCATACTGCTTAAAGAGATGCTTAAATATGAAGCAGTTTAGATGTTTTTAAATTAAGTGAAAGTATGACAGGGGTTGGCAACCTAAGGCCCATGGGCCACAAGCGGCCCACGGTGGTCGTTTAACCAGCCCATGAGCTGCCTCTGAACCGAGCTGCCCACTCGGTGAGTCCCCACATGCTGTGCTAAGCCAGTGTGGCGCAGGGACTCGCTTACACGGCGCCAGAAATCGTGTCTGCACAGATGCTGGAAATTGCGGGTGTGCATGCTCATGCGCGCGCGCAATCCGGCCCACGGAGGGATCCCCGCTGGAGTGAACCAGCCCAGGTGAGGCAAACCTTGCCGACCCCTGATGTATGCTAAACCAGGGTTTCCCACATGAAGCAGGCTTGTCAAATGCCGGTTAGCCTCACTGCAAATACAACACTGACCTATGGATAAGGCGGAAAAGGGAGGGGAGGGTAAAATCCAGGCTGAAGAGGGCAGAAAGGGCTGTTTGAAACTTGGTTGGCTCTCAATTTGCTGCTTGTCTGGCAAATGAGTATCCCAGGTGAAGAGACAGGTGAGCAAGAGAGGAAATTCTTTACTGGGCTGCAAAGGTCTGTAGCTAGACAAGCCACTAACTTTTGTGGACCCATCTGGAAGGCTGCTAGTAACTACTGTGGACTTGCTTATAACACTGTCATGTACACTAGGGCTGAGGGATAGATCAGTATATCGTCCAAAACCGGTTTGAAGTCCATATCGTTATACAGTGGAACCTTGGGTTACAATACCCTCAGGTAATGTAAACTTCGGGTTGTGAAAGCGGCAAACCCGGAAGTGTTTCGCCGCTCGCGCATGCACAGACGCGGTCTCTCCGGTTGTGAAAACTTTGGGATACAGCTTGACCTCCGGAACGGATCCCGTTCGCAACCGGAGGTACCACTGTATCAGTTTCATAATTTTTGTCCTGGCAATGTATTGTGAATCATGATGTGTGTGTGTGTGCACATGCTATGCAAAAATCACAAGTGGGAAAATCTGTGAAGCCAGCCAATGCTTCTCTCCATAGACGATGGAAATATTTCTGAGAAGGAATGATAACACAAAAGCTTGCTTTCCACATTCGAAAATGTAATTCACCAAAAACCTGCGAAACACCTGGGCAAAGTTCAGGTTGCCTTCATAGTCATTCATTGAAACCTGATTCTGTGTTGCCTCCTGCTCGCTTTACCCCACAGCCCAGCAGCATAGACTGGGAAATACTGGTTAAAGTGCTTGGATCCCCACAATCACAACTCCTTTACCTGTTTCGTCCTCAGAGTAGGTGGACAGCAGCTTCCAAATGAGGTAGGGACCCCCAAGAACAACGGCAAAGAATAGGAAAATGGGCCAGGATTTTGCAGAGTTGGCCGCCCTTTCCTCGGAGCCAGCGCAGGCCACAGTCCCTTCGCTTTCTGCCCACAAATCATCATTTTCGGAATTCTTTCTCAGACCCAGCAACCGCTGCAGCCGCCTGTAAAGGTACCGTATAGTTCTGACCAAGGCAAAAGCCGAAAACACCTTGGTGAAGTGGATCTTGAGCCGGGAGAAGTGGTTGGCTACATCCAAGACGGCTCGGAAGCTGTTGTAGACCGCCGAAAAGGTAGCGTCCATCATCATGCTGACCGAGGCGAAGGCGTGCACGATACTTTCGATGGACTGAAATGCGCCGCGGCTGCTCTCCTCGGCCTGCTGCACAAAGCGGCTGGCGGGAACGTCATCCACCCGAAACCGGTTGTAGCCCATGCCGCCATATCCGTAGCTGTAAGGGCTTCCGTAGAAGGAGTTCCCGTACGTGCCGTAGCCTGAGCTGAAGGGGCTGCTGTACGAAGGCCTGAAAGAGCTCAGGGCCGTGCTCCCAGTCTGCTGAGATGGCCTTGGCAAGATGGGAGGGGGCACACGGGTGAGGGTGGGCTGCCCGTGCCGCGTCAGCTGACTAACTCCCACATCTGCAGATCTAAAATGCACAAGTTCAATGTTAGCACACGGGGCGGTTTTATGCTACAAAATAATCCCTCATCCCACACTCCTTCCAAACAGTGTGTACACTTAGAAGTTGACATTAATTATGCCTGTGTGCAGCTCTTTGGACCCAGGTTCAGGCATCACTAAAACACTAGGCTTTAAAAAAAACAAAGGAACACCCACACCCACACACTGATCCTCTGCTCTGGTTTTTGACACAATAAAAATGTTGAATCTGAATAGACAGTTCATCTTTAACAAAGACTATTAAATATTGGTTGGTACCAATGTTGGTACCAATGTTGGTAGGGATGGACGTTCAACAGAAGCCGAATGGCAACATCTTTATTAGGACCAATTCATAAAGTTTTATTAGTCTGTCCTAATAAAGGCATTACCTAACAGTTGTTTTGCGATGAATACTTCTCAGCTGAATGTGCATGAGCTGCTGTGAGGCAGGGAGAGGATGTCTGCTGGGTAGAAAATGCCTCCTTAAGAGAGGAAGAGGTTCCAGCTTTTATTAAAGGAAGCTGTTAACAAGGCCACTTCTGAAAATAGCAAGCCTATGGCAAACACACCCTTCCGAGACAAAGTGCTTGAAAAAGTGGTTGTTGGTCAGTTCTGGGTGGTCTTGGGTGAAGATAATTATTATTATTATTATTATTATTATTATTATTATTATTGGACCTTCCCGGTCTAAAAACCGGGCTTAGGGCGGCTAACAATAAATACAAAACAATGATTAAAAACAACTTTAAAAACAGCATAAAAACAAACATCAGTGGCTAACTGGCCATGTTAGTCTTGCTAGACCAGTAGGGAGGCCAGGGAAGAATTTTAATGTGGGGACCCAGAAGGGTTTCTTCAGAAAAAAGAGAAGAAAAAAGGGAAGGGGAAAAAGGAATAGGGGATCAGGCTAGATTGAAGGCCAGATGGTTTCCTTTATCCATTCCAACTGGGATTTAGGCCTGAAGTTGGAACAGAAATTGTCTTTAGTCACCCAGTGGGCCATGTTACCAATATGCCCTGCCTTGCTGTTATCTGAGCGTACCCCTTTGGCCCCATGACTCCTAAAGCTTCGCTCTGCATATGCTTGTGCAAAGCAAGGGGCTTATTGCAAGCGTGACAAAGGAATCGAGCAGTGGTGCTCCACAGTGGTCCATTTCTATTGGAATTGTGCTCAGCCTCGTTGCCTATGAGGTTTAAGGACTCCGGATGCAGGCAGGAGGTGCCCTACCCTGCGCTCAAATCCTTTCGCAAACAGCCATCACAAATGCATGCCTTCAATCAACGCATCATGCAACAGCCCTGAGGAGCATCTCTACCTGCAGAGAATCAACAGTCATTGTGGAACCCCACACCCAAGCCTGCACATGAAACACCAATGGTAAGCCTAAAAGGATATGCACGACACACAAAGGAATAAATCCTAAAAAGCATTTCTGCACTTGCAGCAGGGATAGCCTATGTGGGCCCCTGCAGATGCTGTGGCTACCTTCAGGATGCTGCCATCACCCGAAGAGGGACATTCAAGTCCATTATTGCTCGTGTATTGCTGCTTTTCTTCTTTTGGCGACCTTTGGTCTATTTGGAGAAACTAGAAGTATGCCAATTCTGCTGCCTTTTTTTGACTTGGCCTCTCCCTTGTTATCAACCTTTTCACCACTCCCCTCAAATGTCTGTGACACAGACACCTGCTTACCGATTTGGAAACAGGCAACTTATTGCCTCACTGGAGGATTCGAAAGGTCAGAGGAAGGTATGGCAGAAATGGCAAAGAACCTGTTGTGGGTGCCAACACTCCTGGGGAAAGATCTGAAAGTCTGGGTGAAAACGGAGCTTTTAAAAAGGAAGTGGATGTATTTGCAATTTTGCTTGTACAAAACTAAGGCACTTTTTTTAAAATGTAATAAATATGCCAAGCTAACGGCCATAAACATATCTTGTGGCATTCTAACACAAAGCAGGTTACTCTACATGCAATAAAATTTAAAAAATGGCACATAACATGCAGATCAATACACATCTCTTAAAATGCAATGTGTGTACATCTGTTCTGATCAAAACACAGGTTATCTGCAACTTCATGTATGGAAGTTTGTCCAATGTAAGAATTTGTAAGAATTTGGGAATCTGAAATTTCAAAGGAATCTGAACTTGCAAAATACTAATGAACCCATGTTGCATATCAGGCCCTTAACATGGCTTATTTTGCAAACATGAAGCCATAATGTTTTCAAGAGGGAGGTTTTAATTAAGGCAACGGAATATTGCAATAGCGCATCTTGTTTTAATTAGCAGTGAAACCCAAAGACATTACACCGCCACAGAAAAGGAACTTAAGTTATGGGGATGAGCAACCTGTTCAATTTTATGTGCTCAAATCATTTATTGAATGGCAACAGCCTTTAGAAAATATTGCCTGTTTTGAATGCCCGGAAGGTATGAACTGAAATCTGAAGCTGCAAGATTTCCTAAATTTGGGCTGTAATCTTGTGAACACTTAGGTCACATTCCACAACATACATTTAAAGCACACAGCTTCCTCCAAAGAATCTTGGGAACTGTAGTTTGCTAAGGAGGCTGGGAATTATAACTCTCTGAGGGGTAAGCTACAATCCCCAGAATTATTTGGGGGAAGCCTTGCACTTTAAATGTATGGGGTGGAATTCCACATTGTGCTATTACAAACATTCCATCTGTTCAAGTGGAGCAGCTTGTCAGATGGAGCAATCCTGACCACCCCTAAGCCAATTTCAGGGGTTGCAAAGGGCACAGAGAGGGAGGAGATGGGGGAAAGCCCCGTTGCACACAGGAAAGTCCTTGTGAATCCTGCCCACTCTGTAGATGTGACCATGCTTGGAGGCAGGAAGACAAATTCCAGAGCAGGAACACTGTTAAGTCTGTTGTAAGAAGAGAAACTGGTGGCGCTTTAACAATGCAAACTTTTACTCATGGCGTAAGCTTCGTGGACCAGAGCCTACATCATTCTCAATCTGCAGATATAAACACACACACAGAAGAGGGAGATTGTAAACAGTGAGTGTAAAAGACCATGGAATGCAAGCTGTACAATAGGTCGGTGACATTTCTACGCAAAACTCAAACGTGTGCAAGATAAGAGTAGCGGCCTATTCATAAGACTGCTATTATGCTTACATTTCACAGGCTTTAGGCCCCTTTGTTTACATTTTCCCGCTGTGTACATCTCTCGCATTCCCTCTGCCAAAGATAATGTATCTCATGCGGTGAGATTTAGCCCATGAACACTTGAAAAATCTGCTAGTCTTTTAAAACAAGGGTGGTAAAAAAAAACCTGTGGCCCATGAAGCCATTCCCAGTGGCCTGCCAGCCCTCTCCCAAAATCAGACACCACTACTTCCTCTCCCTGCATCACAAAATACTTGGGAGTGCTACTTCCCATTTCCTGCATGCCAAGACTGTCTAGCATAGCACTACACCAGAAAAAGGTGATACAAGCTGTCAGGGGCTTTCCTCTCCATCACATCACTGGGCTGGGGGCAGAAGTCCCCTTCCTACTAGCCCTGTGCTCCAATGGGGAGGAAAGGAAATGTGTTTCCTCTCCTCTCTTGAACAATACCTGAATATCAAGACGGAGCTGTTTCCCTCCCACCCCCATACTGGTGGAGATGGGAGGAGATTTAATGCTGACTCTCGATCTTCAGGGACTGATTCAAAGTGCCACAATACTCTTTTCTGCTTTTCACTTGGGAGTAGGTTTCACTGAACCCTGTGGGACGTCTTTCTCAAGTAAACAGACACAGGTTCAGGTCCTTTGAGTGACTTTATACAACACGACAATTTCAAGTCGGAGGCTAGAGCTGCAGGTTCGTGTCAAAGGTTAATTGCGAAACTGCCAATCTCCTCTGCCGTCTCTGCCCATGCAGATTACACAGCACGTGGCTGAAACCAGAAACAAATCCAGGCTGCAACTCCTGAATGGCCTGGAAGAGGCAGATGACGTTCTGTTGACACAACTAATACCAGCAGGGACAGACTGATTGGACAGCCTTGGACCTGGGTTCAAAACTCAATTGATGCACTGGATTGCTGTTTGGGCAAAAAAGTGGTCTCTTAATCCAAACTGCTCACTGTATAAAATGGGAATGGTACCACCCTGTAAATAGATCCATGACATTTCCTTGCTCACAAGTAGCCAGCCTGCCCAGACATACTATGTCAGTGATACACAGCCCAAAAGAGCTTTAAGTTTCCTTGCTAGTGGACACAGCAGGAAGACAGGTATTGCAAATCTGGAATGATAAACTACATCACAGGATAGTTAACAACTTTGCAGTCCCAACAGCAATTCTTGGTTTATTTCAGGTGTCTGGAACTCGAGGGACTTTCATTCAGTAGCTGTTTTGACAGCCAATGCCGTAGTCAATTAGCACCCACTTCCTATTTTACAAAATGATCATGAGGAAGCTGCTTCTGCGTATCAAGCGGTAAAAGCTTACAGGAAGCAAAGCTTACAGGAAGCATATCAAGCAGTAAGCTTACAGGAAGTCCCAATGTGACTTGTGTTTACTTTTACATGGCTCCTGAGATCTCGTTATGCTGCTAGAAAATATCTTTCCAGATCAGATGTATGCACTTACCCAGAAGTCAAGTCCTACTGAGTTTAGCTTCCTCCTACATGTAGGCAGGACCACAACCTATGTGGGTATGTTATGCAACCCTAATCTGCCGGGAGTAGGGAGTAATGCTAACCACTTTGGAACTCCTCTGCCAACACACCCATTTTGTTGGGAAAGGGGAGGGAGGTGGAGAAGCATGTCAGACCAACACTAAATTGCAGCAGAACACAAGCAACAACTTGCTGCTGGTTCACTGAGAAAATTTCCACAAGGTAGACCATCCTGAGCGCCGGCATGCAGATGGTGGAGCAAAACTCAAGGCTATCAGTAACACCAAGGCCTTGTGGTGTGTAAATGTGAAAAGGATCTAGGAGTCATGGTGGACCACAAGCTTAACATGAGTCAACAGTGTGATGCAGCAGCAAAAAAAAAAAAAAAAAAAAAAAAAAAAAAGCTAATGCTATTCTATGCTGCATCAACAGGAATATAGTGTCCAGATCAAGGGAAGTAATAGTACCATTCTATTCTGCCTTAGTCAGACCACACTTTGAATACGTTGTCCAATTCTGGGCACCACAATTTGAGAAGCATGTTGACAAGCTAGAAGGTGTGCAGAGGAGGGCAATCAAGTTGATCAAGGGCCTGGAAACTAAGCTTTATGAGGGGCGCTTGAAGGAGCTGGGTATGTTTTGCCTGGAAAAGAGGAGACCGAGAGGAGATAGGATAGCCATCTTCAAATACAGTGGTGCCTCGCAAGACGAAATTAATTCGTTCTGTGAGTTTTGTCGTCTTGCGAGTTTTGTCGTCTTGCGAAGCACGGTCCTGTGAAACACTAGATGGCGCTGTTTCCCATAGGAATGCATTGAAGCGCGGTTTCCCATAGGAATGCACTGGGAACTCGCAAGACGTTTTCGTCTTGCGAAGCAAGCCCATAGGGAAATTCGTCTTGTGAAGCGACTCCAAAAACAAAAAACTCTGTCGTCTTGCGAGTTTTTCGTCTTGTGAGGCATTCGTCTTGCGGGGTACCACTGTACCATAGGGGCTGTCACATGGAGGAGGGAGCATGCTTGTTTTCTCCTGCTCTGTAGGGTAGGACTTGAATCAATGGCTTTAAGTTGCAAGAAAGGAGATTGTGACGAAACATTCGGAAAAGCTTTCTGACAGTAAGAGCTGCTTTCTGACAGTAAGAGTGGAACAGACTCGCACAAGAGGTGGTGGACTCTCTTTCCTTGGAGGTTTTAAGCAGAGGTTGGATGGCTATCTATCATGGATGCTTTAGCGGAGATTCCTGCACTGCAGGGGGTTGGACTAGATGACCCTTGGGGTCCCTTCCAACTCTAAGATTCTATGATTCTATGAAGAAGAAAAATCAAAATAATCAATAAAAGGGGTATGATGTGGGACAATACCACGTTGCAAAACACGCTATCATTTTACCCTTCAATTCCAGCTTATAGAATACATCCTAAGATTTCTGAAAAGGATTTGAAGAATTCAAATTTCCAAAGGGGTAATCTGTATGAAGCTTTAAGCCAGTGTTTTCAACCACTGTTCCGTGGCACACTAGTGTGCCGCGAGATGTTGCCTGGTGTGCCGTGGGAAAAATTGAAAAATTCGAAAGATTTTTTAAAAAAAGACACGTGTGTGTCTTTCTTCGATTCCAGCCAGAATATCAGCTTTGTGTTCAGCCAAACATGCCCAGGTTGCGCACTGAATAAAGTATTTTATAATTTTTCATATTTCTGTTTACTTACTATTTCATAATAAAGTAATTATAAAATACTTTCTTTGTGTTTATTTGATTCCTATTCAAGAGAATTACTTTATATATAGTCAATATAGGCACAGAGTTAAATTTTTTAACATTTTCTAATGGTGGTGTGCCTCGTGATTTTTTTCATGAAACAAGTGTGCCTTTGCCCAAAAAAGGTTGAAAAACACTGCTTTAAGCCACGTATCCCAACATTTGTCCAAACACACTCTCTCACACTTATCTCTCTCTTGTAAAATGAGTGCACAATTCAGAGTCCAAGGTGAGGATAGCATAAACTGAATGCAAACATCATAATAATAACCATTATTCACATAGCTCCTAAAACATTGGGTGGCATCCCAAAACAGAGCATAAAGTGAAATCTTTCAAAAATAATAGCAACGAAAAACAAGCATGTGACCTTTCCCCAAGCCCCTTCATGTCATTAATGTCACTGACAGCACCAGACAGGTGAGGGATAATGTATTCCCTATTTGTGTGGTGTGTGTGTTACTCTTAGTGTTATAGTGGGTGCCTATGCAGGAAACTGGCCCTGGCTAGGGGAGAAGAGAGGAAACAGTCCTCCTTAGCAGTTTATAAAGCTAGTATTTATGAAAGAGGTGCGAGGTGGGGGAATCTGCCTCCCCCTTGAAGACGGGAGCAAGAAGGGAAAGGCTGAATACACCCCTTTATGGGGTGGGGAGAGGATGTTTCCCCATTAAGGGGAGGAGGAGAAAGAGGCTTTTTGCTCTTCCCTTCCCCCCCAAGTGTGTGAGACAAAAGAAAAGGGGGCCAGTTTGCTGAAGACACTTACGCTTATTTTTGGGCTGCTATTTGGTTGCCGTTAAAATTGTTTTACAGATCATAAATGCCGCATTGATTTATTAATCTTATAACACGACACTGTGACGTTCAGCCTGTTTTTAAGATGTTGTTAGCAGTGTTTTATAGGCTGCAATTGTCTCACTCGTGATGTTAATTATTCTACACTATTATTTATGCTGCATTTGTGATGTTCTATCGTGCTGTTATTCTTTATCGTTTGCGATTCATTTGAATGAAAAGCGGCAAATCAGATACGGGGGTGATATTTCCCCATGGAATGGGGGAGGAAGAGAAATAATAGAATCGTAGAGTTGGAAGGGACCCTGGCGGCCATCTAGTCCAACCCCCTGCAATGTAGGAATCCCGTGTTGGTGGGGTGGGAAAGAAACCCCTTATCCCCACCCAACACTTGAAAGGGGCTGAAAGGATGAAAGGGGGCTCAGGGAAGAAAGGGGGGGAATTATTCCCTTGAGCCCCGGAACCTGTTTGTTTTGTGTTCCCTCCTCCCCCACCCTTGGCCACTCCACGACCTCGGAGGAGTGTGGCCCCTGAGCATGTACAGAGTGCCTTTCCCCCCACCTCCGCCACATTCCTCGGGGCGGCAAGTGAGCCCCGGAACCTATTAAAAGCCATAATAAACCGATGAGGAGGGAATGGCGGCGGCGGAAGACTCTCCCGCCTCCCCCCCCCCACCCCCTCAGCGCCCCCAGCCTCACTCACAGCCTCCGGTTCTCCCAGGGCTTCGGGGGCGGCGGTTGGTTGGCCGCCATCGTCTCGCGGCGGCGCCTCCTCCTCCTCCTCCTCGCCGGACCTTCGCCCAGGCTTGGCCGTCTCCGGAGGCGAGCGCCGAGCTGTCGGTCCCGCCCGGGGAGGCGGCCCCGCCCCTCTCTCAGGCGACGCGTGCAGCTCGGGGATCGACAGTCTCTGGCTGCGTGGCCCCCGCGCACGTGCCGGGCTCGAGCTCAAAGAGGTGCGCGCGGAAGGAAGCCGGGCGAAAGCAAAGGAAAGCAATCGCCCCCGCTTGGCTAGCTCATACCAATAATAAACTTAAGTTGGTCTCTTAAGGTGCTACTGGAAGGAATTTTTTTATTTTTTATATTTTGCACGTTTTCCCAGGGCCGGATTTACGTATAAGCTAAACAAAACAAGCTATAGCTTAGGACCCTACTCTCTTGGGGGGGGGGGCAAAAAAATTAAAGGGGGGAAAAATCCTGGATGTACATTTCCAAAATATAAGATAAAAAAACCAAATAAAATGAAACCTAAAATTATTATTTCATGTTATAGCAAGTTTCTAACGACTAGATTATGAGTCTTTGTAAATTGTGTTTCTAAAGTGTTAACTTATTGCTAAATGCAAATGTGTTTTCCTGATGTTTTTAGCCGATTTTAATGTGTGTCTTTTTAAATGTTTTTCTTCCACCGCGCATCAAATGTCCCGTTTTTGTCTTTTGAATTATTCAAAGTTTATTCATATTGTTAGCTATTGCCATTTAACGGGGTGCGACGCCTGAGTTCTGGAGCTCAGTTCAGGCTCAGCCAACATGGAACAGGGTCTTCCAACGAAGCCTATAGTTGCTTTGTTTCGTTTTTATTGCGGGAGGCGCAACAAGATTTTTTCCAAATCACGGTCACCACGGGAAACCACCCTCCGCCGAGCCTCTTCTTCCACTCCCGGGTTCCTTACAGCTGCCTCCTTTGATCCGCACGTGGCGCTTGGAACGGCTGTTGGGATCCGGAAGTATAGGTCGGAAAGCCTTAGAGGCTTGATACCCTATGGGCTCGACGGGAGGCAGCCGCAGCTTGGAGGCGGAACTCTTATTTCTGGGAGGCTGTTTCCTTTTCTCTCCCCTTTCTCTCCCTACGAGAGCGGAACTCATTGGTGCGCGGACCGAGGGTGCAACGGGTGAATGGTTCCCCCACAGCCTTTTTTTTATGTTTGGCAAGCGAAAAGAGGCAGGTGAGCTGGAAAATAACCTCGGCTTGTTAGGATTGGAGGGGTGGGGGATTCTTTAAGGTATTTGGGTGCAGTGAGTTGCTTTTAGCAAGATCTGAGAGAGGAGGGTGGTAGTGCGCAACCCTGTGCTCGTGTTTACTCGAAAGCAAGTCGAGGCTTGCTCTTGGGTAAATGTGGTTTTCATCGTAGAATTTAAGCATTAGAATAGTATGGCTTGTGATACCGGATAGTCATGACGGCCTAAGTGGCGGTGGAAGTGGAAAGAGGAGACGGGAGTGGTTTTCTTCAGTGCAGGAAGAATACAGTGCAGGAAGAAGGGAAGGAGCAAAGCTCAGTGGTAGAGCAGCTGCTTTGCATGCAGAACGCCCCCGTCTCAGTCCTCAATGGCATTTCCAGGCAGGGCTGGGAATACCCCTTGCTTGACACTCTGGGGAGAAGGTGGCATTTAGCATAGACAGTACTGAGCTAAATACACCAATAGTCTCAGTATAAGGTAATTTATACTGGCAGTGGCCCAGATTTAGTTCTTTGGTTTCTAGTAATCAGCCTTTTCTCACAAGGAAATGATTTCATACATGGGACCATGCTTGTTGTTGCCCTTTTCTGAATGGTCCTCAACATCTCTGTGTCCTCCCTTTTGAATTACTGCTGTGCTATTTTAATGAGTGTTCCCTCAATTCTCACTCTCCAGCCTGCCGTGGTAGTGTTTCTGCTGATTGTTTTTCTCTTCAAATGCAGGCTTCACCAGCATGAGCTCCAGCATGACTGCACTATCTGAAAAGGACAGGCCTATTGCTCAGAAGTTACTGAATTTTGGAGCATGCCTGCGTTGTATTTTCAGGTTTTGCCGGATAGGATCTCAGGCTTTGTACAGGCGACCCTATAAGGTTTGATTCAATTGAAGTACATTATGATAATGATGGGGTGGGTTTAATTCATTTTCAGATCTCTCTGATCCTGGTCTTCCTTTCAAAGCAAGAGGCATATTTTTGGAGGAATGAAAGGAGGCTGGGGCATTCGGAGGGGGGAGACAAAAATTGCAGGACCCCGAAATATATTATTAATGAGGAACAACAAACAGCTGTCGACCTATTTAAAATCCATTGAAGTCCGGTCCACAATCTTCCCCATTATCTGTCTAAGAAGTATAGGAAAGACCTGCAGCTCTGAGGAAGGACTATGACACAGTGTTAGAGCATCTGCCTTGCGTATAGTGGGTCCAAGTTCAGTTCCCAGCATCTCCACTTAGGACTGGGAATGTCCCCTGTCTGAAACCCTGGAAAGCCACTGCCACTCAGCATAGACAGTACTGAGATAGATAGACTTGACTCATTATAAGGCAGTTTCCTATGTTCCTAAGAACAAGTGCACTTCCTCTTCTCCTTCTGGTGTCACTTATATGATACTATCCTGTGCACATTTACTCCTCCTCTTCTTCCTCGCCAAACCTATATTAGGCGTTTCAAGTGTAGGCTATCATAAAACATCCATATACAGTGATCTCTCGACTTCCGAATGACCCGACTTACGAGTTTTTCGAGTTGCGAGGGATCAAAGCAGCCGCCGCTTCTGAATTTTTTCGACTTCCAATCGGAAGCCGCAGCCGCTTTAGATGCGGTTTCCTCGAGTCCCGAAGGTTTTTTCGACCTACGAATGCGTTCTACCAACGCATTCCTATGGGGACTCGAGTTACGGTGATTTCGACTTACGAGGATTCCGTCGGAACGGATTATCTTCGTAAGTCGAGGGTCCACTGTATACAATTTTAAGCACATTTACTCAAAACATTTATGATACCAATGTGCATAGGATATGAATCCTATAAACTTTTGCTCAAAACTAAGTCCCACAAAGTTCAGTGAGTCTAACCCCTACCTAAATATGCACAGGACTGCAATATTAAAGACCTTTTTAATTGCTTAGCAGATCCACTTTAATTTGCAAGGCAACAGACTGACATTATTCTCTGTTGAAAGACTGTTGCGCATTTACAGGAACTGTTGATTTCAGGACACCTGGCTGTCGGGCTCACAGTACATGCTGAAGCCACCCCTGGCACCCTTCTACCTACCAAGTTTTACTCTGCTTCCTTTATCAATCAGGAGTTGCTTAGTGAACTGCATGAGTTTCTGGAGAACACTACAGAGGAGAACAAATTACCTTGTGAAACAGCAAATCCTCCCTGTAAGCGAATCAAACTGGATAGTGTCAAAGGAGGGGAGGAACAGACCTCAAATGGAAGCCACCAGGTACCCAATGCGGAGAATGATAGAACTGCTGGTGGTGATGAGAACTTAAGGCCAGCTGTGTGCAACATCTGCCTGGGAATTCTGCAGGAGCTCTGTGAGATGGATTTTGTCAAAGCGGTAAGTGTCGGCTGGTTGGTAGTTTTACTGTTGAAAAAATCTGCAGCATTTCCCACGGATGTACACGTATACAGCATGCATGTAGTGGGTGGCATTCAGCTAAGTTTTACTCAGAGTTGACCCATTGAAATAGATGAACCTAACTTAGTCATGTTCATTCATTTTGATGGGTCTGCTGTGATTAAAACTTAGTTGTATACCTTTAAGGGTTTTACTGAACTTTCCTTGCTGAAATCTCATTTAGGCTGCAATTGTACACATGCTTACTTGGGAGCTAGCCTCAATGAACACAGTGGAACTTAGCTTCCAAGTAAGCATGCATGCAGTGGGACTGTTAGTGAGCTATTGACCTGTCCTGACTACACAGAAGGATTCCTTTGGTAGAAGCAAGCACATCTACATAGGGAAGCTTGTTCTTACTGAGAATGTAAAACAATTTTATTCAAACATGTTTGCAAGCCGTCTTGTACAAGGTTGCAATTGCTTTGAGAACTTTTTTAATTGCATAGCGGTGTGTGTGTGTGTATTTATATTTAAATAACAATAATAAACATAGTTCATTGTTTTTCAGGTGTGCCACAAGATTAATTCTTCTGAATACCAGTTTACCAGTTTTGTGTTTTCAGTCTCTTTCCCCCCACAGTTATCTGTAAGGGAGGTGAGTATTTGTTTGTGCTTTTCTTTGTGCTCTGAGTATGGCCTTTGTTGAGAAGGAAAGGGGGCAGGGGAAGGGGTGGTTTAAAAACTTGCCTTGTTTTCGCCTGTTAGGAAATACACGGTGTGTGGCATCCAGCAATACATGGCCAGTAGGGCAAATTGGGCTAGGCTGATCTGAAGCTTGGCTTTTTGAATTGGTGGGGGAGACTTGGCCACATCTGATGTTGTGTATCCTGTGTGGCTTTGATTCCTGTGAATGTAGCCGGTTCCTTGTCTGGGTTTTCTCAGCTAGTTAGATGACAAGGTTATGAAGCCATTTAATTTACCACTTCTCTCTCTCTCTCTCTCTCTCCCCCCCCCCCTTTTCTCTTTCATTTTCCTGTTTTTTCTCGGTACATGCCTGAAGCATGCAGCATGGTTGCTAGTAAAAGAGGAAATGGAGTGAGTACTTCCTGGTGGGATTTTTTCCACCCTGCCTTGTGTGCTAGGTTTTCAAATGTCATTGGCACTGTATTATTCTCCTCTTTGTGTGTGTGTGAGAGAGAGGGGGGGGGGAGAGGGGGGGCATTGTATTGAGAGGAGGTAATGTGCAATATCTCATCCTCTTCCCTTGGCAGTTAACTCCTCTGATCGCCCTACTCAATTTATTGTCTTAATACTAAAGCCCCTTAGCACCACTGATCCATTGTTGTTCCTGCACTGAGCTGGAAGGAGAATCATCATGGTTGTTTCGCATAGTGCTAAATTCCCCCACAACAATCTCATGAAAGCGCATCTTTGCAGGCAAGGTCTTAACGTATATTTAATGAAAAGCAAGTCCCATTCAGTAGAGGCCTTGCTTCTCACACCAGCCTATACTTTAATTAGGCATTTCATCTTTGCCCCTTTCTTGTTAAACTTCTAATCAGTTGTGGGTTTTTTGCTCCAGTCACAGCATTACTGAACTGGCCCTTTTAATTAGTCGTTTCTTCTTTTTTGCTGGCAGGTCCTCCCATTAGCAAATGTTACAACATGTATTCTAGTTGCTGTTAGTACTTTGGGTTATAAAATTCTTGAGAGCAGAGGAACAAGTTCAAAACTATAGATTGAAATGAGTATTTTAAAACTAAACAGAATTGTCTGAATTCTCTTCCCCCTCCCCCCGCTTGATTTAAGATGCTGAGTCTTACTTTTAAAAATCATTTAGGAAACAGGATTTTTTAGCAGAAAAAGAAGACCTTGTTCAGCTAAAGGAAGCATACAAATGGATTATTCACCCCCTGTTCCTGGAGCAATTGGGGGTCCCTGCTGATGGAAAGGTATTGTATAAATATATAACTTCAACAGTGTTTTATTGTCATGGGCCTTCTGTGCCTGGGCTGCACCACTTCAGAATGGTACATGGATGATTGAATCCTCCTCTAAATTAAAAGAAAAGGTTTAATTATCCCTGCACATGGAAACTTAGTATTTCAGGGTGAGGGAAGGAACCTTTCCTCCTGACAAGCTAGTTTTCTTTGTGCAGAGCTAAAGCGAGGGAGAGAGTTTCAGGCAGGTACCCAAACAGAGTTCAAGGCTACAGAAGGGAATGGGGGAATGTTACATTTCCACTACCAAATTAAACAATAACTTTCCACTGTCTTTTAAATTGCGACTCAGAGCCTGTTTGAAGTCAGTGTGGTCTTCGCTCATCCAGAAACAGACGAGGACTGCCATTTCCTGTAAGTTGGGATGTGAGGAATAATGGTGTTGTACATTCACAGGGACATCTTTGGGAGCAGAAAAGGCTAAGGAGTAACCCCTGAACAAATCCAGAGTGGATTCCCTAAGACGGTTGGATGGTGCCTTGTACGCCTCCTTCCGACAACTCCTGCAGCCAGGCTGGTGCCAAACATATTGCTCTGCTTTCCTTTGGACCACATCAGCAAAGCCGAGGGGGGGTCTTGTCGTCTGGGCAGCCCAGGACCTTCATACACACTGTCAGGCATCCACCCAGAGTAGGCTCCACCCTCGATTAACATTAGACACAATATCCAGAGAAGGGGTATCTGTACCCAAGAAGAATGTTTTGATATCAGGAAGGAGAGGAAAGATCCTCTTGCTGGATGCTCTCTGACTTAGACACCAGCTGCATAGGCCTTTGCAACCTTGTCCTCACTGAATCTGTTCTGACACCATGTGTAAAAAAAAGTTTTCAAACAATTAAATGCTGTTTGTTTTTCCATTTAGAGCCTCAGCATGTCCAAGTTGCTTCAAACCAGCAAAGAACAAGCAGGTAAGCAATTTCTGGGAAATTATTCCCTTTCCCATTTTTTCTTTTGCAAGATCAGAATTTAGTAGGGTCACAAGCCATCACAAACTTGTTATTATTCTTCCTTCCTTCCTCCTTATACTGTATAGTAAGGTTGTATAGTAAGGGGCACAGGTGGCACTGTGGGTTAAACCACAGAGCCTAGGGCTTGCCGATCAGAAAGTCGGCGGTTCGAATCCCCGCAACGGGGTGAGCTCCCGTTGCTCAGTCCCAGCTCCTGCCAACCTAGCAGTTCGAAAGCACGTCAAAGTGCAAGTAGATAAATAGGTACCGCTCCGGCGGGAAGGTAAACGCCGTTTCCGTGCGCTGCTCTGGTTCGCCATTAGTCATGCTGGCCACATGACCCGGAAGCTGTACGCCGGCTCCCTCAGCCAATAAAACGAGATGAGCGCCGCAACCCCAGAGTCGGTCACGACTGGACCTAATGGTCAGGGGTCCCTTTACCTTTACCTTTAAGGTTGTTCTTCATTTTTTCCGTTCTTGTGGGATATCCCTCCTGGATTTGGATTGAATCCTTACTGTGTGTGAGTTCTAAAACTTATTTCCCAGCCAGGATTGGTTTCCAAAGCACCTTACAGTTAGAATCCAAAAAAAACAAAAAAACAAGACAAAAAGTATTAATCGCCTTTCTGTAATAAAACTTCCCAAGGTGATGTACAAGATTCTGATTAACAGTGCAATCCAATATATGTTCAGAAGTAAGTCCTGTTGGATTCAGTGGGACATAGTGGCAGCTAAGTGTTGCAGCCTAAAATAACAATTAAGTATTAATTAAAATAACAGTATCAGATAAACAGTTTCTGAGAAACGACATTCCATTGACTCAGCTGAAGTGAATTAAACGAGGAATTGTTTTCAGAATACCTGATACTTTATTCATTTGCAGTCTGTCTTCACCAGAATGGCTGTGGTTAAGGCTTTGGATATGATCAGTGAAGAAGATTTTCTTAAGTAAGTGAGCTCTGAACCTATTTTAACCTTGGTGTATGGGAATTTATCAGGAAAATCAAAGAGCAAAGTGAAATGTTACTGGTGAAAATGTCATATAAACCTGGAAGTAGTAAGTAAATGGGTTAATACGTTCTGAGTCTAAATGGGTGTGGCGTCTGCATTTTGTTCCCCGTACCTGAAAATTCACTGTGATTTCAGGTGTGCATGTATATATCTCTTGGCCACTGTGTGTCTCATTTGTGTGATTTCTGACAGGGTCTCTCTCTCTCTCTCTCTCTCTCTCTCTCTCTCTCTCTCTCTCTCTCTGACAGTAATTGCAGTTGAATGCATTCTGGGGCAACTGAGAATGAAACAAATTCAGTATTTCAATTTCTGGCTTTAGAGAAAGGCAGTCTCGGAAAACAGCTAACACTTCATTTCTAAATCTTCAACATGGGAATAGCTTAAACTCTGATAAGGGCATCAAATTACTGGATATGGGCAAAGAAACGAGGCATTAGTGCCTTCTGCTTTCTGAAGTTCTGCACAAGCCACTCTAATGCTTATTGAATCTCAGAAAACCAACGGGTCTAATGCCCTGTTCCTCTTCCTCCAAGTGGTTCCACCATACGGGGGTGAGGGTCTTTTCAGCTACAACACCTTGTAAACTCTCACCCCAGGGAGCCACACCTGTGCTTATGTCATGTCAATAAGGCACCTGGCAAATATCTCTCCTGTTTTCCTAGGCTTTTAACCTCTGAGGTATCTTTATGGTTTATGACAGTGTTTCTCAACCTCCTCGGGGCAACGGCACACCTGCCCCATGGAAAAAATCTCGCAGCACACCACCACCACATGCACCCCGCCCCCCCCCGCCCCGGGGGGCGGGGTGTCCGCGCGCCCTGGCGGGAGGGAGGGGAAGGACCCAGGCGGGCGAAAACGGAGCGGGAGATCCCCCTCCCCAAATCATCCCAAACACCGCACGCCAGACACGGGGAAAGGTGTTTTTGCGGAGGGCGGCGCGCGATCCCGCTGCCCCGGATGCGCGTGCGCGCGGGGACAGATCCCCGCCTGACTAATGGGATCTCTCCCGCGAAGAAGCCCCCACCTCCCTCGCCGTTTTTATTTTGGATTTGAGGCTGGTGCTCTCTCTCCCCCCCCCCTCCTTTTTCTTTTTTGGTAAAGGAGTTTCTACCCCTCCTTGCGTCAGCCTCACGTCACTTTGCCGGTGGCAGCCCCTGAGCTTTGGGGCTGGAGCGAGAGAGAGTCGCTCTTAGCAGCGGCGAGGGAAGGAGGAGGAGGGAGACGGCGGCAGCGACGGCGCGTGTGACAGCGCCTGCGAGGGCCGGCGAGGCGAAACACACACACACACACACACACACACTCGCTCCCCGCTCCCTCCCTGCGGTGTTGGCCGACGGAAGCGGGGCAGGAGGAGGGCGGCTGACTGGCGGTGGCGGCGCAGGGCTCCTAGGTAGGGCACCTGGCTGAGGAGAAAAGCGGGCTCGGGATGCTTATTATTCTCGCCGGCAGCCCCGGCGAAGGCGACGCCAGCCCGGACCGACCCGGAAGCGGAAGCGGCCCAGGGCGGCACAGCAGCCGGTGTCTTCCCGCGGCACAGCAGCCGGTGTCTTGCGGCACACTACTGTGCCGCGGCACACCGGTTGGGAAACGCTGGTTTATGACACTGTAATATACAGCTAAGGCCATTTTCTCTCTCTTTCACCCTGCCAGGGTCTTGTCGTGTGTTTTTAATGGCTCGCTCCTTTATTTTCTCCTGTACAGAAACTTTCAATGCCCTCTGACTTCACCCAAGGCGCCTTGCACAGCTGTTGACATTCAGTGTACCAATGGGGCCATCTTCGTTGCCGGTAAATACATAAATATATAGTGGGTCTCCCCCCCCCCTTGCAGTCATCTCTTAATATACTTGTAAAAAGACTTAGAAGCCTATTTGGGCATTAAGTGGGTGCATAAATTAATAAATAGTGCTGTGCTGTTTGTTTCCCCTGCTTCAAGTAAAAAAAATAAAATTCTTTGCTACTTTTGCCAAACTTACAGGATACTCAATACCCTCTGTTTCCTTTACAGGAAGATATAACAAATATTCAAGAACGTTACCCCAGACTCCCTGGATTATAGATGGAGAGAGGAAGATGGAGTCTTCCGTAGAAGAACTGATCTCAGAGCATCTCATGGCTGCCTTCAAAGCAGACAGTGAGTGCTTTCTGTATGTGCTTACTGCGCATTCATATACCTGCATGTCTTCCATGCATAACTTAAATCAAGCCACCCAAAATCTATTTGATGGAAAGTTACATTCAGGGCGTGGCCTTTTCAGTGGTAGTGCCCACATCCTGGAACACCCTTCCTAGAATCACCTGTTTGTACTCCCTCCTTAACCTACTTTTGCCAAGAGGTTGGGGGGCATTTTTGTTCTGGAGAGGCCTTTCTTTCTGGGTAAAAACCTACCTGTAGAAAAACCTGTGGAGAGCCAGTGTGGTGTAGTGGTTAAGAGCGGTAGACTCGTAATCTGGTGAACCGGGTTCGCGTCTCCGCTCCTCCACATGCAGCTGCTGGGTGACCTTGGGCTAGTCACACTTCTCTGAAGTCTCTCAGCCCCACTCACCTCACAGTGTTTGATGTGGGGGAGGAAGGGAAAAGGAGATTGCTAGCCGCTTTGAGACTCCTTCGGGTAGTGATAAAGCGGGATATCAAATCCAAACTCTTCTTCTCTTCTTCTAATGGCTCATTTTTGGACCACCTCTCCACCTGTCCGCATGCAACAGGGTGGCTCACTTCTCCAAGAGAACATCTCCTTGCCGTTAGTCCTCTCGATGAAACCTCAGTGGTGGAGGAAAAGCATTTGCCCACAGAGCAAGGGGGGGACCTGCGGTTCTCCAGGTGTTTCTGGACCGCAGCTCGTCTTATAACAACATAAACAGAGCCTGGCTGCTGGTTCAGGGCAGAGACCCCACCTGGTCTAACTTCCTGCTCTCAGAGAAGCCAGCGAGGTCTCTGTGGGAAGTCCACAATCAGAATCTGTTTCCTAGCAGCTGGTATTCAGAGACATAGTGCCTCTGGCATTGAAGGTAGACAAGCCCTAAACGGCCTCGGTCCAGTCTACCTGAAGGAGCGTCTCCACCCCCATCGTTCTGCCCGGACACTGAGGTCCAGTGCCGAGGGCCTTCTGGCGGTTCCCTCCCTGCGAGAAGCCAAGTTACAGGGAACCAGGCAGAGGGCCTTCTCGGTGGTGGCACCCGCCCTGTGGAACGCCCTCCCACCAGATGTCAAAGAGAAAAACAACTACCAGACTTTTAGAAGACATCTGAAGGCAGCCCTGTTTAGGGAAGCTTTTAATGTTTAATAGACTATTGTATTTTAATATTATGTTGGAAGCCGCCCAGAGTGGCTGGGGAAACCCTGCCAGATGGGCGGGGTATAAATAATAAATTATTATTATTATTATTATTATTATTATTATTATTATTATTATTATTATTTATCTTCCAGTCTTCCTTTGAAGCCAACCAGGTCGGTGGACTTCACCACCTGTTGTGGGAATTCATTCCATAGTTTAACTTGTCATGAAATTCTACTCAATGTTGATCCAGAGTAGATTCCAATGTATAGTTAGCAGAGTAAAAACTTAAACACGTTGCAGGATTCCTCAAAAAAATAGATCAGAGGCAATTCTATTTCATCCAGCAGAGCTTTACTGCTACTGAAGGCAAATGAGCATAATGGTCACAAATCCAATACATTCAAGATTGGCACTGTCCATAAGAAATCCAGTTGCAGCAAACCTAACTTAAACTTACAATAACTTATAATAAGTCTAAACATTAACATTATAGCCTACTATGTACAGAACACCACACCAGAAGGAAAAGAGATAGAAAGAGAAAGTGAAACCCAGGCTCCTTCTGGCCTCTTATTACAGTCAGCATGACCTTGACAGAAGAGATAAGAGAACCAGTTTAAACCAGTGGTAGTCGGGTTCTCTGAAGGAATAACCCAAACATCACGAACCTTCTGCTTGCTTCTTTCACACAGAGAAGCTTCCAGAACCCTCTTGAACTTGGTAGAATAGGAAAGATCTCTACACATCAGGTCAATACTTTCTGTACTAAGAACTCCAAACTGACATTGTGAAGAACTCCTTCCTGTTCTCAGTACTGAATCTTCCCAAATATCCTGCCTTATTGGATGGCCCCAAGTTCTCGTATTATGAGAGAGGGAAAGAAATGTCTCCCTCTACACTTTCTCCACACCATCCATTTTTTATACATGGCCCCCTCTTACTTGTCTTCACTCCAAACTGAAAAGCCCCCTGTGAAATTCGTGGCCTTGCTGGCTGGGGTTGGGAGGTGCCCTGTGGGCTTCTTCTTCAGCCCAGACCCCCAATGTATCCAGTGTTTTTCATATCCGTGCTGTTCCCTGTCCACACCACAGATGGGTTCCCCATTAGCGTTGCTCTTACAGGGGCTATAGAATGGAGCTAAGAGCACTTTTTTTCCGTTTGACCCCGAGCCGTGGAATCCTGCAACAAGGGCTCAGGGGTGTGTGGAAAGGATACTGGCATTGGTGAGTTAGCAAGCTGAGCCGACCTTTTCCTTCCTGTTTCGAAGGTTTTAATTTTTCATCCTCCGGAAGAGAAGACGTGGATGTGAGAACACTGGGCAACGGTAAGCTGGGCTCGCAGCCTAAGTCTGTAATCCTAAACTCAGTTACCTGGGAATAAGCCCCATTGGATTCAGAAGGATTGTGCTGTCAATGGCACAAGCTGGTATGTTTGGAGCCCCTTAAGCAGACAGTGCCCTCTGGTGGTGGGTCAGAATAGTGCCGGCACCTTGCATTCAAATATCTGTGTAGCAATTATTACTATTTTTTGTTAAAGATTTTATTGATTTTCCATTTTCAAAACAAATATCCAATATCAATACTAAACATTAGTTTTTCATCCCCCCCCCCCCGTTGAGTTCCCTCAGCTTCCATTTCTGGTTTATACAATATCCGTGTACCAATTAGATTTCATGTTCTGAAAGATAATTAGTTTCATACAGTTAATTGGTTTCATACAGTTTTTGTGCTGGCAGCGCAAATTCAAGGATTTAGAAATGCCTTATTATTTATGGCTTGCTGTCAGGTTGCTCACAAGTAACGACAAAGTCCGTCTTGTCTATATACAAGTTTATTGTATATAGTGCTGAGCTAGTGAAAACATGACTGCCTCAGTCACTAGCAGAATCCGGGAGTGCCGGTTTCTGGCTGCGAGCCCAACATAAGAACTTGGGGATACCTAATCGCCTTCTCCTCTGTCTCCTCTTGACCCCTCTGCGCAATTGGGGCGCAAAAGTGGCGTGCTCCCCTCTGAACGAGTTTCACGGGACGCACTGGGTCTCTCAGCAGCCTCCTCAAGCCCTTGCCTCACCAGGCTGCCTGTTGCCTGCCCCTCCGCGCTGGAGGAGGAGCCGATTTGCCTGCTGGAAGAGGTCTCGCTACTCAGGAGGTGTTTAGGCTCTCTATACGTTGCTGAGCCTTCCCGTGGGGCTGAGGGCAGTTCCCTGACACTTTTGCACCCCACACGGGTTCCCAGAGCTGTTTACAAAGATAAGTAAAAGCATTTCAAGGCCCCGCGAATGGAGTGTTTTCCTTTCCTCCACCAAAAATATCTGTGGATACCTTATTGCGCAGTCACTTGCAACCAACCCCCTGTCCTCATTTCCCCCCCACCTCACCTCATGGTTGCTCCAACGTTGACAGGAAGGCCCTTCGCGGTTGAGCTCGTGAATCCCGGAAAGTCCGCTTGGCTGCAGAGGAAATGAAGGAGCTTCAACAGGTAAGTAGCTTGCAAGTCCTGAGAGATCTACATTGGCTCCCAGTACGTTTCCGAGCACAATTCAAAGTGTTGGTGCTGACCTTTAAAGCCCTAAACGGCCTCGGTCCTGTATACCTGAAGGAGCGTCTCCACTCCCATCGTTCAGCCCGGACACTGAGATCCAGCGCCGAGGGCCTTCTGGCGGTTCCCTCACTGCGAGAAGCAAAGCTACAGGGAACCAGACAGAGGGCCTTCTCGGTAGTGGCGCCCGCCCTGTGGAACGCCTTCCCATCAGAGGTTAAAAGGATCAACAACTACATGACATTTAGAAAACACCTGAAGGCAGCCCTGTTCAGGGAAGTTTTTAATCTGTGATGTGTTAATGTATTTTAATGTTTTTGCTGGAAGCCACCCAGAGTGGCTGGGGAGACCCAGCCAGATGGGCGGGGTACAAATAATAAACTATTATTATTATTATTATTTATTGCAAGGTGTTGAAAATGGCACACTGGCAGGCGGTCCGCAAAGGCCACCTTTAAGCTGCCACAAAACTCTTTGTGGTTTTTGTTGCAAGAAACAAGCAGCTCTGTGATTGAAACCTTTTTTTAGGGCGTCAAGACACAAGACTTGACCCATTCCTCCCAAAGTCCTGGCTGTTTCCTTTTGAGGCCCTAACCACCTTGGTGTCAGGATACCTAAGGGGCTGTCCCTTCTTACGGATCCTGCCAATCCATTAAGACTTGCACATCCCACCCCCTCTTATAAAAGAGTAGTAAGAAAAGTGGAAAGCTAGCCTCCATGATGATCAGGGTTCTGTGGAATTTATCCAGTCATGCTCAGGGAATCAGATTACAATTTTTAATACCGTATTCGCCTGAATAGAAACCTCACTTTTCCCCCAAATTCCTTACGGTATGCAGCCAGGAGCAGTGAGGAATGGAGCGGCTTACATTTGGGTATTTTTTCTTGTTTCCCCTCCAATTTTAAAGGTGCGGCTTATATTCAGGTCAATACGGTACATTACAGGTTTCCCCAAAACTACCCCTAATATAAACTGGGTTTTTGTTTTTTTAACTATTTTGGGAGGTAGAGGATTATTCGTTGAAGTTTTTTCCCCCAGGCAGTTTTTAAAATACAATTCTGTAGTGAAACCTTCCTCCTTTAGGACTCAGACATCTTTGATAACATGGGTTCACCTTCCAACCATTCCCAGGACGTGATCTGGAGGCATAGGATGCAACCACTTTTTTGAAGCTAAGCAGTCCCTGGGTGGGAGACCTTGTGAGAAAGTCTTGAGTCCAACAGCAAGTTAGAGGGATGTACAAATGCACAAAACCAGCCTAATAATGAAGTATTACGTGGGCATTTCGATGGCATAGTTTTAAGGGAGAAAAAGTTGGTAGGATACAGAATTTGCTAAAGGTCTGGAAGTCCAGTGAACGAACGGCATAATATTTATTCATTCATTTATACATACATACATACATACATACATACAGAAACGGCGTTTCCGTGTGCTGCTCTGGTTCGCCAGAAGCGGCTTAGTCATGCTGGCCACATGACCCGGAAACTGTACGCCGGCTCCTTCGGCCAGTAAAGCGAGATGAGCGCCGCAACCCCAGAGTCGTTCGTGACTGGACCTAATGGTCACGGGTCCCTTTACCTTTTTACATACATACATACATACATACATACATACATACCCCGCCCATCTGGCTGGGTTTCCCATGCCACTCTGGGTGGCTCCCAACAGAATATTAAAAACACAACATAAAAAACTTCACTAAACAGGGCTGCCTTCGGATGTCTTCTAAAAGTCAGATAGGTTTTTTTTAATTTCTTTGACATCTGATGGGAGGGCGTTCCACAGGGCGGGTGCCACCACCAAGAAGGCCCTCTGCCTGGTTCCCTGTAACCTCACTTCTCGCAGGGAGGGAACCGCCAGAAGGCCCTCGGAGCTGGACCTCAGTGTCCGGGCTGAACAATGGGGGTGGAGACGCTCCTTCAGATGCTCCCACAGCTGCCCACTGATGAAAGGGTTATCAATGAGAAAGGTAGAGGTTAGCAGAGCTGGCTTCAGATATGCACAGGTTAGAGATGGCGAGCAATACTCTTAAGTTATTGGCTGCCTTGTATCAAGATGCAGTCTAAATATTTTAAGGAGTAAGAGCTGTTCAGTGTTGTGATTTGATTCATGCTTACTGTTCACTGTTTTATAACTTCATCTGATTTATTTTTGGTTAAAGAAACCAGGTCTTAATCCTGTTCTTCTATCAGGGAGCTCAAGGCAGTTTGCAGAGTTCCCCTCCCGCAAGTGTTATCCTTGCAGTAACACTGTGATGTAGATAGTGGAACGTGGGGGATTTGAACTCAAGTCTCCCCACTCCTAGCCCAACACTCTATGCCAAGGGCTTTCCAAACTGTGTGTCATGAAACATTAGTGTGTCGATGTGTCGTCCGAATGCTTCCTGCGCTCCTCCTGGGACCGGAAAGGGGTTAGTTTAATCTCCGGTTTGCTAGTAAAACTGAATTACTGTGTCATGAAATGATGCACGTCTAAGAAGGGTGTCACCAACATGAGAAGTTTGGAAAGCTGTGCTCTACGCACTGTGGCCAGAAGCACTTTGTATTTAGATTAGAGCTTTTTTTTTTTTTTTTTTTTTTTTTAAAGCAAAACAAAACTTGGGCACTTTCACTGGTTCTGGCTATTTCTTCCTCCCAGAAAAAAAGGCAGTTTCTTCTCAAACCATTGTATGAGGGAACTCCCATTGCCTTTCTGTTTTTTAACTGCAAAACCCTGGAATCGTTTTAAATTTGAAACAGTCCGATGAGGCTGAGGTAATCTCTGTTTGCTTGTTTATAGACAATAAATAACTCTTCAGACAAAGTCCAAGTTCGTGATCTACAGCTCGTCACCAGGTCAGTGTTTTGGTACTTGGCTAAAGCTTTTTTGGTGTGTGGAAAAGCAGGGAATTTGAGACCGTAACCTGGGTGTGTTAACCCTTTCCCAACCTTGTGCCATCTCTGTGGAGCTCTTTCAAAATGGCAGTAGAAGAAGAAGCAGCAGCAACAGGGTGATTCTGCCGCCCTTGAAGGACGCCCAGAGAAAGCTCTGATTTGGGAGGGTTTTGGAACAGGCAAAACAACCTATACTGTTTCCTTCAACAACCAGGTCTCTTCTAGTCACCTGTCCAGAAATGGTATAATGCAATCGCAGTTCGATCCTTCTGCCAAAAACAGTTGCCCTTAGAGGGAGATAAGAGGCAGAAGGCAGAGCTTCCATTACATTGCAGGATTTCATTTCACATATTTCGAAGCTGAGATTGTAAATGGATTCCAGAGCTGGGCCTTTGTGATCTGTAAAAGAAATTGAGCCCTGAGTATAGCTCAGCTGTCCTAATTAAAGCAAGGCAAGTCCAACATATTCCTTTTTCATAGCTGTGAACGTGTTGCATAGTCACACACATTATGGAGATCTTTTTTCTTCTTTTTTTAAAGCAAGTTCCTAGTCCCTAGTGAAATTTCAGAAGCCAGAAGAGGAGGGGCTAAGCAGTCCTTCTGTTGGTGGAGGGTGGGGTGAGACTCAAATTATGCAAAATAAACAAGTGTAGGGGAATTTGCCTTTGTTTAGGGCTCTCACTCCATTAAAGAAAACCTTTTTTTATTATTAATTATATGATTTCAGTTGATTCTGCAATTCATTAATCAAATGTGCATATGAGTAAAAAAGTAAATACATATGCCGTAGGAGGCATTATCTTAGAGGCATTCCCCTCTGTTCTGTCTTTTTAAACCCTGCAATTTTTATAAGCACTTGTATTTTTATTTTACTTTTAAAAAGAAAATATACTAACCAATTAACCTGGCCACTTTTTTATTTGATAAAAAGAGTGTGTGTTTATAAAGTCAGTTTGTGAACCAATTAATTGTTTTAAACAGTGCAGCCCTACTTTACTTCCCTAATTTATTCTGGTTGCAGAACCAGGAATCACTGGGTGCAGAATGCTTAGGTAGCCACAGCCCCGCCTACAGCTGTTACACTACCCTGCAGGATGGGGGAAAGAAAGAAATTTCACACACACACACACACACACACACACACACACACACACACACACAACCCAAGCCATTCATAAAGATATACAGGAACTGTTGAGTCCTTTCACCTTTCAGATTCGTGTGGCTGTTGCCCATTTATTTGCTTGTCTTTCAGAGAGGCCATTGGGCACATGAAGGAAGGCGAGGAAGAGAAGACCAAAACTTACAGTGCCTTAATATGGACAGAAAAAGTCATCCAGAACGAAGACGTTGAGCTGCTAGACAACATGAAGGTTGCGTGTCTGGGGTGGTATTTATCGCATTTGTTTGTTGTTTTCATTGTGCACGACCAGGGTGGGCAGCAGAAAGTAGATCAGGCTCTACAGCAAATCAGCCAGAGATCTACCTTTATTGATTTGATTGATTGATTGATTGATTGATTGCCAGTAGATGAGCAAGGACTCTGACTGGCAGTTGCATAACAGTAGCAGAAACAAACGCTCTTTTGCTGAGACTCAGAGAACTTTGGAGTAACCAGGGATGAGGTTTTTGCATGGTCTGGCTGTGTGTGCTGTTAACAGATCTTACTATAAAGCCTATAATATCTGAGATACGCCATAAAATTATTCTCTGCTAATGTGTGACAGGTGGGCATTGTGTGGTGGGAATGTCCATCTGCATGTTTCTCCAGAATCTAAAACCATAACATGGGGAAACCAGAGTTGGCTGTATTGGCAATATGCGGTATACTATCTCAATTCTTCTCATTGCTCTGTGGGCGTATACATTCCTGTTTCAGGAGAATAAATAAGTCTAAATTTCAAAGTAGGCACCCAGGGAGTGCAAAACCCATATCAATTCACGTTGCAGTTGAACACATCTTGATTTAACCTTCTAAGTTTTCAGAACTTATTCTGGCTTTGCTAATTATGCCGCAGGCCCAACCATGAGAAATCTCTTCTTCGGCCCCCGCACCAGCCTGTTTGAGATTTCAGTAGAAATTGCCCAGCCCAGTTTTAAGCATAGCTTCACAACCAGTAAGGGCCACATAATAATCTCATTACTTCCTCTGTATTTTTATTCTTCAGAAGAAGGGAAACTGAATTCTACTCCCACTCAGATTCCACGGCCTCTACATGACCCTTGGGCTCACATCCCCATGCAGGCCCTGTCTTGCTCACGCTGCAGTTGCACAACAGAGTACAACCTCTGGGATGGTTTTGCCAACGCAAGTGCCTGCCCTCCTGCAAGGTGCCTGTTTTCCTCCCTGTGTGCTCTTGTTAATGTGGCAAAATTCCTCCCATGTGACAGGAAGACACAGGCAGCCAGCTGACCCCATTGCAGCCTGCACACTGCGGCAAGGGAGACAGCAGAGTATAGTGGGCCGAATGTTGGACTTGGAATTTAGGACTCCACAATTAAAGACCTGCCCGACTTAAGAAGTTCCCTTGGTGGCCCATGGGCTAGGCACACACTCTTTCCGCCTAATCCATCTTTCAGGGTTGCTACACGGATATGGCAGTGTCAGTGTGGTCATATGTCAGTGTGGTGTAGTGGTTAAGAGCGGTAGACTCATAATCTGGGGAACCGGGTTCACGTCTCCGCTCCTCCACATGCAGCTGCTGGGTGACCTTGGACTAGTCACACTTCTTTGAAGTCTCTCAGTCTCACTCACCTCAGAGTGTTTGTTGTGGGGGAGGAAGGGAAAGGAGAATGTGAGCCGCTTTGAGACTCCTTCGGGTAGTGATAAAGCGGGATATCAAATCCAAACTCTTCTTCTTCTTCTTCTTCTTGGCTAGGGATGGACGAATTTGTCAATTTTAGTTTCTTTTTCTAATTCTAAGTTCAGTTTGCATCCCCCCCATGAATGAAAATTCACCAGTGCTTTAGTGCAAATTTCTACTAAAATACACATTTTCGCATGCCTGATATACACATTTTTGCGAAGGAGTTCCCCGAAAAAGCAATATGTTTTTCCATTGCAGTTACATACCTAATTTATATGCACAAAGTACGCATTACTTTGAGAACTGCACTGCAAAATTCAGAGAAGTGTGCATTTTGAAGATTCGGCTGTGCTTCGGGTAACTTACTGTTTACAGAAGTGTGATTTAGATAGGTTAACCATTAAAGGCAAACTGAATCGAATTTATCTGACATCTCTAGTTTCGGCCATGCTCATGTTTGCAGATTTGGACTTACTGTTGACACCCACGGCCGCTTCTGAGAGAGGCCTGTGGATTCCTGATCCACTTACGTTAGCATACAGAGATGTGCTTAATTGCAATATCACCTTCCAAGCACAGAAGTTATTGTTTCCATTGGTTTGGTATTCGGACTGGGAGGGCGAGGGCAAGAAGTCTGCTGTCATAACTGGTAAGAATTATATAGCATAGCTATGTGTCCTACCTGTACTACGAAGGACAGGATGGGGTTGTGCAGAGTTGTTAAGGCAGCAGAGAGCATTGTTGGCTGCTCGCTCTCCACCTTAGAGCAGATTTATGCCACGAGGTGCCACAGAAAGGCACTGGACATAGTGAAAGATCCATCGCATCCTGGTCACCGTCTCTTTGAACTTTTGCCATTGGGACGGAGATACAGGACGATGACAACAAGAACAAGCCGTCTTAGAAACAGCTTCTTTTCCAGAGCGATCGCGGCCTTGAATGGGAAGCCTGGACTTTGAAGTCATCTAATCTTACCTGTTATGTTTTATCATTGTTTTAATCAGTGTGTATGGTTTTAATCAGTGTGTATGGTTTTAATCAGTGTTTTTGTAGTTGTTTTGTCTTTGCGTGGAGTGCCCTATCTGGGTGGATGGAGCAGCCAAGTAATTTCGTTGTTCCCGAAGGGGACAATGACAATAAATATATTCTATTCTATTCTATTCTATAACTCAGTGGCATGAGGGTTTTTGCAATGCAGAAACAATTTTATATTTCCTCGTGTATCTGCTGTACTTAATGTTCTGTGTTTCTGCTTGTTTGTTTTTTGATTTCTTGGACAGGAATTAAAGCTCGATCAGAAAACTCCACTGCGGGTCCTCCACCGGCGACCGCTAGCCGTCAGGGTTCGTGTAATCTACACCATGCAGTCGGAGTACATAGATGAACATCATTTCCGTCTCCATCTGAAGACGCAGGCCGGGACGTATCCTTTTTGAGCCACAGTGCCCCCACACCATATACACCACCCTGAACTCCTTGGAGGAAGGTCAGGATAACAAGGTTTCTGAATTTCCATGATGTGTGTAGGCTGCAGAATCCAGCGTTTCTTGGGGCAAGATTTTGCAGAGTGATTAGCGAAACACACAGACCCACCCACCTGGTCTAATGCTGCAGATTGTGTGCAGGACTAATGGTGAATGTTAATGAACAAGCCACACCCCCTTCTAAAACTTTCTGGGCTCCACACACTGTGCCCTTTCGGAAGCTGCCTTATGCAAAGACACCCCATGGGTCCATCCAGCTCAATAGTGCCAACACAGAATGGCAGCTGCTCTCCAGCATGAGCCTTTGCTAGCCCTATGTGATGATGCTGGGGAATGAACTTGGCGCCTTGTGCGTGCAAAGCAGATGCTCTGTCACTAAGCGCCGGCCCTTCCTTTGCCCACCCCCACACCCTGCAAGATGTGTGGGGTCTTCTGACCCTTCTCATTTCGTCCTTAATGGCAATCTAGTTACATTAAAGAGTTTGTTCATGGAGACTTTGGAAGAACCAAGCCGAACATTGGTACGCTCTTGGGCACAACCGCTGACATCTTGGAGCTGGACGTAGAAGTGAGTGCTACCTCCTTGTTCCTCTTTGTAGTGACAATAATTGAATTGTCATGATCCTTCCAGGTATAAAATTACGACGCAACCCAATCCATGCCCTTTCAGCCGTTTTCTGGATAGAGATCTATATATGTTATTAACTAGTGGGAGTCTCCCATTTGTGATTTAACGCTTGCATTTGTTTCCTTCTCTCTGCAGTCGGTGGATGTTGACTGGCCTCCAGCTCTGGGTGATTAATGAGAAGTTTTAATTTTCAAGATGTGGAGAACGAAGGGGCGGCAGTCTTGTCAGTGACTCCTTACAGCAGAATGAGCTCAGTTTTTTTGTAAGCTGGTTGGCTTTCCAAAATTTTTGTTACATTTTTTTAGATCATGTTGATCTATTTTTTATTTTTTTAAAAAACTTTTTAAAAAAATGCACCGTCTGGTACTTCGACCACTTTGTAAATGCATATATCTTCAACGCCAGCCAGCGGAATTGGTTGCGCTTCCAAGATAACATGGTCTCTCAAAACATATCTGTGGAATTAGAGCAGAGTTCTCTGTTCCCACAGCCTGCGACTCTGCTTCTCGCTGGGTTGCCAAATGGCGTTCCTCTGGATCTTTCTAGAGGCTTCGGTTCTCTATTAAATGGCTAAAAATGAGATGCCGTCTGATCGTCTGAGGCCTGTCGCAATATAATTCCAATCTACAAAAATGCAAACGCAACATGCTGGCTAATAACTGTTAGTGAGTATACAGGTGAAACTCGAAAAATTAGACTATCGTGGAAAGGGTCATTTCTTTCAGTAATTCAACTTAAAAGGTGAAACTAATATATGAGATAGACTCATGACATGCCAAGTGAGATATGTCAAGCCTTCGTTTGTTATAATTGTGATTATTATGGCGTACAGCTGATGAGAACCCGAACTTAACAATTTCAACTTTGGGGTTTTCATCAGCTGTACGCCATAATCATCACAATTATAACAAACAAAGGCTTGACATATCTCGCTTTGCATGTCATGAGTCTATCTCATATATTAAAGTCCAGTAGCTAATGAATACAGTTGCTTACATAAATGGACTTTTCCACTATATTCTAATTTTTCGAGTTTCACCTGTATAATTGGTTATGATGTCATTTAAAATATACGACTAAGCCATTTCAAAATGATGTATATATCATACAAGACAAGTTGTTAATTGTATCAGAGTCAAACAAAGAATCAAACAGATCAATGAATAGCGAGGAACGCCAAGCCGTCTCTCAAAGGAAGACATCTCACAAAAGTCTCAAAGGAAGACGTCTCTCCGAAGTCTCAAAAGGATGGTATATCTGAAATAGTTCAACTGTTTCGGAATAAATTCTTCATCAGCGAATAATTATCAATGAAATATTCATACTAGTATGGATCATGCTAGTGGATCAGTGCTCACTGGATAGTGTAGCTGCTTAACAACTTGCAGTTAGTTGTATATTTTGTGAGATGTCTTGTATGATATATACATCATTTTGAAGTGGCTTATTCATATATTTTGAATGACATCATAACCGATTATATATTCACCACCAGTTATTAGCCAGCGTGTTGCGTTTGCATTTTTGTAGATAATTACATTTTGCAACACAGGGGTTTGTGTTTGTTCACAATGTAATTCCAGTCAGAGTGCAACGATTGTCAGGATTCTGGTGCTTCTGGGTGAGCTGATGCCATTCAGCACAGATTGCACAGGGGGATGATCCTGTGCATGTTTACTTGGAAGTAAGTTCCACTGAGTTCAGATATTTTAGTATGCATGGGATTGCAGCATCAGTCTTGGATCTATGCCAATGTAAAGGCAGCCCTGAATAACTGTATCTCCTATTAATAGTAGAGGAAGATTTGCTTACCCTTTTGCAAGGACATGCCATAATTCTAAATCAATCCAGAGCTACCCCTTTCTCTTCAGAAAGTGGTATTTGGCCAGAATTATGTAATGGGAAGATAGAATAGTGTGACATAATAATGGATGTTTTAATGTGAGAAGCAACTGTGTACCCCCCAAAAAGTTCCAGAGTTTCATTTTTACTAAGAAAATAAACATTTTTTTAAAAAAATTCTCTCTCTCTCGTGTTCCAGTGTTTGTTTTATATATAATATGTATGCTGCACGGATGCGAACCACAGATAAGGATATTGGTCAGAGCTGGGTATATACTCTGTGCTTAAAAATGAAATAAAAGCATTCTGCCCAGGCAATCTGGATTTGATGCTAAGCAACGCCAAATTATTTCCCATTTACAATTATGTACCACTTTGAGCAGTTTATTCCAGGTTCACTGGTTTTCCTGAAGAGGTCCGGCAAGGAACCACGTGGAACACTTGACACTCATTTTTATTCTTCCATCCGCACCTCTGGCTCCAGAGATAACAGCAGACATGGATGTAACTTTCAGCTACCTTTCACAGCCATAAGGGCTTATAAATTGCTGCTTTAAAAAAATTAATACTGGCTTTATTACACGGCATTCTGCAGAGCTATTGTGGAGCATTGGCTGCTAGCAAACTTTGATCCCTAGTTACGACCATTTGGGATTTTTAAGCCTTTCAAACTGATTTCAAAAAAATTCTAAGGGCGAACAGAATCACATTAATTCTTTTTCGGAACATCTCATTATTAAACAACACCAGTTCTAACGTACAAAGGGTAGAACTGTTATCTTGCAATAGCTCATTATATAACTTTATTATTCTGCAGTATGAAAAGGCTGTTACCTAAAAATGCTTACTGTCCCCTCCAGTCCCTTTATATAATGCCTTATTGGATTGGAAGCTGTTGATGGAGTGCTTTGGTAAGAAGGAGGCCTATAGAAGCCCAGAGTTCTGTGGCTTTATCGAAATTTGCAGCTGTTTCCATAACTGGTGGTAAATTTCGCCTCTTTTTTTCTGGTCTGCGGGTAAGGTTCACTTTGCCTCTCAGATGGATGCCTCTGACAGAACTCATCATTTCTGCCTCACACTCGGTGTTTCATAAACACCAATGAAGTATCGGTTTCGCTCAAATTTTGGGCAATGTGGCAGTAAGCCGGATGTGGACCTTCGGTTGACATCTGAAATGGTTTCTCCTCCGATGAAGAGCCATTTTGTCTTCTGAAAGTACCCCAAGAATAAATCTTTCCAGCGTTGGACAAGCCGCTCTCTTAGGCCTTAGATATTTCCTCACACCGAAGCAAAATGGTAGCATCGCTAGCTTCAAAATGGCCGAAATATGTGTGTTGGGCAACAGTCTCAGATGTTTAAAGGCTCCTCTTCCACATAGAAAAAAAGAACATTGGGATCTGCCTTACATGAGAGTCTATCTACTCCATGGGTAGGCAAACTAAGGCCTGGGGGCTGGATCTGGCCCAATCGCCTTCTCAATCCGGCCCACGGACGGTCCAGGAATCAGCGTGTTTCTACATGAGTAGAATGCGTCCTTTTATTTAAAATGCATCTCTGGGTTATTTGTGGGACCTGCCTGGTGTTTTTACATGAGTAGAATGCATCCTTTTATTTAAAATACATCTCTGGGTTATTTGTGGGGCGTCCTTTTATTTAAAATGCATCTCTGGGTTATTTGTGGGGCACAGGAATTATTTCATTTCCCCCCCAAAAAATATAGTACGGCCCCCAACAAGGTCTGAGGGACAGTGGACCGGCCCCATGCTGAAAAAGCTTGCTGACCCCTGATCTACTCAGTATTGCCTACACTGACTGGCAGCGTTCTCTCGGGTTGCCGAGAGGGAAGATGGAGCAAGCTTGTTTTCTCTTGCTCCTAAAAACCAATGGCTTCAAGTTACAAGAAAGGAGATTCCGACTAAACATCAGGAAGAACTTTCTAACAGCAAGAGCTGTTCGGCAGTGGAACGGTCTCCCTCGGGAGGTGGTGGACTCTCCTTCCTTGGAGGATTATAAGCAGAAGTTGGATGGCCACCTGTCCAGGATGCTTTAGTTGAGATTCCTGCATTGCAGGGGGTTGGACTAGAGCACCCTTGGGTTCTTTCCAGCTCCACAGTGCTATGATGTAGAAATGTAGAGAGCTGAACTTAAGACGGGGGTAAAAACACAGAAACCAAAACTGACAGTTTCACCCATCCCTAGCTCTGGCGCACAAAGGTGATCAAGGGGCTCAGGAGGAACTGACCCTGCTGCCTGAGGCACCTCCCTTGCTTTGCCTAATGGTAGGGTCAACTCTGAACAACACCTCACCTCATAGCTGTCAACGTTCGGATTTGAAAATAAGGGATTTTTTCAAACTTTTGGATTTGAAAATAAGGGATGCCGCGAGGGCGGTGCAATGGCACCAAGTAGCCTCGCCAACCTGCGCTCCAGAGGCTGCGCACGAATGGGTGAGCGAAAGAGCAAGCGCGTAGACAGCAAGCAGGCTGCCTGTCTGGTTGGGCGTGAGGGTCTGGCTGCACAAGGCATGCAAGCTCCGCCCTCAGTCGGTCTCAGACTCCTTATTGGCAGCCGAGCAACGCAGCTGAGGAGCCTCCCTGGCCGGCAGGGAGGGAGAGGAGCTGCTTCCTTTGAAATCCGGGAAATTTAAGGGATATCAACAATCCGGGATAGCAGCGGGAAACGGCATTGGAATAAGGGAGTTTCCCGCAAAAAAGGGGAGGGTTGACAGCTATGCCTCATCTTTGCCAGTAAAGCAATGCCAGAGTTAGACTCCAGGTCATGGCATTGCATGGTTGGCTGAAGATTGCCTCCGCTCAAGAGACCTGCAGATGTCACTGCAGAGCTGTTATCTGATGCAAGTGCCTAGCTTCGGATATCAGTTGGGCTGCAGCTTCTCCGTGTGCGGTGCTCAAGCAGACTGTGAATTTGGGATCAACATCTGAGCATCTGCTGAAGCCCAGTTCCCAGTAGTGGACCCTCTTGCCAACCCCCTAGCCCTGTACCTCACCTGCTCTCACCCAAGCAATAATCGGTCCAGGAAGAAAGGCTAGCAGAGGCTACTTGCCTTGCCTTCTCCAGCTGGCCAGCAGTGTGCGTTGGGCTCACCGTTCCACTGCAAGGCTTTTTTGCCAGGACCAAGAAGAGCCCTACTGGATCAAGCCAAAAGCCCATCTAGCCCAACGTCCTGTTCTCACAGTAGCCAACCAGAACCCGAGAACAACGGAGCATCTCTCCCCACTGGTGGCTCCTGCCAGCCCACCATTGTTTTATGTATTTGTGGCATTATTTGATTTTTATCTTACGCTTTTAATGGGAATTTGATTATATGAATCCATGATTTTCTAGCTTACGCTCACTGTGTATTTAGGGTTAATGATGACGCAGACAATGTACATTTGAACACGTTTTGCCAAAAAAAGGTTTATTTACGCACACACAACCAGTTAAGAAAATGCAAAATAAAAATGTCATACCACAGTAACAGCAAGTTAGAACCTGAGAACTTTTAAGTTTCGAACTACATAAAACTTTTTCATGTTGACATGTTCATTGAGCTGCCAGAAATTCTTGCGCCAAATATTGCTACAGGCTAGAAGAAGGAATACTCTCCCCCCCTCCCATTTCATACTTTTGAGTATTACAAAAATAGAATTTATTATATTGACATCATAAAATTTATTAACCACTTGTTCATAAAAAAAACACCCCAACCCCTCCAGAGGTTTTACTAACACTTTACCTGCTTTAGAAGCACCACTAAAAATGGGGGGGGGGGATATAGTATCCTAAGAAGTTGAGGATCAAACAAACATCCCTCCACCCTTACAATCTATTCACAAGGAAAGAAAAAACAAAAGTGCAAGGAAAACCCAAAGGGAGGGTTAAAAACTTTTTCGCCACCTTATTTTTTGAATACTGACTGTACTCATTTAGAAACCAATCAGAAACGAAAAAGGAAAAGCAACAAAAATAGCCTCCTCATATCTGTGGCAAGAGTGGTCTCCTCAATGTGAGAATTCTGGAAGTTTCAATTAAAGATATATATACGTTTCAAAGGCATCTTTTGATTATTATTTTTCTTTTCAAAAAAGAATTCACAATGACACAGTCATTACCATCATCTAAATGTAGATTTGCCTAAATGCAAACAAACAAACATATCAGTGCTCAATGTCAATCTCAAGAGTAGCGGGGAACTGGAAAAAAAAACCTGCAGAACTAATATTGAGTAAATTAAGGGTAACTATTTTGAGTCAGAGACAGTTCACAAAAAGAGTGACCAATTTCTTTCAATAGTCACATGGTTACATGTAGGGTTGTCAGCTAATTAAGTAAATCCTGGTCAATTAATTAACCAAGTTAACTCCAAAATCTTATTCATGCCTACAGTGGTACCTTGGGTTAAGAACTTAATTCGTTCCGGAGGTCCGTTCTTAACCTGAAACTGTTCTTAACCTTTAGCTAATGAGGCCACCTCCTGCCGCCGCACCGCCAGCACGCAATTTCTGTTCTCATCCTGAGGTTAAGTTCTTAACCTGAGGTACTACTTCCGGGTTAGCGGAGTCTGTAACCCGAAGTGTCTGTAACCCGAGGTGTCTGTAACCCGAGGTACCACTGTATTTTTATGGACGTCCCAGTGGATAAAAAGTGGCTTGCTCCAAACTAAGTGTGCAGAGGAGCGCAGCCTAAATGTTCAGCCCCAATAAGATTGCCATTTCAGTTAAACAGCTCTTACATGGTAAAAGCACATTGCCCTGCCTTGAAAAAGGCTAGGAACCAAGAGTATTCGAAAGTTCAGTTGCCTGCAATTCTTATCAAATGGGAGTCCTTCCTTTTGTAAAACCTGCTTATCCGGTGATTGATGATGGAAGAAACACCAGTGCGTACGGGATAAAGTGGCCGGACCCATAAGAAGAAGAAGAAGAGTAGAAGAGTTTGGATTTGATATCCCGCTTTATCACTACCTGAAGGAGTCTCAAAGCGGCTAACATTCTCTTTTCCCTTCCTCCCCCACAACAAACACTCTGTGAGGTGAGTGGGGCTGAGAGACTTCAGAGAAGTGTGACTAGCCCAAAGTCACCCAGCAGCTGCATGTGGAGGAGCGGAGATGCGAACCCGGTTCCCCAGATTACGAGTCTACCGCTCTTAACCACTACACCACACTGGCAGAAGTACCCTAGCACAAGTAGCGTATCTGCACTGCAGATGGGTTGCTGGGGTTTCAATACACAGTCTAGCTTGGCACCTACCCACGACCCGTGGTAAATGGCATGCTGGAGCTGCACTGCTTACCTGGCTGCCCTCTGGCAGTGTTGGGCTACATATCATGATGGAGAGGGGGGTGGCAAGGAGTTGTGAGGGCTGTACAGGGCAAACCTGCCATCGGTCCAATTCAGTGCTCCTGCTGGCGCATTTACAGAATGCTGACCTCCAGGGCTCGGAAATACCTTAATTTCAACATGACGATAAATCACCAGCTAAACATTGTGATATATCGATCTAGCACTCTGTCTGAAATAAGGCTGGAAGTATGTAGAGGCGAAAAGTAGAGCTGGGCGATATCTGGTTTTCAACATTGCGGTATATCACCAGCTAAACATTGCGATATACCAATATATCACAATGTCTGAAATAAGGATGGAGGCATCGGCTGGCTTCACAGTTTTCCCCATATCATGATTTTTGCATAGCGCATGCACACACACACACAATTTGCAATATATTGCCAGGTCAAAAATTATGAAACCAATATCACAATATGGACTTCAAACTGGTTTGGGGTGATATACCGATCGATATATTGCCCAGCCCAACTGACCTCACTCATCGCCTTTTCTACTGCTCAGAATATGTTTCTCCCCACCCCACAAGGCTTTGTCATATGGGACACTGCACCATCTTATAAAAAAATTAGATGTGTTCTATCACAAGTATGGGTGCACAGGTCCAAGATTAAATTTGTTCAGGTGCAGAGGTGGTCTCAGTGAAAGGGAAGGAAGAGTCCCATCTTTCCTGTGTTGCTTCCATGTAGGTCCTAATTTGCCTCTGGCCCTGGCTGCAGTTGATGAGATTCCAGCTATATGGCAGAGTGACATAGCTAGCACATCTAACAGCCCTCAGTTTCTCTATTCCAGTGGCTTAGTCGCTATTGGGCCAGAGATGAATCCACACCTTGGAGAGCTTAGTCAAAGTACATTTGCCAACACAATGGCATTTGAATGACGAGACCATATGGACAGCAAGTCAAGAAGACGTTGATTTCAGCAGTAACGTTCGAAAGGGTTGTGGAAACAAGATTTTCACGCGGCATGCTTCTTGTCTGAAAAAGAACTCTGCATCGCTCCAGAGCACTAGTTTTTCCACAAAACGAAACACACACCCCTCTTTTTTCCCAGAAAACACACAGGTCCAAGTTGCATTAAAAAGAGAGGGGGGAAGGAAGGAGATGCCACGACGTCAAATGTCCCTTCTTAAAAGGCAACCAACAAATGAAAGCATTGCATTTCCAATCCCACAAACGAGAGGCAAGGCTGTTTCCCCCCCTCAAATGTCAGTACACAGGAGCATCGTTCAGCTGCTTGTGTGTAGGCCAAAGGGTGCTGCCCAAATTCAGCAAGGGAGATCTGAGCACAGAAGGCCTCTTCAAACCAAGCTGGTACGGGTGGAAACTTGCATCTGCACACAGATTGCTTTAGATGCATCTTTGTTGGGGTGTGTGGTTCATCCCTCTTTGGTGTCTATAGTTGTGTGATTAGAGCTGAATTGGGAGCCATAGGATCACATGAAACCAATGGTCCATCTTGCTTTGCATGGCCTGCACAGTAGCTCTGGTTTCAGCCTGGGAGTGTTCCCCAGCCCTATCTGGAGACACCTAGGGCTGAACTTGGCAGGTGATCGACCACTGAGCTAGGTCCTCCACCATTGCAATCTGAAGACAGAGAAAGGGGGCATGATGTGGCAAGGGCTGCCCCCTCCAGCATCAAGGGAGGACTTAAGGGTAGAAGACCCAGGCTACAGGCTGGGCACTGGCTATGGGAGGCATTGGGCAAAGGCTCTCTACTCAACTATTCTCTGAACAAATGAAACAAAAATAGTGCAGTTTTACCTCCACTTGCGAAGCTACCAACACTGGCATAGTCAATGTTGCATTAAAGCCTTTTTTAAAAAATATTTTTTTTTAAAAAAAAAGAATTGCTGGAAAACTGAATACATCAGTGCCCAGTCAACCAACAATGTGACTGCACCCTGTACAGCACCCCTAGATAAGACCCGTCAAGGCCAGAATATAAAAAAGGGGTTGGGAGTTGCAGAACTCATTGGTTCAGCTGAACATGGATTAACCAAGAGTCTGGCTACAGCAAATGCACCAAAATATAATTTAAAAAATTAAATAAACCCTCTCAATCAACTTTTTTCAGCAGCACAAGAATATAACCACAGAGTGCTTTGTACAAAGCAAAGTAAAAACAAAAAAACTATCAAACCTCACCTGATTGCCCCTCCATCATTAATCCTAAAATTGCCATGGCATTGTTTAAATTCCAGCATACACTAGTGCATTGAAAAAGAATATTACTTTCCCGCAAAAGTCATGTAAAATCTAATTATCCTGTTGAAAGAAACCATTGCCTGTCTACTGGAGCAACAACTTGACCTGATCGCTATTCAGAGCTTTAAATAATGGCATCAAAATTGCCCCCAAAAGAGTTAAGGAACTCTTCGTCTTGGGTGCTGTATGGAAAGTACTGGTTATTGGATAAATTCATCGGATTCTGGACGGCATGGTTGCTTGGCGGTCTTGATTCATTGAGGCTATCCAGGTAAGCAAAGGGCATCGTCTCAAAGGCGCTGGAGATGGAACTCGAAGATGAGCTACCTGAAACAGCTACTGACATTCCAGGATGCGACGCTGGCTGGACTTGCCTCCTGGGATCACTCGGATTCAAAACTTGGGTGAAGGATGCCTTCTCCAACATTACGCTTGAGCACCGGGCGTCATCCATCTCCATGCCATTGCCGTTGGGCGTTGCAACATTTACAGGGCGAAGAGGCTGGCTGCCGGCAGTGCTGGAGACACTCAACAGGTCTTGCTGATACATGGATGATGCTGATGATGCTTGGCCATTTGTGGCTCCAAAGAACGCTCTGTAGAGGTTCCCATCCTTTTCGTTGGCCCAGTGCAGGCTGCTTTCCTGTCCCAGCGACGGAGAACCACCGTTCTGCATGCTGGTGTGCGACGCTTCTCCTGAAAAGTTGCCTTGCTGCAGGAAAGAGCTGACAGATGAACTGGAGGGACGCCAGCATGGCAGAGGAGCTCCGTCCTGCTTCATGGGCCCTGCCATCTGCAGAGATGGGTCAGGGCATCCATTGGAACTGTGGCTGCTCATCGGAGGGGAATAATAGGACTGCATTGGAAAGGTCTGCGCAGGTGTTCTCTGCGGCGGGAGGAGGGCATCCCCTGGAGAGTGATACATATTCAGTTCTGTGAGAAAGAATCAACACAGGTGAGATAGTGCAAGTCATGTATAACCACAGACAATGATTCCTGAATTCAATAGTGTTTGTTTGCACGTGGAATGGACTTCCACTCCTCAACTCAACTTCTCTTTTCTGTGAACCCCCAACCCTTTGCTCAGGAGAGCCGGTGCCCCCTTAGGCATTTCAGTTCATAAATAACTTGGGTTGTCCCATTATTCCAGTGATGCTCCCAGAATTCCCCTGAACTCAGCTGCGGAACTTAATCCATAATGGAATCGCAATGCATTCTGGCTGCCTGCCTCAGGACGATGTCACTGCCCATATATGGGAAGAGAAGGGGGGGATTAATGCTGTACAGGACCTGGATGGCCCTTGTGGTCTCTTCCAACTCTATGATTCTATGATCCTCACTGGGAGAAGCATAGTGTGGCAGATGCCCCCATTGCGATCTATTATGTTCATGGTCATGGTAGAGATTATGTTGTGAGCCACCCTGAGATCTACGGGTGAAGGGCGGCATATAAATTTAGTAAACAAACAAATAAATAAATAAAAGCTGATATGGGAAGGAAGAGAGACAAAGGTTAAAGGAAGAAAATGGGGTAAGCAGAACCAACCTTTCTTAATTATCTTTGCTTCACCGGCAGTATTCTGGAACATAGAAGGTTTAGGCCTCTCGTATGGACCTGCCAGGGGGGAAAAGGTGGTTAAGCTGTGCATTTTCTTCTAAAAAATAATGATCATATATCAATCCTCTTAGGTGGCGAGTGCTGCCAAAAACAGGTGCAAGGTGGAAGACAGTTAAGAAGGGGGTCTTGAGGGCCAAAGTAGACTTCATCAGTGGCCCTTCTCTGTGTGCCTCATACCGAAGGAGTTATGGAGGTTGGCTGCACACAATAGCAGGCCTTTTCAGTGGTGGGTCCCCATTTGTGGAATGATCTCCCCAAGGAAGCACACCTGGCACCACCTGTGTCAGTTTTTAGGCACCAGGTCAAGGTATTCTAGTTACCCAGGCCTTTGGTAGTTAAGTTAGGCTCCATCATGGTGCTAATCTTATAGCATGGTGGGGGTCGACCTTATCCATCCATTGTGTTTTGGGCAATCATTTTGGGAACTCTCCGCTGAACATTCTTGGTTAAAATAAAGTAAAAGCCAAACATGCATCTGTTTGTATTTCATTTAGTTGAGTCGTTTTGGGACTTTCCTTCTGTAGAAAGAAAGTAGCAAATGTAACTAATAATAATAATAATAATAATAATTGTTGATGACCGTCTGGCACCTTTCTGCAGAAGTGAGTGAATGGCATTTATTCCTCTGTATGAAAAATAAGACATAACACCTAGAGGCACTTGTTTGCGCTGAGGGCAAAACCTGACCCCCTTCACCCGTGGTATTGTCCACTAGCAGGAGCTGGGACAGAGCAACGGGAGCTCACCCCATTGCCGGGATTCGAACTGCCGACCTTCTGATCGGCAAGCCCAAGAGGTTTGCTGGTTTAGACCACAGCGCCACCAGCATCCCTGGAGGGGGGGGGGAGTATCCTTACCACAGTCTTGCATTAGCTTCTGCAAAGCAATTGGTGATCTTTGTTTTTTTGCCTTATGACCGTAAGGATCTAAAAGTGGAGGAGAAATGGAATTGCAGTTAGCGATGTTTCTAGAGGAAGAGATGCCCAGTTTTGAGTTGTGTTCAAATTTTTGGTGGAATATAGGAAATAGTCTTATATGGGAGAATTGGGCTATTTGGTCTTGCAAGCCACTAACTTGACCAGCAGAGTCAGTCCTAGGCATATTTCTCTCCCATCATTTGCTGCTTGACCCCGCCCCCTATAGATAAGCTGGAGGTGTTAGGGATTGAACCTGGGACCTTCTGCATGCCAAGCAGGTGTTCTACCACTCCTTCCTGCCCTATTTACACTTAACCCGGCAGCGGTGGGAGGGCAGGGGTCAGAACATTCCTGCAAGACTAAATACAAGGCTCCGTTCCGAAAGGACTTTCATGTGTTGAGTTTTAAAGGTTGTGGCTCCTCCTCCTCCTTTGAGAGAGTAACTTTTTATTAGGGCAGAAGAGGAAGCTGCCCAGCATTAAAAGTTAAGTAGTCTTTGACTTCAGTCTTAAAAATATCTCACTGGCGGCAGCAAAGCTGTAGTGGAAACGGAAGAGGAAGTGGTTCTGAAAATAGGTTCTTGTAAGCTCAGTGACCAATCTGGTTCCTGTGCAATTTCTTCCGAGATTTGATTCAGCAGCACTAGCAAACTCTGCATTAGTTATCCAATGTGCGCGAGATGAGTCCTCTACAGACTTGCACATTTTTCACTGTCTAAGTACATGAAGGTCAGGTGAGGACATACATAGAAGAAGAGTTTGGATTTGATATCCAACTTTATCCACTACCCAAAGGAGTCTCAAAGCGGCTAACATTCTCCTTTCCCTTCCTGCCCCACAACAAACACTCTGTGAGGTGAGTGGGGCTGAGAGACTTCAAAGAAGTGTGACTAGCCCAAGGTCACCCAGCAGCTGCATGTGGAGAAGCGGAGACGCGAACCCGGTTCACCAGATTACAAGTCTACCGCTCTTAACCACTACACCACACTGGCTCTCATAATGGCTTGCTACTTCCACTACCCCATCAACCTTCTCGTTGTTCTACAACTCATGGAGGGTGACTGAATCGGAGAGCTTCGGGTCCCTGCATGTCTTAAAATCCTGGGAAATTAGGGTTCCAAAACATGCTGATACAATCGTGAATACAGAAGGCTCCTTGGCCAGTTGCCCCCCATCAAGTATAGGACGGTGAGAACGATGACATGGGGAGCACAACTTGCCACCCACCATGTATTTCATTAACACAGAGCTTTCCAAACCGTGTGTTGTGAAACGTTAGTGTGTCGGCTGCAGTGTGTCAGTGTGTCGTGCGAACGCTTCTCAAGCGACCAGAAAGGGGTTTGTTTAACCTCTGATTTGCTAGTAAAACTGAATTACTGTGCAGCGAAATGATTCATGTCTAAAAAGTGTGTTCACCAGCATGAAAAGTTCGGAAAGCTCTGCTATTAACCCCAAGGGGGCTTGCTTCCTCCAGCCGGGGCAGTACCTTTCTCCTCCGGCAGGTATCTGAAGTCCATGGGGTCGCTGACCTCTTGATCCGAAGGCCTGCGCAACTGCATCTTCACAGTCACGGGCTCGCCGATGTCTTTGTAAAAGGGAGGCGTCCTAAAGACAATGGCGACTTGCCGATGCACGTCGGCTTGTGAGAAAATCCCCTTGGCTTCCCATTCGTTCATGACGAATCTGACTTCGATGTCATCTGGTTGCCAGGAAAACAACAAAGCGTTGGAGTTAGCGCAACGATTTGAAGAAGAAGAAGAAGAAGAAGAAGAAGAAGAAGAAGAAGAAGAAGAAGAAGAAGAAGAAGAAGAAGAAGAAGAAAAAGAGAGCCGAGCACTTCTTAGCATCGCCGCCCAAGTTCTGCTTTCTGCTTTTGCCGTTTATCTTACGGCAACCCTATGAGGTTAACTTAGGTCACGTGAAATTGGCTTTGCTCGAGGCTGTCCAGCAAGCTCTGCGATGGACCAGGGACGCCCCCCCATGCCTAAATCCAAACTCAATTTGTGGCATCACACTGTTATCATTTTTGAATGATTAGGTAAGCAAAGGAGAGGAGCCTTTTGCAGGCTCAGGTCAAAAGGTCCATTAAGCTCAGCGTCCTTCTTCACACAGTGGCCAACCAGTTGCCTCTAGGATGCCAACCGCAAGGAAGGAGTAAAGGCAATGGCCCTTGTATCTAGGGTACTGCCTATCAAGGTTCCACTTAGCCATCAACTTGTGGCCACCAGGCAATGGCTTTCCCCACCTGCCTTCCCCACCTTCCAGCCCTAGAAGCCTTTGCCAGGCCATGACTCTGAGAACAGCAGAAGCAACTGGGAAGAGAGAAAAGGAGGTCAGGGATATTTTTTAAAAAAGATTTTATAAGTTGTGTGTCCTTGTTTCTCACTTTGATCCTTTTACATGGTTTTGTTTGTTTTCTGGTATTTTACGCATTGTGTTGTGCCATTATTTTTTATTGATTATAGTTTAGCAATTCTTTATTGTAACTGCTAAGTGTAAGCTGCTTAATTAATATTTACTGATATTTAATTTTACTGATTACTATTATATTCTAATGGATTGCCGAATATTGCTTTATTTGACATAAGTTGTTTATTTTAAAGTTATTGTGACTTATCTGTACTGGATCAGATTGCTATTATGTGTGTGGTCTTTGTTGTCTATTTTGTTGTTTCTTCAGCTTGTCTATCGCCTTCTGTATAGCAATATAGAAAGGCGGTATACTAATCAAAAGCGAAATGAAATGAAATCATGGCCAACAGATGTTGATTAGCCCTCTCCTTCATGAATTTGTCTATTCCTCTTTGAAAGGCACCTAAGACAGCAGCCAACCATGTGCAGCAGCAAATTTAATAAATTAATGGTGCACGGTGTGGAAAAGGCATTCTTTTGCCAGCCCTGAATCACCTGCTGACCCTGTACGCTGAACCCTAACACTGTTATTGCTTATCAGTAAAGGGAAGTTGTCTTTGTCCATGGGGTTTTCTTGGCAGGGATACTGGAGTGGCTTGCCAGTTCCCGCTCCAGGGAGACTCTTGAAAGTCCCATGGACTGCAAGAAGATCAAACCTATCCATTCTTAAGGAAATCAGCCTTGAGTGCTCACTGGAAGGACAGATCCTGAAGCTGAGGCTCCAATACTTTGGCCACCTCATGAGAAGAGAAGACTCCCTGGAAAAGACCCTGATGTTGGGAAAGATGGAGGGCACAAGGAGAAGGGGATGATAGAGGACGAGATGGTTGGACAGTGTTCTCGAAGCCACCAACATGAGTCTGACCAAACTGTGGGAGGCAGTGGAAGACAGGAGTGCCTGGTCTGCTCTGGTCCATGGGGTCACAAAGAGTCAGACACGACTAAACAACAACAACAAAAGGGAAGTTGTCATGTTGGAAGCTGCCCTGAAGATCAGGTGATTCCAAGCAAGAAAATAACTTCAGCTCTTGCCACATTTCTTCTTCCTATAAGCCCCCGAAAGAAGATCTCAGGTCAGATGCTGATCAGGAGAATACACCAAGGCTGCCCAACAACCTTTTCCAGCAGTTTGCCTGTTGTTTCATGCCTGACTCTGGATGCTAGGCTGCCTGGCTCCAGAAGACCCAATTTACGGACCATAAGACTATGCACATTTCCCTTTCTCTGCAGACACAGGAGGAAGTCTGGAGGAAACCAGTTACCTTTCTGAACTTTGTCGCACAGTAGGAAGATTTCGTCTCCTCCTTTCACACTTCCGCAATTTTTGTTCACACGACAGATTCTCAGTTCTGCTGAATTGGGAGCCCCTAAGCAGAAAAAAGGAAACAATGATTAGAGGAGAGAAGGAGAGCCGGTGAGGATGTTTACGGTAACTCATGCTTAAAAATAGAGGGGTGGGAAAGGAAGTTCGGTGAGCAACTATCTGCCACAAGACTCTGCCGTAGTACTGTGCTGAAATACAATTGGGAGGGAAAACATAACACTTCTCTGGAGCAACAGAGTCAGGGCAGTTTGCAAACAGGCCAAATGCATATTCACCAAATGTCCCTGTTAGCCATGTAAAGTCACAGGTCATTTCCAGATCACCTGTTTATTGAGCATCCAACCCAATTTGCTTGAATAATATTTGTGCAGAGGTTATACAACATTTGCTATTTATAGAGCACTCTTTCTGATTGATGTGTGGGGAACTTAGATGATGCTATGTGAAGCAATTGTCACCCCATACTTTTCAGTGTGTTTTCCCATTATCTTCCTTGCTGCAAAAAGTTTATTATTAATTATATTATTATTATTATTATTATTATTATTATTATTATTATTATTATTATTACTAGTTTGTTGCACAAAAGTGCCAAATTCACTTTAATTGCACAACATGCCTGCCAGTTTGGAACTGAACCCCACCCTCAAAATCAAAGACATCTTTGCAGCAAATTCCAAGGAAATATGTATGGAAACCAACTGATTCAATAAGGCTTGCACTTTTTGTGTTAATCCTATGGCAACCATGACACCTACCTTGTGGGCTGACCAGCAATTCTGGGTCCACCTACTGTGAACTGCTCAGTCATCTGCCCCACCCATTCTGCTGGACAGCTGCCATCACTGACTAAACCACCACTCAGCTTAACCGTCTGCAGCTCCTAACTCTACATATTTGTAATCAGGAAGAAGCCCCAGTGATCTAACATAGCCCTGCAGATGTTTCCTCAGAAGTATCTTAAAGGTCAAGTGACACATGAATGGACATCTAAAGGGTGGAAATTTCAGACCTAAATTAGATATTCTAAAGAAGACAAAATAAGGATGGAAAACAATGACAGATCCTGCTCCAGACTCACTGGGATATCTAATTTTCTATTACTAGACAACTGCCACTCAAATAATGCTGATGAATGTACTGAATAAATACTGTATTATGTTCTATTTATAGATTTCATCTCATGCAATCTCTCTTTGCTTTCTTCTTTTGTCAACACCTGATTCTTAATAGTTACCATATTATGATGTCTCAGTTAGAAATGTTTATTACTGGTTCTTGTATTCCATAAATTGAGAGTATACAGTCGTACCTTGGTTGACGAACGCCTTGTTTTGGCTCCCGAACGCTGCAAACCCGGAAATGAGTGTTCCAGTTTGCGAACGTTCTTTGGAACCTGAACATCAGTCGCGGCTTCCGCAGCTTCCAATTAGCTGCAGGATCTTCCTGCCACCAATCAGAAGCTGCACCCTGGTTTCTGAACTTTTTGGAAGTTGAATGGACTTCTGGGACGGATTCCGTTTGACTTCTGAGGTACGACTGTATAAATGTTCTACACTGTTAAGTCTGTGAGAATGTTAAAACTGAATAAAAGTTATATATAAAATGATAGATGATCTCCAATCCAGTCGTAGCAGAAAGGTCTATTGCCAAAAGTTGTGATTTCATCCGCAGATACTGAGGGAGAAGAGGGCATCTTCACATTCAGTCTATCAAAATGGCACTGACAACATTAGACCACAATGTTCATCAGAACTGGTTATATCAACCTACTCATCTGAAATTTACCTAGTACTGCCTGTCACTACCGGTAGTCTATTGTTTGAACACGTCTTGGTCATATATAAGCCTATTCCATTTTTAACCAATATCTGCAACTATTGATTTCCATCCGGTACATGGCACATTAAACAAATTTAGCATGCATGCTGACAACTGGTGGCATCCCTGAACTGGTTGAAAGAAAAAAGGCAGACAAGTGGAGACTGGCCAAAGACATTCTGAGGTTGGTGAGAGGGGGCCTCATTCACCCTAATGCACCAGCCCCCCTCCCGGTTGTGTTCCTTCATTTTCAACTTCCCTCTCCATTGGGGCTGTGCTGGATAATTACAGGATATTGTGGTAAGTGGGCTTCTGGAGGAGATGGGGAATGAGGAAATGGTTGAGCGTGTGACCCAATGATGAGAGATATTGAGCAATGTATGTGTGGATCAGCCCTAACCCAGAGAGAATGGCTTGGGCCAAGAGGTCATCAGGAAAGGGAGCCCAGCAGCTAAAAGAGAGACAGAGAGATGAATCGCAATCTGATTCGCAGGTACTTACGGTTGTCATAAATTGGGTTGGAGATGACTGGGGCAAGGGGTAGCGTGCAGTTGCCGTGTTCGTCAGGGAGGAAAGCTTGGAAGCAGAGCCTCACCACGTTGAGGTTGTACTCTTCGATGGCCATCAGATCCTCTTCAGATACTGTGGAAACAAAGACAGTCTAGAAGTGAGGACAGGGCTGTAGGACAATTGCATCGCAGTGGCATCTGCTGAGGTCCAGGGGGCTAGGTGAGCTGGCTTGTCCTGTTTCACATTCCACTCCATACATTCTAGCCTATCATCTGCAGATCTTAATTCTAATAAGTTCATATCACCTATTTTCAAGTCGGTTTTACAGTCCTCTGTGCAAGGCTGTAAAATTTTTCCCCACTGGAAAAAGAAGGGTTTTGTTCATTTCAGAAATAAATTTTTAAAATGCATTATTTGCAGCATATTAATCTTGGTGAAAGGACCATAGTTCAGTGGTATGGAATATAGGAGGTGCTTTGAATGCATCTTCAAGTAAGGCTGGAAATACTCCTTGTCTGAAACCCTGGAGAACTGCTGCCATTCAGCGTTGACAGAAAAAGCATGTAGACTGAAACACAGCAATTACTTGAATTGCTTCACAAATTTTGCAATGCAGTTAGAATCATAGAATCCTAGAGTTGGAAGAGACCCCAAGGGCCATCCAGTCCAACCCCCTGCCAAGCAGGAAACACCATCAAAGCATTCCTGACAGGTGGCTGTCAAGCCTCTGCTTAAAGAAGGAGACTCCACCACCCTCCTTGGCAGCAAATTCCACTGTCGAACAGCTCTTACTGTCAGGAAGTTCTTCCTAGTGTTTAGGTGGAATCTTCTTTCTTGTAGTTTGAATCCATTGCTCCGTGTCCGCTTCTCTGGAGCAGCAGAAAACAACCTTTCTCCCTCCTCTCTATATGACATCCTTTTATATATTTGAACCTGGCTATCATATCACCCTTAACCTTCTCTTCTCCAGGCTAAACATACCCAGCTCCCTAAGCCGTTCCTCATAAGGCATCGTTTCCAGGCCTTTGACCATTTTGGTTGCCCTCCTCTGCACACGTTCCAGCTTGTCAGTATCCTTCTTGAACTGTGGTGCCCAGAACTGGACACAGTATTCTAGGTGAGGTCTGACCAGAGCGGAATACAGTGGTACTATTACTTCCCTTGATCTAGATGCTATACTCCTATTGATGCAGCCCAGAATTGCATTGGCTTTTTTAGCTGCTGCATCACACTGTTGACTCATGTCAAGTTTGTGGTCTACCAAGACTCCTAGATCCTTTTCACTTCTCCAGTTCTCCAAGCAAGGACAAGTGTACAATAATGTATCTGCCCTATAGGGGAAAGAGTGCATTAAAGTAATTATATTGGTGAAAATAACATACCAAAAATACATTATACCCGGATAGACTGATTTGCAAAAATTGCACCATTGTGTAGCAAAACGGATAGACTGCGAGAAATTTGCACTCGAACGCTGATGAACTTTCACAGCTACTTTTTGACAAATAAAAAAATTGCAAAATGATGTGGAAATGTGGAGCACTAAACTTAAAGCTTGGAGAAATGGAGAGAAGCCAAAACCAGCAGATCCACCCATTCCTGGCTCTAAGCTGGACATGCAAGTCCATTCCGACTGCCTCTTGCAGCTGTATCTGCTACAAGGAAACATGCACAGCTTCCTCCTGCCTTGAGGTTTCACTCATTCACTTTAATGCAGAGAGGCAGCATCATGCATGCAAGGTGACACGCTTGCAGAACTATCTTCCTCCACTGGAGTAAACGGAGAAGTGTTCGCATGTGGGAGCTCCCTGCGCCACATTACAAATGCAAGCAGGCAGCTTTGAAGCAAGCTACAAATCCATGATTGCTACTCATCGCATCCTTATGATTATTACTCTTTCTTTTGCCTTTCTCTAATTTGCAGCTGAGAAAAAGAGGAAGAAGGTTTCTCTTGGGCTATTTTTAAATTCCACTTCCTACTGCAAGAACGAAAGAGAGCATGGTAAACACTCGTGTGTCCCACCCCCCCCACCCCTTTAAAGGCACTATGATAACAATATCTAGTGTTCATGCAGAACTTTTGCTGAAGCACTATATGTGCATGATCTCAGTAATCCATACAAGAACCAGTAACGTAGGCCAGTCTTATTACTGCCATGGTGCAAACAGGGATATCTGTGTGCGTGGACAAGGCATGTGGCTGGCTTAAGGCCCCCCAGTGAGCTGTGAAGTAAAAAGGAACGGAAGCCTGCCCCCAAACCGCCCAATGTGTTTCCACACAATGTCTTCCTCAGGGGTGATGGTTGCACTTTCACCTGCCTTTAAAAGGTGCTTCCTCCAAAGGTGAGACTTGAAGCAGGTGTTTCCGGAGCCTCAGCTCACACTTCTTAACCACTAAACTGCAACATCATCTTTTTCAACACTGCAGCAGTTCCTGTACTGCCACCTCCACCAGAAAATTCTACCCTGGAACAAGAAGAGCCAGCCCAACCTATGGGCAAGTGAGGCAGTTGCCCTGAGCAACGGGCATCAGCAGAAAGTAGCAGAGGACCAGATTCTGAGCATGTGGGCACTGTAAGGGATCGCCATGGATGTGCAGGCAAAGCACGCTCTCAAAGAACGACTAATGACCTTCACAAACCAGTCTTACTGTTATGAATTAACCTTAGACAACAACAACAACCTCTCCATTTCCGGCAACTATCACTCAGTGAATATTTTGTGGAATTTGCTGGTTGCCAGCATTAACGGTAGGGCTGGCCATAGGGAGGTGACATTTGAACAGCGAATTGTCTGGCTCAGAGTCACAGTCACCATGCTACGCTGGGTTCTCAGGAGGGACAGGGCCATCTCATCGGTCAAGAGATACTCTGCAGGAGAGAAGAATTTACATCAGCACTGTGGGTTAAACCACAGAGCCTAGGGCTTGCCGATCAGAAGGTTGGCGGTTCAAATCCCTGCGACGGTGTGAGTTCCCCTTGCTTGGTCCCTGCTCCTGCCAACCTAGCAGTTCGAAAGCACGTCAAAGTGCAAGTAGATAAATAGGTACCGCTCCTGCGAGAAGGTAAACGGCGTTTCCGTGCGCTGCTCTGGTTCGCCAGAAGCGGCTTAGTCATGCTGGCCACATGACCTGGAAGCTGTACGCCGGCTCTCGGCCAATAAAGCGAGATGAGCGTCGCAACCCCAGAGTCGGACACGACTGGACCTAATGGTCAGGGGTCCCTTTACCTTTACTGCTCACAGAAGAGGGAAATCTTCTGTTTCTTGGCTGTACATACTCTGTGTTTGTCAATGGCCCAACTACTCCAGCGTCTAAGGAGGTCAACCGCGAGCAAGCGAGATGCAACACAAGGTCACTCTCATTACTCTAGTAAAAACCTCTGTCTGCTGTGGCCAAGGCTCTCTCTCTCTCTCTCTCTCTCACACACACACACACACACACACCATTAGTCTTTTTCTGCAAACATCCTGGCAACAGGTGGAAGGAAAAATTGTAAAATTCAGGCATACAAGAGATCTGAGAGAATGTTTTATTATTTGTTACGTCGTTTCCCCCTATAAAAATTGCATTTTGGCCCTGGGGCTGCTAATATTTTCCCTCGCTCCTGTGTGCTTTTCAAAGCAGCTTTGAGAGGAGGAAATCTGTAGCTGCTGATTGTGCTGATCTCAGCATGGTGAGCGACTTCTTCCCTTGCTGATCTCAACAGATTATATAGCTGTTAAAGGTACAGGAGCGAGCAGACCAGGTTACATAATGCAGCAAGGCGCAGAGGCAAACAACTGTGAACTTTTATTTTCTTTTTGATGCATTGAGATCATGCGCTTTGACATAGAATGACTCCGAGGCTTCATTACAAGCACACACCTATTTGAAAATGCAAAAGCCATTTAGAACTTCACGGCGAGTTTTGTGATTTTTCGGAAAAAGGGAGCTGACAGAAATAAACTGGCACTAAAAATAAAATGCCAGAGATGCTGAAAATAAAGTAAACGAGAAGCTAAATATGAAATAACAAAGATGTGGCAAAGGACCATTGGCATCTGCGGCGGGGGTCAGAAAATGACTAGGCACTGAGTCCCATGACAGCTGGCAGATCGAGATCCTACTCATAGCGACGTCTCATGACCCTGTGAACACTCTCCTCTCCCATGCACACATAGCCCTAGGCACTAGCCCCAAACTATTCAATGCACACATTTCCAGCACCACCTTCACCCACTCAGGCCCCCTCCCCAAACACCAGACACCTTCACCTCCTAGTACATTATGTTCACAACATATCAGCTTTTGCCCACTCACCCCACAAGCCCAATGACTCACCCACCCACCCACAGGCAAACTCCCCCTTGCGTGTTTGGGCCCAGACTGCCACACCTCCCCCACCCACCCACCCACATTTATTTGTGGGCATTGCAGACAATGATAGGTGCCAGGCTGCATAAAGAATTCTAAGAAACACGCTCCTTATTAACTGTCCTGTATTAAGCACGTCCCGTCTCTGACTGTTCCTTCCCCACAGCCTCTCTGGCTTCTTCTTTTTTTGCTGCAGCACAGTCCTCACTGCTTCCTCTAATGCAGAGTTTCCCTAACTTATTTGGCCTACCGATCCCTTTTCAGAAAAAATAAACAAATTACCCAGCACTCCCCTGGAAATCTGCCTTCTTTAAGCAGACAAACAGAGAGATGCAGCGACTAATTTGCATTCTTTTATGTATCTATATTCCTAAATACTCCTGCCAACCTAGCAGTTCGAAAGCACGAAGTGCAAGTAGATAAATAGGTACCGCTCCGGCGGGAAGGTAAACGGCGTTTCCGTGCGCTGCTCTGGTTCGCCAGAAGCAGCTTAGTCATGCTGTACGCCGGCTCCCTCGGCCAATAAGGCAAGATGAGAGCCGCAACCCCAGAGTTGGTCATGACTGGACCTAATGGTCAGGGGTCCTTTTTACCTTTACCTTTATTCCTAATTACGTCCTGCAAAGTAGCAAAGAAAGATGCTGTTGTAAATAAGACACACTGAAGGTGCTGAAGCCCGCCTGCCATTGACCAAATAGGCAGGCAAACTGTGATCCGCCTCTCGGGTCTGGGGGAAGTAAAAAAGGGTTCATTGTTACCGTCCCACAATGGTGCCTGACCTGGCCGTAAGCGTCCTTACAAAACAGACGAAACATGTACGAATGGTTTTTCATATAGAATCATAGAATCATAGAGTTGGAAGAGACCACAAGGGCCATCCAGTCCAACCCCCTGCCAAGCAGGAAACACCATCAAAGCATTCCTGACAAGTGGCTGTCAAACCTCTGCTTAAAGACCTCCAAAGAAGGAGACTCCATCACACTCCTTGGCAGCAAATTCCACTGCCTAACAGCTCTTACTGTCAGGAAGTTCTTCCTAATGTTTAGGTGGAATCTTCTTTCTTGTAGTTTGAATCCATTGCTCCGTGTCCGCTTCTCTGGAGCAGCAGAAAACAACCTTTCTCCCCCCTCTATATGACATCCTTTTATATATTTGAACATGGCTATCATATCACCCCTTAACCTTCTCTTCTCCAGGCTAAACATACCCAGCTCCCTAAGCCGTTCCTCCTAAGGCATCGTTTCCAGGCCTTTGACCATTTTGGTTGCCCTCTTCTGGACACGTTCCAGCTTGTCAGTATCCTTCTTGAACTGTGGTGCCCAGAACTGGACACAGTATTCCAGGTGAGGTCTGACCAGAGCGGAATACAGTGGTACTATTACTTCCCTTGATCTAGATGCTATACTCCTATTGATGCAGCCCAGAATTGCATTGGCTTTTTTAGCTGCTGCATCACACTGTTGACTCATGTCAAGTTTATGGTCTACCAAGACCCCTAGATCCTTTTCACTTGTACTGCTCTCAAGCCAGGTGTCACCCATATTTCTCTTCTCTTCTTTCTTTATACTTCCACCGCCCCCCTATTTTTATTCAACACCCCCCAATTGCACCCGAGGCTACTACCACCCCCCCTAGATTGTTCCAGTGCCCCCCAGGGAAAAATATCACCCACTTTGGGAAACACTGTTCTAATGAAATTATGGCACTCCCCATATATGTACACACTGCATTGGAAGCACATTTCCCCTCATCCCACCAGGACCCTGGGAACTGTGATTTATCCAACACAGAGCTACAACTCCCAGCACCCTTAATGAACTACAGTTCCCAGGATTCTTGTGGGGGGGGGAGCTTTAAATGTATAGTGTGTATACAGGGAGGGTGATTGCTTTTCTGTCTTCCAGCGAGATGCTTCCAGCCCACAACCAAAGCATGAAAGCAGGTAGCCCTAATCTGTTATTCAATTTCCACCCTCAGCCACAAGTGGCATTCAAAGTCTGGGTGCAATCGGACCGGGAGGCTCCATCCAATATCTCTGCTGACAGCTGTCCTCCTACACCTACCAGCTTAATCTCTGTTTCTACTGGCATCCCATTGAAAGCTTGTGCTTTGCTAGCGAGGTCATTAACCACGGCCAATCCCACAGAGGAGAGAGCTGCTTCCTCATGATCGCAGCCTCCCGTGACGTGTCAGTTTCGGTGGAACGACAATTGCACTCGACTGTAGGAGGGCTGCAGAGCGTGATAGATAGGGGAGCTTTCACAGAGAGCAAGTTGCGCAAAGAAAAACGAAACCCACAACTCTTCCCTTCTCTGCCGACCTTCAAGCAATCCCACCTGTTCAGCGAACGCTTTGCTCAGGCCGTTTTCAAAGCTGCAACTCTGTATGTAGTTTACAAAGGTTCATTGGCAACATTGTACAGTCAAAGGTAAAAGGTAAAGGGACCCCTGACCATTAGGTCCAGTCGTGTCCGACTCTGCGGTTGCGGCGCTCATCTCGCTTTATTGGCCGGGAGCCGGCGTACAGCTTCCAGGTCATGTGGCCAGCATGACAAAGCCGCTTCTGGCGAACCAGAGCAGCGCACGGAAATGCTGTTTACCTTCCCGCCAGAGCGGTTCCTATTTATCTACTTGCACTTTGACGTGCTTTCGAACTGCTAGGTTGGCAGGAGCAGGGGATTCGAACCGCCGACCTTCTGATCAGCAAGCCCTAGGCCCTGTGGTTTAACCCACAGCGCCACCTGGGTCCCTCTAATGTACAGTTAAACCTCGGTTAATAATAATAATAATAATAATAAATTTTATTTATACCCCGCCCTTCCCAGCCAAAACCGGGCTCAGGGTGGCTAACATCAATAAAATTACAATAAAGTATAAAAGAAAGAAAAACCCATTAATTAAAATACAGGTTAAATACAGGTTGTTGAACGTAATCCATTCCGGAAGGCCGTTCAACTTCCGGAAGGCATTTCGACAACCAAAAACTGATAGCGGAAATCTCAATACAATAGGGAAACTCAAAACGGAAGCCGGGTAGCACGTTCGGTTTCCGGGAATCATCCAAAAACCGGAGCAGTTACTTCCGGGTTTTCGTCGTTCGGGAGCCGAAATGTTCCAAAACGGAGGGGTTCAGGAACTGAGGTTTGACTGTACAGCATTTCAACCATTTCTAATACATGAAACATTAAATAATATACAGTGGACGATCGGGTTGCGAACGTGATCTGTGCAGGAGGCACGTTCACAACCCGCAGCGTCCGTAACCCGCAGCGCAGCGTCTGTGCATGCGTGTGACACAATTCAGTGCTTCTGCGCATGCGCAAAGCACGATTTAGCGCTTCTGCGCATGCACGAGCGCCGAAACCCGGAAGTAACCCATTCCGGTACTTCTGGGTTCGGCATGTCCATAACCCGAAAATGCGCAACCCGCAGCGAGCGCAACCCGAGGTATGACTGTATACAGTGCCAAAATAATAATGACATGCGCAACTCAATAGCTCAGAGCCAAGCAGTCCACATATTCCTTAAATACGTCCATGGGAGCAACTCTCTATATTGTGTACCTGTTGTGGTGCGATTCCAACGGAACTCCAACAACGACATTGAATATATTAATTAAGATTTCGTATACTGGAAGTTGTTGAAATACCGTACATTATTCTTAATGAATTTTTGTAAACTACATACAGAGTTGCTAAGTTGTGATTTATCTCTCTACTAGTGAATTTAGCCCGTTAATAACGGGCACTAGATGCGCCGACGCTGCCCCCCGCCCAGCAGAAACCTCAGGCCGGCCAGGCTGTGCTCCTCTTGGCCGCCCGGCGCGCCAGGAACCCACGCGAGGGCTGAGAGGGGGCCCGGCCTCCCGCCGAGGCGGCCGGCCTGGCTCAGCCCGCCGCGCCCCCCTCCACTGGCCGCGCCTCCCTCGGTCACCGTCGCCGCCTCCTTCTCCCCCTCAGGGACGCCGTGCCGCCGCCGCCACCTCCTTCCTCCCTCCCTTCACCCGGAGCTGCCCCTTCCCGCGGCCATGAGGGGGCAATGCGAGCAGCAGCAGCAGCGCCGCCTCAGCTCCGCCGGTTCAGGAGGCCCCGCGGCCCCGCCGGCGGTTTCAGGTGGGTAGGCCTCGGGTGAAGCCGGGGGCTCGCGTGATCGGCGCGGCCAGGGGAGAGAAGGAGCGTGGCGGCGGCGGCCGGAGGAGGAGGAGTGTCTCTGCGTCAGACACGCCCCCCTCTCCGCCCGCTCCAATCCCTGCGTCCCTGTGGGACATGCGCAGTGGCAAAATGCCACTGACACATGGAACGCACGCAGGGACACAGGGACTTTATTATATAGGATATTCCTTAGGCGTGGTATCGAGCATTTTAAAGTTGTGCAGGATCAGATATTTGCCCAGTACCTAATACTCCAGAGTTGGAGCAGGAGAAGGGCTACCTTCCAAGGGTCACAAGCCTATGGTTCAGTTCCCAGGGAGGGCAAGGGAAGCCCCTCCCTGAAAGAGCTGCTGCCAATCAGTGTAGGCTATATTGAGCTAGATGTACCAATGGTCTGCAACAATTTACGCCTGCTTTCTATGTCCCTATATCACCGCTGCTCAATCGTAGGAAAAGTAAAAGCTGAAATTGAGACTGAAACGCCTTAAAATCCCAGTGTCTTCTGACTCTGAGTTACCAATAATAATAATAATAATAATAATAATAATAATAATAATAATTTATTTGTACCCCGCCCATCTGGCTGAGTTTCCCCAGCCATTCTGGGCGGCTCCCAATCGGGTGTTAAAAAGAATACAGCATTAAATATTAAAAACTTCCCTAAACAGGGCTGCCTTCAGATGTCTTTTAAAAATAATAGCTGCTTATTTCCTTGACCTCTGCTGGAAGGGCGTTCCACAGGGCGGGCGCCACTACCGAAAAGGCCCTCTGTCTGGTTCCCTGTAACCTCACTTCTCGCAATGAGGGAACCACCAGAAGGCCCTCGGGTTATGTCACATTTAAGGGAAACTATGGACTTCCTTCAGCATTCTCAAAAAAGAAAGAAAGAAAGAAACCATTTACTCATCTATTTATTGCAACTACCGGTAACTAACCAGATTTTGGTTTTGGTTTTTAAAAACAAAAACAAAAAACACAGATTGCTAAATGAACCGTAATGTTTCATTGATTTATAAGATTTCTTAAATTTTAAAATGCAAAGGGAGTCGACGACGTGTACAAGATAATGAAATACACGCTTTTGTATCCCCACAGCAAATGGATGGAATCAGCGGCTCAACTGAGACAGCAGGCTAAACCATGGATTGCCCAAAAAACACAAGTTCGATCCAAACCATGTCTTGGTTCAGTCATAAGGTAAGGAAAAGGAGGGCTGCACCACCAATCGGGGAAAACAAAAGAATGTGGAAAACCAGAAATTATATTTTAATGATCTCTGGCATAGAAGGTGCAAGAAAATACAGAATGAGGTGTAGTCTAAATTACAGAACAATATGTAATCATCCCAATGTCAAGCGTTAGGCCAGGCTTCCTCAACCTCTGCCCTCCAGATGTTTTTGGCCTACAACTCCCATGATCCCTAGCTAGCAGGACCAGTGTTCAGGGATGATGGGAATTGTAGTCTCAAAACATCTGGAGGGCCAAGGTTGAGGAAGCCTGTGTTAGGCACTTAAACAACCAACCAGACACTTCTGTTTCAGTGTACACTTCTGTTTCAGTGTACACTTCTGTTTCAGTGTATCTGAAGAAGTGTGCATGCACACGAAAGCTCATACCAAGAACAAACTTAGTTGGTCTCTAAGGTGCTACTGGAAGAAATTTTTTTATTTTATTTTGTTTTGACTATGACAGACCAACACGGCTATCTACCTTTAACCAACCAGACAAACAGCTAGCCTTCAACCACCTTGCTGAAAAATAAGTACCGTATATTCCGGCGTATAAGACGACTGGCCGTACAAGACGACCCCCAACTTTTCCAGTTAAAATATAGAGTTTGGGATATACTCGCCGTATAAGAAATACGACCCGGCATATAAGACGACCCCCGACTTTTGAGAAGATTTTCCTGGGTTAAAAAGTAGTCTTATACGCAGGAATATACAGTAGGTCTCCCACAATAGTATATTTTCCTCCCTCCTCCTCAGCGCCCCCCAATAATCTCCTCCTCCACTCACACACTGTTCACGGGACACTGGTGGTCCTGCAAATGGGAGCGTGGCGGGGGAGAATTATGCTCAGAACTACAAAAAAACAAAGAAACCAAAACGGTGCAGGAAGTACGTTCACTGGTCACAAGGTGCAGGATGTAGGGGGAATGGGGAACTTGTGAGGGAAAAGTAAAGGAATGGAGTGGCTTTGAAGGGGGTGTGGCTGGCTGGCAGCCTGGAGCACTGAACTGAAGCTCTCCTCCTTACTGCAATATGAATAACACTGACCTATCTAAAGTGAATACTGGAAGGCACGGCTAGGGAACCTTTTCAGCCCAGTGGATTAGATCTTTTACCTCCAAGACCCCAGCAGGTGACAGGTGGGCAGCCCGACTACCAACTGATCATCAATCACTTGGAAAGCACCGCAGAAGGTGCTTTGAAGGCACTGGTGATTGGCGGTGCCTTCAAAGCCCCTTTTAGCCAAGACTCACCTTTCCCCGGCCTGCGCTGGATGTTAGGAACATAACAAGACAAAGCATGCGAAGCACTCAAAAGCACCATCCAAATCCAAAGGAATAACAACACATTGGGAATAAAGGACAACTCGCACAGCCCAGTTTACAGAGCCTCCGGTTTTCCTTTTCTGCCTCTTTCCTTTTTCCTTCCCCACCCACACCAGATAAGAGACTGGACATTGCCAAAAGGAAACATATCACTGCAAGTATGAGTCAATGGCAGAGGACTAGTGGCATGACTGAAGCCTTGCCAACTCGACACACGGCAAGTGGGTGGGAAGTTGTCTCACCACCCTCTCTGCCCTGTGGGTGGCAAAGTGGCCGTCGTATGATGAGTTCAACCTTTCGGTTCAGCATCATGTGGTAAGGGAATCAATTCTGTGATGTACTTCATGATCCCCTTTAGGTAACGACTGTGTCTGAGGACCTACTTGGTGTGTAGAAGGTCCGAGGCTCAATTGCCGGCATCTCCCACTAAAAAGGCTCAGGTAGCAGGTGATGATACAGGTCTCTGTCTGAGAGACACTGCTAGTCAGAGTAAGGTAAAAAAAAGGGGGAAAGGACCCCTGGACGGTTAAGTCCAGTCAAAGGTGACTATGGGATTGCGGCGCTCATCTTGCTTTCAGGCCGAGGGAACCGGCGTTTGTCCACAGATAGTTTTCCGGGTCATGTGGCCAGCAGGACTAAACCGCTACTGGTGCACGGAGGACAATGACAAGTGCCAAAGCACATGGAAACGCCGTTTACCTTCCCACCGCAGCAGTACCTATTTATCTACTTGAACTGGTGTGCTTTTGAACTGCTAGGTTGGCAGGAGCTGGGACAGAGCAACGGGAGCTCACTCCGTTGCAGGGATTTGAACCGCCAACCTTCTGACTGGCAAGCCCAAGAGGCTCAGTGGTTTAGACCACAGTGCCACCCGCATCCCTTCAGAGTAAGAAAATACTGAACTACCGTAGATGGACAAATAGTCTGACCTGGTACAAGGCCACTTCCTATGCTCCACTGTGACTCGCAGCAGCCATCCATTTTCTTCAACGGCATGTTGTACAATTCACAATTAGGCAATAGTGAGTCACGTAAACAAGACAGAACCCTGTCACTCCAAGTTCTTTGACTTCAATTTGCCTGTTCAGAGCTCTCTCTTTCTGATTGTGCTTGTGTAACCCAGAGGTCCCCAATCTTTCTCAGCCCAGGGACACTTTTAGAAAATGGAGAGAGTGTTGTGGGAAAAACAAAATACCCGTTTCATAGCAAGGAAAACTAATGATGTTCGGAAAAGAACTCCCTTTAAAAAGGGGGGGGATCACAGGTATACAGTAAAGTTTACATTTTTAGATGTTCACTTAAAATAAATTCAGAGAATGCCTATACTATGAAGTGTTGGAGTAGCCCTGGCTCTGACCTCCAATTTCAGGTTGTCTTCCCTAATACTTCACTCCCATGAGACCAGGGCTAGGGAGTGTTTTTCAGCATGAGGAGCTGGTTTCCTTCTGGGCAGCTTTCTGAGGTTCACATGCCCATGGTGGGCGGGGCCAGAGGCAAAGGTGGGTGGAGCAATTAATGCAAATGTTACCTTTGTAAAGCAGGCTAAGTTTCTACACACTCAAACACCCTTCCCTATCCTTTATCGAGGTACTGGTCAAAACTGGTTCAGATGACACGGGTGGCTGGTGGTACCTATTGGGTCTGGGAAGGTGGAAGGGCTGGGAGGGCCACAGAAGGTGGAGCCAGAGCGAATTACAGGTGGAGTCCACTACCTATAGTTTTGTCCCCCATCCTCCTCCCTGCCAAGCTCTGTGAAGGCGAAACTGTGCCCCGTTCACCCTGATGGGAGTAGCCTCCGCTGGCAAACAAGATGCATTCTATCAGAGCCAAGGACAAATTCCAGCTTGGCAAAAACCACTAAATGAGGGTGTGAAGCAAGGCCGGTGGGCGATATGGACTCAGGAAAGAGGGTGTGGCTGTGGAGGGGTGATGCCAAACAGGCCTGATATTCTCTAGCCCTGCCATACAATTTGTTGCATTATTTCAAGCAACATCTTCACCAGCAAATGCAAGAATAACTTGGGCTAAGCATTTAAAGGACGCGGGTGGCGCTGTGGGTTAAACCACAGAGCCTAGGGCTTGCTGATCAGAAGGTCAGCGGTTCGAATCCCCACGACGGGGTGAGCTCCCGTTGCTCGGTCCCTGCTCCTGCCAACCTAGCAGTTCGAAAGCACAAAGTGCAAGTAGATAAATAGGTACCGCTCCGGTGGAAACGTAAACGGCATTTCCGTGCGCTGCTCTGGTTCTCCAGAAGCGGCTTAGTCATGCTGGCCACATGTCCTGGAAGCTGTACGCCGGCTCCCTCGGCCAATAAAGCGAGATGAGCGCCGCAACACCAGAGTGGGTCACGACTGCACCTAATGGTCAGGGGTCCCTTTACCTTTACCTTTTAAGCATCTAATGGGATGGGAGTTCCACAGACATGTAGCTGCTCCAGCCTGCCCCTTGACATGACTTGGCGCATTCCAAGAAAATGAGCATTCCCGAAATGAATCGAATGAATAAAATGTTGGCAAAGTTACTTACCACTGAAGGGGTTGATTTGCTTTGCGATCCGGGAGATGATAGATTCCTTGAGCTCTCTCTTCTTCACGCACTGTATGCCCAAATTCTGAAAACTGGAACATGCACAGTCAACCATTAAAAAATTAAAAGATTAAAAAAACGAAGAAGAAGCAACAGCAACACAATATTGGCATGAAATGAATTGTCGTAGAAATTCTGATTCTGACAAATTCCGCTGCAACTAAATGAAGAGAACAAAAAGGAACGTAAACTTTAGCAAAAAAGGGGGGCAAGCAAACTGTAAAGTATGCTAAAAGAGAATCTGAGGAGTGCGTTGCTAAAAAGAACAAGTTCCTTAAGGACATTTGTAGCAGGAGATCTTCTAAGGAGGCAATTGGGCCCTTAGATGACAAGGGAGTCAAAGATTTGCTAAAGAAGGATAAGGAGACTATAAAGAAGCTAAATGAATTTTTTGCACCTGTCTTCACAACAGAAGACAAATCCCAGTGAATGAACTAAGTTTTGTAGCAAGGGATGAAGTTCTAGGCCTAACAGACAAAATTAAAATTGACAAATTGGCGAGTTCAAATTACATCCACCCGAGAGTTCTTAAAGAACTCAAATGTGAAATTACCAACCTGGCAACAAAAATGTGTAACTTGTCCCTCATTTCAGCCTCCATACTTGAGGACTGGAAAGCAGCCAATGCAATGCCATTTAAAAAGGGGGGGGGGGATCCAGGGATATCCTGGAAATTACAGGCTGGTTAATTTAACTTCTGCCCCAGGAAAACTGGTGGAAAGTATTGTTAAAGATAAAACAGCCAAGCACCTAGAAGAACAAGCCCTACTGAAGCAGAGTCAGCATGGCTTCTGCAAGGAAAAGTCCTGCCTTTCAAAGAGTTCTTTGAGAGTGTCAACAAGCATATAGCTAGAGATGATGATTGTGATTGAGGTTGAATCCTGACAAGACAGAAGTACTGTTTTGGGGGGACAGGAGGCGGGCAGGTGTGGAGGACTCCCTGGTCCTGAATGGGGTAACTGTGCCCATGAAGGACCAGGTGCGCAGCCTGGGAGTCATTTTGGACTTGCAGCTGTCCATGGAGGCAGGTTAATTCTGTGTCCAGGGCAGCTGTTTATCAGCTCCATCTGGTACGCAGGCTGAGACCCTACCTGCCTGTAGACTGTCTCGCCAGAGTGGCGCATGCTCTGGTTATCTCTCATTTGGATTACTGCAATGTGCTCTATGTGGGGCTACCTTTGAAGGTGACCCGGAAACTACAACTAATCCAGAATGCGGCAGCTAGACTGGTGACTGGGAGCGGCCACCGAGACAACATAACACCTACATTGGCTCCCAGTACGTTTCTGAGCACAATTCAAAGTGTTGGTGCTGACCTTTAAAATCCTAAATGGCCTCGGTCCAGTATATCTGAAGGAGCGTCTCCACCCCCCATCGATCTACCCGGACACCGAGCCGAGGGCCAGCGCCGAGGGCCTTCTGGCGGTTCCCTCACTGCGAGAAGCCAAGTTACACTCTGGCGAGACAGTCTGAGGGCAGGTAGGGTCTCATCCTGCGTACCAGGTGGAGCTTGTGGGCCGCTGCCCTAGACACAGAATTGACGTGCGCCTCCATGGATCCTAGCGGTTTTCTGTGTGCGCCACTCCTTTCCCCAGGAAAACCTGCTCTTTACAGCTGAATCGGAGCAAATGTCAAGCCACGGAAAACCCAATCGGCATTTGCTCCTATTCAGGGGTAAACAGCGGGTTTCCCCAGGGAGAAGTGGCGAGACAAGCAGAAGTGTGGACGAGCCCTCAGTGTGCGGCAGCCGCGAGAAAGATAAATTCCATGCCGCTGGATCATTAGGAAAGGAACTGAAATCAAAACTGTTGATATCATAACGTCGCTATGCAAATCTACGGTGGACTACTGTGTCACCTCCAAAGGAAACTGTAGAGTTAGAAAAGGGAAACCAACACAATCAACGGGATGGAGCAACACTTGGGACTTTTCAGTTTGGAGGAAAGGCGATGAAGAGATGTCACAACGGAAGTTTATAGAATTGTGTGAGGCATAGAGAAAGTGGTTAGAGATAAGCTGTTTCTCCCTCTCTCACAACACTACAACTCACGAACATCCAATAAAGCTGAACGTTTGAAGATTCGGGATAGATGCAACACATTGTTAAACTATGGCACTCACTGCCACAGGAGGCAACGACGGCCCCCTAACTTGCGTAATTTTAAAAGAGGATAAGACAAATTCACAGAGGAGAGAGGCATCAATGGGTACTATCCACGGTGGCAGGGCTCTGCCTTCGTGGTCGGAGGCAGAAATACTTCTGAATATCGGTCGCTAGAAACCTCAGGAGGAGAGAGCGCTCTTGTGCTCAGATCCTGCTTATGATCCCAGAAGCATCTTTTTGGCCCCTGCGAGAACAGGATGCTGGGCTGGGCGGGCCATTGGCCTGATCCAGCAGGCTCTTCTTATGTTGTTTGGGCATCAGTGCCAGCCACTACTAGCTAGCTCAGCTAAACTGCCTGGTGCTGATTGGACTCATTGTCCAAAACAGCCGGAGGGCACTAGGTTGGCGGAAGCAGCACAACCAAAACAAAGAATGACTGAAGTGAGCTAGATAAGAGGGGCAGCAGGGCACACGTCCCTTGATGGTTTGTGCCCCTTCTGCCATGTCTGGACAATCTGGGCAGAGGAAGAAGCTGTGGCTTTGGGGGGGGGGCTTTCTCAAGGTTATCAATGTTATGGGCAACTTAATTAAATAATTAATTAATTGAAATAATCAGAGCTTCAGTTTGATTGGCTGAGGGTAAATCCAGGGGGGCGAGAGAGTTTAGACTAGCCTATTATTTCTTGGGCTGTTTTTTTTGTTTTGTTTTGTTTTGCATTAGTGTGTTATCATAGCAAATGATGAAATACTGAAGAACGACCTTTCCTTTTAAGAGCGTCTACTTTACTTTGTTGACTAAACTCTAAGATCCCTTCAATTTGTCAAATAGGCACTGAGCTTTGTGTGAACTAGGCTGCATTGTGATTTTATGGTGTGAACTGCCCTGAGATCTACAGATTACAAATAATAATAATAATAATAATAATAATAATAATAATAATAATAATAATAATAATAACCGTTCCACACATCAAATGTGGGGCAACGTTTGTGTGGTGGCGTGCAGCCCCCTAGATTCCCGTGCGGCTCCTGGTAGTTCGGACTGGCAGCGCCTTCCCCAGGGCAGGGATACCTGGTGTCACCGCCTACCTGAGTTAACCGCCCAATCCCGCCTGGGGGGGGGGGCGTTGCCAGGGGATTGGCCAGGTAAGGGGAGGGACCATACAGCCCATAATAATAATAATAAATTAACTGATAAACCACTTGGAAAAATTTGAGAAGCGCAAATTTCAAAGGATAGCTGTGCTTTGGTTAGTGTGTTGCCTCGGAAAGCCTTTAAATGCAAACTGAAACCAATTCCTCCCACCATCCCTACAGCAAGGTTTGACCTGATACGGAAGAGTTAGGCACAGCCCCCAGGCATTCAGACAACCCTGCGGTGACTGTGCCTCAATCGGCGTTGGGATTTATTAAAAAATGGTAGGCCTAAGTGGACTGGGTTGAACATCTGATCAGCCTTTTTTCTTTTTATGGCAAAAATCAGTGTGTCCATACTCAAACCAGCTGTTTTTGGACTACAGTTCCCATAATCCCTGACACTGGTCCTGCTAGCTAGGGATTATGGGAGTTGTAGTCCAAAAACAGACAGAGACCCAAGTTTGGGAAAGACTGGTATAGACAAACAGCATTACAGTATAAGACAATACAGTTTAACCCTCACATTGCTACAATTCCCAGCACTCTTAACAAACTACAGTTCCCAGGATTCTTGTGGGGAAGGAACCAGGGTGATTTAAATGTACAATGTAGGTGTGATCCTTAACCATAAAAAAACCATGAATATGCATTCTTGATTATTGTATTTTAATGTTCTGTTGGAAGCTGCCCAGAGTGGCTGGGGAAACCCAGCCAGATGGGCGGGTATAAATAATAACTTATTATTATTATTATTATTATTATTATTATTATTATTATTGATTTGGTGGCACACAGGAATTTGGAGCAAGGAACAGGCAGTTTTAAATACTTCCCCAGCCCAAGAAAATCCTGCTGCCACTTGCAAATCCAGGTGTGATCTAAGACGATGGGAGTACCTGCAACCACCAGACATCAATGCTTAGAGGCAAGGGAAGAGTGTAGAATTGGGGGCAGGTATCCTTTCCTGGACAAGGGTAACCATATCTCACCTCTGGAGACAGGGCCGGCCTGCCCATGAGACAGACTGAAGCAGCCACCTCGGGTGGGGAAATCCCATGCGGCTGCTTCCCGCGAGATCTCGTGGAATTCTCACGAGATCTCGCCAGAAGCCGATGCTACAGCTACCTCAGACACAACACCCCAGAAAGCAAAGTGTTATGTACTGAGCTGAATAGGATCCAGAATGCAGCAGTCTGATTGGTCCTAGAACAATAGGATCCAGAATGCAGCAGTCTGATTGGTCCTAGAACAATAGGATCCAGAATGCAGCAGTCTGACTGGTCCTAGAACAATAGGATCCAGAATGCAGCAGTCTGATTGGTCCGCAGGAGCCACCCAATCCAGCTCCAGATGGAAGTGAATCCACAACCTGATTGGCCTACAGGAGAATCCCGGAATTAGCCAATCACGTGGGGCCCATTGTGTAAATAATGTATTTATTGCAGACGTTTTGGGGAAACATCCATTCCTTGTTACTAGGAGCTGAATAAAGAGCATGAAATTCACACTTGTGAAGGATAGGCGTGCCTGGCGTGCTCTGGTCCATGGGGTCACGAAGAGTCGGACACGACTGAACGACTGAACAACAACAATATTTCACAAAGCTTCAGCAGGGACGGCACCTTCACGTTTCGCCTCAGGTGGTAAAACAGGCCGGGGTGCCCCTGTGTGGAGAGACCTCCTGGGTCTCCCCCCTCCCCCCGGCACAATCCTTAGTGGGTCTGCCACTCCCTCAGCTGCCAAACCAATGGCCCAACGGCTACGGCTGCATCGGTGACTAAGAAGCCCCGAAAGCTGTTTTCTCAACATCCAGGTGCTTTGCAAGACCCGGTGGTGTAAACCCATCTCCTTCGTGAGTCACAGGAAGGACGGCGACTTCCTTTCAGAACTGGATGTTCTGCTCTGATATTAAGTGCTGCAGTTCAAAAAAACCCAAAACTGCTGTTGCTCTGTTTTTGCCTCTTTCGCAGGGAGATGAAAGCGTGTGTTTGTCTCCCACTCCCTCTTCGGCAGAAAGCCCAAGAGGCAGGGATCTGTGGTGTAGTAGAGGAGATGCACAAGGTCCAGGGTCCCCCCCCCCAGAGTGGGAACAATGATACTACCTGCCAGAATGCCCAGGGTCTCCTTAGCTCTGGCTAGTGGATGCAGTGATAACGAGGCTTTCAAGTTCACTTGAGGCAGATTAGCATAGAGGTAGTGTGGCTATTTTTAAATACGGCTTCATCCAGGAAATCTATGTCATAACCAGGACTTTCAAAATAGCAAATTCCCTTGAAATGCACCAATGTGTACCTTTACAGTACAAGTCGTCTAACTCAGAAGTAACTGAGTTCAGGGGTGCTTCCTCTCAAGGAAGCAGGTATAGGATTGTAGCCTTACAGTACAAATTTGGAATCCTAGAATTGTAGAGTTGGAAGGGAACCCGAGGGTCATCTAGTCCAACCCCCTGCAGTGCAGGAATCTCAACTAAAGCATCCATGACAGACGGAGCTTAATCATGTCTACTGAGAAGTAAGTCCTATTTAATTCAGTGGGTCTTATTACCAGGAAAGGGGGTTTGGATTACTGTAGTCATAACCCAGTTTACCTGGGAGTAAGCTCCACTGATGTCAGAAGGACTTGTTTGCAAGTAGACTTGATTGGGGTTGTACTGTGAGCCTGGAATTCTAAGCCTACTTACACGGGAGTAAATCCCATTTAATTCAGTGGGATAGTAGATTACGGCTTGTACCGTAAACGCACACGGAATGGAATTTACTCTGAAGTTTACTCTATGTCTTCAGACTTCTCTTTTATGAACATGAGCAGGTTAAATGGAATAGCTCTGAAAGGGGGCATATACTCCCACACAGAGAAAGATCTCCCCCTTTAAACTGTCAGCAGAGGATGTGACTGTCCATTTAGCAGTAGATATTGTGGTTTTGTGTTTTAAAAGCATTCACACGGGAAATAGTGCAAATTGGTCAGGTTGGCATTAAGAGTTTCCAAAAAAAAAACCAAGGGTAATGTCAAACCATGTGATCAAGGGGGGGGAATGCAATATATTGTCTACACACAAAAACACAGATAGATGGGAAATAAATAGATACACACAGAGAGAGACAGTGAGAAACAGAGCCAGTTTTCTGATCTCATTTGGATAGGTGCTATAGCAGCTTCCTAATTTGCATGTGATGGTATCAGGTCACAGGACAGCATTAAGGGACTCTCCCCACCTACCTCCAGAAACCTGATTCTTTCCCACATGGAAAACCCATGACATCACCCCACCCCTGGGAGGATGCAAAATAGGAAGTTGAAAGCCAGATAATACTGTGCAATATCAGAAATCAGAGCAAATTGCAAAAGAGGCATCCCATGCTAACCAGCCAATATCTCCCTATCCCTGGGTCCTCCTGACCCCATTATATGCCTGGTGAGACTAACGCAAAACAAACCCTTGAATGCAGTGTGGCTTATGCTTTTCGGAATGACTGCTCTAGCAGGAGAATGAAAAACAAACAGAGGGGCTTGTAGCACTTTAAATCCTAATTGACATGCAGAATGAGCCTATGCCCGTTTACTTGCAATGCTGTGCTCAATGGGGCTTTCTCTTTGCTGCCTTATCGAGGCACAAGGGACACGGGTGGCGCTGTGGTCTAAACCACTGAGCCTCTTGGGCTTGTCGATCAGAAGGTCAACGGTTCGAAGCCCCACGATGGAATAATAATAATTATTATTATTATTATTATTATTTATTTATACCCCGCCCATCTGCCTGGGCTTCCCCAGCCACTCTGGCGGCTTCCAACAAAATATTAAAATACAATAGTCAATCAAACATTAAAAGCTTCCCTAAACAGGGCTGCCTTCAGATGTCTTCTAAACAGGAAGAATGAGCTCCTGCCAACCTAGCAGTTTGAAAGCATGCCAGTGCAAGTAGATAAACAGGTACCACTGTGGCAGGAAGGTAAACAGCATTTCCGTGCGCTCTGGTTTCCATCATGGTGTCCCGTTGCACCAGAAGCGGTTTAGTCATGTTGGCCACATGACCCGGAAAGCTGTCTGTGAACAAACGGCGGCTCCCTCGGCCTGAAAGCGAGATGAGCATTGCAACCCCATAGTCACCTTTGACTGGACTTAACTGTCCAAGAGTCCTTTACCTTTTACCTACCTAGATGGGAGCCCATTTCATCAAATCCATGAAGCATTTCTACTTTGCTGATATATCCATGCACAGATATCGTATGTGAGAGAACTTGCGCTTTAACGCTCTGTGTCTGAGTGTTGTTGTTGTTTTGCTTCGAGCTTTCCCCTGGCTCTTTAAAGCTGAATCAGAGCAAATGTCAGTTCGGGATTTCCACTGATTGAAGTTTGCTCTGATTGAGCTTTAAAGAGCAGGTCGTTGTGGGGATAGCTCCAGAGGAAAAAAGAAAGGGTGCTCAGACACAAGCCCTGAGTGTGGATGTGATGCAGAGAGCTAGAAACTATGAAAGGCAACCAGTACAACTTGCCGCCACTGCTATGCAAAGCTCAAATGCATCTTCTGGCTAGCTCAGTTGGTTAGAGCGTGGTGCTGATAACATCAAGGTTGCAGGTTCGATCCCCACACAGGACAGCTGCATTGCAGGGAGTTGGACTATATGATCTTCAGGGGCCCTTTCAACTCTACAATTCTATTATCTCTCTGAACTGGGTGAATAGGCAGTAAAATGGCAAAAATGCAATTCAACACTAGCAAGCATAAAGGGGGGAAGGCAAATCTAATTTCACAAAATACAGTAATGGTGGTGATGACCACAAATGAGACCTTGAGGTATACGGAATTATGCACAGTATAGAGAAAGTGGATGGGCCTCTCTCAAAACACTAGAACCCAAGGGCTAAATGTTAGATGAATCAGGATGCTGAGTACTTCCTTCACACAGTACATAGCTATAATATGGAAAATTGCTATCCCAACAGGAAGAAGAAGAAGAAGAAGAAGAAGAAGAAGAAGAAGAAGAAGAAGAAGAAGAAGAGGAGGAGGAGGAGGAGGAGGAGTTTGGATTTGATATCCCGCTTTATCACTAACCTAAGGAGTCTCAAAGTGGCTAACAATCTCCTTTTCCCTTCCTCCGCCACAACAAACACTCTGTGAGGTGAGTGGGGCTGAGAAACTTCAGAGAAGTGTGACTAGCCCAAGGTCACCCAGCAGCTGCATGTGGAGGAGCTGAGACGCGAACCCGGTTCACCAGATTACGAGACTACTGCTATTAACCACTACACCACACTGGCTCCCAAGGATCGTCATACATTAATTCTGTCCCTGGCCACACATAACAACAGCCACTACTTACATCAGAACTCTGCGCTCCGGCCCAAATTCAGCTTCATAGAAACCATTTTCGCAGTCTTTTCCAACCAGCCGATGGGGGTGAGGTCTGTATGGCTCATTCTTGGTCACCAACGTTATTCTGATTTTTATTTTCCCGAAGTAGTTGAACACCTGCAAAGGAAAGAGAGGGGGGGGAGAGCCCATCACCCTTGTGCCTTTTGTCAGACGTGGAGAGGAATTGTCACGTTCAAGGCGTAACCAGCTGCCCTGATTACAAGAACCGTCTCCAGGTTCTATTTCAATATGCTAGTTTTAACCTTTAAAGTCCTTCACAACCTCAGGCAGCAAGTATGCGCTGACAGCAACAAGTAAATGCTGGAAGCAGGGCCTTCACAACTGTGGCCCCTGAACTATTTTATTCCTAAGGAACTATAATAGAATCATAGAATTGTAGAGTTGGAAGGGATCCTGAGAATCATCTAGTCCAGTGATGGCTAACCTTGACACCCCAGATGTTTTGGAACTACAACTCCCATCATCCCTAGCTAACAGAATCAGTGGTCAGGGATGATGGGAGTTGTAGTCCCAAAACATCTGGAGTGTCAAGGTTAGCCATCACTGATCTAGCCCAACCCCCTTCAATGCAGGAATATGCATCTGCCCCATACTGGGAATCGAACCTGCAACCTTGGGTGTTATCATCACCACACTCTTATGGGATTCAAAAGGGATTGTCAAACCTGGTAGCTAGTCTTTTTGCTATGACTTTTAAAAAAAATTATAAGTAGTCATTTGTATTTATTTGTTTCGTCTTATAGCAGTTTTTATGATTGCATCACTGCTTAGGGTAAGCGTCTTATAAATAGCGAAAACATACGAACAAATAAACAGCAGTACACAAGAGGCCAAACTACAGGTGCCACTGAACATGTGGTTAAATATCACATGTATTTTCTTCCAACAAACAGGAGAGCTGCATTTCTGCTGGGTCCGCTTTTAAGCTCTCACGTTCCTGCCTGCTGCAGTCCTGCAGTTTGGCCCATCTTAAATGCAGGACAAATAGAAGCATAGAGTTGGAAGGGACCCCAAGGGTCATCTAGTCCAAACCCCCTGCAATGTAGGAATCCTGCCCACAGCCATCTCTGGATGGGCTCGAACCACCAGCCTTCTGGCTAACAGAATGTGGAGAAATGAATGTGAATTTGTGAATTTGTATTTGTACAGTAGAGTATTTTCCACGAACATCTGCAGACCCTTTTTTGAGCTTCTATCCAGGCAAGCAAGACCCATGACCAGAGTTCAAGGACACATTCCAGCCAGGCAGAAACACTAATGGAGGGTGAAGGATGTGGCCTGGGGAGAGAGCATGTGTCCAGGGAGGAGGAATGGCCAAGTGAGAGTCCTGGGGGCCAGATGGAGCAGCATGGAGGGCTGCCTTTGGCCCCCTGGCCTGAGCTTGCCCACCTGTGTCCTAGAGATCAACTTGGGGCACTTCCAATCACATACCAGTGACTTCAGAGTGGCCGAGTAGAGTTGATTAGGAGGCGCTGTGTTAAGAAGCCCGCTTCCCCCCTAAAGATCAGAGTTCTTACGATAAGGAAAGTGACAGGAAAATGCACTGGAAAGTGTGAGATAGCACTTGCTTTGAGACAGCATCATCTAACCTCCCCATAAACAAATCAGAATAAAGGTTCAATAAGCAGGTGGTCTGGAAGGGCCCTTCTCCTGCAATGCTATACCTAAGAGCTGTTCGACAGTAGAGCAGACTCCCTCAGGAGGTAGTGGACTCCCTTTCCTTGGAGGTTTTAAAGCAGAGGTTGGATGGTCACCTGTCATGTATGATCTAGTTAAGATTCCTGCATTGTAGGGGGTTGGACCAGATGACCCTCAGGGTTCCATCCAACTCAACAATTCCATGATTCTATTATTCTACTTCAGGCATCGGCAAACTCAGCCCTCCAGATGTTTTGGGACTACAACTCCCATCATCCCTAGCTAACAGGACCAGTGGTCAGGGATGATGGGAGTTGTAGCCCCAAAACATCTGGAGGGCCGAGTTTGCCTATGCCTGTTCTACTTACTTACTGAATTCAATGGCCCTTACTTCCAAGTAGACATGCATATAATTTGGCTGTTAGTGGCCTTTAGAGCCTTACCCCCATGTGCCCACTCAACCACTTTGACTAGCAGAACTGGCAGGTGCCACGTAATATTTGTTCTGCATTTGAAAGCATTCGATCATGTAGTGTGGCATCACCTACACTTTGGGACCTCCGCCTGTTGATATCAGGCAAGCCCCTTCACTGCAGTATTTTCAGTGCCTGCTAAAATATTCTTGTTTAGACAAGCCTACTCAGATGCTTAGGAAGTTGAGGTGATTTTAATCTGTTTTAGTATTTTAACTTTTATATGTTTTAAAGTATTGTTGCATTTCCCCCACCCCACCCGCCCTTGATTTTATTGTTTTGTAAAACAATTTGAGGGTTGTTTCTTTCTTTGTTTGTTTTACAATCAAGCGAAATATGAAATAAGTAAGTAAGTAAATAATGAAACAATAAGCATTTGCCTCTTGGGCAAAACAACTCCTGATTTCCTTTTTTAAAGAAGGGAAAGACAAAAACACAATAATGAAGAGGAATACCTGCAGAGCCGGGAAAGTCCGATTCATATCGCTGCTGTGTTCTCCTGGAATGCTGCCTGCTGATCTCCCCTCACATTTGTACCGGAAACGCATCCCTCTCTGTCTAGGCTGCTCACATATTTCAATGTATGGTTCATGACCATCTTTAGAAAGAAAGAAAACAGTGCAACATTTTATTTTTAAAAAAGGTACTGTATCCCCTTACAGCAGGCAGAAAAGTCTACAAACAGGAGATGTACGAAACAGGTCTCTCCCATTGCAAATTATGCAATACACATTTTCATACACCTTTGTTTTTATTTATACCTGTAGAGCAGTGTTTCTCAGACTACAATTCCCATCATCCCTGACCACTGGTCCTGCTAGCTAGGGATGATGGGAGTTGTAGTCCAACAATAGCCGGGGACCCAATACAGAGAAAAACGTATCCTTTTGCTTTATACTGGGTAAAGCCACTGGTCCCTATAGCTCAGTGTTGTTTACACTGACTTGCAGAAGCACCCCAGGGCTTCAGGAAGGGGTCCTCTCACAGTCCTACTTGGAGATGCCATGGGGTTGAACCTGGGAACTTCAGTACTCTGCCACAGTTATCACAGCCCTTCGCTTAGTTGTGGATAAACCAGAAAACTCCTCTGATCTTAGAAATCGGGACTGATAGGATTAATTAAGACTGTCCGAACAGGTGCTTCTCTCAACTTTGGAACTATGGTTTAAATAAGGATGATTTGGGAGCACCTGATAAATATGTCTCTTTGTTGTTGTTTTTGCTAAGAGTATCTGCGAGTCATTGTTCTCCGAACGGATTGCTGCTTTCAGCAGCCTCACGTGTCATATTGATATGTAGCTTGAAAGTAGATTTGTGAAGCAAAGTACAAGCGCATGTCAGAAATATGTACAGGAAAGTGTGCCTTGTCTCTTCTGAAATAGAAGCGATGGGAAACACTGTCTGTCCATCGACCCTACTGAGAAACAAACTCCTTCTCTTTCTGAACTGTTTCTTGTGCTAGTTATTCAATATCAGAACAGCTATGCAAAATTAACAATGGGTAGCTAAGTTTGCTTGTTTTCCTCTTCTCTCCTCATCTCTTTATCATTTTATGCTGTTTCTTTTAAATTGTAAACTTGAGGACAGGGATTGTCTTGTTTTTACTGATTATTATTATTATCATGTACGTTTATCATATCATTGATTAATTTTATGTGGTTCTGCTTGAAGAAAACCAGTCTTCTTAAAAAAAAAATATGTTAAAACCAAAAACCAGTCCCCTCATTAGGAGGGAATGGCTTGATTGAGGCTAGTTGGATTAATGAAATTCAAAATTCAACTTTTATTATACAACCACAGACCTGATACAAGCAAATCAAAATCATTGATAAAATTGTCTCATCCAGCTGCTGCATTGCTGCTTAAAAAACTCTGTCTTTTTGGCCTAAAATCAAGAGGCGCAGAGAGTGAGTGAGTGAGTGAGTGAGTGAGAGAGAGAGAGAGAGAGAGAGAGAGAAGGAGGGGGAGAAAGTTATTTGGTTTCTTATCCTGATGATGACATCACCTGCACTTCACTAAGTCAAGCATCAGCATCTTTCCAACCACTTGATCTGTGGTTGGAAATTAATATCACCATCAGTGTGTGTACATAAGTGCAAAAGCAGAACTCAGTGTTCAAAGACACAGTCCAAAGCTACTGCTCTGGAATAGCTCAGTTGGTAGAGCAAGAGACTCTTAATTCCAGGGTTGTGGGTTTGAGTCTCACGTTGGGCAAAAGATTCCTGCATCGCTAGGGTTTGACCCCTTCCAGCTATATTATTCTATGTTCAAATTCATATTTACTTTGAACAAAGAAATCTGTGCTTTCCCCATGTTCTGCAGGACACGGTCACCAACAGAACAACTAGCAGAGCCCCACGCAGCCTGCTAAGGCCAAATTTATACATTTCGGCAGATTCCAGTGATAAGGTACTGTACTACACCACTTAGGCTGCAGATGAGGAGGGTTATTTCAAGCATCTAGGAAAGCAACCCATCAGGGAGGGGCAAAAGTTTTAAGGGCTGGGGTAGATTAGAAGATGCCTGCTTCTTGGGAGAAAAGCAATGACAAACCTAGACAGCATCTTAAAAAGCAGAGACATCACCTTGCCGACAAAGGTCCGTATAGTGAAAGCTATGTTTTTCCCAGTAGTGATGTATGGAAGTGAGAGCTGGACCATAAAGAAGGCTGATCGCCGAAGAATTGATGCTTTTGAATTCTGGTGCTGGAGGAGACTCTTGAGAGTCCCATGGACTGCAAGAAGATCAAACCTATCTTTGATAAAGATCAAACCTATCTTTGAGAAGAGAAGGTTAAGGGGTGATATGATATCCATGTTCAAATATATAAAAGGATGTCATATAGAGGAGGGAGAAAAGTTGTTTTCTGCTGCTCCAGAGAAGCGGACACGGAGCAATGGATTCAAACTACAAGAAAGAAGATTCCACCTAAACATTAGAAAGAACTTCCTGACAGTAAGAGCTGTTCGACAGTGGAATTTGCTGCCAAGGAGTGTGGTGGAGTCTCCTTCTTTGGAGGTCTTTAAGCAGAGGCTTGACAGCCACCTGTCAGGAATGCTTTGATGGTGTTTCCTGCTTGGCAGGGGGTTGGACTGGATGGCCCTTGGGGTCTCTTCCAACTCTAGGATTCTATCCATTCTGAAGGAAATCAGCCCGGAGTGCTCACTGGAAGGACAGATCCTGAAGATGAGGCTCCAATACTCTGGCCACCTCATGAGAAGAGAAGATGCCCTGGAAAAGACCCTGATGTTGGGAAAGATGGAGGGCACAAGGAGAAGGGGACGACAGAAGATGAGATGGTTGGACAGTGTTCTCAAAGCTTTTTAACTTTTTAACGGAGAAGCTTTTTAACTTTTTAACGCGGCTTTTTTCTGTGGCACAACCCTAGTGCTGAACGCTTGGAATTCACATGTCCGAAACTAAGAGAGCTTTACTTCAGAGTATTTTGGAGACTTCCCCTTCTTTATCAATGTAACAAAGGGGCAATTAGCTAGAAACATATGGCTTTACTAGGAAGTTAGAAACTTCCCCTGTTGTTTGAAAAAAGTGGGGGGGGGGACACCCTCCCATAACAGGCCGCTAACTACTGTAGCTTAAAATATATTGTCTGCAGTTGGAGATACACATCTTAATAGCGCTCTAAATCACCCATTCAATTGTCAGTCTTCCACAAATCCTGAAATCTGGTAGCTCTTTACTTGAGTAAACAGATTATACATGCACCCAGAACAAGTTCAATACAGGTTTGGTTACATTTTTGGAGTTCCCTTGTAACTGACTGCTAGTGCCAGGAATACGGAAAGGAACCTTTATGCAAGTCCTCTGAGGCACAGATTCTAATCCAAAGTTGCTTGAAGATATGCATTTTGATGCTAAAGTTTCTACATGCAAAAATCAACCTTTGAATAAATAAATGTGACATTTCCCCAAAAATGTGTTCATTAGCATTTTTTGTTTTTTTAGAGGTTTTCTTGTAAGTTGCTTAAACTGAGATACTTATTTAATGTGTAGATATTTGGGAACTATGCTGGTCTATGACCGTAATAAAGATTTGATTTGGATTGGATATTTGGGAAGGGGTTTAAGGGGGGCGGGGAATTAGTATCCACCCTATCTCTTGGAGATGAAGGACAGGATAGAAATCATGTATATAAATACATCAATATTCCTAAAATAAAAACACCCTAAGGCACTGAACTGTACCTCCAACTGTTGCTGGCTTTCCAGACCATGATGAGGAAATGGAAAAACAAGGTCAAAGCGACAGCTCAAAGTACCAAAACATTGGCAGAAACAATGAATGACTTCAGGCAAACAAATTTGTAAAGCAAAGACTGTAGAGGAAGCATAGCTCAGTGGCAGGCTCATGTACCTGTACGCAGAAGGTCGCAGGTTCGATCCCTGGCATTTCCAGCGCAGAGGTGATGGGAAAGACCTCTGCCTGAGATCCTGGAGAGATGCTGAGTAGACAATATTGAGCTAGAAAGACAACAGTCTGACATTTAAGGCAGCCTCCCATGGTACCCAGACAACTGAATCACTCAGTATTGTCTACTCTGATTAGCAGCAGTTCTCCAGGATGTCTGATGGTGGGTTTCTCCAAGTCCTACCTGGAGATGCTGGGGATTGAACTGGAGACCTTCTGCATGCAAAGCAGATGTTCTACCACTCAGCTATGGAGAGAGTGGTGGTGCTCAGCACAATGAAGAGATGCAGAAAGGGACAGCAGTGCCCCTGATGCAGCAATGTTTACACTTGAGTGGAGTCATTTACAATCTATCCTGTAATGCAGCAAGGGGTTTAACGGTGTGGTGGCGATGACAAAGCTTCTGGCTGTGATTGGCTAAACCAACCTACTGTCAAGGCACCTCTTGCTGTCATTGGCTAGGCTGAACTGATTTGGTTCTTAAGGTCTGGCTCTGCTTTTTGACCTCTCTCTGCCACTGAGCTGCCTCCTGGAGTTCCTCTGGGACAGGGTTTCCCAAACTCAAGTCTCCAGCTGTTGTTGGACTACAACTCCCATCATCCCTAGCTAGCAGAATGGTGGGAGCTGTAGTCCAAAAACAGCTGGAAACCCAAGTTTGGGAAACCCTGCTCTAGGAACTAGGTTGAACAGAGAGTGGCAGATGTAAAATGGGGAGTGTTGCAAGCTAGCCTTGCTGTCAATGCATCTCCACACTTAGGTCCTACGGAAGAGGATTGTGGGAAGGCAGTAGTCCTCTGAATACCAGCTGTGGGGAGATCAGTGTTGCACCCAGGCTCTGCTTGCAGGCTTCTCATGCATATCTGGTTGCCTACCATAAGAACAAGGTCTTTGGCCTGATCCTTCTAGGCCGGTATTGTCTACACTGGCTAGCAGCAGCTCTCCAGGGGTTCAGACAGGGAGTCTCTCCCAACTGGAGGCTGAGATTTTATATTGCTGGCAGAGAAGAATAATAGACAAAACTGGGGGCAAATATTGCACATAGTCATAGTCAAAGGGACCCAAGTTCCTCAATTAATCAGTATGACACGACACACACACACACACACACGTATATTGGTGGCATTTTGCACAGCCACCCTAGCAAAATGTCATCAATGGCAAATCTGAACAGAAGCACCTTGTCCACTATTGTATATTTCAACCACTCCCACATATAAATGGTAGGTACTTGGTAGCAGCCAGCAACCTAAACTGCACGTTTAGTGTTACTGTGTGAAATTTCTAAATGGAGCAGTGAAGAAAATAACAGTGGAATGAGGATCTCCTTCCTGGCCCCAGAACGTGTGCAGCATGTGATATTCATTTGCATGCGGTCTATCTGATGTGCAAAGAACTTTGCATGCTTACAACAACTCTTACAAGATATGAGGCAATGTGTATCTCTGAGCAATCCCACACCTCCTACCCAGAGGTTATGGTGATTTAAAAGTACTCCCACCACAACTAACAACCTGGCCCTGTCATAATTCGAGGCGTTTTGCTCATCGGAGTGACGGGGGTGATGCACGGCAGACTTGAGTTCTAACCCCCACCCACAACATGTTAGGAAGTTAGCATTGTAGTTTGTGACAAGGGTTGGGCTGAAAGGCTAGATATGTTTTTGAATGCTGAGGGGTAGAAGCAGTTCACCTGCTTCAGAACACTGTCCTTGTTTTTCCTAGCAAACTTTGGAAAGAGGGGTGGATACAATGGAGTGTCCCCCCCCCCCAGAAGCTGGGGACAACCCTTTAGAAGCAGAACAAAACACAGCTACGAAGTGCAGTAACCTTATTCCTGTCTGAAAGAAGGAAGCACTGTTATTAACATACTCCTTCAAACACTATTTCTCAGAGCAAACAGCTGACATGCTGCTAACCAAGGCTGTGGATATAAAAGTGCATGCCCCTTTGGCATTGCAATTTGCATGATGCATTTAATGCGCTTCGCTCGTTGTGAGCCTGTGTGCGATAACCTGCTGCATCTTACAGATAGAAGAGGCAAGACAAAAGCACTTTTTAATCGTTTTCATCATCAGAAAATTAGAGGCGCCATGGCTCAGGTAGGGTGCCCAGGTCTCAGGTGTAAGACCATATGTTAGCCTTGCAGGCTCCTTTTAAGGATGGAGCAAAATCTCAGGATGAGGGGCTGAGGATTGGCTTAAAAGCATAAGAGCATAAGAAGCACCCTGCTGGATTGAACCAAAGGTCCACCTAGTCCAGCATAGCTCAGTTGGTTAGAGCACAGAGCTGATAGCACCAAGCTTGCAGGTTCGATCCCAGTATGGGGCAGCCACATATTCCTGCATTGCAGGGGGTTGGACTAGATGATCCTCAGGGTCCCTTCCAACTCGACAATTCTATTATTTTCTTCCCCAACAAGATGGGAACACCCACAAACAGGACATAAAGCACAATACCACCCTTCTGTTTATCATCCCCAGGGACTGGAATTCAGAGGCATATTGGCTCCATAAGTGCAGTAACAATGGATTGCCTTACGCTAAACTCCCTGACCCACCAGTTGCCATCCTATGCCTCCACAACTAGGTTTCATCCTTATTAATATAGCTATATTAATAATATTATTATTAATATAGCTAAATATATTCCTGTAACGTATGTTTTTACCTGTGTGTTTTGCTTGTTTTAAACACCATATTATTTGACTGTTGAATTGTTTTGTTGATTGTTTTGTAAACTGCTTTGTGGCCGCCTGTGGTGAAAGGCAGTCTATAAATATTGGAAAATAATAATAATAATACCCCCCCCAAAAAAACACCCACTCTTCACTAAGCTCCTCTCCTAATTTGCTGGGCATCACCCGTCATCTCCCAAACTCCTTCCCCTTAGATTCCCAAGGTCTGAAGCTCCAGGAAACCGGATAACCTTGACAGGGCTTAAAACTACTTGGAAGTAATCCACTCTGACGCCTAAACCTTTCTTATATTCCCAGAAGTGTAAGAGATGGCTGGGATTGCTCAGCGGCAGGGGCCAAGCCCTCTGCTCACATCTTCCGAGGGCTGAGCCTCGAATCAGGGGGGAAACAACAACAATTCATCAGTCAAATAATATGGTTCAAACTAAATCCTGCTTCAAAATAAATCCTGATGTCACTTTTGCCTCAGTCGTTCCGCAGGGCTTGACAGCAGAGCCACACCCTTCCTGTAAGGTGTGTGGAGGGGGGGGAATACACCGATGCATAACCAAAACAAAACCATAAAGTTAAAGCAGCCGTCCTCCACCGCTCTAAGACTCAGCTACTTCCTTCATGAGGCTCAGTTACTTCCTCCAAGGTGTTTCGCCTCTTCCTCTGTGACACTGGTCCCCTCACCTTTTTTGTTCAGAGCTGTTGCATCAAGTGGCAGGCAGGGTGAGGTTGGGGGGACGGGACACCCTCTCCAAATCCTCTCCTCCTGCATGAAACCACTGCCTTCCTGATTTCTCTCACAGTAGGCAAGTGCACTGGCAGGAGGCAAATCTCCCCCATAATAAGGCAACTGGACTGGACAGCCGTTAGCAGAGAAAGGACACTCAGGGGTCCTCTTTCTGCTATGTTCTGACTTGGTTTCCATGAATTGGTGGCAGTCATCAAGTCGTTTTGCTTCTATCCAAGCCGGAAGCCATCCATGGGGTTTATTTATTTACTAAATTTGTATACCGCCCTGCAGTTCACAACACAAAACTACAATAAAAACAACAACATCAAATACATAATAAAAACAAAGACAACCCAATAATCTCCTGTCCCCAACACATTTAAAATGGCATCAGATGCCAATCAGCCAAAGGCCTGGTTAAAGAGGGACGCTGTCGCCTGGCGCCTAAAGGTATATGATAAAGATGTATAATTTGAAAACCGGAGGCAGGGAAGAGACAGCGTTTATCTCCTGCACACACTCTAGAACATCAGATGTGCACAAATTCCTTGCGAAATTAAATTAAAAATTATGGTTGTTTTTTTCTCTTGATCATTATCGTCTAGCATTTGCCACAAGACATCTGGTCTGTGTGACCAAGTCAAATGAGTGAATCCTACCCAGACAGAGTCTGGTGACGTGAACTGTGATGCCTCATAACTTCATGAATTTCTCTAAAAGCCAGAAAGCATATTTTCCCAAAGGTTCATAAGAGGTTGAATAAGAACCATACATTTAAAGCACACAACTTTCCCAAATGGCTCCTGGGAACTGTAGCTTTGTTTCTAGGAAATGTATGTCCTCAATCTTGAGAATGGTATTTAGGCAAAAGGTCAACAGGAGAGGTTTAATTGGAATACAGTTGAGGAAGTAATAAGGTTTCAGTGCTGATTGATCTGTTGTTGACTTGACAATTGCTGACTTATCCTGCTATGAACCTGAGCCTGCATGGCCAATTATGGCTTTATATTTTCTAACCTCGCTCTCTTCATATTTTCTCTTTTGCATTCAAAATAATAAAAATAGAAATGAAAACATTACGCGGGCAAAGTTGTGGCTTGGACTGAATTATTTCAATTATGTTGTTGTTTTGAAATCAACCACACGTACACGTAAAGGCTGCCTTTCCAAGTATGTATATACGGAAGTAAATTCCCTTGAAGTTAGTGGCAATTGAATGTAAGTAAATGGGTGATTCCCACCCCCTGCCTCTCCACACACCACAGTGAGGGGAAATCCTAGATGATCCCTTTTCCAAATAGATGTCATTAAGTAAGAGCCAAGTGATGGGAAGAAGAGATTTAGCACAGCAATAGCTGAAGTCAGGCAGTAACCACAGAATGCCAGCACTGCTTGGGGAGACTGTCTCAACATAGGAGGGAGAAAATATATTTTAAAGTGGGTGGAATACAACATGCTCCGAAGGCTTGCTCTTGCATACGGACAAGGTTCTAAAGAACATTTGTTGTGCGAATTGACAAGCAGCAAAAACAACAGCAACCAAACTACCAGCAAAGCATCTCTCATGGGGGTTATCAGCAATGGACAGTGTCCATCCCTTTTAAAATAATCTATGCCCCATTGATTCATTGTTATAGTTGTCATTCAGTGGGGGGTTGGACTAGGGGCGTACCCAGGATCAAAACTAGGGGGGGGCAAGCCATGGTCGTTCAGGTTTGCTTTGAACGGACGCTGATAATTTTTGCTTCGGGGGGGGGGCAGCTGCCTTCTAGGCAGGGCCGGCGCGTCCATTTAGGCGAACTAGGCAGTTGCCTAGAGCGCCAAAATGGAGGGGGCGCTGGCCAGCCTGCCCCCGCCCCCCGCCACCGCCCCAACCAGCGGCGGAGCGAGCAGGTTGGGGCGAAAATCGCGGCGGCGGGGGCGCCAAAATGGAGGGGCGCTGGCCAGCCTGCCCCTTGCCCCCCACCGCCACCCGGTGCCGCCCCAACCAGCGGCGAAAATCGCGGCGGCGCGGGGTGCCTGGCGGGCAGGGGGCGGGGCACTGTACGTCATGTGCAATGGCGTCACGTGCCCCGCCCCCTCGCCTAGGGCGCCCAAACCCCTAGCACCGGTCCTGCTTCTAGGGGGGGCAGCTGCCCCCATGCCCCCCCTGGGTACGCCCATGGGTTGGACCTGAGGGAGCTGGTGCCACAAACGTCTCAGAGCTGGCTGCTACAGCACAGCGGCAAAAGGAGCTTATTCTACACTTAAAATCCCTGCTTCAATTCGGGAGGTGGCCCGTCCACATAAGCCCCTTCCCTGCAATGAGGCTGTGATGTGCGGAGTCTGACATGCCTTACAGGGCTGTGGTAAGGATTACGGAGATACTGCATGCAAACCACTTCCAGGTATCTAAAGCGTTGCTTAAATGCTGCAACAACAAGGAGTCTGGAGGGCCGGAGTTGCCACATCCCTGCCTTAAGGAAAACCTTAACAACAGCCTACTGGATCAGGCCAGGGGTCCATCCAGCATCCTGTTCTTCTCACAGTAGCCAGCCAGATGCCTGTGGGAAGCCTGAAAGAAGACTCTAGGTGCCAACAGCACTTGCAGTTCTCAGCAACTGGTATTCAGAGACATACTGCCTCGACTTTTGAGGTAGAGCACGGCCACCACGGCAAACAGCTACAACAGGCGGTGGCACAATTTTTAAGGCTGTGAGCAGATGCCACGAGCCAAGCTTCATCTCCAGCCACTTCACCTCCAGATCAAGAGAAGCTACAGGTGCTTAATGCTGTGAACCACCCTGAGATCTACAGATGAATTTATTTACAGGTAGATAGCAGTGTTGGTCTGTCATAGTCAAAACAAAATAAAAAAATTCCTTCCAGTAGCACCTTAGAGACCAACGAAGTTTGTTCTTGGTATGAGCTTTATGAAGAAGTGTGCATGCACACGAAAGCTCATACCAAGAACAAGCTTAGTTGGTCTCTAAGGTGCTAGATGAATTTATTATTATTATTATTATTATTATTATTATTATTATTATTTATTTGCCCCCTGCTTTGCCTCTGGCTCTTGTGTTCTTCCACAGAGCAAGCCAAACATCTCAGTCAGTAGAGCAGGAGACCCCTAACCTCAGGGCCGTGGGTTCGAGTCCGTTGGGCCAAAGATTCCTGCACTGCAGGAGCTTGGACTAGATGAGCCTTGTGGTCCCTTCCAGCTGTGCAGTTCTATGATGTGGCAACATGAACCGCTGCTGCATCTCACAGACTGCTTATCCCCCTCCAAAGAGCTGTGCTTCTTTCTTTCTTTCTCTCTCAGACTGAGGTGGGGGGAAATGTGTTTGCGCGTGTCTGCTAACATGCCAAAAAAGAAAGAAAGAAAGTTCTGAGTCATACCACCTTCTTAGAATTTATTTTCATCACTACTCCAGCTCAGGTCTCTGGCAGAGAGAGAGAGAGAGAGAGAGAGAGAGAGAAGAAAGAGAGGAAGATCACTTACCAGCCATGGTGCTGTTTCCTCCCGCTGGCCTCGTCTGCCCGATCGGGGATTGCTTTTTGCAAAGCTGTCCGTCTCCCAGGCTGCAACTTGCGCCTTCCGATGCTTCTGTTTCTGGTCTGGCCTACTCTCGCCGGACTTCAGCTGCTACTACTTTTCCTCCACGCCCCCCACCCCCTACCCCGCACAGGGCTGGGAATTTCCCCCGAGTGATGACGAGCATTTTTGGAGGCTGGCCCCGGGTGACGTACTTGCCTTAGACAGCCCAGAAACCTCAACACCTCCTTGCTGCCTTCTCACTTTGCGTGCCGGTGAGGTCAGAACCCCACAGCCCAGCCCATAACCTTTCTTTTCTGAATGTCAGGTTAGGGGAGCCCCCCTTTGTGATCCTCTTTTCCCCCCCACCCAAATTAGCTTTTAAGCAAATATGCTAAAACTCTGGAGTCATCATGAATGCTTAAAATGAGAGCAATCCTTTTTTTCACCCAGTGGGGACAGAAATCCATTTCTGCTTTGGGGAGGGGGGGCAGTTGAGCCAGGAAAAAGAAAGGGTGGCTATTTTATTTAATTGTGTTTTTATTCATTTATCCCAGCCTCCAGAATTTCTCCTCCCAGGGCAGCTCACATATTGCATTTGACCACATTCAAATGATTAAAAAAATACCAATTAAAATAGTAGAGGCAATAAAAGGCAACAGCGAGTACATTTTGCAGCTTGCAAAATTTTGTAGCCGGACGGCAGAGTTATTTTGGACGGCAGGGAGGTTACTGATTCCCAGTGTGGAGGGAGTGATCTTGTCTCTCTACACTTGTTGCGGCTCCAGTTGGAGGTAACCCAGCGCAGTTACCAAGGATGTTTTGTGGGATCAGTTTCACCTTATGCAATCAGAGGATGCAGACGGGGTGGCAACGCATCGCCCCCCATCCCTCCTGGCTTATCAAATCTTGCAGAGAGGGAGCCAACTGGTTGGTTCTGGACCCTTTGGATTGCAACAGCTGGTTGGCAATACCCTCATTTTGTGGGACGCAAGTGGTACTGTGGTCTAAACCACTGAGCCTCTTGGACTTGCCGATCAGAAGGTTGGCGGTTCGAATCCCCGCGACGGGGTGAGCTCCCGTTGCTCTGTCCCAGCTCCTGCCAACCTAGCAGTTCCAAAGCATACCAACGCGAGTAGATAAATAGGTACCGCTGCGGCAGGAAGGTAAACAGCGTTTCCATGCACTCTGGTTTCCGTTGCGCCAGAAGCGGTTTAGTCATGCTGGCCACATGACCCAGAAAGCTCTCTGTGGACAAACACCGGCTCCCTCGGCCTGAAAGCAAGATGAGCGCCACAACCCCACAGTAACCTTTGACTGAACTTAACTGTCCAGGGGTCCTTTACCTTTACCCTACCCCCATTTTAAAGGAAGGTGGTGGAAAGGACCATGGTGGGGCAGCTGCAGGCATTCATTCCAATCTTGGTCCAGACCTGGCCATGGAACTGACTTGCCCTTGGTCGCCCTGGTGGATGACCTCTGCAGAGAAAGGGATGGGTGGAGTGGAACCTTGCTCCTGTTTAATCCACAACTGAATTATTATTATATTGACACAGCTAGCAACTGAGGGGGGGAAACTGATCCTGGCAACAGGTAGGTAGCCATGTTGGTCTGCCATAGTCGAAACAAAATAAAAAAAATTCTGAAGAAGTATGCATGCACACGAAAGCTCATACCAATAACAAACTTAGTTGGTCTCTAAGGTGCTACTGGAAGGAATTTTTTAATTTTGTTTTGATCCTGGCAAGAAACTAATCCTGACGTCGTGCTTATATGCCTTTGAGAATGGCAGCTTGATTTGCAGAAATCTGGAGGTGATGCAACACCGCCTGCTATTGTCTGAGGATCAAGATGCTGTTAAAAGGTCCAGGAGCAGTGAGCAGTGAAAGAGCTAGCAGCCTCTAGCTCTCACTTTGCCTCGAAACCCTCAGTTCTTTGAAGTTTGACAGTGACCTTTTTTAAAAGAAGAAGCTGTCAAAGGTGACCCAGTGAGATAACAGTTAGAAGATCGACATGCAAGTCCCTTCTTGGGATGACATTATCACACACACCCTTTTTTTTTTTTGCTTGTTTTAATCCAGCAAGTAACAAGAAACCACAGCCTGTGACTTTGCTCTTTGAAGATGTGCAGCTTAAAGGCAAGAGAAAGAAAAGATTTGGCATTGCACAAGATGCAGTGCCAAAGAAGTCTATGGCACAGTGGTCCTCTTAGCTTCCATCATGGGATTGAGTGAGGGTATGTTCACACTGCTAGTTTTCGAAGACACATCCACACAACATTAGCCGCAATTCATATGGAGCCTGTCGTTTCTTGACAAATACTGCTCTTTGATGTGTGTGTTTTTCTTCTCAAACAAGTGGTGATGCGAACATGCGCCCTCGCAGCTGTCACACATGTACAGAACGCAGCTTCATGGGGTTGGTGAGCGATTGCATGGGTAGAGAAACAAGAAAGTTTAGGTGCATTGGCTGGAGAAATAACCTCACATTTTAAGCTGCTATTGTGGACATACTCTAAGTTGCGTCACAAGGAGAAATGTGGTATATTGCAAAGGATCACAGTCGCCATTATTATCCAAAATTCTTGCTTCTTGAACCGAGTGCCTCTGAACACATTTGGAATCTCTCTAGGGTTTCTTTCAATAAAGAATCCAAGGGCGCAATGCGTCCGAACATGCTTTTTCCTCTGTGGAGGGAACCAGCTTCTGGTTTTGAAAATGCATCTAAAAGACACAGAATCTTTCTGACTAAATGCAGAATGCCTTTACATCCAGATTAGGAGGTGGGTTTGTTTTTTGTTTTTAAATGGGAAGGCAAAAGAGCCTCTGAATATGTGCAGAGACCCCTCTGAGCATGTATGCATTTGTTGCTTTATAGTGGTCCTTCCGTTCTAGTCATGGATCTGGAGGATGAAATTCGAGCTCAGCTAGTAAAATTCTGTCCAGCTGGCAACTGTGTAGAGAGGGAAAGCAAGGGTTGCCTACTGTAAACAAAACACTGTGTGTGTATGTATGTAAATATAAATTAGCAGTATAGTAGAAATAGCCATAGTTTTTCTATAAATTAAATTAAATTACTGGGACTTTTGATGACTGATTTTCAAATATGCTTTATAAACTTTATAAATAATGAGGATGAAGCTTTTAGAGATTTCAGAGCATTGTCTTCATTTAATCCTTATAACAACCCTGTAAGTCAGATCAGTTTCATTGTCCTCATACCGTAAATCAAGAGCTAAGGCCAAGAGATACCAGTAATTGATTTCCAGAAACCACCTACAAATGCCAGATTCAATCTGGGAATTCCACATTTATAACTCTGCCTCTTATCAGCTACCATCACTTAGGGTTCCCAGTTTGCAGATGAGGAACTGAAAAGGTAGAGGCTTGCCAAAATAGACACAAGGCCAATTTAACTGCCATAGCTTCTCTCAAAGGCTGTGCCCACAAGAAGGTGTTTAGTGTGTATTTGGGTCACTATTTCTGTGTGCATGTTTATGTTTCTTTGCCCACACATAAGCACTTAAAAATTTGTACCTCCCAAATCTGTCTTGATGTTTCCTATCCACATTCGTGGGGAGATGGGATGCACTGATTTTTTGTGTTGTTGCTCCCTCCGCTCAGTTAGTACTTCTGGAAACTTGAGGTCTGTTGTGAACATGCAAACAGGTATTTGTTTTTATGCATTGCATGGAGAAAGTGGATGGAGAATTCCCCCCCCCCTCATAACACTAGAAGCAGAATGCTGCAAAATTCAGAATATAATGGTGAGAATAGCATACAAAAATTACATGGGTCACTTTACAATAATCCAAACAGGATGAAACCAAGGAGGCGTGTGACACTGTGGCCAAATCAGACATTGTAAGAAACGGGCACAGCTGGTGTTGGGAGGAGAATGACCCCTCTTCCAATTACTCACCCTCAATTCACTAGCGCTACTCTTAGCATATTCTTAATATTCCTCAGTAACTGCTGTTTGGCAGTATTGAGAGTATTGGCAGTAAGGAGGAGCTGCTTGATGAGGGGAGATAAGGCTGAGAGCATCCCATGTGCCTTATCCTCTGTGAGGTGATCTGAGGTGAAAATGTAAAGGTAAAGGTAAAAGGACCCCTGACCATTAGGTCCAGTCACAGATGACTTCGGGGTTGCGGCACTCATCTCACTTTACTGGCCGAGGGAGCCAGCGTACAGCTTCTGGGTCATGTGGTCAGCATGACTAAGCTGCTTCTGGCGAACCAGAGCAGCACACGGAAACACCGTTTACCTTCCCGCTGGAGCGGTACCTATTTATCTACTTGGACTTTAATGTGCTTTCGAACTGCTAGGTTGGCAGGAGCAGGGACCGAGCAATGGGAGCTCACCCCGTCGCGGGGATTCGAACCGCCGACCTTCTGATCGGCAAGCCCTAGGCTCTGTGGTTTAGACCACAGCGCCACCCGTGTCCCTTTGAGGTGAAAATGTAGTCTGGAGCAAACACACTGTTGCTGGTAATAATCCTGAGGTAGAAGAAGAAGAAGAAGAAGAAGAAGAAGAAGAAGAAGAAGAAGAAGAAGAAGAAGAAGAAGAAGAAGAAGAAGAAAGGAAGGAAGGAAGGAAGGAAGGAAGGAAGGAAGGAAGGAAGGAAGGAAAAATGCTCCCAGTGATATGCAACTTCCAGTCTAGCTGCTGTTACCAATAGCATCATCCAATCTTTGTACAAAGTGTTTTGCGTATTTTCCAAAAAGGATGAAAGCAAGGCTGAACTTGGGTCAGGAGAGATAATTTACTGGTTGATAAATTTCTTTGGAAATCTTGACCCAGAAGTCATGCATAATCAGGCTGTACCACCACAAGTGATAGATAGTACCGTACCCTTCCCATCCCTTGCAGCCTCAGCACCAAGTGGTCAGTAGTTCACTGTTATACTGATGCTGTTTGGCAGGGGTGTAATAATGCCTGTATATTAACTTCAGAGCTATTCCTCTGTTCCTAGAGGAAGCACTCCTGAGGGGAGACTTGGACCATATCAAATTCCACCCATCTTCTGCAATCACGTGACCAATAGCTTCCCCCCAGACTTGTCTGATGCATGCCAGTGCACTTCAAGATTCTGAGGCAAGTAACTTATATAAAATCAGTATTATTGAAAAACATTGAAATCACTCAATTATCTGTGTCTGTGTGTCTGTGTGTTTAGGTTTAAGTCCTGGGAAGAGTGTACCTGATTTTTCCTAAACGTGCAGATCGGCCTTGAATAGAAGCTTGACATGTCGATACATGTCCATGTCATATATGATATGATCTCTCATAAGGACACCCGATAATTTAACTGAAGTGCAGAAAGGATGGGGAAACAACCCGTTATTAATGCACATGAAGCACAGGAAGTGATGAGGAGAGGGATATTTATAACAAGTTTGAGAAAATGGGAGAGTCCCAATCATGTTCCTTGTTCCTCATAGCCCAAAAGCAGCAGAGCCTTAAGCGAGATCAACCCGTGAGCTTATAGCTCAAAACATGGCTAAGTGTTACCTAGAAACAGAGAAAGCAGTCTTATAGCAGGCTATTTCGTCATCTGCCCTCTACTGCATGATAGTGACTCTCCTATGTCTAATGTAAAGAGATCTTTCCCAGGCCAGCTTTGCTGCCTAAGGGCCTTTTAACTGGATAGAGCTATGAAACATGCGTTCTCCCAGTAAGCTATGGGTTACTCCATTATAAGAGAAAATTCTGGGCAAATCCTCAGCAAGCATTTATAGCACATTCAATTCATATTTAAAGCACATGACTTAATAAATAATAATAATAATAATAATAATAATAATATTAATAATAATAATAATTAAAATAATAATAAATTTATACCCCGCCCAACTGGCTGGGTTTCCCCAGCCACTCTGGGCAGCTCCCAACAGAATTAAAAGCACAATAAGACATCAAACATTAAACACTTCCCTAAACAGGGCTGCCTTCAGATGTCTTCTAAAAGTCAGATATTTGTTTATTTCCTTGACATCTGATGGGAGGGCATTCCACATGCCGGGCACCACTACCAAGAAGGCCCTCTGCCTGGTTCCCTGTAACCTCACTTCTCGTAGGGAGGGAACCACCAGAAGGCCCTCGGAGCTGGACCTCAGTGTCCGGGCTGGACGATGGGGGTGGAGACGCTCCTTCAAGTCCTTTACCCAGAAAAATCCCAGGAGCCATCATTTACCCCTCACAGAGCTACAATTCCCAGCAAGCTATGCCATACAATTCCTTAGCAAGCTACAATTCCTTAGCAAGCTACAATTCCTTAACAAGCTACAATTCCTTAACCAGCTAGGCTTCTCAGGATTCTTTGGGGGTTACTCATGAGATTGCAAAGTACGTTACATGTGCTTTATAGTGAGGATAATAATAATAATAATAATAATAATAATAATAATAATAATAATAATAATAATAATTTATTATTTATACCCCGCCCATCTGGCTGGGTTTCCCCAGCCACTCTGGGCGGCTTCCAACTGAATATTAAAAACAACACAGCATCAAACATTAAAAACTTCCCTAATCTGCCCACTGTTACCAATCCCAGACAAACAGCAGGGTGGAGACCTCTCAGAAGCCTTCAGATATACAGATATTCAGTATATACAGTGCTTTTTTTCTTTAAAAAAAATGTTAAAGGGTACTCTCATTTTCCTACTCATATTGAAATAGTGTCCCTCAATGAGGCCAAAATTAGATTCACAAAATGTTTAGGGGTATGCATACCTCTGCGTTCCCCCCCCCCAAAAAAAGCACTGTGTAATATATTTTATTTAATGGAATTTGTAACTTAATCATCAGAACCTCTGAGCAGTTTACATAGAATATGGAACATACTGATAACACCCTATATTAAAAGCAAGTTAACTTAAAAGAAAATCAAAATGAAAAGAAAACCAGCATTTTTTAAAAGGATTTTCAGATGGAGAAAAGGGCAAAAGAATACGGTTAAGAAAGTCAAGGTTACTACAGAGAGTGGCATCCCCATATTGCGTTCCCCCTGGGGATGAGTGAATCTGTCAATTTCCGTTTCCCGTTTTTCCACTTCAGTTCAGTTCTCCACGTTTCCACATCAGTTTGCGATTAAAATAAATAAATCCTCGTGAAAATCCATCAGCTTTAGGGATGATATCCCCTGATATACACATTTTTGTATGCCATATTGTCTAATACAGTCGTACCTCCGCTTACGCATCCCTCTGGATACGTAAACTTCGGGATGCAAACGTGGCAAACCCGGAAGTGTTTTTCTGGGTTTCGCAGCGCACGCATGCGCAGAAGCGGTCCTCCAGTTGCGAATTCCCCTGGATGTGGCTGGACATCCAGAACGGATCCCATTCACAACCAGAGGTACCACTGTATACCAATTCTTGTCAAGCAACTTCCCCCTCATATATAATGCATATTTTCACTAGTATATGCATTTATACACATGCTTTACCCTAGTCAGGGCGGCCCACTCATGAGGCAAGGTGAGGGGACTGCCTCAGGCGCCAGGATCTACAGCAGGGGTCGGCAAGGTTTACGGGCCATGGGCCGGATCACTCCCATGGAGATCATCCGTGGGCCGGACTGGCGCAGTGCGATGCCGGAAATCACATCTGCGCATGTCCGCGACACTGGAAATCGCTTCTGCGCATGCCCAGACGCCGAAAATCGCACCTGTGCAGAAGTGATTTTTGGCGTCTGGACATGTGCAGATGCGATTTCTGGTGTTTGTGCGTGCGCAGATGCCACTTCCGGCTCCACTTGGCGAGTCCCCACGCCACGCCACGCTGGTTTAGAGCAGCGCGTGGGGGACTTGCTAAGCAGGCGGCTCGGTTTGCGGGCGGCTCGTGGGCTGGTAAAACGGTCTTCATGGGCGTCATCCAGCCCATGGGCCGCAGGTTGCCGACCCCTGATCTACAGGAATGCATTGCTGGCTACTGCTGCTGTTACTGCGGTGACAGTGAAAGCTGAGGCATGCTACTTGGAGGCCGGAGCTGCCTCGTCCTCAGCAGCCCCCCACTACATGCCATCCCCACCGCAGTATGTTGGCAAATAGGAGAAGAAGAGTTTGGATTTGATATCCCGCTTTATCACTACCCGAAGGAGTCTCCAAGCGGCTAACAATCTCCTTTCCCTTCCTCCCCCACAACAAACACTCTGTGAGGTGAGTGGGGCTGAGAGACTTCAAAGAAGTGTGACTAGCCCAAGGTCACCCAGCAGCTGCATGTGGAGGAGCGGGGAAGCAAACCCGGTTCACCTGATTACGAGTCTACTGCTCTTAACCACTACACCACACTGGCTCTCAAGGAGGTGATACTTGTCTCCTCCTGCCCTTGTTGCTGTGTGTTGGACCAATGACACACACTTGCTGACTGGGGAGCAGGCCAGGCAATGTTATCAAGATGGTGCAAAGCCCTGTTTCTCTGGGGGTCCACTCTCATTGGGGGGGGGGGGAATGAGGCAGGGCCTGCTATTTTTATTCCTGGAAGATACCCATTTTTTCCACTTTATAGTTCGTGTTTTATTGCGTTTATCTTATCGTTGCTTGCTGCCTTGAGAGATGACAGCACACACACACAGCTGATCGCGATGATAAAAATAAATAAAACACCAGCTGTAAGAGAAACGTCCCTTCCCAGTCTGACTGGCGGGTGACATCGGGACGAAAATCTTAACCGTGGCCATACTTTGACATTTTAAGATTTCTGCCAGTGACGTTCCATGTCATGAAGACTGTCCACCCCCACACTGCCAAAAGATCACTGTTGCTGTGCTAGCTTTGATGTGGGCAGGTGGGTGGATCTGTTCAGCCTCACTTCAAGAGGCTTATATCGCAAGCAACCTCAAGAAGCAAAGAGGCAAGGGGCATGAAAGCGAGTCGGAAAGAGAGGCTCTGTGATGGTGGTGGCATTTCTGCTGCGAGGGGCAACAAACACTAGCCCTAAACCTGACCTAGCGCCTGCATCCCAGGGCAGAGTCCCATTGACATCGGCACTAGCAGCAGTGGCGGGCATCCATTATAATTTCCACAATGCCCCTGGCATAGCATTGCACTGGGGCATTGTGGGAAATTAAAATGGAGGATAAGGGGATTTTTACATAGCAAACGTTCATAAAGCGGTACCTGCCTGTAATAATGGGGAAGGCTGTAAAGCGGGTTCTCCAATCATGGAGAGCACGGGTTGCGGAAGGGTTAACAGGACAACTCCCTTGTTGCTGGGCGGGTTAGTTTGGATGGCCACAATTGGGATTGGGCTCACCATGTTGCTGGGGAGATGAGCTTGTTGCAAGTTAATGATTGACAGACATAGCTGTTTAAATTCCTGCACGCAGCTTTTAGGTTTCACTTTTGCCGCGTGCAACGGATCTCCCGCCCGCCCTTCCTGTTTTCAGGGCCTTTTCTCTTTTGCGATTGACCTTGCTATGCCTGTCATGGGGTCGCCTGCTTTGGGGCAGGGGCCTGGTAGGAATTTTGTCCATTTGGCTGATTGGCTGGTGCCATTTGGTTTTTGCCTACTGTGTAGCAAGTCGTCACAACTTGTAAGGTTGCGGTTAGGCATTGGTTAAAATTGGTTGGTCTAGGGCAGGGGTCTGCAACCTTTAAGACAAAAAGAGCCACTTGGACCCGTTTCCAAAGGAAAAAAAAAACTGGGAGCCACAAAACCATTGCGACATTTAAAACAAATATAACACTGCATATATTGTTTCTTACATTAATGCTATATATACAGGATCGTGCAGTCAGCTGTCAATCTGAAGAAAAAGAGGTGAGAGAGAGAGAGAAGGAAGGAAGGAAGGAAGGAAGGAAAGAAAGAAAGAAAGAAAGAAAGAAAGAAAGAAAGAAAGAAAGAAAGAAAGAAAGAAGGAAGGAAGGAAAGAAAGAAGGAAAGGAAGGAAGGAAGGAAGGAAGGAAGGAAGGAAGGAAGGAAGGAAGGAAGGAAGGAAGGAAGGAAGGAAGGAAGGATGAGGGAAGGAAGGGAGGGAGGGAGGGAGGGAGGGAGGGAGGGAGGGAGGAAGGGAAGGGAAGGGATGGGATGTTCGGCCAAGAACACCGGAGGGGAAATGCACCCAGGGAAAGTCATGACACAAACGGCGGAGTCTCCCTGCCCCCCCCCCTGCAAGGAAACTAACAAGAAATGTTCGAAGGCAAGCGCCTCAGCCTGCAACCCTATGAACCGGGAGCAAGAGAGGTGGGGAAGGGGGCGGGCGGCGGAGGACCCGAGGGCTACTGCTACCCGCGAGTAGTCCAGGGTGGTTCATGAGCTTTTCAGCTCAGCCCCATTGCCGTGGAGAAAGAAAGGCACCCGGCGTGGAGGGGCGCCAGGAGCGGGGCAGCCCTTCGTGCACTATCCCTCCAGCCAAGTGCCAAGGAAGCTGCCCCAAGGGAAACGGGATGTGGCGGCGGCGGAGGGGGCTCCTTCTCCCCCCCCCACCGCTCTGGCTGAAGCGCCGAGGGCCCCGGAGCCCGGCCTGGTGTCTCCCCCTCGGTGGCGGCGGAGCGCGGCAACTCGCCTGCAGCGCCGGCGGCTCCGTCCGTGCGGGGCAATTGCAGCGCCCGTGGCTGAGAGAGGCGGCGAGAAGGCGGCGGCAGCGTCTCGCTCCTCTCGGGGCTGAGCAAATGAATGGGAGCGGGAGGGGAAGGGCAGAGGCGGCCGCCAGGACAGGCTGCCCTGCTCCGCGCGGAGCTGCAGCTGCCGGGAGCCAGGAAGGCGCCCGCGGCGGGAACCTGAGGCAAAGCGGGAGGGGCGTGCGGCGGCGGCAGACCCCCAAGCTGCGCCCCTTGGCCAGTGAGATGGGGGGCAGCTGGTTGGGGCGGCGGCGGGGGGCAGGCTGGCCAGCGCCCCCTCCATTTTGGCGCTCGCTCCGCCTCTGCCCCTTCTGCGGAGAGCTGCAGGGCGCCCGCGGCTTGAATGCAGCTTTGCGAGACCAGCGCGTGGGGCTGTTTATGCGCCCCCTCCATTTCGGCGCTCTAGGCAGCTGCGAGGGTGAGAGAGAGAGAAAGCCTCGCGCGCACACACACAGAGGTCTTCTTCAGTCCCTGACTGGCAAGGGGAGCAGCTATGATCCCAAGGCGGCGATAGGCTCCGACTCGCTTGCAAGGAGCCGAAGGGGGGGAGGGAGAGCGGAGCCGCGGCAAAGGTGTGAAAGAGCCACATGCGGCTCCGGAGCCGCGGGTTGCCGACCCCTGGTCTAGGGGTAAGGAATTGGCTGGGCCTGCCCCTGCAAAATGCTGCTAGGGTATTCCGTTAAAGGAATCCAGGGGCTCATCATGCTTTTGTCCGTACCCCCCGACAAGGGGCTAGGGCCGTGCAAAAGCCCCTGGGAGCATTTGGGGAGAGCTGAGGGCCTGACACCCAGCTCCTGAACTCTCCCCTAATGGTGTTTACCTTTACTGACTTCGCTGGCCAGTGGATGTCAGTTCTGTCCCAGGGCGGGGGACAGATAGTCGGAACCAATGCCTAAGCAACCACTCACATTGGTTGTATTTGAATAAAGTTGCGGCCAAATTAATGCCAAAAACCTTAAACTTAAATGACTGTGTGAAGTGTGAATTATTAGGGGGGAGCTTTTTGGGAACCTCGACACACAATCAGGAGCTAATCACTGCCCAGGAGCTAACTGGCTACTTCAAGGTTTCATCTGCTCTCCTTTTCTGGAGTTAAACCAGACTTGGAATAGGCAGGCCTTGAAGTAGTAGACCTGTCCTCTGTAAAGCAGGGCACATGGCCATCCTGGTTAATGAACACCTAAAATGTTTTTCGAAACTGATTTGTAAAAATGTTACATGGAAAAATACGAGAGAGACATTGCACATACCTTTGTAAATCAAGAAAATCTTTAATAAAAAATACTTTTTTAAAAAAAGTCTGCATTTCTTTTCATAGCTTCTCACCAGTTTTCCTTTCCAAATGAGAGAGAGGTAGCCAATCCACTTGAGGAAGACTCTTGCATGAGGAAGGGTTAGAGAAATGTTCTTAGTTGTGAGCTGTGATTTGGGCAGGGGGGGTGGCGGGATGAGGATGCTGAAAGGAAACTTTGGCTGTTTACACACATGCACCCAGTTTATTAAAGGTGCTGGGAATTGTAATGTTGGAAGGGGGCAAATGCCTCTGAATAGCTGTTGCTGAGAATCACAGATGGAGACAGCTGCTGTAGCACCTTAGAGACCAACTAAGTTTGTTATTGGTATGAGCTTTCGTGTGTATGCAAGGGACCCAGGTGGCACTGTGGGTTAAACCACAGATCCTAGGGCAGTGATGGCTAACCTTGACACGCCAGATGTTTTGAAACTACAACTCCCATCATCCCTAGCTAACAGGATCAGTGGTCAGGGATGATGGGAGTTGTAGTCCCAAAACATCTGGAGTGTCAAGGTTAGCCATCACTGTCCTAGGGCTTGCTGATCAGAAGGTCGGCGGTTCGAATCCCTGCGACAGGGTGAGCTCCTGTTGCTCGGTCCCAGCTCCTGCCCACCTAGCAGTTCGAAAGCACGTCAAAGTGCAAGTAGATAAATAGGAACCGCTCTGGCGGGAAGGTAAACGGCGTTTCCGTGCGCTGCTCTGGTTCGCCAGAAGCGGCTTAGTCATGCTGGCCACATGACCCAGAAGCTGTACGCCGGCTCTCGGCCTATAGAGCGAGATGAGCGCTGCAACCCCAGAGTCGGACACGACTGGACCTAATGGTCAGGGGTCCCTTTACCTTTACCTTCGTGTGCATGCACACATGTATCTGAAGAAGTGTGCATGCACACGAAAGCTCATACCAATAACAAACTTAGTTGGTCTCTAAGGTGCTACTGGAAGGAATTTTACTATCCTCAATACAGAAGGAGTGCTTGATTTCCATGGAGCTGCAGGGTGAGTGGGTAAATAAACCAGAACATATTTCAAGCCCCACCTTGCTCTCAAACTGCAGCCACAAAGTTCAGTTTTTATTCTTCCAGCAATAAATCAGATTCAGTACACAACTACTGCTGGGAAAATGGGAGCCCTGTAGAGATAGGAGCTCCTCCTCCTCCTCCTCTTCTTCAGTAAAGTTTATTATTATTATTATTTCTTTTTATAAAGTATACAAAATAGAACAATTCTAACAGCCGGCCAGAATTAAAAGATGGAAAACGAAAACTATAAAATAGGCATATAGAATCAGGAGCTGTGCACGAGTTAAAAAGAACAAAGTTTGCTGTATATGTCATAAAGGAATGCCAAAGCATATAAAAAGTATTGGGCGCTTTGATTCTTCCCTGCTGAGAATGGCAGGATAAGGGTTAAACAAAAGCCACAATTACTTGGATGGCAAAAACCTTACTAGGTAGGTCATAGAATAGAAGCAGCTCTCTGACTGCCAAGTGAACTTGTTGAGTTGGCTGGGGGTTTATGTCCTTTCCTGCAAAGTGCTTTCCATCCATCTATCTGAGCACCAAAGATCACACAATGAGCTGCGCAGGACCTCTGTTTTAAGCATCTCTTGCCACACAGGCTGCTACAGTATGTAACTCGTGAGGAAATATGCAAGCTGGTATGGTTATTTGTACGTTTCCCATCAAAACAAATCAGCACAGACTCTTGCCTTCAGCACACTAAGCTGTGGAAATGCCCTACTCGTTCCGTAGGATTGGCAGTATTATAATTACAGTTGTGGCGCACGGTATGAAAAGTACTTAGAGCCACGCATGACACAACTTTCATTTTCCCCAGCCTACATTTCTTTTCATTTGGTTATCTCCTGAAGTTCTCAAGGCCATTGCTGGCAAGGAGAAATCAGTCTGGGCTCAATCCTAGCGTTGGTTGTTGAAACCTATATTTAGGGCACACACTTCCAGTAATCCACCTCCTCTAATAATACAATCCTATTGTATGAAGATATTAGCCTGTTGTTGTGAATGGCCCGCCCTGTGACCTGCGAGTTGTTGTTGTTGTTGTTCAGTCGTTCAGTCGTGTCCGACTCTTCGTGACCCCATGGACCAGAGCACGCCAGGCACGCCTATCCTTCACTGCCTCTCGCATTTTGGCCAAACTCATGTTAGTAGCTTCGAGAACACTGTCCAACCATCTCATCCTCTGTCGTCCCCTTCTCCTTGTGCCCTCAATCTTTCCCAACATATATGATCCCCTTCATGGATCACTGCCTTGTCGTGGCGAAGGGGCTTGAATTTCTCAGGGAAGCTATGGACAGGTCAAGATGGACAGGTCATAGTGGAGAGTTTGGACCAAACGTGATCCACCTGGAGAAGGAACTGGCAAGCCACTTCAGTATCCCTGCCATGAAAACTCCATGGACAAAGACAACAGACCTGTGAGTACAGGGTGTTAATAATAATAATAATAATAATAATAATAATAATAATAATAATGGGGTTATTTCGTCTCTCATACCTTTCCATCTATTTTAGCAGTGGGTCAGACTATTAGCTCAATATTGTCTACTACAGCATTTCAGGAAGGGAGTTCCTCAAAGTCTTACCTGGAGATTAGGGACTGAACCTGGAACCGTCTGCAGACAAAGCTACAGCCGTCCAGCTTCCCATTTGTTCTACCTCCATTCTTTAGATATGCCACGTCCATGGCATCACAGTGATGCAACTTTTATTGCATCATTAAGCCAGTGCCACATCATTAAGCCAGTGCCACATAATGGGGAAGGGTAAATTATATCTTGTGCCAGTCTTCCAAAGCACGCACAGAAGAGGCAGGGAAACTATAAACTACCAATTGGGGAAAGCATTCCAGTTTAGCTTGCAGTGTTCATGGATTGAGGCTTCTGAAACGGCTGCCTTAGACAGACATGCAGGAGGTTGAAAGGCCACCCTGACCTATTTAGTAAAAAGCTGGTGGGACGGATGCCTTGAGGGCTTGATTTGTACATTTTCTCAGCATGAGATGACTGTGGCATGAGAACCGCTAGGAAACCATGGTAATGAATAATAATAATAATAATAATAATAATAATAATAATAATAATAATAATAATTTATTTATACCCCGCCCATCTGGCTGGGCTTCCCCAGCCACTCTGGGCGGCTTACAACAAAATATTAAAATACAATAATCCATCAAACATTAAAAGCTTCCCTAAACAGGGCTGCCTTCAGATGTCTTCTAAATGTCAGGCAGTTGTTTATTTCCTTGACATCTGCTGGGAGGGCGTTCCACAGGGCGGGTGCCACTACCGAGAAGGCCCTCTGCCTGGTTCCCTGTAACTTTGCTTCTTGCAGTGAGGGAACCGCCAGAAGGCCCTCGGCGCTGGACCTCAGTGTCCGGGCAGAACGATGGGGGTGGAGAAGCTCCTCCAGATATACTGGACCGAGGCCGTGAATAACATGGACTCCAAACCATGCAGTGCTGTCTTCTCAACAACCACTGTAAAGGCTATAAAAACAGCTGTTTGTGGCAAAACAGCTCACCCATGGGCCCTTCTGGAAATACGCAATCATCCTGATTCATTTGCGCAAAGCTTGTGAGATTGCATGCTCATCCTGATTTGTCTGTGGGGAGGGTTGTACAATGGATTGGGGAACTGGATCTTGCAAGCTGGACCCTTATTTCTCCCCAACCGCTGTGGGGCAGGTTTGACAGGGGGATGGGTCCACCTGATGATGCAAAGCCCAGTGTGGTGCACAGCGCTTTGAAATGCTGATGATCAGCTGACTGTCTTTTTTTTTCCCCAAAAATTTTTATTGGTTTTTACATTTTTTAAGCACATAACATAGCGGTTAAATTTCCATACTTACCCCCTCTCACTGTGGGAAGCAACAATCATCCCCCTCTCTCACAAGGGTAAACAAAATCATTGTACATTTAACCTTAATAACAGTGTTTAATATCATTGCTTAGGCCTGGCCCAATTCTGTGGGCCAGGCTTTCCTTCATTTCTCAATTTCATATTTCGATTGACTTCCTCAAGTCCCCCTTTGTTGATTTCATCATCTATCCTCTCTAACAGTTTTCATACTCCTAACTTTAAAATAACCTAAATAGCAAAAAAAAAAAAAAATCATTTTACTTAAAACAACTCCTTTTTCCAAACCTCAGCATCATAGTACTTCTGATCCTTCCCTCTAATCTTGTCAAATTCCCTTACACCAACCTAATTTAAAACTCCTTATTTCATACTTTTTTGCATCCTTACCTCCCTCTGGTCTCGGAATTTTTAGCTAAATTTCTCCCTGCTTAACTCCTAATTTTTAACATATACTGTAATCATTAATGCCAGTATCCAAGTCCGAACATCATAGTCCTTTAAGCCAGTAAGAAAACCAAGTTCAAATAGATCAGCTGACTGTCAGGGCTTCAAAATGATGGGCAGAGCCTTCTGCAATGACTAGCTGATGGTTTGCAATGTTTAGCTGATTGCTGGGCCTTGCAAAGAGCCATCCAGGGCACTACGGACAGGCTCTGCAGCTTCAGCTGAACTGCAGTGCCTGCAAACCCTTTTGGCCCAGCTACATCTTGACCTGCTCCACACCTGACATCACATATGTATAGTGTGGAGTCCAGTCCAGGCAGGTGGGTGTGGCCTGGCCTGACCCAAATGGCCTTGAGGGCCAAATGGGGAGTTTCCCCACTGCTGCTATATGATGTCACATCAAGCAGCTGTTTGCCCCACACTTTCCAATCACTTTTCTTTTACTGGGGCGCGGGGGAAACCTGGTTTATTTTGGAAGTGGATTCCGTTGTGCAAGAGCAGAAAATCCATTTCAGCTGGGCAACCTAAATTTGCCACTTGAATCCCATCTGCAAAATAGCTACGGTCTGGAAGTGTTGGAGCTCTTCTCTTTCCCCCATCCCAATATTTAGATAAGTAAAAGTAGGTAACCCCAATAATAGTTCCTCTAGCATGATTACAAAAGTGAGCTGTAGCTTGCTGAAACACAGCCAATATTCCCAAAGAGCTTTCACTTTGAATACATTCGAATTCTGAGAAGAGCAATTAAGGGATTTCAGCTTTGGCTGAGCTTCTGTTTCCTCCTGATCCATATTAGCAAATAACCACCCCTCTATTCTTTCAGGCAACTTTTGAAAACTATTTTGCTTACTCAGGCCCCTGCAATATGAATTTTCTCTTTTTTTAAAGCCCAACTGGTATTTAATTATGTTTCTAATAGATGCTTTTTGCCGATTTTGTGACTGCATGCTGTATGCCGCTTTGATGTGTTAGTAGGAAAGCGCTGATTATAAATATGCAAATAAATAATAACCACTTTGTCTCCTGCAGCTCATAGCACAGGCTGTCATGTTTGTACCCTGTGGGTGGGTGCCAATGTTTAAGTTGGTTTCTCCTACTGCAGCTACCAAACCTCACTGCTGTTACTGTAATCAGAACCAGTGAAGGCGGTGAAGGTCCTGTGTGAGTGCCTGGAGGCGGTTGGAGGATGGATGGCGGCTAACAGATTGAGGTTGAATCCTGACAAGACAGAAGTACTGTTTTTGGGGGACAGGGTGCGGGCGGGTGTGGGGGACTCCCTGGCCCTGAATGGGGTTACTGTGCCCCTGAAGGACCAGGTGCGCAGCCTGGGAGTCATTTTGGACTCACAGCTGTCCATGGAGGCGCAGATTAATTCTGTGTCCAGGACGGCTGTCTACCAGCTCCATCTGGTACGCAGGCTGAGACCCTACCTGCCCGCAGACTGTCTCGCCAGAGTGGTGCATGCTCTGGTTATCTCCCGCTTGGACTACTGCAATGCGCTCTACGTGGGGCTACCTTTGAAGGTGACCCGGAAACTGCAATTAATCCAGAATGCGGCAGCTAGACTGGTGACTGGGAGTGGCCGCTGGGACCACATAACACCGGTCCTGAGAGAACTACATTGGCTCCCAGTACGTTTCCGAGCACAATTCAAAGTGTTGGTGCTGACCTTTAAAGCCCTAAACAGCCTCGGTCCTGTATACCTGAAGGAGCGTCTCCACCCCCATCGTTCAGCCCGGACACTGAGATCCAGCGCCGAGGGCCTTCTGGCGGTTCCCTCATTGCGAGAAGTGAGGTTACAGGGAACCAGGCAGAGGGCCTTCTTGGTAGTGGCGCCCTCCCTGTGGAACGCCCTTCCAGCGGATGTCAAGGAAATAAGCAGCTATCCTATTTTTAAAAGACATCTGAAGGCAGCCCTGTTTAGGGAAGTTTTTAATATTTAATGCTGTATTGTTTTAATATTTGACTGGAAGCCGCCCAGAGTGGCGGGGGAAACTCGGCCAGATGGGCGGGGTAAAAATAATAAAATTATTATTATTATTATTATTATTATTATTATTACTCATTCTCTCTTCCCAACACCTTAACTGGGGGCTTGTCATCTCCTTGTGGGTACATTCACAAAGCCATCAGTCTTTGACCCAAAGAGATTAGTGGAACATGTAGCTCAGTGGTAGAACACCTGGTCTTGTATACAGAAGGTCCCAGGTTCAATCTCTGGTGTCTCCAGTTAAGGCTGACAGACACCTTCCCAAAACCCTGGAGAGCCACTGCCTATCAATGTAAAGGGAAAGGGAAAGGGAAAAGGGACCCCTGACCATTAGGTCCAGTCGTGACCGACTCTGGGGTTGCGGCACTCAACTCGCTTTATTGGCCAAGGGAGTCAGCGTACAGCTTCCAGGTCATGTGGCCAGCATGACTAAGCTGCTTCTGGCGAACCAGAGCAGCGCACGGAAACGCCGTTTACCTTCCCTTCCGGAGCGGTACCTATTTATCTACTTGCACTTTGACGTGCTTTCGAACTGCTAGGTTGGCAGGAGCAGGGACCGAGCAACGGGAGCTCACCCCCTTGCGGGGATTCGAACCACCAACCTTCTGATCGGCAAGCCCTAGGATCTGTTGTACAGCGCCACCCGCATCCCTGCCTATCAATGTAGACAATGCAAAAGCAGATGAACCATTGGTCAGACTCAGTATAAAGTAGTTTTCTGTGAGACACTTCTGCCAAGGCAATAGCAGCAATGAGGGCTAGGGAGGAGCTTCCACATCACTCTCCCTCCCCATGTCCCCCCCCAGCACATCCAATGGTTTCCTCCACCTCCACAGACACTTTCAAGAGCTGCTGCTGTCGCCTGCCTGTTTCCCCGTTTTATGCTATACTAGCTGACCCGGGCCACGCCTTGCTGTGGCTGATTTTATGCTTATTACCATCAGTAGCAGCTGCAGCCAAAATAAACCCCGTTTCCCCCCCCCCCCGGGCTATGGGTTTTGTCCTCCCCCCCCGTTGTTGTCTCATCCCTGTGATTCCTCCCATCCTGTAGTGACCCATGAGGTATCCAGTCCCTCCTCCCCCCAAGTCATCCCTGTGACTTCCCCCACCCTGGGTCAGCCCATGACCTATTCAGGCCCTTTCTCCCCCCACCCCCCCACTTGGCTCCACTCGGGATAGTCTGTAAAGTAGAGCCGAGGCCTAGTCTGTAGGCTGTAAAGTAGAGGCGAGGCCTGGGAGGGGGGGGGAGCGCAATGGGAACATTTTTATATATATAGATAAACTGCTGCGAGAACTTTCTTCTGTAATGCAATGGATGTAAGCGTTCCAAATGAGAAAAGCTGGTGTTGACAGAGGATGAAGCAATCTCATCAGCAAGTTTCTTCATAGCATCTGTTCCCTGGTTTTCATCAGCACTGCTGACGCCATCAAAACAGGGAAGAGTTTGTGTGACCTTGTGCAGGTGAGGAGCCTCACCTGTAGAGCCTCACCTGTAAGTGTTGAAGGAAAGCATCTGGCCTGGCAGTCTTTTCCCAGGGCTAACGTGGGAATCAAGGCAACCCCGAAAAGGATTTCTTTTCTACATATTGAGCTTAGGACTGTTAAGTTTTGTGTTTGTTCCCCAGTGCAAGAGGCTGCATTTTAAGAACCAGAAGGTCCCTATAGAAGTGTGTCTTGGTTGAGGTGAAAAAACTGGTGAATTTAGCAAACTTGGTACTGCAGCGTGTAACTGTCGAAGTTCAGCCTTGTGTTCTTACCATGCTGCAGGCCTGATTAGCAGCAGGTGCTTTGCGACAGGTTCAGAGGCCCCCGAAGGTGGGTGTTGCTACTCCCCCCCATTTTTACAGATATATTTCGCAGCATGTCATTGACACAATAATAGTGCAATAGTGGTGGATTTATACTGGACTGTCCACACATTATTCCGCTTTGTTCATGGCTCTGTGATGCTCTAAAATAAAGCGTAACAAAATAAAATAAAATAAAATAAACCACCACATCTGTAGTATTAAAAAAAAGTTGCAGGATTTCAGCCGGATGTTATGGGACATGTATGGATTGGAAACGAAGCAGTGTGCCCGCTCCAAAACCTTTGCTGGGACAAATGGTATTGAAAGTGGGATTATAATAATAATAATATAATAATTTATTATTTATACCCCACCCATCCGGCTGGGTCTCCCCAGCCACTCTGGGCGGCTTCCAGCAAATATTAAAAAACAATACATTAACATGTTACAGATTAAAAAGTTCCCTAAACAGGGCTGCCTTCAGGTATTTCCTAAATGTTATGTAGTTGTTGATCGCTTCGACTGTGTATAACTGCTGTGATTTCAGCAAGCATGGCCAGTAATAAAGGATATGGGAGTTGCAGTCCACCAGCATATAGAGGACCAAAGGGGAGCCACCCCTCCATCAGATTTCTTTGGGTCGATTTATCTTTTCTCCCTGATGCTGTTGAGTCAGCCAGCAAATCTCTTCCAGGTAGTAAAGGCTTTACAATCTGGACCTTGGTTGTTGGGAGGGGAGGAACTCTCAAGTTGCTTGCTGTGACCACTGAGTAATTTCATGCATGAAGGACTTTATGAGTACCGGTATTTGCTTAAGTTACACTACACTTGATCTTAGCCAAAAGGCCGAGAAGCGACGGTCTTCTGACTGACGGTCGAATAAAGGAATGATGATGATGATGCTTAAGTTACAATTCCAATGGTACTAGTTGTGTCCAGGTCACCACCTCATTATATCCATATGGATATTATCAGTTTATGCAACCTGAGGATGTTTACCAGATTCCTGCTGGAGGCCTCTTAGCTGCATGCTCAACTTATCCTTCCTGGCTTGCAAAATCTTTCCGGGTGGAGCTAGCTGGTTGGGATTATGGAAATTGCTAATGGGAGCCTGAACGAGGATGATAGACCTGCCACATTAAAATGAGACTAGTGGAGGCTTGCGTTGTTTATTTTCAAAGCTCTCACGAGATTCCCTCGGAGCTCAATAATTACTATTGAGTCTCAAATATTCCACACTTGGGCAAGTCGCTCAGGTGGAGTTTCAGTCCCAAAGCATCATGCTCTGGTCACCTTGGTGAAGGGGGTAGGGGACTTATGGCTGTCCTATCATCCCTGACCATTGGACACGCTCAGTAAAGTTGCTTTAGTATAGAACCAGGCTTAGAAGGGGCACATGAGACCCTGTTAAGTTCTCCTAGGCCAGGGGTCAGCAAACTTTTTCAGCAGGGGGCTGGTCCACTGTCCCTCAGACCTTGTGGGGTGCCGGACTATAGTTTGAAAAAATAATGAGCAAATTTTCCTATGCCCCACAAATAACCCAGAGATGTGTTTTAAATAAAAGCACATTCTACTCATGTAAAAACACCAGGCAGGCCCCACAAATAACCCAGAGATGCATGTTAAATAAAAGGACGCATTCTACTCATGTAAAAACATGCTGATTCCTGGACCGTCTGCGGGCCGGATTTAGAAGGTGATTGGGCCCGATCCGGTCCCTGGGCCTTAGTTTGCCTACCCATGTCCGACCTAGACCATTCAGCAGCTTTCAACACCATTGCACCATTGTGTTTTTCCAAGGCACCCTGGCAGATTGACAAATGGGGAGCACAGTGCTGAAACGCATTGTTATTCCTGGTTGCAGAACATGCTAGTAGGAATCTGCTATGCCCAGTGCCCTATAAGGCACCACAGGCACTCCTGTTGTCTCCTGTGCCACTTTGCATGGAAGGAGTAAAATATTTGGACCCAGGTACGGCTGGTATGGCAAAAGAACCGAGTTAGTTTGCTTTGTTTTAAATTGGAGCCAAGGGAGTATGATTGTGGACCGAGACCCCAAGGTTGTTCATTCATTCCTATCCAATCCACTTCCAAACTTAATCTAGGCAAGACACAGGTCGTGTTGAATTGGTGAGTAGCCGGTCCAAGAATAAGTGCATAGCCAGCCCATTGGGCGAAGGGTTGCTCCCCTCTTCAAAAGCCAGGTTTGCCGTTTTGGGTGTTCTGTTGGGTCCAAGACGCTCACTGCTGCATCTGCACACCTAGATGCAAACAGTATATTTTAAGATACTGTGTTTGCTACAGTAACATCCAGTTTGGACTGCTTTCACATATCTAGGGTTAGTTTTGAAAGTTTTAGCTGTTACTAACTGGGGTACGCTGCAGAAACAACTCTATACTGTAAACCAGTGATGGCCAAACGTGGCCCTCCAGCTGTTTTGGGACTACAACTCCCATGATCCCTAGCTAACAGGACCAGTGGTCAGGGGTGATGGGAATTGTAGTCCAAAACATCTGAAGTTTGGGGATGCCTGCGAGACACTCTCTTACGCCAGCTCTCAGCACCTAACACATGCGTGCATTTATCCACGCAGGAAATCAATCTTGTGAAACAGGAACTCCACAGCTTGGATACTGAGTGGGAGATGCAACTTCTACCACAAATGCTTAGCAGAAGCTGCATTTACTAGCATTCTAAGTAGGGAGGCGCTTTCTATACTCCTGATTGAAATGAGAAATAGGAATTGTATCAGAATAACAGTTTAGGGGGAAGTTACCAGGTGATTAACATTTTAACTAGGTCAAAGTGTAATTGGTCCCGCTTGGATTACTGCAATGCGCTCTACGTGGGGCTACCTTTGAAGGTGACCCGGAAACTACAACTAATCCAGAATGCGGCAGCTAGACTGGTGACTGGGAGTGGCCACCGGGACCACATAACACCGGTCCTGAGAGAACTACGGTACATTGGCTCCCAGTACGTTTCCGAGCACAATTCAAAGTGTTGGTGCTGACCTTTAAAGCCCTAAACGACCTCGGTCATGTATACTTGAAGGAGCGTCTCCACCCCCACCGTTCAGCCCGGACACTGAGATCCAGTGCCGAGGGCCTTCTGGTGGTTCCCTCACTGCGAGAAGCAAAGCTACATGGAACCAGGCAGAGGGCCTTCTCGGTAGTGGCGCCCGCCCTGTGGAATGCCCTCCCAGCAGAGGTTAAAAAAGTGATAACCAACTATCCTACATTCAGAAAATACCTGAAGGCAGCCCTGGTTAGGGAAGTTCTTAACCTGTGATACTTTGATGTATTTTAATATCTGTTGGAGGCCGCCCAGAGTGGCTGGGGGGACCCAGCCAGATGGGCGTAGTACAAATAAAAATTTATTATTATTATTATTGGGTCCCTGACCACACACAAATAAAGCAGATGAGAGACAAGAGTGTTTTTTAAATTTTTCTTTGAAAAGATGATATTTTACAATACATACAAAAATACTCTGAATATACAAGATCTTTTTTCCCCCCTCATTACAAAAACACAAGACAACACATAATTTAAGATTTGTAAACAGTATTTGTTCCTAACACTTCTGGAGATTGATTTGAGGGTGGAGAGCAAATTTTGGGAGATAATTTGGCAACATGAGTGCAGTGGTGTTAACTTGGGCAGTGTTGATTCTAGGCAAGTTATTCATATGTTGTCCAGACTTCAGTAAAACTCAATATTCCAGCCCTGCCTGCATTCGTAGTCACAGCTGACAGAAAATAGGTGAACTAAAAAAGGCAGGTCAGGAATTGTTATATAATCTGGACAAGATATGAGCAATAGTTTTGAGATTTCAGCCAATAAAACTCAGAATCCAAATTACTTGTGTTAAGGCCATACAGCAAAGCCTTCAGACAGTTCCAAAGTTCAAGTGTCAGAAATTATTCTAGACAATTCAGTATTGTGGCAGATTTAAGTTTTTGCTTGAATTTTTATTTTTATTTAAAAAAAAACCCAGAGTGCAATCCAATTAAAACTGAATCACATTTAACTCTCATGGATTTCAAATAGGACAGGGAAGAGGAGTAGTGAGAGAAAGCCAAACTCTCATTACGATCCATGGAGCATTTATGTTCTTAAACTATGGGTGGATTGTGTCCTAGGGTTTTCGTTTTGTGGGCCTCCATGGGAAGCAGTTTTTATGGAACATGAACACAGTGCATAGGTATAGGTGCCTAATTCTACAATTTTGCCTTTTAAAAGGAGAAGCACCCCTGACACACACAGATTCTACTGTGCGTAAAATTATTCCAGTCAATTTCACAAGAACCACCTAATTCACGAAGTCTATCAGTTTAGCGGAGCGGTCTCCACCTTTCCACGCCGCTAAAATTGCTCGTGGGTTTCCTGATTAAGAGCTGCCAACTGTGTAAAGATTATGTTTTAAGGGGGGAGATCCAGACTGCCTGTGCTACTGTGTAATCTAGTGGAAGTCCACCATAGCCAAGCTGTCTGCATGACACCCCTTTTAGGAAAAATAGGCACAAGACATTTTTTTTGTGATTTTTATAACAAAAGACGTTTTACACTCAAGACAACACAAGACTTAAAATGAAGCTATGCATCCGCACAGTGAACATGAAGTAGACACAGTCCAAGGGAACAAATATCCCAATCACAGGCACACGGGGCCATGGATTTTGGGCAATAGCATCTTGGAATATGTATTTTTTGGCAACAGGTCAGATGGTGCAGCACCTGCAGAGTGAAATTTACAGAAGATTAAATCAGTTTAAACAAAGACAAGGTGCATTGCATTGCATTGCGCAATCCATTGAGCTCAGCACTTGGCTACACTCCACTTACCTGTGTGGCAGCTATCCATGATGTCAGGCAGAGGACTTTCCCAACTGAGATCTCACCTGGAGGTGCACCACCATTTAGCTGTGGCCCCTATCTTCCTGCTTTAAATCAGGGATAGGGCACCTTTCCCCCTCCCTCCCATCTCAAGGGTCACATTCCCTGGAGGGAAATCTGCCAGCAGAGGCTGGAACAGGAGCCACACACACACACACACACACACACACACACACACACACACACACACACACCTCTCTTCCACTCTCTTCCCTTTCTCTCCCTCCCTCCCAGGGCTGGATTTAGGTTGGATGAGGCCCTAAGCTACTGAAGGTAATAGGGCCCTTTATATGTCCAGCTGTCCTTTGTCAACAACAAATTGTCACTGGTTTTTTGTGTTGAATATATGCTATATGGTAATTTATGGACCTAATAGGTATCTAAAGCCATAATGGGATCAAAATGAATAAATTATGTATTACATGAAATCAATCCGTAGGCATAAGACTCAAACCCTTAGTCTATGCTGCCTGATCAGTCTACAAGCACTCTTTAGTATTAGATAACAGGTATAACTGTTGGAAAAACTAAGACACCTTTTAAATACATTGCTGTTTTATGGTGCTGCTGATTGGCAACTGGTTAAGTTTTGTGTGTGTCGATTTCAGGATTGTACTGTATACTTTAAGTGTGTAAGCTGCTTTGGGCATTTTCTCCTAAGAAACAATAGCGGCCTGCAACCTGGTCAAATAAGTTTATATATATATATGCCAGGGCAACTATAAACACATGCAGGAGTGGCATACACAAACACACATACTGTATGGACGTTAATGAATCTGGGCACCTTTTCAGTTGTTTAGAATATTTTTTCCAAGTAAGACCAACTGTTACAGCCCAAGTAATATGCTTTTAGAGTGACATGTGAAACGAAATAATATTGCAGCAGCCATTAAAAACACATTGCACTTAACATTGCCCGAAGAGGCACCTGCTATCGGTTGAGCGTCAGCCTGATGGAGTTTTTAACAACGCGAACTCCGCTTGCTGGAATTGGAGAGGATGAATCTGGTAACTCTTTACTGGAAAGCCGCTGCGAAAGGAAAACGGAAATCAGATGTGTGAAGCTGAGCATCCAAGAGTTCAGGTACAAAAGACATATCCTTGGACCCCGGCACTGATCCTGCGCTGCTGTGTCTTTCACCTTCCAATGCTCAGCTTCTGTTCTTCTTCTAAAGTAACATAGCTGAGTGTTACGGTTTTTATATTTCATTATCAGGGTCTTTTAACACTGATTTAACCCCATGAATTTAACCCCTAGTCTAAAACTAGGAAGCGAAGCTCTCGGGAGGCCTAGGTCTTGCCGATCAGAAGGTTGGTGGTTCGAATCCCCGCGATGGGGTGAGCTCCCGTTGCTCGGTCCCTGCTCCTGCCAACCTAGCAGTTCAAAAGCACGTCAAAGTGCAAGTAGATAAATAGGTACTGCTCCGATGGGAAGGTAAACGGCGTTTCCACGCGCTGCTCTGGTTTGCCAGAAGTGGCTTAGTCATGCTGGCCACATGACCTGGAAGCTGTACGCTGGCTCCCTCGGCCAATAAAGCAAAATGAGCGCCGCAACCCCAGAGTTGTCCGTGGCTGGACCTAATGGTCAGGGGTCCATTTACCTTTACCTTACTCTCTGTAGTAATCTCAACTTTCTTAACCATATTCTTTTGCCCTTTTCTCCATCTGAAAATCCTACGTACTTATTCCCAACGGTCAGGGGTTCCTTTACCTTTATCACCAAAAGCAAATGTTTGGCACTAATTTTTAGGAGTAAATAAAATATGTGGATGTCAAGTAAATATTTAAGGCTTTTAGGCCGGGGTAGGCAACCTAAGGCCTGGGGGCCAGATGCGCCCAATCGCTGTCTCAATCCGGCCCGTAGATGGTCCAGGAATCAGTGTGTTTTTACATGAGTAGAATGTGTCCTTTTATTTAAAACACATCTCTGGGTTATTTGTGGGGCCTGCCTGGTGTTTTTACATGAGTAGAATGTGTGCTTTTATTTAAAACGCATCTCTGGGTTATTTGTGGGGCATAGGAATTCATTCATTCATTTTTTCAAAATATAGTTCGGTCCCCCCACAAGGTCTGAGGGACAGTGGACCGGCCCCCTGCTGAAAAATGTTGCTGACCCCTGCTTTAGGCCATAGGAACTATAGCTCCATTTCTGGTTCTTCTTTTAAAACTAAGGGGGCTCATACAGTACCTGTGATCTTAATGTGCCAGAAGGTGGAACCAGCGTGGTGTCTTCGAGGCTGCGCTAAAGGGATCAGAAGAAGAAGATAGTATTTAAAGACAATGAACAGTGAATAACAGCCAGAAGCAGAAAAGTCTAACGTTGTGCAATTACTATCCCCCCCCCCCCCACGCAACTTCAAAATCTTGAAGCACAAAACAAGGCATGCCCACTCCGAAGGAATAGGAGTGGACTTTGGATTAAAGCCCTACGCGGCCTAGGACCCTCGTACTTAAGGGACCGCCTCTCCTGGTATGCCCCGGGTAGGACCTTGAGGTCCTCAAATAATAACATCCTGGAGATCCCGGGCCATAAGGATATCAGGCTGACAGCTACTAGGGCCAGGGCGTTTTCGGTCATGGCCCCAACATGGTGGAATAGTCTGCCACAGGAGACGAGGGCCTTGCAGGATCTGGCATCCTTTCGCAAGGCCTGCAAGACTGAACTGTTTCGCCAGGCTTTTGGGTTGGGTGGAGTTTAATTGCCTTGTTATGTTATTCTGTTGGTTTGTTGGTGACATTTTAAAATTGGAATTTTACATTGTATCTTAATCTGTGTTTTTAATTGATTGTTTGTGGTTTGTTGAGATTTTTATGATTGTTAGCCGCTCTGAGCCCGGTTCCTGGCTGGGAAGGGCGGGGTATAAATAAAAGTTTATTAATTATTATTATTATTATTATTATTATAAATGGGCTTTAAGACTGCAGCCTCATAGCAACAATGAAGGATTTGGAGACACCGTTAAGGTGAAATCTGTCTGGAAGCCATGTGAAATAGCCTTTTACTGCATTCCTAAGACTTATCACAGCTATAATAGAAAATGTTTCTCCCTATATCCATCCAGTGCTGCTCAGCTGACATTTAATAATAATAATAATAATTTATTATTTGTACCCCGCCCATCTGGCCGGGTCTCCCCAGCCACTCTGGGCGGCTTCCAACAAATATCAAAATACATTAAATTTGATCCGGTCCTTTCGGCTCTACAGCTACTACACAAAAGTGGGAAAGATTGGAAGTTCCTTCAAGGGAGCAAACCCAAGTCGTGTTAAAATCTGCTTCTGGAGCCCTTCAGGCAAGTTGTGTTACTTATGCTGTAAAAATCTGTTAACGGCCTCTGCGAAGTCTGAACGGAGTTGAGTATTCAGAAGTCAGGATCCTTTCCTCCCTACCCCTATGCATGATTCCGTCTGCTTGAGGTTGCAATCCTAGGCACTGTTTCAACATCTGTCATGTAACGTCAGGCCACTCTTACCAGCCCTTGTTCTGGAGGGGTACTTGCCCTTTCTACGTCTTTCAGTCGTTTGAACCCGTCTTGCAAGGCAGGTGCGTGACCTCTTTTGTTCACGGAAATGTTTTTCACGCTTGCAGAAGCCACTCCATCCAGATGTTGCTGATGGTTATGGGCAGTTGTGGGAGCCACATTTTGGTCTACAGCCTTGGAGATACTGTAGGTGCTTGGAGAAGGTGCAGCCATGTGATCTGCAACTGTGGAATCCGGCTCTGCAAAAAAGAAGAATCTTTTAAAGTTTTTAACTTATAGATTTCCAACAGAGAACTCTCGCCAATGCCTTCTTCTGCCACAGTGCAGTTATGGTTCGAATATGTTTTTTAAACAACTGGATGTTTTAATTCTTTTTTAAAATGAATGTATTGTTTAAACTATATTTTGCAAACCACCCTGGGATCTTAATGGATGAAGGATAGTAGCGAAAACGACACGGGAGGCTGCAGTTATGAGTTATTGTGCTCTGCAGCCACAGCGGGTGCTGTGATTCTCCAGAGGTTTGATTTCACCCCTGGAGGCACACTCCATGTCTCTTGAGACACACGGGTGCCAAAAAGAATAGATGATTTTTCAGATTTTAGTCATAGTACATGGACCAACTACATAGCTGTCAACTTTCGAATTTGAAAATAAGGGATTTTTTCAAACTTTCGGATTTGAAAATAAGGGATGCCGCGAGGGTGGTGCAATGGCACCAAGTAGCCTCACCACCCTGCGCTCCAGAGGCTGCGCACGAACGGGTGAGCGAAAGAGCGAGCGCGTAGATGGCAGGCAGGCTGTCTGTCTGGTTGGGTGTGAGGGTCTGGCTGCACAAGGCATGCAAGCTCCGCCCCCAGTCGGTCTCAGACTCCTTATTGGCAGCCGAGCAACGCAGCTGAGGAGCCTCCCTGGCCGGCAGGGAGGGAGGGAGAGGAGCTGCTTCCTTTGAAATCCGGGAAATTTAAGGGATATCAACAATCCGGGATAGCAGCGGGAAACGGCATTGGAATAAGGGAGTTTCCCGCAAAAAAAGGGAGGGATGACAGCTATGCAACTACCGGAATGGACAAACCTTGAGAAGACATCAAAGGCTGAATGATGTTCAGTGGCTTCTCTCTGTTAGTATAGATGGTGGTACTTTGAAAGACAGCATTCCTGTGTAAAGCAGGAATAAGGGTAAGGATAATTCCCTGGGTAAGGAACATGTATTGACATGTGTTAGGCTCTATAGGTCTTGCACAACGTCACCATAAAAACCACTTCTGTTCAAATAAATAGAGACAAAAGATTTTGCTGTAAGTCAGTTCAGTCAGTTAACAATAAGCAGATTTAAGAACATGAGAAGAGGCTGCTGGATCAGGCCAAAGGACCATCTAAAGCGGCACTCCGCTCTCACAATAGTCAAAGCGATGCCTCTGGGAAGCCTGCAATCAGGAAGTGAACGCAACAGCGCTCTCCACACCTGAGATTGCAAGCAACTGGTATTCAAAGGCATCTCACCTCTGACAGTGGAGGCAGATTTAAAAGGCAACAAAGACCCAAGGTCTTTACAGCAGTAAAATAATCCAGCATAGCTCAAACACACAGAGCTACAGAATCTCCAAAGTTGATCTGTGTGGCTGCCATGAACCAACCTGAATTCATAACAAGACTCTGGGTGAGTGCCTGGAATCTTGCTACCGCTTGGCAGAAGATTTGTGTGTAACAATAGGAAGAATTTGGACTTGGGGAAATGAACTCAAAATTGATGGCCCCAACACCAGGCATTATCAAATGCAGAAGCAGCTGCAGGAGTCTCTTGCAACAATGCCCTCCCCATAGTCTTGTGGCACCTTAAAAGGTAAAGGTAACCCTGACCGTTAGGTCCAGTCGCGGACGACTCTGGGGTTGCGCGCTCATCTAGCTCTATAGGCCGAGGGAGCCAACGTTTGACTAAGCCGCTTCTGGCGAACCAGAGCAGCACACGGAAACGCCGTTTACCTTCCCGCCGGAGCAGTCCCTATTTATCTACTTGCATTTTGACGTGCTTTTGAACTCCTAGGTGGGCAGGAGCAGGGACCGAGCAATGGGAGCTCATCCTGTTGCGGGGATTCGAACCGCCAACCTTCTGATCAGCAAGCCCTAGGCTCTGTGGGTTAGACCACAGCGCCACCTGCGTCCCATGTGGCACCTTAAAGACTAGCAAATATAGCGCAAGCTTTCATGGGCTCAAGTCCTCTTTGTCAGATGCAAGTGACTGAGCATTCCTGGGTCTTAAGACAGCAGCGAGGCTTTGAAAATGGTACAAGCATTGACGTTGTTTTAAAAAAGGTAAAGGTAAAAGACCCTTGGATGGTTAAGTCCAGTCAAAGGCGACTATGGGGTGCAGTGCTCATCTCACTTCAGGCCGAGGGAGCCGGCGTTTGTCCACAGACGGCTTTCCAGGTCATGTGGCCAGCAGGACTAAACCGCTTCTGGAGCAACGGAACATCGATGCAGCAACACAGAATGTGTTAGTTAAGACAATGCCCACCTTTCAGCTTCTTTTGAAGAACTGCTGCTGGGTTTTGCCATGCTGCTGAAAGGGGGAAGAGCCCTGGATTGTGTCCCAACACCTATGTCCTTGTATCTGCCCAAGTAGCCGTCGTCCGCAGATGCGTTTCTCAACACAGGTCCGCCAATGTGTTGGCCTATGTCTGGCATACTCTGTTGAGAAAAACTGGCTTAAGTCCAAGAGACCTACAACTAAAGGGTTAGTTTTTAAAAAATAAATAAAACAAAACGGAAAGTCCAGAATTTGGGCTCACCTTTTTTCTCTTCTGCAAGACGTCTGCAGGCAAGTAATAGTGGAGTTGTTTCTTCCTCACGTGAGTAGCTTCGATCTTCATGCCTTCTTTCAACAGGCTGATATTATTTGCCTGCCTATAAACTTAAGGCCGAAGAAAGAAGGTCAACCTTTAAAGCCCTAAACGGCCTCGGTCCAGTATATCTGAAGGAGCGTTTCCACCCCCATCGATCTACCCGGACACTGAGGTCCAGTGCCGAGGGCCTTCTGGCGGTTCCCTCATTGCGAGAAGCCAAGTTACAGGGAACCAGGCAGAGGGCCTTCTCGGTAGTGGCACCCGCCCTGTGGAACGCCCTCCCACCAGATGTCAAAGAGAACAACTACCAGACTTTTAGAAGACATCTGAAGGCAGCCCTGTTTAGGGAAGCTTTTAATGTTTGATTGATTATTGTATTTTAATGTTTTGTTGGAAGCTGCCCAGAGTGGCTGGGGAAACCCAGCCAGATGGGCGGGGTATAAATAAAATAATAAAATAATAAAATAATAAAATAATAATAATAATAATTATTATTATTTGCAGCTCAAGGAAGCCTGCACAGCAAAGTAAGCTGCTGCTTGTTCTGCTGCAGCAACAGCCTCCTCCATTCACGGCCCATGCAAGCTCTGCCCCAGAGAAGTACACTGTGGGGCTTACAGAACAGGTGCACAGATGAATGTATGCCCTGGTAGTTTGGCTACCAAGCTGTTCTAATAGCTCTTAGGGGGCACCACTGCCTTTTAAACCCGACAGCAGGAGCTGAGGGCTAAGGGAGAGAAGCAGCACAGACGGCACTTTATTGGGAGGGTGGGGACTGTGACTGCTCACTAGGCGTATATCGGAAGTCAAAATAAGAGAGCCCAGTGTGGCCCTGGAAACTGCAGAGGGTGGGGAAGAACTGTTCAGTTCTCCATCGAAGCAAGCTTGGGTAGCTACTTAGAATGTTAAGGCATCACACAGAATCCCAGCAAGTTCCAGCAGTAGCAGCATTGGAAGCCAGGAGTGAAAGCTTTAAGCTAACTTAGCACAGTGTATTTTGAGAAGCTCCCATGAAATGCACTGACCCTCCTGCCACCCTCGAGTATTCCAGTGCTTCCAAGAGCAGATTTGTCACGTTCAGTGTAAACAGAACTGATTGGATGTTATTTAATGGGCTAAGGGAGAATACCCGCAATCAAGGAATTAAACCAGGTGGTTACAGAGGAACAATATAGTTATAGGTGGCATTAAAGAATCAGCGATTCTCCAGCACTAGATTAGCCAAGATGGTGCCCTCTGGCTTCCAATTCCCATCAGCCCCAGCCAGCATTCCCTTTGATCTGGGACAACAGGTGTTGTAATTTACAACATCTGGAGGGCACCATGTTGGCTACCCCTGCTCTAGGGCCTTTTCTTTCAAAATGAGACAAAGAAATACAAGTGGGTTTTTTTCTGAGCACAGTGGATTATACTGTTATGTTGCAAACAGAGTTGCTGGATGGTTAGCAAGTGTCAGGGGGCTGCCTCCCCCTTCCAGCCCGGCGTTGACTGGCTATAGGGAGCAGCCCCTGATCTTGACGACTGATTCCTCCTCCCCCTCTGGCAAAAGCAGTGGAGAGGGGGAAGCGGTGGGAGGGCTCCAGCCAAGCAGGCAGAGCCCTCGCAACGTACAGGGGGAAGGAAAGAAGAGAAGGACACGGTGCTTCCTGGCGGGAAAATCGCAAAGGACCACTTCCGGATTCTGAGAGTGATGGATGAGACATGTTTACGATGTGCTCTGCATTGTAAAGTAATTAGCCTAGAATAAAGCATTTAAGCTTTATGGCTAGGACTCATTCTTCGAATGGCCAGCAAAGGGGGGGAGCCCAGGCCCCCATTGACAGTAAGCAATGCTTCTTTCTCATATTTCACAAGACTAGCACATAACCTCATCAGAAGGCTTGTCGAGTTCAACACACACACACAGTGGGAGAAAAAGCTTCCAACTCTCAGCAGAACTTGATTATTCAGTTAGTATAGGCACTAATTTATACTGAGGTTAGGCATCCCTTTGGGAAACAGGCAAGCAACCTTCGCCCGTTCAGAGGCAGGACTTTCACCAAGAAAGAGAAGGGGTTTACCTGTGTCCGTGAACGACTGGATATCGTAGGTTAAGTCAACGCAGACACTCTCTGCATTCTCCGCTTTCTTAAAAATTATCCCCAGAAACCATACAGACACGAAGTCGCTCCTGAAGGGAAAGTCCCAGGACAGCATATGAACCGAAAGGACTGGCGAGATGTCAGCATAGTTGCAGCAATGCAGGGATTGACAAGGAAAACCAGCATGGTGCTTAAGTAATACTGAGGAAGGCAGAGAGCTCCAGGTGTTACACAGGAAAGGGCCGGGCTACACTGCAAGGCTCTGAACCGCCATGCTTCTCTTGTTTCCCTAATGCAGGGACAGGGCACTTACAGATGTGAGAATCAGCTGGCAGATACTCAATTCTTCCTCCACCTACCAAGCAGCTCTGCAAAATGTATTCCCCAGGCAGTAGTTAACTGTCCCCCACCTCCTTTCTGGCTCAGAGACAAGGATAAGCCAGGCTGCAGGGAAGGAACGGCAGGGAATGGGGGATTTGCTGGCGCACGGAGGGTAAGCACCCACCTTCATATCGGCCAATCTTTCCCTGAAAATTCCCCTCCACGGACTCCTTAAGGGAATATATTCTTGTCACCACAACAAGAGGTTTACACCCTAGTGCCGCCACATTTTCACGGGCTCAAGAAGCCAATGAAGCATCAACTCACTCTTTGAATTTTTCCTTAGTCCCCGGGAAGGACTGCGGGTTTACTTGGGCGATTGCGATACATTCATTCCGTTCCATGTTTCCAACAAGCACGCGGATTTTCGATTCTACCAGGCCGACCCTAAAAACACAAACACGAGAAAAATGCAAAACGATGTTTCAGTTAACAGTTTTACTGAAAGCTGCCTGATTCGCTTCTAACCAGCCAACTGAAGGGCGTCACCACGTGGCCCAATGGGTGTACTGCAACAAACCAAAGTTTTAAGACAGGACCACATTTTGGTTTACAGGCAACTCCCAATTTTGTGCAGGGGTTACGTTCCAAGGCACCGCATATTTAAGTGACATCACATGTATTTGAAAAAGCCTCCAAACACCCCCCTGCCCCTTTTTGTAATGTTTTCGGACCGCTTCTGGGTTCAGTGTGATGAGTGTGGCAGTGGCTGTATTGTTTTATTTATTTAAGCTGGCGTGCCCCAACTCTCGTACTCAAGGCAACTTAGAAATAAAAATATCAAAGCATGTTCAAAGCAACCCCAATAATAAACCAAACAGTAGTGAGGTGTTTTGTTTGAAAGCACCATAAAGGCTGCATATTGCCTTCTCGGTAGTGGCACCCACCCTGTGGAATGCCCTCCCTTTAGATGTCAAAGAGAACAACAACTACCAGACCCTTTAGAAGACATCTGAAGGCAGCCCTGTTTAGGGAGGCTTTTAATGTTTAATAGATTATTGTATTTTAATGTTCTGTTGAAAGCTGCCCAGAGTGGCTGGGGAAACCCAGCCAGATGGGCGGGGTATAAATAATAAATTATTATTATTATCATTATTGAGACCCCCATGCATTCTACTCTGAGCTGAGCACTTGAAGAAGAAGAAGAGTTTGGATTTGATATCCTGCTTTCTCACTACCCGAAGGAGTCTCCAAGCGGCTCACATTCTCCTTTCCCTTCCTCCCCCACAACAAACACTCTGTGAGGTGAGTGGGGCTGAGAGACTTCAGAGAAGTGTGACTAGCCCAAGGTCACTCACCAGCTGCATGTGGAGGAGCGGAGACGCGAACCCAGTTCACCAGATTACAAGTCTACCGCTCTTAACCACTACACCACACTGGCTGATAACTTGAATGCAAGTTATCAGCATGGATATCAAACATCCTGCCATTCTAGGGTAAGAAGCTCTGACTGTGAGGGCAGGTCTCCAGGCTCTTCCCCCTGTTCACCCCCTCCCCAAATCATATTATCGTCACATTGAAAATCTAATGTCCAGAGTTTACAGAGACTTACCATTCCAAATGGTGCTCTTCAGTTGAGGAACTGGCAGTCAACACAATGTAATGCCTGGAAACGTATAGCAAGGCTAATGTGATCATTTTTCAACCATTGTAAGAAAAGGCCTTTCCAAAGCGCTAGACAACTTTCACGTCCTCTTCAGCCTTTGTCCCATTTCTTCTAAAGGAGAAGCCTATCTCCACATATTTCCAATGGCTTACAGGTCAACATCTCTTCCCATTTCTGGGCTAGTTGCTTGGATCGATTTAATATTTAATGCTTAAGAAGAGTTTAAAGTTTCTACGAAGGGGAAGCTCCGTAAGAAGAATGGCTGTGGGATTACAGAATTTCTTTTATTTCAGCAGAATAAGATTGGTGATTAGGGCTGGGCATACAATATCTCCGTTCTGGTATGACTTCATTGGCTCCCAGTCCATTTGAGCACAATTTTAAGTGCCAGTTTAAATCTTTGAAGGGCCCTAAGTGGCTTGGGACCTGGGTACCTAAAGGATCACATCCTCCACCATGAACCTGCCAGAGTATGTATTAAGGCCTCCCTCTAAGGCAGGGGTCAGCAAACTTTTTCAGCAGGGGGCCGGTCCACTGTCCCTCAGACCTTGAGGTGGGCCAGACTATATTTTGGAAGAAAAAAATATGAACGAATTCCTATGCCCCACAAATAACCCAGAGATGCATTTTAAATAAAAGGACATATTCTGCTCATGTAAAAACACGCTGATTCCTGGACTGTCCGCGGGCCAAATTTAGAAGGCGATTGGGCTGGATCTGGTCCCTGGGCCTTAGTTTGCCTACCCATGCTCTAGGGCCCTCCACCATCAGAGGCAGGTGGGTGACTACCAGAAACAAGGAATCTCTGTTGTGGTCCCTTGCCTCTGCAACACCTTCCCCTAGGGAGGGCTGCCCAGTAATGAGCTTGTTCTTTTTTTCACAGAAGAATTTTTACCTGCTCTGCTGGGACATTATTGTTAATCTGATCTTACGTCGTTTTTAAACTTGTGTAAGCATTGCCAGCTACAACTGCTTCAATGGGGGCTTTGAAAGCCCAGGTGCTCTCAACATACTTGTACTTTTGAAAGAAGTTGGACGGCTCAAGCAGCTTTGACCAGTCTGATTTTCCTTGAAGAATCTCATCTGTAACCACAAGACCTGTAAAGACACAAAACCACAATGTAAGTGCTTTGTTATAAAGATCCTTTGCAGGTCTTCTGAGTTGGGTAGCCTTGGGGTGCCTTCACAGAACTGGAACTGGGGGAGCAGAAGTCTGGAAAAGGAACTCAAAGGCAGTAGCCTTTGGTTCAACTCATATCACTGAGACTACGGGAAAAAGTTGCAAACCATAGAGACACATACCAAGTCTCATCTAATCAAGAACCAGATACATCTCTCTTGGCCGTCAGTATCCTCATCTAGACAGTGCCCTTCCCACCCACCAACTTCTCCTTCTGTTTCCACTATCATAGAATCATAGAATTGTAGCATTGGAAGGGACCCAAGGGTCATCTAGTCCAGTGTTCCCCAACCTTGGGCCTCCAGCTGTTTTCGGACTACAATTCCCATCATCCCTGACCACTGGTCTTGCTAGCAAGGGATGATGGGAGTTGTAGTCCAAAAACAGCTGAAGGCTCAAGGTTGGGGAACACTGATCTAGTCCAACCCCCTGCAATGCAGGAAGCTAAAGCACCCATGGCAGATGGCCATCCAACCTCTGCTTAAAAACCTCCAAGGAAGGAGAGTCCACCACCTCCCGAGGGAGATTGACCCTCGTCAGTCTGCATCTATGGTCTTTGGGAGAACCAAACACTGCCAGCTCAAAAGTTAAGTTGTTTATACCCCACCATTTGGGAATATATATCAAGGTGGGCTTACCGTATTTGAATTCTTCTACCATGACCGCTCTAGTTGAAGTTGACACATTATACGTGGAGTTCTGTTGTGGATACGCTGGGGTGATGATGGGCATCAGGTGATACCTGTCTGATGGATTTACCTGTGGCAGGTGAAGGATTATAAGAACGTTAAGAACCCTTGCTGGGTCAGATCAAGGCCCCATCTAGTCCAGCATCCTGTTCTTACGATGGCTAAGCAGAGGCCCACGGGAAGCCTCTAAGCAGGACACAAGAAGAGAAGAAGAGTTTGGATTTGATATCCCGCTTTATCACTACCCTAAGGAATCTCAAAGTGGCTAACATTCTCCTTTCCCTTCCTGCCCCACAACAAACACTCTGTGAGGTGAGTGGGACTGAGAGACTTCAGAGAAGTGTGACTAGCCCAAGGTCACCCAGCAGCTGCATGTGGAGGAGCGGGGATGCGAACCCGGTTCAGCAGATTACGAGTCTACCGCTCTTAACCACCACACCACACTGGCCACAGTGGCAACAGTGCTCTCCCCAACCATGATCTCCAGCAACTGGCATTCAGAAGCATACCAGCGCTTTTTCACAGTCATAATGATTAGTAGTCACTGATACCGGTAGCCTAATCTCCCGTGTGTGTATCTGATCCCGTTATGCCATTTTGTTATTTAGTCGATTAGTCGTGTCCGACTCTTCGTGACCCCATGGACCAGAGCATGCCAGGCACTCCCGTCTTCCACTGCCTCCCGGAGTTTCGTCAAATTCATGTTGGTAGCTTCTATAACACTGTCCAACCATCTTGTCCTCTGTTGTCCCCTTCTCCTTGTGCCCTCAATCTTAAACTATAAAATTTGCTACCACGAGTTGTACTTTTTATTGTGTATTTTGGATTCTGATTTTGTATTTTGACGTTGTGAACCGCCCTGTGATCTTCCGGGTGTAGGTCAGTATACAGATTCAATGAATTAATTAGTTAATAACACAATACAGATGGCCTCCAACTCAACACTTCAGGTCTATTGGTTTATTATTCTTATTACTACTACGAACATTTATTATGTCCTCTTCACCCTAAGGTCCCAGGGCAGGTCACAACAATTAAGACACATTAATATGAAAATACAGTATTACACAATGTTAAAAACTGTTTAAGCTACACAATGGAACTACCCTATCTTCTCTTCTCCCCACATGCGCCTCCAAATCTATTTCAAGGTTCCCCCAACCCTCTGGAACAATTTTGGAGGTGTGTGGGGAAGTTCTGTTGTGCTGCTTAAAAGCATTGCACTAGTGGAACTGTTCAGCTAGATACTCTATAAAAGGTAAAGGTAAAGGGACCCCTGACCATTAGGTCCAGTCGTGACCCACTCTGGGGTTGCGGCGCTCATCTCGCTTTACTGGCCGATGTATCCGGCATACACCTTCCAAGTCATGTGGCCAGCATGACTAAGCCGCTTCTGGCGAACCAGAGCAGCGCACGGAAACGCTGTTTACCTTCCCACCAGAGCGGTACCTATTTATCTACTTGCACTCTGACGTGCTTTCAAACTGCTAGGTTGGCAGGAGCAGGGACCAAGCAATGGGAGCTCACCCTGTCGTGGGGATTTGAACCGCCGACCTTCCAATCGGCAAGCCCTAGGGCTCAGTGGTTTAGACCACAGCGCCACCCGCATCCCTCTATAAAAGGTAGGCAGGTGTATAGCCTCAGAATTTATAACCAAGTGGGCATGTTATTCCTGAACTTTGCACTGCACTTCACCCTGCTCCCTGGCAAGGGAATGTCTCTCCCCCCAACCCCAGCAACTGTGCCTCTCAGTGAAGCAGATTTATGTTGTCCCATAGAATGCAATGCCTCTTGGTAAGGACACCTTTGTCAGGTGGCAGGCTTGTCAAAGCTGCTGCTGGTGCCGTGGAGAATCAAGAGGGCTCAGTATGGGTCAGCTCTCCCCCCCCCCCCGACTAAAAGAGCAGCAACACTCTGACAAAGCTGTTACCACTGACACCGAGGGATACAGGATGGTTTTCAAGGCAATGTGCTCTACGAACCCTGGGGTCCCAGGCTGGCAAGTTGAGGTTGCTCTCTTCGGGCTCTTTCAACAAGACTGGATTGGGCCATTCCCTGAAAAGAGAGCAGGTGAGCGAAACGAAGAAATCTGCATGTCAGTTACCCATATCGGTGCAGACATCCGCAGGTATTACGCTTTTGTATTTGTTAGAAGCTGCCCAGAGTGGCTGGGGCAACCCAGTCAGATGGGCAGGGGACAATTTGTCTGTTTATTACATGCAGAAAATCTTAAGTATAAAGTGCAAATACCTTTGTAAGAGTGGTATTATTCTACAGCATAGGAACACCAATTAGGCAAAGAGTCATACTGTTCGAATGAAGTCTAAAGAACTGTGAGCACTCTTAATTCAAGCATTCACATCTCTCTGTATAGTTGGCTGGGGTGGAGGGCAGGGAAGACGAAATGATTCGTGTTTAGTACAGCCATAAGACCTGCTCCCAATTGCTCCTTGGGCCACTGCTGTGTGTTCCTTCCAAGGGAGGTACAAAGAGCAGCAACACAATGGGCCTTTTCAGTGGTGGCTCCCTGGCTGGGAAATGCTCTCTGAAGGGTGGGGGCGCCTGGTGCTATCATTATCGTAAGACAAGCCTGCTGGATCAGGCCAATGGCTCGAGTCTAGCATCCTCGTCTCACAGTGCCCAACCAGATGCCTGTGGGAATCCTGAAAGCGGAACAGGAATGCGGTAGTACTCTGTTCCACCTGCAATTCCCAGCAACTGGTTTTCAGAAGCATGATTCCTCTGTCAGTGGTGGTAGAAAATAGCTATCATGGCTTGTGGTACCCAGTGATAGCCTTGTCCTCTGTGAATTTCTCAAATCCACTTCTAAAGCCATCCAAGTTGGTGGCTCTCAAGACCTCCCCCGGGAGCAAATTCCATAGTTTTAACTATATGTTGCGAGAAGAAGCACTCTCTTTTATCTGTCGACGTTTAGGCAAGCAGGTGAATATATTCTTGTTTTCTCAGGCAGCCTGCTGTAGTGTTAAGTCTTTTAGTCCGGTGGGATAGGATTAGTTTTATTTATAAAAATATGTACTGTATAGACCACCATTTCATTTAAAAAAAATATTAATGAAGCGGTTTACAACAAAAACCATAAAACCATACAGTAAAACATTTAAAAGTTGAAAACAGACATCAATTAAGCATTGCGGAAATATGTATTTTTAATCATCTGCAATAGGAAAGTTTCCAGCAGGTGTTTAAAAGTTAAAAGCAGAATGTGCCTGCTAAATCTTTATTGGCAGAATATTCCACAATACTGGGCTTAATGCACTTAAACTATTTCTTGTTCTTATCAACGGAGTCTTTTTTAAAAATCCTATTGCAAGTGACAATCGTGTCACTTCAAGACACTTTATATAGGAAGCAACAGATAAATTTTGTTGCAATGAAAAGCCATCCTTGTCCTACTAGGGCAGTGATGGCCAAACTTGGTCCTCCAGCTGTTTTGGGACTACAATTCCCATCATCCCTGACCACTGGTCCTGTTAGCTAGGAATGATGGGAGTTGTAGTCCCAAAACATCACTGTCCTAGGGTAAGGGAAAGGCCAACCGGGAGTTAATTTTAGGGCGGCATTCACATAGCACTCTAAGGAGTACACTTTATTTATGCTGTTTGCATGCCTGAAGACATACAGGACAATGCACAATACTGTATCAGCAACTCGGAATCTGAAAGCACACTTCTAAACAAAACAGCAGGGGAGACACTCAGGGGGCATTCCTGGCCAGGAAAACATTTTGATGGCAGCAGTTACTGAAGGCAAGTTACTTAAAAGTCTCTGGGATGCATTCCAAGGGCATCCCATTCCAAAACGCACAATTTCACGGTTACTTTACTTGCCAGTCGCAACTGAGCGGCAACATCTTGCCAGCCCGAGATCTGATCTGTGTTCTTCCTAAGTTATAATCTAGTTCATGTACGGTCTGTGAATTGTGACGGCCGGCCAGATACTTACCACCTGGAGAAAACCAGGAAGAATTTATGAACCAGCATCGAGGCCAAGGCATTCGGATACAGCTGACACGTCCTTGCCACCAGCATGGCCCAAGAAACACCACCAAGAAATCCCAGCATATTTGAATAAATCCCGCGCCCTAAAAGGCAGACATTTGTCACTTCAGATTTCCCGAGCGTTTCAGATAGCTTCAGGTTAGCAGAGGGCCAAACCAGAGCTTAAATACGGAGCAGGGCAACTATATAATCTTGTTTTTCCTGAACCAATTATGGGGGAGGGAAACCCCAATTCTCACTGTGAAGACAGCACTCAGGGAAGGGGGGGGGGCTTAGCTATTCACTTCTCCTGCCAAGATCAAAACAAAGATTCCTCCTCCGTCCCCCCCCCAAAAAAGGGGGCTAGGAGCCTTAGAAAAAGCAATTACAGAAATTCGTATTTAATTTTAGTTCTGATTCGGATTCAAATGCATGCTTTGCTTTCGAATCAGCTCCCTCTTGTGGTACCTATTGCCCTTCCATCAAAATTTAAGTGTGCTACATCTATGTTAATCCCTTCTACCTTTTAATTATTATTATTATTATTATTATTATTAATATTATTTATTGAATTTATATACCGCCCTATACCCAGAGGTCTCAGCAACCCGCACAGCAATGGTCTAATGATGTACACGACAACAGCTGCATGCAAGTCAGAGGCAAACGTGCAAGGTGACTCCACACTGCCGATCATAGCTGTCAACTTTCGGATTTGAAAAGAAGGGATTTTTTCAAACTTTCGGATTTGAAAATAAGGGATGCCGCGAGGGTGGTGCAATGGCACCAAGTAGCCTCACCACCCTGCGCTCCAGAGGCTGCGCACGAACGGGTGAGCGAAAGAGCGAGCGCATAGACGGCAGGCAGGCTGTCTGTCTGGTTGGGCGTGAGGGTCTGGCTGCACAAGGCATGCAAGCTCCGCCCCCAGTCGGTCTCAGACTCCTTATTGGCAGCTGAGGAGCCTCCCTGGCCGGCAGGGAGGGAGAGGAGCTGCTTCCTTTGAAATCTGGGAAATTTAAGGGATATCAACAATCCGGGATAGCAGCGGGAAACAGCATTGGAATAAGGGAGTTTCCCGCAGAAAAAGGGAGGGTTGACAGCTATGCTGCTGATCTGCACATCCCTGAAAAGGGAGCAAATGACTAGCATTTGACAGGCTAGCTTGGGAGCAGCAGCAGCTTTGGATTCCCCAACAACTTGCATGAAGAAGAGGCGTGTGCACCTTAAAGGAGTTAAATGCATGCAAAGAACTCGCCAAAAACAATATGCATTTTACAATAGGGGATTTTATGGTGCAACTGTACCGAAGCCATGTTTTACCAACTATGCGGAAATTTCTGTGAACTCTGATCATAATGTTGCACTCTACCCAATTTTCATGTTGTTTGGGCTTTTAACAGCAGTCTTGAAAGACCTACATTGGCTCCCAGTACGTTTCTGAGCACAATTCAAAGTGCCGGTGCTGACCTTGAAAGCCCTAAAGGCCTTGGCCCTGTATACCTGAAGGAGCGTCTCCACCCCCACTGTTCAGCCCGGACACTGAGGTCCAGCGCCGAGGGCCTTCTGGCGGTTCCCTCGCTGAGAGAAGTGAGGTTACAGGGAACCAGGCAGAGGGCCTTCTCGGTAGTGGCGCCCTCACTGTGGAATGCCCTCCCATCAGTTGTCAAGGAAATAAATAACTATCTGACTTTTAGAAGACATCTGAAGGCAGCCCTGTTTAGGGAAGTTTTTAATGACTGATGTTTTAATGTATTTTTAATCTTTTGTTGGAAGCTGCCCAGAGTGTCTGGGGAAACCCAGCCAGATGGGCAGGGTATAAATATATTATTATTATTGTTATTGTTGTTGCTATTATTATTATTATTATTATTATTGAGACAGCTGAAAAGAGTGCATTTGTCACCTGGTGATAGGCAGCTGGTAACCTCAAGAGCATCCAAGCTTCAGCTTGGTTTAAGAATGCACTTACAACAGATGAACATTGTGGGCTGTCAAACCCACATACTGGTTGGTGCTCTGTTCCACTTGTGAACCTTCTTCTTTTTTAAAGGCCTACAATGGTACATACAGCTTCACTTACAAATTACTTGCTCTCTCCCCTTGTGATATTGATGTGAGGTGGTCGTCAGCCTCCCTCCCTCCAGCAATTGCTGTCACTTTGACGAAATGAAGGATAGCACAAGAGCTTGTACTCTTGCAGCGAACCCTATCCTTCTATGCACCCAGTGCCAGATTTACGTATTAACCAAACAAGCTATAGCTTAGGGCCCCACTCTCTTGGGCCCCCCAAAAAATTTAAAGGGGAAAAAAACTGGATGCACATTTCCAAAACATAAGATAAAAAACAAATAAAATAAAGCCTACATACAGCAACAGTGTTTTGTGTTGTGTAGGCTCCTATGATGTAAGTAATGGGCCCTGCCTGCTAGCCTGCTCCCTAAATATCACTGGTTTGCTCATTTCTGTATATAGGGTGCCTACATTCTGCATGTGCAAATGGCTTTAGATACCTATTAGGTCCATAATTACCTAATTACCATATAGCATATATTCAACACAAAAAACAGCGACGATTTGTTGTTGACAAAGGGCAGTTGGACATGTAAAGGGCCACATTACCTTAAGTAGCTTAGGGCCTCATCAAACCTAAATCTGGCCCTGTATGCACCATTTGCTAAAAGGTAAAGGGACCCCTGACCATTTGGTCCAGTCGTGTCCGACTCTGGGGTTGCGGCGCTCATCTCGCTTTATTGGCCGAGAGCCGGCGTACAGCTTCCAGGTGATGTGGCCAGCATGACTAAGCCGCTTATGGCGAACCAGAGCAGCGCACAGAAACGCCGTTTACCTTCCCGCTGGAGCGGTACCTATTTATCTACTTGCACTTTGACGTGCTTTCAAACTGCTCCATTTGCTAAACTGGCATATAAGAAAGGCCTGAATGGATCAGGCCAAGGACCATCAAGTTCAAGTGCTTATGAAGGTTGCAACTGGCCTCTCCCTGGTGCGTCACAGTATCTGATATTCCTAGGACTTCACTGCCTCAGTCCACAGCGGTTTCATCTAAAGGACTGTCACATGGACCATGGAGCAAACCTATTTTCACCTGCTCTGAAGGCTAGGACCCAAAACAATGGGTTCAAGTTGCAAGAAAGGAGATTCCAACTAAACATCAGGAAGAATTTTCGTGGAACGCACTCTTTTGGAAGGTGGTGGGCTCTCCCTCCATGGAGGTTTTTAAGCAGAGATTGTATGGTCATCTGTTATGGATAATTTAGTTGAGATCTCTGCACTGCAGGGGGTTGGACTAGATGACCCTCAGGGTCCCTTCCAACTCTACAACCTATGGCTCTATACCATTGCCAATAAACCATCCTAATAGACCAGCGTTGGGGAACCAGTGATCCTCCAGATGTCGTTGAACTACAACTCCCATGATTTCTGACCATTGGCCACGCGGTCTGGGGGTGATGGGGAGTTCAACAACAGCTGAAAGGCGAGTTTCTCATCCCTGACACAGGTGCATCCTCCGCAAATTCACCTGCTCCTTTTATAACTTGGAAATCTCCCAAGTTAGCAGGAGACCTGAAGACAGAGTTTCATGGAACCAAGATTCAAGGGATAAGCCTACATTCCTAGGCCAGATTTAGGAGCTAGCAAGGTTACCTAGAAGCCAGGTTGGAGTAGAAACACCTGACCCCTGCAGGAGCCTTGGTGCTTAGTTAGGACGCCCCAGCTTTTAGGTGACAGCCCCTGAACACCTGACATTCTAGAGGCTCTGATATTATTGATATTATTGGATTACTGCAATGTGCTCTACGTGGGGCTACCTTTGAAGGTGACCCGGAAACTACAACTAATCCAGAATGCGGAAGCTAGACTGGTGACTGGGAGCGGCTGCCGAGACCACATAACACCGGTCTTGAAAGACCTACATTGGCTCCCAGTACGTTTCCGAGCACAATTCAAAGTGTTGGTGCTGACCTTGAAAGCCCTAAATGGCTTCGGTCCAGTATACCTGAAGGAGCGTCTCCACCCCCATCATTCTGCCCGGACACTGAGGTCCAGTGCCGAGGGCCTTGTGGCGGTTCCCTCACTACAAGAAGCCAAGTTACAGGGAACCAGGCAGAGGGCCTTCTCGGTAGTGGCACCCGCCCTGTGGAACGCCCTCCCTTCAGATGTCAAAGAGAACAACTACCACCAGACCTTTAGAAGACATCTGAAGGCAGCCCTATTTAGGGAGGCTTTTAATGTTTAATAGATTATTGTATTTTAATGTTCTTTTGGAAGCCGCCCAGAGTGGCCGGGGAGACCCAGCCAGATGGGTTGGGTATAAATAATAAATTATTATTATTATTATTATTATTATTATTATTATTATTTCGAATGAGGGGGCAGGGAAGGAAGCAAGATTCCTTCCCTGGCCACTAGATTCCAAACTGGTTTTAAGTATTCATCAGGAGCAGCTAGCACATTTTCAGGTGTTTCTCTGCCACCATTAGGCCAGCATTCAAGCTCATTTAAAGAGCGGTCCTCAGGATTTGAGACGTAATCGCCATTATGCAGATTTTGAAGGCAAACGTGCACAGGCGACAAGCTCACTTGGCTTAGCCTAAAGAGCCATTTCAAGGACTATTAAGCTTAGGGGCTGATACCACAAAATTTGATGTATTAAGTACTTACGTTTTGCCCACAGTTTAATTGCTCTGAGCGTCAGCCTGAAGTTCTCCTTGTCTGGTACTAAATGAAGTATTTCATCAGTGACTCTGCAACCTGCCGGCAAAATGTTAAGCCTTTGCGTTAAGTCAGGCAAAGGCACCAGGGCTACCGAGAGGCAGTAAGACTGAACAGACACGGTGCAGAATAGGCTTCTAATTTTGCCTGTTAAGTCCTCCCGCACAACATGACTTGAACTGATAAAGCTAAGTGGAAATACTAGACTTATCAGGACAGGATTCAAGGAACCACACAGCTACATCTGCCTGCTGAGGGCATTACAAACATACGCTGCTGCATGGCAGCCTGTTTTTGGAATTGCAACCATTCCCAGGTTCAAAGCATCACAGCTATTAAGCTTCACTGTGTCACTGAGAAAGTCTGTCTATTCCATACCTACTGGGCAGCGAGACAGCCTGCACATCCTTCCCTGAACTTCTTGGAGGAAAAGGCAGGACATAAAATACAGTGTGCCACATGAATCTGCTATAAAAATCCCCTATCAAGTATGCCACTGGGCAGATCACAGCCATTTAATACTTGAGTAGCTGTGTTTAGCAGCCACCGTTAAGAAAAACTGGAAAGGTACGCATTACCATTTAAGCTCCGAATACACCTTATATCGAGGCTTCCCAGATGCGAGTTGTCCCGAAGATCCAGGTTATCAGACAAGATTGGCACAGCCAGCCTCGCAAAGACCAGATCGATCTAAGGAGGCAAGAAATGAAAGTAGCCTCTCAGCAAGTGACCTCTTTAACAGCTTGCCACCAAACATCAAGAACATAGGCCTGGCTTGCTAGAGCAGTGGAAATGCCTTCAAGCATGTTCCACAGACACTGCTCCCGAGTATTTTTTATTTTATTCATTCAATAATATTTTTAAGCTGCCCTCCATTGACAAGGCAGACACAATAAAGCAGATTGCCACAAGGGATCATTTAACTGCAGAACAATCAAAAGGGACCTTCCTGGTGAGGCGCTCCTCGAAGTGTTTAGGCCACAAGTTGTTTAGGGCTTTATATATGAATTATGGTGCTGGAGGAGACTCTTGAGAGTCCCATGGACTGCAAGAAGATCAAACCTATCCATTCTGAAGGAAATCAGCCCGGAGTGCTCACTGGAAGGACAGATCCTGAAGCTGAGGCTCCAATACTTTGGCCACCTCATGAGAAGAGAAGACTCCCTGGAAAAGACCCTGATGTTGGGAAAGATGGAGGGCACTAGGAGAAGGGGACGACAGAGGGCGAGATGGTTGGACAGTGTTCTCGAAGCTACCAACATGAGTCTGACCAAACTGCGGGAGGCAGTGGAAGACAGGAGTGCCTGGCGTGCTCTGGTCCATGGGGTCATGAAGAGTTGGACACGACTAAACAAGGTAAACAGCATACAAGCATCTTAGATTTGGCACCAGACTGTTGAATTGGAAACCCATGCAATTCTCCCAGGGTGAGTGTTATGTAGTCCTAATAAACTGATGGATTAACAACTGAATTGTTCCACATGAAGCCCCATAGCCATTACTGTGAGGTTACCAGCACACAGATTCCTGTGGTAAGGCTGGTGAAAGGCACTTAAAAAATAGTTTTTATTAAGGTTTTTTGTTTTATAAAGCAAACAAATAAGCAGGGAAAGGTACTTCTCTTGTCTCCACTTTCAATTCAGTCTTTTTCACAGTTTGTTTACATTTGGTGAGAGGCTACTTGGCAGCAGCTCTATCAGACTACAACATTTGCCCTTTCAAGTTGGACTATAGTCTGATAAGGAAACAGTGGGAGAATTTGCTACTATTCAAAGCTGTACAAAACAAAAAATGCCACATGGAGATACCGTCTTTCTCCCTTTTTAAGACACCGTCTTATAATTTTTTTCCCTCAAAAAAACACAGGGTGGCTTATTTTCGGGGGGATGTCTTATTTTTATTACGTCAGTATGGTACGGTACAGCCTCCCCCTGCGCGCTGAGCAGGCAGGGCAGAACTCCGCAAGAGGCGCGTTTTCCCCCCACGCCTCTCGCTGGTTCGCTGGCTCCATGTGCGCGGGGAACAAGCAGGGCAGGAAGAGGCGTCTCTCCCCCCCCCCGCCTCTCCCTGCGCGCTAAGCAGGAGGGGCTGAGGAGGCAACGGGAACAATGGCGGCACCACGGCTTACTTTTGGGGTACGTCTTACTTCTCACAAAGGTTAAAAAAACCTGCCATGGCTTACTTTATGACTACGTATTAAAAAAGGGGAAACAGGGTAGAATAGGACAATTCTTACCTAAAACAAAATTAACAAATCTGTCTAATGGAAGATGGGCAATAATTAAGAAAGATTAAGAAATATTGGAAGTTATTAAAGGGTTGAAAGAAAACAAGGCTCCGGTCCCAGATGGGCTGACATGGATGTTTTATAAAAAAAGTTCTCTGATACTTTTGAATCTATTGAAAAAGACAATGAATGAAATGGTAGAAAAATATATTCTGGGAACCTGGAAAGAAACCAATATAGTGGTGATTCTAAAGGAAGGCAAGGACCGATCATCAGTGACTGCATATCGCCCAATATCCTTATTAAACACAGATTATAAAATTTTCATTGGGATATTGGCATAAAGTCTGAACAGCATTATAAGCAAAACTAACAGTCCAGATCAGACAAGACTTATATGGGCAAGGAAAATGAGACAGTATTTGTAAAATTATAGATATTATGAATTATGTGGTAAGTAATAAACATGTATTAATACTTTTGTTTCTTGATGTGGAGAAGGCCTTCGACAATGTGCAGTGGCCTTCTCTATTTCAGTTAATGAAATGCCTTAATTTTGGAGATAAATTTATAAATTGGTTTCCAGCTTTCTATACTGACCCCAAGGCGAGGGTTTTAGTGAATGTTACATTGATAACATTTAGCCCATCTACAGAGCCATCAATGCACTGTAAGTCCAAGGTTTCTATTTGGGGAAAGCCTCATTTTTTACTGCAATCAATATATTTTTGCCTCTTTTATCACTGTCTCTGTCCTTATTCTAGATATCATTAAAATGAAATCAATTAATTTAGCCATAGCTGCACACTCCCATATTTTATCTCTCCATTCCATTTTTAAAGATCAGTTGAATAAATTAGTTAACTTGCCATCTATCCTCCCATCAGTTGCAATCCATTTAACCAACTAAAGCACTCATGAAATGCAAACACATTGGTTCATGGATCATCTAGTTTTGCCCCAAAACCACCATAAATACTAATTTCTATGAAGGAAAGAGGAAGTAATGATTATTGTTTTTTACCTCAATACCATCAAATTCAAACTTGATGACTGGTACATATGCATCTTCTACTGCCTGTAGGAAGGAGAGATTAAGACAGCTTTTACATAATCTAAGTGACCACATTTGGAATGAGATACATTAACAGTATGACATAGAGATGGACCAATGCTCCAATTACAAACAAGGAGGCCTCATACCACCCAATTATCATGTCAAGCACAACGCTTTTCAATGGAGTCAGCATGCACATGAGCAAATATTACACACACCGGCTCGTCCAAGCAAGAAAAAGAGACTTACTTACTCTTAAGTTCCTGATGCCATCTTTGAGCTTTAGCTTCTCAAAGAACAACTGGAAGAAGTCTGACCTTTCCACATGTCTAGGGGCAACACAGAGAGCATCTATATCAGCACCTGCAAGAAGACAAGGCCCTCAAATTAGCAGCTTTTAGTAGCTTAAGGCAAACTACTTCCCAGGTTGAGGCGTCTTACGGGAATCATACCTTTCGTGTGGACTCCAAGCCGATAGGAACCAAACGTAAAAATCTTGCCACCACAACGTGATGTGACTGAAGATGGGAGGTTCTGCGGGAAAGTTGGAAACATTTACACCTTGGAAATCTAAGCTACTGGGTTCCCACCAAGACTGCTGCCACATCAAGTGTGCTTGCTTTTTTCACACAGAGAGGCACAACAGAATTCTCACACTTGCATGGATAGTGCACAGCACCCAAGCTTCTGTGTTGTGAGAGCAACGACTTCGCTGCTGGAGCCAGTAAACCAGGGGGCAAGGGGACGGAGAGAGGAAGAGACAGTATTAGTGCTCTTTCCCCATCCAAGGACCATGAAACCTTGCTGTGCCTGAGCAAGGTGCAACATACTCGCTTCACCCTCTTCTGTCCATCAGCCTGGCTAGGACCAATTGACTTCTGGAGCCTCCTCTCCCAGAATTCTCCTGCACAATGGCCATGACACAGTGGTACCTCGAGTTACAAATGCCTCAGGTTACAAACGCTTCAGGTTACAAACTCCATTAACCCGGAAGAGTTCCCTTGAGTTGAGAACTTTGCCCCATGGATGAGAACGGAAATCGTGTGCCGGCAGCAGCAAGAGTCCCCATTAACGAAAGCACGCCTCTAGTTAAGAGGAGCTTCAGGTTAAGAACGGACCTCCGGAATGAATTGAGTTCCTAACTAGAGGTACCACTGTACTTTCAATTTGCCCATTTCCTCCTTTCTCCCTGTCCTTTGGTCCATTTGAAGCAGGTCTATTAAAATATCTTAAGGCATGAACTGCTTTGAGAACATCAGCAGAAAGGAAGTATACACTCTGAGAGACAGGAAACCCCTTCTACGGAAAAACCTAGGGTGTTGGGTGTGCACAGGAGGAGGAGGGGGGGAATCCCAATGCAGTAGTGCAAGAATTTAGCGGACTGCTACCCAGGGCTTGGTGGGGCAGGTGTGGGGGAAGAAGAGGAGAGGTTGGAGAGGGCTCACCCACAGCAATGGACTTGCTGTATACTTGAGGATGATAGCTGTTAATAGCTCACCCTTTGAAAAGGCCAGAATCGTACAGCAAGAACTACAGAATCCTAGCTACAAAAGGCAAGAAGGAGTAGGCCAATATAAAAATTATGTCTTTGACAAACTTCTTACCTTCTTCTCCGCAACCTCCACAATCCACTCTTTGACCAAATTATTTAGCTTACTGAGAACTATCATCCTGCAATTGGGGGGGGGGGATGTTAAAAAGGGAAGATTTAAAAGTAGTAGTAGAAATTGTGGTTGCTTCAAGCTGGTTATTCCACAGTTAATGAGTAAAAAAAAAAAATCACTGTTACTGCCTTGTTAATGGGTCATGGTAACTACTTTGCTTTCAGGCAGCAGTCACTGCCTCCTTCTTCCTGCATATCCATCCCCTCAATTCACTCCTTTCCTCATCCCACCTACGACACTTGTCAGGCCAGGCATCTGTTGAAGTGGGCAGAGATTGACAAAAGCTACAACGTGATAATTTGGTCACCCTTCACTGTTTTTGCTGCAGCAGATTAACGGGGATAGCCTTCCGGTGATTACTATAAGCTTAGTAATTTGAACAAATATTATGCAATATGGTGGTCATTTGTTCAATACACGAAGGAAACTAGTCTTAAAGGCAAACTTTCCGAAGTGTCTTTGCAGATATGGTTATCCTGAACAGCACAGCCTAAACTATATGCTTCTCTGGGAACAACTGTCTACGACGGGGAAAACAACTTTTGTGCTGTCCCCAAGACATTCTGGATATGTGGATAATTTGTATGGATTGATAAGAATCATTTGGGTGTTAATGTACTGTCTCGTACCCTTATTGGGGGGTGGGGATATCATATAGTAGGCATCTCTCTCTCTCGAGAGAGAGAGAGACAATGGAGTGTGTCTCCAGGGGTGAAGTCAAACCTCTGCGTTAGCAGCACCAAAGTGACCTCCCCAGGCCGCAAAACCTGGGCAGTGTGTCTGGAGGTCCTGGGCTGCCCAGACGACAAGACCCCCCCCCCCGCTGATGTAAAGCAGATCAATATGTTTGACACTAGCTGGGCTGCAGGAGTTGCAGGAAGGAGGCATACAAGGCGCCATCCAACTGTCTTAGGGACTCCACTCTGGCTTTGTGTAGGGCAGTGGTGGCTAACCTTGACACTCCAGATGTTTTGGGGCTACAACTCCCATCATCCCTGATCACTGGTCCTGTTAGCTAGGGATGATGGGAGTTGTAGTTCCAAAACATCTGGAGTGTCAAGGTTAGCCACCACTGGTATAGGGTTTGCTCCTTAGCCCTTTCTTCTCCTGAAGATGCCCCGCAAGGCAGCAGAGTTTTAGGATCTGTTTTCCTTCTCCTGGATGGGTGGCCTTCCCAGGTTGGCGAGCCCCATCTGCCCCTCACTTTCCTCTCTACAGTCCATGCTGAAAAGTGGGTTTCTTGACCCACTATTGGTCTTGTCTGCTCTATCTGCTGGAGCCTGTCTTCGCATGCAAGGGAGGCCCCTAACTCCCCAAGGGTTTGAGACCCATCAGCTACCCTCACCTGGTTTAGCTGGCCAGTCGAAGCTGTTCCTGGCGTGTGGCCGCTGTTGCATGTTGACAGCTTCTAGAAGCCACAGGCGAGAGCTGAGTGCAGGGCGTGGACCAAAGGTGAACAAACTACCCCAGAAGGAGCATGACGTGTCCCCGCTAGAGGTACTACCCCTCCCCTAACAACCCATACACCCTGGATATCATATTATATATTTGTTATTATATGTAAAAAGTTTACCGCTTTAGCTGTTACACTACGCCCGTTTACTCTTACCTGCAACGAAGCTCTTCCTCATCTTCAAATACACCAAAAGGCTTCATGGCTTCAACCAGCTTCTGTGTGTGGATGTAATCTATTTCCCTCGGAGGAGCCAAGCTAATTGGAGCGGTGACCCCGTAGTGCCTTTGCGGCTGGTTCTCCAAATAATTTCTATATAGGAAAAGTCACATTAACCATGATAAAGGAGTTATGTGATGTTGCACATGGGAAAACGAACTTATGATGCACTTTTCTATTTTAGTAAACGTCAAAACTTTCTAGCAGTATCAGTGCAGGCTTCTAGGAAGTCTACAATTCCCTGACACATCATGTGATTTAAAAGGAAGTAGCAGAGTTTATTACAGCAGGGAAATGGTACTAAATACCATTTCACCCATGTAAACCATTAGCTAAAGTTTCATTTCTTTATTTTACTATCAGTGTTACAAGACTGCAGAGAAATTCAGAATGTAACAAAACAAGATTTGGCATAGGACAGGTCTATAACCAACCATGGCAAGTGTACTTCTATTAGAACAGGCACCCTCAAACTTGGCCCTCCAGCTGTTTTGGGACTACAACTCCCATCATCCCTAACAGGACCAGTGGTCAGGGATGATGGGAATTGTAGTCCCAAAACATCTGGAGGGCCAAGTTTGGGGATGCCTGTATTAGAAGTAGAGAATCTAACTGTTGACCAGGAGTGTAGCGCCGACAGAGCATTATTATTATTTTTTGCAATACATGGCATGATAATATGGGGGTGGTCTTTTTCACTTCCGAGAGCAGCTGGGGGCACACCTTTTTGAATGGCCCTCTATACAAAATATGCACATCCAGGAGCAGACTGGGTGATAATCTATTTCTCCTTTGTGTACCATTTTTGAACACCACCCTTGTAGGAGGCAGTATGCCTTTGAATGCCAGCAGGGTGGATAAAAATCAATGATTTTTTAAAAAAAAATAAAAAAAATCAGATTTTTTTTTATTTAAATTGGATTTTAAAAATAAAATGTTTTTGGAGGAAAAATCTTTCTAAATATAGTCTTCTATTTAAGTTACATTGTAGTCCAAAGGCTATTCATCAGGAAATAAGGATTTGTTTTAAGTTTATCAAGTGTGCTAAAACTCAGTCTGGTTTTTTTTTTAATGTTTAACCACATCAGTTAACAAACATGGATACATATGCTATCATGTTATTGTTTTAGTTAAATAAATTGTTTAAATGGTCATTAAGGAAATGATTATTTTTCTCCTTCCAATAAAGTACCGCAGAAAAGTTGTCCAAATATAAACAGTTAACTTATTAAACCTCACCATAGTTTCATAATTATCTGTCTATGTATTTCTAGTAGTATAACCAAATCAGTAATTTTTGATATAACTGTAAAAACCACTCTGAAAATTTATTATTCCAAAAATGAAACCTTCATATGGTTGTAAATATTAAGATTATACCAGCAAGAATGAATCTTTCTGTAAAAAAAAATTTAAATCAAGTCTTACTGACTAGTGATTTAAATCAAGCCTTACTGACTAGTGATTTAAATCGTGATTTAAATCAATTTGATTTAAATCAAATCCACCCTGAATGCCAGTTGTCTTGCTGCTATGCTCATGTTTGGCTTATAGGCTTCCGACTGTGAGAACAGGGAGCTGGAATAGATGGGCCTTTGGCCAAATCCAGCAAGCTCTCCTCACCTGCAATTCCCAGTAAATGGTAGTCAGAGGCATGCCTTTGTCTTAACCCCTTTTTAGCCTGGTGGCCAACAAACACAACACACTGTGAAATTCAGACGTTTTTAACTATGTGCTTTCTGGAGTTGTTATACTTCATCTTGTCTGCCCTGAAGAACCTATGGGGAACAGTGGAGATGGAGTTCTTATTTTTACCTGTAAGCCGCCTTGAGCCCAGTCGGGGAAAAGGGCGGGGTGCAAATTAATATATAATAGTAATAATAAACACAAAAAACCCACCCACAACACCCTCATGCCAACTTTGCATCTGGCAATACCAATTCTGGCATGCAAAAGCACATGCCACAGTATGTATTATTGTTACCATTTATTAAATTTCCACGCCGCCCTTCATCTGAGGGTCACAGGGCGGCTTACAATACAAAAACACAAAAGCAGGTAACTACCATCGGAACTAGAAGACGTGCTTCCAGCCTTTTCTAAGAGCAGTTGAGGCTGTTGCGCTGCTGTTTGGCTGCAATAAACTAATTACAGCTCCTCTTCTTTCTCTCTGGAAGCTGCATCTGCCCAGAGAGAGCTAAAAACGGGTGCAGCAAAAGCAAATTCCCCCAAGGACGCCAAGTTTCAAATAGGTAAAGAATAATAATAATTATGTTTATTATTAAAAACAAGCAAACTGGGCAAGGAGAGCGAGAAGCATTCGCCCGGCCCCAAACCCACCCCACGCCTAGAGAAGCTGCTGGTTCCTGGACAATGAATGAATTGAATGAATGAATGAATGAATGATGCAGCAGCAGCAGCAGCAGCAACAGCAGCAGCAGCAGGACCACGCCCACCCCTTACCCGCAAGTCTCCTTCATCGCCGCCGCCAGCGCGAGCTCCGGGCGCACCTCCTGCTTCCAGCGCGCGACGCAGCCACCTGCAGCCAAGCCACGCCCACTCCCTCCGCCCTCTTATATAAGGAGCGCAGCCGCTGCCGCGCCCCCTGCCGTCGCTACGTGGCATGACAACCACCTCGCTTCTACGCCAAAGCGTCTCCCCACCGCTCCCTCGCCCCGGGCCGGAGCGCAGGAAGCGGGGTGTGTGTGGGTTTTCCCATGAGCCTTTGCGCGGCGGCAGGAGAGTCTATAACGGCTTTTCCCGCCTTTTCCTCTCTCCTCGTTTCCCCTCAGGAAGCGCTGCGTGAGGGTAGAATGGAAATACATATATCGGTAATAATAATAAAAAGGTTAAAGTAACAAAATCGCTGCGTGTGAAACTAACCACATTCCCCTCACGCCGCCATGGAAAACGGAGTCCCGTTTTTGTCGCTTTTGTTAAGCAAAGAAGAGAAACGGGAAACGATTGATTTTTAGGTTGGGCCATTAGGGAAAGTGTTGTGGTGACGGTTTTTTGTTTGTTTGTTTGTTTTTGTTTTGGCGCTGCTGCTGTTTATCGTTGCAGGAGCAAAGTTCTTTAAAAAATTAACAGGGAGCTGGTGTTGAAAACAGAAATTGGACGCTTGAAAATGTGGTCCAGCCCCCAGAAATATCGCCCCTGTTCCTACAGTCCGTTGACTATTAACATCACCATCTTAAATCCTTAGTATCTTCCTCTGTTTTGCTGCTGTTTAAATATGGCTGTTGAGAACAGCATTGGGATCCTTTGGAAGGTTCTTTGTGCCATGATAGAAATAAGGCAAATTACAAATAAATGTTTTAGTTGGCGCTTGGAAATGGTGCTCTGCGACCAACTGGCTTCCACCTTATACAAGAAAAACCCTGTGCCAGATTTGCTTCATTTGTATTTATTTAAAACTCCTCTTTCCTATTTTTCAAACCCCACGCTAAGAAAAAAAAAAGGCTCCCACAGCAGCTTACATATCAAGAAAATATGAAGAGAAGAAAGCCTCAGGTTTACAATCTTAAAAAGGATACCAAAATGATTTTGTCATTTGGGGGGAAACAGCTAAAAACTTCCTTCTTAAGCTCTCCGGGCAAATGCAACTTCCAGAGGAGGCAGCTGCATTATTAGTTTGTTGCAAAAAAAAACACCTAGAAAGACTTGCAAGAACTAGTTTGTTGCAGCAAAAAACAAGAAAGAGGCATCTTCAAAGACTCAAAACACATTTTTATGGCGTAAGCCATTGTGCGCCAGAATTGGCTTTCTCAGATGTGTGCAAGGATGATGATTATTATTAATTTGTTCACTGTCCTTCATTCGAGGATCACAGGGCAGTTTACAATATAAGGTTATAAAGGTAAAAGGTAAAGGACCCCTGGACGGTTAAGTCCAGTCAAAGGTGACTATGGGGTTGCGGCGTTCATGGGAGCTGGCGTTTGCCCATAGACTTCTTTCTGGGTCATGTGGCCAGCATGAATAAACCGCTTCTGGTGCAACGGAACACCATGACGGAAACCAGAGCGCACGGAAATGCCGTTTACCTTCCCGCCACAGTGGGTACTTATTTATCTACTTGCACTGGTGTGCTTTCAAACTGCTAGGTTGGCACAAGCTGGGACACAGCAACGGGAGCTCACCCCGTTGCGGGGATTTGAACCGCCAACCTTCTGAGTGGCAATCCCCAGAGGCTCAGTGGTTTAGACCACAACACCACCCGCATCCCATAAGGTTATACTTGTATGTATTTGTCTGCTGCATGGTTCACACCCACACCCCTTCCATTTTTATCCTTACAACAATCCTGCAAGGTAGGCTAGGCTGGAAGAGAGTAGCTAGTATAGTGGCTATATGTCTAACTCCACAGAAGACCTGGAGTTTTCCTACATGTTCACATACTTTGTCCAGAGATTCTCCAGGTCCATGTTTGGTTCTGGTTGAGGGTCAATTATACCAGTAGCTGGCAGACAGGGTAACATGGTTTGACTGCCACAAACCTTAAAATGTATTGTTGCATGCCACCCCAGTGGGGTGCTAGATTCCAGGGGTCCCAGGCACTTTTCGCTTTCCTTGAAATGAGGGACAGCAGAGACTGTGGTGTCTTTATGATATATGGCTTTATTTACTCATAAATGCAACTTTATCCTATGATGGAAGCGTTAGAAGGGTTAGAACACCCCAGAAGGTCCCAAGTCATATAAATAGGATGGAGGGGGCACAGGGCTGCCCTGAGACATTTTGTTGCCTGAGGTGAAGGCCCAGGATGGTGCCCTCCCATATAGAAGCTGAGCAGATTGGCTGCCGAAGCTCACTTCAACACAAGGAACGGGACAGTCCTTCAGTGCATCTGAGGATAGCAGCCTGTATTAGGGGACTCAGGACGTGCCATGCAGGACATACACAGTTTTTACCTTGCAAGATAAAAGTGATCTCACCATGGGCTCATTTGGGAGGAAGGGCAGGGTATAAGTTTGATTAATAAGTAAGCTGTACTTCTTGCTATGACTTCTGTATATATGCCCTGAATGAGTTTTTGCCACATGTATTTGGGTAAGTGGTGGGGTTGGAGGGAGGTTAATTGATCCCTCCAGCAGAGACAGAGGCAGATGGATATATAATCCAAGTAGCACACTTTTTAATTGCTACATTGTAATGTTTGCATCCCACTCCTCTGAGGAGTAACCAGTGGCGTGTTTTACCCTCACAACAGCTCTCTGTGAGGTACCGTACATTAGCCCCAGACAGTGATTTGTCCAAGGCCACCCACTGGGCTTCATAGCTGAGTGGGGATTTGAATCTGGTTTCCCTACATTTACATTCAATACCCAACACCTTGGAATGGCTCCACACTTTACACGGCAATCATGCTTGCTGCAGGAGGTACACAGGCATTTCCTAAAGCAAACTTGTAAAGAGAGAATGACAATTGTATATGCCCTTAAACATCTTTGTTCATGTGGGGCACCCAGACACATATGCATAGGTATGTAAGGATGCCCATCTGTTGTTTACACTTTATGAATTATTTGCATGAATGCAAATATGTAAATGTCACAGTCATTTAAAATGTGCAATGGCCCTTTACCATTGGATCCATGTTGGTTCCCTGTCCTTTTGTTTTATTCAACATGCCCCTTCCCTAAGGCATAGGTTGAGAAACAATTACTTAATAATATGTAAAATACAAAGTTATTCTCTTTTGTATCTCTGCATTTATATAACATAAAAGGGGAGGAATTGTAGCCTGAGAGCCCCCCTCCAAATGATTACAACCCCAGAGCACCCACCAATTATATTCTGGCTCTGATTGCTTGCATTGAGTCCCCAGTGAAATACTGTCATTAGACTGGACAGTCCATCCGCGCCATTTCACTCCAAATTGAAGCCCAGATTAATTGTCGTACTGGCGAGCTCTCAAAACAGTTTAGGAACGAGAAACTAACCATTAACACAGTGAAGCCACACTAATCACACTAGCCTTGATGCGGTCTCTTTCTTTGATCAGCTCACTCTCTCTCAGCAGGCCCCAAAATAGCCCCAGGGTACAAGAGTGCTTCCATTGCAATCATGTTAATTTTGCTTTTAGTTTGTCTTTAGCTGTTGGAGATTAATGAATAAAAGTGGTGTTTAAATTTACAACCAGGCTTGTTCTGATAGCTCAGTGGTATCATCGCCCCTGGTTTTTCAACTTTGATTATCTGAGCCAGTCATCTACAAAAAAAGAAAGAAATGTCTTTTCTATCTAGAGCAAGACAACACACAAACCTGATGGGATGCCAAAAGTATAGAGGTGTGAGGGGTGAAAAGACAGGCAATGCCGATCTCTTGAGATGTCTTAGTGTCCTACATTTCTGCTAACTGTATTATGAAGTAACCTATTTACAGTCATTTGTGTTCTAGATTAAATATATATTGACAAACAATGGGCAGCTTTTTCATTCATCACATTAGTGGAGCAAAACAAGTAGGACAGCAGAATGCTTACTGCAAGCAAATCTAATCATGGATATTTAATTGAACCATTTTAATTATTAACTGTAGAGTTTGAAAAGCGGTTACTAATGCTGCATTGGACCCCCCTTTTTCCTGCCCAATTTCAGTTTTTAGAATAGTTATGACAAACAATAGAATGCTGCTGCATTCACATGTTACACTAAGCTACGAAGCTTAGTTTATTAAGCCATACTGTACTATGCACAAGCTGCATGTTAGTGGATGCGGCCTGTGTGCTCCCACTTTTCTCCTCCTTTCGTATGAGCAGGTAAACAAACCACAGAGGGGCTTAGTAGTGTCTGAACCCAGGACTATACCGTAGTTTGGCCTGGTAGGTTTGCACATAACACTTAGCCATGTTTTATTAAACTGCCAACAGGTCGTAGTCATGGTTTTTATTGGCTTATGAATCATGGATATTTTAACTATGGCTTGGCATTATGTCTGAACCCAGCACCCTTAATTCTGGTTTATTTGGCCCCTTCAGATTCTCACCAGAGGATAGATGACAGGAGTTAGGCTATCCCTGTCCAGAAAGTGGTGGAGCTGGGCCACCATTCGAAGCTAATGGAAGGCTAATGGAAGCCACCTGAACTTCAAGCGACAGGAAGGGTTCCAGAAGTACCCCCAAGCTGTGTACTGCTCCTTCACAGGGAGTGTAACTTCATCCAGAGCAGGCAACCTTCCAAGCGCAGGGAACCACCCACTAACAGGGCCTCAGTCTTATCTGGATTGAGCTTCAGTTTATTGGCTCTCCTCCACTCCATTACTAAGGCAAGACACTGGTTCAGCACATTCACTGCCACACCTGCAGATGTAAAAGAGAAGTAGAGCTGTGTGTCATCAGTGTATTGCTAAAAATGTACTAACTAAAAACTCCATATGACCCCACTCAGTGGTTTCATGTACAGGCTGAGTCCTTTAAAAGAGGCCCCATGGATACAGAGTACACATGTTCCATGGGGCCTCTTTTAAAAGACTCACCCTGTATATGTTAAACAGCATGAGGGATAAAATTGAACCCCGAGGAACCCCACACTTTACTTATCTACTCAAATTGTGAGATTCCATGGATCTTTAGACCACATGTATTCTACTTGTGAACTGATGCTGTAATTGACACAGGTCACTCAATCTGCTAATGTGAGAATCTTCATTTTCTCATATAAAGCAAGATTCTATCCTCATGATTGCCCACAGTCATATCACAAAACCTACTGACCATATCACAGGCCTCCCTAAATCCCTGTCAAAGCAGTATACTGTAGTACCTCGACTCCAATTCAGCAGCTGCCCCCATCTAACTGTCAAAAAAGAAAAAAAAATGATTACTTGGCTTAGTGGCAGAGAAATATAGAAGTACCTTTTTATTTTAGAAATAAGGAACAGTCAATGTTTTTTTTTTTTTTTTAAAGAGAAATGTTTAACAAGGAGAGCCTTGTGTGACAGCATTACTTACCTTGAAATGCTGTCCTAGCTTGTTGGTTCCATTATTAGTTCAGGCATGGCCAAGGGCCTGGTGCTCAGCATTAAAGTTGGACAGTAATACTCTGATAAAGGATATTGTTAACGTGCCTAGGAGTAGCCTTGGTCATGAATTCATTAGCTTCATGCAGAGATTGCATGCAATTCTGCTTGCTGCTTGCAGAGAAACTTTAAAGGCAGGGGTGGCTGATAATTATCAGAGCACCCTGAACTGTGTGAGTAAAGTGAACTGGGGGAACTTAGTCAACGGAATGGCCAACTTGTTTTGTCTCACTGAGAGGGGACCACATGCAAAGGAGGATGCAACATATAGAACAAGCAATATAGAATAAGCAACATATAGAACAGAGATGGGCAGACTTTAGGCTTGTCATTACTCCTTTGTTTTTGACTAGAGATCTAACAACCAGTTAGGTGCAAAAGACAGACAGTTAGCATGAACAATAGAATGAAATTCTGAGACTAGGACTTTATTTTCATTACCAGAACTGAACTGAGCTAACAGTTCTTTGACACAAAAGTTCACTTCTGGATAGCTTCCCATGTCAGCCGTCTAATTTAGATTGGGAAAATTATATTGTTGCAATTGTTAACCAATTGGGAGTCAGAAACCTTGCTCGTCTCCTGTAAATCACCCAGAGGGCGACTAGTAAATTCTGACCACCTTCTGATCCAAGAGAGAATTTCAATAAGTGTGTATTTCTTCACTCTTGTGGGACTAGATGTAACTACCAAAATCCCCTCTTCAACATTGTGACCAAAGATACAGTAGTTTTGTCCTCCCTGCCCCAGCTGGGACTCACCCTGGGGAATTGAGCTGCAGCTAATCAGCAATTTTAAAAATACAAACCCTATGTCATTAACATCATTTTACAGTTGATAGTTAGTTTTGCTAGAGGGTTAGTCTAGGGCAGAGCACAAAATGCAAAAAGCCAAGACTGATTTCACAGATACCCATCAAAGGACTTCACAGCCTCTCCCACTGTTGGTGTGAAGAAGCAAAATGTGGTTTTTAAGTGTACTTGTATCAGATTTTTGAACTGACTATGCAAGTTAGTAAGTGGCTGTAATAATTGCACCTCTTCTTTTCCTGCAGTTCTTTCACCTGTTAAAAAGGGCCTAGGCCTCGAAACCTAAAGGACCATCTTCTACAACATGAATATACTCAAACACTGTGTTCATCATCTGAAGCTCTCCTCCGCATCCCTCTAGCATTTGAAGGTAGGTGGACGATGACCAGAAAGAGGGCCTTTTCTGCTTAGGGAATACTTTATCCAGGGAAGTTTGCCTAGGGCCAACTGTGTTGTCTTTTCAGTGCCATGCAAACACACTTTTATTTACACAGGTTTTGTAGTCTGGAATGTGTGTTTGTTGAAGATTTCCCCACCTGCTCGTCTGAATTTTTAAGGTTATGCTTTGTGTTTATTTTATTGTGATTTTATATCAATATTTCTGGTTTTTTAAACTATTTTATTATAAACCACCCCGATAGTTTGGCTGAAGGGTGGCCTAAACGTATTTCAAATAAATAAAATAATGTGTTCTATTTAAAACACATTTTTATTTCCTCACTCTGTTTTCCATCATAGGGTTAAACACATTGGTGAATATCTTTTAAAGCATTTTAACCTCTCCTATAAGAATGGAAGTGTTTCCTTGGACACTTAACTGGTGACATACCTTTAAAATTTGCCAAACTATCAGTTAGTTTTACCCAGGCATGCTTGGAAACACTGATGGATACTTGAATAAAGTGTAAATGTTATTTTCTTTTTCTTCTCCTACATCATTTACAGCCAATAGTGTAAGCATATGTTTGGGCTTTCCTGCAAGAGACAGCGGAGGATAGACTTTGTACTCTCCTCCCTACAATTTCAACCTTGCAGATTCCCTGAATCCGGGATTTCAGATATCCAATCTTAAACAAAAAACTAAAGTACCCCCTAGGTACAATCTTTGCCTGTGATAGTACAATCAAAGAGGAAGTGTTCACTTAATAATTTGAGAACATGCACCTTGCTTTCAAACAGTCAATTGCTCTTCTTTCTAATAAGCCTTTTAAAAAATTGGTTGGAATGTGTCTGTAGATAAGGTTTTCTGCTTTTGAAGTGTTCTGTTTTCCTGGAGGAGGTCTTGTTTAATCGATGAGAATTAGATAGACTATAGCCCCTTGGGGTGGCTCCATTCACTCTTCAAAGACAAGTTGCTAACAACTCAGCACTGAACTATTTTATGAAGCCATATTTCATTCTTAGCCATTTATTTAGAGAACAGCACTAATTAATTGGTGTTTAGTTGCTTTTAATTATGCCCTGCTCTTAGTAAGCTTTGGGGATCTGTTTATTGTTGGCAGTGAGGCTTGGGATGGGTAGGGGTTCAAAAAGTCTGTGTTTAGCATTTTGCTTTTCTACATTCTTCTGGATTCATCAAATACCCTGAGAAAATTACCAAGCTTTTTTTTAAAACAGAAATAAAAACTGTTCCTAGACTGAATCCACACATTCAGCAAGGGAAATGTCATAGAACTGTAGAGTTGGAAGGGACCCCGAGAGTCATCTAGTCCAACCCCCTGCAATGCAGGAATCTCAACTAAAGTATCCATGACAGAGGTTGGGAGATTTGTGTAGCCAGAGGCATTTCAATGGGGCAGTATGCATAGGACTATCTGGATACCACCTGTCAATACAAACACAGTCCCAACAACTCCATTTTGGAGCAAGTGTTTTCCTCTTCCTTTGCTTACTTGGGCATTTTGGCATCCCCAGTTGTTGGAATGGAGTGTAGCACTGGGTGTTTGTGTCTAATTGTGTCTTAATTGTGCCACTCTCTTACCTGTTATGGTTCAAAGAAGGAAAGAATAATAAAATCATAGAATTGTAGAGTTGGAAGAGATCCTGAGGGTCATCAATCCAACCCCCTGCAATGCAGAAATCTCAACTACAACATCAGTTACAAATAGCCATCCAACCTATGCTTTAAAACCTCCAAGGAAGGAGAGTTCACCACTTTCTGAGGGAGTCTGTTACACTGTCAAACAGGTCTTACTGTCTGAAAGTTCTTCCTGATGTTTAGTCAGAATCTCCTTTCTTCACTTGAAACCATTGGTTCGGGTCCTACCCTCTGGAACAGGAGAAAACAAGCTTGCTCCATCTTCCATGTGACAGCCCTTGAGATATTTGAAGATGGCTTCCATATCTCCTCTCAGTCTCCTCTTTTCCAGGCTAAACATATCCAGCTCCCTCAACTGTTCCTCAGAAGGCTTGGTTTCCAGACCCTTGATCATCTTGGTCTCCCTCCTCTGCACACATTCCAGCTTTTCAACATTATTCTTAAATGGGAGCACCCAATATTGGACACAGTATTCCAGGTGTGGTCTGACCAAGGCAGAATAGAGTGGTACTATTACTGGTACTTCCTTTGATCCAGACACTGTATTTCCGTTGATGCAGCCTAGAATAGAATTAGTTTTTTTGACTGCTGCATCAGACTGTTGACTCATATTAAGCTTGTGGTCTACTAAGACTCCTAGATCCTTTTCACATGTACTACTGGCAAGCCAGGTGTCCCCCATCTTATATTTGTGCAACTGGTTTGCTCTGTCTAAGTGTAGAACCCTACATTTGACCCTATTGAATTTCATTTTGTTAATTTGGGTCCAGTTCTCCATTCTGTTATGGTAATCTTGAATCCTGATTCTTCTGCGGCATTACCTACCCCTCCCAGATTGGTGTCATCTGCAAATTGGATGGGCATTCCCTCAATTTCTTTGTCCTAGTCATTTAAGAGTCAGCAATGTTCTCAAGTTCTTAAGAGTGTTGTGAAGACAGGCTGCTTTGTGCAAACCTCTGCCTTTATGTGCAAAATGTTCTTTCTCCATATTGTTATAATAATGATCTCATGGCAGTTCACAACATAAAATACAAGATAAAAAAAACACAAAACACATAATAAAAACAAAAACCAATAACATCCCCTACCCTCTCCATAGCTTCACTTCCCCAGAGTTGCCCCTTCTGAGTTCTTAAGTGTGCACAAAATTGACCAGGCAGATACAACCCCATGTTATACACTATTATCTGAGTTGCAGTCTTGCTCTGTGGGGTTTATATTAAGGTGGTGATGTGCTGTGACTTGATAGGGCACTGAGTTACACCATATCCTATGTTTTGTCACAGTGATAATGGCAGAGTGGTTGCTGATAAAGGGTGGCTTTCCCTCCCATTGATGTCAATGGGGCAATGACCTCCCTGTTATACAAAAAGTTAATAAATGTCTCTTTTGGTTCCAACCAAAGGCTCTGGTGGAAACTTAACTGGAATGCCCTGTTTCAAGAAGAACTGTGCAATGGGTTATGGGCTAAGGCTCTTTACAAGTCATTGTCAGCTCAGATGAAGGAGCTTTTGCTAAAAGTGGCCCATGGCTGGGAACTTATCCTGAGGAAGCTCTGTTTCATACAACCAGGCAATTGACCCATGTGTTGGAGAGGATACTTGTATATAGATGTGGATAGAGGTATAAAAATGAATAACTCATTTCATACCTATTAATGGTGGCAAGAGCAACTGTGGCAAAATTTTGTGGAAGACATTTGATTTAGACAACTTAGATTACTGGTATTCAAAAGTCTAGCAAATTGCTGTTCTAGAAAAGATTTCCCACAAGTTGAAAGTAGCTAGAAGATATATTGCAGGATACTGATTCCTCCCCTACCCCCCAAAATGGCATGATTTTATTTTATTTAAAAATGAAGAAGCCCTTGGCCATAAGTTTATTTCAAGGTGTGGATTTTGTGAGATCACCCAAACCCAATTTTTGTGGATATATGAAATTACAAGGAATTCTGGTAATTCTGGTGGATATTGATATTGAATTGTTCTGCAGGATAATTGATATAATATGCAAAAGATGGACATTATTTGGATTCAACACACTGGTAATTTAACAGCTGTCCAATAAATGATTGGTTTTTGTGCTTATTTCCTATCTGTCCTTGTAGATAAGGATTACATTTTCTTGGTGAGAGAAAAAAGTTAACACTCATTGATAAAGGAATCTTTTTGATAGTGGCTGGATGAGTCTGAGAAAAATAATGATAAGCCAAGTCTCATTTCAGCTACGTGGAGTTCATGATAAAAGTTTTTCTAGAAACCAATTCTTTGTTTCTGTAAGAAAAAAACAGACCCCTAACAATTATAATCTTTGATGAAGAATGAGAGCAGACATTTCTGAGTCCATCATAAATCCCAGAGCTAATAGAATACACATTGAGAATATCTCTCTCTCGCTCTCTCTCTCTCTCTCTCTCTCACTCACACACACACACACACACACACTTCTGAACTTGCTGCCAGTATAATAATCTTAGAGTCAAAGAGTAATCTATCCCTAAGTGTTTTAATAATGAAAATAGTTGTCCGATAAGCATAACACTGGATGCCTAGTGCTAGAGTAAGGAATATGTTGAAAGGATTTAAATTAAATTAGTTTTTCTTTTTTTTAAAAAAAGAAGCTTATCTTGATTGACATTGTTGAATGAAGCTCTATTTTATGATTTAATGCTAACAAAAATTTGTGGAAAGAAAGGCCCTCTTTAAGGAAAAGTAGAAGAAAACAATTACCCCAGTGCAAAAAGCTATTTATTTATTTATTGTTTAGTATATTTATTTGTCACTTTTTCTAAAAATGACTCCAACTTACAATGTGAAAACAAACTTTAAAACTATGTATAAGAACAAGAATAAAGTAAGAACTAAAATGCTCATACATAATATGTATAAAAGAGCTGATTCAATTGAACCCATCCTACTAAAACTGATGAGCAGAAGAAGAGTCTGCAAACATACCTAACTACCCTCCAAATTAAGGACCAAGACTGGGGCTTTAAAATGTTTTTGTCTGGTGCCTAAAAACAACGAATGATGATGCCAGGTGTACCTCTTTGTGGAGAGCATTCCACAAATGAGGAGCCACCATTGAGGCAGTTCTCCCCCACCCCCATTCAATATCATACTTATAAAGGGACTCCATTTATAAAGAGATTCCAGGGGGGTTCCACTGATGGATTCACACAAGTATCATAATTGCATGGGGAAATGGATGCATGTAGGGAAGGTGTGGAACCTGCAGCTGATATGCCCTCATTTCCCTGACACATTCATGATTCCCATTTTGAATGCTTAGAAGCAGCAAAGGTTACTTCCATGAGATCTGTTGAGTACCTTTCTAAGACAATTCTAAAAGGTAAAAAATGGACATTTTCTGACTAGTGGTCATAATGTGTTCTGCAAAATCTCCCTTGTTACAGTAGCCAGCACTTAAAGTAGCGTGCAAGCCAAGGCTCACACACATTTTAAATATTTTTTTATTTGTTGCATTTTTATCTAATCCTTTTATCTAAGGAGCTCCAGGCGGCATACATGGTTCTTCCCCTCCTCATTTAATCCCTGCAACAAACCTGTGAGGTAGATTTGGCTGAGAGACAGTGACTGGCCCAAGGTAACCCAGTGTACTTCATGCCTGAATGGGGATTGGAACCCTGGTCTCCCAGGTCCTAATGTGGCTATACTACACTGGCTCTCATAATGGAATGTACAGGTGTGGGACATCCACATTCACATGTTTGAACCAGCCTCAGCCTGTGGGAGCAGAAAAGTAGGATTTTCCCGCTCTACATCCTTTGCCTTAGAGGGGCTGGGACCCAGTGGCAACTTTGAAAATATATGTGCTGACAGAATGCACATATTGTATATGGAAGAGGTAATAAATTCAGCTGAAAATATTGTATCATATTTGCCAAGGGAAGGCTGTTGCTTTCATGCCCTGCTTGTGAACTTCCAAGAGGCATTGACTGTACACTGTTGGAAACAGAATACTGGACAACAGGGACTTTTGGTCTGATATAACAGGGCTCTTACATTATTATACTGAGATTAGTATTATATAGTTTATTGTCCCCACAATATACTTTCATTCAGATTTTGGATGCTAGGAAAGAACTGAACAATTAATCCACACCCCTCAAGTCTTTCATTGGGAACTGCGGTTCCAGTCCAGCCAGTTATAAAAATCTGTTATTCTGCCAGAGCATATTCTAGCTTGGTGTGTTTCAGAAAGAATATTGTAGAGCTGGACAAGGTGCAGAAAAGGGCAACCAAAATGATCGATGAAATATTATAAAACTGGGTTCATTAAAGCTTTCTTTTAAATGCAAATATAGGCGGATGTAATAGAGGTGTATAAAATGATTCATAGTCTGGACAAAATGGACGGAGTGAAGTTTTATTTTCATCTTATAATACTTGTAACTTGGATCATTTAGTTGGGAGATTCATGGCAGAAATTCTTCATACAGTGCATAGTTAACTCATGGAATTAATTGCCACAAGATGTGATTAACGCTGGCAACTTGAATGGCTATCAATGGCTGTTAGTGACAATGGCTGTCTGTATTCTACATCCAGGGAGGAACAGCAGGAGAGGGTTATTGTACTCATGTCCTGCTTGACAGCTTCCCAGAGGTATGTGATTGGCCACTGTGGGAAACAGTATGCTGGCCTAGATGGGCCTTTGGTCTGGTCCATCAGGTTTGTTTTTACATTCAACTCCTTAATTACACTATTAAAAAAATGGGAAGCTACTGGACTTAAGCTGCCATAAGCGACAGCCAGTATTGTTAATGATGATGGGCTTTGTAGTCCAACGACATCTGGAGGGGACCATGTTGGCTAGGTCTGGTACAAACATTACTTCACGATGCATCTTGTTTTCACTTAATCCTATTCTATCATTGCACTGGAGTCTGCTTTTTAACCCAGCAGGTGACCCTTGATTGCTGATATGAGTAATTCAAGCCCATCTTTTCTTAATTTATACCTTAACCAGGAAAAAGAAACCATAGTAAAAATACAGCTGCTCCCTCTTCTGACCATAATAAGAGGAAATGGCCAAGTCAAATAACAACTGTCCCCTCCCCAGCATTACAGTTATGAAGGAAACTACTGTACTACCCTTATATTTTCCCTTACCTTTAAATTGTATTGGTGTTTCCTCCCTTTGCCACAGCACAACTCCTGTGCAGCAAAAAGCGAAGCAAAGCAGGGAGGAGAATCTGCTAAGAAGAACTTAGGGGGGATAGGGTGGGCATATGGGGACTCTTATCAGACCAGGGCTCTTTCATCCTCCACTTTAATACCACTTTTCTGCATTACTGTATTCAAGGTGGTTTACAAACCCATAGAAATGGCAAAATATAGGACAAAAATCACATTGCCACCCTATAACAAAAACAAAACAAGAATTTATATATTGCAATTATTGTGCAATATAATAAAATGTCAGCACACAATCAAACAAAATCACCTCCATCAGTTACAAATCAATAATTAAAAAGTGACCAAACAATATCTGCAAAAATGCCATGGATCATGAAGAAAGAATAAGTGAATGGCTGGGTCAAAGCTTTCCTTCTGTGCCCTGTGGAACACTGTCCACCCACAGTTGGGCATTCATGCCTCTTGCCATGACCTACCACCCAAGGACCTTGCCCCTTTGCAGTAGAGGATTCTGAAGATGAAGTTTAGGCTATTTCCTCTGGGAAGAACCACCAGTGTTTATTCAGGACTCTCCTGGCTAGAGAATACAGCCCCTGCCACTATCCTATGACACTGGTGCAGTACTGCTGTCTCCTAAGTCTTGCAGAAATCAAAGACTACAAAGTAAGGGGAGCACCATTTAACCAGGTGGTCAACTCCTCTACACTCCAGATTTGGTCAGCTACATAAATGCTTCTGTTGGCTCTAGCCCTCTGCAGAGACTGCCTATTGGTGGCTAGACAGCCAGGTCTAGCAGGACACACTGGAGCTGTCCAAGGTCCTGTATGTGCTCTGCTTGACTCCTAACATGGACACTTCCTGCTTCCTCCTTGAGCCTAAAAAGTGTCCCCAGAACTTTTGAGTTGACACTGCAGATCATTTGCTTTCATCCCAGGGGCAAGCAGCTCCAGAATAAATAGAATATTTGCAGGGTGGGAGAAGCAAGGCAGATGAGCTCAGCTTCATGCCTACAAATGTTTCTATTTCTCCCCTCCCTGAGCTACCTTCTGGCATGGAAAACTACCTTGTACCAGACCAGACAATTTATCCATCTAGCGAAGTATCTACTTTACTTGGTAGTGGTTCCCCCATGCTTAGCCTGGATAAGAGGAGCCAGCTTCAAATATCTCAAGGGCTGTCACATGGAGGATGGAGCAAGCTTTTCTCCTGCTTTGGAGGGTCAGAATCAAACCAACAACTTTAACTTTCTTCAAAACGAGATTCTGACTAAACATCAGGAAGAACCTTCTGACAGTAAGAGCTGTTCAACAGTGTTATGGTCTTCATTGGAGGCTTTTAAGCAGAGCTTGAATGGCCATCTGTCATGGATGCTTTAGTTGAGATTCCTGCATTGCAGGAGTTGGACTAGATGACCCTTGGGGTACCTTCCAACTCTATGATTCTGTCACTACTTTATCATATTGCTGCCTTTTTCTCTCAGCTAGTTGCAGAACTCAGGCTGTTGCCTCTTTGCTGGTTATATTTCAACTGACCCAAACCATTTCTTTCCAGCTCCTTCTCCAGCAGTTGGGTTGTAGCTGGTAGCCACTTGACATAAACATTAATCAGTGCTGAAATGTAGCTAACAAAGGGATGTTAGCTCAGTGGTAGAACATGTGCTTTGCATGCAAAAGGTCCCAGGTTCAGTCTCTGGCCTCTCCCGTTTGAAGAATCAGGTGGTATAAAATACCTTTCTCTTCTTGTTACCCTGGGGGCTCTGCCAGCCGATGTAGACAGTACTGGACTAAATAGACAAATAGTCTAAGCTGGTATAAGGCTGTTTTATAGGTACAGGTAACTCACAATGTACACACATCTAACTTGCACACATTCATATTTATGTGCTTGGCATTTAATTTAAATTAAAAAAAGAGGCGGAAAGAGGACAGGCATTCTGGAAAAAAGACTTTGTCAATCCCACTTGCTATTGAACCCAATGCATTTTGACTATATGCGATGTTGGCTTTATGCATTATCCCTGGAATGTAACCCCCTGGTGTCCTGAGCACACCCAGTCAAGGAGGACAAACAGACGATAGTTTTATTCTTTCTTGGGGGAAAAACATGCACTTCTAAGGTCCTAGGGTGCACAGAATACACATGCACACATGCTTCTGGTGATGATGTAGCTGGCATTAACTTTCCTAGGCTTGTTCCCCGGCTGAACAGTTAGAGCAACAGTGAGACCCCACCCCACCTGTGCTTAGGTACCCTTATCTGATGGAGTGCATGCAAGCAACCAGAGACTTCTCCTACATGGAAGTTGCCACTGTGCTTGCCTCTTCAAACTGTCCTGGGCCTAGGAGACAGTGGTAAGGTAAAGGTAAAGGGACCCCTGATGGTTAGGTTTAGTCACGAACAACTCTGGGGTTGTGGCGCTCATATCTCTTTGTAGACAGCTTCCGGCTCATGTGGCCAGCATGACTAAGCTGCTTCTGGCAGACCAGAGCAGCGCACAGAAACGCCGTTTACCTTCCCGCCGGAGCAGTACCTATTTATCTACTTGCACTGAGTGCTTTCGAACTGCTAGGTTGGCAGGAGCAGGGATCGAGCAATGGGAGCTCACCCCATCACGGGGATTCGAACCGCCGACCTTCCGATCAGCAAGCCCTAGGCTCTGTGGTTTAACCCACAGCGCCACCTGCGTCCCACTGTACTTGCCTCTTCAAGCCATCCTGGTCCTAGGAGACAGTGGTACAGAGGATGGTAGGGACTTGACTAGGCTCCCCTCACCTGAACAGCCTCTTCCTCAGCTTCTAACACATCCTGCTCCACCTCCCCTGTGTCAGACTGCTCAGACTCTTCCCCTTCCTCCAGCCTGGCTCCTTCCTTGTGGTGGCACAAAAACCTGTAAATCACTGGCCCCTCTGCTTCCGCCACACACTAATCAGAGCCCTGCCAGTCCCTCATACCTTGTAAGTTGAGAGTTGCCTGTCATGCTCATTGAAGCAAACAACTTGCCACTAGCTTCCATTAAAGAAGCATATTTAGCTATTAAACTAACAAACAACTTAGAGAAAGGGGCATCTCACTTTACAGAGCCATAACAGTATAGAGGATAGACAAACATGGGGAAACTATTTAGAATGTTGAGCAAGGCAGACCATTGGGTTTAATCCAGCATAGAGTCCATCGTTCCTGACCACTGACCCTGCTGAATAGGACTGATAGAATCATAGAACTGTAGAGTTGGAAGCGATCCCAAGGGTCATCTAGTCCAATCCCCTACAATGCAGGATTCTCAACTAAAGCATGCACTGCAGATGGCCATCTGACTTCTGCTTATAAACCTCCAATGAAGGAGACACCAGCACCTTCCAAGGGAGTTTGTTCCACAGTCAGACAGCTTTTATCATTAGAGTTCTTCCTGATGTTTAGTCAAAATCTCCTTTCTTGTAACCATTGGTCTGGTTCTTACCCTCTGGAACAGAAGAAAACAAGCTTGCTCTTTCTATCATATCTTGTCTCAGTCTCCTCTTTTCTGGGCTAAACATATCCAGCTTCCTCAACCATTCCTCATAAGGCTTGGTTTCCAGACCCTTGATTATCTTGGCCACCGTCCTCTGCACACATTCCTGCTTGTCAATATCCTTCTTAAATGGTGGCACCTAGAACTGGACTTCAGGTGTGGTCTATTGAAGGCAGAATAGAGCAGTTGGAGAATAGGAGTTGGAGTATGAAGATTTTTAGCCTAGTCCTGGTCCTTACTTAAAGGAAGCTATTTTACCTTGCCACTTGCAAAAATCAAGAAACATTGAGGCCACCTGATTTACTGGTACAACATTTGCACTATATGATGCTGCTGTTTTATTGCATATTCATTCTGATTTGTTTGCACAGATGTTGTATGATATTTTCTGATCTTGCCATTATTCCACACTTTCCAGTACATTTCTCCATCACCTTCCTCATCACAAAAATTAAATTTGCAACACTGCTAAATCCACTTTAATTGCACAACCTAAATTTGCTGGTATGTGACTGAATCATTACCACAAAATAGTGACATTTTATAAGCAGCAATTTAGAAACCCCCCCCTCAACAAATACTTACATTTAAACACATACTTTTGAAAATGTTTGGTCAGATAAATTATGGTGCCATACATTGAAGGACAATGAGAGCTGCAGTGTCTATCATGGCAATGCTAAAACAGAATTTCTTGCTGGGGAATGCAAAAAGCTCACTAAGTCAGAGTCACCCTCACCATGAACAGATGAAAATGAGGTGCTTCCTGTAGAAGTCTCTTTTTAATTTCTATAATGGGCATATCCAACTGAGGCCCTTCGTCCGGGCTCTTGTTATTTACATTTCAGAATTTGATTAGGTGCACTGGAGAAGGGGTTAGCATAAGAAGCAGTGGAAGTTGGAAGGTGTAACGAGAGGGCAACTAATAAAACAGTGGATTAAAGGCCAGTTCTTGGATGCTTTTCAGTATTGCATCAGCCAAGGATCTGACTGTAAAATACTTGCTGCTCAAGAAAACTTGTTTGTTGAATACTGGACCAGTCTACACAAACAGCACATTAAATGGAAAATCTGGACCACATAACTTCAGACTGCAAGCGGTAGGGTTGAATGTCTGAACACTCCTACATGGGAAAGGGAGGAAAACTCATCTGTACACAGAAGATTAACAGCCCCTTTCAGACATGCAATGAATATGTGTCAGAAGGAAGCCAGATCCTGCTCCCAATCTCCACTTGTTCATTTGAAGGTCCGCATAAAGCTAACATGAATCCCGTTATTTCCACACTTTTCCAATAACTGCCCCCTCTGGGGGAAGGACTGTAGCTCAGTGGTAGAGCATTTTCTTTGCATGCAGGAGGCTGCAGGTTCTATCCCTTGGATCTCCAAGAAGGGCTGGGAAAGACTGTTGTCTGAAACCCCATAGAACTGCTGCCACTCAATGTAGATAATATCTACCTGTCAAATCCCTTTGTGCAATGCTTCACAAGTGCCTGACAGCCACCTGGTTGTCAGGTGTTTGAGAACTACCAAGTGTAAGGCGCTTTGCTAGCCCTGTGCATGCCAGTGCTGAGCATAGGGCCAACAAGCTGCTTTCTGCAGTTCTGTCTGTGTGACCACACAGTCAATCCAGGAGACTTCAAGTCACTACCGATCAGCTGATGAGAAGTGACTTCAGCACTGATTTCTGCAGCGTTTGGCCGTGCAATTGAGTTCCCCATGGGGGAAATAATTTGCACAGCTAATTGAACAGGCTTTCTGCAGCAATTGGCTGCACAGTTGAATTCCCTTTAGGGAACTAGGTCACACAACTGATCCAGTTACCTAGGTATCTGCCATATAGTTGACATCATATGTAACAGGTGGGTTTGGGGAAAACAGCCTCCTTGCAGGACAAATTGGGACCCATGCTGGGCCAAACTTGGCCCATGGTCCATAGGTATCTAGTAACCTATTGTCCACCATCTGCAGTTTTGATAACTTCTTATACTAAAAATAATTAACGTTAAAAAAAGTTTCCAAATTAAGCAAGGATACGTTTTTAACATTGATTTTAAAGATGGTTTCCTGATTAATTGAATTGGTTAATTTGGGGGTTCCTGATTTCTTAAGGGCCAGGGATACATTTCAAAATCTAGTAGATTATTGTGGGCACCACAAAATATCAATTTTACAGAGGGATAAAAACAGACAACAAAGCAAGCAATACACTCCGAAAACAGGCAGCCACCCCTAACAATAAAGCCACCCCCCTAATTCTTTTAAAAAATAAGGTGGGGTAGGGTCTTGTCAGCCACTGTGAGTGTGTCTGAGTGTTGTTGTGCCCATAGGTACTATTCTGGGTACCCCAGAATTAACTGATTGATTAAAGATTGCAGCCCGGGGGGGGGGGGAGAAATATACTGGGTTTCTGTTTCTCTGAGACTAATATAGAGTGGAGGGAAGAGAGCAGAGTGGGGTGGACTGAAAATATGTCAACTCCTTGACTGGATCCTGCCCTTTTATTCCGAGTAGTTACACTGTCAAGAAGGCATTTTGCTGAATTGCCTCTTTCTGCAGGAACACCACGCAACAGTTACTTCTGAGTGGCTTTATAGGGGATTTTCACCCACACCTTATAATAAACCGAGCGTGCAGATAACATATCTTTTTGTGCTTTAAAGTGCTTGGATGATAACTGTGAAAAATTATCTCACGAAGGTTACCAAGCGGTACCTGTGGCCATTTTCTCATGACCCCTGTGAGATAAAGTTTACTGCCTTAGATCATGATGCATTGTCAAATAACAGGTTTAGCTTGTCTGGCCAACAAGAAGTAATTGAGGAGTGTTATAGCTTTACAATCCATGTTCCAAGGAATTGGGAGCATCTGAGCTGTTAGACCTGAACAAAATAGGTCAATGCTGAGAGAATAAAGTTTTCTCTATTTGTTCCCCTTTTCTTTTACTCCCAAGTTATTTCCTTTCATATGTGAAACCATTTCATGATGATCCTTGAAAATCTTACAGAAAAACCTTGAAGGTTTTTTTCTCTCTCTCAAAAGACCATTAAAAAAATAAAATGAATTACCATGCCTGTATTATTAATGTTCACATTTTCCTACATTTACAGATGTGAGAGCCCTCTCACACACTTACACATACACAAAAATAAACCAAAGATTGCATCTTCTGTCTTGTAAAAATGATGATTAGTGACTGATAACACTCTCTTCTGGAGTTTTATACCACAACCAAGCAAACATGATGAGGAATGTTTGGTTTCTCATGGGTAAACCCCCCAATTTGCCCCCAGTATTGGGGATTGGCTCAGTGGTAGAGCATCTGCTTTGTCATGCAGTGTTACGCAGGTTCAATCCCTGGCATCTCCAGGAAGGGCTGGGAATATTCCTATCTGAAACCCTAGTTAAGTTTTGAGTTAGACATACAAATGGTCTCTTGGTAGATAGTTTCATTATAACATTTTGTGGTCATGGACTTATTTGTATCAGGAGTAAGGAGTTTATTATGTTTCCATTTGCTGCTCTGTTGCTGTTTGGTAGCCAATGAAAGTCACACTGCACCAGTGGACTGGAGTGTTGCCACTATCATCTTGGCTGCAAGAGACAGTGCTACAGTTCAACCACTGGTGAATCCATTTTTGTGTGAACACTGCTTGGACAATTTTAAAAAATATGCTTCCCGCAGGGTTGTTCCGATCCCCACCCTCTAATTTGGCTTGTGCAAAACCTGACTGTCTTTAATCTATAATCACACTCTTATAGGTTGAGAAGCAATGATTTAAGAGATCTCATATTAGGGGTGCAGCCAATATGAGGGGGGCAGCTTATATTTGGATCAATATGGTATATTGCAAATATCGGGCAGGCAGAGCCTAGAAGCAGTTTGCAGGTGGAGCCCGGAGATTTTAGGCAAGTCTGTAAGCCTTCTCAGGGAAAAAGACAGGGTATAAATAAATATACAAGGTGAGTCTTTTAAAAGAGGCACCGTGGAACATGTGTACTCTGTATCCACAGGGCCTCTTTTAAAGGACTCACCCTTTAAATCTAGAGGTTTTGCCAGGTTAGAAATGAAGCTCAGCTCTCTGTTCATCTTAGGCACAGATGGGGAACCTGTGGCCCTCCAAATGTCATGGGACTCCAGCTCCCATCTACCCCTGGCAGAATGGGAGTTGTAGTCCAACAACATCATGGATTCCCAACCGTGTTATAAGGTTTAGAGCTAGCTTGCCCCAATACCCCCCTCCCCATCCTTGTACCTTGTTTTTGGGGCAGCTAGCCCCAAAGGGGGAAGAAAGCAAACACAGAAAAGAAATTGCCCATCACACTGAAGAATTAATGTGTACCTCTATTGTACAAATTGTTCATGATTGCTGTAACTATTTTCTTGCAGCTACTCAGCTATGATTCCAGCATCATTTTCTTTCTTTTCCACTGTGTTAAGGGTTGGGTTATTTAAACTTGCCATCAAACAGAATCAGAATCAAAGTGAGCTAATTTTTCTGAAATACTAATCATTTTAAGGCTATTGAACTAAATATAGAGACAGTTCATTAAATCATTAAAACTGCCTGCAATAATCCTCACAAAGTCATTATAGTAGTATTCCCTAGCCGGAGAGGTAGGTTTGCCTTAAGCACAGTTTAATCAAATTAGATAGCAGGCCTATGTCATGGGGTTTCTCCTATTGATATTCATTAAAAATACATGATTTATCACTAATCTATGTAAGGTATATCCCGATTCTGCCAAATTAATTTTGTAAGTGTTGGGGCGGGGAGTGAGGGAATAGGTAAGGAAAACATTATAGTCTATTGTTATAGTGCTTATTTAAAATGGAGGCATGTTCACATTTACATTTTGCAGACTGTATCATTTTACAACATTTTGGCACTTGCTTGCTTTCCTTCCCTTTCTCATTTTAGTTAAGCACTTGCACTACCAGCTACTATAGCCTTTAGGTCATTTCCTCCCCAAACTTTCAATTTACAGGGATCCCTTTCTGCACTGACTTACCTGCTGTAGAAACTGTGTACACTGCTGGCAATTCTGGCACAAGTATTTGAGCACATGGTTGGCTCACTCAGAACATTTCCAAATAAAAGGAGCTGGTTGCAGATAAGGAAAAAAACCTCTGTGTGACGCCCAAATAGTCACCACCAGTCCATGTAGACAATATTGGGTGAGGTGGACAAATTCCCTAACCTGGTTTAAGACAGCTTCATATGTTCATATGCTTCCCATGCTCTCAATTTTTAGTGACCAACTTTTGGGGGCCGCTCCATTGCCTGATGAAAATGGAAAGTGTCCTTGAACATACCCATTGCTCATCTCTTCATTCTAGCTTATCCACTTTGATCCCCATATGATGCACTCTAACGAATGCATTGACTTTGACTCACAAATGCTTATGCCACAATAATAAACTTTTAGTTTTCAAGGTGCCACAAGAGTGTGGTGTGAAAATTGTGCACTCCTGGCTAGTAGATGTGTATAGAAGTTAGCAAATCATCTGGGAAACATTTTTCCCCATGCAGAAGACTTGAAAATTGCTGGGGGTCTCACCAAACCACATAATACATCTTTGTTAGAATCATACAATAAAATTGTGGAGTTGAAAGGGATCCTGAGCGTCATCTAGTCCAACCTCCTGTGATGCAGGAATCTCAAAACATATTCATAGCCCATTAGTAGACTGTACCAGTTCTGTAAAGTAGACCTGCAGCTTACAAAGGGGTTATGTTCCAAGGATAGAACATAAAGCTAAAATCACATATTATGAAAACCACAATAGGGCCTAGACTAGAGCATTGTTAGTTTGATCAGTATTGCAGCCCTGGTCAAAATACCCTTGATCTCTGCTGGCAAAAAACCCCAAAACACAATCAAATACAGGGTTATGTCATCATATTTTTGATGGTTCCTCATTTCTGTGGACCATTTGAATGTTTCTCATGAACCAACAGTGGTTGGCAGACTGCAGTTTGAAAACCTCTGTATCTACCAGTCATTAGTCACCATCCACACTACTGTGCTTCTGTCCACAAGTCTCTCTTGCTGGATCATAACATTGAAAGGACTTCAAAGGTCATCTAACACAACTCGCCACCCACAACTACAACATTCCTGATTGGTTCTAGTTACAGGTAGGTAAGTGTGAAGAAGAAGTGTGCATGCACACGAAAGCTCATACCAATAACAAACTTAGTTGGTCTCTAAGGTGCTACAGGAAGGAATGTTTTTATTTTTTATTTTATTCCTGATTGGTGGTTGTCTAGTCTTTGCTTAAAAACTTCTAATGTAGGAGAGTCCACCACTTTTTGAGTCACTCTGTTCCACTGTTAAGCAGGGTGTGGCTGTTTAAGAAAGGAAACTAACTTCCAGATGTGAAAAATATTTTAAAACATGCATTCCCTCTCTTACAACTATTATTTCCCCCCTTTCATTCTTGTAGTGGTGAAATTAGCTCATTATTAGTGGAATTTGTTGGTCTGTGCCCATGTTAATGTCAGAGGGTGGGTGAGGGTGGGAAGCGATTGGAATATTTAGTTCAGACCAAGGTCTCATGATATGAGGAGCTTTTTATTAAATCTGAAAAATTTAATAAGAGGCTTTTCATACCAGAGCTTAGACCATCAGAAAGCTTGATCTCTGCAGGCTGCCATCTTGTGTTGCAGAATTGAAGGTGTTTCCTTCCCACACATGCACACACACTTTAAGGGCCAAATCTGCTGCTAGTGTCATTGCAGTGACCTCAGTAGATTTAACAACACTGGGGAAAAGTTCAACAGAATTACATGAGCAAACCAGCTTTATAGCTGCAGCCCCCCACAGTTGGGAAAATAATTTCATACATGCAAACAGATGGCATCCTGATGCTTGCTAAGCAGCAAAAAGATATTATGGCAGGGATGTGAAATACTGCACTAAAATTTGTAAGATTCTTAGTGAAACATTTCTCACACTTTTCTTTCTCACTCCCCCCACCCCTGGCCAGGTTCAGATTAATTTTGCATTTGCAAATGCGTTCTTACAACTTCAGTTGGAAAAGAAAAAAGGCATTGGATATTCCTATGGGCACACCTCGAAATCCAAACTGGAAAAGTCTACAAATGTTTTCTGTATTTCTCCTGCCCTGTACATACACAATGAATCAAAATATTCACCTTGGATGCAGACAATTTATGGTTAATTCGCTCTAGCACAGTGGATGTCTGGTTTTCCATTGTAGTGTCATAGGAAGCTGCCTCATAACAGGTCAAACTATTTGTTCATCTATCTCAGTTCATGTAGCTAAGCTTCTCTCTAGGGCCTTAGCCAAAGATGCCTGGGATCAAATCTGCAACTTTCTGCATACAAAGTTTATATTCTACCACTGAGCTATGGCGCATCCCAGGAACTTCTTCTATATCATTTCCTGAAGTACCCCAGCCACACATCTCTACAGAGTAGGGCACAAGGCTACCCTACCTTTCCCTGGGTTTCTAATTTGGGATAGCTGATCTGCCTTGCAAGAGTGCCTGTTCTTAATAATAATAATAATAATAATTTATTATTTATACCCCGCCCATCTGGCTGGGTCTCCCCAGCCACTCTGGGCGGCTTCCAAAAGAAGCCTTTCTTCACCTCTATGGCTTCTCTACTTGTACATTTCATATATGCCATAAGTCTGGAAAACCAAACTTGCAAAACACTTCTCAATGTTTGAGGAAATGACAGTGGGCATCCATCCACAGACAGCTTAACATACTTAGATAACTGTCCAAAGGCATTCATTACAACTGCTGCTGACTTTTTAAACAAAATACCACAATATTTCATTTTCTTTTCACAAATAGGAAATTAATTGCATACTCTTGCAGCCAGAGCAGATATAATTCGTTATGTATTGTTAAGGTTGTCTGTGATAAATTTATCAAGCTTGCATGAAAACTACACTGAAATCACAATGGATCCATCTTAATTAAGGCTCTTTAAGTGACAGATACACCTGTCCTGAAATCAGGATGGAGGTGAGTAGATGGGGAGGAGGAAAATAACAGTGCATTCCAAAAATGTAGCTGTTCTTTAAAAGAAAAGAAAACCCTTTTTGAGTACGGTACATTGCAAGTACAAGGCAAATGGCAACACTGAAAAATGCAAATACATGCATTTTTATATTGTTATAATATTGTACTTTATATTGACAGAATGTCACATGCCTACTTCTCAAAATAACAGGGAGTTTCAGGATGAATAGAGAGAACACACTTTCTAATATGTGTTTCCTTGCAAAGAAAGTGTATTGGAGACTTGACAGAGTTTTTATATATCTGTTTATTTACAAATTTACAAGCTGAGCATGTGGGTGTAGGTAACTGCCCCCCTTCAAGAGGCATTGCCGCAGCATAAGGTCCAATGAAATAAAACAGAATGCAGCCCTTATGGACACCTCAAGTATTCTGTCTCATTTGCAGCTACCTTCTAGCTGCTCCCAAACTGCTTTTCCTAACCTCTACTCAAGCAGGTGGAATGAAGCACCACTTGGTAGAAATTAGACATCAATGCCCACTAAGGAAACATCTTCCAGCCCTCATTCTTCTTGGCAGTTAGTACTTTTGAAAGTTAATGAATGACATTGGGTAGTGTTCAACTGAGTTTTACTCAGAGTACACCTACTGAAATTCATGATTCTAGCTTACTCATGTTCATTAATTTCAGTGGGTCTACGCGGAGTAAACCTTAGTTGAATACCATCCATAATTCACAATAAAATAAAAATGTACAACCTTCATAATCCATACATCATAAAATGGTAGAATTCTAGACAGATGGCTGTAAGCTTTCATATTACACAAATTGTTTCTTCATCACAATTCCAGCTGGATATAACAAATTTAATTTGTATATCCCAATAGGATCAATTTAAGAATTGTTATCTATTTTACCTTAGCAGTTTCAAAACTTAAATGTATATTGGTGCAAATAATTCTCCATTAAAATTTTACTCTTTTTTATTTTAGTTTCTCTAGAGCTGGTTGCTTTAGCGATATAATAGGAACACAATCAATCATTAATATCTTTTTTTCATTCATTCAGACTCTTCAATAGAATAGCTCTCTGAGAGATTTACAGGCTTAAAAAAATTATCAGATCCAATATTTAAAATACAACTAGTAGCATTTCTCCAGCTTTAAATTACAGTATTAGTAAATACATGCTAGCTTTCCTCCCATTGAAAATAGTACATGTGTCCCCCAAATCAGATTGGAACCATAGTGGGGGCAAGGGTTAAAGCCCCCTCTCTCCATGCCATAGTCCCAGGACTCAGCTACATTAGTAAACAAACAAATAAACAAAACACAGATGGCGCTGTAGAGCTGAAATCGGAACTCTATGAAAATTTCCATTGTGAGCTTTAAAACAGTTTTTTTCCTGAGCATTTTCAGAGCATTTTTTTTAGCTGTGTAGATGCAGCCCCAATCTGACTCTCCCCCTGCCATGCCAGCCACTTGCTAAAAACAAACAACCATACAATAATACGTAATAATATGAATAATGTGACATCTAGTTTGCCCCAAATTTAGGTAGATGATCTCTAAAATGAAACAAATTTCATCATAACTGGCCTCCAAATAACCCCTTTTGGAGAGCTTTTGAGCGGGCACAGAATATTAGCTTTGTTGATTTCTGTGGGAGCCCCAAGCACCTTCCCTATTGATCACTGATGCTCAAGGAAACAACACTGAAGGTTGGTTGTAGAGCAGTAGCTTATCTAAGAACTTCATCAAATCCATTGGCTGCTTTGTGATGTTATAGAATGTTTGTTTATATTCTATCTTGTAAATAGTAAAGACCAGCCATGCTGTTGCCAAACAGGGCAAATACTATGAGAATGCAAAGGGCTACTTGGACTAGGGGAGAGAAAAAGAGAACACAGGTGGCAGCAGGATACTTAAAAATCTGGAAAAATAAGGAAAGGTAATAGGCCAGGCAGTGGTCAGTTTGGGCATTTGCTGGAGTCCCCAAACCAGCAATTAGGCATTTGCTATGACCTGCCACAACAAGCCCTATCATTTTTACTTTGCACACCACTGCCAATTTTAAAATAAGATAATTTTTTTCATTTATATAGCCTGTGCATTTCCAGGTTTAGGGGGCTTTCTGGGGTTACCTTGCCCAGTGATATCTCCCCACCCAAATTCTTGAGCTGCCAGAATTAGACAGCCTGCAAACCAAAAGGGTCAAGGATGCAAAAGACAGGTGGGGAAATCTTCACAAAGAACTTAATGACAATCCACCCATGTTTCACCTCCATCTCCCATCAATCCCAGCCAGCATGGCCAATGGGCAGGGATGATGTGAGTTGTAATTAAGCAACATTTGGAGGGCCAGTTTCTCAACCCCTAGGCTAGAGGTCTCTAAAATTATTTTTGCTCAGAACTCCTGTGCCTGATTAGATTTTTTTAAACATTAGAGGCCTTTTTAAACTCCTCTGTCCTCTAGAAGATTATCATTCCCACCTTCTTCCTCTTTTTTGCGCTCCCTGCTTTATGGGAGATAAACACAGGCTACCAGCTCTCTGCCTTAAGTTAAAATAAGTCATCAGCTGTCTTTCTCTTTAGTAGTTTCATGTTCTGACCACAGAAACAGCCTGGAGGGATTCTACTCTCTCTCTCTCTTCCGCTCATTTGTCAGCCTAGTAGCTACAGTTGTGACACTAATGCTCTTGGAGGCATGCCCTGTTTGTCAACAGCAAAAAAGAGAGCCCTGGAAGCCAAACAAACAGTAAATGTATGTGTTTTAAGGAGCAATGTTTTCTTGGGAGTGTTAATGGTGGCAGGAAAGTGAGCAAGGCAGGCACTTGGCTCATCTGCAAGCCAAAAGGCCATGCAGAGTTCTATGCCTGCAATAGGGCTTCTTTCCATCACATAGAAAGAAATTGATTTATCTATTCTATCTTGCATTTTGAAATCTATCTAATATCAAAGCAGCACGTGCTGGAAGGTTTTGGTTTTTACAGCCCTAAACATGGGGTGGGCAACCAATTTTCTATTGAGGGCCACATTCCCTTTGGGGTAATCTGTTCCAGGTCACATGCTGGTTGTGGCAGGTACGGAAGTCAACCCATTTTCCCTCTTCTTTTTGCTACCTCTTTTCTCCCCCACACTCTTTATTTCTGACACCCCATTACTATTTTCCTCCCTTTTATCTGGCAATCCCTTCTCTCTTCTCTCTGCTCAGTGGGCTTGCCAGAGGTCTGCTCAGATCACTTGCACTGGGCTTTTGAAATTAAATTGAGGGCCACAGGACTACATCCATACAAACCTCCCTGGGTATTAAAATCTGCCTCATAGGTTGTTTTTGCAGACCTGCCTGTAAAATCAATTTGGTTGGTGGACATGAAAGACAGGGTTTTCTCAGTGGTGACACCCCCCCCCCCCCGGTTTGTGGAACTCCCCACAGAGCTGCATAGTGATCCCAACACTGCAACCTTTCAAACAGGCTTTAAAAACCTACCTGTTTGGGGTTGCCTTCTCTTGTAAGCTTCTAGTGCTGCTGAAATTGAGAATGTTGAGCTGATATGAAATGTTTTATTTGTCACAGACAAAGTCCAACAAACCCAGCACTAACAAAGTAGTCCTGCTCAGGGAGTAATTTGCCTCCTGATCACACCACTGATCTCTATACACATACAAGGGAACCATGTGTATGCAGTCTACATTTGGGATCCTGTACAGTTGATCTAGGGCCCTCCATTTTCTAGGACAAAGGACTGTACATTCAGGCATATACGTAGGTTCTGTGCAAATTCCACCCCTAAATGCATGGAAGCCAGGGGGTGGGACGGGTGTAGAGCAGAGGATCGAATCCTAATCATGCCACACAAACATATGTTTATTTGAACTCCTTCACAGAGCTGTTGCTAAAGGCTCTTCACCACTGTTTTCACACTACATTAATTTACTTTACAACAGCAGCAATGTGTGGCAGCAATGTGTGGCATTCATGGGCAGCTGTTGAAGCCCCAACACCCTGATAGGGCCAGGGGCAGATTTTGATCTTTCAAATTTCAGCAGTGACCTGTGCACCCCCCCGCTTCTCGCCTTCAAATCTTCTCAATTCACTGCGTCATAGTTGTGGCACCCTGGAGCACCTCCTAGACTTGGTAACTAGCGCGGCGGAGCAGCTTGCACTGCCCTAAATCCACCTCTGACAGGGCCCACTTAGAACCCTCTTTAAGCCTCCTTTTCCCCAATTCTCCAATCAGCATCAGGTGATTAAGGTCACTTCCAAACAACCTATTTACTGGGAATTCACATTGATTTGTTTGTGCAGCCAGTAGGGAGATTAGATGAACATTCATTCTTCTTTTCATTCAGGGAGGTTATACAAACAAGTTGCATCAACCTATTTTTATAGCACAGTTTTCAGTGCACTTTCTCTGTTACTTTCCTTTTTGCAAAAAGTCTGATTTTGTGGGGCAGCCATTGTAGTGCATGAGTGCCAAATCAACTGTCATTGTGCAACCTGATTTTGCCAGATGTGATTGAATGCTACTCACAAATAGCGACTGTCTGGAAGTGCTTTGGGTTAGGAAACTGCCATTACAATTTCCCACAATGCCTGGGTAGCCAACGTGGTGCCCTCCAGAGGTTCTGAACACCACCAGCCACCAGTGTAGCAAATTGCCAGTGAGCTGTAGTTCAACAATATCCCGAGGGCACCACATTGGCTACCCATGACCCAGAATGTACGGTTGCCATACGTCCGGAATTTCCCAGACATATACAGAATACTGCAGTCAGCAGCAGTGTCCAGGCAGAAATTGGCAACAACAACTTTTGTTTCCAAATTTTCACTCTTTGGAATATGGCAACCCTACAGAATGATGGTATTTGAGGTGGGGCATTGCTGGAAATTTAAATTGCAGGAACATAGAAAGCTACTTTATACTGAGTCAGACCATTGTCCATCTAGCTCAGTATTGTCTATACTGACTGTCAGCAGCTCTCCAGGATTTTTGACAGGAGTCACTTATGGCTGTATCTATGGATGCTGGGGTTTGAATCTGGCACCTTCTCCATGCAAAGCATATACTCTGCCAATGAGCTATAGTCCTTCCTCAATCTACTATTTTGGGTGACTCTGAAAGCTGGTATTATAAGAGAAGGGGGGAAATTCTTAATGTTTTAATGCAAATTATATGTTTATAACCTTCTGCCAATGAATCTTATGCTGTTTGCTTACAGTTGTGTGAAAGCAGTTTTATTAACATTTCTCAGGTTTGAACTGTGGCTGTAAAAATGAATGTCAGAGTGAACACCTGACTTCCAAGACCCAGTATGACTTAATGAATCATATTTTATGTCTAATGAAGTAACCTGTACTCTTTCTGGTATAATGTTTTTGTTCCCTTGACGATTCTAAAAATGGCAGGGAATATATTTCAAGTTTCTTTGTGTCTGTTGAAGTTTACATGGAGGGAGGAGGGAACAGCAGGTGGGGGGCTCCACAAGCTATCTAAGGAATGTGTCTTTCTCTTTCTTACTGGTTTTGTCCCCTCTCTGTCTGACACGGCAGGCATGCTGAACAGGAGTGGCATGCGAATCGATCGGCAGGCAATCAGTGACACGGCGGCTGGCCAGAGCCAAACTCCATGCCATCGATCGGCTCCAAATCAATTTGCACACTGCATTCTCCGCTCAGGTTACCTGCCATTTCAGGCATGGGGAAGAACAGTGAAGTGAGAAGGAAATTGCACCCAAGTATTTTGGGACCTTGGTCCGTAACCTCAAAGGTTGCAGACTGCTGACCTTTCCTTGTTTATATGTCTGTGCCTATGCTCTGTCAGAAAGTATGAGATGGATCTGTTTTGGTACGTGGTGGAAGGCTAGATTATTCTGCGAGCTCCCTGTATAGCAAAACCATTTGTGAGTGTTAGCTTTAGAATCCTCTGCTTGCATCCTGAAATGGTACAATCCAGAACAGGCTCACAGTGTGATAGCTATTTATTGTGTGGTCTAGGTATCTGGTCAGGCCCTTCTCTTCCAAACTGGATATTGTTACATTCTTTGCATCCTGCCCTGCTTCCAAGTTGCTCAGGGCAGTCCACGTGGTTTCTGTTTCCCTACCCATTGCATCCTCATAACAACCCTGTGAGATAGAGTTGAAAGACAGTGACTACAAGCTCAGGGCTAGGCTTTTGCAGAATTGATTTTGCAAATTAAAAGTCAGATATGAAAGATTAAACAGGGTTTAATTTAAGATCATGGAAGCTGTATTATCAGATGAAACCAATGTCCATCTAGTCCTAGGCTGGAAGTTCATAAACAGGGTATGAAAATCATAATTATGCCCTGTCTCCAACATCTAATATTCAGACTTTGAGATCCTGTACATACAGGCTCTATTTTGCTATAATGGTGAACAGGGGTTGATAAAAATAACCTCCATGAATTTGTCTAATCATTCCCAGTACTGTACTTATGTTCTTAAAGAGAGAGAGATGTTAGCAGAAGCCCTTGCATCTTTGGCAAGGAGCTGTATTGGTGCCCCCCACCACACACAAAAAAGCACTTTACTGCAACATTAGAAATTACACGCAAATCTCTTTGAAGTAAAAAAAAAAAATGGGTCCCCCTCCTCTGAAATCATTCAAACATGCTGCTTTCAGTCTAGATTGATTCTAGATGCTGCCATCCACAAGGGTGGGTGTGGTTATTTGATAAGTGTTGGAAAACCCTTCCTTTGATTAGGTTATTGATGCCTTCTCCTCCCTGCACATGCCCCAGGTAAATAAAGAAGGATCTTGGTACAGGCTTTAGTGGATCCACAGTGATTTTCCTAGGGGTCCTACTGGGGACTTCAATCAAAATGTGAATTTAAATAAACTTTAGTTTACTCAGTCTTGTGTGATATTGTGACCCTTGTGTTTATGCAGTGAAATATGTGCATGCAAAGTCATTGCATGCCATCACTCATCTACCAGGCTGCATGCTAATTATGATGCACAAGTGACTTGCTGTGTAGGGATTTTGTAGTGTTTAAAGTAACTCATGGCTAAACTTGTAGGCAATTTTTGTTCCTTCTGGCAATGGCAAAGAGAGGCTCCATGCTTTACAGGGTATTCCTGCTGGCTGTGAGCATGCTGGGTGCTTCCCAAAAAAAACTTCAGAACCATCAGAGGCAATAATGCTTCTGAATACCAGTTGCTTGAAACCTCAGTGGGTTTCCCACTGACATTTGGTTGGCCAATGACAACAGGATGCTGGACCAGATAGGTCATCAGCCTGATCCAGCAGGCTCTTCTTGGGTTCTTGGGTTAATAGAACCATAGAATTTAGAGGACCAAACATGTAAAAGGTGAGCAATAGATATGCATCCTTATGTTGTCTGTGTACCCATAGGAAACACTGCGGCTGCATAAAATTGTGTGGGTCCTCTGAGGGCAAGTCTCTACTTGAGGGTTTAGATTACTTGTTTCCCGCAGTTCCCTTCATGAATTCAAATAGGACTTGCTCCTAAGGGGCAACTCATAAAGGAGTTACAGGCTCCGAATTCCCCCATCACATAGATGAGCAGCACATGCACACATTCTTACATGTATAGAGTGCCATCTCACACAGGTTGGCCCACCAGCAGTGGACGGGGCTAACCCACCACATATTTTTTAAGTCAGGGACTGAAAACCAGTGCACTGCCACTGGGAGTTCTTGGGCTGTAGCTCCTATCATCCCTGGCCATTGGCAACATTGGCTGAGGCTGATGGGAGTGGCCAACGGCTGGAGCGCTAGATCGAATGAACACACAAACACCCCACTCCTTCCCTGAGGAGTGAAAGGCCTTAAAGGGAAATTCTTTGGTCTGGAGCCTAGCACTCCATTTCTTGGTTAATTCCCCCTAGGCTTGTTGCCTGCATTGATGAGCCCTTATTGGGATGCATAGGATCCCTGGCATGGAAGGTGACAGTTTTTTGGGTGTTGCAAGCTATTGCCTCTGGAGATCTCAGTTTTGGGTCCAAGCCACAAGCTGTTTTCTGTGCTGCTGATCTGACTGATACTGTTGTCCCATCATTCTCTGGCTGCTGCTCAGAGGGTCATGGCACCGATTTACTTTCACAACTCCATCCACAGAATTCTGGGAATGATATTTCTGAAGAAGATGCTCAGACTTCTCCACTAGAGTCCACACAGCAGAACTTCATAGGCTTGCCATACGTTAGGAAAATTCCTGACATGTCCTGGGTTTTTGGTGTAAAAATGGTGTTGGGGGGAATCTTGCTGAATTGCGGGTGTCAGGAATTTTACTTTTTGAAATATGGCAACCTGGAACTTCATTTCTCAGTGCTCTGTAGGGAAAGGGAAAGTGTGATTAATCTTAGCCCTGAGGTGTCATTCTGAAGGGGCTTATGGGTGAAAATGGTCTCAATGCTCAATGGTCATGATGCAGCATCATTCCAAAGGCATTCTGGAGGAAGAAAACAGCACACAGCAGCTATCACAATGTGTTCCACTGGTGCTAGTATTCTACAGTATGCCTCTGAATAGCAATTGCTGGCAATCACAAGTGTGGAAAAAGCAGTCATGCTTAGATCCTGTTTGAGGACTTCTCAGTAGGCAACTGCTTGGTCACCATGAGAACAAGTTCATGGACTAGCTGGGCCTTTGGACTGACCCAGCAGGGCTCTTATGTCCATAATGGGTATTCAGAGGTATACTGCCTCTGAACCTTAAGATTCTACTCAGCTATGATAGCTGCCTTACAGGAACATTAAAAGAGCCCTTGTGAATCAGACCAAAGGTCCATACTGTTAGCCAAGACTTTTAGAAAGATGCCTAGTCACAATGGCTATGTTCTCTATTGTCTGAGGCAATATGCCTCTGATTACCATTCACTGGAAATTGCAATAATAATAATAATTTATTATTTATACCCCGCCCATCTGGCTGGGTTTCCCCAGCCACTCTGCGCGGCTTTCAACAGAACATTAAAATACAGTAATCTATTAAACATTAAAAGCCTCCCTAAACAGGGCTGCCTTCAGATGTCTTCTAAAGGTCTGGTAGTTGTTGTTCTCTTTGACATCTGAAGGGAGGGCGTTCCACAGGGCGGGTGCCACTACCGAGAAGGCCCTCTGCCTGGTTCCCTGTAACTTGGCTTCTCGTAGTGAGGGAACCGCCAGAAGGCCCTCGGCACTGGACCTCAGTGTCCGGGCTGAATGATAGGGGTGGAGACGTTCCTTCAGGTATACTGGCAAGTGTGGAGGATGCTGTTGCACTCAGATCCTGCATGCTGGCTTCCCAAGAGGCATCTGGTTGGCCACTGTGAGAGAACAGGATACCAAACTAGATGGGCCTTCAGCTTGATTTAGGGCTCCTTTTGCATTTTTATGCAAATCGATGGCACACAAAAAATACTTAAAATGAACCGCTGCTGCTGTAGGGAAAGGCAAGGCCCAACATTTGGGGAAATTTATTTGGGATTCCCCCTCCCCAGCAATGGAGTGTTGACTTGTGGGGGTGAGGGTGCGGGAGGATTTTGCCTCAGCAGTACTTCTTGACAAGTTTGATGGTACCTGCAGTACAGAATTTAGATCTCAAGATGGCACCAGCTGCCTGCTGAAATTAGGCTTGGCAGCAGTTATACATATTAAACAAAAGGTTTTCACAGTTTGCTGCTCTCATGTGGTGAGGGACTTTTGTGTCTATTGAGATGGTGTTCGCCATAGTTGTGTGGCTTGCTGTCCATGCAGAACAGGAGAATAATCTAGATATACATAGACAAAGCTACACAAAAAATTAAAAAGCCATCACTTAACTGGAAAGGCTTTCCTATAAATTCCTTTGTAGTGTAAGAAGAGCCCTGCTAGATCAAGCCAATGTCACATCTCCTCAAGCATCCTGTTTTCAGTGACCCACCAAATGCCTCCTAGGAAGCCCTCAAGCAGAACCTGAGCGCACATACTCTTCCCCACTTGTGATGGTTGGCATTCAGAGGCATACTACCTCTGACTGTGGAGGTAGAGCATAAGGCATCTTTTTAACAAATTGAATGTCACATAAAACGGTGTTTAACGTGTTATCTAAAAAGAGTGATCCAAATCCTCTTTTTTGCTAAAAAAAAAATCCTCTATTGAACAACAACAGCAAAATGATTGCAGAATTTTTAGGATCAACACACCAAAGCAATGGAAAAAAGGAATGGGAATAATCTTGGTAGCTGAAGTTTGATGGTGTATTCTCCTTATTTCTTTACATAGCATCATCATTTTAAATGGTGCTTTGCAAAGCAACCTAAGCAGAAAATACAAGCTCCTTTCCAGGAAGGTTATACTCTAAGTTTTGACATCAGGGTAGGCAATAGAAAGAGAAGGCAGAGCAGCTAACAGAGGGAAATGTGCCAATGCAGTTTCATGTGCTTACCTGTAGCTTCAGTAGAGCTTCGGGAATAAAGGGATTGAGAACTTGTGTTGGGGAAGGTTATTATTATGTTATGTATTTTGTGTCTTTATGCTGTAAATGGCCCTGTGATCTTTGGATGAAGGGCAGAATAATAATAATAATAATAATAATAATACAGTCCTAAGCACCTGTACTAAAGATTAAGTTCCATTGGACACAGCAGAGCATACTTGCATAAAACTGTGCAGCATTTGAATATTTTCATGTCCAGGGGTTGAATCACAAGCCAAGAGTCAAGAAAATGAAATTATAGGATACTAATCTAGAGTTGCCCTTGAAAGATGTCACCCAGATCAAACTTTAAAGCAAATTTGTAGTGTTCCTGTTCAAGAGAAATAGGGGAAGTCCGTGTGTGTGTGTGTGTGTGTGTGTGTGTGTGTAATAGTTTTAATAAGGTACATGTGGTATATAGTACATGTACCCCTGTTGTCCTCACAACGACCCTCTGACGAGGTAGTTTGACAGGAGCAATTGGCTCAAGATCAGCCAACCAGTAGGTTTGTGGGAATTTGAACTCTTTCCCCCACCCCACATCTTATCTCTTATCTACTATGTTGTACTGGCTCTATGACTGATTTCTGCAGCAAAGTAGTGGGCATGGAATAGATTGATAAGATAAAGGGACCCCTGACCATTAGGTCCAGTCGTGTCCGACTCTGGGGTTGCGGTGCTCATCTTGCTTTATTGGCCGAGGGAGTCGGCGTATAGCTTCCAGGTCATGTGGCCAGCATGACTAAGCCGCTTCTGGCGAACCAGAGCAGTGCACGGAAACGCCGTTTACCTTCCCGCCGGAGCGGTACCTATTTATCTACTTGCACTTTGATGTGCTTTCGTACTGCTAGGTTGGCAGGAGCTGGGACCAAGCAATGGGAGCTCACCCCGTCGCAGGGATTCAAACCGCCGACCTTCTGATTGGCAAGCCCTAGGCTCTGTGGTTTAACCCACAGCGCCACCTGGGTCCCTTGATATCTACACTTTAAATGCTCTAGCTTTTAGAAATGGTATGTAGCATAAAGTTGATTCCAGTCCTCAATCAGGAAATTATTTTAACCCATAATTGTCTGGGTCAAATGAGATGTGGGAACATAAGCTGTTAGGAATCTTTAAAAACAACAACACCAAAACACAAAACTCCAGTAGCTGGTATCAGTGGTGCTGCATAAAACATTTTTAGAATCCTGAAACAGCTCTTCTTTCCTAGGTGATTTCTGTATTTATATTACTGGATTTCATAGGGCTTCTCAGGACTTTTTCCTTTTACCCACACACATCTTTAGTTGGCTATATCAGCTGAAGTCCCTCAGTGATGGCCTGGGGTACTTATTCATCATCATAACAACCGTTTAGTGTAAAATTAACAGCTTAACTGCTATGGCTATAAACAGGGGCCTGCATTACTGCAGATGGATGAAGATTACTTAGTTGCAGTCAGAATGCAGACAGAAAGAAGAACAAACAAAGTATGGCTACATTTTGGGTTTTTCAAAAGGTTAAACATGTTTAAAGGATGATTTATATCTGAGTGGTTTGCAAACTTTTACCCTCAGGGATCCCTTTCCACAGGCATTCCCTCTGCATCTTGCAGAGGTGCCTAGACATGGGTCCCCAGCCTTTCTTTGGGCCCAAGGGCACTTTTGGAAGTCTAAGAAACTTTCATGGGTACCAAATACTAATTTCACATTAAAGAAGAAGAAGAAGAAGAAGAAGAAGAAGAAGTAGAAGAAGAAGAAGAAGAAGAAGAAGTGCTTTCCCCCACACAAAAACACAGAGAAATTTTTTTTGGCTAACTCTCAAAATAAGCCACCCTACCCACAAAAGAGCCCCAAACCCCTCAAATGTTTCAAAACTGACTTTGTTTTTTAAAAAATCCCAACAAACCTACATTTTAATATAAAAAATGTAAAATTGGGAGGGGCAGAGAGCCTTGATAGTGTGCCTGAGGTTCCTATGGTGCCCATGGGTGCCACCTTGGGCATCTCATGGCTAGTGTGTGCCATGGAAAATATGTAGCTCAGTGATAGCTCACAGCCAGAGCACCTCAAAGCTCCCCCAAACCCCATGACATTGGCAGCTCTATCAGTGCCCCAAAGATGTAGCAAAGGGTTGGAGGTCTGATTTAAAAGAAGGTGGGGGTGAGAATTTCAAACACATCACCTTTGCCCATAGCCCACTTCTGTCCAAGCTGGGTATGCCTCTAGCATTTCATCATGGCTAAGGAGAAAAATATTTTTGGAGAAAATCTGTAGGTATGTGGGGCATAGTGCAGGGGAGAACTCTGGACCCCTCAACCTGAAGGTGCCAGGGACTGGAACCTGGGGTTATTTGCATGCAAGGCAGATACTCTAGGACTGAGTTAACCATGCCACAAGAATAAGCCTTAAATGCGGTTTGACAACTTGTGTGTGTGTGTGTGTGTGAGAGAGAGAGAGAGAGAGAGAGAGAGAGAGAGAGAGAGATGAGAGCTGCAGCTGAAATAAGTTCATTTATAAACTACCATTAAGAGAAGGTTGTAGGGGATAAGTAGCTGTTTGCCCTCAGCCTACATCTATGAGGCACAGCTCTGCAACGTCTAGCTTTGAGATTAGGAACTTCTGGCCTGCTGGCTGAATGTGGCCCTCCAGGATGCTTGATCACATCCTTCATGACACACATCCCTCATGACTCTCACCAGGCCACTCTCTCTCACCAGGCCTTCAAAGGCTTTCTCTGTCTTTAGCTGGGCTAATGCCTCTTCCTTCCCCCAAGGGAAGATGGAGAGATAAGGACTTCTGCATAGCTGGAATGTAGCCTACTATAGAATGTTAAGAGTGACATCTGCTAATCTGGACCACTTTGGCTCTGGGACCACTCACCACAGGCAGCTTACCCACAAGAGAATGTGTTCCTCAGATTGAAAAAGTTTTCCCACCCTTGGTCTACCCAATCAAATATGTCATACAGTGCCATGATGACATCTTGTCACATGATTCTTTAGGACAAGCACCCTTTAAAAAAAAATCCAAACTGAGAACAATCTATAGCTGTCTGTTTCCTACTGAGAATCTCCCCCCCCCCCAACAGTGTTGTTCATAGCCAGATAGCATCCAGTGGGTTTTCCACAGAAACTGGCAGCGATATGACACAATTCTGATTCAATCCACAGGGCTGCTTTTGCTTCAAAAATAAAGTTGTGGTGTTAAACAGTGTAAAGCTTGACCCTTTGAGTAGGCCAGAGATGGGGAACATGTGGCTCTGTTGGACTCCAGCTCCCATCAGTCTCAGCAAGCATGGCCAGTAGTCACAGATGATGGGAACTCTAGCCCAATGACCTCTGGAGGGTCGCTTTTCCCCAACCTCCAGAACATCTAGTTGGGTCTTTAAACATTGCTACCTTAGACAGAATTGTGCAATTAAATAGGATAGCCCCACACCAATAAAACATGATAGGTCTTGGTTTGTAGCTCTCCCTCCCTCAGATAGCAAACCAAAGGACAAACAAAATTGCTTAAGCACACCTAGAGCTGCATCTAAACACAAAGGAGTGGGGGGAGATACCAAACAAGCTCCCCCCCTCTGTTTTCTCCCTGAGCCAAGTAATCCCTTTGATTACATCTAATACCTGCCAAAACCCAGATGGTATGCCCACCCATCTCACAGTGTGATAATGGCACATTGCAAAATCTACCCATTAATATTAATTGTCAGCCAGAGAATCTTTCTGAACTACTATAGCTTGAGATTGCCTTGTGAAAGCGGGGCACGGTTTAGTAGGGATTTTACAATAATTCCCATTCTTTCATCCCAAGTCTCACATATGTGGAATGTTAAACAACACTCATCGTATTTCTGTCATTCTCTGCCACTTGCAATCCTGGCCTTAAATATATCTGCATTTGGGGTCCTTCACCTGCTGACCAAAGGCCTACCTTCAAATTGCCACAAGCTACACAATTGTATATCTCAGAGCACGCTACACAGGGTGTTCCCTTTCCCCTGATAGTACCTTGGATTGGCAGCACTCCAGCATATAATATATGCCTTGTCAGTCATGGTATACTCCGCTGTACCTAATTTCCAATGGACACACAAACCCTGGAACTCCCTGGAATTTTGTCACCACTTGTTAGAGATTGGGGGTGGTGTGCAACAGTATTTTGTCTTCCTGTTTTGTATTTTTATCTTGTGAACCGCCCTGTGATCTTCAGGTGTAGGGGGGTATACAATATATATATTTAAAATGCACTGTTCCCTACTACTAGACACATGAGTGGGTCTGTTCTCTGAATCTTATCTGAACAATTGCTTTCTTCTTTTCTGGTTTTATTCCATTATCTCATTTATTCATTTATTTCACTAAAGCCATGATTCTGTTGATCTGTTCTGCTGTTTCCAAGTGCTCTTTGCAGAAGATACAAAAAAGGAGAGCCTGGTAAATGCTGGACTAAATGGCTCCAGCTGAACAATGGCAAGTGGTGGACAAAATACGCCCGAGGTTACTAAAAGGACCTTTAAAAAAAGCAGGCTGTGACATGTTAAAGATGCATTATTTGAGAGTCAGGGGCAGAGGAGGAATGAAGGGCAGGGGGAAAGCTCTATGGATATAATTTAGCCCTCACAACAAGGTCAAACTGATTTAATCCCCCCTGGAAAGGTCAAGGAAAGGCCTAGCTGACCTAACCTCTGTGCTCTCCATCTGTCTGCTCCTGAAGCCAGACACTTTCAATAGGGGATTGTGTGTTCTTGGCTGGCTGCAAACAAATTGAAGTAATCACCAGGTTTAGGGGCCTTCTCAAAGTGTTTGCTAACGTTCTTCCACTGCCTCTGGAAGTCACAGTCAAAACCTCCTTCACTTCCCACCCCCAATGCTAGAATCATAAAAATGCCGTGATTCTTAACATGCCAAGGTTCACTGAACTTTACAAACTCACTGGTAAAGGCACCAACTCCAGTCCTCAAACCCAGCCACTCAGCAAGTCCACTGGCGGAGGAAGAGGAGTGCGGGAGGAGCGCACTGCCCCTGGCAGCGCGATCCTAGTGGGGGTGCCATCACGGCTGCCCCCCCACCCGTGCTGGGTGCCACGCCCCCAGGACGCACACCACGCCCCTGGGATGTGTGCCAGCCCCGCCCTTGCCTGCTCTCCGCCGCCGGTGCCGGAACATGAAGTTCTGCCACTGAGCAAGTCATCTTTTCAGCCACATGCTCCAGTTCTTCCCTTTCTTTGTTGAATTTTAGACTGCAGACTCTTCAGGGCAGGGACCTCTCCTCTTGTACTAAGCCCCATCCACTCTAATGGCACAATATCAACAATAAACAGTACATAGAGTTGGTTGAGTATCAAGTTCACAGACCCTGTTTAGAGAAACTGAAGAGCAGAATACCCTTTTGAACAAAACAACAACAACAACATTCCTGTTCTTCAGCTTCTTTAGCACAGGAGTAGGGGACATTTAATCATATGTCCTTATGGGGAACCTTCCAGGGGCTCTGTGCCAGTGGTACCTCAGGATACATACGCTTCAGGTTACATACGCTTCAGGTTAAGAACTCCATTAACCCAGAAATAATGCTTCAGGTTAATAACTTTGCTTCAGGATAAGAACAGAAATTGTGTTCTGGCAGCACAGCAGCAGTGAGAGGCCCCATTAGCTAAAGTGGTGCTTCAGGTTAAGGACGGACCTCCAGAACGAATTAAGTACTTAACCAGAGGTACCACTGTAGTGGGTCTCTCCAGAGGGAAAAGTTGGAAAAGCAATGGATGTGTCTCTTCTCTTTGTATAGCCTGCTACATTCTAACCACACAAAAGGCAGATACCGTAGTTCTACACACCCAACTTTCATTCTGCCATCCAGGCCAGCAAAAAGTTGGAACTGACGACCTATTCCAGCCAGGAGAGGGCATGACACAGGACCAATGAGTGTTGTGACATGGGGAGAGTCCTCACAGCCAGATAGAGATGCCTGAAGGGCCACACGGCCCTCTGAGCCTGAGGCTCCCCACCCCTGCGCTTTAGTGCTTTAAATCACACAAAGCTTAAATCAGTTTTGATGCATTTAGGGGCAGAGCTGAGCTGGAAGATCCATGCCTGCCACCACTCCAATTCTGGCTCCAGAGTGCCCTCTCCTGTGTCTGTGGGGCCAGCATGAACCTCCAAATTTTCAGGTTGTACACTGACAATAAAGGTATTATTATTATTATTATTATTATTATCATCATCATCATCATCATCATCATCATCAAATGGCTGTGGCAGGGGGAAGCATCCTCATGGGCACCATGGAGCTTGGAGCTAATACAGTATATAAATTTCCTACAATGCCCTTGCCCCTCCCCCCGGATATAACATTGCTATATCTGGGGTACTGTGGAAAATTAAATGCTGGGGACATGACATTTTGATGACCCTTTCTATACACCTGGTTTGAGTTTAAAGTTAGTGATGGAACATACATCTAGGCATCTTTCCAGAGGTTTCCCATTTCATAATGATGGCTTTAGAAGAACACATTACAATGAGTCCACATACATCTATCATAAAACACACCCAGAATTCTTTATAATTTTTCAAAATGAGCACAATGTTGTCCTTTTATGAGGCCTTGAGGCCTCTTGCATTTGTATTTTGAGCATAAAGAAACTTTTTATTTTGCCACCAGAAACCACTGGTAATTAAAGGATTGGCAATAGCCTGGGGGAAAAATGCTGGGGACACTATGTAGAAAAATTAAATGTCAGGTCAAAGTCACCTAGCACTCATTGAAGCACCAGAAAAGGGGAGCCCAGCATAGCTGATGGGGTGGGCTTTGCTAGACCACTGGTGCACCAGCAGCTGCCTGAGAATTCCAGGTGCTAGCAATGGCCCTGTGACACTTTTGTAGTTTGGAATGTACACACAATAGGAAGTTTAAGCCAACCTCAGCTTCTCAAGTATACCTGTATGAGATGTATGTTTGCAAACACGTTTGTCATGTTTACATTATACTTTTAAAAAAAGAAAGTTTACCCTCCTGAAAATGTAATGTGTGAAACAGCCCTTAGGTGTGCACAATATTTTGTAACAGGTGTAATGAAACAAAATACATAAGAGCATATTGCTGAAGGAGCTTTCACACCAATTTGCTTCCTCCAAAATGAGAACAAATGATAAAACAGAAGCTGATGCAGCATTTTATTGAACAGTGTGTGTGTGTGTGTGTGTGTGTGTTTTTGTAGTACTTTTTGGTATGTAAAGTAGAGAATCCTTTAAAAATAATTGTCAGGGTAGGACAGATATGTAGTATGCCGGTGTGTGTGTGAGAGAGAACAATTTTCATCTTATACAAAATAGCGACATGCTTCTTTTCATTTGAAATATGAACCTGCACTATTAGAAACTGAGCGAACAAGTTAAGGAAAACAGGTCCAGAGCTCTCCCCCTCCCCTGCACAATATTTATTTTATTGATAAAAGCCATTGCAAGAGATGCATTCATTCCAAACACACCCCACACCTTTAAAGAGAAGATTCTATGTTTAGTGGAAGCTATTTGTATCTGTTCTGCCTAAAGAAAGACTAACATTATCATTTCATATTGACAGAGGTTGTTAGAGTTAAATTACTGACCTTATTTGTTTGGGCTAAGATATACACCAGGATTCTCCATAAATATTCCAGACTCCTCTCCTGAATTTTCCTTTTAAAAAAACACACAAAAAAACCCTGTCAACAGCACTTCCAGAGGTACTAGAGGAAATGGGCAGGTATTTTTACCTGATCAATTGGGCAGCATACTAACTAGACCTGTATTGTTTAGTCAATTAATTGCAGGAGTGATTAATCTTTTTGTCTCCACAGGCCAGATCTTTATCTGATCATAGCCTCATGAGCCAAATTTGACATGTGGGCCTGGCCATCCACAAGTCAATCACCTGATGTCACAATGATGTCAGGTGATTGACCACTTTGAAGTCCCAGAATCAGGACTTCAAACATCACACAGGACTTGCTAAAAGGACCTGGTCCACTTGAACAAATTGTGGATTTGTTTCTTAAAGTCACAAAATATGCAGCAAAGCAAAGCATGGAAATATAAGCTGCTACATCTTTAAAATATGCCATTTAAAGTGAGTTCCAAAGTTTCTTCTTCCCCAAGCATAGGGAAAGACCACATGTTTGGTAAGTTAAAAATTGCTTTACTTACAAACTCTTCAAAGGTCAGGTTCATGTGCTTTTCCACACATCAGTCAGAAATGTTACACACACAGTAAACCTTGGCTTAGTTGCAAAGTGGTGAAAGTTCCTAAATTATTGGGATAGGAACTCAAGAGATCAGCTTGATAGGGCCATGCAGCTAAGCTGAAGCAACCAGCTTAGCCTCTTCACATGCTGAGTTCATCAGGCAGACTGAAGGGGAACTGAGGCTTGTCTACCTAGTTCCTCCCAAGGTGAACTAAGCCTGGCAGGACAGCTTTCTGTATGGTATTAATCCCTTCATGCATTAATTGGACTTAAGCATGTGGGTTATATGAGGTTGGTTATCCCACAGTTTAAGGCAGCTTCCTATGTTGTGGAGGGTCATATGTTCCCCCCTCCCCACGTGTACCTCCCTGGCCATCTTATTTGAAGGAAAAGTACAACACCTTGTCCTCAAATTGCTACTCACCTGTTGTAATTAAATAAGCTTGCTCAGAAGAGGCTTTGGATGCATTTTCTTTTCCTTTTCTTTTTAAACAAAACCCCTCTTTCCTCTGTATAAGAAGAGGCACCCTTGGAATATTTTAATAATCAAGTGGTAGCATTCTTAAATTAGAAGTGTGAGCCTGGAAAAGAAAGCAGGGGGAGAACACAAAACACAACCTGACATGCTCTGATTATAGCAATGCCCATACTCCTTCCTCAGGCACAGGAGAAATGAGACAATTTCTTAATTATGAAAATATTTTTTCGGGGGGAGAGGGGGAAAGCTTGCATTCGCTGTTTCTTCTTCTCCCCTCCCCCATTTCCCAGACTGCAAAGTTCTCAGAAACCAAGCATAAAACTTTAAATGAAAGGGAAGGGAACTGGAAGTATGTATTATTATTATTATTATTATGGTATCATCTGTTCTTCCCTCCCAATTCTGCTACTCTTCCCTTATTTTTTAAAATTGTATTTATTAAATTTATATTCCACCCCTCATCCGAAGATCACAGGGTGGCTTACAACACAAAACACAAAATAAAAACTCAAAACATAACAGTGACAATATAGGAATAATTTCGTTATTGTCTGCCTCCCCACAGAAGCATGTTGCTGTTGTCAGCCTCTTCCACCCCGACACATTTAAAAGCCCATGGATTATTTAATTAGCAAAGGCCGGGTTGAAGAGGAACGTTTTTGCCTGGCACCTAAAGTTATGTAATAAAGGGGCCATATGTAATAAATTCTTTATTGGAGGAAAGAATTTCAAAAACTGGGAGCCACTGCAGAAAAGGCCCATTCTTGTGTCGCCACCCTCCAGATATTTCATGGAGGGGGCACACAAAAAAGGGCCTCAGGTGATGATTGCAGGGCCCAGGTTGGATCATATGGGGAGAGGCGGGCTTGAGGCATTGCAGTTCTGAGCCGTTGACTCACTTCTGTCTTTCCAAAGGACAGGGGCGTAGCAACGGGGGGCAGGGGGGCGGTCCGCTCCGGGTTCCACCCCAGAGGGGGGTGACACTTTTTTTTTTAAAAAAAGTTGTTTTAATTTTTTTTTAATTTTTTTTAATTTTAACTTCATTGAAAAAAAGAGATAATAGACACACACACAACCCCCACACCTCACAAAGTGGCACCATCAGAGGGGGTGACACTTTTTAATTTTTTTTAATTTTTTTAATTTTTATTATTATTTTTTAATTTTTTTATTTTAACTTTATTGAAAAAAAGAGATCATAGACACACACACACACACCTCACAAAGTGACACCATCAGAGGGGGGTGACACTTTTTATTTTTATTTTTATTTTTTTACATTATTATTATTATTATTATTTATTTATTTTAACTTTATTGAAAAAAAGAGATAATAGACACACACACACACACAAAACCCCCACACCTCGCAAAGTGGCGCCATCAGAGGGGGGTGACACTTTTTATTTTTTTTATTTTTAAAAAATTAAAGTGGTGGGGGGTGACAAAAAAAATTCCGCCCCGGGTACCACCTGGGCTTGCTACGCCTCTGCCAAAGGAATAATGTGTGTGTGTGTGTGTGTGTGTGTGTGTGTGTGTGTGTGTGTGTGTGTGTGTAAGTAGTGAGATTTTCTTTTGTGAAATCATGCAGTTGCCTTTTGTTCATTCACTCACATTTTCAAATTTCAAGAATTTTGCTAATGTACAGTTTGCCAGATATATAGTTACTGCATTCACTGTGGAGGATGAATGGTTATAAGATTTTGACTAAGAGAGGGATCTTGGGGTCATAGTGAACAGCTCAATGCAGACTTCAACCCAGAGTACTCTGCAGCAGCTATGAAAAAGGCAAATTCCATGTGGAATTTGCGGTATGGAAATACCTTTATCTCTGGTGGTGTGACCACACTTGGAATACTGTGTCAAGGTCTGGTTGCCTCATCTCAAAAAGAATATTGTAGAGCTGAAAAAAATCCAGAAAAGGCCAACAAAAATTATCCATGATGCTGGAGCAACTCTCTTATGAGGAAAGGTTACTTTTGGGGCTTTTTTGCTTAGAAAAAAAATGAGTAAGTTGCAGACACACAATAGAAGTGTATAAAATTATGTAAGATGCAGAGCAAGTGAATAGGGTTGGTTTTTTCCTCCCTCTCTCATAATACTAGAAACCAGGGGTAATGCAGTGAAACTGAATGGTGGAAGATTTAGGTTAAACAAGTTCTTATTCACATAGGAAATAAGAAGCTATTGCATGCCAAATCAGACCATTGGTCCATCTATCCCAGTACTATCTGCACTGACAAGCAGCAGCTCTCCAGGGTTTCAGACAGGGAATGTCTAGAGATTATGGGAATGGAACCTGGGAACTTCTACATGCAAAGCAGTTGCTCTAACACTGAGCTACAGTCCCCCTATTAGTTGTAGGCAGCTTTCAGAAATCAGCCAGGGAGGTCAGAGCCAAGAAGCACACCACAGTCTTGAAGACCTTATTGCTCCAGCAAAATATCAGGCCACCCCAAAGGTTTGTTTTTTTCATATAGCCCAGGGGTCAACCTGAATGGGCAGGGTCTGGATCCTGTATTTCACTATTAGGAAGATGCTTCAAGCTGCAGTTCTAATAATTTACTACATGGGGCAGTCACACACAGAATCTGGTTCTAAACTAATCAGTTCTTGACATGGTTGCTGGCTGAAGTTTCTACAGAAGTCATGCAGAATTTCCAACTCAGGAAACAGATTAACTTTTAGTAGTTTAGGAGGATCGTGCAACCTTTTGAGTTACATTACACCTAAACTGATTAGAATCTACAGAGTCCTCACAAACTTGAAGATTGCTACCCAAGGAGAACTTGGCCAATTGATAGTTGTCTTCTTATTTATATTTATTTATTTCTATTTCTTCATCTCTGAAATCAGTATCTTATAGTAAATTACATAGTTTGGATAAGCAGATTTCTACAATGTTTGTCTCTGCCTGAGAGTATAACAATTTTATTTTTATTTTTGGTTTCTTTTCCTGAAATACTTCTGTGTTTGAAGCCCAGCCCCCCCCCCCATGTGCATTATATAGCAACTGCAAATACGTAGATTTAAGAGAATGTGTTGCAGCTGCTTGGATCAGCCCAACAAAAGACTTTATGTAAGAAATGAATATTCCTTGTATTTTATTTTTTAAAAATAATTATTTTAAAGTGTAGAATGTGCTTTGGCATTTGCAAGAAATAGAGAAAATCAACAGTTCTATTTAAAGGAGCGTTGTTGTCTTACACTGAAAATGGTTAGCTCTGCAGATACTGAAAAGGAAACTCTCACATCTGTCTCAGCGATTTTCTCAAAAACCTGTTATGTTACATGTGTAAAAAAAGAAAAAGAAGTTCGAAAGCTTTATTTTATGATTAATTGTCACTCACGTTTTTTGCTAGCAAGTGCTGACATGATTTCTAAACAAGCCTTATGCTGTGCAAATCCTTGTTTGCATCTGAAAGTTTGGGAACTACTATATATTTTTCTATTTCTGCAGAAAGCTATTGTAATATTCAAGTATGTGTGTACATATATTCTACACTTCTTCCTTTAAATAAGAGAATAAAGCAACACACCTGCCTGGTCTAATTCAAAGCAAATTCCCCCAGAAATATTTTTTGTGATGTAATCTTCTACCTATGTACTCTATGTCTTTCTGGATGCATTTTTATTGGTGGGGTGCTAAACATGTAAAGTCAGTGCTTTTTTTCTAAAATAATGTACTCTCATTTTGACACAAGAAAATCACCATTTTATAGTTCAAATTGGGAAAAATAAATACAGTAAGTGGACAAATGTACAAAGAGTCACAAAATGTTTAGGGGTATGCGTACCCCTGCATCACCCCCCCAAAAGCACTGTGTAAAGTAATGCAACCCAATCAATAAATGTGAGAGGTATGTATGTAGCTGTCACTTCATCATCACCATCATTATGCTTATAGTGCCATTTTAGGTGTCCAAAGTGATGGTGGCAAGGAAAAAATAGGTGTAAAAAGAGAATTCCCTGGATGCTAAGATCCAGGTATGGGGCAAGTACTCTTTGGTGAGAGAACCCCAGCAGAGATTTAAAACCACAAAACGTGCAGTGAAGTAAAGTGTAGAAATAGAGGCTGTTAGACCTTTAAAATATGTCTTTCTAAGTGAGTTCCAAAATAGTTCCATATGTCAGCCAGAAAGCACAGGCAGTAAAACGTGGTTTAGTTTCCGTGGTGAAAGTTCCTGAATTATTGGTATGGGAACTAAATAATGGCTTGTAGAAGCCAGGCGGTCTCTGCTTGGAGCCACCAGCTTAGACCACATCACGTTGAGCTTCTCAGGTAGACTGAGGGGAACAAAGTCTTGATTACCTAGTCCCTCCCAAGGTTGAGTTAAGACTGGCAGGACACCTTACTTTATGGTCTTAACCCCTTCATGCATTAGACTTAAGCATGTTCATGGAATCATAGAATTGTAGAGTTGAAAGGGACAACGAGGATCATCTAGTCCAACCCCCTGCAATGCAGGAAACTTTCACCCAACATGGGGCTTGAACCCATGACCCTGAGATTAAGAGCCTCATGCTCTCCAAATTGTGCTGTCCCACACATGTTGGTTATATGAGGCTGGTTATACCACAAACCCCTTCTCAGGCAAAAGAGTGGCTGGGGAAACCCAGCCGGATGGGCGGGGTACAAATAAAATAAAATAAAATAAAATAAAAAATAAAAAATAAAAAATAAAAAATAAAATATAAAATATAAAATATAAAATATAAAATATAAAATATAAAATATAAAATATAAAATATAAAATATAAAATATAAAATAAAACAATTGCATGCACAATTAATGAACCACCCAGAGTCCCATCTTGACTCAAAAGTTCTCAGAACTGTCTCTTGGTTGTGGCTGTTATTTCTTTGGTTTGACAATACACCAATTCAACAAGTCAATCTTACATCCCTCTTCTCTCCCTCCTTACTTGGTGTGCTGTCATGGGAGGGTGGTGAGTGGGTAGGGACAGATTCCTCTTGCTCAGAAGTCTACAATGATCACTTGCAGAGACTCATATAAAATTAAACTAAGGTCTGCATGTTGCCCACTCCTGAACTGATGCACAACTATAAAGTTTGGCTGATTAAACTCTGAGGGTTTTTTATTTTTAAAAAATCATATTTCACATTTTCTCCGTAGAGCTCAAGGTGGGATACATGGCTGTCACATCTGGCATTTTATCATCACAACAACCTTGTGATGTAGGTTAGGCTGAGAGACAATGACTGGCCTAAGGTCAAACAATGAGCTTCATAGCTGGGTGGGGATTTGAACCCTGGTATTCCAGGGAACGACAGAGGACGAGATGGTTGGACAGTGTTCTCGAAGCTACCAACATGAGTCTGACCAAACTGCGGGAGGCAGTGGAAGACATGAGTGCCTGGCTGCTCTGGTCCATGGGGTCACGAAGAATCGGACATGACTAAACAACTAAACAACATTCCAGGTCTTTAATTGCAAGTCTATGGTTATTTTGCTGTTTTGTTGTTAGCTACATTAAGGATCCTTTTTGATTGAAAAGTGAGATAAAAAGTAAATTAAATAAAGAGGTAGGGTGGAGGGAAAGGCTCAAAAGGCCTCAGTTAACTTCTTCTGCAGGTCTCCAGGGTTTCAAGAAGGTGTATCTCTCAATCCTACCTGGAGATGCCAGGGATTGAACCTGTGACCTTCTGCTTGCAAGGCAGACAATCTACCATTGAGCTATGGCCCTTCCCTATAGACAGACATACCCCCATTAATTTATCCTCTCCTTTTCATCTACCTTAATAATTCTCAAATAATATGTATTTTAAAGTTACTGAAGGTGAATCAAATCTATAATAATGCTGGAATCCCCCAAAGTTCAGGTTTGGAACAAGTCCCCAGGATCTGATAAAAGGGATCTAAGCAGGAAAAGCCATGTCAGAGGAAACCTGGCAATGAAATACTTTTAACAGTCTATGTGGTAAGATAGTCTATATGCTGGACTGAAGTTAAGAATAAATTTGCTAATTTGTGGTTAACCTGGTCAAGAGCATAACGTCCATTCTCTTGAGGCCTCTTTGCAGGAAACACCTTTGGAAATAGGGAACTGAACTTGGATGATTTAGCGGCTAACTAACGGCTGTGCTTGGTGCAACATACAGCAAATGAAGAGAAGTGTGGCAAGGGTCATGTCTGGGGCAACCAGAATGGCTACCCACCTACATAGACACCTTGCTTAAAGTCACTTGTAAAAGCTGTTCGCTGGTGGAATTTGGTGCTGACACACTGGATAATATGACGTTGGGGGTTTTTTTGCCCATAAGAACTAGCCAGGACTAGAGTCAGGTCAGAGATCCAGGGAAGCACCATCATTAAAAAGACTGGGGATATATTCAAATTAAGTGCTTGAAACACTGTGACCCACCCACCTCTTGCTGCATTTCAAGCCACATTTGTTCACCTCAGAGAGGGGTTAGGTTTTCCCCCCACCTGACATACATGAGCTTTTGGGTTTTCTCCACTCCTGGAACCCCACTGGACCTCTTATTTGTATAATAATAATAATAATAATAATAATAATAATAATAATAATATACTGCCCATTATTCGAGGGTCACAGGGCGGCTTACACTAAAAACACGAAAATACATAACACAATAACAAACAAACAAAATACCCCCACCCCAAACTGTCATTTGTGCTTGCATACTTATCTGTGCCTCTGCAACGGCTGATAGGGTATGCTCACATGACTACTGCTTACTTACAATACCATATGAGAGAGAAAGAGAGAAACATACATAAATACATACATAATGTTATTTGTATCCCACCTTTCCATACTTAAAACCATGCTCAAGGTGGCTTACAACATGAAAAAATACATAATTACAAACATAACAAAAGCAGTCATAAACAATAAAACATCCAAAAAGACAACCAAATTAAACAATTTTTGCTATGCTTTTATATATGCTGGAAGCCCCCCAGAGTGGCTGGGGCAACCCAGTCAGATGGGCGGGCTACAAATATTGCTTGCTTTTTATTTATTTATTTATTTATTTATAAATCATAATAAGGTATAAAATAAAGATACAAAAAATAATATTAAAACCAGCAACAGCAACAACAATCCCTGTGCCAACAAAAAACCCTAAATAGCACCCCAACCCAAAAGTCTGTTCAGCTGTCTCAGCTTTTGTAGCTGGAGTCAGGGTCCTGCACTCCCAGGCCAGATGGCAAAAGACCTGCAAGGCAGGGGGCAGGTCTTCCATGTCTCACAGCCAATAGACAGACAGAGATAATAATAAAAAAATGGATTACATATTCTGAATGCTTACATTTGCCACACTGTTGGTTGTTTTTTTTCTCTGTGACAGCTTAGGGCTGTTACTAATTAGTTATATTAATCAATTAAAAACTTTTTGACCAGCTTAACACACATACACACACAGTTAGGTGCATAATCTAAAAACAAAACACTTTTAATGTTATCTCTTTTATTCATAGGAACACAAAAAGCTGCCTCATACTGAGTCAGATCTAGCTGATTATTGGTCCATCTTGCTCTGTATTGTCTACACTGACTGGCGGCAGCTCTCTGTGATTTCACACAGGGTTCTCTCCCAAACTTCTCTGGCTGGGGATTGACCCTGGGAACTTCTGTGTGCAAAACATATGCTCTGCCACTGAGCCATGACCCTTTTCCAAAGTCATATGCAACTTTCACACACTTAATCCATTCACCAGTTCAAAACTTATTTATTTTAATGAGCACTCACACTATATTGTGGGTGCCTTTTGCGGGATCAGGGGCGGTGCTACAGTTCCCAGGAAACTTGCTAGTAGAAGGGGGCTGGCCTGCTTCTCAGTGTATTATTCAGAGGTTCGTGCCCAGCCTCAGCTTTAAGTTTCGTTTCCTGAGAAGTGGGGCCAGACCCATTATAAATAGGGAGAGGAGCCGGTATTAGCCAGGCAGATGGCTCTGGAGATTCACCCTCCCTACCCTCCCTTTGTTAATGTTTCTTGCTTACAGGTTAACTTTTTCTTTCTGTTTAGCGGGCGCTGCTACGGTCTTTGACTGGTTGCTGTTGAAGGACCGGGAAGAAATTTTCCTGCATTGGCAGGTTTTCTCTTTCCTGTAGCAATTCATCACAACTTTGGTGGTTATGGCCTTGGGTGGAATCCTTTAGTCTTTTCTTCCCTATAATGGGGTGTGTGTGAAGTGGTGACTCATCCCCCTGCGGCGGCGATTCCAAGGTCCCCTCTTCAAGGGGTTACATAAATGGGAGTCACTGGCCATACACTGAAAGGTTGTCAGTGAACTACCCTGCGTGCGGGTATATGGGCTCGGCTACCTGCCTACACTTACGTCGCGCAGAGCACCCCCATATCCCATTTACCCTGATGTGCCCCAGTTCCCTGGCTGGGGGGGGGGGTTACACGCCCAAGGCCTAAGTCAAGGTCTTCCTACATTCGGAAGTTTAATAAAGTTGTGGCCTAATTTTAATTCCATAACGTTGTCAGAGTCTTTATTTCCTTTCCCATGTTCCCTGGGGGCTGGAGCTATCGCCCCTGGTCACACAATATTTATAAACTGCACTTTCCTAACAACATCAGCAACAAAGTGTACTGTATGCAAAAGTTCCAATTGTAGTAAAAAAACACCAGTAGAAACATCCATAAATGGTGGTTGGTTCAAAGAAAATTCACATTGCAAAGTTTTCAGGTGGTAACTAAAAGAAGGAATGATTCCTGACAAATTTTACTGGTCACTGGTCAGAGCGTGCCATGTGAAAGGCTTGGGCCCTTGTAAAGACCAACTGAATCTCAGGGTCATGGGGAACCACAAGTAGTGATCATAGGTGATCAGATGGACCTCAAGGTACTTTGGGCCCAAGTAGTTTTCAGCTTTGTGAATTTGCGTAAGAACCTTGAACCTGGCCTGATACCAAATTGGCAGGTCTCTCTCAGCAATAGAGTAATGTGTTGCCAGGATCCTAATCCTGTGAGCAGTCTGGCCACTGTATTCTGCACTAGCTACAACTTCCAAAGTGGAAAGTAACTTCAAGGATGTTACAGTAATCAAGTCTTATACAATAGACAAAGATTGCTTCAATTGTTTGACATTAATAATTATAACCTGTGGCTTTAAATGATGTTTGGAACTGACTGACTTGCTCACTTGAGTGAAAATCAAAATTATTATGGAACTTCCAGACCACCTAGAATACTAAAATTTGGTGTGCACAGAATTCCAGGCACTGATTACTGGAATTATCTGCACTAGAGTCTTACATTTGCTGTAGATTTCAGCCATATTCATTATTGCTGGAGTGAGACAAAATCTACATGGACCCTTTGACGCTTTTCATCCAAGTGTTCCATTGCGACTTTCCCTGGGGGCAGGGGGCAGGACAATTTTCCAGCTCAGATTCAGAGCTGGAAAAATGGGGGGGGGGTGTGCAGAAGAAGTAAGAGGCTGAAGAATAAAACATTTGGTTATAAAAGGTGCATTGCAAGTATAGAAAATGTTTTCTTGCAGGCCCACCTAATGCATAAGCTTGCAATTGATATGTGGCATGTTGAGACCAATCTCTCTCACACAAAGAGAGATTATTGTTGATGAAAAAATACAAAGATGTTTATTATAGGAAGTACATAACTTGAATAGGATAGAGGTTCTAGTTCTAAGCTACTTTACTTAAGCTAGAGAAAACAAAGGCAGCCATGCTTGACCCTTTGTTCTCAGGAGAATAGCTCCAAATTGATCTTGTGGCTTGAGGTCCAGTGTGTGAGAGAGGCAGAAGCTGGAGAGGATGCAAGCTAAGAATGTCAGAGCCCATCCACACTTTTGTTTTCCCTGTGTGTTCAAGTATTTTGTTTCCATCTATTATGACAGGTCTGAGAGGTTTTTTCTTCTTTTTTTGCTCCGCTGCTTTCCCCAGGCAGGAAAACCCAATGTTTACTGCTGAATCGAATCTTATGAAATCCATGGAAAACCCAAAGGGAGTTTTGTTCCTCTTCCTAAATTACTCCTAAAATAGCTCCTGAACAGGTTTCCTTGTTCTTTCTGGGGAGTAGTGTTTGGGGTAGTCTGCTCCCACTTTTCTTCTTTCCCCGCCTACCCCTCAAGCATCATTTTTCAGTTGTCTCTCTCGTTTCTGAGCATCTGCATTGAAGTTCTGCGTGCTTACTGGGGGGGGGGGAATCTGTTTAGTACTCATGTAAAATTTTTGATTCTATGGTACATGTGCAAAACACGTATATTTCTTTTGAATTTTATACTCATCTGTTTTCAGTTTATCTGTCACAGGTTTCTTTTTCTGTTTTCCTTGCCCTACCTTTTAAACTTTAATAAGTATTGATAGTGGAAATGTTTCAGCTCCTTTGTATGTTGAACATCAAAGCACAAAACCAGGGGAGGATTCCACTTCCGTGCAGAAAATTGGGGGCCAAATCTGCAGGCGGCAAAGTCCTCTGCTCCATTGTATCCTATCATGTAATTATTTGGGGGGGGGGTCCAGGTGCTTCTTGTACATTCCACAGCCCCACTTGCAGTGTACATTGTTGGTTGTTTGCAAGGGTGGGGAGGAGAAGAGAACTGAAAAGCAACTTTTGCTTTATTTCTTATCTTTATTCCTTTTTTTTACTTGTATTGTGTAGACTCCTCCACAGGTGTCCAAAAAATATTACCGGTATGTTAACTCAATTCAACTCTAGGATCAAGGCTTCCATTACAGTTGTAGGAGGAAAGGGTTTTCCTTAGACAAGCTGCCATTAACTGTAGAAATCCACCCCTCATGTGCAGTTGACTTGCACAGATACCTGAATGAATCTGGTATGTTCTGCAAACTTTGTGAACAAGTTGACATTCCTGAGCAATAAGCTCTACCACAGAATGATGGCCCCTCCCCTTTCCCTTTGGGGGTATTCCCAGGCGGTTTTTTGTTTTTTTTAAAAAACCAGATGCTTTACACCCACAAACCACACAGGAAGCCTGCTGAGGACTGTTAGCCCAGGGGCTAGCAAAGCCAGTGGAAATGACACACTACCCTTAACAGCGGCTGTAACCCACAGTTCCTGTGCTTGCTGGACATTCTTCCTTGACTCAGTCCTCTCTGTCTTGCTTCTGGTTGAGTGCTAGAGGGCTACATCAGACATGGCAACAGCTGCCCTCTGGATGGAGCCCTAGTGCCACAGCTTAAGCGAAAGGGCTACAGTTCTGTGGTAGAGCATCTGCTTCGCAGGCAAAAAGTTCCAGGTTCAGTTCCCTGACATCCAGATCAAGGGCAGGGGAACTTTATCACCCCAAGGGCAACCTTCTGAGAGCCACATGCCAGTGGTGGGTGGGGCCAGAGGCAAAAATGAATGGAGCAATTAATGTAAATGTTACCTATGTACAGCAGACTAGTTTGTTTGCTAAGGCTACCATTACAAAAACACTAGAAACCATGATTTTTTGATTGACTTGCCTAAGATCCAGGACAAAGTGCCACCTTTTGGAAATCCCCCCCCCCCCCAACATCAATTGCGCCTTTGAAATCCCAGTAATGTCTGGGAAAATCCAAACGTATGGCAGCCTTACTGTATCTATGCATACCCTTCTCTGTTCTCCAATGCAGACAAGCAAAGGGCATGATCAGAGTTCAGGGATATATTCCAGCCAAGCCAAAAAAAAAAAAGGATGCAAAACATGAACATTGAGGTGTGTGGCCTAGTGAGAGTTCTGGTGGCCACACAGAAGGCAGGAAGGCCACATTCAGCCCCTGGACCTGAAGTTCCCCATTCTGGAGCTAGCTAGATCAAGGGTCTGACTCAGTATGGCAGCTTCCCTTGTTGCTTTGCTCTGTATCTCTTACTTCAAGTTTCTTTTGTTCCTTCCCCCTCCCTTCTTGATGTTTGTAGGGTAGGACCCCTTTTAGCTGCTGTATGACTAGCATAAATTGTCCATCGTGTAAGACACAAAGGTGGAAAAGTTGCTTTATCTATTTTTTCTTCTTCAGAGAAGCCCTGCTTGAAAGAAATGTGGCAACTACTTGGCATAAATTTGGAAGCCCCAGTGATTTAACATTTACTCCTGCTGTTTATTATTATATTTATCCAGTGTATAAATAAAGGGACTAACAAATTTAAAAAGCATAATGAATGGCATAACATTGGGCCGGGGGGGGGGGGGGGATGAATTGCAATAAGCTAAAAACTCTGTAGGCTCCAGCTTAGGCTCCAACTCTAACAAGGCACAATTCCTTGAAGTAATTGTAGTTTAAGTGTTGGTTCACACATGCACATTTGACACTCCAGTACACGTACATGAACCACCTCAAATTTAAGGATAGAACTTACGCATTGCCTGAAATGCAATGCTTTTCGGTGGAGCCATTTCATGTACCATGGTCTACTTATGTGCATGCATTGCTTTATCTCTCTGTGCTTGAAGACTAGCAGGTAAGGTGCATGCCAGTGGTGGGCAGGGCCAGAGGCAAAAGTGGGTGGAGCAATGGATGTGACTCTTACCTTTTGCACAGTAGGCTTCATTCCAGCCATGTACAGCCCAAACGTTTCGGTAAACTTCTCAGCATACACACATCTCTCCAATAGAGACAAGTAAGAGGCCTTATTACAGCCCAAGGAAACATTCCAGCCAGACACTCAAGGACGGCAGGGAATGTGGCCCTCCAGGCTTATCTATTTGGCCCTTCTCCAGGTGAGACTTCCTGTGCCTAGGTCACAAAGCCATCCTGGCACTATTCCATGTCCTCCTTGTCTGTCTGGGATGTGTCTATGAACTGTGATAACACTTCTTGCTTGCCTGGATGAAGATACATTTGTGTGCGCACAAAGGTGAGAGTCAAATATATTGTCTGACCCATCTCCGGCATGCAGCACCCACCCACCCAGGTTGTCCACAAGAGAATGTGACCCTTGGTCTGAAAATAGATTCCCACCCTAGCCTCAGGGAGAATGCAGCCGGGGCTAGCCCAACAGAATTTGCTGCCTGAGATGCAAGGACAAGAACAGGGACAACTGCCTTTTGAAGCTGGGTGGCAATTTAATCTTTACCTCAATGCTGATGACAAGACAGCATCCTCAACCACACATGAGGCCAGCTTAGAAGAAGTATAGAAAAAGTCATGGGAGTAGCCAAGGGGTGCATCGGGGGCAGCTTCTCCCTCTTAAATCAAGTAAATAAATAAAAATACTTAACTATTTAACCAATTGCATCGCAGATAACTCAGTTTTGCCCCCACCCTAAAATAAATAAATAAATCCTGGCTACGCCCATAGAAGAATAGAGTAGGTCTTATAGAAAGCACAATTATGGACTTATTCACACTTTTTGCCCCACTCTTTCCAGGCACAGGTCTGCACTTACAAGCTTCACATCCAAGCATTTTTGTTTTTTTGCCCAAGCTTTCTCCCCAAAAACCAGCTCTTTAGTGCTCAATCAGATAACACATCAGTTCAAGTTTTCTGCAAATTGCTGTTTTCTCCGATGGAACTTTAAAGAGCAGGTTTTAATGGGGAAAGCTCTAGAGCAAAAAAGAGGCTGCTTGGACACAGAGCTTTGAAGCACAACCATGCCTGGAAAGAGCAGAGCAAAGGTAGTGTAGCCAAGTCCTTAGTCTTCAAACAGCTCACCATCATGATGTGGACAGGCTGCTTGGACGAGTGAAACCGACCACCTGTCTTCTTGATCCTTGCCCATCCTGGCTAATAAAAGCTAGCCGGGAAGGGCTGGGCGATGGGCTCCGCGGGGTGGTGAATGCTTCCCTCTGTGAGGGAGTCTTCCCAGACCCGCTGAAAGAGGCGATCATTAAACCGCTTCTTAAAAAACCATCTTTAGACCCGGCCATTATGGCCAACTATCGCCCAGTCTCAAATCTACCATTCTTGGGCAAGGTCATTGAGCGGGTGGTTGCTGAACAACTCCAAGCACGCCTGGAGGATGCGGACCATTTGGATCCCTTCCAATCGGGATTCAGGCCTCATCATGGGACTGAAACTGCCTTGGTCGCGCTGGTCGATGATCTCCGGCGGGCTAGGGACAAAGGTGAGAGCTGTTTCCTAGTTCTGCTGGACCTCTCAGCGGCCTTTGACACCATTGACCATAACATCCTTCTGGACCGTCTAGAGGGGTTGGGAGCTGGGGGCACTGTTATACAGTGGTTCCGCTCCTTCCTCCTGGGCCGTGTTCAGAAAGTGGTGGTGGGGGATGAGTGTTCAGACCCCTGGGCTCTCGTTTGTGGGGTGCCTCAGGGTTCCGTCCTCTCCCCCATGCTTTTTAATATCTATATGAAGCCGCTGGGAAAGATCATCAGAGCGTTTGGGCTGGGTGTTCATCAGTATGCGGATGATACCCAGCTCTACCTCTCTTTCAAATCAGAACCAGTGAAGGCAATGAAGGTCCTGTGTGAGTGCCTGGAGGCGGTTGGAGGATGGATGGCGGCTAACAGATTGAGGTTGAATCCTGACAAGACAGAAGTACTGTTTTTGGGGGACAGGGGGCGGATGGGTGTGGGGGACTCCCTGGTCCTGAATGGCATAACTGTGCCCCTGAAGGACCAGGTACGCAGCCTGGGAGTCATTTTAGACTCACAGCTGTCCATGGAAGTGCAGATTAATTCTGTGTCCAGGGCAGCTGTCTACCAACTCCATCTGGTGCGCAGGCTGAGACCCTACCTGTCCGCAGACTGTCTCGCCAGAGTGGTGCATGCTCTGGTTATCTCCCGCTTGGACTACTGCAATGCGCTCTACGTGGGGCTACCTTTGAAGGTGACCCGGAAACTGCAATTGATCCAGAATGCGGCAGCTAGACTGGTGACTGGGAGTGGCCGCCATGACCACATAACACCGGTCCTGAGAGATCTACATTGGCTCCCAGTACGTTTCCGAGCACAATTCAAAGTGTTGGTGCTGACCTTTAAAGCCCTAAACGGCCTCGGTCCTGTATACCTGAAGGAGCGTCTCCACCCCCACCGTTCAGCCCAGACACTGAGATCCAGCGCCGAGGGCCTTCTGGTGGTTCCCTCACTGCGAGAAGCAAAGCTACAGGGAACCAGGCAGAGGGCCTTCTCGGTAGTGGCGCCCGCCCTGTGGAACGTCCTCCCTTCAGAGGTCAAAGCGATCAACAACTACATGACCTTTAGAAAACACCTGAAGGCAGCCCTGTTTAGGGAAGTTTTTAATCTGTAATATTTCAATGTATTTTAGTGTTTTTTGGAGGCCGCCCAGAGTGGCTGGGGGGACCCGGTCAGATGGGCGGGGTACAAATAATAAATTATTATTATTATTATTATTATTATTATCACTGCCCACCACCCAGCATCTGATGCATGAGGCCAGCGCTTCACTGCTTCATGATAGGTCCAGTCCTGAACACTCATCTACAGGGGGAAGAAAAGGTTTCTAACTCCTGAGCCTAGATGAATAGGCCTCCTTTACATTTATGTGGCACTGTGGGTTAAACCACAGAGCCTAGGGCTTGCCGATCAGAAGGTCGGTGGTTCGAATCCCCGCGATGGGGTGAGCTCCCATTGCTTGGTCCCTGCTCCTGCCAACCTAGCAGTTCGAAAGCACGTCAAAGTGCAAGTAGATAAATAGGTACCGCTGCAGCAGGAAGGTAAACGGCGTTTCCGTGAACTGCTCTGGTTCGCCAGAAGCGACTTAGTCATGCTGGCCACATGATCTGGAAGCTGTACGCCTGTTCCTTTGGCCAATAAAGCAAGATGAGCGCCGCAACCCCAGAGTCGGTCACGACTGGACCTAATGGTCAGGGGTCCCTTTACCTTTATGTGTGTACAGGTATGTGTATGCATGTGTTGGGGATTAGGGTCCCCAGTTTATCTGCCCTGCCCAGTTAGTTTCATTCGCCCAAATTCTCCCCTCAACTGATTTTTAAAAGGCACAAGTGCTTTCCCCTCTCCCCCCAGCTGTCCTATTGACGAAGGGGACCCCCCCCCATCCTGGCAAAATCAGGCATAAGAAAACCTTTTTCAGCCCAAACGCTGCCTTCTGTATTGGGCAAACTTCCAGGTGGCCAATGCCAATTTATAGTTGCTCTGCACTTTTGCTTCTGGCCCCACCCAACAATGGCATGCGACAAAAGTGGGAGGGGGGAGCAAATATATTTGTACACTATGATATTTTCTACGCAAATTAACATCCAGGAAACAGCTATTATGGAAGTTCATTGATACATTCCAGCCTCGATGGCCAGACAGCAAGGTCTGGCGTGGGGAGACACCTGCAGCCCCTGTGCCTGTGGTTCCCCATCTCCTCAGCAGTAAATTACCTCGCGTCTACTTTGGGTTTACTCCCAAGTAAGCATGCCTATGATCGAGTCCTCATCCTGTGCCTGGTAACCACTGTCTTCCCTTTTAGCATGTCGGCAATGTACAAAAAAGGGGGGGCGGGAGGAAAGGCAAAACAATTTAAAATTAAGGGTGCGATGCTTGGGGAGGAGTGGGGGCGTTCCTCCGATACTCCAATCAAAGGCAGCCCGGGCTCGGAAGAAACGCGTTTACGCCAAAAGGCAGCCAAGCCGGGGAGGCAGGTGCGTTTGTAAAAGTTACCGAGCGTGACTGTGTCCGTCGTCGTTCTATTGAGAGTGCGGCGATTTGCGTTGTAGGATCTGCAAAACAATAAGGAAAAGAGACTCCCACATCCTCGTCGGAGACTGCGATACACACAGCTCTCAAAATGCAGTAAAATAAAAGTCCCTGCTCTGCACAGGAATGCAGCACTTTGCGAACAAACCAGAAACCTGGTGCCTCGATCCTATGCACGCCGGCCTGGGAGTAAAACTCACTGAATACAGGAGGTACATCTAAGCAAACATAGATGTGTGGTATCCGAAGTCAGTTGATGGTTCCTTGTTTGCCAGAAAACTGCCCTTGCCTCCCGGGCCCGGGTTACCTTCCAGTACAAGTTTTGCAGTACAGTACAGTAATAGTAAAAGGGGTAAGGCGGGGAGCTTAAATCTAACACTGCAATATCTGTTACCTCCTCCTGAAATAATTACTGATTGCTTAAGAATAATAAGCTACGTGTGCTTAGGAGACGACAACGCCACGGTTGCAGAGTCGCTAGTGATTGCAAGGAATAACAACGAATTAAAGGGGATTTTTAGAAGAGGGGGCGGAGTAGTTGGTGCAGAGCAAAAGGAAAAGCTAGCCGGTGTGTTCGCGTGTGCAAAAGAATGGAGGTATAAAGCGGGGGGGGGGGGCGTAGAGAGAATAAAAAAGAAATAAGGAAACTGAAGGAGAAGGCGGAGGGAATGACAAAAATGTTGAGTGTTGATTTATTGCAGAAAGCCGCTGGTCATTTCCATATATTGAAATGCGCCCAAGCGGCCAGCGAGGCAATTTCCTTTGAAGAGCCGCTGCTGCTACCACCGCCGCCGTGCCTGGCCTAGGCTGTTCCCACGTGACATCTCCCCCCCCCCCCCATCTCCTTTCTTCCAGCGTCTTTGCACTTCTGGGCAGAGGAAGACGAGTTGCATCTTATATATGTGATTGAAGAAGTATTGTAAAGGCAGGCTCTGGGCTTTTGGGAGGAAGAGGACTGAGTGGCGGGGACAGGTGGGCTCGTGAAAAACTCCCTCCCCCCCTTTCTTCTTGTTCCACCTTTTTTTCCCTCCACCTACCCCTGCTCGGGTGTCTTTGTGCCTTTCACCGGGCTGCGCAAAGAAGTCAAGCGATTGACTTGTGTGTTTTCCAGGCGAGGCTGGTTTCTTCCGGAGGAAGCCCCACCGACGTCCCGGGGATTTGCTCCCCAAGTGAGTGGGCGCATACCGCTTCTCTAGGAGTTTAGTGGGGCTTCCTACCCTGCCAGCTGAGTAAGGTTCCCCTTCGTTAAATATGCTGAGAATCGGCCTGCAACCCTGCGTGAGGTTAGTTGAGAGGAGAACCTCACTGGCCTCATTGGGAGTTACTCCCGAGTAAACATGCCAAGGCAGATGCAGGCTGTTCTAAGCTGAGTCGCAGGAGCGTGGCGGCGTGTAAACGGATGGAGAGCCTTTTCTTTGCGAAATTTATCAGTTGAATCCCGAACCCCTCTGCACCTTTACTTAGAGAAGCCCCACCACATTCCATGGTTGGGCCTTAAACACATCTACACACATCTACACTCTCACACTTCCCTGATAGTTGGATGTTGTGGGCCTTTATGAGGGAATGCGATATAAATTTATTGTGAATTATTCTGACAGTGGAAAGTACAACTCTTCATGTCCCTAAAAAGCCACCTCCCTTTCACTTAAATAACAGTTTTTGTTTTAGGCTCAATATACAATAACAACAAATAATACAAAATAACATAGTTTAGCTCCTGACAACACAATCCTATGTAGGTCTACTTGGAACCAAAGGTCAGTAGGTCTTAATCCCAAATAAGTGTGTATTGGATTGTAGCCAAAGGTTTCTGAGTTGACATTCATAGGGATGTAAGCCTAAGCACTAAGGAGTAAAAACAAAATAAATAAATAAAAAAATTCCTTCCAGTAGCACCTTAGAGACCAACTAAGTTTGTTCTTGGTGTGAGCTTTCGTGTGCATGCACACTTAAGTAAGCCCCATTGGACATAATGAGACTTACTTCAGTGTAAGCATGCCCAGCACTTAACTGTAAGGTCCCAGGCCTTTGCACACTTACTTTACAGCAAGCCCCATTGAACTTACTAACCCCATTAAACTTAATGAGTCTTCTTGAGTAAACAGCTGCAGTCCTGTGCACCCACATTTATTTATTTATTTTGACAATTTGGATGCCACTTTACACTGTATTGTTTCTAAGTGGTGTACAATAAGGTTACAAAAGAGATGCACTAGAGATAAAATGAACCATAAAATCAGAAAGGACTTATTTAAAATGTCTGCTGAAATAAAGCAGCTTTCCCAAAAAATGTCACTTAAATTAGAATAAACCTCATTGTGTTCAGAAAGACTTAGGTGGCAAGACTAGCTGTGTTTACTCGGAAATAAATCCTGTTGAATTCAATGGGGCTTGCTTCCAGGTAAGTGGGTGTAGGATTGCAGCTTTACTTCTGAGTAAGCATGCATAAGCTTGGGCCGCATATATCTTTTAAAAACTAAGCAAAAAACTTTAAAAATATTCATGTTCTCTGTTTTCTGTGCCACTATTTCTTCTTTCTCTCCTTAAAGCTGGTATGTAAATAATAGGTAGGGAGGTCATTTATAAATAATGGTTGGAGTGGGGGAGTACACCAAAGATTCCAATGAGGGCAGGGCCTGATAGAAATGCAATGCAATTCTATTGCTGAGCAGTCATGAATTGTTCAGTTTGCAAAGAGGTTTCTGCTATGCCCCCCCCCCAAGGTGTTGGAGAAGGAGGAGGTGTGGATAGGAAGTGTTTCCTGTACAGCTTGCATCAAACCCCTGCTGAGAAACTAGAGGGTGGGGGCGAGAGGGGAGGAGAGACAGGGATAGTGGCGAATGAGGGACTCCTTGGAGGTGAATGGTGGGGGGATCATACATATCACAGAAGCCCCGTCTGTAGATTTATGGTTGCATAAGAGGCTTGATCATTTCCATATATTGAAATGTGGTGTCCTTTGCACGCATCGCCCAAGCCCTTGGAAAAAAAAGGGAGGGAGGAGAGAAGGAGTAAGGCAAGGGATGGGGGCTGGTGGGGGGGAAGAGACACTGGATTCTGCCTTGATCAATGTTGACTGTGAAGCCAGGGGGAGGGGGGACTGGGGGAAGGAAACCCTATGCTTTCACCAGATGGAACAGGGTCTATGCAAAGGTCAAGGTTAGCTCAGGCTGCTATTGAATCGGTTGCAGGCTCAAAGATAGCTCTCTGCCTTGGAGGCACCCACTGGGGCTTCTCAAAATCAAATCTAATAGAAAAGGCAGTCACAGAATGAAATCGCTTCATCTGAATGCTAAAATTGTTATTTGGCTACATTAAAGACAGCCAGGGAGGGGTGGGAGAGAGAGAAAGGGAGAGACCAGTCACATTTCTAACAGTTTGCATCTGGGAAAGGGGAAAAAATATGGATGCATTTGTGCGTGCACACACACACACACACACACACACACACTGAATATGTTGATAGCATCAGCAACTTGCAAGAATGATAAAGAGGAGCATGTAGTATGTATGTGGATCAGATTTAAGTTGCTCCTGGAAATGCACATTTAGGAAGGGACTGCACAATTCATAGTTCTGATTTTGCACTGGTACAATCTCTACATTCATGTACATGGACTACCACACCAACCCCCAGTGGGCCTTCTTTAAGGCTTTGGGTTGCGAAGTTTAGCTGATTAATTGGATCAGCCCTTTTGATTGATTTAAAACACACACACCCTAAATTAACTAGGCAGCAGTTGTTCTGTTCAAATGTTGTCTACTGTGTTTTTAATGCAAGTGCATTTAATACAACAGAGCTGATGGTGACAGTCACTGTAACAAAGAGGATTTATTTATTTTATTTTTTAAAAAAATATTGCTTAATAACTCCATCTAAGTGGTTTACATACAATATAAAACATTCATTAAAATAATGATAAAAGCAAAAGTTAAAAATCAGTTGACATAACATTTATAAAGATGTAAACAAAACCAGCATTTTAAAAATAAATATGCACGCTAAAATTAAATGTTTGGGTAGGCTTGCCTAGATAGAAAAGTCCTTAAAGGTAAAGGTACCCCTGACCTTTAGGTCCAGTCACGGACGACTCTGGGGTTGCGGAGCTCATCTCGCTCTATAGGCTGAGGGAGCTGGCGTTTGTCTGCAGACAGCTTCCGGGTCATGTGGCCAGCATGACTAAGCCGCTTCTGGTGAACCAGAGCAGCGCACGGAAACGCCGTTTACCTTCCCGCTAGAGCGATACCTATTTATCTACTTGCACTTTTTGGTGTGCTTTCAAACAGCTAGGTTGGCAGGAGCTGGGACCGAACAACGGGAGCTCACCCCATCACGGTGATTCGAACCGCCGACCTTCTGATCGGCAAGCCCTAGGCTCAGTGGTTTAGACCACAGCGCCACCCAAGTCCTTAGCAGGCATCAAAACCAATATAGCAAAGGTGCTATAAATGGGCAGAGAGTTCCAAAGTGTAGGTGCTGCCACACTGAAGGATTGCTTTCTTGGTGAAATGAAACATTATCTGGACTTGTAAAAGTGCCAATTCTGCAGAATGAAACTGGTAAGTGGTGGGCATGTATGGAGTGAGTCCATCATTCATGGCAACTGATCCCAAGGCTTTATATACTAATATTAACACCTTGGATTCCCCTGATTCTTGTTGCACATGAGAGAGCACCTCTTCTAGGAAGATTGTTGCTATGATGTCTACCATCATTGTCTAAAAACAAAGCTTTTGTATGCAAAGAGGCAGCTTTACATAAAGATGTCTCCTTCGGCTCATGGAGGAGTTGTGTTCATTCACACCCTGGTCTAGCGCAAAATGTAAAAGTGGAACTACCGGTACATTCAGAAATGATGTTCTGCTTGCACAAAATTTGGTGCCAGCATGAGAATTACTATAGGACCTCTCTTTAGTACATCACTGTGCAAACTCTTCCACTGGTATGTGTGCAGGCATTTGTGGAACATGTTAAAAGTCATAGATCTTTACTCATGCAAATTTATGCAGATTTGCCTGTGTGATCCTATTCGTGTTTACTTGGAAGTAATGCTGTCTTTCTCTGCCTCTTCTAATTTTTCTGCAAGCAAACCCATTTCTGCCCCCCCCCCAATACAGAAGCACAACCACAGCATATGAAAGCGAGCTTGCAAAGATCGGATCAAATCCAAAATAAGTGCAAATATACACTGAACAAACCTTTCACGTATAAAAGAGAGACCTCCTAATTATAATAATGTAATTCACAACACTGACATTTTAACGCCCATTCCAGGCACACATTTAAAACCAGTAGGGATTGAAAGTCTTGTGAAATCAAACACAGGCCACACTAGGCTAAGCATGAGGCCTGCACTCCAAGGGTTAATAAATTTGGAATTAAACGATCTTCTCAGCTTGATAGAGCCAGTATAGATGATTTAATATGCAGCCTTCGGAGGCTGACAGTCAGCTCACAGATGCAGATAAGATCAAACAGTCTCTTGATTCAGTAGATTGAATGGTTGGACTGAACGTCTGGAAGGTGACAGGATATAGAGTTCTGATAGAGACAGTTTGAGAATCCAGGCTTCTCATGTCCTTTTCTCTTCCTCTAACAATCAACCTTTGCCAGCAATCTAATTTGGAGTCAGCACGTAAGGATGAGGGTGAGATTCTCCTCTCTCCTCTTGTGTGCTATCTGAGGGCTACAGTGTTTAGTTGATTCATTGGCTATATTAATTGATTGACAAATCTTAATGGGATCATCTTTTCAAAGCCAACTATTTTTAATGCATGTATTTACATAAACTACAGGTGGCAGGTGACATCTTTAGAAGAGGCATACCCCTACACACATGGACACAAACACACACATACCTCTTCTAAAGTGGCATAGCAACAAAATGGTTTGCCTACAATTCCAAATAAATGCTAGATATACATATGCAGTTATAGAATAGCTGCCTATTATTTGGTATTCTAATTTAATGGAACCTCTTTATTCTGAACAACAGTATTTCCCACCCCCAGAACTATTATTCTATTCTAATGCATGTTTCTTCAGATTTAATTAATAGGTTTTAAAAAATCCTTAACAGTTTCATTAACTGATATCCAACTAGATATTTCAAAGTTCAGGAAACATGCTGAAGGTTTGGAATAATCAAGAGGTCCATATTTTAATAGCTATGATGATCTCTATCAGTGGACTTATTTGCCATTTGGATGCGGACTCCACCTTCATTACCACCATATTTCCAACATAGCACACATAATTCTCTTTAGGAAGAAGCACAAAAGTAAATAGCCAGATGTCAAGGAGAGTCCAGGAAATTTAGGGCTGTGGTCAGAATCCTGGGGTGTCATTGTCTCTCCCTGTGCCACACACATACACCTACAAAGCCCCCAAATGCATAGTTCATTCATTCATTCAGAGGGTAAAATCAACGAGAACAAAGTAAACACCCAGCCTTCTAATATTTTCTTCCTTTGTGTATATATGGCTTGGAAATTAAATAACTGGTTTTAAACATAACTTAGGCAGCTTAGTGTCTTTGTCTTGCAAACCCCCCCCCCCCCGCCTTGCTCTTTGCTGTAGTGTTTTGTTTTTTTAAGCCATAAAACAGTTCCCCTAGATGAGAGTGTAAGATGACATGATAGACTGGCCTATAACAATTTTTATTATTTGATAAAGAGGGGGAGCAGCTCCTGATCCATTAGATGCCATCATGTGAATACATTTCCAAGCAATTTTTAAAATGCATATTATGTCTTCAATAGACCGTCACGGGTTGGAATTGTATCATGCTATTCCGTTATATGCAGGCACCACCGCAGTATTCAGAGGAACACCAGTAATAAAGTTATTGCACGTATGTGCATGGCCCTTACTCTTAGATAATACAGCTATGTTATGTTGTGCCCCCCCCCCCTCCAAACACGCACTTTAAATCTTTTGGACTAATGACCTGCAAAAATTTTACTTTGACAAACAAACCCTCTCTTTAATGGCACGCCAGGGGAAAGCAAGGAAGGAAATGGCTTAGATTTCCCCCTTTTCTCTCAGTTTTATATTTTAACTTTCTGATGTGTGCTTCATTAGGACAACAAACAGAAGCGTTATTTACATTTCTCGCTAATACAAGAGCAAATGACCAAAATCAACCAATCAAACACTGGGCTATAAAAATAAAAAGATATAGCCTTTAATTTGTTTTAGCAGTAATGAGATTATGGTGCCATGGGCAAATACAGCTAGATTTTTACGAGCAGGTACATTATCAAGAGAGAGAGAGAGAGAGAGAGAGAGAGAGAGAGAGAGACGGAATGGGGGGGGGAGAGAGAGAGAGAAGAGAGTCCATATTTCCTGTATGAACGGATGGCTAGGACAACCTTAAAGGTGATTAGGTTAAGATGTGAATATAGTGGCTGGATCTGTAATTTAAAAGCGATCATACCATATCACACTCCTGGCCTTTTCTGGGCAATGAAATAAAATGGATCATGCTAAAAGTGGCTTTTTAAAAAGAAAATAAACAAATGAGGATTTGTTATGAGAAATTATCTATATCATATATGCAATAAGGACAGATTGAATGTGGGGTTTTGGTTGAAAATTAATACACACACACCCTTCTTCATCTATATATATATAGCCAACTTTCAATCATTTCCCTTGTGCTTACATTTCAGCCAGTCGGAGCTTAGCTCTGAGCAAATTTTTGTAATGCTTATGTTCTGTACCTTCTGAAAATAACATCTTGTAATAGAAATACTGATGGGCCTTAATATACAAGTGGGAATTTTCATAGGGTGCCTCTGTTTATCAGGGGGTAGATGCTTTGCTGTCTCTTCCATGGACAGCTTGTGAATTGCAGCAGGGGGCACCCCTGACATATAAATTACTCAGAATTGGAGGTGCCCAGACTCTTTTCCCTTCTACTTGAAGGCGGAACCATTGAAACCAGTTATCTCTCTGCGATTTGCATATTTATGGGGCCTCCTGCCGTTTCCTGTGATTGCTTTACAGTCAGGAAAGGTAACAGAAAAATATAGATCCCCTTCTTTAGAAAGAAAGAAAGAAAGAAAGAAAGAAAGAAAGAAAGAAAGAAAGAAAGAAAGAAAGGATCACACAAAAACAGTTGCTCCAATACATTGCTAATCTTTGTAAAACCCTGGCATGAAATTTATTTACCAAACATCATGGCTTTGCTCCCCCTGTTCCATCTTGTCTTTCATTGTTTTGAAAGTTGCAATAGAAAGACCTGAGCAACCAAAATCTTAGGATTTCCCCCCAGAAAAAAGTGTACCACAACAAATACTCAGTGTCTGAAGGAAGATAATTCACTAAACTACATCCCTTGAACATGTAGCTGTTAAAAAAGGGTACAGTCTGAGAAGAAAAGAAATGGCGTCTGATGGCGTCCGACAGAACCGTGGCAGATATTCCTTAAGCATGGTACAAAAGTCTGGCATGCAGTATGTGTGAGGAGGATTATTCATCTTCAGGAGAGAACAATTTCTGTTTTACTTGTTCTTAGTATATCTTAGGCCATCCATTTCACTCTTTGGAAATCTGGGACCCAGCTTTCATTATAGCCTATAACTCAAATTCAACTTTTTAACCCTACATCTTCATGCTTTTGTGTCAAGGAGGACCAGCTGCAAGCATGACAGAACCAGAGTAGCTGTATGTACTTAAGTTAACTTGCTGCATTTACTTACTGCATTTTGGTAATGCACACAAGATAATTCATAGTTAGAACTATGGTTTAGGATTCAACAGGCACCATACACAAGGGTAAGTAGAAAGGGAGAGTAGAACCAAAGGCAGTTGGTACTAGCCAGGCTGATGGAGAGGGCTTTGCTGCCTTAAATTATTATTTTTAGTGGTAGTACTATTAGTCACTTTTTTAACAAAAGGCAACTCAAAATAAATTACATACATTAATAGCATATACTGTACATTAAAGCAACATAAAACTAAAACAGAGCAAAAGATAGAAACACTGATTGTTGGACTAACATCCCACTCACTGAAGGAGGCCACAAACAATTAAAGACCAAAAGCTTGGCAGAAGAGAAGCATTTTTGCCTGATGCCTAAAAATAGTGAAGGTGCCCGTCGTGCCTCTGTGGAGAGTGATCCATAAGTGGGGAGACACCAGTGATAAGGCCTGTTCTCGTGTCAACACCCTTTGCACCTTTTTTAACAGCTGTGTAGAAGAAGGCACTTTGATAGATGCAAAATGTCATGCAAAGATGACCAGCTGTATCAGCTGAAACCCTTCTATGCAACCATTAGATGTTGTAGTCTGGACCTAGAGCATTTTAGGATGCATTTTCTCCTATATGAACCCCACCCACTACCATCATTTAAGACTTGCCAATTCTTGGGCTACCATTATTTGTGGATCCAAGAATAGTTTCAACCAGGAGCAAGTCCCTCTGAGAAGTTGCCCTGATGTTTTGAAGACTTGCTTAGCCTTAACACTTGTCTCCCATTTTGAGATGGGCAAAAACCATTCTTGTTTCACATGGCCATTTTTAAACTAAGGCTGTGGTTTGAGTTACATCCTTTCACTGTTTGGTGTATTGTGTTACAGAGTGTGTGCATTAAAATTGTATTTTAGTTGTGTTATTACTATATTTCTGGTTTTAATATTGTGTTTTTATATTGTTGTAACCTGCCCTGGGACCTTATATTGAAAGGCAGGTAAAAAATAAAATAAAAATAACTACAATAATAATAAATACTAGGACACAAAGAATCCTGCCCCAAAGGCAGGACATAAATAAAATGAACATAGTTAGAATTCTACATCAAGAAGAGTTTGATTTTGTGGCATGCACAAATTAAGCCTTTGTATTTTGAGAGGTCTTTTGGTTTCTTTTACTGATATTCCAGAGCTGCCTACTCCGGGGGCCACTCTTACTTAAACAACAGATTAAAGGGTTTAGTAATTAGGAAGCTGCCCTGTGCTACTTCAATACTATTTTGTCCATCTAGCTTATAGTTATTTTTTCTGTCTAGCAGATAATCTTAAAGGTACCCGGCAGAGGTTTTTCAGATCATCTCCTACCTGTTCTTTTTTATTGATTGAACCTGTGACCTTTGGCATGCAGAGTATGTGCTCTACCACTGAGTTAGACTCCCTTACTGGATAGTTGCTGGTTCTAAATTGTGTGAGCAGAAAGTGGGAGGGTAGGTGCCTAAACTTCTGCTGCCTTCCACTTTTTGATTACAATTCCTTGCAGAGCTGTGTGTCCCAAAGACATGGGTGGGGGAACTTTTTTAAATCAAGGGATCAGGACCACCCAGCATGATTTATAGTTATAGTCCAACAAAATCTGGAGAGTGATAGATCTCTTGAGGATGGAATTTGGGAGTGCATTTTCAAAGTAGCCCTCAAGGAAAACTGGTTGCTGGCTTACTGGCAATGAGGTGACAAGATGTCCTGGGAGACCACAGGGTTCCTGTTTCCTTTAATACCTGCACAGAAGAGGGAAGTTCAATGTAGCACACAGAAGTGGAAAATGCACAACTATTAAAGTGACAGGAAAACCAACCTTCTTTATATCTGGTCATTTTATTTGTAGTGGTGTGATGAGCTCCCTCCAGACTGCTGTTTGTTTGCGAAATGTCATTGACACAATCAAACTGCGTTTGGAGTGGATTTGTACTGGACCGATCACACTCCCAATGGACAAGCAAGCCCACCCCCTTGTATCAGATCTCCACAGAGACACAGCACTCAAAATGCTTTCAGAGACCCAAACTCAGCTCTTTTGTGTCTTTTTCAGAAACTGCGGCTTGTCCTTTGTTCAGTTTCCCAGATAGATGGGAGAAGGGGCAGGAGGGAAGGATATGCCCTCCTCCAGAAGATTTAGGGAAGCTTCAGCTTATCAAGAGCAAACCAGCCAGAAATCTGCCTAACAAAAGATTACCTAGCAATTTTGCCAGCATTATTTAGGGGCCGGGAACCTCAGACCCAGGGACCAAATGATGCCCACCAAGTCTAACTAGAACTTTCCCCAGGCCACATCCCTCGCTGGCTCTGTTTTACAGTCTTGTGCTCAAATCCAGCTTGGTGGTTTCCTACAGGCAACTGTTCAGTCACTGTGAGAACTGGATGCTGGACTAGATGGGCCATTGGCTTGATACAGCAGGCTCTTTTTATGTTCTTATGAGTGTGTTATCCTGGCTGGAACGTGTCCTGGTTGGAAGATAGAGAGAGGTGTATGAGTATGTGTAGAAACATTGATTGCTCTGCTCACAAGTAGCATATGGCCCAGAAGGGAATGTGGCTCTGAAGACTGAAAAAGTTTTCCCCACACCTGAATTAGGGAGTCCCCAGCAGTACTTCTGGATTCATAAACCTTCAGCTGCTCAGTTTCTCCCATCTTGCAGCAATACATACACAAGCCTGCATTCAGAAATGCAGATGGAAAGAGTATGCCTCAAAAGAAAGGCAGCCTCCATCACATCTGGGAGAACAGAGAGGTCTGTAAGCATATGAAAGAAGGAATATGGGAGAGAGGAGAGTGTTATGTATTAAGTTCTTACCCTAGGCCACTAGGGGTGTTGTGTGTATGAAGTTTCCACTCAGGTCCCCGTCAGTTAGTTTAGGCGGGAAACCCTGGGTTGTGTTGTTACAATGTTGTCAGCCGGCTGCCTATATAAGCAGGCCGGCTGAGCTATTCACAGTTCAGTTCTGTTCCAGCCTGAGAATAAAGAGAGCTGCTTGAAAATCACTGTGTCATCTACTTTGTCCACCCACTATTCAACACTGGCGACGAGGATGGGATCTGATGGACATCAGAGCACAGCCAGATTCGGACACTCACTGAGCAAAATCACTGAGCTGAAACACTGAGCGAAATCACTGAACAGAACCCATTCAGAGCTGACCGTTCTGGCTAGAACACTGTGTTCCATCCATCACCCTCCACGTCAGCATCGGAGCCATGGCTTCATTCGTGCCTCTACCGCCGTTTGCCCCAGCCTCTGAATCATGGGACTCGTACCTCGCTCGGTTTGACTGTTACCTCCAAGCAAACGAGCTGACAGAAGTGTCAGAGGAGTGTAAGCGGGGCCTCTTCCTCAGCCTCTGCGGGCCTGAGGTGTTTGAGACAGCCCGAGCTCTGGTCGCGCCACTAGCAGTCCAGGCAACGCTGTGGGATGTGCTACAAGAGAAGCTCCACAACCACTACGCTCCGAAGCCGTCCAAAATTGCTGCCCGCCATGCGTTTTACCACCGGAACCAGGCAGAGGGGGAGTCGATCAACAGCTACATTGCCGCCCTCCGAAAGGCCGCACTGCACTGTGAGTTCCGAGACTTAGACAATGCCCTGATGGATCGAATCGTCTGTGGAGTCCGGGACAACTGTCTGCAACGGCGTCTCCTCGCCAAGCCAGACCTCACGCTGCAGAAGGCCACCGAGGAGGCCGCGGCCTCAGAAGCTGCTGAACTCTCCGCCCAGCAGATCCACAAGGCCAGCAGCCCGCATCCTGCTAAGAAGCCAATCCCAGTGCACTATGAGGAGGCCAGCAGTGACGTGGCGTCCTCCAGCGAAGACGATGACGTCTTCTACTGCCAGCCTCTTATGTGTGAGGCAGGCATGTCGCTCACATATACTTCCTTATTGCTTTAAGAGCATGGGGGCCATGAGAGAATTGGGGTGGGGTGGGGTGGGGTGGCAGATGAGCAGAAGAAGGTGTCACTGGAAGGGTTGCCATATGTCCGGAATTTCCTGGACGTAGCCGGCAATCAGTGTCTGGGCGGAAATCTGTCTGGTTTTTCACTTTTTGAAATATGGCAATACTACTGTAGTGTATTCTCTTGTTACCTTTAGGCATGATCCCTAGGCTGTTCTGAACATTACAGAAATGTAGAATGAGGGTGGAGAAGCGTAAAGGCAACCTCTATAGTCTTTACCAGGGGTGGGGGGACCTTTTTCAACTCAAGAGCCTTGGCAACTTTTTGAGGATCACCTGCCAGTGGTGGGTGGGGCCAGAGGCAAGAATGGCTGATGCAACAAAATTTAATTTTTACCATTGTATAGTTGGCTAGTGATGTGGTGTGGCCTGGGGAGAGTTCAGAAATTCAGAGGCCTGGAGAGCCACATTTCAGCCTTTGGCCTGAGGTTCCCCACCCCTGCTCAATTCCAGATATTCTCTGAAGGAGGAACTTAGACGTCCCCCCCCCAAATAGGGCACCTTGTAGTTTGAAGTGGGGCTCATCTCTCTACTGGGAGATATGCAAGTTTTCCAAGACCTGGCAGTGTGGATGGAGCTACTCATACACCTCCCCCCACCCACCCCCACCACTGTCATTCATCCCTCTTAATTTGTTGATAAAGCAATGTGTGGCCCATTGGGTGTTTTAATAACTCTCCTACTTCTGCATTTCTAGGCAGGCAGTGCAAAGAGATTTCTTGAGCCGCTGGTGGGCTATTGAGTGGATCACACTCAGATTTGTTCTCTGCTGTGCTGAGGAGCAAAGACTGATCTAATGAAAGTAAGTTTCAGGAAAGTTGGTAGATTTTGGTTGAACATTAGGAGAAGCTTCTTAACACTAAGAACAGTTTGACAGTGGAACCAATTACATATGATGCAGGGAGCACACTCATTGGAGGGTGAAGCCAATTACATCCAAGGCTCCCTCCCTCTGTAATGAGTGTCGGGCTGTGAGGCCTATTGAAACTGCAGCCCACAGTTTATCTTCTCTCTTTCTTACCTGCTGTTTCCTGGGTTGAGGGCTCTGTATATCTCTGTGAAAGACCTATCCGGCAAGGGTCCTGAGCCTGGATTGTTGGGTACAGAGGCTCTTGATGAATGCCTAGGAATGAATAGCTCATTTGGGCAGACCTTGTGTGGCGCAGGTCGCTTCCTCAGCAGAGCGCTATCTGCATCTCATAATTTACCCTGACACTCAAGTTCCCAACATCCTCCTTCATTCCCCCTATGTGTGCTATGAATAGCAAGAAAATGCAGTTATGTTGGAAATTCAGGGCATGGCCCGCACAGCTCATGTTTATGGGGCCGCATGCACACTGTTGCCTAGGGTGACTAGCAGCCACAGAGGAGGAGACACCTGTCCCTTTAACCTTAGGATAGAACAGGGGATTTTGGCATGTATGGCTTGTTATTTCACAATGCTGAGGGGTAAGGAAAGCCTGCCCCTCCAGATCCTGCAGTAGCAATGAGGCACAAAACTGTTCGGCACACAGTTGAGCACCAGCAGTGGTTCGATCAGCCGTGTGGGGGAGGGCACAAGATTAGCTTGTGGGCCAAATGTGGCCCTCCAGGCCTCTGCACCTGGCCCTCAGGACTATTTCCAGGCCACACACCTCACTGGTCCTGCTTCACACATTAGATTCTATTAACTAACTCTTACTCAAAGTAGACCGTTTGAAATTAATGGCCACAACTAACTTATGTCCATTAATTTTAATAGTTTTTTATTTTTTTGCAGTGCCAGGAAAGCCCTCAACCTAAAAAGGTTCATTATCCCTGGTATAGTAGAGAGTATATCAGACGTGGCCAGAGAAAGTTAAATACAACTCATTAAGAGGATCTAAAAATGTTTAATAAACTTCACTATCGTGTCATGCTATTCTGAAACATCAGGTTTCACCCCAAAGCTGATGCTCTTATGCTGCAAAGAGTTTCTTTGCACATCAAGCTTCTAGGCTCAATGTTTCTCGATCAGGGGATTACCCCCCCCGCCCCCCGAGGGGGAGCATATGAATATGTTGGGTGGGTGTGCATTTCACATAAATATGTAGAAGATATGTACAAAATTGAGAATAAAAAAATGAAGTGTTATGTTCAGAAGGCGAGAAGATCATACACAGATGATTACATGAACTGCACGTCATCACAGGTGCACAGGTACAGCATTATTTCACAAGCAGTGCAGTGTTCTATATACACAGCAGTTGGTTGTACATGGTGTGGTTAATAAGTCAATGCTTACATTGTCATTAATTCTGAGAACTTTGAACATACCATACACTGTTGCTATTACATATCAGATATGCTCATACGTATCTTTTTTTAGCCAGAACCTCATCTATTTCATCTTTGCTTCATCACGTCCTTGTAAATACCCTTAAAGTAATAATCTATTTTTTTCACCTAAGGCCTATTTTGCATCTTGTGTTCCTTCTGCAACCAGTCTATGGTCCCGCTCAGCCAATGTTGGCTTATTATAATGGATGTAAAGATAGAAGTTTTCTGTTTGCACAGATTAGTGCTGCCATATGTCCGGAATTTCCCAGACATAGTCAAGACTCATCTGTCAAAAATGCCATCCGGGTGGAATTTTCAAAAAGCGGCTAAAATGTTCAGGAAAACCCAGGCATATAGCAGCCCATATCATAAGTGTTGATTTTTTTTTTTTTGCGAATTTCCTAAAATATAAGTTTAAAAACTTTTGAAATATAGCAACCCTAGCACAGATAGTCAGGCCTTGCTTTTACTTTTGAGCACAACATTTGCACTTATGAACCTCTTGGCATCAGCACTATGGGGTTTGGCAGCTAGTAGGTATGTGTGGATTGTAGCAACGTTATTGTAATTTGGAAACCCTTCAGAGAATTTGACCTTGTCCCTCAAAGCCATTGAGTATATACTCTCAACACACTCAGTGCCCAGTATTTCATCAATGAAAGCAGATGTTTATATTTTTGCTTTATGGGAGGAGTGCTACACTAAAAGAAGTATAGTGTCCTGATGTAGGGAAGTAATAGTCCCACTCTACTCTTCTTTGATTAGACCATACCTGGAGTACATCTGGAGTGTCCAGTTCTGGGTATCACAATTTAAGAAGGATATTGACAAGCTGGAACATGTGCAGAGGAGGACAACCAAGATTATCAAGGGTTTGGAAAGCAAGCCTTATGAGGAACAGTTGAGGGAGTTGGGTATGTTTAGCCTGGTAAAGAGGAGACTGGGAGGAGACATGATAGCCATCTTCAAATATCTAAATGGCTTTCGCATGGAGGGCGGAGCAAGCTTGTTTTCTCCTGCTCAAGAGGTTAGGACCTGAACCCATGGATTCCAGTTACAAGAAAGGAAATTCTGGCTAAACATCAGGGAAAACTTTCTGACAGTAAGAGCTGTTTGGAAGGTGCTTCTCCTTCCTTGGAGGTTTTTAAGCAGAGGTTGGATGGCCACCTGCCATGTATGCCCTTGTTGAGATTCGTGCATTGCAGGGGGGTGGACTAGATGTTCCTCGGAATCACTTCCACTCTACAATTCTATGATTCTATGTAAGGGCAAATATAAGTAGATTTGTCTCATTTGGTGGTATTTTTAAGACGATCTCACCAGCATATACTTCAGTAGATCAATTGGGATTTTTAGTAGATGTGAGAACATTGGAATAGGTTCAGGGCAGATTTGCATCTCACTGTCCTTCAGTTTGTCTGGTGGATCTGCTCTTTTGGCTAAAACCAAGCAATACAACAGACTGGATGTGGAAAGTGGCATAAGATGTGCTCTACCTTCCACAGTGCCCATAATCCAAAGCTTGTGATGAGCTTGCAGTATCGATGCTCACAATAATGTGATGGATGGATACACTGGGCTCTGACTCTTCACTGTTGAATAAGGAGGGACCAAAGTTCAGCTTTGCATGCAGAAGGTCCGAGGTTCAACTCCTGGCATCTCTGGTTAAAAGGAATTGGGTAGCAGATGCTGATAAATGCCTCTTTCTGCCCCAGAATGATGCTGCCGGTTAGATGTTCTCAAACTGCAATCCATGGACCGCTGGTGGTCTGCAAGCTCCATTCAGCTGTAGAAAAGTTTTAAAACAGTTCAGAATATCTATCTGTACTTGACCTTGCAATCAATTATATTTTTTTCTGTTGGAGATCAAGGCTGGTTGGACCAGGGCCTTTATCTGTAATGTGGTATTTTCATTACTTGCCACCTGTCAAATCCAAATATAGAAACAAGATGAATGCTGAATCTCAAAAACATCCATTGAATTAGGAAGGGAAAACTGCAGTTATTAAATTATGAGTAATGTATGTACTTTGATTTGTAGAAAAAAGGTTTATTAAGTGGTGTGTTGCAACACGACCCCCCCCCCAATTTTCAAGTGACCCACCTACACACAAAAAAGTTTGAGAACAGCTGGATTAGATGAACAAATAGTCTATTGTGATTTCTTTCAGGCAGCATCCTATATTTTATTTATTTAAAAATTTATATATCTCTTTTTTCTCTCAAAGCTAGTTTGCAATCTCAAAAACAACAACAACCCTGATTCCACCTAACAATAAAATATAAAAACATAGAGTAGGACACAGCTGAACAATAAACCAGCAAAAAAAAATGGAGTGCAGAAACAATATAAAACCTAATACAGAGCATAAAAGCACTAGTAAGCACTAGTAAGACATAAAAACCAACAAGAGTTAAAAACCACAGAAATACGAAATGCTAATTTGGGAATTGTAAACAGAGCCCGTTGTCTTTGTCCATGGAGTTTTCTTGGCAGGGATACTGGAGTGGCTTGCCGGTCTCTGGTCCATGGGGTCACGAAGAGTCGGACACGACTAAACGACTAAACAACAACAAAACAGAGCCCATTGAAATTTTGGAGTGTGCGTGATGTGCATGTTTTGCTATCATGTTTGATTTAATGTCTCCTTCACACGTGCAAGGCACTGGCTTTATGATCGAGTGGCAAAACTGGCACGTGTGAACCATTCCCAAAGGCTGAGTAATTAGCGAAGAGCGGCCAAGTAGCATTGACCACGCATGTCTCCATGGACCAGTCCTGAATTACGTATTTGAAGTGCATCCAAGCCTCGCCCCACCGCAGCACTCTGACGCTGTTTGCTGCAAGAGCCCCCCAGAGACGACCGTGCGGGAGCCCCCCAGAGACGACCGAGAGGCGAGCTGGAAGCTGCTTGTTTTCTCGTCCTAAGCCCCGGAGCTGAAAGCACTTCTCACCATCAAGCAAAGCAATTCTCTCTCCAAACTCTGCAACCCGCCTCCGAAAGGTTAGGTCCGGAGGCCACACTGGAAGTACTTCTTAGTGAAAAGATTGGGAAATCCTGCCTGATACAAGTTCGCTCTCCGCCCCCCTGTCCCGGTTTTTTGTTTTTGTAACTCCATGCATTTGCCAGATATATATATTTATTTCCACTTTCTAAATACTGGTGTATAAGGCGCCGCGTGAATGGAGAAACGTGTGTTCAAAAAAAATAGCAATGATGAACGTAGAATTCATTATATGCAAGCAGCCCGGGCCCGCTTAAGAATTGCCGGGAAAGGTCGTAGCTCAGCGGCAGAGAATTTGCATTGGACGCAGATGGTCCCAGGTTGAACCCCCGGCATCTCCAGGTAAGGCAGAGAGTTCATTCTGAAACTTTGGATAAACCGCTGCCAAGTCAGTGTAGACAATACTGACCAATAGTCTGATTTGGATAAATACGACAGCTTTTTGCCACGCTCTTACGTTGCTATGTTGAGAGTAAGTCCCGCTGAACTCACCAAAGGAAGCCAGCAAAAGATTCCAGCCTTAGACATTTTTTAAAGCCCAGACCTTCCCTGGGATAAAGATAAAATAAGACCCCACAGAATTTACTGAGTTCGATCAAACAGACGCGCAGACCAAGACTGTTTGTAATGACTCGAAAGTAAGCCCTGCGGTGACCAACGGTGCTTAAGCCCCATATATAAGTGCGCACGGGATTGCTCTCCGAATAGCAAGTCCTACCTCAAACGGAGGCCTGTTGTGTTCCAATGGCGCTTACTCTCGTGCAAGGATTGCAGCCTTAACGTGCTACACTTCGGCTGGATCGTGGCAAGAAGACTCAGCCAGAGCTTGGCCGCTTTAAAGTCGAGGTCCTAGCTGGGAGTACCTGGTGTGTTTGTGTATATAACCTTGTGTCATTAAAAACTAATAGGAACAACTTGCACGCACACCCCTGTCTGTCTGACCAAGGGTGTTTGCACGTTACATTGAAGGAACACAATCTCTGTACACAAATGGTTGAGGTGCACACGTGCACGGTTATTCATATGCCACCTTCATGGAGTGAACATGCTAACTTTCAAGGAATCTGCAGCTGAACTGTTCAGATCATGTGTACACTCCGTCGCACAAACACCAAACTTCTGTCTTTCTAGATGGGGTGTGTGTGTGTGTGTGTGTGTGTGTGTGTGTGTGTGTGGTTTTGATTCAGGTTAGCCGGTTTCAGAAAAAGAACTTCTGTTTTTTAAAAAGTAGGTGGGAGAAGGTGTTTTGTTTTTTTCTAAGGGTATATAGCCACACCTCAGATCTAAGCAGGACGAAAGCCGCAGGGTGTCCAGGAGACAGTTGTGAGGAGGGACTGTAAAGGGTCTGTAACAGAATCCGCGCAGGCCCAGGGATGGGGAACCTGTGGCCCTCCGGGTGTTCTCCAGCTCCCATCATCCCTGGCGACTGACCTGCTGTCTGGGGTTGATGGGAGCAGGAGTACAGCAAGATCTGGAGGGCTACAGAAGCCTTGGTGTAGAAGGGAGTTGTGCGAAGCTGAACAACAACTTCGCAGTTGTGCGAAGCTAAACAACCACACCAGGGGAAGCTAACGTGGTGTCAGGAGTGCCAGCTTGGCCCCGCGACCGTGGATGCCCGGGGCGGTGGCTGCCATGTAGCGTGCATGGCCCTGCCACCGACATTTGTGGGTGCCCGACCCCTTCACGGGGAATGATGTGTGTGTGCTCGGCGTAGGCACCCAGAGTTGGCACCTATGCGTGATGCTCTCCAGGGGTTATGGGCTGCTACTTCCTTAAGCCCCAGAAAGCAAAGCCAGTGCTCAGGGATGGTGGAAGTGGAACCCCTCCCCCGAACCTGGAGGGCACCACACTGACGACCCCTGATTTCTCTCTGGTATATTACACGCCGTGTAAAAACCATCGGCTCTTTTGTCTTCGCCACCATCCAGCAACAGCGCCGCCGCTCCAGGAAGCTAGAATCTATGCAGCTCACTCCCTCACCTTTACTCGGAAGTCCCTTTGAGTTCCAGGGGGCTTACTCCGGGGTAAGCGTGCGTAAGAGATCCGGGCCCTAGAGACAGCTATGGGAGGCGGATCGGAGCCGGCCAAAAGACTCTCCTACTGCCAGGCCCGGCGACAAATGGTGCCTTTTAGAGGAGGCTTGGCATATGTCTTTCAATAGAGCAGCATCCTCATCCTTCCTTCGCCCCGCCCCAGCACCGAAAGCTCCAGAGAAAAATGGTTCCCCTCCCCTTTTCTTTTAAAGAAAATGTACAGTATAGAGGAATAGGAAGACCGATCTGCTTGCAGGTGATCATTGTTCAGGCTTTTTTCACCCACGCGCCTGCCCTTTTTGGGGGAGACGCAAAGAACAGCAAGGCAGCCCTTGAAATGTAGCCACACACGCAGGGGGTTGCTGGTGGAGACTGGCATTTAAAGGGAAGGTTCAACCGGCCGTGTACTCGGGAGAATTGGGCACCAGGTTCACACGGGCGAGGAAGACACCGGCCCAGCCACCTCTTGAGAGAGACAGAATTATCTAAATGCTTTCCTCGAGGATATGTATTCTGTACAAATCTGTAATACCAGGGAAGGGTAATTTCCACTTCTCTTATTCAAGGCAGGCAGGATAGTTAGACAGAAAGACAGATATTGTAGTTCTAGGCAACTTACCCCACAGAGCCTCAGTGGTGCTTGCTTCTGGTAAGCAACAATCATAGGATGGGGTATCAGGCCCATTAGCTTCAGTGGGCGAGTTAAGCACAATTTTTGAAGGCTTCCCACTGAACACAGTGGGATTTAAGAATGCTTAACTTTGGCTGCACACTGGACACTGTGTAATATACATCACACACTGCTTTGTACACGCCCTGGAAGGAAAGGTGTGCGACGAGCTCTGGAATTCAGACTGGTCCCTCTTTAACTTTCCCCCTTCCCTCCCTCCTGCCATCTTGAACACACGCTGTGCATGCTTTTTTAAAAACTACGCGCACCCATCTACCCACAGATATAAAAGCACGTCTGTTGTGTGCAGATATTGTAAAGGAATACTGTATACAGCAGAACTTTTTAACCTTCAAACAGTCCGATCCGATGCGTGTTTACTCAGAAGTAACAGCCACAGAATTCAGGGGAACTTGTTCCCATGAGTACCCACACACATATACACATCACTGACCACATAACTTATCAACGTCTGTATACGCGTATACACAGTGTACACACACATACACATGCTTGCAAATAACCTGCATGCGCCCACATACAATGTATACGCCTCTCTCTCTCTCTCTCTCTCTCTCTCTCTCTCTCTCTCTCTCTCTCTCTCTCTCGGTTCATTCACAAGCAGTTTTATCTATCGATAGACCCTTCTGACTGCAAAGGGTTCCTACGAATGGATTCTTTTGGGTGTTAATTTCCGAGGAAGTTTCCTTGCGCTTGCGCACATCTCCCCAGGGCGTGGCTACGTATAACTTTTTTGGGGGGGCGGTCTCCTGTCCCAAACTAGAAACTGTCTCTTGGGTGCGCCTCACACTCTTCAGAAGATCCCAACTTCCATACCCCGAGCGCCTTTCTTTCCGTTGGACTGCGATCACCCTCCATCACCTCTTGAATTTGGCTCCCCAGGGAACCCAGCTGTTTAGAAAATAACATTTGCTTGCCATTTAATCCTTGTGTTCCAATTCCTCCTTCCCCTCCGACAACAGGAAAATAACGTGTTTTGCTGTTTCTTCCTGGATTTAAAACCCGAAGCAAAACACTGGAAAACAGGAGGGAGGAATATGGAAGTTAAGTTATGCTAACCTGTAGCTCTGCATGAAAGCAAGCATAGTGTTAGGCTGAAGGGAGGATTCATGGATCCCCCCTCTCTGTGACACGTTTATTGTAGCAGGGTTCGGGTGCGTGGATTACACGTGGAAAGGGGCTGGTAGTGGAGGGGGTATGACGCGCAATCTCCGTTGCTTTTGGAGGGCTGGTGACTCTCCCGCTTTGCGCTCCATGGCATCCTTACCCGAGGGCAAACCTCTTGAACAACGCGAGGCTTACTTCCGAATAAACGTCAATAGTCTCGGGCTTGTAAGTCTCCTTTCTAACGGATTTAGCAGCTGGACAAGAGCCAAGAACCCTCTTCCTTCGGGCAGACAAAGCGCGCGCGCGCCTTACTCGCTAACTGTCCAGAAGGAAATCTGACCCACCCACAAAACCAGAGACGACGTTGCTTCAGATATTTTTCAGCATTTATTTCCAGCCTTCAGAGCGACAAGTGCGAAGGAGCACTTTAAATTTCCTATGCTATTGGCGTGTGCACATTATTTGTGCACTGCTTATTTTTTAGGGCTTGGTACATAACCCCTCGTTTTGTGGCTCGCTCTCTGCTGGAGATCCTGAGCACTCTTTCTTCGGAGTAAAGCCCTATAGAATCCAACAGATTTTCCTTGCCAAGAATGCAGGGTACTTTGGAAGGAAGTCGCACCTGAAAATGTCAATGGACTGTCCGAATGAGCAATACGCTTAAGGCGAAACTGTTTTACTTGGAAGCAAATCCCACTGACTACTAGATGAAGTGAGCAATTGGGGTTCCGCTCTGTGCTTTACCACTTTCGCTGTCCCACAATATATTTGTAATTTCAGGGTCCTCTCATGTTTCCAACACCTTTCCTGCCCATTTGGTCGAGACATCCCTCCCTTTTCACCTTATACTGTGTAATTCTTTCTACTGAGTCCATCTCGCCAGCCATTGTGTGTGTGTGTGTGTGTGTGTGTGTGTGTGTGTGTGTGTGTTTTGGTTCTGACGCTAATGTTCTATTCCAGCATCTCTTCATCTTGTATCACTGCCTCTCATGGCCTGCTTTGCAGCTTCTTTTTCTTCCTGTCATCTTATCTATCCATCGATCCATCCATCTATCAATTTATCTATGCGCGCGCCTGGGCGCGCGCACACACGGAGCCATTCCAAGCGGATGTCATTTTTCACTCCCAACACTTCTCGCCTGAGAAGCGCAGAAGGGTGAGGAGGAAGAGACGGGAGAAGCGGGGAGGGGGTGGAAAAGGCTCCTCTGGGGATGCTGACCAGCTTCTCTTTGCTGTGTGCCCTTTAAAAATATAGTTGTTGTTTTTTAAAACCAGATTGTTGCTTAAGTGCGCCCCCTGGTCTTCCTGTTCTCAAGAAGGGCTGCAGGGCTGGAGAAGGTAAACCAAGGAAGGCCCCCTCCCCTGCGTCCCAAGCTCAGCCACCGGGAGAATCCAGCCTGTCGATTCTAGGGGGAGCCGTTGCTATGCTGCCGCCAGACGCGCTGCAAGGAAGGAAGCAGCCGCGGTTGAAAGCGACCATGGGCCGGTCTGCTTCCAGTCCAAGAGAGAATCTACACCGGGAGTTTCTTGTCGCCCCACAAATCGGTGTTTGTCTGAATTTTTAAACGCGCGCAGAAGATCCCCTTAGGTTGCAATCCTAACCGTGCCTCCTCAGAAGTAAGACCTATTGAATCTCATGGGGTAGGTCGGGTTAGGAGCGTAGCCTTATTCGCCTTGTTCACTCAAAGAATGCCCCACTGATGTAAGTGGGAACGCCGGTGAAAATAATAATAATAATAATAATAATAATAATAATAATAATAATAATAATAAACCTCAAGTAACATTGGGTCAGAACTGCAGCATCCATTCCTCTCTATGCGCACTTTGTGAGGCTCATTTAACTCAATGGGATTTGCTTTCGAGTAAACATGCAGAGGCTCAGGCTGCCTGAAGCCGCCATCATATGCACACCTACATGGGAGTAAGCCCACTGAACACACTGGGGCACCCTTCAGAGTATAGATGCATAAGACCGGACTGTCACCATCAAATCTCACATACAACACATGCGTGCTAGTTGCAACATATAAATTCCACAGCCGTCTTCATCTCTTTTCCTAAATTACTAGAAGTTTATACGCAACATTGGATCCGCAACTCGGGGTCCCAGACGGTTCCAGCCCCCTTCATCTCCCCGCCCGCACACCCCCCCCCCCGCTGCAGCTTAACGTCATTATTGACAATTTGGCGTGATAAACCTCCGCTTACAGCCCCGGCAAGTCGCTCTGTTTCCTTCCCTGGGATACATCGATTCCTTGGAAGCCCCGTCCTTTCCGATGCTTTTCTGTCTTCTTTTAGAGCGTTCTCTAAAAGAGCGTCGATTTTTCCTTCCCCTGACTTCGAGTCCTGCCTGCGTTGGAAGGCAAACCATTTCTCCCCCTTCGCTGCATCTCTTCGTCTTAACCCGATCAGATCCTGGTTCTGGGAGGCGCAAGTGTGTGCGAGAGGGAATTTAAAAAGCATTTTGCAAAGGAGAGAAGCCTGTGTGTGTGTGTGTGTGTAAAAGTGTGAGTCGTGAGCTCAAGCATTACTCTGATCCTAACCACGGCTGCAATCCTATACCTCCTTGCCTGGGTCTAAGTCCCACTCAGTGGTCTGAGTAGACACGCTTAGGATCGCACTGTAAACTACTTGGAAGTTAAGCTCAATTTAAATTAGCAAAATTTGCCACTTGAGTATTAAGCTGTGCGAGAAAACAAAACACTTCTGGATGTAACAGCTCGGATGTCTCAGATGTAGGGTACAAAGGGCTTTCCCTCGAGTAAGCAGAGAAAGCTTTACAGCCTACGTTTGTGCTGGTGTGTAGCAGAAGAAACTTGTGCGTGTGTCCGTTCAGTCTGCCCGCGTGTCAGCGAGCTGCCATCCTCGAATGGGAGCTTGTGCAAATCCTTTGCGTGTGAGTCTGAGCCAGGGATACAGTGAGTTTGTATTAAGTTAACGGAGGGGAGGACGGAGAAGGATCTATTTTTGCTGTGCCTTTGAACCCATCGTGCTGCAGAGCGTGTGAAACTGGATGCGTGCGTGTTTGTGTGGGCAGAGCAATGAGCTTGCCTATGAGCGAGAGCCTAACGTGTGAATGAGGTAGCAGCTCCTGGGTGACCTCGTGTTAAGAAAGTTAGTTGGTGCCCGGAAGAGTGAGGGGCGGTGGCGAGAGCTGCTCCCTGTTTCCCTTGAACTCTATGGGTCTTCAGTACGATTAGGCCTCCACATGCTGGGGGCTGCATGATGGGCACGATCCAGCCAAAGTCCCGAAAGACAAGCATCCACGGAACTGAATTCTCAGGGCACGTTCCCAAGTCAGTGTGCAGCCTGAAGCAGTTTTGAATCCCGTTGATGGGCAGCACGTGCCGAAGGCTGCAGCTCCCAAACGCCCTTACTAGTGAGTAAACCCCCTTGAATCAAGTGGGCTTCTTTCTCCACAAACAGGCACAGCCTGCACGATTTTCCCAAGGAGGCTTTCAACTGCTTAACTTTGGCTGGATCGTGGCCAGTCGGTACGTAGCGCTTTGGGTGGCGCTTGCGAGACGCGCTTCGCCTGGCCAGTGACTCGCGTCGCCGCTGTCGCTGTTTTATGCCTCTTCTTAGCTCAGCAAGACTTGCCCATGCCCTGAGCGGAGTCTTCTCGCCCTTTGATTCTTGCAGACCTGCAGCTCTCCCCCCACCCCTTTTTTGCTACCATTGCTTAGATCCGATCCACCAAGCCCATGCTTCTGCAAGACCATTCCTTAGCCTTGCAATTTCCATGCATTTTTGGTGTGCGTGCAACGCATAAAGCTGCAACACCTTTCTTCTGCTCCCCCCCTCAATCTTCTGCTGCCTATCTGCGCTTCAATAAGGTTGCTTGCTGTTCTCCCCCTCCGCCCCATTTTGAAACTGAAACAATATAACTGGGGGGGGGGGGAATCACCAACGCCTTCTTCCAAAGTCCACTTCCCAGAGTTTACCTTTCCTTTCTCTTCCTCCTTCTCACCCGACCCCTCTCCTTCTATAATTTATATACTTTTCATGAAGAAAACTTTCCCCAAACTTTATCCTTTCCTATACTTGTGGATCTCGTTCTTCCCTTTCCCCACCAAATAAAGGTTTTTTTTATAAAATATTTATTTTGATGGAGTGGGGGGTCCTTTGCTGACCTTCAGCAGTGCTTCCCTTTCACTGTTCTACCTTTTGAATACGGGCTTAATCGTTGGGAGACAGATGCACTCCCCCCTTCTTCGTTAATTTCAACTCCCCCTTGTCTGGTTCATCTAGTCTGCCTCTTACCTTTAAAACGTTACACCCTTTCCCCTCACTTATTAGGTCTTCCCCCTTCAGTACAATGTGGGTGGAGAATCCCAAATGTGATTCCTTCTCCATTTTTTTCTAATCTTCTACCTCTTTTAAATATATACGTATAGTAGACACCCTGCTTTTTTAAAAAAACACTTAAAAACATTTTCTCTTCCTTATATATATCTGTACAGTGCATTGTCAGGGACTGAAAGACTAGCCCCAGGGTTGCTTCCTCATTTACAGTCAGGATCTGCAACCCACTTACTTCAGAGTAATCCTATTGTCTTCCCATAACAATGAACCCTCAATGCTGCTGCAACAGGTCAACTTCTAACTCTGCAACCTGTTCTAACCTGTCTGATATTGCTGCTGCTGTTGTTTTTCTCAGTAAGATTTCAATGCATAAACCCGGGCAAAAGATGGCTGTCACTGGCCTGCGGAGTGGGGCAAATGTGAGTTAGGATGAAGGAGTCAAGAAGGCTGGAAGGTATTACCCCGCAGTCCGATCCTATGGATCTTTTCATCGAAGGAAAGTCGGGTGTTGTCAATAGGGCTTCTCAGGCTTTTAAGAGTTACAGTGTCTACTCAGACGTAAACACCACTGAATTCAGTAGAACTAGTTCTCAGGAAAGTATGTACTATGACACGGCCTCTCCCTCCCAAGTGGACATTTTAAAGTGTGCGCGCTTTTGTCTGTTGCAGGGCGAGGATTCGAACCCCCTGCTGACCAGGGAGTTTTTATCTCCTCCCCCGGGGCACTTCATTTCGCATTAATTCATGCCACGGCCACTTGCTTAGATTTAGACCAATTCGAGTGAGGAAGCGCTGTCCATGGATACAAATCCTTACAAGCCAGGAGCCTCCCTGGTTAGGAGCAGTGTACCTGCCCGCTGGAGCGAGGCGCCCCCCCCTCCACAAACACCAGCTCTGCCGTGTGAACTCCCCAGCGACAATCCGCGCGACAACCCTGACATTGTAGGCACGCACTTCCCCCGATTGCCACCACTTCCCCCAAACCCTTTTCTTTTTAATTGCGCGGTCAATTGCGAGCAGCAACTCGCTGCGAAAAATATTTTAAAAAGGGGACGCCGGCTTGCCGTGGCTTTTGACTTAAGAGATGTTTGTTCTCTTTACGCGCTTTCCCCGCCCCTCTCCCTTTCTAGCTTTTAAATTTCCCTCCTGGCTTAATTTAAAAAAGAAAGAAAGAAAAGAAAGAGGCCCCCCTCCCTTTCTTCCGAAACCAACGTGCCTCCTTTTCTTCTTGGTCACTCACTCTCTTGCTCCTGGGCTGGTGCGCGCCTTTACGCACGCCTCTCTCGCCTTCTCTCTGCCCCTCCACCCCCCCCCGTCTTCTACCACTCCTCCCTCCGGAGGAGCAGCCGCCGCCGCCGCGTGTGCCTGATGCCTCGGAGGGTAACCCCCCCTCCCTGGCCATTGGCTTGCCCTGCGCCGGGCTCCCCCCCTCACTCTTTTGCTTGATCATGTCCAGCCCCCGATGACTGTCCATTGGCGTGGCGCAGTCCTTCCCTCCTCCCCTTCCCTCCAGTTTCGCCCTGCCCATGTTTTCTATGTCTGTGTCCATCCAGTCGCTTGACGTTCAAGTTCGTAGGGACGTCACGTCCGCACTTGAACTTGCAGCTCAGGGGGGCTTTTTGCCATTTTTTTCATCTCTCTTTCTCTCTCTCTCTCTCCTTTCTCTCTCTCCTTTTTTTTCTCCCTCTCTCCCTCTTGCACAGAAAGGGGAAAAAAGCAAAAGAAAAAAAAGCAAAGCCATGACTGCTATCCCACAATTCATCTTCCCCGCGCCATCTTTGTATTATTTCTAATTTATTTTGGATGTCAAAAGACATTGATGAAGATATTTTCTCTGGAGTCTCTTTCCTTGCTCACCCGGCGCTTCCCGATGTGATCCGAGCGAGAGAGCTCCGCGCGCGCCCGCCCGAGCCACCAACACCACGATGTCTCGCCGCAAGCAAGGGAAACCCCAGCACTTAAGCAAACGGGAATTTTCACGTAAGTAAAACCTTCTCGCCTCCTTCCTTTCTCCCTCCCCCTCCCTTGCAAGATATAGAATATATATAAAATAATTACATTTGGTTTGCATTTTGCAAATTCCAACCTTTTGTGCATGCATTTTTTTAGTTTTGCAAGGAACACAAAAAGCAACTCACCTTAAAACTCAGCCCCCCTCTTTTTATCGCTACCACCTAGATTACTTTTCAAATAAGCTCATGTTGGCAAGCACGCTGTCTCTCAAAGTTCCCTTTATTTTCTTCTTTCTTTCTCCAGTTGATTCTGCTATATTTTGCCGGAAGAGAGCGCGAGTGTGTGTGTGTGTGGTGTGCGCGCGCGCGCCTGCAGCTTACAAATGAATTGCAACTTAAAGCAAGCGAGCAAAGACACATTTTTGTGTGCTTGCGAGGTGGGGGGGGGGGGAGTCGAGCTTTTGAAAAAGGAGGAGGAAAAAGTGAGAAAAAGAGATGTGTACGGTTTGAATCGGGAGTCAATGCTCTCATTTCACACGGGCAAAGAGATCGAGATTAGGAACTCTTGGGGCGCCTTGTCATATAAGGAGACATCTCCCCTTTTTTCAAATCTGCTTTGCTCCCTCAATGGAGCCCCCTTTTTTGTAGACACTAAAAGGTGCAAAAGGGGGAGACCTTCTCGCTGCTTCTTTTGTCTCCACTGGCGAGATCTGGGGTGGTGGGAGATCGCCCACCCCCACCCTTCGCTGCGTGTCCCGCTCCTTTCTCTTTCTCTCTCTCTCCCCCCCCCCCCTCGCCAAGCTCCGCACAGCGAAAGGGCAACGAAGAGGGCAGACGTGGTGTCTGTTTTGGGCCGGAGATCGGCTGCTTTTCTCTGCTTCTACCGCCACGATTAAGCTCTCCTTCCTCCACAACACCCGCCCCCCCCCAAGCTCTTACCAACAGTCTTTTTTCACCCCCTCCCTCCCCCTTCCCTCCTCAGCACCCAAACTCCTGCTTTGCAGAAACTTGGGTTTCTGCATGCATGGAGCGAAGGCGGCGAGAAAGATCGCAGCGTGTGCGTGTGTGTGAGAGAGGAATTCCCTTCCTCTCCCTTCCTCGTACTATTTTTTGGAAGATTTTCAAGAAAAAAAGAAAAAAAAAGTGGAAGTGGATTTTGATTGGGAAAAATCTCGTGTCTGAATGTTTACAAGCGCCTCGTGTGCTGCGGAGTCGCTGCCAGGAAAACAGAGCAGGAGAAGAAACGGCTTTGGAAAAGGGGGGAAATGAATACAACGTATACGCAGAGAGAGAGAGGCGCACAAATGAAAGCTATATAGATTTTCTGTTTAAAAAACCCAGAAGGCTAGATCCTGTTGTCTCTGATCACAATGGGAAAATGATTACCAAGAGTAATAATAATAATTAACAGCCACCCCAGTCTTAGACAACTCAGTACCAAAAGGGTTTTTTCGCCCTCCTATTTTTTATTTAAATGCTGATATTTGTTTAATGGTGTGTTGTTGTTGTTTTTTTGCAACGCACAGGCTTCCTTTCTCCCAGCCAAGCGGTGCACAAAAGCTTGAGCCGTGCTTGCTAGCAAACACAAAAGGGAAGTCTGGTCTGGACTTGAGATGGTTGGTTGAAGGCGGGCTGGCGAGGTGTGGGGGGTGGGGAGAGAAGAGAGGAAGAGATGAAATGCACAAGTAGTGTTTGCAAAAGAGAGAAATTTGCATGCTTTTTTTTTTGAAGGCAGGGGAGATGTTTTGTTGCCCTTTCCTCTTCTAATTTGCAAGATTAAAGCCCCCTCCCGGGCTTTTGCAAAAGTTTGTATCGTAGCCTCCCCCCCTCCATCCATAACCTCTGTCTGAATTGCAATGCAAAGTAATATCGCTTTTGCAACACATACGCTTAGTTGAAGTGGCCCAGCGATAGATTTTAAAAGCAACACCCCCTCTCAAATTGCATGGGTTAAAGATGTATTTTAAGAGCTTCTCGGCAGATTATTTTTCTATCACACCCCGTCTTCTGCTGATTTTTTTGCATTTTTTAAAGATGCAGAACGGTGCGTTGTGTGTTGCAACATAACTGTCACACTTTAGGACGTCCTATCGCCACCCAAACACGTTGCGAGATTCTCCCTTCCTTCAGCCAAACTGATAACCTAATTTGACTCTTTATCTCAAACATACCATGGTGGGAGTGGGGGGGGGTTGAGGAAAGAAAGAGTAAAATGGTGCTTTTGAAAAAAAGAAGTCCCCCCGTGGAACCACCCCCACTTCAAGATTTGCAAACTAAACCCCCAACCTTAAATCCCCTGGCTCCCCACCCACACCAAATTCCTAGAGATCTTAACAGTTTTCAAAAAGGAATAGACACATACACAAAAATGCAACCTGTTTGTTTGTTTGTTTAAATGATATTGGGGAGTGAGAGTGTTTTAGGGGCACAAAGTACAGTTGCTATGCAAGTTTTGTTTTTCCTGTCCCCACTCCCAATTCTGAGCCTTGGGGCTCAGGGTGGAAAAGGAGGAGATGGGGGGGGGGCGATCTGTGTGGGAGTGGAGTTAAAACAATTCTTTGCCTTTTTTTAATTTTAAAAATGCAAGTTTTGGCCACTAGGAGGCAGAGTGAGATCAAGAAACCCCAGCGAACTTGAACCTGATCCGTTTTGCTCCCATCTTTTAATTTTCTACATTTCTCGTTTGGCAAAGGAAGAAGGGGTGAGGGTGGGGTGCGCGTGAGAGTGTGTAGAGATTTCCCCCCCTCCTCTCCCTCCCGCACCCAATAATTCCACCCCTCCTTCTTTGTCTTTAGTTCTTATCTTAGGGTAATGCTTCAGCTTCCAGGTTGCACCTTTACAAGCAGTCCTCCTTCCAGAATATATCTGTTAAAAGCTTTCATTCTTCCTGTGAGACCCACCCCCACTCCAAAGAAATCCCCCTCCTGCCCACGTTAAGAAAAAAAGAAAAGTCGAAATTAAAAAGAGGGAAATAGTTGATCCTTTGACACTTGGACTTGCCCTGTCATACCCTCTTATTAAACATGTCCTATATAAAACACTTAAGTACAGAGCAAGCAGTGTGAGACGACCCTCCCCAAGACAGATGTTAAAATCTTTCCCACAGATGCACCTTAGATTGTTAAAGAAGGCAAACTCTGCAAAGATGCCAGGATGTTGTTTTCTTCCCGGCGACTTTTTGATTCTTTGGCTTGACTTGCAAGAGCATCTGCTTTTGTTTGGGTGGCTTGGTGGGGATCTGTTATCCGCCCCCCTCCCTTTCCCCGGACCCTATTTGAAAGCTGATCGCTGCTTTTGAAAATAAATAGAGCTGGGTTTTTGTTTTTAAAGTAGATCCAAAAGAGAACGGCTGGCCCCAGTCAAGGAGGCCAGGAAATACCTTGGCTTGGCTTGCACGTGTTTGCAGATGAGGCTTCCCTGCCTAGCACTTCTCCCCCCTCCCCATTGTGTTTTCTGCTCTTTCCCAAGTTCGCTTCCAGATCTCCGTTCACCTCAATACTACACGGTCACTCCTTTTCTTTTTTCGTGCGTGTTTTAATTCATCCTCCTTCCACTTCTCGAGCTCGGCTTTCATGTGCTTCTTCAAACCACTAAACTAATCCTAGCATTCCCTTGGAAGCAAACTTGAATCTGGGCGACTGAATTCTATTTTTATTTTTATACATATATTTGTTTTAAAAAATCTTTTTGGAGGATGCTATGTGTTTAGTTTCTCTCTGTTGTTTCTGGTTGAGGTTTCATTGCTTGTTCCTTGCAGATCCATTTTTCGAAAATGAAAGACATTAAAAAAAAAAAATCAGGAACGTGCCCTCTTGTTTTTCCTTCCTCTCTTCTTTTATCCTTCCTTCTGCTCTTTGGAAAGAAGTGGAAATCCATGGCCCCATGAAATACTGAGGTTTAATAATAATAATAATAATAATAATAATAATAATAAACAACTCCTTATAAACAGCAACTAAGATACCTATTTTTCTTGAGGATCCATTGATCTGAGCAGAAAAATCAAATGCACAAAATATAGTGGAAGTGGTAGTCACTGAATTAAAAAAAAAACTAGCATGCAAACCAGGATTAGCAGTAATAATAACAATAATAATGAATTAGGTACTTGTGTTGTGCACCTGGTTTCAAATAACAGCAATACCATGCTTTCTCTGCATTAGGAAAGCTTTTGGAGCAAGCTCTGTGCCAATCCTGTTTCAAACACTGTGCTATCATTCTTCTTAATTAGCAATCATTTACGTTAAGAGCACCGAAAAATATGTGCAGGGTATGGGTTTTATATCTGTACATTTGAATATCTTGTTATTTTCAAGAACTTTGCCTCCTATAAAATTAATTGGCTGAATGCAGAGGTGTAATCAACAACGTTTTTCAGCTGCCTCTTCATTTACTGGTTTTGATGAGAATTCAACCGGTTTCATGGGCTTCACAAGAAATCTCTTTTGATGCCCATTATTTAGCATGATTTTTAACTGCCTGGAAAAAAGGTTCTGTCTCGCCTTGCTAAACCATATTACTAATTTCACAAGCACTTCAGGCCTAAAATATTGCAGTTTTTTCTAATTGCTAGGGAGAAGTTGCTGTCACTGAGAAATATTTAATTGTTCTGACATTTTTGCTGCTTAGACTGCGCTCTGAAGTTTGCATCTGGGTTGGTAGTGATGGTGATTATTTCAAGTTTTAAGTGTCTTTCAAAGGGAGAACATGGCCTTGTGTTGCTTGCCACTTTGTAAAAATGCAGCCTGATGCTCTTTCTCCTAAAATAAAATAAAAATCGCAGATGTAGAAACACCCTTATTCTCCATTTTCTCTCATTTGGACTATTAAATACTAACACACATGATTATGTCAGTGTACTATTTATGTCACTGTACTATTTATGGTCAAAGGATCTGATATGAAACCTCTGTACAGGAGAATTTACAGTATAAGTAAAAACCTAACCTCTATATTTCTGTAATTGACCTTATCTTAAATTAGGAGCAAAGCTTGAGGCAAAATATGTATATAGAGAGAGACTGTATCTGTAGGGTACTATTTGGAGTCCAGATACGAGAGCTGCAGTCTCTTAAAATATTACGCTATTCTGCATGGTTGGGAATTACTCTTGATTCCCCCTTCTTCCAAATACTCTGCCTAGATAGGACTGAAATAAATTTAACCTGAGTGTGCTGTATTTTTTTCATGCACTTTATCAAAATCTGTTCCAATATGGTGCAGTCAAATTAAAAATCTATTTTTTGATTCTCTGTGGCTTTAAGTTCATTAAACGTGAAATTGGCCGCATGCTAAAGAAGGTCAGGCTGATTAACTGTTGAGGTGTTGCGTCCTGCCACACTTTCCTTAACTAGCTGCGTTTGATATTTTGTAAGGACGCAATTTCATGTTTGTAGTTTTAAGTCCTGGCTCGTAGATCCAGAGAAATACACTCTGGACTAGATTTTTCTGTTTCTGTCTGAAAGACTCTTTTTGCCAGCAGAAAGTAACAAAAAACAAAAAAAAGGAGTTTAGATTGAGAGCTTACTAATATGAATCTGCCTTGTTAAACTATCCACTGGCAATAGTGTGTGCAGAAACAAGCTCTTAATGGAGCTTTCTGGAGCTCGTTCAGGAAATTAATCAACTCTTGACAACATTAGGAAAGGTTGTTCAAATCTAAAGAAAGGACTTAACCACTCTGGTTATGAAAGCTGGAATTTAGTTGTCTTTATACAGATTTTTACCTTATCAAGGCCAGCAGTGTTAATACATTTTGAATGATTGGGGCATTCCTTTCTTGGGGATGGGTGTGTGTGTGTTTGTGTGTGTGTGTGTGTTTGTGTGTAAATCCTACCTCAGGCTAATTGGCTTATTTTCTTAGATCTTCAAGAGTGCCTTATTTCTCAAAATTGTAAGGAGCAATTGTTCATAGATATATATTTGGATATAAAAATATGGGTGGTGTGGTTGAAAATCACTTTTAGAAAACACCGCAATAATAATACGATGGGTCGATTTATAGAATCATTACAGATTACCTTTGATTTTTCTGTTTGTTGCATTATTTTAGAGAGTTATTGGCTATCCTCTGCATTCCTGCATGTACCTGTATATATGTGGCACAGAAATGTCCCTACGGAAAATGTAGGGCAGTTTGGGTGCTGTGTGCCACCTGTCAGACGCACAAGCAAGCTTTTTTTATCATCTTGTGATGATACCTTCTTATAATATTCATGTACATGCATGTTTATGCATACCTGCACCGTAAAGCAAACACATACCATCCCTAACATACGATATAAGAGTGTAAGCACACGTGCAGATTTTCAGTAAAATACAATAAAAATGTGCATGGGAATACCAAGAGATAGCTTTCTTAGCCTCACTTTTGGAGAACAGGAATAACCATATAATTGGTGATTTTTAAGATTATTCATTCATTGTTAATCAGGAAAAAGCAGCTTTCTCAGGGCCCTCTAAAAGAGAGAGAGTAACAAAAACAGAGGGAGAGGGAGTCTGAATTGCTCATAATTCATTATAGCTTCTTTTGCTTCTGATGGGACTGCTTGACATCGCTGATAAATTCGTTTTCCTGTTGAATGACAACATGCTATAAAGAGGAAGCTCTTTTGCTGTCTTGCGGTCGGGGTTGGACTGGCTTTATCTTGTTTGTCTTTTTAAAAAGCAAAAGAGAACTTTAAAAAAATGGGGTTACGTTTCATGCCATGCCCCTGTGGTGTGTCATCCCCCGAAGTTTATTTTATGGAAGGGTCTTAATGACATTAATGTAGTGCCTCTTATTCCTGAATGACTGCTGTACAGAGCGCAACGGATAATCTTTTATTTAAAAATACCCATAGCACTATTGCTGATTTTGGGAGGTGAGATAGCACAACTTTTCAGCTTTCCTGGTTTTTGTAATGTTTGGTCTGCTGTGTTCAAGGACAGCCACTTGCCCCCTGCCTCTAAGCCTAGTTTCTACTTCTTCTACTTCTAATAATCCTCTGCCAGTCAGTGTGGATAGTATTGAGCTAGACAGGCCAGTTCTCTTGACTCAGTTTAAGGCAGCTGTCTGTGTTCCTACAAGGTTCCTGACCATTGTCTTCTTCTCTTCCTTTGACTACAGCCGAACCTATCGAAGCCATTCTCACGGATGACGAACCAGATCATGGTACGTTGGGAGTTCCAGAAGGGGACCACGACCTCCTTACATGTGGCCAGTGTCAGATGAACTTTCCTTTGGGGGACATCCTTATTTTTATTGAGCACAAACGGAAGCAATGCAATGGCAGTCTTTGCCTAGAGAAGGCTGTGGATAAGCCCCCTTCGCCCTCGCCGAGCGAGCTGCGAAAAGCATCCAATCCCGTGGAGGTTGGCGTCCAGGTCACACCCGAGGATGACGATTGTTTGTCAACGTCATCTAGAGGAATTTGCCCTAAACAGGAACATATAGCAGGTAAATCGAAGCGATGGGGGGGGGGGAGAATGGGGACGCGGGAGAAAGCACCAGCATGTTGTTGGGGGGAGGGGTTCCTATTAGAAATCTAGAAGTTTAGTAAGAGGCCTGTTTTTCTGAAATTTCACCTGGCAGTTCACAAGCTAAATATGTTCATGTCAAGTATGCACACACACACATTCCTAAAATCACAATTCCTGTGCTGCACCATTGAGTTAAGTTTCCAGCTGCTTTCTTTTCGACTTCCACACCTGTACTTTTGACTCCTGCTGGCTGTTCCAGGTGTGGTCATCCAGAGAGTATATGAGGATTAGGTTCCCTGCCCCTCTGCCCAATAGCCTGTCTTTGTGTCTGCATTTCACCGATGACTTCCTACACACTTCAAGATGGGAACATGCCATTGCAGTGTCACACTTCACAGTCGTGTTTTAATGTGGTCACACTGGCGTGGACACAAATGTTTTGTGCAGTAAACGTGGTGGGACAGAAGCGGGAAACGCTTCTAGCAGGAAACACGTGCTAGGGAGACCCGATTGGCAGCTGCCCCCTGCTTGTTTAAGGGATGTGGGTCTGTCTACTGCATTTTATCTGCTTGTTGTGTGAAATGCCCGCTATAACCCCAGCATAGCTGTGCAAAAACAATTCCTTTGTAAACTGTACATTTGGACCATAGGGTCAGCCCAGGCCTCTTGCTCCTGGTTCAGTTATTCTTGTGGTTCTCTTGGATCCAGGGACCCATGAGGTTCCCTTCCCCTCACCACATCTCCACAAATCCAGCCCCACACCACTAAGCAACGATACAGAGAGGGGTGGGAAAAGCTTGCTTGGCCTTCTAGTTGGAACCGTCTCTGAAGCCTGTGCTTTGTTAGTGCCAGCCTGTCAAGGCACAGTTGAAGCCGGGGAACCCCCACCCCCCCAAGTGTTTAGATAGCTAAAACCTCAGACTGATCACAACGGTCTGTGCATGCAATTCGTTCCAGGGTGCCAGAAAAACTCATTCGAATGCCACACGCCTGCTCTATCATTTATTATTATTTTTTAATTGTAGCTGCTTTCCTCATGTCTGCTGGAGCCGGTTGCTTTCCTTTCTCTTCTTTTAATTATTATTATTATTATTTTTTGCAAACTACAGCTTGCAAAGGGTGCACGTGGAGGAGGAAGGGTTAACATCTCCCCCAGCCTCCGATCCATATTGGCTGTCACGGAGTGGGTTGTAATTAAAGGCAGCCCCTTGGCGAAGTGACACGGCTGACCTTGACTTTAAGATGCCATTTTCCACTGCCCAGGCCAGAGTAGAGAGGGCAGTTGCTGAGGCGCACAGGCTCGCGTATTCGAAAAGTTTAAGGGCACGTTGGAAATTTCAAAAGGTTGGTTTGACAGGGGAGGAGGCCTGCTTCCTTGCAATCCTGCCTCTTCAGCCAAATGATAAATGCCCCCCCACTCCCGCTGTCTCTTGTCTCTGATGTGGTTTTGACAGATGTATCTTGATTTTCTTCAGAGGCTTTACACCGCCACATGCCACCCATACAAATGTCCAAGGTGGATTGGCTTTCTCCCCCTGGGCAGCGGCACAAATCCCGATGCGTAATTAAACGAGGCGAGGGGGGGCAGAGAAAATAAAAGTAATGGATGTCGTTCCCTGCAGCTAATTATCTATCTATCTATCTATCTATCTATCCATCTATCATCTATCTATCTATAATTGTAATTACTGGCAAAGCGCTTTAGCATCTGCATGTATGTGTGTGTTGCATAAAAATAAAATTAAGTGAAAAGATGTTTGGAAGTTAATATGAGGGTCCGTTAATTCCGCCTGGCTAATAAGGACCCCTATTCGTTGTTAGGATACAGTTGGCAAAAGGCGGCTATCCCTTTAAAGAGGAGGAGGAGGAGGCTGCTTTTAAAAATATGCAGCATCAGAAATGACATAGATCTGTTAAGCAAAAGGGAAGGCCGGGAGAGTTAGCATAAAGTATCACTTGTACTCTTGTTTTAATAGCCTAAGGGATATTGTGGTATTAGGAGAAGGACTGTGTGTAAATCACATGCTGCGTTGCATCTCCCTGCCCCATCTGGCCTTATGCACAATCTCTCTCTCTCTCTCTCTCTCTGGCTAAGTAAGGGTGCCGTTCAAAGTCCAGTTAAATTGGCATAGTCCTGTCAAAGTTGGTAGGGCTACAGCAGCAGAAGTGGTCTTTGGTGTTTTTCCCATCTCAAATGTAGGAACAGAAGGACATTCTCAGTCCCCCCCTCCCCCCCGACCTAAAATACAGTAATTAAAATAAACTTAATAGTTCTGGAACATAGTTGAGGCATCAAAATTTGCCACATTTTTGAAATGTTGTCTTTCTAAACATAGTTCAGGTTTCGGGGCTGCTAAGATTGTCATTTGTGTGCGTACAGGTTTTGCAGAGTGGGTTGCTTTCTTTAGTGGAATAGTGTGTGTCTGAGTGAGCATGCATGGGAAGCAGTGCCGGTAGATTTTATTGCCGAAATCGTTATTTTTCGTCAGAGTTAGAACACAACGAACATTGAAAGTGATTGCCAACTTCAAAGCATCCAAAAAGCCACAGTGTTTAATTCGTCCATTTGCAGTTTGCTGGAATTTTGAATTTGAATGAAGTTTTGTACTAAATGGCTTATATGGATAAATCACCACATACATTATTTTCTTCAGATCTTTTTTGTATGCATCTTTAGTAGAACTTGCATGTCCCCTCATGTTATTAAAACCTTGTACTTCCTCTGAACAAACAAAGAGGCAGAGCAAGCAAAGAAATACTTTTTACTAGGCCAGCTAGATCCAAGTTTTCAGATTTTGTAGGATTATTTTTCAGGTGTAAGTGTTCCAAAATAAGGCATAATGCAAATAAGCTATAGCTGCAAAAAAATTTTTATTTTTTATTTGCTTTGCCTGAAGAAGAGTTCTGTGTGATATGAAGGCTCCCACCCACTGTTTTGTGGATACCAGCAACTTAGCTATTTTAATTTCATTTATCTCTAATTTTTAGTATGCACATTTTTTGCCCCTTTAAACTTATAATTGTAATTCCTAAAAGCTTGGCTTGATTTGTTTGCATGTTAAAAATGTAAGTCAGCTTCTATTGTGAACTTCAGCAATCACTATCTGTGTTCCACATTCTGTATTATGCATTATTTTGTGGCTGTCCCCTGCATAACCCCATGTCAGAATTGCTCTGCATAAGCAACACTCCCATTTATCCAAACTTCTGATTATCTTAGGCTTTGTGTGATCCTCTAGAACCACTTGAATAAATAAGGCTAGTCCTTTATGTGTATTGAAATTAAACAGCAAGGATGCTGATTGGGCAGGCTATTTTTTTATTTTAAAAAAATCAAAACTGCAGTGTGATTATCTTTATAGTATGTAGGTTAAGCTGCTGTAGCGTCATGTGAGGCTCTGACCATTACGTCACGTGCCATCCTTGTTCCGTACGGGAATGAGGTATGATTAGTGAGTCCGGCACTTTCCGGAAGGATTTTCAGATCTTTTGTGTACTGCAGGCCTGCTAAATCACCAAATATGGAGCAGCCCTTCTGTGATGTAATGTGTTATTTACATATTGAACAGCTTTGTATAAAAGACAGAAAGCAGTGTCTGTCAAGCAAGAATTAAGGTGTGTGTGTGTGAAGGGGAAGACCCAGCAAAAGACCCGCACTGTATCTAGGTGTTCTAGATATATTGTTTGGTTCAAGATGTGACAGAAAGCCAAGAGGAGAGAGATGGCTTTTGTTTAATGCATTTCTACTGTTTTGCTGAACTTCGATGTGGGTTGCATTGCTGATGTGAACAAGCCGTTGAGTAAGTTGCTCACAGGTCCAGGATCAACATCCTACCGAAGGCTGGTGAACTCTGATTTGTGTCATCAGTCACTGGCGATTTGCTTTTCCCCAAAGCGAAAACGCTTTTGCCTTCTTTCTCTTGGTCCTTGCAGAAATTGGTAATATTGGTTCCCATTTTAGAGGTAACACACTGAGGCTGGAGAGGCAAGAGATGTGCCCGAAGTCAGAATATGAGTTCAGAGAGGAGGAGGCATTTGAGTTCAGGTTTCCCAGTTCTGTGTCTGGCATTTTTCCTATCCTGGGCTTAAGATTTGGGGCACAATTGTAGTGATACTTGGCATTTGTACAGTACAGTGTTTTCAGAAATTCAGAGCTCTTCATGTTACTATGGTGAGATGCTTTCATCCATCTTCTCTCCTCAAATTGCTCAGAGAGCTGATTTCTAATATCTCAACATAAACACAGTATATACACAAGGTAGAGCAACTGATCCAAAAATAAGATCATACCTCTTGCTTGCAAATTTAGAATAACTGCTGTCCCCTTCATCTTCGACAACACTTACCATCCCTACTCTATGTATAAGCGTTCATTGAAACAGCAGATAAAAATACATAATTTTTTTAAAGACATGCACACACAAAATTGATTCATATTTATACCGTCTTTATTTTTTTAAAGGAAAAAATATGAAAGGTGACTTGAGTGATCAAATACAATTGGTCCTAGAGTTTTGTCATAGCCTGTTGATTTTGCTTTGCCGATGGTTGTGGGATAGGCAGAATGGAATACTGTCCCAGCAGACGTATGGGCTAGATGCACTTAGCACTACAGTTCATCCAGTAAAATTGACTGGCAGTAGATTTGAGACAGACAAATTGCACAGTTAATTTTACAGAATTCTCTGCCACAAGGTGTGATGGCAGTCACTGGGATAGATGGCTTTCAAAAGGGATTAGACAAATTCATGGAAGAGGAGGAGGAGGAGGAGGAGGAGGAGGAGGAGGAGAGGTCTCCCAGGGGCTATTAGCTTTGACGGTTAAATGAACCTCATATTCAGAGGAAATGTGACCCTGAATACCAGGAGCTTGGGGGGGGGGGCATAGGAAGGAAGGGGTGTTGCCTTCAGGCCCTGTCCATAGGCGTCTTGCAGGCATCTACTTGGTCATTGTAGGAGGCACAGTATGCTGGGCCTGATGGACTCCCTCTTGTGCTTTTTGTGCATATGCAAGAGTACTGTTGCAAGATTCTCTTCCAACATATAGGACCTGTATGTATTATAGGTGATGAGGTGATTGTCTTTCACTGCTTCTTCCAGAGTTTATTAGAAAGTGAGAGTACCCAAAGAATTCTGGGTTTCTCTTTCTCAAGTCGAAAACAGTTTTTGTAAATCGTTGATGCAGCCTAGGGAGTGGGGGATCAAATGTTGCTTCCTAACAATAATTATGATAATTCCTCCCCCCCTTATAATCTCATTTCATTTTCCCCTGCCCAGGCATTTTAAGCGATTCCAAGACAAATTTTGACACACCATTGAGCTAACGTTTCAGTATAAACTCAAGTGATGATAACCTCTCCATTCCCATTCTTGGAATTCCAAGTGAAATTACCATTTTCTCTCAGGCTGAGCTAAGGGTGGGGAACATTTTCAGGGGGTTGATGGGATGCCAGAGAAAGGTGGCCACACACCCACACATTCCTTTTTTCCGGTCTCTTGCTGTGCCAGTCCTGAAAAAGAAAAGACTAGCTGACCATGACATTTGGATGGATGGGCAGGTGCTGGAGTGGGTGGGGAATCCGGTGTTTTAGATAACTGTTGAAGAGATGATCTTTCATGATAAGTGTCTAGGAAAAAACAGAAGCAAAATCCTCCTTTGTAACAACGCAAGAGCAGGTCCAGTTAAGAATCCTGCAGTAAGGCGTTTATTGCCCTTTTCATATTAAATACGGATACTCATTGAGCCATTTTCTAGTCAGTAAGCTTGTGTATTACAATAAAAGGCTGTTTTCTTAGGATAAATAATGCTTAGGGTTCACTGCTTTGAAACAGAAGAAACAAGCTACTGAGTCACTCTGCTGTGCAGTGAGATGATGCATCTTTTAACTCTCTCGTTCTAGATAGAGGAAAGCTAGAACTGTAATTGATGTGATATTTCAACAGCCCACATCGTACGAACGATAAATTCTCGCTTCCTCCCCCTCCCTACCCGTTCCCTGAATATGTGCGTTCATTAACATCTAAGCATATGGGTTAACTTGTCCACAGGCTCTGGAGTGACACAGAATTTTTTAGTTGATGTTGATCTGTTGCAGCAGCCAGAAAAAAAATTCTAACCAGAAAATTTATAGAATCTGTGTATCAAAAAGTGCATGCATCTGGCCCTTTAAAACCTCTTATAGCAATGTTTTGCAGCCACTGACCAGACTTTGATGATGTGTTGGGAAAGGTGTGGTAGACATATGTGGGCAAGAAGATAAATGCATAGCTAGGTAATCTTTCTCTATTAGCTTTTAAGAGCCTGTCCATTATATAAATTTGGGTAGTATATAGTGGTGGGGAAATAGGATTCTGTGCTTCAGTTATACCTAACTGGATTATGGTATGTGTACCTGTATATTTAATTTACAAATATGCATGGATCTTCTATATGCCGTACAAGAGAGGAGACCCCCCTTTAAATCATGACGCATATTTTTTGCAACCTTGCTTTCCATACAAACCCCGCCATACATTTCTCATGTCATAATCTATTGGGGAATTAACCCAGTTAAGTGTGATGTGCTTCCTGCAATTAGAAAGTAGGGGGTTTGTTTGCAGCCCCCCTACCGGCCGATATCTTCAATAAACAGACTAGGTGTAGAACTAACCAATTTGAGGTTATAATGTTGTGGTGTGCAAATGGAATTTTTTAAAAAAATGTTTTAGCAACTCTGAGGAATTGAGATCCTTTAGATTTCAGAAATTAAAAGTTGCAGTTTGGATGGGCAGGTGGGAAACGGCCCCAGTGCTAAAGCCCCAGCCATTAGCTGATCTTGCTCAATTCAGAAGGACACAGAAGATTGTTTTAAGCTGAAAAAATTTGGAGGGATTTCCCAAAGGCAAAAGGAATGCTTCCTGGATCACACCATGTGAGCAGCATTTGTAAATAAGACACAGGAAAGGTTGTGAACTGGCAGGCTGGCTGTTGTTGTTTTTTGGTCAAAGCACAATGTCAGAGCAAGTCTTTCCAAGACAAATTGTAAATAGAACCGTCACAACAATTGCACGACTGAGCTACAGAAGTGCCTGCCTTTCTCTGGCTGGACCGTTGTCAGAAGACTTTGGAGAAGCTTAATTAAACCCAGAGGCCTGTTTGGATGTGAAATTTTACTTCTGTCAAGCAAAGAAAAACCATGCTATGTTGCAGACGACCCCAAAGTTCTTCTGATTTGCACGCACAAGAGGGGAGCAGTTTCGGGGCGAGATGCATGTGTGACATAATTGGCATGTGTGTGCTTCCAAATGTTTGTTTCTCAAGTTGCAATTTGGGAGAAAGCTCCACGTGTCTCGTGTGTTCATCCTTTGTATATGGGAACAGCAGGTGGGGGGAATTGTTCTGGTTTTTCTCCACCCTCTCCATTCCAGATGATTGATGCAAAAATCAGCTGTTACTTCAAACATATATATGGGATCTCTTTTTCCTACACCACTTCCAAAGGGTGTATGTATGTGTGAGTGTGTATCTAAATTTATTGTGTGTGAATAAACAATAACAGCATGCAGAGAAGTTTCCTTCTGATTGAGCATAAGTATTTCAAAGCAGCCTCCACATGGGCTGAAGTTCTTCGAATTAACACAATTTATTCTCTCACATGAGTATCGTTCAGCATAAGGGATTATGAATACCGTCTTTCTTTCTTTCTCGTTTGAGTGTCTGGCATGTAATTGTCGCACAGCCAATAAATCGAAATAGACCTGGATGCAAATCAAATAGGTCTGTCTATTTATCCATTTATCCACATTTCAGTTTCCAGTCATTATATACAGTGTTCTTTTTCTTTTAAAAAAAGGTTTAGGGGTTCTCTCATTTTCCTACTCATATTGAAATACTGTCCCTCAATGAGGCTGAACTTAGATTCACAAAATGTTTAGGGGTATGTGTACCCATGCGTACTCCCATAAAAAAGCACTGATTATATATATCTATATCTGTATCAGCTGCAAAATAATTTAATAAATGCCAGTCCTTGTACGGCTGGACTTGCTTAGACCATAAAACGATGATTTATGGGGGCTCAGCAGGGACACTGGAGGAGGGGAGGTGTGTGTGTGTGTGTGTGTCGTGGGGGGGGGGCAAGTAGAGTACCAATGGATAAACAAAATATTTTAGATCAAAATGAAGAGGAAGGAAATAATTCTTTCATGCAGGCTTCCAATATTGTGAAACAGATTGAAACTATTTCAGCTTTGTGAAATGCCAAGAACCCGCATTCTTTGTGTGAGCCTTTCAAACACAAAACGAGAACCAAAGTGACATAATAATTTCAGACAGTGTATGTGAAATATGCATGCGTTTGTCACTTAGAATATGCAGAATCCTTCGGACAAAATTCACTTTTCAGACCTCATTCAGTTTGATACAACATTGTACTGCAAAACCAACTTCTCCCCCCCCTCCACAAGCTGCAGTTGGAGTGACCAAAACCAATATGGCATTTTGCTATATTATAGTAATAGTAGAATTAATACATTTTCCTATGTAACAATAATAGGGTTTTTTTTGTGGGGGAAGGGCAATCTTTTAAATAGCATTGCTGTGAGAATGAGTGCTTTGTTTATGCATGTTTAAATGGTTGGGTGCATGTTTGAATATAGAATCTCACAGAGCAATTCTAACTGGGGTGTGGTGGGAAAGGGATTCTTTACTGCATCCTCAGTCCTACCTGCCAAGGTGGACACCCACCCCGCCCATTTTCATTGCATCATGTCCGGGCTGGTGCTGCACAGGGGGTGCATATTGGGTCCCTTATCAGGAAAGTATTGGCTTTCAGTCCAGCAGATACAGCTCTACTCCTTGTATGCTCTGTCCTCAAAATTCCCCATTTTGGGGCTTTTCCCTAGCCACTGCTGGCAATTGCATGTGCTCCAATGTGGTGTCATGGAGGGGGGGCGCCTTTGTTGTGGTGAAACTCCCCCTGTTGGCAGAGCCCAGCTGGATCAGGCACTATGATTACAGGCAACTCCCTGCTTCTGCGGGGGTTGCGTTCTGGGTCAAAGTGCTTCGGGGGAGAACACATAAGCCCACCCCATTCAACCACCACCCTGTTCTGCCCCCATTCCTCCCTCTTCCCGGTCCAAAATGACCCACGCGTTGGCAGTCATGCTTCAATTGGACATGCCTAAAATTGTCACTGCCTGTACTCTGCTCAAAGATTGCATTACACAGGAACAAATCCTGGTTGTACACTCTACAGGAAGGCACCTTGCTCATCCAACCTCCCTCATGAGTGTACCTTTATGTACACCGTGCTGGTAATGTGTGAAGAGGCCCTGGAAAGAGTCTTTCGGATTTTCTCCTTATTGCCTGGAAAATCTGCATTTTGTATTGTGTACAGTGTGCTCATCCAGTTTTGTTCGCTTTGGTCATACTGCTATATCAGATTGGGGAGTAAATAAGATTAGGAATGTCTTTTGTAAATAATATCAGGAAACATGAGCTCAGCCAATAGTACTTCATTAATTTTCATTTAAAATTGATTTTCCTTGTCCTCTTTTCCAAAATGTCTTGTTCAGATGAGCATATAAACCTCCTAGGTTTTATAGTTCAATCAGTGAATAACTTGATCCATGTCTGTTACATCAGTCTTATGCTGCTGCTTAGATTTTTTTATAGACAGGATCCTAGAACTGTTGGTATTTCATAGGACTATGGGATCTCTAACTACAGGTTTTCATATATGTATACTGTGCTTACAGATTACACACATAGGAATAGCTACTACATGCAGGAGTGCTTTGTATGCTGCAGTTCTAAGGAAGTGCAAAAGTGTTCGGCAGAAAATTCAGCATCCTGAGAACCTTGCTTTTAATTTTTCTAAGCAAAATCATACACGTAAAAGGAAATCAAGTTTCTAGCCCGTGAAGATTTGAAGATAGGTGTGAAATCTCAGAAGCTGGGGAAGGGGGAGCCTGAAGAGAATTTCCAGTGACCAGGTCTTCACTCTCTATAGGTCCTTGTGGCTGCAAAAGGAAAATAGATATGTAAAGTTGCTATTTCTGCATAGGTTATATGCTATTGAGACTAGGCTACCTATGTACTGTTCAGAATCTTATATTCTGCATAAATGAGAATTGTAGAAGGATGGTGCATGTGCGGAAATATATGCTCTTTTGCCATTTGTGAAGCCAACTGAATTGTTCACATCACAGTGAGCAGATAGTAAAACATGGATGTACAGAAATATAAACCCATGTTCTTGGGGGACATACTTTCAGGAAGGTTGCAAATGTGTGTTTCTGTGCCTGTCATAACTGAAGGGATATGTAGGCCCGGTGGTGCCTATTTAGATGTCCTGGTCAGAAGATATCTCTGTTCCTCTTTCTGCTCCAGGAGCAGCCTGACCACACCATCCTTCTTTTAAGGCTTGCATCTCCTTCCCTTTCATGTCTTCTCCACTTGGGACTCAAAGTTCTACCTCTACCTCCCCTCATCAATCTTCCCTCTCATAGATTTACCGCCTTCCTCTTTTAGAAGGAAGACTGGTCTACTCCCTCTCTAGGGTTAAGCAACTAGGACAAATGTTGCTTCTGCCCAGTAGATGATCAAGCCTAGTGGCAGGAAGAAGTTAGGTGCAGTTTCTTTCCTAAGGGAGGAGCTGTCTACTCCCCCTCTCTAAACACATTTGTGTTTCAGACGGCATATTCCTGAATCATACCTTTGTGTCTGGTGACCCTTACTGAATCTGGGCTCACCATTTGGTTAAGAATAAAATAGGCACCTCATCTCCCATTGCATTAAAAACCAAAGGGAACGAACCTTTTGTTGATAAAGTTGCTATAGATATTATGAGGTAGAAGAAAGTAACAACAAGGGCTCATAAAAATATACTGACTTCGTTTTTCGAAAAGCAATTTAATCTTGAATGTATCCCAAAGTGAGCCTTAGCATCATTCTGTTTATTTTCCCTGTCCCTGAAATCTTTGTCTCTGTGTTCCAAATGATATACTGCAACATTGCAATGGTGTGTGCCTGTGCTTGCTGGGGAAGGGGTGCGTCTCTGCCGAATCTCTCTCCAGGACCAAACATCTTCTCACTGGGCATTGTCAGGGTGCTCATCTATATGAGCAAACAACCCTGGGCTGAGGTGTCTCACCCTTGCTAGCTTGGTCGTTGATAAAATCCTGCCAAGTGGTAAGCAGGGTTTTGTGAACCAACAGGTGCAGATGTGTGGTTAAAAGTGGGATAGAAAGTGTTGCAAAATGGCTGTCTTTGCTCAAGTTCTAAACAGAACCAAAGGCGCATCTTTGTGTTGAAGCTCCTACCTTTGGAGAGAGAGAGAGAGAGAGAGAGAGAGAGAGAGAGAGAGAGAGATCCTTTTTCTCCATGCCAACCTAGTTTTGATGTTGTCTGAGTTGGGAACATATTCCTGCTATTTCCCAGCCCGTTTTAGTATGCAAACGTGCTCTTGATGAGGTGTGGTGGAGTTTGCTAGGCAGCCTTTTCCTCTGCTCCTCCTGCATTTTAAAAACTTATTTCAGGGAGGTGTGTTTTGCTTCCCTCCATGGGGTGAGCCACCCCTTGCCAGCCCCTGAGCACATTCCTCATTCCGAGGTGGTGTTGAGTCAGGTTGGCGAGGGCAAGGTTTGAGGTATGCGTGTGTGTGTCTGTTTGTGGTGCGGGAAGGTTAGTCCCGATCCCTGCGGGGAATATGTGTTCTTCATTTGCCTTTACAATTGGAGCACCTCAGAGTGGCTTTCGGGTATGAGCTCAGATGGGCGCATGTAAATAATCTGTCAGATGCAACCCAAGGAATATTAATGTCCCTTCACCACCACACTATAATAAAGCTGTACACAGCAGGCTTAATATGGAGGCAGTCTGGGGAATTGTAGAAGACTTAGGTAGCCTAGAGAGAATGACAGCAGTGGGGGGGAAATGTTCAATATGCCAGATTTTCCACAGGGTTGTTTTCTGTGATCTGAGATAAAATGAAAACACCCCTTTTTATTTTTCATCCAATTTTATATAAGAATAAGACCTTTTCTCTCTCCTCTTCTCCACCCCTTCCTTTACATTTTAAAGAAATGAATATAGAGATGGACAGAGATAATGTGAGGATGGCAGGATGAAAAATACCTTCCTGTTACTTGTTGAAATCTTTCGTTTTGTTCAAGAATGGCCACACATTAATTCTTAAAGGCAACAGCAACCCCTTCATCTGATTGAAACAAAGGAAACACAGTTAACATATGCTATGTTCTGCATTCTCTTTCGCTCTCTGCCAAAAAAAGAAGCAACCTGGTCCTTACATTCGGAGTTGGTTCTCTGTTGCCTTGAGGTTTACAACAAAGCTAAATCAAAATGTATATTTGGGGAGGGGCTGTTCTGACACCCACCTACTTTTAAAATAATGCATTCATTTAGCAGAAGCAACAGCTGTCAAAGTTTAGCAAAATGTACAGAGGAGACAAAGAAGAGCGTGCCTTCCGCTCTTAACAACTATATGCATTTTCTAATGGTGGAAAGAAATGAGTTGACAGTGAGATGTTGAATTTGAAGTTTTCAGACTGTGCATGGAGGTATCCGTTCTCTTCCCTAGAGAACCAGACTAAATAGTCTGATGCAATCACAGTGGGAGCTTTACCTGTACAGATTGCTGTTTAAACAAATACACTTTTCTATATTGAATGAATATATGTAAACCAAGTTTGGATCAGGTGTTATCTATATATTTTATCATCTATATCCATTTCTGTATCTGTTTACCCCTTGACTATGCAGATTGAATATCATGTTTTTCAGTTGAGATAACAAAATAGCAGCCTTAGCATCAAGAAAGCAATCGGATCTTAATCTTTCTGTGAGATTGCTATTGAGGAGAAGCTCCTTTAGAGTGTGCTGCTTGTTTTGCAGATAGGCATTGTCAGTGTGTTATTTTGCTACGAATCGGCACCACTCCTTGAATTCACCCTGGAATAGTTGAACGTCGAACATGATGACGAAGGGATATCCGGGGAGAGCTGGTCAGTTATAAACAATGAGCTCTTGTTTATATGCTCTCAGTTCTTTAATGCCACTGCGGAATGGTTGCACCGACAATTTGATCTTAGAGCTAGAATATATATATATTTTTAAAAAGCACACACAGCATGATTCAAAAGCTCAGTTAAATTGGCCCTTCACTTCGACACCAACAATTATTTTTAAACAATAACAGAAGTCCGAAATAGCGTTCTAGGTTCTGTTTTAAGAAATGGGGTCTTTGTTTGCCCGAGAGCTTGGATTTTGGGTTGGTAGCTTCAGTTGGGTTTAATTAGCAAGGTAAAACGTAATTAGTATTGCAAGCTTTAAGTGATGAATTGATGTGATTAATCAATGATAGCTTTAATCACAGATTAAAATTCCCGCCAGTTAATAAGTATGGTAAGCAAAAATGTGCAGGGCTTATGAATGGCTGATTACTTGTAGCCCACACAGATGAACTTGGTCTATTCCACACCAAATTTGATTTAAAAAAAGTAAGTCAATAGTTTCTCTTTCAGAATGAAAAATTTAAAGCCTTTCTCCTAATGGTAAGAACTATGGGCAACTGAAGTAGATGGTGCTTACCGGTAGCTGAAATCAGTATCAATATTTCTGCTGAAGAAGGGCTCCCCCCACTTTTCCTTTTCCTTTTTTAAACAAATACTAGTGGGACTTGAGCTTCTTCTTCTTCTTCTTCTTCTTCTTCTTCTTTTACTTTACTTTGGTTCCAATGCATTAGTGTTAATTCTATTCCATTTCCCCAAATCGGATGAAAAGTAAAATGGAAGGAAATACAGTTTCTTTTCTAATAGGAGTGTTGACTATGTCACACTAAAGAGAAATTGCCCACTGTCTTCAGGGGATTTCTCACAAAAGCATCATTGAGCTTTTTTAAAAAAAATAATAATAATAATAATAATAATAATAATAATAATAATGGACTTTTTTGTTTTTGTTTTTAGAAATCCCAGATAATGAAGATATATATATATATATATATATATATATATATATATATATATATATATATATATATATATATATTTAAAGCTTTTAGTTGTTTGCCAGCGCTAAGCACAATATTTACAAAATAAAATAGGAAACTTGACAACATTTCATGTATTTCATATTTCACATACGAAACCATTTTATAGATCACAGTTTAGCAGTTGACGAAATGTGCCAAGGCAGGTGAAATGTGAGGTTCCTTTCAATAAATAAGTTGGTCTATGCAAGACAGTCTACCCCTGACATACAGAGAGTTGTATTTATTTCTCGTTGGAGCTACTCAGGAAAGTGTTAAATCTTTGTATGTTATTATTATTTATAATTAACACACTGTTAATTAGGATGATGATATTTTGTAGAGTAATCTACACAATAAACTTCAAGTTCCTGCCCAGAAAACTGAAAGTCTTAAATTTGTACTGTATTTTCAGTGACTGGCAATAATCTCTGTGTTGTGGAAGAGTGAATTGGTATCCTCCCTTTCTGCATTTTATGTGCGGCATACCACGTGTGTGACACTGTTTCTTCACAAGGCTGCCTGATTTGTATAGCCCCCCCATCAAAGAATGGAAGAAGACGTCACAAACCTTCCTTGTGTGCCTCCTCCTTGACAGGCCTTCTCTGTAGTGGCTCCCCATTTGTGGAATGCTCTCCCCAGGGAAGTTCGCCTGGCGCCTTTGATTTGTTTGATTTGATTGACATCCTATGCCCTTTTAAAATGTGGGGGTTTTTTGGGGGGGGTTATTGGGTTGTTTTTTGTTTTAAATTGATTATGTATTTTGTGGTTTTATATTTCGATTTTTTTCTGTGAACTGCCCTGAGACCTCTGGGTATAGGCCAGTATATAAATTCAGCAGCAGCAGCAACAACAAAACAACTGATTATCTGTGTGATTGGGCCACAGTGTGCCTGTTCCCTCTCCTCTACCTCAAGAAACTACCACCAGTAGCCTGGTGAAATGTACAAACCAGGTCTCAGTTTGGGCAGGCAGAGGCCATGGAGCCAAGAGGCGAGATTAACAAGGGACAAATGCGTGAGAAAGCTCATTTGCGTATATATTCAGACTTCCTTTCTGCTGAGGCTGAGGATTAAAAAGTTAGTCTGAAGGGTTCGTCATGGAAAAGGAAGGTTTTGAAGAGGGATTTGAAGGAGGTAGCACGAGACATAGCAGCAGGTTAAATGAGTCCTGAGAGGGAGTTTCAAATCAGATAGATGATGAATCTGAAATATTTTCAGCACTTTGAAGGCCTAAAATAACCCCCTCCAACCTGGTGCACTTAAGATAGTTTTGGACTCCATCAGCCCCAAAATGGTAGTGCAAAACCATCTTAATCTTGTGATGATTTGACCTAAACCATTCCTATTCCTTGTTATTACAGTTCTTTGTTCTATTTTGTTTTGTCCTAAGAAGGCTCCATAAAATAGCTCTTTGTCGACTGCACACATATTCCAGTAATAATGCTTTTTTGCATCATAAGCACATGGTACCTCCTAAAGACTTACTGAGAAGTGTTACTATTTGGTAATAAACTGTACATCATTTTATTTACTGATAGGTTTTGTGTACCGTTAAGTGAGGCGGCTTGGGGAGAGGTAAGAGGTGGTCAATAAAGAAAAATTAAATTCTTATAAAGTTACTCATGGATCTTTAAAAACAACTGATGTCCCTTTTAAATTGCTGCATTTTGAGAAACTTCAAAGGGGATGGTGTTTCTTTTGATCTTAGAGCTTGTGTGACTGGTAAAAAAAAAAAAAGGAAACGGGGGAGAAACAAGGCCTAGTCTACATATAAGTTGATGGCTTTAACAAGTTAGTACAGGCACATGCTTATTTGTACCAATAGAGTTTCCCCCCCTTCAAAATCCTGTATGAAAAATAATTTGCTCACTCACAGCAGATGCTGTTGTTTGTCTGCCTTTTGCATTTCCCATCATGTCTAAGGTTTAATAATTGTGCCTTGGCCTTTTTCTATTTGGGCTGTTTATTTGTTAAATTTGTACCGCAACTTTTGATACGTTTTGTTCCAGGCGACCACACCTTGACATTGGCAAGGGAGGGAGGCTGGGGCTTGTAACATGTTTTACTTGTGCACTTGAATATGTCATACATGCACCTCCAAAAACTGTTTGTTTTCCTCTGGTACTCACTCCAGGGAACCAAGGTAGGCAAAAAAACCCAACCCATTTGCTATTCATCTTTCATCTTTTTCTTTCTTTGCAAGTTTCTGTAGATGCGAACATTTGCTTGAAACTAAGATTTGATCACTTAGTAATTGTGTGAATGATTATTTTAAAAAAGAGCAATATCACAGTTCTAACCATGCCTGCTCAGAAGTAAGTCTTATTGAATTCAGTGGAGCTTACTGATTGCATACTAAATATCAAGTGTGGTTTAGAACTTATCAGAGAAGATGGAAAGGATTTAACTCTTGACCTAATTGCACCTGCTATTTGCATTGGAAGGAAAGCTTCCATTCATCAGTGGGAACATTGCTCCCAAATCTAATAGCAGAAGCAGGGGCCCCAACCTAGGCTATATGACCACAGTGGAATACAAAGGGCTAAAGCCCCCTTTCTGCCTCTCTAAGGGTCCCAGTCCAGATCAGACCCTGGGCAGTTGTTACTCTAAAAGAAACCATTAAATCAGTTGCTAAGTGGATCAATCGTGCCACCTCTGCTTTGGCTGAAAGTGTTTGGTTGTTCCTTGCTAAAAGAATTAGACACAGGAGGGCATATTAATAGGACTAGTCGTTCTTTGCCCTGTGTATGTTCCCCAGCCCTTCACCATAACTAGGAAAATAATTTATGCAAAAAAACCAACAACTGCAGAATATACCATGCAATGTTTGCATAATTTATACAGGCGACTAGTATTCACTTTTTCTTGTTACAAATTTTTAAAAGAAATTTATTGCACATATAAGACTTTCTGTCATGTGTATCATGCATGTAACGTGTGATATTTGAAGCAGCCCAGAGTTAGGAAGTGAAGTGTTCAAAAGGGATGTGACGTGAAGACAGCTTGAGCAATTTTGCCTTCAAGAGCCATCGCCAGGCATCTCCCCGCTAGTGTCTAAACTTTTGTTTTTAATCCGATTTCGATTTACTCTGTCACATTCCATATCCACCCTCCTCCTGCCTGACTCATGTAAAGTAATGTTAGTGTCAAAAGGAATTGGTCCAAACTGGAAACCTGTAGCTGATACAGATGTCTGTTGATGGCGCCTTTCACGCAGTCCTGAATCCTAGTCTTTCTAATAAACATTAAGATGTGATGAGTTAGCGAAGGACGTGTCGAGGAGAAAGACAGTCTAGGAAGTAAAGATGGCCAGGATTGTGGTATTCTCAGAGACCGTAAGTAACGATTAGCTATTGGGATACTGTACTTGGAAAGAGTTGGAGAACATGAAATTATATGGCTTTGCAAGAAGCTGACAATGACAGTTCACCTTGAAGGCAGACGACTTTCCCTTTTCTTAGAAAACCCAAGTACTCAAGATGTTTTCCTAATGTCACATTTATCTCATGACAAAGCAGCGATATAAGCCACTGTGTGGTCCTTCTCTCAACAGCACCTATTATCTTCATGGCACACATTCAGACATCTTTTTAATCAGGAGGGAATATTTGCAAACCAAACACATTAAACTGGAAAGGTGTAAAAGTGGGGAAAAGGGAGGGGATTTACAACTAGTTGCTACTAGTTGTAAAACTGGGGGTGGGTTGGGTTGAGAGGGTTGTGAAGATTTGCATATGTTTGTCATATGCTTTATCCTGTAGGATCAGGTGACTTGCAATTTATATATATACACAGTATATGTGTGTGTGTGTATAAGTGGTACCTAGTGGTGAATGACTGCTGGTGGAAGGAATGTGTTGGCCGAATGGAGAGGGGCAGTTTTTGGTACCCCCCTTCTCCCCTTAAGTGCCTGGCACCCTCCTAAAAACTCCTCCCATTATATTTATTTATACACATACAGGTATCTCTATCCTTTTTAATATATAACCATCGGTATATCATAGGACTGCAAACAGGAATCACTGTAATGGATTGGTCAGTGTAAGATACAGTCTTACGCTCCCCAGAAGCCTGGCCAAAGGGGCCATAGGATGTGTTGGAAGTACTGTTCTGTTTGCAGAAAGAGAGGCCCATCGGTGGAATGACCTATCTGCTTATGGAAGTCTTTTTCAGCGCGGCTGTGAGAAACTCCACTTCTGTCCTGCCAGCAGTGGGGGTTAAAAGCAAGGCATCTTGGGGTGTCGGGGTGTCTGACAAGCTGTAAATCCATGGGATCCCAAGCCTGTTAGTTTTGTTTAAATCCTGAAGCTACACTACTTCTAGAGTTTGGGTAGTTGATTCCGTCCCATTGCAGTCAGTTGCGTTAGGAAACAAACTGAAGGGAAAGGAGTTACCCTTCACTCCAAAAAACTGCACCCTCCACCTCCTGCCCTGAGGCTCTGGAAATGGTGGTAACTCCACCACAGATTCTCCTCCCCTCACCTCCATAGTATTGTTCTGTAAAGCTTAAGTTGATTGGTGGGGTACACATTTTACCCAGTGCTTTTGAGAATGAAGAGCTTACTCATTTTTTAGGCTAGTTTGATCTTGATGACATACTATAATAGGTAATTAAAAAGAAAATCATAAAGGTGTCCTAACACTGAATGATAGCTTTTGCTTATTGAATTGTAGTCATCTTACAGTTCTTTCAACATCACAAGAAGCCACCAAATACTGTCTTTGGAAATTTGCACATTTATTTAAACTTGATGAATCGATTAAAAGGTAGGTGTTTAAAGGACTGAAAAATTTCCTGAATCAATTGGCAGCTTACCTTGCAAAACATAGGCTGTAAAGAAACAATTGCTGAAATAATCTACTGATTTTTTGGCCACCAAACACCTGCTAAAATAAATATAGCTGTGTTGCTTCCAGAAGATACTAAGACTTTGTTAGGTGTGTGACTCAGTTGCTGATGGGGAAAACACCCACCAATGCATAACGGGAGCTTCAAATCACAGCTGGAATTGCCTTCTCGCGTGGGTTGGCAGCATTTTAGGTGAGTACCTTTGCCATTGTTGAACATACCTTGTGTGGGGTGGCATGGGTAATTACCAGGCAAGCTGGCTGACCAATGTGGAAAACCAATGGTTACAACATGGAGGCATTTTTTTTCACCATGTAGCAATGTTTGAATTGCACCTCAGAGTTTCAATGGCAGGAATTTTTGTGTTGATGGCAGTACCTACCATTAATTATTTTCAGGCCCCAGCTATCCCTGGTTAAAGTACAGGGAATTCTATCGAGATCCCAATCTCAGCAGACCATAGAGCTTGCCTGAGATGTGTACTTGGAGGCAAATGGAGATTATTGCTATTGTTTTTCTTGTTACTGCTATATTAAATGAGACTGTGGTAAATGTAACGGCTCTCCGTGCCACCATGAATCTTAGATATGTTGAGCAGTGCTTACTTCAGTGAGCCTTGAGTTCTATAGGTCTACTTCAGAGAATACACACTAGGATTTGCCATTAAATATAGACAGTTTTTAGGAAGTACCGGTATATTCCTACATCATGGGCTTGTATAATTGACAATCCCACTCCCCGTCAGCTGACATCCTCCTTGGAACTGATCCTCTAAAAATGGCAGGTGTTTAGATTTTTCCAAATATCACACAAAATCAAACAACTTTATCACGCTCTTAAACGTTTGCCTTCATTTTCATTCCTTCCTAGCCATTCTGACTTACCCCTTCTTTTCAAAGAGCAAACTTTTTCTTTCTTTCTTCCTTTTTAAAAAATTAATACCAGTGTACTTTGATGAGAATGTTTTTATAATACATTTGATGTTTACATGGAAGATTTGTCCGGAGGGGAGAGTGGTTTCTTCTTATTTTTTTCTTTGGAGGGTGGCAGAAATCTTGTTAATCTGTTCTCTGAGAGCAGCTCACAATATCACCCATAAGCGAGTCTGTGTTGCTTTTGATAAATTACCATGTTTAGAGATATGTTTGGCTCTGAAGGGCTTAGGTTTCTGAACAAAGTCCTCCGCATTTGTTTTTCGGCCTCTGTTTGTCTTCAGCGCCTTTAGCTTGACTCGGAGGCCTCTGTTGAAGTTGAATTGCAGTCTGGAAGAGAGAACAATTTAGCATTTTAAAAAAAGGAGGAGGAAATCATAGGAAGAAAAACCCTTTTTGCTTTTTGGATGAATCTTCCTGATAATTTGCTAAAGCTCATTTGAATTTTAAGCACTTCTTTAATCTTCAAAGGCTAAATTGCTTTATGAATATGCATGGTGTGGGCAGACTTTAGTTCATTACCTAGTTGTAAATTCTAATGACCATTAGGTCCTTGCAGTAATTGCGAATTGTTTTGCATTTTTGATTGGCCTATTAACATGTGCAGTCTGCACACATCAGGCCAAACTGTCAGGCTGCTGCAGGAGAGGGGGGGAGAGAGGGGAGGGGGGGAAAGGTGAAAATTGTTTATAGCGCTAAGATTCTTAGATTTTTTTCCCAATCTCAGAAAATTGATGATGTAGAAAAAAAAATTAAAGCAGTGTGTTTTCAACCTCCCTCCCTTCCTCAAGATTGAAAGTTCACCAAGAGATTTGACATATTTAATTTACATGATGACTTTGCACTCCTTCATTAATGCAATTTGCATATGAAGCTGTTGTTAATCACTTTTGATCATGTTTTGTGTATTAGCTGCCTCAGTAGCTCTTCTCCCTCGGATGCTTCAGTCGAAAGCAACAAAATGATGCCTTCTTTCTTGCCAAGTTTCCTTTAGTGAATTGAGGAATTAGAAGTGTAACCTGGAGTAATTAAATATGTTTTATCCGTTCTCTTTTAATGTTAAGTACAGTTTGTGGAAGTGTAGAATTAAATTGCTCCCATTTGGGGGAGACATTTCTTTTAACAAATTTCAGCCATATCTCGGTCTATAGCTATCACATGCCCCCCTCTTAGATAAAACAGGCATAGAAGGATGAAATGCACTAGGTTTCCCTGCCCGCCCACCCCCAGCCAGAGGGCTGATAATAGTAAAATGGAATGCAATGCAATCTCTCACTTTTTCAAACGATTTACTGAAATGTTTGCTTAATAAGATGGTGTGGAGACTTTGTTCTTCCGTTATAAAAAAAATAAAACCTGGAACACACCACCTTGGTTTCCTTCTTGTACTCCCTTCCTCTAAAATGCAGTCCTCAAATGTAATGTACGTGTGTGTGTGTGTGTGTGTGTGTGTGTTCGTGTTCGTATATACCGTATGTGAGACACGGGATGCTGTCTTAGACTGAGCCAGACCATTGGTTCATTTCACTCACTATTATCTGTTTTGACTGGCAGAGTCTTTCCCAGCTGCAGTGCAGATTAAACCTGGGACGTTCTACATACAAAGCCTATGCCTTATCCCTGAGCTATGTCCCTCCCCCAACACGGTGTAAGGCACAATTAATTAATTAATTTCATTCATGAATCAGTTCCTGTGAAACTTCTCAAAGCAATTAACAGTAAAAGCACATAAAAAACTTGTTCCAGTTTCATTGTTCATGTGGAACAATGGCGAAGTCCAGGGCAGCCTGCATGAATTAGGTGTACACCTTACAATCAGTAGTGGCCCATGAGGAGGGATGGAGCTGCCCTACTAACACAGGTGTGGCTGCCGCTCCGCAGTCCAGCCTTGCTGCGCTACGGACATGTTGAGCGGGCAGCTCCACCTTGCCACACCGGGGCTCTAGGTTACATCACATTCCCAAATCCTCTGCAGCATGGTAGAAATGGCTCCTGGAAGGCAGAAACCTGGGAAATTAGAGCACCGGAGTACATCTGTTGATGGATCCAAGAGTTGGAAGTCAAGAAACTCTACTTCATTGAAAGTCCACGAAAGCTCATGCTGTAATAAATTTGTTAGTCTTTCAAGGTGTCACGAGACTCTTCGTTACGTTTAAGGAGAGAACTGCTAGCATAGGAGGCCACCAGGAAGAAGGACTCAGGTTCTGTTGCATGAGTGCTATAGCCTACGTGAGTTCTATACCGTATTACCCTTGTGGGGATCCAAGTCCCTGATTGATTGATTGATTTTATTTCATAAAAGTTATACGCTGTTTACAGAAGGATAAAATAATAAAATCAAGAAAAAAATTACAGCAATACTATAAACATACAAAAGTTAAAACACTAAAACAGAATAAAATTATGTGGTTAAGACAAATGTTAATTCTCCTTGGCTTCTGTGGATATCCAGATACCGGTAGTTTCAGAGGGGTAGTAATGCCAGAGTTAACCAAAAGGTTGAATATTACAACAGACTTGCAGAATATTTACTCACTTGGTACATGTGAGAGTTGCCCACAGACCGCCTGGTAAGTGTGGGATATTGTTCTGATTTTGAACAACACATAGCTGGAATGCATACATATACATATATATATATATATATATATATATATATATATATATATATATATACGGAACACCTCCTCCTCTCCTCTCTCTCATTTCCTCTACTTATTGGTGTTGAATTGGTGCCTCTTCCTAGTTTTCTTTTGCTGAGCCCACTGAAATGACTGACATAGGTATGTGGGAACAAGGGGTTACAGAATTTTCTTATGAATTTTCTTGCAAGCTTGTTCGCAAAGTGACGCTATTAAAAAACAACAGTACTACTTCTCAATGGTCTCAGTCCTTTCAATGAATGTAACTAATACAGTATATTAATATTAAACTGAGGCCAGTGAGGTTCCATTCGAGGTAATATGGCGTATAGTTGTGTGGATGCACTCATAAGGTAGCAGAGTGCTCCTGGCCTCTGAATATTCCTCTTGCCTCTAGTTTCTTTTCCTCTCCCGCACCCCCAGTTCTTTTCTTTCTCATGTCCCATTCATTCTCTGCCTGTGTGTGCAACAGGGTCTGGGTTTTAAAAACAAAACAAAGAAAAATTCCACATCAAGGAAACCCAAATTAGATGCTGAGACGAAATGATGGAAATTAAGTAAATTTGCATGTAATTGCATACTTTTTGCCTAGTTCACTCTACTTCTAAGATTCAGGTGTTGAAAGCATTTAGTGTGTGTGTGCCTGTGTGTTAGAGGGGTGGGGTGGATAGAGGCAGGGAGGTGGCTTTCAAAGGAGGCTGGATAAAATTCACGAAGGATAGGGCTATCTATGGCTGCTGGTCATGATGGCTCTATGTAATCTCCAGGATCAGAAACCATAGCATACCAGTTGCTAGGTTGCAACACAGAGTGAATTATTATATGAAGGTACTTCCAGATGAGTGCTTGTTGTGGTATTGGTGTTCCTAATAAATGCAACTCCCCTTCCCCAGCACCCACATGATTCGTTATTTAATGTGGATTTTTCCATTTCTGGGGAAAATCCAATAAGCTGAAAAACCTATTGCCAAGGGCCTGCTTACAATACCTCTGTGATCTGTTTACAATATTAATAATGCAAGGGTGCCCTGGCTGGAGGCATCCTTAATGTTCTCCTTGTAGACTTTCCAGGGGCATCTGGTTGGTCACAGCAGGAAGCAGGATGATGGGATAGATGGACATTTGGTCTTATTCGGAGAGTATTTCTTACGTTCTTAATGTATTATATATGCCTATGTATTGTAGACATACACCTAAAAAATGTAAAATGCGAATGCCACAAATAACTTTGAAAACACTAGTATTGTACAGTTGTGCTCAATTGGAGAGGAATGACTGGCTGTAACTCCCCACATGGTGTATACAAACCTTTATACGTTGCTGCAAAATGTATGAGATGGCCCCGCAAGTCCTGTCTGGTCTGGTTTCTGAGCTGCCTTTCTCCATTTTTGAGAGTCATTTGTAGCATTGTGGCCAAAAGGCAGCAGGAGGATGCAAGGTTCACAACAAATGCTTCTTCTGCCGTTAACCATCAAGATGGCCTTAGGGCAGACCACAGTGCTAACATTTATTTTGAGAGAAGCTGTTGTCCCTCAGCCTTGCACCCACACTTAACATGGCTTGAGAGCTAGTTTGCCACTTTTAGTTAGCAAATCCACACGAGGACTGATATGTGCCTATGTCAATCTAGGCCATTCCTCATCTTCCTGCGACTAGTTTCCAATGTACTGCAGACTTCCTAATCCTTAGGATCTAACCCCACTTGCAGTTGTGGTTTTCACACCTGATTTGTGTGTGTGATGAAATGGTTAGTACAGGACAGAATATACTGTGGGTTGTTGTTTATTTAAATAAATGAAATCTGGATACTTTACGTACATGGCACCAATATTGTGCCAAGAAAAGGTGCATTTTGCAACTTATAAGCATTATGCAAATGTAACCTATTAGCTTATTTTGCAATGTTTATTATACTCCGGCTTGTCATGGTAAAGGGCAAGAAAGGCAATGGAAGTTATTGACGCTGAAGTTATGGTCACTGAAAATCTGGGTCAGCCAGAATAACTTCAGCCTTGAAAATGTATGGTGAAGTTTCAAAAACCAATCTCTTCATCTGTGAGGACTAAATGTTTGCTTGGCTCTTGCCAAGCTGGAGAAAGTGAATCGCCATAGCATGGTGTAATTAGGTCTTATAAAGGAAAAACAACAACACAGGAAAGGGGTGCACAGTAAAACGATATAGTAGCACATGTTCTCCTGGGGAATCAAAAATAAAGAAAAACTTGAACCTCATTCACTTGGTCAAGAGTCAGGCCAAGGCTGTGTAAGCAGTTGTACTGAAATCAGGGAGTCCAGGTGAAAAAGACAGGGTTCCCAAACCTTTTAACAGTTGTATAGAAGAGGGAATTTCCGCAGGTGAGGCAATACCTTTCTACGTCTTTCTTTAACCCGGCCATTCTAACTGAAATCCCGACCCAGAGGTTTCCCAAGAATAGGTTGCTTATGGTAAATAGCTTGAGCAAGCATGCAGAAAGTACAGTGGTACCTTGGGTTAAGTACTTAATTCGTTCCGGAGGTCCGTTCTTAACCTGAAGCGTACTTAACCTGAAGCACCACTTTAGCTAATGGGACCTCCTGCTGCTGCTGCGCCGCCAGAGCACGATTTCTGTTCTTAGCAGAGTTCTTAACCTGAAGCTTACTTAACCCAAGGTACCACTGTACTGGTCTGATCTCCAGGCATGGTATATTTATATCAGGCATAGCAAATCCAGAAGCTTCATAACACCTGCCAATCATAGGGGGCCAATGTTTGCACTCACATTTCCTTCTGCACCAAGTGTGATCTCAATGGGCTAAGTGCACCCAATCTGTAGTAACTTGCCAGGTTAGGTTCTATTCTCAAATCTGGTATTGATATTCTCAGTCCCGCAGCTTACCACTTAAAAGTGGTTGTGTAAAGTGGCGAGGAGACGGGGCAGTGATGGCAGAGTGAAATGTGTTTCTGTTCCTCCACTGGCCCCATGGCTAATACATTTATTGCAGTTGTGCTAAGCCTTTGCTCTCTAATGGAACTTTTTCCAGTTCCTGTACCCCAACAAGCTCTTCCAAAATTAAGCCTCTTAATGATGTTGCTGTTTCATTTGTTTTTATTTTATACACATTTGCTGCTGGCTTTAATTGGGTCACAGAAAAGTGATACCTTTAATGAAAGAAAGTGGTTAATGAAAGAAAATAAACTGTGCGAAGAAGTGGCCATTTTGCAAGAAATAGCACCAAGTTCCCATTTCAACCTCCAAGGGGACTTGGTGCTGCCCTTCTGTGACTCCCAGCCACACCATGCTAAAAGCATGCTTCAGTTCGAAGTTGTTAATATTCAGCTGGGAAACAGTATCCAGAACATCAATAAATTATTAAGCTCGTGAACTTTTTTAGGCAGTAAGATGAACTGATGAGGTCCATCTATGAGTTCTAGGGGTGGGTGGGTGTGTAATGGTTTTGCCCTTCCTGACTTCCTAGCCTTTGGTCTGTGTCCAAGTGTATGTATAATTGATTCCATATGTGTGATCATTTTCTTGATGGAATTGCTTTGTAAGATATGAAGTGCCCTGACTCCTGACCAAAACATGACAACAGAGGCTCTAACTTGTGTGTAAGAGAGAGATCTTTATTTGGGCCAGTACATCTACAGGCTCAGCAGCAGGCATAGCTATAGGAGTTCAGGAACCAAAATAGAAGTTCAGAACTGAGCAGAAGCAATGAAGGTGTCCTAATAGGTTACCATTTCCCTCCCGCCAAGCTTTTATAGGCAAGTCATAGCGAGGATATTCGTGAAACATTTTCACTGAAATGCAGAGTTTGTTAGCACACACTTGGTCTGGGTGGGTGAGTCTTTTCCCATCTACGGAGGTTTTGACTGGTCCTCGGTGACAGGGCTGTCCCCTCCCATTCTGGTTCCCTTCTGCTGCCTCAGGTTCAACTAGGGCTGTAGCTCAGTAAGCATCTGCCTTCTATTCAGAAGGTTCTAAGTTTGTTCACCAGCCTCTCCAGTTACGACATGGAGAGACCCCTCTCTGAAGCCCTGGACATTCACTGCTAGTCAGTGTAGACAATACAGATCCAGATGGACTAATGGTTTGACTTGGTCTAAGGCAGCTCCCTGTGTTCCTGTGATCCCCATCGCCTAGTCATTGCCTTTCTCAGACCCAAATGAGGCTCTCCGAGAGGTGGAAGGTGGGAACCTCCATCTTTGGTTTCCACAATTTATCCTCCCTTCTGCTTCTTCCACATTCTCGTCGGTCTAATCCCAATCCTGACAAGGTCATGGATGTATCTGAAGATGCATCAAATGGATAAACTGGCTAACAGGAAATTTGGGAACAATAAGGAAGTAAGCATTTCCACCTATGTGTTGGAGCAGTAGTAAGAGGCACCCAATATCAACATGTTTATTTTTAAAAAAGTTTGAACCATTTCCCTTTCATTGTTGGACTGCTAACCCAACAGTATGATGTACAGGGATTTGTCCAAACTCCAGTAGAGCAGATAGGAGAACATTTTTATTGGTTGTAGCTTCTAGTGTATTTATTTGTGAACAATTGCCATACGTGCTTTTCTGATGCCAAAGAATGAAAATATTACAAAGTCCTCCAAAGTGGAATAAAGGCTTGCGTTTCTTCGTTACCTTAAAAAGAAAGAAAGAAAGAAAGAAAGAAAGATGCAGCATGGCCTCACTGAACTGCTTTAAAACATTATGGCATTCTCAGTGAAGCATATTGGTAAGTGTAAGCAGATTTTGTTCTGTTTCTGAGTAAATTGCACACAGATTTAAAGTCTGGTGCATTTGTGGCAGTTCAGAAACTTCTCAAATGTCAAATGTACAGATAATTCCAAATGAAAGACAAAAAGACTTCAAAAATCTTCCATTTTCTTCTGGTTTTGCCTTCTTCCCCCAATATATCCCCCTTTTCTTCTCCATATACCAGTTTTGAGGGGTTTTTGCCCATGTAACACTCATGCTATGCTGACATAATGACACTATTACAGCAACTGGGCAACCTATTACTGGGTTCCATCCAAAGCAGTATTTTTAATTGGTCCAGTAAATTTTAGGATAAGGGCTACCAGCATAATTTGAGGGAAGTGGAAGGTGCTTTTGAAAGAAGAAAAGGCAAAGAACTCTGACTTTTTTTTTTGTACCCCTCCAAATATTTCTGATTTCAAAGCTCTCTACGGGTGGGGGTGGGGTGGGGGGAGTGTCTGAGGCCAACATGCATAACCGCGGCAAACAGTTTTGAGGCAAAGCCACAATAATGAAAGACATATGATCTGAAATTCGATCAGCAAACATATGCCGATGCCAAGGAATTTTTTTTGCCATTCACATACCAAGATTCTGTTACTTACTAATCCGTTGCAATGGAACCCATTTAAATGAACCATAAATGGAGGGGAGAGAACCAAATTGTAGCATACGTAATAGTAGACCAGAATTCTCTTGTTCAGAGAATGATTAATGGAAGAATGAATTCTAATAGGCTCACTTTTTATTGCATATGTTGCTATTGTTAAATATGTCACTACTTAACATTAAGAAGTGGACTTTCTGAACGTAAAATGCATCCTCCATAGCTCTAAATGAGGAACAAGGTGGTTAAATTAAATTTTAAGGCTCTATTTTTTATTTTTTATTTATTTTGTCTGATAATTCCTCCCCACCCCCAACTCCTTGTTACATTCAACTAAAATGTAAATTATTTTCCGGTCCTAATTGGATTTAATTATTTCTTTAGGAGGGGATGGCTGGGAGGGGGTGGAGATGGCATGCAGCTGTCCTGGTGAAACAAAGGATCTAGCAAGGGGGGGGGAAACACCCACCCGAATCCCCTCCCCTTACCCTCGCAATGTTGGTTAATAAACATTGCAGAGGATGCAAATTCTGAAAGGCAATTCATGTTTTGGATAGGAAGTAACCATGCAGCTGGGTCTTATTTACAAATGTGGAATCATTACCGGTAGCTACCCCCAATTTTTTTTCCTTAGGTCCCGTTTGCAGTTTTCTGCTAGAACCTGTACCTGACTCATTAAAAAAACGTAGAGATAAAGCTAATTGAAAATGATATATTGCCGGTAGCTGAGCACTACTCCCCAAATGGGGAAAAAATTTAAAATCTGCAATATTACAAAATTTTATTTTCTAAACACATGGTAATAACACCATTCAAATAATACGGAGAACAATATTGTTAAATGCAAGTCTCTGCAAGTTTAGAATCAGTAGATATTTTGGATACCGATTCTAATTAAACAAGGAAAAACATATGCTCACATTTCCAGGAATTAATTAGTATGAGTTGGCAAGCCGGATCCTATATTGTGCAAGATATACAGGACAGAACAGGATAGGCAGAAGTCATTAGGGGCTCTCAGCTGCTCTGGAACTCTCTGCAGTGTGACAGAAACAAGTCATGCCATTTGTCCGTCTAGCTCAGTATTGTCTGTTCTGATTGGTAGCTCTGAAAGTGTTCTCTCCTAGCTCTACTTGCTTTTGCCAGGGGTTGAATCTGCATGTGCTCTACCCCTGATGTATGGCCCTCCGCATAGGATAAAGGGGGCTGCCGTGGGTGCTGCTGTTTGGATACAGGGCGCGTGGCTAGCTTCCGACACTGGAGTAGATTGTTGAGTGATTGCCTTGTGGCACTGCAAGGCGCATAATTCATGTTTCCATGCTCTAGTGCTTCTGCATGCTACACCATAGGATGGGCTATTACTCTTAACGAGAATGTATTGACTACATCACAATGTATAATTTGTTATGTAGATTTTTTTAAACCCTCCTTTTTGAAATCTTGGGCTGGGTATGAATTGTTTAAAAGGGACGTCGGCATGAGGAGGTTGGCTCCATTGTCGGCTGGAACTGTTTCATCCAGTATTGAAGAAGCCACCAGTTACATACACACGTTTTGGAAAAGACCTGTTAGGATAAGAACATAAAGAATGGGGACACTGATTCATTTGACCATTTTGCCCAGAAGATGCAAAAAATCATGCTGAAAGACTTTCCCCTGAGGAGGGTTTACTTTGTTGATTTATTATTCTGTATGATTGTGAACTTTTGAAAATTAAAATGATAATAATATGTTATTATTTTAAAAAAACCCACTGAAAAGTATAGAATAAAATACTTGTTTTAATGCAAGAGCAGTACCATCTAAAACTTTTCTGTGCTGAAAACAGCCGAACCCCAAAAAGTCTTTACCTACTTCATTTTAATAATAGTTTATAGAAGTAAGTGCATTTGTATATTTGCAGAACATGGGCTACTGGGGGAAAACAAATCCCTCCCAAAAGTGTGGTGTGAATGACTGTGGCATAGATTTATGCCCAGTAACATCTTTTGGGGGACAATTTTGTGGATGATTTGGACTCTCTGGTTCAAGTCAAAGTGTCCATTATGGTATACAGGATCCTGTGTAAATAATCTGTCATTTGATCTGCAAGTACTGATTCTTTGGACACTGTGATTTGCACTATGTTGATCGCTCTATGCTCAGTGTGTTTACATTTAAGATGATCTTGCTTCCATGGTGGTGGTGTAGTTGGGGTTATACCAAAAGCCCTCCCCCCTTTAGGGTTCCCTATGACTTTAAATGGACCACAGTCTTGAGTTTTACCACTGTTTTGATCCCTTGACCTGCATCCCTTCCCTAAAACCTCAGTGTCCAAATGTTGAGGGAAAGAGTGACGAATGATATTTTGACTGGGACAAGGAAGGCCTTTGGATATTCTTTTAAAGATGGTTATACTAATTCTGGGTAGAGTCAGAAGTGGGTTTAATCATAAGGAAAACGAGGCAGAATCTGTCCACCAACCTTCTTAGTAGCATTTTTCTGCGCCCCCCACCTCACCCTACGGCCAAGTCAGCGTTACAGTATTCCCATGTAGATGACAGGCTGTTTTAAGGAAGACTGTAGTTCTCCTTGACTAAAATAGTACTGACAAGTCATTTATTCTTTGGAAATATAATCTTATACACACTGGCTATATGAAGTGATATCCATAAATGGTTTAACAACAGTGCCAACAACCCCAAGACCTTTTCACAGAGAGCTCTAGCGCACCAGGAGCCAACTTTTAAAACACGCTATCAAATTTGTCCATCAGTTGATTACACATAATATTTTAAATTCTATTCATTTGATTTTTACCCCTCCCCACATGATAGTACATTTGTATGAATGTTTTTTGGAGTACATTTGTATGAATGTTTTCTTGGACATAGTTCCTGTTGAGTCTGAAAGAACTTACTCCCAATTAAGAGCAGGTTGGATGGTTTCATTAGTTACAAGGTACAGGAGCTCTTGATTCTTATGCAATAATTTTTGAACTCATGTATATCTAGCAATGTTAACGAGTGCAAAAGCATTGTGGGATTATTAGTAAGTGCTTAACCATTCAAAAAAAATAGTTACAGTTAATTTTGTTGTAAAAATACTTTTACTGTAACTGAATCGTATTAAACTACTTGCATTTGTTTTGTTGTTGTTCCTCATTGACTTACAGTTGTGCCCCCCGCCCCCGGGTACCCAATTCAAATTTCTGGCTACAGCCTGTTTTTAAATTCGGCTAGGCAATACTGCCTGGCTCTTAATTGATTGTGTTTAGTTTTAAATTGTGACACCCTCAGTTTTAGAGATAATGAAGACTGGACATTTTAAAATAATTTGTATGAATTTGTAAATCATCTTTATACCCACACCCACACCTTAAAATGCTTTAACCCACCTTGAGCCTCCGAGTAAAGACTGGGGTTGCAAAATTACTAATAAAACAAACGAAATCCTCACACCCCTCCCATTAAAGGAAAAAGAGAGAGGGAGAATGATTTTTGTGGTCAATAGCAACTGCTCCTGAGAAAGTGGTAGAGGCAAAGAGGTTAGTAGTAAGAGGGCAAGCACACAAAGGGAAAATTGTACATTGAGATCATTATTCTGTTGTGCCTTAGTGTGGCCAGACTGGTTTGGCAGACAGAATGATAGATGGCTTTGTGAAGGGTCCCAGGGTGTGCCCTGGACTTGAAGCGTTATGTTTATCTTGAATGGAAAGGGAAAAGCGCAGACATAATCGATGTCTAGTTTTTTAGGACTGAGAGGGTCAGGGAAAAGGGCCAGCATGGGGTGAATGGTGGGGGTGGCGGAGGGAGAGAGGGGAAGGGGGGTTGGTTTAGACTGTGGTTGTGGCTGCCTATTAACGGATGAACTTGGCTGAAGTCCAGAGCATGATGAGAGAGTGTCACATCCCAAGAGCAGCGAGGCCTTTTCAATAATTTTTTTTTAATGCTTACTGACTGTGCATCAAAAGCTCCCAGGTCTTTTGGCTACAGGGGAAAAAGGGGGGGAGGGAAGAGATGGAGACAGCTCAATTCCCCCATCCCCCCGCACCCCCCCCCAAAAAACCAGTTGAGACCAGTCTTTTGGCCACGCAGACGGCTTCTGTCATCTTTCTTGGCTTGCTGTTAAGAAGTAGAAGGAAAAAAAGGAATTGTGTTAGTGCCAGTAACCTGAGGGCCAAAGACAAAAACGGGTTTCAGTTTTTTCCAATAAGCAAATTAAAATGTGTATGTGTGTATACGAATTGTCATGTGTTAAAGAGTGAGGGAGATTACAGTTTGAAAAGTGTGAACGAAGATATATTTGACACGGAAAAATAAGGAGATTCCCTTAGGTTAACGTCAACCAGAGGTTTGTAGTATGGTTGCAAGTGAACAGATGAGCAAGCCATTTCATGGCATTCTGTGCCGTGCATTCTCAAATCATGCTTTATTCATCAAGTCACCATTTGTGATTTGAGTCCCTGTGTGACATTTTGCCACTCGTCCGTGCGGGATGACTGCCATAGCCTTGTACTCTCTACCATATTCCTGCACATATTGCAAAGACATGGTGGTTAAGAGTCTGAACTGTGGACCACAAAGTCCTGGGTTCAGATTTCACTTCTGCAGTGAACTCACTACTGTACTTGACTTTAGGCAAGCTTTACCACTGCTTGCTTACTTATGTAGCGCTATTGATATACCAGGTGCATCTTTTAATTGCACTCTCCCCATCTCAATATGGTTATAATAACCTTGGCTTGCCTTGCAAGGTTTTTGAAAGGATTACTGAGGTTTGTGAAGTACTTTCAGTACAGTACTAAAAAATATTCTATAAATTTAGTACAGCAGCATTGTGGTAAAAACGGCCTTCCATGTTGCTGGACATTACAGGCAACTGGCACATTGAATGGCTGCAAGGCTCTCCACAGCCAGCTTTACTTACTTATTTATTTATTAAAAAAAATTATATACCACTGTTTCATAGAAAAAACATCAAAGTGATATACAACTGTACATAAAACCATACAGTAAAAACCATATAAAAATAAATCAGAAATTGGTTAACTATTGTGTAAAGATTTATTCTTAATTACGTGCAACAGGCGTCAGTTTTATAGGCAGCCATCTTGTGGCACATGACTGTAGTAGCAGAGAAGTTTCACATCAAACCTGTTCATCTGCTACCCACTTTCTATTTCATGCTGAAATATTTGTGTGTTTTTTTAACAGGCCTGTTGCATAGGACGGCTTCATTCTGTTTATTTGAAAAGGGAACTCTGGTCAAACAATAACCTTTTCAGAGTTAAGGAGATTTTCAAGGCCTTGTTTTAGTTTAAGGCACTTCACTTTTGCATGCAAAATTCATGTCATGAAAAAAATAACAATAAAATTATATTCATGTCATGGCAGAACCCAGTGACGTACTAATTCAGGCTTGTTGAACTCCAATCTGTAGGCTGCATTCTGCCCACAAAACAATTTTATTGGTCCTTGGCAACAAAATTGTAGCACGCTTCATCCATAGTTCCACTTGCATGAAAAGGAAATCCAAAGTTGTGAGGGAGCAATGCTTGAATGTTGCATCTCTTGTTTTTCTATAAATGTGGAACTCTTGCTGCAAAGTGGCCCCAACTTTGCCAGATAGTCTGGCCTCCCTTAAGGGTCTAGCTTCTTCGGCGAAGTCACTTTAGCTTCTGAATCTTTGAATAATCAAATGACCCCTAAGGATACAGAAGTTCGCTGCCCTGCTCCATGCAGGCCCAAGTGTCAGGACCAGCCTAAGACATTTTGCAGCCTGAGGTAACAGACGACATGGCACCTTCCACATCACATGTCAAACACATGTCAAACACAGCTCTACTGCCTGCCTCTTAGCATGCACCGCCTGAAGCCACCTCCTCACTCTGCCTCATGGTAGGGTTGACCCTGTCCTGCCAAGCATGTATTCATGCCAGTGTGGTGTAGTGGTTAAGAGCGGTAGTCTTGTAATCTGATGAACCGGGTTCGCGTCTCCTCTCCTCCACATGCAGCTGCTGGGTGACCTTGGACTAGTCACACTTCTCTGAAGTCTCTCAGCCTCACTCACCTCACAGAGGGTTTGTTGTGGGGGAGGAAGGGAAAGGAGATTGTTAGCCGCTTTGAGACTCCTTAGGGGAGTGATCCAAACTCTTCTTCTTCTTCTAAATACATATTTGTTTATCAGATATTATGACTGTGGTGGTGCATGTCTAGAGATGTTTCATAAGCAGAACTAGAAATAGGAAGTGTTTAGAGAAACTATCCTGTAAAAGTGCATGTTGCTTGTTGTAATCTCATAGAAGGGAAACACATTTCACAGGATGTGTTGCATTACGTAATAATAATAATAATTATCATTATCATTATTATTATCATTATAATCATCATTATATTTATACCCTGCCTTTTCCTCTGATGGGGCTCAAGGCAGCTTGCAGTTAAAAACAAGAACCACTTAAAACATAGAAAAATCAATAATTAGAATGCAATTAAAGATTGATAGAATTAAAACTTACTGATGAAATGGCAATAAGGTATAGAGTTCAGTTTCTGTGGACAGTTCATGGGGTGAAAATGGAGATGCAAATTTTATGACATGACTATTGAGTTGTAAATGCACTTTGCAGGGATAGTCAACATTGTGAGGGACAGCTGGGTTTGTTTCTAAGGTTTAGAAATAGGGTCTTTATGTGCTAGAATTAGATGTTCTAGGTTATTTATTTCCGTTTCTTCATCTGTTGCTTTGTACGTGTACTGTAGCTGCCATGTGGAGCCACTTCATATAGCTTCATGTGGCAGAGCATTTGTCTTCAGTAGTACATCAGAATGTGGAAGGGCAATTTTGCCATGCTACTTGAGACCCCTTTTTTGGCAATATGATAACTTCCGTAGCAGCCCCTAACTCTTAGATGAATAGTGACTTGATAATTCAACATCTCTCTCTTTTTTAATGGTTCCCTCCCCTACTTGAATGACTGTGTGAGTATCTTGCTTTTATTTCAGATGCTTTTTTAAAAAAAATGAACTTGTCAGAAGTAGCTTTTAATAAAGACTGCAATTCATGAATGTCTTCTCACTACTATGGTAAGGGAAACGCACCCTGCACGTGCTCAGAGCCTTTTATTATTTATTTATTTATTTCATAAAATTTATATCCCGCTTGTTTGTTAAAAGCCTCAGAGTGTTTTACAGAAAGATGCACATTTTCATATACATTCCAGGGCTAAACAATGAAAGCAGCCTAATGGATTGATTACAGTGGGTCAAACAGCCTGTCACAGACTTTGAAAGAACACGTGAAATGGAAATTGCACTCATCCTGCCACTGCAGCAGCGGCGGCAGCAGCCCTGCCCCCTCTTATTGTCAGCATGTTTGCACATGCTCACACATCAGTCTGTATGTAGATCCCCTTCACATGCTGCTGAACATGTGAACAGCATGGCTATTGCAACATATGGCTGCAGGAAGCTAATTTATGTTGAGTCAGACCATTCTTCCATGTAGCTCAGTGCTGTCTGCACTGACTGGCAGTGGCTCTCCAGGGAGCTTTTCCCAACCCTATATGCAAACACCTAGGCTTGAACCTGGGACCTTTCACCTACAGTCTACCACTGAGGTATAGTACTTTCCCGTGCTCGCATGGCCTCACACCAACCTTCATGCATCCTTTCAGCGTCTGTAAGGTTTGTTTGAGCTGCCCTCCCATCACTTCTTCATGTATTTGCTGGGAGCTGGACTGAAAATTCAGATCTGTTGTCACTATTAAAAATTTGAACATGGTAGTCTAATTGAATTTTGCTTCATGGTTATGTTTGACCATGCTGAGAGGGCAGCATTGAGACTGACAAGAAATAGAGCCAGCAGGGTTCTTGGACAGACCGACCCAGGCAAGTAGTGCTGGGGAAAGCTGCACATGTTGAAGTTCTGCCTGTAAAGCAGAAGCCCTGCCAGCAAAACAAGCTACCAGACCTGGACATAATGTGGGGAAGCCAAATATATATCTGAAGGGACGGGAAATGCTTTATATATACTATTTAGCAATCTGTAGTTACTGTAGACAAATCAAAATAGAAATGTGTGTGTGTGTCCCCCCCCCTGAAATTCTGAAACAGAAGATTTTGGAAATCATCCCCATTTGTATACATGTATGTGATTAATGCACTTTATTTAGGTTGTACAGTGTCCTTTAGGACAGTTACTGAAATATTTTAATTTAAAATGATATTGTGAGTGCAAAGGAAGGGTAGGTAGAACTTTTACCACATGTTAAGACAGTAGGTGGCACAGGGGTTTGTAGGGAGTGGGGATGCTGAAGGGGATTCAGTTCTGTGCTGAAAAAAGTAATAAAATATCCTGACTTCCCAAGACCCTATATCTCTGCTGCTTTCCAGTAATTTAGGAATCTAGCTGCATGTTTCAAGTTTAAATTCGTCAGATTCTCCATGAGGGTTAGAGACTTGCCCTCCCTAAAATGGTAAACAAACTCTGATTCCTGGTGGGCTGTTAGGTTTCTATGTCAGATATTGTACTTTGTTTTCTAAATGCACAGCTCGTGAAGATTTTGCAACCTTCTGTCGAACGGCCTGCCTGGGAGAAGCAATGTAAAAAAAGGGCACGTTGCTATTTTGGCAGCTTTGTTAGCGACAGCAGCGTAAGCTCTCTCAGGTGCGACACTTCTGCTGTGTGTGAACTTGCTTGAAAACCAGAGGTCTCTCACATGAGAGCTACAGCTCCTTTTGATCGAAGAACTGGATATCCAAAAATGTACTTCTCTCAATTTCCCTATTCTAGGCTGGCTTCCATATGTGCTGTTAATTTTGGTGAATGTCTCAATCACACGCACTTCTGTAACTCCTACATGTGGTACTAGCCATACATTTCATAAGGCCTACATGAATGCTGTTTCCTGATTTTAATCGTACACAGAAAAGGTAGTTAGGCCATGGGTGCTTGTGGGCGGACACTCCCCAACAATCTGAAGTGATCATCTACACCTGTCCAGTCGCTGTTCACTGTCTTGACATGTACTTTCTGTTTTGTGAGCGAATACACCCAACCTAGTACTGGCCCTGGGGAGGCTTAGTATGCAGTCATTCCAATGTTTTGGCTGAACGAAAGTTCCTAGCACAGTGTCTTGTTTTCCAGTCTTCTGCCAACATTTTCATAAACATTCACTTTCTTTGTTTTCCCCTGTGAGATGGGGAAACATTTGCTGTTTCTACTTTGCAAGGGGAGAGGTGTGCCCAAGCAATGTTTGAAGTTGCCCTCAGCACTCGAACCAGAAAACTGTTCAGGGCTGAAACCTTTTTGAAAAATTGTCCATCTTTTCATACAGGTTACAAGAGTTGAATTTAAACATTCTTTGGGACTTTTATCTGATTCCACCTCTGTTTAGACAGCCTTCTCCATTAGGGCTGCGATATTTCCAGGATTTTGGAGATTTTGCAAAAACAACAAAAACTAAAAAAAAACCTCAACAACTTTGCCAAATAAAGCTCTGCATAGTGGGTTTAAATTGCCTTTGGAGTCTCCATAATATGCACCTTTTTTGGCCATATTAATGTTGCGAACATTAGGGTGCAAATTTTTGGTTTCAAGGTTTTGAAAATTGAGGTGCGCATTAGATTCAATGTCATGTTAGATTTGTGTAAATATGGTATTTGCCCGCCCATTCATGGAGGAATCTAAACTCTGAACAAATGAAGCACCAGAGGGGGTGGAGCTTGGCAGCATAACAGGCCCCGCCCTTCTCACATGTTTTTTTTTGTAGCTGAGGAAACGGAACAGCCACATAGGACTAAGGTTGACACATGGGAATGCAGTCATATGCCCAGACTACCAGAATGCTGTGTTTTTCACATGCAGTTTCTTGACATATGTGCTGGCAAGCTGAGCTTGTTGTATACAGTGATTCTTTCCCTCTCAGATCAAGGGCCCCTGCCAGGCTAACCACGCCCACAGACTCTCATTTTCTGCATTTGGGTGAATTTCAAGCTCAGCAAAGTTAACTTAGAAGGTCCCTTGAGATGAGCCAGCGACCTCCAGGTCAAGTACCTGGGCCTGGAGATTCCACAATAAATATTGTACTGTGGAAACAATGGGGGATTTAAAGAGCGCTGTAAGTGAAGAAAAGGGCTCCAGAGAGGAGCAGGCAGCTTCGCTTAAGAGGCTGCCAGATGAGCGGTGTAGTATTTCTAGTTCAAACTGATTGAAATGTCGACTAAAAATCAATGCTGTTGACTCACGATAATTTACAGTTCTCTCCGTGCTAAGTAGTTCTGTTTCTAAGAAGGAGTTTGCCGCACAGACATCAGAGTCTGAGAGTTCTGTACGCCACAATGAATCAGATGCATTATAGGTCAGCTCTTTATTTGTTTCATCATGACTTTTACACAGTTGTCATGTAATTTATGGCTGCTTTTGCGTTGTCAAACATTTTCATTGCAAGCTTCTCCTTAGCGTGTGTGTGTGTGTGTGTGCGCGCACACACACACACACACACACACACACACACACACACACACACAGCTTTAAAAAGACAACTGTATTACTTCCTAATCTGAGTGAGTGGATGGCTATAAAACATCAAATTATGCTATCTTCAGGCAAATCTAAATGTGCTACAGATTGGAATCAGGGTTCGTTTGTCCCTGATGCAAATTATTAAGTTCTAATTATAAATATGCATTTAATTACCCCCACATTACTTTTTCTTTTCTTTTAACAGACAGAATGCTGTGGTTGCTCCTTAGTCATTCTGCCTAAGACTACTGTGGCTATAAAGGGAGGCAATTTACACCAATGAATGTGCATTTTCTAAATCAAGGGAGGCTGAGTGGTTCGGCCTGTGCATTAGAACAGAAGCAACATTCTTTGGTGAAATTTGTAATTGAGGTGTAGAAAATTTTTTTTTTGTTACAATTTAAATTTTTATTGATTACTTACATGTGAATAGGGCTAGCATTGATGCATGCATCTGACACAAAGATGTATCTAGCACAGCATTCTGTCTCTTAAGAGTGTGCAGCAGGCTGGGCAATATGGAGACAGCTCTTCCTCTTGCTTTTACATGACTTTGGCAAATCAGAGGTCTACTGCCTGTGGACATGTGACATTCCCACCTATCATGGCTAAGGGTTACTGGTCCCATTACGATAAAATAGGAATGAATTGCTCTTTTTTCTTTTTGCATGAAACAAACAGCATTAGCAACTACTGTCTTTATACTCATTTTTTGTGAGTTTCTCATTCCTTAGTTAGAAGGCTCAGCTTGGGAGGCGTTCCTAGATTTTGTTCAACATGTGCACAAATCCTGAATAGCCCAAGCTCTGAATCTTCTGATCCTTTCAAAGTTAATGCAACAGTGTTTACCACTGACTTGGCTGTGGAAGTCTGAGAAAGCAGAGGTGCTGGGGGACATAAAAAAGAAGTTGAGCTATTCCATAGTTATCCACCTGCCACAGTTGCTTTAGAGTGCAGGTTCGGAGCAGAAGCAAGCATCCCTTGAGCACCAGAAAGTGAACTGACTTCTCTGGTTCACCCTCATTCAGTAAGAAGATCTTGTTAGTCCTACTATTCTCATTGTACGTTTGATTTAACTCACTGCCAGCACTTCTTCAGAAAGTCAACTATTTAAATCTGCACATGGCATTCGCAAAATCACATAAAACTCTAGTCCATGTCCTGGTAATCTGTTACCTAGACCAGTGCAATCTTCTCATATATGAGAAGGATGTCATATGAGCTTCAAAATTCATATTAAAGCATCATCTCAATTTGTTACCTGTCTCCCCAAATATCTAAATATATATTCACTCCATCCACTCACTCTCGAGTTTTAGTGCAGCTTTTATTGAAGATTTCCTAGGACTGACAATCTGCCACGAAATTAGGTTTAAAACAGCTAAAAATGCATTTATGCAGTGCCTTTCAGGTTGTAAAACTGCATCCCAGTAATTGTTACCATAGCCATTCAGTCTAGAACAAAAGCGACCCCATATTGCTGTCGGGGGCAGCTTCCAACAGAATATAAAAAATACGATAAAACATCCAACATTAAAAACTTCTCTAAACAGGGCTGGCTTCAGATGTCTTCTAAAAGTCAGATAGTTGTTTATTTCCTTGACATCTGATGGGAGGGTGTTCCAAAGGGCCGGCACCACTACCGAAAAGGCCCTTGGCTACAGCAGTGTGCCTTTTCAACCACTTGCAAATGCAGAATAGGAATGTTCTGGTAAAATATTCTGGCAAAACATTGTTGGTGGGGTGGGTGTGTTATTTTTTCATTTTGTTTTGTTTCAACTATTTATTTTGTACTTTTATCCTGTATTTTTTTGTCTTGCGAACGGCCCTGACATCTTCGGATGAAGGGAGGTATATAAATTTAATAAATAATAAGTAATAAAACTATCTCACAAGCACGTCACAGTCTTAGCAGCTGTGATTTGTCTATTTACTGGCCATATGTACTTCTTCCCGACAATATTTCTCTTAGGTTTTCTGTCATATTTACTTTGTCAACACTTCCGTTTGTCAGGTGCTTTCTAGGCACGGGCTCGAGCGGTTTTGCCTTTGCCCTGCCGTTTTCTGCAGAGAACAAACGTCAGTCTGGAAGAAACCGAATTGTTCTTTCTTTCTTTCTTTCTTTCTTTCTTTCTCTCTCTCTCTCTCTCTCTCTCTCTCTCTCTCTCTCTCTCTTTCTAAAAAAAAAAAAGTTAAAATAAAGTTGGAGAAATTTGGAACTGCAAAATAAATTGGAAACGGAGACTTCTATTGATGTTGATGATACAGTGCAAAAAACAAATCAGTGAATAAAAAAGTCAGTGAAGGCAATAGAAATTGCTCTAGGAATGGAGGTCTTGCCTTCTTAGTAAGGGAATATTTCCAGAATGTATATTTTTGAATAGCTGAGGCTGTTTATGTTTTCTTTCATTGTGTTGCTTTGAGCTGAAATGCATGGTGGTTGTCCCTGCATTTGTAACTTCACTTGACATATAACTAATTCCCCATTCATATTTTTCATCCTATCATGCCTACTAAAAAAAAGTAAAAGAAAAATTTCATACCTGTACGGAATGTCAGATAAAGTGGGTAACGGTCCTGCATGCTTTAATTTGTACGTAGTGAATAGTTGAGTTTAGATATTGTTATTGTCCATAGATAAAATCCAAAATGGAAACTGTTCAAAGAACATTGCATTCAAAGATGAATCTGAGAGTTTCCCCTTTGTAGCCTTTCTCCTTTCCTCTTTTAAAAATTATTATGATTATAATTATGGTTCTTCGCATTATTGTGTAACTGTCCTAGCGACTCTATTGTCCGTGTACGGTCAACCATTCTTACTAGGACAGCCTTGAGTAGCTAATGGGGTCAGCCGTGTCTCTGTGTGATATATGGATTATGTTTACTGTGGCATATTTGGTTTGTGAACTAAGCTGGAAGAGCAGAGTAGATGATAAATAAAGATGTACTTCACTTTCCCAGTCTCTCTCTCTCCCCTCCTCCCAAGGTTGCGAAAATCTCCTTCTAAATGGGAAAGTGCCTTGCATAATGGTGAGGTGTTTGGGGGTGGGTCTTTGACTTAAAAGTTGAAGATTATCAATGGCTGAGTTTTATGGCACTAGGAATTTGTTATGTTATGGATTTTTGCCCAGATCTCCTCCTTGGATTGAGGCAAAACCCAGAGGTATTGTATTTATTTAACTTATTAGTTTGTTTAAACAAGTGTCTCACTTATAGAATAATGATAGTGTTACACACAGCCACAAGCTTTGAGTGATGGGAGATTCCTGGGGTACCAGGCACATTTACCAGGGTTTGTGTTTCCTTTTGGAACAAAGATGTACAGCAGAGACTGTGGTGTCTGTATGATATATGGTTTATTTACACATATATACAACCTGAACCTAGATGGGGAGAGTGCAGAGCATTCGCATCCCAAGAAGATCCTGTTCCTTCCATTGCTGCAGCCTTGGATTCCAAGAGACCCCAAACATCATGTCTGACCCTCTCTGTAGCGTAAAATAGACTGTCCGCCTCATGCTTTGGCCCCCTCCTTCAGCTTGCAAAAGTGACACTTTTTTCCTATTTGCTTACCTCATTGCCCACTGCAATTCTGCCCCTCCCTCCTGAAACTTTGGGCTTTTGTTTCTTCTATCTCTCACCTCAGGGAGGGGCTTTGACCATTTTCTGTCCAGTCCAGAGTCATTAACCCTTCTTACCTCTTGATGGCTCTTCTGCCAGGTAGTTTCCTGGACACGAAAAAACTACGTTAAACTCCATCCCCCATTAGACCCAGGAATTTGGGGGGTTGCTTAAATTCTAACCTTTTACTGAATCCAGCTGATTGATAGGTGGGTAGCCCTGTCCCACTGCCAAAAGTGGCCATTGGGGGGTTGCCAGATTCAGTTCCCCACCCCTGTTTTTGTTCCTTTCCAAGGAGCTCACAGTGGGGGTGTACATGGTTCTTCCTTTTCTTTCTCCTTACAGCAACCCTGTGACGTAGGGTTGGATTAGACTCTAGTATTCACTATTCTTATTTCCCTGAATACACACTTTAAGTCTACTTAATTAGTATATTGATAGTTAAATTCCATTCTGATAGTTTTTATCATTTTTGTAAAGAACTATACAGAAATTATGGTTTTAGTATGCTGGTTGTTTGGCATTCATTCATTCATTCATTCACAGTATTCACTATCAGTGCCACCTGATGTAGACAAGGCCAACAGATAGTCAGTGTCCATTTTGTATATTATAAATTAATAATATCCGGCTAAGGCTTATAGCAGACTAATTCAGGTTTCTGCATTTTGGTGTTTGATGTACACTGCAAATCTTCCTAAATTAAGAAAAGATACTGGCCTGGTTCTGATGTTTAGTTGGGTGTCACATATAGCAAACCAGAAGGAAATGTGGAGAACTGTTACAAAGTCCTACAGGTATAAGAATTTCTATCATAATCCAATGTTAACAGTTCCCTTTAGGGAGGTGTAATGTAAGAGATGGATGGACTGCACACAACTGTGTGATTGTAAACTGCTTTTTCTCTACTTTATACTTTCTTTTACAGTACTTTCATTTTTCTTCGTTTTTTGGAAGCAGGCTGTGGGGCTCGATGGACTTTGAGTGGCAGTTTTTACCTTCTGATTGCTTGTCCAATGACAGTGACTTAGTCCAAAGGTACTGAGATGTGACAGACAGAGGGATTGTGCGTGTTAGCAGGCTGCTGATGAACTAGTGCTCTCTTTTTGAGCAGTGTTTTGCGTTCATTGGCCTTGGTGTCTGAGTTATGGCTCCACTTGTTGCTGTTGAACAGCCATGCTTGGGTGCTCAGCTCAAGACCACAACATTTTCTAAATCTCTAGTCTTTTCCCTCTCCATTCCTACTGCCCTCTTCCCCTCTTCTTTTTCCCCTGCTTCTTGCATCTGGTTAAGTGGACCAAAAGAATCTGTGTGTGGCTGATTCTTGTGTGTGTGTGTGTGTGTGTGTGTGTGTGTGTGTGTGTGTGTGTGTGTGTCCTGAAAGATGTTAAGACCAACAAGCTTTTACCCGCCGAGTCTGTGGAGAAAACGGCCAGGCAATTTCTGTTTCAATCTACATGTCTCTCTGGAGCAGCAGTTCCAGAGTCTGATCAATAGGTTTTATTGCAGACCTCACTGTCTCTAAAAGCGCTGTGACCTTATCCTGTCTAAAAATAGCGTGTGCTCTCGCTGCCGACAGAATCTTGACCTGCAAAAACCCATTTGGAACATAACTGACACATCCAGTCAGCTGTGTGTCCAAGACACACTTGGAGGACGGATTCCGTCCAGCTTCCCCACAGCACTGACTTACGAGTCCTTAGAAGGGAAATGCCAGCTAGGAATAAAAAATAACAACGCAGAAGCTCTGGGTTTTATCCCTGACTGGAGTTCAGATGTTCAAGTAAGAACTGGAGTCTTATTCTTTTAATCTCTTAATCCAGTGGCGGAGAATTTCTCTTTAGAATTTCACTTTATGAGCTCTTGGGGCACACACATGCCCCTATGATCAGGGTAATCAATTGGTGACCTGGGAGTTCAATGCAGCCCTTTAATGTGTATAAGAATTGGGGTCTACTACTGCTGAGGAAAATTACTTCTTTATTGGTAGTATTTAGGGATGAGAGAGAAATTTCGTTGAGTTCTTTGAAATTCTCACTTCTCAAATATTGCAGTGCAGTTCTCCCACCAAGTAATGTGTACACAAATGCACATGCTAGGTAAAATGTGCATTAAGATGTGTATATTAGTGAAAAATAGCATACAGAAATGCACTATAAATTGCTAGCAAAAATGTGTATATTTGGAGAAATTCGCACTGAAATGCTGAAGAGCCTCCATAAGGATTTATTTTTTTTAATTGCGATGTGGAAATGTGGAGAACTGAATCTAAGATTGAAAAAATGAGAAACCGAGAGAAAATGAAAGTGACAGATGTGCCCATCCCTAGCAGTGCCACAATGCTTTTCTTAAAACAACAACTGCAGAATACAATTATCAGAAATTACTATAAGCTTATAAGGCATAATGTAGTCAATTAAAAAACAATTCATTGGATATATTTTGAGTCCACAATCTCCCTTAGCAGTTTTCACTTTCGTTTTCATTTCATTTCTTTCTTCCATGAGACTCAACTGTGGGAAAAAGACCAAAATTTTATTTGTGTGGTGGGGGGACTGTATCCAGTTCAGTAATTCCTAATTAGATTGGGGTGTGTGCGTGTTTTTAACCAGTTATAATACTGGCACTGACAAGGTTTGTTATCTCCAGCTCCTACTGAACACATACTGTGAACCCTATAACAACTTGAATGCAGCCCCAGGGCCTTCTTATGTGGGAATACCCGCCCCCTTTAATTAGTCAGCAAGGGCTAAAGTACACCAGCAGCATTGGTTTCTGTCAATTGAGCAACTTATTCAGTGCTCCTTTACCAACATACTGTAACCTCAGTTCTTTCCCCCAAAATATCATCCAAAGACTTTTGAACCTTCCCCAGTGTGAACAGTAGTGGAGGTCCATCCTTTATATGTACTTAAAGAGCAATTTGACTGTTTCCTTGGACTGAGCAGCTGAAGTTCAGAATAATGGGAGGCCTCTACTAAAACCTATTTTGTTGTTCATACTGGGGAGGAAGGAGTTAAAGAGCCATTTGCCCATGTTTCAGTGTGAGTGCGGGATAAATTTGCTAAAGTGTATGTGTTGTAGAGTGGCTTTCTTGGGATTGGGGGCACATTTGAAGCCAGATAGGAAAGCCTCAGGGTCACACAGAGTCCTTGGTTGTAAGTTGCCTATCCCTTTCCTTTAGCAAACATAACACGTTGGCTGGCCAGTCAGTGTTAGCATAATCATTCCATATTTTTACACTTCTACCACCACCCCAGACTCCCCAGCCATGGCTTTTTCAATGCAGTCGGCCAGTTGACCATGGAGAAAATGTTCATTTTGAAAAGAGAATAAGTGAAGAACACGTGAAACCATGTCCAGCGAAGGGTTAAGCAACTTTGCTGGCAAGAAAGGGCGTATCTTTGAAAAAGATGAAAAGGGATGAGTGCAATGATTGCAGGGCTGTAAAAAGGTGGCATTTTGTTCTTCTGCTAACAAAAGCCAGGCCCATTGTTGCCTCCCAGCCTGAAAGGGAGGTCGCTGGTGGGTATTAGCACAGCTAATCACATAAAGAGCCCGGGTGGGCTTCCCCCAACATGCTCTGCCTGCAGCCTGAGAAACTGGGACTGGCCAAGACTTATCAGTTCCCATGCACGAGATATTCTTTGGTTAGACAAAATGTCCGCTCCTAGTCTCTTAATGTACAGGCTATTATTAGTAAGTGTCACTCAGTTCTCTGAGAGTGGTGCTTTTAGCTGCCACCTAAGTGCTTGACACTTGGGTTTACAGCAGATTAAATTAAATTTTAGGCCAGTTGGGCTCCACTGGAAGGAGACAAAAGGAGCAGCTGCTGCTGTGGAAATGTGCTCTGTTGATGACCAGGGTGTCATGACCGACTGACTTTTACTTGCCCATTACCTCACTCTTCTGGCTCCAGATGCATCTGGGGGAACAAGTGACTCCTCCTCGGAAATTAGCAGTTTACCTGATGGAGATATTTGTGCCACATTCAGAACACCCACACGCACACCCACCCACCCATCCATCTCAAGTAGACAGAAAGGGTTGCCTTAACAGTGGACAAATATCCTAGCATCATCTGATGACTAGAAGCAGCTATCAAACTGGACTCATAGGCTACAACCCATCTGGCCACAAACTCACAGCTTCCAGTTCTAACTGTGGAATAATAAATCCCCATGTATATGTGGCGCTTATCCTTTTTAGCCTTGCCTCTGGTATTTCCATTCCACATTGAGGAAGACCAGGGATGGGGAACCTGTGGCCCTCCAGAGGTTGGATTAGAATTCTCATTGGCCGCAGCCAATATTCAGGGATGATGGGAATTGTAGTCAAGACTGTGGAAGGCTAATTTAGAAATAATGGATTGCTTTAGCAGGCAGCGAGAATATGGCAAGGACTATTATTGGTGGATTTGGGTGGGGGCACATACGATACATATCAATTTATACAATAGGATCTGTGTTTGTGATGCATTTATTTAGCTTATTGAAGTGGGGAACGTCTGCTGTTGTGAACCGAAGCCAATCTGTCAGCAGCGTTCTTCAGATCGAGATTTGACAACCACTTTTTCAATAGCCAGGACAGGCAAGCCCTTTAACCGGTAACTTGTCACGCAGTTTCTCAGATAATCTTTCACCCGTTGAAGGCATTAGAATGTACTTTCACATGGAGCGGTTGACAGAGGAATGCTTGCACCAGTCGCACATAATTTATGTAGTCCAAGGAAGGCAAGTTTGTATTTATCTGGAAAAAAATAAAAAATTAAGCGTTGCAGCAAACTGTCAAATGTCAGACTTCTGGTCTTCTTCATGATGCTCAATGTTACTTTTGGCAAGAGTTCGTTCTCCACACTATCTATATTGCATCTGCAGTGTTCTAGGATGAGGAATGGGGAGAAAAGCTTATACAGCCATGCAGGATTCCCAGTCCCCTTCCCCCCCAAAAAACAGGTTGTTGTTTTGATTTTTTGGACCAAGGCAGAAGGTCCAGACTTCCTTTTCTAGTCCCAACTCATTGAAAAAAGTAGCAGTGTGGAGTTGCATCAAATCACACCTTGCTGGCTGCTGAATCCTAGACTTTAATGATCTGTTGTTATGTTCATATAATACATGCATGGCGGCAATCCACTTTGAGTTTCCTCTCTAGATGAAAAGTGGAATGTAGATAGATTGCAGTAAAACAACACCAACAGGTCTGAACTGCAAGGGTTTGAACGCAGCTTGTGTCCCTTCCTTACATTCCGTTGTGATCTCTGAGGCCCTTTGGAAGGTCTGCGGTGTGTAAAGAAAGTTTAGAAACATGTAGTCTCTCACCAAGAAATGTTGCTCATCTTATCAAAAATGTGTTTAGCTTCCCTCAGAATATCTGCAGCTGTGTTTTGCCTCCCCATGATCCTAAAATTTCACTTCAGGCAAGACTGAGAGGCATAGAGCTGTGGAGCCCCCCTGCCTGCACATGAGAAATCATGCTAATTGTATCCCCCAAACCCCTTCCTATCAATGTTCTGATCCACCCCCAATTCATGTTGAATGTTGCACATCTGTCTATCTATCTATCTATCTATCTATCTATCTATCTATCTATCTATCTCTATCGAATCTATCATCATCTATCTATCTATAATTGCCCTCACATCCTTGATGCCCACTTCCTAGCTTGAGGGTGTGTTGGTAGTACTACAGTGCATAACATTTTTTTTGGCACTCTTCCAACGGGGACTGCATTACCCGTAGCCTCTTTGAGGTCCTCTCTTATCTCCCCTCTCCATAATTTGCTATGGTGGGCTACTAAATGGCCTCGGCCCTGTAGCCCTGAAGGAGCGCCTCCACCCCCCCCATCATTCAGCCTGGACACTGAGATCCAGCTCCAAGGGTCTTCTGGCACTTCCCTCACTGAGAAGTGAGGTTACAGGGAACCTGGCAGAGGGCCTTCTTGGTCCTGGCACACACCCTATGGAACGCCCTCCCATCAAGATGTCAAGGAGATAAGTAACTATACAACCTTCAGAAGATATCTGAAGGCAGCCCTGTATAGGGAAGTTTTAAATGTTTGATGTTTTATTATGTTTCTGTATGTGCTGAAAGCCACCCAGAGTGGCAACCCAGACAGATGGGTGGGGTACAAGTTGTTAATAATAATAATAATAATAATAATAATAATAATAATAATAATAATAACTATAGGATCTGTGCAAATAGTATGTGAATCTCATGTGGTCTGTGGGAAATAGATATGATGAATCAGCACAATAGACTTGTCATGTGAAGTGCCTCAAAAACTCTCAGTTGCATCTTTCGAACCTGTGCTGGATGTGGCCAGTTCATTCCAATTTTGGAATCACCTCCCTAAAGGTGGTATAGGGTAAACATATGTCAAGGCACTTGCCAGACCCAGCTAGGCTTTGTATGTCCATAAATCAGATCCTGAAGTGAATAGGCATCCAACCACAGCAGAACGTGCTGAGATTAATTCCTCATAATGGAGAGGTGACAGCAGACAGGTTGGTCGCTGTGCTCTGTTCCTTTTAGCTGTAGCCCCATATAGTTCCCTGCAATTTAGACACTTGACAGTGGAGAGGTTGTCCCTTATCTGTAAAGTAGGCCGATTTCAGCTGAAGAAAGGAAAGGAAAGGTAAGATTCTGTCCTGGTGTTTTCACCATGTGAAGGATACATGTATCTACATGTGAAAAAGAAGCTGAATTATTTTTGAGGTGGTGTTGGCAGATCAAATATGCCTCCTCTGATCAAGATGCAACTGGAGATGTTCCAAGACCACTTTCTCAACAGCCACCCTCAGAAATGTAAAGGTTAAAGCCGAGGGCTTGCCAGCAGTTGGCAAAACTGCTGTCGTCAATATATATACATTATGGATGTTCTATTAGATGGATGGCACTGTGTTCCAGGGGAGCTGGCATCTAGCCCTTGAATAAAGAGACACACTGTGCACATGGGAGCCCTGCTGTGGGATTTTGTTGGTCACTGCCTTCCAGCATCCCCCCCCCCAAAAAATCCACAGTGTGTGAGTGAGGGTACGTTGACACAACACTTGGGTTTATGACAAACTTGCCTGGAGGCGGCTGTTTTTCAATATATACAGGACTCAAAATGATTTTGAAGAATGGCTTTATACATTGAGCCGTTCCATTTCTGGGTTGGAAAAACAGCATATACACACATGGTTGGTTGGCATCCATCAGTCTTGGGAGACAATGGAGGAGTGTGCCTTTGTGGATGGAGTCACACTGCTGGAAGGTGGCTGCAGAGACCGATATGGGAGAGAGATGCTTTGTTGCAGCTGGGGCAGATGAAGGTGTCCAGTTGTGCTGCTGCAGGTGAACTATGGTGTTTCTTCTCTCTGCCCTCCTCCCAGCAGTCCTTCCACCTCTGGTCACTGCTATGGATTGATGACCTGACTGTCAGTGGCAGATCTTGGGGTCTCAAATTTCAATGGTGCTGTGTGCGATGCCAAAATTCGGTGCCCTTCCATCTCATGTGCTCATTCTAAATCATAGTTCCGGCGTCCCTGGCAGTGCCCCCGAGGTTCTGTGCCCAATGCGACCAAACCAGTCACGCTCCCCTAAATCTGCCTCTGTTACTATCTGTCTCTAGGCATTGTGGTCGTCTGCATGGGATTCCAACACAGAGGGGTTGATATTGCCAGCCTTCATGTCACGTTTGCTGACATCTACGTAATGCAGAATTGGTCTGCCAACAGGCCTAGTGCCTGAAGCCAGCTGCCCGTAGAGCACGTCCTTAGGGATCCTACTCTCTTCCATTCTGTGGACATGACCGAGCCAGTATAGACGTTGCAGAGACAGGAGTGCAAACATGCTGGGAATGTGGGCTTGGGAGAGCACATCTTTGCTGGGGACTCTGTCCTGCCATGTGCTGCCCAAAATTTTCCTGACACAGTGTATAGGAAGCGTTGAGGTGTCCTTCCTGGCGGTTTTAAGTTGCCCACAACTCACTTCCATAAAGCAGTGGACTCAACACACAAGCCTGGTAGACCTTCATCTTGGTATTATACATTACTATCACATTCTCCCATACTCTTTTGGAGGGGTGAGCCATTTTCGTAGCTGCCTTGCCAATACTCTTGTCCAGCTCAGTGTATTGGACTTGAAATTATTTTGAGGAATGGCTTTAGTATTCCGTGAGCTGTTCCATTTCTGGGGTGGAGAAACAGCATATACACAAATACATAGATTTCAGAGTATGCAGGGAAGCTTCTTGGGAGTCGGTTCCTAGAAAAGCGAGCTAGCTTCTAAAGCAGTGATGGCTAACCTTGACACTCCAGATGTTTTGGGACTACAACTCCCATCATCCCTGACCACTGGTCCTGTTAGCTAGGGATGATGGGAGTTGTAGTTCCAAAACATCTGGGGTGTCAAGGTTAGCCATCACTGTTCTAAAGTTTGCAGCTGAACTATCAGCCTATGGACAGAGCCTGGATAACATATTCTGTTGAAGAGGTGGACAAATCTCAGGGACCCAAATCCTCAGGCTCCTTGAAATTTGATGCTGGAGGTGGAAATCTTAGGGTGCCAAACTAGACAGGGAGACCCTCCAGATTGATGTTTTATTGAGGGTGTATTCTGCAACATATTATTGGCACAATAATAGTGCACTGATTGGAAATGAAAGAATGTAACCACCCCAAAACCTTTGCAGGCAAGAACAGGATTGGATCATGTGTGACTGCCCCATTAGCATCTTGAAGGCGAATCATCATGAACATGCAATAGAAAGGATTTCTGGAGGGATCTGTGATGTTAAATGCATGACTGCAGGTCTAGTTTTTCCCTTTTCTAAGTAACAGCTGCAGGAAGGAGGGGAATACCGGTAATTAGAATCAGGGCTATGACAAATGGGAAAGAGGGTTAATCTTCTCCCCTGGCCTTGTGTTGTCCCCTCGCTGCCAAAGCAAACATAGGTGAAAAGCTGTGGATCGGTTGTGGATCTTGCCTTTGGATAGGGAGATGTACTCAATTATTTCTCAACTTTTTACAAACACAGTTCTATTGATGTTTAGAATAGATTTTACTCACCTCAGTTCTGGCTCCAATATCAAGAAACCTCCCCTTTCCCCCCATCCTTTGAATAGTTTTACACTTTTAACAAAGTTTTTGCTGTGATGATGATGGAAATAAATGAGCAGATAAAATTCCTGAAAGACTTCCCAGAGATAAATAGGTAGACACAGCCCACCTGGAGAAGCAGGGTAGGGTGAGGGGAGGAAAAGACTAGAGGGATTGCTGAGCTCTGTTCAATTTCTTTGGCTGTTATTTAATTTGCAAAGTTGGGCTTCTCTCTTTATACAGTGGTACCTCTGGTTATGTACTTAATTCGTTCCGGAGGTCCGTTCTTAACCTGAAAACGTTCTTAACCTGAAACACCACTTTAGCTAATGGGGCCTCCTGCTGCCGCTGCGCTGCCGCCACACGATTTCTGTTCTCATCCTGAAGCAAAGTTCTTAACCCGAGGTAATACTTCTGGGTTAGCAGAGTCTGTAACCTGAAGCGTATGTAACCTGAAGCGTATGTAACCCGAGGTACCACTGTACTATGACATCATACCCATATGTATCCCAAATTATCTTACGTGCAATTTACATTTAATATCTGATGATAATTAAAAATGGAGTGGTTCTTTAAAAATGATCAGAAACAGGCAGGAGAGGTTTCTAAAAGTGTTGAAATTGCAAAAGGAGGTTTGCTTAGCTTTTCCTTTTGTTCAGTGTTTGTTGTCCGAAATTGCTATTGTAATTTTGTGATGTATTTGCTAAAAGTTGGCATTCAACTTAAACACTTCTATCATAAAGATTAGTGGTCCTGGCCTAAGGCTGCTTTTTCTGAAGAGTAGGTAGACTAGATCTCAGGTGCTGAAAGGTGGTGGACTTCTTACCACTCATACTTTTTCTTTCTTTCATTTTTTTAAAAATGAAAAAAACCACCAAACTCAGTATTGGGTCATGGCTAGCTGAAATGCATTTCTCTTGTGTTATGACTATGATGTTTAGACTTTACAGATTAATGCTGCGCAGTCTCATAGGGTTGTAGCCAATGTCAGTCCTACACACAGTAGACCCATTGAAATTAATGGACATGAGAAACTGAGGTCTGTTCATTTTAACAGGCTCATTCTGAGTGCTCTGGTCCATGGGGTCACGAAGAGTCAGACACGACTAAATGACTAAACAACAACAACAATATACAGGTGGGACCTGGAACAGAATATCCTGGGGAAAGGCATGGCTGGCAGGCACCCTGAACAGGCGCACTCCATGCCACAAAATTTTGTTTCAGGTCCCACCCGTATATACTAACACTAAACTTATTCTTGAGTGCCTATACTTACTGGAGTGTAGGTGGGTATAGCGCTAATAAAAGTTTTCAAAGTAAAGGACACTGTGTTGCTTTAAAAAATGGAAGCTGAAATTCTGAGAAGGCCCAATTCTGCAACCAATTCAAAAAAATTGTGCTTGTGTGGTACAGTTGTCAGCTCTGCCTATAGGTCTGTTGTGGCTTATTGAAGCATTAGAGCCAGGTCAAAGCTATCTGGCCAAAACAGCTAAGGGCGGATGCAATGGCAGGGCTTCCCAAGGGTAGAATTGTTCCTTAGCTGTGCGGTGCAAGTTGCTACTTGTGTGGTTTAAGCTGAGGCTCAGGGTGTCAGGCAGTGTTTGTGCTGAGTAATTGGTCTGATTATTGTAGCCCTCCTGCTTCTTCTGCAACACGACAAGCTTTGCTTAGCAGCAACTCAGGGCTGATGCAAGAGTTTTTGAAGCAGGGTTTCCAGGCAGGGTGCCATTGGGGAGCCCCTGCAGGCTTATTCTATTCAGCCTCCTGTGATTACCCCATGTGCAAGCAGAGTGATAGGCTGAGTGGCTCAGTCAGCTGGATTCTTTGGATTCTGAGCCCTGGTTGAGGCAGGGTGGACTCCCACCTTGAATGGGGCTCAGCTAGGTTGAAGGCAGCATGTGCTCAAGTGGACTGTCTAGCCCGGCTGCTTCTCTCCCACAGAACATGCCTGGGAGCCCCCTCCTTAGTTACAGAGGTTTTGGGGTGGATCCAGCGCATGCTGGGTTCAAGAAGGATGTTTTCCTGCTTGACTTCTCTGTCCTGACAGTATAGCAACAGAAATAGGTTGTCATCTGTGAGCACTCAGGGCACTCTGCAATGACATTGCACAAATGCAGAAGTTAGGCACATAATTCTGAATATCTCAGCTCACATTTCAAAAGGAAAAATACGTTCCTCTCCTCTAAGATTGTGAAGTTGAAACTTAGTGTGCAGAGCCAATAGCTGGTAAATGTTCAGAAGGGGGTGGGGTGGGGGGTCTGAGGAGGATCTCTGGCTGGCCCCACATAGTGCTTTGACTTGCCCCATCACTCTTTGAAGCAAACTAAGGGTGCACCCTCACTGGAAGCAAATAATATTGAACTCATTCTGGTTTATTCCTGAGTAGGTAGCAAAATGTAATTATTCTTGACACAGATTTTAGATCACTCAGGAGCATATGTGTCTCTGTGTGTGTACAGTATTAAAGAATCTCAAAGAGTTGGCAAGACAGTCGGAGAGGTGGAGGATAAAGGTACAATGTGTGTAAATATTTCAGAGAGCCTCTCCCCAATAATTGTACAGAGATGGGGAACCTCAAACTTGGGAATCAAAAGTGGCCCTCCAAGGCCCTCTGCTTGGATTCCTGGACTCTCCCCTTGCCATGGCTTTTATTAGCCCTTTTTGCATCTTGCTCTAGTGGTTTTGCCTGGCTTGAATGTGTCAATGAACTCTGATATTGCCTTCTGCTTGTCTGGATGAAAAACAGAGGGTTGGGTGGGTGCAGATAGGTAAAAATTGAATTCATTGTTCTGCTGACATTTTCCTCTGGTTCTGTCCACTACTGGCATTGGCATGTGGCCCCCGAGAAGGGAATGTGGACCCCAGGTTGAAAAAAGATTCCCCACTGCATTCACATGGGGAAAAGATGCAAGAGATGCCTCCCTTGCCATCTTTCCGCCCTGTGAATGCAGCCTTTGTTGTTCTTAGAACTTAAGGTAGTGTAGCGCACAGCTTTTCAGCATTAGATGGGTTTAAATAGTGCTGCATCTTTGGTTTACCTTTCCAGGATTAGCCTGGTTAGCAGCAAAAGGACGCCATTTCCTGAATGACTTTTGAACAAAGCAATTGACTGTGTGTGTGTGTGTGTGTGTGTGTGTGTGTGTGTGTGTGTAAAAAGCAAAAAGATCCTGAGCGAGGGACATGTCAGAACATATCTTTTGCAAAACCTTGCCACACAAGAGCAGCTGAAACACACCCTGGAGTCTACTGAGTTGTAAATGGCGCTGCAGATCAGAGAGGAAAACCCTTTTAGGCTTTTGTGTACATTTTTCTTTTCTTGTTTCTTTTGCCGATGGTGCTCACAATGGATTCCTCACCATGCACACGCCCAAACAAGGTGACTTGAAGTTGCCAAAAGAATTGGACGGTTATCTTGGAGTGGGAGCGACCCTTGAGTTCATGGCTCTCTGCAGCCACTTGTTGCTGGGCTGAACTTCTGAAGTCAGAAAGGATGTGAGTCACTTCATCTCTTTGTGTCCTCGTGTTTTAGCTGGACATCTTTTCATCTGGGTTCTCCCCCTCCCCGCCACAAAGGAGTGGCTAAGGTAGTAGAGGGGGAGGAATTGAAAAACACATAAGAGGAAAGGCTTCTCTTGGGTTCTCTGTCTGCCAAGATCTCCTTTGTGGAAGGGGCACCACACCCATGTCTGCCTACCTGCAGGTTAGAGAGACGGACACATTTTTGGCACAAGGCGAGGGAAGCGTTCCAACATGTTTTAACCGACAGCTCCCCTGCCTCTCTCAGTCAACTGCAGTGTCGTTTGCTGACTTAGAGGATGAAACTCATACAGCATTACTCGGAAAGGAAAGCATGCAAATCACATGCCAAAAGCTGCATTTTAAGAGCAACTATAGACGTATGCTACTCTGATGATTGCTGCTACTCCTACTACTCCTAGTGAAATGGCCCCCTAATAATGGGAAATTGTATAGGGCTGCCGACCAGTCTGTATTTTATCAGTCCAGCCATTTAAACTGTGTTTCGTAGTGGAAGCTAAAAAGGCAGTAAGATTCTGCTCTAGCTCTAGCCAACAACTGGGCAGGTCCTGACCCACCTATACCCCATGACCTTCCAGGTTCTAACACTGGCTCTGCCTCGCATAACCTACCAGCTCCCTTCCCTGTGGCCAGTAAACTCCAGGTCCTTCACTGGTTCTGCCAGTACTGGTCTTTCTTAAAAATCAAACATTGGCCTTCCTATAGGTCAGGGGTGGGGAGCCTTTGGCCTTCAATCTGTTCTTGGACTACAGCTCCCTCAGCCTTGACCATTGGACATGTTGGCTGGGACTGATGTGCATTGTAGTTCAGCAACATCTGGAAGGTCAAAGGATCCTCACCCACTACTGTAGGTGTATTATGGAAATGTGGCCATAAATGACTGCAACTGGGAGGTGTTGGGTAAAGGGTGCTCATTGCTTGGCAGGGGGTTGGACTGGATGGCCCTTGTGGTCTCTTCCAACTCTATGATTCTATGATTCTATGCTCACCACTGTAAGGACTTGCCATTCTGTCAGCGCATCTCTACCCATCATAATGTTTGGTTATGATGAGGAGCTTCTTTGGTGGCCTTGGTCACAAGCAAATCACACTGTATGAGAGAGAATAATAATAAAGATATTATTATTACTATTATTATTATTATTATTATTATTATCATCTCCCTTTTCATGTCTCCTTCCACCTTTATAAAGGCTTGTGTGAACTGAGTTGCTGTTCAAACTTGGAATGTGCCATATTATGTCATGGACCTCCATACCAGTGTTTTAATTCATTTTCTGAAAATACAAAAATACATTAATTAAAACCCTCACCCCCCAAAAAACTGATTACATTATGGTGTTTCCAATATGCAATAAAATATTATCACTTTGTTAGTAAACCACTTTAGTCTGTCCATTTCTTTGGTGAACCATGTCTGTTAATTTTTCCATGTTTGTGATTTACAGAGGCTTTGATCTATTGTAGTAAAAGAAACCTTCCCCAGCCCCCCAAGCTTAATCTTAGCTGCAGCAGTGAGCTTCATAATTAAAAGGTGGTAATTCCTTGGAGAACCCTTTCCCAAAAAGTTTAAAACAACTATTAAAGCATCAGGCTCCAGCTTGACCCTTGTCACTGGATACAAAATCTGAAAAACATGCAACTCAAAGCCTTGGCCCTTTGGTTTCTAGTTGTGATAATGTGTGAGAGGATGTGAGATCCATGCTTGGTTTGGGATTCATCCAATATCATATGGAAATATTGTGCCTGCAACCAGCTGCTGTGTGGTTAATTATGGCTGTGGCATCAGGGTTGGCATGCACGAGGCATTAACTGAATACTGCTATGTAGGGCTACACCACTTCACAGGGTGCTCAGTTGCCTTGCATCATGTGCCAGAGGGTAGGATGCAAATCTGTGGGTTCAAATAACAAGAGGATGTAGAACAGTTCATGACAGTACAGAACATGTGGTTTGTCATTGAAGCACATCACCCCAGAAGGTGGTGGACAAGGAGAGGCTCGATGGTATGGCAGTGGGTTTTGCGTATTTCCAGCCCCATGATTTTATTATGTAATGTTAACAACAACAACAACAACAACAACAACAACAACAACAACAACCCGCTGAGCTAGAATGCTTCCCTCCTGACACAAAAGCTTTCCAACAGGACAAATTTTAGATATGGATTGGCATTCAAACACTTATGTGGTCTCCCCCTGCTTTCTCTGACGCAGCATAGTCCTAGTATTTGTTTTAAAGCATCTACACAGCACACTTCAGCAGAAAAGGCCCCCATAGCGGTTTAAAGTTTGATAAAAAACAGCATAGCCCCTTCCCTCATGCTATGACAACAAAAGGAAAAAGGAATTGGGCGGGAAGACTGGGGTGGGGGGAGGCAAAACTTGGGTACCAAATTCTTTGCTTTATGAGGTTTGTGTAATAACAAGCAGCTGGGATGCAAATGGCCTGTCATATTTCGAAAACAGGCCTTGGAAGCCCCTGAGAAATATTGGAGATGACAGTGGGACTTTTTAGGCACATCAACCCTAGCAACGGTCAGCAGAGGTAGGTGAATGGAGTGACAGCAGGTGAGCGCTGTCCTGATTTGCGAAGAACACAAGAATGGGTTTGCCTGATCACACCAGGGGGTGCTCAGAAGCAGAGGGTGAAGGCTTTCTCTTACCATCTTGTCCCCAGCATCCTTTAAAACAAGCCATCTCAAGCTAGCAGTCCTCATCACATTTTGTGGTAATGAAATTCCTTCTGAATCGACAAGTTGTGCGAAGAAACACTTCCTCATTTGTCCCTCCCACCAACACACTTAAGCTCCCAGTGGAGTGTTTCCTATTACATTCCAATACTGTTCTCCACCCTCTTAAGGACAAATATACAGACTTTGTCCACCAGTTTTGTGCAGGGCAAAGACTAATGAGCCTCCTCTTGTTAGGTGAAGATCTAAGTGTTCACCCTTAGCCGTTTCCCCCCCACAGGCCGGTGTGAGAGGTTAGAGATTTTAGACCCTTCCCCCCCAAAGTGTCAGCATTTAGGAGCTCCATTAGGATTGTTCAAGATGGATGGCAGAAATGAAGTGAGAGGATACATTAGCCGGTTGGAAAGCTCAACAAATGAGAAGCCATTTGTGAAAAGAAGGACACTACAGTCTGCCTCTCCCCGTCTTTCCCTTGGACATATGCTATTGAATCTTAGGAACCCAGAAAGGTGCCTTATACTGAGTCGGGCCATTGGCATGCCTAGCTCAGTATTGCCTACACTGACTGGCAGCAGCTCTCCAGTCTTCAAATAGGACCTGCCATCTCAAACATTTAAGGGCCTGTCGTGTAAGTTAATGTTGTTTGTCAAATAAAGTATATTAAAAAAAAAAACATTTAAAGGCCTAATTTATTAGGTGTGAGGCAGTAATGCTTCTGAATTCCAGTTGCTGGAAACTGCAGGAGGGGAGAGGGCTCTTGTGCTCAGGTGCTGCTTGCGGGTTTCTCAATAGAGGCATCTGCTTGGCTACTGTGAAAACAGGATGCTGGACTAAATGGACCATTGGCCTGATCTGGCAGGCTCTTCTTAGGTTCTTACGTTTCAGGCAGTGGACACTCCCAGACCTACCTGGGGGTGCCAGGGAGCCTGGGACCTTCCACATACAAAGCAGATGCTCCACTATGGAGCTATGGTTCTTCCTTATAAATCAGGAGGGGTTAAAACAACCTTTTCCCTCCTCAAACCAGAACCAGGCAGTATTGGTTCCTGGGTACTGTAGTTCTATACATTTTGGTTCCCGAGCCCCTGCAAAGCAGGCAAGATTCTCCCCCCGCCCTCAAAGAACTGTGCTAGAAGATTTGGTGGCTCATGCTGATTGCCCTGCTTTTGTCAGTTAGCTTCCCTTTGGGAGAAAGCCTAGCCATCTTTTATGTCTGGAAAGTGCCACATGTGCTTTCTGGACTCTGCTGGAAACAAATAATAAATCTTTCATATTATTAATAATAAATATTTCACCAAAGCAGGGAGAGTTCTAAACACTACTTGCAGAGTCAAAAGTCGGCATGTCAAAGTTTGCCCCAGTTGTAAAGGCTCAGCGTAACAAGAAATAGCCAGCATCTTTACTCAATCCATTGCTGGTGGTGGGGAAACCTTTTGCAATTGAGCAGGGGTGTACATTCTGTAAACACAATTCTTTAAATAAGTCCTGATGGAGTGTTTAAATAACCCCATTGCTGTGCTCAGAAGTTTAATCTGTTCTGACTTGGGCAGTGGGAGGTAGCCTTTCGCCTTTTCAACATGCACTGGTAAACTTGACAGTGTTGAAACCACTTGTCTATGCCACAGTGTTGTGGGCGCATATACTACATTTATGCACACATAATTCATCTTACTGGGAATCTTGCCTTTCATTATTTTCTCCCCCCTTTCTTTCTTTAAAAAAAAGACAAGGCTTTTAGCCCTTAAGATTGTAGATACTTCTTCAAAAACGCCTGCTCAATTCAGGGGGTGAGTTTTCCACTGGTTGAGGGTAGGACTTTGTGTTCCAGTGTTCTTCATTTCTTCTTCCAGTGATTCACAAAACCAGAAGGGAAAGCGGATGCTTTGCATGCCGAAATCTCAGGTTCAGTGTCTGACATCTGATAGGGCTGGAAGTGTCCCCTGCCTGAAACCCAGGCGAACCATTGCTAGCCAGTGTAGATGGAATGACTATGGCTAGATCAGCTTCCTATGTTCCTAAGAACCTTTAGCTTGGACACTTCTATGCATAGTCATTTGAGTTTGCGCACTTCAGAGTGATGATGTGTATGTAGCCAGACATACAGCAGTGTTCTATCAAAACTATGTTTATTTATTACAGCGATATCCTGCTGGACCCTTTGGATAAATTTCTCCTGAAGGGTGTTTTTGTGTGTGTGTGCTTTTCTGAGTCTTTTCAGATTTCTCCCCCCAGAAACGAGGAATAATTATAACAAGAGGAATATAGTAATATTTTATTATATTTTAATCTCAATGTGGCACTGAATAAGGCCTCATTTAAAGCTTGCCAGTTGACCGAGTTGAATCAGAGGTCGTGCGTGCAGCCTTGTCCGTGTTAGAATTCCTGGACGCCGAGAGACCGGCTCTGTCTCCACCACACCTTTTATCCCAGTTACTGCAAACCTTTGAAAGGTCAGGGTTTGAAAGAGACCGTGCGTCTCCGCTTGCTTTTCAGACTCAGGCGGTGGTTATTCAAGAGTTTAAATGGATTTCTACCCCCTCCCTCTCTTCTTTTTCTTAGTAAGAGTCTTTTGAAATTTGAGCAGGGAAATCCTCCCTTATCAGCAGACACCACCTCCACCTTGCCTTGTATTCCAAGAGAAAATGCACCTTTTGTGTTCAGAACTGGGACTCTGTCCCTGTCTTGGTTGGTACACAGAGGTCTAGGGAGGCAAGGAAGTGACCACTTCAAAAAGATTATCTTGCAGCTTAGACATATCAGTGGGGTTTATAATACTCCTGTAATTCAGGACTGGGAAAAGAGAGGAGAGAGAGAGAGAGAGAGAATCCCTTTCAGAAAAAAATGAAGTGATAGCTTTCTTTTTCGACTAGCTAATATTCAAAATCCTGGAACTGGCCCTGCTTTGAATTACACAGATCTCTTCTTCAGGCATAGATGTTGAACGGAAAAAAATAAAAATAAAAGTTGATGCTCTGTGCCCAGTAGAACTGACTTTTAAAGCAGGGATCCCTAGGTATCATTATGAGGAAGGTCATGAATTCAAAGTGAGGGTTTTATTTTGGGGGGAAAGATTCTCACAATGGTACCAAAGGTCTGAAACTTTCCCCCGGAAGAATAATAGATTTGTACAGTTGGAAGGGACTTTGAGGGTCATCTAGTCCAACCCCCTGTAATGCAGGAATCACAACTAGATCATACATGACAGACAGTCCCCCAGTCTGCTTAAAAAACCTGCAAGGATGGAGAGTCTGCCACCTCTCATGCGACTCTGTTCCACTGTTAGAACAGCTCTTTCTGTCAGAATTTTTTTTCTGATGTTTAGTCGGAATTTCATTTCTTGTAACTTGGAGCCATTGATTTGGGCCTTAGCCTTTGGAGCAGGAGAAAACAAGCCGGCTCCATCCTCCATGTGACACCCAATAAAGTATCTGAAGATGGCTATCATATCTTCTCCCATTCTCCTCTTTTCCAGGCTAAACATACCCAGTTCCCTCAACGGTTCCTCTTAAGGCTTAGTTTCAAGAACCTTGATCATCTTGGTTACCCTGTTATGCACAAGTTCCAGCTTTTTAATAACCTTCTTAAATTTTGGTGCCCAGAACTGAACACATTATTCCAGGTGTGGTCTGACTAAGGCGGATTGGAGTGGTACTATTCCTTCCCATGATATGGACACTATAGTTCTGCCGATACAGCCCAGAATAGCATTAGGATTTTGTTTTTGTTTTTTTGCTGTTGCATCACACTGTTGACTCATGTTAAGCTTGTGGTCTACTAATACCCTTAGAGATGGGTGCTGTTCTGTCACAGACAACCTTATGGAAACGTGTAAAAGCTATTGCATTGCAGAGAGCTATGGGGACTCTTGGATTGTTGTTGCTGTCATAGCTGGCTTGTTATCTGTTTCATTGCTGCTTTTATTTACTGCATATTTAGTGACCTTATTTTGCTAATTTTATCACAAACCATCTTGAGGTGTTTTTGCACAAAATGGCAGGACTGGGGGGGGGGAATTCACTTAGAAAAATAAAATTTACTGTGGAACTTTCCTGATTCACTGGATTTTGAAATTTGTACCTTTGAGGATATCCCTTTCACATTGTCTGCCAAGGAGTTACCCAGAAGCCCTGGTTGTTAAAAAAGGGTATTTTTGGGGGTGGGGTGGGGTGCAGTTCAAAGATACACACCCAATTGACATGGGTCACTGAGCAGTTCTGTTGGGCCTCACCATGGCTTGCTAAAAGCTTAAGACTTTGCCCTAGAGGGCACCCAGGCCTTTTGTTGCTGCTCATTGTAGGGGAAGACTGGTTTGGGTGAGCAAGCTATCTTTTAGGGAAGCTTGTTCACCAGTAACACTAGCCTCCCTGAGGAGCCACCAATAATAGTTCAGGAAACTCTAAAGTCCCTGGAAGACAGTTTGAAAGCTAGTGAGCTCTGGGTCTTCCCATGTGATCAATGCACTGTGCAGCAAATGAGCATCTGCTTCTCACTCATAGTGTACTGTCTGCACAACTTCTTTCAAGATTCCTCTCTCTGTGGTGGGAATGTCATGATCTGGTCCAGAAGAGGGCAACCAAAATGGTCAAAGGCTTGGAAACGATGCCTTATGAGGAACGGCTTAGGGAGCTGGGTATGTTTAGCCTGGAGAAGAGAAGGTTAAGGGGTGATATGATAGCCATGTTCAAATATATAAAAGGATGTCATATAGAGGAGGGAGAAAGGTTGTTTTCTGCTGCTCCAGAGAAGCGGACACGGAGCAATGGATTCAAACTACAAGAAAGAAGATTCCACCTAAACATTAGGAAGAACTTCCTGACAGTAAGAGCTGTTCAACAGTGGGATTTGCTGCCAAGGAGTGTGGTGGAGTCTCCTTCTTTGGAGGTCTTTAAGCAGAGGCTTGACAGCCATCTGTCAAGAATGCTTTGATGGTGTTCCTGCTTGGCAGGGGGTTGGACTGGATGGCCCTTGTGGTCTCTTCCAATTCTATGATTCCTTTAGGAAGAAGGGCGGGATAGAAATTTAATAAATAAATAAATAAAACTTCTCCGCAGAACACGCCATTTCATAACTGGGAATATGCAACCAAATCTCTTAAGAACTGCAGTTGGATGCCTTTCTGGCAAATGTTTGTAAGAATGCCATGAGCACTTCCTCAGGAGGAAAGGAATACCACAAATCTGTGTCATTTTTTAAAAAACCTTTTTTTAAAGTTTTGCTGAATTATTGTTTTTAAAAATGAAGATACTTGCTCTTCTCCTTTGCAACTTGAGAACATGAGAGCTGCCTTATACTGCCGTAACTAGCTCAGTATTGGTCACACTGACGGGCAGCAACTCTTTAGACATTCTCATGCCTACCTAGAATGTCAGGGATTGAACCTGAGACCTTCTGCTTGCAAGGCAGGTGTTATACCACTGAGCTACAATCCTTCTCCCCACTTCCCCTTTCTTTGTGCAAGTTTAACACTTTTCCTCCTCCCTTTTGCTGGTAGGTCGTGAAGAAAAATCACACCCACCCATCTGCTGTTTAGCAAATAAAAAACTGCAAAGAAACAAAACCTCCGGACATGTTAAAAGTGGTCACACATTGCATGTACGGTACTTCAGAATACTACTATTTTAACTGCTGTGTTTTGGGATGTAGAAAGAGAACACTGAATTAGAGTGGAGGAAGGAAAAAAGTAAGATTCTACTGAAACTGTGCAACACGTAAGGGGATATATCTGGCATTAATGGCACAATTTATGTGGACTGGGTTTTTTAAAGCTTTCAGTTTCAAATGCACATTAAAGCGCCTGTTAAGTAGAAGGAGAACTGTTGGAATCAGAGGCACAATATTAGCATTATGAAGCATGTTAACAAGCAAACCCATTAGCACTTTAAGCCTGCGTGAATGTAGCTTTTAGGTGTTTTATCGGAGGCAGAGCAGATGGGTGGCGTGAAAAATGGCCTTGTGTGGTTATTTAACCCTCCCCCAATATACTCCTTATCATCACTTAAACACAGAACATATTCTTACAAGCTTACATACTTTTTGTGGTGTGGCTGTACATTGGGTGGTTGCAGTGACCTTGGATAGAAGAAAAAAAAATAAACTATGAAAAGGGGAAACAGGTGCAGATCCAGATGTACAGAACAGAACCACTAGAGAACAATCCACTTGACAGTTCTGGTGCTGAGCTTCCATTGAATTGGACAATAGTGTGTAGAAGTGCACCTTCAATGGGCCTTACCCAGGAGAGCGTCAGCATGGATTGTGCCTTTTTATTTCTCTGTGGCAGAAGCTCCCGAAGCAACATGCTTTATGCATCATATAGAGAACTGCCCTTTCTTCTTGCCCTCGCTATGAAAGTGAACAGGCTAGCAGATTTTGCTATAAAAGTGCAGAAACCAGAATAGAGTAGTAGGTTTTTCTTTTCTTTTTAGGACACCTTTGTTGTCATCTAAACCAGCAGTCTTCAATGTTTTCCAGCCTACAACCCACCTTTAAACTAAATATGCATTTGGGGGACTCATTTCTTCATTTTTTGCCATATATTTGTATGATGGTAGTGTTTGAACCTTAAGAAGAGCTCTGCTGGATCCTGCCACAGGCCCGACTAGTCCAATACTCTGTTCTCAAAATGGCCAACCAGATGCCCATGGGTCGACTGTAGACAGGACCTGAGTGCAGCGTCAGCCAGGGAGGGCGGGATACAAATAAATTATTATTATTATTATTATTATTATTATTATTATTATTATTATTGCTCTCCCCTCTTGCGGTTTCTGGCAAATAGTGTTCAGAGGCCTGCTGCCTTTGCCTGTGGAAGCAAAGCATAGCCATCCTATGTAGTAGCCACTGATAGCTTTATCCTCCATGAATTTGTCCAGTCCTCTTTTAAAGCCATCACTACCACTTGTGGGAGCGAATTCCATAGTTTAACTATGCGCCGTGTGAATAAGTACTTTCTCTGGTTCTGAATTTTCATGGCACCTCATTGGCCAAAAGTATGGCATTGTCTCTTCAGCAAATCCAAAGCCGTAATTGGTTTCAGTGGAGTCTGCATGAGGCTTTCAGCCACAGGCTAAAGAGCGAACCAACAATTCTATCTATTGATTTGGAGTTTTGCCCCATTCTTCCCCAATATTCTGAGAAGCCACAATTTTCCACAAATGCATTGAACTACATCCCGTAAAAATCCCACCCCCTCCCCATTCCGGCATGAAGGTCAGTATCTGGACTGAGACACAGAATCGGAAATGAAAATGGGTAATGACCATGAAGCACATGAAAATGAGGGAGGCGTGGTCCTGTTCACTAACTAATCTCTATTCAGATGGTTAACTCATGGAGAAAGAGCAAGATTGTACCTGTTGGCTCTCCTTAAAACAGTCTTCTTTGCCCTCTTTATCTTCATGTTGAACGCAGAAGTCCGCAACTCATGTTGCAAATGAAACCCCAGCATGATGAGGTACAGCTGTTCATGCTGTTCCCTGTTAGTTTAAATGTGTTGGGGATGGGGTCAGGATGATGCTCAATCCCAAAGGCAGGGCTAGGGTGCTCTACCCTGCTGCATGTTCCATGCATGTGCCTAGCTGTGGAGTATATTTGTGAAGAGAGCTAAAGTCAAAATGATACTTTGTGGAATGGAGATGAAAGTCATGATAATGCCCTCAAAATAGGCTGCATTTGACGATCCTCCATATCATGGTTTGGAAGATCATCAGCCACAATGAGTCTTGTGTGCTTACATGTTCCTTCCACCTGTCATACATGAAACAAGGGTGGGAGATAAGAAGTTTGTGCTTCAAACCTGTGGGAAAATTTGCTGTTTTGTCTGAATTTGGTGAGCTTTGGTTTTGTAAAGGTGCCCTCAAGTCCAAATTCCAGGGCAGGATCAAACTGTGGCTTGGGATACTGGTTTTGTGGGCAAACTGTGGTTAGAGAAGAGAAGATAGTATGTGTGAACTACCGGTAGAGGCTTGCTGCTGCGCATTCCCAATCCTCTAAACCAGTGGTTTTCAACCAGTTTGCTGTTGCACCCTGGGGTGCCTTGAATGATGGTCAGGGGTGCTTCCCCTCCTTCTTCTGATGTCCTCCTGCATCTCAACCTCCCCAAGGCTTGCACAGCTGACTATTAGCTCCACAGACCTCTTTTTTGGGGGGGCAGCTCAGAGACCAGGGGCAGCAGCAGTGGCTGCCTGGAGGACCCCCAAGTAGAAGGGAGAGAAGAGGAAGTTGAGAGAACACTCCACAAGGGAGGGTGCTCAAAAAGGGGTGAGGGGCTGCTGGTGCTGCATGCAAGGAGTGACATAACTGGGCTCCTGAGCCCCACTTGGGTGCCACAGAAAGAATGTAGTTGGTCAGGGGACCTGGGGACTCCAAAAAGTTGAAAACCTCTGTTCTAAATTGTGGTTTGATTCTGGTTGGTGAGAATCTCATCTTTCCTGCTTTCAAATTCCTAGTCCCCAAGGCTTCATAGAGAGGTTTGGAAAGTGTGAGAGACACATCCTTGCAAAAGATTAGCAGAATTTTCTCCTGGAGTCAGGAAGGGTCAGTTGTGGAGACTTTTGTGACCTGCATAGCTCTTTGCTTCCACTTCCCATGCTGAGTATCAGCAAAATAAACAATGCAAACTGTGTAGCAATACACATAATATATGCAGCTCACAGAATTCAACATTTCTTTGTGCAGAAAACAACAACAACAATTTTAAAGCCTCTTGGCCTTTTAAGCTGGAAAGGCTGGAAACTGAAACACTGACATTTGACATGCAGACCATGTTCCTCTGCTACAGAGTACAGGCCTCTCCAGCTAAAAAGACCTTGGGTAGCAGATCTGGAAAGGGCTTCTTTCTGAGATCTGAGAGGCAAGCTTCTAGTCAGAATAGCAGACAATTCAGTGTCTCAGTGTTACATACTGACTCGGTATGGAAGGAAATGTCACTTGATTGTTTTTCTGTGATTTTTTTAAAATATAAAACGGGGACATAGCTGAAACTTTGCATTTGGTTTGTGGATCTTAGCCAGTAACCCTATGCACATAGGCAGGAACCCTCTGCCAACCTGGACTCTTTTGGGAGGTAGGCTGGAATGAAAAATTTAAAAAATAAAATAAATAAAAATGTACATTGGGAGTATGCCTCATTCAACTTTGAGAGGTACTTTTGAATAAGCATATATAGGATTGTATGGATAGATTATTCAAGCATCCATAAACTTTAGACCAATGAATGATATGGATGTGCTACAAAGGGCAGAATCTTCTGATCACCCCTTTGTCCAGTCATTTTTCCTCTGTGGCCTCTCGTGTTCTTCATCTTTATTTATCTGGCCAGATTTAGACACAGCACAGTCAAATAAATAAATAAATCTCTAAAATGTTTTTAGAGAATGGATGTGGCAATGTGGTGTCATGACTTTTAAGACTAGAAGAATGAGAAATGGAGAGAAACTGAAATAGACAGGCTCTTCTTATGTTACCCAAAGTGTGCTTTGGCCCCCTCTTCTTCTTTTTTGGGAAAAATGGACAGTTTTCTGGGTTCCACAGCTGCGCCTTGGAAGGTCCTTTTTCTCCCTCTCAACTTTGTCAGATGTTACATAACCCCACCATTGCATAACTTTTAAAGATGTGTGTGTGTGTCACGGATGTTTGTCTCTCAGAAACCAGCAGCCCTTTCTTGTTTGTGTAAATGTCAGCTTCTGTGTAGTTATTGACTGCACTGCTGGACCTACGTGTCTTAGCGCTGGAGAGGAGTTGGCCTGAGGCAGTGCGCTGTGTAATGAAGCCTTTCTTCCAGCTTCTCCTGCCGATCATGTCCCACCCCTGCATTCGAAGACTCTGTGTGTGAGAAAATGCATTTCTTCCCATTTTTTATTTATATAATCTCCCCTGCCCCCCACTCCACTTTTCTGTGTGGTAGAAAACCCTTGTGCAACAAGTTTAGCCTGGTTCGCCACTATAATGCATAGGCCTGGATCCAGACTTAGTTGTGCTTGGAATGGACCTAGTAACAATCCTCATTGATCTAAGTGGGTCTACAGCAGACATGAGTAACAGCACAATCCTAGCCATGCCTTCTCAGAAAACGTCTTATGGAATTCAGTGGAGCTTACTCCCAGTTAAGTTGTGTTAGAATTGCAGTTTCAGTCTAGAACTAAGGCACAACACTGAACTAATACGATTTTAACTAATACCTTCAGCTCTGCATGTTTGATTAATTTTCGCTTAATCAGTACAGCTACATGCGGCATTGTTTGGAAGGATCTCAAGTGAAGAGAGATGTAACTTGCAAGGAATCCCTCATCTTAGTTGATATGGGGGAATGGTGAAGTCCAGTAGGCCTGCCTCAGGCCCTCCATGAATTGAGTATGCACTTTTGACCGTGCCACAGAATCCTCTGCACCACACTGGGTTCTTCTTCTTCATGGTGTTTGTTAGAGATCAACAGTGAACTTTGCTGGGCTTGGGCCTGGAAACAAACCTGGATGAACAAATTTAGAAGAAACTTAGATGATTCAGCCATCTCGAGAGAGGCAATGTTGTGTAGTGGTTAGAGTGTCAGTAATGGCTGGAGTGTCAGGACTAGAACCCCGGGAGACCAATGTTCATTCAGATCAGCAGTGGCCGTGCTCCATTGACCCCAGTAAGTACCTCAGAAGAGCCTTGCTGGATCATGGCTCCATTGGTCCAGCATCTGATTCCATATGCTTTAACAGGAAGCCTGCAAGCAGGCCCAGAGCATAAGAGCACTTTGTGATTTCCGGAAATAGGTATTCAAAGGCATACTGCCTTTGGCCGCATGGCTATCCACTTGCAAGTTTCCAAAACCCACGCAAAAGAGCACTTGCCTACATCCTATCCCACCTCTGTTCCAACGTAAGTTGCTTTAATGAGTGTAAAACCCAAAGTCAGTGTTGGTTCCTGCGCCTAATGAAGAGCAAACCTCTTATTTCCCCCCTTCTGTTTCTCCGCCACCTCCGTCCGCCCCATGCTTCCTTTTCATCCTTTCCTTTGCATTTGGCTCTGCTCACTGAGCATTTAATCCCTGGCCTTCTGTCTCTTGCAATATTATGTTTTTTTAATAGTGCTTGTTTATGACTAAGGTCAAAGACAGTATTTCAGCACAAAAATTAGAGTTAGTTCATAATTGACTACATATGTATGTGACTGTTTATTTTTATAGTTTGCTAATTTATTTTTAAACAGCTCGGTTGAGCCAGCGTGTTTATGGCCGCATTTTATCACGTGTCGTGCCGGTCGGCATGCAGGAAGAACGGCAGATGCTTTTCATAGTGCCTTAGATCCGGAGTTAAATGAGATAATGCCGTCAGGTAGCAGTTTAATTACATTAATTGAATGTCTAGGCTGTGATGTAAGGGTGGGTTTGGGATGTGTTATTCCCCTCCTTTTTTTTTTTTTTTTTTACAAAGGCAATAATGAAATAATTTTTATAAGCAGTGCTGAATGAATCTTTGGCTTTCTTGATGTTATTCAAAGCTGTTGACAGCAACATGGAAATAGAACAAGCTTCCCCCCCTTAATAATAATTAAAAGACATCCATAAAAGGGAAGCTTTTCCTCAACATGTATGTGTTTTAGCAGTTGAAAGAGCACCACCTTTATGATATCATAAATGCCCCAAAGCAGAAAGGAACATAAGGAAGTTATTTTTAATTCATTTTGTTGTTTTCTTAGGATGGTTTTTACATAAAAAGGAACATGGAAATTGCAGGGGCAAAGAGGGCCACTTTTGCAGAATGCAAACTACAAACCTCCATCTAGCAGTAAGTCCCATTGAATTCAGCGGAGCTTACTTCTGAGTATATATAGGTTTGCCCCAGGGTGGCATGTTCCTGAGTTCTAAGGCCTCAGCACCTGAACAGCTTTCATGGGACTATCCTGTCAGTGAAGAGTATGCTATAACTGAGAAATGGCTGTAGCTCAGTGACAGAAGACCCACGATTTTGATCCCTCTCCCTAGAATCTCAGAGCCCCATTGCAAGACAGCCGTGGGCCACAGGTACAAGGATTTTCTATCAATTGAACCGAGCCATTAAAAGACTGCCAGGATGCCACTGTGTAGTAGTAGGATTACAAATCAAAACACGATGGGCGCTTCCAGGTGGGATTCAGTCACATACCTGCATATTCAGGTTGTGCAATTAAAGTGGATTCAGTGTTTTTGTGCAGTAAACCCACTGCCAGCAACGAACCCACAGACCTTTTGAACAAAGGGACAGGAAAACACTTTGGAAAGTGGGGGATAAGAGTTGGCTTGAAGTGATGGCTTATAAACTACCGAGCAAACAAATCAGAAATGAACCTTTGGTAAACATGTCATCTGGAAGTGGCCTGATGTCTGCCACCATCTTGTTTTGCCCACCTTTTGGGCCAGCTGCAGCCCCCCTCCCCCCCTGCTTTATACAGTACTTCCCCTGTCTCGCCTTTCTGCTGAAGTTGCTCACAAGAAAAGACATGCTTTGCTAAAGAGAGATGTTGGGAAGTTCTTAGCTCTGAATAGGAAAGCCAGTTTTTTGCAGCATGGGCAGCAGCGAGTAGCTGCTTGATCCTCGGGTCAACAAAAGTGCCAGTCGACACCCACTGCCAGGGTGAGTAGGCTGTTTGCACAGGCAAGGTGCAGCCCTGAGGTTGAAAAACAGCTACCTATATGCTGTGTTGATGGAAAGATAAGGGGGTGGAGAGGCTGTGAGCTGGCAGAAAGGGCAGAAAAGTTTCACATGTGTTAGTGTAGGTGAAATATTTGTCCAGCTGACATCAACCCCTCTGGGCTTTATACCTGAGTGATTTCCCAGGCTGACAATTGCTGTATTTCATTAGCAAAGAAACCACACAATATTGGATTGGCTTTATCAATGTGTGAGGGCTCCAGGTCAGAGTTACGGGTATGCCACAATCTTGCAGAAGTATAAAAAAGTGTAGGATTTAGGACCCTAAGAACCTTAATTCTATATACTTTTTTTAAAAAAGAAAGCTAAGTATCTAGCCCTCCAGGGATTTCTGAAATTTTAAATGATGTGTGTTTATGAATATGGGCAAGACACATAAGAGCAAAAGAGCTCTGCTGGATCAGGCCAGAGGCCCATTTCAGGTACCAGTATCTCCAAACTGTGAGAAGGATTTAAGCGCATACTGGAACTTTAGGTTCACACAGTTAAATGGATTAAAGGGCTTTGTCCCCTACAACAAATTCCCTTTGAAAAAGAATAAGTTTGCAGTTTGGAAAGTGATGGAAAAATGCACTGAAATATTCATTGATCAGTCTTGGATGTTCTTTACTTTCACTTGGGAGCAGTGGGTTGACATTTGCAGTTCCTACTCAGGCAGCAAAATGTATTGAGGTAACCCTGCTTTCAGTGCCCCATTTAGCTTTTTGCCCCTCCCCTGATTAGCAAAACCAGAATAAACTCCATCAGAAGGTGGTGGACTCTCCTTCATTAGATGTTTTTAAGCAGAGGTTGGATGGCCACCTGCTAGAGATGCTTTAGTTGTGATTCCTGCATTACAGGGGGTTGGACTAGATGACCCTCAGGGTCCCTTCCAACTCCACAGTTCTATGATTCTGTGCAGAAAGCACACAGATTGCATAATTTATTCTGTATTCTATTTCCCACACAAGTTAGTGGTCATCGCCACATCTTGTGACTGTAATTGCATAAATTAATTACAGACCGCTGGAAGAAGTAGAGTATTTTTGGATGGAAATTCAGTGTTGTGCTTGTTGAATTACTGACTCTTATGCAGCTGTTAAAGGCACAGGATTCTTATGAGATGCAACAGGTTACAGGGCCCTGGAATATATATCTGGGAGATGTAGATCATGTGTTTTTATGTGTGGGAAATATTGCCAAGTGTTGATTGCAAGCTCATCAGCACAGATGTTTTCAGTTTCTAAGCATCATGTACATGGTTGATGCTGATATTATTATTACTATTACTAATAACAACTATGATAATGCCACCATAATCTGTGTGCATGGTGCTTACAAAAAGAAGTTTTTTGTACTGATTAGTTTACAATCAACTACCAGCAATATTTTCCCCAGGTCATGGTCAGCTAAGTGTTCCAAATTCCATTTAAAGAGAAGAATTAAAATGTCCCCATTTTCTCTCTGCTTGTGCCGTTTGGAAGAAAGGCTGTGAATGGACTGGGCTATGCTGCCTAGATAGGGAAGTAATCCTGGGTGTAAACTATGTCCTGATAAGGCTCTGGAGATGGAGAAAGTGAGATACCTTGTGTCTCCAGGCACACGAAGAATTCCAGCAATGGGTCTTTCTAGGATAAGGCAGAAAGGTCTGGAGAAAAAGCTTTCCTTTTTTGTGTGTGTGCTTCCAGATGCAGGGTGAATATCTAACTATCTGTTCCTTTCCACTGAATTCTTTGTTCGTGAATGATGAAGGAGGGAGTAACGTTTTCAGAACTGCATTTTGTTGGGAGAGACCGAGGGGTTGTTGTCACTGTATTCTAATGGAGAGCAGCAGATGTGTATATATAAAAAGAACCATGAAGATAGAGGGCCACAATGAGGACATCCATCCCTGCCATCCGCAAAGTCTTGACCCCGCCATGTACTTCTGTTGTTGTCGTCATCCTAAAATAAAAACACCAAACCTTTTTGCTTCTTGCTTTGCAACTGTGGAGCAACTTTTCAAATGGTAGACTTTAAATTCCACACCACAAATACTAAATTCCAGGTGAAATTTTTGAAGATAAGATGAAGAGAGGAATGCCGAGGAAACTTAAATTTGCTCACTTAACTTTAGGGTAGGAGCTAGTGCATCTCTTGAGTATCCTAAGAATTTAAGAAGAAGATACCTGCTGGATCAGGCCAATGGCCCATCTAGTCTAGCATTCTGTTCTCACGGTGAACAACCACCTGCATATGGGAAACTGAGTGCAACATCCCTCTCCCAGCAACTGGGATTGAGAAGCATATACTGCCTCTGATGCTAGAAGTAGAACATTGCCATCATGGCCATTAGCCACTGATAGACGAACAAGTCTATTAGGCACATTAATGACGAATAACTTAACATGCCAAATCCTCTTTCAAAGCCATCCAAGTTGGTGGCCAACATTATGCCTTGTGAAATCAATTTCCATAGATTAATTATGTACATAGTTTAACTATATTCTATTCACGTTCCTCTCACTGGTATCAACCACCTCCTGGGATTGGGTCTTCTGCAGGAGTTCTCTCTATGCCAGGTATTTGGACCATAGCTGGTGCTACATTTAATAACAATGGCCACAGTAAATCGTCACACATGGAGGCTGTTTCCAAGGGATATTGGTAAAGGCTGCTCATGACTTTTTCTCGGGAAGAAATTTAAACTAGTTTGAAGGTAGAATAGTTGGTTGCAGTCCTTGAAAATCGACGTCCCTACTCCCTCATTCTGGACTCTTGTTTTATTTTTTTAATTCAGTTTATTTATTTAACATGTTTATATCCTGCCTATTAGGATAACTCTTTGCAAGGCAGCTTACAAAAGATTTAAAAACAGTATAAACACCAAATAATAAGACAAAGCAATAAAATAACAAATTGGCACTTACAATAAAAAAGAAACCTTAATAGCCATTCCATACAAAACTAATAAATAAAAGACATGTTCCTTAATAAAAGTGTTTTCAAAGCAGGCCTGACACTACAACCCTGTGAGGTAGATTAGACTAAGAGATTGTGACTTGCTCAGTAAACTCTGTGGCTAAGCCAGATGTCTCTAGTGAAGCACTCGGTGATCTTCCGATCAAGGACGGTATACAAGTTTCAATCATCATCTTCATCTTATAGGCAAAGGCCCAGCCTCTTGAACTATAGGCCTCTAGATTCATAGGGTTGCCATATTTCAAAAGGTGAAAATCTGGACAAAGTTGTTGATTTTCCCGGATATATCAGCGATTTCCGCCCGTGCACATTTTCCGATGGCCAGATCCCTGCTATGTCTGTGAAATTCCAGACGTATGGCAACCCTACTCTACAAATTACCCAAAGACAAATTTAAGATATTTTAATGGTCTTCTTAATGGGATAATGACAGGGCATAATCAGCCTTTGTTTTTCCCAATGATCCCCACCCAGCTAGCTCTGTGGAGCTGGCCTGGCTAGTTAGCATAAACTAAATCCAGGAATTTTTGTGCTCAGCACAGTTCAATCAAACCTTGATTAAGTTTAACTTTTACTAATTCCAGTATTTATGGGTGACTTGCACCCACAGACTCTGACCCCTAAAATTTACAACAGCATTAAATTTTGTGTGTGACATCCAGGCATTAAATGTTTATGGGCTCACACTTAAGATGTCAAGTGTACACCTGAAAGCACACTGTGTGAGCCGCTCTTGGTAATAAGAGTTCTGCTAGGCTTGAGACTCCCCCCTCCCTTTTCGGTTGCTTTGCTCTGTGTCAGAACAACAGCTTCCGACAAACTGCTTGCTGTTGAATCAGGACAAGGGTAATTATGCAGAACTGCACAACCCCCTCATTCCCCTCTCTCTGTGTGCGGTGAAGGAATAGCCTCTGTGACTACTACTTGAGGCCTGAGGTTGCAGTGGTAGCTATGGCATATCATTGTGGCCTGAAGATACATCCCATAATGGATCTCTCCTGTGTGAAGTCTGTTGACTCAGGCTTCCTGCCAGGACTAGCGTCTAAACATATGGGCTTTGTCTACCCTTGGAACCGGCCCAGCTTTTCAGCCATTGTTGCCGACGAGCAGCTGAAAAAGGGGAAGCCACACTTAGAATGGCTTCAGCATCTCCCAGCAGGCCTGAGAAATGATGGCTTCGTGTCATGCTCGCCCCAGTTTGCAGTCCTTATTACACCCCTGCTAATCTGCTGTAGGTTATTCTTCAAGGGAGGCAGCGGGGGCGGGGGAAGAGGAAAGATGTATCTTGCTGTGGACAGAGAATTCCCTCAGATCTCAAGAAAAAAGCAAGGCAAGCTACTAACCCCAATGGCTATATTCTGCCTCCACTGTTGAAGGCAGTATGCATCTGAATACCGGTTGCTGTAAGCCACAGGAGGGGAGAGTGCAGTTGCACTCAGGTCCTGCTTGTGGTCTTCCCATGGGCTTACTGTTGGCCACTGGATGCTGGACCAGATGGGCCATTAGCCTGATCCAGTCGGCTCTTCTTATGTTCTTAGGTTGGTATTCAGTATAGTGCTGAATATGTTGTTCTGTCAGTGCAAGGATTTCTCCTTCTGCAAAGGACCATCTCCCCCTGCACATGCACAACCTCTAAGTTTGTTCTAGAGGTCCCTCCAACCCTCTGGAGTGGGGTGTGTGTGTGTGTGTGTGTGTGTGTGTGAGTGTAGAGGGGGGATGCTCCATTGTGCTAGCAGTAATCCTTGCACTTTCAGGACAGTTTAGTTAAAGACCATCCTTAGACTCTGTTGTTCTCTGCACTGCAATGTGCATTGTTGTCTATAAAAGCACAAGACTCTTTAGAGATTTCCACTGACAAACAAGTCATGTTTCTGCCCCAAAGAGTTTACAGTTCAAAACTGTCAAGAGTGGTAGCAGCTTCCTGTGTCTTGGGAGTTGTTAGTTATGTGTTGCATTCTTTAGTAAAGTGTGTTTGATTGTATAATATACCTGGTACATAAAGACCCTTGGGTCTTACTGGCTGATTGACACGCTTATAGAGTAATGCCTCTTTTTAAAAATATGTATATACTGTATATAAAGTTCTAACACTGGAACATACAGAGTCTCTGTTTTCAAGTCACAGAATCATTCAAACAAATCAGTCATGTGAGTAATGTCTCCTTTAAGAGTGTCCTTCCATTTGCAGTGTTTATAAATAATTATATTTTTAAGATGGTGTATAAAAAACATACTGGTACCCCATTAATGGGGATCACCAGTTTAGCTGATTAAAAGTTTTTATTAGTTCATGCAACTGACTAGTCCACATCCAACTGCAGATGTTGTTGCACTGCATGCAGACCTAAGATCTTCAGTGTTCAGGGTTGATGAGAGTTCTAATCTAACAACACCTCTGGGCTAGTGAAAAGATTGTTGCATGCCTATATAATGCAATTTTTAATGTATGTCTGTATGCAGCTGTAAAACGTTGCTTGATAAACCTAGTGTCCCGCTGCTTTCTAAAAGTCATATTCTAGTCTTGGAAAGGCAAGAATGTCTAGTTGCTCTTACGTAAACCATAAATTAGGATACCTCCCTGCACCAGCACGCACATGCACACATGCATACAGACACCTAAAAACAATAATTCTTCCTCTACACACTTAAAAGATTTCCACCCAGCCTAGCATCAGCCAAGAAGAATTTTGGCTACTGAGGGCTATTTTTATATGAGAGTGTGAAAAAAAAAAAGAATTACAATGGAAGTTTCAGGTATAAACTTAAATTATAGCTGTCACTTCCAGGCGATCGCCCTCATACAAAATGCTTATAAGGATTCCATCTCACTTGGGAAGGATTCCAGCTAGTTGGACCAAAGCGTATCACACACCTGCCAGTGCTAGATTCATGCATCAGTGGCATGGAATGGCCCCAGCGTGCCTCTGGAAGGTTTGTAGCATATTGTGCTTCTGAAGGATGGGTTTTAAGGGCTGAGGCTAACAGAATATTTAGTGGTGTTCTGGTGTCAGTACCTGCACATCCCTGTTCAATTAATTTAGACCCCAGGTTGGCAAACATTTTCATAGTGAGGGCATCCTGGATCTAGAAAATGTCATTTAAAACTCATTGTTAAAATATTTTCAGGTAGGAACATTGGAAACTCTGTTATACCGAGTCAAACCATTGGTCTGTCTAATGCAGTATTCCCTACCCTGACCAGCAGCAGCTCTCTCTAGAGTTTCAGAAAGGGAATCTTTCCAGCCCTACCTGGAAATTTTGGGGATTGAATCTGGGGACCTGCTGCATGCAAATTAGATACTATGAGCTATGACCTTTCTCCCCTAATTCAAGTTGAGGTTGGTTTCCAGCAAATTACAATGGCCGTGAACTTAAGCTAAAATCAACAAATGAAGTTGCGATACTGATTTTCTTGCTGTTCGTTGAAGACATGCTGACTCATGGTCTGAGAGGACCTAGCTAGCTATAGTCCCCATTTCTGTAACATGGCAAGCTCATGCCACATCTGCTTTCACCCAACAGGTGACTGTTGTGATAGTGTTTGTACCTGCAGCCTGTCTCATCAAACAGCAAATTGAGATCCCGGGGCTTAGTATCTTGGAATCTTTCTAAGAACATCTTGGCAGCTGGAATGTTCACAAACATCCCATAACTCATTGGTTTATCTGACTGAATATATATTGGTATGGAAATCTGCTAGTTTTCTGCAACCTGCATGTTCTGTGCTTTAATTTAATCCTCCATTCATTTCTCTACTACCATAAGAACAGCCGTAACAAATAGAGATATAGGTATATCTCTTTGCAAATAGAGATATAGGTAAATGAATGCACACATATGACTGGATTGTGGCAAGGGCTGTTGAATCCTCACCTCTTCCACCAATTTTTAGGCCAGCATCTATAGAAACAGAACTATATTTTCCTGTAGATTAACAAGACAAGCTGACACTGTGTCCCCGCAAGCCATGGGAGGCTGACAAAGTAGCGTCATTTAGTTGGTAAGCGGCCCTGCTTAATTCCCAGCCCTTCTGCACCAACTGATTGCAGGGGCAATCATCTTTATTTTATAAATCCTCCAAGTTAAGATGCTTCCTGCAGAAGTGAAATGCAAGTTAAATTAAGTATGAATTCTGATTGCAAAAGCAGCTCATCTAGAGCATTTATCTGAGTGTGACAGTAAACAGAAGGATTGAAAACACAACCTTTTTGCTTGATCTGTGGAGAGCTCCCCCTCCCTCCGCCATCCCTTTCTTGGCAGGAAAACAACAACAACAATGCCTAGTGGTTGGCTTACTTGGACTTTCTCAGTTAAGTAGTACCATAGCCTGTTCTGCAAAGTGTACTTGTACAGCTAAACCCATCCATTATTAGAGCAACCTTGGTAATAAGAGGAGGGTTGTTCTTGTGTGTGAGGCAGAGCAGTAGCTTTCCAGATTCCTGTCTGTGAGGAAACTCTTTCACAGTGACTCATCTGCCATGAAGCTGCAGTGCATGGCAGAAGATATGGGATGATGATCTGAGGCACATGCCCTAGACCTACACGTAGGTCCTTCTCTGAGTCGGTTGGACGTCACCATTGAGGATGTAAGGGTAGCCAACTTGGTGCCCTCCAGATGTTTGTTTTAGTGTATTTATTTACTTAGCAAGTTTTATATACTTGCTTAATAATAATAAATAATAAACAGTTTACATAAAGTACTATTTTTTATGAAATAATAAAAAAAGCTTACAATAAAAACAGGAGACATCAAAATGTCATCAAAATATAGATAAAACTAACAGCTTTAAAAACAAATATCATCTGGGTAAGTTGCCAAAACAACAATTTTTTTTAGCCCGTGTTGAAAACAGTACAACAAAGATAATATTCATAGGCAGGGAGTGCCAGAGAATAGGTGCTGTCACACTAAAATATTGATTTCTCGCAATTATTTATTTTCTATAAAATTATTTATTTTGAAAATGTCATAGTTGTTCTATATTTAAAAAAACACACAAAATGATGTACAATATAAAAATCAAATACAATATATTAATACTCAAATAAAAACCTATTAAACTAACATTATACTTTCCAGCTTAAAAATAGACACGATCACACACCTATCTATATCCCTCAGTACAAAATTCCAGCCAGTCATTTTGCATAACAAAGCCAGCTGACTAGATAAGAAGTAATACAGGCTCATGAATCAACTACAGCTCCTATCATCCTTATTGATAGGCCATTCTGGCTAATGCCGATGGGATTTGTAGTTCACAAAAACTAGAGGGTACCATATTGGCTAACCCTAGTTTAGAGTATTGGACTAAGACTGGGAGTCTCAGCTTCAAATCCCATTCAGTTGTAAAGTTTTCCTGGTGAGCTTGGCCCAGCCACTATCTCTCAGGTTATCCTGCTTAAAATGGAGTTGGAAGTAGAGTTTAACTGAGTAGAGTTTAGATAACTAGGAGAGCAGCAGATGGGACCCTCTCTTTGCATGAATTTCAGTAGCAGAGTACAGTATATGATAAACTGTCCTTGTTTTTGTTGGTGCCAAGATCTAGGTTTGGGGCAAGTATTCTTTGGTGAGAGAATTCCAGGAGAGATTTAAAATCAGAAAACAATCAGCAAAGTAAAGCATGGAAATATAGGCTATTAGACCTTTAAAATATGCCCATGTGAGTTCCAAAGCTTCCCTCTTCCTTTAGTATAGGAGGAGACCACACGTTTGGTAAGTTAAGGATGGTTTACTTACAAACTCTCCAAAGGTCAGATTCATGTGCTTTTCCATACAGCATTCAGAAAAGGTTGCACAGGCAGTAAAAATTGGCTTTGTTACAAAGTGGTGAAAGTTCCTAAATTATTGGTATAGAAACACAAGAATGGCTTATAGGAACCATGCAGTCTGAGTTGCAGCAATCAGCTCAAATCTCACACATTGAGCTTTTCAAGTAGACCAAAGGGGAACAATAGCTTCCTCCCAAGTTGAGGAGGAGTGACCTAGCTAAGCCTGGCAGGACAGCTTACTCTGAGGGTGGTTAGCCCACAGTTTTCTCATGAAAAAGAATCTACCTTGTTTAATAAGTACCTCCCCTCATGAATGTTAGTTTACATCCACTTTTGCATTAACCACATATTGTTTTGATATCCAAATAGGGCAGACTATAATTCAGCAAAATGCATGCTCTCTGCAAACCACAATTACAAACCCACTTCAAACTGACATCTTCTCAACCGGGCCAATGTAAATCAATTGTAAAAAACAATGATAAAACAATGCAGCCAGAGCAATATAAACCAGACAATGGCCAAATCTTGAAGGTCTGTGACGATGACAGTGCTTTGACCAGGCACTGAAAACCGTAATGGTCAGCCTGGCAGACCTCCCAAGGGAGATTGTTCTATAGGTACGTCAGTACCACTCAACATTACGACTGCACCGAACTTCCAGCGGATTTAACTTGGAAAGAGAAGGCACCTGAAGCAGCCTGAGAGGAGCTCTGTAAGATACACTGGGTCCAATCTATTTTCACCCGTGCCCTCAGTCATATCATTCTCACATGACCTGCTCATATTTTGATAACTGCAGCAGTAATAGTACAGTCCTAACCCTGGCTGCAGGCTGCTTGGGGTAGAAAGGGCTGTGGGGAGGCAGATCACGGTGCCAGTCTAGAGCTGGTGCAGCAGTTGGGTTCAGTGCCCAATTGTGATGGCAGCGGGGCCAATTTGGGATTCTTCTAATAACACTGCATTTAATTGGACTGCTGTTGCGATGATGTTGTTCTGGCTTGTGAATTTATGCTTTTATTGGACTGTGCTGTTTAAAGGTTTATGTTTATCGCTGGCTGTTTTGGATTATTGGTCATATTGTGGTTTTTGCCTTTAAGAATGTTGTTCCATTTTATATATTGTTATTACTTCATTTTTGTAGGCTGCCTCATAGGGAAAATTTTTCAAAAGGTTGGGGCATATAAACTGATCAAATAAACAAACACTACTTCCTTCAGTTGCCCCAGAGGCTCCAGTTTCCTTAGCTCTGCTCACTCTTCCTTGCTGCCCCCTTTGGCCTTGAACCCACTTCCAGAACAGCTGTATGATGTTGTCTTTCTCTTTTCCTTCAAATCCCTCCTCCTGTCAAGACCCACCTCTTTGGCTGAAGACTCTGGTTTCAGCCCTTAATCCTCCACTCCACTTGAAACAAAGACCAGATACGTGTGACTGAACTCACTCACATTTCTCACTCCTGACTTTTGTCTCCACCTAGAATGAAATTTAGATTGAAAGCTTCTCAGGGCAAATCCCTGATTTGTCTGGAAAGCTACAACTTATAAGGCAAAATAAATGCAGGGGGGCGGGGATCATCATCAGAATAGTTTCTTGCCTCATCACTACAAGAAATACTTTTTTTTTTTTTGAAAAAAGAATATTTCTTTTATAAACTCTGGAAAGCCTAATTTTGGTTGTATGTATCAATGCCATTGATGGCATTGATGCTTTTGAATTATGGTGCTGGAGGAGACTCTTGAGAGTCCCATGGACTGCAAGAAGATCAAACCTATCCATTCTTAAAGAAATCAAACCGGAGTGCTCATTAGAAGGACAGATCCTGAAGTTGAGGCTCCAGTACTTTGGCCACCTCATGAGAAGAGAAGACTCCCTAGAAAAGACCCTGATGTTGGGAAGGATTGAGGGCACAAGGAGAAGGGGACGACAGAAGATGAGATGGTTGGACTGTGTTCTCGAAGCTACTAACATGAGTTTGGCCAAACTGCGAGAGGCAGTGAATGATAGGCGTGCCTGGCGTGCTCTGGTCCATGGGGTCACGAAGAGTCGGACACGACTGAACGACTGAACAACAACAACAACAACATCAATGCCATACAAACAACTCTCCATTGTTGTATGAATGTTTGCACAGTTATTGTACTGTTACAATCCACAGTTAACCCTCCCCACCTTTTTAAAGGACACCTATTTCTCTCAAGTTGCCGAATAATATTACTTAGAGAACTGTCAGCAATATACTTTTTCCTTATTAAAAGCAAAACAAAACCAGAATCAAATTTCCTAACCAACATCTGGCGGAAATCCGACTAAGCTCATGAATTAATTAATTATTATTAATGCCGTGAATGAATGGTCGCTGGGAAGTGTGTGTACTTTAGAGCTGTAATTAAATATTCTCACTTAGGCACTTCCCTGTTTTTGTAAATTAGACTTGTATTTTATGGTCCTTTTGTTTTGTTTAATAGGAAAAAATTGTTCACTGTGAATTTTACATTTTCGTCAGGCATGGAATGCAAGAGAGCTTTTTAATATTCGTACTTCCCATCCTTTAATATTCGTACTTCCCATCCTTACCAAACACATCTTCTTTTGGCGACAGTTGTTTTGAGGTTTTGCAAAGGAGACATGCCTGCAATGTTGCTGTTAGGAACACCGTAGGATTAGAACATTCTTCCTGCTGCGTTTGTTTATAGATTTCATGGCAAAGTTCCACGATTGAACACCAGGGAACGTGAGGCACCTTGCCTCAGTAATCCTGTCTTGCTGGAGTATGTTGAAGATGTGTTGCTCTCAAAATCTTAGGGGACTTCAGAGAGAGAAATAGGTAGGCACCAGCAGTTGTAATGGTTCAGTATGTCATCAGCCTGTGGAATTCACTGCCTCATGATGTTGTCACAGTACTAGAAATCAGGGACGCCCAACGAAGCTCAGTGTTGAAAGATTCAGGACGGAGAAAAGAAAGTGCCACTTCATATGAGGCAGTGATGGCGAACTCACAAGAGGCAGTGATGGCGACCAATGTGGGTGGCTTTTGAAGAGGATTAGGCAAATTTATGGAGGATAAGGCTGTGAGTGGCTGCTAGCCAAGTTGACTGTGCTTTTCCTTCACTGCTGGAGACAGCAGTGCTTCTGAATACCACAGGAGGGGAGAGGGCTCTTATGCTCAGATCCTGCTTGTGGGTTTCCCACAGGCATGGGTTGGCCACCATGAGAACAGGATGCTGGACCAGGTTCTAGCAAGTTCTTCTTATGTACTTATAAACATATACCCATTCTCTCCCCTCTTTCATATGTACAGTATATGGATTCACAATATTCATTATTTAAAATAGCAAACAAAGCCAAGCATGTCTTACGATTACTTTTTTTTTACACTTCATACTAGAGATACAGACGGCTCTGAGGAATAATCACATGTGGTCTTGAAAAACGGATTGTTGTAGTTGTCGTCGCCAACTCCCCTCTCCCAGCTTTCCTGTTCTTTCAGGTTTCGTTTATTTTGTTTTAAATTTATTTATTTAGGAGTGTGCAACCTTTTAGGTGACAACTAACATTTTGTCACAGCTGACAAATAATTCTGGGTTACTTTAAAGCTGATGCCTTGTTTTGCCGATTGTGGCGAAAGTCAGCCCGTGAAATTTCAAACTCAAATATGGTCCAGTATACCTCTTTTAACAGTAACGTCAACATCGTGAAAGTGTTTACATGCACAAACAAAATTAATCGAAACAGTATCTGGAGGAGTTGGCGGTGAGAAGCGTTTTGCATAAACTTGAAACCTAGGGAGGAGCTCAGGGAAAATACATTCTTTCCAGATTTGCTTTTGAGGGAAGAGACATACAGACAGAGCTGCCTTATACCAAGTCTGTAACTGTCTAGTACATTCTACTCTTAAAGGCTTTGGGGAATTTTTCCCGCTCTCCTTATAGGCCTATGTTTCTGTGGACCCAGCTTCTTCACTGTCTCCTTCATGCATGTAAACTAGTAGGACCCAGCTGCAAAAGTTCTTGCCACCACAAAGTTGTTAAGTCTTTCTGTACCGCATAATTCTTTGTTTGCTTAAAGTGTAAAAAAGTCATCCTGTGAGCCTTATATTTTTCCTGGTGTTATAAAGCAAGCCTATTGTTGAAAGTCATCCTTAACAGTTGCAGATGGCAAGGAACACTTTCGTCCGCTTGAGAACTGCAAGAAAGGGCTGGCTGGACTGGGTGACACAGTGGTTTTTCCAACTTTCCTTATCGTCGATGTGACGGCTGCATCCCAAGGAGGGTGTTTTGTCTAATCAGTAACTTAACATGTGAATTTCTTCTGTGTCACTGGAGGCCAAAGCCACTGCTTTTTCTCTTCCTATCAGTTCCTTCTGACAACTTTTAGCAAATGCAGCTGAGCGAGGGGGAAAGTTAGGATTGCTAAAGTAAACAATTTGCTACATGTGGTACGTTATCACTTTTTGACATTTGGGGTGGGTGGGGTGATTCCCCACCCTCCTTAGGCCATCTATCTTGTATCTTCCAGCTATGTGTATCTGTATTGGTAACAGGTAAAATGTTGTGGTTTTTTTTTTGTTCAGCTGGGTAAATGGGTTTTTCTGGTGTGTTGACCTGCTTGCCAAATCTATTTATTTACTGTATATTATACACACACCCCTTCCTCAAAGGAGCTTAAGGCATTATATATCATTTTATCCTCACAACAACCCTGTGGAGTAGGTTGGATTGAAAAATAATGACTGGCCCAATATCATCTAATGACTCAGCGAGAACTAGAACCCAGGTGTTTCCAAGTCCTAGTATGACACTTTAACCACTACATCAAACAAATGGTGTTCACTGAAGTGCACACCTAAAAAACATAAAAGTGTGAACCTGACAAAGAGGTGTTTTGCAGCATGTGCATTGCATGGGACTTGCAATAACCTGGGACTGGCTACAGTTTCCTGTTGGGTCTACACTTGATGGCAAACCAAGGTTTGTTGCTTTGTGGCTGGAAGAGGGTATCAGGGTGATGGCAGCAATATAAGGGCACTCAGCAACATTGCTTGGTGGGCTCGTGAGCCTCAGAAGGAGGAGAGATAAATGTTTCTCTGTTTTGGGTTTGCAAAATTGTTAAGAGTATCAACTTGGCTGCCTCTATTGCCGCTTCCTTCTGTAGCTGGGTCTTTGTTTTGGAACAAGTGCTGGTCAAATAAGCTTTTGTTTGCGGTCCGTCAATTGGCTGGCAACAAAACTTTTCAGGGAGGCAAACAATGAGGAAGCTGTTGGCTTGGCGGCCAAGGGGCATCTGTGATATTACTGGCAAGGCATACTGATGCGAAAGAAAGGAGGTTTGTTGGACATGAGTGTGTGGGAGAAGAGCACACAGTAGCAGGAGGAGCTCCTTGGAACTTCATGCTCTTCTAGTCAAAAGTGCACTCTGAAGTGTTTTTTGCATTTTTTTTAAAAAAGAAAGACCTGTCGTCTTCTTCCTTAAAGGCAGGGCTGTGCATTCTTCTTCTTCTTCTTGGCAGCGGTGGGAAGAGAGAGCATCCAAATTATATGCAAGATTCCGAACAAAGCTGGAAAATTTACTGTAATACAAGAATCATATGTCACCTAAGTGGAATGAATAAACATATTAAATTACTATTTAAAGGAAACCTCTCCATTTGCTTGACCCTGCATGGGCTACATGTCTTCCGACATGGAAATTGGGAACAGTGTGGGGGTAGTGGAGACAACAAGGAGGCTTTTGAGGGGCTATGGCAAACTGGCAGCTGGGTTAGAGGAATTGCCATCTTTAGCAAATGGATTTGGGGAATAAAATCATGGTTTATGTGTTGTGGCTCTGAATAATAATAATAATAATAATAATAATAATATAACAACAACAACAATTTATTATTTATATCCCGCCCATCTGGCCCATTCTGTTTGCGACTCCCAACAGAATATTAAACAGAATAAGACATCAAACATTAAAAACTTCCCTAAACAGGGTTGCCTTCAGATGTCTTCGATAAGTCAGATACTTGTTTATTTCCTTGACATCTGATGGGAGAGCATTCCACACTGCCTGGTTCCCTGTAACCTCACTTCTCGCAGTGAGGGAACCGCCAGAAGGCCCTCGGAGCTGGACCTCAGTGTCTAGGCTGAACGATGGGGGTGGAGACGCTCCTTCAGGTATACTGGGCCGAGGCTGTTTAGGGCTTTCAAGGTCAGCACCAACACTTTGAATTGTGCTCAGAAACATACTGGGAGCCATTGTAGGTCTTTCAGGACCGGTATTATATGGTCTGAACTATAGCTCTAGGCATCATATGATAAATATGGCGCTAGTAGCCTCCACTTGGGTATATGACAGATGCCCATAAGTCCTCATCAGCAGGCACCTTAAGGACCATCTACTTTCACTTCTACTAAATAATACAGTTTATTTATTTTATTTTTGTTCATATCAAGGAGCTCAAAGTGGTGTCGTTTCCCCCCCGCCGCCACCTTTGCATTTTATCCTCACAGCAGCTGTATGAACTAGATTAGGTTGAGAGACGTTGACTGGCCCAAAGTCACCCAGTGAGCTTCATGGCTGCGTGGGGACTGGAACCCTTGAACTCTGCCGTCCTAGGACAACACTCAAACCACTACACTGGCTCTGCAGTAAGGTTTGAATGGGGATTTCCTGTTTCATAGCTCAACTTCTTTTTGGTCTTGTTTTTAGTCACTACAATATGTGGGTTATCAACAGCTCTAAATAGCATTAGGAAGCTTGGATCACTTCCTATGTCTTTCCTTAGAGATATAATGTGTAATTGAAGCAGTTTCTTTATATCATGCAGTAGAAGTAAACTCTTCCTGGTTGTAATACAGTGTTAAAGGAATGGTCAGCAGTACTCCCAAACAAAACAAAAGCCCCCAAACTGATTGCAGATGCTGTTACCGAAATGACATTACGTCCGTATGCCCTTTCCTTCACATTTTCCTGTAATCCTGTTATGGCACCGTCCCATTACCTCAAGCACTGTCATCTTTAAATGCTGTCAAATCTTAACTGGATTGCCAAGGGCATCAGGAAGGAGTTTAGGAGGTGAACCTGATGGTAATTTCAGCCAGAACATTTCTATCTATCTGTTGCTTTCTCATGCAACTCTACTACACCACTACCACCACCACCACCACCACCACTATTATTATTATTATTATTATTATTATTATTATTATTATTATTATCACTTTCAAACAATACTAAATAATAAAACCAATTGAAATAAACTCAGTCAATAAAAACCTGAAAAACAAACATACACACATGTATACAAATTCAAGACAGGTGTAGATCCTGCTCCAACAAAAGAGACCACAAATGCTTAAAAACCCTTCAAACTACATATGATGTGCATAGTGTATTTTAAATGAAATAATTGAGGTAAAATAAGTACTTTACATCTTTATGGGCTCCTGTACTCAAAGTGAGCAAGAAGAATAGGCTTTATTTTTTATTTTTTTAAGGGGGAAAGAGTTTGGATGAAGTTTTTGTAGGCAGGATTGCCTGCATCTTTTCTTTGCTCTTTTGTTCAACGTGCCTTATGCCACTGTTACTCAATATAATTGTCAGATCATGGAACTTCATCCTCTGACCTATTGGTTGGCCCAGGTTTTTTTTTAACTGTCTTTAAGGCTCTTGGATTTGATAAGTCTTTGGTCTGATTCAGCAGGCTTCAACTTATATTTATATGCCTCTTATCTGTTCAGTATAAGAAAGGACCTGCTCGTAGCTTTGTGCTATTAATTCCTGCCAGATTCCAAGGCTCTTTCACTAAAATAATGGTAAGAATGTGAAGCCACAGCACAGTTATAATTACGTAGAAGATGATGGTTCTCCAGAGCTGCTCTCTTGAGTTTCTTGGAATGAGTCACAAGGAATTTCACCAGGTTCATGACATGCAAGTCTGCTACTTGTATTACCCAGAGGTTAAAGAGCTAGTGTTGCGTGTTTCGTAGTGGCTGAAGACATGTTTGCCATAGTAGTGATGAGATTGTGGTTGCAACAATACAACTCATTTAAGAAGTTTGAATTCATTAGCCCGGTCTGTGTAGACTTGCATATGACTGTGCTGTATTTAAAATAAGATTTACAATGAGGAATGAACTTTATGTAGGGCCGTTCTTGAATTTGGTCTGGAAGCTGCAGTTAGTGCAAAATGCTGCCATGCTATTGACAGCTTTTGAAACTTCTGCTGAATGCTTTGCACTGGCTGCCAATTTGGTACTGAGCTAGATGCAAGGTTTTGTGACTGGTGTACAAAACACTAGATGGTTCTGGACCAGAGTACCTGAGAAGCTGCCTCTCCCACCCACTGAGATCTGTGGATGAAGATCTGTTGGATGAGGCCACACACACCTACAGTAAAGCATGCTGTGACTCAGGCATGTGCTTTTAGTATCATGGTGCCAGTCCTCTGGAATTCTCTTCCTTTGGAAGTGAAGCAAGCTCCAATACTGTATTGATTTCAATGCTGGTTTGTTTACTTCCAGGTAATCTATTTTATGTCTTCCATTTTTAATTCTTGCTGGCTTTTACGTTTTGAATAATGCTTTATGGTCGGTTTTCTGTTTTATTCTTGTACTGTTGAATGTAGAGTGGTTTCTACATTCTGAATAAATAAACACCTAATTCATTTGCTACAATAAATTGCAACCATTATCAAATGTCCCTCTCCTTCGAAACTGACTTAAGCTCTCTTCAGATGTTCAAAGGCATGTGCCCTAAACCTGGGCAGGGGCCTGTGGGATGGACACTTGCCCCACCCCAATGTCCCCATATGACCACCCTGCCCTCTCCTAACCTCCACAGTAGATGCCTTCAGAATCCCCTCTTGTGAGAAGTTCCAGATTGTAGGGATGATTCTAATCACCTTCTGAATGCAGTTTGAATTCCCTTTCACAATTTTGCACTAAATGTGCAATGTTTAGGATGGGAGTTGAGGGCAGGGTTTGTGTGTTCATCCCCTCTCTACCTTAATCCCTCATTGCTCTTTCAAATGAGGGCTTTAATTGCAGGACAGGTTTGAATCTGAAAAGCTGGCTTTATGAGCTGGATCCAGAAATGGGAAGTGCAACCTGGTGTGAGGCCTTACCTAGAGCCATGGAGCTGTTGCTATCTAGAGAAGCACAGATTGTAGGCAGACCACTTCCTTCCTTTTTCAGCTCCCTTGCTTGACTAGAGCTGCATACCCACCTACATGAGAACATGAACATAGTGGGATTGACTTCTGAGTAGACATATTTAGTATTGTGTGGTTAGTGGTAGGGAACATGCTTTGCATGTAGAAGGTCTCATTCAATTTCTGGCATCTCCTGAGAGGAGAGGGAAAGGCCATAGTTTAAAATTGTGGAGAGTGGCTGCCAGGCAGAGTGAACAAGAACGAGCCAGTATGCGTTCTTTTATGCCATGTTTATCTTAGACTCTCCTAGATGGTCCCTTGGCCAGTTCCTCTCTCGTTGTTGTCTTCCAAGCTCATCCACCTCCCCTCTCATTTCCTGATACCTTAGTGCCATGAAGATGGAGGTTTTCCCTATTTCTTACCATGACTGCCCATTTTGACAGTTTTTGAGGAAAGAGAGGCACATCTCTCGACAGATTCTAAACTCACCCTGTTAAGAACAGAACGAAAAATCACCCCCACTCCAAATCTAAACTATGGATAGCAGCTGAGCCAGCCAGAGGATATTCTCTGTGGTATCTCCCTCGCTATCCCAAACTTGTTAATCAGCAGAAGAACCAGATCCTGATGCCTCTTGCTCACATTGCCCAGCAGTTTGATCCTTGGGCAGTTAGCGTTGAGTTCAGTAGCGCACCGTTTGCATTGAGCGCTCCTTTTATGAGGAAGAATTTCAGAAGCTGGTCCACTGAATAGCAAGGAAGATTACTCCATTAATTTGTGCATTAGGCTCTCATACAAAGGCTCTCACCGGTAGCTAAGTGCTACCAATTAACACGCTGAAGTGTGTGTTCCCTCCAACGAAACGCTTATCTTGGTAAATGTAAAGGGCTCTCTGTGAAAGGTAACAGATGCTGAAAAGGCCCTTTTCTCCATTGTGAAGGCCATCCTACTGTTCTAGTGGGTGTCCTTCACATCCACACAAGGCTGGTCACAGAGACGTGGCTGTCAGGACAAGAGCCAGGAATCCCATACCTGCTTGCTGCTTGTCACCTTGAGGGTCAGCCCCTGCAGAAGCAGGGATGAGGCAGCGGTGCAGATCAAACGACAGCAGGTTGTCACTGATTTCCTGTATTATTATGGTTATGTTTACAGAGGGAAGAGGGAGCCATTTTGGATATTCTGCCGTAGGTTTTTCCCACTTCTGTTGCCGTATCAGTTCCTTTCCTCAGACATAAGGCATCTCTCTCTCCAGCTCAGCTAAGACACAGAAACACCCCCTGCTTGTGTTGTATGTTGCTGAGCTGTGCCCTTGAGGTTTATGTTATGAGAAGGGGGCCCTTTGAAAGCCATGTTGCAAAGATTTCTGGAGCATACAGGAGGTCTGGTACTTCATTCTTGTCCTGGGTGAAGTGATACTGCAGCCTGGCATGAGACACTCAGTGCATTCCTCTGCTCTTGTGCAACTGTTAAATATAGTTTGCATTCTTCTGACCTAGATATGTTCCTGGCTACCTCTGCAAATCTCCCACCCCAGTCCTAAGAGAGTTGTGATGTGTGAAGGTGGAACTGTCCTCCATTCTGTTGAGGTTCCTGACTACAACTGTTGGCGCTGCAATTCTAAATACGCTAACACCTACCGCTAAATAAATCTCACACAGCAGATGCATGGATTAGACTCCTAGCCGCTGCCCCCCCCAATGAAAAGCAGCAGCGATAACTGGCCAGTCTGAGTAGTGTGGGGTGGCTAACCTGTGGCCATGCAGATGTTGCTGAACTACAACTCCCTTCAGCCCCTGGCCAGTGGTCAGGGATGAAAGCAGCCACGGTTGATCAACATCTGGAGAGCTGCAGGTTAGCTACTCTTGGAGAGCAGGATGGGAGGATGCTTGCCTTTCCAGTGGCTCTTTTCCCACTCAAATGCTTTCTTTTAGGCTGCATTTCCACCAGTGGGAGAAAATTTACTGGTAGGATTAAAAAAAAAAAATACAAGTAGTGTAGGAGGATTCTAAGGAGGAATACAGCTGGTGTGGAAAGGGTTAAGCAGTGTTCATAATAACATAGGATGCTGCCTTATACCCACTTGAACCGTTGGCCCATCTAGCATAGCATTGTCAACACTGATGGCCAGCAGTCCTCCAGGATTTCAGGGGTCTCTCCTGACCCAACCTGGATATGACAAAGATTGAATGTAGAGATGTTCTTCCACTAAGCTACAGCAATTCCCCAGTTCCATGACTACTGCTGTTGTTGTTTATATTATCATTTTCACCATCATCAATAAAAATAGCAAAAACAATCATCGTCAGGAGATGGTTATGTCAGTTTGGTCCTTAGGTAAGCGAATAGATGTGTGTAGAAGTGGGCGGAAATTCACTCGGCCCCACATCTCAGAATGCCTTAAACCCACGAGTTGTGGGTCTTTCCTTCCACTGCAGCCAGCATATGCTCATTTGTTATGCCTGGTTCTTCCACTTTTGATCTTCCCTTTTTGCGAGAGTTTCTTTTTCCATAAGGTTCCAGGAATATCTTCTGCCTAATTACTCTACATAGGGCTTAATTTTAATCAAGAGTGCTAATATGCCTTATTTTAAGATTCTTCCAGCAATCATAGACGTACCCTGAGTGAGTGAGACCTAGGATCTTATATATTTGTATGTCAGTATTTTTCCCCTCTCAGTGAAAATGTAAACTGTGCATTGCCATAGGGCAAGCTGAGCTTTTTCAAGCCTGCCATCCCTTGGGATGAATTCTTTTGGGTCAGGCAGGACCTTACTGGGAGATGTAATTTATGCTTCAATGCATCATCTGGCTACGACAAAGTTAATATATTCTTGGGCATTTTGTAAATTGTTTTTAAACCCCTTGCCATATGGCCCAATAACCAAAGATAGGAATCAGGTTGCAGGAATAATATCCTTAAAAACATGCATATAAATCTATCATCCTGAAAGCTGGGCCACCACACACACACTCCAGCAAGAATGGCCTTACTTTGTTTATTTACTATTTGATTTATTACATACAGGACAATTTTGTGTGTGTGTGTGTGTGTGTGTGTGTGTGTGTGAGAGAGAGAGAGAGAGAGAGAGAGAGAATTTATTTATTTATTTATTTTCAGGCGTTAGTCCTAACCCCTGAACTCCAGTTACCTTGGTGAAATAAATTGGATCACTCTGCAGAAAGTCATTTCACATAGACTCAAGCCTTTCTACTCTTACTTGATAGACTCTTGTCTATCTTAGGTTTCATTCTAATCATTGTGTGCTGAAGATGATGCTAATTTAGAAATAATAATACTGTAGATTGAGCATAGCTTCAGATAGCTGGGTTGGTTTTTCCCTTCTCTGTTCTGCAGTTTAAGGAATGTGTCTATTGCTTTAATGTGGGGTGACCTGGAAACAAAGAACCTTCCATTTTATCCACACAAAACTATAGCTACCTATGATCTTTGGGGGAAACCACGACAAGTTCAACTGATGTATGAACTATTTTATGTTTCCCATGTACAGTGGTACCTCTGGTTAAGTACTTAATTCGTTCCTGAGGTCCGTTCTTAACCTGAAACTGTTCTTAACCTGAAGCACCACTTTAGCTAATGGGGCCTCCCGCTGCCGCTGCACCACTAGAGAGCACAATTTCTGTTCTTATCCTGAAGCAAAGTTCTTAACCTGAAGCATTATTTCTGGGTTAGTGGAGTTCTTAACCTGAAGTACCACTGTAGTTGCACCCTGAGAAGAATTTGAGCAACTGGCAACAGAACATTTAAGATGGAAAGCTCTTCAGGAACTGAACATTTATGTAAGGAACTCCCAGCCAATCACAAGGCCAGGCAGGGAGCCAATAAAAAGCTTCAGGAAATCATGTCAAGATGGTGAAAGAGGAAGAGAGCCGGGAAACCCCAAGACTTCCTCAGATGGCAGAGGTGGCTAAGGACTTTGATTTGGTCTCCTCAGAAACCACCTTTTGACAGACAAGGAGTTAATCCCCCTTCCCCAAGCACTGTGAACTCTACCCATCACTCCCCCCTGCCCAGCAGTAGATGTCAATACATTTATTTACCTACTCCCCTTCTGCCTTTATCAGCCAAAAAAAATAAAAATAAAAATCCCCGTACCTTGCAGAGGATTCTGGGAAGCATTGTTGGGAGCACGGAATGCCCCACCTGAACTGAGAGGGCTCCCTACAACTCATGCAGCAGCATCCCTCTGTAGCCTCACATTGCAACAGAGGTGCAAACTGCCGTACACAGAGGAACATAAGACAAGACTGCACCCAGCACCCAGTTCTCACAGAGACCAACTCACAGGAAGCCCACAAGCAAGACCTGAGCGCAACAGCATTCTCCCTGCTTGTACCGGTAATTCCCAGCGCTGGTAGAACATAACTGTTGGGGCTAATGGCCATTGGCAGCCTTATCCTCCAAGTATTTATCTTAATACAGTGGTACCTCGGGTTAAGTACGCTTCAGGTTAAGTACGCTTCAGGTTAAGAACTCCGCTAAGAACAGAAATCGTGCTCTGGCAGCGCAGCGGCAGCAGGAGGTCCCATTAGCTAAAGTGGTGCTTCAGGTTAAGTACGCTTCAGGTTAAGAACGGACCTCCGGAACGAATTAAGTACTTAACCCGAGGTACCACTGTACCCTTTTAGGGTCATCCACGTTGCCTGCCATTGTTAATATTACCACTGAGGGAACCCTGATAAGTTTCTGAGGAACCTCAAAAGACAGTTTGAAAACCACTGCCTTAGCAATTTAAAGCATTTTTTTCCTTTTTGAAAAATAAAAAAATCAGCTATAGTTATTGCATCCTTTCCCTTCAGTATCAGTGCTGGTTTGTCATAAAAATATTCACTTTAAAAAAAAAAAAAAAAAAATAACAACCCTTCCCTCTTGAACAAGGAACTGAATCATGCTGGGCCTCAAGGTGACAGGCGACTGAGTGCTAACAGGTGTGATTCCTGCTCCCTTTAGTAGCCCCTTGTACTGAAAAAGATGGGGCTGGGGTGGAAGGACTAGATGGGAAGCATTTCCTCACAAATCACCGCTTCACTGACAGCGAGGAGATGCTCCCTCTAGAGCATTGAGGCTTGGCTGCATTGTTTTAATAGCACAGGTGTACTTTCTTCTTCTTCTCCCTGTGAAACTACACATTTCAAACTCAACTGGAACCGGCACCTCTGTGTTGAGTTCTTCACCTTCCAATCACAACATGTAACATCTGTGTACACCATATATCGTGACATCATCCCATGGCACATGGGAATCGCCTACCGGTGATCAGGCTGGGAAGCTTTGAACATCTTGTCTCTATTCTTATGGGGTCACCAAGGTCTGTGGTACATCCCTGTAAACAAGTAGGCTTGCATCTTATCTAAATCTATGTGCAATATTGAGTATGAGTCCTGAGATTAAATGTGGATGCTCTTAGGTACGTCATTTGACCCAGTTGGAAATGGATTGCTAGACTGCTAGATGGGCCTTTGGTCTGATTCAGCAGGGTTTAAAAGCTTTTGAGTGCAACAGCTGACTGTTTACCAGCGGTAAGGGCCCTTTCTTATGTTGAGGGACACATCCTCTCAAGGGTGAAACGTTAGGGGCAACATACATGACAAAAGTGGGTGGGGTTGGAACCACAGTAATTGGGGTCACTTGTACTCTTCATTTCTGCCACCCATACCCTCCAACATTTCTCTAATGAAAATAGGGACATCCTGGACATTCTGGGATGAAATCAGAAACCCGATTTACTTCTGTAAATCAGGGATGTTCCTGGGAAATAGGGATACTTGGAGGGTCTGTGTCACCCCCTTTCTCTTTTTTTTAAAAAAATCCTTGCCATTCACATAAAATTAGGGCAAAGGCCACATTGAGGGTTGCAGGTTTCCCACCTGTTGTGTATGCCATAGTGAACTTCTCTCCAGAAGTGCCACAGATCTTTGCTTGCTAGACTACCGGTTGGGCACCTCTGTTTTAAAAATAGGAGATGGGAGAGCAGATAAGTGTGCAATGTAAATACTAAGTTTTGTTGTTCTTGTTATTACCAATAATAATACTAATTTTTAATGCCGCCACCACTACAAACACCAACACTGTTCATGCGCAGAGAAATACTGTCTTTTCTGCCCGCCCATTAATGGGCAGTAGAATCATTAATGAACATAACTAGAATTACCTAAAAAAAGGTGTTTTACACAGAGTAGTCCCATTCACAAACCTACCTTAGTCATTTTGACTAATTTCAGTGGCTCTGCTCTGAGCATTAGTATCATTGGATTCAGCCCTGTGCTTAAAATAAATAAATAAATAAATCCATGTTCTTTCCGTGCCAAAGAAGCTCAGTCTCCATCCAGAAAATGCTAATTCTTCGCTTAAAATAACGGATGTGAATCATTCACATTTTAATGTCAGTTTTGCATAAATGTGTTTTAGTTCTGCACCTGGCATCAGAGTTTTTGGAGAACTCTTCATTTATTATTTATATATATATATTTGAGGCCAGGAATGATCTTGCAGCCGAGAAGTGCCGATGAGTGAGGGGTGAAAGCTTTGTACCAGAAGAGACGGACAGGTGACCCAGGGCAACTAATTTTTCCTCTTGCACATCTGATTGCATTCTGTAAATGCCATCCTAGCTCTGGAATGCTGCACATGGGAATTTGCTGGGGAAACGATCCTGATGCTACAATGGGGAGGGTTGGTGGTGGATGGAGAAAAAAAGAAGAAAGGAGGAAATGCAAATATCCTTCGGACATAACACTGCAGTCTGTATGCAGAGAGTAGGGCACAATGGCCCTTTGTGTAGGTGAGCAGGAGGAAGGGCGTGGGCAAGGCGTACTCCTTTTTTCCTCCCTTCTCCCTTCCTAAGCCACTCAGCAACAAAGGGTAAGAGCTGTTCCTCTTCTCCTGGAATGCTAGTGCAAGGGAGGAGGACACAGTAGGCCAGCCCAGCTTATTCCCTTCTCCCCACTGTTTTCCATCTCCAGACTGCAGCACACTTCCCCACTGAGTAGGCACTTCTGGCCCTAGTGTTATGGGTGCAAGGTGTGGTATGTATGCCCTAATGGTATGTCAAGGCTGATTTTAGGGGCAGGAAACTGCTGTGACACTCAGGAGTCGATTAAATACTCCAAATGGTTCATCTTCACTTATAAAGCTGGCAAATCATTCCTGTGGGGCCCAGCTTTGTGTTCAGATCTTGGTTTGATTTTGCCTAGAGTGTCTTGGAACTCTGGCAGGAGTCTCTTCGCTCCGCTTTCCACCCAGATAGCGCAGGCTTGTGCCCCTTGAGGGATTGACTTGGTGCCCTGGTCCCTGAAGTGCCCCCAAGCTCAGTTAAACTTTAAGCCAAACTTGTCCAATGTGCTGCCTGTAGTGAGAATGTGAAGCTGTGAGGAACTGGTCTTGAGAAGGGGCAGCACAGGCAAATTCTACAGCAGCTCTCGCTGCCCATGAGCAATAGATTCTTCTCAGGCTTCCCACACCTTTCCCCATTTTAATTAGTTTCCCTTAGCAATTAGATCCAACCCTAGATAAATAATATCGCTGCACATTTCATTATGCTAATATGTGAGCAGCTAGCGCACAAGAACCGGCGCATGATGAACAAGTGCAATTTATACAGAAGAATTTCCAGATTAGCTGGCTTTGCAGGCAAGACAACGGTCAGTTTAGCAGGAGTTAGGGACAGATTAATCTTAACGCTAAGTATGCCAAAGGCCATTTCACACAATATGTGTAGACTAACCCAGATTTGCCACAAAATTTGTACCCCACAGGGAGCTGCAGCTAATTATGGCAAGTGTACCTAGGCAGCAGTAGATGTATTTGCAAAATGTATATTTTGTTGCATTCATACCTTTTGACTACTAGTATAAAATCCCTCATAGCTGGTTCCCTTTTCTCCCTCACATTGAGATTCTGGAAGAAAAAGAAAACACACAAATCCTCCAGAAATACATATGTGTATATCCAGTACATGTATTAAAGCATTGGATGTTTTGGGAGCATACAAATTCCTTAATTTGGGATTTTATTTTCTTGGTTGTGATATTTTCCATTCCTTATAATATCAAGTCTTACGCCTTAGTGAGTGGCAAATCTTTATTCTTATTGTACTGCCACATTCTTTATGTGGATTGTTGGCTGCTTTTCTAGTTATATTCTTCTTTGGGAACCATCAAGCAACCACCAAGAGCATTTCTTTATATGTCCTTAGTATGTCTATGTTTGTGCCTGTATATGTGTTAATGCCTTTCTGCCCGAAAAGGGCCCCGATGGTGGCTTGCATTAAAATTAAAATAAAACAAGCAAAAAAGAAATGGTTAAAATTAGCCAAATTACAGCAGCAGTAGTGAAAAACCAGAATAAAAGCAGGCAGTGAAACAATTCAGACATCATGCCAAACCATGGTTAACGAAACTTAGTCATGGTTAGTGTGATACCTAAATTAACAAGTCATGGTTGCAGCTGGCAGCAAACTAGTGTGTTTGGGTTATTGTTTTACAGTAGCTCCTGTCCTTCAAGGACATTAAATCACAGAAGGTGGAGGAAGAGAGCCTGCTTCACCCAGTGGCCTCCAGCACTCTGGATGCCACAGAGTTCTTTCTTATCCCAGATGCCCTTTAACTTCTACATGGCTTGTGATTGGCTGACTATGGCCAGCTGCCAATCAAATCTTACCTTGGTCCCAAGCCCCTAAAAGTGGACTGTCACCATATAGTCTTTGTCCCTTAAAACCTCTCAGCTCAACTGACCACCAGGACAGCTGCTTTTCACGTGAGAAGATCAGAAGCCTCTTTATAAGTAGCTAATAATAGGATAGATAGAAATTATTATTATTATTATTATTATTATTATTATTATTATTATTATTATTATTATTATTATTTTCTTGAAGGAACGTTCTGTATCTTTTTTGCCCTCTTCTTCTTTTTATTTTTTAAAAAACTTAAGAAAATGGGTCAGGTTCATTTGTGCTAAACCATCAGAGGACTCCAGCTGCCCAACCAACTTCGTCATTTGGTTCATGCTACATTTGTGTATGAGTGGGGCTTGGCAGAGTCAAGCTAGCCATGAAGAGGGGCAATTGAACTGGATGCTATTTCTGCTTCCCCTTTTAATTTACTTCAGATCCCTGAAAACACTTGTTTGGCAACTTGTTTGATAGCCTCTGGCAGGACTGGTCTTCATGAGGAGGTAGTCATGGAAGGGAGGGTGTGAAAAGTTTCTTTATTCCCTCTTCCAATACAAGGACAAGAGAAAAGGTCTTTTTTGGTTGTGGCACCCACATTATGGAATAGTGTGTCAATAGAGAGAGGCTCTCCGTCTGCTTTTATGTGTCCATTGAAAGCTGTTTTATTTTAGTAGGCTTTTTAAAAGGGTCCTTAAATTGCTTTTGTGTTTATTGAAGCTGACAGTTCCTGGTCATTCCTTTAGGATTGGTTATTTTTACACTTATATGTGTTGCATTTTAATCTTGCATGCTCCTTATGTATGAAAAGTGGGATATATGTTTTGAAGTAAATAATTCCATATGCTTTGGTGTGACGCTGACTGCTTCCCTTGAAAGCTGTCAAGAGTATGACCGCCTTAACCATTCTTTGAAAAAGTCCAGGTGGAGAAGAGGCCACTTTGCTGTATTTTCCTGTTCTGGAAATTTTATTTTATTTTATCATAAATAAAATTTTTCAGAGATGAATATAGGATGCCTCTCAGGTGATACTCTCGATGTGAGAAGTTGATCTGCATTGGCTTAGCCATGATACCATTTCACAAGCTCAGAATGTGATTTGCCTAGCTGTATGGTGTCTGCAGGTAGCATGTAATAAAAATGTGTGTCATGTGTGAATTCACCCTTCATCTTTGTCATCTATGGGAAATTCTCTCCATCCATTTTCTGCATGCCAAGCATACTTTTTATACCCTTCTATCACGTTACCTCTTTTGTATGTTTAGCCAGGTGAATTGAAGACTGTGGGTAGACCTGGGTGCACTCTTCAAATACTTGAAAGGCTATCACGTAAAAGAGGGCAAATACTTGCCTCTGTTTCCCCCTGAGGGTAGGACGAGAATTAAGGGACTTAAGTTACAGGAGGGTAGATTTTGGTTAAACACTGGGAGGAATGTCTTACTGATTTAAAAGCATTTCTAAACCACTTAGCATTTCAAAAATCTGTAAGTGGTATACACTATGTACAATATAAAAACAATATAATTAAAACAAAAATGCAAATGATAATAATAAAGGAACATTATAAAAGCGTATAAGAGCAAATGAAACAGGGATTCGGAGAATTCAAGTACATAAAATAAAGTTAGGGAAAGCCCAGGAAAAAAGACAAATCTTTATAAGATGTGTAAAGCAACAGATGGTTGCTGGTTTGACTGTGGAACCAATTACCGGTACTTTTGAACGTGGTGGTCTCTTCTTCACCGTAGGTTTTCAAGCAGAGACTTCACTGTCATCTCTAAGGAATCTTCTTGCCCTGGAATTCTTACATTGGGGTTTGGCCTGCAAGGTCCCTTCCAGCTCTAGGATTCTGTGACCCCACCCATTCATTTTTGCTGTCCTTGTGAAGGCCACTGCAGTGGCAGCCTTTGTTTTCAATCCAAAGGACATGGAACAGGACGTCAGTCTTACTTGTACTGGGGCGCACTTTTAAGTAAATATGCTGAGGAGCAGCTGGTAGGCTTCATTTTTCCTTTTGGTGTTTATATGTGAACACAATGAATTACACATCTAGTATACTTACGACTGAGTTATAAGCTAAAAGGAATGAAGGGAAAGCCACCATTCAAATAACCCTGTGTGGGCCTATCTGGTTGTGATATTTGAGCCACGGAATATATTTTTGTCCCATATCAATGTGTATAGTGATTCTGCAAATTATTTGCTTTTTTGCTTTCCTGTACAGATTAGCTTGTGCCATCTAAACCATTGTGCTTTTTAGATGCCTTGTTGAGATGGACTTTGCAGCCATTATCTGCTTCTAGTTTTGATGATGTGCTTTAATCTGGGGAGAAGGGAGGGGTTGTAGTGGTGATACACAAAATGTTCAATCTTGAGGCTCATGGATTAGACTTGATGACCTGCTGGTCTCCTGCAGCCTATGATCTTTTTAGCCAAATTGTGCTTTTAAAGTGCATGTAGAACAAATGGAACCAGCTGAAGAGGCAAGCCTTCATAAGTTGAAGAGGCAAGTCTGAAAGATGGAGCCAAAGCCCATCACTGGTCCATCATGTCCATGTGGGACTCCTTTTGGGAGGGAAAAAACAAGGCATAAGATTTGTGTAAATAAATAAAATAAATGTTTTAAGCTTGTTTCCAGCAGCATCTGTATGACAAGGAGTCGTGTCTATAGTCATTTCCTCTTGAGGTAGTTGCTTGGGGTGGGGAAGAGCACCAGAACTGAGCCCATCTTATTAAACAACTTTCAGGGTGGTCAGGGCTCAGTGTAATTCATTTGATTGCAATATGCAAGCACGAAACATAGTATCAGGCAAGCCAAGTTACAAAATGTTCAACTCTGCATAGATCATGTTTGATGTATGACCGAGAATTCTGTGTCCTGTTGCAATTAGAAAATTAAATTAAGTAAAAACAGTCAAACATACGTAAGTTGGGTAAATGGTACACTTCCTTGCAGAGTACCCAGCCTTGAAACTGGTTGCTTTTGCAAAAGGCACAGCACAACCTGCTTCTTAAAATCAAGAAATAGTTCGTGTGGGGTTTCTGTTCCACAATTGCTCGCACTTTAGAAAAAGAAATAAATAAAAGGAGAAACAATAATTTTACAAACCTGATTGTGCTCGCTAACAAACTTCCCCTTTTCACAAAACCACTCCTTTCAAATGAACTTGCCTGAATGGACATTTTGAGTTCAATGTAGCATGGTTGGTGGGGTGGGGGAGTGAATATCAAAAGCTATTGTTAGTTGATTATACAAATGAAGTTTCCACCAATGTTTGTTTAATCTGAAGAAACAAAATATGCAAATTCCCAGGAGGCTTCTAGAGGGGAGAGCCTATACCCTCAGAATGGCTGTTCCCGCTGACTGGGCCACATGAAGGTGCTTGCTCCCTTTTGTTGCATCCTCCTTAAACTTGCTAACTGTAAATCTCCAGGATCATGAAAGCCAGACTAGTGCCTGCAGCTCATGAGAGGCAATTCCAAAGAAACAGCTTCATTTAAAACATGTAAAGTGTGAGGTGATCAGAGCTAACCCTTTCCCCTTAGGAGTAAGGAATATCTAAACTAAACTGGTAGCCCCTCCCCAATATATCTGATGAGGACACATTTACAGATTATTGTGTCCTTGCTCCCAGTTTGCTTCTAAATGGATAGACTCATCCTTTGCCTTGGTTGGCAAAAAATCACTGCAGCAGATGGGCTTAATGTCCAGGACTACAGTAAAAACAAACAAAAATCTGAACTACGCACCATGTAGAAATCAGGCAAATTTGCACAAATTCTCATCTTGTGCATAGTTTCTTTTGTGTGTAATTTATTCTGCTTCATTATTATTATTTTGCATACCTTATTCAGATTTTTGCTAGTCACAGGGAGGGACCAAAAGCCATGAAGGATGCTGAAGTTCCGCCAGCAGCTGCAGGAAATTTATTTCAGCACCTCTTCAGCTTTTGCAATCGGGTATGGCGGGCCCATTTGCAAACATATCTTCATAAGGGATAGAAACTTTAAAAAATAAATAAATAAAATTTCTGAATTCTACGTATGAAAGAACCACATACAATCACATGACTCTTAAATCTGACCAACCTGAAAGTTGAAGGATTGCCTTTACTGTGTTTCACCACTGGAAGGAATTTTTCTAATTTTTATTTTGTTTTGACTATGGCAGACCAACACGGCTACCTACCTGTAACTGTGTTTCACAGAATTGCCTACCATTGAATAAGTAATACAGGAGGAGGTCAGGAAATTGGTGGACAGGGATAGGATCTCATCAGTGGTTCCTGGTTTCCATTGGAATTGATAGGGTGGAAGGCAGAGGACCGGTTTCTGTGTGTGATGTAGAAGCAAATGTAAGAATCCATTCCATTACTCCACCCACTTTGCTTTTGGCTCCACCCATCACTGGAATGTAGCCCCCAAAATGTTTCCTGTGAGAGAATGTAACCCATGGTCTGAAAAAGGTCTCTCACCCCTGGCATATAGGAGCTGAAATAATCCAGAATTAGGGTTCTGGTGCTAGCACAAGGGGCCCTAGCTGTCTAGGGAGTCCCATATTGATCTTGGCCGCACTAGAGTGTGACAGGATATTAAGAATAGATATATATTCAGTTTTCCAGCTCAAGATTAACCTATCTGAAGGCTGCAGCCTGGATGAACAACTCTTTTTAAGCTGTCTTGGAGTGTGTTTATGAGCAATTCCTTATCCTTGTCATTATTTGCACAAAGCAAAACATAAATCATGCGGCCTAATTCCCCCCCTTTTTTCTCCCCCCAAAAAGGGAGGTGGTAGAAAGTAATCAAATCCCCAGGCACAGTTTCTGTTGCAGTGGATTTCTCTCTAAATCATCCCCGCATCACAACATCACCACACGGGAGAGGAAGAATATCGGAATCAAGCCTTCTTCTGATAATGTGCGTGAAAGATGTGAGCTTGTTTCTCTGGGTCTGGGTGCCAATCTGTAATCTTCCAGCTTGATTCAGCTATCAATTATTGTTGCAATTATTTGTCTAGTTGGATATTTAAAATGTCATCCGAGAGAGATGATTATATATTCCAGCAAGGCAGTTGGTATAATCAGATGAGCTGAATCCAGTTTGAGTGCAGTGTGGCTCTAACCTGTCTTTCAGCAAGGAGCCTGACAGTGGCAACAGAATCAGCAGTATTCAGCTGTGTTGTAAGGAAACAGAGCTAACCTTTGGAACCCCTTATTTGGGAGTGGATGGGGGTCATGTGATGGCTGCAGTGGATGAGACCTTCAGAGGCACAGTGTTATGAGGACATCTATCAGTCTTAATTTCCAAGTTAACTTCAATAGAGTTATTAAACTTACTGTAACACGCACTCTTGCAATACATGGCAGATTTATTTATTTATTGCATTTCTGCCCAGCCTTTCAAGGAGCCCAAGGCTGTGCACATAGTTCTTCATCCATCTGCATTTTTCTCTGCACAACAACCCTGAGTGGTAGGTAAGTTTAAGAAACTGTGACTGACCCCAAGTCATCCAGCAAGCTTTACAACTGAGGGTTTGAACCTAGGTCTTCTGGGTCTTCCATAGTCCAACACGCTAACCACTACACTACATTGGCTCTCTATCTGAAATTGAAATTTTAATATATTCAAGAGCAGGTATTTGAATCTTGCCCCCCCCCCCCGCAAGCCTGGATTGAAACACTTGGAGACCTTGAGAAGGTTCAGAAATATCTGTGATTTGGCAGAACATGAATGAACAGGTTGGAACATGAATGAAACTGGTTTGAAAGACACAATTGCTAAGGGCTCCTGAGACCCCGGAGGATGTTCCTGTGTTTTTCAACCTGTGAAGAGGACAGGGTGTCTAATCTACCACCTGCATTTTGACCTTATTCCTTGGCAGCACTCAGAAAATCTCCCAAGGTTTTTCTAGCATTTGTGAAGAATGATCATACAACACAGATTGTTCTTGAAGCAAACAGAGTAGTTCACCCATGCCTAGCAAGTGTGTGTTAAAGTGGGAGTGCCAGAAGAACTAATTGGAACCTCCATATCCGTGTGCAGCCTATCTGAATACCAGAAGCTGAAGGACAAACAGCAAGGGAAGGCCTTAACTCTGCATGTGAGCTTCTCAGAAGTGGTTGGGTAGTTGCTGTTGGGAATAGAATGCCTTTTTAGACAGACCGAGGCAGTATGATATTATTATTTTTTGCTCCATTCACTTCATCTTACACTACAATGTGTGGTTTGGTTTACTTACTTGAGTCATCTGGAGCTATGTGTTCTTCAGGCTCTTCAGCCTTCCTAGAAATGTCAGGAATTGTGTGCAAAGCAAGGGCTTTACCAATGACTTATGGGCCTTCCTCATGAGTGCTGCTGGTCTAAAACTGAACTGGTGTTCCATTCTGACTTCCACTGATATCTAAAGTGAGGTTATTCTATGTCTATGGAGAATCCTGACTCAGTGCATTTTTCAGTTTATAACCCAAATTCAGGCTGTATGTGACTCTTGGCCTTTTTCTGTCTATGGGCAGAATGAGGATCACAGTCTGTGATGCTTGACTGGTCATGAGGTGCTAGGCTGGAGTAGTCCCATAATTCTGAATGGTCTGCTACTGAGAAACTCTCATTGAACAGCAGAGAGTAATTGTTGTTGTTGTTGTTGTTTAGTTTTTACTTGCATGGGGTTGTGCTGTTGTTATTGTTTTAAAACAACATGGGCAACCCATTCGGAAATTGTATTGTCGCAGTCTGAAATGGTACAGCTCCTTTATCACTTCAGCACTTTGCTATCTCATTCTGCAGGCTAAAGCCAGCTGACAGGAAGGCAAAGTGTATTTAGGGCCAGGAATGGTGGAGCAAGAGTAAACCCATAAAGCAGGGGTAGGAACTTACTGGACTCCCATCATCCCAAGCAATTGGCCACGTTGACTGGGGGCTACTTGGGAGTTGGGAGACTGTTTTTAGTCTTATCTGTCTTGGTTGCTTTTTTTTCTCTTGCTTGCAGTTTTTAATAACTTTTTTGGTGGGGGATCTTTACTACCGGTAATGCTTTACACACACACACACACACACACACACACACACACACACACTATTTTAAGTTGTTCACCACTCTGGTCTCGTTACCTATGAAGGGGCGGAGCTGCTTTTAAGGAAATAAATAAATCCAGCACTGCAGAATCTTTATTTAATGTGTGTATGTATATATATCACATACTCCCCCATCCCTGTGGAGATTTCTTTTCCTTTCTGTTTGGGTTCAGTCCTGACAGAGACTGAAAGGGAATATATATAATGGGTAGGAAAAATAGGATGCAATTCGTAATTTGAAAAATACTGCCTGACAACCACTGGCCATAGTTCTGAACTTCTCCTACCACACTGTAATTATGACTGCATTTATAAGGTGAATGATTAACTCAATTGTCCCTAACGGCCAGCAGGTAAATACATAATTACGGGCTGTTGAAACAAGGTTATTGTTTACCTGATTGTCGAGCACCTGCTTTGAAAGACCTTTGATCTAGCAGGTCGAGGCTCAGGTGAGACATGGAGCTGGCGGGGTCATTGACCTGGGGTCAGGGTATGTGTGTGTGTTGAGGGGGGTGGAGAGAAACACCTTTCTGGCTTCTTAAGGAGGCCTTTGCTAGACTTAGGATTACGTGTTCTGCTTTTTAGAGGAACTGTACTTCTCAGAGGTTTGGTGACTCATACAGAGAGAGACGGCCATTCATTTAAAACAGTGAATTTCAAACCTATTCACAGTGAGGCTGAAACTGCACATGAGATGCAGTTGGGTGGTTGTCGTCCTCTGCCGCCCCCCCCCCCCAAAAAAAAACTCCCCACAAATTTTCTTTTGCAAACTAGATGCTGTTCTGGGAGGGAAGGAAGAACCTGGAGAAGGGCTACTTTCCCCTTTCCCTGCTTGTCTCTTTTCCTGCTAAATATTGCCCCACTAGCTGCTTTTCTCCATACCCTTTTGCCACTGATTCATTGGTCAGGGACACAGTTTCCAGCAGCTTCTCTTGGATCTTTGTTTATTGTTTGAATCAAACACATCATGGAAAAACATGCATGTAGCCTGCATGTCATTTGTACTTTCAGCCTGAAGCTGCAATCCAGCACACACATGGGAGTAAGTCAAACTGAACTCAGTGGGGCTTAGTTCTGGGTGAACGTGCATGTGATGGCATGAGGGTGGTCATATATCTTAGAGTGCAGTTCTTTGTTTGAAGACATCATCTATTTGAAGGGCTATCTGGACCAAGACAAGTTTAAAGTTAAATAGGGGACAGCAGAAGGGGCTTTGAAATTGTCCACCAGCCGTTGGCAGCATTTGGACAGCAAACTGAACAAGCATACAGATGACCTAATCACAGTCTTCTATGCTACGTTGAAAATTATTTCTATTAATTTCAGTAGTGATCACTTTCAAATAAATCAGCTTATGCAAATCTGTATTCCTCTTTTTGGAGTGGGTGGGTGATGCATTGCCTCCCCTTTAGGGATGTGTAAGTGCCCACCATAGTGTGAATCTGTGAAATCAAAAAGATAGCCACATTGGCTGCTATTATTCTTAATTAAGCTAACAAGTTTGTGCCAAGGCCATTTTTTGACCTGCCAGGAGGGGAGGTATTTCCATCACCTGTTACTTGACACTCTGGGACTTTTGTGCATGCAAAACATGGCACTCTACCACTGAGCTATTAATGCTTGAGAATAATTGCGTTTTATCCTGTTCTTTGCCCAAAGGCACCGTATGCGGGCCAATCAGTTTATCTTCACAACAACAACCGATTGAGCCCCATGTTAACCATAAAGGTGGGTTAAAGGGCCTGTTTTGTGCAGGTGCTGGTGGCTCTCATAGAATAACAACTCTGGGATAGCTTGTGTATGTCTGTTTTATTTGTTACTGTTAACCCTTGTTCCCTGTTTTATCATTTCTTCATTCTGTTTTTTAAAAAATCTTGCTTACATTTTCTCTGATAGATGGATTCATTGATTAGTGGCAGGGGTTGATTAATTAACACTTTCAGTGTCCTGTTTATGCCTGCTGAATCGATTCTCATTTGCCTGAGTTTCTTTTGAGGATTGTGTTCTGCGTTGAACGTTTGCCACCAATTCCAGCCCTTTCCAGTTCCTTCCCACACCCTGGTTTGAATGCAAAAGGGACAGCTTTCAACCTTCCTTCCCCAACACACCACACCCTGGCTCTAAGCCTTTAAAAATTACTTCCAGACTGACAAATTAACTTGCCAACTTGAAGACAGAAGTTGGGGAGGGGGGTTTGATAGCCAAACTATGTGAAGTCCAATAACAGAATGACAGTTGATTGGCAGCTGCGCTATGCTTCTGAGGGACGGCACAATCCATCTCTGTTTTTGCCAAGCACAGAGCTGTTTCTTGTTAATAGAGTTTTTTGTTTTTTTTAGGAGCAAGAAATAATATAAAGGAATATTCCTCCCCCTCCCGCTTTTTTCCTCAATCACTTTCTGCAGCTCCTATAAGTGTCTGAACCAGCATATACATAAATCAATTTAAGCCTTACCACAGGCTTTTATGCATATTGGAGTGGTCTCCATTTTCTTACAAATGGGAACGTGTGCATTAATGAATAAACAAGCTGTTTTCGCACCACCACATGTCTGTACTGTATACCTGAACACGTTTAGTTATAATTTCCCCCTACCCTTTAATGGAACCTCTTATGGCATTAGGGCTGGCTTATGAGCCATCATGGGCGGCCAGTGCCTTAGAGCCCTCTTCAGGCACAGTGTGGAACTGCAGTGTGCAGCATTGGCTCTTCCAATTGGCAGGCAATATGAAGCCCGTGGATTGGCTGGATGTGACATGAGGAATCTGATCTTTTCCTGTCAATGGGTCAGTTCTGTGATGCTTCCTGAATAGTACTGCATTATTGTTGTCTGGAGTGGGAAACTGCTTTTCTAGATCCATTTTAATCAGTGTTTCGGCACCGCTTTGTGGCGGTTCTGGTCCGACTTGGATGGTTGTTTCCAGGGGGTGATGCTTGAGGGGAGTGATCTTTAGCACCATGGAGCCTTCAGTGTGGGGTTCCTCAGTTTTACCCCTTAAGCTGTTTAACATCTACATAAACCCTCTGAGTGGTGTCATCTGGAGTTTTGAAGTACGTTGTCAGCAATATGCTGATGACACACAGCTCTACTCCTCCTTTACATCTGCAGGTGTGGCAGTGGAGGTGCTGGACCCTCGTCTTGCCTTGGTAATGGACTTCATGAAAGCCAACAAACTGAAGCTGAATCCTCATAAGACTGAGGCACTGTTAGTCCAGAGGGATGGGAGTTTGCCTGCTCTGGATAGGGTTACAATCCCTCTGAAGGAGTGGGTACACAGATCGGGGGTACTTCTGGATCCTTTGCTGTTGCTTGGTGGCCTTTGTGCAACACGTTATAGAACAGGCTGCCTCTGAAGATGGTTTGGAGACTTCAGCTGGTGCAGAATTTGGTGGCCAGGTTGCTCACCAGGGCAAGACAGTTTGAGCATATTACATCAATCCTGGCCCAAATGCACTGGCTGCCGACTAGTTTCTGGGCCTAATTTAAAGGGCTGGTTTTGACCTATGAAGCCTTAAACAGCTCAGGACCACAATACCTCAAGAACTGCCTTTCCCCATATGAACCAACCTGGACCCTGTGATCATCATCTGAGGCCCTTCCTTATGTGCCTCCTTCACAGAAGGCTCAGAGGGTGGCAACATGAGAATGGGCTTTTTCTGTGGTGGCTCCCCATTTGTGGAATGCTCTCCCCAGGGAGGCTTACATGTGCTTTCATTACATATATTTAGGTGAAAACATTTCTCTAGAACCAGGCCTTTGGCTCATTAACATTCTATGTCCATTTAATTGTGTTTGTGGGAGGAGGGTTATTGATTTATTTTTCTTGTTTTATTATGTATTTTGTATTTTTATGTTGTGAACCACCCTGTAATTGTCAGATGATGGGCGGTATACTGCTACCACTCCTCCTCCTCCTCTTGTACTATAGCACAAGAAAAGCAGGACAACACTGCCCCAAATATTTGCAATTAAATAAAGTTACAAGAGTATAGCTGGAGGTTATGAGGCATGCACTGATTGGAAATGAAGCCGTATGTTCTCTCCCAAGCTCTTGCAGGCACAAATTGTATTGAAAGCAGGATAGTGTGTTACTGCCTTGATACCATCATGATCACAAATAGTCATGATTGTGCAATGAAAGGGACACCTAGAATAGATTTGCAAGGCAGTCTCGGGGCAGAGATACACATCACGGGAGGCACCAGACTGGTGCTGAAAATAACATCATTGTGCTACGTTCCCCCCCCCCCTCCGAAGTGTTCTACATCTTAACCCCATGCTGTGACATCTTGAATTTTTGTGTTTCTCTGCCACCAGCAGCTGGTGGAGAGGGGACAGGAGATGCACAATGCAATGATGTCGCAGCATGAGGTACGCGAAGCTCCATGTTATGGGGGCGAGAGGGAGATCTTTAACACAGAGATGCCATTTTTGACAGCTTCCCTATCTCCTGAAACATGTGTTTCCACTTATAGATAAGTCATTGTGTCAACTTCAGGTCCACTTTGGGAAATATAATAGTTACTTACTTGTGTTTTAGTTTGCTTAAGTAGTGGCCTGCCTCCTAGGCTTGTTGCAAGGATGAACAAAATGACATTGTACACCGCTTTGAGCACTTGGATGAGTGATTAGATTTCCTTTCCATAGTTTAAAACCAGCGGGAGTGCACCTTAGGAGTACCATTTCTGTGGAAACATGTTGATAGGCGAAACTGAGCTTACTTTTTATTTTTTAGTGTGCTTTGCTTGTTTGAATTAGCTGAGCAAAAATTTATATGAACAGGAACAAACTGTTATTAAGCATTAACCCTTACAGAAGGGGTAATATATCTGTGTTCCTTGGCTGTAGCAAAGAAGCCATTCCATACGATGAGGGACATTTGGAGTGAGCTGGACAGTTCATCTCTATTGCCATCAGATAGTTGCTTGAGTGGTTCGCATTCTGCAGAAGTGAAACCATCGCTACTGAAAGAGTTGTTGCCAGCTTGAAACAGAGGATCATTCAATGGAAGCTTTTGCTGATGAGTTGGTAGGGGGTGAATTATGACATAAAATGGCAGCAGGGTTAAATATGGCCTTGTAACCATGAGTCTTTGTTTACTAAGTTAAAACATGCGTCCTTCAATATCTAAATGGAGTTTTTTATAACATGCATATTAATTAAATTTAATCAATTGATTAATCAGTTAAGAAGTAAAAGATTAATCGACGAAGAAGATTGATAATCCAAATCATTATGTATTTATAAAACTGTGCTAGTGGAACAATGGGGCATTACATCTCCTTCTTTGGAGAGAAGCTCTTTCTAGAAAGAGAACTAGAAAGCTCTCTCTAGTGTTTAATCTAAATTTGATTTTCTTGTAGTTTAAACCCAATACTAGCTTTTGTTTTCTTTATTAGTTTTCCATACAGGTATGTGCACGCACACACAAACCTTCTTGCAAGCGCTTGATAATGTCATCGTAGATTTTAGAAATTGCCAGTTTAGCTTAAATAAAGGCAGCTTTACAGTGAAGGTAAGAAATTCATAAAACAAAATTTAAAAGTATGCACCAAAATGAAACATTAAAGCGCAAATCAGACTTTTCACAAAATGAACGGAACAAAAAAGTGTTTGCCACTTTCCTAGGAGTTATGTCAAAGGAGCCTAGTGGGTAGTGACTACTGCTGAGTGGGTTCTACCAGTGAAAAGGCTGTGCTGCACATATGCACCAGTTTCGCTTCCAAAGTACAGGGCAATCAGGCCAGAGTCCCTCATCTGCTGTAGCAGTTGGCAGGGCAGGCAGTGCTTACCTGACCTCCTATCACCACAAATAACAAGAGGGTGAGGGGCAAGGTGGCAGCAGAGGCAGCGCAGAGCAAATGCACTGGAGGAGCCAATCTGGTGTTCTCGCTGGTGTGTTTGCACTGCATCAACCTTACGCTCCCTCCACACATGCATGCAGGGAATTATAGGGGTGAAACCAATCCCTTGTGAGGCCCAGAAGATGGTCAGAGGTCCTGTGAAGGAAGGAACTACATTGCTGGAGCAGAGCAGACTGCTTCCTAGACACAAGCCTGTGTCTGATTCTGAAACCACTTGGCTGCTCTGAGCTTTGGCAAGGAACAGGAGATATGAATATAATGTATATATGAGGCCTGCTGCCTGCTTGTCACATTATCAGTGGAAACAACCGGTGGTGCCACTCATGCTTACTCTGCAAATCCTCCCATAATTCTGTTGACATGGACTATCCACAGGTGCCCTATGGTTTGCAGGGAGAAGCACTGAATCAGCAACACTAGAACTCTGGGGAAGGAGTGTGGACAGACGTCATATCAGTTTTAACTCAGGTCAAGAGTATGGATTTCTTAAGGTAGCAAAAAGGCTTTGGATACCATCCAGCCAAGTTAAGCACTTACAAGTTGAACTGGGAGAATTAAACACACGTTTAAATCTCTCTTGCTGAAATACATGTGACTTGTGAGTGCTTAGACTTGACTGGAGTGTGTCTGTGTGTGTCTTTTACAGGCCAGATGGAGAAGAGAGAGAATCTAGTGCAAGTGGTAACAATTAATTATTCCCCCACTCTGGTGTGTGTTTCTCCCATTTTCCATGCCTTCCGTACTGTCGCGTCTGAAGACAAGCATTCATTTGACATTTAAGATGAATAAAAAGAGATTCCTGGTTTAGCTTCAAACTGCTGTTCAATTTTTATTTATTTATTTTAAAAAACCTGGTAAAGAGAGAAAAAGGAGAAAGAAATGGAGAATAATTCCCTGGCATCTGAGTTTAAATCATTGGGTGATGGGTCCTCTAGTACAGTGTTTCCCAACCTAATCTAGGCAACGGCACACTTGTTTCATTAAAAAAATCTCGCGGCACACCGCTCCTCCCCGACCCGGCTGTGCCGGGTCTCCTGACCCAGAGTTACCTCTGGGATCAGCTGTAGCACGGCGTCCTTTCTCCCGCCCATCAGCTGGGGCACCAGGTCGGGATTCTCCCGCGAGGCTTCTGTTGCTGCTGCTGCAGCAGCCAAGGGAGCAGCGCCGCCCTGGCTTCCGCTTCGCCGCCGGGCTCCAGCATTGCCGCCGCCACGGTCCTGTGCAGCGCGGGGCTGCAGGGCACCCTGGGCTCTGATTCTCGTGCAAGGCTTCCGGTCGGGATTCTCGCGCGAGGCTGCTGTTGCTGCTGCTGCAGCAGCCAAGGGAGCAGCGCCGCCCTGGCTTCCGCTTCGCCGCCGGGCTCCAGCAGCGCCGCCGCCACGGTCCTGTGCAGCCCTGGGCTGCAGGTCCCTTTTCCCGCGGCACATCAGCCGGTGTCTCGCGGCACACTAGTGTGCCGCGGCACACCGGTTGGGAAACGCTGCTCTAGTAACAAAGGACACACACGTCCCATGTGGGTGCTTTCAAAAGAAACAAATTATTGGTTCATAGTATTAAATGGAACTGCAGCATTGTAGCCAAACAAAACATGCAATCATACAAACAATAATTGTTATTATTTGGTCAAGTGGCAAAAAGTTAGTAGAGCCCGGCCCTATTGTTAGGTAGGATAAAGACATCCAGATTTGGGGATACCATTAAAAGCAGCGCGGGAAACTTAAGGCTCTGGGGCTGAATGTGGCCTTCTAGCTCTCTCATTTGGCCCTCAGGACTCTTCCCAGGCTACCCCCCCCATCCCCAGCCGTACCCTTCAAGGGTCCTGCTTTGTACCCTCCAATGTTTTAGCCTGGATAGGATTTATGCACCGCAACCCCAGAGTCGTTCGTGACTGGACTTAACTGTCAGGGGTCCTTTACCTTTAATGTCCCTTAACTTGCCCAGATGGAGGCTATAGTGTAGAAAGTAGCTAACTGTACAGGTAACATTTACATTTTTTCTTCTGTCCATCACTGGAATGTGGCCCCTCCCAGAAGGTGACCCAGGTGGGAATGCTGCCCATGACCTGAAAAATGTTCTTCAGTCCTGCATTATAAGACACCAAATTCCCAGAGTAGGCGGTGGAGAGGGGGGGAGGGAGATAGAGACAGAATACTGTTTGGATTTCTTGCCTCAAGCACCAAAATATCTTGGACAGTAGCTCTGATGGTCTGATTGATAACATGGTTTGCCTATGGCAGCCGTTTCAGCCATTTTGAGGTCTTTCAAAAAGCTGTGCTTGACTTTGCTCAGAAAGTAAGATGGAAGTCAGAGATAAGATGATTCATGTTTGGAAGTGAACTTTGAATCACCTTCGTTATTAGAAGCATGGCTCCAGCTGAGAGTGAAACGTGATATCACCCCACCTAGCTTGCACATCTGCTTTGATGATGCTTTTAGTAACTGTGGTTGACCTATACCCATAGAAGTGCCAGGTGCAAATTGAGAGACTGGTCAAGCCCAGGATGCAGCCGGGAATTAACTCCACTAAGTTACTGTCAAGACCTTTTCACCTTTCAGATGTAAGTTATCTGAATGCTCTGCAAAATCAAAACCTAGCTGTGGGACAGTCCCAAGAACCCAAACTAAAATTGTCTTCCCTCGGGCATTTTTTTCTAGTTTAACAGTTAATATTCTCAGTTTATGGGCTTGGCCTATGAAAGATGACCATATTTATCATCTGGTAATCATTTCTATGAGCTGACTTAAAGAACGCAGTGCTTTGCCTTAGTTCTTAGTTCTTAGTTCAGGTGCTTTGCCTTAGTTCTGGCAAACTTCTTTCTTAAATCTTTTAATTTAAATTTGAAGCCTCTTTTCCTATTAATCAAGTCACATTTTTAAATTTGTATCTGTTGGCTGCTGATATAGTAATCTTGGTATGGCCGAGTTCAGATTTCTCTCACCTCTAGCCATTACACTTAATTCTTCATATTGATTTCATCATGGATACTTTCTCTTTCCCATGTGAGATATAATCAGTCTTTATATGCTGTAACCTTCTGTTTGTAAGAAGGTTCTCATTTTCTCCTCTCTCCATATTGCTGTTGGTCTGATATTTGATAGAGGTTGGCAAGTAGGAACATGCTCTGAACCTTTGGATCATTAGAAGCTCTTAATGATCCAAAACACCCACCTATCAGCACACCTATAGGGCTGAGTGGAATGAAGACTGGCATGCTTTTGGATTGAAGTTGGATTGTAGTTGTGAAATTTCTGTGGACAGACTCCACTAGTTTGATCCATATGGCCCCAGGGAAGGGTCAAAGCTCAGTGGTACAGCATTTGCCACCTTCAGTTCCCAGCATCTGCAGATCAGAAATCTTGGATTGCTGCTGGCCGTCAGTATAGACAATACTGATCTAGATGGACCTCTGGAAACTAGATGGACCTCTGGAAACTGTATTTTTTTGAGATTCTTCTCTTTCAGAGAATCCTCAGCATCCTCACAAAACTATCATTCCCAGGGTTTTCTGGAGGTAGCCAAGGTATTGTCCATGCAGGTCTTAATTTTAAACTTTAAATCGTATTTCAACCTGCATTTTAATTGATTGTTTTGTATGTTTTGTTGTGATTTTATTGGTGTTAGCCGCTCTGAGCCCGGTCTTGGCTGGGAAGGGTGGGGTATAAATAAAATTTTATTATTGTTATTATTATTATTATTAATCATCTTTGGCCACTGAGATCAAGGACTTGCTTCCTTGGTTTTGAAATTTTCTAGTAAACTGTTATAGCCCAAATCTAAAATTTGTTTCAAAGTGAAAGGTTGGTTGTGTGGTTTTTTTATTTTATTTTAGCAACTTGATGCAAAGCCATAGGACAATGAACTACCGTAGCAGCTAAATGGGTATAGTTGGAGAGTATGTAGCAGCAGTCTTTGAGCAGATCTGCACCATACAATTAAAGCACACCCAATGTACTTTTAAAGCACAAGACTTCCCTAAAGAATCTTGAGATCTGTAGTTCCCCCACAAAGAATTACAATTCCCAGCACCCTTAAGAAACTACAGTTCCCCGGATTCTTTGGGGGATGTGCTTTAAATGTAGATTGTTATGGGCTGCCCACTACCGGGAGTGGGAACGTATTCTTAACTTGGACCTAGCAGTAAGGGAGGTGCTGCAGTGCTGCAACTGGGAGGAGGGATTGCTGACATGGTTGTCTTGTATGCAGGAGATACCAGGTTTGATCCCTGGTGTCTCCAGGTATGGCTGGGAGAGCTTGCTGCCTGAAACTCCGGAGAGCTGCTACCATTCATTGTAGACAGTACTGAGCTATATTGACCAGTTGGTCTGATTCTGCATAAAGTGGCTCCCAGTGTTCCATCGCTTGGTGGTAGAGCACATTCTTTGCATGCAGAAGGTCTCGGGTTCAGTTTCTGGCATCTCCGGGTAGGGCTGGGAATGTCCCCTGCCTGAAATCCCGGAGAGCTTCTGCCAGTCAGTGTGGGCAGTACTGAGGTAGATGAACTAACTTGCTACCAGGCAGCTACCTATGTTCTTACACACAATGGACTTGTTAGTCCATTGCGAATCTAGCAAATGTTGTAGCTCAATGGTAGAGCCTCTGCAAAGCCTCTTGTGATAGTGTTAGGAAAAGACTCCTGCTTAAAACCCTGGAGAGCCACTGCTGGTCAGTGTAGCCTGGGCTCGTCCACACTTCTGAGAGGTTTCCCCACCACTTTCCGTGGGAAAACACACCGTTTATAGCTGAATCAGAGCAAACATCAACCTGCGGAAAACCTGATTGATGTTTGCTCTGATTCAGTGGCAAAGTGTGTGTTTTCCTAGGGGAAAGCAGTGGGATAACTGGAAGTGTGGGTGAGCCCCATTCTGAGTTAGATGAACTCTGTATAAACAGTTTCCTGTGTTTCACTGAACCCTGAATGGCTACTTCTCCTATAAATGTCAATTGTGTACAGATACTAAAAAATGTTGGACGCTGCCTTTCCTTTCACAAACAAGGAAAGCTTTCCCAAAGCCTGTTGGCGCATTGGCTGGCATATTCTTCCATTACTGACTTGGCAGAATTAAGTGCTTAAATGCTTAGCTCTAGAGCATTTTCCCTCTTGCCTTCCCCACAGCAATGGCATCTTCGCTTCCGCAGTTCCTTCCCAATTGGCCTTTCTGGTTTGCTTTCTGGTGGTGGCTGCTGTGGACATGCCTGGAGGCCACTATAAACCAGCTTGAAAGGTCCCCCATCTCCCCCAAAGAAAAATAAGAAAAGTGGAGCATTACTTCTTTAAAAATGTTTAAATGTATGCTAACTTTTAAAAGTGAACATAGCTTAGGACTGTGGACTAGTTTGTGAAAAGTTTGAATAAATGCAGGTTGTAGGTGTGTATAAAAGGTAAAGGTAAAGGGACCCCTGACCATTAGGTCCAGTCGCAAATGACTCTGGGGTTGTGGAGCTCATCTCACTTTATTGGCCGAGGGAGCCGGCATACAGCTTCCGGGTCTTGTGGCCAGCATGACTAAGCCGCTTCTGGCGAACCAGAACAGTGCACGGAAACGCCGTTTACCCTCCCGCCGGAGCGGTACCTATTTATCTACTTGCACTTTGACGTGCTTTCGAACTGCTAGGTGGGTACGAACTGCTAGGTAGGAGCAGGGACCAAGCAACGGGAGCTCACCCCATCACGGGGATTCGAACCGCCGACCTTCTGATTGGCAAGAGCTAGGCTCTGTGGTTTAACCCACAGCGCCACCCGCGTCCCATAGGTGTGTATATATACTGTTTAATGCCAAAACAGGTTTCTGAGCAGTTTACAAAGTACAAAAAGCAATAACACAGGCAGATGATTGATGAAGAAACTACCCTCGCCACGCCTCTAATTTCCCTGTTTGGTCACTTTTTAAAGGGCTCATTCAACTTGGGACCCTCCAAAGTAAATTCAGCTGTTTATTGTGGCCTGACTGGTCTTTGTTTTTGCAATCCTAGACAGGATTAACAAGGCCACTAGGTGTGACTGGCTTGAGCCCCCTCCAAACCAGTGGGTATTTTGGTGAGTGTATTCTGCAGCATATCATTGATGCAGTAATATTTCTTTAATTGTGGATTTATACTGGACTGTCCACACGTCATTCCACTTTATTAGTTATTTTGTGATGCTTCCCCAACTTAACTGCATTATTTCCATTTGAAGGGGCATTCTTGTTCTATACCGAGGGATGAAAAGTTGCAGGATTTCAGTAGGAAACTACAGGGCATGCACAGATTGGAAATGAAACAGCACACCTCCTTTTGCAGACACAAACAATATTGAAAACATGATTGCATATGACTGCCCCAATATCATCATTAGCGCAAATAGTCATGAATGCACAGTAATAATAAAAGACATCTGGCTGGCTTTGTACATTTTAAACTTCGCAAACCTGCTTTGAAATCAGCCTCATCATTTGAATTGGCAAGCCACATTTCCAGAAACTACCATCTACATTTTAAAAGTGGCTATCACCCCCATATTGTGTGCTATAATAACCATGGTTTAAAATGCAACCTAGAATATCTGGCTGACGAGCCTACTCTGTTTCAAACTATACCTTGAAAGGAATGACTTTAACTTTCTGCCTCTCAGTTAGCCTGTTTGTAAAATGGAATAATAATGAGTCTAATGATGGCATTGCAGGGGGGAATGAATGAGTTAAGGATTGTAAAGCACTTAGTACTGGTAGCGTATTTCATGGAATGATACATACTAATAATTAAATTTTCTTTGCTTTGTACATTCATGAAAAAGATCTCATGTTATGGGGTGATTTGTCTTCTTAATTGCGTCCATGTACCAATACATACTCCTTCTAAGCCTCTCTAATGGCAAACAAGGTATCTGCACAGCAGAGAGAGTGATTCATCCCACTGTCGATTAGTATTTCTGCTCAGTTTATTACCCACATGTTATTTAGTCATACCTCCCTTCTCTCCCTCTCATCCATCCTTCGGTCTATTCTAAAATGGTCCAAATCGGACAATTTATCTTCAGAGAAGAAATATGGAAATTGGATAATTGACTGAGACCAGGTGTACGAAACACACCTCACCAGCCTTGAAATAACTGTTCTAGCTTCCCTAGAAATGTCCCCCAGTCCATTTCTGAGCACAATTCAAAGTGCTGATTTGCACTGTTAATGCCTTAAGTGATTTGGGATCAGGGCCCTTAAAGGACTCCTTTCTTCTGCTTGAACCTGCTCAAGTCCAGAGCCTGCTGGATCAGGCCAATGGCCTGAGGATGCTGATCTCACAGTGGGCAACCAGATACCTGTGGGAAGCCCCCAAGCAGCATCACAACATTTCCCCCACTCATTAATTCCAGCATTTCCGAGGTCTTTTTTTTAATGTACAAAGGGACTGTTAAAAAATGTAACTCCCTTCGATGCATTCCTTCCTATTACTGTAAGTAGAATTCCCACCTGATTCAGATACTGTATATGTATAGACCAGAGTTCATACAGGCTGTGGAGAGTTTGAGTACCATACATGTGTTCCTGCATCATTCAGAAGGTGGTATGTGACTCTGCGCTTACTCTGGCATTTTTCTAGCTATCGTAACAAATTCCAGAGGAATTTAAGGTCCTGCGAAGATTTGCTGTAGCAACTCAGTTCTAGCAATGGTTTTTGTTTGCTTGCTTATTTTGACTCTGTTCCTGAAAAGTTGATAACCCTTGATTATCAGTAACCTTGGTTAGGCAAGTTCAATGAAGGCAAACCTGGTCAGCATAAAGGCAAAGTCTTCAGCTTTTTGGGGGGGGGGGAGAAAGGGAGGGAGGGAGGGAGGGAGGGAGAGAGAGAGAGAGAGAGAGAGAGAGAGAGAGAGAGAGAGAGGAGTCAAAAACTCTTGTTGTCTCTTGTTGCAAGTCAGAGAGTTGGCAGGACTGCTTCTCCAGCAGGGCAGGGAAGGAGGTGGCACAGCAGGGGCCCTTCTGTCTGGCCCACTCTCTACTCCATGTTCTCATTTCCCTTCCTGGCTCCTAGGAGCAAACACAGTGTGTTTTCTCCCCCTCCTCCTTCTGCCACTTTGGCAGGGCAAAGAGAGAGCCCAGGTGGCGCTCGCCCATTGATCCAGCCTTGACGGAACAGTGCAATGGCTGGTCATGTGACGGGAGTCACTCGCGGGTATCCTTGCCTCATGGACACTCCCGCTTGCTCTGCTTCCATCCAGACTTGTCGCCTTCGAACTTGGATTCTGCAGGAGCTCCAAGACTGGGGCTTGCCAATTTGTGCAGCATGTGGTGGGAATATATACCGGTAATAGTGATAGATCCCAAAGCTGCAAGGGAGACAATGTAACCACCACCAGCAGTAGTGGTTGACCAAAATGACTTTTACTTTTTTTTTGTACTCTTTGACCAGCATGGTCCAGATGAAGAAATTTGTAGGATGCATGGATTAAAACTGTCTCAATGGAACCCGTTAAAAGCAAATATTGCTTACTAAAATTTAGATGTGCTTACTCCATTTGTTGTTCACATCCTTTAAATGGACTGCCCTTAATTTTTATCATTATCTTTGGTGAGAGGAAGGTGCTCTGCAGATGCTCAAAAGCACTCTTCATTCTTCACAAGTGAACTAGGCATTTTCAGAGCCCAGCCGTGTTTTAGGCTGTAAAAACGGGGTCCGTTTTGGATTGAAGGCTAATGTCCTTATTTGGCACTGAATGTTAAGGTGGTTTTCCCAGTGATTATGCTATTAAAATAAAAATCTGCAGGGGGAGATTCCCATTTCATTAAAAGTATTACCTTAGGCACACAGGTACAGTATTGTTCTCCAATACTACCTCATTATTGCTGTTCCGTGGGGCTATAGCACAACAAAAGTGGGGTAACCCACCCACCTTGAATATTTGTGGTATGAAAAGTTACTGGATTTCAGCATGAAATTACAAGATGTGCATCAATTGGAAATGAAGCAGTATGGCTACCCCAAAACATTTGTAGGCACAAAATGTATTGGAAGTGGTCTTGCATATGGCAAATGATAGCATCACAAGCACAAATCATATTGAATGAGTAATAAAAAGGATGTCTGGAGGAGCACTAGGATAGAGCTGTCCCCTTCAGACCCTGTTTGTGAGCTTCTCCAAACAACCTGACTAGCTACATTAGGAGACAGGACAAAATCCTACTGACATGCAACATTCCCCCGCCCGCCCGCCCCATCCTAAAACTGCATATTAAGGATCCCTCAGTGTTGAAATGTGAAACGAGGTTTCGCAGACTTTAAAATGCTTCCTTCATAAGCTACAGACAATCCTGATGACAGTTTTGAGGCAGGTTAGGGAAAGTTCCATCCTTGGACAGCGTTAAGGGTCTGCCTCGAGTCTTGGCAAAGCAGCGCTCCAGATTGGCTGGATTAGTATGATTTACTAAACAGAGGCCTCCTCTGCCATGCTTGGCCTGAGTCCACTCCAGCCCTTGCCTAGCAGTAATCCATTGCTTAATTTTCATATGCTGAGAGAAACTGTGCCGTGGCACTTGTGGCTGAAGGGGAACGTAGCCTGGGATTTTGCCAGATCTGCACACACCTTTGCGCTAGAAATTAATAGAAAAATATGTGCCAGGGTAATTCAAACATTGCACAAAGAAAAACTGAACTCTGCATTAATTATTCAAAGTATTCAAAATATTATTTTCATATATTTGCATTTTACCCTAGTTTATTGTCCCCCTCCCCTTTCTAACTACTGCAGGAGATATCAAGCGTTTCAAAATGTATTAGAGGCCTAGTCTGTGGGACTTCTAGAATTGTGGCTCTGGCCCTCTTACGGCTTCCGAGATCTCACCCCAGCATTTCCCACAGAATCTCAAGCTTTTCTTCCAAAGCTTCCTGGACTAGAAACCTCCTAGTGCTGAATTCAAGACCCAGGCCCCAGTACTGTGCTTGTGCAGAATGACAATGCACAGCACTGGACACAGGTGTCTTGAAAGTTAGCTTGAAACCGGTAACTTCTTGCACTCATGATTTGAGAACATTAATGCCTGTTCAGGTGCATGGGAAATATCTTATGGAAACTTATTTATCTCTCATTCTGATACAGTCTTGTATTGTCCATGCAATTCAGCCATATGCTGCAGACTCTTACAAGGGAATTCCATTGGCATTTCCAAAGGGAATTCTGGGATGTCACTTTTCAAGACTCATTCCTATGTCATTCAAGACTCATGCAACAATGAAGTATGGAGAGCCATGTCTCTGGTCAACATGGTTAAGGGATCAACATCCCTTAAACTGAGGCTGTTGCATTTGAGTTTGTTTGTGACTCAGAAGCAGAAGGAGGGAGAACATGGGCGGGTTGCTTGTCTTGCAACCACCTATGGTGCTTCTCCCAAATCCTCTCTTGGAGCAGCCTTTGTGTAGGCCTTTGTGTTTGCAGCTTTTATGCCCAGATGGTTGCAAGCAGATGAAGACATTGAAGAGAGGAGGCATGTGGGAGGGAGGGACAGACACATGATGTGCCTAAGTGTGCATACAGACACATGATGTGCCTAAGTGTGCATACAGACACATGATGTGCCTAAGTGTGCATACTCTCCTACCTAGGCTTTCAGGAGCATCTCTACCCTGAGTAACAAGGTATGGGGGCAGGACCTGCTAAATGCAAGAGAGCCCCAGATTGGGTCCACATATTCACAAATGTTGATACTGCCTGAGTGCAGCAACCCTCTTCCTGTTTGTGATTCCCAGCACATATTCAGAAGCATACTGCCTCCGGCAGTGGAGGTAGAACTTCGCCGTGGTGGTTATGGCTTTATCTTCCGTAAATATGTTCAATCCTCTTCCTAAACTAGGGGGTTTAGGAAACAGCCACACAGCCCTTTCTGTTGCATGGCTGGGGGTTGGGGAGGGACCCTCATGCCATTGCAGTAAGCTGACGCCACAAGTTCATAGGGAGAGGGGAGGGAAACAGGGAGACTCTAAGTTGTATAGTCACTTTGTACATTGCCTACAGGTGGAGGAGAAAACAGCTGGGAAAAGGTATCTATTGTATGAAGGGTTGAGTTTGGACGGTGTCCATGCTGCAAACAAAATATTGCCGCTTCGCCTTGTCCTGAGCAAAAGCTCGCTCACTTATTGTTAAATTTGCCCTTCCTAGCTGGACCCCTCCTTCCAATCCTTAATGCATCAGCAATCTTGCATCGACTGTTAAAACATCTCCAGGAGGTAAAATGGTCAGTCAATAGCTTTCATAATTAATCAAGTACTAATAGACAAATTAGAAATTGTGTTTCTTCAAAGCAGGAGGTAAATCACTCATGGATTTTAACTGTCTTTCTCGCCTTGCATTTTCTTTCTTTCTTTCTTTCTTTCTTTCTTTCTTTCTTTCTTTCTTTCTTTCTTTCTTTCTTTCTTTCGTTTCTCTCTCCTCTTCCCACAGTCACCATACAGGAATGGTAAAAGTGGAAACTTGTTTTTCATCTCAGCAAATGAAGAAAAATATTACATTTTATACTCCAGTAAATAAATGAAGCCTTTTTTTTTTCCTATGTAAGAAATCGATTCTAGCCTTTACAACAGTTGAAGATGTTATGAAGAAAGTCATTTACCAAATTATGGGACGTAAGGCTTTTATTGATGACTGTAGGTTAGAAATTTTGGCATTGTGAGCGCTGTAATATAATCTGCTGCCCCAACAAGAAGCTGAATGAAATAAAGATTATATGGTGAAACTGCAATGCATCATTTGCTATTAGTGGACTGGTAATAATTACCAGTTTCAAAGCTGCTCCCCCACTCCATGTAATCTTTACTCTCTGCCGTAACAGCCTTTCTCATTGACATTATGATTATACCAGCTGCCCTTCTGATCCAGAATATCTAGTTGATGGGAATGCTAAAATGCAATTACAAAAACTGTTATGTTGTATCCTCATTATAAGATACAGTGCTATTTCCACTGACCTAATACATAAACTAGCAAAGCAGGGGTGTGTTGCATTGTTAAGCAGACCAGAGGGTGATAGCATCACTTGCTGCAGTTTTTATAAAAAGCTTCTAGTTTATAACAGCAAAATGAAATGAAAACTATCCACGTTGCCAACTGCTTTGACTTCTCTATTGCCATCCCCACCCCAGTTTGTCCTCTCTGGACCCTCACCCAGAGCCCACAAACAAGCGTTCAGAAATCTGCATGCCCAATTGAGTTTTCCTCTTTCCAGAAGATTTACGTATTTATCTGCTGCCGTCTTCAGCGCCCTGCGCTAAACATCACAGTAAGGTTCATTAAAAAGCTGGCATTGGCAGTAGAATGAAATGTTAAATATTATTCCAAAGGGTTTCCTTTAAAGCAACCAAAATGTTAAACACCTGCCAGAGATGACTGGATCTCTCTTTTTCTTCCTCCCTCCAATCTCTCTCTCTCTCTCTCTCTCTCTCTCTCTCTCTCTCTCTCTCTCTCTCTCTCTCTCCCAATTCAGATTGTCAGACTAAATGTATAATAATAGAGAAACCTGAAGCTACGAGCAGGGGTTGGGGGGGGGCCCTCTGTGTGAGTCGCAGTAGACATAACTATAAAGCTGCCTGCCTGTCATTTTCCAAAGTCATTTATTCAACACATTGTATAATGAAAATCCCCCTTATAAAGCTTTTTCTTCTCCTTCTTTGAAGTGAGGAGGAAAACAAGAACAATGAAGATCACTTGATAGGGGGACTTCAGCGTTTTTCTTTCAAAACCCATCCACTTCATACTTCCCTCCCTCCTCTCTACCCGCACGTACATTAGGCATATGTTTGGAAACCTAATTTTGGCATCTACTGTCTAATCTTGTAAAAAAGATTTGCCCACAAGTGGGTTATATTGAGTGAGATTATAAACACCGCCGTAAAGTAAATCACAGGTCAGCCTAGAAGATCAGCACACAGTCAAATACCATTGTAAGCCTTGCTTGTTGTTCAAAGACTAGTACAGTATATATAAATGCACTGTGTGTGTGTGTGTGTGTGTGTGCGCGCGCGCGCGCGCGCACGTGCGCGTGCCCCTATGCATTCCCAGGAAAAGCTCAGCAGTTTCTGCATTTTCAAAATGGTTTGTTAATGTCACAATTAGCTGCCAAGATATTTATTTATGCTAATTTTTGCTGTCCTTTCAATGCCCCCCATTGTTTTTGGTGGAAACAGACCACTGAAAGAGAACAATAAGGATTTATCCCTTTTACAGTTTATTTTTTTCTCCGCAATTCATATGATGCTGCTTTATACTGGTCAGGCAGTTGGTCCATTTAGCTTCAGCAGCACCCATCCCAAAACCTCATAGATAGAGAGGTATTTCCTTGCTTCCAAAGAACCTTTCTGTAAAGATGCTGGGGATTGAACTTGGCACCTTGACATCCTCTCCCATCAAACTACAGTCCTTCCCCATTTTGTTGGACTGCATTTCCCATCATGCCCAACCATTGGCAAGACTGGATGGCGTTGATGGTGGTTAAAGTCTTAACAATTTCTGGAGGGTCATGGTTTCCTCATCTCTGGCCTGGCAGAACTGCACTGAATGTGACAGTCCTGTTCCTAATGGGAGAAGCAGTATTTCCTTCAGTGAGCACATAAATGCTGTGAACTTCAGGCAGGCGCCCTTAAGCATCTCTGTGTCCGTGCATCAGGGCTCCCACATATTTGTACAAGCTATTTATGGGTATGTCTCTGCTGCAGGTGTAGCAGAATTGCCGTGTAAAATAATAACATTTATTAAATAATAATAATAAATGTGGAGTTGCTCTTGGGAATGACAGCACCAGGGATTCCCAAGGGGCCAACTACCAAGGGGGTACAAGGAACCGTTGTTGGTGATTGTCCAAGCTACCTGACTATTTGCAAGGGGAAACTAAAGAGGATAAGCATCACTGCCCTTTTCTGTCAAGGGACTAGACTCAACAAGTAGATGGCAAACAACAACAACAACCACCTTCCACTGATGTGTGTAGGATTGATGGTACAAACTAGTGGGTAATTGTCTAGCATATGGGGTGACTGAGATTCGCTATGGAGTTTAGGGCTTAACTAGAGTGCACAACTGGTTGCAGTCACAAGCTCAAGCAATAGAACAATGGAGACTGGTCCATGAGGGCAAATGGGGGCACTTCTCCCTAACCTTGTTCTGTCCTCAGCTAGCTGTGCAGGGAGGAGGATGGGAACAAAACTAGATGCTCTTCCTCTGCTTACTGTTGACCTCCCTGGCTTCCACCCTCCCAGTCCCAGTTGTAGCACTCGCTAGTTGACAGGCCAGTCCTACCATTAGGCAGAGTGAGGTAGCTGCCTCAGGCAACAGAGGTGAGGCATTGGATATTCTCTACCCCCTATGTCAGCGTGTTGCCCTCAGGTGTGGTGGAGGATGCTGACCAATCACCAGTGCTGAAGTAAGAGTTAACTGCAAGTCCAGAAAGCAGGATGGGAGGACCATCTCGTCCTTGCCTCAGGCTGCTAAATGTATTGGGCCAGCTCTGCTAGGTGATATTTAAATTACAGTACACCAAGGGATTCAATGTGGGGTAGCAGACTCAACTTAATACTGGGTAGGGCAAAGTTCAAATCCCACAGCCAGAGACGTGGGGTTGCCCCCAAGATTGGGAGGGCCCAGTGCTGTTGCACATGTGCAATGTCATGAGCATTGTGGAAGGCTGAGTGCTCTGGAGGAGCCGGCCACTGGACCTGCGGTGTGCAACATCACATGTGCATAGGGCTGCCTGAAGATTGAGGGGGCCTGCCCCTCCTAAAACAAATATTGAGGGGACCAAGGTGCCTTCAGCCCCCAACAGCTGGCATGCCTGCTTATTGGCTGACCACGGGTCAGTCACATGGTTGTTATTAGGATAACAGGAAGTGCAACCATGTGATACTGGTTAAAATAAATTGTTACTTATACAGTAGATAGATATATCAAATTTTAGATATATAGCTGCATTTTAAAATGACATTTACAGTCTTAAGCATTTTAAAGAAAAACAAGATGGCTCCTGTAGGTTTCTTCTATTTAGCCCCTCTAAATTTGGATATTCAGCTAGTTTCTTAGCCAGATGTTGGATCCAAATTATCCAAATCCATGTTTATCTAGCTATCCAGCCATCTGGTTATCTAGATTTGTTTGGGTGACCCATAAGCCAGTTGGAGAAAGAAAGGCTGTACTATACCATATATTTCAGGTTTCATTTTCTCAGCTGACAGCTTGAAACAAGGTTTTTTACAGAATAAGTTTTTTTAAAAAACAAAAAATAAAAATTACATGCTTGCAAATGAGGACTGGCATATAATTAATTGGCTTAGGCCCTGATCCTATGAGATATACACCCTTATCTTTGGCATGTATTTTCATAATTTATTTAAGCAGGACTTACTGGGAAATCAGTACGGTTAGGATTGCAACACTAGACCATAACCATGTGCACTAAAATACTTCCTTGGAAGTAAACCAGAAAATGTATATTTAAATAATATCATTAAAAATTAGTGGAGGTACCTAAATTTGAAGTTATTCATTGCCCATAGGTTAAATATTGTTAGGATCACAGTGTCTATGATCCTCCAATAATGGATCAGATTAATCCCATGAGACCATAGCAGAACTACTCCAAATCCAGAGACTTGATACTTCTGGCTTTAGATTACAATCATAACAGTGCAATCCTATGCATATCTACATAGCAGTATGCCCCACTGAGCTCAATGGGTCTTACTCTTAAGTAAACTATGCTTGGGATTATAGCCACAATGTGCATTGGTATAAATTGGTCTAGGATCAAGGCCTTAGCTATATGTGGCTGTGTATCTGCTTATGTGTTAAAGTGTTTGAACTTATTGCTGAAGTTTATTTCTGAGGAAAGGAATGACTTGCAAGAAAGAGTAAAAAGAGTCAACAAATACCAGGCATATAAAGCAGAGGTTTATAAAATTATTCATGATGTAGAAATATGAACTTGGGGGTCATCAATTTGGGGGTCATCAAATGAAATTGGTTGACAGATGATTGGGGATGACTTTAGAAAAGGATCAGACACAATCAGAGTTGAGAGGTCTATCTTGATGGCTAAGTGGGACCTTCATGTTCAGAGGTAGTTTGTCACTGAATGCCAGTTCCTGGGGATCATCAACAGTTGGAGTTGGCTGTTGCCTTTAAGCCCAGCTTGTGGGTTTCCCGGAAGCATCCAATTGGCCGTGGTGGGAAGCAGGATGGGAGATTAGAAAGATCTTGGGTCTGGTCCAGCAGCAGGTCTTGTCTGACGTTCTTAAGGAAGCTATTTGGTTATTAAACATTGATGCTACTGTGGTGTTTTGTTTTGTTTTTTGCAGGTAAAGATGAACCCAGCAGCTACACATGTACAACATGTAAACAGCCATTCAACAGCGCCTGGTTTCTCTTGCAACACGCACAGAACACTCATGGATTAAGAATCTACTTAGAAAGTGACCACGGAAGCCCCCTAACACCGCGGGTTGGTATCCCATCAGGACTAGGTGCTGAATGCCCTTCACAGCCACCGCTCCACGGGATCCACATTGCAGACAATAATCCCTTTAACCTCCTTAGAATACCCGGATCGGTTGCAAGAGAAGCTTCGGGTCTCGGAGAAGGGCGCTTCCCTCCCACGCCGCCTTTGTTTAGTCCCCCTCCAAGGCATCACTTGGATCCACACCGCATAGAACGCCTGGGTGCCGAAGAAATGGCCCTTGCAACCCATCACCCCAGTGCCTTTGACAGGGTGCTGCGACTCAACCCCATGGCCATGGAGCCCCCAGCAATGGATTTCTCCAGGCGGCTTCGGGAGTTAGCTGGAAACACCTCTAGTCCGCCATTGTCACCGAACCGGCCCAGTCCTATGCAAAGGTTACTGCAACCATTCCAGCCAGGCAGCAAGCCACCCTTTCTGGCCACGCCGCCTCTCCCTCCTCTTCCCGCTCCTCCCCCTTCCCAGCCTCCCGTCAAATCCAAGTCCTGTGAATTTTGTGGGAAAACCTTCAAGTTTCAGAGCAACTTAGTTGTCCACCGCCGGAGCCACACTGGAGAAAAACCTTACAAGTGCAACCTTTGCGACCACGCGTGCACTCAAGCGAGCAAGCTAAAGCGCCACATGAAAACCCATATGCACAAATCCTCTCCAATGACAGTGAAGTCTGACGATGGCCTCTCCACGGCCAGCTCCCCAGAGCCTGGAACCAGTGACCTTGTTGGCAGCGCTAGCAGTGCCCTAAAATCCGTAGTGGCCAAGTTTAAGAGTGAGAATGATTCCAATATGATTCCAGAAAACGGGGATGAAGAAGAAGAGGAGGAGGAGGAGGAAGAAGAAGAGGAAGAGGAAGAAGAAGAGGAGGATTTGACTGAAAATGAACGGCCAGACTATGGGTTTGGCATTAATCTAGAAGCAGCTCGTCACCATGAGAACAACTCCCGGTCTGTCGATGAGAACCGCTCCATCCCGGATGTCATGCAAGGGATGGTTCTGAGCTCCATGCAGCACTTCAGCGAGGCCTTCCATCAGGTCCTTGGAGAGAAACATAAACGAGGGCATTTGTCCGAATCTGAGGTACATAGAGACACTTGCGATGAAGACTCGGTAGCCGGTGAATCTGATCGCATCGACGATGGCGCTATTAATGGTCGGGGGTGTTCCCCTGGTGAATCTGCCTCTGGAGGTTTGTCAAAAAAGCTGCTCTTGGGTAGCCCGAGCTCCCTAAGCCCTTTCTCCAAGCGCATCAAACTTGAAAAGGAGTTTGACCTTCCCGCAACAGCTATGCCTAACACTGAAAATGTTTACTCCCAGTGGCTAGCTGGGTACGCTGCCTCTCGGCAGCTAAAAGATCCATTCCTCAACTTTGGAGACTCCCGACAATCGCCTTTTGCTTCCTCCTCTGAACACTCCTCCGAAAACGGAAGTTTACGCTTCTCGACGCCTCCTGGGGAGATGGATGGAGGGATATCAGGCCGCAGCGGTACAGGAAGTGGAGGGAGCACCCCGCATATTAGTGGTCCAGGCCCTGGAAGGCCTAGTTCAAAAGAGGGCAGACGCAGCGACACTTGTGAGTACTGTGGGAAAGTCTTCAAGAACTGTAGTAACCTCACTGTCCACAGGAGGAGCCACACTGGGGAAAGGCCTTATAAATGTGAGCTGTGTAACTACGCGTGCGCCCAGAGTAGCAAACTCACCAGGCACATGAAAACGCATGGTCAGGTGGGGAAGGACGTTTACAAATGTGAAATTTGTAAGATGCCTTTTAGCGTGTACAGTACCCTGGAAAAACACATGAAAAAATGGCACAGTGATCGAGTCTTGAATAATGACATAAAAACTGAATAGAGGTATATTAACATGTCCCCCTTCTCCTCCCTTTCCCCAACCGACTCCCCCCACCCCACCCCACCCCGGTGTAGAGATTTTCTAGTCCCTTGTGAGTAAAATAATGGAAGCTAAGGATGATATTAAGAAAGTGCTAGTCACCAGCACACCTGTTTTCATTTTCATTTTTTATTTTTTATTATTTTTTCCTCTTTTCGTTTCTGTTTTCACCATTTGAATGCATGATCTGTATTGGGGGCAATACTACGCAAACTTTGAGCCTTTCTCTTGTGCAATAATTTACATGTTGTGTATGTTTGTTAATTTTTTGAAAAAAAATTAGACAGCATGTATGGTATGTTATGGCTGTTTTTTCTAAAAAAAAATTGTCCCCTGATTGGTTGCTGAGCAAACAAAATGATAATACCCACCCACCCAAATACTAACTCAGACAGCTATGTACCCATTTCCTGTAATGTTCCAGGAAAAAGAGAGGGGGGGGGGAGAGAAGGAAAATCAGAATAACGAAAACATTTTTTAGCAGAACCAACCATGCTACGTGAATTCTGTGACACATATCATGTACAGTTTTGTTTTGAAATGTATAGGGGCAATGTTCTTTGAATTATCCCTCTCTGGACAGATAGATAACACTGAAAAGGGAATTCCATGGTGTTATCTCCATTTCTGTCTTTAAAAGGATGTTAACGTATCAGTTGTTTTTGTGGTGGGGGAGGGAAGGGAAAAAGTAGGCCTTTAATTGAAAAATAAGGACATAAAAGAAAAAAGGTAAATTTGTACTATCATTTGGTTTAAGATATGGAAATCCGAGTGCCTTGAATCTATTTAAGCCATGTTGGTGGCAACCCTACTTGTTCTAAACTTGTAGCTCAACTTTCGCACTGGGCAATGTAAACGAGTCCTTTAGGACCTAGCCGATAACTCTATATTGTATTTCTCACAACAGTGGCTACCTAAATCAAATAATTAAGAAAGGAAACCCAATACGTCCTAGTTAATCATCATTCGATCCTACCCATGTACTCCTGTTCCAACTAACCTCCGCCCAAAGTCACCGAATTCAAAGTGTTGTAGCCAATCTTAGTCCTACTTAAGAGTAGTTCCGTTGAAAAGAATGGACAAGACCAATTTAAGTGCATTGATTTCAGAGGATTTACTCTGAGTATAACTTGGTTGAATACAACCCAAATTGATTCCCCTCCAGAGTGTTGAAAACATCCCGGGACCATTGCAGATGATCTTTCTCTCATCCTATTACCCAACCAGTACCCGGTCTCCCTCTCTTCGCCCCGCCCCCTTGCAATTTTGAGATTCTGATCATTATTCTGATGATTAAAAAAAATAAGAAGAAAACGAATGTGGAAAGTGCAGAAGGCCTTGAAAGATGATTAAATACACTAGGAAGAAAATTCATGTTTTGAAGATTTTACCAATATCTTTTAGTGATTCTGGCGCACGAAAGGACACAAAACCTAAAAGGAAGAAGAATGAAAATAAGTAAATATATGAGTTAAGTTGGTTGTCAACTTGACAATCAAATTAGAAACGTACAACCTTGCATACCTACCGCATATCAATCTATTGATCTCTCTCTATATATAGGGAAAGACATATAAAACAGTCCAGCAATAATATTTTACTGAGTGTAACACATAGCAAAAAAACAAAATAAAAAACATACAGTGATTTATTAGCACAATGTGGTACTGCTTGCCATTTAAAACTAAGAACAGGTTATAAGCTAATATTGATATGATGATTAACTATGAACTATTAAGATTTGCCTTGAAGTGTGACATTCTGAAAAAGAAGAGAGAAAGATAATTTAAAAAGAGTAGCAGAGTGTATGTCTGTGCTCCCTAAAAGTCGTACTTCATTTTGTTTCTTTTTACCATATGCTATGTGCTCGTTGTGTTGACATGGGAAAAGGATTCATTGTTTTTATGATTAAGCTAGGATCTGCCCCGTTGGATGTTCACATAGCACTTGACTCTGCCTGTCGTGTATGTCTCTTTTTCCTTTAATCAGAGGTACACAGGTTGAGTATAAAAAAAAACTTTTTAAGACTGCTCAGATAGGACAATTTAAATGCACTGTACAATTTTCCCAGTTTACAGGTCTCTATACTTTTAAGGGAAAAATTGCAAGATTAATGAAAAAATTAAAAAAAATATATATGAGCATGATCTCATGATGAGCATATAAAAAACTCTGCCAGCTTGCCGTTTTACTTGACTTAATGACTGGGGCTCAACATTACGGCGCTGTGAATGGGAACAGGTCGTACAATTATATAAAAAATAACGAATGATTGCTCTCACTCCTACAGTGCAAGGATGGGTTTGGTTTTTTTTTTTTTTGTACAAAACTTTTTTAAATATAAATGTTATGATTTTTTTTTAGCAAAAACACTTCATTTTGTTTAGGGGAGAAAAAAAACAACAACTTGTATTTTAGGGTTCATTGTCTTGGTGGTGTACAAGACCTGCTCTTCATTGAAAACCAGTAGTGGAAAATCCTATGCCTTGGTTATATACACAACTCTTCAGGTTGTAAAATAAATACATTGGGGAAAGGGTTAAGAATATATAGTACTTAAAATATAGGAAAATGCACACTCCTGTTGGTTCCTATGCTAAAAAGAAGAGAAAACAAACAAACAAGAAGAAAAACACATTTATGGTCTCTTTTTTCTGTAATTTCTAGAATGGTATTTGAATTTAATGTTCACCTAGAGTAGGCACTATAGTATTTATAATGAAGCTTGTATTTTTAACTGTTGCTTGTTTCTCTTTAAAAAGAAAAGAAAAGAAAGAAAAGGTATCATTGTACCTTTTTTTTGGTAGTGGAAAAACACATACACATACACACACGCACACAAACACACACACAAAACAAACAGGCTGCCACAGTATATTTTTTTAATTTGGCAGGATAATATAGTGCAAATTATTTGTATGTTTGAAAAAAAACATTTTTTTTTTACAAGAAAAAGTGTGACATTGTACAGATAAGAGGCCATATAATGGCTGTTTTGGGGGGGGAGGGAGGGTGGGGAGGAAAAAGAGAGAGAGAAAGAATCTGTTTGAATGTCGCACTAAATGAGCGTTGCAGATGGTTGTACATATCAAAGGGGGTTACTTTTCTTTCCGCTGCCATATTGTATGCAGTAATGCAAGGTGATGATGTTGGTTTGTTCCGTAGTGTGCTCTTTCGTCCCCTTTTTTCTTCTTCTCTTACCCCTTTACATTCCAGCATCTTTAAAAATAATATGCAGTAAAAGGAGAAAAAAAATTTAAAAAAACTAGAACGAAAGGAAGAAAAAAAAATTAAAAAGTTTCGCAGGTTTGTTTTTTTTCCATTGCCAAAAAGAAAAAAAAATTAAATGGTGCTTTATATATTTAGATCGGAAAGGATTTCATATGCAAAGCATATTAAAAAAAAGAGAGAGACAGAGAGAGCGAGAGAGACAGAGAGAGCGAGAGAGAGAGGAGCCCCTCTGGATACGATACCTTTTTTGTATATGGCAATGCAAAATATTTTGTTATTATGGGCCTTTTCTATTCCTGTAATGAAAGCTGTTTGTCGTAACTTGAAATTTTATCTTTTACTATGGAAGTCACTATTTATTATTGCTTACACGCTCTGTTCAGAACAGAGGCGTTGGATTTGATCTTTGTTTTTTTTAATTGTTTTTTTTATTATTATTATTTAGATGACCAAAGGTCATTGGCAACCTGGCTCTTTATTGTATTTTTTCTTTTGGTTTTTGTTCTAGTCTTTGTTAAGTTCTATTGGGAAAACCACTGTCTGTGTTTTTGGGGTTTTATTTTTATTTTTTATTTTTTTATTTTTATAAATCGGGCAGTTGTCTGCATTACCCTGTTCATTCACCCATTTTGTCCCTTAATTGAAAAATAAATAAAAAAATAAATAAAACTGCTTAAAGTACATTCCATAAGCTTTGCGTGTCCTCATTTGACACACTCTGTAAATTTCCCTCAGCGAGAGAAGCAGCTTTTAAGAGAAGACCATGAGGTTTTCTTCATGGGGGCATTTTGATGTACGTATTAGTAGCCTAAAGACCCAGAAAGCTCCCTATTTATATCACAATGAAATGCTTTGCCCCTGGGAAAAGTGTCTTGTATTGAGAGCAAAGAACTTGCTTTATTTTATTTTTTCAACCGAGGGGACCTTTCTTTTCCATATGGATACCCCCCCCCATTTCCCCTCTTAAGAATGGAAGGTGAACTGATTGGCCACAACATCCAATTCATTCATATTTGTCTGTGAAAAGGGACTCTCAGCCAGCCCTCCCCCTCAGCCCCCAACTTCCTGCACCATTGCGTACAATCACAGACAAGCTCAGAAACGGAAACAATATGCAACTCCCTCCCTGTGAGGCCCCTCCCTTGCCCACCTTAAAATAAACTCAAAACCCAATGTGATAGGTGAACTGGAAACATCTCTGTTGTGCCACCCGGTGCCGTGGCAAAAGCAGAAGCTGCTTGTGGGCGCGCATGCCTTCACTCTGGGGGCGCATAGGGGATGTCTGTGCTGCGCATCCCCAAAAGCAGGCCCAGCTTGGCCCAACCACTTGGGGAACAACCTCTTTCTCACATTTTGTCCGGTTGGAACGAAAGCCGGGATGGGAGCTGCTCTTCTTTTTATATATTCTGTACAATGGATAGGTTTTATCAAAACGTTGTGTATACATTGTCTTTAAATATCTGGACTCTGGTTCTGATTACATATATATATATTTTTCCTCCTGAGAGGTCTGTATATGTTGTCAAGTTTTACGAATACTGCATGTTGCAGCATCTATTTGCTTTATTAAAAACACATACCTCTGTGATACCGTCTCTTGCTCTTCCTAGTGTAACAGAATGGCTTGTTTCTCATTTACCTTTTTAATTTGTAAGAAATTGTCACATTGTTGTCATTCAATAGCATTTTTGTTGCCTTATTTTGTCCAACGCCTCCTCAAAATACATCACTTGTTTTAAGTAACTAAGGAAATACTATATTTTCCCCTCCCGCCGGCCCCCGTGCCCCCGTGCTTTTGCATGGGTTGGTCTCATGTTGGTTACGCATCCAAGTGGAAAGGACTCTTAATACATCACCGCTCAGTTGTCCATTGGCTGAGGACTAAACTCCACTAGGAACATGGGAAGCTGTCTTATTCCAAGTCGGAACATTGGTCCATCTAGCTCAGTGCTGTCTATACTGACTGGCAGAAGCTTTCTGGGATTTTAGGTGGGGGACATTCTGCACTTCACCTGGAGATGCCTGGGATTGAACCTGGGACGTTCTGCTTGAGAGGCAGATGCCCTAACACTAAGCTATGGCCTTTCCTCACTGCACCACCTAGCTGGGCAAACAACATGGTAACCTAGTGCAGCCACCAACCTTGTAATAGAATGAGGGAGCCCCTGCTTGCGTAGAGCTCCTTGTGCGCAACAACAACTATATTTAATAATAAAGAAACAAGATTAGCATGCCAGCATTTCACGTACAATATCATAGCAAGTGAAGGGCATCAGATTTCCATTGCATGGGAACTAGAAATGGTCACCTATGCTTAGTGAAAGTACCACCTCCCAGAGCCTAAGGTGGTGGTGGGGGCCTGCAGGAGGAACAGGGAAGCTCCACTGTGCTAGCAGAAGTCCTTGTTCAGGCTTCTGCTAGTGGAACTCATTTGTTGAATCTGGCCCACGCTATGTTTATTATGATACCATCATGAAAGGTGTAGTCATGGTTTATGATGCTGCTGCTATGTTTACTCTTTCCCCGTACCTACTTCTCTGGTCCATTTGGTCTGCAACATTTTAGCTCATAAGAGAATGACAGATGTATGTATAGGTAAATGACCACATCTTAAACAGTAGTCTTTGAATGAGCCTAGTCCCTGAATTACACCCTGAATCCATCTAGCCTAGGCCATTATTCACTATTATCACTGGCAGTGACTCTCTAAATCTTACAGATGGAGGCTTTTCTTGATACCGGGCATCCTTTAGCCAGCAATGCCAGTGTTTGGACCTTGCGCATGCAAGCACATGCTCTGGTATGGAGATTAGGGGCAATTTCAAGACTAACATAGCCATGCCTCTGGAAAGTCATAACAAGAAGCCACGATTCTGGAAATCCATGGACAAGTACAGAAGTTGGCCCATTCTGATCAAAACTTTCCTCATATATAAACATAAGGCAAGCAACCCAGGAATCATTTTTGGGGACAAAATGTCCCATCAGCCATATTGACACTAAAATTAACGTCACTTTATTCCAGTTTAGCTGTCATGAATAAATCATAATTTGAAGAGGGTGCTGAGAATCTGCTGCGGGGGAAATCACTCGCACACCTCCAGTGTCCTGGAGAGAAGGGATGGCTGTGGAACCAGTTCAAAGTCATAAGAAAATGCCTTGTCAATCAGACCAAAGGCCCACCTGGTCCAGCAATCTGTTCTCACGGTGGCCAATCACGTGCCTATGGGGTGCCTACATTCAGTACCTGAGTGCAACAGCAGTCTCTCAACTTCCGATTCCCAACAATTGCTACAGAGGCATACCGTCTCCGACAGTGGAGGTAAAACATAGTCGCCATTATGGCTATTCTATAATACACATTCTGCCACCCCTTCCTTTTTCAAACTACCCTTTTAATTTCCAGTTTCATACCAGCCCTTTTACCTTCCCTCTGTGGTGCTTTTCTTGCACTTCTGGATTCTCTTTGGGTTTCTCCAACAGTAACTCCCCACCCCCTCCAAAAAAATGAAACATGCACTTGGATATTAAATCCACTGGAATATTAAATTCATGTGGAACAACCTGTGGCAGAAGTAAGGAGTGTTTGTGTCTCTTCCTAGCAAAAGCAATACTCCATGCCCACCTGATGGGCATTCCTCTGTGGTGGAAAAGCACTTGTATCCAAACGGGCTTTGGATTCTCAGTTTTCTGCTACCCACTCTCCTTCCTTTTCTTCCTGGCTTCTATATAATTTGCTGTCTTCTTCAAATCCTCCACCTTCCTCTTCATTGTTCTCTTGCAGTCTCCAGATTTGGTTGACCTTTATGGGGCGATCTCTTAACTCGCCGTGTGGGGGTCCCTTGCAGATGACCGGAGTGCCTGGGGACTTATCAGGTCATGCGTCCATTGGAATGACTGCTGGGAGGAGCACGGAGAGAAGAAACACCCTGGTGCACCTGACACCTTCACCTGCCCCAGATGCAACAAAACATGTCTCTCCTGTATCGGTCCCTACGGCCACAGCAGTTGCTGTAACCTTCCAACAGTTTGACACCACTCCCAAAGACACACTCCTCCATTCTCTCCCAAGACAGACCGATGCCAACAATTATCCACATTCTTTGCTGATTCTTCGTGGAAGAAGACAGATGAGGCCCATCTTAGTCCCGCATCCCGTTCTCACAGTGGCTAACCAAATGCCGATGGGAAACCCGCAAGCAGGACCTGAGAATTACAGCAGTCTCCCCACTTCTGCTCTCCAATAACTGGTATTCAGAAGCATGCTTCCTCCAATGGTGGAGCGAAAACAAAGCCGCTGTAGCTGATAGCCATTGATAGCCACATAGTCTTTCCCTTTTTTGGTCTCCCACCAACCTCACAGTTTTGTAGTCTGTTAGCTAAAGAGTTGAGCTAGAGGTCAACAAAGCCCACATTTGCCATGGACTCACTGGACTGTCTTAGGCAGGTGACTGCCAGCTCCTTGCCTCTAAAATATAAATCTCACAGAGGACTTGTGAAGGTGAGTGACAGTGAGTTTGCATGGTGTGAACAAGACCCTCTTGTTGCCTGTGTTGTTTCTTCTGCGGTCGTCTGGTAGTGCTTGCATGCCATGACTTCTTAAGATCAGGGGAGGGAGGTGGCATGGGCTGCCTTGGACTTTGCAAATCTGACATTCAAACATTGTCAACTGACTGCAGAAGAATATTCATTGGTGATGCCCGTTTGTAACATCCAGAGGCACCCTAGGGGTTGTGTAGCTTTTTGTGCAGTTACTATATATACAGAAAAAACAGTTTCTTGAGATTCCCCTTTCTTTTAGTTCAGGTCCCTCCCTTTCTTTTGATGTATTTTAATATTTGTTGGAAGCCACCCAGAGTGGCTGGGGAGACCCGGCCAGATGGGCGGGGTACAAATAAAAAATTATTATTATTATTATTGCGCATTGTAAGACTATGACTCCCCTTGTAACTGACGGTTGGCCATGTTGTGGAGGCTGGTGGGGACTGGAGGGTTACAGATTCCCCCACCTTGCACTAAAACCGATTAAGAAATATCACCGTCCGCCTCATTCCTGCTAATGGAATGTTTCCATTCCTTTTTAAACTCCTCAAGTGAGACCTGTCCTGGATGTTCCACTCACCACACTTACACCCCTGAGCTCAGGACACACTGTTTAAATTAAGAACAGCTCTAGGCCAGCATGTTGATAGAGTGAAAGTTCCCACCAGTAAACACCACTGACGTGGGCTCAAGGCACCCAGAACGAAACAGCTCAGACTCGCACATTGTGCTCTTCACTACACAACTGGTGTTTACTAAGGAGGTACCAGTCCTCATGGCAAACACATTGTTTAGACTGGCTTTGAGTGATGTATTTGTTGTCTATCCATTCCCATTGACTCCCCACCCCTCCAGTTTGGCTTTTTCAATTTATTTGCTGAAACCATAGTTTTAAGATAAAGTTTTCCTGCATGATTCTCATAGATGGCCATCAATCAGGCCCAGATAATTCTTCTGCCATCCTCAACTTTCTTTCCTCGGTGAACTTCTGTGACACTTTCCACCTCTGTTCTTCCTAGATCTCCAGCCTCTCATCATTTGGCCTTTTGAATTTTTTTTTTTTTAAAGTAGGGTCTGCTTTGTCTTTTCTCCTCCCTGGACAGGATCCAAAAGGCAGCCGCTCTTGATGCTTCTGGTCTTCTCACATCAACTCAAAGGATGCTTCTCTTCACATCTCTGGCTTTAGTTTATCTTCTTTGTGAAGAGCAGCTCACCAATTTGCCTTTTCGCCACTGACCTTCTGCTTCATCCTAGTTCTAAGGGACGTCTCGCTAATGCTTCTCCCTGCTGTTATGACAATGTCTCAAGCCAAAGACAAGGATTCTTCCCACCTGTCTTGTTCTTCTCATTGTACACAATCTTTGAATTATCTCAGGTAGCTTCCTTTACTCCCTCTTCCTTACAGTCCATTTTTTTATTCTTACCACCTTTCCAAACGATTCACTCCTCTCTCCCTGTATTTGTGTACAGTGGTTTAGTGGTTAAGAGCGGTAGACTCGTAATCTGGTGAACCGGGTTCGATTCCCCACTCCTCCACATGCAACTGCTGGGTGACCTTGGGCTAGTCACACTTCTCTGAAGTCTCTCAGCCTCACTCACCTCACAGTGTTTGTTGTGGGGGAGGAAGGGAAAGGAGATTGTTAGCCACTTTGAGACTCCTTAGGGTAGTGATAAAGCGGGATATCAAATCCAAACTCCTCCTCCTCCTCTTCTGACTCCCCTGTGCATTTCTAAATTACTATATCTGTCTCCATCACTTGTCCCTTCCTTTTTCTACTAGCAACAGAGTAAGGTGGCGAGGTGGAACCCCCCCCCCCGGGGGAATGGTCATAGTACCTCCTTTGCATGCAGAAGTCCCAGGTTCAATCCCCCAGCATCTCCAGGAAGGTCTGGGAATATCCCCTGCCTAGAACCCTAGAACCCAGTCCGTGCAGGCAGCACTGAGCTAGATAGACCAAAGGTCTGATTCAGGGTAAGGCAGCTCCCTGCGTCCCTTGGGGTGTAGCATAACAGGCTACTGCTGCTTAAATTCCCCTCTTCATCACAACCATAGAAGTTGCAGGAATCCTGTCCTCTTTTTCACCTGGCTACTTTAATGCAGAGCTGGGCCCATTGCATGACCAAAACATGTCTAAGTCCCATTGAGTTCAGTGGTGCTTACTCCCAGGTAAGTGTAGGAATGAAGTTCCTCCATCCCCATTTGAAATCAACATGGGTGCAAAAGGCACTTAGGTCGTGGGTTATGGCTGTTATCAAGGGCACGTCTACAGGGGTCTTCTCAGAGCTATACCGAGTCGTGCGATCCCGAAAAGCCCTGTGGCAGTAGTGCCTGCTCCTTGCACAGATGCATTAGAGTCCACATGGTGCACCAGACAGATCGCGGGGCCAATGCAACTGCTATAGTCCTTGCCGGAGGCCACTATTCAAAACCTCCTTATGTTGGGAGCAAACTTTGGAGAGGGATTTTCAATGCAACCTGTCATTAGTGTTGCACACTGAACAGTTTCAGAATCTGGTGCGGAACCCCCAGGAAATGGCAGGGGGGGGCCTGGGAAAGCTGAGAGGGTCCTGAATTGGGGTATCATTCCACCTGACACCTTTCTTTCCCCAGCTTTTTTTTTTAAGGCAAGCCTTCCAGAATACTAGGAAGGGGCACAACACGTATATTTTAATCATTTGGGTTCACATAAAGCCTAGTAAACATGGTACAGTGGTATCTCGGGTTACAGACGCTTCAGGTTACAGACGCTTCGGGTTACAAACTCCGCTAACCAGGAAGTGGTTGCTCCAGGTTAAGAACTTTGCCCCAGGATAAGAACGGAAATTGCTTGCCAGCGGCATGGCGGCAGCAGGAGGCCCCATTAGCGAAAGCGCGCCTCAGGTTAAGAACGGTTTCAGGTTAAGAATGGACCCCGGAACGAATTAAGTTCTTAACCTGAGGTACCACTGTATTCTGCAGAACATCCATGGACTGGGCCATTAAAAAATACCCCATCCTCTGATCAGTTTGCCACCCTATTGCTTTCACCTTGCAGATAAGCCTCCAGGTGTCTTTAAATCATTTACTTAGACATACCCATGTACATTAGTTATTTTGTGGCACACAGAGAGAAAGGAGGAGATGGGGGAAGGAAAAATCCTGTTCTGATTTAAAAATGCTTGCCGGTCTGGTCACCTGGAGACTATTCTTAACTCGCCACAGGAGACTTCTATACAGTGCATATATCATAGTGAACTGTGTGGAAATTTTTACTAGAAAGCTGATGAATTTCCATGAGGGCTTTAAAACAAAAACAAACAAAAACAAATTTGCAACTTGATGTGGAAAACTGAACTTGGAAATAGAGAGAAATCAACAGTTTCACCAATCCCTTTTCAAAGGCAGTACAGGCTTTGCTCCAGAAACACAGGGCTCTGGTTTTGCTTCAGCAAGAAGCAAGCCAAGACTGAGTCTTCTATGTACCAACAGTAGCAATTGCATCTTGCTTGTTAGAGGTGCCGCTTTAATTAAAGGGACCCAGCTTTCTCCAGTAGTCTCCCGACAGTGTGGAAACCTCTGGTCTCACTGGGACATCTGCCAAAGACATCCTTGGGGTGGCCCCACAGGCTCTCATGGTAGCAGTGCTTCTGGGGCTGCCCCTTCATCCCCTTCTCCTTCTGGTTAGGAGTCGTCGACTCCATCTCCTGAAGAAGAGGACCCTGACTCCAGGTCCCTGACAGTCCTCAGTGCAAATGCTTGTTGTGGGGGAACGGACAATTTTGCATTATCCTTCACCCCTTGTATGAAGGAGAAGAATTACGTGATACGGCTCCCAGCATGGAGCACCTGCCTCATACTGAAAATGGAGGGGGAGGATGAATGCCGCTGTTGTTCCACCACATAAAGAGGACAGTAATTTGAGGGTGGGAAGTAGCTTACTCCAACCAAGATGGCGGCACCAAACAAACTAGTCTCTGCTCTTCCTGTGGCAGAAAAGACTCATTATTTTGATTGGCTGGGCCATTATATTTTATCTTTAGGCATTAAACATTATTAAAGGAGTTCTATGCCATTCTATTTCGTTGGTGTTATGGAGTTGTTTGTACCATGGGAGTGACTTCCAATTTCATTCCCCCCCTCTTTTTTTTTTAAAAAAAAGTTCATCTGGTTACGAAACAATCATAGCCGTTATTTAAGTTTCCATTACATTGCACATGTATAGAATGTGAAGTATAAATATGTCACGCCATCTACACCGGTCTTCATCTCTTGGGGGGGGGGGACGCAGCAAATTAAGTCTACAAAATATGCTTTACAAATGCCTGCAAGTCACGTTATGGCTGGGCATCTTCAGTTTCTCATACTGAGAAAACCAGCTAGGATCACTGGGCATGCCGCCAGATCCCAGAAATCCTAGAAATAACATTACACTCACCCAAACTCCTTCTCTTCCAGTTCAGTTAAGAGTTTGGGGAAGGGTTGTAGCTCAGTCATGGCCCAGGTTCAATCCCCAGCATCTCCAGTTGGGACTGAGAACATCTCCAGACTGAATCCTGGAGGTCCATTTCCAGCAAGAGTCGACAATGCTGAGGTAGACTTGGTATAAGGCAGCTTCCCATGCCCCTCTTCCTTAGCTTATACAAGGGTGTAGGCAGCTATGGTGCTTCATAGAAGGATGCGTGGGTGACACCTCTGTAGGGAATAAGTGGGTGGAGCCCTGTGTTGCTGTCCCTTGAGCATCCATCGTCCCAGACCAGTGGCTATACTGTTGGGTCTGTGGAAGATAGCGTCCAGAAACATCTGGCTCCCCCCACTTTACTGAGTTGCAAGAGAGATTTCCACTCCTGTTCACAATATGGGAATAAGTAATCTGATGCTTATTCGTTTGTCCAACATTGGGGTCATTGAGCTGCACGGCATTGATAAACTGAAAGGGCAGGCCACAATTATTTATTTTCAAATAATTTTTTAAAAAATGCCAACCAAGGCTCGACACACTGGACCATTTCCAAGAGCTAAGAACACCAGGAGTGCCCCGCAAGACCAGACCACGGTCCTATTTAGTCCTGCCATATTTGCCAACCAGCTGGGAAGTCCATAAGCAAGACCTAAGCACAGCAGCCTTCTCACCATTTGCGAGTCCCGGAAACTGGTGTTCAGAGAGGCATACTCTCTGACGCACCTTGGACTGGGCTTGCAATGACATTTGCGTACCAAACATAATACAAGGAGGTGCGATGGCAGGTATGCCGTAGGCGAGGAAGACGTTCACAGTGGGAGCCACATAATTGTTGGAAGGCTTGGGGAAGAAGTAAGGAAGGGCCCACTTGCCCATTTGTGGGGAGCTGAGGCAGCGGCAGAGGTTGATGGGAAGGCAACGTTTGGAAAGTTCAATCTCTCTTAAGAGCGGCTCATGTTTGAAACCTTTAGCCCTGCGTGTGACCTGGTTGGAAGGCAGACCTCTTTACAGACCACGTTCCAGGGCGCCGCTTGAATAACTGGAACATAATTAGGTGGGTGGGAAGGGAGACCAGTCAACAAGAAGCGAGCGGGATGGAAATAGAATAATAACACAACTTTTTAAGATGACAGTGCATGGTGGCCAGAACACCAAAGCAAAAAAGAAAGAGAAAGAAGTAGTAATACCAAATGTGACATTTTTCCAGCGGTGTGATAAATTAATGGTGTTATAAAAGCATGAACCATTGAGGCCCATTCGCTGTTTGTTAGTTTTCTGAAATGGATTCTGACGGCAACCGTAATGTATTCTTAAGCTGTGCCAACATTCTGTACAAGCCTGACCGATGGTCCTGTGAAACTTTTCCATATATATATATATATATATATATATATATATATATATATATATATATTTCTGGTGAGGGAAAGGGAGAAAACTCAATAAAGGGAGGGAGGTGGTTCAAGACAGGTAACAGAGGCATTGTCACTGCACATCTTGAGGCCAAGGAACCTCGGAAAGGGAAGCCATTGCAAATGGAAAGCCTCTGTTGTTGGCCTTCTGCAGGTTTTGGGTGGACCTTGAAATTATATGTGAGAAGAATTCATGACTAGCTCTCACCGAAGGGCTACAGCGCTTTGGCATGAAGAGCTGCACTGACTCAAAGAATTCCATCTACATAGAAAACTGGGGTGTCAAAGAGGGCTACGCCTCAAGCTTGTCCTTAACATGCTAGATTTCTATGTGTGGGAATTGGGGGGGGGGAATTCGCACCCAGTCATGAACTCTCGATGATAACTAGTCCATAATACCTTCGTACTAAACAAGAACGGCCAGGAGGAGCCTCATGAACCCAGAAAGTTCATTCTGCGCTTTTGTCAGGGCTGCTTCCTGTGTTGCAAATTGATGACACCAGAGTTCTGCTATGACTTTCTTCTGGCCATGGAGATGTATCATGGGAAGAATGGGTTTGTAAGCAAGGGTATGTCCCTGCTGGGTTTTGCAAAGGGTGTGTGGTGTACCTAGGGAGAACTCCTAGTCCACCAACCACCATCTTTTCCTCCAGGCAGACCTCTGGAGACCATCCCTCACCCCACCGTCCTGCATCTGTTTGCCTACATTTCAAGAAAGCCATTGAAAAGCCCTAAAACAAAAATTACAGCACAGTGCAAATAATATAGCCACCTTTCAACCCAGAACCTCCATCCTATAGTTAAGTGGTGTTCAGCTGCCCACTGAGCTCCGTGTCATGAGTTTGGCAGCGTCTGTGAATGAAGCCGTCACACTGGTGTTGTCGGGTACCAGCCCGAAGAAGAGAGAGAACATCGGATCAGAGAACACAAGAGGCACAAAACACAGACAGAATTCTTCGTCTCAGACTTCCACGTCCAGAGTTCCTGACAAAGCCAGCCAAGTTTGGGAGGGCACAAGGACAGTTGCCTAAATCTCATGCCGTGGGACGTCCTCCTCGTGGGATCAGATGGCAACCTTCGCATCTCAACAAAGAGCTTGCATTGACTAATTATGATTTTTATTTTGATGAGTATGCTGTGTGTTGGTCTCGATTCAAAGGCTCCGATCCAGCAAAGGGAGGTCCACCTGCGTGTGCAACAGCTGATGCAGATGTGCATTGAGAAACACATGTGGAGGGCCAATCACAAGTAATCATGTCCAGCTCCTTACACACGAATTCCCACTCACAGCCGTGTGTGTGTGTGTGTGTGTGTGTGTGTGTGTGTGTGAGAGAGAGAGAGAGAGAGAGAGAGAGAGAGAGAGAGAGAGAGAGAGAGAGATTAATTGCATGTGCTGGATTGGGACCACTGGATTACTATGCCTAGATATTATAGGAGTCTGTTATCTTGGATGATGCACAGAGTTGCCAGTGTGTTTCAGCCTCTTAATTGTAAACATGAACATTTTGACTTTCGGTCCATATTACACCTTTTTCTTCTTCTTCTTCTCCCCGCCCCCCTCTGCCCCCCTGTCCTTTCTTCCTTTTCCTTTTCCTTTTGCAGGCTGGCGTAGCGCCCAGGGGACGCTTGATGTATGGCAGATTCCGGATGGAAGCCCAAGGACGCTTAAATTCTGAGAGAATGTGAAACGCAGAATGGGATGTGCTCCGCGTCCCTGACACCCACGTGGGGCTTGCTCTCGGGTTGTTTTTTGGGGGGCGCCGTCTGGCTGAGCAGCTCCAGAAGTTGCCACGCAAAAGGCAGGAACCGACCGAGCCCCCTGCTACTACTGCCTGCCCGAAGACTCTATTTATATATTTTTAACAGAGTATAAAAACCGCGTCATTAAAAAAACCCAACTTCCATCAAGGGCTTCCCATGTTTCCCCGCTACCTCCCCTCTCTTTTATTTGACAATCTTCCGTCTGGAAAGCCACCTGAAAACTGGTTGATGGAGCAGGATTGGGGAACCTTTGTCCCTCCGGATGTTGCTTGAACTACAATTCCCATCATCCATAGCAAGCGTGGTCAAAGGCTGGGGAAGACGGGAGTTGCAGTTCAGCCACATCTGGAAAGCCAAAGGTTCCTCACACCTGTGACAAGTGTGACCTAGCACAGTCGACCGCAAAATAAATCTTCTCAACACATACCTGTTCTGGTAATTTGCGGAACATCCAGAATGTGACAGGACCCCTCCCACCTAAAAATAAAATAAAGAGTGCTGGGGGGGGGGGAGGGAGTCCAGGTTTTTTTGTAATGTGAAATGTTGGCTCAAGATCTTGGAGCACCGCTATCAGGCAAAGTAGAGATGATTGGGCTGGATCAGGGCCATTCTAGGCGGTGCCCTGGAGATATTGCTGAGCTCCAGCGCATATCAACCCCAGCCAGGGATGATGGGAGCTAGATTCCTCCACCACCGGAGCTCACCAATAGTCTGGCTCAGTATAAGGTAATGGCCTTCAACTCTTTACTAACCAAGGTCCAAGAGGGAGAAGGGATGTCTTTCCGATCTGCGAGAGTCTTCAGAGGCCAATATTATTGCCATTATTATTATTATTATTATTATTATTATTATTATTATTATTATTATTATTATTAGCTCCAGCCACTCTGGGCGGCTTCTAACAAATCAAAACACACACAATTAAACACCCGCACACTTACTGCCGTGGTAGGAGCAAACGTGAGTGTCAACCCTGTGCATGAGAAGAGCCTGCAGGATCAGGCCAGTGAGCCACTGTAGACCAGCATCCTTTTCTCGCAGTGCCTTCAGGGAACCCGCCAAGCGGGACCTGAGCACAAGAGTCCTCTTCTGCCCCACCTGTGGCTTCCAGAAACTGGTAGTCAGAAACATACCGGCTTCGGCCATGGAAGCAGAGCAGAACCATCATAGCTAGTAGTCCCTGATAGAGTCATCTTCCATGAATTTATCCAATGCTCTTTTAAAGTCATCAGAGTTGGCAGCTATCACCGCCTTCCCTGGGAGTGAGTTCCATAGTTTAGCTATGCCTTGGTACCTTGAAGGCACTGAGAGTTTCCCCTCACTGGCTGAGGGGCTCTTGGTTATTTGGCCTGTCAAATATCATGACTCAGCTGTACGTTAAGAGAGGCAGAGGCAACAGTCAGGTCCTGCTCCTGCTGGTCTGCCTCCTACGCTGGGCCAACTTCACATTTTATATCAGATTGTTGGAATATTTTTTAAGATTGCAATCCACCTTGGGTGCCTTGGCAGGAAAGGTGATATATATGTATATATAGAAATGCAATAAAGTATTTGACCATGATCAAGTACTATAAAATGTCCCATAAAAATACTGGGGAAGGGCAGGCCATCTGTTTTGCATGCAAAAGGTCCTAAGTTCAGTCCCCATCATCTCCAGGTCTGAAAATTGTGGAGAGCTGCTGCCAGTCAGTGTAGACAATATTGAGCCAGATGGACCAGTGGTCTGACTTGCTATAAGCTTCATATGCCCAGAGAACCCTTTAGGGTCAGACTCACCATTTAGGCAAAACGAGGCAGGCAGGGGGCTGATTTTTGGATTTCATGAGCTGGCGGCAGATGTTTAGTTATTTGATTTATCCGTGCTTCATGTTTACTGCCAGGGTGTCGGAGAGATGCTTACGGGATTCTTATTTTTTGCCTCGGGTGCCAAAATAACTTCACAAGCCTTGGGCACTGTGCAAGATGACGCCATTTGCTGCAGGCAGGAAAATGTCTTAAGCCTGCCCTTGTGCAAGTGGCAGGATTGGGGTCCCTGCTGCCACCTTCCACCACGCCAGTTGTGACTTCCTTCGGGGTTTAAGAGGAAGCAGGAAGGTGGCACAAACAGAGATTACAGGAGAACAGGTCATGAGTGCTGGGGGAGTGCATGGGGGACACCGTGGAGTCATTGCTTTCGCTCCAGAGAAGCAGGGCCTTCATACTGTAAATGCCATGGCAGACTTCTGCAAAGCCAGTACGATGGACTGGATGCCAGAGTCTTTGAGAATATAGTATTTATTTGTTCGTTTCTTGAAAACGCTCGGCGCTGTACAAAAACGGGTCCTGCAATAGGCCTGGCAACCTCAAGGATTTGTAGTTGTAGTTAAGAACCTAGGAAGCTGCCAGGCCACTGGGGCACCCAGCTCAGGGGTGAATGAGCCCCGGGGCCAGGGGACAAAATGTGGCCCCCCAGCCTTGGATTTTTCAACCCCCTTGGTTTCAAATGCCAAGTCCCATCCTCATCCTCAGTCACCCACACATCCTTGTATAGCCTGCTGGGGAACACTCACGTTCACCAACCTGGTTGGTGGATGTAGCTTGCTGGGTTTATGTGCAACTCTTTCAAAATGGAGCACTGGCTTGGAGAGGCAGCTGATTAGCTTGTCAGGGTTTGCTTATAGGGAGCAGCCTTATACTGAGCCAGCCCATTGGTTACTGTTGCCCTGTATTGTTTACATTGCATAGATTCCAGGGTCTTGGGCCGGTCCCATTACCTTAGAGCAGGCACCCCCAAACTTGGCCCTCCAGATATTTTGGGACTACAATTCCCATCACCCCTGACCCACTGGTCCTGTTAGCTAGGGATGATGGGAGTTGTAGTCCCAAAACATCTGGAGGGCCAGAGTTTGTGGGGTGCCTGCCTTAGAACCTTTTGCGGGAAATACCAAGGACCAAGTTACTCAAGGACCAAGTTACCCGAAATGGTGTGCTGCAGCCCCATCGCCTCTGGCCACGTTGGCTGGGGCTGATGGGAGTTGGTAGACCGAACATACGGAGGGCAAAACGTTGGCTGCCTCTGGACTATGTAGCTCGTATGCCTTTGAATCAGAATTAGCTAACATGGCACCCTCCTCACTAGACTACAATTCCCATCATCATTGGCCATTGACCTTGCAGGCTGAGGCTGATGGTAGACGGATTCCTACAACACCCGGAAGGTTGGCTATTCCTGCTTTAAAATCATCTACGACATTTCCTGTTCCAAACTAAATAGCAAGCAAAACTGGACGATTCGGAGCCGTGGGCGGCATTAAGTTTCCAGAAGAAGCACTGAATTCATTCTCGCAACTCTGCATTCTAACAATCATATTGGTATTTATTCTTGTCGCACTCCATGTGAGTTTCCCAGCCGTCTTAATTTATCATTTGTGTGCAGCTGGGTGATGCTGATTGTGATGTACCGCATTTCTGTTGCTTAAATGTGTACTTTGGGGGAGGGGGAGGGGCAAAGGGGAGAGCTGTGCGGGGGAGGGGAAACACAACATGCTTTACTTTGTGTTTGTTTTTTGGGGGGAAAAAAATAAGAAACAACAACAAAAACCTGAAACGTATTTGTGTCAACCAGTGATCGCGCATCGGCGGCAGCTATATTCTCCTGTGAAAGGGGGAAAGGGATGGGGGTTGCTAATAAATTTGTTTTAACAATGGTCCCCAACACTTAAGAGATGGTTAAAAAAAAATCTGCCTTATCCTGGCTGTTCAACAAGGTACAGAACCTAAGTGCCTCCTTAAAGACCCAGCTAACCTGCTTCTATAGAGTCACTGTTTTCAGGTGGGATTCACTCTCACACCAGCCTATTCCAATCAGGCAAGGGAGATGGAGGTGAAGCTCCTTTGCAACAGATCTGCCCCCCCCCCACTAAAACCAGGCTTCTTGTGCTAAGGAAAGTGGCCGGAAAATGCACCGGAAAGGGCGGGGTAACATTTGCTTGATGCAGCGTCATCTAGCGTCCCCACCAAAATATCAGAATGGATGCTCAATAGATGGAGGAGGTCATCTAAGCACCGTGTAATCTTTGTGCAAACGAATCAGGATAGCTTCTCCATAAACAGGTCACCTGGCAGTGATGCTTCCTAACGCGGCAGGTGGGTGCATGGGTGGAGTCAATGTTCATGTGAGAAGACTCGGCGAGAGGGCTGGGGTAGGGTGTGGGGAGCGGTACTGGCCTGCTGTGCTTTCATTGCTGTCCACTGATGTCTACCCCCTTTTGCCACCATGTGTTGCAAGCAGAGGAGAAATGCTCTGTTCAAAGTTATTCCCTGAGCAATTAGAAGAAGAAGAAGAAGAAGAGTTTGGATTTGATATCCCGCTTTATCACTACTCGAAGGAGTCTCAAAGCGGCTAACAATCTCCTTTCCCTTCCTCCCCCACAACAAACACTCTGTGAGGTGAGTGGGGCTGAGAGACTTCAAAGAAGTGTGACTAGCCCAAGGTCACCCAGCAGCTGCATGTGGAGGAGCGGGGAAGCAAACCTGGTTCACCAGATTATGAGTCCACCGCTCTTAACCACTACACCACACTGGCTCCCATTAATTAAAAAAGGGAAGATATTGTTAAAAGGGAGATATTAAAAGCACAACTTCAAGCAGTACCAATGAGACGAAAACATGGAAGGTGCCTAAAGAAGCCAGGGTGGCTATCTAATGAACTTTTAACTGAGTTAAGATTTAAAAGGGATATGTACAAGAAATGGAAAAAGGGGGAAACCACCAGAGAGGAATTCAAACAAATAGCCAGCACATGTAGAGACAAAGTCAGAAAAGCTAAAGCACAGAATGAACTCAGGCTTGCTAGAGAGGTTAAAAGCAATAAAAAGAGTTTTTATGGGTATGTACGTAGCAAAAGGAAGAACAAGGAAACAGTGGGGTCACTTAGAGGAGAAGATGGTGAAATGCGAACAGGGGACGCAGAAAGGGCAGAACTCCTCAATACCTTCTTTGCCTCAGTCTTCTCCAAAAAAGAAAACAATGCCCGACCTGAAGAATATGGAGCAGATGATTCAGCAGGGGAAACACAGCCCAGAATAAGTAAGGAGGTAGTACAAGAACACTTGGCTAGTTTAGATGTATTCAAGTCTCCAGGGCCAGATGAACTACATCCCAGAGTATTAAAAGAACTGGCAGAGGTGATTTCAGAACCACTGGCAGTAATCTTTGAGAATTCCTGGAAAACAGGTGAAGTCCCAGCAGACTGGAGGAGGGCAAATGTTGTCCCTATTTTCAAAAAGGGGAAAAGAGAGGACCCAAACAATTACCGCCCAGTCAGCCTGACATCAATACCAGGAAAGATTCTAGAGCAGATCATTAAGCAAACGGTCTGTGAGCACCTAGAAAGGAACGCTGTGATCACTAAAAGTCAGCATGGGTTTCTGAAAAATAAGTCATGTCAGACTAATCTGATCTCATTTTTTGACAGAATTACAAGCCTGGTAGACGAAGGGAACACTGTGGATGTAGCCTATCTTGATTTCAGCAAGGCCTTTGACAAGGTGCCCCATGATATTCTTGTAAAGAAGCTGGTAAAATGCGGGCTAGACAATGCTACCATTCAGTGGATTTGTAACTGGCTGACTGACCGAACCCAAAGGGTGCTCATCAATGGCTCCTCTTCATCCTGGAGAGAAGTGACTAGTGGGGTGCCACAGGGTTCTGTCTTGGGCCCAGTCTTATTCAACATCTTTATCAATGACTTGGATGATGGGCTTGAGGGCATCCTGATCAAGTTTGCAGATGACACCAAATTGGGAGGGGTGGCTAATACCCCAGAGGACAGGAACACACTTCAAAATGACCTTAACAGATTAGAGAACTGGGCCAAGGCAAACAGGATGAATTTTAACAGGGAGAAATGTAAAGTACTACACTTGGGCAAAAAAAATGAAAGGCACAAATACAGGATGGGTGATACCTGGCTTGAGAGCAGTACAAGTGAAAAGGATCTAGGAGTCTTGGTAGACCACAAACTTGACATGAGTCAACAGTGTGATGCAGCAGCTAAAAAAGCCAATGCAATTCTGGGCTGCATCAATAGGAGTATAGCATCTAGATCAAGGGAAGTAATAGTACCACTGTATTCCGCTCTGGTCAGACCTCACCTGGAATACTGTGTCCAGTTCTGGGCACCACAGTTCAAGAAGGATATTGACAAGCTGGAACGTGTCCAGAGGAGGGCAACCAAAATGGTCAAAGGCCTGGAAATGATGCCTTATGAGGAACGGCTTAGGGAGCTGGGTATGTTTAGCCTGGAGAAGAGAAGGTTAAGGGGTGATATGATAGCCATGTTCAAATATATAAAAGGATGTCATATAGAGGAGGGAGAAAGGTTGTTTTCTGCTGCTCCAGAGAAGCGGACACGGAGCAATGGATTCAAACTACAAGAAAGAAGATTCCACCTAAACATTAGGAAGAATTTCTTGACAGTAAGAGCTGTTCGACAGTGGAATTTGCTGCCAAGGAGTGTGGTGGAGTCTCCTTCTTTGGATGTCTTTAAGCAGAGGCTTGACAGCCACCTGTCAGGAATGCTTTGATGGTGTTTCCTGCTTGGCAGGGGGTTGGACTGGATGGCCCTTGTGGTCTCTTCCAACTCTATGATTCTATGATTCTATGATTCTATGATTCTATGATTCTAATTAAGAAAACTCATAACCGGAGTCTCCCCACTCATGCAGGGGTTACGTTCCCGGGTACCGCACGTATACATGAAATCGCGTAGAGTGGGGAACACCATCTAAAAAGCTTATACATACCCTCTAAACATGTGGAAACCAGCAGAACTTACCAGACTGGCACAAATGGTGGCAATGGAGGCTCTCAGCCTTCCTTGTACATGGAAACAATGGCAAGGGGTGGGTGGGTGGGTAGCCTTGTATCCTGAACTGCCTAGCTGTGAATCAGAGGCAGGGTGTGCCTTTTTGCAGTTTAAATCTATTTGTTTAATCATTTGCGTGTCGAGGTCCCCAGATCACTCCCAGAATAACTCACACATCAGACAGTCAATTTTGGTTTTGGTTTTTGGCATAATTTTGGCTACAACTTTATTAAATACAAACTATGTGAGTGGTTAGGGACCCAGGTGGTGCTGTGGATTAAACCACAGAGCCTAGGGCTTGCTGATCAGAAGGTCGGCGGTTCGAATCCCTGCGGCGGGGTGAACTCCTGTTGTTTGGTCCCAGCTCCTGCCCACCTAGCAGTTCGAAAGCACGTCAAAGTGCAAGTAGATAAATAGGAACTGCTCCGGCGGGAAGGTAAACGGCATTTCCGTGTGCTGCTCTGGTTCGCCAGAAGCAGCTTTGTCATGCTGGCCACATGACCTGGAAGCTGTACGCCGGCTCCCTCGGCCAATAAAGCGAGATGAGCGCTGCAACCCCAGAGTCGGACACAATTTGACCTAATGGTCAGGGGTCCCTTTACCTTTACCTATGTGAGTGGTTGCATAGGCATTGGTTTAGACTATCTGCCCCACAGGGGACAGAACTGACGACCGTCAGTATTGGGAAAACACTTTGGGGAGAGGATAGGAGCCGGGGGTCTGACTCAACGACTCTCCCCAAATGCTCCCAGGAGCTCTTGCGTGGCTCTGACTCCCGACCGGGGGATTCGGACAAAAGCATGGCGAGCCCCTGGATTCCTTTAATGGAATTCCCCGCGCAGCAGCAGCATTGGAGTGGCAGACACCCCTACACTTTTGCCCCTCCAGTAACAAACACACACAAACCAATGCCTAACTGCCAACCTTACAAGTTGTGACTATTTGCTACGCAATAGGCGAAAACCAGAAGGCACCAGCCAATCAGCCAACTGGAAAAATTCCTACCAGGCCCCTGCCTCAAGAGCAGATGACCCCATGACAGCCATAGCAAGGTCAACGCAGAGGCCTAAAATGAAAAAAGGGGTGGGAAGGGTGGGAGATCCGTTGCACGCAGCAAGAGGAATAACACAGGGCGTGCCAAGACATTCATACCCCTTGGGCTGTCCATCAATAAATTGCAACATAGCAATCTCCCCAACAACACGCTGGACCCAATCGTAGCTGTGGCCATCTAAGCGATCCCGCCCAACTCAGGAGGGATGACCTGCCGGCCCCCACCGCAACACGTGCTCTCCCTGAAGTAGAACACGCTTTCCCAGTGCCATGAATATACACAGTCACACACAAGGAGTGGGGAGATGCCTGTACAAGTAAGCCAAGCCACACTTTGGAGGGGGGGTGAAACACCCACATGCACCTCCCTGATTCATGCTTCCTCAACCTCAGCCCTCCAGATGTTTTTGGCATACAACTCCCATGATCCCTAGCTAGTAGGACCAGTGGTCAGGGATGATGGGAATTGTAGTCTCAAAACATCTGGAGGACCGAGGCTGAGGAAGCCTGGCCTATCTGCTTTTAGGAAAACTTCTTTCCATCTCCTAAGCAAAGTCATGGTTATATATATATATATATATATATATATATATATATATATAACGGGAAACATTTAGAAACAATGAGAAACATATAAAGTATGCAATGCTACCACATACTCCCACAAGTAATAACTTTCAGGTTGTCGGGATAGGTGTGTTTCGGCCATCAAACGCTTGGGTAAACAGGAATTGTTTTAAAATCCTCCCTGAAAAGTTAACAGGGAGGGAGACAGATGCTCCCCACTAGGGAAGGCGTGCCACAAATGCAGACCCACCACCAAGAAGGCCCTGTCATGAGTCACTTCCAACCAGGTAGCAGACAGAAGCTGCATCACCAAAAGGGTCTCCCCTGCTAATTGCAGGACACAGGATGGTTGGTACTGAGGGAGACACACTTCTAAGTACTTGGACCCCAAGTAGCTTATGGCAGCTGGTGAAATGCTTTCTGCAATACATGGAGTGGTGTGGGAGAACCTCCCTGGTGTGTCCTCACTTGGCTCCAGTAAGAGGAATACAAGCACCATGAGGCTGGAGCAGAAGCACATGGGAAGGGATGCACCAAGGCTGGTCCTCTGATCCAGATTCTGGCACATGGTTTTGTGGGAATGTTTTGGAACGTGGATGGAGATTTATAATTTAATATATCTCATCCTAACTTGTGCTAACAAGTTCAACTAGCAGAGTAACATTCCCTTTTAAAATACACACAGCGGAAGTTGCTTTGATTCGCTAGAATCAACTTAATCTAGTTTCCTGGTTTGTCACTATATTTCCCCTTTGTCCCTCTTAAATAAGACACAACACACGTCTTCTATAAAAAGGTATAAAATGTTTACTCACATGTATCCAGCTCAAGACAAATCCCAAAGAAGGCAGGCTTATTCTTAGTAAAGATATTTACAATTGGAATCTCCCCATGTGGGAGAGAAGTCCAGGCCCCAGTTGGCTGGAAGCCAACTGAGCATCCTCCTCACAGTTCGAGTGAGAGAGTAGAATGGAATGGAATGGCCGCTGACCTGTGAGGTTCTTTGTTCATACCTTCCCAGGTGAAGCCACTCCCACTTCTAGCTTGCAAAGGAAGATATCTCAATCCATGTGACCAGGAAGTTGTGGCTGGAGGACTGAGATACCTTCTAGCATTGTTGTACTTGACTGCTCTAGTGTTTACATCCCACAAACCCCTTCTCAGGCAAATACAACATACAAACATAAACAACTTTATTCAACCACCCAGAGTCCCAGCTTGACACGTAGATTCTGGAAACTCTCTTTTGGCAAGGGTTTTGTCAAGATGTCAGCAGTCATCTCTTTGGTGCAGCAATAAGACAGTTCCACAAGTCCATCTTGCACCATCTGGCGTATGTAGTGGTACCTGACCCCAATGTGTTTGGTTCTGGCTAGGAACTTTTCACTCTGCGTCAGCTTCAGGCAACTTTGATTGTCCTCTAGCAGGCTGACAGGTTCCCTTCTCACCAGTCCAAAGTCTTTGATGAGTTCATCAAGCCAGGCAATTTCTCTGCATGCTTCTGTAGCAGCAACATATTCGGACTCTGTTGAAGACAAAGCTACACAACTCTGTTTATAGCTGCCCCACACAACAGGTCCATCCCCAAACATAAAAACATGACCACTTGTGGATTTATAGTCAGCATTATCCCGGCCCAATCTGCATCAGTGTACCCAACCAACTTAGGGTCTCTGACAGCTGGCAACTTTAATTTACAATTTATTGTACCTTTCAGGTATCTAACCACCCTTTTCAGCCCTGCAAAATCATGCTCAGTGGGAGAATTCACTTTTCTGCTCAGAATCCCCACAGCATTAGCTAAGTCAGGTCTACATGTGGTAACTAAATACAAAAGTTTACCAATTACCGACCTATATTGACTGTTATCTGGCAACAGCTTCGAATCCTGCTGATTCTTCAAGAAGTCTGTAGCCATGGGCGTTGCAACCGGGTGTGCGTCTTGCATCTGCAAATACTCAATCAGTTCATGAATCTTTTGCTTCTGGCTGAGAAGAAATGAGCCGTCTTCTTCTCTTTCCACTTGAATTCCTAAGTAGTACTTGACATCTCCAAGTTCTTTTACTTGTACCTCCTTGCTGAGGTGTTTTACTATTTGTGTATAGTCTCTATTATTTGCAGTAGCAATAATCAAATCATCGACAAAAGCCAATATGTATGAATATTGTCCATTACTTGACTTGGTGTACAAGCACTTGTCTGCGTTTCCTTGCTTGTACCCAAGTTGCACAAGCATACTGTGCAATTTCTGATTCCAGGCTCTAGCCGCTTGTTTAAGCCCATAGATTCCCTTCTGGAGTCGACATACTAGATGCGCCTCATTTGGTTTTGTGAAACCTTTAGGTTGTTTCATATATATTTCTTCTGAAATTCTCCCATGTAAAAACGCAGTACAAATGTCAACGTGCTTCACGTCCAATTGTTTAGAGGCTGCAATGCTCAAAAGCATTCGGACGGTACTATATCTTACGGTTGGTGCGAAAACTTCGTCGTAATCTTCACCAAAACGTTGTGAAAAACCTTGTGCTACTAGCCTTGCTTTGTAGCGTTCCACTTCCCCTTCTGACCCCTTCTTAACCTTGAACACCCACTTGCACCCAATGGCCTTCTTACCAGGAGGGAGCTCTGTCAGGGTCCACGTCTGGTTCTGATGCAGTGCATCCATCTCCTCCTGAGCGGCCTTCTTCCAGAGACTGGCTTGCACAGATGGCATCTTCAGAATCTCTTCCCATGTGGAAGGTTCCTGTGGAGACACCGACCCTGCAAGGTAGGACAGTCGTACTGGTGGGACACCTCTGTTGGTTCTGGATGAGCGTCTGACCTCTGGTTCTGGTTCCTGAACCGCATCAGCTTCCTCACCATCCTCCAACGCTTCCATGTCCCCATCTGAGTCCTCCTCTTCGTCTCTGGAGCCGCCAGGGGTCTGGTCATCTGCGTCTTCTGGTGCGTCGCCTATAGGGGGTGCTATGACACTAGAAGGCAGATTAGTACCATGTGGGGTTTCAGAAGGAAAGTTTATGAGTTCTTGAGTCCATTCTGACTCCTTGGAGCAGCCAATAACAGTGTTCTTGGTGTCTGCTTTTGCATGTTCATCAAAATAAATTGCATGGTGCGCACTCACTTTGCCTGTCTGTAAGTCCATTACTTTGTATCCTTTGCCTCCAGCAGCATATCCCACAAAGATACCTGCTTGTGCTCTGGAGTCAAGCTTGTGCCTCTGTTCCTTGGGCATGTGGTAGTAACATATACTGCCAAATACACGTATGTGCGACAGACTAGGCACCTTCCCATGCCAAAGTTCAAATGGTGTGCGCTGTGTTGCCTTTGTTGGCAACCTGTTCTGGAGATAGACAGCTGTGTAAGCAGCATCTCCCCACATCTTCCTAGGGAGGGATGCTTCCTTCAGCATACACCTTGTCATTTCCATAATGGATCTGAACTTTCTTTCAGCTATGGAGTTCTGTTGTGGCGTGTAAGGAACTGTGGTTACATGTGTAATTCCTTCCTTTGCCATAAGGGCTTTCATCTCATGTGAGCAGTATTCTCCTCCATTGTCAGACATTAAGACACCTGGAGCTCTTTGGAACTTGTTCCTAACCATGGCAATGTAATTCTTGAACATCTCTACTGTCTCACTTTTATCTTTGATGAAATATGCCACACAATATCTCGAAAAATCATCGATAAAAATTAAAATATACTTGTTATGTCCAAGTGATGGAACACTGAGTGGCCCACACAAATCTGAATGCACAATATCCAGAACTTTAGTACTCCTTTGTTCTGTGCAACGTGTAAAAGAAGGTTTTACTGCCTTTTCAGTAACACAAGTTATGCATTTTGTTGGAGCTTGGTTGCTGCTCCCTTTTACCTGCAAACCTGTGACAAGATCACTTTCCTGTAGACTCTTAATGATGGTGGTATCTCTGTGTGCAAGTCTTCTATGCCACAGCGTCAAATCTGCGTCATCCTTCTGGCTGGAGCGTGCCACTTTTGCAGACTGGTTCTCTGAAAGATTAACCTCATAAACACCATTTATTAATTTTGCTTCAATGTACACTTCACCATCTTTAGTTACACTGCACTGTCCATTCTCAAATGTGATCTTGAAACCTTTCTTGTCCAAAGTAGAGACACTGAGTAAATTGCAGCTCAGTTCTGGTACATACACAACATTGGACATTCTGGTCCTAAAAGATTCATTGTTTACATTGAACTCCAAATGTATTGAACCTTCACCTTTGGACTTTAAAATATTTCCATCTGCAACCTCAATTTCAGTCTCTTTATCACTTAATTCATTAAAACAGTCTTTTTCAAAGCTGTAGTGGCTTGACGCTCCACTGTCTAAAAGCCACTTATTGCGCGTGTTTTCTTGGCTCTGGACAGCTAAACTCCTATCTTGCAACAGCATGTTGCGCTCAAATTTCCCTTTTCTTTCTCCTTTACGCTGAAAGGCTTGGGAATCTTTCTCTTTTGCTTTTGGCGCTTTACAATTTCTGGCTATATGGCCGATTTTATTACAATTGTAACATGTGACCTTCTTGTGTCCATCTCTGGACTGTGCAGGCTGTTTAAAAACATAATTGCTGCCTTTATTTCTAGTGCTCCTTTCTGGGGAATCAGATCTCTTTCTGCATTCCTCTCTTAATTCACTAGTCAGTTCCTTAAAAGTTAGATTCTCTTTATGATCCATCAAACTGACAAATGCATCAAAATGTGGCCCTAATGAGGCTAACAGAAATGATACCTTTGTTACTTCATCAAAAGATTGTGGAGTAAGTTCAAGCTTTTGAATAATTTCTGTGAATTTATCAATATGCTCTGTGAATTCTTCTTTTGAATTCATTCTCAGTCTAGTTAATTTGCCCATCAATGTTCTGTAGGAGTTCTTTGTAGATTCTCCATACATGCGCTCAATATCTTTTAGGATCTGAGATGCATCATCTTTGCTATTTATTAACGATAGATGCTTATTGCGAAGTCCACTCAAAATTATGTGCTTGGCCTCGCTGTTCTGCCTTTTCCAGACTTTAACCTTGGCTTCATCATCTGTACCTTGGGGCTTTGCTTTCTCTATCGCATCCAAAACATCCCTTGCTTCTAAATATGCTATTAAGCGCGTTTTCCAGTGCACAAAATTGTCCTCATCTAGCAGCATTAAGCCTGGCTTTGCTTCACTATAAAAACTGGCACTAGCCATCTTAAAATCCAAAATTTGAAAAAATTTCAAAATTCAAAAGATTTGTCAAAATTCAAAATCAAAATCTCAAAATTCTCAAAATCAAAAAGCAAAAGCCTCAAAATAAATCTTCACTGCCTTTGGGTCTTTTGTGAGCTCTGAGGGAGGGGAGGGGTAGCTTAATCCCCCTTTCTCTAGACAATAGGACAAAAGACCATGCGGTCTGACCAGGAAATGCTCTCAGAAAAATCCTACTCAGCTCAAAAATGCAATCCAACGCAATCCTTCAAAAATACACAAAATACGTAGCGCTGGGGCCATAAACCCTTTGTGGGAATGTTTTGGAACGTGGATGGAGATTTATAATTTAATATATCTCATCCTAACTTGTGCTAACAAGTTCAACTAGCAGAGTAACATTCCCTTTTAAAATACACACAGCGGAAGTTGCTTTGATTCGCTAGAATCAACTTAATCTAGTTTCCTGGTTTGTCACTATATTTCCCCTTTGTCCCTCTTAAATAAGACACAACACACGTCTTCTATAAAAAGGTATAAAATGTTTACTCACATGTATCCAGCTCAAGACAAATCCCAAAGAAGGCAGGCTTATTCTTAGTAAAGATATTTACAATTGGAATCTCCCCATGTGGGAGAGAAGTCCAGGCCCCAGTTGGCTGGAAGCCAACTGAGCATCCTCCTCACAGTTCGAGTGAGAGAGTAGAATGGAATGGAATGGCCGCTGACCTGTGAGGTTCTTTGTTCATACCTTCCCAGGTGAAGCCACTCCCACTTCTAGCTTGCAAAGGAAGATATCTCAATCCATGTGACCAGGAAGTTGTGGCTGGAGGACTGAGATACCTTCTAGCATTGTTGTACTTGACTGCTCTAGTGTTTACATCCCACAGGTTTGTCTGTCCCACTCAACTGGTTGGTTTCTGACATTACTGGAACAACGTGGGGTGGAGTCAAAGGCATAGGAGCCCAGGAAGATTTCAGACATTATTCCACCGAGCTCAGTCTGGAAAATCTGAACGCCACATAGTGAGTCACAGGCGAACATGGTGTCCAGTGTTCAACGCCCACAGCATTAATTCAGGGCACCCTTCGCCAACCTGGTGCCCTCCAAGTGCTTTGGACTGCCAACAGAGTGGCTGGGGCTAATGGGAATTGTTGTCCGAAAGGCACCAAGTTAGCGAAGGCTGAAATGGAGGGTACAAGGTTGGATCAATCACAATGAGAATGAACCAGTTTTGTTCAGGAAGAGCCAAACTAAGGGCTTATCCACTAACCCTTTGCCCTACCCTTTCCATGCAAAGGTCAGCACTTTAAAGCTCTGTGTCCAAGCACCTCCCCCCACCATTGAAAACCCACTCTTTAAAGCTCAATCGGAGCAAACAACTGCTTGGGTTTTCTGCAGATTGACGTTTGCTCCGATTGAGCTTTAAAGAGTGGGTTTTCACACGGAAAGCATGAAGCTTTAAAGCTTGGACCATACCTGGAAAGGTGAGTGTGGATAAGCTCTAGAAGCCAGTAAACCTGGCAACCATGTGATCAGTTCCTCCTCTGCAGCATCAATGGGAACCTGGGGGAGCCACCATGTTGCCCCCCTCCCCAAGATATTATGGACTACAGCTCCCATCATTCCCAGCCACCATGGCTGCCCTGTGTACAGGAAACTGCCTTATGCCAAGTTAAACAATGGGCCGATTGACATTTGTTGTCCTTAACCTGATGCCTTACAGGTTAAGTTCTCACCAGCCCCAGCCAGCATGGTGGATGGTCAGGGATGATGGGAGTTGTGGTCCTCACCATCTGGTATGTTTAGACTGCAGAAGATAAGACTGAGAGGCAAATATCTGAAGGGCTATCACATGGGAGGAGGAACAAGCTTGTTTTCTTCTGTTCCAGAGGGTAGGATGCAAACCAAGGGATTCAAGTTACAAGAAAGGAGATTCTGATTCAACACCAGGGAGAACTTTCTACGGCAAGAGCTGGAAGGTGGTGGGCTCTTCTTACTTGGATGTCTTTAAGCAGATGTTGGGTTGTCATCTCCCCCAGATGGTTCAGCTGCAGCTCCTGCATTGCAGAGGCTTGGACTAGATGACCCTTGGGTTCCCTTCCAGCCCGAAATTCTTTGAGTCAATGCATTGCATTTCTCTGCCCCGTTCTACATCAGCACAGAAAGTTGCAATGTCATGACATGGCGGAGAGGAGATGGCACGTGACGGGGAACCACAGCTCCATCCCTGCACCTGATATGGGCCTAAATAGTGAACTCGCTGTGAGAAGCCAAGTTACAGGGAACCAGGCAGAGGGCCTTCTCGGTAGTGGCACCCACCCTGTGGCACGCCCTCCCACTATAATAATAATGTTGTTGTTGTTCAGTCGTTCAGTCGTGTCCGACTCTTCGTGACCCCATGGACCAGAGCACACCAGGCACGCTTATCCTTCACTGCCTCTCGCAGTTTGGCCAAACTCATGTTAGTACTATAATAATAATAATAATTTATTATTTGTACCCCGCCCATCTGGCTGGGTCTCCCCAGCCACTTTGGGCAGCTTCCAGCAAATATTAAAAAACAATACATTAACATGTTACAGATTAAAAACTTCCCTAAACAGGGCTGTCTTCAGGTATTTCCTAAATGTTATGTAGTAGTTGATTGCTTTGACCTCTGGTGGGAGGGCGTTCCACAGGGCGGGGCGCCACTACCGGGAAGGCCCTCTCCCACCAGATGTCAAAGAGAAAAACAACTACCAGACTTTTAGAAGACATTTGAAGGCAGCCCTGTTTAGGGAAGCTTTCAATGTTTAATATATTATTGCATTTAATATTCTGTTGGAAGCTGTCCATAGTGGCTGGGGAAACCCAGCCAGATGGGCGGGGTATAAATAAATAAATAAATAAATAAAACAACAACAACAACAACTCTTGTTGGCTTCCCAAATCTAGCCTTTTGCCTGTGAGGATCTGAAAAAAGCGAAATGAAATGACAGAAACAAGATGGCGCAAAGGCACTGGCCTGATGGCGCTGCTTGGAGCCTATCTCTCGGCTTCTCTCGGCCTGCCGTAATCTTTAACAGAGTCTCTTGGCAGTAAAACACAGCAAAGGTTAACCCATTTGTGACACCGCCTTCCCCTCAACCCCAGACCTTAAAAATTACATTGATTAAGACATCACGAGCCATCGGCTCGGCGATATAATTTTTTACAGGGTGCTAATAAAACGGAAAGGACCTGCTCGTTAAAGCACACTAATTTCAGAGGCTCTCAAGAACTGACATCCTTATCGGAATTCTCCAAACAGGATCTTAAAGACAAACACACAGAAAACAGCAGCTCGTTCTCATTCCAGCTCCGCCGAGCGCATCCTGCTAGGTAATCCAAATAGCCAATAGCAATACTTGAAGCCTGTCAGCTAGAATATTTAGTTCTGTTCTGGAAGGTGGCAGGATAACTATTAACTTCAGGGAAAAGGTGAATTGAAATGGGCTCCTTCGTGGGCTTTTAGAGATTATTCTGCTTAATATGCCATTTATTTGGCACTCATGTTTCCAGGCAAATGCACAGTTCATCTTACTCCTTTTGATTTGGTGTGTCTTGCCCTGTTATTGAGGCACTGAAATGTCTCCTCGGCTCGTTATTAGATCTTCAGTATTCACTTATTCTAATGGGGTGGTTGTTGTTGTTGCTGCCGCTGCCAGCAAACCCCTTGATTTGCATTAATATTTCGGACTAGAGGGCTGGGATTGATGGCTGGAGCTTTCATGCATCTTAGCTGCAATGGGATCTTAAAGCAGCCCGCTGCAGCATTTGAGACCAGTCACCAGGGCACATTTTTTTTAAGCCAGGGGGCCGCATTCCTTTCTTTGGAAACATCCAAAGGCCACAGGTGAGTGGTGGGCAGAGGCAGATGCAAAAAGCCATAGCAAACTTAACTTCATAACAAACTAAAATAATTCATTCCAGTAGCACCTTAGAGACCCACTAAGTTTGTTATTGGTATGAGCTTTCGTGTGCATGCACACTTCTTCAGATATATGTGTCATAGCTGTCAACTTTCGGATTTGAAAATAAGGGATTTCCCCCCAAACTTTCGGATTTGAAAATAAGGGATGCCGCGAAGGCAGTGCAATGGCACCAAGTAGCCTCGCCACCCTGCGCTCCAGAGGCTGCGCGCGAACGATGTGAGCGAAAGAGCGAGCGCGTAGACGGCAGGCAGGCTGTCTGTGGTTGGGCGTGAGGGTCTGGATGCACAAGGCATGCAAGCTCCGCCCCCAGTCGGTCTCAGACTCCTTATTGGCAGCTGAGCAACTCCCTGGTCCTGAATGGGGTAACTGTGCCCCTGAAGGACCAGGTGCGCAGCCTGGGAGTCATTTTGGACTCACAGCTGTCCATGGAGGCGCAGGTTAATTCTGTATCCAGGACAGCTGTCTACCAGCTCCATCTGGTACGCAGGCTGAGACCCTACCTGCCCGCGGACTGTCTCGCCAGAGTGGTGCATGCTCTAGTTATCTCCCGCTTGGACTACTGCAATGCACTCTACGTGGGGCTACCTTTGAAGGTGACCCGAAACTGCAATTAATCCAGAATGCGGCAGCTAGACTGGTGACTGGGAAGTGGCCGCCGGGACCACATAACACCGGTCCTGAGAGATCTACATTGGCTCCCAGTAACGTTTCTGAGCACAATTCAAAGTGTTGGTGCTGACCTTTAAAGCCCTAAACGGCTTCGGTCCTGTATACCTGAAGGAGCGTCTCCACCCCCACCATTCAGCCCGGACACTGAGGTCCAGCGCCGAGGGCCTTCTGGCGGTTCCCTCACTGCGAGAAGCAAAGCTACAGGGAACCAGGCAGAGGGCCTTCTCGGTAGTTGCGCCCCGCCCTGTGGAACGCCTCCATCAGAGGTCAAAGTGATTAACAACTATCTAACATTTAGGAAATACCTGAAGGCAGCCCTGTTTAGGGAAGTTTTAATCTGTAATATGTTAATGTATTGTTTTGTTTTGTTTTTAATATTGCTGGAAGCCGCCAGAGTGGCTGGGGAGACCCAGCCAGATGGGTGGGGTACAAATAATAAATTATTATTATTATTATTATTATAGCTGAGGAGCCTCCCTGGCCGGCAGGGAGGGAGAGGAGCTGCTTCCTTTGAAATCCGGGAAATTTAAAGGGATATCAACAATCCGGGATAGCAGCGGGAAACGGCATTGGAATAAGGGAGTTTCCCACAAAAAAAGGGAGGGTTGACAGCGGTTGACAGCTATGATATGTGTGCATGCACACAAAAGCTCATACCAATAACAAACTACGCCGTGGCCCAGGAAGAGAGGGGAAAATAGGAGAAGTGAACAACTGGCTTCGCAAATTGGTGCCGGCAGGAACGGTTTGGATTCTTAGATCACGGCCTGCAGTTTCTTGAAGATGGACTTCTGGCAAGTGATGGGCTGCACCTCACAAGGGTTGGGAGGAATGTTTTTGCCAACAATCTCAAAAACCTCATCAGGAGGGCTTTAAACTGACTTATGTGGGGGAGGGAGACAGTGGTCCTGAAGGTAGGAGTCTATCAAATGCTGAAGATGATCATCCAAAAGTCAAGGACCAAATGGAGCAAACAGCACACAGACCTAGTGGTGGGAGGAAAAAATCCTTAAGTAGGAGACTAGGGGGAATGATCAATGGTTTTCAATGTCTGTATACAAATGCACAGAGCATGGGAAATAAACAAGATGAACTTGAGCTCTTGATACAGCAAACTAAATACGACATAATAGGCATCACTGAAACCTGGTGGGATGAGTCTCATGATTGGAATGTAGTAATAGAGGGATACAATCTATTTCAGAGAAATAGACCAAACAGGAAAGGAGGAGGAGTGGCATTATATGTCAGGGATGTGTATACCTGTGAAGAGATCCATGATTTAAAACTTCAAAGCCAAATTGAGAGTATCTGGGTCAAAATTAAGGGAGAGAAAAATAACAGTGATCTCATTGTGGGAGTTTACTATAGATCCCCAAGCCAAACTGAGGACATAGATGATGCCTTCCTGGAACAGATGACCAAGCATTCAAAAGGAAATGAGATAGTAGTAATGGGGGATTTCAACTATCCTGATATTTGTTGGATGTCAAACTCAGCCAAGAGCATAAGGTCGAACAGATTCCTCACTGGCCTTGCAGACAACTTCATTGTCCAGAAAGTGGTAGAAGCAACAAGAGGATCAGCCATTTTAGATCTGGTCCTAACCAATAGTGATGACCTGGTTAGTGGGGTAGAAGTGGCAGGATCATTAGGTGGGAGTGATCATGCTCTTCTGGAGTTTATTATACATCAGAAAGGAGCAACCAAGCATACTAAGACTCAAATTCTAGACTTTAAGAAAGCCGACTTCAGAAAACTTAGGGAAATGCTGGATGTGATCCCATGGTCAGTAATACTAAAAGGGATGGGAGTTCATGATGGATGGGAGTTTGTTAAAAGGGAGATATTAAAAGCACAACTTCAAGCAGTACCAATGCGACGAAAACATGGAAGGTGCCTAAAGAAGCCAGGGTGGCTATCTAAAGAACTTTTAACTGAGTTAAGATTTAAAAGGGATATGTACAAGAAATGGAAAAAGGGGGAAACCACCAGAGAGGAATTCAAACAAATAGCCAGCACATGTAGAGACAAAGTCAGAAAAGCTAAAGCACAGAATGAACTCAGGCTTGCTAGAGAGGTTAAAAGCAATAAAAAGAGTTTTTATGGGTATGTACATAGCAAAAGGAAGAACAAGGAAACAGTGGGGTCACTTAGAGGAGAAGATGGTGAAATGCGAACAGGGGACGCAGAAAGGGCAGAACTCCTCAATACCTTCTTTGCCTCAGTCTTCTCCAAAAAAGAAAACAATGCCCGACCTGAAGAATATGGAGCAGATGATTCAGCAGGGGAAACACAGCCCAGAATAAGTAAGGAGGTAGTACAAGAACACTTGGCTAGTTTAGATGTATTCAAGTCTCCAGGGCCAGATGAACTACATCCCAGAGTATTAAAAGAACTGGCAGAGGTGATTTCAGAACCACTGGCAGTAATCTTTGAGAATTCCTGGAAAACAGGTGAAGTCCCAGCAGACTGGAGGAGGGCAAATGTATGTCCCTATTTTCAAAAAGGGGAAAAGAGAGGACCCAAACAATTACCGCCCAGTCAGCCTGACATCAATACCAGGAAAGATTCTAGAGCAGATCATTAAGCAAACGGTCTGTGAGCACCTAGAAAGGAACGCTGTGATCACTAAAAGTCAGCATGGGTTTCTGAAAAATAAGTCATGTCAGACTAATCTGATCTCATTTTTTGACAGAATTACAAGCCTGGTAGACGAAGGGAACACTGTGGATGTAGCCTATCTTGATTTCAGCAAGGCCTTTGACAAGGTGCCCCATGATATTCTTGTAAAGAAGCTGGTAAAATGCGGGCTAGACAATGCTACCATTCAGTGGATTTGTAACTGGCTGACTGACCGAACCCAAAGGGTGCTCATCAATGGCTCCTCTTCATCCTGGAGAGAAGTGACTAGTGGGGTGCCACAGGGTTCTGTCTTGGGCCCAATCTTATTCAACATCTTTATCAATGACTTGGATGATGGGCTTGAGGGCATCCTGATCAAGTTTGCAGATGACACCAAATTGGGAGGGGTGGCTAATACCCCAGAGGACAGGATCACACTTCAAAATGACCTTAACAGATTAGAGAACTGGGCCAAGGCAAACAGGATGAATTTTAACAGGGAGAAATGTAAAGTACTACACTTGGGCAAAAAAAATGAAAGGCACAAATACAGGATGGGTGATACCTGGCTTGAGAGCAGTACAAGTGAAAAGGATCTAGGAGTCTTGGTAGACCACAAGCTTGACATGAGTCAACAGTGTGATGCAGCAGCTAAAAAAGCCAATGCAATTCTGGGCTGCATCAATAGGAGTATAGCATCTAGATCAAGGGAAGTAATAGTACCACTGTATTCCACTCTGGTCAGACCCCACCTGGAATACAGTTCTGGGCACCACAGTTCAAGAAGGATATTGACAAGCTGGAACGTGTCCAGAGGAGGGCAACCAAAATGGTCAAAGGCCTGGAAACGATGCCTTATGAGGAACGGCTTAGGGAGCTGGGTATGTTTAGCCTGGAGAAGAGACGGTTAAGGGGTGATATGATAGCCATGTTCAAATATATAAAAGGATGTCATATAGAGGAGGGAGAAAGGTTGTTTTCTGCTGCTCCAGAGAAGCGGACACGGAGCAATGGATTCAAACTACAAGAAAGAAGATTCCACCTAAACATTAGGAAGAATTTCTTGACAGTAAGAGCTGTTCGACAATGGAATTTGCTGCCAAGGAGTGTGGTGGAGTCTCCTTCTTTGGAGGTCTTTAAGCAGAGGCTTGACAGCCACCTGTCAGGAATGCTTTGATGGTGTTTCCTGCTTGGCAGGGGGTTGGACTGGATGGCCCTTGTGGTCTCTTCCAACTCTATGATTCTGTGATTCTGTGATTCTGTGGTCTCTAAGGTGCTACTGGAAGGATTTTTTATTTTATTTTGTTTCGACTATGGCAGACCTACCTACCTGTAACTTTAACTTCATCACAAACCTAGGCTAAATTCTACCTTTGCTACTTTCCACACACATTCACACAGCCCTCTGTATCTTCATCCAGACAGGCAAGAGGCCTGACCAGAGATCAAGGACACATTCCAGCCAATAGGGAATAACTTTTCTTTTCCTGGGTTCATCGTTCCTGAGTTCGATGGCACTTCTGCCAGTATGGAGACAATGTCATACACTGCAGAAGTGGACCACAAGCTTAGCATGAGTCCACAGTGTGATGCAGCAGCAAAAGAAAGAAAGAAAGAAAGAAAGAAAGAAAGAAAGAAAGAAAGAAAGAAAGAAAGAAAGAAAAAGAAAAGCTAACGCTATTCTAGGCTGCATCAGAGTCCAGATCAAGGGAAGTAATAGGACCACTCTATTCTGCCTTGGTCAGACCGTACCTGGAATACTGTGTCCAGTTCTGGGCACCACATTTTAAGAAGAATGTTGACAAGCTGCAACGTGTGCAGAGGAGGGCGACCAAGATGATCAAGCCTTACGCGGAGCGCATGAAGGAGCTGGGTATGTTTAGCCTGGAAAAGAGGAGACAGAGAGGAGATGTGATAGCCATCTTCAAATATCTGAAGGACTGTCACATGGAAGATGGAACAAGCTTCTTTTCTCCTGCTCTGGAAGGTAGGACTTGAACCAATGGCTTCAAGTTACAAGAAAGGAGATTCTGACTAAACATCAGGAAGAACTTTCTGACAGTAAGGGCTGTTTGGCAGTGGAACGGTCTCCCTTGGGAGGTTGTGGACTCTCCTTCCTTGGAGGTTTTTAAGCAAAGGTTGGATGGTCACCTGTCAAGGATGCTTTAGCTGAGATTCCTGCATTGCATGGGGTTGGACTAGACCAGTGTTTCCCAACCTAATCTAGGCAACGGCACACTTGAATCAATGAAAAAATCTCGCGGCACACCGCTCCTCCCCACCCGGCTGCGCCGGGTCTCCTGACCCAGAGTTACCTCTGGGATCAGCTGTAGCGCGGCGCGCGCGAGGCTTCCAGTCGGGATTCTCGCGCGAGGCTGCTGTTGCTGCTGCTGTAGCAGCCAAGGGGGCAGCGCCGCCCTGGCTTCCGCTTCGCTGCCGGGCTCCAGCAGCGCCGCCGCCACGGTCCTGTGCAGCCCTGGGCTGCAGGTCCCTTTTTCCGCGGCACATCAGCCGGTGTCTCGCGGCACTCTAGTGTGCCGCGGCACACCGGTTGGGAAACGCTGGACTAGACGACCCTTGGGATCTCTCCCAAGTCTACAATTCTATGATTCTAAGTACCTTTCAGGTCCAGGTGGTGCTGTGGGTTAAACCACAGAGCCTAGGGCTTGCTGATCAGAAGGTCGGCGGTTCGAATCCCTGCAACGGGGTGAGCTCCCGTTGCTCGGTCCCAGCTCCTGCCCACTTAGCAGTTCGAAAGCACATCAAAGTACAAGTAGATAAATAGGAACCGCTCTGGCGGGAAGGTAAACGGCGTTTCCGTGTGCTGCTCTGGTTCGCCAGAAGCAGCTTTGTCATGCTGGCCACATGACCCGGAAGCTGTACGCCGGCTCTCGGCCAATAAAGCGAGATGAGTGCCGCAACCCCAGAGTCGGACACGACTGGACCTAATGGTCAGGGGTCCCTTTACCTTTACCTTTCAGGTTGAGGAGCGCTATTTCGAAGAGGAAAGCTCATTGTTTTCAAATGGGCTAGCGACAACGAGCCTTGCAAAGGCGGAAACGCTGCCTCAGGAGCAGAAATGGGGTGGAAGGTGCGGTAAATGGAACTTAATAATAAAGTAAAAATTGCAGCCGGCATCGCATGCAACTGGTGAGGCAGGTCACGGGGTCAGCATCATGCATTCCCAGTTGTGTATTAAACATCACCTTAATATTCTAGTGACAATGTTTTATAATTAATCTAAATGTAAAAGGGTGAGCGCAGCGGAGATGGTGGCTCAGCGCAAAGAGGCGAGTGGAGGTTTCTCAGCTCCTAGCCAGCTCTACAAATCCAGGAGGCTGATTGCAGGAGACCACGTTGGCGTCCCATTATCCGCCGGAGTTTTTGCCCTGCACACTTTGGGAAAGTGAAAAACCTTTAACTCGTCACGGTTGTAATGTTAATACAGAAGGAAAGTGCTTTCAAAAGATTACATTTAGTTCACAGACGTATATTGAACTCAGGAGGGGCAATCTGAGCCCCCGAGAGAGAGCAGCTAGAGAGCTGAGCTATAAACTAGAATGATAACATCCTTATTATAAGATGCAAATGAAGGGGGGGTGGGTGGGCGCAATTCACTTCAAAAAGGCATTAGGAGTGTTTAATTTTTCTTGTGGGAATAACACTCAGCTTGGCCCACGTAGGGTTGTGCTGTGTGTGTGTGTGTGTGTGTGTGTGTGTGTGCTGAAGATTTGTCTATAGATGTCGGCTTGACAATTTTGCACAAAACAGAAGGCCTCTCCTCTCGCGAAACCTCGAGAAGGGATGACGACACAGCGCTAGAACTGTTCCTTTTATATATATATATGTGCCTCTCTTCAGCTAGCATTCTGGCCTGAGGAGGAAGAAGAGGAGCAGGGAAGATTACGTCACACCCAAAAACAGCAGGAGTTCCGCATCCAGGTGCTCTGGATTCTGAGATGGGATGAAGCTGGATTCTGGGATCCGTATAAATTATGCAAATTAAAAGAGAAGTGCATTTTATCTCAGATTCGGTGCAATCTATTATGCATCTGCCATTTTGCATAATTCATCCTGCGGCTGTTACTCATGAGGAACTGCTCTTCCGGTTGCAGAGAGTCATATCCCACGACCTCTGTTATTTCAGCAGCCCATAGCCTTTCCACAGCGATGATAAGTAGAAACATGAGCTTGCGTTCGACATGAAAACTGCATTTTTTAAATATATTTTTTTTAAAGGCAGCCGAGTTCTGCACCTGTTAGCATGCTTGGAGCTTTTCCCTTTCTAAAAAAAAAAGTTCCTTCTTCCGATTTAAAAAAATGTTCCTGTAGAATTGTCATATTCACACAACCGGGAGAGCACCAATAGCTGCTGCAGTCGTGGCAGGTCTGCCATCGTGGATGAGAGCATGATTTCAAGCAAGCAACCGCTCCTCTCCCCCCCCTTTACCTCCGTGAGAGATTTGCACCTGCAGAGTGCAATTGCTGCCATTCTCCTGACCCACTTTTGGTGGGGGTGGTAGTGGCGAGGTGAAATTGCTGTTTCACCCTAGATGATTTTCCAAGTCAATGTGGAACCTTTGAAAGCCCAGGCAGGCCACATGTTGCAGGGGTGACAATTGAGATCCTTCAGGCCTCTCTAGCCAGTGTGGTGTAGTGGTGAAGAGCGGTAACTCATAATCTGGGGAACTGGGTTCGCGTCTCCGCTCCTCCACATGCAGCTGCTGGGTGACCTTGGGCTAGTCACACTTCTTTGAAGTCTCTCAGCCCCACTCACCTCACAGAGGGTTTGTTGTGGGGGAGGAAGGGAAAGGAGAATGTGAGCCGCTTTGAGACTCCTTCAGGTAGTGATAAAGCAGGATATCAAATCCAAACTCCTCCTCCTCTTCTTCTTCATATTCATATTCCCCAGTCCTCTCCCTCTGCCCAGGCCGCTTCTCTCACCCACCCTCCCCAAGCTCCTTTGCCTGGCTAGAATGTGTCTTCCTTGCATGGATAGTGGACTGTGTGTGTGTGTGTGTGTGTGTGTGTGTGTGTGTGTGTAAACCATAGACTTCTCCGTGTTTTGGGGTGTCCTCTACTGTACAAAGGCAAGAGTCATGTTTATTGCTCCAACCATTTTTGCCACTAGCCCCTCCCACCACTGCCATGTGGCCCTTGGAAGGTTGTCCTACGGGACCGCCTTTTCTGGTATGCCCCACGGAGGACCTTACGGTCTGCTAACAACAACACCTTGAAGATCCCGGGCCCCAGGGAAATTAGACTGGCCTCGACTAGAGCCAGGGCCTTTTCAGCTGTGACCGCAGCCTGGTGGAACGCTCTCCCACAAGAGACCAGGGCCCTGCGGGATTTGACATCTTTCCGCAGGGCCTGCAAGACGGAGCTGTTCCGCCAGGCCTTTGGGCAGTTTGACTTACTTTCTTTTGTATAAAACAAGCCCGAAGGAGACCCCCAACCTGCTCACAGGTCCTTGTATGATCAGTGTATGATCAGTTGGTCCTGGCAAGTATTAACCACTCTCAGTTCCAACCTGATAATTGCCACCTGCCCGGATTTTAACTTGTCTGAATTAATTTTAAGATGTATTTTAATTAATTGATGTCTGTTTTTATGCTTACTGTGTTGTTTTTATGATGCTAGCCGCTCTGTGCCCGGCCTCTGTTGGAGAGGGTGGGATACAAATAAAAAAATATTATTATTATTATTATTATTATTATTATTATTATTATTATTATTATGAGGTCTTGTGGCCCTTGGCAATAAAAAGGGTCCCCTCTACCCCTCGTTTATAGGGCTAGGGCAGCCTTTGGTGCAAGCATCAGCAGCTGTTTCTGGGATTTGACCCCGGAAGGCTCTGAGACATTCCACAGTGGAGAAAGAAGTTGTGTTAGGAACAGAAGACTTGCACAAGAAGAGACTGGCTGCTGGATCAGGCCAGTGGCCTCAACGTCATGTCTTCACAGTGGCCAACCAGCTGCCCTCAACAGGAAGCCAGCAAACAGATACTGAGTAAAAAGGTAAAGGTAAAGGGACCCCTGACCATTAGGTCCAGTCGCGGACGACTCTGGGGTTGCGGCGCTCATCTCGCTTTATTGGCCGAGGGAGCTGGCGTACAGCTTCCAGGTCATGTGGCCAGCATGACAAAGCCACTTCTGGCGAACCACAGCAGCGCATGGAAACGCCGTTTACCTTCCAGCCGGAGCGGTACCTATTTATCTACTTGCACTTTGACGTGCTTTCGAACTGCTAGGTTGGCAGGACCTTCTGATCAGCAAGCCCTAGGCTCTGTGGTTTAACCCACAGCGCCACCCGCGTCCCACTGCCCAGTCGCTCACACTGCCTCCAACAGTGGGGATAGGAAGGACGGCACACAGGTTTTACAGCTGACCGCAGCACCATTCACACACTTTTTTTTGTTTTCCTCTCCAGAAAGGAGCTCTTTCAGGGCGGCGAGAATCCCGCCCCTCGTCTTTGACCTTGCTGTTTGCCAAACACCGGAGGCCAAAGTCTGACGGGGAAGGAATGCAAGGTGTAGGGTGGCGAGATAAAAGAGGAACCGGGGAGAGAGATTAAGTGTTTGGTCTACTCTCCAGCCGGCTTCAGAGTTGAAAGGTCAAGAATTGTTCTAAAATGGCAAAGGAGAAGTGGGGGGGGGGGGGAGAAACCACCTCTGCAACTCCTTGGTTCACATTCTTGGGGACAAAAGGTGGTATTGAAATGGCTGCCTGCCTTACAGACGGGAGAATTCGAATTTCCTCCTGTAGTTCTTCTTTAAAAAAAAAAACAAAGGAGGGAGGGAGACCCGGCCTGTTGCTCGAAAGGCAAAATACACCTTGAGAGACAAAAGGCGTTATTCTAAAGCATCTCCATTCCTAACTTGCCTGCCTGTGTTGCTGTTGGCAATGACCTTCTCTAACATTAAGCCAGGGGCAGGGAACCTTTTTCCAATGGAGGGCCGCATTCCCTTCTTCCAGGGGCCACTTCCAGTGGGCAGAGCAACACACACACACACACACACACACACACACACACACACACACACACACACACTTTTATATGGTAGGCACACCTCCCTGAACACAACCCTCTCTGTCCTCCGCCCGGGAAATTAACTTCAAGGGCAGATTCCAGCATGGCAAAAACGCTGAATCATATAATCATAGAACTGCAGAGTTGGAAGGGACCCCAAGGGTCATCTAGTCCAACCCCCTGCAATGCTAAATCTCAGCTAAAGCATCCATGTCAGGTGGGCAGCCAACCTCTGCTTAGAAACCTCCAAGGAAGGAAGGCTGGTGAGAGAGGTGACCTGGGAAGAGTGTGGCTGGTGAGGGGCAGTCCTGGGGCCAGGCAGAGAGGCTCGGGGGGGGCTGCATCTGGATGCCAGGCCTTCGTTCATCGGGGGCAGCCCCCCACCTGAGCTGTTCCTCCTCAGTCCCTTGGTCATACCCTTCTGCTGGGGAACAGAGCCGAGTGAGCCATATGGCCGTGTCCCATTGCCAATAACCAAGTAAGAGGCAATTGCTACTTCAGGCAGTTCTGGATGGGGTCACCCTTCCTCCAGAGGAACAAATGAGTGGCTTGGGGGTATTCCTGGAACAAACCATTGTCACTAGAGACCCTGGTGTCCCCTGTGGCTTTGTCTGGTTTGCCAGCTCTGGCCGTTCCTGGACAGGGACAGCTTGACCACTACAGTCCATGCACTGGTAATCCAGATCCTAGGGAAGGATAGGATATGGCATGAATGAATGAATGAATGGGGAAGGGTCATAGCTCAGTGGTAAAGAATCTGCCTTGCATGCAGGAGGTCCCAGGTTCAATCCCTGCCATCTCCAGGTGGTGCTCCTGCTTGAACCCCTGGAGAGCAGCTGCCAATCAGTGTAGACAATATTGAGCTCGATGGACCAACAGTCTGCCTCAGTACAAGGCAGCTTCCTATGTTTCCGTGTTCACTGGCTGCGCACAAGGAAACGCTGGTGCAAGAGGATGGCTCCGTTTTGTTCTTAGCTCCATTTACAACTGATTCTGGGAGCATAGTGTTCAATTGTTGCGTTGCCGTTGCCCAGGCTCCGAGGGAACGGAAGAGCTCTTTTCCCCCACCCCCTTTAGGAAAAAAAAGACAGAAGTTAAATCTAATACATCCTTTTATCTTGTTTGGGAAGAACCATAAATATAAGCTGTAACAGGGTTAGTGGACCAGCTAGGCCACTACATGAGGTCAAAGGCTAATTAGGCCGGCAGTATTTATGACGGAGGGTTTACAGGGCTCTTTGGCAGTTAATTCTTAGCGCAGGGACGCTCTAACTCAGGAATCAGCGAAGTCTCTCTTCTCTTCTCCTGTGGATACACCTAAATAGCTGCCCCCTAGTACAATCCTCCTTCCCACAGAGTACAGGATCCTGGTTCCCCTTATATGGCTTGGAGTAATGTGGGGGCATCGCAGGCTTCCCCTCCCATCTTGTGCCCTTGAATTCAAGAGTGAAAGCAGTATTGCAAGCTGGATTTCGAAGGGGCAGAGGAACCAGAGACCAAATTGCAAACATGCGCTGGATTATGGAGAAAGCTAGAGAGTTCCAGAAAAACATTTACCGTATTTTTTGTTCCATAAGACTCACTCTTTCCCTCCTAAAAAGTAAGGGGAAATGTCTGTGCGTCTTATGGAGCAAATGTGTGGTCGATCTCTGGCTCCCTTTCTGGCCCCGCCCCCTTACCCAGGCCTCCATTGTTGAATGTTCTGCAGACAGAGGCTGTTTGTTTCCCCAGCGACCTGTGACTGGCTGATTAGATTATCTGTCTGGAAACTGTACAAACAGTTCCCTTTCCTTTCCTAAAAAAGCTGCAGAACTGTGAGTTGAACCCCATAAAACAGGATTTTTTCCCTTTGCAAAGTAAGTTCAACAACTTTCAGCTGATCCTCAAAAAAGGGGGCTTTTCCCCCTTTGAAAATAACCTGCACAACTTTGAGCGGATCCTCAAAAAAGGGGGCTTTTCCCCTTTGCAAAAGAAGCTGCACAGCTGTGAGCTGATCCCCCCAAAAATGGGGCTTCCCCCCTTTCCTCCTCTAAAAACTAGGTGCGTCTTATGGTCAGGTGCGTCTTATGGAGCGAAAAATACGGTACTTCTGCTTCATTGACTCCCAAAATGGGGGAGTGGCGTCTTATACATGGGGGCGTCTTATACACGGAAAAATATGGTAATTACAACATTGCTCTTATATGTAGGAAGACTGGCACAGTGCTCAAATGTAAACCAAGGATGGGGAACCTCAGGCCCAGGGGGCTATATATTTTTTCCAGAGAGCCGAGAGCAATTTGAGGGAGGGAGGGTTGCTGGACCATCAAGAAGGCTGATCGCTGAAGAATTGATGCTTTTGAATTATAGTGCTGGAGGAGACTCTTGAGAGTCCAATGGACTGCAAGAAGATCAAACCTATCCATTCTGAAGGAAATCAGCCCTGAGTGCTCACTGGAAGGACAGATCCTGAAGCTGAGGCTCCAATACTTTGGCCACCTCATGAGAAGAGAAGACTCCCTGGAAAAGACCCTGATGTTGGGAAAGATGGAGGGCACAAGGAGAAGGGGACGACAGAGGACAAGATGGTTGGACAGTGTTCTTGAAGCTACCAACATGAGTCTGACCAAACTGTGGGAGGCAGTGGAAGACAGGAGTGCCTGGCGTGCTCTGGTCCATGGGGTCACGAAGAGTCGGACACGACTGAACAATTAAACAACAACAACATCAGCGGTCCCCAGACTAAGGCCTGTGGGCTGGATGCGGCCCTAGGGACTCATTTATCCGGCCCCCAGCGACCCCCGCTGCCCGCTGCCGCCGCCTGCTCTTACAAGCGTGGCGTGGCGCAGCTGCCCACTTTCGGGTCGGCGGAGCACCGGAAATAGCTTGTGTGCATGCGCAAGTGTAATTTCCGGCACACTTCCGGGTCTGCGGAGGCCCGTGTGCACGTGCACAAGCTATTTCCAGCGCTCCGTCGACCCAAAAGGGCACCGGAAATAGTGTGTGGGTGCACCCTCCCCCGCCCTCTGGCCCTCTGCACGATCAGCGCTGGAGGAACCGGCCCGAGGCCTTAGGGACCCCTGGTCTACATGGTGGAAAGCCTAAGTTTCCTGGTGCATCACACTCAACAAAGAGGAGCCGCCAGCCCCACCTCAACCAACAAGTAAACCGTGGTTGAGACAACCATCTGTGTTGGTGCCTGACACACATCCACATGTTACGTTCTTGGGTGTAAACTTAGAAAACCTTTTAAAAGTTTTCGCTTTTGCTGTTCCGCCGCCCTGCGTTCGTTGGGGAGGAAGGGTAGGATAACAATTAAAAAAACAAATTCGAAAAGTGCACAACTCAGAAAAGAAAATGGGCAAGGAGACCTCTCTCTCTCTCTCTCTTTTCGAAAATAAAAATCTGCGGTGTGCCTCTCACAGAAACAGGAAGGCTTTTGTGGTTCGTTCGATTTTTTTTTTTTTCCTGAGCTGCAAGTTGCGAGGGGGAAGGAAGTTGGCCTTATTTTTGCAGTTCAACATTGCAGCGAACTAAAGTTAACACAACATCTGCCAACCTTCCCCTTCTGAAGACATTTCTATCTCCCCCTTCCACCAAAGCAACACCCCAACACACACACCTTCTCGCTCCCGGCCACCGCAAACGCCCTCGGCTATTGCAGCGCATTGAGAAAGCCGAACCGCAAATGGCAGTCCAAAATGGGATGCTGAACGACAATTGCCCCGAGGAGCTGAAATGAGAGTTTGGTGTACATTTGAGCTGCCTGCTTGGAGGGAGGGGGGGTGGGTTGCTGCTGGGTCTGGCTAGCAGCTCATAATGGTGTTTAGAAAGAGAGAGTCTGTGTTATGTCTAGGGGGCCGGCGTGTTTTGTGTTACGCTGACCCTGGCATTGTACCGCCTTTTTTCTTTCTTTCTTTCCCTCCCCCTTCTCCCCCCCTCGCTCCCGATTCATAAACTGCTTTGCAAACTTTCAGCGCCGGCTCCTCCGCCGACTGGAGTTTGTATCCCAGCCAAATCTACATTTCAGATTTGAAAAGAGGGGTAAAGGTCAGTGTTCACAGGTTTGAGATCATGTTTAATATCACATGACACCTTTGACAAACAGTGCTATGTTTAAGAGAGAGAGAGAGAGAGAGAGAGAGAGAGAGAGAGAGAGAAGGAACGAGTGGGGTTGTGGTGGACGGGGGGGGGGGAGAGGCCTTCTGGATTTCAGCAGTTGGGGAACCTGATGCCCCTTGAGTGCCAGACATCTCCCCCCCCTTCCTCATTGCCATTTAACCCTTTCAGATTCTCGCCTGTTGGCTCTCGCTCATTTTGCAACAGGGGCTGAGCTTAGGAACATGTGAAACGTTCCAATTCTGAGCCTTCGAAATGCATACGTAAACCTGCTCACTTTTTTTTTTTAAGGACAGAAGAGGCACACGGTTAAGAGATTTGGGGGGGGGCAGTTGAGGCATCCTTTCCCCATGTCTTCCTTGTGTAGGAGGACAGAGATGTGTGCAGGCAGGCAGGGATGGGTGGATCTGTCAATTTCAGTTTCTCTCATTTTAAATTCACTTAGCTGCATTTCCAAATTGTTTTCTGACTGCTATTGCTATTTTTAAAAGTCCCCGTGAAAATTCAGTTCGACTGTCTCCAGATATACACATTTCTGCATGCTGTTTTGCCTAATAAACACTTCTCTTTTTTTTGCAAAGCGACGTTCTGCAAAGACAATGGATTTCTGTCTATTATTTTCACTGATGTATGCAGTTAAAGGCACAGTTTGGTTTTGTATACGCATTTTTGTACACATCTCCTTGGCTGGTGGGGGTTCATCAACCCGGAAAGGTGCATGATCTAGGACAGTGATGGCTAACCTTGACACCCCAGATGTTTTGGAACTACAACTCCCATCATCCCTAGCTAACAGGATCAGTGGTCAGGGATGATGGGAGTTGTAGTCCCAAAACATCTGGAGTGTCAAGGTTAGCCATCACTGATCTAGGAGAAGGAAAACTCTGGTCCTAAACCTCTGCTGCCTTGTGGTGATATTCATTTGTGAGAGTTAACCCTGGGGGGAAAATCTGTACCCACTGCCTTGCGATACATCTTCAGGAGAAGAAAAGGCCAAGGAGTAAACCCTACACAAATCTTCATCATCCTGAAAAAAAGTGAAAAATAGGGTGTGACAAGGTTTTGTTTAGGGCCCATTTATTGTTCACCATCTTTATAAATGACTTGGATTAAGGAATTGAGGGGATGCTCATCATCTCTCTCTCTCTCTCTCTCTCTCTCTCTCTCTCTCTCTCTCTCAGTGTGTGTGTGTGTGTTTAAAACCCTAAACTCAGTACCCCACAGTTCATAAGGTCACTCTGATTTTAAAAAGCCAATTTGGAAACTTTTGAACTTGATATCAGATAGCCAGATGGCTTGATGGTCCCTTTTATTCAGCCCAAACAATTAATCCTGCTACTGCTCTACTGATTAGATTAGTACAGAAAAATGGCCAGATATGAGAATTAACTGAGGCACAGAGGTCGCAACTCCCCCCCCCCCATGTTTAGGCTGATGTTTGTCCTAAGACACTCTCAAGAAGACGAAAGATTTTTCCCAGTTGATAATAACCAGTTGAGATAATTAACAATGCCCAAAGGGGGAAAGAGTGAAGTGGCACAATTTTATCTACAGGAGGACGACTGAAATAGAGGGCAGGGTGGGAACAGACAGGACACACCAGAAATTATTTCTTATGCTCCCCCAACACCTCCCCCTAAAAAACTACTCAGTATTTGCATCTGCAGTTTAAAGCAGCAGGAGCATACTCTACTGTGGTCACATCAAAAGTACTTCTCTACTGTTTGCATTGCCACTTACTTGAAAGGGGAGGGTTTTTTTATTTATTTATTAAAAAAAAGCTACTTGCTGTTTCTCTCTAGATTTGTCCCCTAGGCTGAGAAGCAACGCATTAAGGCCAAACTAGACATGTTAATTGCATTCGGGCTACTAAAACCCATCCATCTATCTATCATCTATCTAAATAGCAGCTGCCACAAAACCTGAGCAGTCTCAAGATGGCGAGACGTTTTTAATTCTTTTCCTCCTTGCCAGAATCTGGGTAAAACGAGTCGCTCTCCAAAACTGCCGCTTGCTCCCATTTGGCATTGCTCTAGGCTTCCCTTGCAGATCTCAGATTTGGAAAGGTTTTTTTTTGTCAGGAGAGAGGAAGTGTTACACTGCACCCCCACTCCAAGCTCTCAGGGCTATTTAAATAACCCCACCCATAAATTGCATCTACACAATGAATGCCAGGCTCACTTTAGCCCTAAGCCCCTTTGCAGATCAGGTTCACAGCTCTTTGCAAGTGGAAAAAAGCTGGTGGGTAGATGGCTCAGCCTTTCCAGAGGGACTCTCCTTGCCATCACCCATTGCTGCCCATGGTTTAAGGTTGGCTGTGATCATGTGTGTGTGCTGCTCAGAAGGCAAAAGGAGCACGGAAAGTAATTGTGCTCTTCTTCCAAGAAGAAGAAGAAGAGTTTGGATTTGATATCCCGCTTTATCACTACCCGAAGGAGTCTCAAAGCGGCTAACCTTCTCCTTTCCCTTCCTCCCCCACAACAAACACTCTGTGAGGTGAGTGAGGCTGCGAGACTTCAGAGAAGTGGGACTAGTCCAAGGTCACTCAGCAACTGCATGTGGAGGAGAGGGGATGCGAACCCAGTTCACTAGATTATGAGTCCACCGCTCTTAACCACTACACCACACTGGCTCCAAGGAGTTTGCAGTCTCTCTTTCAAGCAGTCAAAGGGAAGCAACACCAGGCAAATGATTTACCATATTTTTCTGTGCATAAGATGAGGGTTTTTGACTTAAAAAGCATGTCAAAAAACTGGGGTCGTCCTATACATGGATAGTGGTGTTGGGGGGAGCTGTGTGCTGCCAGCCAGCTGGTTGGCGGGTGCGCAACTCCACCCCATGCCACTGTGGGAGGGATCGTTTCCCGCAGCGGCATGGGGGGGGGAGCTGCTCGCCCGCCCGCCAGCACTCCAGGGAGTTTCCTGCCGCAGTGGCATGGGGGGGAGCGGCTTCCCACTTTGCCAGCCCCCAGCAACGGCCCTGCTGGGGGTGATGGCGCTCATGCAATTCCCCTTAAAAAAATGCTCAACAACTTTGGGCCATCTCCCCTCATTTTCTTTAAATTTAGTCCCCCCAAATGGGGGAGGGGCATCTTATACATGGGGGCGTCTTATACACGGAAAAATATGGTAATTACAACATTGCTCTTATATGTAGGAAGACTGGCACAGTGCTCAAATGTAAACCAAGGATGGGGAACCTCAGGCCCAGGGGGCTATATATTTTTTCCAGAGAGCCGAGAGCAAATTGAGGGAGGTAGGGTTGGTGGACCATAAAGAAGGCTGATCGCTGAAGAATGGATGCTTTTGAATTATGGTGCTGGAGGAGACTCTTGAGAGTCCCATGGACTGCAAGAAGATCAAACCTATCCATTCTTAAAGAAATCAGCCCTGAGTGCTCACTGGAAGGACAGATCCTGAAGCTGAGGCTCCAATACTTTGGCCACCTCATGAGAAGAGAAGACTCCCTGGAAAAGACCCTGATGTTGGGGAAGATGGAGGGCACAAGGAGAAGGTGACGACAGAGGACGAGATGGTGGGACAGTGTTCTCGAAGCTACCAACATGAGTCTGACCAAACTGGGAGGCAGTGGAAGACAGGAGTGCTCTGGTCCATGGGGTCACGAAGAGTTGGACACGACTAAACGACTAAACAACAACAGGGTTGCTTGTGTATGCTGCGCTCAGAGTGGCCAGCTAGATGCCTATTGGAAACCCGCAAGCAGGACCTGAACACGACATCTTCTCCGGCATGCTGTCTCTGATGGAGACAGAACATAGCCATCACGGTGAGTAGACACCGATGGGCTTATCCTCCATGAATTTGCCTAATCCTCTTTAAAAGCCAGAGGTGGTTGGTGTTTCTATAGTTAGAACAGCAGTGCTGGGTCCCTTTCCCAAGGATGCTCCCTGTTGCTGCATGGCCTGATCCTGCCTGGTGGTTTTAGCTGGGGATCCGAGGGATGGAACCGGGGACCTTCCGCATCCCAAATCAGGTGCTCTTTGGCCACCTGCTCCTCACCTGCTCTCCCGACTTCCCTCCCATCGGAAGAGCTGCGTTACGCAGAGTCCAACCCAGGGAAGGAAATACTAACGGGGTGATGGCAAGGAGTGGAGGCTGCAATAATTAAAAAAACATCAGAAAGGGAATGATTAAGCTGGCCGGCTTCTGCATTGCATATTTTAGTAGCGCTGGGCTAATTCTTTAAAGACTGTGAGCTCCGAGGCTTAGGGGAAGAGATGATAAATAATAAATAGTAATTAAATTAAAGATGTACATACTGCACTGCTCCCGATTTCCTGGAAGTTTGGAAATGGACTCGTGTATAATCATAATAATTAAGATCTCTTTGGCTGAGCACAGCCTACTGGGTGCCACATCACACAGAACCTTGAAGTCGGCTCAGAGGCTGCCGAAGGATCTGTCAGGCCTGAACCAGGCTGGGTTTAAGAATTTGAAAGGAGCAGAGAGAAATCTGCAATACATTTGGCGGCGGCTCCTCTTGATTTCCAGCTGCCCCAGGGAAGTAAGCAAGACGACTTCTCAGCCGGCCTCGGCGTACCACCAATCCACGGGCAATCCCACGAAAGCAGTACGGAAGGGTCTCTTTCAGGGTCCTTGATGGAGAAAGGCCATAGCGCAGGGCTGAAGCATCTGATTGGCTTGCTGAAGACCCCTGGTTTGGTCCCGGGCATCCCCAGAAGGGATGGGAATAGCCTCCACCCGAAACTCTGGAGAGGCGCTGCCAGCCAGTGTTGACAAAACTGAGCTAGATTGGCCACCGTGCCGCCAGAGCACGATTTATGTTCTTAGCGGAGTTCTTAACCTGAAGCGTACTTAACCCGAGGTACCACTGTATAATAATAGTAAATAGTACAACACTCTCCCTTGCCCACATCTGCCACTTTAAAGGGCCACAGAATCATTGGCAGCCAAAGGCCTGGTTGGAGAGGAATGCACTAATGCATATATTAGCGAAAATTAAAACAGCGGGAGTTATTTTTAAATCTTTTTTAATTTAAATTAATTTAATCTTTTAAAAATTAAATAATTACTTTTGTTGTTGTTGTTGTTGTCTAGGGGTGCTGGAACGGATATGCACCCAATGCCTGAGCCTAAAATCCACCTTTTTCTGTGATCTATAAAGTTGTGGCCGTTTCTCATTGTCAGTTTGAGTTTATTAATCACATCTTACAATTAGCCACTGCCCTGGGGAGCAGGGTGTGGTGCTGCAACTGGGCCCACAACAAACAAACAAACAAACAAACAAACAAACAAACAAACAAACAAACTTACTTCATGGTGAGTTCCCCTACCTTTATTCCAGAAAAAAAGCACTGAAAATCATGGCTTTTCCCCCCAGCCAGAACCTCTCAGGTGGGCGCCATTGCCATTCTAAGAGATCGAGGGAGGCGTTCAGGGTGAATTCCGGCACCGCTTTTTCTAGAAAAATAGCACTGATTAAAATTGAAATTCTTTATATTAGGGTAAATTGCTTTACAAAAAAAAAGCGTATATTAGGCAAGATTGCACAGAAACCCAGGATAAATTCACTGATGAATTATTATTATTATTTTTAAATAGCAAACTGGTATGAAAATGCAGAGAACCAGGTTTAACACTGGAAAAAAACGAGAAGCAGAGATAACCGAAATAAGACAGATTCGCCTCTCCCTACTCGGCAGCCCAGGTTTTCACAGTTCACTTGCTCTCCCTTTCTCATGTGGCAAAGCTCCAGCAGCTATCTCTCAATCCAGCGTAATAAATCTGTACCCACAGACTATAATTAAGTATGTAATCCAGTTGAAGCCCGACACCCCAACCCCAGGGCAGAGGGATGAGATCCATGCTGCAGATTCTTCCATCCTTCTCGTTTGCTGCCCTTGGAGTTTCCAGAGCGACGGCGTCTACACAGCGGAGTCTTTCGCAAGGCCCAAATCTGGGGCTGTCTTAGGGACTGGTTTGGCAGATAACACTCCGGTGGGGCATTTACAGATGCCAGGGACTAGCTGAGACACTGAGGAGTGGTGTCTGGGTTTCTGGAGATGGACTTGGAAGATGGAAGAAGGAATCAGTGATCTGGGGAAAATCTGCAACGGCCAGGAGATAAAAGTCAGAGGCAGGAGAAACTGAAGGGCCGGAGAGTGAAGGAGGAGGAAGAGCAAGGTCAGGCAGGTAGAGAATCAAGAGCATCCACGCCTCCTTCTCCTGCTCTACCTCTCCTGCTCCAGTGTCTCCCAGGATCAGAAGAGGGGTGAAGAGGGAGGAGCAGAAGCAGGTTACACATAGGCAGAGTCTTTGCTTGCTTGTGTGCAGCTCAGTTGGGGGTGATACATAAGCAGAGGTTGGGGACGGGGCCTTTCTGTTGTGGCACCTAGAAATAGCTAAGAGACATAGGAAGAAGCATGTCCACACCAGCCCAAACTTATTTATTTATTGTTTATTTATTTGATTTATATATGGCCCTTCATCGTAAGATCTCAGAGCAGTTCGGGGAATAAAATACAGGATAGAAACAAGTGAGTAAGTAAAACGAAACAGCAAAACAATGCCCGCCCACCCCGTCCCACAGACACATTTAAAAGGCTGTAGTATATCAATCAGCCAGAGGCCTGGTTGAAGAGGAACATTTCCACCTGGCGCCTAAAATATATATGAAGAGATAATCCCTCACTCTGGACATTCTTGCCTGTCGACGCCATAACGGTAGCCACTCATTCACCTACATCCATGCACAGCCATGTTACAATATGGTTAAGAAGGTATGAAACATGCGGCCACGCTCGCCCCCGTTAGTTCAAACTGTGAGACATTCCGGGGACACAGCACTTACTTATTTATTTCACAAAATCGACACACCGCTTGATTGTTTAAAAAGGAAAGAAAGCCCCAGCAACCTCAGAGCCATTTACAAAGAGGCTAAAACATTAAAATGACCAGTAAAAAACAGTTAAAAACAAACTTTTCGAAACATTCGATGAACAAATAAAAACAGCAATAAGCCCCGCCCCCAGAACGGCGCCATGCCCCAGAGCGCGCGCCAGCCCCGCCCCCGCCCCGCCTGCTTCCCGCCCCCTGTGCCAGGGAATGAAGCTCCGCCACTGGATGTCCCTGATTTAGAGAAGCCGTCCCGGTTTCTAATTTGATCCTGGAATCTCCCTGTTTTCCTTAGGATGTCCCTATTTTCATAGCTGAAATGTTGGAGGGTACGGAGTTATCCAATCCCTGAGGCGTCTGAAGGCAATCCTGTATAGGGAATGTTTTGTTTGTTTGTTTAAAAAAATGTTCAATGTTTTATTATGTTTTTACATACAGTGATCCCTCGACTTACGAATGACCCGACTTCCGTATTTTTCGAGTTATGAGGGATCAAAGCGGCCGCCGCTTCCGAATTTTTTCGACTTCCGATCGGAAGCCGCGGCCGTTTTAAATGCGGTTTCCTTGACCTACGAAGATTTTTTCGAGGTACGAATGTGTTCTCCAACGCATTCCTATGGGGACTCGACTTACGATTTTTTCAACTTCCGACGGTCCCGTCGGAACGGATTACATTCGTAAGTCGAGGGTCCACTGTATGTTGGAATCTGCCCATAGTGGCTGGAGCAACCCAGTAAGATATAAATAGTAAAATTATCTTTATGGAATGGGACATAAATGTGGATGGGTATGGATTTGGTTTCTTTCGGGAGGCGTTTCGTTCCATTCTCCTCCCTTCTGTTTTTCTCTAAAAAGGTATGTAAGGGGGAAGATACCTCCAGAAACAATGGCATGAGCAGGGGCCAAGAGAACGCTGAATGGGGTTTATTGGAATGGGGTGAGACAGAAAACCAGGGCAATGGTGGTTGTGGAGGAGGACGAGTGAGAATGAAATGGAATATCCTGGAAAAGGGCATGGCTGGCTGGCTGGCACCTTCCCCCCCAGAAGGGTAGCCTGTCTGCTAGTCTGTTGCAGCCCAAAAACAGGACCCTCTTTTCATATTCTTAGTGGGGAAATACGTTTTTCAAAAGGCCTGTAAGAAGCCACCCCAACGTGGAAAAACACAGCCAACCTCCTTCCCCTGCAGAGTTACAGGTTTTCAAAAAATATGATCCTTCAACCCGGTTCCTTACATCTCCCTTTCCCCACTGTATATAAACTAACGAGACAACTTGCTTATTATCTCTTCATCTGCGTGTCTCCTTTACAGCTAATATATCATGTCATCACCCCGAGGGTTACGGCAAGGTGGCCAAAGCTAACTGCAGACCTAACGGCAGGCCCCAGAAACAAAAGTTGCTCCTACCTTCCCCCCCTGTCATGTTTCTAGCTTCTGCCAAGTTAAGTCCACTTTGGACAGGAGTTGGGAGCAGAGGAGGGGAGAGGGCAGGCTCCAAGATCACTTTTTGAGAGCCAGTGTGGTGTAGTGGTTAAGAGCGGTAGACTCGTAATCTGGTGAACCGGGTTCACGTCTCCGCTCCTCCACATGCAGCTGCTGGGTGACCTTGGGCTAGTCACACTTCTCTGAAGTCTCTCAGCCCCACCCACCCCACAGAGTGTTTGTTGTGGGGGAGGAAGGGAAAGGAGAATGTGAGCCACTTTGAGACTCCTTCGAGTAGTGATAAAGCGGGATATCAAATCCAAACTCCTCCTCCTCCTCCTCCTCCTCCTCCTCCTCCTCCTCCTCTTCTTCTTCTTCTTCCTCTTCTTCTTCTTCTTCTCCTCAGTGAAGAATACAAGCTGGTTTGTTCTGGTATTATGGGAGAGGAAGGAAAACATCTCCCTATACGCACCCTCCAACCAATGCATAAACTAACACACCTCAATCGCATCTCTCCAAAATGGCTCCCCACCACCGCCGGGGAAGAAGGGGTCAGTGAAGATCTGCACCAGGGACAAGGCGGGGATAAAGATGTACATTGGAACCTGCTGACCCTGTGGATTCTGCCGCCTGAGGCAGTCACCTTACTTTGCCTCATGGGTGTGCTGGCCCCAGCTACATAGACCAGTGACCTGACTTGATGCGAGGCACCTTCCCACAGTCCCAGGACTCCACCGCTTGATCCTGCTGCCTACGCAGGATGGGTGCCTCTAGGTTATAGCTTGCCCCACCTTATTCTCCCCTCCCCATGTTGTCTTTTTGGGGTTTTGCAACTTAAGACATGCCAGGCCTTATATCACAGATTTAAAACAAACAGAAACCTTTTTATTATTTCTATTTTTTTATTGCGGGGAAAAAAGAAAAGAAAAGAAAGGACAACCGTCCCTGCCCAGCCTCCAAAATCAGCTTCACGGTTTCCCATCACAATTATATATTAGCAGAGGGATAGACCTGGGGGCAAACCGTTCTGGCAGCCGTTCAACACTTTCATGCCTGTAATCCTGCAGAGAAAAAGGACACTCAGGTGTCTGACCTGTTCTTCTGGACTCCACTAAATCAAACTCGAGCCTCAGGTAAAATTTTTCTGTTTATCTGAAAGTATTATTTTTTGGGGGGGCAGGATGAGGGAAGTGGCTTTCTCCTCCCTCCCTCGCTCCCCACCTCCTTTTCTCTGGCAAGTTCCAACCTTTTCTTAGCCTTGACATAAAAACGCAACTGAGAAAACATTGCAACTTAAAAAAGAAAAAAAGAAAACCAGCTACTGTGCTAAAATATAAAAGTATATTGCAAAGTAATGATGGCGTCTTAATCCTTAACCCTCTTTGAAATAGCCACGGACCTGGGCAGTGGAGCCACCCAAGTAGGACTGTAGGGCTGAGGTTCTGGGTCCCACTTAACAGAACGTGCAGGAAGACCCCCTAAACCAGGGGTAGGCAACCTAAGGCCCGTGGGCTGGATGCGGCCCAATCGCCTTCTCAATCCGGCCTGCGGGCGGTCCGGAAATCAACGTGTTTTTAAATGAGTAGAATGTGTCCTTTTATTTAAAATGCATCTCTGGGTTATTTGTGGAGCCTGCCTGGTGTTTTTACATGAGTAGAATGTGTCCTTTTATTTAAAATGCATCTCTGGGTTATTTGTGGAGCCTGCCTGGTGTTTTTACATGAGCAGAATGTGTGCTTTTATTTAAAATGCATCTCTGGGTTATTTGTCGGACATAGGAATTCGTTCATTTACCCCCCTCCAAAATATAGTCCGGCCCACCACATGGTCTGAGGGATGGTGGACTGGCCCATGACTGAAAAAGATTGCTGACCCGCTACGGGCCTGGCTCACCACATTTTGAAGCAAGTGGAGCATAATATATTGTCTCCAAAGGGAATGGGTGGCATATAAGGTGGTAAAGTGCGGGTTCTTAACATTACTGGAAATAGGGGATAGGACATCCTCTTCTATTGAGGCTAAATGGCGCTTGATCGGAGTCAAACCATTGGTCCATCTTACTGGCTGTTCTGATTGACTGTTGGTTCCCAGCCAGGGTCTCTGACATAGTGCCCACCAGCAACCCCCTGCAGCTGGCCCCAGTGGCGTCTCCAACACCTGGAAAGATCCCAGCAATGGTGTCTCAGAAAAAATTAACACATCATTTGGGAAGACAGGTGAACTAATGCCAGTGTATTGGAAGAAGCAAAGATCACCAGTGTCAAAGCAATGATTCTTCAACATCAATTTCGTTGGACTGGTCATGTTATGCGGATGCCTGATTATCGTCTTCCAAAGCAACTTGCGTTGTTTAGTCGTTTAGTCATGTCCGACTCTTTGTGACCCCATGGACCAGAGCACGTCAGGCACTCCTGTCTTCCACTGCCTCCTGCAGTTTGGTCAGACTCATGTTAGTAGCTTCGAGAACACTGTCCAACCATCTCGTCCTCTGTTGTCCCCTTCTCCTTGTGCCCTCCATCTTTCCCAACATCAGGGTCTTTTCCAGGGAGTCTTCTCTTCTCATGAGGTGGCCAAAGTATTGGAGCTTCAGCTTCAGGATCTGTCCTTCCAGTGAGCACTCCGGGCTGATTTCCTTCAGAATGGATAGGTTTGATCTTCTTGCAGTCCATGGGACTCTCAAGGGTCTCCTCCAGCACCATAATTCAAAAGCATCAATTCTTCAGTGATCAGCCTTCTTTATGGTCCAGCTCTCACTTCCGTACATTACTACTGGGAAAACCATAGCTTTAACTATATGGACCTTTGTCGGCAAGGTGATGTCTTTGCTTTTTTAGATGCTGTCTAGGTTTGTCATTGCTTTTCTCCCAAGAAGCATGAGTCTTCTAATTTCATGACTGCTGTCACCATCTGCAGTGATCATGGAACCCAAGAAAGTGAAATCTCTCACTGCCTCCATTTCATCTGCAGAAAACAGCAGCAGGAGACTCTTCCAGGTGGTTCGAAATTTATCAGAACCACCGCCGTCATCGGGGTCTGGTAGGGACCCAGAGATCTCCTGCAATGCTTTTGCAAAGTTTTTTGCAGATAAAGTCGCTCAGATTCGGGAAGAGGTAGACTCCACCGTGGGAGCAGGGCCGGGGCGGGAGACTGCTAGAGTCCTGTCTAGTCTAGTTGTGTGGGATCAATTCCAATCTGTTACCTCCGAGGATGTGGACAGGCTGCTTGGACGAGTGAAACCAACCACCTGTCTCCTTGATCCTTGCCCATCCTGGCTTATAAAAGCTAGCCGGGAAGGGCTGGGCGATGGGCTTTGCGGGGTGGTGAATGCTTCTCTTTGCGAGGGAGCCTTCCCAGACCCGCTAAAAGAGGCGGTTATTAAACCGCTTCTTAAAAAACCATCTTTGGATGCGGCCAATATGGCCAACTATCGCCCAGTCTCAAATCTTCCATTCTTGGGCAAGGTGATTGAGCGAGTGGTTGCTGAACAACTCCAGGCACGCCTGGAAGAAGCGGACCATTTGGATCCCTTCCAATCGGGATTCAGACCTCATCATGGGACTGAAACTGCCTTGGTCGCACTGGTCGATGATCTCCGGCGGGCTAGGGACAAAGGTGAGAGCTGTTTCCTAGTTCTGCTGGATCTCTCAGCGGCCTTTGACACCATTGACCATAACATCCTTCTGGACCGTCTAGAGGGGTTGACAGCTGGGGGCACTGTTATACAGTGGTTCCGCTCCTTCCTTCTGGGCCGTGTTCAGAAAGTGGTGGTGGGGGATGAGTGCTCAGACCCCTGGGCCCTCATTTGTGGGGTACCTCAGGGTTCTGTCCTCTCCCCCATGCTTTTTAACATCTATATGCAGCCGCTGGGAGAGATCATCAGGGGGTTTGGACTGGGTGTTCATCAGTATGCGGATGATACCCAGCTCTACCTCTCTTTCAAATCAGAACCAGCGAAGGCGGTGAAGGTCCTGTGTGAGTGTCTGGAGGCGGTTGGAGGATGGATGGCGGCTAACAGATTGAGGTTGAATCCTGACAAGACAGAAGTGCTGTTTTTGGGGGACAGGAGGCGGGCGGGTGTGGAGGACTCCCTGGTCCTGAGTGGGGTAACTGTGCCCCTGAAGGACCAGGTGCGCAGCCTGGGAGTCATTTTGGACTCACAGCTGTCCATGGAGGCGCAGGTTAATTCTGTATCCAGGACAGCTGTCTACCAGCTCCATCTGGTACGCAGGCTGAGACCCTACCTGCCCGCAGACTGTCTCGCCAGAGTGGTGCATGCTCTAGTTATCTCCCGCTTGGACTACTGCAATGCGCTCTACGTGGGGCTACCTTTGAAGGTGACCCGGAAACTGCAATTAATCCAGAATGCGGCAGCTAGACTGGTGACTGGGAGTGGCCGCCGGGACCACATAACACCGGTCCTGAGAGATCTACATTGGCTCCCAGTACGTTTCCGAGCACAATTCAAAGTGTTGGTGCTGACCTTTAAAGCCCTAAACGGCTTCGGTCCTGTATACCTGAAGGAGCGTCTCCACCCCCACCATTCAGCCCGGACACTGAGGTCCAGCACCGAGGGCCTTTTGGCGGTTCCCTCACTGCGAGAAGCAAAGCTGCAGGGAACCAGGCAGAGGGCCTTCTCGGTAGTTGCGCCCGCCCTGTGGAACGCCCTCCCATCAGACCTGAAGGCAGCCCTGTTTAGGGAAGTTTTTAATCTGTAATATGTTAATGTATTGTTTTGTTTTGTTTTTAATATTGCTGGAAGCCGCCCAGAGTGGCTGGGGAGACCCAGCCAGATGGGCGGGGTACAAATAATAAATTATTATTATTATTATTATTATTATTATTATTATTATTATTCCCCTTCTATTTGCCAGGAGGTGATGGGACCAGTGGCCATGATCTTTGTTTTTTTGCTGTTGAGCTTCAGACCATATTTTGCGCTCTCCTCTTTCACCCTCATTAAAAGGTTCTTTAATTCCTCCTCACTTTCTGCCATCAAGGTTGTGTCATCAGCATATCTGAGGTTTTCCAGCCTTTCGCATGATGAATTCTGCATATAAGTTAAATAAGCAGGGAGACAATATACAGCCTTGTTGTACTCCTTTCCCAATTTTGAACCAATCAGTTATTCCATATCCAGTTCTAACTGTAGCTTCTTGTCCCACATAGAGATTTCTCAGGAGACGGATGAGGTGATCAGGCACTCCCATTTCTTTAAGAACTTGCCATAGTTTGCTGTGGTCAACACAGTCAAAAGCAACTACCCTCTTCCGAATTTAAAAATGGAAAGCGTAATGCTGGTGGTCAACAAAAGAGGTTTAAAGACTCTCTCCAGGCAAATCTTTAAAAAATGTAGTATAAACACCGACAACTGTGAAACACTGGCCTGTGAGCGCTCCAGTTGGAGAACAGCCTTTACCAAAGGTGCCAAGGGCTTTGAAGACACTCAAACTCAGGACAAAAGGGAGAAAGCCACATTTGGCAAACCCTCGCCATGATCAACTCCTGCCTGGAAACCTATGTCCCCACTGTGAAAGGATGTGTGGATCCAGAATTGGCCTCCACAGTCACTTACGGACTCATTGTTAAAACCGTGTTCAAGGAAAACAATCTTCCTCGGCTTTTTTAAATCATGGACTTGAATGAAATAAAGTCCTGTATTTTCCTTACAGTACTCACTGCAGCCAACTCTCTTGTAGTCAGAGATGGATACCAATTTCAGTTTCTCTCTCTCTCTCTTTTAATCTTAAGTTCAGTCCTTTGCAGTATGCAAGTCTCTATAGGTGTGTTTGCGTTTATGAAAAATTATCCGGCATTTTAGTGCAAATTTCTCCCAATATACACACGTTTGCACAGCAGTTTCATCTAATGCAGTTTTGTATGTTACTTTTCACCAACACATGCATTTTCTTGCATGCTTTCTCCTAGCGCATGCACCTTTCTACAGAGTGGATAACGGCATTGCAAAATTCAGAGAAATGCAAATTTTGAAGGACGGCTGTTGTTTTGGTCCGCACATGGTTTAAAAAAGTGTGAACTGGGTGAATTTCTATGATTCTATATGTATGATCAGGTTGAGAAGCCTGCAGTGCATGGGGTTGGAGCACGATTCTATGGGTAGAATTGCATTTAAATGCAAACGGAACCAAAACTCTCCCCTATCCGTATTTGTAGTTGACGTCCACTCTTGACTGCAGACATTGGGACTGTTGAACACATTGAAGATCACTTGCTATTACTTCCAGCTTTTTCCTAGTAGACTGCATGCTTAGAAAGCTGAACTCAGCATACTGTGCATCCCAGGGCTCTTGAGACAGGATCCGACCTTCAACCTGCAGGCGCCCTGCCACAGCGTTTTCTACTTCCTTTGCAGTTTTGCACAAATTGCAGCATTTACATGGCCCTCCCTCCGGAGGCTGAGCTGGCACCATCATCATCTATCTTTCGATGCCAGCTAAAAGACACACACACACACACACACACACACACACACACACACACACTGAGGCTTTTGTGTGGAGCTGACCTTGGTGTATCAGTTTCCAACTGGGGTTGTCCCCTGTTCAGAAGAAGCTCAGTGGCAGAGCATCTGCTTTGCAAGTCGAAGCTGCCGGATTGAATCCCCAGCATCTCCAGGTAGGGATGGGAGACATTCCCTGTCTGAAATCCTGGAGAGCTGCTGCCAACCAGTGTCGACGATACTTTCCTAGGAAGGCTGCTGGTGTTGACTCAGCATAGCAGCTTCCTGTGGCTTTCTTAATGGGCCCAATAATGTCAACTTAGCTGACTCTGCCAGCTGCAGTTTTATTGGTTGCTACCGGTATATAGAATGATAGGGACGCGGGTGGCGCTGTGGGTTAAACCACAGAGCCTAGGGCTTGCCGATCAGAAGGTCAGCGGTTCGAATCCCCGCGACGGGGTGAGCTCCCATTGCTCGGTCCCTGCTCCTGCCCACCTAGCAGTTCGAAAGCACGTCAAAGTGCAAGTAGATAAATAGGTACTGCTCCAGCGGGAAGGTAAATGGCGTTTCCATGCGCTGCTCTAGTTCGCCAGAAGCGGCTTAGTCCTTCTGGCCACATGACCCGGAAGCTGTACGCCGGCTCCCTCGGCCAATAAAGCGAGATGAGTGCCGCAACCCCAGAATTGGTCACGACTGGAGCTAATGGTCAGGGGTCCCTTTACCTTTACCTTCATATAGAATCATAGAATGAGAGCCAACAAACTGAAGCTCAATCCAGATAAGACTGAGACACTGTTAGTGGGGGGTTCCCTAGACCAGATGGCTGGGAGGTCGCCTGCTCTTGATGGGGTTACACTTCCTCTGAAGGAGCAGGTTTGCAGCTTGGGGGTCCTCCTGGATCCTTTGCTGTCGCTCAAGGCTCAGGTGGCCTCAATGGCCCAGAGTGCCTTCCATTAGCTTCGGCTGGTAGCCCAGCTACACCCCTATCTGGACAGGGATAGCCTAACTACTGCTGTCTATGCTCTGATAGCCTCATGGTTAGATTACTGCAATGCGTTATATGTAGGGCTGCCTCTGAAGATGGTCTGGAAACTTCAGCTGGTGCCGAATTCAGCGGCCAGGTTGCTCACTGGGGCAAGACGGTTTGAGCATATTACACCGATTCTGGTCCGACTGCACTGGCTACCGATTAGTTTCCAGGCCCAAGTGCTGGTTTTGACCTATAAAGCTTTAAATGGCTCAGGACCGCAATACCTCAAGGACTGCCTCTTTCCATATGAACCTACCCAGACCTTGAGATCATCTTCTGAGGCCCTCCTTCGTGTGCCTCCTCCTCGAGAGGTCCGGAGGGCGGCAACACGAGAACGGGGCCTTCTCTGCAGTGGCTCCCTGTGGAATGCTCTCTCCAGGGAACTTCGCCTGGCGCCTTCATTATACACCTTTATAGGTGCCAGACAAAAACGTTCCCTTTTAACCAGGCCTTTGTTTGATTTGATTGACATCCTATGCCCTTTTAAAATGTGGTATTTTCTTTGGGGGGGGGTTTATTGGGTTGTTGTTTTTATTTTTATTATGTATTTTGTGGTTTTATATCTTGATTTTATTCTGTGAACCGTCCTGAGATGCCCAGGTATAGGGCGGTATATAAATTCAATTAATAATAATAATAACAACAGCAACAACATAAAACAGCCTCAAACATTCTTTTAAAATTATAATATGAATGAACGAAGAACGAAGGGGCTGCATTGTCCTCTCGATATGAGGCTTTGCTATGTTTAGGAGGCAGCAAAGAGTTCTAAACGGGGCTCGCTGACCCTTGCCTTCTCCCGGGGACGCGGCAGTTGCGTGACCTCCCGGTGATCAGAAGCTTCGGATGCCTCATGTAACTGAATCACTGGCTTGGCTGAAGCGTTTTGCTGGACAAATGCGGTCTTCGGAGGCATCAGCCGCGGCTCGTAAAGGGGACAGCTGGCCCCAGGGGAAGCGGAAGGATAGAGGATGAGCAGTGACGGGTGACCTGCCTTGAGTTCAGCCAGCCAGCCAGCCCGTCAGTTCCTCTGCCCCCGGCATTCAAAGGGCAGCCTTGTCTACAGCAGAGACCGCTCTGCCTTTTCTTTCCAGCGGGGCGGTGGAAGGCGAGCGGCACAGCGCGATTATTATTGCTAATGCATTCGCACGGCTCTCTAGCACAGTGGCTTGTGAGGGTTAGGAGCGCGCGACTAGGACTTGGGAGAGGCCAGGTTTCGCACCCACAACCAGGTTGCTTGGTGAACCTGGGCCCAGTCCCTTGCTTTCAACCTGTGACCTACCTCGCACGGTTGTTGCGAGGGATAAAATAGGAGAGGGGAGAGCCCCGAACACCACCTCGAGCCCCTTGAAGGAAAAAGGTGGCATATAACTGTGATAGAATCATAGAATCATAGAGTTGGAAGAGACCACAAGGGCCATCCAGTCCAACCCCCTGCCAAGCAGGAACACCATCAAAGCATTCCTGACAGGTGGCTGTCAAGCCTCTGCTTAAAGAAGGAGACTCCACCACACTCCTTGGCAGCAAATTCCACTGTCGAACAGCTCTTACTGTCAGGAAGTTCTTTCTAATGTTTAGGTGGAATCTTCTTTCTTGTAGTTTGAATCCATTGCTCCGTGTCCGCTTCTCTGGAGCAGCAGAAAACAACCTTTCTCCCTCCTCTATATGACATCCTTTTATATATTTGAACATGGCTATCATATCACCCCTATGATAGCATAGCTCAGTCGCTATAGCATGAGACTCTTAATCTCAGGGCCGTGGGTTCAAGCCCCACATTGGGCAAAAGATGCCTGCATTTCAGGGAGATGGACCTAGATGATCCACGTGGTCCCTTCCAACTCTACAGTTCCATGAATCTTTCAATCTTCTGTCTTGTATTTTATGCTGAGATCTATGGATGAAGGGCGGCGGGCAAATTTAATAAATGAATAAAACAAATAATATTTTATGCTTGCTTATGACGACCTGGCAAAGCAGGCCTTTAAGATTTTCCAGGCTGCAGGATCAAACTCTCCAGCTAGGCAGCTCCATGATTCAAAAACACTTGCCCGAAGCAAGAACATAAAAATACGATATTTTCATTTAAAACATGGCGCAGACTATACTGGGTGTGCGTGAGATAGCAGCAGGCAGCAGCAGCAGAATCCAAAATGATTGATCGATTAGGGCTCCTAGTATCAGAAAGCACCGTATCTGCATTTAGCGGGAACGGCATAGGTGAAGATGCCCCCCCTCTTTTTCCTTCCCTCCCTCATTTGCAAATTTCCCACCCATCAGCTGTAGGCAGGCTCAAGAGGATGTCCCCAAGTGGTACTCAACAGAGGCTGCTCTCCCATGTTGTTTATCATCAGCACCCTTTGCGTGTGTCTCACAAGAAGGAGCATCACACATAGCGTGGAGCTTGAGGGGCCATGCGCCTCCTTCTGCCCCCCCACAAGGTTGAACAGCCAGCAAACTTCCATGCATCATCATCATCATCATCCATGCACGTGTGAACCTCTGCAGAGGTAAGCATAGATATGCATATGGGATGCGGGTGGCGCTGTGGTCTAAACCACTGAGCCTCTTGGGCTTGCTGATCAGAAGGTCGGCGGTTCGAAACCCCGCAACAGGGTGAGCTCCCATTGCTCTGTCCCAGCTCCTGCCAACCTAGCAGTTCGAAAGCACGCCAGTACAAGTAGATAAGTAGGTACCACTGTGGCGGGAAGGTAAATGGTGTTTCTGTGCGCTCTGGTTTCTGTTACGGTGTTCTGTTGTGCGAGAAGCGGTTTAGTCCTGCTGGCCACATGACCCGGAAAGCTGTCTGTGGACAAACGCCAGCTCCCTTGGCCTGAAAACGAGATGAACGCCGCAACCTTATAGTCGCCTTTGACTGGACTCGTAATCTGGGGAACCGGGTTCGCGTAGTGATAAAGCGGGATATCAAATCCAAACTGGACTTAACCATCCAGGAGTCATTTACCTTTATGTAGATATGCATACTATCTTGGCGCTTAGGCTTTCCGTGAGTTTTGGAACCCTGATTGGGCAAGCTTGAAGAACGCGTCAGAAAGCTTATGTGTCCGGAAAGCATATGTGTGCAAACCTACCACAGGTGTAGCCCTGTAGGCCTGCCGCATTTGTGGTTCTTTTTCATGTGATGCATGGAGACAGAGGGACTTTGAATGTCTGCTCCCCCCCCCCAATACATGTAGATAGTTTGCAGCTCTACCAGAACATAAGCAGGATCAGCAAAAATTAGGTAACTGTATGAAAGGTGTGTGCTTATGGAAAGGTGGAATAGGTGTTTTAAAAATTAAACAAACAAACAAATGTGGTGAGGCTATGATTCATTATCCTGGTTTCCCTCGAGGAGCCTATTTATTTTTCTTAGGTGCCTACTGCTAGAAATCGTCTCGAGGCAACTTACCTTATATGAGTACTGTGCAATAATATAAAAATGTGCATTACTTATGTATTGCACTTTCCAGTGGGATATATATTGAGAACCTAAGAAAATCAGGCCCATCTAGTCCAGCACCCTGTTCTCACAGTGACCAACCAGATGCATCATGGGAAACCCGCAAGCAGGACATGAATACAACGCTCTCCTCCACTTGTAATTCCCAGCCACTGGTATTCAGAAGCACCCTTGGGGGGTTTCTGTCAGGTGCAAAAAGCCTTTTTTGCGAACTACAGTTCCCAAGGTTCTGTGTAGAAGAGCCAGGAAAATCAAAACGGCTGAGCTTTGCACTTGAGCGCTCCTTTCACACTCGGACCAGAGGCAGACTCAGATCTTTCAGATGTGAGGGGCACTTTGTGGGCGGCCAAATTTCGGTGCCCCTGCCCCTCGCCTTCAAATCTGCTCAAATCGCTATGTTATCGTTGCGGCGCCCCCAGGCTTGGTGTCAGTGGGACCAGTTGCACTGTCGTAAATCTGCCTCTGCTCAGCACCCCCCCTTTGTCCCAAGAAATCACCATTCAGTCCAGCAAAGTCCCCACATTTCCCCATTCGAGAGCCTCATGTTTGTTACAAACGGCAAAAAATTATAATGATTTCCTATATGTATATTTCATAAGACTGTTCTGTTGGCTCCCATGCCCTATAATAATAATAATAAAAGCAACTTTGTTATGGCCCTGCATCAAAAACTCAAAGTAGGTTTTCTCATGACTATGGCCTGCGGGATACCTTCTGTAAAAATGAAAAATGAATGAATTACTTTATGTTATCGATAGAGCGCCGAGCATTGATCAGTAGTGCGGGAGGCAGCAATGCGATTCTTCGCACTCCCGAGTGCTGCGGCGAGGAGGAGGCAGGGACAAGGGCCGCCTGGGCCTGGACAGCGTTCGGCTTCATTTCCCCAACATTCAGATCTGTCCCAGCCCCCCAGCCCCCCACCCCCATCTCGATTGCTGGGCTTCCAGAATGACTCTCTGACAGCCAGCCATTAATTACTATCATCCGAGTCTAATTCATTCATCCCTTTTTCTCTCATGCAGAGGGACAGCTAGGGCTGAGGGCACTCAGGAAATGTAGGCACGATTCCATATTCTTTATGCAGAGTGCGCAGCCTGCTACTTTGTTGGGTCGCACTGGCTTTAATTGAATTGGCTTGCCAATAAAGCCGATGTCATTCAGTAAGTGGAGTGTTGTACTATCTGCACCACAGCTGCTGCATACAAGCAGGCGCGGCCTGAAGGCAAGCCAACCGTCCACTCTTCTGAGTTGCCCATTTTCTTCCTGCTCCTCCTCCTCTTCTTCCTCTTCTTCCTCTTCCTCTCTCTACAGTCACACCTTCCATGCAATGTGCTCAGTGTGGGGCTTCCCTTGTGCTTGATCTGGAAGCTGCAGTTCGTGCAGAATGCTGCAGCACGATTGCAGACAGGATCGAGGCCTTGACTCTTGCCAGCGTGCAACTCCTGCGCTCGGAGATTTGCACGTGTTGCCAATCTGCTACTGGGCCAAATGCAAGGTGGTACTAGGTAAAGGTAAAGGGACCCCTGACCATTAGGTCCAGTCGTGTCCGACTCTGGGGTTGCGGTGCTCATCTCACTTTATTGGCCGAGAGCCGGTGTACAGCTTCCGGGTCATGTGGCCAGCATGACTAAGCCACTTCTGGCAAACCAGAGCAGCGCACGGAAACGCCGTTTACCTTCCCGCCAGAGCGGTTCCTATTTATCTACTTGCACTTTGACGTGCTTTCAAACTGCTAGGTGGGCAGGAGCTGGGACCGAGCAATGGGAGCTCACCCCATTGTAGGGATTCGAACCGCCGACCTTCTGATCAGCAAGCCCTAGGCTCTGTGGTTTAACCCACAGCACCACCTGGGTCCCTTAGTACTACTAGTATTTAAAGCAGCTGAACAACTTGGGACAGGTTTACCTATGAGTTCACCTTACCCTCATATATGCCCACTTAGCCACTTTGATCTGCAGAACTGGCGGCCACATAATACTTGCTCCATATTTGTACGAACTTGATTTTTTTTAGTGTGGCAGCACTTAAACTTTGCAACTCCCTGCCTATTGACACCAGGCAGGAGCCTTCACGGTACTTTTCCTGGGACCTGCTAAAAACATTTTTGTTTAGACAAGGCTACCCAGGCTGCAGGGACGCGGGTGGCACTGTAGTCTAAACCACAGAGCCTAGGGCTTGCCGATCAGAAGGTCAGCGGTTCGAATCCCCACGACGGGGTGAGCCCCCGTTGCTCGGTCCCTGCCAACCTAGCAGTTCAAAAGCATATCAAAGTGCAAGTAGATAAATAGGTACCACTCAAGCGGGAAGGTAAACGGCGTTTCCGTGTGCTGTGACTTTACCTTTACCTTTACCCAGGCTGCATCTAGACACGTAAAAAAAAAAAAAACCATTTCAGGAAAATGCATTGTAAAGCTCATAATGGGAAATCACATTTCTGAAGGAAACACTTTTTTGAGTAATGTAGCTGAGTCCCCAGATGTTTAGTATGCTGACGTGAGTTATAATCTGTTTTTTGTCTATCGTTATTTTAACTTTTTGAAGGTCTTAAATTATTGCTGTTAATTTTTCTTACGGATAATTTTATCGCTTCATGCTTTTTGTAGGGTCTACTTCTGAGTAAACTTTAATTGAATACCACTCTTGGTTTCCTGCAACTCTGAAGTTTTCTACCAAAGTGTAGGCATTCAGGGGCACTTAGTCAACAACAACAACAACAACAACAACAACAACAACAACAACTATTGTAAACCCACAATGGAATGAGACATGGGCTCAAGTCATTTATTCCGTTTCTCCTTTCCTTCCCATCTTTTCTCTCACACACAGCTTAAAAAGAGACTTCCTGGCTTCTTAAATCTGTTGACTTCTAAAGTGGAAGAATCTCCTGGTTTATGTGCGGCTACAGCTCTGGTTTGCAAAACCTATGGTTTGCAATCCTGGTTCATAGGTAGCATCATATTCAAGCCACTCCACTCTCTCAATAAAAGGCTGCATATAATAATATCTGCATTGCAAAATTCGGGGGAGTGCGAATTTTGAAGGATGGCTGTGTTTTGTTGTTGTTGGTGTATTGTTTCAGAAAGTGCAGATATTGTCAGTTTGCCTTTAAATGTGATCTGAGCCAAATCTCTCCCCCATTCCTACAATTATGGCTGAAGAAACAAAAAACTAAACAGTATCAATGGATTTTTAAAAATGCTTAATATTGCCTACCTTATAATGAATTTAGAAGTTGTAAAGGTATTTATATATATTTTTTAAACCATTAAATCGCTTCAAGATGATTCCTGGGAAGCAATTCATAAATGGAACGAAGCAAACGAACAATATATCAGATGGTTTCGCGGTGCTTTGAAACAAATGGGGGCAGGAGACGGGGTTGTCGTAATGAAGTATTGACATGTAATTTTGGTTGCTGTGCTGCTGATCTTGAGCTGCCTGTGCCTTTGGGGCAAATTCATGCAGAAAAGTGGCCAGGCACACACCACGGCCAGCGAGACTGCTCCATAGGCAAAACCACGTTCAGCTGGTTCGTGCCAGTGGAGAGGGAAGGGATGTGGCTCAGAGGTAGAGAATTCGCTTTACAAACAGAGGGTCTCAGGTTCAATTCCCGGCATCTCCAGGTAGGACGGAGGAAAGGACTCATGTCTGAAACCCCTGTATGGGCAATCTATCCAGAAGATATTTGTATGCCGAGGAGTTAGTGATCTGACATGGTTATCCTTCCTGCCCCCTCTTCCTTCCTGAGAGCCAGTGTGGTGTAGTGGTTAAGAGCGGTAGACTCGTAATCTGGTGAACCGGGTTCGCGTCTCCGCTCCTCCACATGCAGCTGCTGGGTGACCTTGGGCTAGTCACACTTCTTTGAAGTCTCTCAGCCCCACTCACCTCACAGAGCGTTTGTTGTGGGGGAGGAAGGAAAAGGAGAATGTGGGCCGCTTGGAGACTCCTTCGGGTAGTGATAATGCGGGATATCAAATCCAAACTCTTCTTCTTCCTTCCTTTTCCCTATCTTTTGTTAAGCTCTTTGATGGCCGAGAACAGCCTTGAATGTCCTAATCTGTTGGAAGGAAGAGATAGTGATGAACACCTTCTTTGATGTTGGACATTGTTTGGAGAAAGTGAGGGAGAGGGTGGCTAATGAATAATCTGCACATAGTCAGTAAAAAAGGTAAAGGACCCCTGGATGGTTAAGTCCAGTCAAAGGCGACTATGGGGTTGCAGTGCTCATCTCACTTTCAGGCCGAGCGTTTGTCCACAGACATCTTTCCGGGTCATGTGGCCGGCATGGCCATACAGCTTCCATGACGGAAGCCAAAGTGCACAGAAACACCATTTACCTTCCCACCACAGTGGTACTTATTTATCTACTTGCAGTGGCGTGCTTTCGAACTGCTAGGTTGGCAGGAGCTGGGACAGAGCAACAGGAGCTCACCCTGTCATAGGGATTCGAATCGCCGACCTTCCGATTGGCAAGCCCAAGAGCCTCAGTGGTTTAGACCACAGTGCCATCCACATCCCAGCATAGTCAGTAATGTATGACTGCACGTAGGCAGTCAGGCAAGCCACACAGATAGCTATCTAGCTATCTATAAATTGGATGGTTTTGGGCAGGGTTTGAGAGAAGCTCATGCGTGGACTGATTGGCTGTGGGGCCGTGCAACTTGAGGAGTCATTTCGCTACTTCTTGAGGGCTTCCAAGTGGCAGGTTGAGGTGCTTGCTTGGTATGTATATATTTCTTGCTGTTTAGAATAAAATCTTTAATTGTCTCACCCACTTGTGTTTTGTATTACTTCTGAACCTCATTTTAAAAGAGCCACCTTTCATTTGGCAAGGCAACCCCCCAAAAGCTGCTTGCGACCAGTGTAGACAACACTGAGTCTGGTGGACCTATGGTCTGATTCAAGATATGCATAGCTGTCAACCCTCCCTTTTTTTGTGGGAAACTCCCTTATTCCAATGCCGTTTCCCGCTGCTATCCCGGATTGTTGATATCCCTTAAATTTCCCGGATTTCAAAGGAAGCAGCTCCTCTCCCTCCCTGCCAGCCAGGGAGGCTCCTCAGCTGCGTTGCTCGGCTGCCAATAAGGAGTCTGAGACCGACTGGGGGCGGAGCTTGCATGCCTTGTGCAGCCAGACCCTCATGCCCAACCAGACAGACAGCCTGCCTGCCGTCTATGCGCTCGCTCTTTCGCTCACCCGTTCGCGCGCAGCCTCTGGAGTGCAAGGTGGCGAGGCTACTTGGTGCCATTGCACCGCCCTTATTTTCAAATCCGAAAGTTTGAAAAAATCCCTTATTTTCAAATCCGAAAGTTGACAGCTATGGATATGGCCGCTTCCTATCTTCCTGTGGAATTCTTGTCTATATTTTAAATCACTGGGAAGCAGTGGTGGAGGCAAGGGGTTCACAGAACAGACTCCTAGGTTCCAAGGCACTTTGGGGCCCCCAATGTATTTTTTGAGGAGGCCGCCCCCATTGTTCAGAGGGGAAACGCAGAGCTGACTGGAGCGTGGCTCAGTGTCCAGTGGTTCCTGCTACTGCTGCTTCCACTGGCTGGGGGCAGCTTCTCCCCGTCTTTCCCTTGTGTGGCGGGAGACGGGGGACTGGGACGGCACCTTGTCATTTTGCCCCAGGCCCTGGCTGAACGAACCCATCAGAGATTGGATGGCCATCTGTCATGGCCCCACATAGAAGACTCCCTTACGTTGGTTGCGTGGTGGCAGGTTCCAGCAAGATCCCAGTGGCAGGGGGGCAGGAGGGGTCCCCACAGGGGCACTGCCTCTTGGGCTTTGCCACCTGAGGCGCTTACCTCAGCCTGCATCATGGTTGGGCCAGGCCTGCGTCTAGCCATCTCTGCTGGCTGCTTGAGACATTAATGGGCCAAGCACATGAACAAGCAAGCATGCCTGCCCCATTATCTTGGAAGTGGCTCCTTCTCGCCAGAGGTGACCAGGTAAAGGTAAAGGGACCCCTGACCATTAGGTTCAGTCGCGGATGACTCTGGGGTTGCGGCGCTCATCTCGCTTTATTGGCCGAGAGCCGGCGTACAGCTTCCAGGTCATGTGGCCAGCATGACTAAGCCGCTTCTGGCGAACCAGAGCAGCGCACGGAAACGCCGTTTACCTTCCCGCTGGAGCGGTACCTATTTATCTACTTGCACTTTGATGTGCTTTTGAACTGCTAGGTGGGCAGGAGCAGGGACCAAACAACGGGAGCTCACCCCGTGGCGGGGATTCGAACCACCGACCTTCTGATCGGCAAGCCCTAGGCTCTGTGGTTTAACCCACAGCGCCACCTGGGTCCCTTCTCACCAGAGGTGACCAAGAGAGTGGCTATTTTAAAGCCTGCCTTGACACGGAGTCTCGCCAATTAAAACAGCATCCACCCCCCACAAAAAAATTCATAGGGGAGGACAGGAACAGGTTTGTAACAGTCGGATTGCCTTATCAAGGATCTCTGGGACAAACCCTCTCACCTCTAGTCCATTGTTACTAAAGGCTCTGCACCGCCTTCTTTATGCAGTGCTATTTGTTTGCTCTGCAGTCGCCTGTATTTCACCACTTTCAAAGCCTCTTTGTTTTCTTTAGATAATACCATGATCTGTCGTTGACATCAGCTGGGAACGAGCCTCACTGGAATATCAAATATGGCAGGCCTGCGCACCACAGTGGCGCTCAAACGCTTTTGCATGTGCATTCAGAAACGCGTATGCGCACTAGAAAGAAGATGCATTGACTTACCCACCTGGAGATTCAACATCTGGAGCAGACTTTGCCAAACTGGTGCCCTCCAGGTGTTTCGGACTGCAACTTCCATCAGGTTGGTGAAGACTGGTCTAGAGGGGCATGTTGAGGAGCTTGAAAAATCCAGGGCCCCCGCAGCCCAGAGGCCCTCCAAATGACCACCCAGGGAGCAAGAGATGATGGGAGTAGCAACAAATACATCATGCACATGCACCTGGGCTGGCATGGGCATGTTGGGGCACTGGACACACCAGCACCCCTTTTTTCTCTTTATTTTATAATAGAGGGTGGCTGGCTGGGCAGATGTCATGTACAAAACAGCCTCCTGCACATGGTCACAGATCCCCATTTTGCTATTTTTACTTCGTATTATTTTCAACAAGAAAATGCTGCCTATTTCCAAATAAGTGGGTTCTCTCTCTCTTTTTTTTGCATTAGGGCAGCAGAAGCAAATGCCATTTTGCAATGATTTAATTGAGGTTTAAAGTGCAAAGCCTCAATTAAAGGGGGAGGAAAAACCAGGACTGGCCAGTTGTTTGTTTGTTTGTGTGTGTGTGTGTGTGTTTTGCTCTAGCATACTGGGAAGGTAGATACAGAGGCAAAACCTGGAGTGGCGGTGGAAGCGGGAAATGTTAATCGTGCTCTTCACGACCGAAGTGATACTACCAAAATAATAGCTGCAAAAACATTGCACCCAGGGTCTAACGCAGGCATAGGCAACCTTGGCTCTCCAGATGTTTTGGGACTACAATTCCCATCATCCCTGACCACTGGTCCTGTTAGCTAGGGATGATGGGAGTTGTAGTCTCAAAACATCTGGAGAGCCAAGGTTGCCCATGCCTGGTCTAACATAACCACTGATCTTGAATCCTGAAGAATGACAGCTCTACCAAATCACATCAAGAAATTTTTAACAAGGACTCCCCAACAGGCAATGACAATGGCGGACATTGTAAGTGTGGAAAAAATAAGGGCGGATATCTACTGGGGACAGTTATAAGAAAACAGGGACTATCCTTTACCCTGACTTTGGATACCTGATATGCAGATTTTTAGGACCCGCTCTGTTCTTGTGATTGTTGTTGTTTAGTCGTTTAGTCGTGTCCGACTCTTCGTGACCCCATGGACCAGAGCACGCCAGGCACTCCTGTCTTCCACTGCCTCCCGCAGTTTGGTCAGACTCATGTTGGTAGCTTCGAGAACACTATCCAACCATCTTGTCCTCTGTCGTCCCCTTCTCCTTGTGCCCTCCATCTTTCCCAACATCAGGGTCTTTTCCAGGGAGTCTTCTCTTCTCATGAGGTGGCCAAAGTCTTAGAGCCTCAGCTTCAGGATCTGTCCTTCCAGTGAGTACTCCGGGCTGATTTCCTTAAGAATTGATTGGTTTGATCTTCTTGCAGTCCATGGGACTTTCAAGAGTCTCCTCCAGCACCATAATTCAAAAGCATCAATTCTTCGGCGATCAGCCTTCTTTATGGTCCAGCTCTCAAGTTGCCTTAAACCAATTTAACACTGTGTTTTAATTGTTGTAACCTGCCCTGGGACCTTAGGGCCTGTAATAAATTAAAACCATCTTCCTCCTCATAGGGGTTGTTGCAACTGCATGAAATAGAGCCCTGTCTGTTAATCGGTTATTAGTACAGCCCTGTAAATAAGTTCACAAAAGTTTATAGCTTTCCAGAAATTGATACTAGCTTGCTCTACCCTGTCAGAGGAACACCATTACACTTGCAGTAGACAGCTGCATTTAAGAACATTACATACGGTAAGCACAGCTGGATCAGGCCAGGTCAGCATCCTGCATCCTGTAGTGGCCAAACAGATGCCGCTGTGAGGCCCACAGGCAACAGACGTCTTCCATTGTTGTTCTCCGGCCACTGGTATTCGGAGGCTTACTGGGATACCGGTGCAAGCGCACAGAGGCTTCACTGCTCATAGCTACCGACAGCCTTCCCTTCCATGAATTTATCCAACTCCACTTTGAAGCCATCGAAGTTCACAGCCATCCCTGCAGCTTGTGGTAGCAAATTGCACAGCGATGCTTTGCAAAGGCCTGCGACGGAATTTGCCGGAGAGCAGAGGGATTGGGTGTCCAGCCAGCCGGTGTGTTTTTTCAATTAAGAGACCGACTCTGACCCCTCTGCTACTCAGCCCTGGCTCTAATAGAATATCATTGTTTCTCGCTGGGAAAAAAAAATTTAAAAAAATACCGACGATGACAGTTAATACATTTCGTTAGCCTGGGAGCTTAAAGATCTCATTAAGAAGTCAAGCTGCATTGACGAAACGAGGCAACGTTAGAGGAGCGCATTTGTTATCCAGCCCACAAAGCTGTTTGGACGGCAAGATCCTAACTTTCTCGCTGCAGCTTTTGCGAAATGTTAAGGGTGGGGTGGTGGGGGGGTTAGGCTCGCTTGATTTATGAGGGCTGTAAAGTGATAGCAAGACTGGAGCGAAAAGATCTGAAGACGCTTTGCAGCCTTCTGCATTTTAATGCGCAAGTCGGAGGAACTGAATAGGACGTCTGGCACACACAAAGGAGGAAATATGTCACAAGGCGGCCACTGTTGGGTCCGGGCCTGCATAGTTTCTTGTGACCCACCAAAACGAACCTAACCCACAAGCCATATATTTTAGCCTGTCCACAGGATGAGGCCAAACCAAGAAATTGAGCTGCTGTTGGACAGACACAGGTGAGCGACAGGCTGCTTTTGACGTGGTGGCTTCCCCAAGCAGGAATGGGCGAGTCGGTCAATTTCAGTTGCCTCTTATTTTTTCAATCTTAAATTCAGTTTGAGATTTCTTTGCTTATTTAAAAAGTCATGAAGATCCACCAGTGCATTAATGTGAATTTATAATAATAATAATAATAATAATAATAATAATAATAATAATAATAATAATAATTTATTATTTATATCCCGCCCATCTGGCTGGGTCTCCCCAGCCACTCTGGGCGGCTTCCAAAAGAACATTAAAATACAGTAATCTATTAAACATTAAAAGCCTCCCTAAACAGGGCTGCCTTCAGATGTCTTCTAAAGGTCTGATAGTTGTTGTTCTCTTTGACATCTGAAGGGAGGGTGTTCCACAGGGCGGGCGCCACTACCGAAAAGGCCCTCTGCCTGGTTCCCTGTAACTTGGCTTCTCACAGTGAGGGAACCGCCAGAAGGCCCTCGGCGCTGGACCTCAGTGTCCGGGCTGAACGATGGGGGTGGAGACGCTCCTTCAGGTATACTGGACCGAAGCCATTTAGGGCTTTAAAGGTCAGCACCAACACTTTGAATTGTGCTTGGAAACGTACTGGGAGACAATGTAGGTCTTTCAAGACCGGTGTTATGTGGTCTCGGCGGCCACTCCCAGTCACCAGTCTAGCTGCCGCATTCTGGATTAGTTGTAGTTTCCGGGTCATCTTCAAAGGTAGCCCCACGTAGAGCGCATTGCAGCAATCCAAGCGAGAGATAACTAGAGCATGCACCACTCTGCTGAGACAGTCCACGGGCAGGTAGGGTCTCAGCCTGCGTACCAGATGGAGCTGGTAGACTGCTGCCCTGGATACAGAATTTATCCTATTAAACACATTTTTTTGGGGTATGCAGTTCTGTCTGATAAACACAACTGATGCATCCTCTGCATCCAGACAGACCATAACAGTTAGTGGTGCTGGGAACTGCAGCTCTGTGAAGGGTGAGAGCACATTTAAAGCCACGTGCTTTAAATTCACGGTGCGTGCCTGTAGCCTAAGTGCCATGCTCCCAGGGACTAAAATATCTCGCGATATCACCAACATGGCGATGCACCGGGGGACGATGACGGGGGGGACGGGTATGCTAGTTCATACAATCGCCTTGGAACCCGCCTGGCTGTGAGATGTGCTGAACGGAGATGGTTATCTCTTTTGAGAAGCCAATCTCTCAGGCTCCCTCTGCTTCTCACACAGCCCCTGATAGGGAGCGCCGGCCAGCTTTGCCACACCTTGTTCTGTTTGATGTGTCAACTCTTCTGCCAGCTGGTCTACTTCAAGTCTCTGCTAGCCACCGGGAGGCTTGGATCCCAAACACCCAATCTAGGGGTAATTATCTGTGTAGGTGGTAGAAAAGCCCCGAGGCTCCTGGGATACTCAGCAAGTTTGCGTTTTTTTCACATCCTTCTTGTTTAAAAAGAGAGAGAGAGAACAAACCAAACCTTGAGAGCTGGAAGAGAAATGCCCGTGGAATGCTGATGTGCAGTTTTGAAATCTCATGAGAGAAGGTTTTGATCACTGCTGTCGGAGCAATGGAGATGGGAGTTCCTGCCCTGCGATAGGAGGGTTACCTTGGAATAAGCGCCATCCCTCAGAAAAGATCTAGAGTTAGGGGTGTGCAGTGAGGTGGCCTAGTTTGCTTGCCTTGCTGCTTGCCTTCTATCACTGTGCCATTGAGAGCGTGCTCACTTATGGCTTATGTGTGTGGTACGGAAGCTGTACTACCAAGGACAGGATGGGGTTGTGCAGAGTTGTTAAGGCAGCAGAGAGCATTGTTGGCTGCTCGCTCTCCACCTTAGAGCAGATTTATGCCATGAGGTGCCACAGAAAGGCACTGGACATAGTGAAAGATCCATCGCATCCTGGTCACTGTCTCTTTGAACTTTTGCCATCGGGACGGAGATACAGGACGATGACAACAAGAACAAGCCGTCTTAGAAACAGCTTCTTCTCCAGAGCGATCGCGGCCTTGAATGGGAAGCCTGGACTTTGAAGTCATCTAATCTTACCTGTTATGTTTTATCATTGTATGGTTTTAATCAGTGTTTTTGTAGTTGTTTTGTCTTTGCATGGAGTGCCCTATCTGGGTCGATGGAGCAGCCAAGTAATTTCGTTGTCCCCGAAGGGGACAATGACAATAAAATATATTCTATTCTATTCTATTCTAGTTTGCTGATGGTACTAAACTGTTCAGGGCCACCGAAACAAAAAACAGCTTCAGAAGCTCCTCTCCATATGGGTGGTAAAGCGGCAAATGCAATTTTGTGTAGACGAGTGCAAAGCGATGCATACCAGGGCTTGTTGTTGTTGTTTAGTCATTTGGTCATGTCCGACTCTTCGTGACCCCATGGACCAGAGCACGTCAGGCACTCCTGTCTTCCACTGCCTCCCGCAGTTTGGTCAGACTCATGTTGGTAGCTTCAAGAACACTGTTCAACCATCTCGTCCTCTGTCGCCCCCTTCTCCTTGTGCCCTCCATCTTTCCCAACATCAGTGTCTTTTCCAGGGAGCCTTCTCTTCTCATGAGGTGGCCAAAGTATTGGAGCCTCAGCTTCAGGATCTGTCCTTCCAGTGAGCACTCCGGGCTGATTTCCTTCAGAATGGATAGGTTTGATCTTCTTGCAGTCCATGGGACTCTCAAGAGTCTCCTCCAGCACCAGAATTCAAAAGCATCAATTCTTTGGCGATCAGCCTTCTTGATGGTCCAGCTCTCACTTCCATACATCACTACTGGGAAAACCATAGCTTTAACTATACGAACCTTTGTTGGCAAGGTAAATATTAATTTCCCGTATGAGCTTATGGGGTCTGGCTGACCAGGAATGAGGTCCTTGAAGTCATAGTGGATAGTTGGATGAAGATGTTGTTGGCCTGTGCATGGCAGCTGTGGAAAAGGCAAATCCCATAGAATCCTAGAGTTGGAAGGAACCATGAGAGTTATCTAGTTCAACCCCCCGCAGTGCCTGAACCCCAGCCAAAGAATCCATTGGCAGGTTGCAATCTAACCTCCAGTGAAGGAGAGTTTTTATTATAGCCTATTGTTCGTAGCTATTTTCCAAAGGGGAACAGTCAGAGCCTGAGATACCAGCTTGTGAGGGTGATTGGGGGTGGGGGTGTCACCTGTGCCTCCTTCCCTAAGTCAGACAGAAACTTCCCAGGCTTTGAGAAGCAGGCACCAGGCCTCTGAGAGGATGCTGGAGCCCTCCAACCTCCTCCCCAAAGCCAGGCGGGTTTTGGGAAGGTGGCGGGAGGTCTCTTGGACCTGTTAAAGCATCGCACCTCCCTCCCTAAACTGGTAAGAAGCTTCCTGGGCTTTGGGGAAGAGGCACCAGGCACAGTAATACTCTTATTTTACCGGGAACATTTAAGGGACTAGTCTAGTCCCCCTAGTCCTCTGACTGCATACCACTGGAAAGGCCAGTGCTCCCCCAAGCTTTCTTGCATTACTGTCTCCCAGTACCAGAAGGGGACTGAAGAGAGATGAGCAGAGGAAGTTTCCATGCAGGCACAGTCTCCAGCTGCATGTGTGCAACCTATTGGAGGAAGGTAGATAAGCTTGTGGAGAAGGAGTGGCCCTGTGTTTCTGCTAGTGCTCTATGGGGCACAGACCTGGGAATAGCTGGCTAGATGCTAAATTGATGTGAGTAGGTCTCCTGAGCTGTAGAGGTGGCTGTGTTATCTTTGACAATAAATACCGTATTCTTCTGTGTATAAGACAATGGTTTTTTATTTAAAAATATTGTTAAAAATTTGGGGCCGTCTTATATATGAGTAGTGCATAGGGGGTATGAGCGATGGTTGGCAGCCGCGAGTAGGAGATATACAGCGGCGATTTGGCAGGTGATTGGTTTATGCTGTTTGGGATTGGGCTGTTTGGGATTGGCTGTTGTTGCGGCAATTGGGCAGGCGATTTGTGGCTGCTGGCGGCGATTGGGCAGACGATTGTTGAGTTCTGCAAGGCGTGAGATTGGCAGCTGCGGTCAGGTGGGTGAGCGATTGTCGGCACCCCCCCAAAAAAGCTCAACAACCCTGGGAAATTCTCCCCCCAAAAAGCTTAACAACTCCAGGCAATCTCCTCCCATTTTCTTAATTTGGAGTTCCCAAAAATAGGGGTCGTGTTATACAGGGGGGCGTGTTATACACAGAAAAATATGTTACTTAACTGTCTGCCGTCTGCATTGCTTGGCTGGGAAGCACCCTTGAAACTTTTACCTTTTTTATTTTTTTACAAAACGATCCTTCCCTCCTGTGCTTTAACAATGAATAAATAAATGAGCCTAGAGTAGCATTCCCCAAACTTACAACAATTGTGTACCCCTTTTGAGAGTTTAGTCTTACTGGCTTGCAGGTGAAGATATATTGGGGGTAGTTTTAATAATTCTATTTTATCTTTGCATCATTTTTTTCCAGCTAAAAACCCTCTACGATAAAGTAAAATGAAAAATTCTGCCATGTACCCTTTGAAACTCTTTTGTGTACCTCTGGGGAAAACACTAACCTAGAGAAACATTGAGATGTATAAGAAAACATAGAGAAATAAGTTGCAGAGAAAAACAGAGTAGCACAAAGCTTTGGGGGAGCAGTGATCAGACTTGGGGTGGGGTGGGGCTTATTGACCACACACTTTGACTCGGAGGGGCAGAGAAAGACCCGTGAATCGCTCCTGGGCATCCCCACAGCCGATAAACACCCTTAACAGACATATCAAGAGATATCAGAGATATCAAGAATGCCTTCCTAGATAGGGATTCATTCTTATCCAAGGGGCTAAAGAGGTTAGAGGCACAATTCAGGATAACAGGAAAAGGTAAAGGTAAAGGTAAAGGGACCCCTGTGTCCGACTCTGGGGTTGTGGAGCTCATCTTGCGTTATTGGCCGAGGGAGCCGGCGTACAGCTTCCGGGTCATGTGGCCAGCATGACAAAGCCGCTTCTGGCGAACCAGAGCAGCGCATGGAAACGCCGTTTACCTTCCCGCCAGAGCGGTTCCTATTGATCTACTTGCACTTTGACGTGCTTTCGAACTGCTAGGTTGGCAGGAGCAAGGACCAAGCAACGGGAGCTCACCCCGTCACAGGGATTTGAACCGCCGACCTTCTGATCAGCAAGCCCTAGGCTCTGTGGTTTAACCCACAGCCCCACCTGGGTCCAGGAAAAGACCAGGTCCCAATTCTTTCTTCGGTTGCCGCTGCTGTGTGCTTTAAAGGGAGACACAGCTATTTATACTTGCATTTGCCCTTCACAGCTGATGGGCTGTGTGCCTTTGTGTTCGGGTATCTGTGCCCACAAACCGAGAGAAGCCGCTCGCTTTTAAAGTTCCTGCCAGCAATCAGGCGCCCGGTTCTGGGCCGTGACTGAAGGCAAGGCCCTGGGAAAGGAGTGGTGTGAAAAACTGCCTTCACGCTGGGAGGCCTTTTGACTCAGAGACGCCTTCTGAGTCATACAGCTCCTTGCTCGAGGGGTTAAGAAAGGTATGGCTCTGCTAACTGTGGATCTAGCTAGCTTGCAGGCTGCAATGAAAAAAAAAAAACGCCTCTGCCCATTTCCCTCCTCGGTTTGTTTGGGGGAAGGGCTGTAGCTCAGGAGCAGAGCATTGGCTTTCCAGGATCAATCCCAGGCATCTGCAGGTGGGGCTGGGAATGTCCCCTGCCTGAAGCCCTGGCATGCAGCTGCCAGCCAGTGTAGGAAATACTGAGCTAGGTGAGCCAATGACCTGACACACAGAATCACACAACTGTAGAGGTAGAAGAGACACCGAGGGCTGTCTAGTCCAACCTTCTGCAATTCAGGATTTTCAGCTAAAGCATCCTCGACAGATGGCCATCCAACCTCTGCTTACAAACCTCCCATGTTTTAAGTGTAGGGCAATGTTTTCAGTGTCAGGCAGCTGCCAGTGTTCCTGTGTTGAACTTCTCCAAGCATAACTAAGGCTTCGATCCTGCGCATACGACACAGATGGCAAGCTCCATTGCAACCGGAGGGCTTGCTTCCGAGTAAGCTTATGTAGGATTGGGCTGCGTTATAAAACTGTGGGCAGAATTTAGCATGCTACATGCATGCTGTTAAAGCTCTCCTGCCCATGTTTATGTCAACGTGTGAACACCCGCTCATAAGCCACATGAGGAATTGCATTTGCAGCAAACCTTTGCTCTGGAAGCAAAGCTTTCTGTCGCAAGAGTCAATGGACTTCTTTCATCTGCATAGAGTTCCCCTCTTCTGCTACCTCTGTTTTTCAGTGCATCAGAGGAACATCATCACTTGCTGGTCATGCTAGTGTACATTTATATATCTATATCTATACCTATACCTATACCTATACCTATATCTATATCTATCTATCTATCTATCTATCTATCTATCTATCTATCTATCTATCTACAGTGGGACCTCGACTTACGACGATAATGCGTTCCGACGCAATTTTCGTAAGTCGAAAACATTCGTAAGTCGAATCCCCATAGGAATGCATTGAGCGAAAAAAATTCGTAAGTCGAAAATTCGTAAGTCGAAAAAATCCTATTAAAGCGGTCGCGACTTCCATTCGTAAGTCGAAAAATTCGGTTGCGGCGGCCATTTTGTTTCTCCCGGAAGTCATCCGTAAGTCGAAAAACACGTAAGTCGAATCGCTCGTAAGTCGAGGTCCCACTGTATCTATCTATCTATCTATCTATCTATCTATAACCTGTCTTTGTCCCAGGACGGCTGAGCAGCTCTCTTGTTTAATCCACAGCAAAAGCTCTGTGCCAAGACGACAGATGGTAGCCAGTCCTACTCTGAGTAGGCCCACCGAAGTTAAGCGGCACAACTAACTTTATTAATTTCAGCGGGTCGACTCAGGAGTAGGACTCCGTTGACTACAACCCAGTGTCAGGGCTGGGCTATGGGCAGGAGTCTGGAGTAAAAGGTAAAAAGTTAAAGGACCCCTGGATGGTTAAGTCCAGTCAAAGGCAACTATGGGGTTGCGGCGCTCATCTCGCTTTCAGGCCGAGGGAGCCGGCGTTTGTCCACAGACAGCTTTCCGGGTCATGTGGCCAGCACGACGAAACTGCTTCTGGTGCATGGAGCACCATGATGAGTGCCAGAGCGCATGGAAACGCTGTTTACCTTCCCGCCACAGCGGTACCTATTTATCTACTTGCGCTGGGGTGCTTTCGAACTGCTAGGTTGTCAGGAGCTGGGACAGAGCAATGGGAGCTCACCCAGTTGCGGGGATTCGAACCGCCGATCTTCTGATCGGCAAGCCCAAGAGCAGGCATAGGCAAACTCTGGCCCTCCAGATGTTTTGGAACTACAATTCCCACCATCCCTAGCTAACAGGACCAGTGGTCAGGGATGATGGGAACTGTAGTCTCAAAACATCTGGAGGGCCGGAGTTTGACTATGCCTGCCCAAGAGGCTCAGTGGTTTAGACCACAGCACCACCCACGTTCCCGAGGAGTCTGGAGTGCATCAGGGCCAAAGAGCAATCAGGATCATAGACTCATAGAATTGTACAGCTGGAAGGACCCAGGATCAAGGCCAGAAACACAAGATGCTCCAAGGTTCAGGGACACCATATTGCTCATCCATTGCTCAGTGGGGAAAGGAAGGCTATTTGCCCCCTCCTGCTTGGGAGGATCCAGTGGTCTGCCTGGGTAAGAGGAGTCAGTCCACGAAAATCTTCACTTCCAGCTGCAGTATGGTGGGTAGCTACACAAAGATTTCAGCAGCTCCTGGGCCAAATTCTGTAACCCATATAAGTTACAGCACCTGTGCAATGTGTCAGGATACCTCTGAGTGTTGCATAACATTACTGAATTAAACACCCATTTTGCATAATTAATTCTGGCTGTATTAATAATGAGGAGGGGCAGAGAAATATGCAGGGCATTGGAGCTCTGCCCACAGCCGCTAGTCTTACCTGGCTTCTGTCTTTAGGCATATCTTTGCGGTCCCAAGGGCTTGAAACTGGGCCTTAGCAGGGGATACCTTAGTGAAGGATTGGCAGATGTTGCAGACCTGCCAACTCTCATACTCTTAGGGATCAGGAGAATGTTAGGCTGACACACCTCTGCACACAGAGACACGATCTCTCGGATTTGCTTTCCTCTGCGTCGGTTTTGCATTCTCCAGCGTTTTCTGCGCAAAGCTGTTGACCAGTTTTGCAAGAACTGAGCTTGCTAGATCAAAGCAAACACTTTGCAAGGCAGCTCCTCTGTGAGCAGCTTTGAGTAACCCTTGCAAAATAGGAGCTGCTAATTCAAAGCAGAACCAGATAGCTCTGGTCTAAAGTTTGGCAGGCAGACCTTGCAAGACTTGAGCTCTCAATTGAGATCAACCTTTTTTAATAAATTGGAAGTGCTACATGTCTCAGATCTAGGATTTTCCAAGCAGACTTTGCAAAACCAGGCCCCTTTGATCAGCGAGCTAGCAGGACATGCCTAGAATTTTGCAAAGAATAAAGGCTTGAAATCTAGTCTTCATCCTTCAACCATGGCAATATGGAGCATTGTAAATCTTTTGCATTTAGCATACGCTATTAGATTATAGGAATATCATCTGAATGGATTAAAGCAGATACCTTTGCTTTATTGGCTCTGCCTTTATGGTGGGCCAAGCAGAGAGGGACGGGTGACACAGCCGTCAAGGGTAAAGAGGACCTTCCATCTCCCTTGGGATTTTTCTGAAGTTGGCAGGCGCTGCTGCTGATGGACTAATTTTTACATAAGAACCAGCGGATTACCCAATCAGGGAGAAACTTGATAGCCCAAAGCTGCCGAAGGCAAAGAAAGAGAATGATGTAATCTTAATTTCTGCTGTCTGTCAAGCAATCTTGGTGTGAAGGAAAAATCCTCGCGAAGCACATTAAGAAACAAGCCAACATCTCTGAATTCAAATGGAAGCAGAAGATGTCAATTAAAACAGGCCTGGCTAACCCAGGGGCCCGTTCTGGGGATTAAACCATCCTCAGAGCATAGCAATTCAGCAGTGACCACAGGTTCAAACCTGACTCGAGTGCTGCGCGGCTGGCTAAGGAAGAAAGAACTCGCTGGAGAAAGGAGTTCCCACACCTCTTGTGCAATAGCACTAGAGCAGGGAAACTTTGAGGATAACAACTAACAGGTAGATGAGAAATGGTAGGGCCATGCATCTAGTTTTGGTACCTGGAACCAGTTGCGTAGCATGTGGGAGGGGCAGAGGGGAGGTTGTCCCGGGCCCAAAATTGCTAGGGGGCACAAAATTTCACCACCCGGTGATGCTCCAGTATAGCTGCGCTTCTGGGTTCTGTTGAAACAGCTTCTCCATGTGAACAAAGAAGCGACCTCTCTAGACAATAACTCCATGCAGCCCCAGGTGCCGGCAACCCTTGTTACGCCACTGCCTGGATACCGTATGCCTCCGATTTTGGCCTATAAAGACCATACAGCCCTGGGGGAGGTCATATAAGGAAAACCACTGCTAGTCAGTGTAGACAGTATGGCGCTAGATGGACCAATGGCCTGCCATGGTATAAGGTAGCTTCTTATGTTCTGTGTGGGGCATTAGGGCCACCACCATAAAGGAACAGGGCTGAGGCATTTTGTTTGCCTGAGAGCGAAGGGCAAGAGGATACCCACTGCCACTCTGTGTACTGACCCCAGCCAGGCTAGCAGGTGAGTCTTACTTCAACAGTGGTGACACGCCAGTATCTGCCAACGCACCTGAGGGTAGTGGGACAGTTTAGGGGGACAGGCACAGCTCTGCCTGCCAGCACTCACTGCCTCCCAGCTTCTGCTTCAGGACAGAGGCTACCTGAGAGGCCCCCTTATCCCTTACATACCCAGTTGCAGTGCCAACCCATCCATTGGCCTCAATGAAGCAGTCGCCGTGGGCGGCAGGTTGGGGACAGCTGGGAGGTGTGGCACTGCCAGTGCACTGCTTGTTGCCTCCTGTGCTTTTCACCCATGGCTGCTGCATAAAAAGAGAGGGGCTGCTGCTGCTGCCTGCTCCTCTCTAGCCTCATTCAGCCTGCTGAGGTTTCCCTGGCTTGCGTCCAGCCACCTCAGGCGGAGGCAGCGGCGGAGGCGGCGGGCAGGGAGCAGTGGCAGGGATGCTGCCATGTTCTGTTTTGCCTCAGGTGGCAAAATGTCCTGGGCTGGCCCTGCCAGTAGATTGCTGCGGTCTGCAAAAGTGCCAGTGTGGTGTAGTGGTTAAAAGCGATAGACTCATAATCTGGTGAACCGGGTTCGCTTCCCCGCTCCTCCACATGCAGCTGCTGGGTGACCTTGGGCTAGTCACATTTCTCTGAAGTCTCTCAGCCCCACTCACCTGACAGGGGAGGAAGGGAAAGGAGAATGTTAGCCGCTTTGAGACTCCTTCAGGTAGTGATAAAGCAGGATATCAAATCCAAACTCTTCTCTTCTTCTTCTTCTTCTTCTTCTTCTTCTTCTTCTTCTTCTTCTTCTTCTTCTTCTTCTTCTTCTTCTCCTCCTCCTCCTCCTCCTCCTCCTCCTCCTCCTCCTCCTCTCCTGCAAGCAGTTCCAAAGATCTCCAAAGCCCTCTATACTGGAACTCAAGGCAGGGCTTTTAATTTGGCCACCCTTGTTCAGTAGAATAGCATACTCGTTGAGATACGATGCTATCTACACTTTCCGGAAACAGCTGGATACATTTTTGTTTCAACGGGCTTTCCCAGTTGGATAAATGGGTCTTTACCACGAATATCCACTTGTTAGCAATTTAGTCTTGTTTCAAGTGTATCTGTTGTTAACTATGTTTTTTTTTTTATTTCTTACATGCAAATTGCCTCGAAGTGGTAGATTGCCTTGGAATGTTGTGAACTGCTCTGAGATCTATACAAATTTAATAAATAATAATAAAGGTGCATTTAGAAGGCTAATAATAAATAATACGAAAATAAGTAGTTCTTCTTCACACAGTGCCCCCAACTTGGATGGTGACAGAAGAAGATTCTTTTTTTAAATTGTTGTTACATTTTTATTACCTGCCCTTCACCCTAAGGGCCCAGGGCAGGTTACAACAATCAAAACACAACTTTAATATTAAAAACACTGCATTGCACAATATTGAAAACAGTTCAAAACAACTTTAAAATTACCAAGGTAAGGCGGTGTCCTAAAAAATACCCACCCCGAGTGTCAAAAGCGAGGGGGAACAGGTGCTCCTTCACCATGAGACAAAAGTCACGAGGGATAAAGGGTAGGACTTCTAGCCAGTGTGGTGTAGTGGTTAAGAGCGGTGGACTCGTAATCTGGTGAACCGGGTTCACGTCTCCGCTCCTCCACATGCAGCTGCTGGGTGACCTTGGGCTAGTCACACTTCTTTGAAGTCTCTCAGCCCCACTCACCTCACAGAGTGTTTGTTGTGGGGGAGGAAGGGAAAGGAGAATGTGAGCCGCTTTGAGACTCCTTCGGGTAGTGATAAAGCGGGATATCAAATCCAAACTCTCTCCTTCTCCTTCCTTCTCCTTCTCCTTCTCCTTCTCCTTCTCCTTCTCCTTCTCCTTCTTCTTCAAGTTACAAGAAAGGAGATTCTGACTAAACAGCAAGAATAACTTTCTGACAGCAGTAGCTGTTTGACAGTGGAACAGTCTCCTTTGGGAGGCTGAAGACTCTCCATTGGAAGTTTTTTTTGCAGAGGTTGGATGGCCGTCTGTCATGGATACTTGAGCTGAGATCCCTGCATTGCAGGGGGTTGGACTAGATGACCCTTGAGGTTCCTTCCAACTCTACAATTCTATGATTGTACCTGCGGCTACCAGCCAGGATGTCTATGCTCCATGGTCAGAGGCAGCATTCCTCTGAATGCCGGTTGTTGGGGAGAGCGCTGTTGTACTCAAGTCCTGCTTGAGGGCTTCTCAAGGGTGTTTGGTTGACCCCTGTGACTGCAGAGTGTTGGACTAGATGGGCCATAGGTATGATCCAGCAGAGTTCCCCCCCCCCCGTTCTTACGTTGCCTGTGGTAGCTGTCTAATGGTTGGGCCGGCCCTTTGGAAGGGATGGATGGTTCCCTAAAATTCCATGCCAAGGAACTGTAAGGCAACCATCTGAAAATGTTGCACAGGGAATGGCCAATTGATGCACGATATACATACACGGTGCTGAACCTGGAAGAGACCCAAAAATGTCACTAAAATGTCACTAAAAGGGTGGAATGGGAGTGGAATGGGGGGGGAGAGTCAGAACGTTTTATGTGGGGCCCCCAATACGCACGGGGGTCCAGAACGTAACCCCCTATGCAAAACGAGTATTGGCTATTTCCCTCTTCATTCATTTCAGTTCCAATTCTTCCTTCCCTTATCATTCAAGTACCTGATTAATGTCGCTCTTTTTTTTTGCTTCCATTTAGACGGTGAGACCGGATGAGTTCTAGGTGGGTGGGCACAGATTTATTTATTTTTTTAAAATAGCCACCGCGAATCACCTGTCATCCTGGAGAGCCGGGGTTGAAAGGGGAAGTTATTTACATAAATTATTGGAGAGCAGTAAATATTATTTCATGATATCACATCACGATTAAGTTAATGAAACTTGATATTAAGAGGCAGGAAGATTTGCTCTTACTCAAAGACAATTAAAGAAGGTGCTTGAGGGTATGGCAGAGAGCCTACTTAGCAATGTTCTTTCTTCCTAACACAGAGGGCTGGTGGACCTCTAGCAAAGGTCACTGCGATTTTACAATTTATACAGAAGATGCTAATTTAACCATGTTCAGTGTGTTTGCTCAGGTTTCCAACCACTCATCCTCTGCCCCCGTCTCATTCTTTCGTTTCATATTCTAGCTGTTCCAGCACAGGGCATGCCATTTTAGGAAAGAAGTCATTATGAGAGGGGTGGGGACAGGGCCGTCTTAAGCATATGTGTTGCCGGGGTGCAACGATCCGCCCGGCGCCCCCCCCCCCCCCGGTTGCCCAGAGTTGTCAACCTCTTTTTTTAGGGGGGAACCCCAAAGTTGTTGACCTTCTTTTAGGCCTGGCTGGCCGCCTCAGCATCAACAGAAGAGCCCGAGGTGGTGGCGGTGGCAGCAAAGCAAGTCTGAGGCTGGGTACCTGGGGGGGGGGGCAAGCAGAGGCCAGCGCAACAACAGTCGAGCCCGAGGCGGCGGCAGCGGCAACTGAGTGAAGCTGGGTGTCTTGTGTGAGCAGTGTGCACTGGGTGAGCCTCTCCCAGGCGCGCAGGAGAGCGGAGCTGGCCAGCTGCCTCAGTGCCTTGCTCGCCCGCAGCAGAAGAGCTGCGGCACTCCAATGGGCTCTGCTCCGCTTGGCAGCGGCTGTTGGCTCTTCCCAATCCCCGGACTCCAAATCTCGGCCACGGACTCTCGACCTGGTACCCCTGAGAGCTCGGCGCCCGGGTGCCCCGCACCCCTAGTGCCTATGGGTAAGATGGCCCTGGGTGGGGCTGTCTGACTGGCCCCCAGGACCAACCCTGCTATTCCTGGTTCCTGATAAGACCTCTTCATTTCAGGGACATGGGTTCAAGCCTCACTTTGGGCAAAAGATTCCTGCATTGCAGGGGGTTGGACTAGATCGGGGGGTTCCCAAACTTGGGCTTCCAGCTGTTGTTGGACTACAGTTCCCATCATCCCTGACCCCTGGTCCTGCTAGCAAGGGATGATGGGAGTTGTAGTCCAAAAATAGCTGGAGGCCCAAGTTTGGGAAACTCTGGACTAGATGATCCTCGTGGTCCCTTTCAACTTTGCAATGATTCTAAGTGATGGGTGCTCACGTTCACTGTTTCAACCACCCAGCATTGCCCTCCTTCTGGAACCCCATCCTTGGGTCGCAACCTGGCAAACTTCTGCATCCATGCAATTGCTAGTTATTCATATTTTTGCATACTAATGTGCAAAAGCTTTGCCTCATCTCCCTTGCGCATACATGCTCCACACCTCCATTTTGGAGGATTTAATCAGTGTTGCTGAGATGGCTACCACGGTGATTGCTGACTACCTCCAGTTTCACAGTGAAAACGTCTGCCATGGCTGCATTTGCAGGGCAGTTTGTTCCATTTCCCCAATTATTCCCCTAGCTGTTAATTTTTGCATTCTGTTTGGGTTCCCATACCATGTGAAAGCCACTTTGGGAATCGGCTTGCAAACCCCTTAACCCAGAAAATTGTGGCCGTAAAGGGGTGGGTGTTTATAACCATCACACTGCTGTTCTCTGCTGTTCTCATGGGAAGAAGAAGAAGAAGAAGAAGAAGAAGAAGAAGAGTTTGGATTTGATAGCCCGCTTTATCACTACCCGAAGGAGTCTCAAAGTGGCTCCCCCACAACAAACACTCTGTGAGGTGATTGAGGCTGAGAGACTTCAGAGAGAAGTGTGACTAGCCCAAGGTCACCCAGCAGCTGCATGTGGAGGAGCGGAGACGCGAACCCGATTCACCAGATTACGAGACTACCGCTCTTAACCACTACACCACACTGGCTCTGGAACAGATGGAGCAGAATCATGCATGTGTGGACACTGTCCAGTGCCATTCAGTTGTTGTGTCACACCATGCCCACTGGTGTGAGTGGAATTGAGCATGGCATGCCACTAATATTGGTAACAAAAGCCACCGTTCCATAAGGCAACAGGTCCTGCAGCGTGTAAGGAGCATTGGAGAGCATTGGGCAGAAGCCCCCGCATTATAGCCAGGAAAGCTAACACGATATTCTTCATATCTGGATGATGTTATGGACGGAAGGCAAACCGGGAGGCGGATAAATGGCCCAGAGAGGAGAGGGATAGAAAGGAGTGGCTGGCACTCTCATGGAGGAAGCACACAAAGAAGGCCTCAGAAGATGATCTCAAGGCCCAGGTAGGTTCATATGGAGACAGGCTGTCCTTGAGGTATTGCAGTCCTGAGCCGTTTAAGGCTTTATAGGTCAAAACCGGCACTTTGAATTGGGCCCAGAAACTCATTGGCAGCCAGTGCAGTCAGGCCAGGAACATGACGGCACAGTGCACACATGTGCACACCTCAGCTGCAGACACATTCCAGAAGCACGTCTGCAGACACAGTGGGTCTGAACAGAGGCCCCATGGCAGAAGTGCAGGCCCTGGCCCAGTTGTTGCCATGGCGCCGGAGCGCCAGAGGTAAGGCGGCAGCCGGGGGGCAGCAGCCAGCAGTATGTGGTGGTGGCGGACACCCACAGCAAAAATTTTGTGGGTGCCCAGAGCCCCCTGGAGTTCACGCCAGTGCCAGGATCAAACCATATGCTCAAACCCAGTGAGCAACCTGGCCGCCGAATTCTTCACTAGCTGAAGTTTCTGAACTGTCTTCAGAGGCAGCCCCAGGTATAACGCATTGCAGTAATCTAACCTTGCTCTACGGTTCATGCTGTACCCAGTTGCCTTCCGCAAGCTGGCTCATGAACCACTGAAATAAGGAGCTTCATGTACTCACAGAGGTTCTCCATATTTTTGGGGGAGGACTGGAAAAAAAACAGGGTTCCAAATTGCATGAGGAGCATTCACAGGTCTCTTCATGTCAGATATTTGCCCTCAAACTTGTGGAGGGCATCAGTGAAGCCCCATTCCATTTTTGGGGTCCCCTCCCCACATTGGATTTCTTTTCTTCTATTATTTTTACAGCTGTGCATGCCCTGGGGTTACCTCCTGGTATTTCTCTCTCCATCAATGGTGAGGTTTTGACTACACTAGCATGGGAAGACTTGGATCAGTATTAAAATACAGACGGTCGCTACCTGCTAAATCTGCTTACGAACCACAACACAACCCATATATCTCCCGCCTTCCTGACCTCAGCACTCACTCTACCCATGTTAAACAAACAACTGGTTTTCGGGAGGGAGGGAGGAAAGTGGGGGTGGGCACACACCAGTCAATTGTTTCCTTTAAATCTTAATGTTTTAGGCCTCGGGAACATCTGAGCAACTGTTTAATGAGAAGACGTCTGGTGGAATGTAGGTAAGATCTTAAGGAGTTTAATTGCTCCCAGGAGGCGTCTGTCAGGGTTAAATAACAGTGCTGAACTTGTATACAAAAGCGCAAGAGCGCCAAAAGAACGGTTTGCTAAACGGGAGACCAAAGGCAGGAGCTGAAATGTTGGATAAGGCAACATTTCGTCTGTTTTCTGAAGAGCTCTTTGGTACAGAGAGCCGCAACGGAGGTGGTTTGCCGTCGTTGCCTGTGATGCCTCCCTTGGTAAGATGCCTGCTCGGCTTCCGTTTTTCCGTAGGCCCCCGAAGCCATGACGACGGAGGTGCCTTGTCTGCAACACACACACACACACACACACACACACACACACACTCCCTCCTGAGCGCTGAGGGTAAGCTGAGAGCATGGCTGTCGTTCCCACCAGCAATGGCGAGGTAGGCCTCTCTCCCCTGTGGCGACCCAGCCACCAGAAACGGAAGGCAGGGCAGCTGGGAGATCTTAAATTTCAAAGGTTGCAGGCCTGGCGGCGGTGGGGAGGGAAAGCAGCAGAGGTGCAAGCGCTGCGTTTCCAAGCAAGCGGCTCTCAGAAATGAAGCAAAGCCTCATTCGCAGGTAGGCATTTCATTGGAAGTCAGCTGGTCAGCTGGTCGGCTCCTTGTCCCAAGGGAGCATTCTACAAACGCTGGGGGGGGGAATACTGTCCTTTAAAAAAGAGAAGGCTGGGAATCTGTGGGTCATGGTGGTGGGGTGAACTGCCCCCTTTGCCCCATCCATGGCAGGCTCTGTTCTGCTTCCTTCCTCTCTCTCGACTGCAGCCTGATGGAATAGCTGCTGCCAGGTGACAGTTGAGGGAGGCTGGACCCTTATGGAACCAAGCTTCTCAGTGGAGCTGGATAACTGTGTGCCGGTTAGTCGTCACACAGTTCAACAACGGAGTCAACTCTTTATTTGCAAAGATGCGTTCTCCACAGACTTGGCTGAGTGTCAAGCCTAATGAGTGGAGCAGCTCATTCCTGGTGGCCTTTCTCCGTGAAAATCAGTTGCTGGGACTGAAAGTCCCCGCCTCTTCAACAGGGCTTTTTCCTAGCAATCGGAGACTGTGCGAACCTCTCCTCCGCCCTTTTCATACCTCTTCTGGTTGTAGGACACAAGGCAAGAGAAGAGCTTGTCGCAGCAGCAGGAGAAACCTGTGACTCTTCACCAGCCTGACTCATCTCTGACTCTTGGTCTCCCTCCCCCTACCCTTCTGCTCCAGCTTTTGCCTCTGATCCTAGACTTCTATCTGCCGCAGACCCTCCCAGATCACTAAGCCCTGTTACCTCTTCAGCTTCTGACACCTCCTGTTCCCTGTCTTCTCCCTCTTCTCCCTCTGACCACTCATCATTGTCCCACCACCGCTCCCCAGGCTCTGAGCCTTCTTCCCTTGGGGGTTCTTCCCCCCAGCTAGGAGTTTGAACACTACACAAACGTATGTTGTTGCTGTTGTTACCATCACCCTGAACAACACTCACAGTTGTTATAAACCACACAGAGCCTTACCCATAGCATTCAGTGTGAGCTACACTGCAGGGCTGTCGCAAATAATTCTCTTCTGTAAACAGCTTTTCCAATCTGCAGTTTGGGGGCGATGAACTGCCTTTGCTTTGGATTCTGCCCCCTAAGGGTTTCTTCTTCTTCTTCTTCTTCTTCTTCTTCTTCTTCTTCTTCTTCTTCTTCGTCTTCGTCTTCTTCTTCTTCAAAAATTGCCGTACTTAATAAGAACTGAGTTAAAGCAGGCACTGTTTTCTATGCTGCTATATATTTGGGTTTGGGTGGGTTTTTTTGGGTGATGGTGGTATTTGTTGTGGACAAACTTGCTCCCAATCCCAGCCGATGGGCCTCACTGGGCGAAGAATTCCCCTTCAAACATGGACAAAGCCACCACACACAGAAACGCATTCCAGATGTGTGTTGCTGCAAATTAGGGCAATTAATGCAAACTTGCCAAATTAACTCCAGTGGCAAATTTGGGTTTCCCAGTTACAAAATTCCAGAGCTCCCCAAACGGGTGATGGTTCTTTCAGGCAGGGGCTGCCTTCGGAAATAAGGGACATCTGGCAGGCTCAATTCCCCAGGCAGTCATAAACTCTGTGGTCAGTGATACTGTATTTCTTTTATTTGGAGAGGTTTGGGGAGAGACGTTTTCGGACTGCTTTAAATTAGCTTAGGAGTCTCAGATTCAACAGGAATCTGAACCGACTGCTCCCCCCCCCCGACAGGCACTAAGCATAGTCATGGGCCTTTGGACAGAGAAAGATAACACGAGAAAGTTGAGGTTGCAAAACCAGAGGTAAGCATACAGAGGGGAGATAACTAACAGTTGCTCTTTCTTTGAGTAAGGCTGAAACCAGGAAGCGTTGGGTTGATGTTATGGACAGATGAACGTTGAAGACTTTGATGTAATCCTAGACCTCAGGCACGAATACTCAGCTTGACCTTTTTTCTGTTGAGTTCTCTTTATGCAACGCTACTGGACATTTAGTCGCAAAAAAAAAAAAAAGGAAACAAGGAAAGGATATCAGTTCAACCACATGTCAACTCGGAGATGTAAAATGACAGGGAAAGGAAAGCCTTAGCTGTGCAAGGAGGAACTGGTTAAATTGCAATAGCTGCTACCAGAGGGATGGGGACCTTCGCTGCAAGAGGTTGTTGGTTCAAACCCAACTCAGGTCAACGGGAACTGAAAATTGGGCAGTTGCTCCAGTAGCTGGAAATAACTGGATAATGTAGGTCTGTGGCCATGCTGCCTTTTAGCTGACAGTTTGGATTCGAAAGATTTCCTGGGAGACTTGGTCCTTTCTGATGCAGCCAGTCGGTTTGCCCACAGAAACCAGTTGAAGATAGTGACGTTGGTTGTGGTAATGTGGCGACCCTGTGCTTGCACGCGAAGCAACTATCACGCTTAAGTCTTTTTTTCTTTTCTTTTTACAGGGGTTTTGTGTATTCCTTCTGATTTACACCCTGCCCTACTTCAAGGACTCAGTGTGGGTTAAGGATTCTGTATTTACCAACGCAGAAGTGCCCATGTTATTGCATTCAAATACAGCATTTGCCTTCTACGCAGCTTAGCCTCTTGACCAGCCTTCCTCAATCTGGTACCTGCCAGATGTTTTGCACCGCAACTAGGCATGTTGGAGAATTCCTGTCAAAAATGGAGCAGAAATGGGTGGTGTTCACTTATTTGTTTCATGTCCGGAATTGAAATCGATGTGGCAAATATGACTGGTATTCATTGCTGGCGTTGTTTACAGTCTGCAAACAATATGTAATAATTTGTAATTGGGGGCGTTTCCTTCCTCCCTGTTGGCGTTGTGCTTCCTTTTATGTGGAATAATGTAATGACAGCCTAATTAATTGCGTAATTCATTGCATAGGATTTCACCATAGAGGACAATAAAATTGTTTTGTGTCAGAAGATGAACTGCAGCGGAACAGAGACAGCGCCGCATGTGACCAATATGGGGCAACATGGAAGGCGATGAAGAGTTCGCATCTCTAAGCACAGCTCCCATCATCCCTGAGCTTTGGCTGTGCTGTTGTAGCCCAAAACATCTGGAGCACATCAGGTCGGGGAAGGCGGTTCTAGACTCCCCACCCTCTCATGTCTTAGATTTAAGAGAAATCCCTCTGCAGGCATATCAGTGAGATGCAAAGCACCCTGTTAATAAACCTGTGTAGTTGCCAGTCCACTTCATGGGGTTGGAATTCCTGTGTTGCTCTTAGTGTTCGTGAGAAATCCTCCTGGCATGGCCTCTTCCATCAGCTGAATTGAGTCTGGCAGCTGCAAGTACAGCTGGATGAATCTCCCAGTTTCTGTTTCTTCCAAGTATAAGTTCTGTTTGCCACATCCCTTACACCAGTTTGCAGAATGGAGAGCCACACCACAAAATTTGGATAAGTGCAGGTTCAGAAGGATAGCTGAGTTTTGGTTCACGTATGGTTCTGGGAAGGATGAATCTTGTTGGCCACTTTGAGAACAGGATGCTGGACTAGATATGCCTTTGGCCTCATCCAGGAGGGCTCTTTTTATGTGTCTTAGGAAGCATGCTTGTGAACTGAATGTGGAGGAGACTGGGGCGTCAATTTTGGTGTGCTCGCTTCTTTTATAAAATAAAATAAAACAAAAACAAAAACTCAGAGTCAAATCACAACAGAAGTCATGATTAGTTCCATTCGGTGTCATTTCTGATGATTTGAAATAATAGTAAGAAGAATCACTGGGCTCGTTTTGGTCAAAGTTTGAGAACAGACGAAGAACAGAAACATGGCCCCGCAACACACTCCCCCCCCCAGAGCACCCAGCTGTTGCTGTTGTTGGTTTTTGCTCTTTCCTCCTTTCCTTTCCTTTCCTGCCCCGCCTGCCCCCACTCCTCAGCACCCTGGGCAAGGCAGACATTACACAGAGAAGTCACGCACCAGATTGTATTCTGAACATTGGTTTCTCCCCCTTGGGCACTGAAAACAAAGAGCAGCGGCTGCTCCTGTTCTTTCGGCTTTCTGGATGATCTTTTATATTTTACTGACCCCGGGCAAGACCACAAACAGAGCATGGGCTGCAGACATAGAGCTGACCTCTTTATTTCCTTACTGGGTAGAAATTTACAAGCCTCACCTAAACCTTTTTCTAAGAAGCAGCTTGATGTGTTTGTGCTGTGTTGTCGCTTTTCCCTTTCACAGATGGACTACACATTGTGTGTGTGTGTGTGTGTGTGTGTGTGGATAATGTCTGAATTCAGAATCCAAATGGCATTTATTGTCAGTTTATTCAATTGGTAGCTCACCCGACCCCAGAGACTTGGGCTAGGTAACAATCAGGTTCAACATACTTGTATTAATTTAAAAAGCCCTGAGCTTTGTAGGTCTAGGGCACCTCAGGGATTACCTGAATCCTTTGAGTCCTCATGAAAATTTGTCAGCATTGCAGTGCAAATTTCTCCTAGCGAACATATATATTTAATATATGCAATTGTACACCAAACACACATTTTTGCAAGTGGAATTTCCAAAAGTTATGTATTTTTGAATGTCATTTTCATGAACCTAGGCATTTGGAAACACATCTTCCCCTAATCTGTGCATTTTTGAACCTCTTACCTGGTGGGAGAACAGCATCACAAAATTCGAAGAAATGAAAATTTCAAAGTTTTTTTTTAATAACAAAAAATAAGGTATTTATTGTGCAATTGGTATTACATCCATCACTTACACTGTTACAATGAAATTAAATTTATAGGGTGAGCATCCTTTCCTTATAGCCCCTTACTCTAAGCACTAGACGCAGTGATGGCTAACCTTGATACTCCAGATGTTTTGGGACTACAACTCCCATCATCCCTGACCACTGGTCCTGTTAGCTAGGAATGATGGGAGTTGTAGTTCCAAAACATCTGGAGTGTCAAGGTTAGCCATCACTGCACTAGAGATACATCTGACTGTCGCTCAGAAGTGCCACAGCTGAGAGGGTAGACCATCTGCTTTGCATGTTGCAGCAACACCAGGTAGGGCTTGGATTGTCCCCAGCATGAAATACTGGAGGGTCACTAACTCAGTATGAGGCAGCAGGTCCCCAGTGCCTATGCCCATCAACTATCACTTTGACACTCAAGTCTTCTGTCACAAGAGCCAGACACCTAGAGTTCCAGTCTGGCCCCTTTTATTTTCTGTGGACATCATAACTCACTGGACATGATAGAGTGCATTTGATTTTTGCTCATAGTTCTACTTAACTTCTTGAGATCTGGTGACGAGGACTGAATTCAGAAGAAATAAGAAGAAACTGTATAGAAATTTATTCATGTAAGTTTCTTACACGCGGCAAGAATGTTACTTGCCCCAAAATGGAAAGAAGCAGAAGTCCCAGCCAAGGAAGAATGGATACGAACAGTGTCAGAGAGCCAGTGTGGTGTAGTGGTTAAGAGCGATAGACTCGTAATCTGGTGAACTGGGTTCGCGTCTCCGCTCCTCCACATGCAGCTGCTGGGTGACCTTGGGCTAGTCATACTTCTCTGAAGTCTCTCAGCCCCACTCACCTCACAGAGTGTTTGTTGTGGGGCAGGAAGGGAAAGGGGAATGTTAGCTGCTTTGAGACTCCTTCAGGTAGTGATAAAGCAGGATATCAAATCCAAACTCTTCTCTTCTTCTTCTTCTTCTTCTTCTTCTTCTTCTTCTTCTTCTTCTGGAATATACAGAAATGGTGAAACTTACCAAAAGAATAAGTAATCAAGATAACAAACTTTTTTTAAATAAAAGAATGGAATTGGTTTATCGAATATTTACAGATAGATTGTAAACAGATAATAACATTGGCAGGATTATTGCAATAACCTGCAGTTTCATAAGAGTATATATTTAAAGTAGACGAATACATGAGCAAATTAAGTTAATTTGGATATGCAGAAGATATTAAAAATAAATGTACAGAACCGCAGAAAGAGGGGGAAGGAAGCCAAGTTTTGAAATGTTAAAATGATTGTAAAATTAGTGAAATGTATAAACCTGAAAAGCATTAAAAAAATAATTCGGGAAGGGAGCAAAAACGGGGGGGGGGGGGAGAAAAAAAAATCAGAACGACAACCTCCTGCTAGCAAGATTTTGAATAGTCATTGTAACAAAGTTCACCCCTCACTTTCCCCAGGACTGAATCACGCCTGCTAGTCCCTGCCTGAGCTTCTGCAGCAGCCTTTCTAGTCTCTAGTTACCCAGCAAGTGTCTCTTAGTTGCTGTTTGAAGATCCCTTCTGTCTGATCTTCCTTAATCCGCACACGCACACGGTCTCTTCCTGTAAACTGCCGTAAGTAGTTTAAAGGGATACTTTAAAGATCGTAAGAAGCGGCGAGGAAGCATTTCCAGCACCAGAGCAGAGCAAGAGCAAATCATTCTCCCCACCTGTCTCCCTTTCTGCTTTGCTGCTGATATAGCCAGGCTTTGTTTTGTTTTTAAAAAAGAATCACTGATATACCTTTAAAAAACTAACTAACTAACTAACTAACTAACTAACTAACTAACTAACTACCTCCTCAAACATGGCAGCATGGAAAGCTCGCTTATACCGAGTAAGACCACTGGTCCATCAAGCTCAGTATTGCCTCCTCTGACTGGCAGCAGTTCTCCAGGGTTTCAGAAAGGGGGTGTATTCATTAGATGCCCTACCACTTGCTCCCCACTTCCCGTGATGTCTTAAAAAAAAAAGTTTTTATACTTTTCAAATTTATACATTTTATTAGTTTTACAATCATCTGAACATTTCAAAACTTGACTTCCTCCCTCCTCTTTCTGCGGTTCCTTAAATTTATTTTGCAATAGCTTCTGCATATCCAAGTTCATTTAATTTGCTCATTTAATTATCTACTTTAAATATATATATACTTATGAAACTGCAGGTTATTACAATAATCCTGCCATTGTTCTTATCTGTTTGCAATTTATCTGTGAATATTCAGCAAACCATTTCCATTCTTTTATAAAACGTTTGTTACCTTGATTTGTTACCTGTCAGGAATGCTTTGATGGTGTTTCCTGCTTGGCAGGGGGTTGGACTGGATGGCCCTTGGGGTCTCTTCCAACTCTATGATTCTATGATTCTATGATTCTTATTCTTCCGGTCAGTTTCGCCATTTCTACATATTCCATAAGTTTTCGTTTCCATTCTTCCTTGCCTGGGACTTCTGCTTCTTTTCATTTTGGGGCGGGTAGCATTCTTGCTGCTGTAAAGGTAAAGGTAAAGGGGGGGAAAGCCTTCTGGGCTTTTAATATATGTATGGGGGTGCTGACCACTGGTGAGATTTATTTGCAATAAGGAGACTCATAAACACCCCTCAACCACCACAGAAGTAAGCCGGACAAAAAACCATGCAACCTGTTCATACTCGATTTCTTTCTCTCTCCTTTGAAAATTTTCAAATGCATTTTCTTTTTTATTATTTATGGTTAAAAAAACCAGCCGCACAAGAAAAATTTGGAACAACACCAACCCAATGCATATTTATTCAGAAGTCTGTCTCACTCTTTTCAATGAAGCTTACTCACAGGAAGTGCTTCTTATTTTCCTGATAATCAAAAAAGCAGCCCACAACTGACTCTACATTGGAGCAGGAAAAGCCACCTCCAATATTTTTTTATTTTTTATTTTAATTCCTGTTTGCAGGAAGGTGCCTTATCCAAAAGTTCACCCAGAAATAAACACATGTGCTCTTAACTCTCAGCCTTACTGATTAAAATTTGCCGCCTCTAGTTAATTAATTTAACTTTTAGCTGATTAATTGGCCGATTAATCCAATTAAAGTCCGCAGACCTATATCTATTTATCTATATCGTTTATTTAGCAAGATTTATATACCGCTTAATAAGCAAAATCTCTAAGCGGTTTACGTAAAACGGTACAAAATATTCATTAAAGTAGCAAGAAAAAACACATTAAAAACAGCAGATGTACTAAAATTATCAACATACAGATAAGATCAGCAGTTTTAAATACAAGTGTACTTAATGAAATTGCATGCCTGGGTAGGATTACCTAAACAAATTAGGTTTTAGCAGGTGTCTAAAACAGTACAGATACTGGCCTACGATTAATAGGCAGGGAGATCCCAAGAAAAGGTATTGTAACACTGGAAAATAGATAGATAGATGATTGATTGATTGATGAATCTAGCTACAGTCGTACCTCATGTTACATCCGCTTCATTTTACGTTTTTTTCAGGTTGTGTCCCTTGGTGACCTGGAAGTACCGGAAAGGGTTACTTCTGGGTTTCGCCGCTCGCGCATGCGCAGTAGCGCTAAATCGCGCTTTGCTCATGTGCACAAGCACCAAATCGTGCCGCGCACATGCACAGATATGGCGCTTCAGGTTGCGGGCTTTTCACGTTGCGAACGGGACTCTGGAACGGATCCCGTTTGCAACCAGAGAAGAAGAAGAAGAGTTTGGATTTGATATCCCGCTTTATCACTACCTGAAGGAGTCTCAAAGCGGCTAACATTCTCCTTTCCCTTCCTCCCCCACAACAAACACTCTCTGAGGTGAGTGAGGCTGAGAGACTTCAAAGAAGTGTGACTAGCCCAAGGTCACCCAGCAGCTGCATGTGGAGGAGCGGGGAATCGAACCTGGTTCACCAGATTACAAGTCCACTGCTCTTAACCACTGTATCTATAATTTTGGTTCACAGCACTGTACTCCTCTCTTCCCTGGTCCTTTTTAGCTAGCCATTTTGAGACATGACAAAATTATGTCATTGCAGCCTAAGGATCTATTGATCGCTGCCATGAGAAATTTGTGCAGGAGGTTAGAGATCCGGTACTTTGCATAATGCCCTGCTCATCCCCTTTGTTAAGTCTCCCCTCCACCCTAAGTCCATATCAACATCTTGCCTTCCTTGCCGGAATCGATAATGGATCTCTGGACGTCTGCAAAACTGGACCCCCAACCACGGCAGCTGCGTGACCAGCTATGCTGATAAGGCTGTCAAAAACAATTGTAATTACTGCCGAGGCAAAGGCCAAGTGCACGACCCAGACATTTTGCAATTGGGGGGGGGGCATGAGAAATGTGCAGGCATTGGCTTGGCCACAGCAGAAGAGCCCTCTTTCAAAGAAGTGGAGGAACTTCCCAGTTGCGCTTCTCAATAATAATAATAATAATAATAATAATAATAATAATAATAATAATTTATTATTTGTACCCCGCCCATCTGGCTGGGTCTCCCCGGCCACTCTGGGCGGCTTCCAGCAAACATTAAAATACATTAACACATCACAGTACTGGTTCCCTGTAGCTTTGCTTCTCGCAGTGAGGGAACCGCCAGAAGGCCCTCAGCGCCGGATCTCAGTGTCTGGGCTGAATGGTGGGGGTGGAGACGCTCCTTCAGGTATACAGGACCAAGGCCGTTTAGGGCTTTAAAAGTCAGCACCAACACTTTGAATTGTGCTCGGAAACGTACTGGGAGCCAATGTAGATCTCTCAGGACCGGTGTTATGTGGTCCCGGCGGCCACTCCCAGTCACCAGTCTAGCTGCCGCATTCTGGATTAATTGCAGTTTCCGGGTCACCTTCAAAGGTAGCCCCACGTAGAGCGCATTGCAGTAATCCAAGCGAGAGATGACTAGAGCATGCACCACTCTGGTGAGACAGTCTGTGGGCAGGTAGGGTCTCAGCCTGCGTACCAGATGGAGCTGGTAGACGTTGTATCCAGCCGCCCTGGTAGACGTTGTATCCAGCTGCCCTGGATACAGAATTAACCTGCATCTCCATGGACAGCTGTGAGTCCAAAATGACTCCCAGGCTGCGCACCTGGTCCTTCAGGGGCACAGTTACCCCATTCAGGACCAGGCTTTTTTACACCTAGAGATGATGATGAGAACGGTTTGTACTTATTGGCCGCTTTTTACGCCGCAGTGTCTCCAAGTGGCTTACAAAATAAGGAATGGGAAACACAAGGAAAGTTAAAACCGAATGCAAAAACAGCAATAAAACAAATAGCTAAAAATGCTCACCCATAGATGTATAGGAAAAGGACGAAGGCTACCCAGCCCCGTAAAAGGTCTACTTAATTAAAGATGTTTTTAGCTGATTACCAAAGACGGACAATTATAGAAACAGGTGTAAAAGGTAAAAAAAAGTGTGCTTTCGAACTGCTAGGTTGGCAGGAGCTGGAACAGAGCAATGGGAGCTCACCCCGTCACAGGGATTTGAACCGTCGACCTTCTGATCAGCATGCCCAAGAGGCTCAGTGGTTTAGACCACAGCGTCACCTGCATCCCTATGGAACCAGGTGTATTTTCCTAGGAAGGTGAAATATACTCGGAGTCGAGTGTGGATTTCATGCTCTTTATTCAGCTCATAGTAGCGAGGAATGGGAGTTTCCCCAGAACATCTGCTTTATAAACATTATTTACACAATGGGCCCCACGTGATTGGCTAATTCCAGGATACTCCTGTAAGCCAATCAGGTTGCGGATTCACTTCCACCTGGAGCTGGATTGGGTGGCTCCTGCAGACCAATCAAACTGCTGCATTCTGGATCCTATTGTTCTAGGACCAATCAGACTGCTGCATTCTGAATCCTATTGTTCTAGGACCAATCAGACTGCTGCATTCTGAATCCTATTGTTCTAGGACCAATCAGACTGCTGCATTTTGGATCCTATTCAACTCAGTACATAACAGAAGGTATTCCATACCTGGGAAGCCACCACCGAAAAGGCCTGTTCTCATATTGTCAGCCTTTGGAGGAGTCACATTAAATAAGCAAAGTATAAGGGAGAAAGGTTCCATTCCCTCCTGTGCTGGGTTTCTGTCAGCAGTGAGTTTTTAACCGGGAAATCTTCGGAAATGGTGTTGCCCACCTCCCTGCAGCCCATTTGAGCACTCCAGAATTGCCGACAAGATAAAAAAACTGGTTTTATATGCGACAACTGCAACAAGAGTATTATTGGCACAGAAATGGAAGCAGGAAGAACTACCGACGAAAGAGGAATGGCAGATGAAATTGATGGACTACGCAGAATTGGATAAGATGACAGGGAGAATTCGAAACCAGCGGCACCAGAAATTCTTGAAAGATTGGAGTAAATATACGAGTTATCTGAAGGACAATTGTAACCAACTGACTACGCTTGTAGGACTACAAGAAGATTTGTAAGCTGAACTATATGAAATATTGCCGAAAAGATTTATGAGAATGGATTTTAAGTTATGGATTATTAAAAGTAATAGTTTGGATAACAAATGTAAGATTAAGAGGTTTGAAAATCATGAGACGTGGTTGATGGAAGTCTCAGGCTAAAATAGCCAAAATGTTGTATAAGATGAGATGAGATTATATGTTCTGTTTGGAAAATACATGTAAAAACTAATAAAAATGTGTGTGTGTGTGTGTGTATGTGTATATGTATATGTATGTGTGTGTGTGTGTGTGTGTGTGTGTATGTATGTATGTATGTATATTATATATATATATATATATATATATATATATATATATATATATATATATATATATCACCCCAGAATTGCCCTGTTCTTCTGCACACAGAGACCAGACCTAAGTATGTTTCTGAACATTAGTTGCTGGAGAACACAAATGGGGAGAGTGATGTTGTGCTCAGGTTCTGCTTGTGGGTTTAGAATCACAGGGTTGTAGAGTTGGAAGGGACTCCAAGGGTCATCTAGTCCAGCCCCCTGCAAGGCAGGGATCTCAACTTGGCCATCCAAGCACTGCTTAAAAACCTCCAAGGAAGGAGAGTCCACAACCTCCTGAGGGAGACCGTTCCACGGTCAAACAACTCTTACTGTCAGAAGGTTCTTCCTGATGTTTAGTTGGAATCTCGTTTCTTGTAGCTTGAATCCACTGGGCCGATTGCTACCCTCTGGAGCAGGAGAAAACAAGCTTTCTCCATCTTCCATGTGACAGCCCTTTGATATTTGTGATGGCTATCATATCTCCTTTCAGTCTCTCCTTTCCCAGCTCCTTCCACCATCCCTGATAAGGCTTGGTTTCCAGACCCTTGATCATCTTGGTTGCCCTCCTCTGCACCCATTCCAGCTTGTCAACATCCTTCTTAAATTATGGTGCTCAGAACTGGACACAGTATTCCAGATGTGGTCTGACCAAGGCAGAATAGAGTGGCACTATTACTTTCCTTTCTTTGGACACTATATTTCTGTGGATGCAGCTTAGAATAGCAGTTGCTTTTTTTGTTGCTGCTGCATCACACTATTAAGCTTATGTTAAGCTTGTGTTCTACTAAGACCCAGGGCCGGCGCGTCCATTTAGGCAAACTAGGCAATTGCCTAGGGCGCCAAAATGGAGGGGGCGCTGGCCAGCCTGCCCCCCGCCGCTGCCCGCCGCCGCCCCAACCAGTGGCGGAGCAAGCAAACCGCGGTGGTGGTGGTGGGGCACCCGGCCGGGAAGGGGGCGGGGCACCGCTCTGCAACGTGCGTCATACGCAATTATGTCACGTGGCCCGCCCCCTCGCCTAGGGCGCCAAAATTGCCAGCACTGGTCCTGCTAAGACCCCGTAGACCTTTTCTACATGTACCTCTGGCAAACCAGGTGTCCCTCATTTTACATTTATGCAGCTGGTTCTTCCTGCCTAAGTGCAGAACATTTGTCCTTTACATTCACACATGCTTCGAGTTAAATTCATTTTGTTAGTTTTGGCCCAGTTCTCCAATCTGTTTAGGTCATCCTGCATCCCGATTCCGTCTTCAGCGGCAATTAGCTGCCCCTCCTGGCTTGCTGTCACCTGCGAATTTGATGAGCATCCTCTCAGGCGTCTGGTTGGTGGGATACTGGACTAGACGGGTCACTGGCCTGATCTGAACAGGGCTCCTCTCATGTTCTCACGAAGAAGGGATGTGCCCCAAACAAAGCAGAGCAACGAAAAGGCAGACGAGAGAAAGAAAACCGGCCCTTTTCCCGGTCACACAAATTCCCCAACCTCTTTCTCAGCCTCGGCTCTCCATTCTCAGCTGTCCTAAAAGCTTCATTTGTCGAGACAGATGAGCCTTCTCCGTTCCATTTGCAAGAGTCTCCCCTGCCTGTGCTCTGACTTTGAACGTGCGTTTGGGGGCTGTAAGTCTCCGTTCCGACAGCCATTTATGTTTACAGCTCAGCTCCAGCCTTTCTCTCTTGTAATGGCTGTGAGGGACACTTGTACTGGGTGTTTAAAGAAGACGGTTGCCTCAGGAGAGTGTGGAACCTGGATGCAGGCTGCGCCGTGTAATGGGGAGCAGTTGCCTCTTTTGCAATCCGACCCATGGCCCCCAAATTCCCAGGCCTCCTATTTGAGATGAAAGCTGACTGGGGGGGTCACGGCAAGCTGACTCCCAAACCTAACTGTGTTTACTGCCTGGCTTGTAATGGCATCGGAGGATTCCTGAAGGAAATGAATTGTGTCTGGCGGTGTCCTCGTTTTTGGGCCACAGGCACTTCTGGAGATGCAAAAGGAAGGGGTCACACACACACACACACACACACACACACCAGCTTTTTAATTGGCTCATCTTAGGCTACCATGGAAATACGCAAGCTTTTGAGTTTCACGGAGCGCTTCATCGGATTCTGGGCCACGATGGCAAAAGTGGAACGGTTTGCGAAATGCAAATGTTTTCAGCTGCTGGAAATCTTTCTTTGCCAACAAAGCAGATGCTTCTTGGGGGTGGGGCTTTCCTTAAGCACTCCCATCTTTATCTCCAACAAAATCCATTAAATCTAAGAATGTGTGAGATATAGACATGTGGGGAGCTCATAGAATCATAGAATCATAGAGTTGGAAGAGACCACAAGGGCCATCCAGTCCAACCCCCTGCCAAGCAGGAAACACCATCAAAGCATTCCTGACAGGTGGCTGTCAAGCCTCTGCTTAAAGACCTCCAAAGAAGGAGACTCCACCACACTCCTTGGCAGCAAATTCCACTGTCGAACAGCTCTTACTGTCAGGAAGTTCTTCCTAATGTTTAGGTGGAATCTTCTTTCTTGTAGTTTGAATCCATTGCTCCGTGTCTGCTTCTCTGGAGCAGCAGAAAACAACCTTTCTCCCTCCTCTATATGACATCCTTTTATATATTTGAACATGGCTATCATATCACCCCTTAACCTTCTCTTCTCCAGGCTAAACATACCCAGCTCCCTAAGCCGTTCCTCATAAGGCATCGTTTCCAAGCCTTTGACCATTTTGGTTGCCCTCTTCTGGACACGTTCCAGCTTGTCAGTATCCTTCTTGAACTGTGGTGCCCAGAATTGGACACAGTATTCCAGGTGGGGTCTCATCCAGAGGAAGACCTAGCCATGAGGTAAGCTGATCGGCAGAAGCTGCATGTGACCGGGCCGTAATGTCACCTGACCTGTGGAAGCACCATGTGAGTAGACTTTAGATGTGAATCCACGAGAGTTGTTTTGGTAGACTTAGTAGTCTTCCAGCCCTTGATGCTGGCCAGGGTAAGAGGGAGATGCCAAAGCAGTAACTGGACAACGGCAACTCCACACTACAAAGATGTCTGCGGACATGACACGAAGGCTGGCAACATCAACCCTGCCATGTAGGAAATGCTTGCAGACGACTGCAGAGCCTGGAAATAATCAGTCAGGCTGTGCATCCAGTCAGGAGGAGCACGGAGAGAAGAAATGCCATGGTGCATCTGCAGCAACACAACCTTCATCTGCCCCAGCTGCTACAAAACATGTCTCGCCTGTCCACAGCGGGTGCTGTAACTCTCCAAAGGTTTGATACCACCCGGTTGGTGCCAACATTATGAACAGAGTTTCCATCAATTTTTAACCTACGCAGTCCATACAACAAGTCCGGCATGATTGTAAGCTCCCTGCCCCCCAGCTGTGTATTTCGTGGCTTTAAAAACCAGCGGTGGCAAAACTCCCTGTTTGAAACCTTGGAGAGCTGCTGCAAGCCAGTGTGGACAATAATGAGCTAGGTGGATTTTACAGGCAGTTTCTGATATTTCTCTCAAACACTTCCGGCAGCTTGGAGCTTCCGGGGAGCAGAAGTGACAATACCTGGGGGCCACTTGGATTTGTGATCTGTCAAGAGGAGAGTCCCTTCCTCTTCTATCTTTAATGTTACATCCTCTTTAATGTTCTTTTGGAAGCCGCCCAGAGTGGCTGGGGAGACCCAGCCAGATGGGCGGGGTATAAATAATAAATTATTATTATTATTATTATTATTATTATTATTATTATTATTATTATTATTATATCTGTCACCAGGTGGCAGATTTTCCTGGCAACCATATCCAGTGGTGGGTTTTTGGGGGTGGAAGGAAGAGGATACCCAGTGACAGCTTGTGGTCATATGAGCCATCCATAAGCTGGAGAACCAATTCATCTTACTGTTTTAATTAATCATTATGAGTGAGCTAGGGATTGGGAAGAAATTTGATCCTGTTCAATGTATTACTACTTGATTCACATTTCTTGAGCCAATATGTAGAGTTTGCACTTCTCTGAATTTTGCAACCCGGCCGAAAAATGCATTTATTAGGTGAAATGGGCATAAAAATGCAGATATTAGTGGAAATACATTATATTAGGGGAGATTTCTTGCAACAATGTGCATATTAGTTAATACTGCATGGAGAGATGTGTATATATTAGGAGAAATTTGCACTAAAACGCTGACATATTTCCATGAGGAAATCAAGGACCCCTGGACGGTTAAGTCCATTCAAAAGCAACTATGGGGTTGCGGCACTCATCTCGCGGGTGGTGCTGTGGTCTAAACCACTGAGCCTCTTGGGCTTGCTGATCAGATGGTTGGCGGTTTGAATCCCTGTGACGGAGTGAGCTCCCATTGCTCTGTCCCAGCTCCTGCCAACCTAGCAGTAGAAAAGCACACCAGTGCAAGCAGACAAATAGGTACCGCTGTGGTGGGAAGGTAAACGGCGTTTCTGTGCACTCTGGCTTATGTCACGGTGTTCTGTTGCGCCAGAAGCAGTTTAGTCCTGCTGGCCACATGACCCGGAAAGCTGTCTGTGGACAAATGCCAGCTCCCTTGGCCTGAAAGCGAGATGAGCGCCGCAACCCCATAGTCACCTTGTTTGACTGTCCAGGGGTCCTTTACCTTCATCTAGGTGGCTCTATCTACTTTCTTAGCCCCTCTTCATCAAATTAACACAGCAAACCAGTGGCTACCAAACCCCAGGGCATATCTGAATTGGTCCAGCAGAAATCCATTCCCACCAAGGGGGAAAAAAATCTTGACACTCACAAGCCAAGGACGGCGAGATGAGATCACTGGCCAGCCCAGCTGTAACTCACCAAAAGGTGACATGTTTACCCAAGGAGGTCCACCTTAACAGGTTTTTTAATGCTGCCAGCGAAATAAGGGAAGTGATGCTATCCCCTGGCAAACAGCAGAGATGAGGCAGGCTGCTGAAGAAGTCAGGAGGTATGCCCCTCCTGTTGAGACCACCTCCCTTCCCGCTTGGTCTCCTAGAACCTGCAGAGGTATGGAGAGGGTGGAACAGAGACAGACCAAGTGGTGAAGTCTCAGGTTGCTTGAGAAGGAACTGGGGGAGGAGGGGCCTTAGAGAGCTGTGGGAAGAACAGGACCTTCAGTCCTCGCAGCTGCCTCACTGAGGCAAGATCTACTGGGAAGATGTTGCTGCGCTCACTGGGCCTGAGCCGTTTTGTTTCTTTGAACAAAGAGTTAACTTCATTGACACCTAATAATAATAATAATAATAATAATAATAATAATAATTTATTATTTGTACCCCGCCCATCTGGCCGGGTCCCTCCAGCCACTCTGGGCGGCCTCCAACAGATATTAAAATACATTAAAATATCACAGGTTAAAAACTTCCCTGAACAGGGCTGCCTTGAGGTATTTTCTGAATGTCAGATAGTTGTTTATCTCTTTGACCTCTGCTGGGAGGGTGTTCCACAGGGCGGGCGCCACTACCGAGAAGGCCCTCTGCCTGGTTCCCTGTAGCTTTGCTTCTCGCAGTGATGGAACAACCAGAAGGCCCTCGGCGCTTTATCTCAGTGTCCAGGCTGAACGGTGGGGGTGGAGACGCTCCTTCAGGTATACAGGACCGAGGCCGTTTAGGGCTTTAAAGGTCAGCACCAACACTTTGAATTGTGCTCGGAAACATACCTTGTGAGCTTATTGCTGACCCTGCTCCCGACCCCCGCCCTGACACCATTTCATCCTCACAAGGACCCTGTGAGGTAGGTCCGGCCGAGAGTGACTGGCCCAAGGTCACCCAGTGAACTTTATGGGTCGAGTGGAGATTCGAACCCTGGCCTCCCAGGTCATCGGTCCAGCACTCCAACCATCACACCTCACCCGCTCTTTAGACTATGCAAGGTGAGTGCAGCTACAAACACCAGGTGCTTGATGCAACCCCTCCCGCCCTCTGGCCCCTCAGCCCAAACCGGTTTTGCAGTCCCCAGAGGAAAGCAAGGCAGGAGGTTTATCCGGCCCATGGCGGTCCGTCACGCGTGGTCGGTGGGCCGTCACATTCCACTTCCTCTCGTGCAAGTTACGCAGGACGGCCTTGTACCTTTTCGAACCACAATCCGCTGTGCTCTTACTGAGGCGTAAGCCCCACTAACTCAATGGGGTTTACATCTGCGTCAATACCTGTGTGTGTTTGACAATAAACTCAGGAACAAAAGCCTTCTGGAGAAAAAAAAAGGGAGTTTCACTTCTACCTTGTTATTTTCATTTCCCTTCTCTCTATCTTTGTGTGTGTGCGCGCACCTCCTTTTTTTTTTTTTGCAGATTACCTTTCTCTGCATGTGAGGAACTGTTCCTCTTGACTGGCCTCTGTCTCTCGTCTTTGGCTTTTTATTTATGGTCTCGCCATTTTAATGAGAGCGCAATCAATATACGTCGAGAGGTGCTGAAGACATTGCAAAGGAGCAAAACCCTGCGCTGGGATCCAGATGAGGTGTACTCTGAAGAACCAACGAAAGTGGTTTTTCAGAAGAGTCCCAAGCAGATTTTTTCAGTACGAGCTCAGCAGATTCTTACAGCATCAAAATAACTTTATTTTATACAAAGAAGAAGAAGAAGAAGAGTTTGGATTTGATATCCCGCTTTATCTACCTGAAGGAGTCTCAAAGCGGCTAACATTCTCCTTTCCCTTCCTCCCCCACAACAAACACTCTGTGAGGTGAGTGAGGCTGAGAGACTTCCAAGAAGTGGGACTAGCCCAAGGTCACCCAGCAGTTGCATGTGGAGGAGCGGAGACGCGAATCCGGTTCCCCAGATTACGAGTCTACCGCTCTTAACCACTACACCACACTGGCTCTGATAGATGATGATAGATAGATAGATAGATGATAGATAGATGGAAGGAAGGACAGACAGACAGACAGGCTGGAAGGGAGGCAGTGTGCTGTGGAAGAGGGGCAGTGCAGTGGTCAGAGTGTCAGACCAGGACCTGGGAGACCAGGGTTCAAATCCCTGCTCAGCCATGAAGCTCACTAGGGGACCTTTGGCCAGTCACTGCCTGTCAGTCTAACCTACCTCACAGGATTGTTGTGGAAATGAGGAGGAGGACACCATGTATGCCACTTTGATTTCCTTTTGGGGGAAAGGTAGGATATACATGCCTGTGTGCCAGCTCTGTGCTCTGCCTGCTATCAGATCTCCTCCCTGTGCCAAACCCGAACTGCTCTGATTTGGCCTCTTGCCTGGCCCTTTGTTGTGGGCTCTGCTTGCTTGGACTCTGACCTCGGGCTGGCTCCGAATACTTCTCTGCCTGCTGCCCCATGGCTGCTAGCATGTGTGGCATAATGGTTAGATGGTTGGGCACCAATGATCTGATCCAGTATAAGGCAGCTTCCTAGGTTTTGATGTCCGAGAGAACAATTCACTTGGGCAAAAGCACTTCAGGTGGACCAGGGGGAGGCGTGGCCTGTGGAGAGTGGGCGTGGCCTGGACAGAATCCCAGGGGCCAGGTAGGGGAGACTGGGGGCCGCATTCGATTCCAGCACTGCAGCTCCTCACCCCTCCTGTAGTAGATGTTATTCTGGTGGGGGTCGGGCGGGAGAGAGGAGCAGCGAAAAACAATGCACATCCTTAGGGAAGGAAAACTGAATGGGGTAACTGTGCCCCTGAAGGACCAGGTGCACAGCCTGGGAGTCATTTTGGACTCACAGCTGTCCATGGAGGCGCAGGTCAATTCTGTATCCAGGGCAGCAGTCTACCAGCTCCATCTGGTACGCAGGCTGAGACCCTACCTGCCCGCGGACTGTCTCGCCAGAGTGGTGCATGCTCTAGTTATCTCCTGCTTGGACTACTGCAATGCGCTCTACGTGGGGCTACCTTTGAAGGTGACCTGGAAACTACAGCCAATCCAGAATGCGGCAGCTAGACTGGTGACTGGGAGCAGCCGCCGAGACCACATAACACCGGTCTTGAAAGACCTACACTGGCTCCCAGTATGTTTCCAAGCACAATTCAAAGTGTTGGTGCTGACCTTTAAAGCCCTAAATGGCTTCGGTCCAGTATACCTGAAGGAGCGTCTCCACCCCCATCGTTCTGCCCGAACACTGAGGTCCAGCGCCGAGGGCCTTCTGGCAGTTCCCTCACTACGAGAAGCCAAGTTACAGGGAACCAGCCAGAGGGCCTTCTCGGTAGTGGCACCCGCCCTGTGGAACGCCCTCCCTTCAGATGTCAAAGAGAACAACAACTACCAGACCTTTAGAAGACATCTGAAGGCAGCCCTGTTTAGGGAGGCTTTTAATGTTTAATAGATTATTGTATTTTAATGTTCTGTTGAAAGCCGCCTAGAGTGGCTGGGGAAACTCAGCCAGATGGGCGGGGTATAAATAATAAATTATTATTATTATTATTATTATTATTATTATTATTATTATTATAACAATCAAAAGGAACAAAACCTGGTTTTGCTTCTCTTTGTGCGTGCAGCGAAGGAGGCCTGTGGATTACGGGGAAGTTGGATGCTGAAGGAATGGACCACGAGAGAGGAATCCTGTACAATAACTGGCACAACCCCACTCTCTCCCGACCTCTGCCTGTGTTCAAGGGTGTGCCGAGGGAGAAAAACAGCAACCATGACCTCTAATAAAAGGGACTGTATCGTGAGACCGTTTTCCCAGACACAGAGCGACCTTTCAAATCAGTCTGGGGCGAGGTGTGTCTGTGCGGAGTTTGGACTTTCAGCCGGCCACGTCCTGCTGGGCTGCTCTGTTTGCCAGGCCAGGTCCACCCCCTCTCTTCCCTGCCCCCCTTTTTTATATGATTATCGTGTCACAAGGGAGCGTTCTGTATGCAGAGCAGGCCTTGCTGGCAGGCCTGGACCTTTGCAAATCAATTTGTCTGTGGAGAAGAAGAAAAAAGAAAGCGAATCCGCTGGGGTGAAAGATGGCCGGGGGGTGGGGGGGTGGGACAAAACTATGCCTCCCTTTGTGACGTCATGGTGTGGGACGCTCCCATTGCCAACGTAAAAGGGGCCATTTGCAGATCTTGCTATCTCTGTGCAGACTCAAAGCCCACAAAGGGGAATCTTGGAGGGCACCGGAAAGCATTAGGGTTAGAGGAATGATTGAGGCGCTGTGTTTTCATTTTCTTAGGAAATCTGTACCCTGCCTTTCCTCCAAGGAGCTCAAGGTGACATGTGTGGCCATCCCCCAATCCCACTACATCCCCACAACAAGATAGGCTTTGCTAGAAGACAGTGACTGGCTCACGGTTATCTTCATGGTTGAGTTGGGGTGTGAACTCTGGTCTCCTGGTCCTGGAACAAGCACAACATTGCCATTGTCTGTCTGAGTACTCAGAGGGGTTGCAGAAAAACAGTGGCTTTGGCAATGCTACCCAGCATCATTATCAACAGCAAAAACAGCAACACCTGAAAGAAACACGGGCTGCAATTTTATTTTATTTTTAATGATCCTTAGAATTGATGCAGTGGTTCCATGTTTTTAATGTTCTATGCTTTTGTACATGTTGGAGTGGCTGGGGCAACCCAGCCAGATGGGCAGGGTACCAATAATAAAATTATTATTATTATTATTATTATTATTATTATTATTATTATTATTATTATTATTATTATTATAGCATCCCCATGCATTCACTTAGTCGCCTGTACAACACCCCTGTTAGGTAGGTCACAATCAGAGGCTCCATCTTCTGAAGAACATTGGGGAGCCTGACGTGCACCCAGCTCCGCATTCGGTCTCAACAGAGAGCCAGTGTGGTGTAGTGGTTAAGAGCGGTAGACTCGTAATCTGGTGAACCGGGTTCACTTCCCCGCTCCTCCACATGCAGCTGCTGGGTGACCTTGGGCTAGTCACACTTCTCTGAAGTCTCTCAGCCCCACTTACCTCACAGAGTGTTTGTTGTGGGCAGGACCGGTGCTAGGGATTTTGGCGCCCTAGGCGAGGGGGCGGGCCATGTGATGTCATTGTGCATGACGTACGGTGCTCTGCCCCCTGCCCGGCCGGGCGCCCTGCGCCGCGGCGGTTTTCACCGCTGGTTGGGGCGGCACCAGGTGGCGGCGGGGGGCGAGGGGCAGGCTGGCCAGTGCCCCCTCCATTTTGCCGCCCCCGCCCCCGCGGTTTTCGCCCCAAGCTGCTTGCTCCGCCGCTGGTTGGGGCGGCACCGGGCTGCGGCGGGCGGCGGCGGGGGGTGGGGGGCAGTCTGGCCAGCGCCCCCTCCATTTTGGCGCCCTAGGCAACTGCCTAGTTCGCCTTAATGGGTGCGCCGGCCCTGGTTGTGGGGGAGGAAGGGAAAGGAGAATGTGAGCCGCTTTGAGACTCCTTTGGGTAGTGAAAAAGCGGGATATCAAATCCAAACTCTTCTTCTTCTTCAACAATGGGTCCCCCAGCTCCCTCAAAAAAAGATTAAGGGGGCCCAAAGAGCATCCCCCCGGAGCTGGTGCCTGTGGCCACAATTGTTTTCTCTGTATTGTAGCTCTTGTGGATTTATGTGACGCTGTTCACGTTTCCCACAAGGCCCCTGAGTGACACTCACCTCTAGGGCATTGTGGGTAGTTTAAATGGTCATCGGCTGACTCTGGCTCTGGGCAAAGGGAGAGCTCAGCACTGAACAAGTGTGTGCCTCTTTAACTCTCCAAATCAGGACTCTGCCTTGCACTCGACAAACCAGTGATTTGCTGGACGTTTGTATCGCTTTACACTGAAACAAAACAAAAAAGCTTCTCTTGCATACAATGAAACTGCATTAAATCATCGCATGGGATCAGTACAGCAATAATGGTTTTAAAAGAACAAACCCAGACACCGGAGCCCAAATTGAGTAACTTTAACACAATAGCATTAAAGCTGCCCATATGGTGTCCAAAGTGAAGGTGGTACCCAGGATGCTCTCTAGAGAGAGCATTTCAAAGATGCACCGAAGGTGGTGGTCCTTTGGCTGGGACACAGAAAATGGCGCCAGATGATTATCACAGTGTCCAGGTGGCTCTTTAGGTGTCGGGGTCCTAAGCCCTATAGAGCTTTAAAGATAAAAACTGTCACTTGGTACTGAACCCATAAATTTATCGGCAGCTCGTAGCACAGACGTGTGTGTGTGTGTGTGTGTGTGAACTTGCCAGTTTCTGTTTCTCCTAATTTCTCATATTCCCAGTCATGAGTTCGGTTCTTTACATCAGTCTGCATTTGATTTTAATGTCCGCCGGAAAAAAAGAGACCAGCATTTTAGTACGGTTTTCTACTGAGAGGCACATTTTTTTTTTTGCATGCGCTTTTACCTAATACTGTATATACACATTTGTTGCATTTACATTTTATTGAACGTAATGCATTTTTGGGTGTTACGTTCACAAACATATGCATTTTTATGGACGTCACCTTAGTACATGCGTTTTTTTTTACACATTTCCTTACAGAATTCTGGGATGTGTGAATTTCAAAGGGTGGCTTTGAAACAGTTTGCAGGTTTTTTTTGTTTTGCAAACTGCAAATTGGATCGTTTCACCTTTCAGTGCAAACTGCATCTACTTTCTCTCCAGCCCTAGTCTAGACTGTGTTTAAAGAGATGGGTTAGTGTTAGCCAAAGCTCCATCGAGCCCAGCACTTGTCGTCTGAATATGGAACAGGGATAAAACCAGAGCATTGCATTTTCAACTTTGGGCGGCAGAGTGGGAGATTTTGACGCTGCCGTTCCCGAATCCCCTGAGTCTCATTTTACTGAAATGCATTTTGCTTTAAATTCTGCAAATTGCCGGGGCCCTCTGTGAAAGGAAGGACAGGATGAAAACCAACCACCACACCGAGATAAATAAAACAGGGAGATAGAAGAAGATAGAAAACATAAGCGTGATTTTCAACGGGTTTTGCTTTTGTATTTAAGGCTCCTTTATAGCGTGGAGCCACCTCATTTACATGAGCAAAATAGTGCCTTTACATTGCTACAGTAGCCAAACCTTGAATTACAGCGTCGGGGGTCATTCTAAACCCGCACAGCAGGGGGGCTTCTATCCGCCTGTGTATTTACGACCGGCGAAAACGTGGGGGTGGGTTGGGAAGGAGGAAAAGAGCCCAGCTTTTCTCTGTGGAGGAAAGAAATGTATAACCGTGGTGCAAAAAACATTGCCGCACAATGGTATTGATTTCTAACAGGCTGGGCTTAAGATTAATCAGTACTCCTCACCCCCCCGCCAGACCCTCACACCACATCAGCCAAACGCCAGAGAAATGCAATTATTTTGTTTCCCTAAGTTTCAAGTCTTCTCGTGACAAGGCCTTCCCAAAGCTATAGATATATTCTGTGTTTTCCATAGAGCAGTGAAGCAGATTAGTACTGATGTGAGCAATTAATCTTTTGAAGTGAAGAACAGGGAGCAAAATTTGGTTGATGGAAGCTACTCTGCGTGTAAGCTGGCCTGTGAAGGCAGCGAGAGAGTGCTGGACTTATCTTTCCGATACACTAAGAGTTTATAGGCTACTTTAAATCTCTTCTCTGTGGCCTGATTCCAACATGGCGCCATGCAAGCTAAAGAACAAGCGAATGACGTGGACCTGGCACTTTGAGTTTCAAGCTGGTCACCTTGCCTGTGTCTCCTCTGTCTGTGGGACTCTGCTGGAGTCCTATGGGGCTTAGGTGGGGAAAAAAAACCTAGCAAATTTGGAGTGGGTTTTTGGAAAACCTGGGGGCCTCCCAATTGTCACTATCTTGCAGGAGGTTTATCAAAAATGTAAGTTCGTGCCATCAAAATAGATTAAAGCACTATGCTGCACTTCTCTGAATTTCACAGTGTAATTCTGCAGCCAGGTAATGTGTGCAAAAATGCATATACTGGGGTGAGGTTTACATAAAGGTAAAGGTAAAGGTAAAGGGACCCCTGACCATTAGGTCCAGTCGTGGACGACTCTGGGGTTGCGGTGCTCATCTCGCATTATTGGCCGAAGGAGCCGGCGTACAGCTTCCGGGTCATGTGGCCAGCAGGACTAAGCCACTTCTGGTGAACCAGAGCAGTGCACGGAAATGCTGTTTACCTTCCCGCCGGAGTGGTACCTATTTATCTACTTGCACCTTGACGTGCTTTCGAACTGCTAGGTGGGCAGGAGCAGGGACCGAGCAACAGGAGCTCACCCCGTCGCGGGGATTCGAACCGCTGACCTTCTGATCGGCAAGCCCTAGACTCTGTGGTTTAGACCACAGCGCCACCCACGTCCCCGAAGTTTACATAGAAATGCATATAATATCAAAGCACATTATATGCGGGGAAACAGCTTTGCAAAAGTGTGTATATTAGAGAATATTGCATACAGGATATGTGTATATTGGGGAAAATTACACCCCTGCCATCTTGTTTCGTTGGCTCCTTGGCCGATTCACACAACCCTGTGGAACCCTCTCCTGTTCTACCGAAGGCAGAATCAGTATAAACTGGCGAGACAGCTTGCATTGATAGAAACTTAAATCTCCCAGCTATGTTTCTTTCCTGATGGCAAAACCCGTTTACTTAGAGTGAGCAAAGTTCCCCAGGGCTTGGCCCCTTTGTGGATATATGTCAAATGGAGAATCTACTCTGGTTTTCCTTCCTTCCTTGAATAATTCATCTCGGTTGAAGCTTGAACAAAGAGATGTGGAGTCGAAACTGGTCTTGTATGTGCCTGCCCAAAAACCAGTTTGAAAAGACCATGCAGATGGACAGGATTTTGGACATGCTGCATTGATGCTCATCTAACTAGCCGAGGAGTAATTAAAAAATGACAGCATTATCAAATGTTTTGATTAAAATGTGGTCCACAGAAGCAGAAACCAAAGAGGCTGGGCTGGGCTGTAGCATTCAAAAAAACAGATGTTCTGTGTGTGTGTGTGTGTCATTTTGGAGAAACTTCCTCAACATTTCTCCCATCCCCCCAAAACTCCTTGTAGGTAGAAATCTAGGACAAATACTACTCTTTGGTGTGCCAGATTTTACTTGCGGTTTTTTGCTTTACACGGGAAAATTGCATACCACCCATGTGTAGTCCGAAACGGTACAGTCCTCCTCAGAATTCCTAACCCCCCCACAAAGTTATTGTTTTTTAAACAGATACAATAACCATTAAACACTTGTCCAGCAGTACATCTAATGGCGTTTGTTTTCTCCATTGTCTCTAGACATATACTTACACATTCAACATTCAAACATATTACTTAGTTTAATCTCTCCACTGGGAATATTGAGCAGTTGGTATAACAAGGTCTTGATTTTGGACACTGACGTAGTTAAAGAAAGGGGTCCACATTTATTGGAAGGTGCCTTTATTTACCTCTTCAGGATTCTCAAGAACCAGCAACCGGCTCTCCCCCCACCCCTACCCACAGTGGATTGAACCACTGACTAGGTAGCTGCGTAAGAGGAAGCGCTCTTTAGGTCATAGACAGGAGGGGTGCCACCAACTTGGAAGGCTTCAAAAGAAGTTTCAACAAATTCATGGAGTGGAGCTTTCCAAACCTTTCATGTCGGTGACACACTTTTTAGACACGTATCATTTCGTGACACAGCAGTTCAGTTTTACTAGCAAACCGTGGGTTGGACTAGCCACTTTCCAGCCCCCAGCGGCAAACCTACACACTGTAGCTGACGCACTAATGTGCCGCAATGCACAGTTTGGAAAGCTCTGCCGTGGAGGTTCAGGCGATTAATGCCTACCAGCCAGGATGGCTGTGTCCCACCTTCAGCATGCTTCTGAACGCCAGTTGCTGGGAATCATAGAATTGCAGAGTTGGGAGGGATCCCGCGGGTCATTGAGAGCCAGTGTGGTGTAGTGGTTAAGAGTGGTAGACTCGTAATCAGGTGAACCGGGTTCGCGTCTCTGCTCCTCCACATGCAGCTGCTGGGTGACCTTGGGCTAGTCACATTTCTTTGAAGTCTCTCAGCCCCACTCACCTCACAGAGTGTTTGTTGTGGGGGAGGAAGGGAAAGGAGAATGTGAGCCGCTTTGAGACTCCTTCGGGTAGTGATAAAACGGGATATCAAATCCAAACTACTCCTCCTCCTCTTCTTTCTCCTCCTCCTCCTCCTCCTCCTCCTCCTCTTCTTCATCTACTCCAATCCCCTGCAATGCAGGAATCGCAGGTGGGGGAGAGGGTTCTTGCACTCGGGTCCTGCTTGCAGGCTTCCAGGAGGCATCTGGTTGGCTGCTGTGACAGCAAGATGCTGGACCAGATGGGCAGAGCTCATCCAGCAGAGCTCTTCCTATTTGGTCCAAGTTTTAAATTCAAGGCAGGAGGAGAATCCTGTTGGCTATTGGAAGTTTGGGAAATACAGATCGAAAGCAGGCTTAGTCTATTATCCATCGCTGTTGGGTGAGCCAAGCTGGTGTGTCATGAGCTGGCAGGACAATGGGGAGGAGAAAGGGGATCCCAGCAAGGGGCAGCCGGGACTGAGACACACTGGGGCAAGCTGGGGATGGGGAAGGAGAGGTTGGTGTAGGAAGTACTTACAGGGTGACAAGGGGATGGGGTCAGTGCACAGGAAGTGGAGCAGCAGGACCCATCACTGGAGATAGAAGGGCTGCTGTCTCCATGAACACGGTGGACATTGAGGCGTAGGGAGCAGTGGGCAGGCTGTTCCTGGAGGCAGAGGCTGGCAAGGGCCCACAGCCTAGCTCAGGCATCCTCAGATGTTTTGGGACTACAACTCGCATCATCCCTAGCTAACAGGATCAGTGGTCAGGGATGGTGGGAATTGTAGTCCCAAAACATCTGGAGTTTGGGGGTGCCTGGCCTAACTCCCTAGCTGGCCAGGTGGGGCTCACCAGCACCGGGATGAGGTGTGTGATTCCTCAGCTAGAGTAAGCTTGGAGCAGGTGAGGGTCACATGCCTCCACAAACCCAAATGGTGCAATCAGCATGCAAAGTGCAAGGTGTGACTGGAAAGTTCGGTGAATGGTCACAGAAATCGGACAGCGATAAATATTCAAACATACATATCTCACAGGCCTTCAAAGTAGGCCCCCTCTGATAAAATGCACCATTGACAACATTCGTAGAACTGTTGGAAACTTCTGGAGAAGTCCTCTTTTCGTACTGCTTTCAGTTCCCTCGCCACAGCAGCTTGGACGCGTGAAATGTTGGAAAAATCTGTGCCCTTTCAGTGCAGATTTCAGTTTTGGGAAAAGAAAGAAATCCGGTGGGGCCAGATCGGGAGAACATGGAGGGTGGGACAACTCAGTAATGATTTTATGTGGAATATGCAATTCTTCCACCATCATTCGGATGGACAAACGTCGATCCCTCATCAATAACTCACCAACTCTGTCGACATTTGCCACCATTCTGCTCATCGACAGTCTGCCAGACCGAGGGTCATCTTTGATGGTTTGCCACCCTTCACGGAAACACTTAAACCACTCATAAACTGTCTTTCGAGTTACAGCTTCATCTCCGTACACAATTGTGAGCATTTTGTGGGTTTCCGATGCCGATTGTATGTTCGAATATTTCTCGCTGTCCGATTTCTGTGACCATTCGCCACACCTTGTGTAAAAGGGCAGCAGAGCTGAGGTGCTGTGTCTGCTCAACTACCCACGTTGCTGGAGCTCAGTCTGGATGCTCCAGGATCTCTGCAGGACTGTGCTTGACCCTGGACTGGGGACTTGACATGCTAACTTGCCGCTAGGTAGGCCAGGGGTTCAGTACACTTGCTCTCCGTGATAAGGTCTCCGTTGCAATAACAGGGTCTCTCTTTGTCAGCCTTTGAAGGGATGAGCAGAGGAGAGAGATAGGGAGAAGGCCTAATGTTTTATGGGGACCATTCTTGTCCCATCTGCGCAAGCGCCTAATTAGATCTGACACTGCGGAGGCATTTCCCTGACATTTATGCCACTGTCTTTCAATCTTGGGAAGCGTTTAAAGTCTTGTGGGAGGCACAACAAACAATCTCAGACATAACATAAAACCCTCCGGTGGTTGTGACCCACAGAAAGGAGAGGGGGGGAAGGGGAGGGAAAGGAAGGACACGGCAAGAGAGGGTCCGGGGCGCGTGCGAAGCAAAGGAAAAAGGAATCCCACACGTTTTACAAGGAGCATTAAATGTGAGAGCGGAAGGGTGGGGCCGTTTTACGTGTGCTTGTTGGAAGGCATAAAACGTCTTATTTGGATTTTTTTCAGAAAATGCAGAGGGGAGCAGAAGGCGAAAACGAACGTCTCCAGGAAAGAAGAAAGCATCAAAGGACACCATGACACCCAAACAAATCAATCACATGGCAATCAAAGGGGAGTTAGGGGGTGGCCCACGGAGAGCAAACTCTGGAAGAAGTTCCAGCAAAGCACAGTAAAAGCACTATCAAGTGACACATTTACTGTAGAAGGTCGGTGGTTCGAATCCCCGCGATGGGGTGAGCTCCCGTTGCTCGGTCCCTGCTCCTGCCCACCTAGCAGTTCGAAAGCACGTCAAAGTGCAAGTAGATAAATAGGTACCGCTGCAGCGGGAAGGTAAACGGCGCTTCCGTGTGCTGCTCTGCTTCGCCAGAAGCGGCTTTGTCATGCTGGCCACGTGACCTGGAAGCTGTACGCCGGCTCCCTCGGCCAATAATGCGAGATGAACACCTCAACCCCAGAGTCGGTCACGAGCGCGTGGGGAAGGGAACGGGTGAATGCCAATATATCCCAAGCTCTGCATGCCCACAAAGTGTGTTGCCACATGTTTGCTTCTGATTGGTGTCCCCAAAAGTGAGAGTTCCATTGTTGGTAGTGCCAATTGAAATAAATGGACCAAATTTATTTGTTCACTTCAATTCACTTCATAAGCTTATTGTAGCTAAAGACCATGGCAAACTTGTAGCTGCTGCCTCTCGACCAACCCCAAGAATGCAATGGGGTAATCCAACCGTGAGGTTACCAATGAATGGCTAAGCTATCCCAATCCAAGGAACAGTGGTGGGCCTTGGGGGGTCTCAAATTTCAGTGCTGCCCCCCCGGCTCTCGCACTCCATTCTAAATCATAGTTGCGGTGTCCCGAGGCACCGGGCCTAGTGTGGCCAAACCAATCGCAATCCCCTAGATCCACCTCTGCCAGGAACAGCCATAGCTAACTGAGAGCCAGTGTGGTGTAGTGGTTAAGAGTGGTAGTCTCGTAATCTGGGGAACCGGGTTTGCATCCCTGCTCCTCCACATGCAGCTGCTGGGTGACCTTGGGCTAGTCACACTTCTCTGAAGTCTCTCAGCCCCACTCACCTCACAGAGAGTTTGTTGTGGGGAGGAAGGGAAAGGAGAATGTGAGCCGCTTTGAGACTCCTTCAGGTAGTGATAAAGCGGGATATCAACTCTTCTTCTTCTTCTTATCAATGGGATATCAACTCTTCTTCTTCTTCTTATCAATGGGAGCTTTTAGGGTGTATCTATCTATCTATGGATTCTATTTTTAGTAGACTGCACAAGTGCCGTATTATGAAAATCATGGGCTCCAAACCAGAGCTTTTTAAGGGTGCCTGATAAATCTGACCCTTGTTAAAATGGTCCCAACCTCGGTCTTCGGAAAAATAATAATTCAGGTGCAGGTACAGATATTTACGAGGGTTCGGCAAGCTTTCTGCCGATCACCCGAATGGTTGTTGTTGTTGTTCAGTTGTGTCCGACTCTTCGTGACCCCATGGACCAGAGCACGCCAGGCACGCCTATGCTTCACTGCCTTTCGCAGTTTGGCCAAACTCATGTTAGTAGCTTCGAGAACACTGTCCAGCTATCTCATCCTCTGTCGTCCCCTTGTGCCCTCAATCTTTCCCAACATCAGGGTCTTTTCTAGGGAGTCTTCTCTTCTCATGAGGTGGCCAAAGTACTGGAGCCTCAACTTCAGGATCTGTCCTTCTAGTGAGCACGCAGGGCTGATTTCTTTCAGAATGGATAGGTTTGATCTTCTTGCAGTCCATGGGACTCTCAAGAGTCTCCTCCAGCACCATAATTCAAAAGCATCAATTCTTCGGCGATCAGCCTTCTTGATGGTCCAGCTCTCACCCGAATGGTACTTGTGCTTTGCTCAGGGGACCGCAGCTTGAGACGCTGTGCACTACCGTATCGAGAAAGTTGCAGATTCCGCTATTTGCTTCTTTGCGTAAGGGCAGTACGGAAGGACACAAACTCCAGAATTATACGAGTCACTTACACTGTCAGTCATAAAGATTTAATTACGGTCCTATCTTTGACTGGAGATTGTAAAAGATGGAGCCTGGGTGGTTGTATTAATTGTATTCCCTCCTCCACCTTGCTGTTTCCCTCGCCTCCATTAAAAGGATGACGGGCTTTGAATGACGAGGGGCAACTTCTCTCGTAGGCTGGGGCCGACCCGCTGAAAATCTCCTCGAGCCCCCCCCCCCACTGGTTTCGCGGTTCCTCCGGCGGCAAGGCGGACCCGATGGCATTGGCCTTTCGGGCTGACAACGCTGTAAAAAGTTTAAAGCCGCGACTGCTTTGAGAAGCCAAAGAGAGGAGAGGAGATGGGAAGTCTAAAAAGGTTAGCCTGAAATGCACTTTACTGTTATTTAGGAGAACAAATGAGTTAGGGGGAAAAAATTTCAAATACCAGAATACCCTACAGGGAGGAGATATAACTATTAAAGGGCTGTTACAGCGGCCATAAATGGAGGAACAATAAAAATAAATTGATGAAGTAAATGTCAGCTCCGGTCCCCTGAGCTAACCCCCACACCTTTGTCCAAAAGTAGAACATCTCCAATTACGGAAGGTTGGGATCAGCCTTCAGTGACAGCATGACAAGGACACCACACATGGAACGCTGGCAGAAAGAATACAATTATGCGCAGCCTTGAAAAATTGTATCATAGTACAATGTGCATGTGTGTGTGTGTGTGTGTGTGTGAGGGAAATCAATTAATGGCGCTCGGGCTCCCACTTCGGCCCAATAATCCTGTAAAAGAGGAGGAGGAGTGGAAAAAACAACAACAGCGACAACACACGTGCGATCTTTCCTTTGCTCTCACCCCCCCTTCCATACCCCCGCCATGGGGAGAAGGGAATGTAAAATAGATGACCCATAAGTGGAAGTCAGCATTATGCTGTGGGTCAACACCGGCGTGGTTTTTAGAGCGCATGCAATTTTCCTCATTATTCTTCTTATTTTAAAGAAACCTTGCTGTTGTGGTGGTGTTGTGTGTGTGTGTGTGTGTGTGGTTTTTTTTTATTTTTTAAAGGGTATTTAAGTGAAAATCACCTTCTTCTTCTTTTGGCTGGGATCCACGGCGAAGGAGCAGTTGTCTTTGTTGAGCGGGCGGCAAGGAGAACGGAGAATGCCTCTCCGTGGTATGAAAGGGAGAAGGTAGAAGTTGGTGGTAAACAGGGTAGAAGGTGGAAGACCATTTATCTTGTGCAATTTACAACAGGTGCTAAACATTACGAAAAGCAGAGCTATTAAGCAATCAAATTAGGCTATAATTAACAGAAGAAAACCATACAAGAATTCTAATTAACTCATATCGAAACATGTCCATGGTCGCCTCCAATAGCCCCACTTAAAGCTAAAACTGGGGAAGAAAAAAAACACAAATCAGGGAAAAATATAACCCTAGAATAATGCTTTTTAAGTGGGTAAGAAATTGCAGCTATTGATGGCTTGGGTTTAATTTCTGATGTTGATTAAACTTTGTATTCTGCAGGATAGAATCTTTTATTTGCAAAGGCACTGGCTTGTATGGGTTGTTGATTGCACCTGTAAGGCTGAGATCCATAAATCACTTAAGCAGGCTTAATAAATTCAACGTATAACCCCATAGTATTCCATAAACGCAGGATGGCTTGGAGCGTTTAAAGACTACCTTCCCCACAACTCTAATTCAGAAGTCCGTGTACTGGGTCAGACGTTTACCAGAGACACACAGCATGCTTTTTAAAGCACATGCGACACACACCTAAAGCGCTTGGGTTCTCCCAAAGAATCTTGGGGGCTGCGGTTTGTTAAAGGTGTTGGAAACTGTAGCTGTGTGAGAGTGAAACTTCCATTTCAGTGTGGTGTAGTGGTTAAGAGCGGTAGTCTTGTAATCTGGTGAACCGGGTTCGCGTCTCCACTCCTCCACATGCAGCTGCTGGGTGACCTTGGGCTAGTCTCTCAGCCCCACTCACCTCACAGTGTTTGTTGTGGGGGGAGGAAAAGGAGAATGTTAGCCGCTTTGAGACTCTTTAGGGAAGTGATAAAGCGGGATATCAAATCCAAACTCTTCTTCTGCTTCTTCCATTCCACCATGGAAGATTAAGGCCACATCTGCATTATACATCTAAAGCGGTATCATACCACTTTAAATAGCTATTGCTTCTTCCCCCAGAGAATTCTGGGAGCTGTATTCTGTTAAGGGTGCTGAGAGATTTGAGGAGCACCCCAGTCCCCTCCCACAGCTACTGTTGCAAGATGTTCCCTGGGAATAAAGGCTGGTTGTTAAACAGTTCGAACAATTGTTGCTCTGCGATGGGCAACATTTCTCAGCCTCCTGAATAAATCTTTGCAGGGGTGCCTGAAGGGGGAACCTCTCTAGGAGACTCCGTAGTAGAAGGGAGGCACAGGGTAGAAAATAACAACAACAACAGCAACAACAACAACAACAACAACAACAACAACAACATGATTGATTGATTGATTGATTGATTAATATATTTATACTTTGCCCATCTGGATAGGTTTCCCCAGCCACTCTGGGTGGCTTATAAAATAAGCAGAATATAAAAACATGATAAAATGTCAAATGTTAAAAACTTCTCGATACAGGTGCTGCCTGTCTTTAGAAAGCATTCCAGACCCTCCATCTCCCGGAACCCGGAGAGCCTTGAAAGTAGGAGAGCAAAGAGATTCTGACTAAATATCATGAAGAACTTTCTGACAGTAAGAGCTGTTCGACAGTGGAATGGACTCCCACGGAAGGTGGTGCACTCTCCTTCCTTGGAGGTTTCTAAGCAGAGGTTGGATGGCCATCTGTCATGGATGCTTTAGTTGAGATTCCTGCATTGCAGAGGGTTGGACTAGAAGAAGAAGAAGAAGAAGAGTTTGGACTTGATATCCTGCCTTTCACTCCCCTTAAGGAGTCTCAAAGCGACTAACAATCTCCTTTCCCTTCCTCCCCCACAACAAACACTCTGTGGAGGTGAGTGGGGCTGAGAGACTTCAGAGAAGTGTGACTAGCCCAAGGTCACCCAGCAGCTGCATGTGGAGGAGCGGGGAAGCGGACCCGGTTCACCAGATTACGAGTCCACCGCTCTTAACCACTACACCATGCTGGCTCTCTAATCTAATGAGACTAGATGACTTTTGGGTATCCCTTCCAACTCTGCAATTCTGTGAACATCACTACCATGGTACTGAACTGGGAGGAGAGGTTTTACGGATTAATCTAATGAGTTGGGTCTGGGTCTGCATTCCAATGATGGGGCTGAGTTTGGCAGAGAGGTTGAGACTTTCCTCAGCCGCCACTGTCTTAAAACAGCAGCAGCAGCATATTAATCTTACGTTTATTGTGTGCTACTCGTTCCCTTCTTTCCGTTAGCCTCATTGGAGGCATATTGTCGGGCGGAAAAGTGGGCTACAGTATACAAAAGTATGTGAAGTCAATCATAAAATTAATACTCCCAAAACACACAGTGAGAGCGACTGTTAAGCGTTGTTTTAGACTCACAATGCGGTGTGATGGCTGGTCAAACACAAACATACAAAAAACATCTGGTAGCTTTCTCTCTTTTCTTTTAAAGGGAGGGGTTGAGTAGAAATGAAATAGAATCCATCTGGAGCCCATAGTCCATGGGAAGGGGGGGGGCGAAACCAGACTGGGAAGTAAGACTAGCTAATTGGCTTTGTCAAAACTTTGCTGTTCTCCAGAGCTTTTGGGGTAGGTTGGTGGGAGCAGTTTCGCCGATTTCCACTACATGTGGGTGGCAACCATAGCGATCTCTTCTCAGCAGCTTAGGCCCCATTTTCTTTCCCCAGGAATGCCGTAAATGCAGCACATTCTACTTCCACTGTCGGAGGCAGTATGCTGGGGATCACAAGTTGCTGGGAAATACAAATGGGAGAGCAGCAAGATCTGCTGGGAGGCTTCCCATGGGCCTCTGGTTGGCCACTGTCAGAACAAAGCCTTAGTCTAGATCATGGAGGTCCAACTTCTCAGGCCAAGTGGGCCGCAATTGTCCTTCGACTCAGAACCCGGGGCGGGGGGCGCACACTGAATTTAATTTCCATATCGTCCATTAAAGAGTTCACAATATGGTTAATATTATTGAATACACACAGTTAATAGGGTAAGCACTCCTAAACATAATGACACCCACTCCCGAGTAAGCATGTGCTGGATCGGGTTGCTAGGCTGCGAACCACAGGACAGGATCACAACTCTGTGCGCACTGAGCTGGGATTAAGCCCTGCTTGGGTAAAAATGCAGTGCAAGCTTTAGAGTGGCGCTGGAAGCAGTGCAAAATGCTCGGGTAAAAATGCAGTGCAAGCTTTAGGGTGGTCAGGTGGCGCTGTGGGTTAAACCACAGAGCCTAGGGCTTGCTGATCAGAAGGTCGGCAGTTCGAATCCCTGTGATGGGGTGAGCTCCCGTTGCTCGGTCCCAGCTCCTGCCAACCTAGCAATTCGAAAGCACATCAAAGTGCAAGTAGATAAATAGGAACCACTCTGGCGGGAAGGTAAACGGTGTTTCCGTGCGCTGCTCTGGTTCGCCAGAAGCGGCTTAGTCATGCTGGCCGCATGACCTGGAAGCTGTACGCCGGCTCTCGGCCAATAAAGTGAGATGAGCCCCGCAACCCCAGAGTCGGACACGACTGGACCTAATGGTCAGGGGTCCCTTTTACCTTTACTCATAAGCAAACACCAGTAAGTTCACTCAGACCTACTCCCAGGTTAATGCAAACTGTACAGGGCTGCAGCCTTAAATATGTACGTGCAGGTACTTAGTTGTCCATACCAGTGTTTGTGTGTGGGCAGGCGGGCGAATACCTCTCTTGTTTATTATTGCTTTGATTATTATTATGTTGTTAATATATTTGCAGAGGGGAGGACAGGCCCCTTGGGCCTTTCAGGGGTTAAGGGAGACACGGCAATTGCCTTTGCTGTTTGTTTTCGCACACACCTCACAGCAGCTGCAACAAAAAAGCCGGCTACCTGAGAAGTCCTGAATGTTGCCGAGGGCCACCTAAAACAGCCTGTCACATGTGGCCCCCGGGCCATGTGTTGGACCACCCTGGTCTAGATGGACCTTTGGCCACTCCAGCAGGGCTTTTCTTGTGTGTGTGATTGTGTGTTTTGTGTGTAAAACACTACAAAGCTCGCAGTCAGTGCAAACATTGGAGGGCCCAACTGTGGCAATGTTTTGTTTGTGGTGGGTGCCATTTTTCTCCCACAATGCCCTGGAAAGCTACTGGAAAGCAGCCTTGAAAGACGTGCATCCCGGTTTTCCACTGGGCTATGTTGGAAGATATGGGTTGGTGGTAGGGACCCAGGTTTTTTTCATTCCCCCAAACCAGAGCACCAGTGAATCCTATTGCCAGACTTCTTTCCTGTCCCAGCACCTGCAACTGGGGACCAGTTAGGAGTCCTGGGGTGTGTGCAGGATGACGACAACACAGATTGGGTCCTGTGCCTTCACCCAATTCCTTATCCCCCTTCCCACATCCCAAAACCGCTTCTGCGCTTCCGTAGGGTTTTATTTCTTTAAACTAAGAAGGCCATGTGAGCTAATTAGTTAACAATTGTTCCGAACTTTCAAGAGCTGAGCATTTAATAATACTACCATACCCTCAATCCGAGAGGATTTATTGTTTCTACAAGATTAATTGTAAATCCAATGGAAAATAATACCATATCTGAGGTTCCAGCGAGATAATTATTGCAAAGATGGTATTAGCAGAGGGCCATTCTGACAACTCACCATTTTAATTGGTGGTTTCTAATTCTTTATAAATATCCCTTTACCGAAAAGAAGAAGAACGCACACACAACCTATCCTTCATTTCATTGCCTTGTTAAACATTTCCCAAGCAAATCTGCAGATCTTTGGAGCTGAATGCATTACTGCTGCCATCATCCTTTGGCTTCCCCTACCCATGGTTGTATACTGGCTAGGTTAAAAAACAACAACCACATAAGCCCAACTTCTTTGCTATAACTGCCTGACTTCTGCCTGACAGTTAAACCAATTACTATAACCTGGAAAAAGTATACACTCTCTAAATAAATGTGTAAGGTAAAGGTAAAGGGACCCCTGACCATTAGGTCCAGTCGCGGACGATTCTGGGGTTGTCAGGATATGTCCTACTCACAAGTGGAACCTTGGCAGAGACACATGCCCAACTGGCATGTTCCCTCCCTCCTGAGCATCAAAAGCATTCCGCAACCCTCGGGAGCTTCAAAAGCATTCCGCAGCCCGAACATCACAGCGACTAATGCCAGAAGACATTAGCACACTAGCGGATCTGCAGAGGTTTGTGCAGTTGTGTAACAGAACTCAGCAACTCGGCATTTAGGCTAATCTACTTTATTTACATATAAACATACACGGAGCACTTCAACATGGCTCCCGCTCTCTCTACCATCAGGCAGCAAAGAGAAAGAACAAAGGACAATAGTCCCACTTCAGGGAACACAGTAATACAAACATCCTGTCTACGTCACATCCCATTCCTGTGGATTCAAAACACACACCCAGTCATGTGATAGACAACAAACCCATGACTACAAATGGGGAATGAATCTCTAACAGGGGTTGCGGCGCTCATCTTGCTCTATAGGCCGAGGAGCTGGTGTTTGTCCGCAGACAGCTTCCTGGTCATGTGGCCAGCATGACTAAGCCGCTTCTGGTGAACCAGAGCAGTGCACGGAAATGCCATTTACCTTCCCGCCAGAGCGGTACCTATTTATCTACTTGCACTGGCGCGCTTTCAAACTGCTAGGTGGGCAGGAGCTGGGACTGAGCAACGGGAGCTCACCCCGTCGCGGGGATTCGAACTGCTGACCTTCTGATTGGCAAGCCCTAGGCTCTGTGGTTTAGACCACAGTGCCACCCGTGTCCCATATATGTACCGTGTCCCAAATGTGTACCTGTGCTAATTCTCTTCTCATAGTGTTGTACAAGCAAGTAAACATTGCTGCGATTACAAAATCCTCCAACTCTTGCTCAGCCATCCCCGGGTTTCAGAAATTTTGCACAAAGTCATGAGCACCAGAAAACTTCATTTTCAAGCTGCTAAATGCCGAAACAGATACCACATTCCACACCTATGTGGTGCATTTGTTGATCTGGGAATAATAAGTCCCTGTCTTAGTAACTGTACTGTGTGGTATTTTTTGGTTTTTTTTTAATTGAGTAATTTATTATGGTCCAGTGCGGTTCAGCAGCTTTTTCGACGGCTAAAGTATTTCATAGAATCACAGAACTGCAGAGTTGGAAGAGACCCTGAGGGTCATCTAGTCCAACCCCCTGCAATGCAGGAATCTCTGCTAAAGCACCCATGAAAAATTGCCATCCACCCTCTCCTTAAAAACCTCCAGAGATGGAAAGTCCACCACCTCTCGTGGGAGACTGTTCCACTGTCGAAAGCTCTCACCATCAGAAAGTTCTTCCTGAAGTTTAGTCAGAATCTCCCTTCTTGTAGCTTTATGCCATTGGTTCGGATCCTACCCTCTGGAGCAGGAGAAACCAAGCTTTTTCTCCATTTCCCACGTGACAGCCTTTGAGATATAGGAAGATGGCTACCATATCTCCTCCCAGGCTCCTCTTATTCAGGCTAAAACATACCGCTTGATATCAGCAGGGCTGAGAAAGAATTTCAGGGTCCAAGGTTTGGAAATGGGTCTTCTGCATCGGAGCAGAACCGATTATGCAAAGCCAAGCGAGCCCACAAACATTTGTACCATTTACTGAACTCAACTAGGCTAAGGATATGTCAGGTCACGGCTGCTGAATCCCACGAAATGGGCCTCTTGTCTTGGCCCTTGGTCCACGCAAGGTACAAGGCAGGAAAGCGAAAAAGGTCTTTTGTTACCAGACAGTAATGCACCCACTCAGAAGGTTGAGGTTTAATTGCATTCTGAATCATTTTTCAGGACTCGCCTCTGTCTGACGTTGGCCTGCTGCCAAACTCATGCATAAGCAGCCTTGAACACATGAGCTCCCAAGGTTGGGGTTTTTTTCCTCCCCACCATTCACCTACCAGACCTGCTCTCTCCTATGAATCTGTCCACATTTCCTCTCCGGGCAAGGGGAGAGGCTTAGAGCATTGAAGGCAGCCTAGTGGATATTTAGAGGAGAGACCTGAGCCAATTTCACACCAGACATTCAAAACGTTGTGATGATGCTTTAAACAGTCATGGCTTCCCCCAAAGCATTCTGGGAGTTGTAGTGTGTTCAGAGTGCAGAGATATGTTGTTGTTGTTTAGTCGTGTCCGACTCTTTGTGACCCCATGGACCAGAGCACACCAGGCTCTCCTGTCTTCCACTGCCTCCCGCAGTTTGGTCAGACTCATGTTGGTAGCTTTGAGAACACTGTCCAACCATCTCGTCCTCTGTTGTCCCCTTCTCCTTGCACCCTCAATCTTTCCCAGCATCAGGGTCTTTTCCAGGGAGTCTTCTCTTCTCATGAGGTGGCCAAAGTCTTGGAGCCTCAGCTTCAGGATCTGTCCTTCCAGTGAGCACCCAGGGCTGATTTCCTTAAGAATGGATAGGTTTGATCTTCTTGCAGTCCATGGCACTCTCAAGAGTCTCCTCCAGCACCATAATTCAAAAGCATCAATTTTTCGGCAATCAGCCTTCTTTATGGTCCAGCTCTCACTTCCATACATCACTACTGGGAAAACCATAGCTTTAACTATACAGACCTTTGTCGGCAAGGTGATGTCTCTGCTTTTTAAGATGCTGTCTAGGTTTGTCCAAAAGGTAATGATGCTACTTTAAACAGTCATGGCTTCCCCCAAAGCATTCTGGGAGTTGTAGTTTGTTCAGAGTGCAGAGAGTTGTTAGGAGGTTCCTATTCCAGACCCTCAAAGTGTCTCTATTTTCCAGGGACAGCCCTGGATTTACAGAAGCTGTCTCCATTTTTGATTTCATCCCGGAATGCCCCTCTTTTCCTCAGGACGTCCCTGTTTTCATTGGAGAAAGTTATGTGACCCCCCGAGCCAAGGAGATAAGTACCGGTAACTATAAAATAAGAAACAGTCCCAGCTGATGGAATACGCAGAGATGGCAAAACTTACAGGAAGAATAAGAGATCACGATGAGAGACTATTTTTTAACAGAATGAGGAAAATTTGTTGAATATACGAAGACCAACTGTAAACAATTAAAAACGTTAGCGGGATTGATATAAACACGAGCAGTAAAAAACTAACTTATAGAAAGCAAAAAGATTAAATTTATAAATAGGTTGGAATTGGTTATGCAGTAAGATTGTGATATAAAATAAGGAACCGCAGAGAGGTGGGGATGGAAGTTTAATAAAATGTTTATTTTTGCTTAGATGTAATTTTTGTTGTAGAAACATTGTAAAATGAAAAATAGGAAAAATAAAATATTATGAAAAATGTTAAACACACACACACACACACACACACACACACACACACCACACAATCTTTACAAGACATATGAAGGCAGCCCTGTATAAGGAAGTTTTTATGTTAATTTTTAAAAATGTTTTTATATATGCTGGAAGCTGCCCACAGAGGCTGGGACAACCCAGTCAGATGGGCAGAGCAGAAATAATAAAATTATTATTATGGAACAGGACACCCCTATTTTCATCGGGGAAATGTTGGAGGGTACCCCTCAGAGTTATAGTTTCCAGCACAGTTTAATAGTCAACCCCTCTTACCAGGGAACTCTGAGAATTGTAGCTCTGTGAGACTGAATAGGCCAGATTAGTTTCATTGTGAAGGCTAGCCTTATACTACCAGTTGCAGATCCTAAGAGGTTGTGTCAAGGAACAGTCGCGGCCAGGGGAGAGGGTGCTGGGGCTGTCAGGGTATAGAGCACCACAGCGCCTCTTGGATAGCAGCTCATCCTCCAGCAGGGATAGCCAGAGGTCTTTCAGCGGGGAGGAGGAGCAGCAGCCAGGAAACGTGGTGGAGAGAGGGCTGTGTGGTGTTGCACAGCCCCAGCACGCACCTGTCTCATCCGGCGAAAGGAGCGTCGCTCCCCTTCCGTCGCCCCAGTTGTGCAGAGGGATGAAATGGAAGGAAATTAGGAGGGTTGCCCAAGCTGTTATGCTGGGGGAGGTCCTGGAAGCAGGGCCGGCGCGTCCATTTAGGCGAGCTAGGCAGTTGCCTAGGGCGCCAAAATGGAGGGGGCGCTGGCCAGCCTGCCCCCCGCCCCCCCCGCCGCCTGCACCAGTGGCGGAGCAAGCAGCTTGGGGTGAAAACTGTGGTGGTGGGGGTGCCAAAATGGAGGGGGCTCTGGCCAGCCTGCCCCTCGCCCCCCGCCGCAGCCCGGTGCCGCCCCAACCAGCAGCGAAAATCGCGGCGGCGGGGGCGCCCGGTGGGCAGGGGGCGGGGCATCGTACGTCATGCGCAATGATGTCACGTGGCCCGCCCCCTCGCCTAGGGCGCCAAAATCCTTAGCACCGGTCCTGCCTGGAAGGGGCCACTCTCGGATTTTGGAACGGATTCGAGCGATCATGAACTTTGTACATAGCATGTTTAAAAAAGGTGTAAATAAGGAGAAGGCGTCCTGAATGCTTACCCACAGCAACCTTACAGGTTGCCATAAAGACAAATGGGCAGGCCTTTTCCTACGTTACCTGACTCGATGCCACACCATCCTAGGATGGGGAACAAGAGACCAAGGGTATCTGTGCATCTGTGGGTTTTGGCTGATGCTGGAAGCTGGAGATACTAAGGCGCGTTTTGCTCCATGCTGGAGCCAAAGTTGTTGGCCTGGGGCTTTCCTGGAAACCTAAGGGGGGGATACAAAATCCACTGAAAAGTTAATGCTGTGAGCTCCTCCATCCTATGCCAAGGTTGTATATATGTGTAAATAAAACCATATACCCTAAAGACACTACAGTCTCCAGTGACCTTGGAATGAAGGAAACTGAACCCTGGGAAAGAGCTGGAACCCTGGGGTCTCTTGCAACCTAGAGATTGGTGTTTGTCTTTTGTCCAAAATGTATAATCTGTTACTAGAGTGGGAAACAAAAGATGAGCTTGTTAAATAGAAATAGGCATTAGATATAGGTCACAATATAGATTTTAACCTCTGGGAAAAACTCTGGGAAAGTGATTTGAAGTTCACAGCATGCTATTCTTTGAAGGAGAACTACTTGAAAATGATTTATAGGTGGTATTTAACTCCAAGTAGGCTTGCTAAGACATGACCCGGAAGCTGTACGCCGGCTCCCTCGGCCAATAAAGCGAGATGAGCGACTGGACCTAATGGTCAGGGGTCCCTTTACTTTTAGGATTGCTAAGATGTATAAGACTGAATCAGATAAGTGCTGGAGTTGCAAAGGGGTTGAGGGAATGTTCTTTCATATTTGGTGGGCTTGTAAAAGGTTAAAAGGGTATTGGGAAATGATCCATAATGAATTGAAAAAAATGTTTAAAAGTGTCCCCCCCTCCCTTTTCTGTTGGGGATAATTCAGACTGAAATTTCCAGGTGTCAAAAAAGCTTATTTATGTACGCCACTACTGCGGCCCGTGTTTTGTTAGCCCCAAAATGGACAACGAGTGAGGTCTCAACCAAAGAAGAGTGGCAACCTAAGCTGACAGAATATGCACAGCTTGCAGACTTATCATATAGAATAAGAGAACAAGAAGAACATACGTTTAGAGAAGATTGGAAAACGTTAATTGAATTTATGGGAAACAACGGTGTACAGCTGAAAATGCTGGAAGCATTAAGATAAATTCAACAGTGTAAATAAGTTATGATGGATGTAATAATGGAATTGGGACGCGGGTGGCGCTGTGGGTTAAACCACAGAGCCTAGGGCTTGCCGATCAGAAGGTCAGCGGTTCTAATCCCTGCGACGGGGTGAGCTCCCGTTGCTTGGTCCCTGCTCCTGCCAACCTAGCAGTTCGAAAGCATGTCAAAGTGCAAGTAGATAAATAGGTACCGCTCCGGCGGGAAGGTAAGCGGCGTTTCCATGCACTTCTCTGGTTCGCCAGAAGCAGCTTAGTCATGCTGGCCACATGACCCGGAAGCTGTACACCGGCTCCCTTAGCCAATAAAGTGAGATGAGTGCCGCAACCCCAGAGTCGTCCGCGACTGGACCTAATGGTCAGGGGTCCCTTTATCTTTATTAATGGAATACTGAATGGTATGGTTTCTGTAAAATATGCAGGGTTTTATGATATGCAAATTGAAACATGGAAAGAGAAGATGAGAAGTCACTGATATTTTAAGGATGTAAAAATGAGTGCTTTAAATTGTAAAACAGAAAATTTAATAAAAATTATATACAAAAAAAGAGAGATTGGTGTTTGTGTGCCACAGTATCTAAGAATAACTCTGTCTCTGAGTATCGCAAGATGGAAAGGCCTGTTGTGCCCAGGTCCTGCTTGTAGGCTTCTCAGAAACATCTCAGTCAGTAGAGCATGAGACTCTGAATCTCAGCGTTGTGGGTTCAAGCCCCACTTTGGGCAAAAGATTCTTGCTTTGCAGGGGGTTGGACTAGATGACTCTCAGGACCCCTTCCAATTCTACAATTCTATGGTTCTGTCTTCTTTGCCACCGTGAGAGCGAGATCCTCGACTAGATTGGTATTTGGGCTGATCCAGCAACATCTCCTTATGTTCTTATGCGCCTCAGTGCTCTGCAAAACTATGCCCACCATCAAAAATCACTGGCCCCCAACAGCAGCGCATTCACCCACATTTATATTGTTCCACATAAAAAATGTTCTGTTGACTCTCACAAGGCCATTTACATGCAATGCACTAATCCCAATCAGACACTCTGCAGGCTCCTGCTCTAAATTAATAATAATTAACAATTAATTAATATTCCCTTCCTGCACTAATGAATTCTAACCCTCTCTTTCATAGCTGGACACAACGGCATAAATGACAGAGGAGATGCCAGCTTTGAACGGCAATCTCTTGCCACTACTTGGTTAACATGCAGAGTCCGTATTAGGCTCTTCCCTCTCCCCTTCCCCGCTAATGTAATTGTCCCCGCACCCCTTTCCCGGTTTCTGTTTGCAAAAACCGCACTCTGTTTTCGGTGCTCGTCGGAAGGAAAGGTTAATAGCAGTGGCAAGGACAGAGCCTTTGGAGAACCGTTGAAGTTCCCCCGTCCTGTGCTGTGCCAATCCCCGTCAGGGTTGACCCGTCATTCCCCAGGACTCCCAGCCCAGAGATTCTCTTGAGCCAAGGCAGCTAATTGTGTTGGAGAGCGTGGTGGGTCTTGCCATGTGGGCAAACGTCCGCAGGGGACGGCAGAGAGAGAGAGAGCTTCTATTTTCAGCCCCTGGTAATTTGCTTTGGACAAAATGGAGCCGGCAACGATTAAGAAAGAAACGGAAGGTGTTGCCGGTTTTCCATGCCATTAAGTCAGTTGGGATGTTGAGTGCTGAGGTCTGTTTGAATGCATGCATGTTAAAAATGCCGCATCTAACCAGCCTCGCTCCAGTGAAAGGTCCTACAACTTTTGCAGCAGACAAAGCGGCGGAGGAAGCCGATTGGGTGCCTAGGGTGGCGCGTCCAGGGGCGTGGCGAGCCGCCCATGGGGCGTGAAGAGGGTGTGGTGAGCCGTCCATGGGGGCATGGCGAAGGCATAGCGAGCCGCCCATGGGGTGTGGCAAGGGCGTGGCGAGCCGCCCATGGGGCGTGAAGAGGGTGTGGTGAGCCGCCCATGGGGGTGTGGCAAGGGCGTAGCAAGCTGCCCATGGGCCGTGAAGAGGGTGTGGTGAGCCGCCCATGGGGGTGTGGCAAGGGCGTGGTGAGCTGGCCATGGGGTGTGAAGAGGGTGTGGTGAGCTGCCCATAGGGACACATCACGACGCCTCCGAGGAGTCTGCCTGCCTCCTCCCACTCAGCCGCCCTACAGCTGAATAGGAGGCGGCGGGTGGACCATTTGGGCAGGAGAGACGCGTGGCTCACTGCAGGCCCTGTGGTGAGTGCCGCCCGGCAGTCTGTCACCCCCCTCAGTGGTGACAGCCAGGGCGGCCCACCCCCACCGCACCCTCCTGCCTCTGCCCCGATCATACACATAGCAGGAGAGGAGAGACCACCAGAGATTTGTGACGTTTGTGGGGCAGTATCTGATCACTGATAGCCTGGCCATGCATTGGTACCACGAGGCGGGATTACTGTACTGAGCTCTTTGTGGGGCCGCCCTTGGACCTGGTGCAGATCGCTGATGGGGGCATCTGGCTGAAAACATGTGACCCCATTGTTGATTACTGAGATGATTTGCAGGAGTGCCTTTGGTCAAGTTTCCCCAAGTTTGCAAGGCTCATTTGACAACAAGAAGCACACCTTGGCTTCTGAAATCAATGGGGTGGAACAACGCAATGGCAGCGCAATGTACGTAATTAATTAATTACGCAAGTTACGTAATTTCACCACAGCAGACAATGAGACAAGAGAGGTTCGGAGGGTGGCAACACGAGAACGGGGCCTTCTCTGCAGTGGCTCCCCATCTGTGGAATGCTCTCCCCAGGAAAGTTCGCCTGGTGCCTTCATTATACACCTTTAGGCGCCAGGCAACAACATTCCTCTTTAACCGACTTACATCCTATGCCCTTTTAAAATGGTTTTTTTGGGGGGTGGGTGGGTGGGTGGGTATTGGGTTGCTGTTTTTATTTTTATTAGGTATTTTGTGGTTTTATATCTTGATTTTATTCTGCGAACCACCCTGAGACCCCCGGGTATAGGGCAGTATATAAATTAAAAGAAAGGAAGGAAGGAAGGAAGGAAGGAAGGAAGGAAGGAAGGAAGGAAGAAAGAAAGAAAGAAAGAAAGAAAGAAAGAAAGAAAGAAAGAAAGAAAGAAAGAAAGAAAGAGAGATTTTTGGTAGAAGACGAACTGCAGGAGAATGGAATCAGTGTTGCAATCATGTGACCCAAAACAGGGTGAACTGGAAAACACTGCTTACTTACATCCCAACTATTGCCATCGAATAGTAGAATTTGAATTTTAGAATGGGCAAAATTTCAGAAGAGATTCCATAGCAGAATCTAGCATGATTTGGGGTTTGAGCTTCCCAGGAGAAACATCTGAGTTTTTTTTTGCGGGGGGTCGGGTGGGCTAGAACTTTGCTAGCCCAGTGAAATTTCTCCAGAAAGCTCTGCACATGCCATTGCCACCATCAGATTTCGCCCAAAAGAACATTCGCCATGAAGTCGGGGTAATCCCACTTCAGGAGAAACATCTAAGGGATTTTTGTGAGACGGGTGAGATTTATCCGGAGAGAGCTGCACTTTCCTACGCGGAGCTCACAAATCAGCAAAACAAAAACATTTCTGATGAGGTTGCCAACTATGCACAGACAACAAAACCTCGCTATCGAAAGTTCTCCGAGAGTACTTAAAAGTCGAGCAAGGCAAAACCCCAATGAATATGCCTTAAAGCAAGAGGTCATTGCAGGCTGAATAGAGGAACTCTCCTGACACATCTCAAATAAATGGCAGGAGGCTTGCTCTTGAAAGAAATGAGTGTCTGTTCTACCGACGGTTGCAAATCTCGCCACGCTGGGAGAGGGGAAAAGGGACATTATGCACAGGCAGGAGTTGAAGCAATTAATCCTTTACTTAAAGAATAATAAGCAGCCAGATTTTTTTCCACCCTGGAAGTGGGAACAAGGTAAAAGGGGTTAAAAACTAAAAGCAAGGACAGCAGACACCAATTAACAGAATGCTAATTGACAATTTCCCCAAGACTCCCTGAAACATGCCAGACCTATTTCCCCAATTGCTAATTAAATCAAACTGCACACACAATACTAATTTCCCGAACTTTGGGAAGCTCAGGCGACAAATCAGATGTGAAACTAACTTAAGCATGTTGTCAAAGTCCAGCGAGGAAGAGGAGAGGGAGGGTGAAGAAAATGGAAGTGTGAGTGGGTGGGGTTTAATAAAATGAAAAAAAAAAAGCATTCTGATTAGGTGAGGTATGACTCTCACGTGTTTCCAGGTATTACAGGGGAAGGAGGGGGGCGGGGAAAGAGAAATGACTGGGGCATTTCCCCAGTTCTATTTAGGGTGATTTATAAAAATTGTTCTCCCTCTCTGTCACTCCATGGGGTTGCATCCAACGTAGCGCTGAGTAACTCGCTGCATCAGTGCAAGGATGCTCGCTTACACAACTGAACTTTCTCCCCTCTCCTCATTCCGTGTGTCTCTAAATCTGTTCCAGGCATTCCCTGGCTTTCTGGAGCAGATTTGGGACGCGGGTGGCGCTGTGGGTTAAACCACAGAGCCTAGGGCTTGCCGATCAGAAGGTTGGCGGTTCGAATCCCCACGACGGGGTGAGCTCCCATTGCTCGGTCCCAGCTCCTGCCAACCTAGCAGTTCGAAAGCACGTCAAAGGGCAAGTAGATAAATAGGAACCGCTCCGACGGGAAGGTAAACAGCGTTTCCGTGCGCTGCTCTGGTTTGCCAGAAGCGGCTTAGTCATGCTGGCCACATGACCCAGAAGCTGTACGCCGGTTCCCTCGGCCACTAAAGCGAGATTAGCACCGCAACACCAGAGTTGTCTGCGACTGACCAAACGGTCAGGGGTCCCTTTACTTTTACCTTTACAGAAGGGGGAGATTAAGGTGGGGTGGAAGTCTCTGAGTTAGAGACCACCCATGCAATCCGTAACGTGATCTGCCTACCCCTTCCGATTTTGTCTCCTATACTGCTAGTATCCACTCGAACTCAGGACGAAAGGGAGAAACGTGTTAAGAGGAAGGCACTCTTGGCAAACCCTCACCGCGATCAACTCCCGCCCGGAAACCCATGTCCCCACTTTGGAAGGACGTGTGGATCCAGAATTGGCCTCCACAGTCACTTATGGACTCACTTTAAAACCATGTTTATGGAACACAATCTAACTTGGTTACGAGTGATTGCCAAAGAAGAAGTCTGAACTATAACCCACTTAATGAGGAGACCGTTCTGCCCTAGCTGGAAGCAGCATACCCTTCAACATTTCTCTGATGAAAATAGGGGCGTCCTATTCCATAATAATAGGACATGGGTGGCACTGTGGTCTAAACGACAGAGCTTAGGGCTTGCCGATCAGAAGGTTGGTGGTTCGTATCCCCGCGACAGGGTGAGCTCCTGTTGCTTGGTCCCTGCTCCTGCCAACCTAGCAGTTTGAAAGCACGTCAAAGTGCAAGTAGATAAATAGGTACCACTCCGGCGGGAAGGTAAATGGTGCGCTGCTCTGGTTCGCCAGAAGTGGCTTTCATGCTGGCCACATGACCCAGAAGCTGTACGGCAGCTCCCCGGCCTATAGTGTGAGATGAGCGCTGCAATCCCAGAGTCGTCCGCGACTGGACCTAATGGTCAGGGGTCCCTTTACCTTTACCTATTCCATAATAATACTAATAATGATTTTATTATTCATACGCCATCCCCTCTGAGCAGATTCCAACATATATTAAAAAACATAATAAAACATTAAACATTTTTAAAACTTCCCTATACAAGGCTGCCTTCAGATGGCTTCTAAAGGTTGTATAGTTACTTATCTCCTTGGCTCAGGGGTCGGATAGCTCCACACCCTCCAACATTTCTCCAATGAACTTAGGGATGTCCTAAGGAAAAGCAGACATTCTGCGTTCAAATCAGGAACGGGGATGCCTTATGTAAATATGGGACTGTCCCTGGAAAATAGGGACACAGAGAGTTTGAAGTGTTGCCTTATCTGAATCAGATCATTTAGGACTATCAGGCAAAGGAGAAAAAAGTAAAAGAGGAAAATACAAAGCCTGGATCTAAAGAGATAATAAAGGTATGCTTTCACATATTACAAGAACCAAACAGCGAAGGCAATATCTCTCTTTCCTCTGACACTTGGGAAGTGTAAAGTGCCCAGTCTAACCAAGTAATAACCTCCAGAGGGATGGCAGAGAAAGAAAACCTTTGGGTTAAGATAGTTCATTTTAACTTCCAACCGTAATGGAGATATTAATGTCCAAATCAAAAAAAGCGATGCCAGAGAGAGGAAGCTCAGACAGGCTCTCCTAACAGCTGCAAAGTGCTAACGGGGCCCCCAGTATAATAAATCACAATCAGTTAGGTAAAATATGAAATTATCATTTTGAGAATCGCTCTCTTTGAATAATTCAATCATTGACTTTCACATCAAACAACCATTCCAGGCCCACCCCCACAACAGTTCAGTCCTGCGCACCAGCTTAAGCTCTCCTTAATTATCGGAATTAACCTATCCGATTATGATTTCATTCTTAGGGAATCGTGGGGGAGGGTTGGTGATGATGATAAATCACAAGGAGCAGGAAGTCTTTCAGGTGCCCTTCGGGGGATCTGCTTCCTGCTAGGGCCTCCGGGATGGGGCTTGCAGCTGGGAAACTGAACACAGGCTTGCCTTTGTCCTGAATGACAGCAAGGCCAGACAGGGAGCATCCTATTATTATTATTATTATTATTATTATTATTATTGAATTGTCTGCTATGCAGCATCTCAAACCGATAGTAAAAACCTAAGTAAAACAATTGCATTTCTTCTTCATATTCCGTCTATCTATCTACTGTATCTATCATCTATCTACTCTGTTTTTTCTATCTATCTATCTATCTATCTATCTATCTATCTATCTATCTATCTATCTATCTATCTATCTAGATCTATCATCTAATCTAGAGATTTTTCTTAAAAAAAATGTGTTAAGGGGTAGGCCTACTCTCAGTTTCTTACTCATGTTGAATACTGCCCCTCAATGAGGCCAAACTTAGATTCACAAAATGTTTATGGGTATGCGTACTGCCAGGAAGTTTTTAGCAACTGCCAGGAAGTTTTATTTGGACAGATGCCTTTTTTTAAAAAGAAAAGAAAAAGAAAATATTGGACGTTGTGTCAGGGGTTTACCAATGCAGGCCCTGTAGGTGCCCTGGTACCACCTCTGGTGCCCGTGAAATGTCTCAGTGACTATCTCCTCAAAAGCCCATCGTTTATGAGAGACTGTTTATTCTCCCTCCTCAGCTCCTTTTTGCCGTGGCTCAGCCTCTTCTCCATTTCTGAATGGCAGCCATTTTGTGTTATGCTACACCCCCCACCCTAAGCTGGGGCCCACCACATTACCTCAAAATCCCAAATGAGTCCTGAAATATACTTGGAGTCAAGTGTGAATTTCATGCTCTTTATTCAGCTCATAGTAGCAATGAATGAATCTTTCCCCCAAACGTCTGCTATATATACATTATTTACACAATGGGCCCATGTGATCGGCTAATTCCAGGCTACTCCTGTAGGCCAATCAGGTTGCGGATTCACTTCATCCAGGAGCCTGATTGGCTGTTCTTGCAGGCCAATCAGGTCGCTGATTCACTTCCACCTGGAGCTGGATTGGGTGGCTCCTGCGGACCAATCAGACTGCTGCATTCTGGATCCTATTGTTCTAGGACCAATCAGACTGCTGCATTTTGGATCCTATTGTTCTAGGATTCAGCTCAGTACATAACAAGTCCGCGGCCCCCAATGTTTGGTGACTCCTGTGTGTACATTGCCATATTTGAATGTGTGCCTGGGGGGAATGTTCTGCAAACAACATTTGGAAAAAAACGAAATCTAACTTGGCACCAAAAAAAACCAGGGGGTTTATCAAGGCTTCCATTTTTTTGTGTTCAGGTACCAAGGCCTACTTGAAGCCATTAAATCCATACGATGGATGTGTTGTGTCCCCACCACTGCAGCTAAATAAATTGCACACCTAAACAGAGACACACCTTTTCACCATAATCATAAAGCAAAGTAATCCCATTACTGCCTTTCATGTCGCATTAGAGCAAATGGATACGAGCATGATGCATATTAATATAATCGGAAGGGAAATTGCTAATACAATTAGACTTTCACATTTTATTAGACCAGAGTGGCAACATACATGAGAGAGCGGCTCACTTTGGCAGCGCCTGAAGCAAGCGCATATATTTCTATATTAATGAAATGGAAGTTTGTCGGCAGCGCTTCCCGGGGACGACTCAGGGCAACGTCTACGAGGCATGATGCGCAAGAAGCCAGCCGGCCCTGCCTGCCAAAGTAGACGGCCTGCTCCTCTCTTGGCGGGAAAGAGGAAAGTGCATTGCCCCAAAAAGAGACGGCACAGATTTGCACACCTATTATGCATATAATAAACATTTGGAAAGAAGGACTGTCATTTAAACAGAAATACAATCCACCCCACTGTGCTGAGGAACAAGACTGTGATCTGTTAACCTGTGTGGCTGCTCACTCTGCTGTCCAGGTACATTTCTCTGACGAAAATAGGGACGTTGTTGTTGTTGTTGTTGTTGTTGTTGTTGTTGTTGTTGTTGTTTAGTCGTTTAGTCGTGTCCGACTCTTCGTGACCCCATGGACCAGAGCACACCAGGCCCTCCTGTCTTCCACTGCCTCCCGCAGTTTGGTCAGATTCATGTTGGTAGCTTCGAGAACACTGTCCAACCATCTTGTCCTCTGTCGTCCCCTTCTCCTAGTGCCCTCCATCTTTCCCAACATCAGGGTCTTTTCCAGGGAGTCTTCTCTTCTCATGAGGTGGCCAAAGTATTGGAGTCTCAGCTTCAGGATCTGTCCTTCCAGTGAGCACTCCGGGCTGATTTCCTTCAGAATGGATAGGGTTGATCTTCTTGCAGTCCACGGGACTCTCAAGAGTCTCCTCCAGCACCATAATTCAAAAGCATCAACCTAGCAGTTCGAAAGCACGTCAAAGTGCAAGTAGATAAATAGGAACCGCTCTGGCGGGAAGGTAAACGGCATTTCCGTGCGCTGCTCTGGTTCGCCAGAAGCGGCTTAGTCATGCTGGACACATGTCCTGGAAGCTGTACACTGGCTCCCTCGGCCAATAAAGCGAGATGAGCGCCGCAACCCCAGAGTCGGTCACGACTGGACCTAACGGTCAGGGGTCCCTTTACCTTTAGATGGTTTTAAAGAAGGATTAGACAAATTAATGGAGGAGAGGGCTATCAAAGGCTACTAACGTTTACATCACCATGATGATGATGTTGCCCATCTGACTTGGTTGCTTCCAACAAATTAAAAACATTAAGCACAGTATAAAACATCAAACATTAAAAACTTCCCTATACAGGGCTGCCTTCGGATGGCTCCTAAAGGTCAGGTAGCTCTGCTCTCCTCAACTGGAGGCAGCAATGCTTCAAGATGGCAATTGCTGGAAGTGCTCAGGGTTTTCCACAGGCATGTGGTTGGCCACATTTGGCCCATAGGCTGGAAGTTCCCTACCCCTGCTATGAAGGATGCTTTGAACTTCTTACAGCTTAATGAAGATGCGACACAAAACCATATTGGGGCTCTCTATGTAGCTAACAGCACCCCTGGTGTGTGGACTACATTTAACTGAAATCTCTAGTTTTCTGAATTGATGATGTATTTTCCATCTGGCCCTCACTGCATTTCCCTCTCTATAAATCATGTTGCCCTTTGCCTGAATTCCTGCATATGCAAATGCCCAGGATTGCAAAAAACACCCCCTTTATAAAATGATATTTCATTAGACTGGCGCTCCCTTATTTACCCTTTTCGAAACTGACAGTGTATTTTTCCTTAGCACACATATTAAAACCACCATGCGGCTAGTTCTCAGGATTACATCTCGAGCCGGCTCTCACTGTTCCAATCCCCTATAACAAACAAGACTGATTATAAACCGGGGATATATTTTGTAATTATAATGTGCCTCAAACTTCGCTTTGACTGACATGCGGCGTATTTAAACAGGGAGGATCAAAAATGTGTTTGAGGCCCCGTCCTCGCCTTCATTTCAATGCCACAAAAAATGGGTAGCGAAGTCAATCCAGCTTGAAAGATGGACAGAGATACAATTCTGCTTCATCTAAAAATCCCTGCTTTTTTGTGTGTCTCACATTCCCCCTTCTTCTTCTTCTTCTTCTTCTTCTTCTTCTTCTTCTTTCTTCTTTCTTCTTTTTTGTGTGTGGTCAAAATCAAAGATGATTCAGTTTGGAGAAAGATGTACCTTGTGGAAATAAATAACAGAGGGCACAGCGCTCTCCCGTCAGCTGGCCATGCTAAATCAATAACACAAGCAGTCCATCTTGTCTGTCCATTCAACTCCTTATTTATTCTCTTGTATGCTGTAAGAACACCTGCCTCGCAGCCCAGTCCCGTAATAAGAGCTCTTGTTGTGAGGTGTCCTGGATAGCAAATAATCTCGCGCCGCTTTGCCCACTCTCTCCTGGCAATGCTCTGGCAGTGTGCCTGAGGAAGGTCTGAGGATGTTAATATCCTTTACCTCCAGATCATATCAATTTGCATCCATTATAGCGCCAAGCAGGAACACCTGGGCTGAGTCTTCTGTTGTCTTTCAATGGCCCAGAGCTTATAGAACAAAACCAGCAATGAGCACGGACGGCCGTTTTAGTATTCTTGTGGCGCTCCTAATGGCCGCGGGAGGGGGGTGGGACACACAGCAGCCATGCAAGTGAACCGAGGCACTGTAAGAACACTCTAGGGAAAAGGAGGAAAAGAGAGGATGCCTTTTCAGAAATCACCGTCTTTGTTTACAAAGTAGGCGCCATTCATTCCAGCATCAGAAATCACCGTCACTTCGCTTTCCGACTTGACTGTCGATGACTTCCCTGAGGTCTTCCGAAGACGGCAAAAAGAGAGAGCTGTGCATGGGGGGCGGGGGAAGCTCGCCTCTGCCAAAATGTGGGGAAGGATTTAGGACTTTGTCACAGATTCATAGGAATCATAGAATCATAGGATTGCAGAGTTGCAAGGGACCCTGAGGAGCATCTAGTCCAACCTGCTGCCGTGCAGGAATGACTGCTCCCCACATCAAATGGGGGGGTGCCTTTTGAGTGGTCGTGTGCAGCCCCTGGATCCCAGTGCGGCTCCTGGTAGTTCGGACTGGTTTCATCCCCCCCAGGCTGAATTCCTGGAGGTCTCCCCCTACCTCAGCCAATTGCCCAATCCCGCCTGGGGAGGCGTTGCCAGGGGATTGGCCAAGTAAGGGGAGGGACCACCCTGCCCACACAACAGAAGGCGAATCTTACCTGTGAAGCGGCAGTCGGCTCCAGAGCTTCTCCCACCCTGCCCTCCCTCAGTTAAGTCTTCTTTTGCACCTCTTCTCCACAGGTACGCAGGCACTGCTACATCAGGGTCGCTGTTGAAGGGCCAGAAAGGAATTTTCCTGCATTGGCAGGTTTTGCCTTTCCCGTAGCAAAACGTCACAACTTTGGTGGTTTCAGGCCTTGGGCGGAATCCTTTAGTCTATCTTCCTAAATGGGGGGGGGGGCTGAAGCAGTGACCCCATGCCTCCCTTGTGGAGGTGATCCCAGGGTTCCCCGTTAAAGGGGTCTTGAGGGGAGGCATTGGCCGTATGCCGAGAGGTTGTCAACGGCAGCAAAACGGGGTGGGTGTGTTTCCTCTGCTTGAACATATGTTATTCCAGAAATCCCGGAATTTCTGGGCATGCGCAGTCCATCCGGGTCGACGCTGTTGCTCCCGCAGCAACTGAGCGAGCGCTGGCTCGTGGGGCTGCCCCGTTTGTCCGTAAAGCAGCACGGGCGGGGGGCTGGGCGGCGGGGCTTGGCTTGGGGAGTGGCGGGAGGGGCCGCCGAGTGTCACCCCCTCGCCTGGAACCCGGGGCACACCGCCCCCTACGCCCTGCCCTTCTTATGCTACTGTTGATGTGAACGTCTGGGACAGGGAAGTCTACATGTATAGGCTTCCCTGCAATTGGCACACCTGCATGATTGGTGAATAGCTGCTCAGGTGTAGGGTTCTCCAGTGCAGAAGTCTGCCCTGACATGGGGATGCCCGAATGCTGGAGATGAGGCCAGCATGCATGGCTCTGTTTCCTGGTAGTTGCGTGGATGAACACTTGACAGGGGATTTACACTGCTGAAGACCTCTGATGTTTCCTGGCATTGTCTGATTTCTGTGCATTCCATGCCAGCCACTGCCAAGATGTAACTGAGCAAGATTTATCTGGGCCAATGTGGGGAGAGGCGGAATCGGTCCAAAACCTGCCACAGTCAATTTTTGTTTGGCACTCGGAGTCATTACAAAAGAGTTCTGTTTTTGGAAAGGAAAGGAAAGTTGTAGACAGGGCATTTTTGCAGACAAGGCCTCAAGTGGCATTTGCTTAATTTGGGTTTGTAATGCAAATGTCAAAAGTACACTGGCCAAAATGCTAATCCGCCTTTACTCATAAGCGTCTGCTTCGCATTAGTGATGATAAACACTTCCATGCAAATAGTTCGAGCCTCCTTGTGACCCCAGACTCCATCCACATGTCAGAGAGGGGAAAAGAGACAGTGTGGTGTAATGGTTGGAGCAGCCCTTTCTCAACCTTGGCTCCCCACTTGAACTACAACTCCCATCATTCCTAGCCAGCATGGCCCATGGTCCAGGATGATGGGAGTTCCAGTTCAAGAACAAGGGGGGATGCAAGGCTGAGAAAGCCTGGGCCAGAGTGTTGGATTAGGACCTGGGACACCTGAGTTCGAATCCCCACTCAGCCTTGGAGCTCTAAGGCTGACCTTGGGCCACTGACTGCCTCTTGGCCTAACCTACCTCCCAGAGCCATAGCGAAGATAACATACCCCTCAACTGCCCCAATTAAATCCGGATATCTCATTTTTGCGGGCCGTGGTCTTGAGAGCACAGCATCCATCCAGAAATGCGTTTCTTGGGTGCCTCGATCTCACACAGGTCATGTGACTCACATGGGAGCCAGGATGCTCCTCCCGGTTTTCTGCGGTGGCATGTTTGGAAGGGATGAGATAAAATGGGGGGGGGGACCATGCAAACCACCTTGAGCTCCTTGGAGGGAAAGGTGGCATATAAATGGGATGAAATAAATAAAATAAATAAATGTCACTCATGTGACTACATGAAAAAATGGCCAGAGGTAATAACAAAGAAAGTGGCCTGAAGTCATCATCGCAATCTGCTCTAGAACTGATGGAGGGGGCGGAGGGGAGAGGGAAGAAGAAGACAAGTTCCTTTGTGCAGACCAAAGTCCTTGTGCTAAGGGAAAACTTTGCCGGATACCATCCACTGCGTCCAGGTTGGCAAAAACTCTCAGGGGTAATAATAATAATACAGTGGTACCTCTGGTTGTGAACGGGATCCATTCCGGAGCCCCAATCGCAACATGAAAAGCTCATATCCTGAAGCACCGAATCTGCACATGCTCGCCTTGCGATTTGGTGCTTCTGCGCATGCGCGTGACGTCATTTTACGTTTCTGCGCATGTGCGAATTGCCGAACCCGGAAGTAACCCATTCCGGTACTTCCGGGTTCAGTGCGTTCGTATCCCATGACGAACACAACATGAAGCATTCGTAACACAAGGTACAGGTACGACTAATCATAATAAGAGTTTGGATTTGATATCCCGCTTTATCACTACCCAAAGGAGTCTCAAAGCGGCTAACATTCTCCTTTCCCTTCCTGCCCCACAACAAACATTCTGTGAGGTGAGTGCGGCTGAGAGACTTCAGAGAAGTGTGACTAGCCCAAGGTCACCCAGCAGCTGCATGTGGAGGAGCGGGGATGCGAACCCGGTTCACCAGATTACGAGTCCACTGCTCTTAACCACTAAACCACACTGGCCTTTACAGTTATACCCACTCAGCTTGAAACCAGACGTGGGAATGTAAAAGGAGAGCTGAGTTTGTAATCCCTCCAACGACATCTTTCTGAGAAAATGTCACAGACTTTCTTTCTTTCTTTTCTCACCTGGCTACTAAAAAAAAGAAGGCCGCGTTGCAGAATTTTCTCAGAATATTCACCACCATTTTTTTAATTTAGAAAAGGCTTCTGCATTTTCCTCCCCACAGTATCCTGGAATGGCATTAACTGCGTGGATGGAAAATGGATGCCATTCTGTTGACATGCAGGATTGCGTGCGGAACGTCTCAGGTTCAATCCCCAATGGTAAGGCTCCAGGTAAGGCTGTGGGCGTCCCTTGCCTAAAAAAACCCTGGCAATCTGCTGCCAGGAGTGAACTACATGGACCAGGGGTTGGCAACCTAAGGCCCATGGGCCGGTAGCGGTCCACGGGGCTCGTCTATGGTGACCTCTGCCACCACCCCGCTCTTATCGGCTCGGTGCGGGGACCGACTTCCGGGTTGATGCCACCTGTGAGCATGCGCACGGGCGCTCCTCCCACCTGGATGTGCGCCGGAAATAGCGTGTGCGCACACATGTGGGACGGAGAAGCGCCCGTGAGCATGCGCGCACGCTATTTCCGGTGCACATCCGGGTGGGATGAGTGCTGGAAATAACATGTGCGCATGCACATGGGCACTCCTCCAACCCAGAAGAGAGCGCATGCGCAATGCTCCAGCCCATCCTCCGACGGGCGGAGTGTGGACCGGCCCATCGTCCTGTAAGCTTGACATGGACCAATGACCTGGCTCAGGATAAGGCAGCTTCCGGTGTTCCTTCCTACCACAGTTGCTGCTGCCGCTGTGTCAGCAAACAAGCAATCACTCTGCTACCACTAAGAAAAACCCCTTAAGAAGAAGAACGAAGAAATGAATGAGTGAAAGAAGGTGTTAAAGTAAACTCCTGAGAAACTATTAATTGATTGATTGATTAGAATCATAGAATCATAGAATCGTAGAGTTGGAAGAGACCACAAGGGCCATCCAGTCCAACCCCCTGCCAAGCAGGAAACACCATCAGAGCATTCCTGACAGGTGGCTGTCAAGCCTCTGCTTAAAGACCTCCAAAGAAGGTCTGCTTGGCAGGGGGTTGGACTGGATGGCCCTTGTGGTCTCTTCCAACGCTATGATTCTATGATTCTATGAAGGAGACTCCACCACACTCCTTGGCAGCAAATTCCACTGTCAAACAGCTCTTACTGTCAGGAAGTTCTTCCTAATGTTTAGGTGGAATCTTCTTTCTTGTAGTTTGAATCCATTGCTCCGTGTCCTCTTCTCAGGAGCAGCAGAAAACAACCTTTCTCCCTCTTCTCTATATGACATCCTTTTATATATTTGAACATGGCTATCATATCACCCCTTAACCTTCTCTTCTCCAGGCTAAACATATCCAGCTCCCTAAGCCGTTCCTCATAAGGCATCGTTTCCAAGCCTTTGACCATTTTGGTTGCCCTCCTCTGGACATCAATCCTCTGGATTGATTGATTGATTGATTGCTGGCATCTATATCCCCACCATTCTTCCAAGGCACTCAATGTGGCCTGAGTGACTCTCTTCCTCTCCTTACTTCACCACACACCTCCCGGCTCCTTGTTTACTCCAGACTGCTGCCCGCAGCCTGGTCCAGACAGGCTCAGACCCCCTGGCTATACCCCCGATGTTACCTGGACCACCTGGGACACAGGAATCCCTTGCTTTGGGGCCCTCTCTCCTCCCACCCCCTACACCAGCCCCCTCTGCAGTCCTCTCCCCCCATTCTGTTTGCTAAACAGTAATTGCACCCCCCTTCCCTGCCACTTTAATACTCCCAGCTAATTATCCTGAAATAAATCTATTTCAAGTCTGCATGCCAGCAGTTGTGGGATATGAGCTGCTCTTTCAGCTCCCGGCTGCCTGTCAGTCAAATGGGTCTCAGCTGCAGTTCCGAATGATGAGTATTAGCCCCCCGCTGGGATGATTCTCCCAATCTCCCCACTTCCAACAGCATTTCCCAAGGCTTCACCACGCTTCTACCTGTTAGCCTAATCTGGGATTTTCTCTTGCTAACGCCGTTATTTTGAAAAGAGGAAGAGGATTCCTAGGAGAAAGACACTCTGTTAACCTTTTCCTAATTGCCATTCAAGTCTGAAAGAAGGGGGAAAGGGAGAAAAAACATGGCGGATGGATGTCACCAGGAAAGAATACTCAGGCCTCAAATTCAATCCCAGGCCTATTCTGAAGTTAGACAAAGCAAACATGATACACCTTCCCATATTCTTGCTCCGTTTGGTCCCCTTTCCAACATTTGGGAATCTGCAGGGGGGAAATCACACTTTCTAATATATTATCACTCTTTTTTGTTCAGTCGTTCAGTCGTGTCCGACTCTTCGTGACCCCATGGACCAGAGCACGCCAGGCACGCCTATCCTTCACTGCCTCTCGCAGTTTGGCCAAACTCATGTTAGTAGCTTCGAGAACACTGTCCAACCATCTCATCCTCTGTCGTCCCCTTCTGCTTGTGCCCTCCATCTTTCCCAACATCAGGGTCTTTTCCAGGGAGTCTTCTCTTCTCATGAGGTGGCCAAAGTCTTGGAGCCTCAGCTTCAGGGTCTGTCCTTCCAGTGAGCACTCAGGGCTGATTTCCTTCAGAATGGATAGGTTTGATCTTCTTGCAGTCCATGGGACTCTCAAGAGTTTCCTCCAGCACCATAATTCAAAAGCATCAAAAGCAGGGGGTTGGACTGGATGGCCCTTGTGGTCTCTTCCAACTCTATGATTCTATGATTCTATGATCTCTGGAACATATCCTGCTCATGAAGTGACAAGGTTTAAACACCTTCCAAGGGTTTCCCTGGCTCATAAGATTCACCACATTGCTCTTCTTTATTCGTTATCAATATTAACTGAATGTTTTATTGATGGGGTCTCTGTTTTAATTTATGTGTTTTGTCGTGGCTTTGGTTATAAAGCTGAATATAGTTTTTCTTTTCTTTTTAAAATTTTTATTCATTTTTATTAGTTATTAAATTTGTATACTACTCTATACCTGCAGGTTTCAGGTTACAATATAAAAACACAAAAAACCGTGATAAAAATAAAAACAAGTTACAACCCCAAAATCACACATTAAACAGTATGTAAATATTTACAACACAGCATTGGTCCTAAGCAGGGCCGGAAGGATCTGTCGATTTTAATTCTCTCTCTCTCATTTTTCCAACCTTAAATTCAGATCTATACATTTTGCAGCAATTGATGACTCTCCTTTAAAAAAAACCCCACGTGGAAATTCATCCATATTTTAGTGTGATTTTCTCCTTGTAAACACATTTTATATGCAGTTTTGACACATATCATCATGCAAAAAGTAACATGAAATGCAGACCTTTCAGGACAAGCTGTGATGGCCTGGGATTCAGACTCAGATGCTGAACCTGAGGGATCCCAGCCTGCACAGGATTCCCCGCCTCCAGAACCAGCAGAGCCGGGGCTGGGGACTGAGTCTGAAGGGTCCTCACCTGTGCTGGATCCTCAGGTGCAGGCATCTGCTGAGTCTGCTCTGGCTTCTGATGGGATGGAGGACTCATTGCCTGCAGGTGCTCCACTACCCGCCCAGTCAGGGGAAGCTGAGGTTGCCTCTGGGTCCAGTAACCTTCCAGCTTCTCCTGAGCTGCAGAGGCTCAGGGCAGAGAGGCGAAGGGAACTGAGTTCCCGCAGGAGGAGTGCTTGCCTCCAAGCCAGGAGAGGCGAGTCACCTGAGGATCGGAGCCGCCCTATGTCTCGGGGCAGATAAAAGCTGGCCAGCCCCAGCCCCAATTTGCAGGAGCAACATCGTTGCTGTCGAGTTCCTGCTTGTTCCCTGTCCTGTTATTCTGCCTGAGCTCCTGACCTGCCTTGGTTCCCTGTTTCTTCACCCGTTCCTGACTTCGCCTGACTCCCTGCCCTGTACCCTGCTCCAGTTAATTCGGACTGCCTTTACGTGTACCTCTGACCTTGGACCGGACTTTGACTTCGCCTTCTGGATACCCCACGGGACCAGCACACAAGCCAACGATGACAACAAGAACGAAACCACGTTCCTCTCTGATTAGCATTATTCTGACCAGGAAGGAGTTGCCCAGGGCTTCTAGTAATAATAATAATAATAATAATAATAATAATAATAATAATAATTTATTATTTGTACCCCGCTCATCTGGCCAGGTCTCCCCAGCCACTCTGGGCAGCTTCCAACAAATATTAAAATACATTAAAATATCACAGATTAAAAACTTCCCTAAACAGGGCTGCCTTCAAGTGTTTTCTAAAGGGCAGGTAGTTGTTTATCGCTTTGACCTCTGATGGGAGGGCGTTCCACAGGGCGGGCGCCACTACCGAGAAGGCCCTCTGCCTGGTTCCCTGTAGCTTTGCTTCTCGCAGTGAGGGAACCGCCAGAAGGCCCTCGGTGCTGGACCTCAGTGTCCGGGCTGAACGGTGGGGGTGGAGACGCTCCTTCAGGTATCCAGGACCGAGGCCGTTTAGGGCTTTAAAGGTCAGCACCAACACTTTGAATTGTGCTCGGAAACGTACTGGGAGCCATTGTAGATCTCTCAGGACCGGTGTTATGTGGTCCTGGCAGCCACTCCCAGTCACCAGCAAGTCACCAGCATGTAGTGGTTGGGTGCACTCTCTTGCCATTACCTAATTCTCCAAAGTCCGGCAGAACTTAGATAAGGCCAAGAAGACTGCTCACCTTCTTGCAAAACGAGACACACAAGGTAGCTGCCACCACCTCCCGCTCCGAGTAACTGGATTGAAGTCCCGGGAGGAGAACTCCAACCACTTCCAAAGTTACTCTTAAAGGTTCACTTTAACGTGAGACCCAGCAAACACACAAAATACCTGGTAGGGACCAGAGGGGCCAGGCTCTGGACTCAGCTTCCCCGAGCAAAGGCAATAAATCACAACAAATTATATTTTCAGAATTTATTGAAAATAAACATATTAAAAGAGGTGCACAGTTCTTACAAAAGGAATACAAACAGAAAATAAAAACATTGTATAATATAACTAACTCACATACTCACACTCAAGAACTGCCGCATTCTGGATTAATTGCAGTTTCTGGGTCACCTTCAAAGGTAGCCCCACGTAGAGCGCATTGCAGTAGTCCAAGCGGGAGATAACTAGAGCATGCACCACTCTGGTGAGGCAGTCTGCGAGCAGGTAGGGTCTCAGCCTGCATACCAGATGGAGCTGGTAGACAGCCACCCTGGACACAGCCTCACTGGCTGAAAAGGGATTTGAAAATAGAGCTTTGCAGTCATGGGATGGTAGACAGGGTTGTTTGGGTAAGCTGCTGAAACGGTCTATCTATTGCCTGCTTCTCCAGGAAGGGCCTGGGACTTCCCTGCCTGAAATCCTAGAAAGAGCTGTTGCTCATCAGCTCAGATAAGGCTCGGCTGGTTGGACAAATGGTGCAACTCAGAGCAAGGCAGGTTTTTATGCGCCTATGTTCTTGGAGGGGCACGGAATTCCTCTCCGCTGCTAAATCTAGTAACAATAATGTTATTATTAGTGCAGTTTCAACACTCAGCCAGCAAAGGGGACCCTGCGGACAGCGTGTGTATCCTGTGTAATTCCAAAATAAATTTCTCTGGCTGCATAATAGGTTTGGCGGCTGCCGGAGTGAGGTTTCGGATTAAGATTCCATCCCTGAAGCAAAGTGTTTTTGGTTAGCAGTTAAATGTTCACTCATCAAGCAACCCTGCGCTGCCCCTGGTTCTTTTCTAAGAGTTGGGAGTTTTCCCCCTTTCCCCCTCCCTACCCCTGTCTTTCTTTCATGTTCAGTCCTGAGTTGTTGTTGTTTTTATTTTAAAAAAAAAATCCTGGGATGTGATGTGCTGAATTAATTCCATTAACCGTTGAAGGAATTTTTGTCCCTGCCAAATTATATTTCCTGCATCTGTAAATCATTTTACCGCCTCCGTCTGCAGCAGTTTGGCAAGTGACCTTTTGGAGTTTTTGATGGCAGTTTGTTTGTTTGTTTGTTGATGACACCCCCCCACTTAACCCCTCCAGAAAAAAGGCGCTGAAATATACTCGGAGCCAAGTGTGAATTTCATGCTCTTTATTCAGCTCATAGTAGCAAGGAATGGATCTTTCCCCAAAACGTCTGCTATATATACATTCTTTACACAATGGGCCCCACATGATTGGCTAATTCCGGGCTACTCCTGTAGGCCAATCAGGTTGCGGATTCACTTCATCCAGGAGCCTGATTGGCTGCTCTTGCAGGCCAATCAGGTCGCTGATTCACTCCCACCTGGAGCTGGATTGGGTGGCTCCTGCGGACCAATGAGACTGCTGCATTCTGGATCTTATTGTTCTAGGACCAACCAGGCTGCTGCATTTTGGATCCTATTGTTCTAGGATTCAGCTCAGTACATAACAGGCACCATAGGAAGACGGTGGCTGTGTGCAAATGACCAGCCCCGGTGTCCCCCTCCCCCCCGCTGGTGTTTGAAGTCAAGTTCACGGAATAATAATAATAATAATAATAATAATAATAATAATAATAATAATAATTTATTTATACCCCACCCATCTGGCTGGGTTTCCCCAGCCACTCTGGGCGGCTTTAACAAAGCATTAAAATACAATAGTCTGGAATGCCAGCCACCACCCTTATGGCTTCTGGAGAAATGCGGCTGTTTGATGCATTCCCCCTCAATCCAGCTTCCATCTGATTTGGGGAAAAAACAAAACAAAAAACAAGCCACAGCAAAGCTGAGGTGTGTACATTTGATTGCACATGCTCAGATGACAGCATGTGAGTAGATGACAGGTTTATCAAGTAGAAGTTAGAAGGAGGGGGGAGTTGCAGGTAAAGGAAAACAAATCAGGTTGTGTGCATTGGCCAAAGACTTCCCTACTCCTTCTCTGGTGCAAGTGACTTGAAATGCAGCAGGGGGGGGAGGCTCTCACTGCATTAGGAGCCATGAATGTGGACATAGTCTGTGAAATCACTGTAGTGCGAGGAGCAGGGGGATGAAAGATATGAGCATCAATGAAAACAATACAGGGAAAGAGAGAAAGAGAGAGAGAGAGGGAGGGAGAGAGAGGGAGGGAGGGAGGGAGGGAGAGCGCTGGCAGGTGTGCACTTATTTCTGGAAAGTTTTAGTGTAGCCGAGCAGAGACGTCTTAAATTACCCATTCCCAGCTCAAATTTGAGGATGGGGGTGATGGCAAAAGTTTCTGGACAGTAATTTCTGATTCATGTTATTGATAATGTTTTCTTGAAATCTGGCTTGATATGGTTGCATTGTGGTTTTTACATCACTATAAAATTTTTATATTTTGTCATGCACTGCCCTGGGCAAAAATTCAGACTGAAAGTATTGTGATGAGGTGGCATCAAAAAAAAATTGCAGTAGTGAAATGATTAGCACTAGCAAATTTCCCCTCCCCTCCACATGTGTGTCCTGCACCAACCCCAAATCTGCTCTGGAGAGTTGGAGGAATTCCGGAACAGATTTAGGGGCATGGGGGGCGGGTAGGGAAGGAGAGGTAGGAGAATGTTTTGTCGTGGAAGGAGGATTCCTTGCGGTGATAGAAGGTTCTCCTTCAGTCTACGTTGAATACTGACAACAAGAGCAAGAAGATGATGGAGGGTGAATATGATGGCCTTCTGAGCCTCACAAAAATGACTTGTTGATCTAGCTTCTCTCCAGGGCTCCAGCCTGATAAAGAAGAGGAGGGGGAGAGTTTTAATGTACTCCCTGTAACAGAGGTGCAGGATATGTGGTCCTCTAGGTGCTATTGGACTTCACCTTCCATGATCTAGGGTTGGCCATCAGTCATGGATGATGGGAGTTGTAGTCCATAGAATTACAGAAAATCCCAGAAGTAGGGTCACTGAAGAGTGGGGCAAATTTTGGGGTTATCTAAAAAAGAGGTGTGACCTGAACAGGCTACATGCTCTGCAATAGCTCTTGCAGAAAATTGTTAACTAGTGAAAAACTCATTTTTAAGCAAAATAAATACCAATCGAATGGATCTTTAACATTTGGTTTCAGAGCTTGGGAAAAAAAAGGAAAACAATAATAACAACAGGAATATGGTAATTGGAATTGGAATATTATATTATATATGAGTTATCATGTGATGCAATGGAGTTTTAGTTGAGGGAAGTCAATTTAGATACAAAATCTACACAAAGGTAAGTATGAATATATATATATATATATATATATATATATATATATATATATATATATATATATATATATCAGTTGGTTTGTTTATAGACTATTATTTAGTTGCTGGAGATAAAGAATCCAATGTATTATGAAGAAATCTGTGTAAACATGCATAAGAATTTTTTATTTATGTATTTATGTATACATTTATGTATTTTTGTGTTTGTTAGTTTTTGCCCTTTTTTTTCTTTTGTGATCTCTTTTCTTTCTCTTTGTAAAATGAAAAATGAATAAACAGAAATTGGAAAAAAAAAAGAATTACAGAGTTGGAAGGGACCCGAAGAGTCATCTGGTCCGACCCCCTGCATTGCAACATCTCCCTTCCACACACACATGTGAAGGGGGGAAATTGCGCCCCAAACCAGCAAAGTAGCAAATCTTAGCTAAGGGACTTTTAAAAAAAGTTCTAGAGGAGATAAACTGTGAAGTGGGAATACCTCTTTGTTAGAAGTCACCCAGCCTAGACAGTCCTCCACCTCGAGAAAGCTGCGGCACACAGGTTAACCACTGAATGCCATAAATTGAGGGGTGTTTTTGTGTACGTGCAAAACATCTGTTGGATGCAGAGCTTATCTTCCTCCGCAAGAGAGAGAGTGTGGTGGGAGAGAAAGCGAGAGGGCAAGAGGGGAAGGAAACAGCGCATTAGCTGCTCTCGCTCAGCCCTATTATTAATAAAGGTGTCTATTTATATGGATGTGAGTTCTCAGTAATGACTTACGAGCCCAAGGACCATTCATGCAAAAGTCCAGGCAGGTTACCAATGGTAACCTTAAGTAAATCTTAAGGAGAGCCTTAAGTCAACACAACTGCAGTCAACATGCATGCAAAACCTTTGTGCATGTATGTGCTATGTATGTTGAACTGCTTTTTTCCTATATCTACCAAGTTGGGCCCTGCGTCTTGTGGGGGAAGCCCTTCTTGGGCTCCCACTGATGAGCTTTGTCAGGGGTTGGGAGAGGAGTTTGGTTTGGAAACTCCCTTACTCTCACTTCCCGAAACTGCGTGAACTGAAAATAGTTCTTCTTGGAAATCTGGACTTCTGAAACGCAGTTCTCCAACCAAACAATGTGAATGTTAGGAGACAGTGTGCATGGAAATGCCTAGGTTAGTGAAGGTGACATACAAAATGCATTAAATTAGGGAACTCTGCTTGCAAAAAAATATGTGACTACCTGGATAAATTCATAATGAAAGATGGATTTTCAGGAGGACTTCAAAACAAAAACAAAATTCACATAACCGTATCCAATACATAATAATTACAGTTTCTTCTTCTTCTTCTTCTTCTTCTTCTTCTTCTTCTTCTTCTTCTTCTTCTTCTTCTTCTTCTTCTTCTTCTTCTTCTCTCCCCCTCCTCCTCCTCTATTCCCCTCCCAGAGCTGCAATTCTCAGAATGGTTTAACAGCCAGTCCCTCTTTCCATGGAACTCTGGGGACTGTAGGTTTATGAAGGGAACAGGGCTCCCATATTGTGTGCGGCCGTGGTTGGTGGTTGGTGGTTGGTGGAGTGGCACAGAAAGGCTTCCTGACATTGAGCATTGCTGCTGCTTACTGAGCTGGAGAGGGTCTGGGATGAGGCAGGGGGAGTTTGGTGTCATGCAGGCACAGTGGCAGAGCCAATCTGGTGTTTCTGTTCCTATGTCCACACTGCACTGAGCTCTTGTTGCTCACCCCAATCCCTCTCGGAAGGAACGCTTGGCGTTAGAAAGCCAAGTGCTCAGTGCCACCCTTCCTTTGCCACCTCAGCTGTACCACCCCACAGCAGATAGTTGTACCTATAATATCATTTGGGACGTGGGTGGCACTGTGGTCTAAACCACTGAGCCTAGGGCTTGCTGATCAGAAGGTCAGTGGTTCAAATCCCCACGACGCGGTGAGCTCCCGTTGCTCAGTCCCAGCTCCTGCCAACCTAGCAGTTCGAAAGCATGTCAAAGTGCAAGTAGATAAATAGGTACCACTGCAGTGGGAAGGTAAACAGCGTTTCCGTGTGCTCTGGTTTCTGCCACGGTGTCCCGTTGCGCCAGAAGCGGTTTAGTTCTGCTGGCCACATGACCTGGAAAGCTGTCTGTGGACAAACACTGCAACCTCATAGTTGTCTTTGACTGGACTTAACCTTCTGGGGGGTCCTTTACCTTTACTTTACCTTTTTACCTATAGTACCATGTCTTTATTATTTGCTTTACTCTGTTTTGGGGGTCCTTTATGGCAAATAAGCAACCGATACACTTGAAAGGCAAACACCTTGAGGTAACTGGGCCTTGAGTAGCCTTTACAGGAGGAATGGTGAACTAGTGGACCTGCAAATGTAACTCAGCTACAACTCTGACCCTTTCTGACTGGCTGGGACTGGCAGGAGCTGGAGTCCAATAATTTCTAGAAGGCCACAGGCTCCCCATCCCTGCATTACAGGATTAGTGCCTCCGAGGCGAATCCTTTTTTATATCATTTATTATTATTTTTTATCAATTTATTAAATGTTTTAATTTTAATAAATTTTATCACATTTTTATTAAATATTTTAGCATATTAAACAATAAAATTAATTTTAAATGTTTTCAATTGAATCAAATTTAATTAAATGTTTTATTGAATGTTTTTAACGTATTAAGCAAGAAAATCCAAACTCATTTATAAAAGAATAGTAAAAAGCTAAACATAAAAGAATCAGAATAAAGAAAAAGCAAGAGAAAAGACAGAAGAAATAGAGTTAAAAGAAAGATACTTTCACAACGTTTTCTGATAATTGTTGGCACCACCATTATTTATATTATTTATATTATTTATTTAATATAAACACTCCATGAAAATTTCTGGCTGTAATTAAAATTAGTGTTTTCATGCTTTCCTGTTAAATGGTATTTTTTCACATTTCCCTTGCAGGCTCAGCCTTCCTCTTTTGCCGCTCAAAAAGTCCAAAATGGCTTTTCATCAATTAGCTTGACGTGTCTCCAGATTATATTGCTCCTGATCTTGTGACGAGCTTCTCTGCTTTACAGGATTAGTGCCTCTGAGGCAAATCCTGACAGGATTAAGATTCTGGGGAAACCAAGGTGGGAACGAGGCTGAAATACTCTGGGACATGAAGGACTGCCCACCTTTGTATGAATGGTTCTGGATTCTTCCGAGGCCCTAATCGGAGTGCTTCCACCTTCGGATGTGAGATGGACAGCCGCAACCGACAGGGCCTTTTTAGTTGTAGCCCTTCGATTCTGGATCACTGCCTGACTCTCAGTTTGCTCTGCTCCCTTCCAATTGGTTTTTCAATATCCGTTGAAAACATTGCTATCTAAGCAGGCTTTTAATAGCATTTAGGATCCTTTAAGCACATTTCCCTCCCTGCTTCTAAAAACAAACTTTAAATGTTGTTGACTGCCAGCCTCTTTACCGTCAGCGCTTTTATTGTTTTTGCTGTCGTTAATGGTGTTTACTTCTTGTTTTACCGCTGGCTGTTACTGTCGTTGGCCTATTTGTTTGTTTGTTGCTGTTGTGTTTTTTTGCAGAGAGTTTGCTGGCTTTAATTATGCCTTATCCTGCCTTGAAAACCTAAGTTGGGAGTTGGGATAAACTGTTTCCAACTAACACACTTGGTAATTAGGTTGATAGGGAGCAAAGGGAGAAAAGAGGGCGATATATATTGGCTCCCACCCAAGCACCTTCAAATAGTCACTTGATGCGGTAGTTATCTCACGCGGACAGTGTAGGTATGGACAGGACCGGTGCTGGCAATTTTGGCGCCCTAGGCGAGGGGGCGGGCCACGTGACGTCATTGCGTATGATGCACGTTGCGGAGCGGTGCCCCGCCCCCTGCCCAGCCGGGCGCCCCCACCACCGCGGTTTGCTTGCTCCACTGCTGGTTGGGGGCGGGGGCGGGCGGGGGCTGGGGGCAGGCTGGCCAGCGCCCCCTCCATTTTGGCGCCCTCACCGCCGTGGTTTTCGACCCAACCTGCTTGCTCTGCCGCTGGTTGGGGCGGCACCGGGCGGCAGCGGGGGGCAGGCTGGCCAGCGCCCCCCCATTTTGGCGCCCTAGGCAATTGCCTAGTTCACCTAAATGGATGCGCTGGCCCTGGGTATGGACTCCTCCAAAGTTAGCTTCAATCTGTCAAGCTTTCATTGGAAACCCCACTCTGTGCTAAAACCAAAACGAGGAAGAAGAGGAGGAGGAGTTTGGATTTGATATCCCGCTTTATCACTACCCAAAGGAGTCTCAAAGCGGCTAACATTCTCCTTTCCCTTCCTCCCCCACAACAAACACTCTGTGGGGTGAGTGGGGCTGAGAGACTTCAAAGAAGTGTGACTAGCCCAAGGTCACCCAGCAGCTGCATGTGGAGGAGCGGAGACGCGAACCCGGTTCACCAGATTACGAGTCTACTGCTTTTAACCACTACACCACACTTTGCATGGCATCGTGTGTGCACCTGGGTCAGTGCCTCTCAAAATTGGGTCTCCAGTATTGTTGGACTACAACTCCCATCATCCTTGACCACTGGTCCCACTAGCCAGGGATGATGGGTGTTGTAGTCCAACAACAGCTGGAGACCCAAGTTTGAGAAACACTGACTTGCCGTTTCCTGCACTCAAGACATCATGGTCCTGTTCATAGGTGGCAACTCCCTGGGACCCTGGGTGCCCGAAACCCCACAAAATTCCCCATGAAGGGGTCGGCCACCCACAAATTTTGGTGCCAGGGCCATGCACACTGCATGACACCCACGGCACCCACGTTGGCACTCCTGGCCCTGTTGAGTTGTGCAAACGGAAACATGACTATTGGAAGCTGCCTTATCCTGAAATAGACCACTGGTCCATTTAGCTCCATATTGTCTGCACTGATTGGCAGCAGGGTTTCAGGCAGGCGGCATTCGAGATACTGAGGATTGAACCTGGGACCTTCCGGATGCAAAACGAACTCTCTACCACTGGGCTATAGGACCAGCCTTCCGCCAGCCTTGACAGATATGCCCTGTGAAACACTGGGCTGCTTTGCCAAGCAACGAAATAGAAGATGGAAAGCATGGGAAATTAAGGATGCTAGGAGCAGGTGTGGGAAAGCAGGGCGGGGACCTGGGGAAGGAAGCAAGAGGTGTGCCTCTATATGCCTTTAAGGCCAGTGAGTAGGAAACTAAAGTCATCAACTCTGAAAGTAACAAATGGAAGCCCAGAGCTGTACAGCTAATGTGCAAACTTGTATCTGTCCTCTATGGCTCTATCATTTATTCAGGAGGTAGAAGCAGAAGACGGGGACTCGCATTTGCTTGATACTCAATTATACATTAGTGTACATCACTTGGCAATCTGTTCATATCAATTTAATTGGATTTTAATATTGCCTCTGATCTTGTTGTCCAATTAACAGCACTGGCTGGCAATAAAGCAGAACCACACACTATGTAACACCTTTGATCCCTGCCATATGGAGCTCTTCCATTGATTACCACATTTTCAAAAAAAATAATAAAAAAATCCCCCCCCCCCAAAAATCCGCTCTCTCAATATGGACTGTGATAAATGGGAGAAAAGGCACATCCCCAATGTGATAAAAATTTCACTTCCACTCGCAACTTCATTTATTTTGTTGACATTCGGCTCTGATTAAGAACAATAAAAAAATCATGCCCTGAATATCATATGCAAATACAACCCCGGGTATGCATCTAATTATGCCAAGGGAGCATTACGGTGACTTGCTTGGCACCGCCGCGGTCTTTTCCTTCCCCTCCCCCCTCCTCTCTCTTTTAAAGCGACAGCGTACACTTCTGGGCTCGACGTGTGAGGAAGAGTCACTGTGGCGACTGTCGTTTAATAAACAGTGAATGTGGCGCCTGCCACCAAGGCATGAAAAATTATCTGCTGTTCTGCTTGTTATTTTGCTACCGCTGGACCCAGGTGATGCTTTTGGCAATGGTTTCTTCCCCCCGGCCCTTCCCTGCGCATTGCCTTCCACGTACGCAGGAAACGGAGAAATTGGAAGGGAAATATTTTGCGAGTGCCAAGGCTGGCATCGAAGTTGGGATGTTTTTCTGATGTTCCTGCAGCCTGGGGGGGGGGGATGAGAGCATGTGGGGCAGGCCAGTCTACTTGTTATGACCTTTGAGTAGCTTGTTGGTACCCAGGTAGTATGAGGGGCCCAGGTGGCGCTGTGGGTTAAACCACAGAGCCTAGGGCTTGCTGATCAGAAGGTCGGCGGTTTGAATCCCTGCGACGGGGTGAGCTCCCGTTGCTCGGTCCCAGCTCCTGCCAACCTAGCAGTTCGAAAGCACGTCAAAGTGCAAGTAGATAAATAGGAACCGCTCTGGCGGGAAGGTAAACGGCGTTTCCGTGTGCTGCTCTGGTTTGCCAGAAGCGGCTTTGTCATGCTGGCCACATGACCCGGAAGCTGTACGTCGGCTCTCGGCCTATAGAGCGAGATGAGCGCCGCAACCCCAGAGTCAGACACGACTGGACCTAATGGTCAGGGGTCCCTTTACCTTTACCTTTACCCAGGTGGTATAAAGGGCATTGCTCAGCGGCAGAACATCTGCTTTGCATGCAAAAGTTCCCAGGTTCAGTTCCCGTTATCTCCAGATACGGACAGGAGTGTTTCTCTATCTGAGACCTTGGAGAGGTGTTGCCGGTCAGTGTAGACAATACACGGTCTGACTGAGGATGGGGCAGCAATGCAATCTGGTTTGCACTCAGAGGTGAACCTCTGCAATTAGCACTTTCTGAAACAACGCACAAACTGAAACGCGGCCAGCCTTTGAGATTTGCTGCTCTGAATCTTGCAGTGCAGTTTGACAGCCGAGCAATCAGTGCAATAATGCACATACCCTGTATATCTGAAGGAGCATCTCCATCCCCGTCATTCAGCCCGGACACTGAGATCCATCTCCAAGGGACTTCTGGTGGTTCCCTCACTGCAAGAATTGAAGTTACAGGGAACCAGGCAGAGGGCCTTCTCAGTAGTGGCACCTGCCCTGTGGAGCACCTTCCCGCCAGATGTCAAGGAGATAAATAACTATACAACTTTTAGAAGGCATCTGAAGGCAGCCCTGTATCAGGAAATTTTAAATGTTTGAAGTTTTAATGTATTTTTAATATTTTGTTGGAAGCTGCCCAGAGTGGCTGGGGAAACCCAGCCAGATGGGCAGGGTATAAATAACAAATTATTATTATTATTATTATTGGGTGAAGCATGCATTTTGTATATTATTTTCGGCACACTTTGGCCTAGCAAATGCATTTTTGTACACATTGCTTGGCTGGAGAAACTGCATCGAACAAGAGTGCCTGAATTGTGCCATCTTGTCCTTCAACTCAGGTCATCCAAATTGCCTCGGACCATTCCTGAGTTCCTGAACTGTCCATTATGCTGCATCGTCTCAAACCTATGATGGCTGTGTGAATGTTTGGACACCCAGGAGACAATGGGGGGCAAGCTTCCAAATGCCACAATGAGCAGCAAAGCAAGATTCAAGGGCAATATTCAAGGCCGGCTCTATCATGGGGGAGAGTGACGTGGCCATCTCAGGCAGCTGATTTTGGGTGCCATAAAAAGGCAGCAAATTCTTAATTATATAATGAGTTCTTGTGTTTAGCGCCAGGGAGGAGAATAGGGATTTTCTCCCTCCCCACCCATCCAACCCTGGGTGATAGCGACTGCCCCAAGTAGCTGGTCAGAGTGTCACGAAAATGCAGCCAATGTTTAGTTATTGAAATTATTATTGTTGTGTTTTTACTGCTGGGGTGGTAGAGAAGGACTTCTGGGATTTTCCAACTCAGATTTGGGCACGTTGAATTTTCAGCTTTCAAATTCCCCAAATGAGAGGTGCAAAAAGTTGTAGCATGACTTGGGAATTAAAAAAGGTATTTTGGTTAAATTAACATAATTTAGTTTTGCTGGGTAAATAAGATGTGTTTCGAATTGCACAGAACTCATTAAAAATGATTGCTGAGTACTTGTAGTTATATTATATATTATTTTTATTATTCAGCATTACCTGACATTTTCCAAAGGTAAAATTAAAACTCCTTGGTTTTCCGAAAGCAGTTTATGTGCTTCTTCTTCAAATGTAGACTTACCAAGCTAAGTGTTGTCCAATTAAAAAAATAAATAGCAGATTTGAACTGCTCATACCAAAAGCATATTTTTAAGATGCCTCACTGAAGGAAATTACAAAAATTATAGTTACAGGTAGGTAGCCATGTTGGTCTGCTGTAGTCAAAACAAAATAAAAAAATTCATTCCAGCAGCACCTTAAAGGTAAAGGTACCCCTGACCATTAGGTCCAGTCGCGGACGACTCTGGGGTAGCGGCGCTCATCCCACTCTATAGGCCGAGGGAGCCGGCGTTTGTCCACAGACAGCTTCCGGGTCATGTGGCCAGCATGACTAAGCCGCTTCTGGCGAACCAGAGCAGCACACGGAAACGCCGTTTACCTTCCTGCCGGAGCGGTACCTATTTATCTACTTGCACTTGACATGCTTTCGAACTGCTAGGTGGGCAGGAGCTGGGACCGAACAACGGGAGTTCACGGGAGTTCACCCTGTCGCAGGGATTCGAACCGCCGACCTTCTGATCGGCAAGCCCTAGGCTCAGTGGTTTAGACCACAAAGCCACCCGCGTACCTCCAGTAGCACCCTAGAGACCAACTACGTTTGTTATTGGTATGAGCTTTCGTGTGCATGCACACTTCTTCAGTGTGCATGCACACAAAAGCTCATACCAAGAACAAACTTAGTTGGTCTCTAAGGTGCTACTGGAAGGAATTTTTTTTATTTTGTTTCGACTACGGCAGACCAACACGGCTACCTACCTGTACCTAAAATGACTCTCAAAAGAGGAACATAGGAAACAGACTTATACCAAAACAAAAAAAAATTAAAAAAAATCCTTCCAGTAGCACCTTAGAGACCAACTAAGTTTGTTCTTGGTATGAGCTTTCGTGTGCATGCACACTTCTTCAGATACACTGAAACAGAAGTCACCAGACTTATACCAAGTCAGACCAAGTATTCATCTTTCCCAGTGTTGTCTACAGTGACTGGTAGTGTCTCTGACTGAGACATGCACATGTTCTAGTTTGGAAGGGGACCCCACGTTCAAAAGATGTGGCCCTCAGCTAATCTTAAGCCTGGGCAGAAGCCAGTCAGGATTTGAGAAACTCCCGAAGAGAGGGAATGGTGGAATGCTTCTGGCGAATCCAGTCAGGGTTTGATAAATCCATGGAGGACGGGAAAAGTGGAGCATGTTTGGTGGTGCCCCAGCCTACCTTGTCATCTGCCCCCAACACTCGCGGACCCAAAAGACTCAGGGAGATGAGGCAGCTGGCTTCCGACGAGAGCCAGCAAATGTAGGTCACGGCATATTGGCAAGAAAGTTTCCAAGAAACAAAATGTGCATCTGTTGTTTGACCAAACTCCTTGTGGGTTGTTTTTTTTTTTTTTGGTATGCGCAAGGCAGCGGGGCCTATCCGTTACACATGTCATAAATTATTTCTTGACCATTAGCAGTTTTCCTGCATCATAACTGTTCTTCAGGCATATTAAATCAGCGAGAGGGAAGAACACGCCAGGACATCTGGGGCTGCCAGATAATTCAGTTAATTTCTATTCCCTTGAACCTGGAGGTGTTAATTTGGAAGCGCAACAGCCAAGTCTGAAGAATGCTAATACGTCATTTGAATGATTAATGCAATCAAGGGAATCGGGGGACCTTTGTTTACTCTTTAATTTTTGACATGGCGAGGCAAGGATGAGTTGGGCTAATTTCTTCCCTCCCGCTCTCCTCCCCAAAAGTTAAGGCCAAGGGTTTTTTTTGCTTTGGGGGGGGTCACATGGCTTTACCACGGTGGTTTGGACTGGGGAAGGAGGGGGAAGGCAACATCCTGGCTCATTTTCCCCCTCCCAAGATCATGGTTACAGCAAAGGAGGGAGGGGGACGTACAACACAGGCGAATTTGTGATCTGCTGAGCCTCTTGGGTGAAAGTTTTCGGAAGCTAGTGTGGCAAACAGAGAAGAATGGATTAAAAGATTCCACTGCTGCTGGAATTTTCCACCTGAAAACAAACCATCAATTCGGAGAGATCATCTAACTATATATAATAGTAATAGTACCCCTGTATTCCGCTCTGGTCAGACCTCACCTGGAATACTGTGTCCAGTTCTGGGCACCACAGTTCAAGAAGGATACTGACAAGCTGGAACGTGTCCAGAGGAGGGCAACCAAAATGGTCAAAGGCTTGGAAACGATGCCTTATGAGGAACGGCTTAGGGAGCTGGGTATGTTTAGCCTGGAGAAGAGAAGGTTAAGGGGTGATATGATAGCCATGTTCAAATATATAAAAGGATGTCATATAGAGGAGGGAGAAAGGTTGTTTTCTGCTGCTCCAGAGAAGCGGACACGGAGCAATGGATTCAAACTACAAGAAAGAAGATTCCACCTAAACATTAGAAAGAACTTCCTGACAGTAAGAGCTGTTCGACAGTGGAATTTGCTGCCAAGGAGTGTGGTGGAGTCTCCTTCTTTGGAGGTCTTTAAGCAGAGGCTTGACAGCCATCTGTCAAGAATGCTTTGATGGTGTTTCCTGCTTGGCAGGGGGTTGGACTGGATGGCCCTTGTGGTCTCTTTCAACTCTATGATTCTATATCTTTTTCTCATTTTAATAATGGGAGGAGGGGGAAGCCCCCCCCGGCTATTTAAAGAATCCATTTACGTTTCCCTTTGACCTGCTTTTACAAAAGAAATTCTGGCAGACATACGCATTACCAGACTTTTCTAAAGGGTTTTTTCTCTTCTCCTCCGACAGCGCGCTAGGTTAGTTCCCTTGGTAAAAGAAAGAAGGCTTTGTGTGAAATATTATTATTACTGTTGTTATTATTTTTTAAAGGTGAGGGGGATTTGGCCCCAAGCGCTAAACAAACCGGGGAGTGCAGTCGCGACCCAGCAATTAGGCAAACGGTAAATGAACATTTATCCCAGTTGCCTTTGAATAGGTACTGCTCACACATCTCCTCGTGAGTCCCCAGTGTTGACGTTTGCAGTGTTCTGGGATGGCTTTAAAAGATGGGTAGACCAGTGGCGGAGGAAGAGGAGTGCGGGGGGAGCACACCGCCCCAGGCAGCGTGATCCCGGTGGGGTGACATCGCCTGCGCTGGGGGGCACGCCCCCGGGACCTGCGCCAGCCCCACCTCGCCTGCTCTCCGCCCCCGGTCCCGGAGCATGAAGCTCCGCCACTGGGGTAGAGAAATTCAAGGAGGATAAAGGTATGAGTCATGACTGTTGTGTTGCACCTCCACAATGCTGTACACTGCCCTGGGATCTTTTGATAAAGGGCAGTACACAAATCAAATCGATAATATTGATACTCCCTCTGAATTCCAGTTGCTGGGGAACACAAGTGCAGAGAGTGCTATAGTCTTCATCTCAAGTAGCCATGGCTGGTCTTCTCCTCCATGAGTTTATCTCATCCTCTTTTAACGTCGTCCAAGTTTGTAGCCATCATTGTCTCTTGGGGGAATGATTTTTTTGCTGGGCAAAGGTAAAGGGACCCCTGACCATTAGGTCCAGTCGTGTCCGACTCTGGGGTTGCGGCGCTCATTTTGCTTTATTGGCCGAGGGAGCCGGCGTACAGCTTCCAGGCCATGTGGCCAGCATGACAAAGCCGCTTCTGGCAAACCAGAGCAGCACACGGAAACGCCGTTTACCTTCCCGCCGGAGCGGTACCTATTTATCTACTTGCCCTTTGACGTGCTTTCGAACTGCTAGGTTGGCAGGAGCTGGGACCGAGCAACGGGAGCTCACCCCGTCGCAGGGATTCGAACCGCCGACCTTCTGATAAGCAAGCCCTAGGCTCTGTGGTTTAACCCACAGCGCCACCTTTCTATAAATCAAGTTTTGGTAGTGTGGTGGTGGATTTAAAATTAATGGATTGATCAATAATGTAAGGTTAGGTGGAGTAATAAACGAAGAATTGTGAATAGGTGATCTCCACTGGAGAGCTTTGTAACTGGGTTCAGAAAACCAAACTATAACCAACTCGATTTATTCTGAGCCCAACTACAAGCTAACTTGGACCCATTGCACTATTGACAGTGTCAGTGACGGGGGATGCTGATATTAGTAGCCCTGGGAAAATTATGTTTCTCAGGGCTCCTGCTACCTAACTTGCAGGAACAGTATGCCAAGTGCCAGACGGAGGAGACGGAGAAAATATCTTCTCCTTTTTCTATGTTCTGTAGATTCTGGAGCAGCAAGGAGGGTAAATTGGACAGACAAGGAGGATTAGATTTCTTATCTAGCTCACTTTAAAATATGAGAAGGAGAGGACTTTGGTACACAATTCTCCTCTCACATTGGACATGAGTGTTACGTACTGGCAAGATTCACATTTCTAAACCAGGAAACATGAAACTAGGCAATGTCACTGCTAAATAATCCCGTTATTGGCTAAGAGCCCCAGATTATACTGAACGTTTCATAATCTTAGTTTACAAAACGTAAGGAGGAGGAAAAGCTGTATTTCCCCCCAGATCTGGACTGGAAACAATGTCTTTATTGTAACAACTAGTTATGAGCTGTATTAAAAAAAGAAAGAAAGAAATGTTCTCTCGCTGGCATATGTGTACAATTAGCAATGACTTCCCATAATAATAGTGTGAGCTTTTCAGAGGCCCGTTGTATTTACAGAGCCTTGTAGATAAAAGAAGCAATATTCCCATTGCTCTTATTATTCAATTAAGATACAAATCAAGAGACTAATAGTAATAATACTACTCATGCAAAAAAGAAAAAGAAAAGATAACCAGCATATTTTCTGGTAACTTAAACCTGCAAGTCTGGATACAGTCATGAATTTAAACCTGCTTGAAATGAGAGGGAGTTGTGCTCCAAGAGGGACTGTAGCTGAAAGAAGTTCCAATCAGGGAAATGAAATGAAGTGGAGGTCATGCAACGGGTGAGACCAAATCGGCACAAATTCTGACCCACCAAGCCCAATGCATTGTGGCCTGCCAGTTTCTTGACAACTGCCCTGGTTTGGCTGCCGCAGTCATACATCACAAGCAGGAGTTTTATCAAGCCAATGGGAAGCCAAAATACACGGCTTCGGTTGGCTTGATCAGTCAGGCCACAAATTGAAAGGACTTCGCCAGGGATGTTCACACATTGCGTTGAAACCTATGAGCTGTGTCCTTGTACAGTTGTTCATGGAATCATAGAACTGTAGAGCTGAAATGGATCCCAAGGGTCATCTAGTCCAACCCCCTGCGATGCAGGAATCTCAGCTAATGCATCCATGCAGGGGCGTAGGGAACGGAGGGGGTGGTCCGCTCCGGGTGCCACTCTGGGAGGGGTGACAAGATAGCCCCTGCCTCTCCCCCAGCTGTAGAGCGGCCGAAGGCGTGTGCAGCGTCCGTACGGGCAACCTTGCCACCCGCTGCTCGGGCCAGCCCTGCCCGTCTGCGTGGCGCTCTCCAACCTGCCGCCGCCTGCAGCATGCGCACAGCCCGGCATACCTACATGGGACAGTTCTGTCCGTCACGTTTCCGCTCCGCCGTCTCCCGATAAACTTTTGTCCCGCTGGCCAATCAGCGGAGGGTGGCCAAGGAGCGGGGAGGGGAGGCGGGGAGCCGACGTGGGAGAGAGGGCTTCCCCGAGGAGCTTTTGCTCACGCTCGGCTCTCGCTGCCGGCTATCAGTCCTGCTTCCTGCGCCACAAGACCTTCTAGTAGAGCCACTGAGCAGAGAGAGCGGCTGGCAGAAAGGGAGGCGGGGGAGTGTTATGGCGCCAATAGGATGGTGTGCCGAAGCCAGGTATCAGTACTGGGGTCAAGAGAAGCCGAAGTCAGGAGCAGTCCGAGTCAGGAACCAGCCGAAGTCAGGTACACAGGATCAGGAACAGGATGAGCAGGCACAACCACATGCTTCAGCACAGCAGTTGCAGGTGCTGGTGAGGGAAGCAGCCGGCCTTCCTTAAGTAGCCAGCTCATCACCACGCCTTTTATGAGCTGCAACTGCCTCCAATTGCTCCCTCCGTTTCTCAGCTCTACGCTCTACAGATGGGAGGAGGGGCAGGGGCCCTCCGGCTCCTCTCCTCACAAGGGCCTGATTCTGGCTCAGCTTCTTCCTCCTCCTGTTCTGGCCTTCCCTCTTCCCCATCTGCTTCTTCCTCTTCTGAGGAGTGTCGCCACCAGTCTTCTTCAGGTAAGAATCCCTCCATTCCTCTGGACTCTTCCGTGGTTGCCGCTTCGCCTAGGGGGGCTTGCCACCACTCCTGCTCATCTGGTGCAACCCTGACAGGGAGGGAGAGAGAGAGAGACTGAGGGAGCGAGCGGGATGGGGGGACGAGGCAGGAGAGGCAGGTGGGCACTGTTCATTTACTTCACCGCGCCTTTCAGATGGAGGGAGAGCTGCGGAGAGGGAAAGGAGAGCCGTTCGGTGCCTTCACCTCGCCCCCATGGCGCTGGTTCTCCATCAAGCATCCGGACGCCAAACTTCCTCGAACGCGTATTTGCGCGATCCGTGAGTGGCGCTGGCACCCCCGGGAGGATCGGCAGGCCCCGGGGTGCGTGTCATATTTGCCGCTCCAGGTACCCCAGCAGCTTCCTCCGCCACTGCATCCATGACAGATGGCCGACCAACCTCTGCTTAAAAACCTTCAAGGAAGGAGAGTACCACCATCTCTCGTGAGAGGTGTCTTATTCACATACATTACAGCACCCGCCCCCTATTATGTACTGAGCTGAATCCTAGAACAATAGGATCCAGAATGCAGCAGTCTGATTGGTCCGCAGGAGCCACCCAATCCAGCTCCTGGAGGAAGTGAATCCGCAACCTGATTGGCCTACAGGAGTATCCCGGAATTAGCCAATCACGTGGGGCCCATTGTGTAAATAATGTATATAAAGCAGACGTTTTGGGGGAACTTGCATTCCTCACTACTATGAGCTAAATAAAGAGCATGAAATCCACACTCGACTCCGAGTATATTTCACTGGCGACGAAGGTGGGATCCCGCTGAGCTGACCGCCACACACAGCACCGCAGCACCGCCACCTGCCACACCGCTGCCCCGCACCGTGTATCCAAGCTTCAGCTCTGGGACCCAAGGAACTCAGAATGGCAACCGACAGCAGCTTCTCGCCGTTCAACCCAGCATCAGGAGACTGGGAAGGGTACGCCTCCCGTTTCACCTTCCTCCTAGAAGCTAAAGGGGTCACCAACGACGCCAAGAAGAGGGCGATATTCTTCAGCGTCTGCGGAGAATATGTAATTCATTCATTGCTACTATGAGCTGAATAAAGTGCATGAAATTCACATTTGACTCCGAGTATATTTCACCCCCCCACCTGCAAAACAGCCACTTATACGGCTGGGGAGCATGTGATCCTGATGAAGAGAATGGGTTAACCCTTTACTCTCCATGCACATCCCCATGACCTGCACATGTGTACGTACCACTCACCACCAGCCCATGCCCTGCCTTCGCGCCCCTCCGTAGCTCTCCGCCAGCCCTCCAGAGCACAGCGGCTTCCCATCCTTGCTTTGCAGGGCCAAAAAGGGATGCTCAGCCCCCGAACATGGGCTGCCGAGGCCAGGGCCCTCTCGTTTTATGCTCTGAGCTTTGTTTATGAGGCTGGCTTTGCTCCTCGCAGCCCGGGGTCCATTCTAATGCCACGCACACTCTGCACTGCATGGGAATTTGCAGAGCAGATGTTTATGTTTATTTCACCTCCCGGGAGGATGTTGCATTTATATGGTTTCCTGCCCGTGGTAAAATGGGGCAAGCAAAACTGATTCAAATGGATGAGGTGAGGTGGGGGGAGATGGGGTGGGGGGAGAGGGAAGCAGGCAACCAAGGGAGGGGGGGGAGGAAACATCCCAAATAAGTGGAGGGTTCGGTGTGGGGAGGGGAGAGGAAAGAAAGGGAGAATGGAAATGGGCAACGAGAATGCATTTCACATAGCTGCTCCTTAGAACAATATTGCTAGATGAAGAAATGAAGTTGAACGTTGGGGGAAAAATGGATAGAGGGGAGGTTTTCTTTCTCTTTCCTGACATCCGGCAGAGACGAATGTCTGGAAATTCAGGACAGATGAAGGAAAGTACTTCTTCACACAGCAAATAATAATAATAATAATAATAATAATAATAATAATAATAATAATAATAATATTTTATTACTTATACCCCACCCATCTGGATGGGTTTCTGGGAGGCTCCTAACAGAATATTAAAATCACGATAAAACATTAGGACTTGATCTCCTTCCGCAGGGCCTGTAAGACAGGGCTATTCCGCCTGGCCTTCAATTTAGCCTGATCCTTTATTCCTTTTCCCCCTTCCCTTTTTCTATGAAGAAACCCTTTCTGAGACCCCACATTTAAACTCTTCCCTGGTCTCCTTGCTGGCCCTAGCAGGATTAACTTGGCCAGTTAACCCTGGTGATGTTCATTTATGTTGTATTTTATGCTGTTTTTAAGCTGTTTTTTTTTTTTTTAAAGTCATTTTTAATCAATGTTTTACATTTGTTGTTAGCCGCCCTGAGCCCGGTTTTTAAATCGGAAAGGGCGGGGTATAAATAAATTATTATTATTATTATTATTATTATTATTATTATTATTATTATTATTAACTTCCCTAAACAGGGTTGCCTTCAGATGTCTTCTAAAAGTCATTTTAGAAGTTATTTATTTCCTTGACATCTGATGGGAGGGCGTTCTACAGGGCGGGCACCACTACCGAGAAGGCCCTCTGCCTGGTTCCCTGTAACCTGTGAGAAGTGTCTCACAGGAAGGGAACCGCCAGAAGACCCTCGGAGCTGGACCTCAGTGTCCGGGCTGAACGGTGGGGGTGGAGACGCTCCTTCAGGTATACAGAACCGAGGCCATTTAGGGCTTTAAAGGTCAGCACCAACACTTTGAATTGTGCTCGGGAACATACTGGGAGCCTATGTAGGTCTTTCAGGACCGGTGTTATGTGGTCTCAGCGGCCGCTCCCAGTCACCAGTCTAGCTGCTGCATTCTGGATTAGTTGTAGTTTCCGGGTCACCTTCAAAGGTAGCCCCACGTGGAGCGCATTGCAGTAGTCCAAGCGGGAGATAACCAGAGCATGCACCACTCTGGTGAGACAGTCCGCGGGCAGGGAGGGTCTCAGCCTGCATACCAGTTTAAACTTTGGAATTCGCTCCCATGGGATTTATTGATAGCTGCCAACCTAGATTTAAAGTTTAAAGGCAAATTAATGGAGGAGAAAGCGAGCAGACATGATGGCTGTGTTCGCTCCCTCCAGTGTTGGAGGAAATATGCCTCTGAATGTCGTTGGCTGCGGAGCACAAGCGAGGAGAGCAGCGTTGTGTTGCTTGTGGGCTTCTCATGGGCATCTGGTTGGTCGGTGTGAGAAGAACAGACTGCAGATGTGGACTGGGTGGGCCACACATGAGTACTTCTTAGAGGCCAGAGATTACTATGGATGCAGACCTGAGCTCTGAGCTTCAAAAATCAAGTGCTAGATATGCCACACAGTAAAATCACTGAAATCTAGGCAGTGGTAGTGTAGTGTAGTGGTTAGTGCAGCAGATTTGCGACCATAGGAAGTCGGATTCAAATCCTCACTCTGCCATGATGCACGCTGGGTAGACTCAGAGCACTTGCTGTTTCTCAACCGAACCTGCCTTTTTACATTCTTAGGCTGCAAAACTGGAGTTGACAGATTTGCCCATTCCTAGCTAACACCATGCATGGTAGGAGAAAAGGCACAATGGCTTTTGCCACAGCCCTGAAATAACAGGCTCCTGTGCACGTCTGTTTGGAAATGGGTTTAGATGGTCCTGGATTGCGGGGAAGGGCCGTAGCTCAGCGGTAGAGCATCTGCCTTACAAGCAGAAGGTCCTAGGTTCAATCCCCGGCCACTCTAGGTAGGACTGAGAGAGACTCCCTGCCTGAAATCCTGGAGGGCTGCTGGCAGTCAGTGTAGACATTAATGAGCTAGATGGACCAATAATAATAATAATAATAATTATTTATTATTTATACCCCGCCCATCTGGCTGGGTTTCCCCAGCCACTCTGGGCAGCTTCCAACAGAACATTAAAATGCAGTAATCTATTCAACATTAAAAGCCTCCCTAAACAGGGCTGCCTTCAGATGTCTTCTAAAAGTCTGGTAGTTGTTTTTCTCTTTGACATCTGGTGGGATGTCAATGGCTTGACTTGGTATAAAGCACTTTTCTACATTCCTATGTTCCCATTGCACCAGCAGAGAGAGAACATGTGCTGAGATATAATATAAGTATAATGTCCAGGTCAAGGGAAGTAATAGCACCACTCTATTCTGCCTTGGTCAGACCATGCCTGAAACACTGTGTCCAATTCTGGGCACCACAATTTAAGAAGGATGTTGACAAGGTGGAACATGTACAGTGGAGGGTGACCAAGATGATCAAGGGCTTGGAAGCCAAGCCTTATGAGGATCTGTTGGAGGAGCTGGGTAAGTTTAGCCTGGAAAAGAGGAGACTGAGAGGAGATATGACAGCCATTTTCAAATATCTCCAGGGCTGTCACATGGAAGAGGGAGCAAGCTTGTTTTCTCCTGCTTTGGGGGGTAGGACTCGAACCAATGGCTTCAAGTTACAAGAAAGGAGATTCCGACAAAACATCAGGAAAACCTTTCTGACAGTAAGAGCTGTTCAGCAGTGGAATGGTCTCTCTCTCTCTCTCCCCCCTTCCTTTTTAAGCAGAGGTTGGATGGCCATTTGTCATGGATGCTGAAATATACTCGGAGTCAAGTGTGAATTTCATGCTCTTTAGTCAGCTCATAGTAGCAAGGAATGAATCTTTCCCCAAAACGTCTGCTATATATACATTATTTACACAATGGGCCCCACGTGATTGGCTAATTCTGGGCTACTCCGGTAGGCCAATCAGGTTGCGGATTCACTTCGTCCAGGAGCCTGATTGGCTGTTCTTGCAGGCCAATCAGGTCGCTGATTCACTTCCACCTGGAGCTGGATTGGGTGGCTCCTGCGGACCAATCAGACCGCTGCATTCTGGATCCTATTGTTCTAGGACCAATCAGACCGCTGCATTTTGGATCCTATTGTTCTAGGATTCAGCTCAGTACATAACAGATGCTTTAGTTGAGATTCCTGCATTGCAGGGGGTTGGACTAGATGACCCTTGGGGTCCCTTCCAACGCTACAGTTCTATGATTCTGTGTGGCTGCCAAAGCAAACTTCTGACACAGGAGGTGTCCGAGTGCAGAGTGCAGGGTCCCTGCCAGTTCCTCCGGTGCTTGAAGGCCGAAGGAGCACCAGTCCACCTCCCTCCTTCTGAAATTCCAAGCCGGCAGTGGTTTCCAAGCGCAGAGGAAACGGGATCTAAACGTTGCCATTCGAGCTCTGATTGGAGCTGTGGGAAAACCTCAGGAACGAGAACCCAAATGCAGGTGAAAGTCATTACAGCTGCAAGCCATCTATAACTGGTCCCTTCCTCACCCGGCGAGTTTGCTGAGGCTTGCAAAAAGTTTGAAGGAGCTGGACAATGTCTGCAGGCAGCCCTGCGGCATGTTATTGGGAGCGTTGGGTGGGAATGCTTTGGGTTTCGCTGGACTGAACTCGGTTTGTGGTCACTCCCTGTCGGAGATGAAATTAAGGCCGTCTTGCTCACATTTCAGGTTCTCAATTGCTTCTGTTACTGCCGGAGGAAAAAGCTTTGGGGCACACAAAGCTTTTTGGACATTTGGAATCAAATTTGTATGAAACTTTACATATCTTTACATATACCGTGTTTCCCCTATTTAAAGACACCATCTTATATATATTTTTTTCCTCAAGAAAAGAGACCCGCTTTCGCTGGGCGCTCTCTCCTGCTCCTCCTCCACCGCCTTCCCTCCTCGAAACTCGACAGAAGCCTTGTTTTCCAAGGGGCCTCTTGGGCGACGCGCGGGGCGGCTCGGGGGATTTCGTCGTGGCGGTGAGCAGGGAAAGCCCGTGCCGCCTTCCCTCTCCGCCACAGCGGCTGCCCCATGAGCTCTGCGCCGAGCGGAGTTGGGCGAGTGCGCGGGCGAAGAGACCTTCGGAAGAGACCTACCCGTTCCTTAAGGGAAGTGATGAGGGGCGTGTGAATTGCATTTAGCCCACATTTTAATAGTCTCTTTCTAGTGTGTTAGAGATAAAGATGTATGGGGTATTAGGGGAGGGGTAGTACCTCTGGTGGGGGACATGTCATGCTCCATCTGAGGTTTGTCCACCTTTGGTCCTCATCCTGCACTCAGCTCTCACCTGTGTCCCCTAGAAGCTGTCAGCATGCAACAGCATCCACACCCTAGGAAATGGCATTGACTGGCCTGCTAAACCAGGTGAGGGTACCTGATGGGTTGCAAACCATTGGCTAGTTGAAGAAGAAGACAGGCTCCAGCCCACTGATCAAATGAGACCAAGAGTGGGTCCAATGGCCAAGAAGGCGGTTTCTGCACGTGTGTAGAGGGAAACGAGGGGCAGATGGGGCTTGTTAAACTGGGACTTCGCCCATCTAGGAGAAGGAAAACTCTGATCCTAAACCTCCACTGCCTTGTGGGACATCTTCAGAAGAAGAAAAGGTGTAGTGGTTAAGAGCGGTGGACTCATAATCCGGTGAACCGGGTTTGCGTCTCCGCTCCTCCACATGCAGTTGCTGGTTGACCTTGGGCTAGTCACACTTCTCTGAAGCCTCCCAGCCCCACTCAGCTCACAGAGTGTTTGTTGTGGGGGAGGAAGGGAAAGGAGAATGTTAGCCGCTTTGAGACTCCTTTGGGTAGTGATAAAGCGGGATATCAAAACCAAACTCTTCTTCCTCCTCTTCTTCTTCTTCTTCTTCTTCTTCTTCTTCTTCTTCTTCTTCTTCTTCTTCTTCTTCTTCTGGCCCTCCAGGGCTGGTTGGCTTTTCATTCATCTCTAGAGCTGTTTTCTATCCATCTCTACTCAACATAACTCTTCCCCCCCCCGTCTCAAATTATTTAGGCAATTGCTTCATCCCAGAACATCCTTTTCGCTCCCTGAAAAGTTGAGAAGGAAATGAGAGATGGTTCAAACACAATGTTTTGTGAAAATAAGTGGCTGTCAGTTCTGGGAGTTATTAGCAAAGCAGGATTTGGCAGCGAGAGGGTAACCTAAGCCCTCACGTAATGTACGCCACATGGGCCAACACAGATGCGCGAGATAAGGCTGCCTCTCTGATAAGAAGTGGGGCTAAAAAAATAGGCGGGGTGGTGGGGGGGGGAGGAAGCCCACTGGTCATTTGCACATATTAGTTTGCGAATATGCCTAACAGGGCCAAGTGGGGAGAGTGGGGGGGATATTACTATTAAAATTACATTTATTAATGTAGTCTAGGACTCGCAGCGGCTTACACAAATTAAAACAACACAGATAAATAGCAGAAGGCTATCATTATTACAAGCCATACATTAATTGCCTTCTAAACTGCCATCTGAAGGCAATTTTACCTGTTCAAAAACAGGTAAAAATGCGAACCCCCCCCCCCACAAACCAACAGTAGGGTTTCCCTACGTCTGTGGAAACCTGGACATGTCCTCTTTATGGGGGCCAACATGCCCATTTTAAAGGAAATGTCCAGGTTTTGGGGGGTTGGGAGGCTGGCAGTGGCTCTTTTTGGCTCTTCAAGATATGGCAACCCTAACAACTGGTCCATTTAAGCAAAGCTAAAACCCTAACAAATCGTCAGAGAACAGCCCCAAACAGCTCCATAAAGACTGAGCCTGCTCAGTGTTTGTGGACTGAGGTGTTGGGGCAGAAAGCCACGGAAGGGAGAGTGGAACAGAGTGGCCAAAATCCTGACTGGCAACACTCCACGCTGCAACACTTTGTTGCTGGCCGCTCTTCTTGCTGTTGTTGCTATTCTATTGGGCTACAGGTGATGGCGATTTTTGTTCATTGTTTTGTACCGTTCCCGACTCCCACACATAAGTGTGACCCACCCCGTTATTCCCCAGTTCCACTCTGCCCCTGTCCCTCCCCCTTTTGCTCCCTGTTCTTCCTTCTCTGGGGTCCAAAAGGACTCACGCATCGGTCATCGGGCATCATTTGGATGCAAAGAACACATTGCAGCAATCCACCCACAATGCATGGACCACTGTGGTCAAACTATCATGATCATAGGAGCCAACTCCCAGGGGCTGAGGGGTCTTCAGCCCCCCAGTAAAATATATGAGGGGGCTGCCCTCCCCAAAGTTGATAGGCATTGCCATTCAAATGGTGTGCGCGCACTGTGTCATGTGATCGATTATGCGAGAGATGTATGGCTGCACCGGCAGCATATCTCTTTTTTCTTGTATCCAAAAATGCAAGAAGGGCTTTTACACTTGCCAGAAGCTCAGCTCTCCCTTCGCTGGTCTTGGAAGGACCCTTTAAAAAAAGTCCCATATGACCAGAGAATTTGCACCTGTCCATTGGGGGATATAGGAAGCAGGGCCGGTGCGTCCATTTAGGCGAACTAGGAAATTGCCTAGGGCGCCAAAATGGAGGGGGCGCTGGCCAGCCTGCCCCCGCCCCCCGCCGCCGCCCTGTGCCGCCCCAACCAGCGGCGGAGCAAGCAGGTTGGGGCGAAAACCGCGGTGGCGAGGGCGCCAAACTGGAGGGGGCGCTGGCCAGCCTGCCCGCCGCCACCCGCCGCCGCCCCAACCAGTGGCGGAGCAAGCAAACCGCGGCGGCGGGGGGCGCCCGGCCGGCCAGGGGGCGGGGCACCGCTTCGCAACGTGCGTCATACGCAATGACGTCACGTGGCCTGCCCCCTCACCTAGGGCGCCAAAATTGCCAGCACCGGTCGTGATAGGAAGCCCCGAACACATATTTTTTAGATGTCCCTTTTACGATGAGGCACATAGAGAAAGCATTGACCCCCTGCTGGTGAGGCTTGCTGACCTCTTGGTAAAGCAAAAATTCTATCTTCTCCTGCTAGGCAAAGATCACAAGATGACCCGGTTGGTCGCCAGATTCTGCACACAGATCTGTAGGCGCAGACCATCCCCCATCTCAATTTAGTTTGTTAAGAAAATTCCCAAACTCGGATCCATGGGCGACTCTGTTTCATTTCTCTATGGTAGTCTATCTTAAAGTTTTTATGTGTTCATATGCCTACCACATTTTTAAACTTAGAATCCATGGTTGTATATTGTTTTAAATGTTTGTTTTGCTTTTGGGATTGTAGTTCCATTTGTGTTTCACAAGCTGGTCTCTGACCGTAATAAATTTCATATCATCATATCATATCGGGGTGGGGCTTATCTGCCCCCCCCGATCCTGATCCAGGAATAGCCATAGCTGTCTCACCAATCGAATGTCCTCCAAGCTGTGAAACTCTGCACCAGTTGAATTTCTTCCTGCCTTGTATATTATCTCTGTCTGTAGCAGGCTTAGCTGCCCAGAAAACACCTGCCAGAAAATGATGGCCATTTTTCTATGGCCGTCTTTGACAACGTGTCAAAATCTGTTCTCTCGTCAATACAGCGTTGCTCTTTCGTCTTCCGAGTATGATTTTAAATATTTGACGATTTAGGTAAATCATTGCCAGTGAATGAAACGCTTCATTTCAGGGTGATATGTTGTGACTTATGAACATTTGAAATACCTGTTATAGTTCAGCTCCTGCTTAGCAAGCCTTTATATTTATCACCTGGTGACTGAGCTTCATAGCTGTCAACCCTCCCCTTTTTTGCGGGAAACTCCCTTAGGATAGGCGTGCCTGGCGTGCTCTGGTCCATGGGGTCACGAAGAGTCGGACACGACTGAACGACTGAACAACAACCCTTATTCCACTGCCATTTCCTGCTGCTATCCTGGATTGTTGATATCCCTTAAATTTCCCGGATTTCAAAGGAAGCAGCTCCTCTCCCTCCCTGCCGGCCAGGGAGGCTCCTCAGCTGCATTGCTCGGCTGCCAATAAGGAGTCTGAGACCGACTGGGGGCGGAGCTTGCATGCCTTGTGCAGCCAGACCCTCACGCCCAACCAGACAGACAGCCTGCCTGCCGTCTACGCGCTCGCTCTTTCACTCACCCGTTCACGTGCAGCCTCTGGAGCGCAGGGTGGCAAGGCTACTTGGTGCCATTGCACCGCCCTCGCGGCATCCCTAATTTTCAAATCCGAAAGTTTGAAAAAATCCCTTATTTTCAAATCTGAAAGTTGACAGCTATGCTGAGCTTGTAACTGAATGGTTTCTGATCTGGAATTTCACCCAGGAATGCAGACACCGGTGAGTTCAGAGGGGAGGGGGGAGTGGAAAGATGAAACCCCATCGGTTTCAAGAATAAAAATTAAAATGAACTAAGAAGAGAGATGGAACAAATCTGACAGCCAAATTTGGAGTTGCATGGTCTGCATTTCTCCCCTGAGTCCTTCAAATTTTCTGAACACTGTAATTTCTTACCAGTTTGGCATTGTTATCCGCAGTGAACTTGGACTCTGTTAGTTCTGTTGTCTAGTGAATATCTAGTGGACCAAGAGAATGCTTCAGGCATCTGATTTTAAAAAGAATGGGTAGGATCCAGACTTGGGCTGCACTTAGAGATCAGGGAGAAATTCGAATCAGTTTGCATTTAAAGCAAATCTATCAAATTCACACCTCCTGAAACAATCTGAAAACCGAAACACAGCCGTCTGTCAAAATTTGCACGTATCTGAATTTGGCCGTCTAGTTCTCCAACCAAATGCATGCGATAGGGGAAAGTGTGCTTAACAGTTGATATAGGGGTGAAAATAACGTACAAAAAATGTGTCATACAGGGGACATTCCTTTGCATAAATTGCGCACCTCAGTCAACACTGCACTCAAAAATGTGTTTATTGGGAGGAAATCATAGTAAAATGCTGACGTATTTCAAAAACTGTGCTGTGGAAGAACTGAATTTAGTATTGGGAAAGTGTGAAACTGAGATAACTCGAGGTGGCAGTTTAGATTCAGCATAGAAATCCCTCTGCTAGCTTAAACTGACTCTGCCTGCCTCCTGCCATGTTCCAATGATGGACTGGTACTTGTTTTACTCTGCCAGTTTAGACCTCCCCCATCTGCCTGCAAAGCATGTTGGTAGGCAGAAGGCCTACTGGTGATGTCCCCATTGGCAGAGACTGGCACTTGTATAAAGGAACAGTCTTAGGGGAAATGAAGAGCTTGCTGGATCAGGCCAGGGACCCATCTGGCCCTGCACCTTGTTCTCACTTGCCCACTCTGAGCTGCAGAACCGGCACTCTTCCAGACACCACATAATACCTGTTCTACAGTTGTAAGAAATTGATGGCTTACACTTTGGAACTCCCTGCCTATTGACATCAGGCAGGCACTTTTGCTGCCTTCTTTTTGGTGGCTTCTAAAAACAATCTTTGTTTAGGCAAGCCAAGCAACATATGTAGTATGTTGATGGGCAATTTAATCTGCTTTTGGTCTATTGATGGTTTTTTTATTTTTTTTATTTTTTCAAAATGTTTTATTTTATTTATTTTTTAATATAGTTTTTATTAAATTTTCTGTCTTACAATTTAGAATATTCATTTGAACAATCTTAAAATATCAAAAACTTCCCTTCTTCTCTTTCCGTGGTTGATTTTGCACAGCATAAATCCCTGCCTATCCTATACAATAAAGAGCCTCTGTCCGTACGTACCACTTTCTGTGTGTCACAGGAATTCGCAAGTGCGCGTGCGTTCCTGTGACACACGGATTGGTTAGTACGGACCAATAGGAGCGGCGGTTGATGGAGACGCAGTCAGTGAGGTCGGGCATATCCTTGCCGCGGTAGAAGGGCAACGGTTTGGCGGCGTCTAGCGCCCGGCCTCGGAAGGAGAGTTTGCTGATTGTCTCCCCCTCACCCTGGGGCCAGGCTGGGGGGGAGTGTGTGTGAGGGGGGACCTCCTCACTACGGCCTCGCCGCCGCCGCCTCCCAGCCGCTCCCGGACCCGGCCCGACACACCATGGAGAGCCCCGCCGCCCCGGAACAGCTCCGCCGAAGAGCCACCCGCAGCCCTAGGTCCGCGGCGGGCTCGCTCGATCCGCTCCCTGCGCCATTGCAAACATGGCGGGGATTAAGCAAAGCGGCCAGCGATCCGCGAGCGGAGTGAGGAGGGATGGGAGGAGGGAAGAGAAAGAGAAACGGGGAGAGCCAGAGGACGGGGGGAGGGGAGGCCTCCCCGCCCAACAGAAGCAGCCGCTCCTCTGCGGGAAGCCAGGCTTTCCCGCCCTCCCGCCGCCGCCTTCCTTCTAGAGCCCGTAATCGTTGCGGGCTTAATTTACTAGTTTTATATAAACGAAACCATTGTTCATCCATAAAAACTCATTTACACTGTTGAATTTATCTTTACGCTGCCGGCGTTTTCAAGCGTACACAATTCCACCCCATATATCCAATAAACATTTCCCAATCTTCTTTAAACGTATGTTCTTCTTGTTCTCTTATTCTATATGTTAAGTCCGCAAGCTGCGCATATTCCATTGGTTTAAGTTGCCACTTTTGTTTTGGTTGGGACCTCGCTCGTTTTCAATTTTTGGGCTAACGAAACACGGGCCGCAGTAGTGGCATGCATAAATAAACTTTTAAAATAATTGTTTTTAACTGTGGGGTTTTTTTTGTTTGTTTTTTACTGATAATGTTATTTTTTTTAATTAATCTTTGAGGTTTGGGGTTTTTCTTTTAGAAAATAACCAAGTGGTGTATAAATGTTATGAAATTATTATTATTAGTTTTATTATTATTAATAATAGAAGGCAGCAAGCAGGATCCAATCACGAGAGCACTTTCCCCTCCTGTGTCCCACCAGCTGGAGAGATCCAGTGTGGTGTAGTGGTTAAGAGTGGTAGACTCGTAATCTGGTGAACCGGGTTCGTGTCTCCGCTCCTCCACATGCAGCTGCTGGGTGACCTTGGGCTAGTCACACTTCTTTGAAGTCTCTCAGCCCCACTCACCTCACAGAGGGTTTGTTGTGGGGGAGGAAGGGAAAGGAGAATGTTAGCCGCTTTGAGACTCCTTCGGGTAGTGATAAAGCGGAATATCAAATCCAAACTCTTCTTCTTTTTCTTCCCATCTTGGCTTCCTCTGCTCAGGGAATTAGCAGGTTGAGTCTCCCTCCGCTCCCCTTTGCTACATGAATCAATAAGGCATAGTTTGGCATACGTCCCCCCCTGTATATTTCATCCCCAGCCAATGTCTGTGCAGTGCCCTTTTCTAATTAAAAACTGGACACCTTCCTTGCGCCTATTAATATTACCCTGCATAAATCTGTCCTCTGTCCACACAGCTGCCGTGCGAGATCTGCACTCTGCCTTGCAAATGGGTTTTTGGCTTCCGCTGAAAATCAACAGCCATGTGGAGCAAAATTGTTTTCCTCGACGTATGGCAAAGATTCTGCGTTTGGAACGTATATATGTCAGAAAAGCGAGAGGAGGGACAAATATGAGCTTAAGCTGTGTGTTGTTGTTTTTCAAATGGAGAAGAAGAAACAAAGATGAGAGTTGGATTTTATTTCATTTCTATTGAGGAGTTTTTATTTTCTGTTTTTTTTAAAAAGGAATATTGATTTATTTGAACTGAGTCCTAAAATAGCATCTTCCATTATTTTATTATTATTATTTTTTTAAAAGAAAAACATCTAGAAAAGAGAGGGATTTTGTATAGCCAAATGGACTTCACAGATCCTTGGAAGCAATTCTTGGCTTCAGCTGTGAGGTTTCTGGTAAATGCGAAAGCCCAGGTTTGCCAAAAGCCTTTCAATTGTTGGTTAGTGTATCAGGGCTACTTGATGTTAATTTAAGCTATTTTGCTGTATTTTGTTGCACCCCCACTTTATTAATGCAACCAAAGTGGGGGGGGGATAAGAAAGATGTTGAAGGGGGAACAGAATCACGATAGCAGACCCTTAACATTTTCAAAGGAAAATACTCTTTTGAGCTACATAGCTGCTATATAGAATCTGACAACTGGGCAGCGTAAATGGCTTCTTTGTGCCCTTACTATGGCTAGAAGACTAATACTGATTTACTGGAAAGATAAGTGTATGGCTCCATTGAATCAATGGATTGAAGATATGACTACACTTATGAACGGATTTCTTATAAACGTAGACTTTGCATGGATAAGTATAGTGACATTTGCGATGCATTTTTACAAAATATAGTAGGTAAAAAAAATGAACATATATGTATTTGGATAATAATAACACCTGCATATTAGCTAAGTAAAAAAGTAAAAGGTAAAGGACCCCTGGACGGTTAAGTCCAGTCAAAGGCGACTATGGGGCTGAGGTGCTCATCTCGCTTTCAAGCTGAGGGAGCCGCCGTTTGTCCACAGACAGCTTTCCGGGTCATGTGGCCAGCATGACTAAACCGTAACGGGACACCGTGAAGGAAACCAGAGCGCACGGAAATGCCGTTTACCTTCCCGCCTTACCTATTTATCTACTTGCACTGGCGTGCTTTCGAACTGCTAGGTTGGCAGGAGCTGGGACCGAGCAACAGGAGCTCACCCCGTTGCCGGCTCCCTTGGCCTGAAAAGCTAGATAAGCACCACAACCCCAAAGTTACCTTTGACTGGACTTAACCGTCCAGGGGTCCTTTACTTTTACCTTTTTTTACCTAATGCAGACTGTGTCCTGCCAGCAGAGAAAGAGCACTGCCTGTTTCCTACCCGAGTGCATGCCAGAGGTTTTGGACTACAACTCCCATTAGCCCTCAGCTCGTATGGTCAACTGTCAAGGACAATGGGCGTTGTGGTCCAAACCAAGTGGAGAGAAACATCAGGCTGGGAAAGCCCGGTCTCAACTCAACTCATTTTATTTCGGCTTTAAGCCCATAGACAAACAACCAAAAACAGAAACAGCACAGTCTGGTTTACAATTGCTAACAGCAAAATTGATTAAAAGGGATACTCAATTGAATAAAATATGATAAAAATTAAATTAAGATTTCAAGCTGTATATAATAATCCATTGCGTTTCTTAAGTGTCAGAACTGATGTCAGAAATTTTGCCATATGTAGGGTTATAATTGAGTCTGAATCTTGCAACAGAAGAGCAAGGTAAGACTCTTCCAAATACCCCGGTAATTTTTGAGTTAATGGAAGTAATAGAGTCTATCGGGCGGCAGAATACAAGGGGCAGACAAACACTATGTGATGAAGAGATTCAATCGAATGGTTATCACCGAAACTTGGCCCCTAGAAAATCTATGAAAAAGGACGTTTGAGGGGAATACATTAAACCGTGCTTTAATAAAAGCAAAACGATGACTAGCAATAGAAAGAGTTGATAGGCTGGTACTTGAAGTGGGGGTACAATGCCCAGGGATCTCGGTGAGCGTGTCCCCCCGCCCAGCATAACATTGCGTTGCAAAAGCCCAGTCTATAATGTCGCACTGACCTTTCAAGTCTCGACTTCTGAATCAGCATGGCTGACTCCTGCCCGGCGCAAGCAAGCTGACGCAGGTGTCCCAGGGCTTCCTCCTTAAAATGCTAGCTGAGATAACACCAAAGGGACAAACAAACACAGGTCTTGTTGTTGCAGATGGTAAAGCCAACATGTTAAAGACTGACCGGGGTCCTGGCGGGATGTGGACTGGGCTGCGTCTTGTTTGAAGGATGCCACTGGATCTTTGATGCAGGCACCCCCTTTGTAATCTTAATCTCTTCCTTGCTTTTATGTTACACAGGCCCCCCAAGGTTAAAGAAAGAGATTTAGACCTTAAACACAAAACCAACCCTTCAGGCTTGGGAATTATCTTTGCCTTTAAATGTGACTGATCAATGTCCATTTTCTTTTGAAAATAAAACCCTTTTGAACCTTGAAAGCCTTGCACTGTCGAGCGATGTCTAAGTGCCACATGGGGGAATGGGCTGAAAACAGCCCATTTTTTCCCTTAGCGCTTACATTAGAGGTCTTGAAGTTCAGTCCAACGCAATCAATTTAATTGGCGGTAGCTCCGGTGACGGATTATGCCGGTTTACACTCAAGTATAGCACAGATTTAAACGCTGGGAAAGAAAGTGAAAGATACACTCGTTGGTCTCTACTTAAAGAGGGCAGCGGTATTGGAAAAAGAGCACATTTAATTTATCACTGTCAGAGCAGGTGCAAAGTTTAATTCTAACTAAAAGCATTAAACAATTAACCCAGACAGTCAGACCCTTCTAAAAATGCTCGGTTGCAAGGAACACATGGTCCAGCTTGCCAACGGAATTAATAATAAAAAAGTCAAGGTTTTGCTTTGATACAAAAGACTATCTTCCATCATTTTTATTTTATTTTTTTTTAAATATCAAGTTGGCCAGAAAAGATATGGAACAAAGTTCTCAGCTCTTCGATCACCACTGAAATAAATTCCCACATGACAAAGTCCACCCGACTGTCAACTAAATAACAGGATTGATACTCAACAAATTAGGGAATCTGTACTTCATATTGCCATGCGCTCTCTACTTCTGAGAGGTGAGAAGTTCCAAGGGCGTTAGGACACAGGAGACTTTAGAATTAGAACACAGGAAACTTTAGAATGTGCATAATATTTTTCAGCTTTCTTTTTTTTAAAAAAACAACTATACTGGCAGAGAATTGTGAAGCCAAATCAGCTCCCTCTATAAGCGGACTGCACAACTGTGAACCCAGCAACAGATTTGAGGGAGAGAGCTTCTGATCTTCAGCATTCAATCAGAGCAAACAGCAACTGGGTTGTCCCCAGATCACCATTTGTTCCGATCTATCGCCAAAGAGTGGGCTTTTCCCTTGGAAAGGAGCGGGGCAAAGAGAAAACTACCCAGACCTGTGCTTAGAAAGTGCTGGACCACTGTCTTGCCTCGATAATGGGCTGGAGGGGAGCCCACAAAATGAAGATCAATCCAGATGTTAGTGGGTGGTTCCCTAGAATGGATGGATGGGAGGTTGCCTGCTCTTGATAGGGTTACACTCCCACTGAAGGAACAGGTACATAGCTTGGGGGTATTGGGGATCCATTGCTGTTGCTTGAGGCTCAGGTGGTCTCGGTGTGGGGTGTGAAACACATAGCAGCCAAGTACAACATTCCTAGAATGGACATAGAATCATAGAGTTGGAAGAGACCACAAGGGCCATCCAGTCCAACCCCCTGCCAAGCAGGAAACACCATCAAAGCATTCCTGACAGGTGGCTGTCAAGCCTCTGCTTAAAGACCTCCAAAGAAGGAGACTCCACCACACTCCTTGGCAGCAAATTCCACTGTCGAACAGCTCTTACTGTCAGGAAGTTCTTCCTAATGTTTAGGTGGAATCTTCTTTCTTGTAGTTTGAATCCATTGCTCCATGTCCGCTTCTCTGGAGCAGCAGAAAACAACTTTTCTCCCTCCTCTATATGGCATCCTTTTATATATTTGAACATGGCTATCATATCACCCCTTAACCTTCTCTTCTCCAGGCTAAACATACCCAGCTCCCTAAGCCGTTCCTCATAAGGCCTCGTTTCCAGGCCTTTGACCATTTTGGTTGCCCTCCTCTGGACACGTTCCAGCTTGTCAGTATCCTTCTTGAACTGTGGTGCCCAGAACTGGACACAGTATTCCAGATGAGGTCTGACCAGAGCAGAATACAGTGGTACTATTACTTCCCTTGATCTAGATGCTATACTCCTATTGATGCAGCCCAGAATTGCATTGGCTTTTTAGCTGCTGCATCACACTGTTGACTCATGTCAAGTTTGTGGTCTACCAAGACTCCTAGATCCTTTTCACATGTACTGCTCTCAAGCCAGGTGTCACCCATCCTATATTTGTGCCTTTCATTTTTTTTGGCCAAGTGTAGTACTTTACATTTCTCCCTGTTAAAATTCATCCTGTTTGCTTTGGTCCAATTCTCTAATCTGTTAAGGTCATTTTGAAGTGTGATCCTGTCCTCTGGGGTATTAGCCACCCCTCCCAATTTGGAGTCATCTGCAAACTTGATCAGGAAGCCCTCAAGCCCATCATCCAAGTCATTGATAAAGATGTTGAATAAGACTGGGCCCAAGACAGAACCCTGTGGCACCCCACTAGTCACTTCTCTCCAGGATGCTAGTGGATGCTTTGTACCAGCCAGGAGTCTAACTTCCTGTTTCCTCCTGAGCTGGGACAAACTTCCTCTGCATGTGACTAGAGGCCTGTGTGTGTGTGTGTGTGTGTGTGTGTGTGTGTGGCCTAATCTGGGGAAGAAGAGCACACCATCTTCTTCTGCTCCTCTTTTCTCCATGTGTGAGCAGAAGTGACTGCCTGTCTGCAGTCACTTAGGAACTAACTCCCTTATGGGATAGTTCCACATGTGTATATAGTTTTGTAACCTTAGTCTGCCTTCAGGGATCCAACTGTGAACTGAATGATTGTGAGTAGACTACTTTTATATTGACTTTAATAAGACTGTCACTGTCGTGTCTATTCTTTTTAAGGGGGACAAGAAGGGATCTTACCAGGAATCCTATATTTAGAGGCTAAAACTAGCCTGCAACAAGCAAACTGCTGTGTGTTTAAGCGGAATGTTTAAACTCTGCTAAGCTATAGAACTTGCTAACACAAGTTAGGAAGGATATCATTAAACAATATATCCTCTCCTGCCTCCCTGAACATTCCCACACTTGGTGGCGTGGAGTGCCTTTCATCAGCTTTGCCTGGTAGCCCAGCTACACCCCTATCTGGACGGGGATGACCTAACTGCTGCCGTCTATACTCTGGTAACCTCTAGATCAGATTACTGCAATGATTTATACAACAGGCTGCCTCTGAAGACCGTTTGGAAATTTCAGCTAGTGCAGAATTCGGCATCCAGGTTACTCACCAGGGCAAGTCAGTTTGAGCATATTGCACTGATCCTTGTCCGACTGCACTGGCTGCTGATTAGTTTCTGGGCCCAATTCAAAGTGCTGGTTTTGACCTATAAAGTCCTAAATGGCTCAGGACCGCATTACCTCAAGGACTGCCTCTCCTCATATGAACCAACCCAGACTGTGATCATCATCTGAGGTCCTTCTTCATGCATATATATATATATATATATATATATATATATATATATACCCTGTTTCCCCTAAAATAAGACGTAGCCATAAAATAAGCCGTAGCAGGATTTCTACGCATTTGTGAAATATAAGCCATAACCCGAAAATAAGCCATAGTGACATGGTGCCATGGCCTGGATAGGCGTGGCTATGCAGCGTACCGACGTGGAACGGTTAAAATAAGACATCCTCCGAAAATAAGCCATACTGTTGTTTTTTGATGGTGTCTTATTTTAGGAGAAACACGTGTGTGTGTGTGTGTGTGTGTGTGTGTGTGTGTGTGTATATATATATATATATATATATGAGACTATAATTAAAATCAGTGATAGGATTTCCCTGGTGCTCATTTATCATTCCCAGTTGCAAAGGTATACCTGATCTCCCTTCTTCCCTGTATATATTTTTGTGCCTTGCTCTAGATTTATTTGCTATTTCACACTCGTCTCCATGAAATCTGTTTAAATTGGTGACATTAGCCAGGAGCCCAGTTGTGTGATTGAACGTAATGATACTAACAAGACCTGCCCTGCGCATTGGCTACCCTGCTAATAGCCCTGGTCTTCCCTGAATTCTTGGCACACCACAAAACTCTTGTTTTGCTTTCTTTTATTTATTCATCGTACTTCAAGGCTCTAGGTGGTTCACGCGGCGTGTTAAAAACTTCGTGCTAAGTTTACTAATAAATCCATCATTAAAAATAGGAATGCCAGCACTACAAAAAGGTATAAAACCAAACACTCTTCCACACTGTAGACGCCACTTGTGTTATTTATTGCAAGATACAGAAGAGGCACAGTGGCCACCTTTTCCTGGGCAAACTCTTATTGGTGTAGGTGATCTGGCAGCCCTCTGGTGTTTTGTAGATGTTTCATCAGCCAGAATGCAGCATAAACTCCAATTAAATACTGTTCCACATATTATACAATCGGGTGGATAGACTCCAAGTACCAGAGATCCGATTCAGGATGCTTTTGAATTATGCTGCTGGAGGAGACTCTTGAGAGTCCCATGGACTGCAAGAAGATCAACCCTATCCATTCTGAAGGAAATCAGCCCTGAGTTCTCACTGGAAGGACAGATCCTGAAGCTGAGGCTCCAAGACTTTGGCCACCTCATGAGAAGGGAAGACTCCCTGGAAAAGACCCTGATGTTGGGAAAGATGGAGCGCACAAGGAGAAGGGGACGACAGAGGACGAGATGGTTGGACAGTGTTCTCAAAGCTACCAACATGAGTCTGACCAAAAATGGTGGTTGCTCGGCACCCACAGGGCTCCCACACAACTTCCAAGGTCTCGCAAGGTGGCACCGGAAGTCGGGTTCAGAGGTCTTGGATGGCCTCAGACACCATCTTTGATGTCTTGCGAGGTCTCTTACGATGTGACATCATAACGTCACGCATGCTGGGCACTCATAACCTGGGGCCCAAGTTGGCTCCCGTGGTGGAAGCCCTTGCAGAGAGTTTCCATTGACGGGGCTTGTTAAGTGAATCCCACCCTCTGGATCCAACCCCTCTAGATGCAATTGGACCCATGAGGCAAATAGCAGATTGGGATGGTGGTGGTGGTAGAATTCAGGTTGGGTAAATGCCACCGTGTGAAAGGGTCAATTCCCCAAAAGGAGTTGACCTCCCCTCTCCCTCGCCGAGGCTGCTATTATTGTTTGTTTATAAAGTCGTGGTTGAGGAAGTCGAATTCTGTCCCACTTTTCAATACTCCCAATGGCAGTACTTCTTCCATCCTACTGGTAGCAAACTGGCTTTATTAAGCCTCCCTCCATTGCATTTCTCACATGAAAGGAGCTTTTGATGTGTGGGAGCATTCAAAAACATGGCAGGTCTCACAGTATTCAGACTTTTGACTTGCTTCCGTGTAGCTTGCACAAGCGTTAGAACTTGTCCACTCCTGACTGAGCATTTGTTGTGATTTATTTTTGTGGAGGTTCAACAACAATAAAAGTTCACCCTGATTTTTTTCCCCCGGGGGTTGACATGCCTTCCCACAAACCACCCATCTATCTCACACTTTTCCTGTCACTTTCCCAACAGCAAAAAACCCACTGTTGTTCTCCAAAGTGTTGCACCAGATCTGCTTCAGTTGCACAAACTGCAGTTGCTGGTATGAGATCGAACCCCTCTTGCAAAATACTGGCAGCGTAGAGGTGATCTGGCATTTCCAGGAATCGCTTTCCATTACCTTTGCTTCCGTGATGAAAGATTTGCCCCAGGCTGTCTTGCACACCTCCAAAGGCAGAGAATAAAACAGAAGGAGCGAAATAAGCAGACCAGGATCAGGAGACTGAAGGACTGAAGTCTGGAGAAGATGGTGAGGGGTGGAATTCCTAGCCCAGATTTCTTCCTATCCTTGACTAACGGAGCAAGAGGTCTTCTTCCATGCATGCCTCCAGTGTTGATATGGAATTACACCTCGATCCCAATGGAATAACAGAACTGGCTGGATGCATCACTTGGCGAGGATGTTACGTCCCACTGAGGACCTATTGAAGTTGAATGTCTAAGATCCATATAAAAGCCTTGCCTGCAGACTGCAAAACAACCATGCACACACACAAGAGGCAATTCCTGGCCACTTCCCTTCCATTCCAAAGCATCCAGGTATCCCATACTACTCATCTGGGCTCTTTCCATCTCTTACTAGCTCTGCTTGTGTGCTATGTCCGCAGCATAACACTTAATGAAACAACTGACAATTTGCGGGTGGCGCTGTGGGTTAAACCACAGAGCCTAGGGCTTGCCAATCAGAAGGTTGGCGGTTCAAATCCCCGCGACGGGGTGAGCTCCTGTTGCTCAGTCCCTGCTCCTGCCAACCTAGCAGTTCGAAAGCACGTCAAAGTGTAAGTAGATAAATAGGTACCGCTCCGGCGGGAAGGTATATGGCGTTTCCGTGCGCTGCTCTGGTTCTCCAGAAGCGGCTTAGTCATGCTGGCCACATGACCCGGAAGCTGTACGCCGGCTCCCTCGGCCAGTAAAGCGAGATGAGCGCTGCAACCCCAGAGTTGTCCGCGACTGGACCTAATGGTCAGGGGTCCCTTTACCTTTAATGGAGTACCAAATTGTTTGTCTGAAGGAGCCCTGCTTCACATTTCCTATTGGTTGGGCATTTCCTTAAATCTTTCGTAGTTTGCTTGCTGCATCTTTTCAGCACAGGATTTAGGGTTCTTCTCTCCTTATGTTTCTTGTTTCGAAGAGGGTCGGGTGGCTGAGGTGTGTGTGTGTGTGTGTGAGAGAGAGAGGGAGAAGGTGCCTGTTCTATCCCCTGGAATACAAATGGGTTAATTTGTGGGGCGGATTAGACACCGGGTGCAATATAAGTTTGGTTTGCATTAGCATAATGGTGTCATAAAAATGTAGATTTGGAAGTGGGAATTATGGGTGACATGGCTAATACTGTGCTGCTGTAGCAGGAGTGGGGCACAATATTTACACCGCATTTGACCACCTAAACCATGTCACCCACATTTTTTCATTACATATAAGAAAGCGAGAACTGGGAGGATCCTCCTTGCCTGCAAGTGTGATCCATTTATCACAGCTGAGGAACGACACAAATAATAATAATGGTGACTTTTTGGGGGGGGGGGGTTAAAAAGACAACCCTATTGTTACAGCCTAGTTGATATTTCACATCCTAACACTGCTGCCTTGAGGTAACAGGTTGAGTTGATTACTATTTGTTTGCAATGCTGGAGGAACCTGCAATCACAGAGAACATAAAAGGATTGCAATTAGATCTATTGGCTGAGAGCTGCACTTCCGTGACCCACTGTAAAGTTCTTAGCACTATCAAAGAGATAATGCGCAGCTTCAGCGAGCGCATCTGGACATAATAATATGGACTAAACTGACGCAGCCACAAAAGGCTACCTCTACCCTCTCCCTAATTGAAAGCAGAAAACAGATCAGGGTTTTATCAGAGTTTATCAACAGAAACAACACATACGTGCTCACGGGAGCATATAAACACACATACACAGAAGTCTCAACATATACATATTTCCAGAAAGCCTTTCCAAGTTTCTGCTTATAATGCACCTATGGAACATACAAGTGGCATAGTGTGGGTTGCTAGTGCCCGGGGCCATGCGGCGGAGGGGAAAGGGAGGAAAACAGAGTACGGAAGGACCTAACAGCATCCAAGTCACCCAGGAGATCGCAGCTGCCCAGATAAGAAGAGTTGTTCCATTGTCTGGAGAGGTCACTTCCTGGTTCACATGGAGAAGCTCTTTTCAATGGAGCCCAGCAACGGAAGTGCACAGCTGTATTGAAGCAGCACCAGGTGTTGAAATTTTGCACCCCAGGGCAACCACCCCCTGTGTCCCCACCCCACGCCATGCCATTGGGATCATACACTCTTGCTCTGCTTTTAGGGATCTGTTTAGCCGCTGTCAGAACACAACATTGGGCTAGAGAGCCAGTGTGGTGTAGTGGTTAAGAGCGGTAGACTCGTAATCTGGTGAACCGGGTTCGCTTCCCCGCTCCTCCCCATGCAGTTGCTGGGTGACCTTGGGCTAGTCCCACTTCTCTGAAGTCTCTCAGCCCCACTCACCTCACAGAGTGTTTGTTGTGGGGGAGGAAGGGAAGGGAGAATGTTAGCTGCTTTGAGACTCCTTAGGGTAGTGATAAAGCGGGATATCAAATCCAAACTCTTCTTTTGCCTCACCCAGCAGGGCTCTTCTCGATCACCGAGGTTTGTAAAGCTCCTCACACAGCACTTTGCAAGCCCTGATGATGGGCTAATGATCTGTGTGGGAAATACAGGTTGCCTGATGCCATCGTGATGTCAGGTGATGGGCAGGTGGCTGGCTCTGCACATGAGATAAATCTCTGCCCCCCCGACAGATCCACAAGTAGCTACCAGGTAGGTTCAAGGTGCTGGTTTTGCCATATGCAGGTTGGGGCCAGGATACCCGAAATAACGTCTCAGTCCTGTCAATCACTGCACTTTGTAAGTTGGGGTCTCGTGCAGACACAGTCTTATCAGGAGATCCATTCTGTATAAGTGAAATATACTCGGAGTCAAGTGTGAATTTCATGCTCTTTATTCAGCTCATAGTTGCAAGGAATGAATCTTTCCCCAAAACTTCTGCTATATATACATTATTTACACAATGGGCCCCACGTGATTGGCTAATTCCGGGCTACTCCTGTAGGCCAATCAGGCTGAGGATTCACTTCATCCAGGAGCCTGATTGGCTGCTCTTGCAGGCCAATCAGGTCACTGATTCACTCCCACCTGGAGCTGGATTGGGTGGCTCCTGCGGACCAATCAGACTGCTGCATTCTGGATCCTATTGTTCTAGGACCAATCTGACCGCTACATTTTGGATCCTATTGTTCTAGGATTCAGCTCAGTACATAACAATAAGATAGGAATTGGGTCCTTAGTGGGGGGGGAACCTCCCCTGTGGATCTCCCTCCCATGAGATATCAGACAGGCTCTGCCTCTGTTTTCTCTTCGGTGTGTGTTGAAAACCTTCCTCTTTCAAGAAGGCTGTTAGGTAGAGATCTTTTGCAGTCTGCATCTTCATGGAATTGTTTTTAAGGTGCTTTAATTGTTTTATCGCTTGTCTGTTTGGTGCCTGGGGCTCCTTAATAACAAACAAACAAACAAACACATCCATCTCAGCAGGGATGTTGTGGGGATTAAATTAGGAGGGGAGGACACCGCCTTGAGCTCCTTGGAGAGAAAGGTGGGCTATAAATGCAAGAAATATATTGCGTGGCGAGTTCCCGACCCCCGCCAGGTAGAAATAATGACACATGACACAATTATTTAAGGTTAATGGGCTAAAAAAAGCCACAACTTTATTGGTTACAGCTGATGAGCGGTATTGGCTTAGGCATTGGGTCTAACCGACTATATCTGACTCCATTCCCGTCTGCTGGAAGTCTTGGAAGGGTTAACCACCAGTAGGGTGAGTCCTGCTGATGCACATCAACTAGAAGCTCCCCCGGGGTCACCGATAGGGGGCGTGCCTTAGGCCCTAATCTCCCTAGGCTTCAGACAGGGCCACGCCCCTCAGAATCCTTTAACCGAATACCCTTCAATATGCGGGGCAGGTGATGGCGCTACCTCCCCTCTTTCCATCTACAGAACCATTCCAATGCCTAACCACCAATACCCTGGAAGTTGTGATGATTTGCTACGAGGTAGGCGAAAAACCAAGTGGCTGGTGCCAATTTGCCAAGTGGGAAAATTCCTACCAGGCCCCTCAACGGCGACCAACCGAAGTCCATAGCAAGGTCAAAGAAAGAAAACCTTAAAGGGCGGGAGGGTGTGAAAACCGGAGCAGATGGAAGGCGGAAAAGAGGGAGATCCCCGGCTGCGTCCTGCCTTTATGGGGCAGGCCACACCCCCTGACCAACCCGATTGGCCAGCCAGGGGTGTGATGCAACCGGGAATCCCCCAGTCGCACTGGCCTCCCACCCCCTGCACACATGGGGTGGTCGTGAAGCCCCCAACCCCACCTCCTCCTTAAGGCGGAAGTGGCTTTCTGGACTATTTATTTCATTTCATACAATTTATATACCTCTCGATTGTAGGAAAAAGCCCTCAAAGCAGTTTACCAAAAACATAGAACAATGACATCACCGCTAACAATTTACAACCATAATTTAAAACGTACAGAAGCTGAGAACCGCAATAGAAATTAAAACTCATCCAAATTTTCCAAATGTCTGGGTTACCTTGTCTAATTAAGAATGTCTTGTGGTGGACAAGTTGATCCTGGAATACGGGTTGAAAGCCACTGACACAAACTGACTCGATGGATTGGTTGTAATAGTGCTACTTCCGCACTCTCTGCCCCCTTCTTGTTTTGGGAGGGTGAGCCCCAGCCAGAAGCTGATAATTGAAATTTCTTTTAAACAAAAAAAGAGAGAGCCTTTGTCATCAGCCAGCTGGCGACGGGATAAAGGACCGAGCTCAAAAGATGCAATCAAAATTTGACACTGTTTTATTAAACATGTAATAATATCACCAGCCAGGATCCCTTTGGTGGCCAGCAATAACAATGCGATACAATTATTGTTATTATTCATAGCATCATTTGTGGAAAATCATTGCTGAGGACTCGGTGGCTTGCTGTGGGAAAGAGCTGGCTGAGACTGGAGGTTATAAGCTGCGGTTTGCCTCAGTCAGAAGATAGAAAGGCTGCAGCTCAGAGGCAGAATCCCAGAAACATGGATGTCAGGGACATGCCCTCCCCTGCCAGTCAGGCACTGAGTGGGTACCGGCAGCCTCAGCCTCTGCTGTCGACAGACACGTCTCCCAATGAGTCTGCCAGCTCCTCCCTGGGGGAGGAGGAGTCACCAGGGAGGAGCCAGGTGGGAAGGGGTCTCCAGGATGATGCAGAGAGAACTAGCACCGCTCAGCAGACCCACTCCGAGGGGGAGACACCGTTTCCGGTGCCTGCTTTATGCAGAACGGTCAGGGGAGAAAGGAGGCAGCACTTTAGGGTGCCGAGACTCTGGTGTTGGCGCCACATCAGGAGGGGGGCACTTCCGGATTCTGCTAGCGACTAGGTGGTCATGTTTTAGGATAGCTCCGCACTGTACATACCTTGCACAATAAAATAGCTGAAAGACAAGACGGACTTGGTCTTTACTCATGAGCAACCGTTGAGCGAATCTGACAGAGTTGTAGAATTGTAGAGTTGGGAGGGACCCTGGGGGTCATCTAGTCCAGCCCCCTGCAATGCATGTGCAGATGGTCCCATAGGGCTGGGAGAGAACCCTTTGGGGGATTCTTGGGAGCTACTGCCAATCGATGGAAACAAAACTGAGGTGGATGGACCTATGTTTTGACTCAGTATATCAACTCAAACCACAACAAACGTAACCTGCTGAGTATTACAAATATAATGTCTTATTTATTCTGTCATCACCATCAAACGGGGTATGAAGTTCAACTCAAAACTTAACAAGGGTTGCAATACAACATAACAAACATATATACAGATCTGCTTCACATCTATTGATAAGGCCCAAAATAATCAATGCATGGAAGAGTAGTAATGATTCATGAAGTCCAGTAGTGATCCATGCATAGGATGTGACAGTTCCATGAAGTGACACGAGAAGAATACGTGGGATGTAACCAGTAGTGATCCATGCATAGGATGTAACAGTTCCATAAGATGATAAAAGAAGGAACAAGGATTTCCGGAATATACTCTCCCTGTTTCGCCCTTTGGCTTCTTCAGCAATATGGAATCAAACACAATGCTATGACAATGTACATCACAGGTATTCCAAAAGGCTGCAATGAGCTCTTGTGGTACAATAAGGAATACTCTCCCTGTTTCGCCCTTTTTGCTTCTTCAGCATTATGGAATCAAACACAATGCTGCGGAAATATACATCACAGGTATTCCAAAAGGCACCCTTCCAAAAGGCACCCTTCCTAACTTTCATGATTCTTAGAACATCTTGGCTGTTAGATGGAAATTACAAGAACTACCAACGATCGAGGAATGGCAGACGAAGATGCAGAACTGGCCAAAATGACTGAGGATACGGAACCAAGGCGATCAGAAGTTTCAGAAAGACTGGAGTAAATTCATTGAATATTTAAGAGATCATTGTAAAAATTTGAACACACCAACAGGATTGACATAGCTCCTGCAACATAGGACAATAACTAGTTTCTAACCATAAATAGGAGAAGGATTTGATAAGTATTAAAGGACAGAAACTGAATTTAGAAAGGTGCATAGAACTTATGAGGGAATAGAAAACCAATGGAAGGGAGGGAGGGAAGTCACGAGCTCGGCGGAGCAAATGTATTTGATTGATTATTGTAATGTGGTTATATCTTATGTTTGATTAAGGATCTCTGCGAGATCTCATTAAATCTCACGATATCTCACCGGAGCACGTCACTGTCGCATGACCACTCTGTTCTGCCTTAGTCAGACCACACTTGGAATATTGTGTCCCATTCTGGGCACCACAATTTAAGAGGGATGTTGGCAAGCCGGAACTTGTGCAGAGAAGGTTAACCAAGATGATCAAGGGTCTGGAAACCGAGCCTTATGAGGAGCAGTCGAAGGAGCTAGGTATGTTTAGCCTGGAAAAGAGGAGACTGAGAGGAGATGTGATAGCTATCTTCAAATATCTCAAGCGCTGTCACATGGAAGAAGGAGCAAGTTTGTTTTCTCCTGCTCTGGAGGGCAGGACTCGAACCAATGGCTTCAAGTTATGAGGAAGGAGATTCTGACAAAACATACGGAAAAACTTTATGACAGTGAGAGTTGTTTGACAGTGGAACAGTCTCCCTCAGGAGGTTGTGGACTCTCCTTCATTGGAGGTCTTTAAGCAAAGGTTGGATGGCCATCTCTCAGGGATGCTTTAGCTGTAATTCCTGCATTGCAAGGGGTTGGACTAGATGACCTTTGGAGTCCCTTCCAACTCTACATTTCTATGATTCTATGACCCAGGTAAGGGAGTCTTCGGCCGCAGGGTGGCCCCTTCCTATATCACCTCAGGCGGCGAAATGGGACAGGCCATCTATGATGCCAAGACATCTGAATTTGTGTAGTCTCCTGTCCAAAGTCACATGTTTTGCATGTGAGTATTGCTTAGAAGGGAATGTGGCTCTCAAGTGGAAGAAGGTTCCCCGCTCCTGAGCGAAACTAAAGGTTCTGTGAAAGTGGGAGGTTTTGTGAGGGAGGGAGGTTGTCCCCGTTTAGGGCATCTGAGAAGAAGCTGCAGGCTTGAGGGGTAGCTAGGGAGAGCGGTTGGTGATTTCTGAGGGAACAGGAGTCCCTCGGGACAGAGATAGGAGGAACTGCATTCACCAAAAGGGAAAGTGGGAGCATGAATCGCCCTCCCCTCTGCAACTTTCTGAGGGACTAGAAACTTGAGAGATGTGGTCCTCAGGAAAGTGCTGAATTCTCCTTGCAGACCATAAGCCATGGTCTTTTCACCTCTCCCGCAGCTTCGCTGTGAACCTCAGAGAATGACACAGGGTCCGGGCGAAGAAAGGAAAATCACTACAAAGTCCTAACCTCGTAACGGAGAGTTTTTGCTAAAAATATACATTCATAATAATATTATTGAGCGGGCATAGATGAAGAAGGCCAGGGAAAATGTAAGCAATAAGAGAGTGAGCAAGGTCAGTGTACTTTGCCCGGGGCTGAGCAATCAATAAGAGCTGGTCAATAACTGCTTTATTACTACACTACCACTTGGAGCAAAATCATTTTTTAAATTAAGAATATATTTTGCAAAACTGAATTAACAATATTGAATATTTTGCTCTTTGATATGACTTGCGTTCTGAATCCAATTATTAAATATGGGAAGGTCCTGCTGATTTAGGTAAGGCATGCATATATAAACACACACACACACACACACACACACACACACACACACACACACTTTGTTACAATGATTTATTTGAAACTGGTAGAAAAGGGAAAACGCACACAAAGGAAATAGCATTTACTTTGGGACTGCAGATACTGAAATATGGAAACGGCCTTTGTTGCATATAATATGGCCCCCGGCAGTGGCGCTGCAAGGGGGGGGCGCTGCGCCCCGGGTGCTATGTCTGGAGGGGTGACAAGAAGGCACCCTGCGGGGTGCTCGCCCCGCCTCCCCCGGACGCAGCGGTGCGAGCACCCATCGCGCTGCCACAGCCGCATGTGAAGGATCCTCCATTTGCAGCTGCAGCCCCAATCAGAGGATCCCGCACCCGTCCGTACGGCATTCAAGCGGTGCTGGTGGCAAACCCCTACGCACAACGCATGCGTGGTGTTGCACGCATGCGCTGTATGTAGCGACACCGCACATGCGTTTTACGTAGCGACGCCATGCATGCGTCGTACGTAGCGTCACAACGTGTGTGCAGCCGGCGGTTTGCCCCACCCTGGGTGTTGGTTAGCCTTCGTTCGCCCCTGGCCACCGGGAAATTTATGGGGATTAGCCACTTAGAGCATTTATTTCTTATACCTCACCAATACTACTGACTCAGTTAGTTTTCAGAACCCCTCCCCCCGGGTCTAAAAGTTGCTTTTTACCTTTTAAAGCCCTAAATCGTCTGGGACCAGGATATCTGAAGCATTGCCTGATTCCACAGGAGACCTAGAGGTCACTGCCAGGGCCTTGCTTCATGCTTCTTGTCGTACAACGACTAAGAGATCTGCTTGCCAGGTGCTGGTTGTGAAAGAGCAAACTGAAGCTTAATCCACATCAAAGAGAAATACATACGATTGGTGGATGGAACTGTCAATCAACAGGTTGTGATGTGCAGCCGAAACCTGCCCTTAAGTTGCAAGTTTGCAGCTTGGGGAGGCGGGGCAAGGACAGGAGAGGCGGTCACCCAGCAGCTACATGTGGAGGAGCGGAGACGCGAACCCGATTCCCCGGATTAGGAGTCTACCGCTCTTAACCACTACACCTTTTCTTCTCCCGAAGATGTCCCACAAGGCAGTGGAGGTTTAGGATCAGAGTTTTCCTTCTCCTAGATGGGCGATGTCCCAGGTTAACAAGCCCCATCTGCCCCTTGCTTCCCTCTACACACATGCAGAAACCGCCTTCTTGACCGTTGGACCCACTCTTGGTCTCTTAGATCCTGGCAAATTTTGAAGCAGGATTCATTGCCGACACATAGATGACTATTTATTATATTAGGTTTTTTATTTTTTATTTTTAAAAAACCCCACACTGTTTTCCCTTGAAATTGCACACATTTTTGTTACCTTGTGATTTTTAACGTTTTTTGGTTTGCTGCTATGGAAGCCTCCAGGCTGGATAGGTGCGAACAATATATTTTGATAAAATTAGGTTAAGTGTACACAACAAAAGTGAGGTAGCACGTGGGCAGGATAATCGGAAGGGCTGTAGTTCACAGCCAGCAGAGGCGGATTTCAGGGAGTGGGACCGGTTCGCCTGCACTGAGCGCAGAGCCGGACGGGCACCACAGGGGGCGCCACAACAATGACAAACAATGGAAGGTGAGAGGCAGGGGGGAGCATGCCAAATTTTGGCATTGCACACAGGGTGCTGCTGAAATTTCAAAGCCCAAAGTCTGCCACTGCTGCCAGAGCCCAGTAGGGTTGGGAGAACCCTCCGTCTGAAATGCTGGACAGCTGCTGCCAGTCAGAGTAGGCGATACTGACCAAAATGGGCCAATGGTCTGCCTGGGTGTAAGGCAGCTGCCTATATTCCTATGCCTTTGGGGAAGAGTTGTAACCAGTGGCTGGGCGTCTCTTTTGCATGAAGAAGGCCCCATGTTTAATACGAACCTCCCTGAGATGTGAACCACCCTGAGGTATTCGGATGAAGGGAGGTATATAAATTTAAAATAGAATTATAGGCTCGGAAGGGACCCTGAGGATCATCTAGTCCAACCCCTGCTTAAAAACCTCCAAGGAAGGAGAGTCCACAACCTCACAAGGGAGACCATTTCCCTGTTGAGCAGCTCTTACTGTCAGAAAGTTCTTCCTGATGCTGAGCGGAAATCACCTTTCTTGCAACTTGAAAGCATTGGTTCAAGTCCTGCCCTCCAGAGCAGGAGAAAACAAACTTGCTCCATTGGCTGGATGTTTCAGATCCTTTGGACTACAACTCCTATCATCCTTGGCCTTGCTCACTGGGGACGATGGGAGTTGTAGTCCAACAATACTTGAAGGTTAGCACCAGGCTGGGGAAATCGGACGTCAACAGTATTTACCTAGTTGCAGCCATCTGCCTTGGCCTAAGGCAGCTTCCCAGCCTCCTCCTTTGGAATTGCTGGGCCTCATTGCATTTAAGGAATTGGATTCTGCCGTATCGGAAACTCAGCACAGTCGGACTGGAAGCATCCTGGACAAAGAAAACCCACAGCGGGCTAAGAGCATTCTGGGCAGGGCTGGGAAGGAAAGACAAGAAGGGGAAGGGGGGAAAAAATCCCTTTGTTAATTGATCGGCATGTCTGGCGAGGCAGGGCCAGCTGAGACATGTCAGGGGAGACTTGATCTGCAAGCCTGAGTAAAATGGAGACACCTGGGAGAGGCTGGAGTGGTGTCTATAGAAAGCCGGCTCTGCATACTTTCCAGTGTGAAAGGGCATGGCTGGGAGCAGGAGGGCGATTCCTCCGCCCCGCCGCCTCTCCTGAACTCACCATTGTTAATGTGAGCCAGCTGCTTGCGTGAGAGCGTTGCTTGCGATCAGGACAGGGTTGCCCTCTGTTGGCTCAGTCAACTCAGAGCCCGGCAGGGACAACACCCAGCAGCAGGGAGCGGCGCAGGATTGGCCCTCCGCAATCACCTGGCTGCTAGGCTTTCTCAGCTGGTCACAGGTAGATAGCCGTGTTGGTCTGTCATAGTCAAAACAAAATAAAAAAATCCTTCCAGTAGCACCTTAGAGACCAACTAAGTTTGTTCTTGGTATGAGCTTTCGTGTGCATGCACACGAAAGCTCATACCAAGAACAAACTTAGTTGGTCTCTAAGGTGCTGGTATCTGAAGAAGTGTGCATGCACACGAAAGCTCATACCAAGAACAAACTTAGTTGGTCTCTAAGGTGCTGGTATCTGAAGAAGTGTGCATGCACACAAAAGCTCATACCAAGAACAAACTTAGTTGGTCTCTAAGGTGCTATTGGAAGGAATTTTTTTATTTTGTTTCAGCCGGTCAAGGTTCTCCACCCATTCAAACTGATTCCACAGCAAGCGCTCCAGAATACCAGTTTCTGGGAATGACTGGTGAGGAGAGTTGCTGTTGCGCTCAGGTCCTGATTGCAGGCTTCCCGGGAGCCTCCAATTGGCTCCTGCGAGAGCAGGATGTTGGACTAGATAGGACCACTGACCTGATCTAGGAGGCTCTTCTTCTCATGCCATCAAATGCACCAGTGTGAGCAGACCCAACCTACTTGCAGGAGTGCCAGCTTGCTTTTCCAGTCCTCCACAACCTCCAGAATATTCTGTAGCATTATACCTTGTCGCAGTGAGTTCCATAAGTTATGTGCTCTACAAATAAACGCTTCCTTCCCACCTGAATGTCCTAAATCTTCCAGTAATCAGCTTTATTGTGCATGCTAGAGTTACCTGCCATGCTGGCAGGCTCCATCCCCAAACCCAGGGCCAAGGAAGCTGTGGCATTGTGACCCTCTCGGCCTCATCATCCATCTCTCCAGAATTTCCCCAGGCCACACCCCTCTCCCCAGACCACATTCTTGACTGTCCCTCCCCAAGAACCTTGAATTAATGTTTCTTGCTAGCCTATATGGACCTCTGACTTTGGGCCGTCTGGAGTGTAGGTAAAGGCAAAGGGACCCCTGACCATTAGGTCCAGTCGTGACCGACTCTGGGGTTGCGGCGCTCATCTCGTATTATTGGCCAAGAGCTGGTGTACAGCTTCCAGGTCATGTGGCCAGCATGACTAAGCCACTTCTGGCGAACCAGAGCAGCACACGGAAACGCCGTTTACCTTCCCGCCGGAGCGGTACCTATTTATCTACTTGCACTTTGACGTGCTTTCGAACTGCTAGGTTGGCAGGAGCAGGGACCGAGCAACGGGAGCTCACCCCATTGCAGGGATTCAAACCGCCGACTTTCTGATCGGCAAGCCCTAGGATCTGTGGTTTAGACCAGTGTTCCCCAACCTTGGGCCTCCAGTTTTTTTTGGACTACAACTCCCATCATCCCTTGCTAGCAAGACCAGTGGTCAGGGATGATGGGAATTGTAGTCCGAAAACAGCTGGAGGCCCAAGGTTGGGGAACACTGGTTTAGACCACAGCGCCACCCACGCCTGGAGTGTACCCTCCTGTAAAAACGCAGAAGTAACCACAATTGCCGTATCCAATATTTTTAGTTCTGGGCCTTCCCATCACCGGCATGCGACCCCCTCTGGGTTCCCCACTCCTGGCAGAGTGATATTTGAGCCCTGCTATCAGCAAACAGGAACTTCCTCCCCTTTTTGAATGCGGAAGCAACGCTGGGTTGCCACATCTCAGGTTGTACTGAAATCAGGCTGTCACTCCCAATTTTAAGCGGCCTTAAATCTCCCTCTGCAAGCGGCAGTTAGCACCGCATTATGCAAACTGTTGATCTGCCTCAAACATAACCAGGTAGGACAGGACTGAGTGGCAGGCAAGACTCGCCGCTTACAGCGGGCGAGACGCAGAGGTCAACCGGCACTTCGCATTGCGACTGGCAGCGTCCTCTAAGTGTCTCCAGAAATATGCTGACCTCCTGTGCAACTTAATCAAGGGGAAAGGCAGAGGCAATCGGCCCTTGGCTAATGCTGAAATGGTTAGAGGCCCCACATTAAAGGCAACGTTTGTTAACTAGCAAAATTATGGTGGTTGGTCAGCTTGTTCCAGATGCTGGTAGGCTTTCTAGAAGCTTCTGTGGGAATCCAGATGCTGGCCAGATGGACCTGGGAAGAATGTCCTCACGGACTTACTTCGCCCCCTAAAGATTCTTGAGGCAAAGTGTCGGCAAACGGAAGTTATAGCCCAAGAGTCAGTTCAGTAGCCTCAGCTTTTGTAGTTGGAGTCAGTCCAGGCCCTGCTCTCCTAGGCCAGGTGGGAAAATGCTTGCAAGGCAGGGAGCAGGTCTTCCAGGACTCACCGCCAGGACGGCCAAAATAAATCTGCCTTTTATTGCGTCAAACCATTGGCCCATCTGGCCCAGTATTGCCTACTTTGACTGGCAGCAGCTCTCCAGGCTCTCAGGCAAGAGAACTTTCCTGCCATCTGCTAGAGGAGATGCTGGAAGTCACAGGTGGAATCTTCTGCATGCAATGCATGTGCTCTGCCATTGAGCTATGGTCCTCCCTGACTTCGGTGACTCCAATAATGATGAAGAACACCAACTCAATTCTAAGCAAATCTACCTTTTGCTTAGAAAACCTTAGGTTTTGAAGTCAACAAGCAGTGGAGCCTTGGAAAAAACAAGAACGGCTAAAAACATAGAAGGATAATAAGAATACAATTAAACATTGATAGAATTAAAAATGTATGCATATATAAAATCTGTTTATTCGCATTTTCTGTTTGTAAAATGTTTACACTTTCGCATAAAGTGGGCTGCATTTTCCGGTAACTGTTTAACTCCTTTGTGCCATGCCATCTCCAATAAATGCAAGAAGTCTTCATTCATACATTTACCCCTGTGATGCAATTGCCATTTCTGTATCATTTAGATTTCACTGATTGACTTTCTCTCCCACCTTTCCCCCCTGAATTCCTGCTTCCACCTGTTCCCAGTTTCATCTGCTTTCAAATCCCCCCGCCCCCCGCCACGATTCTGTTTTATTTGTCCATGTTACCTCACTGGGACTCTCTTTTTAAATTGAAATGCTTTAAAATATAATAACAGATAAACAAACAAACAAACAAACAAACCTGGAACTGATAACCACGTTGGTCTGATAGGGTTGCATTTTTCAGGTCGGCGTAAATATCTTCTGGTCAGTTATTCGCCTTGCTGGGAGAAGATGCCATAGGCTTAAATGGGAACATCACATGCTCTGAAAACTGTATCCCAAAGAAATTTAACAACTTTTCCATGTGTGTGCGGCTGAGAGAGAGAGAGAGAGAGAGAGAGAGAGAGAGAAGGAACGAGTGGGGTTGTGGTGGACGGGGGGGGGGGTAGAGGCCTTCTGGATTTCAGCAGTTGGGGAACCTGATGCCCCTTGAGTGCCAGACATCTCCCCCCCTTCCTCATTGCGATTTAACCCTTTCAGATTCTCACCTGCTGGCTCTCGCTCATTTTGCAACAGGGGCTGAGTTTAGGAACATGTGAAATGTTCCAATTCTGAGCCTTCGAAATGCATACGTAAACTTGCTCACTTTTTTTTTAAGAACAGAAGAGGCACACGGTTAAGAGATTGCGGGGGGCAGCTGAGGCATCCTTTCCCCATGTCTTCCTTGTGTAGGAGGACAGAGATGTGTGCAGGCAGGCAGGGATGGGTGGATCTGTCAATTTCAGTTTCTCTCATTTCCCCAGTCTTAAATTCACTTAGCCGCATTTCCTAATTGTTTTTTGACTGCTATTGCTATTTTTAAAAGTCCCCGTGAAAATTCAGGTCCGATCGTCTCCAGATATACACATTTCTGCATGCTGTTTTGCCTAATAAACACTTTTTTTTTTTTTTTTTTTTGCAAAGCAACGTTCTGTAAATACAATGGATTTCTGTCTATTATTTTCACTGATATATGCAGTTAAAGGCACAGTTTACTTTTGTATTCGCCTTGCTGGGAGAAGATGCCATACGTTTAAATGGGAACATCGCATGCTCCGAAAACTGTATCCCAAAGAAAATTAAACAACTTTCCCGTGTGTGTGCGGCTGAGAGAGAGAGAGAGAGAGAGAGAGAGAGAGAGAGAGAGAGAGAGAGAAGGGACATCTATTGATCTATAGATTATTTCATTCCATTCCTTTGGCCGAAAGGGACACAATGGGAGAGAGAAAGACGGGAAAAAAAGGAGGCAGATGAAGAAAAGGGACTGGCTTCTTCCACGAGGACCAACTTCACTTTAGGCATCATTTCCTTGGCTTTCAATTAGTGCCAGAGTGAATGGACACCTGGGATTCTTGAAGGCCCCAATTAGTATTTTCAGAAGTACAATGCTGGGAGGGGGGAGGGGAGGAAACTTGACCTTTGGGGGCCTCTTGGAGACGGGAGGGGGGGACAGCCTCCCTTTCATTTCCTTTCGTTAAAATCGTGAATGAGGTTGTGACTCTCTTCGGGTCAAAAAAGCCCTACCTGTTTTGTTGTTCCGGCGAGCAGGTGTTGTGTGAGAACAAGCAGGTGTTTGTAGGCCCCTAACCTTGACGAAGGGCCATTGACCCTGCTCTTTTCGTTGTGACTCATCTTTCCTCGGAAAGGGCTGGGCTGCGTTTTCTTTCTTTTGGTGTGTGCATGGAAGAGTCCCAAGACAATTATCCTCAACACGCAAAAGCAACGCTCTTTATGGCCCGCTATTCAGGCTCACTCTGGCAATGGGAGTGTGATCTCTCTTTCTCTCTATTTTTTTTTTCCTTTTTGCTGACAGATGTCTGTCTCATCTCGAGCTCGGCTGAGATGGCCCAGAGTTATTCACGGATGTTTTTAGCCTTGTCAAAAAGCAAAACAAAGCCTCGCCGTTTCAGTTTTATTTAGGCACACCTTGCAAACATGTTTGCTTATTCCTTCTCACTTGGGGACGGGGAAGAATTCTCATTAAGTTTGCATCGAAAGGCAAACTTGCCTGATTTGTGCTTTTCCCAAATTGAAGATCCTCCAAAATGTGTGCTGCTTTGAATTTTGCAGTGTAGTTCTCCGGCCAAGCAATATGTAGAAAATTGCATATTCAGGGGTAAAGTGTGCATGTAAGCAACACACAAAAATGCACTCTGTTAGGGAGAATTGCTTTGCAGAAATGTTCACAGGGTAATTTGCACGCCAAAAAAAGGTGCATATTTGTAGAAATTCGCACTAGAACACTGATGAATTTTCAGGAGGACTGAATGAAAAAGCAAACTGAAGTGGATATGTGGAGAACATTACTTCCACGTTCTCAAACGTGTTTTATAATTTGGTATCTGAAGAAGTGTGCATGCACACGAAAGCTCATACCAAGAACAAACTTAGTTGGTTTCTAAGGTGCTACTGGAAGGAATTTTTTTATTGTGTTTTATAATGTTATCACAGTGACTGGTTGCATGGAGTTGCATTTAATGCGATGAGACTTGCTTCTGAGTAAACATCATTAGGACTGCTTTGTTTTTTTACTATTCGCAGTACAGTCCTAACCATGGCTGAATCTACACATATATAAAAACACACATATAAAAACGTTTTAGAATGTATATGGACTTTGCCATTGGCTCACCAGCGTCATCTAGTGTCACATTTGCATAATGCACTTAAAACACACGTTATTTTTTGCAGTTGTACAGGTGAGTCCCATGTCTACTCTGAACAGGGCTAGCCCACCCATGAGGGAGACTGAGACAGCTGCCTCAGGTAGCATAATCCCATTGGGCAGTGCCCCTGCTGAAGAAATAAGGCGAAGCAGAAATAAGGGGAAGCAGCTGTGAAATCTTGCCTTGCAGCTGCTTTAGTTTCTATCCAAAAATTGAATCTGGAGAATATTTGGCACAGAACATGGGCAGTTTTTTTATGTGTGGTGAAGATGGATGCATGGTGGGGTTCAATGAAGAAGAAGAAGAAGAGTTTGGATTTGATATCCGCTTTATCACTACCTGAAGGAGTCTCAAAGCGGCTAACATTCTCCTTTCCCTTCCTCCCCCACAACAAACACTCTGTGAGGTGAGTGGGGCTGAGAGACTTCAAAGAAGTGTGACTAGCCCAAGGTCACCCAGCAGCTGCATGTGGAGGAGCGGAGACGCGAACCCGGTTCACCAGATTACGAGTCTACCACTGGCTCTGTTCTACTTTACTCATTTGGACTCAAAGGGGCTTAGACATGTTATTATGGACAGTCAGTGGGCTATAGTGGTTCTATTAAGTGTTCTACTTAGTAGCAGGAGTCTGGGGTTTGGAGTCCCTTCCCAGATCTGAAGCTCACTTGGCGACCTTGGGTCAGTCACTGTCTCTCAGCCTTACCTACCTCACAGGGCTGCTTTTGAGACCCACGATCTCCTTGGGGGACAGCACAATATAAATGTTCTAACAAAATAGATCAATAGAAATAAATAGAAACCTAAACATAGATATTAATCATCATCATCATCATCTTAGTTGTTGCATGTTACACAAAGGATTTAACAACACATTTAAAAACATGATGGAAAGCAGACAAAGTCCCTACCAGGGAAGAATGGCAAACTAAGCTTTTGGACTACGCCGAAATGGCAAAACTGACCGGAAGGCTCAGAAACCGAGAAGACAAAAGTTTCAAGAAAGAATGGGAAAGATTTATAATTTATTTAAGAGACCACTGCAAGCAAATGAAAACATAAGCAGGATTTTAACAACACTTGTAATGTAACAATTACTTTGGACAATATGGATAGACTTAAAATATGAATGATGAAATAATATGCAGCTGAAAACAATGACAATAGGACCCATGGAGGGGATGGTGGGAAGTCCTGAGATTCAGAGAAATCTCTAAATCTCTGCGTATGTATTTGATATTGTTACAATTTTACACTTGTAACATCAAATAAAAATTATTTACAAATATATATATATATATATACACATGACCATAAACATATTACATTGCTTGCACCTTCATGCAAAAACTATCGTATGAAACCATAATACCATAAAACAAAACAACCATTCGACATAATGAAAAACAAGAACCAAATCCTGAGTATTAGCACTCATTGGTCAGAAGGTGAGAAAAGGTTGGCTTCTCACTGAGCAGATGAATAGAAAAACTGCTTGCACACCAGTCTGATCTGCATCATCTTTCAGCTACAAAGGCTTCTGCTGCTGCTCAGGATGCCTAGAGGCTATCAGGATAGAAGTCTTATTTGGGAGTTGTCACTGGAGCAAAGATTTAGCATTGGAGATGCATTAATTTTATAGCTGTCAGGATTGAGTTCCTTTTAAATGGTTCTTAGACCTTATGGATTATCAGTGGACTGTTTAATTTTATTGTGTACAGTGGTACCTCAGTTCTCAAACGTCTCCGTTGACGAACGTTTCAGAACCCGAACGCAGAAAACCCGGAAGTAAATGTTTCCGTTTTCGAACGCGCCTCAGAAGTCAAACGGCTTCCGCTGTGTGTTTTTCAATTTTCTCAATTGAATTTGCAGACAGCCCTTTGCACCTCAGTTTTCGAACATTTCAGAACTCGAACGGTTTTACAGAATGGAACCGAGGTACTACTGTATTTATTAACATGAGATCCTAGACTCATAGAATCATAGAGTTCGAAGGGACCCCCACGGATCATGTAGTCCAATCCCCCACAGTGTATTACGCACAGCTAAAGTGTCCTGTTTGAAAACCTCCAATGAAGGAGATTTTTAAAATAATAGTCTATTGTTCAAAGCTATTTTGGTTTTGTTACAGCTTGTAATTGCCAGCGAATAATATCAACTTTTTGGTGTGAGATGCCCGGAGCATGGATTACTATGGCAAGATGGTGATGGTGTTGATGCTTTTCCTGACATGTGGACTCTTCCCCTGGTGCCCATGGGGCCTCTGAGCTCCCCGCTTCACCCCCCACCCAGGGTCCCCTTGACCATGAGGTGGGTGCAGTTGGGTTGCCTTTATCTTCCCTGGAAAGCACATAGAACTGAAGGAGGAAGTTAGAAGAGTGCCTTTCTTTCCCACTTCTTCTTTCACGTCTATGTGCTTCTCAAAGCTCGGATTAATTCTCACGGATAGGACTTTTCTCCAGATGCCTTGAAAAGGTATGGCATGTGTGACGGCACTTTCTTTTTGTCTTTCTATGAAGAGGAGCCTGTTCCCCGGGAGGGAGGAGAGAAGGGACTGCAACAGGTGCCATTTTGAAAGATGCTTCAAACAAAAAAGGAGCTGCCATGGTTAGCATCCTTTCCCTCCCCAATCAATTTGCATTTCAGGAGCCTTGCCCCCAAACCCTTTCATGAAATGCTACCCCTGATCTCCCACCTTCAAACAGGCATGGCGAATTGGGGCTTCCGTTTACGGTCATTCCGGAGGGTGAGCCGGCCCTAACGTTTGACGGTAGTATTTGATGCCTGCTGGAATCAAAGCCATTTGAGGGAGACTTCTAGATCAAGGGAAGTAATAGTACCACTATATTCCGCTCTGGTCAGACCTCACCTGGAATACTGTGTCCAGTTCTGGGCACCACAGTTCAAGAAGGATACTGACAAGCTGGAACGTGTCCAGAGGAGGGCAACCAAAATGGTCAAAGGTCTGGAAATGATGCCTTATGAGGAACGGCTTAGGGAGCTGGGTATGTTTAGCCTGGAGAAGAGAAGGTTAAGGGGTGATATGATAGCCATGTTCAAATATATAAAAGGATGTCATATAGAGGAGGGAGAAAGGTTGTTTTCTGCTGCTCCTGAGAAGAGGACATGGAGCAATGGATTCAAACTACAAGAAAGAAGAGGACATGGAGCAATGGATTCAAACTACAAGAAAGAAGATTCCACCTAAACATTAGGAAGAACTTCCTGACAGTAAGAGCTGTTCGACAGTGGAATTTGCTGCCAAGGAGTGTGGTGGAGTCTCCTTCTTTGGAGGTCTTTAAGCAGAGGCTTGACAGCCACCTGTCAGGAATGCTTTGATGGTGTTTCCTGCTTGGCAGGGGGTTGGACTGGATGGCCCTTGTGGTCTCTTCCAACTCTATGATTCTTTGACTTTGTAAGGTCGGGTGTCACCTGGGCCACATGACTGCGGATCCCCAATCCAGAGCTGCGTCTCTCAAATCTCCCGCAAATATCTTTCTCAGCAGCCAGCACGTGCAAGCAGAACGCACAAGCATGACGATCCCAGGGCGCATGGTGTGAACTGAGAATCAGGCTAAATATGAGAGAGGCCAAGTCAACAATGGAAGCCGATATTAGTTATTTCTTTCTTTGTTTATTTTTTTTCCAAAAGAGAATTGCTATTCCTCTCCCCATCCCCCCGCCCAATGCACATCTCTCTCTCTCTTTCTCTCCTGGAAGCAAGAGGCTTTGTGTCTGGAATAATTTCCCATGGAAGCAGGTTTTTCAAAGCCAGGTTGCTCCAGCGTAAAGAATCCGAGTTCTATTTCTGAATATATTAGCCTAATATGAAACAATTTGGAGGAGTCGAAAGGCATGCTGTGGAAACTGCTGAGCTTTCTTAAGCAACGCTGCTTGGGAAATTTAAGTGCGCGGTCTGTTTTCTATTAGTGCTAATAAGCTCTTAATCCCGTCAGAGATGCGAGGGCCCATACATATATGTGCGCAACCGTCAGGGTAGGCCCGCACAGATGCATGTGTGACTGAACAATGCCCAGGCCTCCTAGTGGTCGCTCTAATTGTCCTTAATTGGCTAAGCAGTCCCGTGATGTAGACAGGTATTATTATCCCCATTTTACAGCTGAGTGAGCTGACACTCAGTCAACGGAGCTGGCCTGCCAAAGGTCAGCGTACAAGGGGAACTGTTCCCCCAGGAGGAGACCTGAGAGGGGGAAGGCAAACGATTTGGGGCAAAAATATCAGTGGACAGCTAAGATGAACACACCTGGTTTGTAGGAAGGTCCATTCACAGAAATGGACTATTATTATCTATTATTATTATTATTATTATTATTATTATTATTATTATTATTATACCGCCTTTCATCAAAAGCTCTCAGAGCAGTTCACAGAATAAAACACAAAACAAAGCACAAGTCAATAATTAAACCCAAACAACAAAACGATAGACGAGTTAACACTAGAGATGGGAACCAGGGGAATTTCAAGCTCTGTGAAAAAATTGAATTTTCCAAACAGGTTTTTGGGAATAATAATACTAATAATAATTTATTATTTATACCCCACCCATCTGGCTGGGTTTCCCCAGCCACTCTGGGCGGTTTCCAACAAAATATTAAAATACAATAGTTCTTCAGATATTAAAAGCTTCCCTAAACAGGGCTGCCTTCAGATGTCTTCTAAAAGTCTGGTAGTTGTTTATTTCCTTGACATCTGATGGGAGGGCGTTCCACAGGGCGGGTGCCACTACCGAGAAGGCCCTCTGCCTGGTTCCCTGTGACCTCACTTCTCTCAGGGAGGGAACTGTCAGAAGGCCCTCGGCGCTGGACCTCAGTGTCCAGGTAGAACGATTGGGGTGTGAAGCATTGTGAAGCAATGGTGGTCCATCGAGACCGGCAGCACTGAATGCAGGAAGCCCACAAGTAGGTGGAGCCAGAGCCAATGATCAGGCTAAGCCAACTTGGAATATACTCAGAGTGTTCTAGCTTGCTCCTCATTCTTCTCTCTGCTGAGTTCTCCAAGGACAACACTAAGGAAGAGGCAACTGATGGGCAGTCACACCCCCCTGGAATGGATGTGATTAAAAGGCCGTCAGGTCGGATTGGGGCTGGCTGAGGGCAGGCTGAGGTTAGTGGGACAGGGCTCTCTTCGCCCTCATGAATCAGCCTCCACTGCCTTGAAGTGTCAGTTTTCCTTCTGAAGGTATCTCATAGAATCACAGAGATGGAAGGGGTGGGACTTAGATGCCAAGAAGTCCAAGCCCTTGCACCGTTGCAGGGATTCTGGCGCTAAACCATCCAGAGGATGACTGCAAACAGGAGACTCCACCACCCCTCTGTGTAGTTCGTTCCATTGTCTAGCTGCTCTTACCATCAGTAGGTTTCACCTAATGGCCAATCAAAATCTACCCTCCAGCAACTTCAGCCCATTAGGATCTAATCCTGATTGCTGGGGCCACAGGGAACAAGGCCATTCTCTCTTTTGTGTGTCAGCTCTTGGGGTGTTTGAAGGATGCTGTTATCTCCACTCCCTTAGTCTCCACTTTCTCCATATCGGAAACAATCGTATACGCCCCATCCTACATAACGGAAGGGAAGGGTCAAGGAGAAAGAGGAATTGCAGGAAAAAACCCACCTCACCCAGAGGTGAGGAACAGAAGGTAGGTTACGCTATTAGGAAAAACTGATTGGAAGGTGAAGGGAGATTTGAAGATAGGAGAATTATTGGCCTAGGATCTAGTGGGGGCAGTGAAGGCAAACGATGGTGGTGGGGGAAATTCTCTTTTTTTAAAATATCATTTTTTATTAGTTTTAAAAATAATTTTATACAATAGTAACAATCACATAGTTTTACATTTCTTATACCTTTTGGCTTGTTATAGCCTTGACTTCCTTCAGACCTTCCTTATGACCTTCTAATAACTATACCTTAATTTTATATTTCTTATTTCTTCCGTTGTTTTATTATATCTCTCGCTACCTTAATTTCTATAAGATCATATTAACAACAGCATTTCTTCCTTGATCTACAAAACCTCTTGTAGTCCTACTAACGTATTCAATTCAGTACTTTCTTTTAAATAGTCTGTAAATTTAATCCAGTCTTTGACGAACTTCTGGTCCCGCTGTTCTCGGATTCTCCCCGTCATTTTGTCCAGTTCTGCATAGTCTAATAGTTTCATTCTCCATTCTTCCATTGTCGGTGTTTGTTCTTGTTTCCATTTTTGTGCAATTAACATCCTTGCCGCAGTCACTGCATATTGGAAAAGCTTAATATCCTGCTTTTTAATATCTGTACCTATAATTCCCAACAAGAAAGCTTCTGGTTTTTTAGCAAATGTATATTTCAACATTTTCTTAATCTCACCATATATCATATCCCAGAAGCATTTCACCCTTTTACATTCCCACCACATATGAAAAAAGGTACCTTCTTTCTCTTTGCATTTCCAACTGTGGGGAAAATTCTCCAATTACAAGGAAGGAGATTCTGACTCAATGGACTACCTTGGAAGGTGGTGGACTCTCCTTCACTGGCAGTCTTAAGCAGAGATTGAGCGGTCATCTGTCATTGTTTCCTGCATTGCAGGGGGTTGGACTAGATGACCCTTGGCACCCATTCCAACTCTACAATTCTATGTTTCTATGAATGAACTTTATTAAATTTGGTCTCTCGTGACATAAAAAACTAATCACAGTCCCATTATGAAAGGTGGAAGGTGGAGAGGTTGCATATCGTCAACAGGCCATCGGTCATGGATGCTTTAGCTGAGATTCCTGCATTGCAGGGGGTTGGACTAGATGACCCTCGGGGTCCCTTCCAACCCTACAATTCTATGAACTAACAGAAACTGATGATGTAAAGATGTCAGCAAGCCTATTTCACATACTTTTTGCAAAAAGCAACAACACAAAAATAAAGCTTCCTTGGGTTTGTACCGACACCCATCAGTTCATGTCAAAGCTTCCATCTCTCGCTTCTCTTCGGGTATTTAGGCCCAATTTCACACTCTTGTTGAAAGAGCGATCAGGAGGCGGCCTCCCCCCCCCCGCCCTCCCTGCTTAAATTTTAATTACTTGGAGCGCTTTCCGCATCAGGTAGAAAATGGCACAGAGAGAGTGTGTGGGCGCCAACATGAGCTCCATCCCGAAACTTTTTATTTTGATTTCTTTTTAATTCTGAAAGTGTGAGTTATTTCCTGCAGGCAGACGGACAGACGCAGCCTACAGCACCTCATTTGCTGGAGAGAGAACTGTGAGCATTTGGTTTGATCAGCCGCTGGCATGGTAATGAGCCGGTTTCTATTGAAACTGGCTCATGACTATTCATTTTTTGCTGGCTCCCGACTCACTCGTGACCTACTATTTTTGGTCTTCGGGGTGGGTGAGGGCGGGGGAAGAAAGCCATGGGGAGTCAGTCCCAATCCCTGGAAAACCAGATAGGACACAGGGAGGGTATGCCTGGCGTGGGGGTCTGTGAAAAACATTTGTGTGCTGAAGCTATAGATTCAATCTTTCATCTGAATGCTGTCCAGCCACCAGCTCTTATGCTAAGCATCAGTTTCATCCTTTCTGATTTGAAGATGCCGGTAATATTGCCTCAGACAGAGAAACAAAAGCTCAGTGGTAGAACACCTGCTCTGCTTGCAGAAGGTTCCAGATTCAATCTCTGGCATCTTCATCGGTATAAGGCAGCTTCCTGTGTAAGCAGAATCCCTCTCTTTGACTGAATGGAGTAGTAGTATTCTTTATTACGGTCACTGACCAGCACAGTAAATTGCATTACATCATCAATATTTAATTTTTTTTGAAATAAACTAAAATAACTTATCTAAAATAAACTAAACTGATTTATCTAAAAGGGAACAGTCATCCTTTGATCCTTAGATTATAGTAATTGTTTACTATAAGCTATAAATTAAAACAAAGTCTGTCTGGCTCTGATCAGGAGTTGATTTGAGTATCTCCTGTGTAGGCGCACTGAATTCTGATAGCGTTGGCGCAAAATCTTGCCACCATAGCGGTGACCTTTGGGTTAGAGCAGGGGTCAGCAACCTTTTTCAGCCATGGGCCGGTCCACCGTCCCTCAGACCATGTGGTGGGCTGGACTATTTTTTTTTTTGGGGGGGGATGAACCCATTCCTATGCCCCACAAATAACCCAGAGATGCATTTTAAATAAAAGCACACATTCTACTCATGTAAAAACACCAGGCAGGCCCCACAAAATAACCCAGAAATGCATTTTAAATAAAAGCACACCTTCTACTCATGTAAAAACACCAGGCAGGCCCCACAAATAACCCAGAGATGCATTTTAAATAAAAAGGACACATTCTACTCATGTAAAAACATGCTGATTCCTGGACCGTCCGTGGGCTGGATTTAGAAGGCGATTGGGCCGGATCCGGCCCATGGGCCTTAGGTTGCCTACCCATGGGTTAGAGTCTGACAGGAGCCATTTAGTTTGCAGTTCTTCAGATTGTCCAGGTAACTCATCAAATATCTTTAGGGTAGATTCTTTCCGGAGGTCTCTGTAAAGGGAGCAACGAAAGAAAACATGGATGATGGTCTCTATTTCTCCAGAATTGCACAGACAGAATCTATCTTCTAAGGGGACTTGTCTATACTTCCCATATAGAACTACTGACGGTAGAGTATGGAACCTGGCCAAAGTAAATGCCCTTCTGTGTGATGGTATCTCTAGATGGGTTAGGTAATCTGACTGAATGGAGGTGGTCACATCTTCAAACAGGCCCTTCTTTCACCTCTCAGATTCTGAGCAGAAAGTTCTCAGCTCAGGGCTTTGAGCTCAGCACTGCCCCCAGAAGGCCCCTCTCTTCATTTTTAAGGACTAGAGCACCAGCTATGTTTTAAAAAAAAACAAAGCAGGCAATCCATTCAAAAGCCAGATACATTTTTTTTTTTTGTACCCCGCCCATCTGGCCGGGTCTCCCCAGCCACTCTGGGCGGCTTCCAACAAATATTAAAATACATCAATAGTAGAGTTAGAAGGGACCCCCCAGGGTCATACAATAGTATACAAGGTCATACAAATAGTACAACGAAGGCACTTACACAAGGTTCCATCACTGAAGACTTAAAAAGAAATTGAAATGGCATCCAAGATTCTTCCAGTGTAATGTGTATCTTTTAAAAAAACATATGAATGTGTTCTGCTCCAAAAACATGCCATCTCTACTTACAGCTTGGGACAACCAACAGCCCAGCACCTTTTAAACGATTTCCAGAGCCTTAAATCCCACATTCCTTGACCTGAGATTGTGGAACAGCTCTTCGGACTCACGGCCTGTCCTAGACGCAGCCATAGACAAGAAGACCTTTTAATGGAATCTTGTAAAACCTTTCATTAGCTTTTATTGGGTCATAATGTAATTAAGGTGACCTGACCTGACCTCTCTGAGGAGTGCCTTGGGTCAAGTGTATTTACTTCTGTCTACGTGGATTTAAGACTTTAAATACTCCGCTGTCTACTCATCCCAATAAAAAATGGCCAGAAGTGAACTGTTATCTTAGACACACGTTGGGCCGTGTCTGCCAGCTGGTTTCCTTTATACGTTAAATCGCTGGGGCTTATTTAAAAGTCGAAGCTATAAAACTCTTGGATTAAGAGCAGAAGACTGTCCAAAACCTCAACCCAACCTCTCCCATGTTTGGTTGACTTTGGACAACCTATCATGTTCTCTTGCCCCTGTAGCTGCACTATTAAATCACTGCCGGAACATAAACAGTCTGACAGTTTGGCTACATCCAGAGAAGGAAGAGGCCAAGCTTTCTACTCCGAGGCAGATTCCATAGGAACCAGAGAACCTTGCTTTTATTACAGCCATCTCACTTGGCTTTGACCAGGGCCCTGAAGACAGATTCTAAAACAACACCACAGCCGTAGCATTGGATGATGCCAATGCAAAAGGAGGGTGTGATGAGGACTGGGAATGTGTAGCTTTTGAAGCTCCTTATGGAAGGAAGCCAAACCAAGGAAGTAATTTGTTGCCTTCGGCTAGTGCCCATGCAAAGGGCTGGATTTGACCTTGGGCCTATGGAATCGCCCCAAAGCACATGATGGACCAACTTTACTGAAGCTCATCTCATCTGGGGTTAATCAGCAGCCAAAGAGGAGCTTGCCTGGGAGCCATATCTACACTACCTTGAGTTCCCCAGAAGGAAGGTGGGATATGACCAGAATGAATGAATGAATGAATGAATGGGGTAGCGCCATGGCTCAGTGACAGAGCATCTGCCTTAGCTGTAGGTTCAATTCCCAGAAACTCCAGGTAGGGATGAGAGAGACTCCCTGTTGGAAATTATGGAGAGCCGTCACCAGTCAACACCGAAGGGAATACAGAGCTAGATGGACCAATGGCAGCTTCCTATGTCCCTATGCTTGAGCAATTTGTACCCCAGACCCAGTCATTCTGTCAAGGCCCTCAAATGCTTGGCCAATGTCTACCAGGAGCAGGGCCTTTTTAGTTGAGGCACCGACCCTCTGGCATGCCTTCCCCAGCGAGGCCCACCAGGTCCAAATGTTATATGAGTCCTGCTTTGCTCCGTGTGGCAGCATTCAGGTAGGTACACGGCCCTAAAATTCACTACTTTTGCTCCTGTGATTTTCTGGGTCAATAGATTCCCACCCCGGAGTCAAATAACACAGATACGAGTGCGAAAAATGCACTCTAGCCCTCTGGACTTCAGGAAGTGACTTTTAGGTTGTGTGCAAGCTGAAATATAACGCAGAAATCAACAGTTAGGGAAACGGAACAAAGTACCGTGTGAATGCACACTGCATGGGCCGCTGGCCTGATCCATCAGACTAAGTTCTCAAATTCTTCTGTTGAATCCCACCGTAATCTCCCCTCCCTTGGGAGGCAGCGATAACTCAACCACGTGGAGAATGCATAATTAAACGAGACAAAGTAGTAGAATATATATATATGGGGAGGGGGGAGGCTTGTCATAGAAACAGGCTGGACAAGATGACCCCGTGGGTCTTTTCGCTTTCTAATTCCAATGATTCTCTGATGATTAGGCAATTTGCAGATAAATGAAACATCCTTACTTCTGGGGCTTCTCTGGCTCTCCCCTCACCTACGGACCTTTTCGAATTTGCCAATTAATAGTTAATTAGTTAATGTTTGTAAAGTGCTTTGAAGATGAAAACTGCTAAGTGCTAAGTATTATTAGAGAAACAGCGATGGCTAAACTCATTTTACTTAATTTTGAACCCACTCAAATAGGCTGAAATTCCGATTCACCCTGGGGTTTGCTGTCCTCATAGAGGGGAATGCCGCACTGTTGTTACACTATAATTAGAGTCTGGATGAATATCCCCCCTCCCTTCCTCCCCCCCCTACATGGCACTTATCACAAAAATGATGTACGTTATGTACACGGTACGGTGGTTATAATGCAGAGGAGGAAATATTGTTGTCATTGAGGTTGTATAAGCTACACGGTAGAGACAAGTGCGGCGCCGACTGCGGGGGACAATCCTTTAATATTTCCCTCCGTAATTCATAAAGGTTCCCTAATTCAACACACACACACATACAGAGAGAGAGAGACAAAGAGAGTGAATTAATGAGAGCCAACCATAATACATAACAAAAGAACTGAAGGGGCTAAATTAAAACAAGCAAACCTACATTTCAGCGGCAGTCTCAAGCTGCAGATTAGTACATTCAATACACATTAATTCTTGTCATTTTTAGAGGCGGCCTGTACAAGGGAGTGTGTGTGTGTGTGTGTGTGTGTGTGTGTGTGTCTTACCACCCTTCAGCTCAGACTCAGGTCCCTAAAGTCCTGTGTAGCTGCAATGTGTGCTATGGAAGCTCCATCCACTTCAGCTGAGGCCCATGGCTTCAGTGGCAGAACATCTGCTTGGCATGCAGAACGAAGGTCCCAGGTTCAATCGCTGGCACCTCCAGGAAAGGCTGGGAAACCTGAAACCCCAGAGAGCTGCTGCCGGTCAACGTGGGCAGTATTAAGCTAGATGGGTCATCGACCAGACTTGGTGTAAGTCAGCTTCCTATGCTTCAAATTCTGGGTGGAGCCATAGCTGAAAGCAATGGCTGTAGCTCCATCAGGGCTGGCCCTACTAGAAAGCATTGTTAGTCTGACCCTCCACAAACATGTCTAATTCTTATTTAAAGCCATCTCATGGCAACAAATTCCACAGCGCACATGCATCCTTTTACTCAGATTTCCTCTGAACTAAGAAGACGTTATGGACGACAGTTCTAACCAGCCCCAACCAGCAGGGCAGACAGCCAGGAATAATGGAAGTTGAAGCTCACCACATTTGAAGGGCACCATGTTGGCTATTCCTGTATCAAAGTCTTTGCAAGCATTGGCAAACTGTCATCATAGAATCATAGAATCATAGAGTTGGAAGAGACCACAAGGGCCATCCAGTCCAACCCCCCCTGCCAAGCAGGAAACACCATCAAAGCATTCCTGACAGGTGGCTGTCAAGCCTCTGCTTAAAGACCTCCAAAGAAGGAGACTCCACCACACTCCTTGGCAGCAAATTCCACTGTCGAACAGCTCTTACTGTCAAGAAATTCTTCCTAATGTTTAGGTGGAATCTTCTTTCTTGTAGGTGGAATCTTCTTTCTTGCTGGTGGAGTGGGTGGGTTTTGACAATGTTGAAAGGGTGTGTGTGTGTGTGTGTGTGTGTGTGTGTGAGAGAGAGAGAGAGAGAGAGAGAGAGAGAGAGAGAGAGATATGCATGAATTAGCTCCCACTGACCTTCCACTTCTGGACACTGTCTTGTTGCTTTCTAACCATCCATCCCAAACTCTCTCTGCTTGTGTTTTGACAAGTCCCAGTTGAATGAGGAAGGTTGTGTGAGCTATGACTTGATGTATTAGCTACAGTCTCCCCTGGACAAACCTTAGTAATCTGTCATATCCTCTAGCACTTGGATTGGAGATCAATAAACGAAAAGCCCGCTGTGACTCCTTCCAGGCTTCTAGCATTTTTGGATGCTTTGGAGGGCATGACCATAACCTCTCCTTGAAGACAGGCTGAGGAGGTAACATAAAAGGTGCCATCATAACTAGTTCCTTTCTCTGCTGGTTCAGTGCTGCCCCCCAATGAATGGATGAAACACGGCTTCCTCTAGGACAGGGTTCACTGAACTTTTAGGACCAGTAGGCATTAGGGAAGTAAGAAGGCATTTCCTCCTCTGCCCTGTGTTTGCTGCACACAGCGGTGTTTCTGTTCCACTACAGTTCATCTTCTGCCAAAAACTATATCACCTGTCTCGCAGTTTGCTGTCACAAAATTACATAGCTTATGTAATTAATTGCAACATAGTTGCAACATAGACACGGACTCCGAGGGGCCAAGGCAGTTTCTGATCCCTGAATATATCTTTCTCTTCTTTGAAGATCACTCGTAGCTGAGTAAGATTGTCTTCCATAAACACGGTTTTAACAATGAGTCCATAAGTGACTGTGGAGGCCAATTCTGGATCCACACGTCCTTCCACAGTGGCGACATTGGTTTCCAGGCGGGAGTTGATCACGGTGTGGATTTGCCAAGCATGCCTTCCTCTTAGCAGATTTCTCCCTTGCGTCCTGAGTTCGAGTGTCTTCAAAGCCTATGACACCTTTGGTAAAGCCTGTTCTCCAACTGGAGCGCTCGCAGGCCAGTGTTTCCCAGTTGTCAGTGTTTATACTACATTTTTTAAGATTTACCTTGAGACAGTCTTTAAACCTCTTTTGTTGACCACCAGCATTACGCTTTCCATTTTTAAGTTCTGAATAGAGTAGTTGCTTTGGAAGACGATCATCAGGCATCAGCACAACATGACCAGACCAATGAAGTTGATGTTGAAAAATCATTGCTTCAACACTGGTGATATTTGCTTCTTCCAGTACACTGATATTAGTTCACCTGTCTTCCCAAGTGACGTGTAAAATTTTTCAGAGACACCGTTGATGGAATCTTTTGAGGAGTTGGCGATGGCATTTATAAGTGGTCCATTTTCACAAGCATACAGTAAGGTTGGTAGCTTTGTAAACAAGCATTTTGGTTTCCCTGCGAATGTCCCGGTCCTCAAACACTCAAGCAGCCTTGCTTCCAGAACCCTCTGAGTCGACATATTGGCCGCCGCCACCAATTGACTGCTTGGCCACTGCCATTTTTCTTGACCAGTTCCTGCTCTCTCTGAATTAGTTTAGCAGTCCCTTTATAAAGAAAAGAAAGAAATCCACATACAACCCTCCCCCTCTTCCAAACTCATCAAAACCCTTGGCAGTTGCAAGCTCCAGCATGAATATGAGCATCATGTAACATCCGGCATATCATATTTCTAAAATATAAATGTGGTAGAGGAGAGGCTTTGCTTTTTATTCAGCGTGTTCTGTGTTTCTGAGCGCAGAGAGAAAAGGTGGGGGAAGCATCAACATATAATTCTGTGATATTGCTTACCAACCCAAAAGAGAGTGTGGTTGTTGTTGTTTTTCATTAAGGAAACACATGCACGCATCTAAGCGCATAGAAGAACATGCTCTGCATATCCCGCATACCAACACAACCATAAATTGCTTGCGGATCAAAGATCGGAGGGGAGGGGGCTTAAATCTGAGCGAGGCGACGGGATAGAGCAAAATAAGAGACAGAACCATCTTGTAACTGCCTGTTTCACTTAAAGATGATAAGGAAATATTATCACATTATTTTAAGGTAAATCCAGCATTTCCAGAGCTGATTGAGGCAAGAATTAGACAGTGTTTAGGGGATTATGAAAAACAGTTTCCTCTACAGGTCAACAGCTAATCAGAATTCTCAGGAGATTTGCCAAAGATTCCCCCCCTCCTCCTCTTTTGCCTTATGAATAATTTTACCAAAGGCACAAAATGGGCACATTATTTAGAGAGAGCCTTTTGATGTATTTTTCTCTGAATAAGCACAGGGTATTCGAGGATTTCTTTCCCGTTCCGAGCAACGGGGACCAACTTATTAAGTGTTCCAGCCACAATGCCTGCAAGCTAGCTGAGATTAATATCAGCATAACCTGTTACTTAATTCATTATGGGGATACAGGCTAATTTGATTTGATATTATTTTAATAAAGTTCTGTGATATATAAGATTGTTTCAGGCTATCAAAATAATTTTCCAGTTATTACAGTTATTCAAGCAGGTCCTTTGATAGCAGCAGTTGGTCTGCGTCTGTTGTGAATATATTAGCAATGATGATTCATAGCAACTGAGCAGCGCTAAGCTCGTCAGGCATTGTGCCGATGCAAAAATGTATTCTGCAGGCCATTAAAAAAAAAAAAAACCAGGGAAAGGGGGAAAACATATTTTGCATGCGCCAGGCTTACACGTGTCATTAACATAGCTCATTTTTTAAAACCAGTCTTTCATAGACGACAAGTTAAAAAAAAGGGGGGGGAGGAATCAGCAGCTCACTTTGAAATCTATTGAAGTCACTTAATGGTTGTTGTTTTTTTAAATATACAGTTTGCTTCAGCTTGTATATATTAAGTGAATCGAATACTTCTAAAAAAAACCCAAAACAACACCCCCCCCTCCGATGCATTCTCTCCTCACAGGGGGGCCTTGTAAGCCATTACAATATAACTGTTCCCGGTCTACGATGCTATATGTTCATTTAGCTGTCACACAGACAAAAGCTTTTAATGTCGTTAATATGCCAGGGTGGCACGGGTGCCCCCTCCTCCCGTTCCCTAAATGCTGTTTCAGCTTTTTATGCCATTTTATTTTAATTTCAGATAGTGCGTTATTTATTTATTTATTGGGTTTCCTCTTCTCGGAGTTCCAAATAAATAAAAGGCTCAGTGGAGAGGGCCGAAGGAGTCGACCGCAGTCGCTGGGGAAGGCTGTGATGGGGGGGGCAGGGGGGCGGGCTGAAGCCTAGGCATGAGGAGAAGGCTGCTGGATCCTACCAAATGCCCATCTCATCCAATGTCCTGGTGTCCCGGAGGAAAGCCTGAGGGCAGGACCTGAGGGCGCCTGCAACTCTCCCTGCTTGCGACCCCCCCGCCCCGCAACTGATAATCAGAAGTGCAGACCCTCCAAGTGTGTCCCTGTTTTCCAGGGACAGTTCTGCATTTACAGAAGGCATCTCGGTTTCTGATTTGATCCCGGAATGTCCCGCTTTTCCTCAGGACACCCCTATTTTCATGGGAGGGATGTTGGAGGGTGTGGAGTGATCCGACCCCCGAGCCAAGGAAATAAGTACCATATTTTTCGCTCCATAAGACGCACTTTTCCCCTCCTAAAAAGTAAGGGGAAATGTCTGTGCGTCTTATGGAGCGAATGTGTGGTCGATCGCTGGCTCCCTTTCTGGCTCTGCCCCCTTGCCCAGGCCTCCATTGTTGAATGTTCTGCAGACAGAGGCTGTTTGTTTCCCCAGTGACATGCGACTGGCTGATTAGATGATCTATCTGGAAACTGTCGAAATGGCTCCCTTTCCTTTCCTAAAGAAGATGCAGAACTGTGAGTTGAACCCCATAAAACAGGATTTTTTCCCTTTTCAAAGTAAGCTCAACAACTTTGAGCTGATCCTCAAAAAATGGGGCTTTTCTCCATTGCAAAAGAAACTGCACAAATTTGAGCTGATCCTTAAAAAAAGGGACTTTCCCCCTTTCCTCTAAAAACTAGGTGCATCTTATGGTCAGATGCGCCTTATAGAGCAAAAAATACGGTAGCTTATGCAACCTTTAGAAAACATCTGAAGGCAGCCCTGTATAGGGACGTTTTTGAATGTTTAATGTTTTCTTATGTTTTTATTGATGTCGGAAGCTGCCCAGAGTGGCTGGGGCAACTCAGTCAGTTGGGCGGGGTATAAATAATAAGATGATGGTGAGGTGTTTTTTTTCCCCATTAAGAAAACACACACATCTAAGCACACAGAATAACGTTATGCATATCCCACATACCAACGCATCCACAAATTGCCAATGGATCAAAGATCGGAGGGGAGGGCGCTTAAATTTCATTGGAGAAATGTTGGAGGGTATGGAAGTATACTGCCTTTAACAATAAAGTTCGACAATAACCATTGTGGCTTGGTATATTTATCCTCCATGAATACTATTTTAAAACTATCCCAGTCGGTCGCCATCATTACATAGTGTGGGATAACATCTGTATGTATACCTAATGTTACAGCTTTGCGTTCACCCAATGAGAACATTATGGGAAAAGAGATGGCAACTGGCAATGGATTATGGGACAATTTGCCTCGCTTGAGTCAGTCACACCTTCAAAAATTAGATGCTTCTGGGGAAAAGGGGGAAAGTTGCACGAGATAACTGAAGGATCGCCGAGTGTTTTCCGACCTGTTGTGACATTTGGCGTTTTGAGTGACTGCTGTGGATGTCACCCTCTCCGGTCACTTCTCATCTCCCTCCCTCAGATCAGGGGTGAGAAAAAAAGGGAGAGAAAGTATGTGCATGTAAACTTCGTATTTTAAAGGGATCTGGATAAAAGTTGTGTCCTGCAGAATTAATCTGAGCTTTGAAAAGCACATAGAGCTGAAAGAGGAAGTGGGAAAGAGCGTCACTCTTTTAACTTCCTTTTCAGCTCTATGTACTTCTAAAGAGAGACAGAGGCAGCCATCCACACCACCTTATGTTCAACACCGAACTGGGATGAGGGAACACAATTTATCTGATATTTCTGACATTTCCCTAACAGTTTATCTCTGCATATGTTTGAGCTTTCACGTAAAAGCCACCTCTGAAAATATTGCAGAATGTAGTGCATGCTTTCCGTGTTGTTTGCTTCCAGGAAAAATCTGTTTGCAAGTAACACAGAAATGAGCGCTCAAGTTGCTCTATATTCTTGCTATATTTCTTGAAGTGCTCATGTCACGGGAAAGCCAAATGTGGAAATTAACAGCTAGGGGAACACCGGGAAAATGGAACAAACTGCTGTGTGAATGCAGTCTGAGTGACAGTGGTTCTTCAGGGGTTCCGGCAGTAATATAATAATAATAATAATAATAATAATAATAATAATAATAATAATAATAATAATTTTTTATTTATACCCCGCCCATCTAGCTGGGTCTCCCCAGCCACTCTGGGCAGCCTCCAACAGATATTAAAATACATCAGTAAGTATTGTACATTCCTACTTGCAGATTTCGGGCAGCCCGACCAGTTCCCCCACTCTGGGGGCACTGCAGAGCATCACAACTATTGGATTCCAGGCCAAGACCAGCCAGCCCCTACGGAAGGAAGAAGCCTCGGCCAAAGAACATAAATAAGAAGATAAAGAAGAAGACTGGCAAAATAAATTATTGAAGTATGCAGGACAAATTATTACAAAAAAGGGCAATTGTTTAAAGCATATTTTTTAAGCTTTGTGTACAGATTTTTACCGTTCAGCCCGGACACTGAGATCTAGCGCCGAGGGCCTTCTGGCGGTTCCCTCACTGCGAGAAGCAAAGCTACAGGGAACCAGGCAGAGGGCCTTCTCGGTAGTGGCGCCCACCCTGTGGAACGCCCTCCCATCAGAGGTCAAAGAGATAAACAACTATCTGACATTCAGAAAATACCTGAAGGCAGCCCTGTTTAGGGAAGTTTTTAACCTGTGATATTTTAATGTATTTTGAAATTGTTGGAAGCCGCCCAGAGTGGCAGGGGAGACCTGGCCAGATGGGCGGGGTACAAATAATAAATTATTATTATTATTATTATTATTATTGCTACTATAACTTTTAAAAGTCACTTGTAATAAGATGAAGAAGGTTTTAAAATTGGTTTGTTAAGTATATAAGGTTTTATGGATGTGCATAAACAAGTATATTATAATGGAATCAAGTGGAGGGAAGTCGACCAAAATTTATGGTTTAATTTGGTTATGATTTTTTTCCTGGGTTTTTTTTTTTTTGGTATTGTTATTTTTGGAAAACCAATAAATTGTTATAAAAAAAACCCAAAACAAACAAACAAACAAAAAACTATGATGCTGTGAATTGAGCAGAATGGAAGGAGATTTTGTGTGTGTGTGTGTACTGAATTTTGGCCTTGCACGGGGCCCTGCTGAAATTTGAAAGACCAAAGTCATCCTCTGCTACCTGGAGATGCTGGGGATTAAACCTGTGACCTTCTGCATGCCAAGCACCTGCTCTACCACTGAGCCAAGGCCCTCCCCTAACACATTTTAAAGTGAAATAACGCACATCTAAAGAAAGGGGCGGGGGCAGAGAAGACGATTAAGTCCAGAGTCTAAAATTACCTAACTGCGTTCCCGAGGCCATATGTCCTGAACAGACACCCAAGGATAGTTGGAGAGGAAAGTGAAAACTGTTCATCTCCCCCCCTTTTAAGTCATAGTTACCATGGCCACTGTTTTTAGATTATTCAGGAGATATGATTGCTACATATCTGCTTCTTGCTGCTCATCCTTGGAAGACAGGGAAAGGCAGAGTACCTAAAGTAACTGAACTTTTAACTGTGCTAATTATTTATAGCTGCCCTCCAGAGCTCGCCTTCCCAGGGCGACGCTTGCAAAGGCTTGACAACTTTAGATATTCAGCAAGTGGCAACGATGTGTGATAGTCTAAACAGATTGTGTGACCTTCAGAGATTAATCAGTTAAAACAGCCCTTATGAAGCTGTTTTAGATTATTCTTGACAGTAGCTGTTTTTGACAGCAGAAGGTCAGAATCAAAGTCCTTACTTTTTTGAACTAGTCGAAGATTTATGTCGGCATCAAACCAAGCAAACATGCAGAAACCGCTTATGAGCGCCAGGGCTACTGGGCTGAGCGTGAGAGGGGCCTTTCATCTTGCGCAGACCAATTTCCAAAGGTGCTTCTGGGCTGTCGCCAACGCATTCCTACTCAAAGTAGACCCACCGGAGCTAATGGACCTAAGCCAGTCATGCCCTTTATTATCAACGGGTCTGCTCTGTCTAATTATTCATCTCATTTATTCCATTCCATTCATAGGAGGATTCCTGTGATACATTTTGAAGTGATTTAACAATAAAAACATGTAAACGCAAGGGCATCCAAAATAATTCCATACGTGAAAACAAAATGTGATGTCTAAAAACAATTAAAAGGATTTACTTTATAGAAACAATTTCAAATGTTGAATACAACCCTCTCTTTTTTAGTGTGTGTTTTTTTAAGCTGCTTCTTGGAAGTTCAATATTGCTTCATAAGAAGGTAAGAAGAGGTTGCTGGATGAGGCTCGCTTCCTTTCTGGCAACCTGTTTTCAACCAGGTGCCTAGGGGAAACACCAGGGCTGGATTAAGACCTTTCAAGGTCCTAAGCACTGAAAAAATTATTATTATTATTATTAGGGAGGGGGCTATCTTACTGAATTGCCCTAGGGCTGGGGTAGCGGGGCTTACCATATGGAGCGGCAGAAGAACAGCTACCTTCATTTCCCCCCAAGGCTTCTTTTCCCTGCGTCTCTCTTTCTCAGGGCCTTCTGAGAAATTTCAGCTCAGCTGTAGTTTCAATTAAACAACAACAACTCCGCTCTTTGCTCTGCCATTTTCAAACTAATCTCTCACACCTTTTGCATTTGGGGCCTTTCCAGACATCCTTTTTATTACACATCCATGATGCCTGGTGTGGATGATCGTATCAGGGTAAAGGTAAAGGTACCCCTGACTGTTAGGTCCAGTCCCGGACGACTGGGGTTGCTGCACTCATCTCGCTTTATCATTTTATCGCTTTTTTATCATTGTATGGTTTTAATCAGTGTGTATGGTTTTAATCAGTGTTTTTGTAGTTGTTTTGCTTTTGCGTGGAGTGCCCTATCTGGGTGGATGGAGCAGCCAAGTAATTTTGTTGTTCCCGAAGGGGACAATGACAATAAAATATATTCTATTCTATTCTATTCTATTCTATTCTATTCTATTTACTGGCTGAGGGAGCCAGCGTACAGCTTCCGGGTCATGTGGCCAGCATGACTAAGCCACTTCTGGCGGACCAGAGCAGCGCACGGAAACGCCGTTTACCTTCCCGCCAGAGTGGTACCTATTTATCTACTTGCACTTTGACGTGCTTTTGAACTGCTAGGTTGGTAGGAGCAGGGACTGAGCAATGGGAGCTCACCCCGTCGCGGGGATTTGAACCGCCGACCTTCTGATCTGCAAACCCTAGGCTCTGTGGTTTAAACCACAGCGCTATCCGCGTCCGTATCAGGGTAGCCAGATGCTAATCCACTTTCCCTACTGTTTGAGCCTGCAAAGGTTTTTGATATGGATATATTGCTTTGTTTCCATTCGGTGAATGTCCCGTCGCTTCCTGCTGGAACCCTGCAACTTTACCTACCACCGATGTTCAAGGTGCTGTTGCCGTGTTTATTTCGTATGGCAATAATGCAGTGACCTTGGGGGAGCATTGAAATAAAGTGGGATGATGTGTCCAGGATAAACCCAGCAGGCTTGCACGGTCCAGCATAAATCCACAAGTAACGCACTATGATTGTGTCAACGACTAGTTGCAAAATACACTTGCAGCTTCCCCCACCCCCATGTCTGCAAGAGTCCTTCCTCTCCTTTCACCTCCTCCATTTGCTTCACGACAAAAATGGCCACATCCAGGCCAGCTTCCCTGTGAATGATCAAGGCCTCGAATCTTCCATCTCTCATCCCCACAATCTCCTGGTCTGTTGGGAGAAAGAGAGAGAGAGAGAGAGAGAGAGAGAGAGAGAGAGAGAGAGAGAGAGAGAGAGAAAGTCGCTCAGAGAAGATCATCTTCCTGGCGTCTCAATCCAGGGAAACGAGAGATGTCCCGGCTAACCATTTTTAAAACAGCACCGTCGTAATGGGGGGCTTGGGAATTTTCTCGGAGGAAGGCGGGGGAGCTGACTTTGTCCGCTAGTCCTTCACTTTATTCCACTTGCTTTAAGCAAGAATAATTTCCTTTCCCTCCCCTCCCACCACAACCCTGCTCATTTCCCCTCCTTCTTTCCTCCATCCCTCTTTCTCTCTCCTGCTTTTCTCCTCCTTTCTCCCTCCCTCTCTCTCTCTCTCCCTCCCTCCCTCTCTCTGCCTCTCATCTTTCTTCCTTGTTGTTTTGCCCCTGAAAACTGTGCAGCGAAAGCAACCTCCAGGGTGGACACTAAATCTTCTGATGCAGGCAGAACAGTGATAACATCTGAACTGAAGGTGCTTTTCCAGGGCATGCTTGACAGATGTAGCAGGGGCCTTTTAGGATTTAGTATTGGAGCGTATCTATTACCCGCGCCGCAGCACAGCTTGGCAGGAGCTGTATGGTAATCTCCTGTGAATTCTGTCTGACTTATCAGAGCATCTTGAACAGGTTCTTGCAGGATGGCGAATTGCCGCATCAACTTTGGAGGAGACAGTTCCGTGCCCTTTGAACTCCCTTAACTCCTCGCATCCCGGTGCCTTTTAATTTTATATATATATATTGCATTGTGTCGCCTCCATCCTCCTCCATCCGCCCGTACCCTGCTCTCGTCCTCTCTGGATAGAGCTGTTATATTCCAATCCCCCGAGGTATGCCATTCCAAGGGACAGAATCTAATGCTTTCATATCGGAGAGAGTAGGAATAATTGCTTTAATGGCATGGCAGCTTGCCCATTTCTCCCGCGGTACACAGCAAATGTGATCCGCGTGGTAGATCTGTCGCTCCCACTGGGACACCGCTGCAGCTGAGGCTCTGGGGGGCAGCGAGGAGGGGATTCTCAAGGGTGCATGTGCCAAGGCTGCCTCAGAGCCTGGCATTTTTGGGTTTGCAAATGGATGCCTGCAAACAACTCAAAGGGCGACTTTCTACTTGCATAGTATTATTATTTTCGGGTGCGTGTGATTTAGAACAATTGCATGGGTGCCATCGCAGTGTATGAGGGTTCGTTTGCATCTTGGGTCACAAGTACCCCATACATTTAAAGCGCTCTTATACCACTGGAACAGTCATGACTTTGCTCCCAAAGAATTCTGGGAACTGTAGTTTGTTGATGGTTCTGGGGACTGCAGCTCCTGAACGTTCTCAGTACCCTTAACAAACTGCATTTCCCAGAATTCTTGCTGGGGGGACGGGACACCATGATTGTCCCAGTGGTACAACAGCGCTCACAACAAACCTGTGAGGTAGGCTGGAATGAGAGGTGGTGACTCGCCCAAAGTCACCCAGTGTGCTTCATGGCTGAGTGGGGATTTAAACCCTGGTCTCTCATGCCCTCTAACCACTGCACCATGCTGTCTCTTTTGCCCCCTCTGCCACTAACTACCCCGTCAGAAGGATTTCTGGGTGAAGAAGACATGAGTGCCTTCTGATGGTAGACCAAGGCTGTCTACCACCAACTGTCTTGAGGAAAGGATCCTGGCGACTCAGGTTTTGATACAGTATTTGCACCGTGATTGCATTACAGTAATTCATGTTGATGTTACTTGCAAGCCGCCTTGGAAGAAACTGTCTCCTGAAAGGCAAACAAAAACACGGGATTTTAGAAAAAGCTTCTGTTCCTGCTCACCTGGAAAGATGCCCGCCTCACCCAAGGTGTGTTACAATAATAATAATAATAATAATAATAATAATAATAATAATAATATTTTTTTGTACCCCGCCCATCTGGCCGGGTCTCCCCAGCCACTCTGGGCGGCCTCCAACAGACATTAAAATACTAATGTTACTATTATTTACAAGTGTTCCTGCTCAGCTCAGTGGTGAGGGAAACACTCTCTGCACATTCTCAGGCGCTCTCTAATTTCCCTCTTCCTCCCTTTGTTCCGGCATCGAGCCCTGGCACAAATTAAACCTGCCTTCTCCCCGCTGGTTTTGTAGTTGGAGGAAGGAGGGAGAAAGCCCTTTCACAACACAGAAAAGAAATCTCTCACTGAAACCGATCGCAAGCACAAAATTGTTTATATCCTAGATTAAAGTTTAATTTTAGAGTTTAGCTGTAGGGTTAGAATTAGCTTTTGAGTGTGAGTTGCATAGAAGTCGCTGTAATTTGTTTTAAGGAGAAAGTCTTCAGGCAGCTGCGCATAAAATGAGTAGCATTCCTTATTCCCACGGTTGATTTCTGAATGGAAGTGCAATTATTTTTCCCCACCTTCTACCCAGAAGCGAAAACTGAGCCAAAGATAATACCTTACATGCATATCAGCTTAGGGAACCTCTCTTGGAAATATCTATTTATTGTTCACAGAGTCCTGATACAAAACCAGAGAAAAGAACCACGCAACATGGCGCATTAATGCTCTCTTTCATGTGAGTACATTTTACCAATTTATTCTATTAATTTGGGAACATTTCTAATCCTCGCATGATGCAGTCAAATGAGCAAAACGAGTTTGCGAGATAGTGGATGAAACGCTCCATTTAAAATATATTTGCTGGATTTTACCTCGGTGATGGCTCCAGAGGGTGGGTGAAGTGAGTCCTGTGTGAGCCAGGAACCCACAATTTGCTGCCATTCTCAGTTGTCGTTGGGGGGGGGTGCCAGTTCCAGGTTTTGAAGCGCCCTCAGCCATAATGCTTGCACCGACCCTCTAGCCCCAGTGGTGCATTGGGGGGAAAAAGAATTGCGGGGACTCGTAATGACTGCTCTGTAGCCACATCCCTAAAGGCAGTCACCGCCATGCCTCCAAGCAGACTCCAGAAACGCAGGTATCGCTCACTCTTAGGCTGCAATCCTACTCACGCACCTCAAAGTAAGTCTCGCTGAACTCACTGGGATTACCTTTTCCCCAGACCCTCCAAATGTCCCTGTTTTCCAGGGATTCCTGGTTTCTGATTTGATCCTGGAATGTCCCGCTTTCCCTTAGGACATTTTCATCAGAGAAATGCTGGAGGGTATGAAATAGGACGTCCCAAGGGGGCGTTCTTCTTCTTCTTCTTCTTCTTCTTCTTCTTCTTCTTCTTCTTCTTCTTCTTCAGCTGGAACTCAGTTCCTGCACCTCTTAGGTGAACACCTCTTTTTCTGGAAAAAATAGCACCAGACCTCCCTATTTTCATCGGAGAAATGTTGGAAGGTATGTTTTCCTGTGCCTTCTCCACAAGTTCCAGAGGGCAGCAACATGAGAACAGGCTTTTTCTGCAGTGGCTCCCCATTTGTGGCATGCTCTCCCCAGGAAGGCTCATCTGGTGACTTCATTACATACCTTCAGGTGCAAAGCGGAAGCCTTTCTATTCAACCAGGCCTCGGGCTGATCAACATCTTATACCCTATTTAAACGTGTTTGTGGGAGGGAGGAGGGTGTTATTGGTTTGTGGTATTTCCCCCAGTTCTTGGTTTATTAAATATATTTTTTTCATTTCATATTTTAATGTTGTGAACCGCCCTGAGATCCACGGATGCAGGGCGGTATACAAATTTAATCAATAATAGTAATAATCAATAAATAATAGACATTTTTATTTATTTATTTTGGGAAGTTTTAAATGTTTTATCGTATTTTAAATATTCTGCTGGGAGCCACCCAGAGTGGCTGGGGAAACCCAGCCAGATGGGTGGGGTATAAATAAAGTATTATTATTATTATTATTATTATTATTATTATTATTATGTGGGGCACATGGTTCTCTTCCTTCCTATTTTAGGGAAGTTTTTAATCTGTGATGTGTTAATGTATTTTAATGTTTGCTGGAAGCCGCCTAGAGTGGCTGGGGAGACCCAGCCAGATGGGCGGGGTACAAATAATAAATTATTATTATTTATTATTATCATTTTATCCTCACAACAACCCTGTGAGGTAGGCTAGGCTGAGAGACTGTGACTGGCCCAATGTCACCCAATGAGCTCAACAGCATTGAGGCCTGTCGGGGGGGGGGGAGGCGGGTTATAAACAAATAAACAAATAAATGCCAAGTAGGTATTTTAACCCTGGTCTCCCAAGTTCTAGTCCAATACTTTGACCAATTCACCACACTAGTTTTGTGATGGCAGTTTAAATTTCGGAACCATTATGTTATATTAACCTTAATCTGTATTAGTAACCAACACCACCCAAAAAAGCCTGCCTCCCCCACTTCCACAAATTACGTGAGCATGTGAATTCCCAGTACCCAATTTTGTAGCCAAAATATGCATATATTCATATACTGATATGCATAGATAGATATAGAAATGCAATCACTGGGTTGCTATTAAGCTTCAATTCCAGATATTTTTTTGTCAAGCCAGGAAATGACATGAGGGGTGGGTGCGAGGGGAAAAAGGCGACATATTTATATCCGATGTGGTTGGTTGATTTCACACACACACACACACACACACACACACACACACACACACACACAGAGAGAGAGAGAGAGAGAGAGAGAGAGAGAGAGAGAGAGAGAGAGAGAGCACCCACCCTCTGATTATTGATGCCAATCACATCTTTCCAGCTGCTAGAAGAATTTAACAATCAATACTCTCAGAATATTCATTTAACCTATGAAGCAGAGGTGAACGCCTGCATCCCGTTGTGGGATGTCATGGTCACTAAAAAGAAAGGAAAGGGGGGAAAACCACCTCTGCCATTTCCCAAGGCCTGTTCCATATATAAAGAAGCAACGCTCAGAAATAGATCGCGTTGTGTCTCCACTAGCTATGCCTGAAAAAGCGCTTCGGAGATCTGCAGCCTTTCTGGCAACCTCCTTAAACACTGGCAGGCGCGAGTGTGATGGGCAAAATGTCTTGGCAAATTTGGGAAGGAGACTTCTTCTGCCAGGACCAGCTCTTTGGTCAGATGCTTGTGACTAGGCCTGGGAAGACTTTGGGCTCATGGGCTCTACTTTGGATGCTGGTGTTGTTCATACTACAGTGGTACCTCGGGTTAAGTACTTAATTCGTTGCGGAGGTCCGTTCTTAACCTGAAGCATACTTAACCCGAGGTACCGCTGTACTTTTATTAGGACCTTGAGACCCACCAGCCAGAGCGAGGTGCAAAGGATGGACTAGGGTGGCTGAAAGGGCAGAAGTAATTCCATAGGAATGTGGGCAGAGTGCTTTATACTGAGTCAGACATTTGGTCCATCTAGCTCAATACTGTCTGCACTAACTGGCAGTGGCTCTCCAGGGTTTCAGGCCAGGGTCGTTCTACCTCATTCACAGAGCTGCAGTTCACTGGGAAGAGAGATGTTTTTCCAATCCACTCCTTGGAAGTCATAGCCCTGGGAGGGGAATATAGGAGACTCCTAAGTACTCTATCAGCACCCCAGTAGACTGATGTGGTCCAAAAGAAAGCAGAGCAATATGGTGGGCACCAACCTGGCTGAGGAGTTGCCAGAAGGAGGTGTACAAGACACAATCCAACCATCTCAAGGACTCCACTCTAGATTTGTGTTGTGTTTACTCCTTTGCCTTCTCTCCTTCCCAAAGATACCCCGCAAAGCAGTGGAGGTTTAGGACCAGAGTTTTCCTTCTCCTAGATGGGATCCTTCCCAGGATGAAGAAGAAGAAGAAGAAGAAGAGTTTGGATTTGATATCCCGCTTTATCACTACCCGAAGGAGTCTCAAAGCGGCTAACATTCTCCTTTCCCTTCCTCCCCCACAACAAACCCTCTGTGAGGTGAGTGGGGCTGAGAGACTTCAGAGAAGTGGAACTAGCCCAAGGTCACCCAGCAGCTGCATGTGGAGGAGCGGAGACGCGAACCCGGTTCCCCAGATTATGAGTCTACCGCTCTTAACCACTACACCACACTGGCTCTCTGATGAGTCCCATCTGCCCCTCACTTCCCCCTGCAGCACATGCAGAAACTGCCTTCTTGATTGTTGGACCCACTATTGGTCTCGTCTTCTCAATCCACCGGAAGCCTGTCTTCGTACGCAGAGGAAGTCCCTAACTCACCAAGGGTTTGAGACCCCTTGGCTACCCTCACCTGGTTTAGCCGGACAGCCAAAGCAGTTTCCCGAAGTGTGGCCACTGTCACACGCCAACAGCTTCTAAAGGAGCCACAGGTGAGAGCTGAGTGCAGGGTGGGGACCAAAGGTGGCCAAACTAACCCAGAAGGAGCATGACGTGTCCCCCACCAGAGGTACTACCCCTCCCCGATACCCCGTCATTCTCTGGGGGAAGAAGCAATGACCTGGTATGATAGCTTCTGTAGGATGCAGATGCAGCCATTGAGAACTTTCAGGGCAGCTAGAAACATATGAAGTTGCCTTAGAACAACACAGACCGTCAGTCCATCTGCCTCAGCATTGTCTGCATGTACTGCACGTACTGAAGTGCCCTTCAGACGGGCTTCCCCAGTCGTACCAGGAGATGCCAGGGCCGTTCCCCAAACTGAGAATTCAGTTTGCCACATAGCTCCGAGGCTTTGCTGTGGCGACATGTACACCCTTGATTGCTCACTGAGTTTCTTTCCCCTGTTTGCGATGTACTATTATTAACGTGGCAGCGAATCCTCGCAGGTGGGAGGGCGGGATCCAAATGTGCCAAACCACAATAAAATACTGCCTATTTTTAGAGTTCCCCCAGGTTGAAAGGTCGGCTCTTCCCACAGCTGGGACGACACGCCAAAGCTGAGTATCTGTCCTCCCTCAGGAATTTTTGCATGTCTTCTGGAAGCTGTTTTAAGCTTTCCTCAAAAAAGAAAAAAAAAAGCCCTGTCTACATTTCACCTGAGTGGGAATCTTTGGGGGCCTTTTGATGCTCAGGCGAAATTCAGCAACAACTCTGAACATCTCACTTCTCCACTCCCCTGCATCTGAGACTCGCCGCCACTCTCCATTTGCTCTCCAGCCCGCCCCCCCTCCAATTACGTTCCCTTCATGTCACTCATGTGAACAAGACGCTTCACTGGTTGGTCGCAGGCCAAGGCTTGTTGCTGTGTTCATTGGCAGCCTGGTGGGTGTAGCTGAGACCAGGTTGCGTGTGAGAAAGATGGAAGAGTCAGCTCTCGTGTTTTGACTTGCAGATCTGGTGCAGCTTCTTCTGAGCAGAGGCCCAACTGTGAAACCCTGGCGATCGCCCGGATGAAAAGCTTAAAATAGCGAATCCCGGACTGGGATTTGTGACCTGCCAAGGCTTTTGGGAGCTGAGCCCTCATGTTTCGTGCCGTGAGGGATGCTCTCGACTTCGCACACCTCCACCTGTTTTCTAAACAGTGTGGTGTAGTGGTTAAGAGCGATAGTATCGTAATCTGGTGAACTGGGTTCGCTTCCCCGCTCCTCCACATGCTGCTGCTGGGTGACCTTGGGATAGTCACACTTCTCTGAAGTCTCTCAGCCCCACTCACCTCACAGAGTGTTTGTTGTGGGGGAGGAAGGGAAAGGAGAATGTTAGCCGCTTTGAGACTCCTTCGGGATAAAGCGGGATATCAAATCCAAACTCTTCTTCTTCTTCTAAACGGTGGGAAGCGTGAACTTTGTCCTTGTCTTTGCAAAATCTTTTTAAGCAGCTCAAGAAACGGAAATGAAAGAGAGCCGGCAAGTGGCGAACTGGCTGGAGTGTCAAGCTTGCCTCTGGGAAGTCCCAGTTCAAATTCCTCGTGTGGCCACAAAGATTACGCAGTGGCCTTGCAGTACAGACGGCCAGAAAACCTGAAAGAAACATCACCCGTTGTATCAAAACTCTTATAGATTCCTCAGGGTATTTCATGGGGACCAGAGACCTCGGAATGTATAACCAACTTTTAATTTTTTAAAATTTTATTGATTTGTTAACAGCAAAGAAATGAAAATAAAGAATCAAAAATTTAAACCATAGAGCAGCTCCAAAGGGCTAATAAAGTATTATTTAAAGTGTGGCTAACTTTAAAAGAAAGCAAAACCACGAGGTGTATCGTTCTTGTTCTTGCTGTTGTCGTTAAATGTATTACTCACCCTTTGCCAGCAGGTCTCAGGGTGGGTTGCAACCATTTAAAATTCAGAATTAAAAACAGTTTAAACATATTAAGCTCACAAGAATAGTGTGGCTTCTGAAAGCACACATCTCAGGTGTTAAACGCCAGGGTAAAGAGGTCTGTCTTTAGCATTTACTGGAAGCTGGGTAGCGAAGGAGTCAGGTGGACCTCTATAGGGTAACTCTATGGAATCAGGCATCTGCTGGCATTGGGTGATGACACACCGCTGGGAGGTGTGTCACCAGTAGCAGTTGGCGGAGTAGTTACACGGTAGCAGTTGGCGGAGTAGTTACATGGAACAGCTAAGCTATGAAACATGCTTCCCCAAGAAGCAGTGAGGGTTGGTCATCTGTCATGGATGCTTTAGTTGAGAGTCCACTTCCCAAGGAATACAGAAAAGAAAACCACCAACTACCAGTAAATAACTCTGTATGTGGTTTGCAAAAATCCATTAACAGTCCAAACATTCCAGCAGAACTTGGACAACGAGATAACTGGATTTCAATCTCTCTTTTGTGAGTCTTCTTCTGGTCAGCCTGAAAAGGAGCTATGCAACGGCAATTCAATGGTTCAACCAAATAAATCAGCTCCAACCTCGAAAAGGCTTGTTGTCGGAATTCCGTCGGAATCGCGCCAGCAACAAGTATACACATCAAAAGCTATTCTCTTTGACCTATTGCAGTTATATTTGGCCTGTTTGGCTTTGAGATGTTGAGTTGTGTATGCCATTATTATTTTGGCACTGTAAATATCGTTTAAGACTCTTTAGAAGGTGTTGGTTTTGGATGAATTCAACTGTTAATGAATCTTTGTTGAGATTCCTGCATTGCAGGGAGTTGGACTAGATGACCCTTGGGATCCATTTCAACTCTACAAGATCGTGGAGGAGAAGGCAACCAATGACAACCAGCCTGGATGGCTATGCTCTGCCTCCACACTTCTGAATACCACTGCTGGAAACGGCAAGAGAGGAGAGTGCAGGTTTTCCTTGCTGGTAGCTGGTTGACCACTGTGAGAATGAGATGCTGAACTCGATGGTCTGATCCAAGGGTCAGCAACCTTTTTCAGCTGTGGGATGGTCCACCGTCCCTCAGACCATGTGGTGGGCTGGACTATATTTTTTGGGGGGAAATGAACGAATTCCTATGCCCCACAAATAACCCAGAGATGCATTTTAAATAAAAGGACACATTCTACTCATGTAAAAACATGCTAATTCCCAGACCATCCGTGGGCCGGATTGAGAAGGCGATTGGGCTGCATCTGGCCCACGGGCCTTAGGTTGCCTACCCCTGGTGATCCAGCAGTTTCCTAATAGGCTCTTGCCAAGAGCGAGAGGGATAAGAATGTCTCCGCTGCCCTGCTGTCTGGGGCCTCTGATATCACAATTGGGTGCTGCAAGGTTCTTTCTTAGAGGTCAGAGCAGAGGTCAACGTAGAGTCTATTTTATTTTATTATAAAGCTGGGCTGAAAATTTACATAAATTATTATTATTATTAACTATGCATTAGGTGGGTTTTCTCAAAATCGCCTCCCTCCCTGAGCATTGGGAGGGGAAATGAATTCTTCTGAAACGCGGCTGTGTTTATTTAGCTGCCTGCCCTACATCATCTTGCAAAGCATCTGAGAGTTTCAATATTTATTTCTACTCATTCAAAATATTTTTTTGAAACCATGCAATGCTCTTCTTCTTCTTCTTCTTCTTCCCATCTGACTGGGCTGCCCCAGCCACTCTGGGAGGCTGCCAACAGAATACTGAAAACACAATGAAACATCAAAGATCGAAAACTTCCCTAAACAGGGCTGCCTTCAGATATTTTCTAAAAGCAGATGGTTGGATTTTCCCTTGACATCTGATGGGAGGGCTTTCCACAGGGCAGGTGAGGCTACTGAGAAGGCCCTCTGCCTGGTGGTGCAAGGCTCTCTCCACAGCATCCCACTTGCTCTACTTCTGGGAATGTCTTGGCAGTGACATCGCATTGCACCACCCATGCGGCACCCAAGATTTTCTGGGCAATGCAACTGGCACAGAAGCATGAAAGGCTTTCTCCATAGTTCCTGGAACGCCTTAGAAGTGATTCCATGGACTTTGCATCACATTGCTCCTAAGGCAGGAATGTAAGAACGATTTTGACTGCTGGGCCTGTTCTTTATTGCCACCCCACCCTCCGGGCCAACTCTGATGGGTGGGTGGGGCCACCCACCTGTTAGTTACCTGACATCGTGATGACATCAGATGAGGCGGACAGTCCCGCTCACCTGTCAAATGACCGACAGGCTGCAGGAGGTGGGTCCCAGCACCCTTAGCAAACTACAGCTCCCAGCATTCTCTGGGATGATTGTTTAAAGTGGTATCATAGTGCTTCAAATGCAAGGTGCGGATGTGGAGGTCACCGAATGAATCAGACTGGCAGAAGATTTAGGAAAGACCAAAGATGATTCTTCTTCACACAAGGCATTTCCGAGCACAATTCAAAGTGTTGGTGCTGACCTTTATAGCCCTAAATGACCTCGGCCCAGTATACCTGAAGGAGCATCTCCACCCCCATTGTTCTGCCTGAGGTCCAGCTCTGAGGGCCTTCTGGCAGTTCCCTCCCTGCGAGAAGTGAGGTTACAGGGAACCAGGCAGAGGGCCTTCTCAGTGGTGGCACCCGCCCTGTGGAATGCCCTCCCATCAAATGTCAAGGAAATAAGCAACTATTTTACTTTCAAAAGACATCTGAAGGCAGCCCTGTTTAGGGAAGTTTGTAATGTTTCATGCTGTATTGTGTTTTTAATATTCGATTGGGAGCTGCCCAGAGTGACTGGGGAAACCCAGCCAGATGGCCGGGTATAAATAAATTAATTATTATTATTATTATTATTATTATTATTATTATTATTATTATTTAAGGAGCAGTTAACTCATTGAATTCAATGCCATTCGTTTTCAGAGCTATCCACCAAGAAGAAGCCTATCAATGGCTATGAGTCCTGAGATGGTTGACCATGCAGGACTGCCCTCCTTTAGATGGTCCACTACTGCCTGCAGCATTGTTGAAGGACAGCCGTCTTTTCAAGGACAGTAGATTGAGCAGGCAAACAGGTCACCTGGTCACACTCTTCTCTGCTCACCTCTCTATTTAAATGACAGCCATTATTTCTAAGTATGCACCACATACCGTATTCGGACATGCAAAGGTTATGCAAACCTGCACATCCTTTCTCCCTCTTTTCTTGGCAATGCACCTCCTATTTCTCAGCCCATGCATAAGGGGACGTGAGAGGCTGATGGAGCCTCCATGTTATGAAAGAGGTTTTGCTTGTGGGATTCCCAGGGGCACCTAGCCTAACCATCCTGTTGTAAATAGGATTGCTGGGCTTTGGTGACTGATCTAGCAGGGCTCTCCATTAGGAATTAGAAATTCCATTAGGAATTTGATTCTGCTAGTATTTAAAGGCAAATCTACATAATTTGCACAGCCGTCTTTTGAAATTCACATTTCTCTGAATTTTGCAATGCAAAATGCAGTTCCCCAGCCAAAGGAAAAGGAAGGAAGGAAGGAAGGAAGGAAGGAAGGAAGGAAGGATCCACTAAGATAACGTGTCCCTAAAAATGAACACATTAGTGAAAATAACATGCACAAATGTATCATTTTAGGGGGAATGGCTTTGCAAAAATGTGTATATTAGGCAAAATTACATGCAAATGTGAATATCGGGGAAAATTTGCAGTCAAATGCTGATGAACTTTCCCGAGGACTTTTAAACAAACAGACAAACCACTAACTGACATGGAAATGCGACAGGCTGCACTTGAGGCTGAAAAACTGAAAGAAACTGAAATTGACAGATTTGCCCATTCTCTTTCTCCTTCTGAGTCAATTCTCCACCTTCGGTCTAGTCGAGACCCTTTGCTGTTGCTTCGAAACACTGTCGTCACCTGTTTGCAGAGCTCCTTCAAAAGGGAACGTCTGTATTAGGCTACCACAGCTAGTCAAAATGTTTTACTAGAACTACTTAATAGAAAAATCAATTGCAAGGGCTGATTGGCTGATTTCAGCAAAGGAGATGAGGGGCTGATTTTTTTTTTCAGCTTTAGAAGAAAGAAAGAAAGAAAGAAAGAGAATTTCGAACAAACTCTACCTTACAAAAGTGAATGGAATGGAATAAAGGTTACGGCTCTGCTGATTTTTGAGAGTTGTGGGGTGTTAGATGTCTGTTGTCACGAGGGCAGTGTATTCCTATAAAGCAGCTGTGACTGGGTCCTTGTTTAGTGGTATATTCTTTAGGTCTTGAACCTGATTTATGGCTGTCAGCTTCTCCCTCACTGTGTTCTGACAAGCTCTGCAGCCAGTAGAATAAACTTGTTCAAGCTTGAAGTGACATTTCTGTGTTGTGAGGGTCTCCCCCTCCTCTCCCACATTCCTCAAGGAAGAGACTGTTCCAGGCTTGCGCCCAGTGCTTCCGCTGGATGGAAAGAATGCTCATCCGGGACCCCCAGCCTGCAAGGAATGCTGAGTCTCCAGCTTCTGGGAGGGAGCCGGCATTTTGGGGGGTGGATAATTCAACCCCCCACCCTGCCACTTATTCATAGAAAACTATATGTGCTCCTATTTACCTGCAAAAGTCCCTTTCCCCAAGGTGTGTCTCTTGGTCCCTGACACCAGCATCCTAACCACGATGGCAAATTACTCTGGCAGCCTAACTCATTGCCATGAGCCCTAAAACGTAGGGATAGTGGTTGGGTTGTAGGGATAGTGGTTGGGTTGTCAGACAACAGAAATAGGAGGAAGATGAGAAGGAAGAACCAGGGGAGGCTGGACAGGCAGAACTTGGGTTAGAGGAGGCGGGATCTCGTCTTTCCATCTTCAGTCCCTTTGGAACGGGGAGCCGGAATAACACCTCTCCCCTTTGGCCTTCCTGCAGAGGAGAGAGCCTCAGTGAAGACTGGCAGGTGGAAGGGGTGTGTGCTGTCCCGTGGGGTATCCGAAAGGCGAGGTCCAAGTCCGGTCTGTGGTCAAGGTACAACGTAAAGGCAGTCCGTAATAACTGAAGCTGGGTGCAGGGCAGGGAGTAAGGCAAAGTCAGGAACCGGTAGGCAAGCAGGGAACCAGGGCGGATCAGGGGCTCAGGCAGGAAAGCAGGACAGGTTTCAAGCAGGAACACAGGCAGGAACTGGTCACCAACGATGTTGCTCCTGCAACTTGGGGCTGGGGCTGGCTGGCTTTTATCGGCCCCGAGGCATAGGGTGGCCCCGATCCTCTGGTGACTCGCCTCTCCTGGCTTGGAAGCGAGCACTCCTCCTGCAGGAATTCAGTTCCCTTCGCCTCTCTGCCCTGAGCCTCTGCAGCTCAGGAGAGGCTGGAGGGTTACCGGACCCAGAGGCAACCTCAGCTTCCCCTGACAGGGCGGGGAGTGGAGCACCTGCAGGCAATGGGTCCTCCATCCCATCAGGAGCCAGAGCAGACTCAGCCGATGCCTGCACCTGAGGATCCAGCACAGGTGAGGCCCCTTCAGACTCAGGCCCCAGCCCCAGCTCTGCTGGTTCTGGAGGCGGGGAATCCTGTGCAGACTGGGATCCCTCAGGTTTAGCGTCTGAGTCTGAATCCCAGGCCATCACAGGGTGGCAACTTGAATAAATTATTGGGGCAGGTAAACCCTACCCTACACAATCAATCACATCACAGGGTGCACCCACATCATTTGAATGGCAATGCCCATCAACTTTGGGGGGGGGGTGTCAGGCTTCCTCCCTAGTTACCCACGTCACTACCGCATCTTGCCACCTGGTCTCGCAACCACTGTGCTTTCTGTGCTGCCACCTTATCTGCTCTCCTTGACCGTGCGCTGAGAGGATGAATGCTTTCCAACGACAGTGCGTCTGTTAACTCTCTCGATTCTCCTCCTCCTAGCTGTTCCCCACCCAGTTCTTCTCAGCTTCTGCCTTCTGAACTATGCCCCTCTGCAAACCACTGTTCCAAATCTATACTGTTCTCCTGTTCCTGGGAAGATTCAGGGTCCTGATCAGGAGCAGGGAGAGGGGGAGGCTCCCACAATTCCTCCTCCTTAGCACGGTCCCTGACAAGGAGCCATCAATTTATGGGGGGAGTGAGATGCTCTTGGCCCCTAGGAGTTGGCTTCTATGATGGGTGGGCTTTGGTCAGTTGGGTGGAGAAGTCTGAACAGGAGGGTGCAACCTTATCGCCTAGAGTCAGGCACTGCAGATGGGAGCAGAGGCCCCCACCCCCCAGATGGAGTGCCCATTTGCAATCTTGACATCCTTGCAAGTTGAGAGTCTCGCATTGCAGGGGTTTGGACCCTTTGGGTTTCCTCCAGCTCCACAATTCTATGGTTCCAAGTGAGTGTACCATAGCCTATCTTTAAAAGCTGGTGGGAGGGTTGAGAAACTTTGGGACATCTTCACTGCTTCCATCACTTGCGAGTCCACCTCTGAACTTTTTTGCCCTGCTCTGGAATGCCTGAACTTTGACTCCTGAGCCCTGGGTCTGTTGCTAATCCTATACCTTTATGTGCCCGAATAAATAGATCTCTAATTAATTAAATAACCATTGCATTTATAGACCGCCTTTCATCTGAAGATCTTAGGGTGGTTCACAAGTAAGAACCTCTGTCTGCATGTCGGGTGGGACCCTAGACATCCACCCCTACTGAATCCACATGTTGTGCTACAGGATCTGTCCACGACAATGTTGGCATTACTCTAGGACCGTTTCTCTGGCGAGAGAAAGCCTGCGACGATTCTATGCCTGTAAATTCCCAGAGACTCTTCTGATGCATAACCGTGGGCAAGGATTTGGCACACCGGTAGTCATGCAACAGTTCAGACATATAAAGACATGACACCTGCCCCATAAAACTGATATCATAGGAGGAGGAGGAGTTTTTACAAAGGCCATATTAAACTGTGTACAGCAGAGAGAAATGATGTTGACATCCTCCTCCTCAGGCTTGTAAAACTGAGACCTGCTTGCTGCAAGCGGCGGTAAGTTTGCATTTTAATAACAGTAATTAGAAACACCTTCAAGGGAATCTGGAGCTCTGCTGGTTCAGCAGTTTACGTCCGGACAGGCAGCAGTCGAGCCATGGGAGAGAGCGAGGTCTATCACGCGATGTGCTTTGTGCAAGGAAAGGGCAACCGAAATGATCAGACACTAGCCATTATAACTATGTCTGCCCTGGTCAGAGGCCGTGTTTATTCTGAATGCCAGCGGATGGAAACTGCAAGAGGGGAGAGGGCTCTTGTGTTTGGGCTCCGCTTGCCGGTTTCCTCCCAGGGATCTGGTTGGCTACTGTGAGAACAGGATGCTAGATGGTTCCCTGGTCTGATCCTGCAGGCTTTTCTTATGTGCTTATCGCTGAATTGTGGAAGTTGCTCTCGCTAGATGTAGCAAGTGTGCTGGCCCGAGGGTATCCGGGAAGAGAGGTCTAGATCTGGTCCGGGGTTCGAAGAGTCGGCGAGGAGTCAGTCCAGAAGAGTCGAGGCAGGGAACGGAGCAGGGAACCAGGCAAGGTCAGGTACAGGAACACAGGCAGGATCAGGCAAACAGCAATGTTGCTCCTACAACCTGGGCGGGGTCCAGCAGCCTTTTATCTCTGATGAAGTAATGGCCGGTTCCGATCCCCCGACGACTCACCACCCTGTCTCGCCTGAAGGCGAGCACTCCTTCTTTCAGACCTGAGTCTGTCCTTCTTTCAGACCTGAGTCTCTGCAGCTCGGGAGACGCCGGTGGGTTACTAGACCCAGGGGCCGCCTCAGCCTCTCCTGACCCAGCCGGTAGTGGAGCAGCTGACAGTGATGGCTCAGCTGACGGCAATGAGGTATTCTCCGCACTTGGAGCCAGGACAGGCTCAGGCCCCTGACTCGGCTCAGCTGATGCTTGTTGCAGGGGAACCTGTGCAGAGGTTCAGGAACCTCCCCAGGATCAGGCCCCAGACTTGGTTCAGTTGATGTCTGGGGCAGCGGATCCTGTACAGACTGAGACTCCTCTGGTTCCGAGTCCGAGCCTGAATCCCAGGCCATCACAGCAAGGGCCAACAAGGTGGGTGGCTTTAAAATAGGACCAGACCGATACGCGGAGGACAAGGCTTTCAACATCTAATAGCCACCGTGGCTATTTTGCTTCCTCCACTGTAAGAAGCAATGCACACCTGTTGTTGTGAATCACAAGCGAGGAGTTGCACTTGGGTCTTGTGTGTGGGCTTCTGTGCAGGCATTTGCTTGGTCACTGCAGGAACAGAATGCTGGTCTACATGGCTTAATCCACCAGAATCTTCTTATGTCTTGAGTGAATTTGAAATAGAGTCATACCTTGGGTCTTGAATGCTTTGCGACTCAGAACATTTTGGCTCCCAAATGCCGCAAACCCGGAAGTAAGTTGTTCCGGTTTGTGAATGTTTTTTGGAAGCCGAACGTCCAACATGGCTTCCGATTGAGTGCAGGAAGCTCCTGCAGCCAATCGGAAGCCGTGCCTTGGTTGTTGAACGTTTTCGGAAGTTGAACAGACTTCCGGAACAGATTCTGTTCGACAACAAAGGTATGACTGTATGCAGAACCAAATGCTCTCTGATTCTAAAATGGAGAAAACAAAATGAAAGCACACTGTATTATGAATGAAAGTAGGGTAGACAAATCTGTCCATTTTGGATATTCTCAGTTTCCATTTTAGTTACCCTATTTCTGCATCTGTTTGTCATCTTTTTTCCCCTAAAAGGAAAAAAAGGTGTGGATTTAAATTTGTATGAATTTTCACATTCAAATTTCCCAATGTGAAATTTTGCCTAATTACACATTTTTGCAACCACGTTCCCCTAATATAATGTGTTTTCAGTATGTTTTAGCATGTTACTTTCACTTATCTACATATTCCGCCCCCTGTGCATTTTGCTTGGCTGGAGAACTGCATCACAACATTCAGAGAAGTGTGGATTGCAAAGGATATAATTGCATTTTGGGTCATGCATTGGTTTGGGAGAACTGTGAATTGGGTAGGTTTGCTTTAAGATGCAAACGGAATAAATTCCCCCTCGTTCTCCATCTCCCCTGTCCCTATGGGAGGCTAACAGGTGCAAGTTGGCAGAAGGGATTTGTTTTTATTGCATGAAATAATGTAAAATATTTGTGAGAAAATGCAGATAAAATCAATGGATTTTAAAAACAGGTAGGCATTACAAAATAATCCTCAATAGAATGCTGACCAATTGGCTGGTCAACGAATCCAAGCATGGCTTTTTCAAATTCAAATATGAACTTACCTGTCCCACAGCTCCCGAGCTCCTAGGTGAGAACTGGAACTTTGTGTGCTTCTAGAAAACCTCCTTCTGGTTTTCATCCATTTCCATTTTTTTTATTACCATACTTTTCTGTGTATAAGACTAGTTTTTTTTACTCAAAAATAAGCTTTAAAAACTGGAGGCGTCTTACACACGGGTAGTGGGTAGGGGTGACAGGTGATTGGCTGCAGCTGCGAGCTGCAGATTGTCATTGGCGATTTGTAATGTGATTGGTGGCTGCGGCAAAGCGGGTTCTCCTTCATGGAGAGCACGTGTTGCGGTGGGGGCTAACAAATCACCCCTCTGGTGCTGGGCGGGATCGGATAGATGACCACAGCTCCGATTGGGTCCTGGGTTGTTGTTGGGGAGAATGTTATGTAGCAATTTTTGAAGGACAGCTCAGAGGTTATATATTCTCAGTGCAGGCAGCACACGGCCCTATTTGATGCGTGCATTGGATCACCCGCCCTCCCTCCCTTTATTTAGGCTTGCGCGTTGACCTTGCTATGCCTGTCATGGGGTCGTCTGCTTTTGGGGCAGGGGCCTGGTAGGAATTTTTCCATCTGGCTGATTGGCTGTTGCCATTTGGTTTTCGCCTACTGCATAGCAATTAGTCACAACTTGTAAGGTTGGCGGTTAGGCATTGGCTATTAAATTGTTTGGTGGAGGGGGTGTGGTTGGCTGTGCCTGCCCCTCCAATGCTGCTGCGCGGGGAATTCCGTTAAAGGAATCCAGGGGCTCATCATGCTTTTGTCCGTTCTCCTGGTCGGGGGTTAGGGCCATGCAAGAGCCCCTGGGAACATTAGGGGAGAGGCGAGGGCCCAGGCCCCTGACCCCCATTCTCTGACCAAAGTGTTTTCTCTTTACTGACTTCTGCTAACCTGGCGGATGTCAGTCTGCCCCCAGGAGGGGGCAGCTAGTTGGAACCAATGCCTAAGCAACCACTCACATTTTTGTATTTTAATAAAGTTGTGGCCAAAATCATGTCAAAAACCTTAAACTTAAATTACTGTGTGTAGTGTGAGTTATTTAGGGGGGTGGCTTGGGGGACCTCGACATGCAAGGGTTGCAGAGGATTGGCTGCTGCTGCGGCGATTATGCTTGCTATTTACTTCCGCTGTTGGTGATCGGGCAGGCGCTTATAGCATACGCGAGCGATTATTAGCAATCAGTGCGAGCGATTGCAACCATTGGGTTAGTGATTTACTGCACCCCCCCCAAAAAAAGCTGAACAACTCTGGGCAATACTCCCCCCAAAAAGCTCAAGAACTTTGGGCCATTTTCTGAAATTGGAATCCCCCAATTAGAGGTCGTCTTATACAAGGGGGCGTATTAAACCTGGAAAAGTACGGTATTGTTATTTTTTGCAGGGAGATGAGTTGCTGCTGATTGTGTCATAAGATCATAAAAAGAGCATTGCTGTGGGAAACCTGCAAGCATGACATGACTGCAACAGGATACTTCCCTCCTGCAGTTTCCAGAAACTGGTATTCAGGGGCATGGTGCCTCTCAGTGGCGTGTGGTCAGTGGACTGAGGGGGACAAGACTAGTCCCCTAAATGTTCCCCTGGCACCCAATAATAATAATAATAATAATAATTAATAATAATAAATTTATTATTTATACCCCGCCCATCTGGCTGGGTTTCCCCAGCTACTCTGGGCGGCTCCCAGCAGAATATTAAAACACAATACAGCATTAAACATTAAAAACTTCCCTAAACAGGGCTGTCTTCGGATGTCTTTTAAAAGTAAGATAAATAAATTCCTTCCAGTAGCACCTTAGAGATCAACTAAGTTTGTTCTTGGTATGAGCTTTCGTGTGCATGCACACTTCTTCAGATACTTCTTTCAGATACCTGAAGAAGTGTGCATGCACACGAAAGCTCATACCAAGAACAAACTTAGGTCTCTAAGGTGCTACTGGAAGGAATTTTTTTATTTCGACTACGGCAGACCAACATGGCTACCTACCTATAAAAGTAAGATACTTGCTTATTTCCTTCACATCTGATGAGAGGGCGTTCCACATGGTGGGCGCCACCACCGAGAAGGCCCTCTGCCTGGTTCCCTGCAACCTTACTTCTCGCAGTGAGGGAACTGCCAGAAGGCCCTCGGAGCTGGACCTCAGTGTCCGGGCTGAACGATGGGGGTGGAGACGCTCCTTCATATATACTGGGCTGAGGCCGTATAGGGCTTTAAAGTTCAGCACCAACAGAAGCCTGGGAAGCTTAGACCTTAGAGCAGATTTATGCCATGAGGTGCCACAGAAAGGCACTGGACATAGTAAAAGATCCATCGCATCCTGGTCACCGTCTCTTTGAGCTCTTGCCATCAGGACGGAGATACAGGACGATGACGACAAGAACAAGCCGTCTTAGGAACAGCTTCTTCTCCAGAGCGATCTCGGCCCTAAATGGGAAGCCTGGACTTTGAAAGTCATCTAATCTTATCTGTTATGTTGTATCATATTGTATGGTTTTAATCAGTGTTTTTGTAGTTGTTTTGTTTTTGCATGGAGTGCCCTGTCTGGGTGGATGGAGCAGCCAAGTAATTTCGTTGTCCCCGAAGGGGACAATGACAATAAAATATATTCTATTCTATTCTATTCTTCTGCTCAGCTTAGTGAGAAAGGCACGATGCTCCGGCGGGTCCAAAAGCCCTCACGCCACCTTCCCAAAGCACTCCCAGTTTTGGGATGGAGGCAGGAGGCATCCTGTCAAAGCCAAAGGGGACTGAAAAACATTCCCCACCATTGGGCCGGGGTGACAGAGGGCAAGTTCTGATAAGCGACAGACCCGTCGTTTCTTCTTCCATTCTCTGATACATACAATGCAGTCAGAATGAAGCTGGTTGCCATGAAGGGAACTTGGAGAAATTATTCCTCAATGCAATATCCCACTCCTTGGTGTGTTTTGCTTTCCTTTCGTTCCCTTTGCCTTCTCTCTTGTCATGCTAGCGTTGTAGGCTCTGTCTGGGCGCAGTCTGCTGCCGGCCGAGGACGGGCTGTGCAGAGAAATCTGTATTGCTGCATCCGACTGAGCCATGGGGAGGCCTTTTGTTTGCAACTCTGGCCGGTAGCCAAGCCGGGAAATCTGCACTCTTGACCCCTTGATTAGTCAGATGTACATTAGCGGCAGCAAAAAAAAAGGAAAGGAAAGGAAAGGAAAGAAGAAGCCCAGATAATTTTAAGCTTAATCATGTGGAAAGTTTCACATTTGTTTTAAAAATCAGGTTTAACCTCTAATGAAATTTGGATCCAGATGGTTGACCTTAAGAAAATAAGTGGATCTAGGAGAAGCATTCACATTTTTTGTGTGTGTTTGAAGTGTGAGACTAAAGACACAGATACGGAAAGCAGCTTTTTGCTTAAGATCCTGCTGAGGTTTCCTGGGCTCAGAGTAGAGGCGGTGATTTGAGGCCCCTCCCTCCCGAAAAACCTTCTCCGGTCTGGATTAAAATCCAAGCCGCAGAAGAATTCCAGACATACCCTTAATTTAGAAAGTAGTTCCTATGCAAATAGATGAAGGTTGTCATTCATTTCCACATTTTCAAAGGATGCATGCGGGAAAAGTAAGCAAATTCTGGTTGATTTGGAAATGGGAGCTAAGCTGTTTCGGGTTTTTTTTGCGGGGGGGGGGGTATATCTTTGCTCAAGCCAATGCCAATGCCAAGCCAATGCTGGAAGGAGCACACTTACCTCTGCTTGACTGGACCAGCCGTCCGGTTCAGCTCATGCAAAGATGGCAACGTTGTTCTTGGACAGCAACACTACAGGCAGCAAGGCGGATGGTGTGGTTGAACGTTCCTTGCACAAATACACCTTGCACATAAAAAGCTGGTGTATAAGGGAGTCGAGCCTGGAATTCCTCTTTCTGGCACCTAGTTTTCTATGAGCGGGGGGCGGGGTGTGTGTTATCCTTTCAGTATGGAGGAGCTTCCAATCATGCAGTCCCAAACCTGCGAGGTCCAGTCTCCAAGCTCATCTGGGTCTTCATTTAGTCTGGTAGACACGGGTGGGGCTGTGGTCTAAACCACAGAACCTAGGGCTTGCCGATCAGAAGGTCGGTGGTTCGAATCCCCGCGACGGGGTGAGCTCCCGTTGCTCGGTCCCTGCTCCTGCCAACCTAGCAGTTCGAAAGCACGAAGTGCAAGTAGATAAATAGGTACCGCTCCGGCGGGAAGATAAACGGCGTTTCCGTGCACTGCTCTGGTTTGCCAGAAGTGGCTTAGTCGTGCTGGCCACATGACCTGGAAGCTGTACGCCGGCTCCCTCGGCCAATAAAGCGAGATGAGCCCCGCAACCCCAGAGTCATCCGCGACTGGACCTAACGGTCAGGGGTCCCTTTATCCTTTACCTCTCATGCAACTCGGGACACTCCAGTAGATGTCCCAATGAAGCTGAACGTTGGACAGATAATATAAATTAATTCTCCGCACAGAATATCGTTAAACTATGGAACTCACTCCCCTAGGAGGCAGTGACCAAAGAGAAATAGGCAAACCCATGGAGGATAAAGCTATCAATGGCTACTAGCCATGATACACACTGTCAGCACAGTTGGAGGAAGAAATGCTTCTGAAGAACAGTTGTTGGAAAATGCAGGAGGGCAGAGTGCCCTTGTGCTCATAACCTGGGTTTGCCACAGGCATTTAGTTGGCCACTGCAGGAACAGGAAGCTGGACTTGATGGGCCATTGGCCTGATCCGGCATGTTTAGTCGGAATCGCCTTTCTTGTAACTCAAAGCCATTGGTTCGAGTCCTCCCCTCCAGAGCAGGAGAAAACAAGCTTGCTCCCTCTTCCATGTGACAGTCCTTCAGATATTTGAAGATGGCTGTCATATCTCCTCTCAGTCTTCTCTTTTCCAGGCTAAACATACACATCTCCTTCAAGTGCTCCTGTTGAGGTTTAATTTGAGCACTTTGGGAAGGATGGAGAAGGGTCTTGGTTGTAGAGCCTCTGCTTTGCATGCAGAAGATTTCAGGTCCAATCTCCAGCATCCAGTAAACCCTGGAGATCTGCTGCCACTGAGCTAGCCTAGCTGGGCATAAGACAGCTTCCTATGTTCCTGTGATGGTTCAGTGTTTGTGGAGGTTGCCCCTGGCGTGATACGTATATCCACAGTGTGGAGGGAATGGGATGTTAGAGTGCAGGAAGACACAAGACACTGAGCAGACTGTGAAGTTTAGATCTCTCTATTGTCTCAGCAGCTAAACCTTCCAACAGCCCCCTGTTGCTCTACATCAAAGCAGAGCCAGGCAGCAGCGAACAAGACATTACTGTAAACACATAGTTGCTTCTGAAAATGGCAGCTATCTAGGTTCCTCTTCCACTTATAACAGGGGTCCCAAGACTAAGGCCCGAGGGCCGGATGTGGCCCGAGGGGCTCATTTATCCGGCCCCCGCTCTTACCAGCACAGCGCGGCTGTCCATCTCCGGGTTGGCGCGGCACCGGAAATAGCTTTTGCGCATGCTCAAATGTCATATCTGGCACACTTCTGGCGTGGCGTAGCATCGGAAATAGCTTTTGCGCATGCGCAAAACATCATTTTGGGTGCACTTCCGGGTTTGCGAAGGGCCATGCGCATGCGCACAAGCTATTTCCGGTGTTGCGCCGTGCCAGAAGTGCGCCGAAAATGGTGTTTGCACATGCGCAAAAGCTATTTCCAGTGCCGTGCCGTGCCAAAAAAAGCGAGTGCGCACGCGTATGGGCGCGTGCTCCCCCACCCTCCGGCCCGCTGTGCGATTGGCGCCAAAGGAACTGGCCTGCTGCGTGGTAAGTCTGGGGACCCCTGACTTATAACATCTCAAACAACTCAACTCTGACATCATGAAACTTTATGGTGTCCCCCCCCCGCCCCATCAGCAACCAATGATATCATTTGAGAAACACACATATTTAAGAACTATAACTTTAAGAACTTGAGCTTGCTTTTTCCTCCTCCCTTCCATTCCCCTTTTCCTCACATGTCATGAGGCTTTTTTTATTATCAACCTGAGGATGGGACTATATACACCAATTAATTTTTTTGTAAACTTCCACGAGAGCCTTTTCTGGGGCAAAGCGGGTTCTTCTTCATGGAGAGCACATGTTGCGGTGGGGGCTAACATGTCACCCCACTGTTGCTGGGCGGGTTAGGATAGATGACCATGGCAGGTGATTGGGCCCTGCGGGTTGCTGGGGAGAATGTTATGTAGCAATTTTTGATGGACAGCTCAGAGGTTATATATTCCCAGTGCAGGCAGCACACGGCCCTCTTTGCTGCGTGCATCGGATCACCCGCCCTCCCTCCCTTTAATTAGGCTTGCGCGTTGACCTTGCTATGCCTGTCATGGGGTCGTCTGCTTTTGGGGCAGGGGCCTGGTAGGAATTTTTCCATCTGGCTGATTGGCTGTTGCCATTTGCTTTTCGCCTACTGCGTAGCAATTAGTCACAACTTGTAAGGTTGCAGTTAGGCATTGGTTATGAATTTGGTTGGTGGAGGGGATGTGGTTGACTGTGCCTGCCCCTCCAATGCTGCTGTGTGGGGAATTCCGTTAAAGGAATCCAGGGGCTCATCATGCTTTTGTCCGTATCCCCCGGTCGGGGGCCAGGGCCACGCAAGAGCCCCTGGGAACATTTGGGGAGAGGCGAGGGCCCGGGCCCCTGACCCCCATTCTCTCCCCAAAGGTTTTTTCCCTTTACTGACTTCCGCTAACTGGGCGGATGTCAGTCTGCCCCCAGGAGGGGGCAGCTAGTTGGAACCGATGTCTAAGCAACCACCCACATTTTTTGTATTTTAATAAAAGTTGTGGCCAAAATCATGCCAAAAACCTTAAACTTAAATTAAGGTGTGGAGTGTGAGTTATTTAGGGGGGTGGCTTGGGGACCTTGACATGCAATGCAATTGATGGCTCCCCACAACTCCTTAAATTAACAAAGGAAAACATGGAAATTGGGGGGGGGGGAGAGGAGGAGCTGAAATTCCCCACCTGCAGGAGGCCAACCGTACGTCCTGTCAAGTTTGCGATTCTGCCCTGTGATGTGCCGTGAAATGTGGGCCAGGGGGATTTGACAACCTCCCCCCACCCCACTCTTCCTCTGCCTCTTTTAAAAAAGTGGCTTTGAGGGGGAATTTAGCGACGAGAAGCAGCGAGCGCCGAAACCAAGCGAGCCTGAAACAAGGGAATAACAAGAAAACAGAGAGCCCAGCACGCGTCCGTTGCCTGGGGCAAGCTACAGCTGATGGATAAAGTGACAGACGAAAGCCTCTCCTCATTTCCATTTTAATCTCTGCCGACTAATTGTCATCAATATCATCAGGGTCAGCGGACCAGTAGTGCGGCTCCTGCAACCTTCACCAGGAGCAGAAGCTCTCTGCCTGCCCACCGTCCCCTGAGAGTTTGCCCGCTGGTCCAGGATGGCTCAGATTGAGGGAGGGAGGGATGCAATGGCTGTCTGCGAGGGGCGAGGGCACTCGGCAACGGGCCCGGCTGCCATTTCTGCACTCTGTTTACCGCGTCGCTTGCCTCTAGCTTCCTGGGAGAGAGGTAGCTGCCTTGTCTCACAAACCAAGAATGAGCAACACGACGGCCAATGAAAGTAGTATATATATATTTTTTCCATGTATAATAACAGTAAGACAACGGACAGTGATCCGGTATTGACACTGTTTCATGTGCGTCTTCTTCAGCATGTAACTGCAAAATATAGATAAACAAATAAACAACCAAAAACCTGCATGGACACGTATCACAGTAATCCATGAAATCAATACATCTAATGCAAATACACATAATTCAATAAAACATAACACTAATATAATAATAGCATACCTCAATATATAATGGAAGTTTTCAAGGAGCAGTGGTCATATGAATATGTAACCACCGCTGTTAGTTATCAGGAGTTCAGGAGCATATACTGCATCACAGCATTGTTGGCATCCGGCTGTCTCGAGAGACAATGGAGTGTACCTCCGGGGGTGAAGTCAAACCTCTGTGTTAGCAGCACCTAAGTGATCTCCCTGGGGCGCAAACCTGGGCAGTGTGCATGGAGGTCCTGGGCTGCCCAGACGACAAGACCCACCCCACCCCAGCCTTGCTGATGTGGTCCAAAGGAAAGCAGAGCAAGACATTTGGCACCAGCTTGGCTGCAGGAGTTGCCGGAAGGAGGCATGCAAGGCGCAATCCAACCATCTTAGGGACCATAGCTGTCAACCTTCCCTTTTTTTTGGCAGGAAATTCCCTTATTCCAGCGCCGTTTATTGCTGTTTCCCTTTTTTGGTGGGAAACTCCCTTATTCCAATGCTGTTTCCCGCTCCTATCCTGGATTGTTAGATATCCCTTAAATTTCCCGGATTTCAAAGGAAACAGTTCCTCTCCCTCCCTGCCAGCCAGGGAGGCTCCTCAGCTGCGTTGCTCGGCTGCGTTGCTCACCAATAGTTACAGAGAATAGGATGTCATTAGACAACAGCACTGTTTGTGCTTTGTTTGCATGTAAAATCAACCACTGGCCCAGGCCACAAATACATTCCTTCCAAAAGAATGTTAAAGGATGCAAAGTCTGCAACACGTTTGTATAAGAAGTCATTAATGGATGCCAGAGAGCCAAAAGAGTGGACCTGATCAATCCCATGAAGAATTGACGCTTTTGAATTGTGGTGCTGGAGTCCCGTGGACTTCAAGAAGATCAAACCGATCCATTCTGAAGGACATCAGCCCTGGCTGCTCTCCAGAAGGACAGATCCTGAAGCATTGCATGAGAAGAGAAGACTCCCTGTAAAAGAGACCCTGAGGTGGGGAAAGATGATGGTGTGTAGCCTGGTGTAAATTAATTTGTAGCCTGGGGGGATTACCGGGGCGTGGACTGTCCCCGAGAACCGTAGACTGTCCCCGGGACAGGTGAGGCTGCTGATCCCTTATTTTCAAATCCAAAAGTTGACAGCTATCTTAGGGACTCCACTTTGAATTTGTGTGGGGTCTACTCCTTAGCTTTTTCTTCTCATGAAGATATCCTGCAAGGCAGTGGGGGTTTAAGATCAGAGCTTTCCTTCCCAGGTTGATGAGCCCCATCTTCCCCTTACTTCCCTCTACAGCACGTGCAGAAACTGCTTTCTTTCTTTATGTCAATCCGCCAAACCTTGTATTTGCATGCAGGGGATAGACAAGTCCCTAACACTCGGAGGGTTTAAGACCCATCAGCTACCCTCACCTGGTTTAGCTACCCGGTCAAAACCGTTTTCTGAGGTGTGGCTGCTGTCACAGAATCATAGATTTCTGGTTTTGGAAGGGACCCCTTCCAACCTCCGGCAATGCAGCAATGAATATGCAGCTGTCCCATATGGCAATCGAACCTGCAACCTTGGCATTGTGGGCACTAGGCTCTAACCAACTGAGCTGTTGCATGATAGCAACTTCTAGGAGCCACAGGTGAGAGCTGAGTGCAGTTTGTCCCAAGGTGGACAAACTACCACAGAAGGAGCACAACATGTGTCGTCGTCCCCCCACCAGAGGTACTACCCCTCTTCTAACACCTCAGAACATTGCTCCATCTAGTTCAGTATTGTCCACACTGAGTGGCAGGGACTCTTCAGGTTTGGGGGCAGGGGACATTGCCTAGTCCTAAACTTGAGATGTTGAGATATTTGAACCCAGAGCTTTTTGCACACAAAGGAGATGCTACAACCCTCTTGTATGGACTGGAGAAGGAAAACAAATTAACCGGGCTGGGGGGGGCATTAGAGAGGTGTTTACAGTTATGAATGGGATGGCAACCACACTTCCTGAAACAATGGCAAACCGAAACACAACCCCTCCCTTTGAAATCCACCCTTTCCCGAAGTTTGCAATGCCATTATCCAGCAAATGTGTCGAAAACTGCTTGAGCTAGTGTTAAGTGTGCTTAGATATGTGAATATTAATGAAAGTAGCGTAAAAAAACCCTAATATGTGTACATTCAGGGGGTAAAATTGCACATTGCGATGTGTGTTTTTGGAGAGATTTGCACTCAAATGCTGATGAGTTTTCCTGGGATTTTCTGTGGGCACCACAGAACTGTGGGCACCACAGTTCAAGAAGGATACTGACAAGCTGGAATGTGTCCAGAGGAGGGCAACCAAAATGGTCAAAGGCCTGGAAACGATGCCTTAGGAGGAACGGCTTAGGGAGCTGGGTATGTTAGCCTGGAGAAGAGAAGGTTAAAGGGTGATATGATAGCCATGTTCAAATATATAAAAGGATGTCATATAGAGGAGGGAGAAAGGTTGTTTTCTGCTGCTCCAGAGAAGCGGACACGGAGCAATGGATTCAAACTACAAGAAAGAAGATTCCACCTAAACATTAGAAAGAACTTCCTGACAGTAAGAGCTGTTGGACAGTGGAATTTGCTGCCAAGGAGTGTGGTGGAGTCTCCTTCTTTGGAGGTCTTTAAGCAGAGGCTTGACAGCCACCTGTCAGGAATGCTTTGATGGTGTTTCCTGCTTGGCAGGGGGTTGGACTGGATGGCCCTTGTGGTCTCTTCCAACTCTATGATTCTATGATTCTTATTTTTTCACCTTTTTTAAATCAAGAAACTCTTTTGGAAACATGGATGACTTAATTAAGGTACAGAGAGACATTGGAACGGGTGGATTCAGCCAGTCCTGGCAGGGAGCTCGATTGTGTGGAGGAATTTAATTGGGCTCAAAAACAACACGTTGAAGGCCTTCCTTGCACATGCAAGATTGTTGCGGTTAGGGCTTCTGTTCATGTTCCTGCTCACATCCATATTATGAGCCTTCGCGTGTTCAGACACATGCCTGAACTTGCCGTTGTGAGCAACTCACCTGCAGCCTTTCTCAGTTGCCTTCTTCCAGAGAGCACAGCTTCTTCCTTAGGTCAGAATGTTCTGAAACTGGAACACTCACTTCCGGGTTTGGGGCGTTTGGAGCCAAAACATTCGAGAACTAAGCTGTTTGAAAACCAAGTTATGGCTGTACGTAATTACAAAGACAACAAAAGTGTCTTAAACATGAAAGTGCACAAACAAGCTGAATGATTGTCACATACATCATAGGAATATCTAAAATAAAGATATAATAATAATAATAATAATAATAATAATAATAATAATAGTACCAGCAACAAACCTAGCCCTTCCCCCATCCCAGTGCTGTGGTGCTGCCCTATCAACTCAGATTTGGGATTGGAAACGGTTTGGTCAAGCGGTCAGTGTTGTCAAAGGACCTGTTGCTCACGCACACTCATCTCTTAGATGCTATACAGGTGTCCTGTTGCACTTCAGAATGCTGAGGAAAAAGAACAAATAGTGGATAATGCTGCATAATTGAAAATATATAAACCCACTATCTACCCTTCCATCTCCGATCCAGCATCAAGAGGAATTATATCACCACCAGGAGCTGCAGATGGGATTATGCCAGGGGTAAGGTTACCTAACTCAATTATTTTACTGGGTAGCGCTCACTTCTCGTGGAAAGCAATTGAAGAGCAGGTGACGCAAACTCAAATCTCTCCTCAGCGCAACCACTTGGGTCTGGGCCAGCCGCTGCCTCACCCTCTCAGGCTACCCCACCTCACAGGGTTGGGCTTTGTGGGTAAAATGGGGTAAGTGAAATACAGTGGTACCTCGGTTTACGAACTTAATCTGTTCCGGAAGTCCGTTCTTAAACCGAAACCGTTCTTTAACCGAGGCACTCTTTCCCTAATGAGGCCTCCCGCCGCCGGTGCACTTCCACCATTCGGAGTCCGTTCTTAGACCGAGGTAAAGATCTCAAACCGGGACACTACTTCCGTTTTGCGGAGTTTGTAAACCGAATCGTTCTTAAACAGGACTGTTCTTAAACCGAGGTACCACTGTATAGAGGACCCAGGTGGTGCTGTGGGTTAAACCACAGAGCCTAGGGCTTGCTGATCAGAAGGTCAGCGGTTCAAATCCCTACGACGGGGTGAGCTCCCGTTGCTCGGTCCCAGCTCCTGCCCACCTAGCAGTTCGAAAGCACGTCAAAGTGCAAGTAGATAAATAGGAACTGCTCTGGCGGGAAGGTAAATGGTGTTTCCGTGCGCTGCTCTGGTTCGCCAGAAGCGGCTTAGTCATGCTGGCCACATGACCCGGAAGCTGTATGCCGGCTCTTGGCCAATAAAGCGAGATGAGCGCCGCAACCCCAGAGTCGGACACGACTGGACCAAATGGTCAGGGGTCCCTTTACCTTTACCACTGTATAGAGTGCCCTGAGGCCCTTGGAGAAGGGATTGTGCGATATTGTTTGTGTGTGAGAGAGGGAGGGAGGGAGGGAGGGAGGGAGGGAGGGAGGGAGAAGGGGTTAAGTTGTGCTCTCTTTTGCACACTTCCCCATTCCTGCTTTAATACTGCATTAACGGATCTGCAGCTTTGGGGGGTGGGATTTGAATATTTTGCTTTTAGTAAAAAATGAAATGAAAGGAAACTGGTGCGGGTTGGGTGGGCGGTTTGGAGAGTAGCGGAGATTGCAGCATGTTAAGTAAAAGTGCTACTTGGGGAAACTTGCAACAAGCAGTTTATAATGAAAATGCTTCTTCAAGCAGAACTGTAGCATTGCAGCTGCAAAGCCATATAATACAATAAACTATCCTATTAAATCTAAAGAGTTTGATTTAATAAGACAGGGCTTGTATATCAAATAAATGCCAAGCGATTATTAAGAATCGTTTTACGCCGAGGATTAACAACTATTTCATGTGCTTGTTGCCACCTTATTACACCTGAATAAAAAATGCACATGAAGCAAGCGGGGTGGAGAGGGCGGGGGGCGTGGATGCCCAAACATGTGATGTTACGAATGATCCGTTAAAAGCCGCAAGCGTCTTTATAGCGATCCTTCCAAATATTGCATTAGAAAGGGAGCGAGGGACAAAGGGAATTTGGCAGCTTGCGTAATTGAAGCGAGAATCTTTCCTCAAAACACAGTCTCAACAGATTGTGGCAGGAAGCGAAGAACAATAGTCCGCAAAAATCCCCCGCACCTTGCTAACTCTTTGATGAATTTGCCTGCTTCGGATTTGGGGATGATTCATAAAGTCTGTTGCACATCAGGAGGGGCGGGAAAACAAAGCTGTAGCAAAGGAGGCGGTTGGATGCTGGTGTCAATAGCGGGGCTGCTTGCACCTCGGCCTCAAAGAGGAATTGTATCACCAAAAAAAAGAGGGCAAAAGAGGATGCTTATTTGCATAACATTTGCATATGATGGTGATGTAATGCTGATGATGTCTATTTGAGGCATATGATGTGGGCATGTCCTAGGGTTTCTTCTTGGTGGTCAGAAATAAAGGTAAAGGGACCCCTGAACATTAGGTCCAGTCGTGACCGACTCTGGGGTTGCAGCGCTCATCTCGCATTACTGGCCGAGGGAGCCGGAGTACAGCTTCCTGGTCAAATGGCCAGCATGACTAGGCCGCTTCTGGTGAACCAGAGCAGCGCACGAAAATGCCGTTTACCTTCCCACCGGAGCGGTACCTATTTATCTACTTGCACTTTGACGTGCTTTCGAACTGCTAGGTTGGCAGGAGCAGGGACCGAGCAACGGAGCTCACCCCGTCATGGGATTCGAACCGCCGATCTTCTGATCGGCAAGCCCTAGGCTCTGTGGTTTAACCCACAGTGCTACCCGCGGCAGAAATAGTCGTTCGCCATTAACTCTGTTTTGGAAAAAAAATCATTGATATTTGCAGATGTTCACAAAGTGTTAAATTATATTATTGTGATGTGGGGACAAACAGATGGGCCATGGAAGTGGATCCCATGAGCCCGTCTGAGTTGCAAAGAGACATATCGCAAGGCTGGAAGGCTAAAGACCCATCATCCATTACTCAATAGTCTGAACAATAGTCTGAAGCGCTTACTGCCATTTCTAGATTTGAATATCAATCTTATAACCAACACTCTTATTTCATTATCTGTTTGGACACACAGTCTGTCTGCCTGTCTGTCTGCCTGCCTGCCTGCCTGTCTATCATCTATCTATCTATCTATAATATAATATAATAATATAATAATTTATTATTTGTACCCCGCCCATCTGACCAGGTCCCCCCAGCCACTCTATCTATCTATCTATCTATCTATCTATCTATCTATCTATCTATCTATCTATCTATCATCTGTCTGTCTATCTATCTATCTATATCTATCTATCATCTATCTATCTATCTATCTATCTATCTATCTATCTATCTATCTATCTATCTATCTATCTATCATCTATATCTATCTATCTATCTATCTATCTATCTATCTATCTATCTATCTATCTATCTATCTATCTATCTATCTATCTATCATCTCTATCTATCTATCATCTATCTATATCTATCTATCTATCTATCTATCATCTATCTATCTATCTATCTATCTATCTATCTATCTATCTATCTATCTATCATCTATCATCATCATCATCATTATCTATCTATCTATCTATCTATCTATCTATCTATCTATCTATCTATCCATTAAAGATAATGGGCTTAGGCTCCCTCTGTACAAGGAGAAAAAATGGTTCTATTCTGTAAAGCAGGGGTGGCTAATTGGATGTGACCAAAAGGTTGGCCCTGTGGACCAGTTCTGAGCCGACCCACATGCCAACCAGCTGGCACTCTTATGACAAGAGGCAACAACTTCAAAGGGGTTTACTGGAAGCGCAAATCAGAGTTGTTGGCCAAGGTCTTGCTTACAGGCTTCCCATGGGCATCTGTTTACAGGTAGGTAGTCAGGCCAAACCCTACGCCAGAGGATAAATGGACACAAATCTGACATCAGGAATCACAAGACAGAGAAACCAGTAGGAGAACACTTCAATCTCCCAGGACATTCTATACAAGATCTCAAAGTAGCTGTCTTATTTATTACAAAGGAATTTCAGAAATAGACTGGAAAGAGAAGTTGCTGAATTGCAACTGATTAACAAACTTAAAAGCATGGAGAGACCTGGTTTGAGTAGAGACATTGGATTCTTATCTCATTATACACGACAAAGCTTTTTTTAGCCATCTCACCCCTTGCTTTTTCCTGAAAGACCAATTGCAGTCGTTAACAGTCGTCAACAGGTTTACCTCACCTATCAGCCAATCTCCCATTCCCACCACCCTTCTGAGTAATACCCCTCCCCACCCTCTCACTATATATAAGGGTCTGGTGACTTCTGTTTCAGTGTATCTGAAGAAGTGTGCATGCACACACAAGCTCATACCAAGAACAAACTTAGTTGGTCGCTAAGGTGCTACTGGAAGGAATTTTTTTATTTTGTTTCGACATGGGCATCTGGTTAGCCATTATGAGAAGAGGATGCTGGACTGATTGAGCATTTGCCTGATCCAGCAGGCTCTTACGATGTTCAGAATGGAACCATTCCACTTTGCTAAAACTTCAGGATTGCCAAAGTGCCCTTAACTAACCGTGGGCACAATCCAGGCTACATGAAGCACTTTCCAGGTCCGTTGACTTTGGCGGTAGTCAGTGGAACATATGCCACAATCTTGTGCATGCTCCCTCGATGGTAAGACCCCCTGACTGCATGAGGACATTTGCTCCCAAGTAAATGAATTGAGGACCGCAGTGCCGTTGCTTTAAGCCACCAGCCATGCTTGAACTGACCCTTCTTCGCCTTCAGCTTCCAAATGCTTCTCTGTGCCATGTTGTTCCATCAAATGTTCCTAAGGTCGTTTGAGGCAAGAGCGTACATATATGAAATGCAGCTGTGTTGAAAAAAAATAAAAATAACCCCCAACAGAAATTAACCTTAAACTCTATTTCTGGCCTGCAAGAGGTGGAAGAAATCTTGCAAGCAGCAAGCAAAAAATGCGGGGTTGACAAATGAGTCCATTTACAGTCCAGATTCCGGACAACGTGTCCTTAGTCACCAATGACATCCAATTTGTCCCTTCTCTCTCTCTCTCTCTCTCTCTCTCTCTCTCTCTCTCTCTCTCTCTCTCTCTCCCCCACACCCACACCCACACTAACCCTTTGCATTTTGGTTACCTTAGGCCTGAGGTTAAGACTTGTGGCTGTCCCTGGTAAAATCTAATCCCCTATCTATTTCCGGAAGCTTCCTATTTCGAAGGAAAAACAATCCAAAATTATTGTTACTATTACTATTTTTTAAAAAGCAAAACAGAAATGACCTGAATTTAGGAATGAGCTGCCATGCATTTGTGTGAAATATTAGCCGCTTGGAGAGAGAGAGAAAGAGAGAGAGAGAGAGAGAGAGAGAGTTTGGAAGAGGAGGCAGGAAGAGAAAAAGCAGCAAAGAGCTATAAAAAGCAAATGAACACACACACACAAACTCTCTCACACACAAAACCACTGCTTTTTACCGGCCACTGAACTATCTCTGTGGGTATACACTATACAGGGACATCTGTCAGTGTTAATCAATACATGGTGTGTTAGTCATGGATGATAAATTTGAAAGGGATTATAACAGTAAACAGTGATCAATAGAGACTTTGCTGGAGGAGACAGGGAGGAAGAAACTACGTTAAAAATGTTACAAGGTTAATAAAATAGGGTGGTCAGTCTTAAAGGGAAAACTCCAGCGAGACCCACTTATTTCTCCCTTCCTCCTCCAAGCTTGGGGGGGGGGTTGGGGGATGAGAAAGGAGGCGAAGGGCGTCAGGAGGAGAAAGGTGTGGGGCGAGGGAAGAAAGAAAAAAAGGAGGAATAAATGGAAAGCTAAACACACACACACAGAGAGAGCAATTTTCACAAGGCAATTGCTACTAAAATGGCACATTATTAATTTAGAACATATTTGCTGATCCCTCTGTTTGGAAGTCAGGTTCTCCATTAGCACTGAGTGGGAGATGCTTTGCTGGCTATGAGCTTGCATCTCTGAAGCCCCAGAGAATCACAGTTGCCTCCCCCCCCCCCGCCGCCACCTTTTATTTTCTTAATACACTTTCCCCTTCTTCGCCTACCCCTGACTTCACCACGGACCCGCGATGGATCACGACGTTCGCGAACGCTGTCACGCTTCCCGGCAAAGACATTTATCCAGGGATTTCAAGGGGTGAATTTATATATATTATTATTTTTTAAAGGCAACAACATTCCCTCCCCCTTAAATGCAGAGAGTTCCACTGTTCACCTACAGATGACTAGAACGATATGTCTTGTCACCAAGGGTCGTAACAAGAGGTTACTGCAGGCATATACCTTGGGCTTGGATGCTGATGTTTGCAGGCAAATTCCTTTAAAAAAAATCTATCTATCATCTATCTATCTATCTATCTATCTATCTATCTATCTATCTATCTATCTATCTATCTATCATCTATATCTATCTATCTATCTATCTATCTATCTATCTATCTATCTATCTATCTATCTATCTATCTATCTATTATCTATCATCTATCTATCTCTATCTCTATCTATCTATCTATCTATCTATCTATCTATCTATCTATCTACCATCTATCTATCCTGCCGTATCAAGAAAGAAGAGTATTTATCCAATCCTTCTAGAACCTCGTTGGATCTGTTTCCGAGATCTTTGAAGCTACAGCTCATGCTATATATATATATATATATATATATATATATATATATATATATCCTGCTGACCTTTTTGTGTCCTTTCTGCCACACTGTATAAACCATAAGCAGATATATGAAGGCAATTTTTAGTGGTGCCACTTGTATCTGAGTGATTGCACACACTTTACGTCGCTGGCCTGCCAACCTCCCAACCTTTTTGAAGATCTCTATTTCTCTTCAAGGAACTGCAGCAGAGGTGAAAGGAAGTTTAACTGCTTCAAGGCTCTGATGGACACAAAGCCCTCGGTTGGGCTGGAGGAGAGAGAGAGAGAGAGAGAGAGAGAGAGAGAGAGAGAGAGAGAGAGAGAGAGAGATGGGAAGAGGAGGCACGACAAAGGGCTACGACGCCCAACAAAAGTGCAGGAACAGCTGCCAACAAATTTGATGATGATGATGATGATGATGATGAGTCAGGGCGCAAGAATATATCTACTGACAGGGCCGGCCCACCCATGAGGCAAGGTGAGGTAATAGCCTCAGGTGGCAGAATTCATTGGGGCAGATGTAGATCTTCCTTCTTCCTGGTGAAGAGGGAGGTGACATTTTGGGATCCTCTCAAAGTGCCAAAATATCTTGGGCCAGCCTACTGGACCAGGCTACTGAAGCCATTTACTGGACCAGGCTATTGAAGCCAGTGTGGTGTAGTGGTTAAGAGCGGTAGTCTTGTAATCTGGTGAACCGGGCTTGCGTCTCCACTCCTCCACATGCAGCTGCTGAGTGACCTTGGGCTAGTCACACTTCTCTGAAGTCTCTCAGCCCACTCACCTCACAGAGTGTTTGTTGTGGGGGAGGAAGGGAAAGGAGAATGTGAGCCGCTTTGACACTCCTTCGGGTAGTGATAAAGCGGGATATCAAATCCAAACTCTTTTCCTCTTCTTCTTCTTCTTCTTCTTCTTCTTCTTCTTCTTGGTGGGGTGGCTTTACAGCAAGGTTGTTTTGAATCGGGTTTATTATGTCTTCAGTTCTGCAGCAAATGCAGCGAGCTCCAGGGAGCATCTTTTTTTAAAAAATAAAAGTTCCCCAAGAAGAACAAAGAAGGCCTGCTGTGAAAAGTATTGATCCCAGGAAATTGGCAGTTGTGTGTGATGTACACATATGCAGCGCTCATACAATCCATGGGAGATATTGCTTGGTTTCTCTTGGTTTCCAAAAAAAAGACAAAGACAAAGAAATTTCATGTATTTGGGGAAAGTGGACATAAAATAGGCATTGCTTATTTATTAGCATTTACAAACCACTTTAATGTTCTTTCTGTTTCCTTTTTAAAGCCCTAAGTAGCTCATGAGTTGTTTTTCAACGCATACAAAATGCATTACATTATGGGAAATCATTTGCAAAAATGTGTATATCTGGAGAAAAGCACCTTAAATACTGATGAGTTTTCACGAGGACTTTAAAAAATGTGTTGTCAAACTGACACGAAGATGTGGTGAACTGAAAGGAAGATCAGGTAAAAGGAATGAGAAAAACTGAAGCTGACAGATCTGCCCATTCCTGCTCTTCAGTATGGAAAAGACTCCGTCAATGCAGGGTATACATGGTCCCCCAATGCTACATAAGCAATAAGTGGACCAATAGCAGGGTCGCATTTTGGGCTGTGTGAGTGGTGGACACACACTGGGCACTGAGCCGAGGGGGGTGCTTTCTCAAAGCCTCCTAAGTGAGGTGCCAGGTTTTTGGAAGGAGGTGTGATGCTCTGGCAGAGTTCTAGAATCTTCTATCCACCTTCCCAAAGCCTAGTAGTGGTAGTAGTAGTAGTAGTAGTAGTAGTAGTAGTAGTAGTAGTAGTAATAATAATAATAATAATAATAATAATAATAATAATAATAATATTTTTATTATTTATACCCCACCCACCTGGCTGGGTTTCCCCAGCCACTCCGGGCAGCTAACAGCATATCTAAAAACATAATAAGAACATCAAACATTAAAAATCTCCCGATGCAGGGCTGCCTTCAGGTGTCTTCCAAAAGTTGTGTAATTCTTTATCTCCTTGAAATCTGAAGGAAGGGCGTTCCATAGGGAGGGTGCCACTACCGAGAAGGCCCTCTGCCTGGTTCCCTGTAACTTTGCTTCTCGCAGGGAGGGATCCTCCAGAAGGCCCTCGGCACTGGACCTCAGTGTCCGGGCTGAATGATGGGGGTGGAGACACTTCTTCAGGTATACAGGGCCGAGGCTGTTTAGGGCAGGCATCCCCAAACTTTGGCCCTCCAGATGTTTTGGCCTACAACTCCCATGATCCCTAGCTAACAGGACCAGTGGTCAGGGATGATGGGAATTGTAGTCCAAAACATTTGGAGGGCCAAAGTTTGGGGATGCCTGGTTTAGAGCTTTAAAGATCAGCACCAACACTTTGAATTGCACTTGGAAATATACTGGGAACCAGTGAAGATCCTTTCGGACCGGTGTTATATGGTACTGATGGCCACTCCCAGTCACCAGTCTAGCTGCAGCATTTAGTTGTTAGTTTCTGAAGGTAGCCCCACGTAGAGCACATTGCAGTATTCCAAACAGGAGATAACCAGGGCATGCACCATTCTGGCGAGACAGCCTGCGGGCAGGGAGGGTCTTGGCCTGCGTACCAGATGGAGCTGGTAGACACAGAATTGACCTGTGCCTCCATGGACAGCTGTGAGTACAAAATGACTCCCAGGCTGTGCGCCTGGTCCTATGCACCTGGTAAGTGCATTCCCAGCTTCGGAAAGGAGGTTGGAAGAAGAAGAAGAGGAGCAGGAGGAGGAGGAGGAGGAGGAGGAGGAGGAGTTTGGATTTGATATCCCGCTTTATCACTACCCGAAGGAGTCTCAAAGCAGCTAACATTCTCCTTTTCCCTTCCTCCCCCACAACAAACACTCTGTGAGGTGAGTGAGGCTGAGAGACTTCAGAGAAGTGTGACTAGCCCAAGGTCACCCAGCAGCTGCATGTGGAGGAGCGGAGACGCGAACCCGGTTCACCAGATTACAAGACTACCGCTCTTAACCACTACACCACACAGGGTTCGAGTTCCCTGCCAGAGCCTCATGCCTCCTTCCCAAAACCCAGTGACTCACACTGGGTACTATATTTCCCACTGCCAACAAAATATTGTGACACTTGAGCCTGTAAACCAATTTATCGCTCTTTGCCTAATTTGCATGTTCAGGCCATTATGACATCATCAGCTGGTATGTGTTAAGAAGGTGTGTCCTCCAGAAATTGCAGGAGTACATATCCCATCATCACTCACTAATGTCTATGCCGGCTCGGGTTGATCAGTGCACAATCTGAATGCAATGAACTTATTTTTAAGTGTTTCGTATGGCTTTTACTGCTGTTAAATGATTTTTTAAATTATATTATTATTACTATTACTATTACTATTACTATTACTATTACTATTACTATTACTATTATTATTATTATTATTATTATTTTAAATCCAATTTCATTGTACTTGTACAATGACAATAAAGATATATACATACATATACATACATACATAACCATGAATACATACTTGTTACGTTAAACATGCAACTTAATATAAGCCCCCCAAATGTCCCGAGAAACGTCTGCACAAAAGTTATAGCTATATGAAATGTGTTCAGACTTGTTTGTGTGTGATTTTGCCTAATAGGCAGACTTTTGCAAAGCAATTTCCCCAGGTAACGTATTGGCCCGAATATAAGCCGCACCCGAATATAAGCCGCACCTTTAAAATTCAAGGGGGAAAAATTAAAAAGACAATACCCGAATATAAGCCGCTCCCTTAAAATTCCGCAGCCACTCACACCCGTTCCATTTTAACATATGTCTGTTTCAGCAGCGATATCGTAAAAGCCAATTTTTGTAAGGTCGCGAATTTAAGCCACACTTTAACTTTTCACGGTCGGAATTTGGGAAAAAGGTGAGGCTTATATTCAGGCCAATATGCTATAACATATATCTCTGCATTTCTATGCACACTTTACTCCAAAATATGCATTTTCATACACATTCCTTGCCCTGAGAACTGCATTGCAAAATTCGTAGGAGTGCAAATTTCAAAGGGTGGCTGTTTTTTTCCCAATCTGCCAATCGTTTAGGAAAATGCAAGATTCAGTCTAACGTGAACCGGATCAAATTTCTTTCTTTCTTTCTTTCTTTTTTAAATATCATTTCTTTTAGTTTCAAGTTTTTACAATAATAACATTCACATACTTTTTTCACTTCTTATACCTTTTCGGCTTTTTATAGCCTTGACTTCCTTCAGACCTTCCATGTGACTTTCTAATATCTATACCTTAATTTATATTTCTTATTTCTACCGTTGTTCTATTATGTCTCTCACTACCTTAATCACTATAAATTCATATTAACAACAATATTTCTTCCTTGATCTACAAAGCCTCTTGCAGTCCTACTAACGTCTTCAATTGAGTACTTTCTTTTAAGTAGTCTGTAAATTTAGTCCAGTCTTTGACGAACTTCTGGTCCCGCTGTTCTCAGATTCTCCCCGTCATTTTGTCCAGTTCTGCATATTCCAATAGTTTCATTCTCCATTCTTCCATTGTCGGTGTTTGTTCTTGTTTCCATTTTTGTGCTATTAACATTCTCGCCGCAGTCACTGCATATTGGAAAAGCTTAATATCTTGCTTTTTAATGTCTGTACCTGTAATTCCCAACAGAAATGCTTCTGGTTGGATCAAATTTCTTCCCTGCCCACCTCTGAGTTAAAGTATCTGGCAACGAGGAAAGCCTCAGCTGTTAAGAGTTCTGACTCTTGCACTTTTCTGAAAAGCACGTAGGCCGAACCAGGGAAAAAAAATGGCGGCAGGAAATCAGTTGTCAAAGGAAAGTGTGGCCAACCTGTTGAGAACAGGACAGGGAAGTTGGGGCTAGTGCCTGCCCACTCATCTGCCATTCAGCTGCAGCCCATCAGTGCGGCCACAATTCTATAGGCATCCCTACCACCATTGGGCATCTTGCTGGCGGTGAACAATTTTCGCAACGAGAGGGTTTCACAGCCATTCAGATAGGTTTCAGTGGTGGCGAGAGGAACTTTTGTTCCCTTCTTTTCCCCCTGAGGCAAAAGAGCTCATAATGACCCTGTTTCCCCCCCTTCCAAAGGTATGACATTTAAATTTAGTTCTTTTCAGATGTCACCCTGTTAAGCTATTGTTTTACAACAAGAGTAAAAAGTGGTGGGTTTGGCCTTCCGCGGTTTCAAACAGTTCCTCGTTTGAACCGTTGTTTTTGTTCCCTCGGGAAATATGCTATTTGTCCCCTCCATTTCTTTTCTTCTTCTTTTAGTTTTATTCTTCCAACCCCCACCCCCCTCTTCTTTTTTTACCTCAGAGGTAGCAATCCCACTGCTATTAGCAAGATGTCTATTATAGTGTCATTTAAAAAGCTATAGTCAGAGCATGGAATGACTCACATCATGGAGGAGTTAATAATTCACTGTAATAAAAGTATAAAGTTTTATGATAAACCACTCTCAGGGGAGTTAAATATAATCCTTAGCGGGTCACACACTGACTACAAAGCTTACATTTGTAATGGTAATTTGAATTTACTACATCACCTTTCGTTTTTAAGCGTTTGTGTGTCATTAGACCTTATAAATTGATTTATATGTTCAACTCCAGTATAATTCCACATAAAGGTACAATAAATTTTATGGCTTGGAGATATAGCATCTAAAACATTTTTTTTGGGGTGGAGGGGGGAGAAATAATTTTATTAAACCAACTTAAACGGCGGTGACGTACATAGGCAAAGATCCCACAACCCATAATAAGTCAAGTCCAACAGCTGTGGGCTTGGTAGGTTCATTTGAGTCAACACAGAATCCCTCATCAAACCAACTTGTTTCGTGGACATCTCCTCTTGGTCCATTTTATTTTTCAGTTTTGCTTCTCACTAAGTCCTCTGATCCCACTTTGCCTGCTCCGCCACTCAGCAGCTCAGCCAATCACAGTTGTCAGAGACCCCTGAGATCAGAGCATCTTGCCCAATGTCTATCCAATGCCTCTCCCAATCGCAGCCAGAGGCTTTAAAAAACCCTTAGCCTTGGGTAATACACAAGAAAGGCAGATTGAAATTGGAGAGGCTGAAGGGGGGGAGGAGAGGTGGGCTTTACATGTATGTTGTGTTTTTGTTATTTGTGTTGAAAAGTCCTAATAAAAATTATTTAAAAAAAAAAGAAAAGAAAAGAAATTGGAGAGGCCGAAACAAGAGAAAGGGAAGACTTGTTTTAGGTAACTTTTTTTCCTTACAGTATCTTGTGGGGTTCCAGTTACTAGCTGTATCCCATGCTTAGTATCTCAGCTGAATGTTTTTCAAGACTGATACAAAGGGAACTCTGAAATATAATAATAATAATAATAATAATAATAATAATAATAATAATAATAATAATAATAATTTATTATTTATACCCCACCCATCAGGCTGGGTTTCCCCAGCCACTCTGGGCGGCTTCCAACCAAATATTAAAAACAATACAGCATCAAACATTTAAAACTTCCCTAAACAGGGCTGCCTTCAGTTGTCTTTTAAAAGTAAAATAGTTGCTTATTTCCTTCACATCTAATGGGTGGGAGTTCCACAGGGCAGGCGCCACTACTGAGAAGGCCCTCTGCTTGGCTCCCTGTAACCTCACTTCTCACAGGGAGGGAACCACCAGAAGGCCCTTGGCACTGGACCAAGATGATGTCAGGACTGGATGATGGGGGGTGGAGACGTTCCTTCAGGTATATTGAACCGAGGCCGTTTAGGGCTTTAAAGGTCAGCACCAACACTTTGAATTGTGCTCGGAAATGTACTGGGAAGGTAAATGGCGTTTCCGTGCGCTGCTCTGGTTCGCCAGAAGCAGTTTAGTCATGCTGGCCACATGACCCGGAAGCTGTACACCAGCTCCCTTGGCCAATAATGCGAGATGAGCGCAGAGTCATCTGCGACTGGACCTAATGGTCAGGGGTCCCTTTACCTTTAAGGGTCACTTACAACTCTACAATTCTATGATTCTGTTACTAAATACAGTGGTACCTCTGGTTAAGTACTTGATTCGTTCCGGAGGTCCGTTCTTAACCTGAAGCACCACTTTAGCTAATGGGGCCTCCCACTGCCGCTGCGCCGCCAGAGCACGATTTCTGTTCTTGTCCTGAAGCAAAGTTTTTAACCTGAAGCATTATTTCTGGGTTAGCGGAGTTCTTAACCTGAAGCGTATGTAACCTGAAGCGTATGTAACCTGAAGCGTATGTAACCTGAGGTACCACTGTATACAAAATATTAATAGCAAAAATAGCAACAACACCCACCCCGTAACAAAATCCCCTAAACAATTCCCCAGCCCAAGAGTCTGTTCAGCAGTCTCAACTTTTGTAGCTGGAGTCAGTCAGGGCCCTCAGCTTCCAGGCCAGGTGGGGAAAGACCTGCAAGGTAGGTTTTCAGGACACACAACCAAGATGGTCCTTGTCAGCCTTTGCTAAGGATGGGGGAAGAGACCAGATTTGCCTCTCCTGAAACAAATGTGAATTTTAGCTCTCCTGAGAAATTGGCACATCACTAAATGTTGTGATTCAGTTTTCCAACCAAAAATGTCTACAACTGCCCCCCCCATGACAAATTATTGGAAAGTGTGTGCATGCCTTTGTGAAATTAACACACACAAATGCATTCTATTAAGGGGAAGGGCATACAAAAATGTGTATATTAGGAGAAATTTGCACTAAAATGTTGACATATTTTCATGAGGACTTTAAAAATAAAAATATGCAAGCAGATGACGTAATGTGGCAAGACCGGAAAAATGAGAAAGTAAGAGAAACCAAAACTTGTCCATCTTTTCTCTTGACAATCTCCCTGCTTATTTTTTTGCCCACAGTTGCCAAAATGTAGACTGTAAGCTCTTTGGTGCAGAGACCGGTCTTTATCCTCTTATGCTACTCTCTAAAGTCATATGTATATCGACGATATGATCAACAGACGGACAGAGAAGTGTGAATTCTGTGCCCAGTTGTGTGAATTGTTTACCCAGCTTTTAGAAAAAAGATTAGCTCTTTCCTTTTGCAAAGAAAAGCTGGCCTGCGAGGCTGTTTACATCTAGAAAAGTGATTTTAAAAAAAAAAAAACCCTGGCCAAAAAGCACTTGATAAACTTTAGTGTCTGGCTTTCTTTTAGTAAAAATAAAAATAAAAAAAGTAAGAAGCCAAGAAAACATGGCTTTAAATATTCAAGTGCCTTTTAAAGCTGCTCCCTTTTAAGGCTGGTGTAATTTCAGCACTGATCTTCCAAAACCTTTTGTCTAATCCTGTGTTGTAAGCTTTCCCATAACAAAACTTAAAAAGAGCCTTCCTCTCCCCAGTGGGCAGTTATCATTGTACTCCCCCCATTGCATTTGCACATTAGCAAAGCTTTATCCCATCATCATATACAGTTCTCTGTTTTGTTTTGTTTTGAAAGCATCGAGGTAACTCTCAGGTGGCATCTAACCAACGCTGAGTGGGTGTGTCACTTGCTAAATGACCCAGCCAGCTGGACAGGTTTAGGTACAATTTACTGGAAATGTATTAAACGTGCCTTGGGAAATGATTCTTTCAAATGTTCCCACTGCCGGTGCAATGCAGATTAAGACCTTGGCAAGAACCAGAAAGAAAAATTAAATAATAATGACATTTGGAAAGAAGAGGGGGTGGGCGGAATGAAAAAGTGCCTTGATGTCTGACGGATGTTGCCAGCTCTCGAGCAAATCCAAATGCAGACATTAAGAGTGTCGCTGAGATGACTGCAGCACTAAGCTGGTCAGAATTAGATCTTTGCCATGCTAGGTGCTGCACAGGCATGGATAGTCATTCAGATTTAAACCTTTCAAGTATTGATAGAATAGAATCATAGAATCATAGAGTTGGAAGAGACCACAAGGGCCATCCAGTCCAACCCCCTACCAAGCAGGAACACCATCAAAGCATTCCTGACAGGTGGCTGTCAAGCCTCTGCTTAAAGACCTCCAAAGAAGGAGACTCCACCACACTCCTTGGCAGCAAATTCCACTGTCGAACAGCTCTTACTGTCAGGAAGTTCTTCCTAATGTTTAGGTGGAATCTTCTTTCTTGTAGTTTGAATCCATTGCTCCATGTCCGCTTCTCTGGAGCAGCAGAAAACAACCTTTCTCCCTCCTCTATATGACATCCTTTTATATATTTGAACATGGCTATCATATCACCCCTTAACCTTCTCTTCTCCAGGCTAAACATACCCAGCTCCCTAAGCCGTTCCTCATAAGGCATCATTTCCAAGCCTTTGACTATTTTGGTTGCCCTCTTCTGGACACGTTCCAGCTTGTCAGTATCCTTCTTGAACTGTGGTGCCCAGAATTGGACACAGTATTCCAGGTGAGGTCTGACCAGAGCAGAATACAGTGGTACTATTACTTCCCTTGATCTAGATGCTATACTCCTATTGATGCAGCCCAGAATTGCATTGGCTTTTTTAGCTGCTGCATCACACTGTTGACTCATGTCAAGTTTATGGTCTACCAAGACTCCTAGATAAGATAAGATAAGATTTATTGTCATTGTACAAGTACAACATTGTGCAAGTGCAACGAAACTGAATGCCATCCCATAAAAACAAAACAAAAAACAGCACAAAACCCCCCACATTTTCAGCCACACATGCACATACGTACACACCCATCACAACTCTCCAAGGTCATATTATCTGGTTACAGCATTTAAGATGGTTATAGCTCTTGGGTAGAAACTGTTCTTCAATCTATGTGTTCTTGATCTAATTGTTCTATATCTCTTGCCCGAAGGCAGTGGTGCAAAAAGACTATATCCCGGATGAGATGGATCCTGTAAAACATTGTTTGCTTTTTTAAGGCAACGGGAACTGTATAGTTCTTCCAAAGATGGGAGAGGATGACCAATAATATTTTGGGCTGTGGTTATGACCTTCTGTAGTACCTTCATCTCCCTGACTGTGCAGCTAGAGAACCAAGCACAAATACAATATGTAAGAATGCTCTCTATGGAGCCTCGGTAGAAGGACACCAGCAGCCTCTCACTCAGATTGTTCTTCTTTAAAAGTCTGAGGAAATAAATTCTCTGCTGGGCCTTCTTTACCAGAGCAGTAGTATTTGCGCTCCAAGTCATACCCTGCTCGATAATCACTCCCAAAAACTTGAATACAGCCACCCTCTCCACCTGGTCCCCGCCGATATACAGGAGCACAAACACATCATTTTCTTATGTTCTTATCTCAGGGGTAGGCAACCTAAGGCCCGGGGGCTGGATGCGGCCCAATCGCCTTCTCAATCCGGCCCACGGATGGTCCGGGAATCAGCATGTTTTTACATGAGTAGAATGTGTCCTTTTATTTAAAATGCATCTCTGGGTTAATTGCGGGGCGTAGGAATCTGTTCATCCCCCCCCCAAATAGTCCGGCCCCCCACAAGGCCTGAGGGACGGTGGACCGGCCCCCTGCTGAAAAAGTTTGCTGACCCCTGTTCTTATCTCCATCAGCTGGTGGCCACAACATCACTCCCAGAATGTCTGATAAATAGGATAATTGGGGGGTGGGGGGTGGGATAGCTGCCACAAAAAAATAAAAAATAAAAAATAAAAATCAAAGCAGGTAAAGGAAGTTTTTTTTTCAATATTAAAAATTGCCATTTTTTTATTCCAATATTTATACAATCGCAAAAACCTCAAAGCAACGCAAGATAATTAAAAGATTATTCTGATTAAGGAGGGGGGTGAGCGGAGGAGGGGTTAGTCTTCCAATTTCCTTATACCATTTCAATCCAAAAAAGTATCGTCCGCTCGTCTGTAATAACATTGCATTTATTTTTAACTTTCTGGGAGCTCGTTAGAAGAGATGCTCATTATAGACAGGAAAGAGGGTGAGGAGAGGGAAAGAAAGTCTCGAAATGAAATGGGATGTTCGGAACTCCCCTGAGAATTTTTGACAGCCTTATGGAAACTCTTTTCTCTTAACTTTGACATCCTTTGGATGTTTTGCTTAAGCAGGTACCTATAATTTTGTCTCAGAAATGGCCTTGGATGAACCGCAGAGGGTAAGATGTCTGGCTGTCCTGATTGAAACCCTTTTAGCTTCCCTTGGATGTTTGATCTGAGCTAACAGTGGCTAACTGGATAAATTTTTCAATATACTTCCTTTGCTCAGGGTGTGACAGTAGGAATCGGCGGATCCTGGTCCATGGCATTTTTTCACATTAATTAATTTCACCTTCTTTCACATTAATTAGGGGTTGTTTGTGGTCCGTATAAGCATTTATTTGTTATTACTTATGAAATTTATATACTGTCCCTCATCTGAAGATCACAGGGCTGTGAATGAGGTGGTGATCACATCAAGTTCCCCTAGGTGAAAATGGCCTGAGTTGTGTTGCTTTGTGCAAAAATAGAGATGGGTAGAGCTCTCTCTCTCCCTTTCACATTTTTCTAATCTTAAATCCAGTTCTCCACATTTCTCCTGCAATCTGCATTTTTAAAAAAAACAACAAAAAACCTCATCAGCAGATTTTTAAACACATTGTTTTGTATGCGGTTTTGACTAATGTAGTAGTAGAAGAAGAAGAGTTTGGGTTTGATATCCCGCTTTATCACTACCCTAAGGAGTCTCAAAGCGGCTCACATTCTCCTTTCCCTCCCTCCCCTACAACAAACACTCTGTGAGGTGAGTGGGGCTGAGAGACTTCAGAGAAGTGTGACTAGCCCAAGGTCACCCAGCAGCTGCATGTGGCAGAGCGGGGAATCAAACCCGGTTCACCAGATTACGAGTCTACCACTCTTAACCACTACACCACACTGAAGAAGAAGAAGATGATGATGATGATGAAGAAGAAGTTTGGATTTGATATCCCGCTTTATCACTACCCGAAGGAGTCTCAAAGCGGCTCACATTCTCCTTTCCCTTCCTCCCCCACAACAAAAACTCTGTGAGGTGAGTGGGGCTGAGAGACTTCAAAGAAGTGTGACTAGCCCAAAGTCACCCAGCAGCTGCATGTGGCGGAGCGGGGAATCAAACCCGGTTCACCAGATTATGAGTCTACTGCTCTTAACCACTACACCACACTGGCTCTCTATATGCGGCAGGTAATGCTTTGGGGGCCCTGTTTTCCCCTCAATTCCTGCTGTGTTTCAGTCCCATGGATTGAGACCTTGTACTGGGAGCATCTGAAGGGAACAGGATTCGAGTTCAAGAGCCCTCTCCCCTCCTATGGTTTCCAGCCGCTGCTATTGGGAGGCAGAATACCTCTGAAAATGAAAGTGAGCGATGCAGGCTAATGTTATGCTGGGGAGGGGGAAACTCAGGGAAGCCATATTCAGAGGCCTGCCGCTCCCCAATATGGTTCCACCTCCAATGACTGCTGCAGCTTTAAACGGCACTCCAAATTTTGGCAGAAATACGCAGACTTTTTAATAAGAAAAAAAAGAACGCAAACTTTTTAGCCATTGTAATAAAGTCGAACTAATGAAAAGAATTAGCCATACCAATAAAAGAGGGGGAAATGGTTCATTTGATTTTTATTTTCTTGCCTTTTAGGGACTATTGAAATACAATTGTAAATCATCCTGCCAGACAATTTCTACCGTTCCGTTTTGGCCGGCTCGTTTTAACCCTTTGCCAGTTCCATAAGCCGACCTGCCGACTTGGCAGCCTGAACCTGCCCCCTTCTTGATCTTTCGAAGTGCAATCGAAGAGCCGGTTTTATTTTATTATTTAAAATGATGGATAACACAGCAGCTGCCTCTCGAAAGCTGGAAATAATGGGGGGTGGGGATATAAATTTTAAAGAGTGCCTATGCAATTGGATATGTGTGAAGTATTTGGAAAGTTTCTTACTTTCTTTCAAATTGAGTTCGGCACAATATGGAAGACATTTCAATCTTGGGTTGGGCACCCAACTGTAATCCTAAGAGTCCAACAACCATGTTCATCTTCTGCTGGGATAGCTCAGTCGATAGAGCATGGGACTCTTAATCTCAGGCTCATGGGTTCGAGCCCCATGAGGGGCAAAATATTCCTGCATTGCAGGGGGTTGGACTAGATGACCCTCGTGGTCCCTTCTTGATCTACAATTCTGTGATCCTTGACTCTTTTTCAGAATTGGAGGAAGCACAGGAGGGCAGATCCAGTTGATCCATTCTAATAAAACTAAAACTAAAACTAAAACTAAAACTAAAACTAAAACTAAAACTAAAACTAAAACTAAAACTAAAACTAAATTAATTATTTGTACCCCGCCCATCTGGCTGAGTTTCCTCAGCCACTCTGGGCTGCTCCCAATCAAGTGTTAAAAACAATACAGCATTATGCATGCATATGAGAGCCAGCCAGCATGGTGTAGGACCTGGGAGATCAGGATTTGAACCTTAACTCAGCCATGAAGCTCACTAAGTGACCTTGAGGCTAACCTACCTCACAGGGTTGTTGTGAGGATTAAATGAAGAAGAGAAGAACCATGTACACTACATTTAGCTTCTTGGATGTAGATAGTACTGCACTAAATGGTCCAATGGTCTGACACAACCGATAGCTAGTTTCCTGTAAAGTGACTGGACAAGGTTCTCTCAGGTTCCATTTCAAAAACACATCAGATGTTGGCAGGACAGAAAGAAGAGACTCTCTGTGGAAGATCTCAACACCTAGATGGCTTTGCATGGGAGAAGGTGGTCTTTCAGGTAAGGATGCACAAATCGGTCAGGTTTCTATTTTTCTCAGGGCTGCATTTGACCTCTGGGTCTGAGATTCTCCATGCCTGGTCTAACTTTACAAAAAGGAAGGAAGGAAGGAAGGAAGGAAGGAAGGAAGGAAGGAAGAGTTTGGATTTGATATCCCGCTTTATCAGTACCTGAAGGAGTCTCAAAGCGGCTAACAATCTCCTTTCCCTTCCTCCCCCACAACAAGCACTCTGTGAGGTGAGTGGGGCTGAGAGACTTCAGAGAAGTGTGACTAGCCCAAGGTCACCCAGCAGCTGCATGTGGAGGAGCGGAGAAGCGAACCTGGTTCACCAGATTACAAGTCTACCGCTCTTAACCACTGCACCACACTGGCTCTCCTACACCACACTGGAAAGAAAGAAAGAGAGAGAGAGAGAGAGAGAGAAAGAAAGGAAGGAAGGAAGGAAGGAAGGAAGGAAGGAAGGTGTCTGATGATGATCAGAGAATGATATGGCAGGAGGTGACTCTTGAGATAACCTGGTCCCACAAGGTTTTAAGAAGGAACCAACACCACCATTTTCAACTGAGCGCAAATTAACCTGTGAATAAGTAACTGGGAAGCTGGAACGAGACCGACACTCTGATGACCTCCAGGCCCCAGACAACAACGAGGTGGCTGAATTTTCAGCCGTTTTGGGGCCATCTGCTGAACGTCAGGTTCTCTGGGGGGATAGCGGCAAAGAATTCAGCCCTAAATGATTGCAAAATAGTTGAGAAATTGAGCTAAAGACGCTAAACGCGTTATCTCTTTTAGAAAAGAAAACTTGGACGTGAAACAATGCGAGCAATTCTTTTCCATCCCTTAGTCTGAGACCTTCTTCAGACCATTTTCAATTTCCTGCATCACTAAGAACCCCCTCCATCCATCATGCCCATCAGCATGCTCATTATTGTTATTATTATTTGATTCTATCATTATTAAGGCACAGATTGGGAAGAAACTATTTTTCTCCAATTGTCGTGTTTCATCCCAAAGTCTACAAATGGTTTTATTATTTTTGATGATCTCAAGCAAGGATCATTTAATCTGTGAAGAATGGAATACTCGGCACCAGTATATTGTCAGTTATTATCTTTTATTTTCAAATTGAGTGTTTTCGGCAGAAGGAATAGGTTGGTTTAATGGGTTTGTTTAGTAAAGTCTTGGCATCAGAGGCAACTGCAAAAAGAAGGGGGGAATGGCGCGAGATACCCCAGTTATACTGTTTCACATCCCCTGCTAGCTTCAAGCAACAGGATATTTCTCGAGGGCAGCCACTTACAGGGGTCATTCTCTTAGCAAAGGACCACTAGCCTGTTGCTGTTGCTGTTTATTAAGCAGGTGGGAGCAGGCAAACTCTCGGGCAGTGCTCATCTTCAAGTGCAGAGTCATTTCCTGCTAGGCTTGGCAGAGAAATTTGATTCAGTTCACATTCAAAAGTGAACTTTACCTAATGCACAGTTTCTGTTTTGTTTTTGTTTTTTATTGAATTTTTATCACATACACTTCCACCAACCACACACAAAATACATACAAAATACATACAACAGACATACAACAATCAACACATAAATTACATACCAACATACAATCGAGTTAAAATTTTTTACATAATCAAAGTTACTTTTTTAGTAGTTTCATTTATTACAAATACAAATAATAATAATGATCATATATGTCAATGTATATACATCTATTTTCAGTATGATTCATTATAGGTCTAGTTGACTTCCCTTGTATCTCTCTCCATTATTCCAAATATATTTCAACAAGAATAAAGAAAAGGTAAGTGACACTAACACCCATATTGTTGTAGTTCTTAAACCTTCGTTTATCTTCATATTTGTATTGATTCATCATTTCTTTCTAGAGTTTAACAAGGATTAATCTAATACATGCGCCATATTGGCATTACACCGTTCTTTTAGGTAACAAAGAAAACTACTAATGCACAGTTTCTGAAACAGTACGAGAACTGAAAGACATCCGTCCTTCAAAATCCGCCCTTCTGCGACTTTTGTGGGGCAGTTCTCCAACCGAACAGTATTTACAAAAATGCATATAGCTAGGGGGAAAGTGCGTATGGAAATGAATATATTAGCGGGAAAAACATGCAGAATGCATTAGATTGGGAAAGTCCCTTGCAAAACTCTACAGTGTGTTTCTGGATCCTATTGTTCTAGGATCCAGCTCAGTACATAACAGCACATGAAAGCTTAGAAACTGTTGGTTTTTTTTAAGTGAAGAGATCCAGCGCCGAGGGCCTTCTGGCGGTTCCCTCATTGCGAGAAGCAAAGCTACAGGGAACCAGGCAGAGGGCCTTCTCGGTAGTGGCACCCGCCCTGTGGAACGCCCTCCCATCAGAAGTCAAAGGTACTAACAACTATCTGACATTTAGAAAATGCCTGAAGACAGCCCTGTTCAGGGAAGTTTTTAATCTGTGACATGTGTATGTATTTTAATGTTTGTTGGAAGCCGCCTAGAGTGGCTGGGGAGACCCGGCCAGATAGGCGGGGTATAAATAATAAATTATTATTATTATTATTATTATTATTAAAAAAATGTATTTTTACTATTGGTAAAAGGTGAATTTATCACTCTACAGTGACCACTAAATGCAGCGGTGAGGACATGGACCACAAACCGGTACAAGGGCGTAGGGTCTCAAGGCAACACACTGACAGTGAAGAATAATGATAAACACATCCATCGTCGCCCCCCAGGCCCCGGCCCCAGCCAATCTTCTGTTTGTTCCCAGGAACACTGGGTGAGCGAACACCGTCGGAGAAGTTCTGCAGGCCTTCCCCCCGTTCTGTACTCTGGAGGTCAGCAAGTTTGAGGTATTACAGCCACTAAGTGAAAATGAAAACTTCAAGAGGCTTGCTGTCTATCACCGCCATCACTAAATCTTTTTTCAACAATCCTGGGCAGTGAATTATGGAAGCATGGAATTGACTTACACTTCATTTCGAGCTGTAGTCAGTTACTCTGTCAAACACAACAGCGTTCAGAAAAGGCCTATAAAAATATATGACAAACGAAACTGGCAACCTCTATATCTTTTTACATGGGCAGAGCGTTTAAAATATAGCTGTGCTGAAATGGACTCTCGAAACTCTCCACCTTGTTTGTGGGGGAAGCAAACTAGGAAGGCAGGGGGGAATTATTTCAACAAATTTCTCCAGGGGTGGAGAAATTCTCGAACGGTTTCTTGGGGGAGGCTTCCCATTAGCAGTTCCTCCCATTTTGTTGTTGTTGCTACAGTTGCAAATCACAGCAGCGTTTTGTTTTCAGGCTGGGTACCATTTTGTTTCCTCTACAATGTGCAAGGGGATGCGGGTGGCGCTGTGGGTTAAACCACAGAGCCTAGGGCTTGCCGATCAGAAGGTCGGCGGTTCAAATCCCCGCGATGAGGTGAGCTCCCATTGCTTGGTCCCTGCTCCTGCCCACCTAGCAGTTCGAAAGCACGTCAAAGTGCAAGTAGATAAATAGGTACCGCTCTGGCGGGAAGGTAAAGGGCATTTCCATGCGCTGCTCTGGTTCGCCAGAAGCGGCTTAGTCATGCTGGCCACATGACCCGGAAGCTGTACGCCGGCTCCCTCGGCCAGTAAAGCGAGATGAGCACAGCAACCCCAGAGTCATCCGCGACTGGACCTAATGGTCAGGGGTACCTTTGCCTTTACCTTTACAACGTGCAAGATCTGGCATCCTTCTGGGGCGTTGTTTGTGCATGCATGTGCAAATCACAGCATTGTTTGTGCATGCATGTGTAAGTCACAGCTTCCACACAAAAAATGGTAGAGAATATCCAGAGAAAATCTAGAATGTAAGAATAACACTTACAGGTTGTACAATGACAATAAAGGTAGTATTATTAAGGTTACCAGATGTCCCCATTTCCCAGGGACAGTCCCCGGATTTACAAATCAGTCCCCATACAAAATCCATTGAAGTTGAAAAGTGTCTCTGGATTCATTGAAATTTTTTTTGGTAACCTTAAGTCTTATGTCCCATCTAAACTTGTGTCCAGTTCTTTCTGGATGCATATGGGCTTGTTCACATGTTAGACCGAACACAGATACAAGCTGCCGCTATACACATAAAAGCTTTTGTGCACGTTGGTTCCGAGCGCTCAGCATTTTTCTTTTTCTAATTATCTTAATGTGTTTTATGTAAAACAATTAGGGATTTTGCATATTAAGCAGTATATAAATATTACTGATGGTGAGAAACTGCTCTGTACACAGGCCACAGACGTTACACTCATAGAACATTGCACGTCCACAAATGTACAGCTCAACTACTTAGAATCATAGAATTGTAGAGTTTGAAGGGACCCCAAGATTCATTTAGTCCAATCCCCTACAATGCAGGAATCTCAGCTAAAACATCAATGACAGATGGCCATCCAACCTCTGCTTAGAAACCTCTGAAGAGTCCACCACCTCTCGTGAGAGTCTGTTCCACTGTCGAACACCTCTTACTCTCAGAAAGTACTTCCTGGTGTTTAGCTAGAATCTCATCTCTTGTAATTTGAAGCCATTGGTTCAAGTCCTACCCTCCAGAGCAGGAGAAAACAAGCTTGCGCCATTTTCCATGTGACAGCCCTTCAGATATTTGAAGATGGCTCTCATATCTCCTCTTAGTCTCCTCTTTTCCAGGCTAAAATATTGTATATGTCTTGTATGTACCGGTAATGTGTGAACAGGGCTTATGGGAAGCCTGCAGGCAGGATCTGAAAGCAAAAATACTCTTCCCACTTGTCATTCCTGGCAGCAGGTATCCATAGGCATACTTCCTCTGACATGAAAAGTAAGGCATATACCATCTGGCTAGTGGCCATTGGTGGCCATATCCAACTCTGCAAAATGGTCTTCTTTTTCTAGGAGAAGGAGGGGTGTGTGTTATGTTCTGAGCTGAATCCTAGAACAATAGGATCCAAAATGCAGAAGTCTGATTGGTCCTAGAACAATAGGATCCAGAATGCAGCAGTCTGATTGGTCCGCAGGAGCCACCCAATCCAGCTCCAGGTGGAAGTGAATCAGCGACCTGATTGGCCTGCAAGAGCAGCCAATCAGGCTCCTGGATGAAGTCAATCCGCAATCTGATTGGCCTACAGGAGTAGCTCGGAATTAGCCAATCACGTGGGGCCCATTGTGTAAATAATGTATATATAGCAGACGTTTTGGGGAAAGATTCATTCCTTGCTACTATGAGCTGAATAAAGAGCATGAAATTCACACTTGACTCCGAGTATATTTCAGGGGGTGAAAAGAGAAACATCTCAGAAATGATTCTTCAACATCAACTTCGTTGGACTGGTCATGTTGTGTGGATGCCTGATTATTGTCTTCCAAAGCAACTACTCTATTCCAAACTTAAAAATGGAAAGCGTAATGCTGGTGGTCAACAAAAGAGGTTATAGGACTCTCTCAAGGCAAATATTAAAAAATGTAGCATAAACACCAACAATTGGGAAACATTTGCCTGCGAGCGCACCAATTGGAGAACAGCCTTTACCAAAGGTGTCATGGGCTTTGAAGACACTCGAACTCAGGACGCAAGGGAGAAACGTGCTAAGAGGAAGGCACACTTGGCAAATCCACACCATGATCAACTCGCGCCTGGAAACCAATGTCCTCACTGTGGAAGGAAGTGTGGATCCAGAATTGGCCTCCTCAGTCACTTAGGGACTCATTGTGAAAACCGTGTTTATGGAAGACAATCTTACTTGTCTATGAGTGATTGCCAAAGAATAAGAAATGTGCAAAAAGGGTGGTGTAACTCAAACACGGTTTTAAAGGTTTCTTTTACCTCAGGCCAGGTTCCTGAACACAGGCCCTCCAAGTGCCCCTATTTCCTAGGGACAGTTCTGCATTTACAGAAGCTGTCCCAGTTTCTAATTTGATCCCGGGATGCCCCGCTTTTCCTTAGGATGACCCTATTTTCATCGGAGGGTATGGAGTTATGCAACCCCCAAGCCAAGGAGATAAGTAACTATACAACCTTTAGAAGACATCTGAAGGCAGCCGCTGTATAAGGAAGTTTTTTTTTTAATGTTTAATGTTTTATTATGCTTTTTATATGTGTTGGAAGGCACCCAGAGTGGCTGGGGCAATCCAGTCAGATGGGTGGGGTATGAAAGTTAATAATAATAACAATAATAATAATAGAATAGGATGTCCCTATTTTCATCGGAGAAATGTGGGAGGGTATGTGAACAAAATAAAGTGAGGAGGAATTAAAGAACCTTTTAATGAGGGTGAAAGAGGAGAGCGCAAAATATGGTCTGAAGCTCAACATCAAAAAAACTAAGATCATGGCCACTGGTCCCATCACCTCCTGGCAAATAGAAGGGGAAGAAATTGAGTCAGTGAGAGATTTCACTTTCTTGGGTTCCATGATCACTTCAGATGGTGACAGCAGACACGAAATTAAAAGACGCCTGCTTCTTGGGAGAAAAGCAATGACAAACCTAGACAGCATCTTAAAAAGCAAAGACATCACCTTGCCGACAAAGGTCCGTATAGTTAAAGCTATGGTCTTCCCAGTAGTAATGTATGGAAGTGAGAGCTGGACCATATAGAAGGCTGATCGCCGAAGAATTGATGCTTTTGAATTATGGTGCTGGAGGAGACTCTTGAGAGTCCCATGGACTACAAGAGGATCAATCCTATCCATTCTTAAAGAAATCAGCCCTGCGTGCTCACTAGAAGGACAGATCCTGAAGTTGAGGCTCCAGTACTTTGGCCACCTCATGAGAAAAGAAGACTCCCTAGAAAAGACCCTGATGTTGGGAAAGGTTGAGGGCACAAGGAGAAGGGGACGACAGAGGATGAGATGGTTGGACAGTGTTCTCGAAGCTACTAACATGAGTTTGGCCAAACTGCGAGAGGCAGTGAAGGATAGGCGTGCCTGGCGTGCTCTGGTCCATGGGGTCACGAAGAGTCGGACACGACTGAACGACTGAACAACAACAACAACAACAAATGTGAACAAAGGTTGGATTGGGTGTAACTTTACAGAGGATTTATTTCTTTTAGCTTCTTCTATATAGTATAGGCACCTTTTTTTAAAGGGAGGTACCATTTATTTTTTCCTACTTCTGACTGGCAAACCCCACTTGTATTTCTTGTTTCTGCAACAAAGGAAGAGTGGCTAGAGAACGGCAATATGGTGTATTCAGCTAGACTGTTTTTCCCAACTCTCTTGCTGAGGCACAGTTTTTCCCACTGAATTCAGCATAAAGCGTTTCCCTAACAATCTTGTTAAACCTATGGCCTTATGGGCAACGAGGAACCTTAAATTAAAGGGTTACGGCTAGGGCTGAAAGGTTTATGGTAAAATATTGTTTTCTCACAGTAACAAACATAGCATATTTCATGGCACATTGTCAAAGACTTGGGTATTTCATGATCAAATATGAAATATTTATTAATCTGGGAAGCATTTTGAATTCATTTCTGGTCCCAGGTACAGCTGGCACATCGTGAAGCTGCAGGCGAGGGATCGAGAAGTCACATGACCCTGCGAGCGGGGGAAGGAAATGAGGACTCAAGGGTCTGGAAGCCAAGCCTTATGAGGAACAGTCGAAGGAGCTGGGTATGTTTCGCCTGGAAAAGAGGAGGCTGAGAGGAGATATGATAGCCATCTTCAAATACCTAAATGGCTTTCACATGGAGGATGGAGCAAGCTGGTTTTCTCCTGCTCTGGAGAGTAAGATTTGAACCAATGGCTTTAAGTTACAAGAAAGATTCTGACGAAACATCAGGAAGAACTTTCTGACAGTAAGAGCAGTTCCTCTGCTTCATTGGAGGTGGTTAAGTTTGGATGGCCATCTGTCATGCATGCTTTAGTTGAGATTCCCAGAGTGGCTGGGGAAACCCAGCCAGATGGGCGGGGTATAAATAATAAATTATTATTATTATTATGACTCTTTGGGTCCCTTCCAACTCTATGATTCTATGACTCCAATCATTCCTATTGGAATGTGGCTGCACGAGTCATTTGTAGAAAGAGCAAGTTGCTAGCTCTCATGGCGCTGGAGAAAAGTTTGAAAATAGAGACCCCTCAATGGCCGATGGGATTTAGGACTTTGGGCTGTGTTGGGTGGATGATGGAAGATCCTGATGCCCATATTCCCCACTAACACCCTTTGGCTCCAGTAAAGCTGCTCACATTTCACATCCCAGTTGCGGGGCACCAATGTCTTACTTGACAGAGGGCAATTCTCCACTTGAAGGACTGTCAGTTTAAAAGGACGCCTGTTTAAAAGTGTCCTCTGTATGACCCATTGTCTAGTGCAAGTCCAGTTTGGGATGGTTTGGTCCCTCTAACTCCATATTGTTTACACTGATAATAAACTATTATCTAGCTCCATATTGTTTACACTGACTGGTAGCAGCTCTCCAGGATTTCAGACAGGGGTCCCATCCTGGAGCATAGCTGTCAACTTTCGGATTTGAAAATAAGGGATTTTTTCAAACTTTCGGATTTGAAAATAAGGGATGCCGCGAGGGCGGTGCAATGGCACCAAGTAGCCTCGCCACCCTGCGCTCCAGAGGCTGCGTGTGAACGGGTGAGCGAAAGAACGAGCGCGTAGACGGCAGGCAGGCTGTCTGTCTGGTTGGGCGTGAGGGTCTGGATGCACAAGGCATGCAAGCTCCGCCCCCAGTCTGTCTCAGACTCCTTATTGGCAGCCTAGCAACGCAGCTGAGGAGCCTCCCTGGCCGGCAGGGAGGGAGAGGAGCTGCTTCCTTTGAAATCCGGGAAATTTAAGGGATATCAACAATCTGGGATAGCAGTGGGAAACGGCATTGGAATGAGGGAGTTTCCCGCAAAAAAAGGGAGGGTTGACAGCTATGTCCTGGAGATGTTTGGGATTGAACCTGGGACATTCTGCGTGCAAGGCAGATCCTGTACAACTGAGCTATTGCCTTTCCCCGAACATTCCAAGACAAACAAGCATAAGAAGGGAGAGAAGGGACCTAAAAGGTGCCCATCAATTCTGGACAGCAGACCTGCGAGGCTACACAGGTCACTTGGTCACAGCCTCCTCTGTTGTCTTGTGATGCATTGCCTTTCTATTTCAGGTATCGCTTTAAAAGTTGATTTGTTCTTACGTATTATTCTATGGTTGGCATTTATTGCCGACAGTAATTTTGAGAGTTGTGTGGGAAGTGAGATTATTAATTAATTAATTACTAGCATCAATTAGTACTGCGTTGCAAATTATTTTTCCTCCGCTTGCCCCCCCCCCCAGTTATGCTCCATCAATTAATGAGAAAAGAAATTGCATCCAGAAATTATGGAAGGTGAATGGAAATGCTTGCGACATTCTCAGGAGGGGGCGGGCGGGCTGCTGCTGCTGCTGCAGGGGGCGTAGTTGCCCTTACCTTAGTTTCGGGGTGGCTGAGGGTTGCTTGCAATCGTCCTCCCCTCCCCCGGCATCCCACAAATCTTTCCAGACTGTGGCCTTCACTCTGCAGCCTCCCTAGGTGCTCACACTTCAATTAAATCCCAGGTAAAGACATTGCTGCCACCCCATCAGGTAGCAGAGGCAGACAGGGAGGCTGCAAGAGCACCAGAGAAATGCTGAACAGGAAGAAGAGGAGGAGGAGGAGGAGTTTGGACTTGATATCCTGCCTTTCACTCCCGTTAGTCTCAAAGCGGCTAACATTCTCCTTTCCCTTTCTCCCCCACAACAAACACTCTGTGAGGTGATTGAGTCTGAGAGACTTCAGAGAAGTGTGACTAGCCCAAGGTCACCCAGCAGCTGCATGTGGAGGAGCGGGAAGCGAACTCGGTTCACCAGATTACGAGTCTACCACTCTTAACCACTATACCACACTGGCCCTACACTGTACGCAGCATCCCTAACCACATTGCAATCACAAGTTAAACTCGAAACCCACTTACAGGTAGGTAGCCGTGTTGGTCTGCCATAGTCGAAACAAAATAAAAAAAATCCTTCCAGTAGCACCTTAGAGACCAACTAAGTTTGTTCTTGGTATCAGCTTAACCACAGCCCAAAATATTATTGGTCATCCTCTTCCATCTCTGGAAGAACTATACAGTTCCCATTGCCTTAAAAAGGCAAACAATATTTTAAAGGATCCATCTCATCCGGGATATAGTCTCTTTGCACCACTGCCTTTGGGTAGAAGATATAGAACAATTAGATCAAGAACAAATAGATTAAAGAACAGTTTCTACCCAAGAGCTATAACCATCTTAAATGCTGTAACCAGGTAATATGACCTTGGAGAGCTGTGATGGGTGTATGTGTGTGTGTGTGTGCATGTGTGGCTTTTTTGGTGTTTTGTATGTGTATGTGTGTTTTGTGCTGTTTTTTTCCTTTTTCTTTCTGGTTTTTACGGGATGGCATGCAATTTCGTTGCACTTGTATAGCGTTGTGCTTGTACTTGTGCAATGACAATAATTATCTTATCTTATCTTATCTTATCTTATCTTATCTTATCTTATCTTATCTTATCTTATCTTATCTTATCATCTTATCTTGTGTGCATGCACACATATATCTGAAGAAGTGTGCATGCACACGAAAGCTCATACCAAGAACAAACTTAGTTGGTCTCTAAGGTGCTACTGGAAGGAATTTTTTATATTTTGTTTCGAAACCCATTGGAATTCTAAAGTGCCCTGAGAACGAGACAGGAAAAAATGGGGGGAGCGTCTTTTGCAAAGGAAGAAAACCTTGGGAAATGGGGAGGTGTCAGTTTTGCTCAGCACTAGAAGCAACCAGTCAAACCTGAGACTGCCGGCCTTGACATGAGTCTATTTCACCATCTGTCTCGGCGCTTGCGCTGACATACAAAAAGTTCGTACAAGGGAAAAAACTTCGGCTTCTGCATCTACTGGGGTCCTGCTTACTAGCAGAATAAACTCTCTGACAATAATAAAAAACCCTCTGCACTGTATGATTTGGGGCTTTTTGTGTGTGCATTCTTTCACATTCAGCCTGAAGCAAATTGCAGAGTATAGTGCCCCCCTCCCCAAATAAAATAAAATAAAATAAAAAAAGATGCCCCACAGAGAGGTGGCACAATGCAAAATGTAATTAGGAGCACTTTGTTAAAAAGTCAGCGGCGAAACCTAACAAAGCCGAGTCCCAGATTTATATGCATGTAACTGTATAATACATAATTGTCAACTGTTCCGAAAAGATCTAATTTTGATAATGCATATTGAGATTGGTTGTCTGTTTTGTTAATGAGGGGTCTGAAAAACACTTGGCTTGACAGCTCGAAAGGGAGCACTACTGAGCACAGCCAGAAAATGCAGAGCCAAAGGGGATGCAAAATCCCCCCCTTGCTTTGTTAAAAAAATATAACATAAAATAAACCTTTCTTAGAAATGAGAAAGAAAAATGGAGTATTCACAGTTTACCCCAGACTTCGAATTATCCTGCTGAAATATTAACAACTCTACAAAACAACATATTCATCCACTTTTGACAATTTATAATTGATGTGCACAGTTTTGGTTCCAAGTCAGCATTTCTGAGTCTCGCTTGCAAACCGGCTGCACACCTGCAAAGGGGAGCAACAGGAGAGAAGGAAAGAGCAGCAGAAATGAGATGAAATAGAAATGTATGCAAATCTTCGTCACAGAACAAATTTCCTTCCTTCCTGCCTGCCTGTTTCCATTTCCATTTAAAGAAAAGGAAATCTCCACTTTCAAATGTTAAACATATTTAAATGCCTTCCTCCTGCCCAGGTCTTTTTTAAAAAATAATAATAATATATATTTAGGAACATAGCAGCACACAAAGGTGCTTAATATCATGTCAGAATATCGGACTGTCTAGCTCAGTACTGTCTGTTCTGACTGGCAGAGGCTTTTCAGGGTTTCAAACGAAGGTCTCTTGGAGCCCTTTTTGGAGATGCTGAGGTCTGAACCTGGGACCTTATGCATCTCATAGCAACTGTCACAACTTTTGTTGCTGGCGGATAAGGCATTGGGATGGATCCAGGGCCGTTTTTACCCGGGGGTGCAAGGGGTGTGGGGCACCCGGGAGCTGAATTCTGGGGGGGCGCCAGGTGCCCGCTGCTGAAGCTGCCTAAGCGTATTGTATTGGGCTGCTATGCGGCAGCGGGGCCAGCGACACATTTGACACGACTGATCTCGCACCGCCTGCCTGCCGGGAGGAGGGGGAGTGAGGAAAGAGGGAGAGACAGACAGAAAGAGAACGCGCCTATCTAGCAGTGGGAGCGCGCACAGGCTCCCAAGAAGAACTCGTATATGCGTGCTCTCAATGGCCCTCCCAGTTCCTCTAGAAGTAAGGTTGCTCCCACACATAGCTGTCAACCATCCCTTTTTTTGCGGGAAACTCCCTTATTCCAATGCCGTTTCCCGCTGCTATCCCGGATTGTTGATATCCCTTAAATTTCCCGGATTTCAAAGGAAGCAGCTCCTCTCCCTCCCTGCCGGCCAGGGAGGCTCCTCAGCTGCGTTGCTCGGCTGCCAATAAGGAGTCTGAGACCGACTGGGGGCGGAGCTTGCATGCCTTGTGCAGCCAGACCCTCACGCCCAACCAGACAGACAGATAGCCTGCCGTCTATGCGCTCGCTCTTTCGCTCACCCGTTTGCGCACAGCCTCTGGAGCGCAGGGTGGCGAGGCTACTTGGTGCCATTGCACCGCCCTCGCGGCATCCCTTATTTTCAAATCCGAAAGTTTTGGGAAATCCCTTATTTTCAAATCCGAAAGTTGACAGCTATGCTCCCACAACGAAAGGCTGCCCCAGATGGCTCTCCCACGCATGCGCACAATGCCCGCCCATCTCATCTTTCAGACACTTCCCCACAACCGTAAGCGTATGCGTGGAGTCTTAACACCAAGTCCCAATGTGTTCTTCGTCTTTAGAAAAGCTGGTTTTAAACAACACACACACACACACAAACTCCTTTTGGAGCCGCGCAGGTGTGAGAGCTATTTATCAAATGATAGGACAGATCCTGAAGCGGAGGCTCCAATTCTTTGGCCACCTCATGAGAAGAGAAGACTCCCTGGAAAAGACCCTGATGTTTGGAAAGATGGAGGGCACAAGGAGAAGGGGATGACAGAGGACGAGATGGTTGGACCGTGTTCTTGAAGCTACCAACATGAGTCTGACCAAACTGCGGGAGGCTGTGGAAGACAGGAGGGCCTGGTCTGCTCTGGTCCACAGGGTCACGAAGAGTCAGACACGACTAAATGACTAAACAACAACAACAAAATGGTGACATAAGGCATAATATAAGTTAATTTGGGGGCGAAACTACATTTGGGGGTGCTGGGCGGATCTTTGCACCCCAGCGGCGCATATGCTAAAGACGGCCCTCCCATAGTCACAACCTTTAAGCAGAAATCAAGCATGGCTCTCCCTCTCTGGCTTCTGCCCGCATCCTGCCTCCAGTATCTAGCTCATGCACATATTCTGCCCCTGTCTTTCTCACCAACAGTCAGGTGAGGGAGGGGGTCCCACCCTTTTGCCCTGTGGCACGAACCATACGTACCAAGGGCCATTAATTCACCAAGAAGCTGGTGAGCCAACAGTTGCATCCTTGCTGGATCCTGGAATTAGAAGGGATTCAGACATACAGCCTAACACCCACCCACCCCTCCTGGAAACTCACAACAGTATTTTGAAAATTGTGTCAAAATGGTGGGATATACACGCTTAAAACCAACCTGAGAATTACTTGGAAGGACTAAGCTCCAGAGACATTTGCTCAATTCTAGCGGTTTGTTCCTTGCCTTCAAGGAAAAATAGGTATGGCTGCCTCTTGCGAAATATGTTTCTTTTTCAACAGAACAACAGGTATAATGATTTCACGGGTCTAGGAGATAATTTCGGTAGAGAGATGTTAAACTGCTGGCAGAACGCAGGCGCTGTGACTGAAGGCAGAATTCTTAGGGAAGCATATATATATATATATATATATATATATATATATATCACCGGAGATGTTTATTTGTAGTCTGTTTTTGACCTCCTGAATCGTATTAAGAGCAGCTTTGATGTCCTGGATTAGGTGGTTTTTAATATTTGAAAAATGCCATGGCTACAGAGAGTGCTCTCGCCGGAAGAGTCAAGTGGAGACTCAAAATGCGCCGTCATTAAGGCATGTGGCGTTGCATGAATAGTAAATATTTTAAAATGATACCCATTTCATGGCTAGCCAGCTCATGAAACATCCACTGCATTCCCCCCCCCCTCCTTTTGTCACTGGTTTTCTTCTTCTTTGTGCTTAGATGTTAGCTCCAAGAACTGAGAATGGGGAGGGAGGGGAAAGGAAGTCTTTTTTAAAAAAAAGAATCATAGAGTCATAGAATTGTAGAGTCGGAAGGGACCATTCTAGTCCAACCATAGGAGCCAGGTCATGGGGGCTGAGGGGGTCCTTGTCCCCCCATAAAATATTTGAGGGTGCTGTCACTGCCACTCAGAAGGATTAATGCCTCCAACCGTGGAGGCAGAACATAAACCTACACCAGGCATAGGCAAACTCGGCCCTCCAGATGTCTGGGGACTACAATTCCCATCATCCCTGACCACTGGTCCTGTTAGCTAGGGATGATGGGAGCTGTAGTCCCAAACAGGACTGGTGCTGGGAATTTTGGTGCCCTAGGCGAGGGGGCGGGCCACGTGACGTCATTGCGTATGACGCACGTTGCGGAATGGTGCCCTGCCCCCTTCCCGGCCGGGCGCCCCCCGCCGCCGCGGTTTGCTTGCTCCGCCGCTGGTTGGGGCGGCGGCGGGGGGCAGGCTGGCCAGCGCCCCCTCCATTTTGGCACCCTTGCCGCCGCGGTTTTCGCCCCAACCTGCTTGCTCCGCCGCTGGTTGGGGCGGCACCAGGCGGCGGCGGGGGGCAGGGGGCAGGCTAGCCAGCACCCCCTCCATTTTGGTGCCCTAGGCAATTGCCTAGTTCGCCTAAATGGACGCGCCGGCCCTGGTCCCAAAACATCTGGAGGGCCGAGTTTGCTTATGCCTGACCTACATGGTTAGTAGCCATTACTGACCCTCCCCTCCATGAATTCCTCCAATCTTCTTTTTAAAGCCATCCAAGTTAATGGTCATTCAAACAGAGTGTGTGCACTGTGTCTTGTGAATGATTAAGCGGGACAGCCCCCCCCCCCCAATATTTTATTCAAATTGGCACTCCTGTGTCCAACTGCCTGCAGTGCAGGAATCATTTGCCCCACGTGGGACTCAAACCCATGACTCCAAGATTAAGAATCTCCTGCTCTAACCAACTGAACCATGCTCAGACTTTATAGTACCATGGACAGTATCTAAAGCAGGGGTGGGAATCTGTGGCTTCCTCAGATGCTACTGGCCCATGGCTCCCATCACCCCTGGTCATCGACCATGCTGGCTCTGGCTGACTGCAGTTGGAAGCCAGCAACATCTATAAGGACACAGTTTCTCTGTTCCTGATAAACGCACGACTAATACATTATCTCACAAACCCTTACAACAGCAGTATCTCATAAAGACACAAGGAGAGCCTATTGGATGAGGCCAATGGCCCATCTAGTCCAGCATCCTGGCCTCACAGTGGTCAACCAGTTGCCTGTGGAAAACCAGGAAGCACAACAGCACACTCCCTTGTTGTGGTTTCCAGCCACTGGTACGCAGAAGAATTAAAGCCACCGATTGTGGAGGCAGAGCATAGTCTTCATGGTTATTGGCCATCAATAGCCCTTGCCTTCTTGAATTTCTCTAGGCCTCTTTTAAAGCCATCCAAGTTGATGGCCATCACCACTTCCTCTGGGAGCTCATTCCATTGTTTAACTATGTGCATACATGTTCTCAGAAACAACAGCCCCATAAGGTTCATACTCTCGTATCTCCAGGTAGGGTATAGAATCATAGAATCATAGAGTTGGAACAGACCACAAGGGCCATCCAGTCCAACCCCCTGCCAAGCAGGAAACACCATCAGAGCATTCCTGACAGGTGGCTGTCAAGCCTCTGCTTAAAGACCTCCAAAGAAGGAGACTCCACCACACTCCTTGGCAGCAAATTCCACTGTCGAACAGCTCTTACTGTCAAGAAATTCTTCCTAATGTTTAGGTGGAATCTTCTTTCTTGTAGTTTGAATCCATTGCTCCGTGTCCGCTTCTCTGGAGCAGCAGAAAACAATTTTTCTCCTTCCTCTATATGACATCCTTTTATATATTTGAACATGGCTATCATATCACCCCGTAACCTTCTCTTCTCCAGGCTAAACATACCCAGCTCCCTAAGCCGTTCCTCATAAGGCATCGTTTCCAGGCCTTTGACCATTTTGGTTGCCCTCCTCTGGACACGTTCCAGCTTGTCAGTAGCCTATCCTTCTTGAACTGTGGTGCCCAGAACTGGACACAGTATTCCAGGTGAGGTCTGGATTTGATATCCTGCTTTATCACTACCCGAAGGAGTCTCAAAGCAGCTCACATTCTCCTTTCCCTTCCTCCCCCACAACAAACACTCTGTGAGGTGAGTGGGGCTGAGAGACTTCAGAGAGAAGTGTGACTAGCCCAAGGTCACCCAGCAGATGCATGTGGAGGAGCAGGGAATTGAACCTGGTTCACCAGATTACGAGTCCACTGCTCTTAACCACTACACCACACTGGCTCTCTGGGTAGGGTCACTGGGTAGGACGTGACCCTTGTCCGGAAGTCTGGAGATCCACTTCCAGCCAGTGCAGAGAGCGCTAAGTGAGTTGAACCAATAGCCTGGCTCAGGCGACAAGTTCAATGAGACCAACATATGGACATCAAAGGGAACTGCTCAAAGGGGTCTTCACTGATTATGACCATAAAATGGACACAAACTGTGTACAGCAGAGACATTCTCAGGATGGTAATGTGGTGAAGGTTGGCGCGGGGCAGGGCAGAATTCCTGAAAAATCCACTTGCTTCTCTGATGCTGATTTCCACAGTGGCCTTGAGCCGTTCACTTAATTTCACTATGTTTATTTCATTTCCCCCTCGAAAGGCAGTCATTGTACTTGCAATGGTAGTCAGCCCTGTGGGGCTTAATTACCCATTTTGGCTCTTAATCGTGTTGGGGATGAGATGCAACTTGCCTCGCCTAACCTCAAACCTCTGCTGCACTGCAACCCTATGTGCCTTCTTGGGAGTAAGCTCCGAGGCAAACTTGGTGAGGCTTTGTGGATTTGGCTGTCAGTGTTAAAACGCAGCGTCTGCCCTTTGCATGACCCCTGCTCCCATTAACATTTGGACCAAGTCTTCCATTCTTGGCAGTCCACATGCTGTTTAATCCTGATAATTTTTTTTTTTTAATGAACGAGCTTTTGAATGCAAAGAATGAAGCCCCGTTTCCTTCACTGTCTCTCGTGCCAACTCCCTCCCACAAAATGGGATCCAAAGGCTACGGAAGTCCTTCTTCTCGCCTCAAGGCCTCCGGCAAACTGGTCATGCCCAACATTTAGTACCGCTCCTTTTGTGAAAGCGGGTTCTCCTTCATGGGGAGCACGTGTTGCGGTGGGGGCCAGCAAGACACCCCTCTGTTGCTGGGCGGGATCATTTAGATGGCCAAGGGCTATGATTGGGCTCTGTGGGTTGTTGGGGAGAACTGCATGTAGCAAGTTTTGATGGACAGCCCAGAGGCTATAAATGTTCCTGGCATGCAGTGTGAGCCCCTCTTCGCTGCATGCATCAGATCCAGGGGCGTAGGAAGGGGGGAGGGGGCGGGACGCCCCAGGTCCCATCATGGAGGGGGTGACAAATTATCAAGGAACAATTACTGCCCTACTAGGGTGGTTCATAAAAACTTTTTTTTCTTTTTGAAAATGCCTGCTCCAAAGGTCTTATCTTACTACACTAGGGATTATATAGCTATATATGAAATTTCATGCATATCAGTTAATATCTTGACCCTCCTCCACGAAAATAGCTGTTTACTTGGCTGGTTTCCTATGTCGTGAAGGCTGAAATTTCAATTCAATGGAGTACTTACTGTTCCCAACCCTAACCCTGCGGAAAGCCATCTAATTAGACTTTAATTTGATTTTGACATGTTTTTAGGAGGTAATTTAATTATTGTTTGATTTTACATCAATGTTATATATCTGATGTTAGCCGCCCTGAGCCCGACTTCGGCCGGGGAGGGCGGGATATAAATAAAAGTTTATTTTTACTTATTATTATTCCTTTGTAAGAAAATATGAAATAACGTAAAACCATTTTTGCAGGCAAAAAAAAAAAAAAAAAAAAAAATCAATGGGGGGGTGACAAGAAATTTTCCGCACCGGGTACCACCTGACCTTCCTACGCCTCTGATCGGATCACACTCCCTCCCTCCCTATATTTTAGGCCTCTGTGTATGACCTTGCTATGCCTGTCATGGGGTCGTCTGCTTTTGCGGCAGGGGCCTGGTAGGAATTTTTCCATTTGGCTGATTGGCTGGTGCCATTTGGTTTTCGCCTACTGCGTAGCAATTAGTCACAACTTGTAAGGTTGGCAGTTAGGCATTGGTTATTAAATTGGTTGGTGGAGGGGTCAGGGTTGGCTGTGCCTGCCCCTCCAACGCTGCTGCTGCAAGGGGAATTCTGTTAAAGGAATCCAGGGGCTCACCACGCTTTTGTCCGTACCCCCTGGTCAGTGGCTAGGGCCATGCAAGAGCCCCTGGGAACATTAGGGGAGAGGCGAGGGCCTGACCCCCCAGCTCCCATTCTCTCCCCAAAGTGTTTTCCCTTTACTGACTTCCGCTAACCGGGCGGATGTCAGTCTGCCCCCAGGAGGGGACAGATAGTCGGAACCAATGCCTAAGCAACCACTCACATTTTGTATTTTAATAAAGTTGTGGCCAAAATGATGCCAAAAACCTTAAACTTAAATTCCTGTGTGAAGTGTGTGTTTATTTGCGGGGTGGCTTGGGGACCTCGACACGCAAAGCCTTGGTTTGCGGGAATGATAAAAACAACGAGACTCTAGGACAGGATGATGTTATGGGAAGGCGACCTCGGCTCCTTGTGAGCACCCCCTTTTATTAGGTTTCCACAACATGTTTAAACATTAACCACATTAGCATAACTCTGGTCCAAACAGGGGAAAACTTTGAAAACTTTCCACCCCATATATGGCAAGGGGTGACACCCCCAAGCCTCACCCAAGACCCTGCCATTGTGTACGTGCTTGTTCTCCATGCTCCTTTTCATGCACCTTCCTCGTGCTCATCTTGTGCCTCCAGGTGTTCTGCCATTTACCATTGTTCTCCATAACACGTGTCCGCCATTCCGACGCCCAGGACAACGTGGCTTGCCAGCACGTCGCCCCCGGCCGGCGCGGAGACACCGTGGTGTGCCAACACAGTGTGCGATGTGTCTGATATGAACTATACTCTGTGTAGGCTCATAAAATCGTCCCAACATTGGTTGACAAGCTTCAGGTGCTGTTCATTAACATTTTCTTCAGATAACCCTTGAAATTATGTGATCCTGCGCCACTGCAAAGAGAAGGCTCCTCTTAAAACAGATGCACGCGATGCCCTAGCGCAACTGGTTATTAATTAAAAGCAATCGCCGTGGGGCCGGCAGAAGGAAGAGGACCCTCCGTTTCCAAATGGGATTCCTTTTGTGGCACTCGTCTTGAACCGCCTTGAGAGAGGGTCTCTCTAAAGTGCAGCTTGTAGCGTTACATAATTGTTCGCAGGGTGAATTATTTAGCTGGTCAGAAAGCTTGGGTTGGGGGGGGAAGCGTGCAATGCACTCCTTTCCCGTCTTGAGTGGACAGCCCAGTCGCAAGCAGTCAGGCATACCAAATCTGCGGGAAAGGGGAATCAAAGCGGGCATGAAAGTTTCATTAGAGCCGAACAGGAAAAGCCATCCCGGCTGACATAATTTCCAAGTGACCCCTGAAGCCGGCCACGGCCAACAGGGGCGCCTCCTCTTGGAACATCTGCAAGGAGAGGCCGCTGCTAAGCCGGCTCAGAGATCGAGCCGTTGAGCATCTTCAGGGGGAGGTGAGAGAATGTGCGTGTGTGGTTGTGCGTGCACCGGCGGCCCCGGTTGCGCCGAGGAGGGGGCGAGCGCAATTTCTTCCAAGAGAAAACACTTCATGTCTTTTGCCACAGAGGACAAGCTCACAGGCCCAGCCTGCTTCTCTGCTGCCTTCATCTTTCCCCCTTTCCTCACTTCAAAGCTGCCTAGGTTAGACTGTTGGCCTGTAATTACCCTGGAGGTATTGCGGAGTCTGAACAACAGCACTGAACTGACGGGTGGCGAGGATGCTGAGCTGCGGATCAGGAAGTCCCTGGTTTGAATCTTACCTTGCTCTCTTTCTCACTCTCCACCATCCCCATTTTGGGGGTGGGGAGGGAAGGGAAAATGACAATATGGGCTTCCCTTGCAGGTTCCAGAGGACTTACACCCTTCTTAGATGTCTGCCCTGCCCTTATTTCCAAAGGAGCCTGAGGGCAGCAAACAGTCAGTTAGTAAAATAATGCAATTAAAATAAAAACGTATTTGAAATAGCCGAAAACATTACGGACACCCAGTGCTATTTTTCTAGAAAAAGAGGTGCCAGAACTCACCGTGTATCTCCCACCTGAGAGGTGCTGGAACTGAGTTCCGGCAAGTTCCAGCTGAAAAAAAAAAAGCCCTACGGACATCTAATAATAGATCGATCAATTGTAAGAACATTAAAAACACACACAATAGAGAACATCTAAAGTTGCCAGAAGCTCCCAGGTGAGAGCTGGGAGGGTCCACCCCCTTTTGTGTGAGACAAGGATTAAGATCTGCCTTTGAGTGAGGACTCTGCATTATCTTTGCTCTTTTGTTTCTTGTCCCCCCCCCACCTTTAGTTTTTATTATTATTGTATTGTATGATGAAAAGGTTTCAATAAAAATGTATGGGTGGTGGTGGGGAACACAAGTTGACAGGAACATCAATGTTTGAAATCCCTCCTGAATGTTAACAATGAAGGAGGCAGGTACACGTTGCCAGGGAGGGCATTCCACAAATGGGGAAGCCACCACCAAGAAGACCCAGTCATGTTTCAGCATTGGCATTGTCACGGGAGCGTGCCCGTCAAATCTGGAGTTAACTCGAATGCCGAACGCCATCCAGTCCAACCCCCTGCCAAGCAGGAAACACCATCAAAGCATTCCTGACAGGTGGCTGTCAAGCCTCTGCTTAAAGACCTCCAAAGAAGGAGACTCCACCACACTCCTTGGCAGCAAATTCCACTGTCGAACAGCTCTTACTGTCAGGAAGTTCTTCCTAATGTTTAGGTGGAATCTTCTTTCTTGTAGTTTGAATCCATTGCTCCATGTCCGCTTCTCTGGAGCAGCAGAAAACAACCTTTCTCCCTCCTCTATATGACATCCTTTTATATATTTGAACATGGCTATCATTTCACCCCTTAACCTTCTCTTCTCCAGGCTAAACATACCCAGCTCCCTAAGCCGTTCCTCATAAGGCATCGTTTCCAGGCCTTTGACCATTTTGGTTGCCCTCCTCTGGACACGTTCCAGCTTGTCAGTATCCTTCTTGAACTGTGGTGCTCCAAACCTGTGACTCTCCATATTTTTGGTGGACTACAACTCCCCTCATCCCTCTCCATTGGCAATGCTGGCTGAGGCTGATGGGGGATGGAGTCCCTCAACATTTAGAAGGCCACAGGTCGTCCCCTCCACCCCCGTCCTGCACACTCCATCTCTGAGTTGCCATCTCTCCCCAAACCATCCCAGGTGCACCAAGCAAACCACCCCGACTCTTCTCTTGACACTGCATCAAAGATAACTAAATCCGGGGCTGCAGGGGCCAGTCTGACTTTTAAATACCAGCTGCAGTTCCTGCCGGAGAATATTTAATCATGAACTTAAAGTTTGTCAAAGAACGGCTCTGACCTCCAAAGCTTTTTTTTATCGATTAGCTCTGAGTCCATTGTGTTTCGGCGCACTTTCTCAGGCAAGCGAGGAGGCAAAGTCAGGCATAAGCAAAAAGAGAGAGAGAGAGAAGTCAGATCCCAGCGAGTGATAAGGAAGAGCTCTGCTCCCGATTTAATAAGAGCTATTGCTGGCTCCGCAAGACAACAGGCATGAAATATTGCATTATGCCATATGCTACATAGGGGGGGAAATCCGTTGGAATCACACAGCTCCGGGGGGATGCAGGATGGTGGCAGCTCTTTTGCATTAATAAATGGAGCCTTGATAGACAAAACTGTAATTGGTCCCCATTGTTGTGGTGTCTCCTGCCTCTTAAATTCCTGCACACTTAAAGTTTTCTCACTCTAAGATAAATGCGGGAGGTTGGCACCGTGGGTGTTAATGAGCTCTGCTGGCTTATGGGACTGAGGAAAAGTGTATGGGGGGGGGCCTTCAGACCCACAGACAAAAGAACAACAACAACAACAACAACAACAACAACAACAACAACAACAACAACAACAATTTTTTATTTATGCCCCGCCCTTCCCGGTCCAAAAACCGGGCTCAGGGCGGCTAACAACAAATACAAAACAATGATTAAAAACAACTTTAAAAACAGCATAAAAATAAACATCAGTGGGATCAACAGGGCTAACTGGCCAGGTTAGTCTTGCTAGGCCAGTAGGGAGACCAGGGAAGAATTTTAATGTGGGGACCGAGAAGGGCTTCTTCAGAAAAAACAGAAGGGGGAAAAGGAATAGGGGATCAGGCTAGATTGAAGGCCAGGTGGAATAACTCTGTCTTACAGGTCCTGTGGAAGGAGATCAGGTCCCGCAGGGCCCTAGTCTCATGGGACAGAGCATTCCACCAGGTCGGAGCCAACACTGAAAGAGCCCTGGCCCTTGCGGAGGATAATCTGGCTTCTTTGGGGCCCGGGGCCCTTAAGCTATTGTTATTCGTGGCCCTCAGGAGCTCTCTACCTGGCTCTTGGGACTTTCCTCTTCCAAGGCCACATCCCTTGTTGCCCCTGCTCCGCACCTTCCTGGGGTGCTTTCACCAGGCTGGATCGTGTCCTTCTTTGCCTGGAGCAGGTAAGGGCAGCTTGAATAAAATATGGGGTGGGGGAAGGTGGGGCAAGCACACCATATGAATGGCAATGCCCTCTTATCTTACCTCTTATCTTTTAAGAGATCAAACAAAACAAAAATTCAAAAATGATTGGAATATATTTCAACAATATCTGAAAGACCATTATGGAGAATTAAAAATCTTTTTGGACTGGTTTAGAATAACTCTTGTAAGGAAAAATAGTAAAATATAGTGGGAAAAAATATAGGTTACCAAAAAATAAATAAATAGATGTGTTATGAGGGGCATTCAACAAAGTAAAATAGAGGACTCAAGTAAGAAGGGGAGGGAAGTAAAGTGTAAATGGAGTACAAATGAATCGAGCAAATAAGTATATATACCTGTATTTTGTTTTCTTTATTACGTCTTGGAATCATGTTTAGTTACAGGAGAAGTGAGAAGTTACAATGTGATTTCATGAATGTTTGTCAAAAGAAACCAATAAAGATGAATTGCAAAAAAGAAAAGGGAAAAAAGAAAAGAAAAGAAAAGAATGGCAATGCCCATCAAGTTTGGGGACCCCCCTCTCACTCAAATATTTTATTGGGGAGAGGCTGAGCTCCTATGGCCTGGAGGGAGGTGTTTATATGTGTATAGTGATGTATGGAAGTGAGAGCTGGATCATAAAGAAGGCTGATCGCCAAAGAATTGATGCTTTTGAATTATGGTGCTGGAGGAAACTCTTGAGAGTCCCATGGACTGCAAGAAGATCAAACCTATCCATTCTGAAGGAAATCCGCCCGGAGTGCTCACTGGAAGGACAGATCCTGAAGCTGAGATTCCAATACTTTGGCCACCTCATGAGAAGAGAAGACTCCCTGGAAAAACCCTGATGTTGGGAAAGATGGAGGGCACAAGGAGAAGGGGACGACAGAGGATGAGATGGTTGGGCAGTGTTCTCGAAGCTACCAACATGAGTCTGACCAAACTGCGGGAGGCAGTGGAAGACAGGAGACCATGGGGTCACGAAGAGTCGGACACGACTAAATGACTAAACAACAACAACAAGAAACCTCTGAGTTTTGCATGGCTGGAATGTGGCCTCCCATACACAGGTAAGAACCCCATCCATTGCTCTGCCCTTCTTTGCCCCGGGGCCCACGCTAATGTTTGCCGATCACTGGCAAGGCTCCTACAGCAGCTCACCTAAGGAGGGTTCCCCACTTCTGGTACAGAAAGAGATTTTAGAAAGAGAATCGAAAGCTTTGTCAGAAAGCGGTCAGAATGGAGGTCAGTACATGGGTTGGATGCTCCCAGCTTGGGATCACAAAATATCTCTTGTTTTAAGTGTGTGTGTGTGTGTGTGTGTGTGTGTGTGTGTGTGTGTAAGGGGAGGCCCTTCTTCATTGAAAGTGCCATCACTTGCCCTCAGTCCCAGTTGTCCACACTTGCCCATAGTGACACCACGTCACCCAATCTATCAACATGGCATCTCAATTCATTTTTTAAATATCTACTGACATTCAGTGATGTCCTCTTATCTACATTAATAAAGTGCAAGTGTCTCTGCGTCCTGTCCCTGTGTCCGTGGGATTGCGCTACTGCGCATGTGCCCCACGGACACAGGGATTGGAGCGCAGAGACTTCGGGCGGCATCAGGTGCGGGGTGCTGATTGGCCGGAGGGCGCGCGGGTGTGCGAGCGAGCGGCGGCCGTTGCTGATTGGGCGTTGGGGACCGTGAACATTGACCACATATGTTCTAGCGCCCGTTAATTTAACGGGCTTACAGTCTACTAGTTGGATAATAACCAGCTAAGCCCTTTGGCTAATGTGAGGACTTCTAGTTGCGTCACTTCCTGTGTACAATAAACATCTGTATGGAAACATCCTCAGACAAAGGGAATATGAGTAAACATGCTGTGACTGAGACCAGCACAGTTAAGACTTAATGCTACCATTGCTGCTCCTCCTCTGCAGTATTTTTTAATTATTCTCTCAATTTCATTTAATTATTCTCGCAATTTCATATTCGGAGATCACCACAGTCCTGTTCTGGTATACCGTCAGGTATCCGCGAGTCAAATCTGTGTTAAATATGAGAATCTACCGCCTTCCCCTTTATCTGATTTGCGATTCATTTCCACTGCCTTATCTACTTTTAATTAAATACCGTAAAATGCTCCTGGTCAGCAGTTTGACTTTTCATTTCCTTATGGTGTCACTAATTCAGGTTGATTGTTGCCACCTTGTGAGGAATTAGATTTTTTTCAAGATGTTACCCTGGCGTGGTGCAAATTCAAGACTCAAACTCTTTAGTGCCTTTGGAAAAGTTACTTTAGATGTCCTGTTACACAGCTTGCTCCCAGAACAAAAATGTACTTCAGAAATGGAAATTGCCTATGTTGAGAGACAAGAGGAACCCACTCTGGGTTCCCAAGATGGCCTCTTAATGGCCACCATCAATGCTGAAAAACTGCAAATAGCCAGTGCAGGGTGAAGACCCCAATGTCTGTGGATTATGGAGACCAGTGAGTTCACATAAACACAAAATCAAAGCCCTCCTAATCATCTCCATTCACTCTTTTGCACAAATATGATACATATTTTGTGCATATCATTTTGCATATAATTAGTCATTCCCCCCTCCCTTTAAACCAACAATGCATGAGCGATTCAGATGGAAGCGAGCTCTTGATGCAAGAGTCAGTCCTATGCAGCCAAAGGTTAAGGGGTCAAAACCACAAAATTCTGTATATAAATTGGTACAGTCATACCTCGGGTTGCGTTTGCTGCGGGATACGAATGTGCCAAAACCGGAAGTACCAGAACGGGTTACTTCTGGGTTCAGCCCTTCGTGCATGCACAGAAGTGCTAAATCGTGCTTTGAGCATGTGCAGAAACGCTGAATCGCAACCCGCATGTGCGCAGATGCGGCGCTGCGGGTTACGGACGCTGTGGGTTGTGAACGCGCCTCCCGCAAGGATCACGTTTGCAACCTGAGCGTCCATCTGAGCCGACCTTCATGCGCACTGCCCAGACTTGCTCCCTGGGGAGATCACTTCGGTGCTGCTCACGCAGCAGTTTGACTTCACCCCCAGAGGCTCACTCCATTGTCACTCGAGACAAACGGATGCCAACAAGTTCAGCGCAGTGGTTAGAGTGTTGGACTAGGACAGTGATGGCTAACCTTGACACTCCAGATGTTTTGGAACTACAACTCCCATCATCCCTAGCTAACAGGATCAGTGGTCAGGGATGATGGGAGTTGTAGTCCCAAAACATCTGGAGTGTCAAGGTTAGCCATCACTGGACTAGGACCTGGGAGACCAGGGACCAGATCCCTGCTCAGCCACGAAACTCGCTTTGGGCCAGTCACAATCTATCAGCCTCACCTACTTGTGGTTGTGATGGAGAGGAAGAGAACCACTTATACCTCCTTGAAGTCCTTGGAGGAAAGGTGGGATACAAATGTGATAAAGAACAGAAAAAACCCAGGTTCCTCCGCCATCCCAAGTCAGGAGAAACTGGTAGAGTCTGAGTAGGCAGGGAAAGGGAAACGACTATCTCCTCTTTTTGTTTCATTGCTAGCATAGGTGTTGATGGACCTGTTGCACCCTGTTTTTCAGCTTCTAGGAGCTTGAGGCCACCTTACCTATTCTTGGGCAAAACCTTATTCATGTTCTGTTTTCACCAGAAATGGTTGCGAAAGAAGGCGAGGAGTGGGGTGGGGGGGGGGTGGAGAGAGAGAGAAAGCAAGCAAGCATCAGCTGGATTTCCCTGTCTGTGCACCTTATGAAAATAAACATATCATCTCTTTTTTGATTTATGGTCTCCAAGAGTTTGTGAACAGCGTAAGTCAGTTCCTTCTCCATTACCTTAGGCACTGGAAACAAGACCCAACTCCAGGCTTGTTCAGCATGGATTCAGAAATCACCACTTCATTAAAAAGCATCCCCTCTGCTGGATATTCTACATGCTGGTCTGATATATTGCTCCTTAGGTATTTGTTCCCCTCCCTCCCTTCCTCCTCCCCACCTGCCATGATAATTTATTCTATCTAATGACGTGGAGCACCAGAAGATTTGAATTGTTAGAACCTGAAGATGTACCTCCGTGACAAGGATTTCAGCCCACGAATGCTATAGTTATCCAATGGGTTGTGTTCTTGAGCTGGATAGGGTAGTTAGGAATGGGCAAACCTATCGATATCAGGTCTTTATAACTTTGGTCCGTTGCATTTCATCTGAGCAGTGTGAGATTCCAGGGGTTCCAGGAGCTTATCAACAGTGTGATGCAGCGGCACAAAAAGCTAATGCTATTCTAGGCTGTATCAACAGAAGTATAGTGTCCAGATCAAGGGAAGTAATAGTACCACTCTATTCTGCCTTAGTCAGACCGCACTTGGAATAGGGTGTCCAATTCTGGGCACCACAATTTAAGAAGGATGAGTGGAATGAGTGCAGAGCAGAGCAGCCAAGATGATCATGGGTCTGGAAAATGAGTCTTATGAGGAGCGCTTGAAGGAGCTGGGTATGCTTAGTCTGGAAGAAGAAGAAGAAGAAGAGTTCGGATTTGATATCCCGCTTTATCACTACCTGAAGGAGTCTCAAAGCGGCTAACATTCTCCTTTCCCTTCCTCCCCCACAACAAACACTCTGTGAGGTGAGTGAGGCTGAGAGACTTCAGAGAAGTGTGACTAGCCCAAGGTCACCCAGTAGCTGCATGTGGAGGAGGGGAGACGCGAACCCGGCTCCCCAGATTACGAGTCTACCACTCTTAACCACTACACACTCTCAGGAGACTGAGAAGAGATAGGATAGCCATCTTCAAATATCTCAAGGGCGGTCACATGGAAGAAGGAGCAAGCTTGTTTTCTCCTGCTCTGGAGAGTAGGACTCGAACCAATGGCTTCAAGTTACGAGGAAGGAGATTCCGACTAAACATATGGAAAAACTTTGTGACAGTGAGAGTTGTTTGACAGTGGATCAGTCTCCCTCAGGAGGTTGTGGACTCTCCTTCCTTGGAGGTTTTTAAGCAGAGGTTGGATGGCCATCTGTCATGGATGCTTTAGATGAGATTCCTGCCTTGCTTGGGGTTGGACTAGATGACCCCATATGTTTCTATGATTCTGTACTGGTCTGTTTTTTATTATTATTATTTCAGATACAAACAGGAATTACGTTCTTTTTTAAAAAAAAGTTGGGGAAGAAAAAAAGGAAGGCATTCACCATTAGGCTTGAAGGAAGACTACAGCGATGAGTTACAGTTTGTTTGCTTTGTTCAGGGCCTCCCAGCTCTTAGAGGTCTGTAAATTCCCTTTGCTAGTATGAAGTACAAAGGTAAATTAATATGAATAATAGCATTGTTGTTTTTGTGTGTGTGTACTATGTTTTGAGGGGACATGGGAAAACTACTCAGGCAAAAGCATGCATTGCTTTTCTGCTGGGTGACCTCATTTGCATCTCTGGAATGACAGACGGTTCTGGCTTCTAGGATAAAGGTAAAGGTAAAGGAACCCCTGACCGTTAGGTCCAGTCGCGGACGACTCTGGGGTTGCGGCGCTCATCTTACTTTATTGGCCGAGGGAGCCGGCGTACAGCTTCCAGGTCATGTGGCAAGCATGACTAAGTCACTTCTGGCGAGCCAGAGCAGTGCACGGAAACGCTGTTTACCTTCCCGCCTACTTGCACTTTGACCTCCAGGCAAAAACATTCCTTTTAAACCAGGCCTTTAGTTGACCTGATCAACACTCTTTTCAGGTGTGGCTCTTTTTGGGGGGGATAGTATTGGGTTATTGTTTTTATTTTTATTTTATATATTATTATCTTTTTGTGCGAACTGCCCTGAGACCTCCGGGTATAGGGCGGTATAATAATACTAATACTAATACTAATACTAATACTAGTACTTACTTCTGTCTGTCCCGAACCGTCTAACGTTCAGTCCAAGCAAAGTGTTACACACTTCTTCCATTTCCAATGTTCAGTTGTGAGTGCCTTTAAAAGGACAGCATCCATGTGCAAATGGGAGGTATCAAGAGCATGGGGAGAACCTCAAGATTTGTAGGAATACCAGAAATTCTTAAGATAACCAACCCTAAAGCAGCCTTTCCCCAACCTTGGTGGGAGGAAGAGTGTAATGGTCTCTCTTGGGAAAGGACACCCTGTTTCCTGGACTGATTTAGCAAGTGGTCTTCCCATATTGTCATTGTGTAGATCCAGGGGTAGGGAACCCAGGCTTGGGGCCCAAATACTCCTCTCTTTTTCTGGCCTTCTGAACTCTCCCCAGTGTGACATTCCTCACCACCCCTGCTCCCGTCTTCCTTGAGCGCTTTGACTTGGCTTGAATGCATCCTTCAAACTTGGGTAATGCCTCTCGCTTGCCTGGACAGAGGTGCATTTGTGTAGACTTGGTTGGTTTTTTTAGGTGACTAGAACATAGCAGGTGGTGCTGTGGTCTAAACCACTGAGCCTCTTGGGCTTGCCGATCAGAAGGTCGGCGGTTCGAATCCCCGCGACGGGGTGAGCTCCCGTTGCTCAGTCCCAGCTCCTGCCAACCTAGCAGTTCGAAAGCACGCCAGCACAAGTAGATAAATAGGTACCGCTCTGGCGGGAAGGTAAACGGCATTTCCGTGCGCTGCTCTGGTTTCGGTGTTCCGTTGCGCCAGAAGCGGCTTAGTCATGCTGGCCACATGACCCGGAAAAACTGTCTGCGGACAAACACTGGTTCCCTCGGCCTGTAAAGCGAGATGAGCGCCGCAACCCCAGAGTCATCTGCAACTGGACTTAACCGTCAGGGGTCCTTTACCTTTACCTTTTTTAGAACATAGCAACACAAGCATAAGAGGTACCTCCCTTGCCCCAGACATTTTTGCCTTTGCTCATAATCGGAATGTGGCTCTTGGGAGGTTGTTAATAAGGGAATATGGCCCTTGGGGTGAACTCCCCCCCCCGATAGCATAGACAAAGACTGCAGTCCCCAACAGGTGAGGCTGAAAGTGCACGTCAGCCCTGAGGTATGTATTTCCAAGGCTCTCTTGTATTTTATGAGTTTCAAGTCTACCAGACACCACAATGTCAAGACACTGCAGCCATTGATTTACATCTGAGCAATGAACCAAACACAGGCGGGGACCCTCTATTTTTATTGCTGACTTTGTTTGAAAAAGCAGGGGAAGGGGGGAGCCACAGCCATAAACATGAAAGAATTGCCGCAGGGTCATTGCACATTGCGGGAGTTGGAGGTGAGCGGAGGATGGATTTGCAAAGCGCAGAGGGAAACGGATCAGGCTCGGCTTTCGACACTCCTCAGCTGGCATCTGAACCGGATCCAGGAGCTGCCGTTGTGGAAACGGCTTCTGTCCGGGAGCCTTGAGGGAGCGGATCACATTCTCCGAGGAGGCCACTTTGCAAGCCGGCCGGGCACTTGAGAAGACAGCCCCTGGGCAAAAGCATTGCTGAGTTGCTCAAAGAGTTTTTAGAAGTCTGTGCTCCGCTGGGTGAAAAATAAACCATGGAGTAACCGAGAAGAGGAAAGGCTCCAGGGCTGTGTCAGCTGGCCGGGCTAGATTCTCGCCACTCTGCAAACATCTGATCTGACTGCATTGATTTGGCCCTCGTCTTCTAGAAGTTGACATTGCAGGATGCTTCCAGTATAAGATGTGAGTTGTGTGCTCCTGAGCCAGCAAGGCCTAGTCTTGGGGGCAATTGAAGGACCCAGGCTCCATCTTTGACTTCTGCAGTTAAAAGGATCTCAGGTCATAAGCCTGGAATAGATGTTTGGCCAAGACCCTGGAGAGTTGCTGCTGCTTGGAGAAGACAGGGCAGGGCTTTCATGTCGATCCTTGGCTTGGTTTCTTCCCGCTATCATAGAAACTTAGGAAGCAAGGAGTCAGGCCCTTGGGGCATCTAGCTCGTGATGGTCTACAATGGCTCTCCAGGATTTCAGACAAAAGTAATTCCCAGCTTTGCTTGGAGATGCTGGGGATCGAACTGGGGAACCTTCCACCGTGCCAAGCAGATGCTCTGTAGCCCTTGCTAAAAACAATCAGTAGTTCGACTCAATATAGGGGACCCAGCCAGCAGTTGTTTTTGAAAAAGACAGATACTGGATCCAGTTCACCTCCCAGCCAAAGATTATCAGAAGCTACCCCTGATCCATTTATCTTAGTGCTTTGCAAATTCACCCTTCTTTCCCATGCATCAATATGCAATGACCCAGCATCCATTCTGTCGTGTTGGCGCTGGACTACAAAGGCTGCTGATCTGACTTGGTATAACATATGTTAAGAAGCCAAGTATTAACCTGTTCTCCTGGGATTTGGGGCTCGGACAGATCCTCTTTCAAGCTTGGACAATTCAGATCAGGCAAAATCAAGTCAAGTCCGGCTGGGTCAAGTCAGATCAGATCCAGAAAAGGCAGGTCCCTTTAAGCAGGTCAGGGCCCTAGGAAGCTCCCATTTCCCCCTAAATGATTTTTAAAATGAAGCTAAGTGTTATAGCTTCACTTCAGAATGTTCTCTTTCCTCAGGGTGTGCCTGGTTGACCATAGCTCCTAAGGGACTTGAAGACCAGGTCCTCCAGTCCCTCCCTCCCTCCCTCATATCTACTTCTGCCTCCTCCTCCTCCAGCACACAGCCTGTAGCACTCAAAGTCTACACAGTAGACTTCTATCACTTCTATCACTGTGCCATTGAGAGCATGCTCACTTATGGCTTATGTGTGTGGTACGGAAGCTGTACTACCAAGGACAGGATGGGGTTGTGCAGAGTTGTTAAGGCAGCAGAGAGCATTGTTAGCTGCTCGCTCTCCACCTTAGAGCAGATTTATGCCATGAGGTGCCACAAAAAGGCACTGGACATAGTAAAAGATCCATCGCATCCTGGTCACTGTCTCTTTGAGCTTTTGCCATCAGGACGGAGATACAGAACAATGACAACAAGAGCAAGCCGTCTTAGAAACAGCTTCTTCTCCAGAGCGATCTCGGCCTTGAATGGAAAGCCTGGACTTTGAAAGTCATCTAATCTTACCTGTTATGTTGTATCATATTGTATGGTTTTAATCAGTGTTTTTGTAGTATGTTTTGTTTTTGTGTTGTTTTGTTTTTGTGTGGAGTGCCCTATCTGGGTGGATGGAGCAGCCAAGAAATTTCGTTGTCCCCAAAGGGGACAATGACAATAAATATATTCTATATTCTATTCTATATTCTATTCTAGACTAGTAACCCCAAATCTTATGCAGGGGTTCAGTTCCAAGAGTTCCGTATATACACAGAAACTGCATATACTCAAACCCATGGAGCCACCCAATGGCTAGTTGTTGGGGGGTGGGGTGGGGGTGGAGAGAGCACATCCACATCACTCCCAGACTAGGGATGCTCACCTGAGATCTCCCCAAACTTGGATTGCCCCATGAGATCTCGTGAAAGCACTCTAGAGCCGTCATGCTGAACAGGCCTTGCCCTCTTCCCAAGCAAGGGCAAGAGCTTAAAAGCTCTTTCCACACTGGGGACCCATAAGTGGACCTTGGGCAAAAAGAGCTTCTGAGCTCTTTGCCTTGCTTGAGATTTGACCTGTGCAATTTCAACTAGCCCTTCAACTGCGTGGGGCTGAAATCGTACTAGCTAATGCACGCAAGGCGTGGGATTACTGTATTCCACCAAGAGAAACTAGAGACATTGTAATGAGTTCTAGGACAAATTCCAGACAGGCAAAAACACTCAAGGAGGGAGCGAAGTAGGGTCAGTAGTGGGTGGGAATGGGAAGAGGGATGTGGTCTTGAGGACTTGATAAGAGAGAATTAGAAGGCCATATTTGCTTCTGCGTCTGAGGCTCCCCACCTCTGTCTTCGGAGATGCTTCTAGTGTTGTGAGCTTGAGGGCGGGGGTTCCCATGCCGGAATTCTCTGCTTCCATAGAGGTAAAGGAGCCACTTTTTTTGTGGGTGGGAATACGCTCCTCAATCTACTCTGGTAGGAAAAGCACCAAGGATCTTCGTTTCACATTCCCCCACCTCCCCGCCACACATAACCCTCTAATTGTGTTTTCTTCTATGGCTCTGCAATCCCCAGAACCACAATCACACCCATGTAAATTATAAAGGTATAATTTAACAAAGTTTAGTGATGTTTCGACATACCAATAACAATACCCAGTGATTGATGGCCAGTAGGGGAGTATCTTACAGCAAAGAGATTGCAGGATGTTGCCGCTTACAGGAACAGGTAAATCTTAAGTAAATAAGGAAGATAAAAACGATAACTTGAAATGAAGAAATGAACATAATAACCAAGATAAGGGGAGCCGGTGGTGGTGGTGGAATCTCAGGTTGCAAATCAGCAGATCAAATTTTTTAAAGCACACTTTCAATACCCAAAGCAACATGCCTAAGTTAAAATAAAAGTTGATCATGTATTCTGTCTTGGTTTTGCCAGAATCAAAGCAAAAAATAACAAGATCTCTCTCTCTCTCTCTCTCTCTCTCTCTCTCTCTCTCTCTCTCTCTCTCTCTCTCTCTCTGCATAGAATCAAAACAGGATGCAGGAACCTGTCTTATACTGGGTCTAGTATAAGAGAGCCAGTGTGGTGTAGTGGTTAAGAGCGGTAGACTCGTGAAAAAGCAGCATACAAATGAAAAAAAAATGCATCTCATTGCAGTGGCGGAGCTTCATGCTCCGGCACCGGGGGTGGGGTGGGGGTAGAGAGCAGGCAGGGACAGGGCTGGTGCATGTTCTAGGGCAGTGTTTCCCAACCAGTGTGCCTCCAGATGTTTTGGGACTACAACTCCCATCATCCCTCGCTAGCAATACCAGTGGTCAGGGATGATGGGAATTGTAGTCCCAAAACATCTGGAGGCACACTGGTTGGGAAACACTGTTCTAGGGTTATGGCGCGCCATCCGCAGAGGTGTGGCGTGTGTCTTGGGGGTGTGGAATGCCGCCTGAGGGGCATGGCGCCCAGCACGGGCGGGGAGACAGCCAAGGCACAAATACAGGATGGGTGACACCTGGCTTGAGAGCAGTACATGTGAAAAGGAGTCTAGGAGTCTTGGTAGACCACAAACTTGACATGAGTCAACAGTGTGATGCAGAAGCTAAAAAAGCCAATGCAATTCTGGGCTGCATCAATAGGAGTATAGTATCTAGATCAAGGGAAGTAATAGTACCACTGTATTCCGCTCTGGTCAGACCTCACCTGGAATACTGTGTCCAGTTCTGGGCACCACAGTTCAAGAAGGATACTGACAAGCTGGAACGTGTCCAGAGGAGGGCAACCAAAATGGTCAAAGGCCTGGAAACGATGCCTTATGAGGAACGGCTTAGGGAGCTGGGTATGTTTAGCCTGGAGAAGAGAAGGTTAAGGGGTGATATGATAGCCATGTTCAAATATATAAAAGGATGTCATATAGAGGAGGGAGAAAGGTTGTTTTCTGCTGCTCCTGAGAAGCGGACACGGAGCAATGGATTCAAACTACAAGAAAGAAGATTCCACCTAAACATTAGAAAGAACTTCCTGACAGTAAGAGCTGTTTGACAGTGGAATTTGCTGCCATGGAGTGTGGTGGAGTCTCCTTCTTTGGAGGTCTTTAAGCAGAGGCTTGACAGTCACCTGTCAGGAATGCTTTGATGGTGTTTCCTGCTTGGCAGGGGGTTGGACTGGATGGCCCTTGTGGTCTCTTCCAACTCTATGATTTTAAGATTCTAAGATGGCACTCCACAGGGATCGCACTGCCGGGGGCGGTGCGCTCCCCCCGCACTCCTCTTCCACCGCCAGTGTCTCATTGTTGCCCTCGTGGAGCTCAGGAGTAGACGATGGGAACAAAACGAGCATTAGTTGGCCCTGCCTGTCGCTGGCTCTGGCACCCCCTGCTGTTGGGCTCCCTGTCTTCTGCCCTATCAGTCCCAATGGTCACCAGCCACCACCGCTGAATAGTGCTACAGGGGGGAATCGGTTTTCTAACGCTGAGTTCTGGCTCCGTGTTGTATATATTGCTCTTCCTGAATGCAGAAGGCACTTAAAGGAAAGAAAGTTTGTGCACTATAAGCCGGATGACCTTGAGGTGATAGACTGGAGGGCTCTATGACTCTGCACACTCAGTGCTATTCAACACTCTGCCTGAAAGGGAGGATGGGAATGGATTTATTGACTTGTGACTTTGACTCAGGCCTGTGTATCAGGGTGGTTATTATGTGGAATGATTAGGCTGCAGTGTCAGGGACAAGCGAAAACTAGAACAACAAAGGACCCCCTTAACCTCTACCTGGACACGGGGCCATCTATAACAAGTTGCGCATGGCTTTGGAAAAACTAAGTATATCTCACAGCACTCAATACCTTTTGCAGCTGTGGCAAGCAAAACAGAAATAGGAAAAGATGGATGGCAGGGGGAGGCGGGTTGTAATTCAATTCTGCATAGGTTACTGTTTACCATCCTGAGTTCGGGAGGGCGTTGGGGGAAAGGCAACGTCGTTTTCCTTCAAGGCGCTTGCAAAACTGGACCCAATAGCTCTTGACCTAGAAAGTGCCCATTTGTTATGCAGCGCAATAAGGCAATGTAGTAAAGCACAGAGCAGCAAGGAACTTGCTCTGAAAAAAATCCCTGGTAGACGAGGGGTGGGCAGAAAGTAGACTGGGATCTACTGGGAGATCTGCAGGAGATCAGACATTCCGGGACAATTTGTTAAAGCGGAGAGTAGAAGATGCCTAACTGATGTAATCAGTTCTAAACTATTTGCAAACTTACTTAATACAGTGGTACCTCAGGACCCAGGTGGCGCTGTGGGTTAAACCACAGAGCCTAGGGCTTGCTGATCAGAAGGTCGGTGGTTCGAATCCCTGCGACGGGGTGAGCTCCCATTGATCGGTCCCAGCTCCTGCCCACCTAGCAGTTTGAAAGCATGTCAAAGTGCAAGTAGATAAATAGGTACCGCTCCAGCGGGAAGGTAAACGGCATTTCCGTGCGCTGCTCTGGTTCGCCAGAAGTGGCTTATTCATGCTGGCCACATGATCCGGAAGCTGTACGCCGGCTCTCGGCCAATAAAGCGAGATGAGCGCTGCAACCCCAGAGTCGGACACGACTGGACCTAATGGTCAGGGGTCCCTTTACCTTTACCTTTACCTCGGGTTAAGTACTTAATTCATTCCGGAGGTCCGTTCTTAACCTGAAGTGTACTTAACCTGAAGCGTACTTAACCCGAGGTACCACTGTATTCGACTGTGGTTGTTTACATTGTATATGTGTCGATTGCTTCTTGGGAGGGATGATGGTATATGGAGATAGTTATATTTCTTTTTAGAAATTGAAAAATAAAGTTAAGAAGCGGGGGGGGGGGGAGAGAGAAATGATTTCTGACTTAACCATTACAACACACTGGCTTCCCTCAGTTCTCCAGATGATCTAAGTGGCCTTGCAGGTGTATACTGGGGCAGGTGGTCTTCCAAGAAACTTGTTGCCAAGTTGTTCCGGTCTATCTTGAACTTAGCTGATTGGTAGCCAGTTCCTTCAGCTCTAGGGCTTCTTTAAAAGGGCAAAGCGACTTAGGCAGTCCCCCCTCTAATTTTACAAACAGCACAAGGTGCAGTTCCAAATTAACTACCACCCCCCTCCGTATCCCCCCTCCTTTGATTTGACTTCACCTCTCTGTTTTCTCCCACATGTAGTATGCAGATAAACAATCCTACCTTGCGGGAAAGTTATGAGGATTAATTACTGAACGCTTGTACAATATGCAATCTGAATATGCAAAACGCTAACGCATGTTGAGTGTGCCTTGCTTGTTCAGTCATCGCTCAGTCATTTCAGAGTGCAGCAAGACATAGCTCTGCTAAGACATAGCGGATGCCTAACAGGTAGACACTTCACTGGACCTCACATGCAAAAATGGCTCCTTTGAGACATGATTTGCTCCAGATAATCGCCCCTTCAAATGGGTCCAATTCCCATCATACCCACTAGAACTGAAGGAGAAGGATGGGTTTTTGAAAGGAACGTGGAAGCTCTTTGTGCTGATTTCTGGTGGAGCCGCAAACAAGTCCTGCTGGTGACCTTTGAGTAGGGAAGCAAGAAGGTGTTGTTTTCTCTTCAGCCCCGTATTCATCGCATGCCGCAATGCTTCCATTCTGCTGCAGTTCATCTTCTGCCAGAAATGACACATTTGTCTCACTGTGGCAAAATTATGTCACTTATGTAACATACATACTTATGCGAATTATGCTGTCATTGCAGCAGTCCACTCCATTCATTACAGTGCAAAGGAAGTGCAATGCAAATGAGGGTGTGTGTGTGTGGGGGGGGGAAAGTAATTAATTACATATCATTTGCAGACTGAAGCCAACAACAACTGTGAACGCTGATCGTATAAATAAAATTATTATTATTATTATTATTATTATTATTATCGTATTTGCTGGATTGATTTCTGTTTCAGACATGGGATGAATAAGCGAACACCAGCAATTTCCATTCCCCCTTCTGTTTTCGTTGGAATGCTCCAACATCCCTATTTTTGGTACCCAACGTTCCATCACTCTCACTTCTCTTTTTGGGAAATGGGAATATTCATGGTATATCCCAGGTAAAGGATGAATGGCTAACTAATTTAATGGACTGACCACACAATGAATTCCTATAGAAGCTAAAAAATAAAATAAAAAATAGGACACTGCCTTATATCAGGTCGGACAATTTGTTCATCTAGCCTGGTGTTGTCTGTTTGTACTCCAACTCCCCATCAACCCACAACCACCCTGGCCAATGCTTAAAGATGATAGTCCAACATTCAGAAGGCACCATGTTGGCTGCCCATGATGTGAGAGCATTAATGGAAGCACACAATGTGGGTGTGCTTAAAAGCTTGCACTGACTGCCCAAAGGCTATTGGGCCAAGCCCAATATTCCTGTATTCATTGGCGAATAATACCCCTTCTGCATTTATAAGAAATTGATCTCCTATTGTGGCAGCAACCCTGAAGGCAAGTTTATGGACGTTTTTAATGTTTGATGTTTGATCATGTTTTTAATATTCTGCTGGGAGCTGCCCAGAGTGGGAAAGCCAGCCAGATGGGTGGGGTATAAATAATAAATAAATTATTATTATTATTATTATTATTATTATTATTATTACTACTACTACTACTACTACTACTACTACTACTACTTTGGAACTCCTTGCCTATTGATGTTAGGCAGGCTCCTTCACTATATGCTTTTCAGATCCTGCTAAAAACGTTTTTGTTTTTTGATAAGCCTACCCAGATAGTTAGATTTTTGGTGATTTTTTTAGTTTATTGCTGGTTTTGATTTTTTCAGCGGTTTTTACTGATAATTGTATTGCTCTATTCTTTTCGTAAACTGCTTTGAGTTTGATGGTTTCTCTACAATCAAGTGGTATATACATTTTATGGAACAAAAAAATATATATATTTTTTTTAAATTGGGTCCATGGTGCCTGAAGAACCACCCGAATCTTTCCATCCCTTTCTGATCACGGATATCTTTGGGGGGAGTCTCTGTTAGTGGCCCCTCGTGGTTCAGATTCATGGTCCTCATCCACCAGGGCCCCTGCATTCAGTCCTGTACGTCCTGTTCTGTGGAGCTCCCTGCCAGCTAAGACCAGGCAGGTTCCCTCCCTGTTGAACTTGACGTAGATTTAAAAATCAGCAGACATTCTGAATAAGTTCTTTCTGTTTCCATAATTTGACAGAACCGGCTTTATCGATGGTATACCCTTCTGCAACTTTGCCTTGTGTCTCTTAGGAAAGATGCAGTTAGCTAAACAGTATGGAAATGATTGCAGCAAAGGATGGAGCTGGCCAACTGGGTCATAGCTGTCAACTTTCGGATTTGAAAATAAGGGATGCTGCGAGGGCTGTGCAATGGCACCAAGTAGCCTCGCCACCCTGCGCTCCAGGGGCTGCGCGCGAACGGGTGAGCGAAACAGCGAGCGCATAGACGGCAGGCAGACTGGCTGTCTGGTTGGGCATGAGGGTCTGGCTGCACAAGGCATGCAAGCTCCACCCCCAGTCGGTCTCAGACTCCTTATTGGCAGCCGAGCAACGCAGCTGAGGAGCCTCCCTGGCTGGCAGGGAGGGAGAGGAGCTGCTTCCTTTGAAATCCGGGAAATTTAAGGGATATCAACAATCCGGGATAGCAGCGAGAAACGGCATTGGAATAAGGGGGTTTCTCGCAAAAAAAGGGAGGGTTGACAGCTATGAACCGGGTGGCCCCAATGTTTTTGAACGATACCCTCCATCAGCTGCCAGGTTGGCGAAGTCCGATGCGGAGAAACAGACGCGGGCAGCGGAAGATCCCCTGCTTTTGTCGCTCGAGTCGACGCTGGGCTGTTTGGTCTGCTGGTTCGCTACCTCGCCTCGGCTGCTGCATTGTCTTCCCTTGCTTTACAACACAATCATTATATCCCTAAACCACATTGTGATACACTGTGGCTTCTGTTTACGACTCCCCAAACTCCCACTTCATATATCAGCTGCCATAAAACCCATCAAACCGCTGGTAGTAAAATGGAGCACAGTGGTCGACGCAGGAGCCGGGCGGAATTGTGTGATACCCTACTGTGGTTAATGAGAGTGAAAATGTGGTTAGGATTTTAGTCAGCCGATGTTCATTTGCAGGGCCATTGTTGCGAGCCTTTTGTTAACCCGGACGGCTATGTATTTTCCATTGTACCAAGGAGCCGAGTGCCAAGTTTGGCAAGTTATCCGTCAATGGCAAATAAGTCAAACTGTGACCTTGAGTGATTACTGTGTTTCCTTTTTCCTTTCTTTTTCTTTTTCAGAGGGGGGAAAAATGGGCCAGCAGACTAATTAATGATACGCTGAAATGCTATACTAAGATTATGAAAACATTGCTCCATTTGAAAGCCAGGCCTTGGCATTTCAACCATGCACTAAAGTATTATTTCTGCAAATCTGATCATTCCCTCCTCACCCACTCATAGAAATAACCTTCGTCAGTGACAATTTTTAAAATGAGACTTTTTAATATATAAAAGTAAGATTGCTTGAACGTAAAACTCTTTGACTAACTTGGAAGTCTTCTGAATATTTTTATTTGAAAAATAAAGAAAAACTACAAGATCTATCTATCTATATCTATCTATCTATCTATCTATCTATCTATCTATCTATCTATCTGCAATTTACACAAAATGTTGCAAAGTATTTATTAAAAGATAGCAATAAAAACAGGTGTCAAAAGCAGTAAATATAATGAAATGACCAAAATATAAATAAAAACCATCTGTTTTTTTTAAAAAAATAAAAAAACCCTCAAAGGTACAGAATAAAATACATATCTGGGTAGGCTTGCCCAAAGAAAAATGTTTTTAGCACATGTTAAAACAACTACAACAAAGGTGGGCCGAAAATGTTTGGGAACTCCTGATTCAAACAATTTCTATACTGCTTAACTACAACAGTCCTCAAGCGGTTTACAAAGATACAGTAAGAGAGAGAAAATCAGTTGAAACATCAATTTAAATGCCTGTTGGAATAAAAAAGGGACTGGAAGTTGTGGAGGAGCCCTGTCTGACCTCAACGGGAAGGGAGTCTCATATGGGATCTTCCTTTATTCCATGGCAAACTTTGGGGTTATTGTAATCAGTGAAAAGTTGTGGCCATTTACAATCCAAGTGAGTGTGAATGGGTCCCCCAAACAGAGACTCCCCATGATGGTTTCAGCTCAGATTTTGCACATAGAATCTCCTCTGCAAGATTTAAAGGCCCAAGGCACTTTCTTACTGTTCATACTGGAATATCTGGCCCAGTAAATATGGATGGAAGGTAGCTAAAAGATCTCCAGATGGTGATGACATTAAGAAAGAAAGAAAGAAAGAAAGAAAGAGAGGGAGAGAGAGAGAGAGAGAGAGAGAGAGAGAGAGAGAGAGAGAGAGGAAGGCAGGAAAGGAAGGAAGGAAGGAAGGAAGGAAGGAAGGAAGGAAGGAAGGAAGGAAGGAAGGAAGGAAGGAAGTGTTTATGTCGTGAAAATACCGGTAAGTTTTGGTGCGCCATCTTTCTCCACCCCCCAGTAAGATAACCTTATTTTATAAAACAAGCATTTGGCAGGTAGGCAGGAGCCGGGGGATGGGGTAGAGATCAGCTCTAACTAAGTTGTTTGTCTCAGTGGAACAATTATATTGTTTTCAGGCTCCTGAAGGAAATGGGTCCGGCTCCTTCAGAGGCAATCTGATTTCAATTGAGAAGAACAATTTTGAAAAACAGAACCACATTTTTTTTGGGGGGGGGAGGAAATTAAACCATAAAAAGTGCATTATGGTAACGCTGGGCAAAGATGAAGGAAACCACCTCAAAACCGAAGTTGTTGGAAATGAAAGAAACTATGCTTAGTGGCCCCTTTTAGGATTCTGATGCGTTTCTCAAACATGGTCACCCACCCAAGACTTCAGATGTGGCCATCAAATCACGAAAGCAAAGAAGGGCTGCAGCTCATTGGTAGAGCATCTGCTTAGCATGTAGAAGGCCTTGGGTTCAAACCTTTCCATCTCTAGGTAGGGCTGGCAGAGACGCATGTATGAAATCCCGGACAGCCACTGTCAGTCAGTGCTGTCAATACTGAGCTAGATGGACCACTGGGCCTGATTTTTTTTTAATTATTAAGAAATATAATTAAAAACAATACTAAAATAAAACATGTTTTTTGAACTTCCTCCCTAAAGAAATTAGACTGGCTCCCTCCTTGCCGTCCTTCTTGTGGGATGTAACATGTAGCAGTCAAATACATTTCCTGTTTGCTCAGAGAGGACACACAGGCGGATGTTACTCTAGCCAGGAGGACTTCCTGTCACACCTGTCTGGAGCATCCTCCCCCTGCATGTGACAAGGTAGATGGGTGTGACCCTGGCAGACCCTACAAAAGGGCTAGTCACGCAGCCACCTTCCCCTTCTTCTTGACTCTCCATCTTCCTCCATTTTGCTGTCTGCTGGCTCTCAGCCAGCAGCACACGGGCTCAATCCTACAAAGGATGCAAGCCACACTTTCTTATGTAACCACAAGCTAAAGCCTGCCTTCAGGATCATACTGTGAACTGAATGTAAGTAAACTTCATATCATTACTTTTAAAGAAGACTGTTGTGGTTTTATTGTTTTAAGCAGTGCTTTTTTCTGGGGGGTACACAGGGTATGCATACCCCCTAAACATTTTGTGAATCTAAGTTTGGCCTCATTGAGGGGCAGTATTTCAATATGAGTAGGAAAATGAGAGTACCCCTAAACATTTTTTTTTAAGGAAAAAAGTGCTGCCCCTAAACATTTTGTGAATCTAATTTTGGCCTCATTGTGGGGCAGTATATAAATATGAGTAGGAAAATGAGAGTACCCCTAAACATTTTTATATAGAAAAAAGCACTAGTTTTAAGAGGGAATAGAGGGGAATTTACCTGGAACAATCCAATCTCGACAAGACAGACTAGATTGCTTAACTCAAGAGATTCAAACGAATCTACCAACCAGCTTCCTGCAATATACAGGGGAATGTATTCTGCTACCAGCTCACTAGCGTGAGTGAGAAAGGATAATATTTAATCAATATATCCTCTCCTACTATCCACAGCATTCCCATACTTCTGCTGATGGGTGAAGACTTTCTTATTCCATGATGATCTTTTTAAATGTTTTTAGTGGTTCTTGTTTTTATCTGTAAAACAGACAAAAAGATGTAAAACAGACAAAAAGGTGGAGTGTAAATAAATACGTAATAATATCCAGTCAGCATAGCAGCAGTAATGGTTTTGGAGAGCAGGAACCCAACAGATCTTTCAACCATAAGCACAGTGAATAAGGTACTTTTGGTTTAGGGATGGGTAGAGATTTGGTTTGTTTCACACCTAATCCACACTTCCCATAATATGCTATTCTTTGCGATTCATACTGCTCTGAATTTTGTGATGCAAATCTCCAGTAAAAAACATGTATATTAGAGGAAGGTGTGATTGAAAATGTATTTAGGGGATCGTAACATATAACGATGCACACCGAGGGAAATAGCTCGCAAACTGTGATTATTAGGCCAAATTGGGTACAATAACTGTACATTAGGAGAAATCTGCATTTGATGATTTCCACAAGGACTTTAAAAATAAATAAATCATGGACTGATGTGGAAATTTGGTGAACCAAACTTAAGGTTGGAAAAATGAGGAACTGAAATTAACTAAAATTGACAACTTGTCCCCCGCTAGGTTTCATGAGTCGGTGAAACACAATAGGAACATAATAAGTCTGCTGGATCATCTAGAAGTCCTACCTAGTCCAACATCCTGTTCTCAGACTGGCCAGCTAGATGTGTTTTGGGAAGACTGCGTGCGGACAGGTCCTGAGTTCAACAGTGCTCTCTCCCTACTTGGGATTCCCAGAAACTAGTATTGAGAAGCATACTGCTTCCAACAATGGGGGGCAGAACAATAGCCACCATGGCTGGAAGCCTTTGATAGTGTTATTCTCCATGCCTAATCCTCTTTTAAAGCCAGCAAAGTTAGCAGTCATCATTACTCCTTTTTGTAGGAAAAGCATTGGGACCAGCTACGTCTGGGGGGTTAGAGAGCCTCAGAGCAAGTGCGCTACCACAGAGAAGGACCCTGCTCTGAATATTCACCACTTGAACATCTCCTGGTGGTGGTGAATGAAATAGGGTCTCGGTTGATAACTGGAAAATGCTCACTGTCTTAGTCTTCCCAGCCATTGCATCACTCCAGAGGCTGTGAGACTCTCATAATACTTCCAATTCTGTGATGAGCTGTGATTCCTTCATTTCAGAGGGCCCTCCAAGTGTCCCTATTTTCCAGAGACAGTTGCAGATTATATACGTCCCTATTTTCATTGAAGCTGAGGCTCCAATACTTTGGCCACCTCATGAGAAGAGAAGACTCCCTGGAAAAGACCCTGATGTTGGGAAAGATGGAGGGCACTAGGAGAAGGGGACGACAGAGGGCGAGATGGTTGGACAGTGTTCTCGAAGCCACTAACATGAGTTTGACCAAACTGCGGGAGGCAGTGAAAGACAGGAGGGCCTGGCGTGCTCTGGTCCATGGGGTCACGAAGAGTCAAAGTATTGGAGCCTCTGCTTCAGGATCTGTCCTTCCAGTGAGCACTCAGGGCTGATTTCCTTCAGAATGGATAGGTTTGATCTTCTTGCAGTCCATGGGACTCTCAAGACTCTCCTACATCACACCTACGTCTTGTAATCTGAGCTTGTACACTCTGCGCTTTCTGTTCTGAGAGTTTCTGAGCTCTTTGTGACCTTGGGGAGAGTGGTGGAGGAATGCTGTCCAACGACTGTGAATCTGTTAACCCTCCCTCTCCTAGTGTTTCTTCTCCTAGATGTTCCCCATCCAGTATTTCCCAGCTTCTGTGTTCTGAACTATGCCCCTCTGCAAATCGCTGTTCCAAATCGCTGGGGAGATTCAGGATCAGGGGGAGGGGGTTGCTCCCACCATTTCTCCTCAGTGAAGCCATTCTCAGCATGGTCCTTGACAGGTGGGATTTGCCCATGGAGGAGGCGTGCCAGGGGTGTGTCATATCCATAGCAGAGGAGATGACAGTGGGGCATTTTGTAAAACATCCCCATCTGGACCTGCACTCAAGACAAGAGCACACCCATGACCATCCATGCTCTTGAGTTGAGTCCATTGACTGCAGTGTGTCTACTCTGTGTTTGACTGGTTTTGGATATCGCCACACCCCCTCTAAGTTAACACTGCAAGCATATGTATACCTCCCTGGGGATAGAACACTGTGATGCTTCCTACCCCTGCCCCTCTGCCACCCGAAGAGGCCACCTCACTAGTCCTGGGACCTCTTCACTCCCCAACAAGTTGAGGATAGACCCAACATTAGATATTGCCAGAGCTCAAATTTTCAGTTTCAGTGGTGCTGATCTTTAAAGCCCTAAACGGCCTCGGTCCTGTATACCTGAAGGGTATACCCCCCCTTCGTTCTGCCCGGACACTGAGATCCAGTGCTGAGGGCCTTCTGGTGGTTCCCTCATTGCGAGAAGTGAGGTTACAGTGAATCAGGCATAGGGCCTTGTCGGTAGTGGCGCCCCCCCCTTTGGAACGTCCTCCCCTCAGATTTCAAGGAAATAAGCAGCTATCCTATTTTTAAAAGACATCTGAAGGCAGCCCTGTTTAGGGAAGTTTTTAATATTTAATGCTGTATTGTTTTTAACATTCGATTGGGAGCCGCCCAGAGTGGCTGGGGAAACTCAGTCAGATGGGCGGGGTATGTATGTATGTATGTATAAATAAATAAATAAATAAATAAATAAATAAATTATTAGTTATGGAGTTCATGACCATTTCTAGATCTGAGAAATCTATTTATATCTATCTATCATCTATCTATCTATCTATCTATCTATCTATCTATCTATCTATCATCTATATCTATCTATATCTATCTATCTATCTATCTATCTATCTATCTATCTATCTCTATCTATCTATCTATCTATCTATCTATCTATCTATCTATCTATCTATCTATATCATCTATCTATCTATCTATCATCTATCTATCTATCTATCTATCTATCTATCTATCTATCTATCTATCTATCTATCTAATCTATCTGCGACTTACTCTGCTTTGTCTTTTCCTAGGTGAAACTTAAGCACGTCCTTTTTTATGTTTTGAGCAATTCTTCTGCATCATGCAATTTAGTAACATGTTTGGTTCATCATCCTTAAATCCTGTAAAAGAGGAAATAAAGAAAAGGTTGTGTGTGTGTGTGTGAAAGAGAGAGAGAGAGAGAGAGAGAGAGAGAAGCTAAAGCATTAACAAAAATAAATAAAACATTCTCAGAAACCCCCCAAACCAAAGCAACTTCATACATTTATAATAACCAGAATCCCAGGTTTCTCACATGAAAGAGACTTCAGAGTGGTACAAGGCTTTGGGATGATAGCCTTGGGAGAGTCGATGGTCTGCTGTATTATGTACATGTATCACAGCTTTGTAATGGTCCCAAAGATTAGGAACCACAATGTATTAGGTCTAAATATTTCTTTCAAATTAAGCCTCTGTTCCGTTAAACCCCAAATCTCCCCTGAATATTATAGCAATAGCATAATAGGTGTCCTGTTCTATTTGTCTGACAAAGAGAATAGAGCCTTTTTTAAAAAAAGAAAAGTTAAACCCAAACACTAAACTACCTGGTTTTTTTATATTATTAAAAAAAGAAAAGGGAAAAAAAGAATAAGAGACCGCAGCAATAACTCCAAACTTCAAAGGTCTAACTTCAAAAGATGTCTTGCATTCTGCTTTGTGGGATGGCAACGGACGCACACACATACAGTTTCTCCTCTCCCTCCCTCCCCTCCCCGTTTTTTTCCACCACTAAATGCCTTAATAATGAGCTTGGTTTCAGATTTTGTGAATTGGAGCCAAGTAAGTCTGTTTTATTATATTTGCTGGGAAATGAACTAGCTCAGGGTAATTAGGAAAGCAATTTTATTAGCTTCTATTTCATAAAGATTGTTTTTTAATCAGAGTCAGAACTTACTAGAAATTATTATTTCATTTCCCCCCCTTCCCTTCCCTGCCCCCTCCCCCTTTTAAAATTGCTTGGCTTGTTGCTGTGGCATATGACTGCATAGATCTTAACCCATGGAGAGGGCTTTGCATCGAAAAACTGGGCTATCGTGATTAAGCTACAATGATGCAATAAAATCACCCTCATGTGGTACCGCTGTGAATAACGGAGCAGAAGCTGTGGTTTTCAAAGCCCGGGCAATACCAAAATTATGAATTTGGTTTTCTTAGCTTCTAAAACTAGACCTGTCTCGCTTAGGCCATGGATGGTTTGGGACAAGCTTTTGCATTCACAGTCTCCATGATGAGCCCTCTCTCAATAATGCAATCTATGTGGCTGAAACTTTGAGGCCTCCTGAGGCCACATTCCCACCATGCGTTTAAAGAATGATGGCACGAACCAGTGTGCTGTAGTGGTTAAGAGTGGCAGACTCATAATCTGGGGAACCGGGTTCGCGTCTCCGCTCCTCCACATGCAGCTGCTGGGTGACCTTGGGCTAGTCACACTTCTCTGAAGTCTCTCAGCCCCACTCACCTCACAGAGTGTTTGTTGTGGGGCAGGAAGGGAAAGGAGAATGTTAGCCGCTTTGAGACTCCTTCGGGTAGTGATAAAGCGGGATATCAAATCCAAACTCTTCATATATGAGAGAACTCAAGCTGGTGCACTTTCGTCTCACCCTTGCATAGGGATGCAAAAAGGCATCGTTCCTCATTCTTCTCTACATCCCTCGCATGCAGCACCGTTTCCATTCCGCTGCAGTTTTCCTTCTGTCAAAAACAATTCACTTTGCCGTCCTCCGCGTCGAAATTATGTAACTTAATTATGTAAGCGATGTCATCTTTATGTTATCCCACCCCATTCCTTTCAATGCAAAAGAAACACAAGGCAAAGAGGGAGAAGCAATCAATTCTAATTCTTCTTCTTCTTCTTCTTCTTCTTCTTCTTCTTCTTCTTCTTCTTCTTCTTCTTCTCGGGGCCCATGATTCTGGGAAACATGGAAGGAAGTCACAGCAACAGCTCTGACGGCCATTCGAGAAACATTCACACCGTCTTATTTCAAGCACTATGATACCACTTTAAATAGCCATGGCTTCCCCCAAAGAATTCTGGGAGATGTAGTTTGTGAAGGGTACTGAGAGTTGCTAGGAAACCCCAATTCCCCTCACAGAGGTACCGTTCTCAGAGTGGTTTAACAGCCAATCCTTCTTTCCAGGGAACTGGGGAACTGTAGCTCCGTGTGGGGAATTGGGGGTCTCCTGACAACCTTCAGAGCCCTTAGCAGACTGCAACTCTCAGGATTCTTTCAGGGAAACTGTGACTATTTAAAGTGGTGTCATAGTGCTTTAAACGTATGGTGAGAACGTGGCCTTTGTTGAGAAAAAAATGTAATGATGAACACGACAGAAGTATTTTAATGCTGTGCATGGCATGAAGAAAATGGTATGGCCCAGCTATGCTCCTATCTGGACAGGGATAGCCTAACCACTGCTGTCTATGTTCTGGTAACCTCGAGGTTAGATTACTGCAACACGTTATACATAGGGCTGCCTCTAGAGATGGTTTGGAAACTTCAGGTGGTGCAGAACATGGGAGCCACTATTTGCGTGTCAAGGTCCCCAAACCACCCCTCAAATAACTCACACCTCAGACAGTAATTTAGGTTTTGGTTTTTGGCATAATTTTGGCCACAACTTAATTGAAATACATGATATGAGAGTGGTTGCATAGGCATTGGTTTAGACTATCTGTCCCGCTGGGGACAGAACTGACGACCGTCAGTAAAGGGAAAACACTTAGGGGAGAGAAAAAATGAGAGGCCGGGGGTCAGACCCAATGTCTCTCCCCAAATGCTCCCAGAGGCTCTTGCGTGGCCCTGGCCCCCGACTGGGGGATACGGACAAAAGCATGGCGAGCCCCTGGATTCCTTTAACGGAATTCCCCGTGCAGCAGCAGCATTGGAGGGGCAGCCACAGCCAACCCTGACCCCTCCACCAACCAAATTAATAACCAATGCCTAACCGCCAACCTTACAAGTTGTGACTAATTGCTACGCAGTAGGCGAAAACCAGAAGGCACCAGCCAATCAGCCAACTGGAAAAATTCCTACCAGGCCCCTTCCCCAACAGCAGACGACCCCATGACAGGCATAGCAAGGTCAACACAGAGGCCTAATAAAAGGGAGAGGAAGGGCGGGAGATCCGTTGCACACAGCAAAGAGGAACATCACAGGGTGTGCCAAGGGTTATATACCTGCTGGGCTGTCCATCACAAAATGCAACAATTAAATCTCCCCAACAACAACCCAGGACCGAATCGGAGCTGTGGCCATCTATCCGATTCCGCCCAGCACCGGAGGGGTGATCTGCTGGCCCCCACCGCAACACGTGCTCTCCATGAAGGAGAACATGCTTTCCTGGACTAATTGCATATGTGAGCCCAGCCAATCAGGAATCCTGCACTGAATGGGATTACATCCCATAACCAGATTTAAGCCAATCAGATGATGTCTCTAAGGGCTAAATCAACTGAGTTATAAACCTGTCAAGATTTCATTTATTTTACTTGTAATCTTTAATGCTGTTTAATATAAAAATAAATACATATCCAAGACATTTCCACAGAATCAATGAATATACAGTCCATGGCATGGAATGAAATTTCCTTTTTTTAAAAAAAATGGTAGAAAGAGAACAAAGCTGCATGTGCTAAATAAAACTGAGAAGTGTGTGACATAGGGAATTAAAAATTAAGAGGAATTATCTGCACCACCCAAGGTCTCAGCAACTATGGAGGAAACGGAAGCAATTGTGGATGCAAGGGGTGTGTGTGTGTGTGTGTGTGTGTGTGAGCATCCACACACATCCAAGGCTTTCATTTTGCTACTCGGATTTCTTTTCTTTTGTGGGGAAGCGAAGAGGAGTGCAGGAAATGGCCAATGTTTCATCGCGTTCATCCCGACGGCGCAGGTGACACTCTGATCAGGTGCACGTACATAATCGCTTCCCAAACTAATCACCATTTTGAATAATTTCAGCCCTGCAAACTTGCAGCTTCAACTTATTCTCTGCGAACGACTCATAAATCTTAAGCCGGGGATGTGAATCAAGATGGGAAAGCACAGGCTCGGGAGCTCGCCGGATTTATTCAACTTTAGTCTTTATTTATCGACATAAAACTGCATTATTGGTTGTAATATCCAAACAAAAGGAAACAGATTGTAAGGCTCCATTAACGCCTTCCCAGAAGGGAAATCGAGAGTTTCTCCTGGGCTTCTCACTCTCTCCTTTGTAATATTAAGATGATGTCATAAACTCATAATTACTTTGCCAATGCTCTGATGTACTCTTATGCTGCCTTGTTTGGAGACGCTGATTTCCATGCTGGCCAAACGTTAATGAACAGCGTGTGCAGGTGGAGAACAGGAGATCGGTCTTTGGTGGCTTGCAATTTGAGGAACCCCAACATTTTTGCTTCGCTTTATTGTGACAGGCTTCACCATGCACAAACTCACGCAGATGTTTTATGGTTTACTGCATCCTTATTAAAAAAAATAAAATCTTTTCATTAATGATCAGACGTTGAAGGTTTTTCTGCCGAAGAGAGACAGGGAAGGCGAATGTCGAGGTTTTCATTCCTTGGTTGAGAATTTCTTATTGCCACTTTCCAGAAGGTCGGCGGTTCGAATCCCCGCAACAGGGTGAGCTCCCGTTGCTCGGTCCCAGCCCCTGCCCACCTAGCAGTTCGAAAGCACGTCAAAGTGCAAGCAGATAAATAGGTACCACTCCGGCGGGAAGGTAAACGGCGTTTCCGTGCGCTGCTCTGGCTCGCCAGAAGCGGCTTAGTCATGCTGGCCACATGACCCAGAAGCTGTACGCCGGCTCCCTCGGCCAGTAACGCGAGATGAGCGCCGCAACTCCAGAGTTGGTCGCGACTGGACCTAATGGTCAGGGGTCCCTTTACCTTTATTGCGCCTAAACTGAAAGTATTTTTTGGTAGTGTCTAGAGATGTTGGCAGAGTTCACTGGTTCTCTACTTGGCCCTTTAGGGGCTTGTAATCCTCGCCTCAAAGAAGAGGAGGATGTTAGGATGACACTGGGTTTTTTCTCTCGCACCCCTTCCCACCCACCGCAACCTTAACCAACCACAGCTCCCAGAATTCTTAGAGGGAAGTCATGACTGTTTAAAGTGGTATCATATTGTTTTTGATAGTGAGCCAGTGCGGTGTAGTGGTTAAGAGCAGTGGACTTGTAATCTGGTGAACCGGGTTCGATTCCCCACTCCTCCACATGCAGCTGGTGGGTGACCTTGGGCTAGTCACACTTCTCTGAAGTCTCTCAGCCTCACTCACTTCACAGAGTGTTTGTTGTGGGGGAGATTGTTAGCCGCTTTGAGACTCCTTAAACGTAAAGGGACCCCTGACCATTAGGTCCAGTCGTGACCGACTCTGGGGTTGCGGCGCTCATCTTGCATTATTGGCCGAGGGAGCCGGCGTACAGCTTCCGGATCATGTGGCCAGCATGACTAAGCCGCTTCTGGCGAACCAGAGAGACTCCTTAGGGTAGTGATAAAGCAGGATATCAAATCCAAACTCTTCTTCTTCTTCTTTTTAATTTATGATGTGAATATGGCCTCAGTCCACTGCAGTTGCTGTTATAGTAGAGGGGAGGCAGCTAAATTGCCTCCCTCCAGAAGTGTTGATCTCCAACTCCCATCAGCAAGGCCAATAGTCCGTGATGATGGCAGCTGTAGTCCGGCCACATCTGGAGGGCCAAAGGTTGGCCACCCTTGCAGCATGAGACGAGATCTGGTCATCTTCCCCAGCTGTGTATATCACCCTTTCCCAGCGTTTAAGTTCAGGGGTTCCCTCTCCCCCCACCCACTGGTAACTTGGAGGAAAGGTGCTGAATGCCAGAGAAATCACAGCCTGCTCGTTTCTGTTCCGCAAGGGGAAACAAAGAGACAAAATTCATTAGATCAATTCTTCATTCGTAATTACAATATTTGCTCAGCTGTCCTTCAAGCCTCTTCCTTAATAGGCACGAGCATTACAAAATAAAAATCCATTCTCAAACAAACCCCATGCTACTTTCAATCGAGACAGGGTTATTATTACCATAAAACATTTCTATAGCACTGTAAATTTACATGACGCCTTCCGTAAGATCGGCCATGCTACAAATTTCTCATCTATTCCCACTCACCATTATCCAAACACAGATATGTGCCCACATCCTGACGGCGTACTTTTAGAACCCAAATCCTCAAGTTTCCCAAAATGCCTCTACGCACAAAGACACATGAGCAGAAATTCAGATGCTCCCATTCTTGATGGTCCATCTGTCTATGTGGACTGGACACAGCTCTGCATGGTTTCCGGTGTGGGGACATCATCAGTCATACCTGGAGATGCTGGGTATTGAACATGGGATCTTCTGTATGCAAATCAAGTGCTGTACCCCTAAGCTATGCACCTTCCTGCAGCTAGACCTCAGATTCAATTTATACACTGGTACCTTGGTCTCCAAATGGCTTAGTTGCCGAACAAATTGGCTCCCGAACCCTGCAAACCCAGAAGTAAGTGTTCCAGTTTGTGAACATTGTTCGGAAGCCAAACGTCCAACACAGCTTCCGCTTGAGTGCAGGAAGCTCCTGCAGCCAATCGGAAACCATGCCTTGGTTTTCGAACGGTTTCGAGAGTCGAATGGACTCCCAAAACAGATTAAGTTCAAGAACCAAGGTACCACTGTATATAGAAGAAACGTAAATATGAATCTGGTCACATGTGAACTGCCTAGGATCCAGTCAGTGGCGTGGGGTGAAATTTTTCGTAGGGGAACAGTTTGGGGGCAGAAGCACCAGCTTTGCAAGGGTGATGTCCCCCCATGTCATGCGTGTGACATCCTGACATTGTGCGCGTGAGCATCACGCCTCCCTTCCTAAGTCTGGCAGAAGCTTTCGTGTCAGTTGTGCATGAACCTCTTTGAAAAGAAGAAGAAGAAGAGTTTGGATTTGATATCCCGCTTTCTCACTACCCGAAGGAGTCTCAAAGCGGCTCACATTCTCCTTTCCCTTCCTCCCCCACAACAAACACTCTGTGAGGTGAGTGGGGCTGAGAGACTTCAGAGAAGTGTGACTAGCCCAAGGTCACCCAGCAGCTGCATGTGGAGGAGCGGAGACGCGAACCCGGTTCACCAGATTACGAGTCCACCGCTGTTAACCACTACACCACACTGGCTCTTAACCACTACACCAAAGTGCAGTGGGCTAGCCATTGGTGGTGCACGGCCTCTCCCATCCATCTTCCCACAGCACATGTTAGCAACACTTCTTGCAATGGTGGAGATCCTCTTGGCAACCACTCTGTCATCCCCAAATACCGTGGAAGCTGTGTCATTCCAGTGCATTCTGGGGGGAAATGGTAGCTGCCACTGGTGACCAACGCTCTTTCTTTTTAAAGCAACTGCTATTTTTATATATGGGGGTGGGTACATGGGGCCCATCGAATCACTGACATGGCCTTCCTCAACTTCACAGCCTTCAAATCAGGTGGTCTGTTTGGGTGAGGACCATTTCTGCTCAGCCCTACAAGGACCTCTCTGTGTTGGGATGTCAAAGGCCCTGGAAGATTTCACTGCAGATTTTTGCCGCTTTCCGTTCCAGCCCGAGTTTTAGCAGCGTTGTTTTAATCTCCCTTTGACCTAGGAAAGCTGTCTTTTCAGATTGCTCGAATCAGAATAGTAATATGTATCGGTGAATCTCTTTATCATTATGATGATGTGTCAGTCACTCTGACACTGTTTGACTTATCAGAGAGTGAAAACTTAATCACGCGCCATAGAGGGAAATGGTTTCGGATGGAGAATTGTACATTTCACTTGCTCATTTAAAGATTTAGCCAGCCGCATTAATGCAAAATATACAACGGGAGTCCTCTTGCCTCCGATCGGAGGTTACAAGAGTGTAATAAATATTATGTCCTCCCATCATGCAATTAAAATTTTCCACCTCGTTTCACCATGCAAAACACTCCAATGTTGTCAATCATTTTGAAACACGATTTTCTGACATCATATAATTTCACTTCATTTCCCCCCCGACAGACATCATACCAGGAAATTATATAAGGAAGGCTCCCATTATATCTTTATGCTCCCACCCCGATATAGACATTTGTGTACATTTTTCGGTCGTCTCTGACAATAAACTTACAAAGGCAGGTGGTGGAGGAGAGAGAGAGAGAGAGAGAGAGAGAGAGAGAGAGAGAGAGAGAGAGAGAGAGAGGCAGTATCAGTGAAGTGCATTGGTGTAGGAAGTTCTAGTTATTATTTCCAATACCAGCAACTTTTAGTTTTGGAGTTAGGGAAATGCCACCCATGTAAATGGATGAACCAACATGGTTGCTGTTTGAAAGTGTCACCACCTGGGAAGTGGACCTCCAACAATATGCGCAGCTCTGAACTTCTGTGCAGTAAAACCCCAGCAGATAAAATACCGCTGAACCGCTAGACAACCTGATTTCCAACATGGCATTCAAAGAAAAGAAAAGTGCTTTGCACACTGCCAGGTGTTCTATTAGTTAAGCAGATCACCTTGCTGACAAAGGTCCGTATAGTGAAAGCTATGGTTTTCCCAGTAGTGATGTGTGGAAGTGAGAGCTGGACCATAAAGAAGGCTGATCGCCGAAGAATGGATGCTTTTGAATTATGGTGCTGGAGGAGACTCTTGAGAGTCCCATGAACTGCAAGAAGATCAAACCTATCCATTCTGAAGGAAATCAGCCCAGAGTGCTCACTGGAAGGACAGATCCTGAAGCTGAGGCTGCAATACTTTGGCCACCTCATGAGAAGAGAAGACTCCCTGGAAAAGACCCTGATGTTGGGAAAGATGGAGGGCACAAGGAGAAGGGGACGACAGAGGACGAGATGGTTGGACAGTGTTCTCGAAGCCACTAACACGAGTTTGACCAAACTGCGGGAGGCAGTGGAAGACAGGAGGGCCTGGCGTGCTCTGCTAACATATTCACAAAGAGTCGAATATGACTAAACAACTAAACAATAACAAGTAATTTCGTTGTTCCCGAAGGGGACAATGACAATAAAATATATTCTATTCTATGTTTCCTCCCTCCCTCCCCCCTCCCCCTCCCTCCTTCCTTCCTTCCTTCCTTCCTTCCTTCCTTCCTTCCTTCCCTAAGCTTCAGGGAAACAGGACACGGTGACGAAAGCCAGGGCACACGGAATCACCCTTTACCTTCCTGCCACAGCGATACCTATTTATCTACTTGCACTGGCATGCTTTTGAACTGCTAGGTTGGCAGGAGCTGGGACAGAGCAACGGGAGCTCACCCCCGTCGTAGGGATTTGAACTGCTGACCTTATAACCTGCAAGCCCAAGGGGCTCGGTGGTTTAGACCACAGCGACACCTGAGGGACTCCAGGTGGAAAGGAAATGATCTCCTCCACCACCTGTTGCTAGGTCATCATGGGTGAATTAGAGAAATTGGGGAGGCAATGTTGTGCCCTCCATATGTTGTTAGAGTCCAACTCCCATCAGCCCCAGGCAAAATGGCCCCCACTCTCACCCCAAGTCAATTTGGGGAGGGGCATGAGGCACATGTGGGGTGCAGATGGGAAAGCCCCATTGCGCAAGTTGCACAGGGCTTCTGCTGGCAGTGTTGTCCAAACATTTTTCAAAGAGGGCCAGATTTGATGAAGTGAAGGGCCGGAAGGGGCCAACCAAAGGGTCGACCAAAGTTGTTTACCTTTTTTTAGGATTGAAGTTGTTGAGGTATTTTTTAGGATTTTACCCCAGGAAATGAATTGCCACAGGGGCCGGATTAAACCGACCGGCAGGCCGGATTAGGCCCCCGAAACAGACTTTGGACATGCCTGAAGGATGGGTTGGGTGGATCCTACCTACCTACTATGCATATTTAAAATATGTTTCTCTCTCTATATATCTAATTGCACTATTGTTAGCTGCCTTGCAGACGGGTAAACATATGTTTGCAACATTGGGAGGGTGGGTGAATCCTTAGGATCATTGAAAGAGGCATCTATTTCCATACATGTATGTATCCATATATTATCCCTTGCATAGATGAGATTATTCAAATGTAACATGGTTATATATTTGCCTAATCCCTGCTGTAGTTTATCAAGATTTCTTTGTTTACGCCAGCTGCTTTCTTGATATGTTTTGATGCTGTCCATTTTTCAGGACTGGGTCTGTGCTGCACACACTCCAGCTGAAATATTAAGTGCTTGCCGTCCCTCTCCGCAGACACGGGGCCAGTTATTATGATCTATCATTCCAAAACCCACATATTAGAGGCAAAGACTCCACTAGCCCTTGAAGAGCAAGAGGCATTAGGGTCCAAAGAGTCTCCTTCATCTTGTCAATAATCCACAGCCCAGCACGATTCGCTGGGTTTCCCTTCGTCCGCCTCGGTCTCGTGGCATTTTATTAAGCAAGAAATTAATTCACCAAAGATACATTCGGAGGTTGCGGCGGGAAGGCTGAGGCAAGCAAACAAACAATAGGAGAGCAGGAATCTGATTTGTAAACAAGGGACGCGGGTGGCGCTGTGGTCTAAACCACTGAGCCTAGGGCTTGCCGATCAGAAGGTCGGCGGTTCAAATCCCCACGACGGGGTGAGCTCCCGTTGCTTGGTCCCTGCTCCTGCCCACCTAGCAGTTCGAAAGCACGTCAAAGTGCAAGTAGATAAATAGGTACTGCTCCGGCGGGAAGGTAAACAGCATTTCCTTGCCGACCCCTGATCTAACTCAATCTGAAGTAGCTTCCTATGTTCCTATTTTTAAAAGTAAAAAAGAATAAGGAGGAAATGAACAAGAAGAAAGGATATCTGATAGAACAAGTGAATGGGGCATCTTCAGGAGGTGTTGGGGCCCAATGAAGTTGGGAGCTGCAGATTGACCATATGTGGTGTTGGGAGAAAGGTTGACCCCCATGGTTGACCCCCATGGTCCAGACATTGATCCACCCTCTACAAAACAGTTACCGGTAAGTTAAATCAAGTTAAAAATGCAGTTGCCATGTATCATCTGGTTTGGAACCCACCCTTAGGACAGAATGGTCCTAGTGAAGGCACCTCGAAAATAAAGACATGCAGATTGTCAAAGTTTCTTCTGCCTCTCCTTTGTGTTGTTTCACAATCCTGGAATGCCGGCTAAACACGAATGCTCAGAGTGGCAGGGCTGCGACAGCTAGCACATCGAGTGACAAAGATTACTGTCACCCAAGCTCATCAGTTAATTCATCAATGGCAATGGTCTATTTCATTTCTCAGTAGCCTAGCAACAGTCAATTAAAGGGAAGGCATTTCCCCATGTGATGATGGGGCCTGGCATTTTCCACAGCGCTTTCCCATCTGCAAAAGGAGGGTGGCTTAATATCTGAACTCATGAGATCGTTTGGGTTGTAGGGTCAAAATTCCAGGGTGCAGCTGTTCTGATCTGCATGTCAGAAAGTTCTTCGACCGAATGTCCTCCATATGTTGTTGGACTCCAACTCCAATCAGTCCACAGTGATGATGGGAGTTGTAGTCCACCAGCTGGGATAGCTAAGTCAGTAGAACATTAGACTTTTAACCTCAGGGTCGTGGGTTTCGAGCCCCATGTTGGCCAAATGTTTCCTGCATTCCTGTTTGGACTAGATCTCCTGGTCCCTTCCAACCCTACAATTCTATGAAGAACACGGGGTGAGGGAAGATCTACATCTGGAACAAGGGGGGGGGGATCTGCTGCCACACCAGATCGGGGAAGGCTGTTGTACTTAATGACTAATGGGAAAGCAATGGAGCTCCCAGCTTCAACAATGTCAGGGTTTGAAGTTGGCTCTGTCATTCTTGGCAGCAATTCTGGGCTGCATCAATAGGAGTATAGCATCTAGATCAAGGGAAGTAATAGTACCACTGTATTCCGCTCTGGTCAGAGCTCACCTGGAATACTGTGTCCAGTTCTGGGCACCACAGTTCAAGAAGGATACGGACAAGCTGGAACGTGTCCAGAGGAGGGCAACCAAAATGGTCAAAGGCTTGGAAACGATGCCTTATGAGGAACGGCTTAGGGAGCTGGGTATGTTTAGCCTGGAGAAGAGAAGGTTTAGGGGTGATATGATAGCCATGTTCAAATATATAAAAGGATGTCATATAGAGGAGGGAGAAAGGTTGTTTTCTGCTGCTCCAGAGAAGCGGACATGGAGCAATGGATTCAAACTACAAGAAAGAAGATTCCACCTAAACATTAGGAAGAACTTCCTGACAGTGAGAGCTGTTCGACCGTGGAATTTGCTGCCAAGGAGTGTGGTGGAGTCTCCTTCTTTGGAGGTCTTTAAGCAGAGGCTTGACAGCCACCTGTCAGGAATGCTTTGATGGTGTTTCCTGCTTGGCAGGGGGCTGGACTGGATGGCCCTTGTGGTCTCTTCCAGCTCTATGATTCTATGATTCTGCAGTTGACTTACCCACCCCTACCTTCAGAAATTCATGGAGGAGGCTATCATGATGACTTGGCTGTGCCTCGACTCCAGCCAATGGCTGGAAACCACAGGAGATAAGAGTGGTCTTCTGCTCAAATCCTACTTGTGGATTTCTGCTTGTGGCCAGCCACTGTGAAAACAGGATGCTGGACTAGATGGGCCATTGGCCTGATTCAAAAGGCTCTTCTTTTTTTAAAAAAAAATCATTTGTTATTAGTTTTATAAGAATACAATAATAAAATTCACATATTTATCTTCACATCTTATACCATTTTGGCTTTTTATGGCCGTGACTTCCGTCAAACCTTCCATATGATATTCTAATATCTATTCCTTATCTCTATATTTCCTAGGTCAATCATTGTTTTATATTTTTACTTTCTAAAAATTAATCACTATATCTTCGTATTAACAACAACATTTCTTCCTTACTCTACAAAGCTTCTTGCAGTCCTACCAACGTATTCAATTGAGTACTATTTTCCTTTAGATAGTCTGCAAATTTAGTCCAGTCTTTGATGAACTTCTGGTCCCGCTGTTCTCGGATTCTCCCCGTCATCTTGTCCAATTCTGCATACTCCGTTAGTTTCACTATCCATTCTTCCTTTGTCGGTGTTTGTTCTTGTTTCCATTTCTGTGCTATTAACATTCTCGCCGCAGTCACTGCATATTGGAAGAGCTTAAAATCTTGCTTTTTAATGTCTGTACCTGTAATTCCCAATAAGAATGCTTCTGGTTTTTAAACAAATGTATATTTCAACATTTTCTTAATTTCACCATATATCGTATCCCAGAAGCCTTTCACCCTTTTACACTCCCACCACATATGATAAAAGGTACCTTCTTTCTCTTTGCACTTCCAACACTTATTATCAACCTTATATATTTTCGCCAGTTTGACCGGTGTAATGTACCATCTATACATCATTTTTAACACATTTTCTTTTACTGCATTACATGCAGTAAATTTCATTCATTCTTTCCAGTTTCTCCCAGTCTAGCATAATATTATAACCAAAGTCTTTTGCCCAATGTATCATCACCGAATTTAAGGCTCTTCTTATGCTATTACAGTTGTACCTTGGCTCCCAAATGCCTTGGGAGTCGAACGTTTCGGCTCCTGAAAGATCAAAAACTAGAAGTGAGTGTTCTGGTTTTCGAACGTTCTTTTGGAAGCCGAACTTCCGACGGGGCTTCTGCGGCATCCGATTGGCCAAAGCTGATAAACAAAAACAAAAACCCACTCCCGCCACCTGAGCATCTAGGGCAGGGGTCAGCAACCTTTTTCAGCAGGGGTCCCTCAGACCTTGGGGGGGGGCAGACTATTTTTTTTTGGGGGGGGGAATGAACGAATTCCTATGTTCCACGAATAACCCAGAGGTGCATTTTAAATAAAAGGGCACATTCTACTCATGTAAAAACATGCTGATTCCCGGACCGACTGCAGGCGGTCCCCTGATTGGGCCGCATCTGGCCCCCGGGCCTTAGGTTGCCTACCCCTGTTCTAGGATAATCATTGGATCATGAGGATCATGAGGTACCTCCAAGATTATAGTGCAACCCTTTCAATAACAGCTTGGACCACCTCACCTAGTTCCCCAATAATTCTTGATTTACAGAGTCGTCCTCTTCTCTTGATTTGGTTCCAGCTTCTGAACCTCCACCCATTTTAACACTGAAAAAGAAAGAGATGAAAACACTTTTTTTTTGGAGCATCCCAGTAATATGTCAGTCCATCAATAATATTTCCCCATAAATTGTGGGCTTTTTATTAGTATACTTAATTCCATCTCCACTTCTACGTCAAGATGGGAGTTCTTTTAAATATTAAACAGACCTCTTCCCTGGTGCTTATTAATCTCTGTATTCAGGAAAGGCCTCTCCCTCAAAAAAATAAAATAAAATACTAGTAATGCTCCTTCACGCCCTCTCTCTTGCCTTGAATACCATGCGCTGTGTCTTTAAATATTGAACAATATTGAAAAATATGGAAGCCCTTCTTCTCTCTCTCCCCTTCTCTCTCTCTCTCTTTTTTTAATATTAGCTTAAGGCAAGGCTATGGCATGATTTCCACTCCTTTCATGACACTGTAATGATGTTACCACATACAGCTTTATCTTGCATGAAAAGGTGAAGTCATGACTGATTTCTCCAATTTAAAAGCACTCAACCCTCACACTGCAAGAAATGAATATTTTGCATATATTCATGCAACAATGATTCAATTTAAGATTTCTATTTTCAAACATTGCTCGGGTAAAAAACAAGGAAAAAGAAAACCTTCACACTCAAACGCCAGGGTAAAATTGCCAAAATGCATAATAAGATTTATTATAGATGAGTAGCGTTTTATTTAGTATTTCATGTTAACATGCTTTTAGGGTTACCCTGCTTTAGCAGAAGGATTCATCTTTTCGCTTCTAATCAGAGATAACGCTTTATTGTGCGATGCACTTCCTGTGGCGCGAGAGGAGACAGGAGTCTAAATGTTGTTGCAGCAATCTGTCTATAGAGTGCACAATGCACATTGTTACATACACACAAATTGTGCGCCCCAACCCTCCGCTTTTTCGTGATGTCCCCCAAAGCATGATACGGTAGATCTCTGACTTTAGAAACCCAAACAGCACCCTGTGGCTTTAAATCAAAGTCCGGTGCAAAGGGTCTGCTGAAATTCTTCAGCCTATTTGTGAGCAGAGATGTTTTTTTTTTGGGGGGGGGGGGTACTTTTCCATGAATTCCTGCAGGGAAAAATTCCCTTCTGTGCCAGCCAGGTTGCAGTGATGATCTGGAGATGCCCCCCTGAACAGTTACCTCATATCCGTTTACTTTCTGTGAGGATGAAAGCCGTTAAGCATCGGTATTTTGGAATGCTGATCCTATTGAAATCGGTCAGGCAGCTACTGAATTCCTCCATGAATTTGTCTAATCCTCTTTTAAAGCCGTCCAGGTTGGTGACTATCAATGCCTCTACAGACAGAGACTCTCACCTAAGAGATCTACAGCAAACCTTTTTAGAACTAAAATACCCACCGGATGAACTGTGCATGCACACGAAAGCTCATACCAAGAACAAACTTAGTTGGTCTCTAAGGTGCTACTGGTAGGAATTTTTTTATTTTGTTTTGACTATGACAGACCAACACAGCTATCTACCTGTAACTGGTCCTGTGGACGTGAGTCCCACAGTTTAACGACACGCTGTGTGAGGACATCCTTTCTTCCAGCCAGACGGGTACGCAGTAAGAGCAAAAGATGGAGTTTTACATGCAGATTATTTATTTGTTGTTGTTGTTGTTGTTGTTGTTGTTTAGTCGTTTAGTCGTGTCCAACTCTTTGTGACCCCATGGACCAGAGCACGCCAGGCACTCCTGTCTTCCACTGCCTCCCGCAGTTTGGTCAGACTCATGTTGGTAGCTTCGAGAACACTGTCCAACCATCTCGTCCTCTGTCATCCCCTTCTCCTTGTGCCCTCCATCTTTCCCAACATCAGGGTCTTTTCTAGGGAGTCTTCTCTTCTCATGAGGTGGCCAAAGTATTGGAGCCTCAGCTTCAGGATCTGTCCTTCCAGTGAGCATTCAGGGCTGATTTCCTTCAGAATGGATAGGTTTGGTCTTCTTGCAGTCCATGGGACTCTCAAGAGTCTCCTCCAGCACCAGAATTCAAAAGCATCAATTCTTCGGCGATCAGCCTTATTTATTTATTTATTTATTTATTTATTTATTTATTTACCCCGCTCCATTTATGAATCACTTCCTAGGAAGCATTTTGAAGTAATTAATAATAGAAGCATTAACACCGGCAATTTGCAAATCTGCTCTCAGCCTCCCTCACTCCCAAGGTTTGTGACCTATGATGTAGGTGCTTGCTTCTATCTTTCCTTTCTTTTCATTTATAAGTTTACCTTTCAAGGGCAACAAATGGTTCTGAAAGCATCAAAGCTTCTATTTATTTCCATCCCCGTGGAACGTCTCTAAGCCATTCAGCAGTAAACACATCGACAACACAAACATAGGCAAAGCAATGCCACAGAGAAAACCCACTTAAAACAATGTCACAGGGGCATGGGAAGCTGCCTTGGGATGAAACAGACCGTGGGCTTATAATAATCATAATAATAGTGATTTTATTATTTATAGGCTCCATACATAATTTTATTATTTATACTGCCCATACTGCCTACACTGACTGGCAGAGGGCCTCTGGGGTGCCTTTCCTAGCCCTGCCTAGAGATGCCAAGGATTGGACCTGGGAGCGGATGTGAGGGCGATCTGGCTGTGACATCTGTCACCCCATTGATCACCAGGGTTGATTCGGCTGATCTGGCTGGCTAGGCGGGTGTCCCCTTCCTCCCTCACTGCTCCATGTGCGTCCCTCCTGAAGCTGTGTGCTCGGTGGAAGAGGACGACCATCCCAGATTGAAGGAGTGTGTACTGTTCTTCGGTCAAGGGTATACGATAGCTGCGCTCCCCTGCTAGAACCTCCAAACAAGCTCAAGGATTGGACCTGGGAGCTTCTGGGTACAAGGCAGAGGCTCTGTGACTGAGCTACAGCTATAAAACATGTTCTTTGTACAAATGAGTTTAAACAATTTTCACCTAAAAAAAACCCATCCATTTCTAAGACTCGGATAAAGATCGCAACTTGAAAAAAGGGCAGTCTTTGATAGGGGCTAAAAAGACAATATTGGCTCTCGGCCAATAAAGCGAGATGAGCGCTGCAACCCCAGAGTCAGACACGACTGGACCTAATGGTCAGGGGTCCCTTTACCTTTACCTAAAAAGACAATAGATATGCTGCCTCTCAAATATGTAACGGCCGAGATCCTTGTTTGAAGATATGGTTCAACCACCAGCATGTCCATTTGGGGCCTTTCTGTGCTCTTGCCCAATTCCACCCTCTAACCACCCCTAAAATATACCCCATGGAAGGCTGCCTGGACTAGATCTTTGGTGGAGCCATGGATCTGCACTCCACTTTCATGTTAGTTGTGGCGAAAGTGTTATTTCAACCCTTCCCCCCCTCTGACTGTCCCCTTCTTCTGTGTTTCCACTTCAGTCCAAGGTAAAGGACTTCTCTCCCCTCCCCCCATTTATGGTATATATATATATATATATATATATATATATATATATATATATGCTTGCTCCATCTTCCATGTGACAGCCCTTACAATATTTTAAGATGGCTATCCTACCTCCTCTCTGTTTCCTCTTTTCCGGGCTAAATATACCCAGCTCCCTCAAACCTCTTGACCAGGGGTCAGCAAACTTTTTCAGCAGGAGGCCGGTCCACTGTCCTTCAGACCTTGTGGGGGGCCGGACTATATTTTGAAAAAAAATATATATGAAGGAATTCCTATGTCCCACAAATAACCCAGAGATGCATTGTAAATAAAAGCACACATTGTACTCATGTAAAAACACCAGGCAGGCCCCACAAATAACCCAGAGATGCATTGTAAATAAAAGCACACATTGTACTCATGTAAAAACACCAGGCAGGCCCCACAAATAACCCAGAGATGCATTTTAAATAAAAGGACACGTTCTACTCATGTAAAAACACACTGATTCCCGGACCGTACATGGGCCGGATTTAGAAGGCGACTGGACCGCATCCGGCCCCCGGGCCTTAGTTTGCCTACCCATGCTCTTGACCATTAAACTTAGATTGGAAGCTCCTTGCAGCTGGGGACTCGTCTTAGTTTACATTTTTGAAAAAAGTTGCACAACAACAACAACAACAACAACAACAACAACAACAGATTATAAATCCCCAGGCATGTTAATGGATCTATCACCTAGATCAGCACAGAGCAGCAGCAAACAAAATATTTAAAACTGGCACACGTCTATAGTCTGGTCAGTTGCACTGGTGGGAGAATTCTGTTTACTTTCTTGAGATGTCTCCGTTCGGATGGCCTGATGGGCCTCGGAAACATAAAGAGCCACCTTAGCCCCCCACCATTAGAGCGGCATTTTTCCTGGGGCCGCAGCGTTATGAGATGATAGCGCGGGAGGCTTTCACAGATGAAAATAATTGTGCGCTTTTGGTATTATTATTTTTGGCAAGAAGCTCAGGCTCTCGGCCTTGCAGCGTATTACATCATTACACAGTATAATGCATCATAATGACAGAGTGAATGGCGGCAAAGGACTGCCAGCTACTCCTTGCAAGTTGAGAAAGAGGCAGGGATGTTTTCAGCTGGGGGGGGGGGAGAGAGAGAGAGAGAGAGAGAGAGAAAGCCGCCGTTCGTCTAAGTGTCTCCCTAGATGAAACAAAGCTGCAGTCCCACTTGGCATTCACATTAATTGTGGGCTTGCCAAAAAGCCGGCTCCATCGGCATATAAATTAGCGAAGGATTATTCATCTCATCCCAGTAACTAAGCGAATCTCCTCTTCACATTCCCCGCGCGGCAAAATTTATGCCCGCCTCCTTCTCTGTCCCGACTGCATTTCTCCCACCCTCCGCCCTACATTTAATAGGAGGAGGGAGAATAAAAAGTGCAAGATCTGCATGTTAGTTGATCTTTTTTTAAAAAGGGGGGAAAGGGAAGCTGTGCCCCCCACACCCGCCCACAACCACCGCCGCCCTGGTTAGCATGAGAATGCAGTACCAGCTTGGATCGGTCGCAGCTGGCGATGTGAAAAGAGCAATTTTGCATTAGTCATGAGTTGCCAGTCCAAGGAGCTACGTTCTTTTAATTCATTCCCAAATATGAACCAAATGGGAGCCAGCTTGGAGTCAGCACATTTTTTAAAAAGCCACAAGATTTGAAAGAGAGGCTTATTTTCTGTCTTAGGAGCAATTTAATGGTGCCAGGGATGGGTGCTGGAGGCAAAGACACCCCGAGGAGGTGAGAGTTATTGCTAAGGGCAGGTAGGCCACTTCCAGGTGAGAGCCAGTGTGGTGTAGTGGTTAAGAGCGGTAGACTCGTAATCTGGTGAACCGGGTTCGCGTCCCCGCTCCTCCACATGCAGCTGCTGGGTGACCTTGGGCTAGTCACACTTCTTTGAAGTCTCTCAGCCCCACTCACCTCACAGAGGGTTTGTTGTGGGGGAGGAAGGGAAAGGAGAATGTTAGCTGCTTTGAGACTCCTTCGGGTAGTGATAAAGCGGGATATCAAATCCAAACTCTTCTTCTTCTTCTTCTTCTTCTTCTTCTTCTTCTTCTTCTTCTTCTTCTTCTTCTTCTTCTTCTTCTCCTCCTCTATTTAAAGCACTCATCCTGTTTTGCTTGCAAAACGTTTGCAGTGAGGTTCTACAATACCCATGGTTTATCGAGTCTTCATCCCAATTTCTTTGCACAGACATTATATGACATCAGCTGTTTATCGAGCACTTATTTCAATTTAAAATAAAAAAATTCCTTGCAGTAGTACCTTAGAGACCAACTAAGTTTGTTCTTGGTATGAACTTTCGTGTGCATGCACACTTCTTCAGATACACACTTTCAATTTGTTTGCAGAAATGTTGGAGGGGAGTTATATGACGCCCACTGATTTGTCTGTGCAGGCGATTTTATTTGTTTCCTTCATTAAAATATTTATACACCACTACGGTAATTCATCTGATCAGAGCAGTTCACAACAACTGCACATCAAACTGTACAATAAAAGCAATGTAACAAAGTTCAAATCAGGTATCGGTTACCTATTGAGGAAAAGTGTATTCTTAACTGCCTGAGGGAATGAAACTGTTTCCAGTGGGCAGTTAAAAGTTGTCACAGAAGAAGCTGGTCGGATCTCTATTGGAAGAGTATTCCACAGGACTGAGCTGACAACACTGAAATATCGGTCCCTTGTTGTTGTCAAACTTGCTGACTCAGGGAACAACCAATGACACTCCGGCAGATGGTTTCAGTGATCCAGCTGGAATATAGGGGTACAGCTGATAGAATCATAGAATCATAGAGTTGGAAGAGACCACAAGGGCCATCCAGTCCAACCCCCTGCCAAGCAGGAAACACCATCAGAGCATTCCTGACAGGTGACTGTCAAGCCTCTGCTTAAAGACCTCCAAAGAAGGAGACTCCACCACACTCCTTGGCAGCAAATTCCACTGTCAAACAGCTCTTACTGTCAGGAAGTTCTTCCTAATGTTTAGGTGGAATCTTCTTTCTTGTAGTTTGAATCCATTGCTCCGTGTCCGCTTCTCTGGAGCAGCAGAAAACAACCTTTCTCCCTCCTCTATATGACATCCTTTTATATATTTGAACATGGCTATCATATCACCCCTTAACCTTCTCTTCTCCAGGCTAAACATACCCAGCTCCCTAAGCCGTTCCTCATAAGGCATCGTTTGCAGTCCATGGGACTCTCAAGAGTTTCCTCCAGCACCATAATTCAAAAGCATCAATTCTTCAGCCTTCTTAAGTGATCTCTTAAGTGGTTTAAGGGTGAGTCAACCTGATTCTGGAGACACGGGTGGCGCTGTTGTCTAAACCACAGATCCTAAGGCTTGCTGATCAGAAGGTCGGCGGTTCGAATCCCCGCGATGGGGTGAGCTCCCGTTGCTGAGTTCCCTGCTCCTGCCCACCTAGCAGTTCGAAAGCACTTAAAAGGGCAAGTAGATAAATAGGTACCACTCTGATGGGAAGGTAAACGGCGTTTCCGTGTGCTGCTCTGGTTCGCCAGACGCGGCTTAGTCATGCTGGCCACATGACCCGGAAGCTGTCTGCGGACAAACGCTGGCTCCCTTGGCCTATAGAGCGAGATGAGCGCCGCAACCCCAAAGTCATCCGTGACTGGACCTAACGGTCAGGGGTACCTTTACCTTCACCTTTACAACCTGATTCTGCACAGCAACAGAGAACTGGACCATAAAGAAGGCTGATCGCTGAAGAATTGATGCTTTTGAATTCTGGTGCTGGAGGAGATTCTTGAGAGTCCCGTGGACTGCAAGAAGATAAAACCTATCAATTCTTAAGGAAATCAGCCCTGAGTGCTCACTGGAAGGACAGATCCTGAAGCTAAGGCTCCAATACTTTGGCCACCTCATGAGAAGAGAAGACCTGATGTTGGGAAAGATGGGGGGCACAAGGAGAAGGGGACAACAGAGGACGAGATGGTTGGACAGTGTTCTCGAAGCTACCAACATGAGTCTGACCAAACTGCGGGAGGCAGTGGAAGACAGGACTGCCTGGCGTGCTCTGGTCCATGGGGTCACGAAGAGTCGGACACGACTAAACAACAACCTGATTCTGGCCCCCTGGATTTGGTGCTATTGGGCCAATGCAGGCCATGATGTCTAATTGGTGCTTGAATATTTAGCTAGTAAAGATCTGGGGAACAGAGAGCACCCTTGAAGGATGGCAGCTTCACCAGCTCACAGCACTAACACCATTTTTAAAAGGCTTCCTTCGAATCTCCCCAAAGAGGTAAAAATTGGGACCAGGATTTAGGGGACTGACAAAGAATGTTTGGCTCTGATTCCCACAATGCTTTGCAAGGCAGCCATGACACATTCAGTAGTCTACCAGTTCCTTGTGCACAGAGGGCAGGCTTCCGAGCATCTAACTCTTGAGCGGCACAAACATGCAGTAACAGGTGGGAGGGGCCCCCCCCCCAGCCTCCTACCGTTGTAATGAGCATGGCTAATAAGGGGGAATGGCTTCGTGCAGTCCTTAGAAACGTGCTAATCTTCCTCTTAATGTATGTAATATTAATAGAAAATTTAATAATATTATAAGAGGCCGATCGTTGCAAATTCCCATTGTGTGCTCCGTAATAGAATTGATCAAAATGAAATGCACTGGGTATTCCTGTAGTTGTCACGTGGGGCTCCATAGGTGTTTCAATGCAAATTAGCATTTCTCAGAGGGCACTTAAAGTAAAGTGCTCCTGAAAGTTCCCATTACCCATATTGCAATGATAAGTACATTAAAGATCATCTCCTTGCACGGAGCTAATGTGTTCTGTCTGCCTAAGATGTTGTATCTTCCAGTTTGGATATCTTCTGAAATATCGGCAGTGACCTTTCCCCACCCACCCACCCACCCTTTGAATTTCTGGCATTTTGTAAGGAATATATCTAGTGTAATTAAATTGACCCCCATTGGGGTCTGTTCAACCTAGCATGTCTCCACGCCAAGACAAAAGTGCAGAGAAATGTTGCTTGCAGATGACGCAGCCTTGACCAGCTTACTCTGAGGAAGCTCTACAGAGACTTATCACTCGCTTTCCCCAACACTGCCTTACCATCACCCCGGCAAAAAACCAACATCCTGGGACAGGATTCTAGATTCAGATAGGTAGCCGTGTTGGCCTGACGCAGTCAAAATAAAAATTAAAAAAATTATCCAGTAGCACCTTAGAGACCAACTAAGTTTGTTCTGGGTATAAGCTTTCGTGTGCATGCACACTTCTTCAGATACACTGAAACAGAAGTCACCAGACCCATATATATAGTGGGAGGGTGGGGTGGGGTTTTTCTCAGAAGGGTAGTAGGAAATGGGTGATTTACTCAATGGGTATGGTAAACCTGTTGACGATTGTTAACGACTGCAATTAGTCCTACAGGAAAAAGCAAGGGATGGTATGTAGATGAGCAAAAATAGCTTTAGCATATGTAAAGAGACAAGAATCCAATATCTCTATTCAGACCAGGTCTCTCCATAGTTTTCAGTTTAGTAATAAGTTGTAATTCAGCAACTTTACTTTCAAGTCTATTTCTGAAATTCTTTTGTAATAAGACAGCTGCTTTGAGATCCTGTATTGAATGTCCTGGGAGATTGAAGTGATCTCCTACTGGCTTCTCTGTCTTGTGATTCCTGATGTCAGATTTATGTCCATTTATCCTTTGGCGTAGGGTTTGGCCTGTTTGTCCAATATAGAGAGCTGAAGGGACAGGATGTCACCAGTATTGGTGACCGCACGCTTGAGATGGTAGGTGATTTTGTCTACTTGGGCTCCACAGCAAACTCTCCATCAAAAGAGAATCTGATCCAGCAGATTCTCATGTTCAAATAGAACATAAGAACATCTTTAAATATCTTAAGGGCTGTCACCTGGAAGATGGAGCAAGCTTGTTTTCTCCCGCACTAGAGGGTAGGACTCAAACCAATGGCTTCAAGTGACAAGACAGGAGATTCCGACTAAAGATACAGAAAAACTTTCCAACAGTAAGAGTTGATCCACAGTGGAAGAGATTCCCTTGGGAGCTGGTGGACTTCTTTGGACGTTTTTAAGCAGAGGTTGGATGGCCATCTGCCAGGGATGCTTTAGTCGAGATTCTTGCATTTTGCAGGGTCCCTTCCAACTGTACGATTTTGTGATTTTGTGTACAATGTTGTTGTTTAGTCATTTAGTCGTGTCCAACTCTTCGTGACCCCATGGACCAGAGCATGCCAGGCACTCCTGTCTTCCACTGCCTCCCGCAGTTTGCTCAGACTCATGTTGGTGGCTTCGAGAACACTGTACAACCATCTTGTCCTCTGTTGTCCCCTTCTCCTTGTGCCCTCCATCTTTCCCAACATCAGGGTCTTTTCCAGGGAGTCTTCTCTTCTCATGAGGTGGCCAAAGTATTGGAGCCTCAGCTTCAGGATCTGTCCTTCCAGTGAGCACTCAGGGCTGATTTCCTTCAGAATTGATAGGTTTGATCTTCTTGCAGTCCATGGGACTCCCAAGAGTCTCCTCCAGCACCATAATTCAAAAGCACCCATTCTCCGGCGATCAGCCTTCTTTATGGTCCAGCTCTCACTTCCGTACATTACTACTGGGAAAACCATAGCTTTAACTATACGGACCTATACGGACCTTTGTCTCTGCTTTTTAAGATGCTGTCTAGGTTTGTCATTGCTTTTCACCCAAGAAGCAGGCATCTTCTAATTTCGTGACTGCTGTCACCATCTGCAGTGATCATGGAACCCAAGAAAGTAAAATCTCTCACTGACTCTATTTCTTCCCCTTCTATTTGCCAGGAGGTGATGGGACCAGTGGCCATGATCTTAGTTTTTTGATGTTGATTTATGTACAATACAATGATGATAATGTAAATTGATGATACGACAACATGTTGCAGTCCAGCAGTCATAAATGATAACAGATAAAAATATCAGGATGCATTAATTTATGAATGCTTTCATGACGTGGTGCACTTATGGAAGGAAGAGAGGAAGGAGAGCTAAAGGCGTTGCCCCTGTGCTGGGTTTCCTGAGCAAACAATGCTCAGGCTGGGGAAGAAGTGCTAGTTAGCCTTCCATGACTTAGATAGAGCTATGGAGAAATGACAAGTGCCAGTAATTAAGAAAGCCTCTTCAACAAGATAACCCTATACGTCTTTGTCTATTTCAATCACCAAAGACTCTGGTTCAGTGTAAAATGAATGCCCGGATGCCATCAATTCCTGTTAACCTCTCTATAACCGTTCTGTGTTCACGCATAGGTGATAGATAGATTTTGTCAGTTTATTAAATGGTGACATCTCCCTTGCCCATGTGACGAAAACTGTGTGGAGGGCTTTCTTCTTCTGTTCTCTAAGCAAAGTATATTTTAATCATCCCCCCTTTTGCTCTGCTAACTCTCTTCTGACGTTTTTTGGACATGAGTTGCAGGGTGTCACCTTCCGAGGCCTGGGAGTGGCACAACGTTGTTTTAGGACTAGTCTATGAGCTCAGAAAAACACACAGAGGTCTTGTCCAGACTAAGACAGAAATGCTATTATCATCGTTATTCAGTCTCCATAGGGGAAACATAGTATCTCCAAGTGGTGAGAGACTCCAGTGGTGCCTGTGCTTTCCCAGAGTTCAGTTCCCTTGGCATGGGCGTAGCCAGGGGGGGGCAGACGGGGGCAATTGCCCCCCCCCCTAGAAGGCAGCTGCCCCCACCCCTAGCTGCCCCCCACCACCCCGTGCGCTGTTCCCAAAAGCCTATTCCTTCCTTCTGGGCGGAGCCGCGGAGGCGAGGCTCAGTCCAGCAGCCGGAAGAAAGAAGGAGTGCATGCGGCGGCCGAGCGAGCAAGCCGAGGTGAAGCTTTTTACCGTGAGGCTGGAGGCTGACGGGGAAAAGCGTCCCCCTCCCACACAGCTTGCCCCTCTCCTGGGTCTGGCTGCAAAAGCAGCGCTGCTACCGTTGCTAAGACTGAGCGAAGAGGGAGTTTGCTGGGTAAAAACGCCTGGAGAGGAGACATTGAGATCTCCTTGATTTACCCCCCCCCCCAAGTTTCCTTATCAGTCCTTGATAAGAAGGACTTTCCTGCTTGGCAGGGGGTTGGACTGGATGGCCCTTGTGGTCTCTTCCAACTCTATGATTCTGTGAGAAGCAGGCTACTCTGTGAACTATTAACGCCTAATCCCAGTTGAGGTTTTGGTCGCTAAAACTGCCTCCTGCCCCTCCCCCTCGTCCCACTTTTCATTGTTGTGTGATCTCTGGAAGGGGAGAACGAGCTTTCTCTGCTGCTGTTTTGATCCACAGCGATCTTTTTGTGAGTGACTTTGCCCCTTTGTCCTTTGCCTTTAACCCCTAAAAAAACGTGTTTGCTTGGGTGATTTTTCAAATCTTTCGTGTGCTGAAGAAGTGTGCATGCACATGAAAGCTCATACCAAGAACAAACTTATTTGGTCTCTAGGGTGCTACTGGAAGGATTTTTATTTATTTATTTATTTATTTTGTTTTTACTATGGCAGACCAACACGGCTATCTACCTGTAACTTGCTTGCAAGTAATTAAAGTAAATTATAAGCTATTTAGCCATAAAGTTAAAGGTAGATAGCCGTGTTGGTCTGTCATAGTCAAAACAAAATAAAATAAAAAAATTCCTTCCAGTAGCACCTTAGAGACCAACTAAGTTTGTTCTTAGTATGAGCTTTCGTGTGCATGCACACTTCTTCAGATAGCCATAAAGTGTTAGTGTTCTGATATGCTGCTGCATGGAAGAGTGGTGAGTTGCCATGTCTCCTTGCTTTCAGATTCTTATAAAGCGGTTGAGAAGTAAAGGAATATTAAAGAGATGCCAGCTTATGTGACCAACATCTGTGCAGACTGCACCTGTGAAACTTATATTATTGTTCCTAGTAATTTCACTGCTTGAGTTCTGAAATTGTCAAAACCTCATAGGTTGTGTGGATAAAGATTGGTTTAATTATCCTAACAGGAGTTATAATTTTTTTATTATTATTATTTTTGTTTGATATTTTGTTTTGAGGTGGAATGTGCTGCTGCTTGTGAGACCAAAAATATTTTTTGGGGTGGGTGGGGGCCTGCTTTAAATAAGAGTTACCTTAAAAGGCTAACAAATTTAGTATGGTGTAAGCCAGTGGTGTCCAAACTTTCAAAGAGGGGCAGATTTGATGAAGCGAAGGGCCGTGAGGGCTGACCAAAGTTGTTAACCTTTTTATTTAGGGTTGAAGTTGTTGAGGTTTTTTTAAGGATTTTACCCCAGGAAATAACTGCCACAGGGGCTGGATTAAACCAACTGGTGGGCTGAATTAGGCCCCCGAAATGGATTTTGGACATGCCTGGCTGAAATATCAATTCAATGGAGCTGAATAAATAAATAGCTGCCGTGGTGTTTTTTTGTTTTGCTTTTTATTTTGGTAAACCACTTTGCAGGTTTTTAAAAATAATTTTATTAAATAAATAAACAATACAGTGGTACCTCTGGTTATGTACTTAATCCGTTCTGGAGGTCCGTTCTTAACCTGAGGTACCACTTTAGCTAATGGGGCCTCCCCCTGCCGCTGTGCCGCCAGAGCAGAATTTCTGTTCGTATCCTGAAGCAAAGTTCTTAACCTGAAGTGTTATTTCTGGGTTAGCGGAGTATGTAACCTGATGCGTATGTAACCCGAGGTACCACTGTAAATATAAATAAAATAACACAAGCCAAAACAGTCCATCCTGTAGATTTAAGTATCTGTCCATAGTCACCTACTTGTTATCAGAGTCCCAGAATCCACATTCGTTTGTAAGAAAATATGAAATAATGTAAAACCTTTTTTGCAGGCAAAAAACAACAACACACAATGTTGGGGGGGGATGACAAGAAATTTCCGCACCGGGTACCACCTGACCTTCCTACACCTCTGTGCCGAGCGGAGCGCGGCGCCCAGGGGAGCTTTGCGCACCGCTTGGAGTGAAAGGCGCCGCCTGCGCATAAAGTTGCCTTTGCGCCCGCCCAGGCTTGCCCAGGGAAAAGGCTTCCCAGGGATCGGGAGAGATGCGCCCCTATTTTGGGGGGTGAGGCTGCGCCCCCTATTTTTTTGGGGGGGGGTCCGTTTCCTTCGCCTTTGGAAACACCTGCACCGACTCCTCGGGGATTGAAACGAAAGTTTTGAACAAGTTTTCTTCAAACCCAATAAAAATGATATTAGCATAAGACATGTAACTAGAATAAAAATTAAAATTAAAAATTTAAAAAATTCAAGCAAATAATTGTAATAACTACCGTAATAAAGCACTGCTATAATTATATATAATTTTCTTAAATTTTTGGTTTCATTCGCCTTTTCCATGCTGAAATGTCACAACCTGAACGACCATGGCTTGCCCCCCCCCTAGTTTTGATCCTGGCTACGCCCCTGTCCCTTGGAATGAATGCCAGCGGAGATTGCGGTGTCTTTAGGATATGAGATTTTATTTACACATACAAGCAACTTGACCATAGGATGGAGGGGCTCAAACAGATCTTGTTTCTCCATTAGATTTCCAGAGAAGCCCAAAAGTCCAGCTTTGAAGAACAAGCAGAGCCAGCATGGCTTCCGCAAGGACAAGACTTGTCTTACATAAGGGACTCTTCATAAGGGAGCTGTTCCTGAAGGAAGAACTGTGAGGGGAGAGACTCCATCGGGCAAGGCCTTCTTCTACCTGCATTGCTCCACCCTCTAGTCTTTGCTTCTCAATTTGTATTGTATTATTTTATGTATTGTGGCTTGCCGTTGTTTTATTGATTAGTTTAGAAATTGTTTATTGTAAAAGGTTGAGTGGATTTCTGTTTAACTTTTATATGTTGATACTGTTTTATATTACTCTAATAATTGCTGAATGTTACTGTTTGATGTAGGTTGCTTATTTTAAAGTTTTGTTTTATTATCACATTTTTGTATTGCATTAGATTGTTATAAGTTGTACATCTTTTGTTTCTTCTGCTTGTAAACCGCCTTGAGTATCGTAAGATAGAAAGGCGGTATACAAATAAAAATTATTATTATTATTATTATTATTATTATTATTATTATTATTATTATTATTATTGCAAACCTCTTAGAATTCTTGGAGAGTGTCAACCTATCACCCATTCCCACCACACTTCTGAGTAATACCCCTCCCCACCCTCTCACTATATATAAGGGTCTGGTGACTTCTGTTTCAGTGTATCTGAAGAAGTGTGCATGCACACGAAAGCTCATACCAATGACAAACTTAGTTGGTCTCTAAGGTGCTACTGGAAGGAATTTTTTTATTTTTTATTTTGTTTTGACTATGGCAGACCAACATGGCTACCTACCTGTAACAAGCATACAGATTGAGATACCTCTTTTCCTCTCCAGCTCCCAGAATCCAGCTCTTCTGCACATACTATTGTTCTTCTACCTGAAAGAACCTGGCCTCCAGCCAGGTAAAAGGAGTGGGGGGGGGAATGCCTACCCTCTTATCTGATGAGCACCATCACTTAATTCATTATTTGAGATGCAGATGAGCACTTAACTGTTCCCCTAAAGCCATTACAAAGGGGCTGGTTTGACCTGTCACTCAAGCTCCTTCTTGCACATTCTAGCCTTGCAGATACAGGATAACAAGAAAAATAAAATAAAAAAATTTCCTTCCAGTAGCACCTTAGAGACCAACTAAGTTTAACCTTTATACCTTTATACCTTTAACAGGATAACAAGGATTGGATGGGACTCAGGGTATCATGCAAACTGAGCCCCGACCCCAACTCATAACAATAGGAACCTGCCTTACCGCAAGGCAGACCATTGATCAATTCCGCTCAGTAGGCTGGCAACACGTCCATAGGATTTCAGACCTGGAGATGCTGAGGACTCAACCTGGGACTTCGGCAAGGAAAGAAGATGCTCCACCACTGGTGCTTTGCGTGGTCCAAGAGGCCAGGCCCCTGCCCAGAGGAGCTTACAATCTAAGATCTGACATAGGGGAAATGAGAGAGGAAGAGAATGGTAAACTCAAGGTAGGGAGTAAATGGGGAAGAGCTTTGGGGTCTTAGAGCCAGAGGTGCCCCATTCTTGGTATGGACAAAGATAAAGGTAAAGGTACCCCTGACCATTAGGTCCAGTCACGGACGACTCTGGGGTTGCGGCTCTCATCTCACTTTATAGGCCGAGGGAGCAGGCGTTTGTCTGCAGACAGCTTCCGGGTCATGTGGCCAGCATGACTAAGCCACTTCTGGCAAAACCAGAGCAGCGCACGGAAACGCCGTTTACCTTCCCACCTACTTGCACTTTGACCTGCTTTCAAACTGCTTAGGTGAGCAGGAGCTGGGACTGAACAACAGGAGCTCACCCCGTCGCAGGGATTCGAACCGCCGACCTTCTGATTGGCAAGCACTAGGCTCTGTGGTTGAACTAAATGGAACCCACCATCTGATTAGGCATAAAGCAGAGCCTTCCATTCCAACAACACTGTGTAAAACATTTGTATTGAAAGCTGCCTATTAAAAAATACAGAGGATGCTGGCACCATAATACAGCCATCAATCACACATATCATAAAGTGCAAACTGTCTGTGTCAATACAGTAATTCAGCAGTAAATGGAAATGAAGTCTGGAGTGTATCAGTTCCGAATTTGCTGCAGAGAAACGGAGGTGGCTCGAATGGGTATATTCTCGCCGCTGACAGATATTTCCAGCCCATGTCAGTTTTGCATGTGTTTATTCATAAGTACATCCCAACCGTTTTCTGCATAATTTCTGCTTCATTCTGTGATTTTTAAAAAAACAAATTAAACAACTTATTTGCATTTTATGGGGGGCTCGTGCGTTCTCCTAAAATGCATCTCCCCCCCGCATTTTGGCACATTTAAATATGAACTGAACAAAATACTCGAGCGAGTCTAGCATGCTGCCCCCCTTCATAAAATATTATCTCAGGGCAGTTTGCAATGCAGCCTGCAAATACAAAACGGCCACAATACAAAATCAACAGCAAAACATGAATAGTCATTAAAACTTCAGAGTGGGAGATCACTGGAACCGCTAGGGCTTTTTCTGAACATTTCCCAACTCTACAAAAGGACAGAGCATTCTAAGGGTGATCGTTGACCGAAGACCTGTTCCTGCGCGGCGGTCAAAGATGAAGGTTCATCAAAATCTGGAGGGCATCTCATTGACTACCCAGTGATATCTGAATGGCTCGTTTGCAATATTAAGCCCCTCTCTAGGAACCTTGCTTGGTTTTCCTCTCATTTAAACGCTACACCTCCAGATGCAGGAATGCAGACCCTCCAAGTGTTCCTCTTTTCTAAGGATGTCCCTGATTTAGAGAAACCATCCTGATTTGATCTAGGAATGGCCCACTTTTCCTTAGGACGTCCCTGTTTTCATTGGAGAAACATTGGAGGGTATGGAGTTATCCGACCCCCGAGTCGTCTGAAGGCAAACCTGTATAGGGAATTTTTTTTAAAAAAAGTGTTTCATGATTATAATAATAATAATAATAATAATTTATTATTTGTACCCCGCCCATCTGGCCGGGTCTCCCCAGCCACCCTGGGCGGCTTCCAGCAATTATTAAAAAACAATACATTAAAATATCATAGATTAAAAGCTTCCCTGAACAGGGCTGCCTTCAGGTGTTTTCTAAAGGTCATGTGGTTGTTTATTATGTTTTAATATAGGTTGGAAGCTGCCCAGAGTAACTGGGGCAGCCCAATAAGATGTGTGGGGTATAAATAGGAAAATTGTCATTATGGAATGGGACGTCCCTATTTTCATTGGAGAAATGTTGGGGGGTATGGGAGTGGGTGTGATAATTTATTGGCAGAACTAAGAACCCAGAAAAGGTTTGGAACCCCATCACTGAAACTCTTTTCTTTCCTTTGCTCCACATTATGTCTTTCTACTTATTTTAAATATCCCAAGCCCTCATTGCTGGGCTTATTATTCATCATTTGCACTCCTTTAAAACTTTATTGCCAGCACTTTGGGCCTTCGAAACAGCTTTTACTCATTCTTTTCAACAGCAGTAACCTCTCATATTGGCCAAATTAAGGGATAATTGCAAATAATAGGACATCCTTTCTTCCAGCGTACAATAGAATGTTATACTTTTGAAGAGGGAACAATAGGGAAAGTGCAGAAGCTGGAAGATGAGGCGAAGTATCAGAGATGGCCTACGAAAAAGTGAGTTGCTAATCTCAATGCCCTCCTCTCCCCATAGAAGAAAGGGATGGTGTGTGGCTAATTGGTGGCTTAACACAGCCTGTGGTCCTCTAGATGCTGTTGGACTCCAACTCCCATCAGCCCCAGCCAGCATGGCCAGTGTTAGGGATGATGGGAGTTGGAGTCCAGCAACATCTGCAGCACCACCTGTTCCTTACTAAGTAGATACAGATAGTTATCAAACTATCCAAGCATGAGTTCTCTCCACCCATGGTGAGCTATATATCCTTCGTTTAGCATTAAATAGCACCTCACCCCTTAAATACCCTGTTGATCCCTGTGCTCTACATGTGAGGGTGTCCTGAATATATCTTCTTATCAGGAGGCCCATTTCACAGAATATGGGAATTGGACTGTGAGTGTAGTGGCACCTACGTTAGTGAGCAGAGGAGGACAACCAAGATGATCAAGGGTCTGGAAACCAAGCCTTATGAGGAAAGGTTGAAGGAGCTGGGTATGTTTAACCTGGTAAAGAGGAGATATGATTGTTGTTGTTGTTTAGTCGTTCGGTCGTGTCCGACTCTTCGTGACCCCATGGACCAGAGCACGCCAGGCACTCCTGTCTTCCACTGCCTCTCGTAGTTTGGTCAGACTCATGTTAGTAGCTTCGAGAACACTGTCCAGCCATCTCGTCCTCTGTTGTCCCCTTCTCCTTGTGCCCTCCATCTTTCCCAACATCAGGGTCTTTTCCAGAGAGTCTTCTCTTCTCATGAGGTGGCCAAAGTATTGGAGCCTCAGCTTCAGGATCTGTCCTTCCAGTGAGCACTCAGGGCTGATTTCCTTCAGAATGGATAGGTTTGATCTTCTTGCAGTCCATGGGACTCTCAAGAGTCTCCTCCAGCACCATAATTTAAAGCTTAAGGGCTGTCACACAAAAGAGGGAACAAGCTTGTTTTCTCCTGCTCTGGAGGGTAGGATTCGAACCAATGGCTTCAAGTTACAAGAAAAACAGATTCCAACTAAATATATGGAAAACTTTCTGACACTAAGAGCTGTTTTGACAGTGGAATGGTTTCCCTTGGGAGGTAGTGGACTCTCCTTCCGTGGAGGTTTTTAAGCAGATAGGTTGGATGGCCATCTGCCATGGATGCTTGAGCTGAGATTCCTGCATTGCAGGGGGTTGGACTAGATGACCCTTGAGGTCCCTTCCAACAATTCTATGGCACCCTCTCATTCTCTGCCAGCCTGACCTGGAGATCCTTGGAGGTTGAACTTGGGATCTGACCACCGAGCAATGGTCCTTCCCCTGATAGCTGCTGCTGTGGAACAGCAAGAAGAGAGGACTGTTGTCCCCAATTCCTGGTTGTGGTCTTCCTACAGGCATCTGAATGGCCAGTTGTGGGAAATGATCTTGACTGGATGGACATTTGGCCGGATTGGAAAGAGCTCTTCTGGTTGCAGCAGGAACAGGAGTGATATTCATAGCTGTCAACTTTTGAATTTGAAAATAAGGGATTTTTCAAAAACTCAGTCCCTGCACCTTCCAGGTGGGTGCCATTGCCATTATAAGAGAACAAGGCAGGCATTCATGGTGAGTTCCGGCACCTCTATTTCTAAAAAAATAGCACTGATTCTAAGTCACACTGATGTTTCTCCCCCTAATAAAAATAAAGGTGGGCTGTAAATTCCTTAGAGAAATAACCATGCAATCCTATACTTGACTACTCAGCAGTATGTTCAACTGATTTCACTGTGGTTTACTCCCAGGTAAGTGATTATATGCTTGCAATGCTGCAGACTTATCTTTACTTCCTCCCAGCACTGGTAGTAACTGGTAGTAAGTCCCATTGAACTCAATGGGACTTAATGCTGAATGGACAGTGGTAAAGGACTCGTTTGAATCGACCGATACCTGGCTCTGATTCCTGCTGTTTTTCTGTGGAATCTGCTGGTTTATTTATTTAGTTATTCCTCTTTGATGGTCCTGGTGTTTTTGTATTGCTTCTTTTGACTTCATGCAAACCGTCCTGTGGGTGGGTCCTTTTAGGTGGGAGAGTGGCATGTAAACACACGATGCTTTCGGCAGTTTTCGGCTACCCACAGTTAGGAAAATGGGAACATCTATTCCGAGTCGGACCAGACCATCTAGAAGAAGAAGAAGAGAAGAGTTTGGATTTGATATCCCGCTTTATCACTACCCGAAGGAGTCTCAAAGCGGCTAACATTCTCTTGTCCTTTCCTCCCCCACAACAAACACTCTGTGAGGTGAGTGGGGCTGAGAGACTTCAGAGAAGTGTGACTAGCGCAAGGTCATGCAGCAGCTGCATGTGGAGGAGGGGAGACGCGAACCCTGTTCACCAGATTACGAGTATACTGCTCTTAACCACTACACCACACTGTACTAGCTCAGTACTACTGATGCTGTCAACACCTTTCCTTTACCTGAAGAAGGAAGGCATTGAACCTGGACCTTCTGAATGCAAGGAAGATATTCTAATGGCAAGCTATGGCAGTTCCCTTAAAAATAATGGAAAGACCCCAGTCTTCATGGAGCTGAAGAAAGGAGGGCAGAAGAACTTGCCTTATGCTGAGTCAAACCACCTAGGTCGGTAGCGCATGAGAGTCTTAATCTCAGGGTTGTCGATTCGAGTCCCACGTTGAGCATAAGATTCCTGCATTTCAGGGGGTTGAGATGGATGACCCTAGTGGTCCCAATTCTATGATTCTCTCCAGAATTTCAGGCATTAAACCTGAATACAAAGGAGATGCTCTTCCACTAAGCTAAAGCCTTTTGTCTTTTTGTTAGGAGCAGAATGCTAGGATAGACGAAACTTCACAAGTTTCACAAAGTAATTCTTCCATAGGCTCTCCAGTTTTCTTTAGCTATGTGCAAGTAACCATGGTCGTATTCCCCCCCCCCCCACAATAGTTTTAATTTAATTTTCATTAAATTTTAGAGCGGTGCTATATATATTTTAAACGGCTGCATTGGAATGCAGCTTGACTCGCTTCCAAATGGAAGACCGTTTTCCCTCCCCTTTAAAAAAAAAAAAAATAAGAGAGGGAGGGGTGGGGGAAGAAATGGAGCGCCATCCAATAATTTTAAATTACTCTACACAGTGCATTGCAATTTAGAATTATTGGAGTGCTTCAAATTTTTATAAGCCCTTGAATTTGGAAGTGATCAAAGTTCTGGGCATACTCAGTGCAGAGCAATTTAAAATTATAAGAGCTGTCAAATTTTTATATAAGCACTTCAGTTAGAAAAGAATTCAGGAGGTCTGAGCATGTGCAAAAAAAAAAGGAGTAATTTAAATTATTCAAGTACTTTAACTTTTTTCTTCGTATAGCTACCTTGATTTTTCTCCCCTTCCCTTTTAGGGTGAGGGATGCATACAGCCTAAAATGACATCTTCCCCTCTCTCTCTTTTAACGTCATCATATAAGGAGAATTTGGTTCCTGCAGATGAAATCATTATTTTAGCATTTGTGAAATGGCTATTAATGTAGATATGAACTATGCATGACACTCAGTGCACCAATTATATGGGGCAGGAGGAAAAGAATTAAATATTTCCTCTCCCTTCTGTTTCTTAAAGGGTAAATTGATGGTGGAACAAAATTTGCTGCCTGGCTTATGAGGTACCAGGAGTCAGAGTCTGACTGGACCCTGCTGGAAACAAAGATCTACTCAGCTATATATTTAGGGATTTATATAGAGTCCTTCAGAAAGGTTTCACTAGGGGTGCGTAAGGAGATAAGAAGACCTCAGCTGGAATACTGTGTCCAGTTCTGGGCACCACAGTTCAAGAAGGGTACTGACAAGCTGGAACGTGTCCAGAGGAGGGCAACCAAAATGGTCAAAGGCCTGGAAACAATGCCTTATGAGGAACGGCCAAAACAAAATAGAGACCAACTAAGTTTGTTCTTGGTATGAGCTTTTGTGTGCATGCACACTTCTTCAGATACACTGAAACAGAAGTCACCAGACCCCTATATATAGTGAGAGGGTGGGGAGGGGTATTACTCAGAGGGGTGGTGGGAATGGGTGATAGGCTGATAGGCTGATAGCTGCAGTGTATCTGAAGAAGTGTGCATGCACACAAAAGCTCATACCAAGAACAAACTTAGTTGGTCTCTAAGGTGCTACTGGAAGGAATTTTTTTATTTTGTTTTGACTATGACAGACCAACACGGCTATCTACCTGTAACTGGAATTATGAGGAACGGCTTAGGGAGCTGGGTATGTTTAGCCTGGAGAAGAGAAGGTTAAGGGGTGATAATGATAGCCATGTTCAAATATATAAAAGGATGTCATATAGAGGAGGGAGAAAAGTTGTTTTCTGCTGCTCCAGAGAAGCGGACATGGAGCAATGGATTCAAACTACAGGAAAGAAGATTCCACCTAAACATTAGAAAGAACTTCCTGACAGTAAGAGCTGTTCGACAGTGGAATTTGCTGCCAAGGAGTGTGGTGGAGTCTCCTTCTTTGGAGGTCTTTAAGCAGAGGCTTGACAGCCACCTGTCAGGAATGCTTTGATGGTGTTTCCTGCTTGGCAGGGGGTTGGACTGGATGGCCCTTGTGGTCTCTTCCAACTCTATGATTCTATTATTCTAAGAGTCTTGCTGGATGAGACTGCCCTGGTCAAGGGTAGCCAACATGTTGCCATCCTAAAGTTGGTGGACTTAACTCCCATCAGCTCTAGCCAGCATAGCCCAGGCTCCTGGATTATGGGAGCTGTAGCCATCACTGATTATTTTCTTTAAAGTATTTTTTATTAAAGATTTTCTTGATTTACAAAGGTATGTGCAATGTCTCTCGTATTTTTTTCCATGTAACATTTTTACAAATCAGTTTCGTTTGTTGCGAGATTAGGAAGAAAAGGGGGAAAGAGGTGGGTGGGGAGATGGGTGGGGTGGGGTGACGATGTTTCTATTTTACTTAATATATGTGGGGTTTGGTGTCAGCGTTGTTTGTACAGGTTCTCTGTTGTTCGCTTGTGCTCCTTTGGCGGTGAGAGAGGTCGGGGTTGGCGTAGGGTGTGATTGTTCAGTGTGGCACAGGTAAATGGGCATAGAGCACTTACCTGTGATCATAGGAGCCAACTCATAGGAGCCAAATAAAATATTTGAGTTGGCCGACCCCACAAAGTAGATGGGCGTCACCATTCAAACGGTGTGCATAGAGCATTTATTTCTTCAACATCCTGCAGTGATGCAATTTTGGGAGTACTGTGGGGAATTAAAATAGCAGTAACCAGATGCTCAGAACTCATCTGAGTGTTGCTTTTGCAAAAGCACCTGGGAATGCAAATAAAAGCACCCAGAAGGAGCTGGGGAATCGCATTCGCCCAGCAATAGGGAATGTGCGTGGAGTTGCTGTCTTGAAGGTAAAAAGGTAAAGGTAAAGGAGCCCCTGACCATTAGGTCCAGTCCCGGACGACTCTGGGGTTGGCAGGAACCGGGACCGCGCAACAGGAGCTCACCCCGTCATGGGGATTCGAACCGCTGACCATCTGATCGGCAAGCCCTAGGCTCTGTGGTTTACACCACAGTGTCACCCGTGTCTTGAAGGTAACCCACAGCAATTCAGTAATGGGCTGGATATACCTTTATTTATTTATTTTCATGCTAAAAGGTTTTGCTGGAAAAACACTCACAGTTTCAAATAAAGTACCATATAGTAGGTTGGGATTAGGACCGGTGCTAGGGATTTTGGCGCCCTAGATGAGGGGGCGGGCCACGTGACGTCATTGCGCATGACGTACGGTGCCCCGCCCCCTGTCCGGCCGGGCGCCCCGCTCCGCCGCGGTTTTCGCCGCTGGTTGGGCCGGCACCGGGCGCCGGCGGGCGCCGGCGGGGGGCAGGGGGCAGGCTGGCCTGCACCCCCTCCATTTTGGTGCCCTAGGCAACTGCCTAGTTCGCCTTAATGGACGCGCCGGCCCTGGTTGGGATAGAGTTTTTTTGGGGTGTCTGTGTGTAGTTTGAAGCCCTTGCTATAGGGTCAAAGTGATTCTACTTATCATCTGCTAATGGAAAGCTATTCTACTCTCCAGCCAATTTGGGCCTCATTCTGAAATCAGCTTATTATACAAAACATCACCTTATTGAGAAGTATTATTATTAGAATGCTCTTTTCTCTCTCTCTCTCTCAAAAAGGGGCTAAGGTGAGAGGTGACTGTCGGAGGGAGCTTTCTCTTCAGCCAAATAACATTTTTGAACCAAAGCCAGGCATAAAATTAAAGGGGAGCAAAGGTGAGTCATAGGTAAAATTCAAAAGGCGATTCGTAATAATTGATTTGAAAGCAGGAGGCATGTTAATTCTATAGTCCAGGGGGATGGGAGAGAAGGATAGACAAAATATTCAAAAAATAGGAACAAAGGAAACCAGATCCTAGCTGGTTACCGTACTTGTCCATCTAGCCTATATTGTCTTTTCTGACGGGAAGCAGCTCTCTGGGGATTCAGGGAGAGGGGTCAGATTCCCAGTGGGAGTCCTGTGTCCAGTTCTGGGCACCACAGTTTAAGAAGGATATCGAGAAGTTGGAATGTGTGCAGAGGAGGGCAACCAAGATGATCAAAGGTCTGGAAAGCAAGGCCTTTGAGGAATGGCTGAGGAAATTGGGTATGTTCAGCCTGCAGCTTTGTGTTAGACCTTTGTGTTAGACCTTGTTCTGTATGTACAAAGTTCCCAACTGAATTATAGGCATTTTCTGGTCCCCAGCAGACCCTTGCAGAGCTAGGCAGAGGCCCGGGCCAGGTAGATAATGTGCCCCCCCTTTTTTTGCCCTGGGTATCTCCATTGTTGATCAAAAGAAAGACTTAATTCGTTTTAATATATTGAATCTTCTCTCACTGGAGTGCATTTTTGTATCAGGTTTTTTTTCATTTTACTGAAAACAAAGAAACTATGCTATCTGAGACGTGATCCATTGTTCTTTGAGTGCTGTCCCCCCCCCCCCTGTAAGGGCTCTGTGATGTCTCCTCGAGAGTAATCAGCCAGACCACGTCGTCTGCTAAACTAGTTGCTTTATTTACAAAAATATACATCAGAGCTCTCAAAGTTCATGACCGCTTGAGTCAGTTCCAGATTCCGGGAGTGGGCGTTCACGGCTCCGCCCCCAGCATAGGAGTTTTGGGAATCCAAAATGCCTCCCCCTTTCTTTACGCTTTCTCCCTCTGCACATCTGCGGGCTGGCGCTGGGCAGCTCCGTCAGACCGCCTTCCCCTCCCGTTGGTGTTGCGAGGTCTCTACCATCCTCCTCAAGACCTTGTATCTCCCTGCCAGCCTGCAGTTCCTCTTCCCCGCCATTTTGGCTCTCCTGGCTCTCCTGCGAACTGCTCTCCGACCTGATTGCTGTTTCTCTCCAGCCGCCTTCCCCCATCAGCTCAGCTCTGGGGGAGGGCAAGTCCCTGACACCCCCCCCCCGATTTTTTCTTTTTTACTGATGCTGACTGAGGCCCCCTTTGGAATCGGAGGCCCGGGCCAAGTGGCCCATATGACCCCCCCCCTCTGTCTGGGCCTGGTCCCCAGCACATGCTCCTGCACACTCCTTTCCACAAAATGCACTGGAGCTGGGCTATTCTCCTGCCAGCTTTGACATTTGAAGCACACCCTCTTTAGACACTGCTGCTTGCCATGAACTTCCCTCCAGGTTCCTTGCCAGCATTTCCTTGCCAATCCTCTGCGCTCTCTCTCTCTCTCTCTCTCTCTATATATATATATATATTTGCGCGTAGTGAGGCCCCGTGACAGCCCTGTTCCCTAAGGTGCAAATAACTAGACGACACACAGCCAGTGCCGGATGCCGGATTCACGTGTAAGCTAAACAAGCTATAGCTTAGGGCCCCACTCTCTTGGGCCCCCCAAAATAATTTAAAGGGGGAAAAACTGGATGTACATTTCCAAAATATAAGATAAAAAACAAATAAAATAAAACCAACATACAACAACAGTGTTTTGTGTTGTGTAGGCTCCTATGATGTAAGTAATGGGCCCCGGCTGCTAGCCTGCTCCCTAAAATATCACTGGTTTGCTCCTTTCTATATATAGGGTGCCTACATTCTGCATGGACTTTTCATTCTGCATAGCCTTTTCAACAATTACTTTGATAAAATACATATTTTGTTATGTGCAAATGGCTTTAGATACCTATTAGGTCCATAAATTACCATATACCATATATTCAACCCAAAAAAACCAGCGACAATTTGTTGTTGACAAAGGATAGCTGGACATATAAAGGGCCCCATTACCTTCAGTAGCTTAGGGCCTCATCAAACCTAAATCTGGCCCTGCACACAGCATATTGGTTTGAGATCAAATAAGGCCACAACTTTATTGGCTACAGATGAAGAAGAAGAAGAGAAGAAGAGTTTGGATTTGATATCCCGCTTGATCACTACCCGAAGGAGTCTCAAAGCGGCTCACATTCTCCTTTCCCTTCCTCCCCCACAACAAACATTCTGTGAGGTGAGTGGGGCTGAGAGACTTCAGAGAAGTGTGACTAGCCCAAGGTCACGCAGCAGCTGCATGGGGAGGAGCGGAGACGCGAACCCGGTTCCCCAGATTACGAGTCTACCGCTCCTAACCACTACACCACACTGGTGCCAGTTTGCCAGATGGGGGAAATTGCTGCTTAAGACAGGCGACTGACATTGTCCATAGCAAGGTCGTATCATCTGTGCACAAACCCTAATGCAGGCCAGGGATTTATCCCTGATGCCAATCCTCTGATACACACACACACACACACACACACATACATATATATACATATATATAAATATATATACGTGTGTGTGTGTGTGTGTGTGTTTGTGTGTGTGTGTGTATGTATATGTATATGTATATATCCCTGCATTCATGCTAATGTTGACAGGTTTCCTCCCCGCTCTGTACTCTCTCTCTCTCTCTCTCTCTCTCTCTCTCTCTCTCTCTCTCTCTCTCACACACACACACACACACACACACACACACAAACACACACACACAGTCCATCCAGTCTTTGTTGCACTGTGGAAGCCAAATAGAATGTGAGGTGAGCTTGTCTCAGCAGATGAAAGATGGCAAGAAATTGGTGCTTGGGGACCAGTGTCGTGGTGACATTGCCTCGGCAGCCTTTTCTTCCCAGCCTCCCCTCTCCCTCTCATTCTCTCTGAAATGGTCTGTGCCTCCAGTAATTTACATAATACTCTTCTGACACCTTTACTTTAGTCATCAATCACAGTACCTTCTCCCAGTCTATCTTTTGTCTGAGCATGTCTCGTCTTTATCTGGCAATGCACAAAAGATTAATTTCACAGTTTCCCCCCTCCCCCCCTCTTCCTTCTTTCTTTCCTTGTGAGATACAAAGCTCATGAAATGACAGAAGCAAGATAATGAAAACAACAATGCAAGCTTTTCTTTTCTTTTTCTTTTTCTTTTTTTGTTCTTGCAGGTTGGATCTCAAGATACCTTCTTTTTTTCCCAACTCATTGTCGGCCATCTGTCTTGGGCGGAAAAAAAAAGGTCTCTTCTTGGATTGTGTGTGTGTGTGTGTGTGTGTGTGTGTGTCCGTTTAATTCAGTCCTCAAGACTACCTGGAAAAGGAGGCAGGGGGTGGCGGACGGATCGTGTGGAATGCAAAAAGAGAAAAGGAAGAGAAACTTCCTTGCTGAATTAGGTTCCACGTCTAAGCAGTGCCCCAATTATTATTAATCACAATGTGCAAAGCGAAACCAGGCGCGTTTGATTGACACAAATAACATCACTTCCTGTTGTGGTGTACAGGAAAGGTATAGGAGCCAACGTCTCATTTGCATATGCATGTGTTCTTATTATATTGATTAACCTAGTGGAAATGATTACGGCTGAGTCAACACTCCTCGCCTTAATTTGTGTCTCTTTTTGTTCCTCTCGTTTTAAGCCATTTTTGGACACGCACAAACAGGTTTCTGAGGGTTTTTCAGTGGTGTTCAGCAGGCTTTTATTCCCTTCGGCTGCGGCTTCACCTCACTGCCTTTTTGTTTTTTTGCCCTCGCTGTCCTCATCCTCATATGCCCTCACTGCCCTTAATCTAATTGGACATGGTGAATCACCTGATATTATTATTATTATTATTATTATTATTATTATTATTATTATTTGTCAATGACTGAATTCGTGATGAGTTTCCACCTGGCGAGACACTCACACTTAGTGACGTGATAATTTTGTGGAGAGGGGGTAATTGGTGCGATTGTATCAAATATAATGATTTTGAAGAGAACATCCGATGTAGAGAATATTTAATTTGGTCCTAGAACTGATGCTAGGAAGAAAATGTGATGTGAAAGAGGACAATTAAGAGATGGAGTCAACAATATGGGGTATAGTGATTTTTCAGTGCCAAGTGTCCTAATTGGAGACAGGACATTGTTGGAAGATAGCTCATCTCGTCCTCTGTCCCCAAATCCTATTGGATATAAGGAAATATTAGGTAAATGCTCATCTCTGTGAGTGGATTGTGTGTTTGCCTGCATTTTGGGAGGCTTGCAGTTAAGTGATGGGTGCATCTGTCAATTTTTGTTCCTCCCGGTTTCTCATTTCTTCCACTCTTAAATTCACTTCTCCACATTTCCGCAGCAATTTTCATTATTTTTAATAAGAAAAAACCCTAATCACCAGCATTTTTGTGTGAATTTTTTAAAAAAAATGCAGTTCTGCCCAAGAGACACATTTTTGAAAGGCCGTTTTTCCTTTTGTATGTACAACACACATTTGTGTACCCATTTTCCCCTAATGTGCGTTTCTGTATATATTGACTGGAGCAGGGGTGGCCAACTCCCAAGAGACAGCGATCTACTCACAGAGTTAAAAACTGGCAGTGATCTACCCCCTTTTGAGGTGTTCAGGTCGAGGTTGTTGAGCTTTTTTTTAAGAAGGAAAGCCATCCATGTTTTGGGGGGTTTGGGTCAAAGTTGAGATTTTTTATAGTAAGGAAAGCCCTGTTTTGGGGGCTTCAGGGCAAAGATGTTGAGCTTTTTTTTAAGGGCAGCCAAAGTTGCTGAGCTTCTTTGTGGGAATCCAGTGACCTGCCAGTGATCTACCACAGACGACCAGTGATCTACCTAGATCACGATCTACCTGTTGGACATGCCTGTTTCAAAAGTAAAATAGTTGCTTATTGCCTTGACATCTGCTGGGAGGGCGTTCCACAGGGAAGGCGCCACTGGAGGTGTATACAAGTGTTGAGCTGTGCCAATTGGCACTCTTCCACACAAACTCTTGTATATGTTACAGGTAGGTAGCCGTGTTGGTCTGCCATAGTCGAAACAAAATATAGAACTCCTTCCAGTAGCACCTTAGAGACCAACTCAGTTTGTTCTTGGTATGAGCTTTCGTGTGCATGGTATCTGAAGAAGTGTGCATGCACACGAAAGCTCATATCAATAACAAACTTAGTTGGTCTCTAAGATGCTACTGGAAGGAATTTTTTATTTTGTTTCTTGTATATGTGTAGAGACACCTTGTACCTGTGTTCAGTGTAATGTGTGAACAAGCCTCGTGTATGGAGAGGCCAGAGACTGAAACTGGGCAAACCACATGCAAAACATTTACTCTACCACTGACCTCCAAGTTCTTCATCCCTCACCGCACCCCTGACCCTCTTGGTCATTGATTGCCAGTTCCTGTGAATTTCCCTCTGAATGGGCCAATATTTCCTCTTTCCATGTTGCCACCATTGAATTTGTCCAATTTGTACCATGGAATTTGCACCATCCCTTCCTTTGCCTAAGACTTTTCAGTGACTTGGGAAAGTTTGCTGTGCCTGTGATATTCGCATGTTCTGTTGACCAGAATGTAATACCTAGAACTGATGAAGCCTCAGAGCGAAACCTGAGCTATATCCGGAGGACAGGTTTTCTTCTTCCCATGTGCTACTCGGATTGAGTTTGTATGGATGGTGACACTACTAGACTCATACAATATTTTTCTTCTATCGTCGTGTTCAGGACATTGTTATTCATCTGCCGAAGTACTCCGTGGCACATTCACCATCGACCTAACATGAACGTTTGTTGGCACTGGGATTTCATTGTTACACCTATCCATTGCTGAATGGTTCTAATATCTCTTTCTACCTCTCAGCTCTACCTCTCTTTCAAATCAGAACCAGTGAAGGCGGTGAAGGTCCTGTGTGAGTGCCTGGAGGCGGTTGGAGGATGGATGGCGGCTAACAGATTGAGGTTGAATCCTGACAAGACAGAAGTACTGTTCCTGGGGGACAGGGTGCGGGCGGGTGTGGGGGACTCCCTGGTCCTGAATGGGGTAACTGTGCCCCTGAAGGACCAGGTGCGCAGCCTGGGAGTCATTTTGGACTCACAGCTGTCCATGGAGGCGCAGGTTAATTCTGTGTCCAGGGCGGCTGACTACCAGCTCCATCTGGTACGCAGGCTGAGACCCTACCTGCCCGCAGACTGTCTTGCCAGAGTGGTGCATGCTCTGGTTATCTCCCGCTTGGACTACTGCAATGCGCTCTACGTGGGGCTACCTTTGAAGGTGACCCGGAAACTACAATTAATCCAGAATGCGGCAGCTAGACTGGTGACTGGGAGTGGCCGCTGGGACCACATAACACCGGTCCTGAGAGAACTACATTGGCTCCCAGTACGTTTCCGAGCACAATTCAAAGTGTTGGTGCTGACCTTTAAAGCCCTCAATGGCCTCGGTCCTGTATACCTGAAGGAGCGTCTCCACCCCCACCATTCAGCCCGGACACTGAGATCCAGCGCCGAGGGCCTTCTGGCGGTTCCCTCACTGAGAGAAGCAAAGCTACAGGGAACCAGGCAGAGGGCCTTCTCGGTAGTGGCGCCCGCCCTGTGGCACGGCCTCCCAGCAGAGGTTAAGGAGATGATCAACTATCTGACATTTAGAAGATACCTCAAGGCAGCCCTATTTAGGGAAGCTTTTAACCTGTGATATTTTAATGTATTCTATACCTGTTGGAGGCCGCCCAGAGTGGCTGGGGAGACCCGGCCAGATGGGCGGGGTACAAATAAAAGAATTATTATTATTAATATATAAACTGTATACATTTTGTTATACATACGATATATACATGGCTTCATTTATCAGTTGGCTTTATTGACAGATTATTAGTTCCTCATAAGAGTTTTTGATGTAACTTTCATTCTATCTTCAGCCATTGTGTGGTGGTTTTTTGTTGTTCAAAGTTTGCATCATCGCCAAGAACGTTTGCTATCGTTAACGAAACTCTTTTTGCTGCTTCTCTCTCGAAAAGAATAGCAAAATTCACTGCAAAACTTCACTTCAGCCAGACTTTAGAATGCGAATCGAAAAAGTTAGCCCTGCAAATTCCAGTTACTCTGGGGATTGTTGCTCCTCACTTTCAACGAGGGTCTGGTTTACCCCCACTGAAGACAAAAATCAGTCCCAAACCTCTGTGTGTTCAGGTCTTCCTTAGAGCAGGTCCAAAGGGAAAGATCTTTCCTCCCCCTTTATGGAAGAAGAAGAAAAAAAGACTTGCCTTTAAGAGGCTTTCACTTTTAACCAGCAGATCTATAATAAAAGAAGGAAAGCCTCAAGTCACTCATTTGAGCTGCTAAGAGATGCCTGGAGGCCAACATTCCTGCTGTGAAAGGGGTTACGGACATGTCATAAGGGGGTCGTCGGTGAAAAATATCCCCAACTTTTGTTATTCTTAAGCCTAAATCAAAAAGCTTTCGTGCACAAACCACCAAGGGAACGCACACTCAAAAGCCGAATGTGGTATCAATTATTTCTCTGGGCATCCTCTTTTTGTTAGAAGAGGCAAAGAGGATTGCCTGAGAGTCAATAATAGCATGACTCCAGCTCAGATTACTAAATAATGAAATGCTAAACTTGGCCTCGAGTGAGGGCCGTTGTCGCTCTCTCTTAGGGACCGGAGGCCTCAATTAAATCGGAGGACAGCGTTCTGTGCATGAGGAAAAGGGATGCTTAAGGGGCGGCGACTTCATACCAGATTTTACATCTTTAACTAGCCCTGAAAGAATTTGGGGAAGGCTTACCCAGCGGCATTTGCCATGGTGGAGTTCTTGTAAGAAGTAGGTATGTGACATACAGTTACGGTGATCGAGATCTGAAGCGCAAACTTAATTTGTGCTTTAATTTGTCTGGATTGAGTGCACTGTGAGTCCTTAGGAGGGGTTCGAGGGAACTTAGGAAGAGCAGTGCCGGATCCAACCAAAGGCCTATCAAGTCCTGCATTTTGTTCACATAGTGGCCAAGCAGATGCCTTCGGGAAGCCCACAAGGTGACTCTCAGCACCCTTAGGGAGGATATGGCCCAACATGAATGATAATGGCTGCCTTCCAAGTAGGAAGGAACCTTGCAGAAGGCACAGTATTGGGAAGAATACAGTGGTTTTCAAAGAACTATTTTCAGACTGGCTCACCTGCTGTGGAACTCCTACACATTGTAAAGCCAGCGTAGTGTAGTGGTTAAGAGTGGTGAACTCGTAATCTGGTGAACCGGGTTCACTTCCCCGCTCCTCCACATGCAGCTGCTGGGTGACCTTGGGCTAGTCACATTTCTCTGAAGTCTCTCAGCCCCACTCACCTCACAGTGTTTGTTGTAGGAGAGGAAGGGAAAAGGAGATTGTTAGCTGCTTTGAGACTCCTTAGGGGAGTGATAAAGCGGGATATCAAATCCAAACTCTTCTTCTAAAGGATTTTAACTAATCTCTTTACGCGTACACAGAGGGGTTATCCACACTTAACTTTGTTCCACTCTTTCCAAGCATGGTACATGCTTCAATGTTATATGTCTAAGTGATTTTCCCCCCTTCAGAGCTTTCCTCATGAAAACCCACTCTTTAAGGCTCAATTGGAGTAAACAGCAATCCATTGAAAACCCAAATGGACATTTCCTCTGATTGAGTGCTGAAGAGTGGGTTTTTGTGGGGTAATCATCAGGGCAAAATGGATTTTTTAAGCACGGACCTGTGCCTGGAATGAGTGGTTGAAAAGGTAAGTGCAGATTAGCCCTCAGTTCTTGCAGGATATTGGCTAGATACCCTGTGTTTCATCATTCTGTATGACCTGGGTGTAAGAGCATACAGAGGGCCCAATGCTCTACGGCCGCTGAATATTGTAGGGGAAAATCTGTCATGGTGGAATAGCTGATTTTCAAGAAAGCTTAACTGGTCTTCTCATGGTGGAGCTCTTAAGGAGCTTCCAGAAAGGAACCCAATGGAACACAGTTTGAAGATTAGTGCAGCAGAAGACAATTTGGAAATAAACCACTCTTGAGGACAAGAATCACTAACCGCATCCCTCCCTGTATTAAAGAAGTCAGCCATTCTTTCCTAAAGTTGTCATGCAACTGTAGACTGCAAAGTTAAAAAGATGAAGGAGCCCATGGAATGTTGGCAGATGCGGAGGAGGAAAGGAGTGCCAGTTTTTTTTTTTGGGGGGGGGAGATTAAAAAGATTTTGGTTGACAAAACCCCTTCTTTAGTCTCAGATCTCGATGGCTTCCAGTTTGGTTAATTTTACACTGACGGCTCAACGTGCCGAAGACATATGAATTTCTCTCTCTGCGTGTCTTTTGTTTTCCTCCCCACTTCCCTCCCTCAAATGAAATTAGCACTATTCTGTCACTCCAGGTGATGCGAAGAGGGGAGTCTCTATGCAAGCCGATTTATCTGAAACTGTCAGCTGTTTTGAGGACGTCAAGTACTGAGGGTATGTGTTCTTCCACAGTTGCCGGCTGGCTCTTAAGAAGACCCCGTCCCTCATTAAGAGAGCGACGAACTACACTTGAAAGTGTCTTCCCCCCCTTGTTCTCCTGTTGCAAACATTGCAAGAACAGATTTCGTGTTTTAAAATGGCACGCTCCTCAGCGCTAGGCCCAACAGCTTCCCTTACTGTCTATATCTTGCCTCCTTCTCTCTGTGTGAAATACTCAGTATTATCGATATTGTCCCTTACAGAGTTTTGTGTGTGTGTGTGTGTCGGGGGGGGGGGGACGACTGTCCGTGAAGGGAAAAGCTTGAAGCTATCATCACAGGTGACAGTTATGGAAAATCAGCATGCCAAGGTACGAATCGGCTTCATCCACATTATGTATCCTAATAAATGTCTGTCTTCAGAGGCAGGGGGCTTGTCGGAAGCTGCCGACATCTCCCACAATGCCTTTCTGTGACGACTCTGAGCAGCCGCGGTTGTTAGAACCTGCCGCAACACAAAAATAAATCAACGAGTCCTGTCACCAAGTCGCATCCTTCTGATCAGTCTTGCTTGACAAACTTTCTCCTTTGCTGGGCGGAAAAAATAAAAAAGGAGGAAGATGCAAATAGATTTGGATTTGGATAGCAAGCAGTTTGGGGGGGGGGGTTGCCATCGTCGTTGGTTTGTTTATTTGCTTGCAAAAGCTCAGCATTTGTCGAGCTTTATTAACCTGTTTAAGGGACCCAGGTGGCGCTGTGGGTTAAACCACAAAGCCTAGGGCTTCCTGATCAGAAGGTCGGCAGTTTGAATCCCTGCGACGGGGTGAGCTCCCGTTGCTCGGTCCCTGCTCCTGCCAACCTAGCAGTTCGAAAGCATGTCAAAGTACAAGTAGATAAATAGGAACCGCTCCGGCGGGAGGGTAAACGGTGTTTCCGTGCGCTGCTCTGGTTCGCCAGAAGCGGCTTAGTCATGCTGGCCACATGACCCGGAAGCTGTACACTGGCTCCCTCGGCCAATAAAGCGAGATGAGCGCCGCAACCCCAGAGTCGGCCACGACTGGACCTAATGGTCAGGGGTCCCTTTACCTTTACTATTAACCTGTTTATCTGCTAACAAGGTCCCGCTTTGGATGACTCGAGCAAGAGGCCCGTCGTTGCAATGGGCTGGGAAGAGAAGCGGCCTGTTTGTTACAAGGTCTGGCTGGGCCAAATGTACAGAGAAAAGCATTGCAGTCTGTGATTAGCCAGGGCACCGGCTCAGAGGGAGATGGTTGTGCTTGACCATATAACACTGGTCCTGAAAGACCTACATTGGCTCCCAGTACATTTCCGAGCACAATTCAAAGTGTTGGTGCTGACCTTGAAAGCCCCAAATGGCCTCGGTACTGTATACCTGAAGGAGCGTCTCCACCCCCATCGTTCAGCCCGGACACTGAGATCCAGCACTGAGGCCTTCTGGCAGTTCCCTCCTGCGAGAAGTGAGGTTACAGGGAACCAGGGAGAGGGCCTTCTCGGTGGTGGCGCCCGCCCTGTAGAACGCCCTCCCGTCAGTTGTCAAGGAAATAAACAGCTATCTGACTATTAGAAGACATCTGAAGGCAGCCCTGTTTAGGAAAGCTTTTAATGTTTGATGGACTACTATATTTTAATATTTTGTTGGAAGCCGCCTGGGGAAACCCAGCCAGATGGGCGGGGTATAAATAATAAATTATTATTATATTATATTATATTATTATAAAAGTAGGCCATGTTGATTTTTTTTCATCTTTAACTTTCTGAAAATGAGGTGAGGTGCTAAATGCCGTGTTGCAACTTGAGCTGGGAAGGGATAGATAGCTCAGTCGGTAGAGCATGAGAATCTCAATCTCAGGGTCGTGAGTTCAAGCCCCACATTGGGCATTGCAGGGGCTGGACTAGATATCCCTTGTGGTCCCTTCCAACTTTGCTATTATTTGATTCTATGACTTGGGAATTCCAAAGATATCTTGGTTGACTCAATATGATTTAGTTTTGCTTGGTAAGTAAAATGTGTGTCAAACTGCATAGAAAATGATTGTCAAGTACTTGCAGTTATAGTGCATTATTTGTTTGTTTGTTGTGGTTGTTGTTGTTGTTGTTGTTGTTGTTGTTGTTGTTGTTATTATTAAGCATTACCTGACATTTTAAGAAGATAAAATTAAAATTCTTTGATTTTCCAAAAGCAGTTTATGTGCTTCTTCATCAAACATAGACCATAGCTGTCAACATTCAGATTTGAAAATAAGGGATTTTTTCAAACTTTCGGATTTGAAAATAAGGGATGCCGCGAGGGCGGTGCAATGGCACCAAGTAGCCTCGCCACCCTGCGCTCCAGAGGCTGCGCGCGAACGGGTGAGCGAAAGAGTGAGCACGTAGACGGCAGGCAGGCTGTCTGTCTGGTTGGGCGTGAGGGTCTAGCTGCACAAGGCATGCAAGCTCCGCCCCCAGTCGGTCTCAGACTCCTTATTGGCAGCTGAGCAACGCAGCTGAGGAGCCTCCCTGGCCAGCAAGGAGGGAGAGGAGCTGCTTCCTTTGAAATCTGGGAAATTTAAGGGATATCAACAATCCAGGATAGCAGCGGGAAACGGCATTGGAATAAGGAAGTTTCCCGCAAAAAAAGGGAGGGTTGACAGCTATGACATAGACTTACCAAGCTAAATGTTCTCCAAGCACAAAAATGATAGTAGATTTGAATTCCTCACAGCTGAAAACATATTTTTAAAATCCCTCATTGGAGAGATTTGCAAAAAATTGTTTCACCCGTTAAAATGACAGTGTAAAAGCTTCCTCAACCCTGCATTAGGACATTCATAGGAACAGTCCTGAGAGCTGTATTGGAATGGGATGCTAGAACGCAGGAAGGTGACAGAACAGTGGGAGCTAGCTATGAGGAACAAAGCAAAAAAATTGTCTCAGTTATTTATTGGATTTCTTACCTGCCCTTCAGCATAAGGTCTTAGGGCAGGTTACAGCAATATAAAAAATACAATATTAAAAGCAGTTAGAAAATTTTACCATCAGAAGAATTGGAGGGTGATCCGAAACAAAAGTCTTGGGTGTCAGAGTTATATAATTTCACTACAGCAGAAAGTGAAGCAAACAACGTAGCTTTGGGCAGAAGATGAGCTGCAGCTGAATGGAAAGCTTCATGCCGGTGGCAACGACTTCTTACAACTCTTCCTGGCTGCAGATAGATACTAAGAAAATAGTTGCATGTCGAGGTCCCCAGATCACCCCCAGAATAACTCACACATCAGACAGTCAATTTTGGTTTTGGTTTTTGGCATAATTTTGGCCACAACTTTATTAAATACAAACTATGTGAGTGGTTGCATAGGCATTGGTTTAGACTATCTGCCCCACAGGGGACAGAACTGACGACTGTCAGTATTGGGAAAACGCTTTGGGGAGAGAATGGGAGCCGGGGGTCTGACCCAACGACTCTCCCCAAATGCTCCCAGGAGCTCTTGCGTGGTCCTGACCCCCAACCGGGGGATTCGGGCAAAAGCATGGCGAGCCCCTGGATTCCTTTAATGGAATTCCCCGTGGTGCAGCAGCAGCATTGGAGGGGCAGACACGGCCACACTTTTGCCCCTCCAGTAACGAACACACACAAACCAATGCCTAACCGCCAACCTTATAAGTTGTGACTATTTGCTACGCAGTAGGCGAAAACCAGAAGGCACCAGCCAAACAGCCAACTGGAAAAATTCCTACCAGGCACCTCAAGAGCAGACGACCCCATGACAGGCATAGCAAGGTCAACACAGAGGCCTAAAATGAAAAAAAGGGGTGGGAAGGGCGGGAGATCCGTTGCACGCAGCAAGAGGAATAACACAGGGCGTGCCAAGACATTCATACCCCTTGGGCTGTCCATCAATAAATTGCAACATAGCAATCTCCCCAACAACACGCTGGACCCAATCGTAGCTGTGGCCATCTAAGCGATCCCGCCCAACTCAGGTGGGGTGACTTGCTGGCCCCCACCGCAACACGTGCTCTCCCTGAAGGAGAACATGCTATACCAACTTTTTACTCATTTTAAAAAAGCAGGGAGAAGGGAGGGACCTTTCAACACTGTTGCAAATGTTCATGAAACCACCCCCCTTTTTGAGTTGAACCCAGACTGGAAGTTTTGGAACTTTGCTTGCTGTAGGCCGTAAGAAATTTGCCTTCGTTATTTTGGAATGATACCTCCCAAGTCATGGACTCAGAGTCTGCAATGGAATGTTTATGAATATTCCAAATGGGTTAGGTGTGTGTGTGTGTGTGTGTGTGTGTGTGACTATCTAAATGCATTCCATGCTTTATCTAACACTGAAGAAATAACGTCCTCCTCCCCCTTAAGAACTGTTGTTGTTTTTCATATGGAAATTTATGCAGATTAATTGACAAATCAATTAAAACTCACGAGATGCATCAGCTAAGGCTCTGCTAATTGGGGGACAGCCTTGGTGTCTTTGTGCCTGCCTGTGTCTTTGTGTGTGTGTGCAAATAAAACATACACAACATGCAACTTTTCTTTTTGTGCAAAATTCAGGAACTAATTGTAGGAGCCAAGTAGGGAACGAAACTGACCTCTTGACCTCTGCAGTCACCCATCACGGACCAGGTCAAGATTCTTAGATGCCAATGGGTACTGGATTTTGATATCTATCTATCTGGGAAAAAAAAACATACCTAAGAATCATTTCAAAACGAGGTTTAACTGGGATGGAAATGCTAACTAATTGGCACCCATATTTATCTTTCAGGAGAGATCTCCCATTTGTTTGAAGAACAGCAACACACCAGCCTAGACCTTCAAAATAGCATACTAAGAGAGAGAGAGAGAGAAAGTAGTGCATGAAAACAACAGCTGAATCAATTAAACTTGATTTGGCAGATCGGCTTCTGACAAATAGAAAGAAATTCCTGATTAGGCCCTGGAAGAAAAGAAAACCACCTTCTCCTTCTCCTTCTTCTTCTTCTTCTTCTCCTCCTTCTCTCTCCACCCCACCCCCCCAAACCAAGGCTCCTTCTATTCTCGCCTCCTTTAAAGCCAGGAGATGTCAGAAGGGGTGGGTAGTGATATGCAAAGAAGCAGCCTCCATAACCAAAGTAGCCTGCAAAATTAGGTGTCAGCATGCAAAGCTTATTGATGTATGAATGCGGAAAATGAAAGCCTGCAGTAGACAGACAGGGCTAAAGGTGAGACAAGCGCGGAGAGAGCAGCTGTACATCTACGTCAAGGTGTTGCTATATAAGCCTTGCCTCTCCCCCCCCCTTTCCCTCCTCTCTCTCGCTCCTGGAGGGCCACCGCCTAACAAGCAAAGCTGGTCCATAAATGATGAAACAATACAATGTAGGCACTCACTGTGTGAATATCAAATAAATTGACTTGGTCTCTCTCTCTCTCTCTCTCTCTCTCTCTCTCTCTCTCTCTCTCTCTCTCTCTCTCTTCGCCCCCTACCCAACACCACCTCCCCTTTTGCTCTCCCTCCCTCTCTCCCCCCCATCAAAGTATGCCTGTGTATTCATTAATAAATTCATATCCTGAGTTTTCAATAAAAGAGAGAAAATGCAGTGTAAACTGGAGTTACTTAGTGACACCCGGCTCATTGCTTTTTATTGTAGCTCGCAGCTACGAAGCCTTCACGAGTGCACTAGTAGAATTTATTACTGTCTGTCTTTGTGGCAACTTGGCGATGGGAGCCTTTTGAAGAAAATTGACCTGCACTTCATGAATATGATGAAAAATGCCAATAACGCTACAAAGACGGCGCTCTTGACATTAGTGGGCCGGGAACTGAGGAGACGGTAATGAAAGGGTTGCAATTATGAACCCGTTACACTTTCTTACACGCCATCGGGGGCTGTGCAATTTCAGGCGGCTCCAAAGTCCTGCTATCTGGCGGCGAGCACAGCCTCCCGGTGCATGATGGGAAAACCCGGGTCTTCATTATGCCCCGGTCTTTTAATTCGCCTTCTTTATTTATTTAAAGAAGGTGAATGGCGGAGGGTAGCCTCGTGAAAAGCCGGCGTTACTGATCTGTTAAAGCAACTTCACCGGCCACCAGTCCATTTCTGGGCACAATTTGAAGTGCTAAAATAGGGAGCCCTATTTTATCCTACCCTCCAACATGTTGAGTCCCCAAACCGGGACACACATTTTCCCATCTGTGCTCTACGTGGGCTCCCCCTGATCTACACAGTACATGATATTTCCTTTTAAAAAAATAATTGATAAGTTATACAGCACCAGGAATGCCAGCTCAGTGTCATACGTACCTTACTTTTCAGTGTATAAGACTAGGTTTTTTTTTCTTTAAAAATAATGCTAAGAAATGGGGGTCGTCTTATACATGGGTAGTGCATAGGTTGGACATTGGGTTGCTGTGTTATTGGTTGCTGCGTCAATGGGTGGTGTTGATTGGCAGACGCTGCAGCGATTGGGCAGGCAATTGGTAGCTTATGGCAGTGAGGGGACAGACGAGAGGCGGATTTTGCAATGTATGCAACCCCCCCACGCAAAAAAGCTCAACAGCTCTGGGCAACCCTCCGCAAAAAGAGCTCAACAACTCTGTGCCATCTGACCCCATTTTCTTAAATATGAACCCCCCAAAATAGGGGGCGTCTTATACATAGGGGCGTCTTATACACGGAAAAGTGTATAAGTGAGAGCCAGTGTGGTGTAGTGGTTAAGAGCGGTAGACTTGTAATCTGGTGAACCGGGTTCGCGTCTCCGCTCCTCCACATGCAGCTGCTGGGTGACCTTGGGCTAGTCACACTTCTTTGAAGTCTCTCAGCCCCACTCACCTCACAGAGGAAAGGAGAATGTTCACCACTTTGAGACTCCTTCGGGTAGTGATAAAGCGGGATATCAAATCCAAACTCTTCTTCTTCTTCTTATCAAAACGGTCATTGGTTATCTTTTCAACCCACCAAGATTCTACCGAGCGTGTTCTCCTTCATGGAGAGCATGTGTTGCGGTGGGGGCCAACAAGTCACCCCTCTGGTGCTGGGCGGGAGCGTTTAGATGGCCACTGCTGTGATTGGACCCAGGGTGTTGTTGGGGAGATTTGTATGTTGCAAATTGATGATGGACAGCCCAGCGTATATATAATGGTTGGTGTGCAATGTGATCTCCCTCTTGGCTGAGTGCTTCGGAACACCCTCCCTCCCTCCCTCCCTATATTTTAGGCCTCTGCGTTGACCTTGCTATGCCTGTCATGGGGTCGTCTGCTGTTGGGGCAGGGACCTGGTAGGAATTTTTCCATTTGGCTGATTGGCTGGTGCCACCTGGTTTTTGCCTACTGCGTAGCAAATAGTCACAACTTGTAAGGTTGGCGGTTAGGCATTGGTTATTATGTTGGTTGGAGGAGGGGTATGGTTGACTGTGTATGCCCCTCCTATTGATACTGGTGTACGTGGAATTCCGTTAAAGGAATCCAGGGACTCGATATGCTTTTGTCCGAACCTCCGGTCGGGGGCCAGGGCTGTGCAAGAGCCCTGGGAGCCTGAGGGGAGAGGGGAGGGTCATGTCATCCAGCTCCCTTTATATCTCCAGAGTGTTTTCCCCTTACTGACAGTCGTCAGTTCTGTCCTCTGTGGGACAGATAGTCTTAACCAATGGCTAAGCAACCACTCACATTATTTGTATTTTAATAAAGTTGTGGCCAAAATCATGCCAAAAACCAAAACTAAAATTCTGAGTGATGTGTGAGTTATTTGAGGGGTGGTTTGGGGGGACCTCGACACGCAACTGGGTGCCTCCATACCTGTACATGTGAAAAGGATGTAGGTGTCTCCCACTGACCGTAAACTGTACATGTGCCAGCAGAGAAATTCAGCTGCTAAAAAACCCCCTAAACTAAACGCAGAAACAAAGTCTCAGGGATGAGGAGGAGTTTCATGCTCTTATGTAGTGGTTTGGGTGGCAATTACAGTAGTTCCGGGTGCAATATTTTAAGAAGCATTCACACAACAGTTTATGCCATTTTCATGACATTGACCCGTTAATTAAGGGGAGGGAACCTGGGGGTCATCTAGTCCACCCCCCTGCAATGCAGGAACCTTAACTGAAGCATCCCTGACAGGTGGCCATCCAACCTCTGCTTAGAAACCTCCAATGAAGGAGAGCCTGCCCCCTTCATTATATCCGAGCTTTCACACAATGTAAAAGAAAACTAATGGAATATAGTAAACTAATGGAAATATAGTACAGAAAACTAATGGAATATAGTACATACTTAGCACTTATTTCTGCTTCATTTGACTCCAGAGGGGGGGGGAGTCCATTTTCAGCCCCTTTAAATCTGGAAAATTGCAGGAGCAAAGTGTTGAAATGGCCAGGGGTGGGGTGTATATATCGGCATACAGTTTCCTCCTGCTGTTTTCATGGGTGAACAGAACCACACAGGTGCAGAGAGGTTGGGAGAGTGTTGCCCAGTGACGCTCCTTGTTTTGTCGCACCATGCCCACCGGTGTGGACAAAATTTAGCGCAACTTGCTGGAAATCTCGGTCGGAAAGCTACCACTGCACAACCCGAGAGGCACTGCATGCAGTGTGAAAGGAACGTTAGAAAACAGGACGGAAGCCTTCGCATTATAATCAGGAAAACTAACGCAACGTTTCCCACAGCTGAATGCAACCCCAAGAGGGCTTCTGATAGAGATCTCAACATGCAGGCACGAGTACCTCCAGATAGCACAGGCCCAAACCATTTAAAGCTTTAAAGGTTAAAGACATCACTTTCAATTGGGCCTGGCAATACGCTGGAAGACTCGGCAGCCGGAATAATACAGGCGCTATTGAAGCTAACTGCTGCACACCCACAAGGACTCTGGCAGCCTCGGACTCGGCTGATGTTTCCAGACCGTCCTTAAAGGCAGCACCACATACAGTGCATTACAGCAGCCTACCCTGGATGTGACCAGAGCCCTGTGACCAGGTCTGCTGTGGCCAGAGATGCTGTTTGCACATGAGCCAACACTGATAAAATGCATTTCTGGGTACTAATCAAAGCCAGATTTAGGTTTGATGAGGCCCTAAGCTACTGAAGGTAATGGGGCCCTTTATATGTCCAGCTGTCCTTTGTCAACAACAAATTGTCACTGTTTTGTTGTTGTTGAATATATGCTATAAGGTAATTTATGGACCTAATAGGTCCATGAACAACACAAAACACTGTTGCTATATGTAGGTTTTATTTTATTTGCTTTTCACCTAATATTTTGGAAATGTACATCCAGGCTTTTTTCCATTTAAATGTTTTTGGGGCCCACAAGATAATGGAGCCCTAAACTGTAGCTTGTTTAAAGGTAAAGGTAAAGGGACCCCTGATCATTAAGGTCCAGTCGCGGACGACTCTGGGGTTGCGGCGCTCATCTCGCTTTATTGGCCGAGGGAGCTGGTGTACAGCTTCCGGGTCATGTGGCCAGCATGACCAAGCCACTTCTGGTGAACCAGAGCAGCGCACGGAAACACCATTTACCTTCCTGCTGGAGCGGTACCTATTTATCTACTTGCACTTTGACATGCTTTCGAACTGCTAGGTGGGCAGGAGCAGGGACCAAGCAACAGGAGCTCACTCTGTCGCAGGGATTCGAACCGCCGACCTTCTGATCAGCAAGCCCTAGGCTCTGTGGTTTAACCCACGGCGCCACCCATGTCCTGTATATAGCTTGTTTAGCTTATACGTAAATCTGGCACTGGTACTAATGCTCATAGGTTCCCAAGTCAGCACCAAATTCAGCATTAGTTGTAATCCTTCTTCCAGAGCCAGGGCATTTGTGTTTGTGCATGCGTGTCCAATATCTCTCCCCCCCCCTTTCCCTCCCTCACCACAGAAATCCATTCTCTCTCTCCGACATGCCATCCTCTCACTTTCCTGATTCCTGTGGCACCCCAGTCTCCCAGATCACCCCACTTTCGCTCCAGCCCTCTCCGTCACTCTGCTTCCTGTTCAGCTGATCAGGTGCTTATCTGAGCTGTGAAAATCGCATAGCGCATAGAACTTAAAGAGGATGTGGCAAACAGCTCCATTCTTCCAACTTCTCCTCTATGTACTTTTCAGGGATGGAACGTCTTGGCTGAAAACGGCCCCCCACCCCTGTGTTAGAAGAAGAAGAAGAGTTTGGATTTGGTACCCCGCTTTATCACTACCCGAAGGAGTCTCAAAGCGGCTAACATTATCCTTTCCCTTCGTCCATTTGGGTTTTCAATGGATTGCTGTTTACTCCAATTGAGCTTTAAAGATTGGGTTTTCATGAGGAAAGCTCTGAAGGGGGGGGGAATCACTTAGATATATAACATTGAAGCATGTACCATGCTTGGAAAGAGTGGAACAAAGTTAAGTGTGGATAACCCGTCAGTGTACGCGTAAAGAGATTAGCTAAAATCCTTTAGAAGAAGAGTTTGGATTTGATATCCCGCTTTATCACTCCCCAAAGGAGTCTCAAAGTGGCTCACATTCTCCTTCTCCCTTCCTCCCCCACAACAAACACTCTGTGAGGTGAGTGGGGCTGAGAGACTTCAGAGAAGTGTGACTAGCCCAAGGTCACCCAGCAGCTGCATGTGGAGGAGCGGAGACGCGAACCCGGTTCACCAGATTACGAGTCTACTGCTCTTAACCACTACACCACACTGGCTCTCAGTGACTGTGTTAGGACATTCATGTAGACAGTCCTTGAGTTATGCTGCATTGTGATGCTGGAGTGCAAGAATATGACAGACAGGTGAGTTAGAGCAAGCTTGTAGAAGAGGAGCATGGGTAAGTTTCTGCGTTGTTGCCCCGCCCACTTTTGTCCCTAACTCCACCCACCACCGTCATGTGGTCCCGGACAGGTGTGCAGAAGGGTATGAGGGCCTCAGTCTGAAAATGATTTCCCATCCCTCATTTCAGTGCAATCTGAGCAGCGACTCCCAAATCTCTGCTGAATGGAGAATAAGTAATACTGCTGCAAACAGAATGGGATGGGACAGCACGGCATTTTCTCTTCAAAAGCGAAAGAAAGGGGGGGAAATGATGCAGGTACCAGTTGAAGAACAGGGAATGTCAAGCCCGAGATGAGGTGTCCTGCAAAATGGAAACATCAACAAGAAAGTGGACTTGGCCCCACGCTGAACATTTTGACACTCGCTGAACTTGCGAGCCAGAAATAAAATCTTACCTGTCACTAAGACAAACTGGAAATGCTAAGTCCTTGGTCTCTTTGGTTATTGAACATTTGACTCCCATATTTATTGCCAGGGTTTCTCATTTCTTTCCTGCCAATAAAATAAACTAATTCTGCAGGCAAACAATTCACTTAAGAGACATGGATACATTTCTCAGCTGGAAGGACAGAGCTAGATAAGGCAATTCTTAACACCAAATTAATTATAGGTGCCTGAAAAAAAATCCAGTTTAGGTCTACATTTAAAGAGCTAGTTATGACGGCCTGTTTATTGAGCATTCATTCTGATTTGAATGTGGGGCAGTTAGATGACAATGACTATTCATCCTGATTTCATCTAGATTTGCTTGTGTAGAAGTTATACATCTCCCCATGAGTCCAATATTCATCCCACACATTCCAGTGCACTTTCCTGCCACTTTTTTCTTCAAATGGGAATTTCTTCTATCAGAGTTCCTAAGTACTTTATACCACCTGAAATGTACAAACCTAAATTTCCGGTAGTAACCGAATTCCTCCTCCCACAAAATATGGGCAGCCTGCAGGCAAAGCTAAACATTTTTGGGTTTAAGTTATTCAAGGTAAAGGGTAAAGGGACCCCTGACCATTAGGTCCAGTTGTGACCGACTCTGGGGTTGCAGCGCTCATCTCGCTTTACTGGCCGAGGGAGCCGGCGTACAGCTTCCGGGTCATGTGGCCAGCATGACTAAGCCGCTTCTGGCGAAACCAGAGCAGCGCACGGAAACGCCGTTTACCTTCCCGCCGGAGCGGTTCCTATTTATCTACTTGCACTTTGATGTGCTTTTGAACTGCTAGGTTGGCAGGAGCTGGGACCGAGCAACAGGAGCTCACCCCATCATGGGGATTCGAACCGCCGACCTTCTGCTCAGCAAGCCCTAGGATCTCTGGTTTAACCCACAGCGCCACCCGCGTCCCTATTCAAAGGTTTGCCTATTTCTCCAAAAGTCTACCTATATCTATTCCTATATCTGCAGCCCAGTCCTACGCAGGTTTACACAGAAGTCAGACCCACTAAGTCCAGTGGGTCTTGTTCCCAAGTAAGTATGCATAGGATTGAAGCCTTGGATGTTACAAGACTTGCTTCCCTTTGTGCTCACTGCAAAACTGAACGTCCTATGCTTCCTTTCTTGTGAGACTTCACTGTGATAACACATTTGGCTCCAGTGCTATTTACCACAGAAATGACACTTCCTTTTTTTCTAGAGGGGCTTTTCTAGCAAAACTTCCCCAGGACATGTAATTTATAGCACTTTGAAGCAAAGTGAGGAGGCAATCTCCACTCATTTTAAAGCTCCAGGCTTCCCCCACCCCTAATTTATCTGCAACAGTTTAAAAATTTCTGGATTTAAGCAGTCTCATGTAGGGTCTCTAAGGCAGTGTTCACGCCAGCGGCGTAGCGTGGGGACTCCCAGGCACAAATTTCTGAGGAGGCATTAACCTGGCACCCTCATGACAGGTTCCCTCATCGAGGCCGGAGCCACAGGGAGGCAAGCCACGCCCAGGCTGAGCCTTCGAGGCTGGCACGGTACCGCCTCTTCCTTCTTTTCGTGGCCAGTGAAAGGATGCCCACGCATGCCCACCCCTGGGCCAGCTGAGAAGGAGGGAGGGGAAGGGTGCTGCTGCTGCCCACCAAAGAGGGAGGGAGGAAGAGGAAGGCGGGAACGTGTGCATGTCAGGGACTGGGCAGAGGAGGAATGGTGGAGAATCCTGACCCTTCCAGGGAGGAGGAAGACAGTACATTCGTACCTCTGTTTACGCAACCCTCTGTTTACGTAAACTTCGGGATGCGCGCGCAGCAAACCCAGAAGTATTTTACCATTTTTCGCCCCATGCGCAGAAGCGGTCCTCACATTGCAGAAACCTCAGGATCCAACCGGACCTCCGGAACGGATCCCGTCCGCAACCGGAGGTACCACTGTATAGATTTACAACAGGGGTTTGAGGGAGGTTGCAGCCCCGAAGCAGATGAGAGGAAAAGCTGGGAAATCATGGGAGAGCCAGAGAAGAAGAAGAGTTTGGATTTGATATCCCGCTTTATCACTACCCTAAGGAGTCTCAAAGCGGCTAACATTCTCCTTTGCCTTCCTCCCCCACAACAAACACTCTGTGAGGTGAGTGGAGCTGAGAGACTTCAGAGAAGTATGACTAGCCCAAGGTCACCCAGCAGCTGCATGTGGAGGAGCAGGGAATCAAACCCGGTTCACCAGATTACGAGTCCACTGTTCTGTCCACTGTTAGCCACTTTGAGACTCCTTCGGGTAGTGATAAAGCGGGATATCAAATCCAAACTCCTTTTCTTCTTCATGGGATTACTCCCCTGGCAGGCGTATCCTCATTTGCCTCCAAAGTTTTTTCTTGATCCCAAGCAAAACGGCTGAATTCCACAGTGGGGTTGCCCCCCAAATCCTAAGCGAGGCTGCTGCGTTCTGCCCTTGTGAACGGCGCTGATAGTCCCACAGCCAAGAGCAATGTATTCCTGCACGGTTTACTGTATCCCCGCAGAAAACGTGTCACTAATTAAAACGGAGGATGGCAGGAATAGGGGGCACAAGTCTGCCTACATAACAACAGTAACGGGGGGGGAGGATAACGTGTGTTTGTGTGTGTGGAGGGGATGATTGCAAGGTTGTTTCTTGAGCACTCCAGCATAATAAGCTGTAATAGCCACAGGCCTGATTTCCTGTCCTTGTTGCAGCCAACCCGGATTAACCCTTCGCGTGGCCTGCCTTGCTCCTGATACAGGGCCCCGTGTCACTTGCAGGTGCTATGTCTGGAGGTGCGCGTTCTGTCAGATCGCTCAATTAATTATAATTGTCCCGCCTTGAAAGGCATAGCCCTGGGCCTACCAGGGGGTGTGGCCCTCGGGGGGTTTCATTGCCAGGCCCAGCCTGCAGACTCCAAGTCAATCAAGAGACTCTGCTCATCTATATTTAATTGTGCCAGCGTACTTTCCGACTTAAAGAAAATAAAATGCATCATTACCCGCCGAGCAAGGCAGGTGTGTTCTCATTGTTTTCCTGAAGCTATCTTGCTGCAAAACAATGGAGATTTCTGCACCGGGATGACGGCATCTCTGGGAATTTGATGGGAGCGGTTGCCCAACCAGAAATGAAGCGCCATAGGTTCCTCCGGTTCGGGTGTAGGCAAACCTTCATTTTTTGGGGAAAAAATATTATTTATTGATTTTTCACACACACAAAAAAACTTCACAGGTTTTAACATAGACCGTGAATTACTTTTTCCATTGACTTCCCTCCTCCCCCCTTTCATGGTTTCCATATTTGCCCTTAAATGCTGCATATTTCACGTAGAATATTCAATAATCCATTTTAACCTATTTATCTTAATACCTTAATTAAGATAATTATTATCTTAATAATTAACACTGTTGCTCATATTTCAAGTCCTACTCGCGTTTTCATCTCATTGTAATAGTTCTTACTCAATAAAAAGTCTCCTCAAGGAATCTTTCATCATTTTGCTATTGCATATTTGCTGTTAATCTTGCCAGTTTGGCACACTCCATCATTTTTAAAAGCCATTCTTCCCTTGTTGTGACCTGTCCTTCTTCCCACCTTTGGGCATACAGTATTCTTGCTGCTGCTGTTACATACATACCATACTTTTCCATATATAAGACGCCCCATGGATAAGACGCCCCCTATTTGGGGGGACTTAAATTTTAGAAAATGGGGGCAGATGGCTATATTACCAGAGCTTTTGGGGGGAATGATTGTGCAAATTTGTTGGGCTTTGGGAGGGGCATTGCTAAAGGTTCTTGGGCTTTTGGGGGGAGGGTGGATGAAGAAAATCACTAACCCAAATGATAAGAGCTCAGAGTCTCTCGCATCGCAGAAGTTGACATGTGTCTGCCCATTCACAAACACAAGCCGGAAACTGAATGCCTATTTGCCACAGTGGCAGCCAATCCAAGGCAGTCCTTGACACAGCAACCAATCACCCGCCCAATTAACGCAGGAACAGCCAATCCAAGGCAGTCCTTGACGCAGCAACCAATCACCCGCCCAATTAACTCAGGAACAGCCAATCCAAGGCAGTCCTTGACGCAGCAACCAATCACCCGCCCAATTAACGCAGGAACAGCCAATCCAAGGCAGGCCTTGATGCAGCAACCAATCACCCGCCCAATTAACGCAGGAACAGCCAATCCAAGGCAGGCCTTGATGCAGCAACCAATCACCCGCCCAGTTAACGCAGGAACAGCCAATCCAAAGCAGCCCTGGATGCAGCCAACAATCACCCACCAAATCGCTGCTTATAAGCTGCAGTTGGTGGCTGCAACCAATCACCTGGTCCCACAATGCACTGCCCATGTATAAGACAAGCCCCATTTTTTAACATTATTTTTGAGTAAGAAACCCTCGACTTATACATGGAAAAGTATGGTAAGTAAGTTAAGCAACTCTTTTGGTACATCATTATCTATAATTCCTAAAAGAAAAGCTTCAGGTTTCTTGGGAATAATAAACTTGAACTAATGACACGGGCCCCAACCCTGTAGTGATTTAATGGTCGAAACCATCACTTTCAAGTACCATTTTGAGTCACTATGTTTCTCATTTTTCCAGTCTCAAATGCAAATCTCCACATTTCTGCAGCAATTTGCCATTATTTTTATTTTTTAAAATCCTTGTGAAAATTCACCAGCACTTTCATGTGAATTTCTCCCAATAAACAATCTTATGCAGTTTTGACTAATGCACAGATTTTTCCTTAAACAATGCATTTTGTATGCCACTGTGCCGCTATTATAAATATGTTCATGCACACTTTCCCCAGATGTATGCATTTTTGTATATACTGCATCGCAAAATTCAGAGAGGTGGAAATTTTTAAGGATGGCTGTGTCCCCATCCTCGTCATTTCGGAAAGTGTGAATTTGGTAAGGTTCACCTTTAAACACAAAGCGAATCGAAATTCTCCCCCACCCCTTGCTAGGGAAATGATTCTGCTTTAAAGATCAGTGCCATCTGAAAGATTGCCTGTGTTTGTTATTTTCACTAATGTATACATTAATAAGTTCAGTATACACTGGTATATGCATTTGTGATTGCAGAACTGCATTGCAAAGCAACCACTCTATTCCGAACTTTAAAATGGAAAGCGTAATGGTGGTGGTCAACAAAAGACTCTCTCCACTGGGAAGAAGAAGAAGAAGAAGAGTTTGGATTTGATATCCCGCTTTATCACTACCTGAAGGAGTCTCAAAGCGGCTAACATTCTCCTTTCCCTTCCTCCCCCACAACAAACACTCTGTGTGGTGAGTGGGGCTGAGAGACTTCAAAGAAGTGTGACTAGCCCAAGGTCACCCAGCAGCTGCATGTGGAGGAGCGGGGACGCGAACCCGGTCCCCCAGATTATGAGTTTACCGCTCTTAACCACTACACCACACTGGCTCTCGGGAAACACTGGTCTGCAAACGCTCCTGTTGGAGAATAGCCTTTACCAAAGGAGTCATGGAATGGCCTATCACCCATTCCCACCACCCCTCTGAGTAATACCCCTCCCCACCCTCTCACTATATATAAGGGTCTGGTGACTTCTGTTTCAGTGTATCTGAAGAAGTGTGCATGCACACGAAAGCTCATACCAAGAACAAACTTAGTTGGTCTCTAAGGTGCTACTGGAAGGATTTTTTTAATTTTGTTTTGACTATGACAGACCAACATGGCTATCTACCTGTAAATGGAATTTGAAGACGCTCGAACTCAGGATGAAAGGGAGAAACGGGCTAAGAGGAAGGCACGCTTGGCAAACCCTCACCATGATCAATTCCTGCCCTACCTATGTCCCTACTGTGGAAGGACGTGTGGATCCAGAATTGGCCTCCACAGTCACTTACAGACTCACTGTTCAAATTGTGTTTATGGAAGACAATCTTACTTGGTTACGAGTGATCGCCAAAGAAGACTGTTCACCGTTGAGATACTTTATGGTATGGTTGACTGCATAGATGCCTATAAATAAATGGGAAGAAGGACTATAACGTTTGACCCTTATCAGGCCTCCTCAGATCTCTTCAAACGTTATGTCCAGGGGATGGAAATACAGCAACAACAAAAAGGGGCTTTGTGTTTGTGTGTGCATGGAGGAAACAGCTACGGACAGAATATATTTTGACCAGTGACAGGCAATAGCTGTTTGTCAAGGAGACGCCACTTTCTCACCGTGGTCTCCAGCCTTCTAGTAAGGAGGTCCTGAGGGGACATGCCGAAAAAAGTGGAAGTTATGCGGCTCAACGATACTGGGGAAGGTTTGGTGACGGAGGGAAACATCTGGCTGAGGAAACAGATGGGCCAAGAGCAGACTTCAGGGCAGAGCAAGAAAGGGAAGGCCCTGCGGTTAAGAGGAAACAGAACGTACAGAGAAAGTGGTCAAATAGGGACATCAAAGGTGGTTACTACATTGTTTTGAAATTGGCTGCACAGTATCTTGGATTCATACTTGAGAGCTCTTAAGTGGACTGCCGGTTTTCCCATGCTATATTTGTTGTCTGGTTATCTATCACATTTGTGGCCCACCCTTCCTCTGAGATGTGTCAAACACTGTACAGGTGGTCACGCCCTCCAGCCCACCCCCATCACCCTGACCCCAACTCGGCTGCCTGGGAGAAATCATTTGTTAACAATTGCTTGAAATATATGCAGGAGAATTGAAAGTGAGGGAGATCAGCCCCTTAAAAGAGCAGGGCAAAAAGCCTGTCAACTGTGTAGAGCAGGGACCCCCAACCTGCGGCCCTCCAGATGTTTTTGGCCTACAACTCCCATGATCCCTAGCTAACAGGACCAGTGGTCAGGGATGATGGGAATTGTAGTCCAAAACATCTGGAGGGCCGAAGGTTGGGGATGCCTGGTTTAGTGGCATTATTTACACCTAAGAAGTATATAATTTTTGTTCAATAAATAAAAAGAGGAAGCAAGCTCTGGTGCTCTAGGACACAAAATTCTTTACATTTCAGAATTGGGAACTTCTTCATCAGGAACTACAGACAGAAACAATGCACGACTTTATTAGTGTGATTCTTAAAAATAGATAACGTAATACCGTAAGAACATAAGAAAAGCCTGCTGGATCAGGCCAATGGCCCATCTAGTCCAGCATCCTGTTCTCACAGTGGCCAGCCAGATGCCTGTGGGAAACCTGCAATCAGGATTTGAACACAAGACCATTGTCCTGTCCTCTGCTTTTCAGCAGCTGGTATTTGGAGGCATTGCTGTCTCGATCTGTGGAAGTAGAGCACAGCCATCATGACTGGTAGACATCATTAGCTTTCTCCTCCAGGAATTTGTCTAATCCTCTTTTAAAGGCATCCAAGTTCATGGCCATTGATGCCCCCTGGGGGAGCAAGCCCCATAGTTTAACTATGTGCTGCATGACGAAATTATTTTATCTGTCCTGAATCTTCCAACATTCTGCTTCTCTGGAGTTCCAGTGTTATAGAGAGGGATAAAAGCTTTCCTCTGTCCATTTTCTCCAACCAGTGCATGGTTTTTAAAATTTATTCCCAGTTCACCAGATTATGAGTCTACCGATAAAACGAGAGGGTATGATGTTATGTAATGTGATTATATGTAAAATCACACACACACACACACACACACACACACACACACACACACACATGGTAAAGGACCCCAGACAGTTAAGTCCAGTCACAGACGACTCTGGGGTTGTGGCGCTCATCTCGCTTTACAGGCTGAGGGAGCCGGCGTTTGTCCGCAGACAGTTTTTCCGGGTCATGTGGCCAGCATGACTAAACCGCTTCTGGTGCAATGGAAACCAGAGCAGTGCACGGAAACGCCGTTTACCTTCCCGCCAGAGTGGTACCTATTTATCTACTTGCACTGGGCGCGAAAGGCTTTTCTTTTGTCCAACTGCTTTCATTGGGAAACCCTGCTATTTATTGTTGAATCAGAGCAAATGTCGTCAATCCATAGAAAAACCAAGTGCCATTTGTTCAGTGGTAAATCATGAGTTTCCCCAGGGGAAGCAGCAGGACAAGCAGAAGTGTTGACGAGCCCTAAAAAACCTTCCTTAATCTGACATTTGCATTAACTAGACCCTGGTTAGGTAATCGTTGCTCCTTAAACATATTTTCTTCCTTAATTTATTTTGAGATGTTTTTTCTCCAATGCAGTTTACAATCCAAGAGTCCAGCAGAGCTGGCAATAGATAGTTTCCCTTTTCAAATCAGAATGATGACGAGTCCAATTTAATTATATTCTAACTAAGTCACATACAGGGCAGAGCCACTGAAGCTAACGGACCTGAGTTCACCCATGCCCATTAATTTCAATGGGTCTACTCAAGAGTATGACTCTCCCTGTTATGGATGTCTTTGGTAAGGATTATTGTTTTAAAGTTTATTGATAGATATACCTATAGAGTAACTGGGGACACACAACATACATTTAAAGCGTGATGGAACCACTTTCAATGGCTTCCCCCAAATAATTCTGGAGGCTGAAGTTTGTTAAGGGTGCTGATAATCATTAGGAAGACCCTGTCCCCCTCCCAGAGCTACAGTTCCCAGAGTATTGATTGCTAAACCACTCTGGGAACTGTAGTTCTGTGAGGGGAATAGTTTTTTCCCCCTAAGAACATTCAGCACCCCAAACAAACTACAGTTCCCAGGATGCTTTGCAGGAGGCCATGGCTGTTTAAAGCAGTAACACCAAAGTTGCAGGTTCAATCCCCATCTGGAACAGCTGCATATTCCTGCATTGCAGGGGGTTGGACTAGATGATCCTCAGGGTCCCTTCCAACTCTACGATTCTGTGATATCGTATACCTGAAGGAGCGTCTCCACCCCCATCGTTCAGCCCAGACACTGAGGTCCAGCTCCGAGGGCCTTCTGGCAGTTCCCTCACTGTGAAAAGTAAAGCTACAGGGAACTAGGCAGAGGGCCTTCTCGGTAGTGGCACCTGCCCTGTGGAACGCCCTCCCATCAGATGTCAAGGAAATAAACAACTATCTGAATTTTAGATGACATCCAAAGGCAGCCCTGTTTAGGCAAGTTTTTAATGTTTGATGCTTTATCATGTTTTTAATATTCTGTTGGGAGCCGCCCAGAGTGACTGGGGAAACCCAGCCAGATGGGGAAACCCAGCCAGACATAAATAATAATTTATTATTCTTATTCTTATTCTAATTATTTGGTCAGGGTTCAGTCTAACTCATTTTCTCCTTGTATAAGAACAATCACGAAGGAGGTTCCCAGCTTGCTCACAGGTGCTTATAATATTTTAATTTGTTTGAATTAATGGTCGGTTAAACCACAGAGCCTAGGGCTTGCTGATCAGAAGGTCGGCGGTTCGACTCCCTGCGACGGGGTGAGCTCCCGTTGCTCGGTCCCAGCTCCTGCCCACCTAGCAGTTCGAAAGCACGTCAAAGTGCAAGTAGATAAATAGGAACCGCTCTGGCGGGAAGGTAAACGGCGTTTCCGTGTGCTGCTCTGGTTCGCCAGAAGCAGCTTTGTCATGCTGGCCACATGACCTGGAAGCTGTACGCCGGCTCTCGGCCAATAAAGCGAGATGAGCGCCGCAATCCCAGAGTCGGACACGACTGGACCTAATGGTCAGAGGTCCCTTTACCTTTACCTTATCTTAATTTATTGACCGCTTGTTTTTATGCATTGTCTTACTTGTATGATGTTCGCCGCTCTGAGCCCGGCTTTGGCCGGGGAGGGCGGGATATAAATAAAATTTATTATTATTATTATTATTATTATTATTATTATTATTATTATTGCTAAGACACTGCCTCAAAGGCATAGTGCAGATGTGGCCTGAAAATGAAGACACCATGCGACGTTCCCCATGGCGAAAGCACTGAAATAAAGGCACGCTGCCCATATATCCTTAGCGCTGCAGAAGGCTCTGCGGAGGGGAACTGCAAAACGCCCCATTGAGAGAGGCGAGTATTGTACAGGGACAAGTTGACAGCTCTTCACAGTGGTGGCTGGATTCCTTTGTACAGCTGCATCCCTGCTAATGATAAATGAGTAATGTTTGATAGCTGACTCCTTTGCCTGACAGCTACAGTTGTGGCCAGAGGGCCAGGACAGGCTTTAGACTTCTGTTCAAAATGAGTTAAACATATTAGGTATTATGAAGGCACAGAAGCCCTCCGAGAAGGAGCGCTGAAATGAGTTATCAAGGTATGCTCCTGGGTACAGGACTTGCAAAGCAGATGTCATTCTAATAATGTGTGATATAGAACATGTCTAGCCTAAACCCTGCCGGATGAAATATGAAGCCCCCGTCGGTGATATTTAATACCATTTTATGAGGTGCCATCTTATGAAGACAATGCCCGCCTTATGTGGAATGCTTAAGGTGTTTTGCCAAAGGCACTGGGAGGTATCTGAACTAAGTAGAATTTTTATTATTTTATAAGCCTTTACTTTGTAATATTTCTGTGTCGACATTATTGTGGCGCTTGCTACGCTCGGCCTTTGTCTAGCGAGAGGTTCAGGGAAAGACTGACAGATTGCCTGGGCTGCTTCTGGACGTAAAAAAGGCCACTTCCTATCGGAAAACATTATTTGGGGGGAGAAAATAAAATAAAATAAATCAGGAAATGCTGCTTTGCGAGAGCCATGCTTGAAGGAGAAGGAAAAAAATGTATGAGGAAAAGGAAGACTGAAGAAATGACACTCTGATGTGGTTGATATTTTTGGTCCCGTCTCGTCCCCTTGCTTCCAATCTATGCTTGCTATTTTATTTTGGTCAGTTAGGAATCTAAAGGGAACATACGCTTCTGGTTTTCCTGAAAAGAAAACTCCTCTAGTAGGAATTTAAAAAAAATTAAAAAATTGTCCAGTAGCACCTTAAAGGTAAAGGGACCCCTGACCATTAGGTCCAGTCGTGACCGACTCTGAGGTTGCAGCGCTCATCTCGCTTTATTGGCCGAGGGAGCCAGCGTACAGCTTCCGGGTCATGTGGCCAGCATGACTAAGCCGCTTCTGGCGAAGCAGAGCAGCGCACGGAAATGCCGTTTACCTTCCCGCCGGAGCGGTACCTATTTATCTACTTGCACTTTGACGTGCTTTCGAACTGCTAGGTGGGCAGGAGCTGGGACTGAGCAACGGGAGCTCACCCCGTCATGGGGATTCAAACCGCCGACCTTCTGATCAGCAAGCCCTAGGCTCTGTGGGTTAACCCACAGCGCCACACCTTAGAGATCAGCTAAGTTTGTTCTGGGTATAAGCTTTCGTGTGCATGCACACTTCTTCAGATACCTTCTTCAGATACTTCAGTGTGCATGTACCTGAAAGCTTATACCCAGAACAAACTTAGTTGGTCTCTAAAGTGCTACTGGACACTTTTTTATTTTATTTCGACTGCGTCAGACCAACACGGCTACCTACCGTCCTCTAGGAGGGTCAAGAGTGATCTACAAAAGCTTGCATAACTTTGTATACACACATCCTCACCTCATCCTGGCCTATATCCTGAATTACCCCTGGTCTGTTTTCAATATTTGCCAAGGTGCTTGGTGTTTGGCCACTCACCCAATCGCACAACACTGCCGCAACTCTAAAGACTTGGGTCACATTGAAAAGTCCTTTTACCTTAATTGGTTAGGCAGCACTGCGGGAATGGTGCCCCCTAGTCTGACATGAACTGGAGAGGGGCTGTGTCTCTGGGTTTCTTCCCTGGCCGACATGACACCCAAATGGTCTGGGGAAGAGGGTTGCAGCCTGCTCACAAATTGGCCATTCGTGGGCAGGCTGCTTGGCTGGCTCCACCCCCTGGGGTGGACTGCACTGAGCCTGCAGTCTTCACTCCGGTCCACCTCTTGGTTGTTTAAATCGGGCCAGTTTCTACACGCTCACACAGTTCTACATCTGTAATCTGTTTTGGCCTGATTTGACCCAAAACGATATTGTCCAGTCTGTTTTATCCAGGAGCCGGGCATGAGGGGAAGTGGGTTCTTGGGCCACACAGGTACGGAACTCACTGGACTGACAGCACTGGAGTAGCTTTCAGCCTATTGGTCCGTCTAGGCTGCACTCTTTTTGGCTACAGCTGCTGTTCTTTTACACATCATTTGATGGTTGTGTATCTTGTCTCAATCATCTCCACCGTTCACCGCGTCTTGTATTATTCTGTGGCTTCCCGCAACGCTCAGGAATGCCCTTGTGGACAGGAAGACAAACCTCCTTCGTTGGGACGTAATTGTGGGCTAATCCCAGCTGAGCAATATGTAGTCAACGAGGGTTTGATCCTCTGAGATGTGCTTTGCAAGATTAGAGCTCGGCGCGTCCCTTGGGAAAAGTTCTCTCTCTCATTTGACATGGTTGATTTTATACACCTTCTGTTTCCGTCAAGGTCGCTGGCGAGAGACTCTACCGGAGTGGTCCCCCAAGATTACTTCTTGGGAATCCTTTCTCTCCTGAGCATAAAACTATTCCACTGAATTACCCCTTTGCTTAACCTTTCGGTGACCTCTGCTGCAGAATCCTCAGCTTGGCAAACACTGGGAAGAAACCCCAAGCAGACTGGTGGTTTCTGCGCTTAACCCTAATTCTCTGGAGGAGGAAGCATCTAATGCAACTTTTCTCATCTAACAGGCCAACATCCTTAACCCAGTGAAGGAAAGTGGAATTAAGCAAGTTGGCTCCCTGCTGAAGTCAACGACTGAACACCAGCGTTCATCATAAATACTTTCCCTTAACTAGGTTGAATAATATCACCTGGGTGAAATGATATTGGCTGCAGCCAGGGATTTGTGTACACCCTGCTAAATCAAAAAAAATCAATATCCTGCACCTGGACAGTGCAAATTCTGCAGCACAAAAAGCTGCATTCTGCAACTTGCATAAATGAGGCAAATGTAGCAAATATGCATATTTTTCATTTGCATGAAAAAATTGTATTTTCCCCATGTATTTTTCCTGTTTTGCATGAAACTATGTATTTTTCCTGTTTTGCATGAAACTATGTATTTTTCCTGTTTTGCATGATTCTCTCCCCCACCCCTCCTAATTATAGGACCAAAAAGACCCTCCATCAAGGACCAAGAGCAGAGAAAGAAATATCCCTTTTCAATGGAAGAGATTCAGGCCAATCTTTAAAAAAAAAAAAATTGGTAAGTTCTGTGAAATATACTCGGAGTCAAGTGTGAATTTCATGCTCTTTATTCAGCTCATAGTAGCAAGGAATGACTCTTTCCCCAAAACATCTGCTATATATACATTATTTACACAATGGGCCCCACGTGATTGGCTAATTCCGGGCTACTCCTGTAGGCCAATCAGGTTGCGGATTCACTTCATCCAGGAGCCTGATTGGCTGCTCTCACATGACTCGCAGGAGAGCACGGTGCCCCAAAACACACGTCTTTCAGGGCCATGATCCTACTTGAGAGCACGCCCCCCCCCATGGGATGGGAATACACGATGGCTATGTTCTACCTCTGCTGCTGTCAGGCTTTGGGGAATCAGATCCCTCCCCCGGTGGCAGCAAAGAAGCAGATAAAAAAAGAAGAGTTCTTACCAGTTATTTTATTCCATAATCACAGCGAGAGACAAAGGAATGCGGTCTCTCTCTAGAAATGGTGCTGCTCCATGTAAAGTCCGCCTCCCCCTCCATCTCCCCTACATCAGTCCTGTGTCTGCTAATCTGAGCCTTCTGGTGCTGAGCTCTCTGTTCTACTACCCTCATGCCCATCTGGTCCTGGGAAAAGGGGGGGGCAGGAATGCTTTCCAAGGACACTGAGTCTGTCAGCTGTCTCTCCTCCTCCTCCTCCTCATCTTCTTCTTCCTGCTGTTCCTCTTCCAGTATTTCCCAACTTCTGCAGCCTATGAACTATGCCCTTCTGCAAACCACTGATCTAAATCTATACTGTCCTCCTGTTTTCAGGAAGGTTCAGGAGAAGAGGGTGGGATGGTCCCCACCATTCCTTCTCAGTCCAGCCCCTGACATCTGCCATGCCTTTGAATACAAGTTGATAGAAAACCCGGGACGGCAGAGAGCGATTGTGCTCAGGTCCTTCTGAAGGTTTTATACAGGCATCTGGGTAGTCACTGTGAGAACAGGATGCTGGACTAGATGGGCCATTGGCCTGATCCAGCCAGGGCTCTTCTTATGTTCTTAAATACCTCAAGGACCGCCTCTTTCCACACAAACCTACCTGGACCCTGAGATCATCATCTGAGGCCCTCCTTCGTGTGCCCCCTCCTCGAGAGGTCCAGAGGGTGGCAACACGAGAACGGGACCTTCTCTGCAGTGGCTCCCTGTCTGTGGAATGCTCTCCCCAGGGAAGTTCACCTGGTGCCTTCATTACACACCTTTAGGTGTAAAAACCTACCTTTTTAACCAGGCCTTTGGTTGACCTGATCAACATCCCATACCCCTTTAAAATGTGGCTCTTTTGTGTGTGTGTGTGTGTGTGTGTGTGTGTGTGTGTATTATTGGGTTATTGTTTTTGTTTTTATTTTATATACTGTGTTATTTTTATGTGAACTGCCCCGCCCTGAGACCTCCGGGTATAGGGCGGTACAGTGGACCCTCAACTTACGAATGTAATCTGTTCCGACGGGACCGTCGGAAGTCGAAAAAATCGTAAGTCGAGTCCCCATAGGAATGAGTTGGAGAACGCATTCGTAGGTCGAAAAAACCTTCGTAGGTCGAGGAAACCGCATTTAAAACGGTCGCGGCTTCCGATCGGAAGTCGAAAAAAATCGGAAGCGGCGGCCGCTTTGATCCCTCGTAACTCGAAAAACTCGTAAGTCGGGTCATTCGGAAGTCGAGGGATCACTGTATATAAAATAAAATAAAATAAAATAAAATAAAATAAAATAAAATAAAATAAAATAAAATAAAATAAAATAAAATAAAATAAAATAAAATAAATCAGAATCAAAGGCAAGAACCAGGGCGCAACCCATCGATGAAAGATATTCCCATTTGGGGTGGCCTTTGCATTTCAACAGCTGCATGTGGTCGTATTGGGGCGGAGTCAATGTACAGTATTTTCCTGCGTATAAGACTACTTTTTAACCCAGGAAAATCTTCTCAAAAGTCAGGGGTCGTCTTATATGCCGGGTTGTATTTCTTATACAGCGAGTATATCCCAAACTCTATATTTTAACTGGAAAAGTTAGGGGTCGTCTTATACGCCCAGTCGTATTATATGCCGGAAAATACGGTACCTTAAAGACATTTCTCAACCCTATTGCACCTGCTCCCCCTGAGAGAATCCTCAGAAACCTATGATGCCATCGCCTTGATCTCAAGCCGTAGAGGTTGTTTGTGTTTGCAGGACTTCATCTCCCTCCTCCCCGTTCGTTCCTTAAAATCTGTCCCAAGGCCTATTTAAAAACCCTTTTCTTTTTCCAATTTCAGACGCCAGCCTTTTTTTAATTCCCTTTTCCTTTTCTCAGGGAAAAAAGAAGATCTTCCTTACCCAGTCTCCTCCCCGCACTATATTTTGCCCCGTAGGAGCGAACGGAGGCAAATGCACAGAAATAAGAGATTAAAAATGTAAATTTTATAAACAGAAAATCAAAGGTCCTAAATCCTTAGCACGGGGAAAGCCACCAAAAAGCATATGAACATTAAACCCCGTACATAAATAGAACTTCAAGGCTGAGTGTGCTAAATAATTCAGCGGTTAAGTCATAAGTGTTCTTAAACTTAAGTATAAAAATGCCCTTGCCGATATTTCACAGCCGTGTATTTCCTTAAAATATTTAGCATTCTCATTAAAGAGAATGACTTTATTTTATATATTAGTTACAATCCTGCTCACTAATACGGAGGAATTGAATAGCAAAAGAGCATTCTTATGCATATAAGCAAAAGACAATTTACATATAAAGTTAGGAGACGATTCACGGTTGTCTCCCCTCCCTCCCACGCGAGGGGCATTTAAACAAATTTATTCCTTAATGGGGGATATTAATATTTTCTCCCTCAACGTGTCATTTGCCAGCACCGTCCCGAAGACGGCTTCATTCAGAAGCGACACCCCAGCTCCCGTCTTTGAGAGACTTAATGAACCTTACGTTTTTTTGGAACGCTGAACGGCGAAAAAAAAAGGCCTATTACATATTCATCGCTGGGACGGAAGAATTCCTTCAACTCCTCAGCTTCCTGCTCTGGTTCTCTGTAAAACATTGTCAAAAGTCACCAGAGACGCTCGCTGAAAACTGCAACTCTTGATAGAGAGATGTACTCGGGAAATTTCAAGTACAGCAGCCTGTAGTCTATGGGCCCGGCGGGAATAGTTCTGACAGACACAAATGGAGGGATAATACATTTCTTGACATAATGGGATGGAAAAAAAAAGTTGGTTCTGGGGAAAGGACTGAATTAAAGTTGGGCCTTCAATAAAATTCTGAAGTTTCCAGGACCGTCGGAATTTTATTCACATGCATTGTTATCTACATAAAGGAAAAAAATAACATAGGGGTTTTCCCTATGTTATTGTGCTGGTATCCTTCTCATCTTGGATAGCTCAGTGGGTCGAGCGTGAGACACTTGATCTCAGGGTCGGGGGTTCGAGCCCCAAACTGGGCAAAAGATTCCTAGATGACTCCTAGTGGTCCCTTCCAACTCTGCAATATGATGGTGGTGGTGGTGGTGGTGGTGGAGAGGATGATGATGATGATGATTATTATTATTGGTCGGCTGGCAAGCCTTACAATATGTGGCCTTGAAGACGAAGCTTTGGCTATGGCTCAAGCTTCGTTTTAAACCAGTGGGCATCGCCCCCTTGACATTGAGGGATGATTCCCAGTCATCATGGGAAGGTAAAAGCTAAAGGGACCCCTGACCATTCGGTCCAGTCGTGTCCGACTCTGGGGTTGCGGCGCTCATCTCGCTCTATAGGCCGAGAGCCGGCGTACAGCTTCCGGGTCATGTGGCCAGCATGACTAAGCCGCTTCTGGTGAACCAGAGCAGCGCACGGAAACGCTGTTTACCTTCCCGCCAGAGCGGTTCCTATTTATCTACTTGCACTTTGATGTGCTTTCGAACTGCTAGGTGGGCAGGACCTGGGACTGAGCAACGGGAGCTCACCCCGTCGCAGGGATTCGAACCGCCAACCTTCTGATCAGCAAGCCCTAGGACAGTGATGGCTAACCTTGACACTCCAGATGTTTTGGGACTACAACTCCCATCATCCCTGACCACTGATCCTGTTAGCTAGGGATGATGGGAGTTGTAGCTCCAAAACATCTGGGGTGTCAAGGTTAGCCATCACTGCCCTAGGATCTGTGGTTTAACCCACAGCGCCACCTGGGTCCCTCATCATGGGAAAGGGAGGTCTTAAAAGAGGTGCAGTCCTGTGGATTGTCACACCTCTACCTGGAGTCCATGACGTATAATCAAGCTAGAACTGCAATCTCCCGGAGATTGAGCGATATCTAGGGGACCAAATATATCAAATGACACCAGCCCCCTACCTCGCGAAAATCCACTATGTGGAATACCGCAGACTTCTTACAGCGGCTAGACTAAACGCCCTTGATTCCACGGTATTGTGGGGAAGGTACAAGGGAGTTCCATACGCCCAGAGAACCTGTCACTGTACTATGGGCGTGGTTGAGTCTACCGAACATATCCTCTTGTCCTCTCTATGTAGAACTTAGGCAAAATCTTATAACTCCACTTTTACATCAATCTAGCTTTCTACCCAGAGAAAGACAGGTTTTAAATTTACTGAATAATATTACTAGAAATACAGCCCCCCTGGTGGCTAAATTTCTTTTTTTAGCTTCTAAGCGTCGCAAGATTTTAATTGATTGTATCGATATGGGGCTATTTGTTTAGTTCCATTCTATTGTGGATTATGTTTCCTTTTTTCAAAGTTCTCTCAGATGTTTTTAATTCTGTACAAATGTATTCTTCTGACTGACAGTCGAATAAAAGAATGATGATGATGATGATGATGATGATGATGATTATTTATTATTTATACCCCGCCCATCTGGCTGGGTTTCCCCAGCCACTCTGGGCAGCTCCCAACAGAATTAAAAGCACAATAAAACATCCAACATTAAAAACTTCCCTAAACGGGGCTGCCTTCAGATGTCTTCTAAAAGTCAGATAGTTGTTTCTTTCCTTGACATCTGATGGGAGGGCATTCCACAGGGCAGGGGCCACTACCGAGAAGGCCCTCTGCCTGGTTCCCTGTAACCTCACTTCTTGCATTGAAGGAACCACCAGGAGGCCCTCACAGCTGGACCTCAGTGTCAGGGCCGAACGATGGGGGTGGAGATGCTCCTTCAGGTATTCTTTGTTCTCTGGTGCAGAATCCAGCACTTTCAGCATCAAAGCCTCGAATCATAGAATCGTAGAGTTGGAAGTGACCATCTAGTCCGGCCCTCTTCAATGTAGGAATTTGCAGCTGTCAAACCTGCAACCTTGGCGTTATCAGCACCAAGCTCTAACCAGCTGAGCTATTTTTAAAGTTTCTAGACCTTATGATTGCCTTGATAAATTGCAGTAGCAGCAAACGGGCAACGCCTGGTGAAATTTCAGAGTAGAGGAAGACTGGCCTTTGGGGTTCTGCAAAACAATTTGTCCTTCCCTGTGGGTAGCAGAAGCAGAATAAATCACACTAAGAGAGAAAGATAGGAGTGTTTGAACAACCAGCAAACATGCCTTTGGGAAACCTTGGTGGTTCCCCCCCAGCTCTGCCTGGAGATGCCGAGATTTGAACCCAGGACTGTCTGCATGCAAAGCAGATGCTGTACCGCTGCGTTACAGTGCTGAGCTATCTCCAGCCTCCTTGCTGAAATTATCTTTATTCTACCAGCAGTAGCAAAATTGAATCCCCAAGGCTGCTTTTTTGGCTTGGTTGGGGGCTGAAGGGGAGAAAAGGCAAGCCGAGTGGTCGTGATGGTTCTTTTGTCTGCGGACAGGAACAAAAGCACCGAGTTTGTTCTACGCAGGATATGGAAATAAATCTCCAATTTCAGGCAGTTCTTATGGCTTGCTGCTGGACCCAGATGTCAGAGATAGTGGTTAAAGGTGCCTGATTAGAAAGCATTTATTCATTCGTGCTGATTAGATTGAGTGGAATGAGTTTTAATTCCGCCCCCCCTTTGCATGCGGTGTAAGAGAGAAAGCAACAGATCTCTCTATCACTACTAGGTCAGTTAAAATAGGACTCTCGCTCGCTGATGAAACCAGGGGTAGAGGAGAGAGAACAGCATTTTGTAGAAGAAAGCTGTCGTTGGAGTTACGAGTCTGTTCCTCTGTATCATGTCTGCATTCGAATCCCACACAAGGATGGAAGGGGTGGTGGTCTGCACCACCGCACATTAAGAGATCCAGTGTGGTGTGGTGGTTAGAGTGTTGAACCAGGACCTGGGAGACCAGGGTTCGAATCTCCACTCAGACAGGATGGGTGACACCTGGCTTGAGAGCAGTACATGTGAAAAGGATCTAGGAGTCTTGGTAGACCACAAACTTGACATGAGTCAACAGTGTGATGCAGCAGCTAAAAAAGCCAATGCAATTCTGGGCTGCATCAATAGGAGTATAGCATCTAGATCAAGGGAAGTAATAGTACCACTGTATTCCGCACTGGTCAGACCTCACCTGGAATACTGTGTCGAGTTCTGGGCACCACAGTTCAAGAAGGATACTGACAAGCTGGAACGTGTCCAGAGGAGGGCAACCAAAATGGTCAAAGGCCTGGAAACGATGCCTTATGAGGAACGACTTAGGGAGCTGGGTATGCTTAGCCTGGAGAAGAGAAGGCTAAGGGGTGATATGATAGCCATGTTCAAATATATAAAAGGATGTCATATAGAGGAGGGAGAAAGGTTGTTTTCTGCTGCTCCTGAGAAGAGGACACGGAGCAATGGATTCATACTACAAGAAAGAAGATTCCACCTAAACATTAGAAAGAACTTCCTGACAGTAAGAGCTGTTCGACAGTGGAATTTGCTGCCAAGGAGTGTGGTGGAGTCTCCTTCTTTGGAGGTCTTTAAGCAGAGGCTTGACAGCTACCTGTCAGGAATGCTTTGATGGTGTTTCCTGCTTGGCAGGGGGTTGGACTGGATGGCCCTTGTGGTCTTGCTGGGCGATCTGGGCCAACCACTCACTCTCAGCCTAACCTACCTCACAGGGTTGTTGTGGGGATAAAATGGGAAGGACGAGAACGGCATACACCGCCTTGAGCTCCTCGGATGAATGGTGGGGCATAGATGCAATAAATAATTACAATTACAATAATTTAAGGCAGCTGGTGAACAATAACCACAAAGCAGTTCAGTAGCATATACAGAGTGCTACAGACTGTTCTACCGGTTTTAACTGTATTTTAATAATGATGGTTTTATGCGTGTCATCTTAACAGTTTCAAATTTTGATCTTAGCAATGCTTTATCTACAATTCTATCTGTGCACTGCTTAGAGCTCTTTGAATAAGTGCTTTGAATAAATATTTCAAATGAATGCCGAAAGAATCCTGTCGCGGTCCTTGAAACGCTGTTGCAAGGTTGGTCAGCGTTATTATGCCCATAATACAGATGAAAGACTGAGGCTGAGAGCAGGAAAGGTGATTGGCTGTTGGTGCCACTTAGGGAGTTGGTGAGAAAGTTATTCCCTGATTGGATGCTGCAATTGTTAGAAACAGAGCAATGTTTCCCTCTCAGGTAATTCTCCATTTCTGGAGAGCTTGTGGAGCTTCTGAGAGGCCCCAAAGTGTATCAAACTGGGTGTAAGAAGAGTTTTTAAAAAGCTGCTCTCCATAGGTGGCTTTAAGGTAGCGCGGCCAGTGGGAACTCATTGGGCTCCATACTGCAGGGGGTGCCCCAAAATGCTGTAGAACGGAGCGCAAGAGGCAGGAGGCACCGAATTTTAGCATTGCACTGCTGAAATTTGAGATCCCAAAGTCCGCTACTGCACCCTCAGAAGCTGAGAGGCAGCTCCAATGCTTTAGAGCTAGCCTGCTTTGCTTGGGAAGCTGCCCAAATATCCCCCGAATGGGTCGCCTAGACTCAGAATTCACGCTTCGTCCAACATGTGTGCACCTCCATTTTCCTGTATCTCTCTCTACTTGTGACCACAGAGCTTTCCTCAACAGAAGAGGAGGGGGAGGGTGCCATCTTCAGGGAGGGCTAGGAAGGGATTTGTGTCTGAAATCCCAGAGAACTGCTGCAGACAGTAAAAAATAAAATAAAAAATTAGATGGACCAAGATGGACTCAGTGTAAGCCAAGTTCCTCGACTGTTGCATCTATGAATGCCAATGACAAATTCATGGAGGACAACAATATCTGGGGTTACTATCCTGGTATGCCCAGTGTAGGACCTTAAGGTCCTCAAATAATAACATCTTAGAGGTCCCGAGCCATAAGGATGCTAGGCTGGCAGCAACTAGGGCCAGGGCCTTCTCAGTACTGGCCCCGACTTGGTGGAACGGTCTGTCACAAGAGACCAGGGCCCTGCGGGATTTGGCATCCTTCCGCAGGGCCTGCAAGACAGAACTGTTCCGCCTGGCCTTTGGGTTGGTTTTAGTTTAACCCTGATGTTTTATTCCTTTATGGTTTTATTGGTGGGCTACTTAAAAATGAGGCTGCATTTTAAACTTTAAATTGTATTTTAACTCGCATTTTAATTGATTGTTTTGTATGTTTTGTTGTGGCTTTTATGGTTGTTAGCCGCTCTGAGCCCGGTCTTGGCTGGGAAGGGTGGGATATAAATAAAAAATTTGTATTATTATTATTGTTGTTGTTGTTATGTTCTACCTCTACCAGTTTTGGGGAATCTCAAGGGGAAGAGTTCTGTTGCACTCACTCAGGTCCTGCTTGTGGGGTTCCAAGGCTGTCTACTTGGCCACTGTGAGAAGTTTAAAAGGTAAAGGACCCCGGACGGTTAAGTCCAGTCAAAGGCGACTACGGGGTTGCGGCGCTCATCTCGTTTTCAGGCCGAGGGAGCTGGCGTTTGTCCACAGACGGCTTTCCGGATCATGTGGCCAGCATGACTAAACCGCTTTTAGTGCAACGGGACACCGTGACAGAAGTTCACGGAAATGCCATTTATCTTCCCGCCACAGCGGTACCTATTTATCTACTTGCACTGGCATGCTTTCGAACTGCTAAGTTGGCAGGAACTGGGACAGGGCAATGGGAGTTCACTCCATCACGGGGATTCGAACCGCCGACCTTCCGATAGGCAAGCCCAAGAGGCTCAGTGGTTTAGACCACAGCGCCACCTACATACCCAGGCCACTGTGAGAGCAGGATGGAGGACCAGAGGGTCTTGGGCCTGATCCAGCTGGGTTCTTATGTTCTTATATAGACATGCTTACAGGAGGTCCCAGGTTTAATCCCTAGTATCTCCAAGTAGGGCTAGGAGAGGGACCTTACTGAAATTCTGGAGAGCTGCTGCCAGTCAGTGTAGACGTACTGAACTGGATGGACCTGGGACCTGACTCTGTATCTGGCAGCTGCCTGCAGTCCATGAGAAACCCTGGGCTGGTACTTCTCCTATAAATACCAATTGCATCTGTTTGCACACCCAGATTCCTGAGAACTAACTAACTCAACTATTAGCATATAGAGCGAATGGGGAACTAGGAGAGGGGTAGGTGTACCTCTGGTGGGGGACATGTTATGCTACTTCTGGGGTGGTTTGTCCACCTTTGGTTCCCACCATGCACTCAGATCTCACCTGTGGCTCCTAGGAGCTGTCAGCATGTGACAGTGGCCACAATCCCAGGAATGGCTTTGACTGGTCGGTTAAACCAGGCGTGAGGAGCTGATGGGTCTCAAACACTTGGTGAGTTGCATGCAAAGGCTGGCTCCAATGGATTGAGTGGACAAGAGCAATAGTGGGTCCAGCGGTCCAGAAAGTAGTTTTTGCACATGCTCTAGAGGGAATTGAGGGGCAGGTGGGGCTCACCAACCTGGGAAGGTGGCCTATCTAGGAGAAGGACAACTCTGATCCTGAACCTCTGCTGCCTTGTGGGACATCTTCAGGACAAGAAAGGGCTAAGGAGTAAACTCTACACAAATCTGGTAATGGAGTCCATAAGATGGCTTGGTGGTGCCTTGTACGCCTCTGCCCGGCAACTCCTGCAGCCAAGATGGTGCCAAGGAAACTGCTCTGCTCTCTTTTGGACCACATCAGCGAGGCTGAGAGTGGGGTCTTGTCCTCTGGGCAGTCCAGGACCTTCACACGCACTGCCCAGGTTTGCACCCCAGAGAGATCACTCCGGTGCTGCTAATGCAGCAGTTTGACTTCACCTCCGGAGGTGCACTCCATTGTTTTTTGAGACAGATGGATGCCATGTAAGCAACACAACCCTCTCTTTGGTGCCTATTGAGATATGTACCGGCTACGTCCAGCGTTCTGCACAGAACGCTGGACGTAGCCGGTACATATCTCAATAGGCACCAAAGAGCTACGCTAGTTCTTTCCCCGCACCCCGCAAAACAGGTTGGCATTTCTCTCGGCGGTACATCTGCCGTAATTGGATGGCATTTCCCAGGAAGTAGTCCAACGACAGCATGCCAGAGCGTTAACAGAAGAAGCACTTGTGCCTTGTGTCAATCATTTACCACCTGACAGTTCAATCAACATAGTTCCTGTGATGGTTTTCAAGCCCACCAGTGCCAGGGAGGGAGATCGGCAAAGGCTTCTGCTCCGCATCCGCGGGGGAAGCTATTCAGCCCCCAGTGCGGATGTTGCCAAGTGTTGCTTAGCAATGGGCTGTTTGTAGGCCACAGCAGAGCCACTGAGGGACTGACATTCACACCTTTGTTGAAAAGGCTTCATTCAGTCAATTAGGAACTACAGCGAGAACAAGGAAGAGGGTTGCCAGAAATTCAATGTGCAGCTTCCAGCTTCCAAATAATCCCTTACGCAGTCATCCTTTTTTAAAAAAAGGAAATATCCTGAACACACACATATAAAGAGCGGAGTTGGAGCCAGCGAGGCCCACAGTTTTTAGATGTGCCATTTTTTTTTGGGGGGGGGGGTAAATCAGGGTTCAGATCTACACACAGTCGTAAATGGATGAGGAAATATGGAGGTCAGGGCTGTCTGCATGCAACTTTGTCAACTGGAGGAGAACTGGAACACAGAACCCCTTGGCAGTGAGTTTTCCATTGCATAAGAAGAGACCTGCTGGATCAGGCCAATGGCCCATCTAGTCCAGCATCTTGTCTCACAGTGGCATCTGCCTGGGGGAAACCAGTGAGCAGGATCCAAGCCCCAAAGCACCCCATTCCACCTTCTTTTTCCAGCTACTGGTATTTAGAAGATTTCACAGCTTCCGGAGCTAGGCATGCATGCATCTGGTAATTTTTATTTCTTTCAGTTTCTCATTTTTCCTTCCCAATCTAAAGTTCAGTTCTCCACATTTACACACGCCTTGGTTTTGGAACGCTTTGGTTTTGGAACGGACTTCCGGAACGGATTAAGCTTGAGAACCAAGGTACCACTGTACTAGGCAAGCTTACACCAACCAAAATTATCAAGTGCCTTGAGAATGAGTTGGAGGAAAGGGCACCTCTTTTGCAGAAAGGGAAAGACGTTTTGAGAAACTGGAAGGATGGATTTCAGCACTTGTCTGACGGTACCTGATAATGGCAGCACTGCTGGAGTTATGTAGATCTGGGACAGGTCAGTGCTTGGATGACAGGGTGCCTGGGCCCCCCGTTGCAGACCGCCTTGAGTTCCGTCACGGAAGAAGAATGGGATACAAATAATAATAATAATAATAATAATAATAATAATAATAATAATAATTTATTATTTATACCCCAGCCACTCTGGGCAGCTTCCAACAGAATACAATAATCTATTAAACATTAAAAGCTTCCCTAAACAGGGCTGCCTTCAGATGTCTTCTAAAAGTCTGGTAGTTGTTGTTCTCTTTGACATCTGGTGAGAGGGCGTTCCACAGGGTGGGGGCCACTACCGAGAAGGCCCTCTGCCTGGTTCCCTGTAACTTGGCTTCTCGTAGTGAGGGAACTGCCAGAAGGCCCTTGGCGCTGGACCTCAGTGTCCGGGCAGAACGATGGGGGTGGAAACGCTCCTTCAGGTATACTGGGCCGAGGCCGTTTAGGGCTTTAAAGGTCAGCACCAACACTTTGAATTGTGCCCGGAAACGTACTGGGAGCCAATGTAGATCTTTCAAGACTGGTGTTATGTGGTCTCGGCGGCCGCTCCCAGTCACCAGTCTAGCTGCCGCATTCTGGATTAGTTGTAGTTTCCGGGTCACCTTCAAAGGTAGCCCCACATAGAGCCCATTGTAGTAATCCAAGCGAGAGATAACTAGAGCATGCACCACTCTGACGAGACAGTATGCGGGCAGGTAGGGTCTCTGCCTGCGTACCAGATGGAGCTGGTAGACAGCTGCCCTGGATACAGAATTAACCTGCGCCTCCATGGACAGCTGTGAGTCCAAAATGACTCCCAGGCTGCGTACCTGGTCCTTCAGGGGCACAGTTACCCCATTCAGGACCAGGGAGTCCTCTACACCTGCCCGACTCCTGTCCCCCCAAAACAGTACTTCTGTCTTGTCAGGATTCAACCTCAATCTGTTAGCCGCCATCCATCCTCCAACCGCCTCCAGACACTCACACAGGACCTTCACCACCTTCACTGGTTCTGATTTGAAATGCAACAAATAAATTCCGTCACCTGATGCTTTGAGCTTGCATGTATGCACAGAATGTGAAGATTTAAGAGGTTGAACTCCGAAGCTGTCAAGAATCTCACATCCACTTACGACGGTATTCCGTGGAGAAGGGACAGCTAATTCCATCCGTGCTTCTGAGCCCTGGCTTGTTAATTGGCATTACCTTGAATTCCCAGCTACGTTCGAAGGTATGGACCTCAGGAATTTTAAAGTCATTATGTGGGTGAGGGACTCATCAAAATAAATCCTTCAGGTCTGGGAGAGGCAGAGAGGGAATAGCTGTCGGAGGAAAGAGTGCTTCGCAGCCAATTGGTAGGAAAGGAGAGGCTGAGATGGTGCAGGACTCCCTGGGAAAGGTCAGCGATCCTACTCTGGGTGCCTCTGCCTGTGAACTTTATGCATCACATAAAATAAATTTAGAGCAGTTTAATTTAACAGCCTGATTAGTGTGACGCTTCTCATAGGAATATTTCTGTGGTACGTAATGCAGAGAGAGAGAGAGAGATGGAGGCCAATTTTCAAGATGGAGCAGAAGGGTAATCCAAGTCCCCATTTGATGCTAACATCCTTTGCGACTTGGGTTAACCTGTAATGGGTGGAGCCATAGTGTCTGATGTCACCCAAGGGGTGGAGCTTGTCAAGTTCCACTATGAAGGACAAGGGAACCAGGAAGTCATGGGTAGGGATGGCTGGTTCTGTTCCTCTCAGCCTTAAATTCAGCTTTCCATATTTCCATGGTAATTTAAAAACAACAACATGAAAATTCATCAGCACTTTACTGCAAATTTCTCCTCATCGACAGATTTTCTTTGCACTCTTGACTCATATAATAATAATAATATAATAATAATTTATTATTTGTACCCCGCCCATCTGGCCGAGTTTCCCCAGCCACTCTGGGCGGCTTCCAATCAAATATTAAAACAATACAGCATTAAATATACACACTTTGGCAAGCAGTTCCCCTTAATATGATGCATTTCTGTATGCTATTTTCACAAATATAAGCGTTTTTATGCACCATTTCCCCTAATATATGCATGTTTGTACCTGTTGCTTTTGGCATCGCAAAACCCAGAAAGAAATGTGAATTTGAGAGGAAATTTGCCTTTTGGTTTGTATGATGGCTGGAAAAAATACGAATTAGATCATTGCTCATAAAGATGCAAACAAAATTGAATTTCCCACCCTCATCTATGGGGCAGAGAGTTGCAGGTATTTATTTATTTTATTTATAAAATTTATATGCCACCCTTCATCCAAGGATCACAGGGCAGTTTATAGGATTTGACCAAGTCACTCTCTGAACAAGAGAAGAAGCGCACCAATGATTTACCTCACATCCTGAAGCTGTTAAGAGTTAGAATATCAGTTTCCACTCAGCAAGGGAATGGACGTGTGCTGATCTAAATGGCATGACGCCGAAGGACCAACCTGGCAAGTTACAAATTATACTCTTAGGCAGTGGTAAGAAATATCCTGTGTGCTGCGGTATCCTGGGTTTTCGCAGAAGCTTTTCAGGGATTCCTCAAATGAGTCCAGGAACTCATTTCCTATAGATAATCGTGGTAGCATTGGAAGACCTCCTATGGGAGATGCTATTCACCCAAGTGAACATGTAAACAATGCCTCAGACCAGGGGTCAGCAAATGTTTTCATCAGGGAGCCGGTAAACTGTCCCTAAGACCTTGTGAGGGGCCAGACTCCAGCATGACCAGCGAGCGCACCACCAGTAGCAGCGCTGAGCCGGGCGCCAAGCACGGGGCCAGCAGGTGCACCAAGCTCTGGCTGACCGAGCGGGTGGCAGGGTCCGAGGTCTGGATTTACGAGCCTGGGGGGCCGCATCTGGCCCCCGGCCGTAGTTTGCCAACCCCTGCCCCAGACTCTCCAAGGGTGAATCTACACTGGTTGGTTATAACATTAAAAATGCATTATAAAAGTGTGACACCAGAGGGCGCTGCAGAGCAGCAATGTATCGGCAACGGGAAATTGCATTGAGAACTATATAATGTTTTTATATTATATTGGCCACCTCATGAGAAGAGAAGACTCCCTAGAAAAGACCCTGATGTTGGGAAAGATTGAGGGCACAAGGAGAAGGGGACGACAGAGGATGAGATGGTTGGACAGTGTTCTCGAAGCTACTAACATGAGTTTGGCCAAACTGCAAGAGGCAGTGAAGGATAGGTGTGCCTGGCGTGTTCTGGTCCATGGGGTCACGAAGAGTCGGACATGACTGAACAACTGAACAACAACAAAATGTTTTTAAATAGACTTTAATAGTGTTTTTACAGATCAGTGTAGATCCAGCCCAAGTGTCCCTATTTTCCAGGCACAGTCCCAGATTTAAAGAAGCTGTTCCGGTTTCCGGTTTGATCCTGGAATCCCCTGCTTTTCCTTAGGAACATCCCTATTTTCATCGGAGAAATTTTGGAGGGTCTGCGATCCTGGTACAAGGCAAGTTCCAATGATCAATATTCAATTACAGTGCAATCCTAAGCATTCAATTCACTTCACTTCTTAGACCATGTTTGCATCATCCATTTAAAGCACTATGATACCACTTTAAACAGTCATGGCTTTCCCCAAAGAATTCTGGGAAGTGGAGTTTGTTAAGGGTGCCAAGAGTTGTTAAGAGGCCCCTATTCCTTTCTCAAAACTCCAGTTCCCAAAGTGGTTTAACTAGCAACTCCTCTTTCAAGAAAATCATGGGAACTGTAGCTCTGGAAGAGGAATATATGGGTTTGCTAACAACTTCTTGCACACTTAACAAACCCAGAATTCTTTGTCGGAAGCCATGGCGATTAAAGCAGTATACATGTGCTTTAAATGTGGCCTTCCTCTTGAGTTAAGTGCATTTAGGTTCACAGACTTAATTGATTTCCCACAGGTTTTTTTTAGGCTTTTTCCAGTTGCTCCTTAATCTTTAGCCTGAATCTGCTGTTTCTCTCATTTAAACTCACTCCCCTCTCCTTCTGTCCCTGTGGTGGAAGACCAAGGGCAAAGGGGGGAAACAATCATTTAAAAGCAAAGACCTCCCCCCCCCCGGTTGGCGTTCTGCTGGCTTTCGATGACACAGAAATGAATAGTGTCCCTGCCACCTGTTAGTACCTATTAGAAAGAGGCTGTGTACCGCTAATCTGTGATCATGAAAAGGCCATCTGCTAATGCCCAAAGGTCATTAAGATACTAGCCATGTTTACTCGGCTCTTATTGGCGCGAGCCGCAGTTTCTGAGGGGGAAAGGTGTCTCGAGAGGCTATTAGGTGGCGCCCGCTCCCCTGCCATGAACATTAAAGGCTTGTCAGCATTTTCCGTGGCAGACCTTCGGAGTTCTCCTTATGCTGGTGTTCAGCAGACAATCCGAGCCCAAGGAGGAGCATGGCCTGCGAGTTTGCATCGCTCTTAGAAGGCGGGATCCAGTTCCAATAATCCAGACAAGACCCCCAGACCCTCCGAGTGTCCCTATTTTCCAGGGACAGCCCGTATTTACAGAAGCCGCCACAGTTTCTGATTTGATCCCAGAATGTCCCGCTTTCCCTCAGGACACCCCTATTTTCACCGGGTAAATGTTGGAGGGTATTTTAGGACATCCCTATTTCCATGGGTATGGAGTTGCGTGTTCAGACCCAGAGACCCCCCCCTAAATAAAGACACATTTGACTCAAATTTTAGGTTTTTGGCAGAATTTAGGCCACAACTTTATTGATTACAGAAAAGTGAGTGGTTGCATAGGCTCTGGTTCGACCCAGAGCTCTATCATAGGTCAGCCAAGGGTGAACACCTGAGAAAAGTGAGGGAAATAGGGGTCTCCTAACAATTCTCAGCACCCATAACGAACTACAGCTCCCAGGATTCTTTGCAGGAAGCCATGACTCTTAAAGTTGTATCATAGCGCTTTGAATATATGGTGTGGGTGTGGCCTAAACTTCTCCTTTCCTGTGAGTGGACAATTGGAACATTTCATCAAAATGTGATCACAGACATTGGAATCAACATGTGCTACACCTCCCTAGTTTTGCCTGTTTTAGAAATGGTATGATTTTTAATTAATGATGTTAGCTGCCTTGAACATTCCTGCATGGAGCGCAACAATCTCACAACAAACAAATTCTAAATTCTTGCTTAAAACAGCAACAACAACAACCAATCAGTGATGGATTCCTGGCTTCTGTGAAAATGACAGTCATGGGCAGATCCAGGAGACTCGGGCCATGGATGCAGCTGCTAATGTATTTTGGGAATTTGGGTGGCATATTCCAAAAGGATTTGTAAGCATAGATGATTCTCAATGCATTTTATTATTTATTTATTTCTATACTGTCTAATGCCAAAATAGGTTTCTAAGTGGTTTATAGGCATAAAAACCCAATTATAGAAACATTATAATAGAGTTACCCATAATTAAAGTAGGTGACCAAACAATCCCATTCATAGCTGTCAACCCTCCCTTTTTTTGGCGGGAAACTCCCTTATTCCAACGCCGTTTCCCGCTGCTATCCCGGATTGTTGTTATCCCTTAAATTTCCCGGATTTCAAAGGAAGCAGCTCCTCTCCCTCCCTGCTGGCCAGGGAGGCTCCTCAGCTGCGTTGCTCGGCTGCCAATAAGGAGTCTGAGACCGACTGGGGGCGGAGCTTGCATGCCTTGTGCAGCCAGACCCTCACGCCCAACCAGCCAGCCAGCCTGCCTGCCATCTACGCGCTCGCTCTTTCGCTCACCCGTTCGTGCGCAGCCTCTGGAGCGCAGGGTGGCGAGGCTACTTGGTGCCATTGCACTGCCCTCGCGGCATCCCTTATTTTCAAATCCGAAAGTTTGGAAAAAATCCCTTATTTTCAAATCAGAAAGTTGACAGCTATGATCCCATTCAATAAAGAAAGCAAAACAGGAGACTCCATCCAAGAGATCAAGGGGATGCCTGCACAAGCAGATGTGACTGTAGAAGCCGATGGTATGCCAATGCAGATGGGACCTCTCATTTTTCAACAGGGAGTGTATTCTATTATACTGGTGCTAGCAATGAGAAAACTTGCATAATCATCACAAGCTGATAATTATAGGACCCTAGCAAAACTTTCCCCCCTTTATCTTAACACCCTTACCAGGTAACGGCCATAAGTTCTATGCAAACCATGGAGGTTGGAGCTAGGGTCTTTATCATCACACTTCACACTTTATTCTTTTTTATGCAGGCTATCTGGGGAAGTTTATTTCCCTGATGTTCACCTGACGAGTACCCAACCAGAACTGGATCTTACCCAGATTTAAGGTGGGTCTCACTAGCAGCAGAATTGCCAGAGCGTCTTTATTTGTTGTTGCGAAATATTTTCCAAATGAGAAGAGCGGAAATAGGAACAGCTGTGAGGAAGAGAGAAAGATATATATTTTACAGTGAGTGAGTGAGAGAGAGTTAAAAGTGGCTCCCAGGTTGCTAATTGGGGTTAAAGGTGTCTCCTCCAAGGTCTGAAAGGTTGAAGACCACTGGCTCAGACCAGGCATTAAAATATTGTAATGATTGCATAGTAATGCAGCCTTTTGAAGGGGGGAAACATACAGTATTGATGTCTGCGCACCCTGCTGTTATTCCCCCAGACCCTCTTCCAAGTAAGCTAGTACCCCCCTTCAATAAAAAGAGAACGTGACAGCCTAACAGGTAGTTAAAACGGCCTCTGCTAATTGTAAACAGGTGTCTTCTACAACTATTGTTTTCTGGGAAACTGGGGGGGGGGGTGCTGGGAGGTGGGGAGAGAACTTGGCCCTAGAAATCTAGGGGTCTGTAGCCAGGGTTGTTTGTTGCCAGAGAGAATTAGTAATGCAGATCATCCTCATTCCACAAGAAGCAGTGATGACCACCAACTTGGTCGGTTGTAAATGAGGTCTGCAGGCATCCTAATATGCACCCAAAGGAGTACAGGGAGGGAACCAGCCTGACGTCAATAGGCGGGGAGTTCCGAAGTGTAGGTGCTAAAAGGTCAATTTCTTACAGATGCGGAATAAGCCTTAAGTAGCCTCTGTTGACAATGCCAGTTCCTCAGATTGAAGCCATATATGGGGGGTATTGGGGTAAGGCAAGTAAACTGGTCTCAAGCTTGCAAGAGCCAGTCACACAGTTAGCACCTCACTTGGGCATAAAAGACTGACCTATGAAGGAGAGAGTTCCTGGTACAAATCTCATCTCTGCTGTGAAAAAATGGTTGTCAAATACTTGCAGATTCTATTCTATTTAGCATTACGGTGGTACCTCGGGTTACAGATGCTTCAGGTTACAGACGCTTCAGGTTACAGACTCTGCTAACCCTTGGGTTAAGAACTTTGCTTCAGGATGAGAACAGAAATTGCATGGCGGCAGCGGGAGGCTAAAGTGGTGCTTCAGGTTAAGAACAGTTTCAGGTTAAGAACGGACCTCCAGAACGAATTAAGTTCTTAACGCGAGGTACCACTGTACATGACATTTTCAGAAGGTAAAATTAAAATTCTTTGGCTTTCCAAAAGCAGCTTATGTACTTCTTCATCAAACATAGATTTACCAAGCTAAATGTTGTCCAATAGCAAAAATAATAGAGTTGAATTCCTCACACCCAAAAAGATATTTTTAAGACCCCCCCACTGAAGAAATTTGCAAAAGTTTTCAACCCCCAGAATGACACGCCCTACAACAACCCTATAAGGTGGGTCATTATCACGATGCTCAAGTTGCAGAAGGAAGGGGTGAGGCTGAGACTGACTTGCCATTCTTCATGGCAGAGGCAAGATCTGATCTCTCTCTCTCTCTCTGATGAGATCCCTTCTCTCACTGATGTACTTTGGATTCAACTCCCTCTCTGCTGGGTCCTAGATAAACTTATCGGTGGCTCCTATGGCTTGCAAACAATGTTCACATTGCAAACAATATTCACAGCTTTGCTACCTAGGATTGCACATGGATATGGCAGAGGCGCTTCAGCGGGGGTGGGGTGGGGATATTGGTTAACTGGAAAGAGAAGCAAAGTCCATATAGATTTGCCACCCATTTCAGAGGAGAGAAATCACTTCTAGGCTGACTTCAGGTCAGGCGTGGGACTATTGCTTTTCAATGTGCTTATTAATGACCTTTGAGCCTGGCTTTGCCTAGGGAGGGACAAAATTTTGCTGGTGACAATAAAATTGGAAACGTTAAGCTACTCAATTGATCAAGAGATATGACAGGGCTTTGCTGCAAAAGAGAAGCTGAGGATGCTATTGAGGAGAGGGGGGTAGGGGTGGCCAGTTCTTCAGGAGAGGACTGCAGAATGGTCCAGTAATAATAATAATAATAATAATAATAATAATAATAATAATAATAATAATAATTTATTATTTATACCCCACCCATCTGGCTGGGTTTCCCCAGCCACTTTGGGCGGCTTCCAACAGAACATTAAAATACAATAATCTATTAAACATTAGTATCTGAAGAAGTGTGCGAAAACTCATACCAAGAACAAACTTAGTTGGTCTCTAAGGTGCTACTGGAAGGTATTTTTTTATTTTGTTTTGACTATTAAACATTAAAAGCCTTCCTAAACAGGGCTGCCTTCAGATGTCTTCTAAAGGTCTGATAGTTGTTGTTCTCTTTGACATCTGAAGAGAGGGCGTTCCACAGGGCAGGTGCCACTACCGAGAAGGCCCTCTGCCTGGTTCCCTGTACGAAGGAAATGGCTCTGATTTCACAAAAAGCATGCATGTGGTAGAGCTGAAGTCAACTTTCCCCATGTATTTTCTCCACAAAAAAATATACATTGTCCCCTAAGACTGGGGGCTGGAGAGGGAGCTTGAATTGGAGGAAGATGCAGGTACAAATCTATCGGCAGAAGGCTCTTAGTTAGGGACGCACAATGTCTGACCCTCAGCACTCTCTTGTGTGTCGAGGTCCCCAAACCACCCCTCAAATGAAACACACCTCAAACAGAAATTTAAGTTTAAGGTTTTTGGCATAATTTTGGCCACAACTTTATTAAAACATAAAATATGTGAGTGGTTGCTTAGGCATTGGTTCAGACTATCTGTCCCGCTGGGGACAGAACTGACATTTGTCAGTAAAGGGAAAACACTTTGGGGAGAGAGCCGGGGATCTGACCCTCGCTTCTCCCCAAATGCTCCCAGGGGCTCTTGCGTGGCCCTGGCCCCCGGCCGGGGGATACGGACAAAAGCATGGCGAGCCCCTGGATTCCTTTAATGGAATTCCCTGCGCAACAGCAGCATTGGAGGGGCAGCCACAGCCAACCCTGACCCTTCCACCAACCAAATTAATAACCAATGCCTAACCGCCAACCTTACAAGTTGTGACTAATTGCTACGCAGTAGGTGAGAACTAAATGGCACCAGCCAATCAGCCAAATGGAAAAATTCCTACCAGGCCCCTGCCCCAAAAGCAGACGACCCCATGACAGGCATAGCAAGGTCATACACAGAGGCCTAATAAAGGGAAGGGGGGGCGGGAGATCCGATGCACGAAGCAAAGAGGAATATCATGCTGCAAGCCAAACAGTATATTGTCGCTGGGCTGTCCATCAATAAATTTGAAATATACTCGGAGTCGAGTGTGGATTTCATGCTCTTTATTCAGCTCATAGTAGCGAGGAATGACAGTTCTCCCAGAACGTCTGCTTTATATACATTATTTACACAATGGGCCCCACGTGATTGGCTAATTCCGGGATACTCCTGTAGGCCAATCAGGTTGCAGATTCACTTCCACCTGGAGCTGGATTGAGTGGTTCCTGCAGACCAATCAGACTGCTGCATTCTGGACCCTATTGTTCTAGGACCAATCGGACTGCTGCATTCTGGATCCTATTCAACTCAGTACATAACAAAATTGCAACATAGAAATCTCCCCAACGACACCCAGGACCCAATCACAGCAGTGGCCATCCATACGATCCCGCCCAGCAACAGAGGGGTGACTTGCTGGCCCCCACCGCAACACGTGCTCTCCATGAAGGAGAACCCGCTTTGAGGCCACACACCCGAGCAGGGCCGGCCCTCCCATGAGACAATATGAGGAAGAAAATTCTGGGGATTATGTGGAAGGTGGCTAGGAATGCAAAGAAGAATCAGATTGAGTTTTTCTTCCTTTCTCATAACACTAGAACTTCTGAAGCTGCAGCTGAATGTTGGGAGATTCAGGGCAGGCAACAACAGAGAGTGCTTTTCCAAGCAGCACATCGTTAACCTGTGGAACTCCCCCCCTCAAGAGGCAGTGATAGATACCATCTTGAAGTCTGATGTTGCCTGTGAATTATCAAAACAGTATTGAGAGGTGGGTGAGATACTGTCTCCATTGAACTGTACTGGTGGAGTTTTACTTCGCTGACCCAATTTAGTTCGCTGACCTGATTTCCTTCTGCCATTTTGTGAAAGGTATTTACTGTGCGAAGTCAGATACTGCAACCTTCTCTTTGCCACTAGTGAATGCCACAAAAGTTTTGGCTGAAAAATTAGCTTGCGAGAATCGCACAGAACAATGAAAAAATCTATCACGGTGCGTCTTTTGGAGCTGAAATAAAAAGTGCAAGAGGATTGTTTTGTTTAGCATTTGATTTGGAAATGATGTATGAGTACATCATAAAACACTTATATTAAAAAAAAGAAAACAATTTCTCTGAATCCGGAAAACATATATATTGTGCCGCCTTATCATTCAGTCATTTTAGAGTGAAAGTTTTTTTTAAAAAAAAATAAAAAAATCCAGTCTTGGGTTTTATATCATGTTGCTGATATATTCTTCTAATACTTTTATTTAAAAGGCCTATTATTCAGCACTGTGTATCGAGCTATTCATTTTGGTGCTGTAAGTGGAACTGCTTCAAGTAGCATTTGGTTTTGCTGTGGGTACCTGCAGTTTGCTGAAAGCTTTAATTCCACCCATACAGATGATGGACTTCTATCATTCATTGGATTCCTTTCATACATATTTAAATCTGCTCCCAAACTTTGCTGCTCTGTTGAAAAGTCCCATAAATCCCACCTGGCAGTTCCTAGTAAAACAATCTTCATCTGAATACGCTGAGGATCCCAGGAATCATAGCTATGTTTGAGGTCCTCTGCAGACTGGGTGTTTTACTAAACGTGCAGGGACACAGGTAGCACTGCGGTCTAAACCACTGAGCCTCTTAGGCTTGCCGATCAGAAGGCCGGCGGTTCGAATCCCCGCAACAGGGTGAGCTCCTGTTGCTCTGCCCCAGCTCCTGCCAACCTAGCAGTTGGAAAGCACGCCAGTGCAAGTAGATAAGTAGGTACCACAGTGGAGGGAAGGTAAATGGCGCTTCCGTGAGCTCTGGTTTCCGTCACGGTGTCCCGTTGCGCCAGAAGGGGTTTAGTCATGCTGGCCACATGACCCGGAAAGCTGTCTGTGGACAAACGCCGGCTCCCTTGGCCTGAAAGTGAGATGAGCATCGCAACCCCATAGTCGCCTTTGACTGGACGTAACTGTCCAGGGGTCCTTTACCTTTTTTACCTGACAGAGGGGAATCCTGAAACAGAGGCTACATTTCCCTGGCAGTTTATTCGATTTCCCCACAGTTTCCCTGTTAATTTCCCCATTATATTTCATAGAATCTCAGAATCTCAACTAAAGCATCCACGACAAATGGCCATCCAACCTCTGTTTAATACCTCCAGGAGAAGTCCACTCCACCATTAAACTTGCCGTCAGAAAGTTCTACCTGGTGTTTAGTTGGAATCTCCTTTCTTGTAACCTTAAGCCATGGGTCTCCTCTGGAGCAGGAGGGAAAAAGCCTGCCCCATCTTCCATGCGACAGCCCTTGAGATCAGTCAGAAAAGCATTGAAAGCAACACTGCAAATATTTGTGTTGTGCACACCACACTTGTTCTGGTTACTTTACCTCGAAAAGTTGTGGAGTTGGAAAGGGGTCTGGAAAGGTCACCTGTCAGGCTTTGGGGAATCTGATCCCTCCTAGGGTGGCAGCCAAGAAGCAGATAAACAAGAAGAGTTCTTACCAAGTCTTTTATTCACTATTCACAGAGAGAGAGAACATAGAAATGCTGTCTCTCTTAGATAATGGCGTTGCTCCGAGTAAAGTCCCACCCCCTCTGTCTCTCCTATTATACGTCATCCCAGCGTCGGCTGATCTGTGCTTTCTGCCTCTGAGCTTTCTGTTCTACTACTCTCTCTCTCTTTATTTTTATTTAATTTGATTAGACATTCATACAAACAATAATACACATACACTTACAGTGGTCCCTCGACTTACAAAGTACTCGACATCCGTATTTTTCGACTTACGAATGGAAAAAAGTGGCCGCACGCCTATGAATTTTTCAACATCCGAATGGAAATCGTTGCCGGTTTAGATGCGGTTTCCTCGACTTACGAATTTTAGATGCAGGTTTTTTCGACTTACGAATTTTTCCGAATATTTTTCTCCCAATGCATTCCTATGGGAAATCGACTTACGATTTTTTTCGACTTACGAATGTCCATTCGGAACAGATTAAATTCATAAGTCGAGGGACCACTGTACAACCATAGTAACATAATAACACAAAAAATAACAGCAAAAAAGAAAAGAAAAAAAAAGGATAAGAAGAAAAATGAAAGAAAAAAAGTTAGGTAAGAGAGAAGTGCATAAAATAGGTGGGTGATATGTATGACTTCCCTCCACCAGTGCTCCTCATTTTTTCAATCAAGTTCTTATTTACATTGCATATTATGTATCACTACATTATTTTTTTTAGTATACTATACTATAGGGACGTGGGTGGCGCTGTGGGTTAAACCACAGAGCCTAGGGCTTGCTGATCAGAAGGTCGGCGGTTCGAATCCCCGCGACGGGGTGAGCTCCCGTTTCTCGGTCCCTGCTCCTGCCAACCTAGCAGTTCGAAAGCACGTCAAAGTGCAAGTAGATAAATAGGTACCACTCCGGCGGGAAGGTAAACAGCGTTTCTGTGCGCTGCTCTGGTTCGCCAGGAGCGGCTTTGTCATGCTGGCCACATGACCCGGAAGCTGTTTAGAGATGGGTTCACTGGTAAAATATGCAGTAGGCGGATTCAACTGATTTCATCTCTTGACCTCCCCCATCCTGCCCAGAACCACCTTTTAAACTAAGTTGCAAAAATAATGACAATCTTTTTTTTTTTTTTTTAAACATACCACTTTTCCACGATACCCAGATCTTCCGAAGCCTCTCTTGGCCTGCCACGGGATTGGACAGACCTTAGTAAGAGATGGAAGGCAGAGGGAGAGGGAACTTAATATAAAGCTATCTCCATCCTTTTCTTCCCAGCTATTGATCATTCTTTTGATGCAGTCCCAATCAACACCTTGTTATAGATGAGGCCATTGAGCGGAAGAGACTTAATAAATCTTCAACCTCTTATCACAATGGCAAACGGAAATCCATTCATAGCTGAAGCATTGGTAAATGGGCAAAGGAATTATGAAACTATTATAATACACCTGGGAAATAAGAATATAGCTTACAGTGGGTGAGACCATTGATTCATCTAACCCAAACGTGGGTCTCCAGCTTTTTTTGGACTACAGTTCCCATCATCCCTGACCACTGGTCCTGCTAGTTAGGGGTGATGGGAGTTGTAGTCCAAAAACAGCTGAAGACCCAAGTTCGGGGCAGAAGCTCCTTCCAGCCTGCCCAGGAGACACTGGGGATTGAACCTGTTACCTTCTCCATACAAAATAGATGCTCTACCATTATACAATGGCCCTTCCCCAGAAATACATCTTTGCATGAAGTTGCAGCACTGGGAATAAGTTATTTGTGGCCACAGGAGGACAAATCCCATGGACAATTGGGAGTACAGCAGGAATGCCCTCTCCAAAATGGTCCTCATAATTTGGATTGTGATGGTTCTACGAAGAGCAAATGGATATTCTGGGAGTACTCCTATTCAGCAGCCGCATTTGAAAACCAAAGATATTGCTGTAGCTGTCAGAATCAGGCAGTACCTGACATCAGAAAGTATTTGACAAGATTCAACAGCTGACCTAAAGTAGATGTCAGCGCATGACAGCATCAGGGATATGGGATTCAGCATTTCACATTACGTGACAGAGGACAGGCGGTAGAAATCAGGATTTGACAGATTTGGAATGCTGATGCAATAGAAGTGACTGGACTTAACGTTGATCTCATTCATTCATCTCATCATAACTTGCAATCGCAAAACTTTGACGTCAGATTACAACTTTGGTATTGGATTGTCAGAATTCAGCGTCAAATTTCACCCGCAAAATCCGAATTTGAAAATTTGCTTGAATTTGAAATGTGAGGCATTTCCATTCTGGCTCTGACGCAAAGTATTGGCAATGCTTTGGGATACCCATTGCATTTCTGGTGTGTACTGAGCATGCATGTGCAGATAATGTATATCTGAACAGTTGACTTTTGAATGGTGTTAACAAGATTACATCCTCTGGTGCATATGCAGAGGAGAGTGACTAAGACAAACAAGCGTCTGGAAAGGTTGAGGGAGATGAGTATGTTTAGCATGGAAAAGAGGAGACTGAGAAGACACATGATAGCCATCTTCAGATATCTCAAGGGCTGCCACAAGGAAGAGGGAACAAGCTGGTTTTCTCCTTGTTTAGAAAGTAGGACCCGAAGCAGTAGATTCAAGCTACAAGGAAGGAGATTCCCACTAAACATCATAAATAACTTTCTGATGGTAGGAGCTGTTCATCAGTGGAATGGACTCCCTTGGGAGGTTGTGGACTCTCCTTCCTTGGAGGTTTTTAAGCTGAGGTTGGATGGCCATCTGTCATGGATGCTTTAGTTGAAGAAGAAGAAGAAGAAGAGTTTGGATTTGATATCCCGCTTTATCACTACCCGAAGGAGTCTCAAAGCGGCTCACATTCTCCTTTCCCTTCCTCCCCCACAACAAACACTTTGTAAGGTGAGTGGGGCTGAGAGACTTCAAAGAAGTGTGACTAGCCCAAGGTCACCCAGCAGCTGCATGTGGAGGAGCGGGGAATCGAACCCGGTTCACCAGATTACAAGTCTACCGCTCTTAACCACTACACCACACTGGCTCTCAGTGAGATTCCTGCATTGCAGGGGGTTGGACGAGAGGACCCTTGGGGTCCCTTCCAACTCTAAGATTCGATGATGTGATGAACAGTCCTTCCTCTTCAGAACATAGGTCAAAACCAGCACTTGGAATTGGGCCCAGAAACTAACTGGTAGCCAGTGCAGTTGGACCAGGATTGGTGTAATATGCTCAAACCGCCTTGCCCTGGTGAGCAACCTGGCCACCCAAATTCTGCACCAGCTGAAGTTTCTGAACCATCTTCAGAGGCAACCCTACATTGCAGTAATCTGACCTCAAGGTTACCAGAGCATAGAAAGCAGTAGTTAGGCTGTCCCTATCCAGATAAGAGCGCAGCTGTGCCACCGGCTGAACACTCTGTGCTGATGAGTACCCCCAAGCTATGTACTCGCTACTTCAGAGGGAGTGTAACCCCATCCAGGGGCGTAGGAAGTGGGGAGACCGAGGGGGCGGGCCGCCCCGGGTACCACTCAGGGGGGTGACAAGATGGCCCCTGCCTTCCCCCAGCTGTAGAGCGGCCGGGGGTGCGTGCAGTCAGTATGGGGGCCGTTCACGCGGCATCCATACGGGCTGCCGCTCTTGCGTGCCGTCCATGTGGGCAGACGCCTCTTGCACGGTGACCGTATGGGATGCCGCACATGCACAGGTAAAGGACCCCTAGACTGTTAAGTCCAGTCAAAGGCGACTATGGGTTGCGGTGCTCATCTCGCTTTCAGGCTGAGGGAGCCAGCGTTTGTCCACAGACAGCTTTCCGGGTCATGTGGCCAGCATGAATAAACCGCTTCTGGCGCAACGGAAACCAGAGCACACGGAAACACCATTTACCTTCCTGCCATAGCGGTACCTATTTATCTATTTGCACTGGTGTGCTTTCGAACTGCTAGATTGGCAGGAGCTGGGACAGAGCAACGGGAGCTCACCCAGTTCCGCGGATTCAAACTGCCGACCTTCTGATCGGCAAGCCCAAGAGGCTCAGTGGTTTAGACCACAGCGCCACCCGCATCCCATATCCTGGAGTACCCCCAAGCTATGTATCCGCTCCTTCAGAGGAAGTGTAACCCCATCAAGAGCAGGCCACCTCCCAGCATTCTGGTCTAGGGAGCCCCCCACTAACAGTGCTTCAGTCTTATCTGGATTGAGCTTCAGTTTGTTGGCTCTCTGAAACCCTGGAGGGTTGCTGCCTGCCAGTGTGGGCAATACTGAGCTCAATGAAGCAGTGGCCTGACTCGGCACGGGGTGGTTTCTTAGATTCCTGCGCTCCACATTCACCTGCGTTGCAGCATACCTGACCTGATTTTTCCTCCCAAGTGAAAAATCACTGAAAACACCACAGCCCCCTTTTCTGTTTCCATCCCCATCCTGTGCAGATTTGGAGCGCACGGTTGCTCTTTCTATATTCCTATCTCAATTACAAAAAATAAAATAAAAAATAAGTCTGTTTAAAATAATAGCGATAATTTCCAAAGACTGCAGGATGAACAATGGCAACGGGGAGAGAGAGAGAGGGAAAAAACCATGAAATTAAAGCGCCCCAACTTTTGTGCGCGCTTTCAAAAGGAAACGCTCTTTCGGAACGGCTCCGCCTGCATTAAACTGGTCACGACCTCCCAGGTGTCTTTAAGGCTGAAGTGTTTCCTGGACCATTTAAAGCTACTCTGGCTGGGCTCATGTGACCCGCCTGACATTGGGAGATGGGGCTTTTAAGAACACCGCCACCTTGTCAATGGAACAGAGGTCACTAATAGCCTGCCTTGGGCCTTCCGATGGGGTCGCATTCAGATTGCCAGCCCCCCGCGCACAAAAGGAAAGAGAAAGGAGAGGAAGGGGTGAAGGAGGAGACGGGGGTAATTATCGTTCTTCCTCTCTCCCCCCCACCCTGCCCCCACCCCACTCCTCCTCATCCTTCACCCCCACCCACCCTCTCTCCAGGCTTAGAGTTATGCTCCGTGTCACTTTGTTAATGTGCTTGCATCCAGAGAGACACATAATGCCCCTCTCTCCGTCCTGTTTATTAGCGAGATCCATTTGCGCCAGGGTCTGTCCTCTCTCTCTCTTTTTATGCCGCGACGTGAATGTGCTTTGATAGCAAATAATTACTGTGGTCCTTTTGACATGGAGAATCTACAGGCTGCCCTAGTTAAGCCAGTAATTAGCTTGTCCTCATTCTCTCCCCCCCTCTCTCTTATTATTAGTATTATTATTATTATTGAGAAAGTACAAATTATCCTTGTATGAGTACTGGCCATCAATCCCCCCCCTTCGCCCACCCCTTTCCCTCTTGTATTCCTCTCTCTCTCTCTCTCTCTCTCTCTCTCTCTCTCCCCTGTATCTCTCAGCACTTTGGATAAGCAGAATGCAGCTGCACCCGAACATGATAAACCTCCTCCATCAAGATGATGAACAATTTGGATGAAGAGCCTTCGAGATGAAGACAAAAGCTGAAGAAGTGAAGCTGATACAACCCAAGACAGCTAAAGAATGCAGGCAGCCTGCAGATGAATAGCCCTCATTTGTGAATATACAGATTTTCTGTGATGAATAAAAACGGAGTGTAGGTCACAATAAATAAACTTTTTTCTCTTCTTCTTCTCTCTCTCTCCCTCCCCCCCCTTCCCAACCCCGCTTTAAATAATAATTCAGGTTCCCGGCACCAAACAGCTGTAAATTGAAGGTTGTGCTTAGTTTTTGTAAGTCTCACAGGGAATAATTAAGCTAAGCTCATATTGTTTGATATATTAGGGTAATGACGAGCCGGTATAATCTAGCTTGTTCGTTATTTTCGGGGTGTTGTTTTAGTTTGCTGTTTGTTTCTTTTTCATTATCTTTGCGGTTCCATTAAGATTACACGTTAAATGTAGAAAAATAACAGTTCGGAAAGCGGCACGGTCTGCGTGCTGATGTATCTGAAATGAATTCTTAGAATATTTAATTAAAGTAGGAGCTTATTTTCTTTCTGAGGCGGGTGGCGGGAAGCTAAGGTAAAAAAGAGAGAGAGAGAAATTCACATTATCTGATGTGGCCTGACATGATCACTTTAAACCTACTGGTCCTTCCTCCTCATTGGTGGAAGATAATTAGACTGGGATATCTTCATTATCAATTGAGTCCATCATTAACCTCCCGAAACTTCCGTGTCAGTATTTCTGAGCAAAAACAAGGGGGAAGTGTGATATTTTCCCATTTTTTTTCAACGTGAAAGCAAATAATTCCTGAAATCTACTGTTCTGGTAACAGCAGATTTTGCAATAATCAATTCAATTACACATATATGCCCCAAAGGAGCTTGATAATGATTTATTATTATTATTATCTTTAGTCTGGTATATATGGTGGATTGATTCATCAAGCCTAGCGGGAATTCAAGAATTCTAGGAGTCTTGGTAGACCACAAACTTGACATGAGTCAACAGTGTGATGCAGCAGCTAAAAAAGCCAATGCAATTCTGGGCTGCATCAATAGGAGTATAGCATCTAGATCAAGGGAAGTAATAGTACCACTGTATTCCGCTCTGGTCAGACCTCACTTGGAATACTGTGTCCAATTCTGGGCACCACAGTTCAAGAAGGATACTGACAAGCTGAAACGTGTCCAGAGGAGGGCAACCAAAATGGTCAAAGGCTTGGAAACGATGCCTTATGAGGAACGGCTTAGGGAGCTGGGTATGTTTAGCCTGGAGAAGAGAAGGTTAGGGGGTGATATGATAGCCATGTTCAAATATATAAAAGGATGTCATATAGAGGAAGGAGAAAAGTTGTTGGTTGGACTGGATGGCCCTTGTGGTCTCTTCCAACTCTTCTATGATTCTATGAAGACCCTGGATTACCACAGATTAGCTCATCCCTGGTGTTACATTTTAGATTTCCCAAAGTTGGCGTTGCATGTTACGGCTACAATTCTGTACACCAGGGATGGGATAGCTCAGTCTGTAGAGCATGAGACTCTTAATCTCACAGTCGTGGGTTCGAACCCCTTGTTGGGCAGCAGATTCCTGCATTGCAGGGGGTTGGACTAGATGACTCTTGGGGTTCCTTCCAACTGTACAGTTCGGTGATTCAAAGCCCTCTTGAGTCTAAGGTCTGCATTTCCTTCTAGGCAACTTTTCTGGTGGCCACATGCTCATGGTAGAGCAAAACACCGCTCTCTATCATCATGAGAGTTCTGATACCCATTCCAGCTGGGCAAAACCACTCATGGAGAGTGCAGAGAAAGGGAGGCGAGGGGTGTGGCCTGGGGAGAATGGGTGTGGCCTCAGCGAGTGCCAAGGGCCAATCAGAGTTCAAGGTATCCCATACCTACTCTACACACTGACCTTGGAGTAAGCCCCTTTGAACTTAGTCATACTATTGAATAGACATGCACACGATTGGACTGTGATACACACAAATAAATATCTAATGTATGTTCAGAGGCATAGCTGTCAACTTTCGGATTTGAAAATAAGGGATGCCGCGAGGGCGGTGCAATGGCACCAAGTAGCCTCGCCACCCTGCGCTCCAGAGCCTGCGTGCAAATGGGTGAGCAAAAGAGCGAGCGCATAGACGGCAGGCAGGCTGTCTGTCTGGTTGGGCGTGAGGGTCTGGCTGCACAAGGCATGCAAGCTCCGCCCCCAGTCGGTCTCAGACTCCTTATTGGCAGCCGAGCAACGCAGCTGAGGAGCCTCCCTGGCCGGCAGGGAGGGAGAGGAGCTGCTTCCTTTGAAATCCGGGAAATTTAAGGGATATCAACAATCCGGGATAGCAGCGGGAAACGGCATTGGAATTAGGGAGTTTCCCGGAAAAAAAAGGGAGGGTTGACAGCTATGCTCAGAGGAGATATTCCAAACAGTGAAGTCTGTCATTATTTGGACTCCTAGCTGAAGTGCAGTAGGCCTGCCAGGACTGCAGGGCTTTCACTTAATCCACATTGCCCAACTCCAATATCTGAAAGGCTCGCTGTCGCTAAGAGCATCAGGCTGTTATTGCTCACTTTCAAATAACTAACTAGCACGTGAACTCATGGATTCAACTCATGAGGCCTGCTAGAAGAAGCCTGCATGAGGAATTCCCCATTCTGTGGATTTGTCCTAATTGCACACTGTCTTCTCCCCCTTTTCTAAGAATGGGACTTTGGTCATTTTTCAGGACACGGCTATATTTAGAATTCTTACCCACAACTGCAAAGAACCACAATACCTAAAGGACCATCTCTCCCTGTACCTCAGGTTACATATGCTTCAGGTTACATACGCTTCAGGTTAAGAACTCCGCTAACCCAGAAATAATGCTTCAGGTTAAGAATTTGCTTCAGGATAAGAACAGAAATTGTGCTCTGGCGGCGCAGCGGCAGTGGGAGGCCCCATTGGCTAAAGTGGTGCTTCAGGTTAAGAACAGTTTCAGGTTAAGAACGGACCTCCAGAACGAATTAAGTTCTTAACCCGAGGTACCACTGTATAGGCAAAAGGTAAAGGGCCCCTGGATGGTTCAGTCCAGTCAAAGGCAACTATGGGGTGTGGCGCTCATCTCGCTTTCAGGCCGAGGGAGCCAGCGTTTGTCCACAGACAGCTTTCCGGATCATGTCACCAGCATGACTATAACAGCTTCTGGTGTAACGGAACACAGTGACGGAAGCCAGAGCGCACGGAAACGCCGTTTACCTCCCCACCGCAGCGGTGCCTATTTATCTACATGCACTGGCATGCTTTCAAATAGCTAGATTGGCAGAAGCTGGAACAGAGCAACGGGAGCTCACTCGTTCAGTATGTGAACCAACTTGGACCCTGCAATCATCATCTAAAGCCCTTCTTCATGTCCTTCCTCTGCAAGATCTCTGGAGGGTGGCAACACAAGAACAGGCTTTTTCTGCAATGGCTCCCCATATGTGGAATGCTCTCCCCAAGGAGGTTTGCCTTGCACTTTCATTATATACACCTTTAGGCACCTGGCAAAAATTTCCTCTGTGACCAGCCCTTTGGCTGATTGACATCCTATGCCCTTTAAAAATTTGTTGTGGAAGGAAGGGATGACTGGGTTGTCTTTGTTTGTATTTTTATTATGTATTTTTTGTTTTGTTTTTGTTATTTATATTGTGTTTTTATTTTGTGAACCTCCCTGGGTACAGGATGGTAAAATGATTCTTCAACATCAACATGGTTGGACTGGTCATGTTGTGCGGATGCCTGATTATCGTCTTCCAAAGCAACTACTCTATTCCGAACTTAAAAATGGAAAGCGTAATGCTGGTGGTCAACAAAAGAGGTTCAAAAAATCTCTCAAGGCAAATCTTAAAAAAAAAATAAAATGTAGTAGGTATAAACACAGACAACTGGGAAACACTGGCCTGCGAGCGCTCCAATTGGAGAACAGGTGTCATGGGCTTTGAAGACACTCAAATTCAGGATGCAAGGGAGAAACGTGCTAAGAGGAAGGCATGCTTGGCAAATCCACACCGTGATCAACTCCCGCCTGGAAACCAATGTCCCCTACTGTGGAAGGATGTGTGAATCCAGAACTGGCCTCTAAAGTCACTTACGGACTCACTTTTAAAACCGTGTTTATGGAAGACAATCTTAATTGGCTATGAGTGATCGCCAAAGAAGAAGACGACGATGACAAATTTTATAAACAATAAATAAACAATAATACCCAAAGATGCTGGGGATTGAACCTTGGACCTTGACCATACATACCTTGTGCTCCACCACTGAACTGTCCTTCCCCAGATTGGGCCCCTGAAAAACACAGAAGCCTTGATTGCTCAGAGAGTGCCTATGTGTGTTCATATGTCCCCAGGTTCTGAAGAATGTGTGGTAGCCAGGGGTGGCACCAGCGCCCATAATCCCAGTGTTCCCTCGGGTTTTCCTTTCTGCATGCTTTCATGCAACAGCAGCCGTAGGAACATAGGAATCTGCCTGATACTGAGTCCCGAACCAATGGATTCAAGTTACAAGAAAGGAGATTCCGACTAAACATCAGAAAGAACTTTCTGACAGTAAGGGCTGTTTGGCGGTGGAACGGTCTCCCTTGGGAGGTTATAATAATAATAATAATAATAATAATAATAATAATAATAATTTATTATTTATACCCCGCCCATCTGGCTGGGTTTCCCCAGCCACTCTGGGCGGCTTTCAACAGAGCATTAAAATACAATAATCAGGTTGTGGACTCTCCTTCCTTGGAGGTATCCAATCAGAGGTTGGATGGCCATCTTTTCATGGATGCTTTAGTTGAGCTTCCTGCATTGTAGGGGGTTGGACTAGATGACCCTTGGTGTGCCCTCCTCCCGACAATTCTATGATCCTGTGATTCAGTACAAGGCAGCTTGCCTATGAAGGAAATGGCCAGACATGGATTCTAAGAAAAGAAAGGGGGAGCAGAGGAAAAAACCGAACAAGGACCCTCCCAGCCAGCAGCCTTGTAAAATAATTCTAAACAGTAAACCGAAAACAGTGATTACTGCTGTTGTTTATGCTGACATTAAGAAAGTCGTTAAGCACCTTCCCACCGGATTATGTTCCTGTAGCCAGTGTGCCAATGAAAGGTAGAAGCTCCCCCCCCTTTTAACGATTCAACATTACATCGAAATGTCACCAGAGTGGTGACATTAAAGACCCGATACATGGGGCAAGGTTTTTTTGTCTTAATATATGCTGCTTGGCACACCGATCCCATGGAAGGTGAGGGGGGGGGTTGCTTTAAGGACACAGAGCACCCTTTGTGGCCTCAGATCCTTGTTTGCTCACCCTCCTTATCTCTCAAAAACCCGGGGCTCATAGCAACAGCTGAGCACGACTATAACAACAGTACTCAAGTGCATTTAAATAGGAATCCATCATTGGAAGCATCGGGGGGGGGGAGAGCAAATAAAGGGCATGTTGTTCGTGATGATTATACTTCTGTAATTGACACAGGAGGCAGGGATGACCAGCAGTTTAAAAGGTAAAGGTAAAAAGACCCTTGACCATTAAGGTCCAGTCGCGGGCGACTCTGGGGTTGCGGCGCTCATCTCGCTTTACTGGCCGAGGGAGCCGGCGTACAGCTTCCGGGTCATGTGGCCAACATGACTAAGCCGCTTCTGGCGAACCAGAGCAGCGCACGGAAACGCCGTTTACCTTCCCGCCGGAGCGGTACCTATTTATCTACTTGAACTTTGATGTGCTTTAAAACTCCTAGGTTGGCAGGAGCAGGGACCGAGCAACAGGAGCTCACCCCGTCGCGGGGATTCGAACCGCTGACCTTCTGACCGGCAAGCCCTAGGCTCTGTGGTTTAACCCACAGCGCCACCCTAAAAGAGGGTTTTAAAAGTGCAGACTCAGGCTATGGGTGGCTACTAAGCAAGACAGCTATCTTCTGCTTCCAGTGTCAAAAGCTGGTGCCAAACAAATTGCTCTGCCCAGGGCCTACTAAGGCTTGTGCCCTGGGGAGGACACTTTGGTGCTACTAACACAGGGGTTTGAAACACTCAATTGTTTATTGAAATAGACACGTGGCAACAACTTTTAAAGCCATCCAAGATGGTGAGGGGAGAGAAACTATCTGCTGTCCATCAGGCAATGGCTTTTTCGTTAAAATTTATTCATTTGGTTTTCCAAATTAGTTTTACAGTCACATATCCAGCATACAACATAAAAACAAAATTCCATAGAATCTCCTGGACTTCCCTCGTCCCCTTTTATGGGGCCTATTGTTGATCAATTCCTCCTGCATCTTTTTATACTAATCCAAATCTTTTACATCTCCATTATATCCAAAATTCACCATTAAACTAAGTGTTCTTTCAATCCTACTAACAATTTTAACTGTTTTCAATGGTTTTAAAGACAAATTATAAATTTTCCCCATTCTTTATTAACATTTTGGTTTTCCTGATTTCTGATTCTTCCGGTCATTTTTTGCCATTTTGGCATAACCCATCAACTTAACCTGGTCAGGAATTTATCTTCTTTCCATCTCTGGGCCAATAACATATGGGCAGCCGTGCTCACATACATCAATAGTCTTTTCTGCTCTATTGGGATTTTGACACCTATGGCAATGGCTTTTTCCACCTGCCTTGCCCCACCTTCCAGCTCTAGAAGCCTTTCCCAGACCGTGACTCTGAGAACAGCATAAGCAGCTGGGAAGAGAGAAGAGAAGTTTGGGTATTCCCTTTGCTGGGAATCATCAGAGGGGCAGTGCTGTTGTTCTCAGGTCCTGCTTTCAGTTGTTCCCACAGGCAGCTGGCTGGCCATTGTGAGAACAGGATGCTGGACTAGAAAGAGCAGGCTCTTCTTATGTTTTTACATGCCCCTCTTCCTTGGAAAAGGCACTCCTGTCTTCCACTGCCTCCCGCAGTTTGGTCAGACTCATGTTGGTAGCTTTGAGAACACTGTCCAACCATCTCATCCTCTGCCGTCCCCTTCTCCTTGTGCCCTCCATCTTTCCCAACATCAGGGTCTTTTTCCAGGCTCTCTTCTCATGAGGTGGCCAAAGTATTGGAGCTTCAGCTTCAGGATCTGTCCTTCCAGTGAGCCCTCAGGGCTGATTTCCTTCAGAATGGATAGGTTTGATCTTCTTGCAGTCCATGGGACTCTCAAGAGTCTCCTCCAGCACCAGAATTCAAAAGCATCAATTCTTCGGCGATCAGCCTTCTTTAAGGTCCAGCTCTCACTCCAGCTCTCGTACGGAGCTCCAACACATTCTCCAGGCTGAGGCCTGATATGGCAAGAGCTTTAGCAACAGAGCAGTATGGATGCCCCAGGTTGCTCTGCTCCTTCGAAACGCTCAACGTTTGCCTAGATATATTCCACATGCAGAAAAACTCCCAAGCTCATTCCCAATAATCTCCAGATAGGGCTGTCTGCAAGGGATTCCCGCAGGGAAGTGTTGATGCTGCCAGCCTTTATGTCATGTTTGCAGACATCTTTGTAATGTGGAGTTAGTCTGCCAATGGCCCTGGTGCCTGAAGCCAGTTCCCCATAGAACACATCCTTGGTGATCCTGAGATGGCGGGTGCCATGATTTGCTATGTAGTTCCGAGAGTTTTCCTCTGTATGGTTGGTTGAATGTCTCCTTGCTACGTACAAGGCTTGAACTGAGAACAGCAAAAGCTCTCTGTTGTTTTCTCCTAAAATTACACACTGCTTTTTTCAGTTTCCTCAGTAAAGTATTACCAGTGCTTTTCTCTCTGGACTTCGTATTTAAGTGACTTTGCAAGCAAGAAGCAGGGGACATGTGTGTTGAGGGAAGGCAAAGGAAATTAACTTTCTTTCTTTCTCTCTCTCTTTCTTTCTCTCTTTCTTTCTCTCTCTCTCTCTCTTTCTCTTTCTTTCTTTCTTTCTTTCTCTCTCTCTCTTTCTTTCTTTCTCTTTCTTTCATTTTTCTTTCTTGTCTGGAAAACTGAGAAGAGTTGGAAAAAATGCCAGACCAGCCAGTAGGGAAAGGTCAAAGGGGAAACCAGACGCCAGACCCTCCCTCTTCCAACCTTAAAACTCTGGGGCCCTCAGCCTTTTAGAGGTGCGTTGCAGGAAAAGCCGCTTTCTGGAATATTTCAGAGGTTTTCAGTAACATCCTGTGCCGAGCAACCTTAAACCCCAGGTAGTATTTCAGAGGAAATGGACAGCATTGACTGAAAATTAACCGCAGCAGACCCTGGGCCCAAATAAGTTCCAAGGGCTGTTTCTGAAATCAAGTGTACTCCCTAGTCTGCATTTGGATACTTGCCTGCATTTTTAATAGGTGTGGTAGAAGCAGGCCAAAAAGGAAAGGAGAGGTCGTGGAGCAAAGGAGGGGGAATAAGACAAAACAAAACAAGATAAAAGCAAGGTTGGCAAGTCAGTTGCAATTGCTTTCAGCTGGTGGTTTTCAGAATGATTTTTAATTAAAGGGAAGGGGTGGGTGGATCTGTTAATTTCACTTCCTATCAAGTTCTCACGCTTTCCAAAATTTCCAATATTCTCCACAGTGCTTTATTTCTATATATAAAAACATGTTTAGGGGTACTCTCATTTTGACTCAAGAAAATCAGCATTTTGTAGTTCAAATCGTGACAAATAAATACAATAAATGGACAAAAGAACAAAGATTCACAAACGTTTAGGGGTATGGGTACCCCTGCATCCCCCCCAGAAAAAAGCACTGATTCTCCATAACAATTTGCATTTTTTAAATAAAGGGTGTCATGAAAATTAATCAGCCTTTTAGCATGATTTTTTCCTAATAAGCCCATTGTTGTATGCAATTTTGCCTAGTACGCCTATTTTTGCAAAGCATCTCCCCTGGTATAATGCATTTTTGTATATTACGCTCACCAATGTATGCATTTCTATGCACACGTTCCCCTAGCATAAGCAATTTTGAAGGGTGCATGGATTGTTTCGGAAAGCGTGAATTAGTTGCGCGGTGGGGACGGGGACGACCACCTTTCAGTGTGAATTGAATTCAGATTTCTCCCCCACCCATAATTACGGCCTCGGTCTTGTATACCTGAAGGAGCATCTGCACCCCTATCGTTCAGCCCGGACACTGAGGTCCAGCGCCGAGGGCCTTCTGGCGGTTGCCTCCCTGCGAGAAGCAAAGCTACAGGGAACCAGGCAGAGGGCCTTCTCGGTAGTGGCGCCCGCCCTGTGGAACGCCCAACCAGCAGAGGTCAAAGGGATCAACAATTACATAACATTTAGAAAATACCTGAAGGCAGCCCTGTTTAGGGAAGTTTTTGATCTGTAACATGTTAATGTATTTTAATATTTGCTGGAAGCCACCCAGAGTGGCTGGGGAGACCCAGACAGATGGGCGGGGTACAAATAATAAATTATTATTATTATTATTATTATTATTATTATTATTATTATTATTATTATTACAGGGAACTTTTTCTGCAATGATTTGAGCACCCCTGAGACAAAACTAGGCTCACACCTGCGCCATGCAGTTAAAACACTCTTATATCTCTTGAACAGTCATAATTATTATTATTATTATTATTATTATTATTATTATTATTTATTATTATTATTATTTATAGCCCACCCATCTGGCTGGGTTTCTCCAGCCATTCTGGGCAGCTTTCAACTGAATATTAAAAACAATACAGCATCAAACATTAAAAACTTCCCTAAACAGGGCCACCTTCAGATGTCTTCTAAAAGTCAGATAGTTGCTTATTGCCTTGACATCTGCTGGGAGGGCGTTCCACAGGGCAGGCGCCACTACCGAGAGGGCCCTCTGCCTAGTTCCCTGTAACCTCATTTCTCGCAGCGAGGGAACTGCCAGAAGGCCCTCGGCACTGGACCTCAGTGTCTGGGCTGGACAATGGGGGTGGAGACGCTCCTTCAGGTATACTGGACCGAGGCCGTTTGGGGCTTTAAAGGTCAGCACCAACACTTTGAATTGTGCTCGGAAATGTACTGGGAGCCAATGTAGATCTTTCAGGACCAGTGTTATATGGTCTCGGTGGCCACTCCCAGTCACTAGTCTAGCTGCCGCATTGTGGATTAATTGCAGTTTCCGAGTCACCTTCAAAGGTAGCCCCACGTAGAGCGCATTGCAGTAGTCCAAGTGGGAGGTAACCAGAGCATGCACCACTCTGGCGAGACAGTCTGCGGGCAGGGAGGGTCTCAGCCTGCATACCAGATGGAGCTGGTAGACAGCCGCCCTGGACACAGAATTAACCTGCGCCTCCATGGACAGCTGTGAGTCCAAAATGACTCCCAGGCTGCGCACCTGGTCCTTCAGGGGCACAGTTACCCCATTCAAGATCAGGGATCCTTTCATGTCTTCTCCCAAGGGGAGTGGCTTGAACACCTCTAGCAAACTTCAGTTCCCAGGACAGGGCCGGCTCACCTATGACAGGCTCACAGTGGCAGCAGATTCTGATGTCAATATTTATTTCCTTCTTGTTCCTGATGTAGATCTTCACTCACCCCTTCTTCGCTGGCAGGAAGAGGGCACCATTTTGTGGTTCGCCTCGTGTGCCAAAATGTCTTGGGCCACCCCTGTCCCAGGATTCATTTGGGGAAGCCACCACTGGTCCTTTCATGGGGTGTGGGGGGTCCCTGATTCGTTCCCAAAGAGCCTCAGGATTCCCTCTAACACAGGGGACCCCATGCTTAAGTTGTTCAACAGCCTCCTCAAAAATTGCAAAAATGGTTGAACCAAAAGCTGCTGCCTTGGTAGCGTTCCTCTTCCCTCTCCTCCGTTCTTTTTTTTCCTGAGGTAACTTAACTCGGTAACATTTTCTCTCTAGATGGCTGTAGCTCTCTAATGGGGAGTTGTGTAAGCGACTGAGGCCAAACGCAGGCATTAATTACGATGAAAAATCAGTTTAGGGCAGGCCACAACTAAATTGGAAGCCAGGTCCTCTAGGTAAAACAAAAAGCCCGAAACAGAAGCTTAAGATTTGATTACAGGGCAATATAAGAAAAATGTGCTGTATGTTGCCTATTATTAAAGTTGCTTTTGGGCCTGTGTGTTTGCCTGCCTAAGGGATTTTAATAAATATTAGTAATAGCCAGCTGGCTTGCTAGGTCTGTTTGGAGTCTCCCTCTCAGCTTTTTGCGTGTGCGGGAGGGGAAAGATTAGAGGAGGGAGCGATACAAGGCAAGTCTTGCAGAAGAAATTAAAGTCACTGCAAAGAAGCAGTTTTTGATGATAGCAAAATTCACGGGGAGCCCCCCTTTCCAAGGGCACGGCTACTTGCTTTTTCCAGATGCTGATGCGCAGCGGGAATTATTTAAGCAGAGTTTTGATTGAAACAAGTAAAAACATTTACAGTGGTCCCTCGACTTACGAAATACTCGACATCCGAATTTTTCGATTTACGAATGAAAAAAGTGACTGCACGCCTACAAATTTTTCGACATCTGAATGGAAATCGTTGCCGGTTTTAGATGCGGTTTCCTCAACTTACGAATTTTAGTTGCGGTTTCCTCGACTTACGAATTTTTCCGAATATTTTTTCTCCCAATGCATTCCTATGGGAAATCGCTTTTTTCGACTTACAAACTTTTCGACCTACGAATGTCCATTCAGAATGGATTAAATTCGTAAGTTGAGGGACCACTGTATTAAGCTTAAAAGAAACTTCTTCTTAGAATAGATCACATATAGAATACAGGCTCTTCTCAATACTGGCACACACTCTGAGAGAAACTAGTCATCACAGTCAAGGTAAGTACCTCACACAGCACAGACACAGACTAGACCTGGCAGTTACACTTTAGAAACGTCAGTTATAGCAGTTGGTCACCAACAGCTGCTCCTGCTCTCAAGCATCTTTGTCACATGACAGATACTGAGGAAGTTTGTTCCAGATTATCCTCGGCAACAGGAAGAATGTGAACCAAGTTATATAAACTCTGCTGTAGAAGCGTGTTAAAAATAGGGGTGGAGGAGAAACTAGTTTTTTGCTTGCATTTCAATGAGAAACCATCTGATTTGCAGTTTCTGCAAACCAAACTGCAGCTGCCTTTCGAAATTCACACTTCTCTGAATTTTGCAGCGAAGTTTCCACATAATATGTACAAAATGCGTGTTTTGGAGGCCGGTAGCTTCAACTGAGAAGTTTTGAGGTGGAGCAAACCAATGGCAGGTCGATGGTTTCAGGACCTTGAATGTTAACCTCAAAACGAAGACGGGCGTAGAATGCAAATTTAATCTGCAGGAACAAAGAGCCAGTGTGGTGTAATGTTACAGGTAGATAGCCGTGTTGGTCTGTCATAGTCAAAACAAAATAAAAAAATTCCTTCCAGTAGCACCTTAGAGACCAACTTTTTTTTGTTCTTGGTATGAGCTTTCGTGTGCATGCACACTTCTTCAGATACCAGGTATCTGAAGAAGTGTATCTGAAGGTATCTGAAGAAGTATCTGAAGTATCTTCAGGTATCTGAAGAAGTGTGCATGCACATGAAAGCTCATACCAAGAACAAAAAAAAAAGTTGGTCTCTAAGGTGCTACTGGAAGGAATTTTTTTATTTTGTGGTGTAATGGTTAATGGTGTTGGAGTGCTGGGTTCAAATCCCCGCTCAGTCTTGGAAATTCACAGGGTGAATTTGGGCCAGTCACTCTCAGCCTAACCTTCCTCACAGGGTTGTTGTGAGGGAGAATCTTGCAATCATAATCAGAGGCCCTTCTTCATGTGCTTCCTCCACAAGTGGTCCAGAGAGCCGCAACATGAGGATGGGCCTTTTCTGCACTGGCTCCCTGTTTGTGGAATACTCGCCCCAGGGATCTTCATCTGGTGCCTTCATTATACTTCTTTAGGCAGCAGGCAAAAATGTTTCTCTTCAACTGAGAGCCAGTGTAGTGTAGTGGTTAAGAGCAGTGGACTCGTAATCTGGTGAACCGGGTTCGCGTCTCCACTCCTCCACATGCAGCTGCTGGGTGACCTTGGGCTAGTCACACTTCTTCTCAGCCTCACTCACCTCACAGAGGGTTTGTTGTGGGGGAGGAAGAGAAAAGGAGATTGTTAGCCACTTTGAGACTCCTTCGGGTAGTGATAAAGTGGGATATCAAATCCAAACTCCTCCTCCTCCCCCCTTCTTCTTCTTCTTCTTCTTCTTCTTCTTCTTCAACTAGGCCTTTGGCTAATTAACATTCTATGGCCATTAAGATTTGTTTGTTGGCAGGGGTTATTGTTTTGTTTTGTTTTTTGTTTTATTTCATATTTTGTGTTCTCACTTTGTATTTTTACATTTTGAACCACCCTGTGATCATTGGATGAAGGGTGGTATAATAATAATAATAATAATAATAATAATAATAATAATAATAATAATTACAGTGGTACCTCAGTTTTCAAACGTAATACGTTCCGGAAGACCCTTCGAGTTCTGAAACGTTGGAAAACTCAAAACTCAAAACGGAAGCCTCAAAATGGAAAACTCAATACAGAAAACTCAATGCGGAAAACTCAATACAGAAGCTCCGTTTCCTGTTCGACTTCTGAGGCACATTCGAAAACCGAAGCATTTACTTCTGGTTTTTCGGTGTTCGAGTTCTGAAATGTTAATCAATGGAGACATTCGAAAACCGAGGTACCAGCGATCGACAGGTCTGTACAACAGTCCTATTAGGGCGAAATTTCGTTGTGAGACCATGTGCAAAATACATTTGGTGACCTCTCCATTGTCGAGCACCAGAAGGTCCCTGGTTCAACTCCTGGCATGTCCTAGTAGTGCTGGGAGAAAACCATGCCTAAAGCCCTGGACAGCTGCTGCCAGTCAGTGTCGACAATACTGAGCTGGATGGACCAGGGGTCTGACTCAGTATAAGACAACTTCCAATGTTCCTATGAGAAAGCTTACCAAACGTTTTCTTGGTCCGTGGCACAGCAGATCCTGGAATGTCCTCCTGGGGAATCCTTCTCTCCCAAAGCTGCTGAGTAGGCCACACAATTTGCCACTAGATCCCAGTCTTCAGGATTATGGCCTATTTTCATAGGTCAGCTGGGAATCGCCCAGCCTCTTCGTTAACCAGCCCCGCAAGAACAATGATTGCCCACATTGCAGATTGTTGAACAATGCTCATTTTCCCACTGCAGCCGCAAAGCTGGAGGGTAAATAAAGACTGTTTTGTGTTGGTCCCCTCCCCCCCACTAAACATGGTATTTATTTTATGGGCTCTTGAAAACAGGGGCTCCATTCACTACTCCAGCTCAAATATTTAGCCACCAAATGTTTCATCTCAAGGGTGAAAAGATTTTCCCCCATTCTCATTTGTAATTCTTCTATGGATCGACTCTGCCCCACGCTCAGGCTGTTTTCTAAGTTTATAGGCAGTTTTTCTACATTTAATTTTGGAAGCGGAGCTTGCAAACGTTGCCCTTGCCACACTTCCCATTCCTTTTTCCATGTGCAGGAGCTGTGCTCATGAGCCATGGGTGTGCTTCCCAACATTAAAACATAGCCAGTCCCTCCCCACATCGCATGCAGCCATCATGCGCTCAGAAACCTTTCTCGTTAAAGGGAAGACCCCACAAATTAGTTACATGTTAGCCGGATTGCTTTCCATTCATTTAAGCATGCCAAGACTTACCAATTATTTGTCTTTAATGGGAGCGCATATGCACAAAGCTGCTAGTATTATTTTAACTTGCTTTGATTCTGTTGACTTTCGAGAGATTCATATGGACACCATTTCTAGACATCGGGGTTTATGAAGTCTGGTAACTAGCCAGTTCATACACTTGCAAGGCTTTTATTCTTCGAAAGAAAACGAAAATAGATAACAAATTTTGGAGGGTAGTGGCAGGGAGGGAAACACACGTCACCTCATTTGTTCCGAGAAACAGACATATATTCTTGCCATTATCATTAGATGAAACGCTTTGTAACTGGTCCGAGGTGGAACATTTTCAAAAAGAAGTGTATATACTGAACATCTTGCCATTAACAAAATTTGGATGTTCGGCGAAGATTGGTCATTATTTTTTTTACTGAAGAAAAATAAAGGTACTAATTACTTATAGACAAGATACTTAGCACAAACAGATAAGCTTCAAAATGAAAAATTCTCAGTTTATGATAATTATGTTCTCCGCTTTGTTTTCAGAGACTGATAATTTGAGGCTTTAAAAACACCAGGAAGCCATTAATTGGAATTCTTCAATAAAAAATAAATTACATAGAAGTTCATGATGAGTTGTAAAAGCACAGATTGTATTATACAGTGAGCAACACTGAGTCACTATTTATAGACTTGCACAGATACACTGAAAAGAAGGAAGCGAGAGGCAGGGTTTGTGAAGTGAAGATTCAGAGGGCCAGACTATCAGGTGGGGGAATCTAGGCGCATAAGAAACTTTCATGGTATGGCCTTTGACAGAACCAGGAAGAAAAGCTGTTGATTAACCATTCGCCTTGATTTGTTTGCTGGGAGATTAGACTTAAAAAAACCAAAACAAAACAAAAACAAAAAACAGGTTACACGAGAGTGTTTCAAGCAAAGGTGCCCCCCAAGTTTTCCATCACTTTCATTATTGCTAAAAGGGAAGTGCTTTTCGTGCTTCCTGGAAGAAGCAAGGAGCCATGTGGCTATGGCTCCCAACTGTAAGAAAAACCAAGTGAACTGAATCGCTCCCAAAGGGAGATTTTAAAGCCCGCATCTTTGCTAACCCAAAGACTACATGACACTTTCTGTAAGAAAACCAATTCTTTCCCTTTTTAAGTTGTTTGGGAGGTTCTTCTTCTTCTTTATTTTACTGCCAGCAGCTGAAGACTTGTTTGCTGTAACTTCTGGAAACTTCACTTATTTGCAAAGTTAAGTCTCTGTGACATCTTCTAACTAATTTTTGTGTTCAGAATGTTTGTTTAAAGATGGATGAGGGCAGAATGTAAATTGAACAAAGTTTTATTGTGTTTGGAGCAATCACCATTGTGCTTAACTCTGCTACGGAAGAGTAAGGATCTCTCTCCCAAATCTCTCTCTAACAATATGCTTTACAAAAAGTATATATAAGGCAAAATTGCATAAAAAATGTGTATTTTAGGAGAAATATGCCCTGAAATGCTGATGAATTGAGGGATATTCTTTTAAAAATTCGCAAACTGCTATGGAAATGTGGAAAACTTAACTTTACATTGGAATAATGTGAAACTGAGCGAAACTGAAAATTTCACCCACCTGCATCTTCATCCTAGCAAAGTTTTTAACATTAGGTTCAACCTGTACATTTTTTTTCTAGAAAAAGCTGCTGGTACTCTCCATGAAGTTGTCTAAGCTGCTTTCCCAGCTTAGATTTCCCCTTCCATCCTTGTATTCCTCCTGCTTTTCTCAACACTAATTTAAATGCCAATATTTCTTCTTCCTCCTCCGCCAGAAAAAAGGCACTAGGTTCAACTAGTGGGAATGTCAAGAGTTCTGTGGCAGAGATGTGCACTGTGATTTATTTGGTCTTGAATTATTTCTCTCTCAGTAAAATAGCACAGTAGAAGTTCTCCAGGGAGAGGTCAAGAAAGGTTGACCACCTAAGAGCTACCATGCCACACAAACCCAAATGAAGGAACTGTAGGGAAGGCAGCAAGATCAGACAAGGGCCCTCCTTATTTATTTATTGCATTTATATTCCCACCTTTTCTCTGAGGAGTTCAAGGTGGTGTATACATGGTTCTCCCCATCCTAATTTAATCCCCACAACAACACTTTGTGGTACGTTCAGCTGAGAGACAGTGACTGGCCCAAGGTCACCCAGTGAACTTTATGTCAAGTGGGAATTAGAACCCTGGCCTCCCAGGTCCTAGTTTGACATCCAAACCACTACAACACCACTCCTTACCCCAGTAGGCCAGAAAAGGCAAGAAGAAGAAGAAGAAGAAGAAGAAGAAGAAGAAGAAGAGGAAGAAGAGTTTGGATTTGATATCCCACTTTATCACTACCCGAAGGAGTCTCAAAGCGGCTAACATTCTCCTTTCCCTTCCTGCCCCACAACAAACACTCTGTGAGGTGAGTGGGGCTGAGAGACTTCAGAGAAGTGTGACTAGCCCAAGATCACCCAGCAGCTGCATGTGGAGGAGAGAAGATGCGAACCTGGTTCCCCAGATTATGAGTCTACCACTCTTTTTTTTTTTTTTAATATCATTTTTATTATATATTTCAACATAAATTTTTACAATAACCACATTGCATCTTTCAACTTCTTAAATCATTTTGGCTTTTTACAGCCATGACTTCCTTCAAACCATGATTGTGACTTTATGACATTCTATATGATCTTATACTTCTTAATTTCACCATTATTCTATAATTTCTACTCCTAATCAAACATAATGTTTATATTGACAACAGTGTTCTTCCTTGTCTCTACAACACCTCCTGCAGTCCTACAAACGTATTCAGTTCAGTACTTTCTATCAAATAATCTGTAAATTTCTTCCAGTCTTTGGCAAACTTCTGGTCCCGCTGCTCCCGGATTCTCCCTGTCATTTTGTCCATTTCTGCATAGTCTAGTAATTTCATTTTCCACTCCTCTACTGTCGGCATTTGTTCCTGTTTCCAGTTTTGGGCAATCAATATTCTCGCTGCAGTCACCGCGTATTGAAAGAGTTTAATATCTTGTCTCATTATATCGGTACCTATAATTCCCAACAAAAATGCTTCTGGTTTTTTCACAAATGTATATTTCAACATTTTCTTCAACTCCCTATAAATCATATCCCAGAAGTTTTTCACCTTTTTTACACTCCCACCACATATGGTAAAAGGTACCCTCCTTCTCTTTACATTTCCAGCATTTATTATTCACTTTGTACATTTTAGCAAGTTTCACCGGTGTGATATACCATCTGTACATCATTTTTAACATATTTTCTTTCAATGCGTTACATGCCGTAAACTTCATACCCTCCTTCCATAGCTTTTCCCAATCGTCTAACATAATATTATGCCCAATGTCTTGTGCCCAATGTATCATGACCGACTTCACCTCCTCATCCTTCAAATGCCATTCCAGCAATATTTTGTACATTTTGGACAATGTCTTATATTTATTATCTAATATTTCAATTTCAAATTTGGATTTGGTATCTCCAAATCCATTCTTCTTCATATCACTTTTAAACATCTCATTTACCTGTCGATATTGCAGCCAACCATCCATCATGTCTTTCATCTCTTCATATGTTTTCAATTTCCATTTTTCTCCATCGTGTCGAAGTATTTTTTCATACGTCAACCAATCCTTTCTTGAATTTAATTTCTTGACACTTATTACTTTTGTTGGCGACAACCACCATGGGGTTTTTCTTTCTAATAGGTTTTTATACCTATCCCATACCTCATAGAGAGCCTTCCGGAATATGTGGTTTCCAAATCCTTTATGTACTTTTATTTTATCATGCCAGAGATATGCGTGCCATCCAAATCTGTTGTCATGTCCTTCCAGATCTAATAGATCTGGATTTTCTAACGTCATCCATTCCTTTATCCAACTGAGACAGGCTGCTTCGTAGTACAACTTCAAGTCTGGCAGGGAGAATCCACCTCTTTCTTTGCTGTCTGTTAATAATTTAAATCTTATTCTTGGTTTCTTCCCCTGCCAGATAAATCTTGAAATCTTCTTTTGCCACTCTTTGAATATTGCTGTCCCCTTGATTATCGGAATTGTTTGAAATAAAAACAACATTTTTGGTAGCACGTTCATTTTAACTGCTGATATTCTTCCCAATAATGAGAATTTCATTCTGTCCCACACTTCCAGATCTCTTTTTATTTTATTCCACACCATGTCGTAGTTGTCTTGGAATAAATTAATGTTTTTTGTTGTCAGCCAAATACCAAGATATTTTACTTTCTTGACTACTTCTATATTTGTTTGTTTTTGTATTTCCTCTATTATTCCATTGTCCATGTTTTTAACTAACATCTTCGTTTTCTTTCTGTTTAGCTTGAATCCTGCGAGTCGGCCGAACTCCTCCATTTCTTCTAATGCTACTTTGGAGCTTTTTATAGGGTCTTCAACCGTCAATACCAAGTCATCCGCAAAGGCTTTTACTTTATGCTGTTTTCTGCCAATTGTTATTCCTTTAATCTCTTTTTCTTGTCTAATTGCTTCTAGAAGTACCTCCAGGACCGAGATGAATAATAGTGGTGATAGTGGGCATCCTTGTCTTGTTCCCTTATTTATCTTTATATTGTCTGTCAACACATTGTTTACAATTATTTTTGCTTTTTGTTCTGAATAGATTGCTTTTATACTTCTTATCATTTTCTCTCCAACATCCATCGCTTCTAAATTTTTTATCATAAAGTCCCATGATATATTATCAAATGCTTTTTCTGCATCCACGAAGATCAACGCTGCTTTCTTTTCGCTTCTGACTGACAAGTATTCTATTATGTTTATAACATTCCTTGTATTGTTGTTTATCTGCCTGCCAGGAAGAAAGCCTGCTTGGTCTTCATGAATTGTTTCTTTTAATATTCTTTTCATTCTGCAAGCTAGTATGCTGGCAAAAATTTTATAGTCATTATTCAGCAATGATATCGGTCTATAATTCTTAATCTGCAGCATATCTGAATCCGGTTTTGGTATTAATGTGATGTAAGCATCTTTCCATGTTTCTGGTATTTCTGCTTTCGCCAAGATATTATTCATGACTTCTTCTAAGGGATCAAGTAGGACGTCACTTAATTTTTTATAATACTTTGCCGTAAATCCATCCGGTCCTGGGGCCTTTCCACTCTTCATATTTTTAATTGCTTTCAGAATTTCCTCTTTCTCTATTTTTCCATTTAATTTATTTTTCATTTCCATTGATATCTTTTGCACCTTTTTCTTTTTCAAATACTCTTCTATTTTGACTATGTTCCTTTCTCCAGCATTTCTATACAATTGTCTATAAAATTTCTCAAATTCTTTCCTTATTTCTGATGGTTTTTGAACTTCTTTATCTTCGATCTGGATTTTATTTATTGTACTCTGCTCCTTTCTTTTCTTGATCTGCCATGCGAGCCATTTTCCTGGTTTATTTGCATGTTCAAAGTTCTTTTGCTTCATCCATTTGATTTTCCACTCCACCTCTTGATTAATGATCAATGCAAATTGCTTTTGCAACATCTTAATATTTTGGTTCGCTATTGTATCGTTTGGCCTGCGAGACAATTTCTTCTCATTTTCCATAATCTGCTTCAGGATTTCTTCTTTTCTTCTTTCTCTCTTCTTTCTCCTTATGCTATTTTGTTGTATGAAGAAACCTCGCATTACTGCTTTGCTTGCATCCCAAACGATTTGTTGTTGTTGTTCAGTCGTTCAGTCGTGTCCGACTCTTCGTGACCCCATGGACCAGAGCACGCCAGGCACGCCTATCCTTCACTGCCTCTCGCAGTTTGGCCAAACTCATGTTAGTAGCTTCGAGAACACTGCCCAAACGATACTTTCTTTTATTCCTTTATTTCTGTTGAGCAGAAAATAATTCTTCAATTCCTTTCTTGCTTTTTCTTCCAGATCTTTATCATCTAGCAGATTTTCATTCAATCTCCATCTAAAACTTTTTTCTTCTAATCCTTTTATTTCACAGACTATCGGATTGTGATCCGACAAAGTCCTTGGTTGAATTTCAATTTTAGAGACTCTTGGTGCCAATTCGCTGGAAACCATCACATAGTCTATTCTTGCTGTTGATTGGTTTGGTTCCGAATAATGTGTAAATTGTTTATCCAACGGGTATCTCAATCTCCAAATGTCTACCATGTTGCAACTTTGCATCAAGTCAAAGAATGATTTCGGTAGCTTTCCTTCTTTCGACTCTGTCCTCTTCCTTGACCTGTCCATCTCCAGCGAGATCACTCCGTTCATATCTCCCATAATCAACATTTTTTGATCCATGTGCTCAAAGAGCATTTCTTCCAATTTTTTGTAGAATTCTGATTTATTCTCATTCGGTGCATAGATACCAACTACTATTATTTTTTCGCCTTGCGTTGTGACTTGGACTGCGATTATTCTTCCTTCTTCATCTTTAAATAGTTGTTTAGCTTCCAAATGTTGTTTTATATACAGCACTACTCCTCTCTTCTTTGTCCTATCTGATGATATGAATTCATTTCCTAGTTTCTTCTTTATCAAAATTCTTCTGTGTTTTCGTGCAACGTGTGTTTCCTGTAAACATATAATGTCCATATTTTTTTTCTGTAATACATGGTCTATCTTGTTTCTTTTCTGTTTTTCATTTAAGCCATTTACATTCCACGTCATCGTTTTTAACGCCATTTTGTTTCTGTTTTTCTTCTTTCTGTGTTTCTTCTTTACTGCTCCTCTTCTTCTTCTTGATCTTTATTATCAATATCTTCTTCCTCTTCTTCCTCCCCTCCGGCCCCATCCGGGGCGGCACATGCTCCCTCCAGTTGCTCTTCCTCCTCCTCTCCTCTCTCCAACTCCTTATACTTTCTCAAAAATTTAGTGATGTCTGCCTTGCATCTCAGTTTGTGTTTTTTCTCTTTGTAGTAAAAAGACACTCCTTCTGGGTATTCCCATTTGAAGTCCACTTTATTTTTCCTCAACATCTGAGTCAATGGTTTATATGCATCACGTTTCTTCAAAAGTCTGGGAGGAATATCTTTATAGACTATCACCATTGTATTGTCGATGTAGAATTTTTCCTCTCGATTTTTCATTAAGATTGTATCTCTCATAATTTTGTCTTTAAATATAATCAAACAGTCTCCTGGGAATTTCTTCCCTTTTTTATTCTTTGTCTTAATTCTGAAGACATTCACCACATTTTTTATCATTTCATCTTCCTCTATTCCAAGCCATTGTGCCAGTCCGTTTATAATCTTCACCCCAATCCTCTCCCCCGGGGTCTCCGGTATCGCCCTCAGTCTCAAATTTGTCTCCCTTTGTCTCAACTCTTGCATCGCAATTAAATCCAACATTTCTTCCTGTGTTCTATTAACTTCTACCACTGCCGTATTGAGTTTTTCATCTTCCTTCTTCAACTCCTTAACTTCTTTTTGGATCCTTTTTACTCCTTCTTCGTTCTTCTGGGTTTTCTTATCCACCTCCTGTATCTGCGTCTTTAATTCTTTTACCGTCTGATCCCACTTTTGGTCCATTTTTTCCAATTTTTCTTCCATATTTTGTTCACTTTGTTTAATATCTTTAATATCTTTCTTCAATTCTGCTAACATTTTAATTATTTCTTTGGATTCCTCTTGCTTTGAACCTCTTCTGGTATCTCCTGGTGTTGCTCCTCCCTCTACTCCCTTTCTCTTATCCTTCTCCATTTTTGTATTTCCTCCACTCATTCCAATTTTGCAAATGTAGCAGTTACAGAAGTAACAATTATAGCAATTGCAACAGTTGCAGATGCAGGCGTTGTAACAATTCTCTCCACCCCAAGGGGGTCCTCACCCACCTTTGATGCCCTCCACCCAACCTATCTCTCAGATCCCTTTCCAATATACCTTTCCTCTCCAAATGTACACAACCTCAATGCATCAAAATTCTCATCAAATGCAAAACTCAAAAGACAGCAATATCAATATCAATATCAATATCAAACAGCAGTATCAATATCCATATTCAAATCAAAATCAGAGTCAAAGACAAACAGTTCTGTCAGTTCGGTTCAAAAGTTATTTCTATTGCCTCTTGATTGGCTAATCCAATGGAAGACATTCAGTTTATAATCCAATATATACTTCTATGTCAGTAATTCAATCCACCTACTTTTGTAATCCACTCAGGGTCAAACCACAGATCCAAGGGCAGAGGACTGCACAGGATCTCACAAAAAATATAAATGAAGTATCACACACAAAAAATCAAAACTCGAAACTTCTGCCACTTGGTTGGCCAAATCCAGACTGTTACACCAAATTTAAAAAGAAAAAGAAAAAACAAAGAACAGCTTTGTTCTTCAGCCTTTCGGCTTAATCCACGCCGCCCGGATGGGGCCAGTAGGGGGGGGCACTCAGAGGAAAGCTCCGTTTAAAACAAAGAAGATACAGAGCGGCTAGAACTCCCGCCGTCTCCGCAGTCAAATAACAAAAATAAAAATAAAAATAAAAATAAAAAATACAAGTTTATGGGGAACACCACCAACTTGGTAATATTCCTATTCCAAAGTCAAAATCTCCACTACTGGCTTGGCTCCTTTAAAGTTTTATATAGCCACCTTGGAACGTTACTACGCAGTTTAAATGAAAACGAAAGTAAAGGGAGCCCTCCTTCTCCAGCGGGTCTCCATTGTTCGCCAAATGACTAAGTTTCTTAAATGTCAAATAAACTTCACTCACACAGTCACATCCACTCTGAAAATCATTTTGGGTTAAAAAACCCCTTAATTAGCAATAAAAACCGTTGTAGGTTTAAGTCTGTAAGTTCAACTCCGGTTATTGCGATTCGATCGTATATCTTCTCTCAGTCACAGTCAGGGCTGACCTCCTTTTTTCCACCCTGCTGCTCTCCGAATTTTAATTATTTTAAAGCTTTTTCACCCACCTTTATCAAATTCGGGGTTTTTTCTTTTTGAGAATCGGCAGGAGAGCCGTGGAGACTCGAGGCTGCGTTTCCTGAGGATAGATGATGGCGTCCCGTGCCGGCGCCTCGATCTCGTCTCCCTCCCGCTCCCCGAAAAGGGAGCTTCCAGGAGACGGAGAGACCGCTCTTCGGCACAGCTGGGAAGCAGTCCCCAAGACAATCCTCTTGGGGCTTTTAGGGGGTTGTGGCGCCTATACAAACACCCCTATTTTCCTCTGGAAACTGAACTCTCCCCGGAGGGCTGAGTCCCGTCTCCGCTCGGCTCCTCTTCCCGACCGGAAGTCTATGAGTCTACCACTCTTAACCACTACACCACACTGGCAAGTGATATTTTATCTACCATAGAGTGAACCTGGTAGGTGAACAAGGGTCCACAAGGGTCAAGTCCACCAGGCATTTCTCGAAAGAAGTGGCAACAATGCTCCACTTGTGGTTCCTTTTATTTTAAATTCACAAATTTTCTTTTACAAATATGAATTAATAGCCATACCAAATACATCCATACAGAGAGATTACTCTGAATCTTGAGACTTCCTCCCACCCCCTCCATGGGTCCTGTTGTCAACATTTTCAACTGCATACTATTTTGTAGTCTATATTTTATGTCTATCCATATTGTCCATAGTATTCGTTACATTACAAGTAAGATTAAAATCCTGCTAATGTTTTCATAAAATCATAAACTTTCCTCATTCTTTCTTGAATTTCTCTTCTTCTTGGTCTCTGAGTTTTCTGGTCAGTTTTGCCATTTCAGCGTAGTCTAAGAGCTCCACTCTAAGTTTTCTAAGTACACAATTGGCTACATCTAGGTGGGTCTTGAACCCAACACTTTGACTTGTCTTTGACACATCTGTCTCTCCGAAAATAGCGTGTGCGCACCCAGCCACAGACAGAGACAGAGAGACATTGTGGGTTGTTTAATGTTGTATAATCCACAATGAATTTATGCAATGGTCATAATTTTATGTAAGGAGGAAACTTCTGAACTCACAGAATCAGACATGCTCTAGTTTGTACCCTTTCAATGACCTCCAGCAAACATGTGACCCAGATAAGAGAGCCTCCTGTCCACTTGCATAAACCAAAAAGGAAAGGGGGCAAATGAGACATAAAATCAAAAGAGCTATTCATGGTGGTGGAACGCAAGCACACACATTTGCTACTTGGATACAATAATAATGATAATAATAATCTAGAAACAGGAAGACGGCCTCCTGAAGATTCTCAGTTCTTACGTGGTAGCAACTTGGTGTTTTCCAAGGTCCGTGGATAATAATACGATCAATTTATTAATAACACACAGTCATGTAATCATTCCCCTCCCTCCCCCAAAATTAGGTGTTTATCCAAGTCAGACTGGGTATAATAATGCACATAAGAGTCAGCTGAAGCAAGTCAATGGTGCCGACCAGTTGACTCTGGGAAGTCCGCTAGCAGGACATGCGTGCAACACCACACTGTGGTTTCCATTCAGAATAATTTCTTCCTCCGAACAAAGTGGCAGAGCATAGTCATCATGGCTAGTAAGCGTTGATATCCTTATCCACCATGAATTTTCCTCATCCCCTTTTAAAGCCATCCAAGTTGGGGCCCGTCACTGCCTGTTGTGGCAGCGAGTTCCATAGTTTAACAATGCGCTGCATGGATAAATAATTCCCTTCCTCTGTCCTGAATCTTACAGTGTTGAGCTTCATTGGATGTCCACGAGTTACGGGAGGGAGAAAAACTCTGGTGCTTCTAGTCTACTTTGCCTTCATAGAATCATAGAATCATAGAGTTGGAAGAGACCACAAGGGCCATCCAGTCCAACCCCCTGCCAAGCAGGAAACACCATCAAAGCATTCCTGACAGGTGGCTGTCAAGCCTCTGCTTAAAGACCTCCAAAGAAGGAGACTCCACCACACTCCTTGGCAGCAAATTCCACTGTCGAACAGCTCTTACTGTCAGGAAATTCTTCCTAATGTTTAGGTGGAATCTTCTTTCTTGTAGTTTGAATCCATTGCTCCGTGTCCGCTTCTCTGGAGCAGCAGAAAACAACCTTTCTCCCTCCTCTATATGACATCCTTTTATATATTTGAACATGGCTATCATATCACCCCTAAACCTTCTCTTCTCCAGGCTAAACATACCCAGCTCCCTAAGCCGTTCCTCATAAGGCATCGTTTCCAGGCCTTTGACCATTTTGGTTGCTCTCCTCTGGACACGTTCCAGCTTGTCAGTATCCTTCTTGAACTGTGATGCCCAGAACTGGACACAGTATTCCAGGTGAGGTCTGACCAGAGCGGAATACAGTGGTACTATTCCTTCCCTTGATCTAGATGCTACACTCCTTCCTCTGAAGGCAGCCCTGTATGGGGAAGTTGTAAACGTTTGGTGTTCTATTATGTTTTTATATGTGTTGGAAGCTGCCCAGAGTTGCTGGGGCAACTAAGTCAAATGGGTGGCCTATAACTGCTACTACTTCTACTATTACTGGGAAGGTTTGGGTGCAAATATTCTGGATGCTAAACTTAAAAATTGATTTCTCACAGAACAACAAATAGGTCACCCAGGTACCCTGCGGGAAAGCTAAGCCAGTTAGTGACAGATATTAAAGGCTAGGTTCTGTCTCCACTTTTGGAAGCAATAGGCCCCAGAAGTAAGGAGAGTGCTGTTGTGTTCAGTTCCTGTTCGGGGGCTTCCCAGAGGCATCTGGCTGGCCACTGTGAGAACAGGATGCTGGAATAGACGTGCCATTGGTCTGACCCACTGCATCTTTTCTAACTTTCTAATAATAATGCTAATGCTAATGCTAGGGACGCGGGTGGCGCTGTGGGTTAAACCACAGAGTCTAGGGCTTGCAGATCAGAAGGTCAGTGGTTCGAATCCCCGCGATGGGGTGAGCTCCCGTTGCTTGGTCCCTGCTCCTGCCAACCTAGCAGTTCAAAAGCACGTCAAAGTGCAAGTGTCAGCATTTACCCCACCTGGGGCAGGTTGTGAAGCTGCCCCAATGCAAGAGCAAAGCCGTGCGCTCATCCCCGGCTACAGGAGTCCGGTGGCGCTGTCATATGTCATTGTTCCCCAGCTGAAGAACAACACACACATAAGGCTAAACTATTTATTGTAGAAAAAGTGCAGAGAGAATATCTGCTGCCAGCTCAGTAAGTCAGAGCTGTGCATAAAGCATCCGTCCGGCATCAGGTCAAGCCAGAAGAGAAAGAACAGTAAGTATTGAGTACAATAGTACAGTATAACATAAACAGCACATGGAGAGAAAGCAGAGAAGCCAGCTTTCTCACGGGTACTGAAACAGACACAAGTCATAACAGCCTCGCTGCAGCTGTTTGCGCTCGGCTTGGACAAATATCACAACAGCAGGTAGATAAATAGGTACTGCTCCGGCAGGAAGGTAAACAGCGTTTCCTTGTGCTGCTCTGGTTCGCCATGCTGGCCACATGACCCGGAAGTTGTACGCCGGCTCCCTCGGCCAGTAACGCGAGATGAGCGCCGCAACCCACAGCACCACCTGGGTCCCATCGTCAGGTTACTACTCTCCAAACGCAGAAATCAGCAAGACGCCCATTACCATTGGTCCCGATTTCTCTTGGAGTTGTAAGGAAGAGCCAAGAAGTACCTTTCAAGTTTTACCGTTCAAGTGGCTCGCTATCGCGAACACAAGAATTCTTTGTGAAACGTGATTAATAAATTATTCCATCTCAAGGCCGAAACACACACACACACACACACACACACACACAGCGCACAACCCAGCAATTTCTGGGAGCAGAAATGAAACTTTTGGCTCATATTAATCCTCATCTGAGTTACTTTTTTTAAAAAAAAATATTAGCAAGCTGTTTTCATGAACTAGGTCAGGTGACTGTGGTATGTGAAGAGCTATCTGACACTGCCTGAAGATTATTCCGTCCTTGTCTGTTTTCACCTCATAAATATACCATTCTCTTTGCTATCCCAGGTTCTAGTTTGAAGAAATAAGAATCCGGCTGTATGCATAAAGGATTAACCTTTGATTACCCATCATGCCTCTCTCCTTATCGCCACGGATTCCACCCACCGCCCCTCCAGCCCGAGTACATCGGTTTGGAGGGCTTGGTCACATACAGGAAATAAGGAAGCGGCAAGCTCTGCTCACTTCTCTCTCTCCCATAGGGATGAACTACAGTTGCATATGGAGATGACAAGGAGAGGAAGTCTAAAATCAGAGAGAGGTGGCTTTCTGAAAAAGCGTCAGTAGCATTAGTGTCATGAGCAAAGCGCCCGTCTGTGACAACTCCAAAGACCTTTCAATGGAAAATTGCGCTCGGCTACCTTTAAAGTACGAGATGCTAATTTGGGGGATTTGCCGGGTTTGAACTGGAGGGCTGCATTTTTTTTGCATGGGATTTTGCTTAATTTCCCAGCACCACAAAAGGAGGGAGACATCTGAAACACAAGTGCCTACAGCCAACTGTCAACAAAAATCAATGCTAATAGCACACAGCCTGTCACTGATTTATGTCTTGATGTGGTAATCTTCTCAATTTAGCTAGATATTCCTCCCCCACCCCCCCGGCACAAAAATTGCCAAAAGTCTCACTAGACGTTTTATGAATGTCGCAAGGTGCTATTAGGATGGTAATGGGGCCGTATTAAATAAGCATTCACTAGTTCGACGTGTCAGAGAAATGGGGGAAAATATATATACATACGTATGCACATGGGTATGTACGTGTGTATATATGGGGCCTTTCAGTGTACACGTAAATTGTTTCATGCTCTCATCTATCTATGCCCATTAACCTTGTATTTTGTGTCCTGTGTCTTTATTTCCACGGTGGGGGGAGGGACATCGCCACGCAACACCAGAACTTGAGAACATCCCAAAACCTGAGGTTGTCCAATAAAGCTGACTGTTGGGAGATTTAAAACAGACTAAAGGAAGGGCTTATTCACACAGCACATAGTTTATGGAATTCACTTCCAGAGGATGTTGTGATGGCCACCAGCTTAGATGACTTTCAGTGTGGTTTCGAGAAATTCATGGAGGTTGAATGGCTAATAGTCATGATGTCTGTGTGCTGTTTCCAGGATAAGAGGCTGCATGCTTCTGAAAAGCAATCACTGGTGAACATAAGTGGGAGAAGGTGATTGTAGTCATGCCCTGCTTTGGGGCTTCACGTGGAAATTTCATTGACCACTGTGCAAGACAGTGCTGGATTAGATAGGCCTATGGTCCAATCCAGCAGGGCACTTCTTACCTTCTTAAATATGACAAATAAAGCAATGAACTTGTTTCTTCACCGTCAGCAGACGGAACGCTGAGCTCGCTCTAACTTTGATTTAAGGTCCAGCATGGCAGTCGTTCTCATGAACTTGAGCTACTCCATAGGATCGCCGCAGCAGTATGTGAGCTCCTTCCCAGCACACCCACTTACAAACATCGCAATGATTTGCACAGCGGCCAACTTCTGAGATTCGAACCTTACCGCAAGACACCAATCCAATGCCGGCATAAGCAAAAGCGGCCTCCCAGCAGAGCACAGGAGAGGGAATTCAGTGCGCTCCAAGTTGCAATTATGAAGCAAGAGAATTTATTGGGCATAGAAAATACTGTCACTAAACAGCTCAACAGTCCTCACGAGTCCCTTTCTGGGCTTCCGAACATGCCGTCGCAGGCAGACCATTTCTTTTCTTCCAGGATTTTATTAAAAACCAATTCGGGCAAATACCGTCGGTCCCGTCAGCAAGAAAACCTGTGGCGCCACCGCTCCATAACTCCCACCGAATTTCACCCGTGACATTTTAAGGTGTTAATATCGCGGCAAAACGGTGCAGTTCAACACTTTTGCAACAACAAGGAGAAAGGACCCTTTTAGGAGGGGAAACACGCCGTCGGGATAATTGTGTGATGTAATTCTTGGATGGCTGTGTTGCCTTTGAGTGCAGGCGAGGGGATTGCATATTCGAATGGGCATGCACACACTTTATGAGCAGATATCTTAATACTAGGGGCTGCCACCCCTACCCGGGCTGCTTGCCAGTCTATGCCCAGCTTCCTTCTGTTGGCTGCATGGAGTAAAGGAGAGAAAGACGTTCTCTTCCTTCCCTTGGCAGCGGCACTGGGATCTTCAGACTGCGGTTATCCAAGGGAAGCGCAAGGAGGCCTACAGTCCTGACTGGCCTGGTTGTTTGGTTTCCTGCTCCCACACACTGCCTAACTACTCACTCAATCCCTGATTCTGTCACCTTGCTGTTCACACAAGCAGCTGGGCAGGTGGCGGCAGCAACGTGGGGAACATGAGAAGGCCCCCCCCACCTGCCCATTCTCTTGCTCGCTCTGCTAGCCTGTTGACCCACACTGCCGGCCGGCCGGCCGGCCTGCTTCGCTAACTTGCTCTGCTGCTGTTCTGCTGCAGCCAAACTGAATTTCACATGCCCGCCTATCGATAGCAGCTTTAATTCCTTCCAAAATATTGCATAGGAAAACATAGATACACAAGGAGAATGGGGCATTGCGCTATTGTTTAACGGAATACCCTTCGCATAGGGATGGCAAGAGCGTTCTGCCACCCCTGTCACCTGAACCAGAGCCTATCCGCAACCTTACAAGTTGTGACGATTTGCTACGCGGCAGGCGAAACCCAAATGGCACCAGCCAATCAGCCAAGTGGGGAAAATTCCTGCCGTGCCCCTGTCCCAACGTCAGATGACACACGACGGCAGAGCAAGGTCAAGCGCAAGCCCTAATTGCGTGTCGAGGTCCCCCCGACCACCCCTCAAAGAAACACACTATACACAGAGAAATTTTGTTTAAGGTTTTTGGCATTATTTTTGGCCACAACTTTATTAAAATACAAATTATGTGAGTGGTTGCTTAGGCATTGGTTAAGTCTATCTGTCCCGCTGGGGACAGAACTGACCTCCATTCACCTATGGAGTCAGTACAAGGGAAAACACTTCAGGGAGAGATCTGAGCGCCCGTTCTCCCCTAATGTTCCCAGGGGCTCTTGCGTGGGCCCTGGCCCCCTAGCGGGGATACGGACAAGCAATAGCGAGCCCCTGAGTTCATTTAACAGAATTCCCTGCGCATCAGCAGCATTAAAGGGGCAGACACAGCCAATCCTGCCCCTTCAGCATTGGAGGGGCAACCACAGCCAACCTGCCCCCCCATCAACCAATTTATAACCAATGCCTAACCGCCAACCTTACAAGTTGTGACGAATTGCTACGCAGTAGGCAAAAAACCAGATGGCACCAGCCAATCAGCCAAATGGAAAAAATTCCTACCAGGCCCCTGTCCCAAAGCAGACGACCCCATGACAGGCATAGCAAGGTCAACACAGAGGCCTAAAAACAGGGAGGGAGGGCGGGTGATCCAAAGCACGCAGCCAAGAAGGCTCCTATCCCACGTGCAGGACAATATATCGGCTCTGGCTGTCCATCAACCAAATTGCAACATATAAATCTCCCCAGTAACAGCCAGAGGCCCAATCACAGCAGTGGCCATCCATACGATCCCGCCCAGCAACAGAGGGGAGACTGGTTGGCCCCCACTGCAACACGTGCTCTCCATGAAGGAGAACCCGCTATATAGGGAGAGGTGGGAGGGTGTTCTGATGCACTGGCCCAAAGAGGAAGCTCTGGGTCACGTGCATGGGCATATATAGGTCCCTTGATCCGTTTGACTAGCATCCCATTGGCCTGATTAAACCCAGCATCGAGGGACCTGCCAATAGAGTGTTGTGGCTATCCAAACGTACCCACCCACAACACAGGGTTTGGTTGCCAGGTCACACCGCAACACGTGCCCTCTTTGAGGGGGGACCCGATTCAATGTCGCTCTTTTCTGTTTTGTTCTATGATGTGTTCTTTTTCTTGTGCTTTTCGTCAGCTCTGCTCGCCGCTTTGAACCTTGGCAAAGCAGCCTTGAAATAAAAGATGTTTCCATTCTAGAAGGCACCCTTGTCAGGAGAACCTGTAGGCCGAGTACATCAAACCTTTGCGGCTGTAACTTCATTATGTTGTCTCGTGTTTGCTTATCTTTCATACCGGGGAACCGAGAAAGAGAGAGGCGGCTGGTGGGTGGGAGAAGAGAAATGTTAAGAGGAAGAAAAACCACCCCAAACACTATCCACGATTAAACGGCTATAAAAACTCTCCTGGCCTCCTCCAGGTTTCAGATGCCTCCTTGGGATAAATGGTGGTCAATAGTTCAACCGACTGCCATGTCGCTTGGTGCTGTGTTCAAACTGTGCTATTTTCCAGCAACTCTCCTGACACTGTATCTCATTTACAAAATGAATATGCTTTAATTTCCCCCCTTCATGCATTGTGCCTTTTCCTCATTTAAAACGGCAACAGCCTCTGGCAGAAAAGGACATCACATTTCAGGGGAAGACGAAGCGTTCCCCGCTTCCTCCTCCCACCCCTCGGATATATATATATGCAGGAGAATGGCATGGGTCAAGGGAGGGAAAAAATATGTATGCAAAAAGGCATCACACGCCACTGGCCTCAGTATATTCGACATTACAATTTTGCCATTTCCAACAGAGGCTCGTCTTCCAATGGAGCATGGCAGCCATATTTCATGGGTTTACATGCTCACACACAAAAGAAAAGGTACCTGGAGCATTGCCTGCAGGGAATATAAGCATTTCCTCTTAGCACAAGGCACAGTTTCCTTTTTTAAGAGCATAGGAAAGAGACAACCACAAATCAGCCCTGCACGGACATTCAGTTGTGCACTCCGACTATACATTGGGGGTGGCGGAGAGAGAATGGTGCCCCTTCAGTTGACACATATACAAAGCCTATGTATGTACTCACGTTATGTATGTGCGCACGTTATGCACAAGGGGGGGGGGGTGGATGGACATGTGCAGTCTCTCCTCCCCATTTGTGTTTCCATGCTGTGTACTAACTAGGCTGAGATTCTGCCCATCTCTGCAAATCCTATTCTACATAGGGCTGAGGTGCCTTCCACCCCCTCATTATCGTTTAGTAGGTGTAAAGGTGGTGTTCCATCCTCGCAGTAAAACTCCAGCACACGCGGCGTGGTATTTACAGTCTTTATTACATATATACAAAGAGCAGCTGCAGTTCAAAATCAGGCGTCCGAACCTGTCGAGTCAGATTCGGGGAGTGGCTTCCTTCGATTTCGGCGCCAACAAAGTAGGCGTGGAAACCTCGCGAAACATCTTTGCTCTTTACATTTCATTTCCCTCCTTGCCTGTGCTGGTGTGAAAGCCCCCCCCCCCCACCCCAGTGTGGTGTAGTGGTTAAGAGCGGTAGACTCGCAATCTGGTGAACCGGGTTCGCGTCTCCGCTCCTCCACATGCAGCTGCTGGGTGACCTTGGGCTAGTCACACTTTTTTGAAGTCTCTCAGCCCCACTCACCTCACAGAGTGTTTGTTGTGGGGCAGGAAGGGAAAGGAGAATGTTAGCCGCTTTGAGACTCCTTTGGGTAGTGATAAAGCGGGATATCAAATCCAAACTCTTCTTCTTCTCTTGGTAGCTGCACCTCCCTCAGATGTTCAGGGGAAAGGTGATCTGCGACGTGGTCTTCTCTGTGGCAGCCCCTAAGTTGTGGAACTGCCTTCCCACAGAGCTGAGTCTGGCTTCTTCAGTCTACAGCTCATGGTGAATGCTGAAGACACACCTCCTTCACAGCAGGGAAACAAAGGCATGTTTCCACCATTTAAAATTAAAAACAGACCAGATTATACCTGCATATACCATTCCTGCAGGTATAATTTGGTCTGTTTTTAACTTTTTAATTTTAAATGGTGGAAACATGCCTTTGGGCCTGCTGGTAACAAATTCAATAGCAATAATAATATCAGCCAGAATCTCATTAAAATTAAAAAAGCGTTTCAACCATTGCAGAAAAGAAGAAGTCAGAGTTTGGCCCTTGCTCCCTTCAGTGGGCAGGTGATTCTGAAGGCTGGAGTCACCACCATAATAGGCTTGCTTCTCTTCCCTAACCTCTCATAATGGGACCATGTGAGTGGGAGTGCATAGTGGTTAGAGCAGGGTGTTTGTTGAACCTTTTCCAGGCTCAGGACCACTTTCCCTTCCATGCCAACCTTTCAGGGTTGGTGGGTGGGCACATGCCAGTGGCAGAAGGTGGGTGGAGCAATAAATGTAAATTGTACATTTGTTCAGTGGGGTTATTTTTTGCCCACATTCGCACACCCTTCTCTATCCTCCAATCAGGCAAGTGAGAATCACCACCAGGGTCCAAAAACTCATTCCAGCCAGGCAATAATGATAATTCTTATTATTATTTAAATTTTTGTACCCTGCCCATCTGGCTAGGTTGCCCCAGCCACTCTGGGCAGCTTCCGACAGGGTAAACAACACCAATGACCATAGCTGTCAACTTTCGGATTTGAAAATAAGGGATGCCACGAGGGCGGTGCAATGGCACCAAGTAGCCTCGCCACCCTGCGCTCCAGAGGCTGCGCGCGAACGAGTGAGCGAAAGAGCGAGCGCGTAGACGGCAGGCAGGCTGTCTGTGGTTGGGCGTGAGGGTCTGGATGCACAAGGCATGCAAGCTCCGCCCCCAGTCGGTCTCAGACTCCTTATTGGCAGCCGAGCAACGCAGCTGAGGAGCCTCCCTGGCCGGCAGGGAGGGAGAGGAGCTGCTTCCTTTGAAATCCGGGAAATTTAAGGGATATCAACAATCCAGGATAGCAGCGGGAAACGGCATTGGAATAAGGGAGTTTCCCGCAAAAAAAGGGAGGCCAATGACAGGGTATACAACAACAACAACAACAACAACAACAACAACAACAACAACAACGATATATAATGAAATTAAAAAAGTGTTGAAAAACACATTTCTTAAGAAACCAGAGGCATTCTTACTTGGTATGGTCAATCAAGAAATACCTAAGGGAGATCACACCTTTTTTATGTATGCCACAACAGCAGCTAGAATATTGATTGCAAAATACTGGAAAACAAAGGACTTACCAAAACTAGAAGAATGGCAGATGAAGATGATGGAGTATATGGAACTTGCCGAGCTGTCAGCGAGACTCCGAGACCAGAGGGAAGAAGCGGTGGAAAAAGAATGGGAGAAGTTTAAGATGTATATTAAAAAGTATTGCAAGATTAGCAATTAGATAATCCTGAAGAGAGATAGCAATTTACAGTATGTAAATAAGTTTTAATTTAGGAAATACATGATACGATTAAGATAAGTTAAGATAGTATGATAAGTCAAGAAATTAGTAAATGACATAAATAAGATAGTGAGATTTAAGTAAAATAATATAGGATGATGAGAAGAAATTGCTAAATATGTTATAATGATGAAACGCAATAGGAGAGACGGGAGAAATCCAATGAACAAAATAAGGAAATAAGAAGGGGGGAAAATTGTATGTATTGTTTTGTGTTTTGTGTTTTGTTGTGCTTTATCGATTAAGTTTATGTTGATGAATTTTATATTATATGTCTGGAAACCCAATAAAAATTATTAAACAACAACAACAACAACAACAACAACAACAACAACAACAACAGAGCATCAGATATTAAAGTCTTCCAAAAACAGAGGAAGTTCTCTATGGAAGGTCGTATAATTATTTATCTCTTTGACGTCTGACGGGAAGTTGTTCCACAGGGCAGGCGTGACTACCAAAAAGGCCCTCTGCCTGGCTCCCTGGTACTCAAGTTTGAGAAACACGAGGTTAGAGTATTGGGCTAGGACCAAAAACTCTACCTCGTAAGGCTGTTGTGTGGATTAAATGAGGAGTAGAATCCTATATGCCATCTTGAGCTCAGGGGAGGAGAAAGTGGAATATAAAGGCAATAAAGAAATCCGTGAATTGGACTGCCCTCAGCCTCAGCTTTGAGAAGCGGCCTGTTGCTGCCCGTGACATCGCCAAGCGGCCTCGCTTGCATTGCCGCGCAGGGCAGCTAAGCAATTTGTGGCATTATAAAAAGGTGTTGTCATAGCTAAGGAGATTATAATGGAGTTTAATAAAGCTGGAAACCCGGCTAGAACCGTCCTCATATCGCAGTGAAGGTTACAAAGCCGCAGATCATTTCTTGGAGTTGATTCTCGTATCGGCGTTGCTCAACACGAGCGATGAAATGGAGGTAAAACAAACGGAGCTAAAAGAGTTTGTTTTTTTTATATAGGTGCCGCTCTCTTTGCAATAATAATCAAGGTGTTTGAGGTTACATATTATTTTTGTGCCGATCCAGATTGTGACACATTGTGGTGCCATGGTTCAAGTGTTGGAACTGTTTGGATTAGACCTGGATTCAAGTCTCTGATCAATAGTAAATCTCCCTGGGTGACTTTGGGCAAGCCACTATTTATTTGGCTAATCTACTTCAAATACCCTCCAACATTTCTCCAATGAAAATAAGGACATCCCATTCCTTAATGATAATGTTACTATTTATACCCCACACATCTTACTGGGTTGCCCCAGTCACTCTGGGCAGCTTCAATAAAACATTGAACATTAAAACATTAGATGGGTCGGGGGTCGGATAACTCCATACCCTCCAACATTTCTTCAATGAAAACAGGGACATTCTGGGATCAAATCAGAAACCGGGGCGACTTCTATAGATCAGGAAAATAGGGGCACTTGGAGGGTCTGATCTCAGAGGGATGTTGTGAAGAAGAAGAACAAGCCCATATATATTGCCCCAGGTTCCTTGGAAAAAATGTAGGATGCAGATATTCTGTCTGTCTGTCTGTCTGTCTGTCTGTCTGTCTGTCTGTCTATCATTTACCTATTTATCTAGCAACAGGTCACAAGTCTTTCAACAGCTTTTAGAACAATGACTAAATGCAGCCTATACCTTCAGAGACAGTCTTCCTCTTACTCCCATTTGCTGCAGGGGAGAAGAAATAAAAGAAGGATGACTAAGCGGGTTCTCCTTCATGGAGAGCACGTGTTGCGGGGGGGGGGGGCAGCAAGTCACCCCTCTGTTGCTGGGCGGGATGGTATGGATGGCCACTGTTGTGATTGGACCCTGGGTGTTGTTGGGGAGAATTGTATGTTGCAATTTATTGATGGACAGCCCAGCGGATATAAATTGGTGGGTATGCAATGTGATCCCCCTCTTGGCTGTGTGCTTCTGATCACCCTCCCTCCCTCCCTATATTTTAGGCCTCTGTGTTGACCTTGCTATGCCTGTCATGGGGTCGTCTGCTGTTGGGGCAGGGCCCTGGTAGGAATTTTTCCATTTGGCTGATTGGCTGGTGCCATTTGGTTTTCGCCTACTGCATAGCAATTAGTCACAATTTGTAAGGTTGGCGGTTAGGCATTGGTTATTATGTTGGTTGGAGGAGGGGTTAAAATTGAGTGCATCTGCCCCTCCAATTGTTGCTGGTGTTAGGGGAATTCTGTTAAAGGAATCCAGAGGCTCGATGCTTTTTGTCCGAACCCCCGGTCGGGGACTAGGGCCGTGCAAGAGCCCTGGGAGCCTGGTGCAAGAGCCCTGGGAGCCTGAGGGGAGAGGGGAGGGTCAGACCACCTGGCTCCCTTTATCTCTCCAGAGGGTTTTCCCCTTACTGACGGTCGTCAGTTCTGTCCCCTGTGGGACAGATAGTCTTAACCAATGCCTAAGCAACCACTCACATTGTTTGTATTTTAATAAAGTTGTGGCCAAAATCATGCCAAAAACCCAAACAAAAATTTTGACTGATGTGTGAATTATTTGAGGGGTGGTTTTGGGGGACCTCGACACTCAATTGCCTTCAGGTCTTTGTGGGCTTCCTGGAACCATCTTATGTTCTTAGCTGAAGCTGTTTAAACAAAAGTTATTTGTGGTATATGTTTATATGTGTTAAGCCACTTTGTGGGTACATATGTGGTTGAAAAGTAGCATATAAATAGGGATAAATATAAATAAAATAAGTCTGTTCCGTTGGGATACACCCAGACACCCACACCACAATGCCTCAGTTTACTTTTTTCCTCCTCCCTCCTGACCCCTTTTCCTTTTGTGCTGTGTCTTTCTGGTTGCCAAACTTGAGAGCAGGGACTCTCTCAATACTGACTATTGCAAACTGCTCCAGGAGCTTCTTTTCGGCAGCTGAAGATTAGGGAGCATTAAAAAAAAGCCATTAATGATGATCACATTCCTTTGTAATGACCTATGATTATGAAGACTGGCTGGGTGGCTTACTGCATGCACCTATGGCAATACCTGGCTGACCAGACTGCAGTCTTCGAAACCACATTTGAAACCACATTTTCTGCCAGGGCATCCATCAAAACATCGTCAGTAAGAGTAGGCAGCATTCTAAGCAGTCTCATTGAGCAGCTTGAATCAAGTAGATAAGGCAAAATTCAATGTTTGCGATAGGGTGGGCAGATAAACGACTGATATCCAGCTACAGCATTTTGGAATAATCTTCCCTTAGTGCTCCGCGGGACATCTCCAGTCAGTGATGTGTTTTTGCCAGCAGTTAAAAGCGTTTGCGATCACCTGTGCATTTACTGTACCTTGAGCCTTCTGCTCCATTGTTGGCACCTGTCTGTCTTAGGAGACAATGGAGGATGTATTATTATTTTGTAACCCACCCAGGGACTTTAGGGGGGAAGGCAGATTAAGGAGGAGGAGGACCAATAGTCTGGCTAGATATTAAATCAGCTCCTTCTATCCCTACGACTTCTCTTGAGTGTGATTTAGCTGGATACCTTAATATATACGTGTGTGTGTATCTGTGTGTGAATATATACCATGTATACTCACACACACATGCACACCAAGAAAATAATTTGCAATAAGTTACAGCAGCAATTTATTCTTGTCTCTCTCCGTGGATGAGGGAGGAGGAGTTTGGAGCAGCTTATTAAACAGAAGAGCTTGCCCCCTAGCCCTCTGCGGCTGTTTAATGATCCACTCCTCATGTGCCACCTCTCTAATCTGCGGAGACTGAGAGAGGTACAAATTGTATCTATAATGTTATATTACTTAACACAGTAATGTATTATAAATCAGGGAACAGCAATCCGGCCTTGTAATTGGCGAGACGCCTTACACGAGGAGCTCCCTAATTCAATATCGAGTGACTGCTCTTATGTGGAGCTGCCTGGCTGGATCGAGACAGCGGAGACCCCAATGTGATTCAGGGGTGCATGTAAAGCTTCAAAAAGCAAAATGAAGGTGGAAAGAACAGCTTGGACATGCGCCTGCCTTTATTAAGCCCCGGTGTCAAACCTATTCGTAATAATCCACTGTTTCACTGTTCGTAATAATCATAGAATCATAGAGTTGGAAGAGACCACAAGGGCCATCCAGTCCAACCCCCTGCCAAGCAGGAAACACCATCAAAGCATTCCTGACAGGTGGCTGTCAAGCCTCTGCTTAAAGACCTCCAAAGAAGGAGACTCCACCACCCTCCTTGGCAGCAAATTCCACTGTCAAACAGCTCTTACTGTCAGGAAGTTCTTCCTAATGTTTAGGAAGGGGATCCAGAATTGGCCTCCACAGTCACTTACGGACTCACTTTAAAACTGTGTTTATGGAAGACGATCTTACTCGGCTACAAGTGATCGCCAAAGAAAGAAGAAGACAGAGGTACCTGTACACAAGGGAGCGGGTGGCGCTGTGGTCTAAACCACTGAGCCTCTTTGGCTTGCCGATTGGAAGGTCGGCGGTTCGAATATCCAAGACAGAGTGAGCTTCTGTTGCTCTGTCCCAGCTCCTGCCAACCTAGCAGTTCGAAAGCACGACAGTGCAAGTAGATAAATAGGTACTGCTGCGGCGGGAAGGTAAATGGCGTTTCCGTGAACTCTGGTTTCCATCGTGGTGTTCCGTTGCACCAGAAGCAGTTTAGTCATGCTGGCCACATGACCCAGACAGCTGTCTGTGGACAAACGCCGGCTCCCTTGGCCTGAAAGCAAGATGAGTGCCACAACCTCATAGTCACCTTTGACTGGAATTAACCATCCAGGGGTCTTCTACCTTTAATAATAATAATAATAATAATAATAATAATAATAATAATTTATTTGTACCCCACCCATCTGGTTGGGTCTCCCCAGCCACTCTGGGCGGCTTCCAGCAAACATTAAAATACATTAACACAGAGGTAAATATGGAAACAGCAAACTGGGCAGGTGGGAAACAATGTCAGGTCCTTAGAATATCACCTGGCCACTTTTTATTGAAACTGTCACATGTTCATGTTTACCTTCCCGCTGCAGTGGTACCTATTTATCTACTTGCACTTTAATGTGCTTTCGAACTGCTAGGTTGGCAGGAGCAGGGACCGAGCAACGGGAGCTCACCCCGTCGCGGGGATTCAAACCTCCGACCTTCTGATCGGCAAGCCCTAGGCTCTGTGGTTTAACCCACAGTGCCACTGTATTTTAAATTGTAAAACAGAAAATTTTATAAAAAATTATATATAAAATAATAATAATAAATTAAAAAGAAGCACCACAACTGAGCAAATGCCACCTTCATCCCCCTACCTCCATCCCTTCTTCATCCTTTGCCTCTCTAAACCAGGCCATTCCTCCCCCCCCAACACCCTCCCCACCAGAACAAGAGAGGTTCCTTTTGCCCTGGGACGTCCAATCGTTTACCCGCGCTTGGCATGCACCAGCTGCCCTTCCCCGGGACTTTTATTATAATTATTAAATGCGATGTCTGGGAACATTGTGCGGGGGCCACCTAATTAGCATTCATGCAGCCCGGCGGGGGGCTGACCCATTTAAAGTTTTACAAGGAGTCAAAGAGCACTCGGCAGCTCTCTCAATGGGCAAATGTGCAGCGCGGCCGACGTGGGATGCAGTCTGGACTCCCCCCCCCCCCGGTATTGGGAGCTTCCACTGCGGGGGGGGGCAGGAAAAAGGCTGGCTTTGCCCTGAGGATTTATTGCCATTGTGTGGTGCTGGCCAGGTTAACATAGCTAAGCCTGGGAGAGGTCAGGAAAAAGAACTGCGGCTCCGTGCAGTTATTTCTGGTGGTGGTGGTGGTGCGGGGGGAACTAGCCCATCTTAAAAAAAACCCATTTCTGACCATCTCCTTAATCTTCAAAATCATTAAATCTCGTTTTTCAAGAGCAGACATACATGGGGGAAAGAAGAAGAGGGGAGGGGGAGAGGAGAGAGACATTCCAGCAAATGAATCTGCTTTATATTACCCTCAAAATATTACCATAAAACTGGGGAAGGTAGGCAGAGCAGTGCACTCATGCCTCACCGGGGCCCAGTATATCAAAAGGTGAATGTGGGTTTGTGGTAAAGGGGGGGGGATATAGGGGAGGGGGAGAAGCAACGTTGTCATGTTACGTTTGATTTAAGACAGAATGCGGGCTGCTGAAGTGGGGGGGGGAGTTTCTTCTCCACCACCTATTTATACAATCTCTCTCTCTCTCTCTCTCTCTCTCTCTCTCTCTCTCTTTCAGAGGAGGGGATTATTGACATATGATATGGGCAAAAGGTAAAGGACCCCTGGACAGTTAAGTCCAGTCAAAGGCAACTATGGGGTTGCAGCGCTCATCTCGCTTTCTGACCGAAGGAGCTGGCGTTTGTCCACAGACAGTTTTCCGGGTCACGTGGTTAGCATGGCTAAACTGCTTCTGGCACAACGGGACACCGTGACGGAAACCAGAGCGCACCGAAACGCCGTTCACCTTCCTGCCACAGTGGTACCTATTTATCTGCTTGCACTGGCATGCTTTCGAACTGCTAGGTTGGCAGGAGCCAGGACAAAGCAATGGGAGCTCACCCCATTGCCGGGATTCGAACTGCCGACTTTCGGATCAGCAAGCCCAAGAGGCTCAGTGGTTTAGACAGCAGCACCACCTGTGATATGATGATATGATATATGATATGATATATGATATGATATATGATATATGATATGATATATGATATGATATATGATATGATATGATATGATGATATGATATATGATATATGATATGATATGATATTTGTCCAAGCCGAGCGGCAAACAGCTGCAGCGAGGCTGGTATGACTTGTGCCTGTACCCGTGAGAAAGCTAGCTTATCTCCTTTCTCCACAATGTGATGTTTATGTTTCACTGTACTATTGTACTCAATACTTTTGTACGCTCTCTCCTGGCTAGACCTGATGCCGGACGGAAGCATTTATGCACAGCTCTGACTTACTGAGCTGGCAGCAGGGATTCTCTCTGCACTTTTCCAACAATAAATAGTTTAGCCTTAATCATGGCTTGTGCGTGTTGTTCTTCAGCTGGGGAACAATCACATATGACTGCGCCACCGGACTCCCTGTAGCCGGGGATGGGCGCACGGCTTTGCTCTGGCTTTGGGGCAGTCTCACAACCTGCCCCAGGCAGGGTAAACGCTGACAATGATATGATATGATATGGGTACCAGTGAGCAAAACAATATGTCTGTCACCAGAGCAGCCCTGAGAACTCTCACTGCTTTCGGAGCTTCAATTCCACAGATTCCTGGACAGAGAATCTGGGCCTCCTGAGCACCTCTGTTTCCTTTAAAGAAAAGAAAAGAAAAAAGAGGGATCCCAAGAACATGAGAAGATCTCTACTGGATCAGGCCTGTGGCCCATCTAGTGTGGTTCTCACAGTGGCCAACCAAGATAGGCGCCTAGATGCCTCAGAATACCAGTTGTTGGGGATTGAAGAAGGGGGAAATGCTCTTGCGCTCCAATCTTGCTTTTGGAGTTTCTCACAAACAGCTGGTTGGTCCTTGTGTTTTTACATCACCTTAATACAGCGACCCAGGTGGTGCTGTGGGTTAAACCACAGAGCCTAGGGCTTGCTGATCAGAAGGTCGGCGGTTCGAATCCCTGCGATGGGGTGAGCTCCCGTTGCTTGGTCCCTGCTCCTGCCAACCTAGCACGCTCTGGCGGGAAGGTAAACGGCGTTTCTGTGCGCTGCTCTGGTTCGCCAGAAGAGGCTTAGTCATGCTGGCCACATGACCTGGAAGCTGTACGCCGGCTCCCTTGGCCAATAAAGCGAGATGAGCGCCACAACCCCAGAGTCGGACACGACTGGACCTAATGGTCAGGGGTCCCTTTACCTAATATATCTTATGCATTGGTAGTATCTATTACAGTGGACCCTCGACTTACGAATGTAATCCGTTCCGAATGGGCATTCGTAGATCGAAAAAATCATAAGTCGAGTCCCCATAGGAATGCATTGGGAGAAAAATATCCGAAAAAATTCGTACGTCGAAAAAAACCGCATCTAAAATTCGTAAGTTGAGGAAACCGCATCTAAAACGGCAACGGTTTCCATTCGGAGGTCGAAAAAATCGCAGCCACTTTATATATATATATATATATATATATATATATATATATATATATGAACAAGAATGTTCCATACACGTAGAAAAATGGAAAGTCCGGGATCAGGCTCTGTTAGAGCTGTGACACCCAGCTTTCTATCTTATTTGCCCATTTTTGGGGGGGCATGGCAGACCCAAGCTCCCATCTGCAGTCCTAAAGCGGTCCAGCGAAGGGACCGGTTGACCACTACTTGGCTGCTTGTGAGAACAACCCAACGCTGCTGTCCCATTTGATGCTGTACACAGATACTTAGCAGGGGAGGAAGAAAGAAAGAGGAGGGGAAGAAAAACACCCTTTGCCTTGCATGTGTTTCCTTCATTCTGTGGGCGGAATGATAAGTGTGACTTTGGTTTCATAAAATCTGCAAAATGTCACCATTGCCCACAGCACTTTGCTCTACAAGAGCAAGGTAACAAGTGGCTTAACAGCCGAACGCCTATAACTCCTCACTTTCCAGTCATCCTTAATGATTGCTGAAAGGAATAAAATACTCGCAAGCAAAATGCGAGCCAATTTGCTTCCAGGCTCACTTCAACACACTGTTTATTACCTCCAAAGCCATCAATGGCCGAGGTCTTGCATACCTCCGAGAGTGCCATTCCCCAAATAGAAACGCAGTATTTTAGCATCGGTAGGCACGCCAAAGGTCATCTAATCTACCCACCTGTTCCACGCAGAAATCTGCAGCTACGGCATTTCTGCTTAAACACCTCCAGCAATGGAGACCTCACTGCCTCAGGAGTATCCTGTCGGAATTCCAGTGGAAGTACAAGCAGGGATTGCAGGCTCTTGATCCCGTGTTTGAACTGTCCGATGGGTAACCATGTTCCCATTGTCCGTGGTTATCGAACAATGATGCCCCCCCCCATTTAAATTGCTTTTCCTTTGCACTGAAATGAATGGCATGCAAATAATTATGTCACCAGTTACGTTAAATTTGTAACTTGCGGAAATCACACCAACAACGATGTGAATTCCGTTAAATGGTGGACAATGAGACAAATAACAGCATTTGGCAGAAACTGAACTGCAGGGGAATGGAAACGGAGCTGGTGGTTACAAAGACAGGTCATCCCTGCTCCTGAGGCAGTCTGTTAAACACTTCTCATGGTTAGGATGTTTCTCCTAACATTTCTTCCAAATGTGCTTTTTTCCGGAATTCCCTGCCAAGGAAAACTCACTCTCCTTACTAAACTTCCACATACAGGTGACAACCTGTCTGTTTTTCAAAAGTTCACTGGCTAGTCTTGCTGGCAATCCACCAGCCCCTCTGAATTTGACTACCGTCTTTATTTACATTCTGTTCTGTGACTTTTTTTGATCCCAATTTTAAGTCTTTGCTATTGATGGCATGCTTTTGACCTGTGTGTCACCTAGGGGTGAGAGGGGCCGTTTCTTGGATTTCATGGCTGTGTAAAGAAGTTGCTTTGCCTGCCTGTTCTTAAGGGGTAGAGAGGCAAATAATGAATTAAGGAATCATTAAACGAATTGGTGAGCTGGTATCTTGGAGGTCTCTTGCTCAAATCTTGCCTCTGCCCTGCAGTAGGGAACCTACTTCATGCAACCTGAATTTCATGCAGCCCGGAAATATTCAGTGACAGAAAGAGAGAGGTGGCGAAGAGAAAGCATAATATAGATGCCTGCTGCATTTGTACTGTAGCACCGAAGTGACTTCCTTGGGGCACAAGCCTGGGTTAGTGTGTATGGAGGTCCTGGGCTGCCCAGATGACAAGACTCCCCTCTTGGCCTCACTGATGTGGTCCAAAAGAAAGCAGAGCAATACATTTGGCACCAGCTTGGCTGCAGGAGTTGCCGCAAGGAGACGTACAAGGCGCCATCCAACCGTCTTAGGGAATCCACTCCAGATTTGTGTAGGGTCCTTAGCCTTTTCTTCTCCCAAAGATGTCCCGCAAGGCAGCGGGTACAGATTGTTCCTCAGGGTTTACTCCTGAAGCCTTTCTCATGAACGCGTATAGCCACAAGGAAGCGGAAGTTTAGAATCAGATTTTCCCTGCAATGTTTCCATAAAGACTCCTACAGTGCCAAATACTCCACCCACTTTTGACTCTGACTCCACCCACTCTCAGCTGTGTGTCTGTGTATTCTAAGAATAACTTTAGTCAAGAGACTCTGTCTCCATCATCCTTCTCCAGCTCTTGGAACACAGGAAACTGCCTTATATTGAGTCAGACTGTTGCTCCATCTAGTATTGTGTACAGTATTGTGTACACTGACTATACCCTCCGGCCAGTGCCGGATTTGTGTATAAGCTAAACAAGCTACAGCTTAGGGCCCCACTCTCTTGGGCCCCCACAAAAAAATTAAAGAAAAATACCCCTGGATGTACATTTCCAAAATATAAGATAAAAAACAAATAAAATAAAAACCTACATACAGCAGCAGTGTTTTGTGTAGTCTCCTATGATGTAAGTACTAGCCTAAAATATCACTGGTTTGCTCATTTCTATATATAGGGTGCCTACATTCTGCATGTGCAAATGGCTTTAGATACCTATTAGGTCCATAAATTACCAAATAGCATATATTCAACAAAAAAACAGCGGCAATTTGTTGTTGACAAAGGACAGCTGGACATATAAAGGACCCCATTATCTTCAGTACCTTAGGGCCTCATCAAACCTAAATCCGGCCCTGATTCTATGTGCGATTTCCTTGCGTGTGAAATAAATATTACACAAAGGTATACTGCAGGGTAGATTTTGGCCATAATGGCTATTAGCTATCAGATGTTTTGATGCCTCCAGCATTTCTCCGATGAAAATAGGGACGTCCTAAGGAAAAGCAGGACATTCCAGGATCAAGTCAGAAACCAGGATGGCTTCTGTAAACCCGGGACTGTCCCCGGAAAACAGGAACACTTGGAGTGTCTGCACTGACTGGCAGCGGTTCTTTGGGGTTTTGGACAGGTATCCCAACCTCACCTGGAGACGCCGGGGTTTGAACCTGGGACCTCTTGCATGGTGAAGCAGATGCTCTACCAACTGAGCTACGGCAGAGCAACCCCCTTGCCTCCCAGTGTGCAATGGCGGGGAGAACTGTTGAGCCGCTGCCTATAACCCCTTCAGCCTCTAGATCCTTGACAGCAGAGGTTATAGCAGAATAGCAGCGAGAAAGAGAGAGAGAGAGGGAGAGGGGGAAAGAACAATGTGTAATCGGCACTGCATTAGAGATGGAAAAAGTACTTAACGCCGGCAACATTCATCAAGGCTGAATACATAAATGCCACATTTTGAATAAGCCAAGCACAAGACAATGACAAAGGAAAGGCACGTAGCTTCGGGAATCTCTATCATTTTCATTTGCTGCTGTCAGGAACCTGTTTTTTGCCTCTCACTCTATCAGCCATTATAGCATTAATGAAGTAACCTCACATAGTTATTGACTGGGTTGTCAGCCTCCCTGCCTGATCCCTTAATAGAAACCATTGGTCTTCAGTTAAAAATGGGGTGAGCCGGGAGGTGCTGTGGGCATGTGCTGAATTTCAAGTGCACTCCTGAGGTTATCGGAGAGCCATGAAATGCAAATTATTATATTTTTTAAACACACAGATTTCATGCAACCGAGCATATAAAATTGACTAATACTGTACTTTATGCATTCCTAATAATGTCTCCAAATATGCACTGCGTATGTACTTTCTCCGGGAAGTTTGTGGGTGGGATTTCGGCGAAGTGGCAAGGAGCAGCCAAAACCCTTAATTTGGCACATAAAGCACCTTCCTTTGACGGGGCGAATCCCTCCGTCTCCCAAATGTAGACGTTATCTATTTTGCGAGCTGCGTCAGTTGCTCGTCTATCCTCAGACGACACGGGGCCATCCCTTTGTCTGAGTTCCCATCTCTGATCGAAATGGCTTTCCTCTTTTTTCTTTTTTTGGGGGGTCTCATAATTCCCCCTCCTCTCTTCTTGCAAAGCACTCCCAAGTCCCCAAACTAGTATATTATCATTTGCTCGAAATTGAGAGTTGGCAGAGGTTTTAAGAAATAACTCTCCCAAAGGTTAATAAAACCCAGGGAGTAATTTCTAAAGACCCGAGCTGTTAATTTGGATATGATCTGCTCTGTGCGAAAAGGAACAGTATCTGTTAACTGGGCCGGGGAACTGTTTACTGCCTGATAACCTGAGTTTTGCATCTAAGTGAAGATACAAATCAGGGTCGTTTGTCCATTTAGCCTAGTATTGTTTGCAAAGGCCGGTATTTGAACCTGGATGATCAATCAGGCAAATGTCAGGAACCCAGTGCTCCAGCACAGCCTATCGCCTGATCCGTATTCCCCCCCCCCATAAATTTCTCCCCCATATATATATATTAGGAACCTCACTAGGCTTCTGGGTCCAGCCATCATTTATAATGTCCCACACATAGCTGTCAACCCTCCCTTTTTTTGCAGGAAACTCCCTTATTCCAATACCGTTTCCCACTGCTATCCCGGATTGTTGATATCCCTTAAATTTCCCGGATTTCAAAGGAAGCAGCTCCTCTCCCTCCCTGCCGGCCAGGGAGGCTCCTCAGCTGCGTTGCTCGGCTGCCAATAAGGAGTCTGAGACCGACTGGGGGCGGAGCTTGCATGCCTTGTGCAGCCAAACCCTCATACGCAACCAGACAGCCAGCCTGCCTGCCGTCTACGCGCTCGCTCTTTCGCTCACCCGTTCGCGCGCAGCCTCTGGAGCGCAGGGTGGCGAGGCTACTTGGTGCCATTGTGGCATCCCTTATTTTCAAATCCGAAAGTTGGGGGAAATCCCTTATTTTCAAATCTGAAAGTTGACAGCTATGGTCCCACAATGCCTGGAGCACCAGTACATAACAGGAATTGTGGGAAATTAAAATGGAGGCTAGGCCCAGCCATAGAGCATTTTTTGAGCACCACAGAAGTTGGTTGCCACACAGGTCTACTACTGACAGGAAATGAGCCCCTTGGCCAAAACCAGCCCACCAGAGGCCACCCCTGCTCACACCTGGAGCTGGCCCTGTTGCCTACACTCCCTGGCAGTGGCTCTCCAGGACTCTGGGTAGAGGGGCTTCCTACCACTTGCAAACCAAAGGAAACAAAATGAAACAGGAAGTTCTGGAGATTCAATGATGTATCACCACATATCTATGACCCCATTCCTTGCCTCAGTGTACAGCAAGCAGCTGCCAACCCTTTGGGACCAGTGGGCACCTTTGGGATTTCAAGAGCCGTGGGTGCCAGTCACAAAATGGCTGCTGCAAGGGGTGCGGCACAACACAAAATGGCTGCCAAAAGAGCAGAAAAAAGAAAGTGGGCTGCTAAATGGTGCAGGCATGCTCCATCTCCATCTGCTGAGACATCTATGGGGAGAAAGGCACTGGTGTTTCCTGAACGGTTAATTTTCGCATTATATTTGAGTTTCCGCATGATGTAAAAGCCGCTTCCTGAAAAACAGCTGAATATAACACAAATTTAGTGCTCGTTGCCATGTTATTTGCTTCCAGAAAAAAACTCCACTGGTCTATCGAGCTCATTGCCCACACTGATTAGCTGTGGCTCTCCGGGGTATTAGGCATGGGACATTACCATCCCTACCCTGTAGATCAGGTGTGGGAAACCTTTGACCCTCCAGCTGTTGCTGAACTACAACTCCCATAATCCCTGGCCATTGGCCATGCTTGCTGGGGCTGATGGGATTTGTAGTTCAGAAACAACACACCTGATGCAGATGTTAGTCATTGAACCTGCATGCTGTGCGACTGCTCCACCCCTGAGCTATGGCCTGTCCCCTAATTCCATTTTGACATCATCCAAGCTGACGGCCAACTCTGTGCCTTGTGGCCGTGAATTCCATACGTTAATTATGGGCTGTGTCAAGAAGCACTTTTATTTTGTCGATCCGGAATATACGACTGGTAAGAAAAAAAATGAGGGAGATATATTCAGAAAGGCCAAGAACATAATGAAGGGCGATAAATGTGCTGATTTATGTTAAATAACCTCCATAAAAAAAGCCATGGCAATTGACTGCATATTCCTTTCCCACTAATTTTCTCAGTAGCTACTATAAACAATGCACACCTGAACTTCCATGTGGGACCAGGCCCCTAGGAGTAGGCTCCTGTGTTAAGTGGTAAAAAGGTAAAAGACCCCTGACCATTAGGTCCAGTTGTGACCGACTCTGGGGTTGCGGCACTCATCTCACTTTATTGGCCGAGGGAGCCGGCGTACAGCTTCCGGGTCATGTGGCTAGTATGACTAAGCCGCTTCTGGCGAACCAGAGCAGCGCACGGAAACGCCGTTTACCTTCCCACCGGAGTGGTAACTATTTATCTACTTGCACTTTGACGTGCTTTCGAACTGCTAGGTGAGCAGGAGCAGGGACCAAACAACGGGAGCTCACCCCGTCGCGGGGATTCGAACCGCCAACATTCTGATCGGCAAGCCCTAGGCTCAGTGGTTTAACCCACAGAGCCACCCGCGTCCTCGTGTTAAGTGGTATAGAAATTAAATAATCAATCAATCAATCAAGTTCTTCTTCTTCTTTGGCGATCACTCATAGCTGAGTAAGATTGTCTTCCATAAACATGGTTTTAACAGTGGATCCATAAGTAACTTTGGAGGCCAATTCTGGATCCACACATCCTTCCACAGTTGGGACATAGGTTTCCGGGCGGGAGTTGATAACAGTGAGGGTTCGCCAAGTGTGCCTTCCTCTTAGCATGTTTCTCCCTTTCATCCTGAGTTTGAGCATCTTCAAAGTCCATGACGCCTTTGGTAAAGGCTGTTCTGCAACTGGAGCGCTCACAGGCCAGTGTTTCCCAGTTGTCGGTGTTAATACTACGTTTTTTTAGATTTGTCTTGAGAGAATCTTTAAACCTCTTTTGTTGACCAAATCAATCAAGTACACACTAGTCTACAGCTTCAGTTATGCTTGGAGACATCCAAAAATACTCCAATAACACAGGGACATTGTCAGCTGCCTTCTACTGAGTCTGCCCATTGGTCCATCTAGCTCAGTATTGACTGTCAGCCACACCCCAGAGTGGGTTCCCTCCCTGGAGTTATGGGGGACAGAACCTGAAACTTTCTGCATGCAAAGCAGACACGCTTCTACTGAGGTGTGATCATGTGAGCCCATGGCATAAACATAGATAAACTCCTTTCTTTCTTCCCTCCCTCCACTTGATAAAAGTTTTGCCAAGCACAAACCAGCATTTTCTCATCTTCTGATGCACCCCTTTAACTGCTCAGAGGGCCCAGATTATCTGTGTGTGCAATTCTTTATTAGTGCACACACTGCAAGGTCTCCTTGGCTGGACTCCTCATCCTCTCCCTCTTGCGTCTTCCTTTGCTATCTTGGCAGGGCAATCTGTACTTCGGCGAGCGACAGGGTATGCAGGCATGGCCCAGATATGTCCGTCTGCCTCGAAACGTGCTCAGAGACAAAGCATCACTTGCCAGAACCCCTTGCCTCTCTTTTAGATGAAATGAAAATATATTGTGGTGTGTCATCAGCATCCTGGTCGCATTGTACAGGTCCCTGGGGGCTGGGGCGGTCGCCGCCTGGTCACACAATGTGTGTGTGCATTGTGGCGTTCCAGCACCTCTCAGGTGTGCCCTGGAAGTGTTGAGGGGGGAGACCTGACCAGCCTCAGCAAAGCCTCACTGTGCCTTCAGCTCATGAGAAGAAGAAGAAGAGTTTGGATTTGATATCCTGCTTTATCACTACCCAAAGGTGTCTCAAAGCAGCTAACATTCTCCTTTTCCTCCCTCCTCCACAACAAACACTCTGTGAGGTGAGTGGGGCTGATAGACTTCAAGGAAGTGTGACTAGCCCAAGGTCACCCAGCAGCTGCATGCAGAGGAGCGGAGACGCGAACCCAGTTCCCCAGATTACAAGTCTACCACTCTTAACCACTACACCACACTGGCTCTCACCACACTGAAGAGACCTTCCCCAGAGCCCTAAGGGGACATCCTCTTCGGGCTCCAGAGAGGGTCTCCTCGTGAGCTGGAAGCACAAGGGGTTTTTGTTGAGGCTAGCCATTCTCCCGGATAACAGCTGATGAAGCCGCACCTCATCTGAGGAAGCCGTCATGCCATTCTGGCTCATGCGAGACAGAGAGGCACCGAGAGGGCTTGGTAAGATGCTCAGCTGAGGTGCAGAAGGCTCCTCACATCTCAGCTGAGCAGCTTCAACAAGTCCGAATAGATCCTTTTGGGGCTCGGGGTGGGTGGGTAGGACCTTCTGAGGGAAGTGTGTTCCACCACCTTTCTTTGAGGAGGGGGGCAGTCCCAGGTTCAATCCCCAGCATCTCCAGGTAAAGCCGGTTGAAACTCCTATCCAAAATGCAAAGAATAGGGAGCTATCCAATGTATAGACAACATCAGGCATAGGCAAACTCGGCCCTTCAGATGTTTTTGGCCTACAACGAAAAAAGGGGTGGGAAGGGTGGGAGATCCGTTGCACGCAGCAAGAGGAATAACACAGGGCGTGCCAAGACATTCATACCCCTTGGGCTGTCCATCAATAAATTGCAACATAGCAATCTCCCCAACAACACACTGGACCCAATCGTAGCTGTGGCCATCTAAGTGATCCCACCCAACTCAGGTGGGGTGACTTGCTGGCCCCCACCACAACACGTGCTCTCCCTGAAGTAGAACACGCTTTCCCAGTGCCATGAATATACACAGTCACACACAAGTAGTGGGGAGATGCCTGTACAAATAGTGGGGAGATGCCTGTACAAGTAAGCCAAGCCACACTTTGGAGGGGGGGGGGTGAAACACCCACATGCACCTCCCTGATTCATGCTTCCTCAACCTCAGCCCTCCAGATGTTTTTGGCCTACAACTCCCATGATCCCTAGCTAACAGGACCAGTGGTCAGGGATGATGGGAATTGTAGTCTCAAAACATCTGGAGGGCCGAGTTTGCCTATGCCTGGACAACATGGAGCTTGATGGACCGATGGCCCAAGGCTTCCAAACTTCATATGTTCTGGGACTGGTTTGCTTCGTGAAAACAAGAAGGTTTGTCAAGCAATGCAGCACGAGGCTGCAGGGCTGAATTTCACTTGCTGGGCCATGTCTGCCATAAACACTTTTGCATCAGGAACAAAGACTCAGCCTTCCAGAAGTATTCCCCAGCTGATGAATTTCATCTGCTTTCTCTGCCATCTTCTGCAGCAGATCTAATTCCAAATATTGCCGATGTAACAATTCATTTATATCCCTGTCAGTGTTTGTACTGTAAAGGGAAAGGCGTGACCGGGAGTTAACTACACAACTGCTATCCAATGATCCTAATTTCCATGATTTTGATAATAATGAGTCCGACCAAACTGTTCAGCTGCACTTTCTACCTCAGCAAAACTGAGCTATAATTGTATAGAGAATCATTTTATGGGTGAATTGCGCCCTATAATGTAAAAAGATTAAAATAAAGTGCTCTAATATACAATGTCCTAACAGGTGCAGATACTTACCTGGGCAATTAAAATCTTTTTAATATACAAATCACAGGCAATGAGGCTGTTGGCGTGATTAACGGGATCTTTCAGGACACAAAAGGATTTGTTGAACCGGGGGGGGGGGGCTGGATATTTTGGGTTTGCTTGCAATATCCCACCCTGCTGTTGTTTAAGGAATGCAAACAAAATGCATCTGAACTAACTTAAAGCAGATCCCTCAAATGTATACATTCTCCATTTTTGTTTAAGTCATGAAAAATGATCCCTATTTTACCATTTGTAACACACTTGCATCACTGCTGTGTCACCAAACTGTACTTTGCTCAAAACATCTGATAGCTAATAGCCACTATGACCAAAATCTACCCTGCAGTATACCTTTGTGCAATATTTATTTCACATGCAAGGAAATCACACAAAGAATCAGGGCCGGATTTAGGTTTGATGAGGCCCTAAGGTACTGAAGATAATGGAGCCCTTTATATGTCCAGGTGTCCTTTGTCGACAACGAATTGTCGCTGTTTTTTTGTTGTTGAATGTATGCTCTATGGTAATTTATGGACCTAAGAGGTATCTAAAGCCATTTGCCCTTGTTGACATGCAACCAGTCCATGAAGAATGTAGGGATTTTTCCAAACTTTCGGATTTGAAAGTAAGGGATGCCGTGAGGGCAGTGCAATAGCAGCAAGTAGCCTCGCCACCCTGCGCTCCAGAGGCTGCGCGTGAACGGGTGGTGAGCGAAAGAGCGAGTGCCTAGACGGCAGGCAGGCTGGCTGTCTGGTTGGGCATGAGGGTCTGGCTGCACAAGGCATGCAAGCTCCACCCCCAGTCGGTCTCAGACTCCTTATTGGCAGCCGAGCAACGCAGCTGAGGAGCCTCCCTGGCCGGCAGGGAGGGAGAGGAGCTGCTTCCTTTGAAATCCGGGAAATTTAAGGGATATCAACAATCCGGGATAGCAGCAGGAAACGGCGCTGGAATAAGGGAATTTCCCGCCAAAAAAGGGGAGGGTTGACAGCTATGGGGTTGAAATAGGTTTCAACTGTCTGTTCATTTAGGATCTGTGCATGGAATGGTCTTGTGCCTGCCTTGAAATCTCTCCACACTTTTTGGGTGGGTGTGATGTATTCATTTCACATCTCAATGATAGTCTCTGATCGCTATTCTTGCAGCTTGGTGGTCCATTCTGCAGCCCTTTAAAATGTGTTTATTAATCATTTAATAAAAACTCATTTTTCTTTCCTCTTTAGTGAGTTGCTCCTCCAAATCCTTCCTGGCCTTTCTTTAGATGTTTGCACATTTAACTTTTTAAGCTCTTGTGGGCTGCCATCATCTGGATTTCATTTTCACTTTCGAAAAGGATGCTGTTTTGCCATAATAGATTTCCAAATTGTGATATTTAACCAGGCAGATATTTCTGCAGAAAATCCCATGCCTCTAACAAAGAAATTAGGACACACAAAGTTTCCTCTGATAGTTTTAAGCAATTGTGTTCACTGATCCTGACTTATTTTAGAAATGTTATCTGCCTTCATTACTGTGCTCTGGATTAATTGTGTTTGTGTAAAATCGCTCCCTTTGAAGTTAAAAGTTACATTTGTGTTTCTGCCTTGGATCTTTTGAACAGGAATTTGATTTCATTATGCTTTGTGCTCTCTAGGTGCTCAGCAATATTACTTCTTGGACCCATTCCTGCTCTCTGTTTCAACCCAAATCCCTTAAATAGACCTCATGTGGACTCCAGAACTACCTGTTCCAGGAAATCCTCATTTACATGGTCACAGTTTGTATGTGTGTGTTCCATCCCATGGACTGAAAAATATTAATTCTCATCTCTTGGCACTTGGGCTGCGAGTTCCCAAGGGATGCCATCTTGTCCCTGAAGCCTTTAAGAGCTCTCATCCAGAGATTTGGACCAGAAAGGAATACAGTGATACCTCAGGTTACATACGCTTCAGGTTACATACGCTTCAGGTTAAGAACTCCGCTAACCCAGAAATAATGCTTCAGGTTAAGAACTTTGCTTCAGGATGAGAACAGAAATTGTGCTCTGGCGGCGCAGCGGCAGTGGGAGGCCCCATTAGCTAAAGTGGTGCTTCAGGTTAAGAACAGTTTCAGGTTAAGAACGGACCTCCGGAACGAATTAAGTACTTAACCAGAGGTACTACTGTAATGACTCTTGACAACCTGTTATGGAATTAAAATTTGACCACAACTTTATTAAACTTTCAAATGTAGGAAGACCTTGCCTTAGGCCAGTGGTGGCGAATCTATGACACACGTGCCAGAGAGGGCACTCGGAGCCCTCTCTGTGGGCACGCCTCCATTAAAGGAATCCAGGGACTCAACTTGGTTTGGTCAACCCCCAAGAAGGGGTTGTGCCTGTGCCCGAGTCCAGGGGAGCATCTGGGGGAGTGGATATAGCCTGTACCCGGGCTTTCTACCTACCTCAGGTTCACCCATGGCTGACTTATGATAGAGCTCTGGGTCAGCGCTAACTGCAAGGGTTCAGGGAGCTAGTCGAACCAGAGCCTATGCAACCACTCACTTGCTGTAATCAATAAAGTTGTGGCCTAAATTCTGCCAAAAACCAAACCAAAAATTTGAGTCAAATGTGTTTTTATTTAGGGGGGAGATCTCTGGGTCTGAACACACAACTATCTATCTACAGTGGTCCCTCGACTTACGAAGTACTCGACATCCATATTTTTTGACTTACGAATGAAAAAAGTGGCCGCACGCCTATGGATTTTTCGACATCCGAATGGAAATCGTTCCCGGTTTTAGATGCGGTTTTTTCGACTTACGAATTTTAGATGCGGTTTTTTCGACTTACGAATTTCTCCGAATATTTTTTCTCCCAATGCATTCCTATGGGAGAAAGTAGCTTTTTCGACTTACGAACTTTTCGACCTACGAATGTCCATTCGGAACGGATTAAATTCGTAAGTCGAGGGACCACTGTATCTATCTATCTATCTATCTATCTATCTATCTATCATCTATCTATCTATCTATCTATCTATCATCTATCATCTATCATCTATCATCTATATCTATCTATCATCTATCTATCATCTATCTATCATCTATCTATCTATATCTATCTATCTATCTATCTATCTATCTATCTATCTATCTATCTATCTATCATCTATCTATCTATCATCATCATCATTATCTATCTATCTATCTATCTATCTATCTATCTATCTATATCATCTATCTATCATCTATCTATCATCTATCTATCATCTATCTATCTATCTATCTATCTATATCTATCTATCTATCATCTATCGTCTATCTATCATCTATCTCTATCATCTATCATCTATCTATTTTGGGGCTTGTTCTCAGTCAAAGCTTTGAAATAAGACAAAACCAATCAATTGTGTTATTGGCTCCATTTTATCCCCAGAGTAACACCGTAACCTCCTACAGCGCCTTTGCAGGTGGGAGTCGACTCTCTGGTTTTTTAAAACTCGCATGTTCTTGAGAAGGCACATCACAAAACACCAGCCAGAAGAAATCTCTTCTCTTCCCCCCAACCGCTCTGCTGCATATTTCTTTAATTAAAACTGCGGTTTGGGTTTTGTGTTTAGGAAAAGAAGAAAAGGGGGGGGGGGAGAGAGAGAGAGACAGAAGAGAAAAGCTCTTTTTTTTCTGCGTATGTGTTTTGGTAAACATGCTCTTTTTCCTCAAGCACTTTATGAATTAATGAACAGAAGTCAGGAGAAAGATCCTTCGGAGTTTCTCTTTTATGCGCCTGTAATAAAACAAAGAGAAACGGGATTGTGAATTTAGGGAAAGACCCTTTTGGCAGGCCACGGTTTTCAACAGGTTTCTTTAATTTATTTATTTACCGTTCCTTAGGAGCCGCTTGTTTGAAATAATCCATGCTCCCTTCCCTAAATTAATATTTATATTCTTTCTGTATGGAACATGAATAGTTAGAATGTCAAAGCATTACAAAGGCCCACAGAAACATGCAAACACTTGTGGGAGCTTGAGAGAGAGAGAGAGAGAGAGAGAGAGAGAGAGAGAGAGAACTTGCCACGAGCCTTGAAATTCATAACACTGGCTGTCAAAATAATATTCAGTTATACTTGCAATTTGTACACCCCTGTGTAGAGAAAATGGTTTACTGGAGACTCAGGGTTTGTCCATGCTTTTGTTTGTCCTGTGCCTAAAAAGCAGGAGGTTTTCTACTTGTCCTTCCTCAGGTGTGTGTCTCAGGTGATAGAAGCTTGGCCCTATCGCTCAACATCCAAAAAACCAAAGTGCTACACCAACAAACACAAAACAACCCCTCTGCAGCTCCACAAATCCAACTCAATGGTGTAACGTTGGGAAATGTCAATCACTCCTCCTACCTGGGCAGTTATCTTTACATAAGGGTAAACACTGATGCCAAAATCCAGCATCGCCTGAGCTCTGCAAGTGCAGTTTTTTCCCGATTGAAGTGCAGAAAGCGGACCGGGACATTCACAGGGAAACCAAAATGCTTGTTCACAAAGCTATCATACTACCAACCTTACTGTATGCTTGTGAAACATGGACCACTTTTAAACACCATCTCCAGCTCCTTCAAAAATTCCCTCAACGGTGTCTCTGAAAATTGTTACACATCACTTGGGAAGATAGATGAACTAATGCCAGTGTACTGGAAGAAGCAAAGATCACCAGTGTTGAAGCAATGACTCTTCAACATCAACTTCGTTGGACTGATCATGTTCAGATGCCTGATTAGTGTCTTTCAAAGCAACTACTCTATTCCAAACTTAAAAATGGAAAGTGTAATGCTGATGGTCAACAAAAGAGGTTTAAAGACTGTCTGAAGGAAAATCTTTAAAAATGTAGTATAAACACCAACAATTGGGAAACACTGGCCTGTGAGCGCTCCAATTGGAGAACAGCCTTTACCAAAGGTGTCATGGGCTTTGAAGACACTCAAAATCAGGACGCAAGGGAGAAACGTGCTAAGAGGAAGGCACGCTTGGCAAACCCTTACCATGATCAACTCCCGCCCGGAAACCAATGTCCCCACTGTGGAAGGACATGTGGATCCAGAATTGGCCTCCACAATCACTTATGGACTCACTCTTAAAACCGTGTTTATGGAAGACAATCTTGCTCAGCTATGAGGGATCGTCAAAGTAGGAGGAGGAGGCAGGAGGCGTAGGTTACCCTTCAAAGGAAAGTATGTTTTCAAATGCCACTGGGAAAGATCAAGAAGTAGCTCTCTGGACGCTACCCATACTAGGGTTGCCATATTTCGAAGAGCAAAAAAAGGGAAAGCTATGACGGCTCTCATTTTAAATACTCCTACTATATGTAGGAGAGGCGGATGGCACTATGTTCTAAACCACTGAGCCTAGGGCTTGCTGATCAGAAGGTCAGCGGTTTGAATCCCCGTGACGGGGTGAGCTCCCGTTGCTCGGTCCCTGCACCCGCCAACCTAGCAGATCGAAAGCACATCAAAGTGCAAGTAGATAAATAGGTACCACTCTGGTGGGAATGTAAACGGCGTTTCCGTGCGCTGCTCTGGCTCACCAGAAGCGGCTTAGTCATGCTGCCCACATGACCCAGAATCTGTACCCCGCCTCCCTCGGCCAATAAAGCGGGATGAGCACCGCAGCCCCAGAGTCATCCGCGACTGAACCTAACGGACAGGGGTCCCTTTACCGTTACCTTTACTATATGTAGACTATAGAATGTGATATATTGCTGAGGGGAGAAGGAGAAGAGGAAAGCAAGTCTTCAGCCACCAGTTATATCTATGTCTCATCCAGAGACATTTTGGCAAATTTAAAAAATCCACCCAGACAGAAACTTGACCCCTGAAAAAGAGGACATGTCCTAGAAAAAGAGGACACATGGCAACCCTACTTAAACTATGCCAGTTAGATGGAATTGGTATTACAATAGTCAATTACATCCTTACCTCCTTGCTTTGGGAACATGTACCATTGGCTGGTTGGTCTCTTCTCCTCAGAAAACCCCTGTGTCCCGTCCCCCCACACTGATGATGGCTTCCAGAAGTTGCTGGACTTCAACTCCCATCATCCCTGAGCCATGACCATGCTACCTGGGTCCATGCATCCCAGGCATAGGCAAATTTGGCCCTCCAGATGTTTTGGGACTACAACTCCCATGATCCCTAGCTAACAGGACCAGTGGTCAGGGATGATGGGAATTGTAGTCCCAAAACATCTGGAGATTTGCCTTTGCCTGATGCATGCCACCGGGTCCCTCTTCCCTGTCCCCACAAAAAAGAAATTCAATGGCTGCATAGCTCCTGCGTGCGTCTCCACAGTAATGTCTCATAAAATTCCAATGTGCCATCATTGCATTTTTACTTCTTAAAAATGACAAATACTAGTATTGATGACTCTTTGGGGGCTAAAAGAGCACTGGGAGCAGATCCTGAAAAGTCTGACACACACACACACACACACACACAGAGAGAGAGAGAGAGAGAGAGAGAGAGAGAGAGAGAGAGAGAGAGACTCATTGCAAGGGAAATGAACCAAGGGCTTGAAGCAGTTGCTGGCCCCCCAAAGTCAGGTTTATTCTCTCTCTCGCTGCTCCTAACACACATAAATAAAATAAATGCTGCCAATAAAATGATATTCAGAGAGAAAGTATAATGTGTGGGTATATTACTCCCATGTGCACCACCCACTTTCTAATCTTGCCGTACATTTTAGGATATTTTCTAAATTGTCAAATGGCTTTGGCCTTTACCGAATGGATGAACGTCTATGGTTAGTTAACAAGCATTGCCTTTACATTTCTTGGCGGGGAGATGGGGAGCAGCAGCAGATTCTCTCTAAGCGCACGGAGCGTGCGGATCACAATTTGAAAACTAGGATACTGAATGCTTTAAAAGTTAAGTTTAGGCAACCTTTAAATAAGGTTGACTGGGAACAAAGAAACAAAGCTGGGAGCTGCCCTGGCAATTGAGCCTCATTTGCCCCATACCATTGAAGCAGTGTCGTGCCACTTCATGACTTCCCCCAAAGAATTCTGGGAACTGTAGTTTTTTAATGGTTGCTGGGAGTTGTGGGGAAACCCCGTTCCCCTCACAGAGCTGCAATTCTCATAGTAGTCCACCAATCGATCCCTCTTCACAGGGAGCTCTGGGAACTGTAGAGTGGCTGGGGAAGCCCAGCCAGATGGGCGGGGTATAAATAATAAGTTGTTGTTGTTGTTGTTGTTGTTGTTGTTGTTGTTGTTGTTGTTATTATTATTATTATTATTATTATTATTATTACTATTATTATTATTTCAGATGGATATAGGGAGTCTCCTAACACCTCTCAGCTCCCTTAACATGCTACAGTTCCCAGGATTCTCTGGAGGAAGCCATGGCTGTTTAAAGTGGCATGATACTTCAGACTGGGACCCAGGTGGCGCTGTAGGTTAAACCACAGAGCCTAGGGCTTGCCGATCAGAAGGTCGGCGGTTCGAATCCCTGCGACGGGGTGAGCTCCCGTTGCTCGGTCCCTGCTCCTGCCAACCTAGCAGTTTGAAAGCATGTCAAAGTGCAAGTAGATAAATAGGAACCGCTGCAGTGGAAGGTAAACGGCATTTCCGTGCGCTGCTCTGGTTCGCCAGAAGCGGCTTTGTAATGCTGGCCACATGACCCGGAAGCTGTACGCCGGCTCCCTCGGCCTATAGAGCGAGATGAGCGCCACAACCCCAGAGTCGGACACGACTGGACCTAATGGTCAGGGGTCCCTTTACCTTTACTTACTTCAGACCAGTCAGATGGGCAGGGTATAAGAAAATAGTGATGATGATGATGATGATGATGATACAGTCATATCTTTGTTCTCGAATGCCTTGGCTGCTGAACAAATAGGCTCCCGAACGATCGAAACCTGGAAGTGAGTGTTCCGGTTTTCAAAAGATTTTCGCAAGCCGAACATCCGGCGCAGCTTCCGCGGCTTCCGATTGGCTGCAGGAGCATCCAAGGTATACCTGTAATTCTAAGAGATCATAGTTCAAATCACTTCAACAATCCTCTTCCTAGTTTTCATTTTCTTTTAAGATGTGGGAGAGGAAAAACAACATGATGTGTTTTCCTCCCCTAAAAGTTATTCAGGCTTAGCCCTTTCTTTCAAAATTGGGGGAGGGGGTGGTGGCAAAACTTGCAACCAACCAGGCCCATCTCTGTTGCAATGCAGTGAACCTTCCAAACCCCTTGTCCTACTTCCTTGGAACGGAACAAATTACATGTCATAGCGGGTTGTATATCACATGGTCAATGTTTATGACATAAGATTAAGCAGAACCTCAGAACGGGCTTCTCTGGCGAGAGCCGGAGCGGGTCAAACGGTCGGTTGACTGACAAGCTGTGTGTGCATGTGTACACACTGAAATTTACTGGCCTCCCTCCCTTCGCTGAATGCAAACCTTAACCCCCTCCCATCTTTATATACAATAGCTGCATGTGCATTTATCACAAAGCTTTATGAACAGTGGAAGTTTACTGCACCACACTTAAACCTCGTTTAACCTTTCCTCTGGAAACAATGATGCTTTAATCTAGGATGGCAAGAGTTTGTAGTATTCTAAATGATTGGGTTGGACAGTGTTCTCGAAGCTACCAACATGAGTCTGACCAAACTGCGGGAGGCAGTGGAAGACAGGAGTGCCTGGTGTGCTCTGGTCCATGGGGTCACGAAGAGGCGGACACGACTAAACGAATAAACAACAACAACAAATGATTGGGCCATCCATTGACTTTAGTGGGGCAGGAGAGCTGAAAATAATGCCAATATATTTCACATCTGGCAACCAACACACCCCTTTGGTTTCAGATAGTACATGGGTAAAGGTAAAGGTAAAGGTACCCCTGACAGTTATGTCCAGTCGCAGACGACTCCGGGGTTGCAGCGCTCATCTCGCTCTATAGGCTGAAGGAGCTGGCGTTTGTCCGCAGACAACTTCTGGGTCATGTGGCCAGCATGACTAAGCCACTTCTGGCGAACCAGAGCAGTGCACAGAAATGCCGTTTACCTTCCAGTCGGAGCGGTACCTATTTATCAACTTGCACTTTGATGTGCTTTCGAACTGCTAGGTTGGCAGGAGCAGGGACTAAGCAATGGGAGCTCACTCCGTTGTGGGGATTCAAACCGCTGACCTTCTGATCGGCAAGCCCTAGGCTCTGTGGTTTCGACCACAGCACCACCCACGTCCCGTCAGTACATGGGTAGACGAGTCCAAAAAGCCCGCAACACCAATTTTCATAGCCCTCTAGCAGCTATGGTGGCTCATTTACCAGAAGTAATGTATTTAAAATATATTCTATTCTATTCTATTTAGTGTTACCTCTGGAAGTGGTTTACTCAATTCTGACTAAACGAAGCCTCCTAGAGCACAATATACACCAGGAGGCTGAGTCTGATCAGGATTGAGTACACATTTCCAGAGTTAACACTAAATACATTACTTCCAGTAAATGAGGCACCATAACTGCTAGAGGGCTGTGGAAATTTGTGTCCCGGGCTTTTTAGACTCATCCACCCATGTGCTATCTGAAACCAAAGGGGTGGGCACATTGGTTGCCCAATGTGAATTCCCCGCCCCCCAGCTCTCCTACCACAGTACTTGTGCTATATTTAAAATTGTTCCCTGATTGTTTGATGCAGTCAAGTGTAACTGCCAATGGGATTTTCTGGAGGCAAAGTGTATTCACACACCAACGCATACATTTTGGGTACCTGCACGCACTACAATCAGTACAGGGTTGTGCTGTGAGGAGGTGAGCCAAGAGCTGGGAACTAGGAGCTATGCTAGGAAGCCAGTAGTCAGGAGGACTGAAGGATCAGTCAAAGCTGAAGGACACGTCAGGAGGTAGGATTGAGGAGCTAGGCAGAACCAAGAGGAAGACAGCACCAGGCAGAGTGCCTTCTCGATAGTGGCAACCCCCCCCCCCCAATGGAAGGCCCTCCCATCAGATGTCAAGGAAATAAACAACTATCTGACTTTTAGAAGACATCTGAAGGCAGCCCTGTTTAGGGAAGTTTTTAATGTTTGATGTTTTATCATGTTTTTAATATTCTGTTGGGAGCCGCCCAGAGTGGCTGGGGAAACCCAGCCAGATGGGCGAGGTATGAATAATAAATTATTATTGTTATTATACAAAGGACCACCATGAAGCAGGACTGAAGGTCAAGCCAGGGTCGGCATCAGAAAAACAGCTAAGAGATAGCACTGAAGATGAAGACAGAAGTCAAAGCATGTTTATGTCTAGAGACAATGGATATAAGAAACATCATTAGCTCTACTGTTCGATAAGTGTTTAATAGTTGTATTTGTATTTGTTTAAAAACCAATAAAAAAATGGTTTTTTGTTTAAAAGAAGTCAGGACTGAAGAATATACAGGAGGTAGGATTGAAGAACAAACCAGAAGTCAGAACCAAAGGACAGCCAGCAGGTAGGAGTGGAGATCAAGTCAGAAGTCAGGCTTGAAGACAACCAAAGGATACTGGAACATGCCAAAGTTCAGGAAGAGCAACAAGAAGCCCTCTATTATTGTACCACTCTATTCTGCCTTGGTCAGACCACACCTGGAGTCCTGTGTCCAGTTCTGGAAGCCACAAATTAAGAAGGATGTTGTCAAGCTTGAACGTGTTGAAAGGAGGGCGACCAAGATGATCAAGGGTCTGGAAAACAAGGAACAAAAGGTAAAGATAAAGGGACCCCTGACCATTAGGTCCAGTCGCAGACGACTCTGGGGTTGCGGCGCTCATCTCGCTTTATTGGCCGAGGGAGCCGGCGTACAGCTTCTGGGTCATACGGCCAGCATGACTAAGCTGCTTCTGGCGAACCAGAGAAGTGCATGGAAATGCTGCTTACCTTCCTGCCGGAGCGGTACCTATTTATCTACTTGCACTTTGACGTGCTTTCGAACTACTAGGTTGGCAGGAGCAGGGACCGAGCAACAGGAGCTCACCCCGTCGCGGGGATTCGAACCGCCGACCTTCTGATCGGCAAGCCCTAAGCTCTGTGGTTTAACCCACAGCACCACCTGCGTCCCCTTCAACAAGGAATAGGGGTCTCCAAACAGCTGTCAGCACCCTTAGCAAACAAAAGTTCCCAGGATTCACTGGGGGAAGCCATGACTGTTTAAAGTTGGCACAGCCCTGCTTTAAAGGTATAGTGCAGATGAGGCCCTGATCCTGAGTTTATCCAAGAACAAACTTTTCTCAGGAGGTTGGCACTCCCTGAAGCGTCTCCCCTGCGAAGCTGGACCTGAAATGGCAAAGCGAGTTCTCCCTTCACAGAGAGCTCGTGTTGCGGTGGGGCAGGAACGCCACCCCCCCCCTTGTAGCTGGGGGTTTGGCTTGCTGGCCACAGCTAGCATTGACCCAGTGTTTTGCTGGGGGAAAACACATGTATCTAATTTTGATGGACAGCCCAGCGTCCTTTAAATTGGTAAGCACGTGATGCGACCTTCCTCTTTGCTGCGAGCTTCGGATCTCCCGCCCCCCCTCCCTGGTATAGGCTTGTGCATTGACCTTGCTGTTGCCTGTCATGGGGTCGTCTGCTTTTGAGGCAGGGGCCTAGTAGGAATTTTTCCATTTGGCTGATTGGCTGTGCCATTTGGTTTTCGCCTACTACGTAGCAACTAGTCACAACTTGTAAGGTTGGTGGTTAGGCGTTGGTTGTGTTGGTTAATGGGAGGGCGGTAGCCCTCCAAAAGTGATCATGGTGCGTGGGAATATTCCGTTAAAGGAATCCAGCGGCTCAATATGGGTTGCAGGGCCGTGCATGAGTCCCTGGAACCTCTGGGGAAGGGGGAGGTCTCTGCGTCCCAGCCTCCATTCAACTCTCCCCAGACTGGTTTCCCCCCCGCTGACAAGTGGTCAGCTCTGTCCCATCGGACAGCTAGTCTTCCCTTCGCTGACAAGTGGTCAGCTCTGTCCCGTCAGACAGCGTGAACCAATGCCTACGCAACCACTCACGTGTTTTGTATTTCAATAAAGTTGTGGCCAAAACTATGCCAAAAACCCAAACAAAAATTACGTTTCATGTGTGAATTTATTGGTGGGTGGTGGCTTGGTGACCTCTACACGCAACTGTGATCGCTTCAGCAACCTAATCAGGAAAGTTTTCAGGCATAAATAAAATAAAATAAAAGCATTCCCCCCCCCCATCATTTCTAGAAGACCAACTTTGCTGGACCTCTAAGGGAAAAGATGCCTATTTGTACTTGGCAGGCAGAGGAGCGGATGCCTCTGCTGACCACAGAGATGGCGAAGAGGTGTGGAGAGCAGGGCTGCCTTCCGAAGGCAGCAGATAGCAGATGGCCGCCACCCTTGGGGTAACGCTAGCTTACCCTTGCGAAAACCCAGCGGAGAAGACAATGCCGGCACAACCGCCCAGAGGTAAGCAAGTCTACAGCACAACAGCTTGCTTTTTTTGAACTGCAACACAGTGGCTTAATTGATTTTCTCTTTCTTCTTCGCAAAAGACAGCTGAATGTCAAAGGTCCTCCTTTTGTGAAGTACCGGGAAACCTGTTGTCAGACAACCTCGTCCCATTTAATAATTAATCCCCCTTTTTTATATAAAAGAAGAAGAGGAAGAAGAAGCAGGCGGCACACAGTAAATCCTGCCCACATTGCCACAACAGCATGGAATGAGACAATGGAGCATGAATAATCTAGCACACTCATTTAACATTAAACATATATGAAACTTGTTTCCCCAACACCTAACCCTTCCTTTTTATTTTTGAAAAAAAAAAATCACCAAAGGCTATTGTTTAAAAGGCGAGCCAGAAACCTTGAAGTGAATGAGAAAATGCGACAGCCTTTTTCCAAGTGTCAGACAAATTATTTATGTTATTTCTTCTATACATAAGGAATCGAGCTAAATGAACAATGTTTAAGCATGTCAGGGTTTCATCAATTTTGTATGAGCATTCACAAATATCCTGGTGGGGGTAATTGCTTGCAAATACATTTAAACTAATGATATGTTATATCCTTCCTTGATATAAAACTATTAAAAGATACGTTATTGCATTTGACAATGCCACGCGGCTGGGTCAACTCCTAATGACAGATTTCAGCATCTGTAAATTAAGATACACTCTGCTGGAAGCAAATATTTTGTAAAAATAAAAGCTATATACTATGCAAGCTGAATCATTTATCTAAGGCTCCTCCGCCGTTTATGTAAGAAATGAGCACGTATGGAAAACCGAAATTAGGTACTAGGATGCGGTGAATAGCTTGTTAGTTGAGGAGTCGAGAGTCCTAGGCTTTGTGCCCTCTTCCAGTGATTAAAACACGTACACAATCACTTTCTTAGACCATACCAAAAAACATTAAGGGCTGCAGAGGTCAAAGAAAGGGACAGGAAGACAGTGGGACTTCCTGATCACGCTTCTCCAGGTTGGGAAACAGGTTGCCGGGTTTAGCGAAATCTCTGCTTCCGTTTGTGTGCTATTCATCTTTTCTCATTCATGTTCATTGCCATTGTTTCTCCTAGCTGTTGGCTCCCCCTACTTTTGGGGATAGCCAATTAAGCAATCAGAGCCAGTGTGGTGTAGTGGTTAAGAGCGGAAGACTCGTAATCTGGTGAACCGGGTTCGCTTCCCCACTCCTCCACATGCAGCTGCTGGGTGACCTTGGGCTAGTCACACTTTCCTGAAGTCTCTCAGCCCCACTCACCTCACAGAGTGTTTGTTGTGGGGGAGGAAGGGGGAGGAGAATGTTAGCCGCTTTGAGACTCCTTCGGGTAGTGATAAAGCGGGATATCAAATCCAAACTCTTCTTCTTCTAATCAATTCCACACAATATATTGTGATCACTTATGTGGGACAGAGCTCACCTGGTCACCCCTCAATATTTTATTCAGGTGGGGACCCCTGATGGCAGACTAAGTGCTCGTCCACATGGGTCCAAGGGATTTTCTGCCTGACCAAGTGGTTTTGCCTTTGCCCCGCCACTTCCCCCCAGAAAACCAGCTCTGTAGCAATAAGTTTGAACAAACGACCATCTGCAGAAAACCCAATTGCTGTTTGCTCCAATTCAGTGCTAAACTGCAGGTTTTCCCAGGAGAAAGTGGCAGGGCTAACGGAAGTGTGGACTTAGTAAGAAAGGCCTGTTACACCATCGGAAGCTGGAAAAGAACTATTTATTCTGACGCATTCCCATAATTGTTTTTGGGGGCTCTGAATTCCTTTATGGTGTCATTTCAGGACTTTACAGTATCTCCATAATTCCATGAAGTCCCACAATTCCACATGAGTGGAAGGGACCTGCTGGGATGCTGCTGTGTGGATTTCGAACAGATGTTCTTTATGTACGACGGGCAAAAAAATGGAGCGACTCAACAGTATCATCCACATCTCTCCAAAGGTATCTGTTGTTTGTGCATCAATGATCACCAGTTTTCTGTCTTCATTGTTCTTCCTGGGACAACGGTAACTGCCAGAGGTGCCCAGCTTCTACAGAGGATCGGGGGTCCCCGACACGGTGTTGCGCGGCATCCACTGAATATTGAGGGGGCCTGGTCCCCTCAAAAAAATATTTGGAGGGCTGAAACTGCCTTGGCCCCTAGGGGTTGATGCCCCTGGTAACCGCCCTGCCCCCCAAGTCTTCCACCAGAACAATGCTACATGATGGCATAGAGTCACTCCCAGGAACTTTAGGAAATGAGAAATGGACGAAACGGGTCTGATTCAGGTGGGCTCTTATTATGGCTTTGCAGTCTCAAATTTTGTTCATTGGCTTTCAGTTTGCAAAGGGGGGGTTTCTGCCTGTTGTGTATGCGGTGGTCTGTGTTTGCCTGAGCTTGAGTCTGGACTAGGATGCTGAGCCCTGTGCTCCGATTCGATGGACGATATCCAAACCCCTAGCACTGTCAGGGTTTGGGCTACTGGCGTTGGCTCCTATCAACTCTCTGAGTTTCCTGATGGAGAACAAAATAGCACTATACAACCTCTAGAACAGGGGCCAGCAACCTTTTTCAGCTGTGGGCCGGTCCTTCTGTCCCTCAGACCTTGTGGCAGGGGCAGACTATATTTTTTTTGGGGGGGGGGGAATGAACAAATTCCTATGCCCCACAAATAACCCAGAGATGCGTTTTAAATAAAAGCACACATTCTACTCATGTAAAAACACCAGGCAGACCCCACAAATAACCCAGAGATGCATTTTATATAAAAGGACACTCTACTCATGTAAAAACACGCTGATTCCCGGACCGTCCATGGGCCAGATTGAGAAGGCGATTGGGCCGATAGCAGGGTTATGTACATTCAACAGGAGGAAAATATGTATGGGTATCGGCAGGAAGTCAGAACTTGGTTTTGTATTATTATTACTATCATTAATTTTCTTTTCTAATATTGAAAATCTTATTATTACAGTGATACTTACCTGTAATTATGCTGGTGTTTATCATTACAGTGATACTTACCTGAAATTATTTATATTGTTTATATACCTTTATTTTTGGGACCCAGGCGGCGCTGTGGGTTAAACCACAGAGCCTAGGGCTTGCTGATCAGAAGGTCGGCGGTTCGAATCCCTACGACGGGGTGAGCTCCCGTTGCTCGGTCCCAGCTCCTGCCCACCTAGCAGTTCGAAAGCACGTCAAAGTGCAAGTAGATAAATAGGAACCGCTCTGGCGGGAAGGTAAACGGCATTTCCGTGCGCTGCTCTGGTTCGCCAGAAGTGGCTTAGTCATGCTGGCCACATGACCCGGAAGCTGTACGCCGGCTCTCGGCCAATAAAGCGAGATGAGCGCCGCAACCCCAGAGTCGGACACGACTGGACCTAATGGTCAGGGGTCCCTTTACCTTTATTTTTATTTATTTTATTTTTATTTTTTCTTTAAGAGTTGAAATAATGACAACGACAACAACATTTGAGTAAATAACTGTTATTTATTTATTTGTGCATATTTATCAAAATACATTAATAAGAGAATTGTAATTTGAAAATCTATAATAAAAATGTATTATTATTTTTTTAAAAAAGAGAAGGCGATTGGGCTGCATCCGGCCCCCAGGCCTTAGGTTGCCTACCCCTGTTCTAGAATCTGAGGCCATCCTTAAGTATATTTCTGCACACCTTCTGTGATGGCAAAATCTGAGGAGCCCAGAGAAGAAGGAGATCTTCCTCCCGACGACCTTCTAGGTTATTTTGTGTAGGCAAGGAAGGAAATGAATATGGAGGAAAAGCCGGCGGAGAAAAAAAATCGCTTCCTGGTTTTCCTCGGCGAGAACTTCTTCCTCTCTCTCTCTCTCTCTCTCTCTCTCTCTCTCTCTCTCTCTCTCTCTCTCTCTGTCTTTTCCACCTGCCCAATTGGTTATGCAACCAGACAGTTTACATATGTGATCCTTCGTATTTAGAAAATTAATAGTGTTTTCTGGCTCCAAATCACAGCTTGTGGCGCTCTGCAGGCGATGGAAAACTTGGCCAGCGTTAGCGGCAAACAGCCATTAGAAAATTAACCCTTGGTGGCAGCGGAGCCAAAGGTAGCCAAGCGAGGGCCCTGGGAAGCAGCAGCCTGTAGCTTTCAGGTGCACCTACATATGTCAGGCAGTGTGACGGCAGAGCCGGGCCTCCCCCTCGAGAGGCCCTATCAGGCATGTTTGTACTTGGATCCTGCGGAGAGGGCACGACCATATCACTTGGCAGCCAGAGCGACCAATATGCCAGCGTTTTCATTAGAGCCGTCGAGAAACGTGGAGGAGTAATTACGAAGCAAAGCAGTTCAGGTCTCAAACTCTACCTGATTACGATGCACACAAAGCTGCTCATTTGGTCGGGGTTTAGTTGGGTGGTTTTTGCTTTCTTTTTTTTAAAAAGCATGCCATTTCTCATGATTGCTGCGAGGAATCTTGCCCACCCGTTACTCGAAACCCATCGTTCTGCCTCTTTCTCAGGGCACCTTGGAATCATGGAATCAGAGACCTGTACAGTAAAAATTAGGGTTGCCATGTTTTGAAGCCAGTGTGGTGTAGTGGTTAAGAGCGGTGGACTCATAATCTGGTGAACCGGGTTCGCGTCTCCGCTCCTCCACATGCAGCTGCTGGGTGACCTTGAGCTAGTCACACTTCTCTGAAGTCTCTCAGCCCCACTCACCTCACAGAGTGTTTGTTGTGGGGGAGGAAGGGAAAGGAGAATGTGAGCCGCTTTAAGACTCCTTCGGGTAGTGATAAAGCGGGATATCAAATCCAAACACTTCTTCTTCTTGAAGGACACATTTGCCGACTCCTACTTTTAACTGTGGATCGCTATGATGACTCTCATTTTACATGCCCATGAAAAAGAGGATGTGTCCTGGAAATAGAGGACATATGGCAAGGGACCCTTAGGGTCATCTAGTTCAACCCCTTGCAATGCAGGAATTGCAACTAAAGCATCCCAGACAGATGGCCATCCAGCTTCTGTTTATAAACCTCCAAGGAAGGAGAGTACACCACCTCCCGAGGGAGTCTGTTCCACTGTCGAATAGCTCTTACTACCAGAAAGCTTTTCCTGATGTTTAGCTCAAATCTCCTTTCTTGTAACTTGAATCTGTTGGTTCAGGTCCTAGCCTCCATATTCCACGTGACAGCCCTTGAGATAATTGAAGAAGGCTTTTATATCTCCTCTCCGTCTCTTCTTTTCCAGGCTAAACATACCCAGCTCCTTCAACAGTTCCTCATAAGGCTTGGTTTCCAGACCCTTGGTCATCTTTGTCAGCCTCCTCTGCATTTGTTCTTTTCAATATCCTACATAAATTGTGGCGGCCAGAACTGGACACAGTATTCCTGGTGTGGCATCCTCCACATTCCTCTTGAAAAATTACATTTTTTCAGGTCACTTTCATCATCAATAGGATTTATGGAGATTATGGATTTCAAGGTGAAATGAAAGACTGGTCCTCTCATTAAGCAGAGTATGGCAGAGTAGCCTCTGTTGGAGATTCATTCCCCGTGTGCAGTCATGTCTGTTGGAGATTCATTCCCCGTGTGCAGTCATGGGATTGTTGTCTATCACATGACGGTGTTTTGATTCCACAGAGTGGGAAATGGGATGTGATGAAGACAGGATGTTTGTCTTACTGTGTTTCCTGAAGTGGGACTATTGTGCTTTGTTCTTTCTCTTTGCTGCCTGATGATGGAGAGAGAGGGAGCCATGTTGCAGTGCTCCGTGTGTGTTTATATGTAAATAAAGTAGATTAGCCTAAATGCTGAGTTGCTGAGTTCTGTTACGCAACTGCGCAAACCTCTGCGGATCCCTAAGTGTGCTGATGTCTTCTGGCATCAGTCGCTGTGATGTTCGGGCTGAGGAATGCTTTTGAAGCTCCCGAACGATCGCTCAGGAGGGAGGGAACATGCCAGTTGGGCATGTGTCTCTGCCAAGGTTCTGCTCATGTGTAGGACATCCTGACAGCCTCCTTAAATCATGGTGCCCAGAACTGGACCAGGTGGAGTCTGATCATGAGAAGTATCATTATTATTCCGGTACTGGATAAGTGTGGTGGGTTGGTGTTCCCTCTGACTTGCCTAATGCTACCTACTGAGGTTCATTCAAAAACAAGATTCAGACTGAGGACCTTGCAGCTCACTTCACTTGGAGAAGGGCCACAGCTCAGTGACAGAGCATCTGCTTTGCATGCCAAAGATCCCGTTCAACTTCCAAACTCATCTCCAGTTAAGGAATGGAAATAACCCTACCTGAAGCCCTGGAAAGCCATTCTGCTCTAGATGGACAAATAATCTGTCTCAGGATAAGACAGTTCCCAGTGTTCTGATGTTCAAGATTCTGTGCATTTTCTGTGCTTTCAAAGCCATAACAACTGTCAGAATGGACAGTTGGTTTTTTAAGGGCTGTGGCTCAGTGACAGGGCAACTGTTAAGCATGCACAAGTTCCCAGGCTCAGTCCTCAGCATCCCCAGGTGGGGCTTGGGGAGACCTCCATCTGAAATCCTGGAGAGCTGCTGCCAGTCAGTGCAGACAATACTGAGCTAGATGGACCAATGTCCTTCCTGACTGATGTACTGATATGGCAGCTTCCCATGTTCTCATGCTCCTTCCCGTCCTGGCTGCAATGAAGCCAGAATTCCTGTCTAGGCAGTTTACTGTAGCATTTACCCACACCGATGCTGTTAACTGCTTAAACAATTACACATCACATTCTGTACAACGGCATTACATGAAGGCAAACAAGCCAGGCAGCTCCTGGAATAAACTGTCACAGTACCCCATTATCGGGCAATAAATTATCACACGATAGCAGCTATTTTTACACTCGTGTTTCTCCTGCAAGGTGCCTGCTTTATGCTTCCTGTTTCTCCGCACAAGGTTTGGCTGCAGCTCCCCCCTCCACCCCATGCTCTGCTTGGTCCCAGCATTGTTGTGATTGTTTGCACAGCCATTTAAATCCACAAAGTGCTTGGGAGTGCGCGGCGAGTTTGGCCGCGCAAGCAGTTCGCCGCAATTCTCTTCCCACGGTGACTGGCAAGGAGGGCAAGAGGTGGTGAATTCCCTGAGTCTCTTCAGCTGGTGTCAGAAGCGATGGATCATTTCCATGGGTTATTTCCCACTTCCGAAGAGCGAATTGCAAACTCCTAGGAAGAATGCATGCAAGGGTTTGTGGGTCTAAGAAGCATCTCTTGACCCAGTCTGAGGCTGCATCCACACAGCAGCTTGTTCCATTTCCCTGACACTTCCCTAACGGTTAATTTCCGCATTGTCTTTGAACTTTCGCATGGTGCAAAAGCCACTTCCATAAAATTAATAGAATAGAATATAACATGCATATGTTTAGTGCTCATTTCCTTGTTATTTGATTCCAGAAATAAACTCCTGCCTACCCCTGACACTGTATGTGCAGGGGTGGGGGAAGGACGGTGCGGTGGGGGCGGTCTACCCCGGGTGTCACCACTGAGGGGGGTGACAAAATGCCAGACGGCACTCAACAATGTGAGAGCCAGTGTGGAGAGCCAGTGTGGTGTAGTGGTTAAGAGTGGTAGACTCGTAATCTGGTGAACCGGGTTCGCGTCCCCGCTCCTCCACATGCAGCTGCTGGGTGACCTTGGGCTAGTCACACTTCTCTGAAGTCTCTCAGCCCCACTCACTTCACAGAGTGTTTGTTGTGGCGGAGGAAAGGAAAGGAGATTGTTAGCAGCTTTGAGACTCCTTCGGGTAGTGGTAAAGCGGGATATCAAATCCAAATTCCTCCTCCTCCTCCTCCTCCTCTTCTCCTTCTCCTTCTCCTTCTCCTTCTCCTTCTCCTTCTCCTCCTTCTCCTTCTCCTTCTCCTTCTCCTCCTCCTCCTCCTCCTCCTCCTCCTCCTTCTCCTTCTCCTTCTCCTTCTTCACCACAGGGCCTGCAGCACACCTGAGCCACGCATCTCTCCTGGGAGTGACGCGGTGGCTTGGGCGCCCGCAGGTTCCATGCTGCCCCAAATGGTCCGCCTGCCGCCTCCCCCTCAGCTGTAGGGCGGCTGAGTGGGAGGAGGCAGGCAGACTCCTCGGAGGCCCCACGGTGCATCCTGCCCCGGCTGGCCCCGCCCCCGCAGGCGACTGGCCCCACCCCTGGGCACAGGGTATGTGCGTCCCCCAGGTGCCCAAACGGCTTGCTCCGCCGCTGTGTATGTGGGAAGTCAATCCCAGAATCCTGCAGACATATTGTTCACGGGGATTCCCTTGCTTCCAAATCAAACATTTTCTTCCTAGACATCGATTCTTAGGGATGTTTTCTTTTTACTTATGTGCAATAAAATTGCACATTCTAACTGAGGAGACCTTTAGCCTGCTAGACTCATGATTCCATCATTAGCAGTTCCCCCCTTTTGCCTTATTTGTTTACTTAGGAAATGGTGTCATTTGTGTCTGCTGCTCTTACCAATTTTCTCTCTCGAATTTGGAAGAACGATTTCTTGTTTTGAGTTGGCGGTTGTAAGCAATTTTATGAGCAATTCAGCTTTTGAGCTAGGCATGTGGGAGATGAAACTATTCCAAATAAAAACCTCCCATAAATAAATTCTAAGTATATACAGTGGAGCCTCAGTTCTTGGATGTCTCCATTGATGAACGCTTCGGAACCCGAATGCCGAAAATGCGGAAGTAAATGCTTCTGTTTTCGAACACACCTCGGAAGTCGAACGTCTTCTGCTGAGTATACTTCAATTTTCTCAACTGAATTTGCCAACAGCCCTTTGCACCTAGTTTTCAAACGTTTCAGAAGTCAGACAGTCTTCCAGAATGGATTACATTTGAAAACCGAGGTTTCACTGTGTGTGTGTGTGTGTGTGTGTGTGTGTGTGTGTGTGTGTACACATATACACACATACATATACAGAACATGTAGAAAATCCACCAGTTCTACATTTATGTAAAAAGGTAAAGGGACCCCTGACCATTAGGTCCAGTCGTATCCAACTCTGGGGTTGCGGCGCTCATCTCGCATTATTGGCCGAGGGAGCCGGCGTACAGCTTCCGGGTCATGTGGCCAGCATGACAAAGCCGCTTCTTGCGAACCAGAGCAGCGCACGGAAACGCCATTTACCTACCCGCCAGAGCAATACCTATTTATCTACTTGCACCTTGACGTGCTTTCGAACTGCTAGGTTGGCAGGAGCAGGGACCAAGCAACGGGAGCTCACCCCATCGCGGGGATTCGAACCGCCGACCTTCTGATCAGCAAGCCCTAGGCTCTGTAGTTTAACCCACAGCGCCACCTGGGTCCCATGTCATAGGGGAGTATCTACTGAAATCGTTGTGGTTGCGGAATGCCTTCCGCATGCAAAATAGAACCTCTGCTCCTGATCCTCTCCACTGTGTATCCCTGACTCCCCCAAATCTGTTATGCTGGTTCTCCTAATCCCATCTTGTGGATTTGTTAAGGGGTAGGTGAGAGGGGGAAAGTTTCATTCTGCAAGCAGAAGTTATACCAAGAATAGAAATATGAATTTTGCTGCATGCAATCCATAGAAAATGCATATTGCCTGAGGGTAGCAACCCAAAACATACTTGGCCAACCAAACCATAGTCTCACATTTATTTATTCTACTATCAGCGAGGACGAGAGGATGGTCTTGTCATCTGGGCAGCCCAGGACCTCCATATACCTGACTCGGTCCCAGACACACTGACCAGGTGCTTGGAAGCTGTGGCTGGATGGATGCGTGGGAGCCGGTTGAAGCTAAATCCTTCGAAGACAGAGGTCCTCTGGCTGGGTCGGGGCGACATGGGGCTGGGGGGCCAACTCCCATCTCTTGCGGGGGCCCAATTAGTGCCAGTGCCTTCTGTCAAGAGTTTGGGTGTAGCCTTCGACGCCTCCCTTTCCATGGAGGCGCAGGTTGCAGCCACAGCAAGGGTGGCATTTTTCCATCTCCGACGTATCAAGCAGTTGGTCCCCTACCTTTCTCGCCCGGATCTGGCCACAGTGATCCATGCGACGGTCACCTCCAGGCTTGATTATTGTAACTCGCTCTACGCGGGGCTGCCCTTGAAGTTGATCCAGAAACTCCAGCGGGTGCAGAATGCTGCGGCGAGGCTCCTTACGGGGTCCTTGCCGCGGGACCACATTCATCCAGTGCTTTACCAGCTTCACTGGCTCCCGGTGGAGTACAGGATCAGGTTCAAGGTGCTGGTTTTGACCTTTAAAGCCTTATGCGGCCTAGGACCCTCGTACCTACAGGACCGCCTCTCCCATTATGCCCCGCAAAGGACCTTAAGGTCTACTAATAATAACCTGCTGGAGATCCCGAGCCATAAGGCTGCCAGACTGGTGTCAACCAGGGCCAGGGCTTTTTCAGTTCTGGCCCCAACCTGGTGGAACACTCTGTCGCAAGAGACTAGGGCCCTGCGGGATTTGACATCGTTCCGCAGGGCCTGCAAGACAGAGTTGTTCCACCTGGCCTTCGGGTCGGACACTTAAAGTCTGATGGTTTCCTCCCCCTGGTTTGGTAATGGGTGCAAATGAATCGGCATTTTAAACTGGTTTTTAACTTGTATTTTAACTAATTGGTTTTTATTCTATTGTGATTTTTACTGTTGTTAGCCGCCCTGAGCCCGGTTTCGGCTGGGGAGGGCGGGGTACAAATAAAAATTTATTATTATTATTATTATTATTATTACCCAGGCTTGCACCCAGGGGAGGTCATTTTGGTTCTGCTAATGCAGCAGTTTGGCTTCACCCCTTGGAGCACACTCCATTGTCTTTAGAGACAGATGGATGCCAACGGGTAAAGCTGTTGTTGTTGTTGCTTAAAAAACCAGAACAACAAAATAAAAATAGCCTCATTATACAAGGGAATCACACCTGTTTAGTTCACCTTCTGCAAATTTCTTTGTTGTGTGCCATTCAACGAAAGCGTTTCTTCCTGCAAATACTCTCTTTCTCTCCCCCACTTACTCCAGTAACAAATTCAATAATAAAAGTAAAAAGGGGTAAATAACAGCTGAGTCTTAATTACTCCTTTTTGGTTTACTCTGATAAACACACACACACACACACACACACACTGTACTGAAATGAAGACTAGGGTAATTATAGGTGAAGCATTTTCAATTAGCCTTTGTTAATGCTATTAATGCGATTAATAATGTATAGTAAAAAAAAAAAGTCAATGCATTTATCTAAATAATTTTTATGATACCCATTCAAGTGGCAACGCACGAGCAATTTGAAAACGTGGGCTGGAAATTGTGACTTGGGTCAGGCAAGGAGATGGAAAAGAGGGTGATGAGCTTGGAGCTCCCGGAAGAAGGCCCCCCTCCTCCTAAAATATCATCAACCTTTCTATTTCCAACATTCAAGTGGTGAATGCCGCATAGGTAGCACAAAAACTGTGGCACCATCTATGTAAAAGGGGGAAGCTTTGTTTGTTTGTTTGTATCCCACATTTTCCTCTGAAAGGATTTACAGATAAAAATAAGAGCACTTAAACACATAGGAAAAAACCCAATCAATATTGTTAAAATTTAAACTATATCTACACACACACACACACACACACACACACACACAATCTATTAAAACCAATCAAATAATTACACCAGCCTTTTCATTAAAAGCAGTCAGTCCCCAAAAGTTTGTTGGAACAAGAAAATATTTACCTGCCAGCAAAGGTAAAAACCGTGACGGGGTGAGCTCCTGTTGCTTGGTCCCTGCTCCTGCCAACCGAAAGCACGTCAAAGTGCAAGGAGATAAATAGGTACACGCTGCAGCGGGAAAGTAAACGGCATTTCTGTGTGCTGCTCTGGTTTGCCAGAAGGATACTGGTTTCTTACTCGAAGGATAATGGCCTTTCAAGTCACTGAAGAAGGGCAGTGGCTCAGGGATAGAGTACAGTCATACCTTGGAAGCCAAACGCCTTGGCACTCAAACATTTTGGCTCCCAAACGCCACAAACTCGGAAGTGAGTGTTCCAGTTTTGGAACCCAAATGTCTGGCACGGCTTCTGCGGCTTCTGATTGGCCGCAGGAGCTTCCTGCAGCCAATCGGAAGCTGCACCCTGGTTTCCGAATGATTTGGAAGGCGAACAGACTTCCAGAACAGAACACAGGGCGGGCGGGTGTGGGGGATTCCCTGGTCCTGAACGGGGAACTCACAGCTGTCCATGGAGGCACAGTTTAATTCTGTGTCCAGGGCGGCTGTCTACCAGCTCCATCTGGTACACAGGCTGAGACCCTACCTGCCCGCAGACTGTCTCGCCAGAGTGGTGCATGCTCTAGTTATCTCCCGCTTGGACTACTGCAATGCGCTCTATGTAGGGCTACCTTTGAAGGTAACCCGGAAACTGCAATTAATCCAGAATGCGGCAGCTAGACTGGTGACTGGGAGTGGCCGCCGAGACCACATAACACCAGTCCTGAGAGATCTACATTGGCTCCCAGCACGTTTCCGAACACAATTCAAAGTGTTGGTGCTGACCTTTAAAGCCCTAAATGGCTACATAACATTTAGGAAATACCTGAAGGCAGCCCTGTTTAGGGAAGTTTTTAATCTGTAACATGATAATGTATTTTAATATTTGCTGGAAGCCGCCCAGAGTGGCTGGGGAGACCCAGCCAGATGGGCGGAGTACAAATAATAAATTATTATTATTATTATTATTATTATTATTATTATTATTATTATTCCGTTCGACTTCCAAGGTACCACTGTACCTGCATGCAGAAGTTCCCAGGTTCAATCTCTGGCACCTCCAGGTAGAGTTCAGAGGCTCCCTTGCCTGGAACCATGAATTGCCACTGCTACCAGTCAGTGTCAAACAAACATTAGGCTTTCTCTACAGTTCCCTGCAGGGACCCAGGTGGCGCTGTGGGTTCCCTGCAGGGACCCAGGTGGCCTAGGGCTTGCTGATCAGAAGGTCGGCAGTTCGAATCCCTGCGACGAGGTGAGCTCCCGTTGCTCGGTCCCAGCTCCTGCTCACCTAGCAGTTCGAAAGCGCATCAAAGTGCAAGTAGATAAATAGGTACTGCTCCGGCGGGAAGGTAAACGGCGTTTCCGTGCGCTGCTCTGGTTCGCCAGAAGCGGCTTAGTCCTGCTGGCCACATGACCTGGAAGCTGTACGCCGACTCCCTCGGCCAATAAAGCGAGATGAGCGCCGCAACCCCAGAGTCGGTCACGACTGGACCTTAATGGTCAGGGGTCCCTTTACCTTTACCTTTACAGTTCCCTGCATGTGCTACTTTCTGATACAAACCCATAATGTGTGATGCAGCTGCCCTTAGATGAGCATGAACTGGCCCCCAGTCATACATTTCAGGGTAAAAACTGTTATTTCTCTCTCTCTCTCTCTTTAAGAACGTATAGCACAACAAAGCCTTTTTCGTGGATGCAATTAATTGTCCTGGCAAGACGTTTCTTCCGAAAAGAAAAGAAAAAGAAAAAGAAACCAAGTTGTTGTTGCTGCTTTTATGTTGCTGTGAGCATACAAACACCCCTCACTCCCCCCACCACCAGAGATCTTCCAGACTAGAAGTAAAATAAAACATTTCACGAAAATAATATCCTTTGTTATTCTCCCTCTGTCAAAGGACCCCATGTTGTTCCTCTTAAGCAGCCGAGAAACAAACACGATTATTCCTTTCGATAAAGTTTAAGTGGGAAAGAGAAGGCTGGGTTCCTCTAACAATGTTGAATTTTCGCTTTCAAGTTTAGATTTCTATCTTCTTCTACACTCAGGTGAAGCTAGTAGGATTTAGAGAAAGGGCTGGCTTTTATGTGTTTGTGTGTGTGTTTTGAATCCATTTTCATTAGGAAAAGGGAGAATCATCCCAAAAGAGTGATGATGGTCCTTCGGATCATTAATAGGCCCAGGAGTATTTTCGCGGTGCTCTGCGTGGGAATTTCACCCCGAAAACTTTTCCCAGCGGCCTTTCCTCCTGCATCTGCCACCCTGTCCTCACGGCGCAAACCGAGGGCTCCCACTGTGCTCCATTCTCAGTCAAATTAGTGCAGTGTGAATAGGTTACCCAAATGGCAACACGGCTTCTGACTTGCCAAATCTGACCTGATTTTGGATTGGAGGCATGGAGGGTGGGGGAAGAGAAGAATTCACAAAGGGCAACTCAGAAATATCCCCCAAACAGCCAGGCACAGAGTAAAAAGGAACAAACTGGCAAGACATGTGAGGCTCAGTGCTTGTGTGGTTGCAATCACAGGTCTAGCTTTCACTGGGGTGGTAAACTTGTGTCTTGGAACAGTGTTGGGAGCTAACCCAACTGAATGTCAGTCAGCCTCAGACTTGCCTGCCTTCTTCTGTCCAGTGGGTGGCACTGCTCAGTCAGTATATCTTAATCTCAGGGTAATGGGTTCAAAAAGTTCTTTGCATTGCAGGGGGATGGGCTAGGACTAGGTGACCCTCGTGGTCCTTTCCAGCTTTACAACTCTTTGATTCTATCCTTCTTATTCTCATTGTTGCCCCTTTTTGAATTCAGCAGGGGAGAGAATGGGAAGGAACAGATCGGCTCCATGTGCACTCTGGCGCCACCTTCTGTTGACCTCCCTGCCTTCCACCTTACCAGGCTCAATAGTCCCTGACCATCACTGCTGAAGGATCCTCCATCCTCCTTTCACGAAAGAAGCTAGCATGTCAGGCAGAATGTTTGGTTTGAAACTAGATCTTTGCATCAATGGCATCTTTGATTTCTCCACCATATTTGTGAGCAGAGAAACTGGGATGCCTATTAGGGCAATTCTTTCCCCTCCATCCGCAGGAAGGGAGGAGAAAAGAGAAATTCCTTGACAGTTTCTATAGGATAGGGGTCATCATTGCAGTTGCTGCTCAGGGGAGTTGCAGCAGGAGGTGGAGAAGGCAGGATGACCAGGCCCTTGGCCTCTCCAGGCTGGTGCAAGGATTGGGGGCAGCCCTCTCTCTAATGGAACTCCTTCACTGGAAGAAGAAGAAGAGTTTGGATTTGATATCCGGCTTTATCACTACCCGAAGGAGTCTCAAAGCGGCTAACATTCTCCTTTCCCTTCCTCCCCCACAACAAACACTCTGTGAGGTGAGTGAGGCTGAGAGACTTCAAAGAAGTGTGACTAGCCCAAGGTCACCCAGCAGCTGCATGTGGAGGAGCGGGGAATCGAACCCCGTTCACCAGATTACGAGTCCACCGCTCTTAAGCACTGCACCACACTGGCTCTGGAGACCACATTGGGTTCAGATCCCAAGGTGACCAATCCCCACCATTGGAATGGCACATTCTGGGGATTCCCACTGGGCTGCACTGATGGAGAACCCACCAACGTACCTCGCATCTGCCCAGAAGCTGCATGGCTGGTGGGAAGCCACGAGGACTTGGCTGGGAGTAAACTTGGCTGGGAGAACTTGGCTAGCAGATGAGAACTCGGCTGAGAGTAAAATGAGGCTGGTTCCCTATTCACCCTGATGAGACCAGTGGAAACTGGCCTCGTGTCCTGGCACTAACAATGTTTGCCTTTCTTCCACACAGAATACATCTTCTCATTTCTTCTGTTGTGGCATCATCACAGCCAGTTATGATAGGACAATTAGAGTGTGGCTGAAGAGGGACAGTGCTGTGTAGTGGCCCAACATTTGCCACACAATGTCACCTCCTTGTTCACTGGCTCCTTGAGAGCCAGTGTGGTGTAGTGGTTAAGAGCAGTGGACTCGTAATCTGGTGAACCGGGTTCGATTCCCTGCTCCTCCACATGCAGCTGCTGGGTGACCTTGGGGTAGTCACACTTCTCTGAAGTCTCTCAGCCTCACTCACCTCACAGAGTGTTTGTTGTGGGGGAGGAAGGGAAAGGAGAATGTTAGCTGCTTTGAGACTCCTTCGGGGAGTGATAAAGCGGGATATCAAATCCAAACTCTTCTGTAACTCTTCTTCTTCTTCTTCTTCTTCTTCTTCTTCTTCTTCTTCTTCTTCTTCTTCTTCTTCTGCTATGGCTTCTCCTCATGGCAGCAGACAAACTTCCGTAGGTCAAGATAATGGAGCCATTCTGGAGTGTCAAGTCTCGGAACACTTCAGCCAGGCGAACATCACCAAGTCTTCCTTCTTGTTACCATTGATGCTCTTATTGATAACCGCCTGCCCCAAAACTGTGGGAAAGTTCAAGAAACCTCTGTGTTGCAACCTTCAAACAGAAACCAAGAACGAGCAACACGATGGCCAATGAAAGTAGTATATTTTTTTCATGTATATTGACAGTAAGACAACGGACAGTGATCCGGTATTAACACTGTTTCGTGTACGTCTTCTTCAGCATGTAACTGCAAAATATAGATAAACAAATAAACAACCAAAAACCTGCATGGACATGTATCACAGTAATCCATGAAATCAATACATCTAATGCAAATATACATAATTCAATAAAACATAGCACTAATATAATAATGTAATATAATAGCATACCTCAATATACAATGGAAGTTTTCAAGGAGCAGTGGTCATATGAATATGTAACCACTGCTGTTGGTTATCAGGAGTTCAGGAGCTTATGAACCCACTCCTGGCACCAGGTGAATTCCATTATAATCATGAATGAACACAGTTAAAGCAACATCACTCCTTAACCAGAGTTAAATAAAGCAACCAAGATCCAACCCTTCCGGATGAAGCGTCCTAAACATGAAAATGAATTGTCTTAATCTTTTTACAAAATCACATCCTATTACTAGTGGTTCTCCTGTTGATCCATAAAACTGTAAAAAGTAAATCCGTGTCAGTGTGGTTTTGTGATGGAAAATGCTCAACAAGAGGAGCTTCTACAACTGCATTCCGAATACGGGAGTGGTGTTCACTTATGCGTGTGCCTACTGCTCGTGGGAAGCTGGTAATTCTCACACACCCACTGCCCAATGAAAATGCCAACATGGCTATAGCCAAGAGTAAGGCAGGATCAGCGTGGAGCTGCTTTACGTTTCCATTTGGCTAAAGACCAGTTGTGATTCCTGGACAAGTTTCCTTTCTTTCTTTTAGGGACGATTAATTAATTTGGAATGGCCGTTTACGATCTTGTTATGCGCCCTCTTATAATTGCACTAAAACAGAGTTCAGTGCTCTCTGGCACACTTAGCACAATGGCTTATCCCGACCTGTTTATCTTGCCTTGGGTGGGGGGATTGTGTTGCCGTAGCGCTGTAAAAGGAGATGTCCCTCCTTGTGTTTTTATACGGTTTCCATGTTCTGAATTTTTTTAAAAGACGCTCCCCCCGTTTTCCTGTAAAGGGGTGTCCCTGAACAAGAGACAACTGGGGAGGCAGCAACAGAAGAGAGAGAGAGAGAGAGAGAGAGAGAGAGAGAGAGGAGCTGGTGAAAAGAGAGGGGGGGACAATAGAGAGAGTTCGTATTAGAGAGAGTTGTCCTAGCTAAGAGATAAAAGCTACATTACATGAAATTAATGGAAACTGTCTGAGACATACATGAATCACTGTTTCAACACTGAGAAACCAGCACAAAAGAATAGAGAAATCTGAGCACTAACTATATCTTCAAAGGTCTCCTATTTACCCCGCTATCCTGGGTACAGAGACAAGGAAAGGGGGGAATATAAAAAAAAGAGGGGGTGGGGGGAGAGAGAGAGACTGCTGTGATTGAATGAATGAGACCATATGAGCGATATTGGTGCCGTATGCATTCTATTTAGCTGATATCAAACACAGTTTAATGAAAGTTAAATAGTTTCTGAGGAGTGCATGAGCTGGAACGGATTAGATTCCACAGAGGGGTCTGTCAGCACATTGTTGCTCAAACATATTCCCTGCTCAGAGCCTGCCACAATTCCAGCACTCCATTAGCAATACACAAAAGGCTTATGCAGATAGCGGGCAGGAGCATGCACCGCCATGTTGGGGAGAAAATAATGAAATAAAAAGAAAGAAAGGAGAGGGTGACGCAGGATGGAGGCGGCTTTCCCCCCCCTTTCCTTTTTTTGTTCGACGTGCTCATCTGAAACGAGATCTCTGTCATTCAAAAGGTGATAAGGGAAGAGGGCGAGGGAGACAGGAAGGGGGACAAACGGGGCTAATGTATCATATTTAATATTAGTTATTCATTGCAAGCAAGTAGGCAGAGCTATCGTCACTTATATTAATTGCCTAGCACCTAGTTTTTATTTTAGTGCATAATAGCCATCGCTCTCATTGGTCTCCAACCTCTGCGTACCCAGAAGACCCCTTTAATCCCAGCCTGTGATATGGGCCCAAGTTTGAATCTCTTTCTGTGTGTGTAGAAGAGTTTGGATTTGATATCCCGCTTTATCACTACCCGAAGGAGTGTCAAAGCGGCTCACATTCTCCTTTCCCTTCCTCCCCCACAACAAACACTCTGTGAGGTGAGTGGGGCTGAGAGACTTCAAAGAAGTGGGACTAGCCCAAGGTCACCCAGCAGCTGCATGTGGAGGAGCGGAGACGCGAACCCGGTTCACCAGATTACAAGACTACCGCTCTTAACCACTACACCACACTGGCTCTGCTGCCAACCTAGCAGTTTGAAAGCATGCCAAAGTACAAGTATATAAATAGGTACTGCTCCGGCGGGAAGGTAAACGGCATTTCCGTGCGCTGCTCTGGTTCGCCAGAAGCGGCTTAGTCATGCTGGCCACATGACCCGGAAGCTGTAAGCTTGTTCCCTTGCCCAGTAAAGCGAGATGAGCGCCACAACCCCAGAGTCGTCCACGGCTGGACCTAATGGTCAGGGGTCCCTTTACCTTTACCTTTACACACACACACACACACACACACACACACACACTGTGCCGGATTTACGTATAAGCTAAACAAGCTATAGTTTAGGGCCCCACTCTCTTGGCCCCCCCCCAAAAATATACTTCTTCTTAATTGTATTTCTGTTCAATAATTACTTTGATAAAATACCTATTTTGTTATGTGCAAATGGCTTTAGATACCTATTAGGTCCATAAATTACCATATAGCATATATTCAACACAAAAATAGTGATGATTTGTTGTTGACAAAGGACAACTGGACATATAAAGGGCCCCATTACCTTCAGTAGCTTAGGGCCTCATCATACCTAAATCCAGCTCTGATCCTGTGATATCTGGAGGAACCCCTGTTCCCCACCCCTGAGGTAAACTGATGTTATGAGGACTCAGATTGGGCTGACAGCCTGGTGAAGATTTCATGGAATTGTTGAATTGTAGAGCTGGAATGCAGGAATTTGTTCTTGCCATGGAGAAAGGCATGGCTTGTCCTCGTGACCTCTAGATGTGGAAAGCTGTATCTTATCTCAATTCTAATTTCATTTCCCCCCCTGGGGTGCTGTGGAGGAATTTGAGGTCAAGTATCAGTTTTCATACACAGAAAAACAACAACACTTCTCTGCTTTTTTAGGTGAATAATTTCTCTTTGAATGACTTTTGCTTATTAGCATTTAGTATGACCACAAATGACACACTTTGGGAATCTAGTCCCCTTCCTCAAACAAGATCTCGCCACCCCTTCTTTACACCTCAGCATTATATTGCTATTAATTATAATGATTAATTTTTTGTTTTCCTGTTTGTATGTGTATGTGTCTGTTTTAGAAAGTGGCCGGCTACGGTTACAGCTATTCCTGGGTTTTTGATTTAATCTGACAGAACTAAGCTCCCACCATGAAATCTGTACTTCCACTGGATAATAGAAGTTGCCATACTGGAACAAAAGAGTTGCTCCATTTAGGTCAGGGTTTTGTTTCTGGTGGAGAGCTCTGTCTAGATGTATACAAAGAAGCCCTGCAACAAAAATGTTGCAGCGTGGAGCACTCCCATCCAGATTTCCAGCCATTTCATGACTCAGATATAATTCGGGTCATTTTTGCAGTTGATACAACCTCAAATAAACAACCTCAAATCTTGGGAGAAAGGTGACCATTTTTGGTGAGCTCAGTTTTAGATGTTCTGTGTAGTCCACCTGTTTTTGAAGAGTTTGAAAAAAGTATTGCATTTTGGGAGATGGGAGAAGTATTATGGGCTGTATCCAACAGTCAACCCAGAGCTGACTAGCTGTTCCCTCTGCTTATCAGCTGACATGGGAGGCACAGAGAGTGTAAAAGTCTGCTATATTCTAATTCTTATTATCTAAATTTATTAGTCACTTTTTTGCCACAGCAACTCAAAGTGACTTGTGATATTTTAAGTAAAAAACAAAAACCACCATTAAAAAAAATCTTTAAAAACCCCACAATTCTGTTAATGCCCCCCTCTACATTAAAATATCCCCTCCATGCAAAAATGCCATAGATAGTTAAAAGCCAAAGGCTTGACAAAAAGAAATGTTTTTGCCTCACGACTAAATATATGTAACAATGGTGTCAGAAGAGCCTCCCTTCCACAAGTGGGGAGGTAAAGGGACCTCTGACCATTAGGTCCAGTCGTGTCCGACTCTGGGGTTGCGGCGCTCATCTCGCTTTATTGGCCAAGAGCCGGCGTACAGCTTCCGGGTCATGTGGCCAGCATGACTAAGCCACTTCTGGCGAACCAGAGCAGCGCACGGAAACGCCGTTTACCTTCCCGCCAGAGCGGTTCCTATTTATCTACTTGCACTTTGACATGCTTTCGAACTGCTAGGTGGGCAAGAGCAGGGAGCGAGCAACAGGAGCTCACCCCGTCGCGGGGATTCGGACCACTGACCTTCCGATCAGCAAGCCCTAGGCTCTGTGGTTTAAACCACAGCGCCACCTGGGTCCGATAAGAGATATGGACTCCTGTAATTCAGTCAAAGACGTAAAGGGACAAATGAGAAAATGCCACCAGTTTCTAGTCTGCTTTCAATCCTCCGCTATTAATTTTTAAACCGGGCTGAGGATTAGAATTTCCTTAGACATTGTGTGTGTGTGTGTGTGTGTGTGTGTGTGTGTGTGTGTGTGTGAAAGTGGTCCAAAACGGAGCAAGCTGAAGATCCATTTAAGGTTGCCTGTCAGATCCCCTAAGGTAATTGGCTCCATATCTGCATCCCTTCCCCACCCCCCCTGAATTGAAGATAATTTTATTAAGTGCTGCAGAAGGTGTTTCGCTCATGTCACCAGCTGCCTATTAGAGGCAGGGAATGGGGCTTCACCATATTATTTCCAAGTGTTCTCGTGACATTATGTCATCATCGTCAATGGTTACATCATGTCAAAGGTTGTACCGTTTCGTGCATTGAAGCCTATTTGACTTTTTTCCTCTTTTTTCCCTCTTTTTTCCTTAAAAGGCAGGTCCAAGATGTCTTTTTCAGGGCAAGAAGCGAGGGGGAGAGGAAGCCGAAGAAATGACAAACACGTCTTGCCTGAAATAGCTTTGTCTTTCAACAATTTAGATGTAAATCTGGATGAGCCTCTGCCCTGCGGGGGGCAGGAGGGTGGGGGTTGGGGAGAGGAAGGAGAAGACTATTTCCATGATCTCTGGTGCTCTCTCATTTCAGAATGTGAAAAGAGAGGTGTTTGTGTGTGCATGCTCTGCAGGTGTCAATGTCTGTGGTGTGTTAAGCTGTTGCAGGCTAACCTCAACAAACCACCTTGAATATAATAATAATAATAATAATAATAATAATAATAATAATAATAATAATAATAATAATAATTTATTATTTGTACCCCGCCCATCAGGCTGGGTCTCCCCAGCCATTCTGGGCGGCTTCCAACAAATATTAAAATACATTAACATGTCACAGATTAAAAACTTCCCTAAAAAGGGCTGCCTTCAGGTATTTTCTAAATGTAGTTGTTGATCCCTTTGACCTCTGATGGGAGGGCGTTCCACAGGGCGGGCACCACTACCGAGAAGGCCCTCTGCCTGGTTCCTTGTAACTTTGCTTCTTACAGGGAGGGAACCACCAGAAGGCCCTCGGCTCTGGACCTCAGTGTCCGGGCTGAACGGTGGGGGTGGAGACGCTCCTTCAGGTATAAAGGACCGAGGCCGTTTAGGGCTTTAAAGGTCAGCACCAACACTTTGAATTGTGCTCGGAAATATACTGGGAGCCAATGTAGATCTCTCAGAACCGGTGTGATGTGGTCCCGGCGGCCACTCCCAGTCACCAGTCTAGCTGCGCAATATACAAATTGCTTGAGTGTTTCTGTGCATTGGTACCAAAGGTGCATCTCTTCATGTGACAAACGAGGATGGAATCCTAACCTGGGAATAAGTCAAAGGAGCTGTTGGAGGCCAGAGGTTCTCCTTTAGAATATGGGTAAGGTAATGATAAAGGTAAATGGACCCCTGACTGTTAGGTCCAGTCGCAGACGACTCTGGGGTTGGGGCACTCATCTCACTCTATAGGCCGAGGGAGCTGGCATACAGCTTCCGGGTCCTGTGGCCAGCATAACTAAGCTGCTTCTGGTGAACCAGAGCAGCACACGGAAATGCCATTTACCTTCCCGCCGGAGCGGTACCTATTTATCTACTTGCACTTTGACGTGCTTTTGAACTGCTAGGTGGGCAGGAGCAGGGACCGAGCAACGTCCCCTTTGCGGGGATTTGAACCTCTGACCTTCTGATTGGCAAGCCCTAGGCTCTGTGTTTTAAATAAGAGCAAAAAAAGGAACACAAACTTTGGCAAAAGAAATGCAAGTAAACCATAAGGGGATCCCACACAAACAAAAATAATCTGAGGAAGACAAGGCTAAATATATGAAGACCAGTTTGGTTATAAACTCATGCTTCGAGAACACTGTCCAACCATCTCGTCCTCTGTCATCCCCTTCTCCTTGTGCGCTCAACCTTTCCCAACATCAGGGTCTTTTCCAGGGAGTCTTCTCTTCTCATGAGGTGGTCAAAGTATTGTAGCCTCAGCTTCAGGATCTGTCCTTCCAGTGAGCACTCAGGACTGATTTCCTTCAGAATGGATAAGTTTGATCTTCTTGCAGTCCATGGGACTCTCAAGAGTCTCCTTCAGCACCAGAATTCAAAAGCATCAATTCTTTGGCGATCAGCCTTCTTTATGGACCAGCTCTCACTTCCATACATCACTACTGAGAAAAAGATAATGATAATGATGAAAATAATAATATGGAAAATGCCGTAAATGAAAGCTGCTGCAAACTGTTCCCTGCTTTAAATTTCCAGACTGTTGAATTAAGCAATTTGTTGCTCCTAGGGTACATGATTCAGTCATGTTGCTGAAGCTAAACAGCTCCGGGTTTGGCCAGTACCTGGACAGGAGACAATCAGTCAATGCCCAGTATTGAGTTCCATCAGTGCTGCCCTGCCAATTAGGGATGAAAAAAGATATTCATTTCCTTTGCAATTACAAGCAACATGATTCGCATTTCCTGAAACAGTATGCAAACCGAAACACAGACATCCTCCAAAATTTACATTCCCCCCCAAATTTGGCAATGCACTTGCTTCTCCAGTTGAGTGATGTGTACAAAAAGAGGGGGCAAAGCATGCATAAAGATGCATATATTTAGTAAATGGAACATGCAAAATTCCTGCAAGATGCTTGCAGGAACGTTCATGCTGGAGAAAGCGGCATGCAAAAACATTCCTAACATAAGGCAGTGTGGGATGTATCTTTGGTGCTGCATCTTCCTTGAACAGAAACTTTTTCTGTAGGCATGTTTTGGCTGGAGAAGGGCGTCACAAAATTTGGAGAGGTGTAAATTTTGAAGGATGGCTGTGTTTCGTCTGGTGTATTGACTCTGGAAGTGTGAATTAACTTGTGAACTGAACACATTTCTTCCCCGACCCTACAGTTGTGCATTTGCCCCCAAACACAACCCAGCCGAAAAGCCTTGCAGCTGGATTTCCCCCACAAAGGCATATATTTCAGTAATTTTCAGGGACCGGGATGGCAACTGTTTTTCTTTTACCTGCAGGTGGCATTAGCAGTAAAAATGGATTTCCTTTCGTTCTTGAATAATGTTTAGCAGCGGAATGAAGGGAGCCCGGAGTGGGTCTATTACATGGCTGTGTGCTTGAAGTTAGCTACACTAACTGCAGATGGCATTTTGCATGTTTTGTAAGGTATGGAAATGAAAACGTTCTGGTGTGCTGGCTCCTACATGAACTTTTCAGCTGTAACAAAGGAAATGCGGAGCCGCTGTCCTTTCTATCTTCTTCACCTGACAGAAGAAGAACCCAGAGGTGTTTGAGAGTGATTGCCCTTGCTTCCAGGAATTGCAACATGACTGCACACAGGAGAGCTAAAATGAGGAGTTGCAATTATTTGAAATCCACAAAATTTCCCAGAGGGTCGGACTTTGGGCTCTCCATTCTAAGCTGTGGTGGTTGGCGCCCATTGAGATGGAAAGGGCGGAAGGAGGAAAGGTCAACAATAGGGGTTATCAGAGTCAAGTAATTCTAGTTTTGCCACCATTCTCCTCCCTGTGACTTAAGAGGAGGAGGAGGAAGTCTCTCAGCAGCTGCATGTGGAGGAGTGGAGACGCGAACCCGGTTCACCAGATTACAAGTCTACCACTCTTAACCACTACACCACACTGGCTCTCAGTGAAGCTGATCCCCAGTTCTGACTGCCTGGACTTGATGTCAGGTGATAGTCAGCAGAGTGCAGTCTCAGGTTGGGGGGCCAGTGACCCTTTTAGCCAAGAAGAAGAAGAAGAAGAAGAAGAAGAAGAAGAAGAAGAAGAAGAAGAAGAAGAAGAAGAGTTTGGATTTGATATCCAGCTTTATCACTACCCGAAGGAGTCTCAAAGCGGCTAACATTCTCCTTTCCCTTCCTCCCCACAACAAATCCTCTGTGAGGTGAGTGGGGCTGAGAGACTTCAAAGAAGTGTGACTAGCCCAAGGTCACCGAGCAGCTGCATGTGGAGGAGCGGAGACGCGAACCCGGTTCCCCAGATTATGAGTCTACCGCTCTTAACCACTACACCACACTGGCTTCAGTGGTTCTAAGGCTGCTCTTTCGGTGCAAATTCATTGGGAGATTCCAAACCATTACTGGGCAAGTGGAGCTAGTAAACCTGGGTAGGTAGCCCATCTAAGAAAAGGAAAACTGATCTTAAACCTCCGCTGCCTTGTGGGACATCTTTGGGAGAAGAAAATGCTAAGAAGAAAGCCCCATACAAATCTAGAGTGGAGTCTCTAAGATGGTTGGATGGCATCTTGTACGACTCCTGTCAGCAACTACCGCAGCCAAGCTGGTGCCAAACGTACCAGGGTTTCTAACAATGATGACAAGTTTGGGCAGGGTGTTCATCAGTATGCAGGTGATGCCCAGCTCTACCTCTCTTTTAAATCAGAACCAGTGAAGGCAGTGAATGTCCTGTGTGAGTGGCTGGAGGTGGCTGGAGGATGGATGGCAGCTAACAGATTGAGGTTGAATCCTGACAAGACAGTAGCACTGTTTTGGGGGGACAGGGGGAGGGCAGGTGTGGAGGACTCCTTGGTCCTGAATGGGGTAACTGTGCCCCTGAAGGACCAGGTGCGCAGCCTGGGAGTCATTTTGGACTCACAGCTGTCCATGGAGGCGCAGGTCAATTCTGTGTCCAGGGCAGCTGTCTACCAGCTCCATCTGGTACGCAGGCTGAGACCCTACCTGCCCGCAGACTGTCTCACCAGAGTGGTGCATGCTCTGGTTATCTCCCACTTGGACTACTGCAATGCGCTCTACGTGGGGCTACCTTTGAAGGTGACCCAGAAACTACAACTAATCCAGAATGTGGCAGCTAGACTGGTGACTGGGAGTGGCCGCTGAGATCATATAACACCGGTCCTGAAAAACCTACATTGGCTCCCAGTAAGTTTCCGAGCACAATTTAAAGTGTTGGTGCTGACCTTTAAAGCCCTAAATGGCCTTGGCCCAGTATACCTGAAGGAGCGTCTCCACCCCCATCGTTCAGCCCTGACACTGAGGTCCAAAGGCCTTCTGGTGGTTCCCTCACTGCGAGAAGTGAGGTTACAGGGAACCAGGCAGAGGGCCTTCTCGGTAGTGGCACCCGCCCTGTGGAACGCCCTCCCATCAGATGTCAAGGAAATAAATAACTATTTGACTTTTTTGAAGACATCTGAAGGCAGCCCTGTATCAGGAAATTTTTAATTTCTAAAGTTTTACATTTTTGTATGTGCTGCAAGCTGCCCAGAATGGCTGTGGAAACTCAGCCAGATGGGTGAGGTATAAATAATAATAATAATAATAATAATAATAATAATAATAATAATAATAATAATAAATCCAGCCTGATACACAAAGCACCGGGAATGTGTTTGCCTTTTATTTTAAAGGTGTCTAGGCAATTCAATTTCTGTGTCAAGTGTAACTGAATTCTGCAGCCTATATATTTTATGCAGATCAATGATACGCGCGTAATGAAGCTTATTCCGCTCGCAGCTTTGAATGTTTGGGCAAATCTTGCATAGTTTATTCTTGCCAACATCGGGAACAGGACAGGGTTTTGCTGGACACTCCAAACATTGTACATCACAGTCACCCACCTCTCTGGCTTCTCATATTTTCGCTTGCATTGCTCACATGTGCTTTCAATCATATCTTTGCTGGCACAGGGTTTAGAAAGTTGCTTTGTTTAAACAACAAAACGAAAATTCCCAGGCATCTAATTCCACATCCAAGCCTCGTTCTGCACTCCTGTGGAGCCACAGTGTGCCCACAGCTCTGAATTAGACTTGTTTTCTCAAGGCCAGAAAGTTTATTCATCTGACTCACCTACACACAATACATGGCACCGAAACCTAAAAGGTGACAGATTCGCTGTTTTACCTTTTCATTCATTTCCTCCCCGAGGTCCATTCCAGATGTGAGAGACCCGTTTTCTAATAATTGATCCTCGCTGCGCTTACCAAGGTATTCCTTTGGAAATGATTTCCTTTCTGCATTAATTATGGTTGGACTTGGCATTGCACACACACACACACACACACACACACACACACACACCGCCTTCATTAAGCACCACATATGCTGCACTACTATTAAAGCCAGTGCCGTCGCCACCACCTTGAAGATATCACAGCATGAGCTCCAGAAACCAAAGCTAATGAGTCTAAAGTGGGTGGTTATTGTTTGCTTATGCGCCTTAATGGTTCCCGTATGAGCAGTCCTGATGGATTCCTGCGTTGCGTCACCCAGGGCATGGCTGCAGCAGGGAAAAGCACAGAAACTTTTGCAAAACAGTTTGCCTGCAAGTCCCAGTTTGGATGCATCACTTCATCTGGGGCGGCGTTCACATGAGCAGTGCATTCTGATTCAAAGAAACCTCCTATTTTGTTCTCATTGAGGGTCAGCTCTCAAGTTGTTGCAACACAGGCATCTCTGTCCTGCCAATCTATTTTATTTATTTCGCTAATTCTTCGTCAGCTAAATTTTCATGGTCAAAGTGTACCAATGTGTCTTCTGTGTGTGAGGTGAAGAATTAGCGAAACAGGGCCTTGTCCTGGAACAGGAATTTATTTCAACTGAATTTTGTTGCCATACTATAATATTAAAACTGTTTGAAGATTCAAAAACTGATCTACTGCCTGGCCAGAGTTCTTGCAATCTACAATTTTGACTACTCCCAAGTCAGAGGTGGCAATGCTTCTAAATACTAGTTGCTGGAAACCGTAAGAAGGGAGTGGGGAGTGCATGAGACTCTTAGCCTCAGGGTTGTGGATCTGAGCCCCACATTGGGCAAAGGATTCCTGCATTGCAGGGGGTTGGACTAGATGACCCTTGTGGTCCCTTCCCACTCTACAATTCTAGGATTTTAGGATGCTTTGGGAGGCAGGGATATCCTTGAGGCTGAGAAACAGAAGACCACAGAGAAAAAGCCCATACCACCAGGATTCCTAGTGCCAGAGCCAATACTTCCATGGATGCCTTCTCCGGAAGAACCAAATGCCTCCCATAGTACCTAATAGACCCATTGGCACAGGGAATGCAGCAGTCCTGAGGCTATTCAATGGGTGAAGGGTGTTCCTTCTCAGGCCAGAGGGCTGGTCCTTTAATAATCAACATGATTCACAAGGGCGTAGGGCCTGGGAAAGGTGGTCTGAGGGCAGAGGCTTTAAAAGGTCCTCTCTACTTCTGCCAGAGCACGTTGCTCACCTGGAGCTCTCCGTGGTCCTGCAACTCCTGACTTGCTTTTCCCCATCTGATCCAGCCAGGACAGGGCAGGATAGCATAACAACCCTACCTGGAGATGGTGGGGATTGAACCCATGACCATCAACACATGCTGTACCACTGAGCTATGTCCCTTAATAACAAGAAAGCCAATACTGCAACAATTTACCGATCTTTATTTAATGGTACCCCTAAATTGGCACCTAAGTTGCCTCCTTCCCTAATCAGAAATATTTGTTCCTGTAGCTCTCTGAAAAGGGATTTTGTGAGACTGGAGCTGCATGAGGGAAGATTTTGATCGAATTCCCACTTGAGTCGTGTTACATTTCCATTTCTTCAAGAGGAGGCAAGACTGTATTTGATAGTGGAACATCCCTATACTCATGTTTATCAGTATATGTTATCTCTGAAGAATTGTTGCATAGGAAGCTGCCATATTCTGAATCATAGAGTTGAGTCCAGACTATTGGTCACCCTAGCTCAGTAGTGTCTTTGCTGAACACTGGTATTCAGAAGCATAGCCAATCATGGCGAGTGGCCATCGATAGCCCTCTCCTCCAGGAATTTGTCTAATCCTCAAATATTTGTTTCCTTTCCTTGGTATACAGTCTTTGGCTTCTCGGTGGAGAATACTGGACAAACAGAAGGAGGAGGGAAGGACTACACAAATTGGCAAAGAAAGGGTTACCATTTTTCTGCTGCAGCTCCTTCTCTTTTTTTGCCCAGTGAAATGTTTATCGACTTACAGGGAAGGTCTCCTTTCTTTCCATGAGTTAAGTCAGCCTGTGCTTTGTTTGACGCTGCCCATTTGACGAAAGCTTATCCCTGACCTTCTGCCAGAGAGACTGATGACACGGACAGTTTGCACTAACCTTGACATTCACGAGGGTAAATGACTTTTTCTTCCCCTCCCCCTCCCGCCCTCCGCACAAGGAGTTGGCAAACAAGTCAAGAGCTAATGAATCTGTACCTGAGAGAAACTGAAGAACCATTGTGCTTTTAAAGAAGGAGACTGGGCTGGCGGATCCTGGAGGGTCTGAAGAAATCCAATCCAATCCAATCTTTGCTCTGCTTGCATTTTGTTTTGTTTTGTTTTAATTTTTATGGGTTTGGGCACCTTAGGCTGGTGGGACCTAACTGGGACCTTGGCCAAGTTCACACCATGCATTTAAAGCACTAGGAAAGCACCTTAACCTGTCATGGCTCCCCCTGAGGAATTCTGGGAGCTGTAGTTTCTCAAGGGTGCTGAGAGTTGTTAGGAGGAGGACTCTATTCCCTTCAAAGAGCTCCAGTTCGCAGTGTGGTTTAACAATTAACTCATCTTCACAAAAACCTCTGAGACTTGTAGCTATAACATAGTGGGTGGCACTGTGATCTAAACCAGTGTTTCTCAACCTTTTCTGGGCAAAGGCACACTTGTTTCATGAAAAAAATCTCGCGGCATACCACCCACAAAATGGCGGCGGCAACGTCGCTATGGTAACGGAAATCATGTTAGCTCCATCGCAGGGAGAAGCCGAAGGCCGGGGAACCTGGGGATCGCCGCCACCACCACCGTTGAGAAGCTCCCGCCGCCTCCTGCAGCGCCCACCGAAAGAAGCCCCCGCGCGCCGAACCAGGAAGCCCTCTGCGCACCGGCAATGGAAGCCCCCGGCGCGCCGACAGCGGAAGCTCCTGGCACGCCGCCCCCATCGCCCGACGATCAGCTGTAGTGCAGCCGCCTTACAGCTGATTCGCGGGCAGGAACTCCCCGCTCCTCCCCCGCCCGGCTGCGCCGCGTCTCCTGACCCAGAGTTACCTCTGGGATCAGCTGTAGCGCGGCCTCCTTTCTCCCGCCCATCAGCTGGGGCACCAGGTCGGGATTCTCGCCTCGCCGCGGCTTCAAGTCTTGCCGCAGGGGAGCGGCTTATCTCCGCTAGCCGGCACCAGCGTGGGCACTCCTTCCACGCTTCTCTTCCCGCCGTGGTGATTCTCGCCGCGGCTTCACGTTTTGGAGCGGCCATCTCCGCCAGCCTGCTGGAACGCGGACGCTCCTTCTACGCTCCTCATCTTCCCGCCGCAGAGCGGCGTGGGTCCTTAACGGTTTTCCCGCGGCACACCAGCCGACGTCTCGCGGCACAGTACTGTGCCGCGGAACACCGGTTGAGAAACGCTGATCTAAACTACTGAGCCTCTTGGGCTTGCTGATCAGAAGCTTGGCGGTTCGAATCCCTGTGACGGGGTGAGCTCCCGTTGCTCTGTCCCAGCTTCTGCCAACCTAGCAGTTCGAAAGCACACCAGTGTAAGTAGATAAATAGGTACAGCTGTGGTGGGAAGGTAAATGGCGTTTCCGTGCACTCTGGTTTCCGTCACAGTGTTCCATTGTGCCAGAAGCGGTTTAGTCATGCTGGGCACATGACCCAGAAAGCTGTCTGTGGACAAACATCGGCTCCCTCAGCCTGAAAGCAAGATGATCGCCGCAACCCCATAGTCACCTTTGACTGGACTTCACCGTCCAGGGGTCCTTTACCTTTACCTATCTATAACAACAACAATTTTATTTTTTGTACCCCACCCATCCGACGGGGTTGCCCCAGACTCTCAGGGGGGGGGGGGCTTCCAGCATGTAGAAAACATAATAAAACATGAAACATTAAAAATATCACCCTCAACCATCCTCCAACCGCCTCCAGACACTCACACAGGACATTCACCACCTTCACAGGCTGTATGAAGGAGAAACAATTCTCAGCAACCTTAACAAACTGCAGCTCCCAGAATTCCTTGGGGGGAAGCCGTGACTATTTAAATAGGTATTGTAATGCTTTACATGTGCAGGGCGAGTATGGCCCTAGGAAGATGCTGCAGCATGTGAGCTTGAACTATATCGAGATGTGCTCGGGAGATCATCATTCTCAGGTAAAAGGTAAAAGGTAAGGTAAAGGACCCCTGGACGGTTAAGTCCAGTCAATGGTGACTATGGGGTTGCGGTGATCATCTATTTACTTGCACTGGCATGCTTTCAAACTGCTAGGTTGGCAGGAGCTGGGACAGAGCAATGGGAGCTCATCCCATCACAGGGATTCGAACCGCCGACCTTCTGATTGGCAAGCCCAAGAGGCTCAGTGGATATAATCATTCTCAACTTCCTCCCTTTAGCAGCGGGAAAGCCGTGGGTTAAGCCCAACCCTGTCACTAACACCAGGACACTCTTGCACCTTCTCTCATCATAAGTGAAGCCCTCATGCCCACTTCACAGATCAAGCCCTCTTCACAGGGAGCTCTGAGAATCATAGCTTTGAGAGAGGAATGGGGTCTCCTAACAACACCTAAGAACGCTAGGATTATTTGGGGGAAGCCATGACTCTTTAAAGTAGTATCACATTCCTTTACATTTGTGGTGTGAATGTGGCATGTTTGAAAAACAAAGGAAGCGCTACAGCCAATAGTGTGTGCATATGTGTCTTTGTGCATCTTGAAGACAGACACAGTTGATATTGTCCTTTTGAACCTTAAAAGGTAAAGGTAAAGGGACCCCTGACCATTAGGTGCAGTCACGGACGACTCTGGGGTCGCAGCACTCATCTCGCTTTACTGGCCGACGTATCCGGCATACAGCTTCTGGGTCATGTGGCCAGCATGACTAAGCCGCTTCTGGCGAATCAGAGCAGCGCATGGAAACGCCGTTTACCTTCCCGCCAGAGCGGTACCTATTTATCTACTTGCACTTCATGCTTTTGAACTGCTAGGTTGGCAGGAGCAGAGACCGAGCAACGGGAGCTCACCCCGTTGCGGGGATTCGAACCGCCGACGTTCTGATCGGCAAGCCTTAGGTACGCTTAAAAAACAAACAAACAAACAATCATGAGTCATTGATCATATGACTGATTCATAGGATCCCCCCAAATCCCTTGAATCTTATTTTGTAAAAATAAATGGGGAGCTGGGCACATGGAGATGCTTACAGTAAGATCCAAGATTGCCCAAAGCACCAAGCTGATATTTCTGATAAGAAAGAGGTTTACATCCATGCAATGCTATTTAAATGTCTCTAAGTGCATACAAGACTCCGTGACCTTCCGATAGCTGGCTCCAGAACCCGCGGAGATCTTCCGCGCCACGCCCGTCGTATCACGCACAAATGAGAAGCAGCCCCGGCGACTGTTAAGGATAAACAGGGACGTCACTTTGTATGTATGTGGTTGGGGCATGGGCTGCGTGGGTTGTGTTTTTTTTTTTTTTTTTTGCATTTAGTGATCAAATGCCTCCGCATCCCTTGAACTGTCAGAACATGAAATGCGGAAGCAGCTCAAAGGGAAGGGACAGACCTCTTTGCGCCAAGAATGGCGGGCGCCCCTGGGTGATGCCTGTCAAGAGCGAGTTGAAGGCAGATCCGTCTGTAACCTTGTGAAAGTCTAGTGAGGGGGAGTGACGGTGTTGCTAGTGTAGGCTCCTGGAGAAAAGGGAAAGTGCTGTTCCAGAGACAGACGGAGATGTTTCTGCTCCCTCTGGGTCAGGTGGCTCTTCAGAAGAATCCTGCCCTTTGAAAGATTTGAGCCTTTGCAGGCAGACAACACCTCGCACAATGTAGCAATCTCTCTCTCCATGTGCATATAAATCCCTGCCTCTGACCTTCTGCCTTCCAGCTCCACTGCTCGCCACTGCCTGAAGGTCAACTGCTCCTTCAAATGACTCCACCCCTGCTCCCTTGCTGGCGCAGATGCCTAGAACTGTTTCCCAGAACGTCTCCATGAGGCCACCTCTCTTTCTCCACATCCCCTCTCAAAACACATTGTTTCTGGGAATCCTTTGGCACAACCCAAAGTGGAGCAGTCTCCCTTGGGAGGTTGTGGACTCTTCATTCTTGGAGGTTTTAAAGCAGAGGTTGGATGGCCATCTGTCATGGATGCTTTAGCTGAGATTCCTGCATTGCAGGGGGTTGGACTGGATGACCCATGGGGTCCCTTCCAATTCTACGATTCTATGATTTTAACCCTCATCTTCCTATCACCTGCTGCAACTGGTAGCATCAGATTTAGGGCACTGTGAGCAGTCCCATGCACAGGGTGCCAAGTTGAAGAAGAAGAAGAAGAAGAAGAAGAAGAAGAAGAAGAAGAGTTTGGATTTGATATCCCGCCTTATCACTACCCGAAGGAGTCTCAAAGCGGCTCACATTCTCCTTTCCCTTCCTCCCCCACAACAAACACTCTGTGAGGTGAGTGGGGCTGAGAGACTTCAGAGAAGTGTGACTAGCCCAAGGTCACCCAACAGATGCATGTGGAAGAGCGGAGACGCGAACCTGGTTCACCAGATTACGAGTCTACCTCTCTTAACCACTACACTACACTGGCTCTCCCCAAGACCTTTCTATGAAGGAGACATCTTCATGGTCCAAGCTGGTGCAGCTCCAGTCACCCCGAGGCCAGTTCACATGCCCTGGGTGCCTCAGGGCTGCAGGGGTCCCAAAGTGAGCTTGATCTGCACTTCCTCTGACCTGGCCTGCCACTTAGTATGTGGACCCCAGAAGCTTCTTCACAAGGGAAGGTGGCCCTCAGGTTGACAGGCTTCCCCTGCCTTAGGAGGTCTTTCAAGAGACTGTGAGGTGTCCTTTGTGTGCAAAGACTGGACCTATCAGGGATCATAGAATCGTAGAGTTGGAAGAGACCACAAGGGCCATCCAGTCCAACCCCCTGCCAAACAGGAAACACCATCAAAGCATTCCTGACAGGTGGCTGTCAAGCCTCTGATCCTTGCATGGCACAGTCCTTTCCTCTGCATATTCCTTGCTCAGCGTAATGATAGACCAATGTCTTGGAAGCTGGGCTTGACAAACAACCCCTTCGGGCTTCATCGTACGCCAGGAAGTAAGCACCACTGAACCCTGCAAGGCTTCCTCCAGAGTAGACACATTATAGGATCGCCCAGTTCATGAGCCAAAGCCCAATTCATGGAGCTCAATTTATTCATTCCTGTTGCATGTTCACAGGAAACATAATGCCGCTTTGCAGCATCGACAACAAAGCATTAGAAGGAGCAGAACTTCCTGAGGTCTTCCTTAAAAGAAATATGACTTCCTGTAACCACATACCGCTTTTTCTTTAAGGTTCTTTCTTCCTGCCCGTTTTGGCTTCTGAGAATTTCTAATTTCATCCTTCCCCTTACCCTTTGAGTGAGAGAGGCACTTACCCTTTGAGTGAGAGAGGCAGGAAAAGAGAGAGGACATGATGGGGAAAGGAGCCAGATTGATGCATCTTGGTGCATTTATGCTGAAGATAGAGGCATGCCTGTGTTTTGGAGGTGTGGTGGTGAGGCAAGTCAGCTGTATGCAAGTTTTCTGCTCATACATTTTGACCAACCAGTGCAGGCCTGTTATAGGCACCACCCTGTGCCTTCCTACACATGCCAATTATCTAACATCTGAAAAAGGTCACTGAGAATGCAGTTGCAGCGTCTAATGGTGCAACTGTACAGAACATTGTGCTCAGATCCTCTTTCACCCTGATCGGCCTTATCCTGTAGACCAGCCTTCCCTAGCTTGGGAAGTCCACATGTTTTGGACTGCAACTCCCATCAGGTGCTGCCACTACGATGCTGCCTAGGACTGATGGGAACTGTAGTCCAAGATGCCTAGATAGCACCTGCATAGTTCAGTCACTTAGAGTGTGATGCTGATGATGCCAAGGCTGCAAGTTTGATCCCCGCATGGGGCAGCTGCATATTCCTGCATTGCAGGGGGTTGGACTAGATCAGTGATGGCTAACCTTGACACTCCAGATGTTTTGGGACTACAACTCCCATTATCCCTGACCACTGGTCCTGTTAGCTAGGGATGATGGGAGTTGTAGTTCCAAAACATCTGGAGTGTCAAGGTTAGCCATCACTGGACTAGATGATACTTAGGTCCGCCTAGCTCAGTATTGTCAACTCTGACTGGCAGCAGTTCTCCAAAGTTTCCAGCAGGAGCTTGCTCCAGCCCCTCCTGAAGGCACCAGAATTTGAACCTAGATCCTTCTGCAGGCCAAGCAATGCTCCACCGCCGAGCTACAGGACCGACAGGAGAGCTCTGTTGTCGTTTACAGGCCGCGCCATTTTCGAAAAGGACACGAGGCACTAGAAATGCAATCAGAAGCGGTGTCTCAGTGACATTGGTAGGCTGAAGACACCACCTACCGCCTAGCATTTTGTTTCTGGAGACGGCAGTGGCTTCCCTGAATATAACAGCCAAGCCGGTGAGAGCTGCATGCCTAAAATGGAAATGGAGGAGACCATTGGAGAGGAAGGACGGCGTTGAACTCTGCGAACGAGTGGCCTCTTCCTTTGAGCCCGATGAAATATGCTCATATTAAAAGCCAGGAGTAAACAAATTTCCACGTTTAACAATCTCCAGGCCCTTTTAAGCTTTCCCACGGAACTGACCCCTATAACTGTAAGCGGGCGATATGGGTGAATAACACAAACGGCTGGAGAAAAAGGACAGGCTGACCCAGCCATGACCTTCCTGCAGCCAGGTGCGGCGGGGGGGGGGCGTTAAACTTCAGTCTAGTGCATTCCACCTCAGCGTTGATTTTCACTTCGAGGGCTGATAAAGAGTCTCAGAGAAGAGGAGGAGGAAGAGGGAGGGGGAAGGGTTAGGGATGAGGTTCTTTGGGGATGCCAGATCGGATTCCAAAAGTGAAATATACTCGGAGACAAGTGTGAATTTCATGCTCTTTATTCAGCTCATAGTAGCAAGGAAGGAATCTTTCCCCAAAACGTCTGCTATATATACATTATTTACACAATGGGCCCCACGTGATTGGCTAATTCCAGGCTACTCCTGTAGGCCAATCAGGTTGTGGATTCACATCATCCAGGAGCCTGATTGGCTGCTCTTGCAGGCCAATCAGGTCGCTGATTCACTTCCACCTGGAGCTGGATTGGGTGCCTCCTGCGGACCAATCAGACTGCTGCATTCTGGATCCTATTGTTCTAGGACCAATCAGACTGCTGCATTCTGGATCCTATTGTTCTAGGACCAATCAGACTGCTGCATTTTGGATCCTATTGTTCTAGAATTCAGCTCAGTACATAACAAAAAGATAAAGGAGCTGGTGTGTCTCATTTAGCTAACAACCTGTCCAATGACATCAAAATATTCAGCCCCAAATCATAGAATAGTAGTGTTGGAATCGAGACCACACGGGTCATCTAGTCCAACCCCCTGCAACACAGGAATCATTTTCCCAATGTGGGGCTCAGACCCACATCCCGAGATTAAGAGTTTCATTCTCTACCAAAATCTCTTTACCCATTCACACAAGTTCCTTTAAAAAATAAATTTCCAAGCTCCTCCCTCTCCTGATGGATGGGGGCAGGGAGAAAGCACAAAGCAATGGTTTTAATCGGATACCAATGTGGTATTATTTTTGATGCAAGGTAAAACAAGAACAACAACAAACTACTTTGATTGCCCAGGGATGTTAGATTATGGTCAACTTGTTTCATCACTTCTAATATTATAGTACGGTTGATTATATCTTATCGTGTATTTGTAATTTTAAACGTCTTTGTATACTGCTGTGAGATCCTTTTTCTTTTTTTGATGTTGGGTGGTCTATAGCTGTATTTAGTTAATTTATTAACTCCAAAAGCATTGGCAGATAGAGGCAAACATCCCCATGTCAGACTCAGAAAACTCAGCAATCCCCCCGAACCCCTTCAAAATAAGGTTGCTTTATTATGAAACCAGTTCCGAGCTCAAATGAAACCCTACCATGCATCTGATGAAACCACCAGTAACATGGAAAGCACCGATCCAACCTCACTCTCTAGTGAAGGTCTACAAGAAAGCAAGGGAAAGACTGAGGAGCAGTGTGGTGTAGTGGTTGGAGTGTTGGACTAGGACCTAGGAGACCCAGGTTCAAATCCCCTTGGGCCAGTCATAGAATCATAGAATTGGAAGGGACTCCAAGGCTCATTTAGTCCAACCCCTGGCAATGCAGGCGTCTCAACTAAACCCTCCAAGACAGTTGGCCATCCAACTTCTGCTTAAAACCCCCCAGGGAAGGAGAGCCCACCATCTCTTGTGGGAGTCCGTTCCACTGCCAAACAGCTCTTACTGTCAGAAAGTTCTTCCTGATGTTTAGTCGGAATCTCCTTTCTTGTAACTTGAACCCATTTATTCGGGTCCTAGCCCCTGGAGCAGGAGAAAACCAGCTTGTTCTATTTTCCATGTGGCAGCCCTTTAGATATTTGAACTTAGCTATCGAATAGCCTCTCAGCTTCTCTTTACCACGCCAAACATACCCAGCTCCTTCAACCGTTCCTCATAAGGCTTGGTTTCCAGACTGTTCGTCATCTGGGTCAACCCTCCTCTGCACCCATTCCATCTTGTCAATAGCCTTCTTAAATTGTGGTGCCCAGAACTGGACACAGTATTCCAGGTGTGGCCTGACCAAAGCAGATTACAGTGGGGCTATGACTTCCCTTGATCTCAACTCTATACTTCTGTTGATGCAGTCTAGAACAGGCATAGGCAAACTCCGGCCCTCCAGATGTTTGGGACTACAATTCCCATCATCCCTAACGGTCCGCCCACCACCTCCCCCTCAGATGTAGGGCGGCTGAGTGGGAGGAGGCAGGCAGACTCCTCAGAGTCCTGCCCCGACTCACCCCACCCCATGGGTGGCTGGCTCCGCCCCCACGGCGCTTGATCGGCTTGCTCCGCCGCTGGACGGAGGACAGGGAGAATGTGTGTATACCACCTTGACCTCCTTTGATATAAAAGGAAGGAAGGGAGGGAGGGGATTTGGTGCTAGGGGAATGGAGGTAGAATTTAAGTTCATCTCCATCTCCCATTAAAAACCAAGGCAAGCGTGAAGACTAACTGGAAATTTCTGTTTCTGAGCCAGGAAACGTAACTTTCAGTGGCATTGCTAAATATATCCTCTTTGTAAATAGATTAAGACGAGCTTGTCCCTAGCTGAATGTTAAATGCATGCAAACCCCTTCCCCAACTAACTACTAATTCATCTCTATGATTAATAACCCCAGAGTGGATATGGATGGATTGAGGAGGGGGGACTCTGAAGCTGAGAGGCAGCCATTGGCATCAAGTTTCTGACTGGGTTCAGGGCTGAGGAAAATCGCAAACCAGAGGAGTTCTTCTGACTCATACTTTTTAGCCACTGCACTTGACCTTCTCCAAGCCCCCAGTAATGGCTTTTTTTGGGGGGGGCTTTTTTTGGAACAGTAGAGGCTGGGCCATTGGAGTGAATAGGGCAGTGCCCTACCAGCCTCTGTAAGCCCTCAGCAAACCCCCACCTGCCTGCCCTCTTTTTCAAAAGTCAGGGAGCGGCTCTGCCTATCGTTGGCTCTCTGGTGCCACCTACTGTTGGGCTCCCTGCCTTCTGCCCTGTCAGGTCCAATAGGCACCAGTCACCGCTGCTTTGAAACTGTGTGGATGACTGAGTCTGTGAAGTAAAAGTGGCCATGTGTGTCGAAATCGAGCCTGGCATCAGCAGGTGGCAACACTGGCCCATAGCTGTCAACTTTCGGATTTGAAAATAAGGGATTTTTTAAAACTTTCGGATTTGAAAATAAGGGATGCCGCGAGGTCGGTTCAATGGCACCAAGTAGCCTCGCCACCCTGCACTCCAGAGGCTGCGCACGAACGGGTGAGCGGAAAAGCGAGCGCGTAGACGGCAGGCAGGCTGGCTGGCTGGTTGGGCGTGAGGGTTTGGCTGCACAAGGCATGCAAGCTCCGCCCCCAGTCGGTCTTAGACTCCTTATTGGCAGCCGAGCAACGCAGCTGAGGAGCCTCCCTGGCCATCAGGGAGGGATAGGAGCAGCTTACTTTTAAATCTGGGAAATTTAAGGGATATCAACAATCCGGGATAGCAGTGGGAAACGGCATTGGAATAAGGGAGTTTCCTGCCAAAAAAAGGGAGGGTTGACAGCTATGCACTGGCCTAGGGCCCCTGTTGCTGATACCCAATCCCAGGGGCATCTTTCGTGCTGCAAAAATGGAGGAATTCTTCTCACAGAATGCAGATAAACCATGGAATCTGCTCCCACCAGAAGTAGCGATGACCACCAACTTGAATGGCTTTGAAAGAGGATTAGGCCAGGTCATGGAGGATAAAGCTATCCGTGGCTACTAGTCATAATAATAATAATAATAATAATAATAATAATAATAATAATATTTTATTTATATCCCGCCCTCACCAGCCAGAACTGGGCTCAGGGCAGCTAACACCAATAAAATTATAATAAAACATAAAAGAAAGAAGAAACAGTGAATTAAAATACAGGTTAAAATACAATTTAAAATGCAGCCTCATTTTTAGTAGTAGCCCATAAATCAAAACCATAAGGGGAGGGAAACATAAGGGTCAGACTGAGTCTAATCCAAAGGCCAGGCGGAACAGCTCCGTCTTGCAGGCCCTGCGGAAAGATGTCGAATCCCGCAGGGCCCCCTGGTCTCTTGTGACAGAGCGTTCCACCAAGTCGGGGCCAGTGGCTATATTCTATCGCCATATGACCCACGTGGACCTGGTAAAAAGGCTTTTTGGAACACAGCACCCCAAGATGTGCATTTTGGGGCACTTTGCAAGATTGCTGCTCCCCCCAAAAAAACACTTCATTTGAGGGGAGATCTTGGCCCGAAATCTCACAAGCAAGGCTTCCCAAATGGCCACCGTGCTCTAGCGAGGAGGAGAAAAAGGGATGCCCCATTTTTTTATGGGGCAGTTGATGGATATGCTAGCGCCACTGTAGGAGGCAGTGTGTACCGTAATACAAGTTGCTGGCAAGCACTGGGCAGTCACCACGACATTACCCACAATGCCCTGCAGCAATAGCATGCGGCTGTGAAGCACTACAATGGCCTTACTCTTTCCTTATATGCTCTATGCACAGTTTGTATACACATAGACCACTTTCCCACATGGATAGAAGACACAGGTGGCAGGGGAGCATTTCTGCTCTGCTGATCTAGCTGCCATGGCCCCATAGCCCTCCCCTACACATTCTTGGGTTCCATGATCACTTCAGATGGTGACAGCAGTCACGAAATTAGAAGACGCCTGCTTCTTGGGAGAAAAGCAATGACAAACCTAGACAGCATCTTAAAAAGCAAAGACATCACCTTGCCGACAAAGGTCCGTATAGTTAAAGCTATGGTTTTCCCAGTAGTAATGTACGGAAGTGAGAGCTGGACCATAAAGAAGGCTGATCGCCGAAGAATTGATGCTTTTGAATTATGATGCTGGAGGAGACTCTTGAGAGTCCCATGGACTGCAAGAAGATCAAACCTATCCATCCTTAAAGAGATCAGCCCTGCGTGGTCACTAGAAGGACAGATCCTGAAGTTGAGGCTCCAGTACTTTGGCCACCTCATGAGAAGAGAAGAGTCCCTAGAAAAGACCCTGATGTTGGGAAAGATGGAGGGCACAAGGAGAAGGGGACGGCAGAGGATGAGATGGAATGGACAGTGTTCTCGAAGCTACTAACATGAGTTTGGCCAAACTGCGAGAGGCAGTGAAGGATAGGCGTGCCTGGCGTGCTCTGGTCCATGGGGTCACGAAGAGTCGGACACGACTGAACGACTGAACAACAACACATTCTTTCAACATGGGGGGGGGGCTGTGTGAACCTGCAACACACTTGAAATGCTTTGATTCTCAGTCACTAATTCTTGTTCTTCAGTTCCTGCCACGGAGAGCAGCATCCGAAACCTCACCATTTGCACGAGGCGATGGAGGGACACGGCTGAAAGTGTCAAGAGCCCCTCCTTTGCAAAACTTTGCGGTTTCCATCCTGCAAACGAAGCTGCTTCCGTTAATTAGTTGGCCCTCCTAGGCATCCTGAGCAGATGATATATTTGTAATTGGAGGGGGGGGGGGACAGAGAGAGGGATGTGGACTGAAAAGAAACGGGGGGAGGGGGATGTGAGTTTGGGCAGACGGGAGATGCTCTGAGCCATTTCAACCAGGGGACCGTTCTGTCTCTTATTCATACTCATTGTCCATCATTGTTGCGCCAGACACGCTCAATTCATAGGCGCCCCCCCCTCTCCTTTCTACCATGTCATGCCGTGGTCTTGCTCTGTTTGTTGTTAAGAAAGAGCTGCTCAGGGGAAGAAATGTTTCCCAGACGGGAGGTCAGCAGGTCAGTCTGGACCTCTGGACATTTGCGCTTCTTAGCGGCGCAGACATGTCATGTGAAAAACAGTGTAATCCTTTTGAGCAGTCTGCGGCGGGGAGGGGGGGGGGTTGTTTGTGGTTATGCCACAAAGCACAACTTAGATCACAAGATTAGCTGTCAGGTCATCTGCTTTGAAATCCATTATGAAAAACACCCGGAAAACCGATGGTCGGCTTGAAGTCTTTGCGCCGGCGAAAATTGCCAAGAAATTGTCTGGGGAGCGCGTTGTCAGTTTTATATAGATGTGGAAGTGCGAGCCCGTGGCGTGTATCCCGAAAAGCACGTTTTTACCCTAGTATGTTTCTGTTACTCAGAATGAATCTGTCACCAAAACTTCCAGTCCAGATTAGAACGCTCTAAACTCAGCTTTTCGGTGCAGGGGAAAAAACTCATCTTGCAAAAGTTTGCCATGGACTAGAAAAAAGGAGTTAAAAAGTGAAAAGGGGGGGGGGAGAGGCATGGATTGGGGTAAGGGATATGGAAGTGACCCTCCCCCTGTCGACACCCCCTCCCCCCCCCCCACACTGCAGATTACAAAACCAGAGTTTTGTATGTAAACACTGCTGCAGACTAAATCAATTGTCCGGGAGAACAGTTCACATTTGCTACATGAGTTCGGTTTTTTTCTCCTGTGATTAAGAATAACGATAGAAATTACCGCTAGGGAAGGGGATTGGGAATCAGTTAAGCAGCATTGTTTTAAAAAAAAAAGAGAGAAATGTATGAAAGAATTTTTTAGCATCAGATCGTCGAACAAATCCTTAGCATCATACAGGAAACTGTCTCTTTTTCAAAGTCACTGGTTTTCGTTTTTGGGGGGAGAAGGCTGTGTTTTGTTGTTATTACATTACATTAAACCCCCCCCCCCCACGGACTGTCAAATTTTGCATAGATTTATGCACAATAATCATGTTTGCATACCCTATAATTCGAGTAGAAGTATAAAATGCAAAATGCTTAAAGAGAAAAGTGAAGTGTGTGGAAGAGAAGAGGAGAGAGAAGGGAAAAAACGCAGATAAATGAACAAAGGTTATTTGGCTGTTCATATTCATAAGCAAAAACTTAGATCATCCCCCCCCCTCCGCCACCGTCGCCCTACTGCCTTTTTTTAAAGCAAAACCCTCACCGTATTTGAAGCTATGTTATTTGCAAATAATAATCATAAAAGGACACGGGCACTCAAATATGGCAAAAACATCAGAAATGTACTAAGGGGAAAATTTCATTGGGAATATTTCATTTTCTTTCAGGATACATTATGCTCATGGAGTTTATATTTTATCCCCATCCCACATCAATTTCCCCCCCATTCAACATATTTTACATGGTAACCAGCCTTGAGCCTGATGAACATAAAAGAAGAAAAAACCCCATCGATCAATCAATAAAAATCCAGCCTTTCCATCCAACCTTGTCACCGTTAAGGTAAGACACACATACATGCACGCAAGAGAAAGGTGAAAACACCCAAATATTTTGTTGCCTGTCAAAAGGTATTACTGATTCCGAGCTGGTGAATTCCCCCCCCCTTTTACCTTGAAATGTATTTTCGTAACGACAGGCAAATGAATTCATAAAAAAGGCAAGAGTATTTGGCACTATTTCATTCCGCGGAAGGTACCCCTGTAGCGTGTGAGCTGAATTTTATTGATTTGATCAGAAGGATGATTAAGGATCTGCTCTTTCCGAAATATAGCCACTTCATTTAGCAGCAAACATCTCTACGCGGGGGGCGCCCGATTTGGCATTCTCTGCATATGCTCCCCAACATGTCTCGGATTGTGCAAACCATGGACGAACATGTCACCATTGTACTTTGAGGGAAATTTGCATAAAACAATTACCCCATGGACAGTGGCTTCAGAGTTGTCTAGACAACATCCCTTAGATGGTATCACTGACCTCAGACACTCTAGGCTAGCTTTAAATTAGCAATGAGCAAGACTGGAGGGCTGTATTATGGTAGTTATAAACCATAAGAAGGTATTTAAATAGATAGATAAGACACATGCAAATCTGCCCATTGCCATGACAACCATCTTGATATAGGTTTTCCATATGTAGCAAGAAGGGCAGAGCAAAAGGCACCGAGGGGGGAAAAATAGCATAGAACCTGTAAAGATAATGAACCCTGACAGTGTATTAGACTAGCTCTTGGTCACTTATTAACTCTTAATAGAATACAAACTTCTATAGTAGTACATTGCTCATTGGGTCAGAGAGCAATTACTTCTAAACCTCTGCCGGTACGGATCTCAGCTATATGGCTGCACCTAATGTACCAATTCTTCACAAATTGATCTGGCTGATTAAAAAACACTTTGCGATTAGATGCAAATTGCTTAGCTGCTCAAAAGCGCTTGGCGGGAGAGGGTGGCAAAATGTGTCATTTTCCAGAACGCATCTATATCTCCCCGAATTTATTTTTAAAATTATTTCCCAGCGCGGCGACGGTTCGGATTGCTCCCAGCAGCCAAACACTGCACACCTCTGAAATTTCTCCAAATGGTTTGCCTCAGCGCTCACAGGGCAACCGTTATCGAACTGAGGGGGAAACGGTATACATTTTGAAAAATTCAGATTTTTTTAAACGCTCCGTGATAAATAATAATAATAATAATAATAATAATAATAATAATAATATATTATTATTATTATTATTATTATTATTATTATTATTTATACCCCGCCCATCTGGCTGGGTTTCCCCAGCCACTCTGGGCGGCTTCCAACAAAATGTCTTCTAAAAGATGTCTTCTAAAAGTCTGGTAGTTGTTGTTTTCTTTGACATCTGGTGGGAGGGCGTTCCACAGGCCACTACCGAGAAGGCTCTCTGCCTGGTTCCCTGTAACTTGGCTTCTCGCAGTGAGGAAACAGCCAGAAGGCCCTCGGCGCTGGACCTCAGTGTCCGGGTAGATCAATGGGGGTGGAGACACTCCTTCAGATATACTGGACCGAGGCCGTTTAGGGCTTTAAAGGTCAGCACCAACACTTGGAATTGTGCTCGGAAACTTGTTTTGCAGGGGGTCGCTGGTGGGGGTGGAGGGGTTTGGGTGCCACATTTTTTTTTGGGGGGGGGAACCAATTTGAAACCAAAAACACGCCTTTCCTTGATCATCTTTGTTTGAGTCCTGCATTGGTCCCATTAAGAGTTTCAGGTGTTCCCAAAGTCTCCATTTGGGAGCTGGGGTTGTTTCCCTTGCTAGATATTTCCCAGGTTGAAACTAGACAGTGGGAAGAAAGGCTGGGATGTAAGGAATAAAGTTTCTGGAAAGGCCCCAGGCTCTGGGTAGGGGTGACTAGAGCCCTCGCCTCTGCTGAGATGCCGCTGAGTCAAAGGAGGCGATGTAGAACTCCAACTCCCATCAGCCCCAACCGGCATGGCCAGTGCTCAGGGCTGATGGGAGTTTTAGTCAGTGGAGGATCGTCCATGTCATGGACTGGTTGGATGCAAAGGAATGGTGGGAAGAACCAGGTGGGGAACAACCAAAGGAAGGAGGCTCAGAGCCTGGGCCAGGAAGGAAGGAGGCTATGATGCAGAGAGGAGTCTGGCTGGTGTCTCTCCTTCCTGCTGGGACAACAAGCTCCCCTCATTCTTGGTCTCCCAGAACTAGAAGAGGCATAAAAAGGGCAGAGCAAAGGTTGGCTGCATGCAGGCACAGTCTCTGGTTGCTTGGGGAATGCCCTGGAGAGGAGGAGAATTAGATGGCTGTGAGGAGTCAGGGACCATGCTTCCCAGAGGCATCTGGTTGGCCACTGCGAGATCAGGATGCTGGACTAGATGGCCCAGTGACCAGATCCAGCAGGCTATTCTTGTGTCCTTAACCTCTGTGTTTGCCATGTCCTTTCATCTTTAGTCAATGAAGCAGATCTACCTTTCCCTTTCCAACTCAGGGTAGGGAGGCTGCAGCCTTGTGAAATCTACTTTGGGTTTTTGGGAAAACTCTCTTTTTTAAATAGAAGTCTGAGGTCCACCAACTGGACCCTGGTCCAAAATAGTGGCTTAAGAGGTTTTTATTATAAGTGGATGGGACACACCTGAGCTCATGCTCAGCCTGGGGATTTGTTTTCAGTACCAGAACTGAGCTCATGGCCCTTTCACACAAATATCTATTTCCGGTTAACCCCCCCAAACAAACAAACAAACATTTGACTCTGTTCTTGTATGTGTTTAAATTCAGCTCTGTTGCCCCATTGGCCTCTGCTGAGGACTTGCCTTATTTACAGGCCCTGGCAACTGCTATGCTAAGGTCTGCAAAGTTTTGGGCTTTAGCCTAAAAAAGAGTCCCATTACACAGTGGAATTGGAGGAGTTAGAGAGAGTCTGTGGGGTGACTTTAAAATCTCTCTGTCTTTATATACCTGAGGGCTTTTTAAAATCGTCACCTCTGCACTGCTTTTGCTCCGCAATCATTTTCTGCTTCAGAAATGTGGCCGCTTGGATCAATAGCTGCACTAAGCTATGTAGCGACGTGGTCCTCACAAGACAGTTAAATCGTACGAGATGCGTGTGGCTACCTTTTGATCTTAGCGTTCCAAAACCATTTTGCCAGTCCGACAGCTGGGCAAAAGTTAACCTGATGAAACAGCCCTTGACGAAACGTTCAAATTCTTACTAAGATAATAGCAGCTCCATATATAATCGACATTAAGGCAATGCCTTTATGAGCCCAAAATAATGTTACAAAATAGTATGCAGTGTGCAGACTTCCGGGTTCTCCAAAGCTCTTCATCAGGGTAAACTGTAAAAAAAATGAGTAGATGGGTGCTTTACCTGGATTGTGAGAGTTGGCACCTGCCATTCAAATGAGGCTGCATTAGAAATTTTGCAGGATTCAGGCTGCGACTACCAGTAGCTGAACTCAGTGCAACTTACTTCCAAGCAAGCATGCTCAGGATTGGATGGGAGGCACAGTAATAAATGCTCGTGGTTTTCCCCCTTAATGCTTAATTTAATCTTTAATTGTTGATTTTTTTTAAATGTTCTTTTTAAAGTAACTGCTTTTGTTATTGGAAGTTGCTTTAAGAACCACAGAAGGAATCTGACTGATGAATAAATATGCAACTAAGTGCATATACCTTCAATCCTTTACCCACTTTCCTCAGAGTAAGCATGACTGAACTCAAAGGGACTTGCCTCTGAGTAAAGATATGTATAGGACTGTGTAATCAATAGGAATGATTGGATCTGTCAGTTGCCTCATTTCCCAATCTTAAATTCATTTCTCCAAATTTCCGGATCAGTGTAGATTTTTTAAAACAATCCTCACGAAAATTCACCAGAATTTTAATGTGAATTACAATTTTAAAAATGTAATTTCCCTTGATAGAATGAAATTTGCACGTTATTTTCACTTATACATGCACACATTACCTAGCACATGCATTTCTGTACACAGTACTCAATTGGATAACCGAGTTGCAAAAATTCAGCGTAGTGCAAATTTCGACAGACTGTGTTTCGGTGCTTATCGTGGGTCAGGACATGCGAATTGTGTCGATCCGTGTCGAAATGCAGACTGAACAAAAATTCTCCCCGCTCCCGAGTCTGCGAATAAATAAAATTAGCACTTTTGAGCCTCTTTTAGATTATTATTATTTATTTGACTTTCTCATGCTAAGTTCCTGAAAGGGGTCAAAACTGCCAGGCAAAAAAATGTGCCCTGCAAAAAGCTGCATACATATATATATATATTGGGGGGTGGGGGTGGGGGGGAGAAAATATGAAGAAGGAAAATGATACCCATAAATTCTTCGGCTGCAATCCTACACCCAGTTAGATGTGCAAAAGGAAAGGCAAAACGAGATTTCGAAGTGTACAGGATGGCAGCCCTTTTATCTATAAGCAACGCCGGCTTATCGCAGCTCTTTATTGTATGGCTACCCTTGATCGCAACCTTTATGTCTTTATTGCTTACATACCAGTCCCTTGTTTATATCCCTGATACCAGCCGGTTGCCCTTGAACTTGGCCTCTCCCAGCCCTGAGCCCCTTCCTTGGCTCACTCATTCACTCCGCTCACGTCTTCAATCAGCAAATCTGAGACAGGGGCTGGCTGATAGCCGAGCCTTGAGCAGGGCAATTAACACAGGACTAACGTGTCGCTCCTGGCATGGCTAAGAGAATAGCCGTCTGGAGATGACAGTCCTAAGTTTGGCTGTGACATCCAGGCCAGCCCGAGATCAGAGCAAGCAGCCGAGGGAAGGAGGGAGGTGGGAGAAGCCGGGATGTAAAGAAAAAGGCCAGCTCGAGTCTCTTTGAAGACTTGTTTATTTCTATGGGGAGGGTTGCAGCTGGAAGCACAGATGAATAGAGACACACACACCCTGCCCGCCCGGCTCCTTCGAACAGTCTCTGCTGGGAGCTAGGGTGAAGCAGGTGGGAAGGAAGGAAGCTCCCAGGATCTTGGGACCAGACTGCTGCTTTAAACTGGCCACATAAAAAGGTAAAGGGACCCCTGACCATTTGGTCCAGTCGTGTCCGACTCTGGGGTTGCGGCGCTCATCTCGCTTTATTGGCTGAGAGCCGGCGTACAGCTTCCATGTCATTTGGCCAGCATGACTAAGCCGCTTCTGGCGAACCAGAGCAGCACACAGAAATGCCGTTAACCTTCCGCCGGAGCGGTTCCTATTTGTCTACTTGCACTTTGACACGCTTTCAAACTGCTAGGTGGGCAGGAGCAGGGGACCCGAGCAACGGGAGCTCACCCCGTCGCAGGGATTCGAACCGCCGACCCTTCTGATCAGCAAGCCCTAGACTCTGTGGTTTAACCCACAGCGCCACCTGGGTCCTTAACTGGCCACATAAAACCCATGAATTCCAAATACCAATCAAATACCAATTTTTACTTATTTGGGGCTTGTCAGCTTGGGAAGGTGGCCCATCTAGGAGGCCTTCTGGGACATCTTTGGGAGAAGAAAAGACTAAGGAGCAAACCCTACACAAATCCAGAGTGGAGTCCCTAAGACAGTTGGACAGCACCTTGTACACCTCCTTCCGGCAACTCCTGCAGCCAAGCTGGTGCCAAACATATTGCTCTGTTTTCCTCTCGGACCACAGCGAGGCCGGGGGGGGGGGGGGTTCTTGTCATCTGGGCAGCCCAGGGCCTCCATATGCACTGCCTAGACTTGCAGCCCCAGGAGGTCATGTCGGTCATAGCAAGAAGAAGAAGAAAGTGGTCAGGGTGGCATTGAGTTCAAAAAAGGAGTATAGGAAGCTACCTTATACGGAGTCAGACTATCGGTCTATCTAAAGCAGTGTGGTCTGGCAGCAGGCCTTTAGGATTTTCGGAGGGCATATTGCTAGCTCCACCTAAGATGTTATTGAGGATTGAACCTTGGGGCATTTTGAATGCAAAAGACATGCTCTAACACTGACCTGTGGCTCTTCCCCTAAAACATATCCCTCCTTCAGTTATCTGGACAAAGATTTCTTCTAACCAAGCCTAAAAGGACCTCCAGCGAAAGAGAGACCTCAGAAGGTGGTATCCTCTCCTTCATTGGAGGTTTTTAAACAGAGGCTGGATGGACACCTGTCAGGGATTCTGTGATCCCTGCATCGGAAGCGGGGCCGGATTTAGGTTTGACGAGGTCCTAAGCTAACTGAAGGTAATGGGGCCCTTTATATGTCCAGCTGTCCTTTGTCAGTGAAATAAACTCGGAGTCCTGCAGTGATTTCATGCTCTTTATTGTACCTTGTCAAACAGTGATTGAATTTTCCCCGAAACCTCCGGCTTTTTATATACATTATTTACACAATGACATCGTCTGATTGGCTGATTCTGCTTCCCTCCTGGAGCCTGATTGGTCTTCTCCTGCAGGCCAATCAGTTGTTGCATTTTGGATCCTACCAGCCTAATAGGCTGATTAACTTCCTCCTGGAGCCTGATTGGTCTTCTCCTGCAAGCCAATCTGTTGCTGCATTCTAGGATCCTACCTGCCTATTGTTCTAGGATCCAAGCTTAGTACATAACAGTCAACAACAAATTGTCACTGTTTTTTTGTGTTGAATATATGCTATATGGTAATTTATCGACCTAATTGGAGCCTACACAACACAAAAACACTGTTGCTGCATGTAGGTTTTATTTTATTTTATTTTTATCTTAGATTTTGGAAATGTACATCCAGTTTTTTTCTTTAATTTTTTGGAGGGCCCCTAAGAGAGTGTGGCCCTAAGCTATAGCTTGTTTAGCTTATACGTAAATCCGGGCACTGATTGGAAGAGGGTTGGACTAGATGACCCATGGGGTCCCTTCCAACTCTATAGTTCTAGGATTCTAAGAAAACACCTTACTGCCGTTTTCCAGAGGCTCCTGGCCCTGCTGAATCTTTTAGAGGCTGCAGGTCCAAGGGAAAAGAATGAGGAAGAGGAGAATTAAGAAAGATGGTTAAAGACCACCAAATCAACATATAGGATTTTTCTTCATCTTCTTTGAGCTGCTAAGAATTAGAAGGGAAGGACACATAGTGAACACACGCACACACACACAGAGGGGAGTAAAAGACCTTTGTGGCTCAGCACATGGTAATCAGTTCCAACTAAATTTCTAAGCGATAAAAAAAATCACGAAACTGGAAATTTAAATTTAATGAGAGAGGATGAAGCAAGGCTGCCTAATGAAAGGGTCTGTATCTAGCAGAGATAAAGTCGAACCCATTCCTAAGTTATGGCTGCTCGGTGTGTACAATTCTCCGGCCTTCTAACTTTCCCTTAATTGTGGTAAGATGCTCGTTGCTTCTCGGTTTTCTCGACCTGCCGTCCGTGTGACGGAATTAGCCCTCGGGAAGGACTGAACGGGGTGGGAGACACAAGGAAAGGAAGAGGAAGGCAGGAACAGGGAATGGGAGGGAGATGGAGGGGAAGGAACCTGGGGACATCGAGAGAATGGGTGTACATACATGTGGCATGTGCGTATGTGCGCATGCATGTAGGAGAAGTCTGTAAAGGCCCATGTGGCTCCAATACCTGTTACTGAGGACAGTGCAAACAAAGGGTTAGAACAGGGGTCAGCAAACTTTTTCAGCAGGGGGCCGGTCCACTGTCCCTCAGACCTTGTGGGGGGCTGGACTATATCTATCTATCATCTATCTATCTATCATCTATCTATCATCTATCTATCTATCTATCTATCTATCTATCTATCTATCTATCTATCTATCTATCTATCTATTTATCTATCTATCTATCTATCTATCTATCTATCTATCTATAAATGAATTCCTATGCCCCACAAATAACCCAGAGGTGCATTTTAAATAAAAGAAGAAGAAGAAGAGTTTGGATTTGATATCCCGCTTTATCACTACCCGAAGGAGTCTCAAAGCGGCTCACATTCTCCTTTCCCTTCCTCCCCCACAACAAACACTCTGTGAGGTGAGTGGGGCTGAGAGACTTCAAAGAAGTGGGACTAGCCCAAGGTCACCCAGCAGCTGCATGTGGAGGAGCGGAGATGCGAACCCGGTTCACCAGATTACGAGTCTACCGCTCTTAACCATTACACCACACTGGCTCACATTCTACTCATGTAAAAACACACTGATTCCCAGACCATCCGCAGGCCGGATTTAGAAGGCGATTGGGCTGGATCCAGCCCCCGGGCCTTAGTTTGCCTACCCATGGGTTAGAATAACCCCTTAGGTGTGATGAGTTAGAAAAAATAAAGATCAATTCCACTAGGGGAGCTGAAATGTGTGTTTCCCTGGGTTCAGGTGCGGGATGGTGATTTTGCCAAGATCTCAGCGTCTGAGCTAAATTCCAGGATCTCTTGCCTCTCTTGCCTCACAGAAGGTGACTTTCCACAGAGGGGAGCCTATTGTAGCAGTGGAGGCACTGAGTGAGCTTCGCTACTGCCGAAAGTCACCTTCCACAAGTTAGAGAAAGGGGTGGAAGGGAGGAGCAAGTGCAACCACCTCAATTTGCATATGCTGCTCCGCCCACTTTTGCTTCTTGCCCAACTCACTACTGGCATGTGGGTCCCTGGAAGGAAATTTCTGACAAACCTTCCTCACGTCTGTTCTAAACACAGTAACAGCAGCAGCAGAAGTAGCAACCATTTTATTATATATTATTATTTATACTCTGCCCATCTGGTTTCCCCGGCCACTTTGGGCAGCTTCCAACACAGAATAAAACATCAAACTTCCTGATACAGGGCTACCTTCAGATATCTTCTAAAAGTTGCGCAGTTCTTCATCTGCTTGACTTTTGATGGGAGGGCATTCCACATTCAAACATATGTGTCACGCTGGTTTCAGCGTCTCCAGACCAAGAGTGAAATCCCAGGCTGAGAGAGCAGGATGAAGGAAGCAGCTGATTCATCATTTGGCTGGAAAATGAGTTGGGCATCCTCAGAGTGCTTCAGAAGTTGGATGGCCCCATAAGAGTCATCTAGTCTGACCCCCTGCGATGCAGGAATCTCAACTAAAGCATCCATGACAGATGGCCATCCAACCTCAAGGGGACTTCATTTTTATTTTATTTTTTTGCAAACTGATATTGAAACGTGGAGAACTGAACTTAAGACTGGAAGAAAACGAGAAACGCAAAGCAAAATGGATAGATCCATCCACCCTTAGACCTTGCCAGCATGGCAAATGGTCCAGCAATGGCCCACCGCACATGGAAGTTACATTTGGCTCAGCTTAATTCTCTTTCTCTGTGGATGGAACCTCTGGCATGCAATGCGTTGCAGAAAGGTATTCCTTGCTCCACCTACTTTTGCTTCTAGCTATGCACTTTGCTAGGGACACGGGTGGCGCTGTGGGTTAAACCACAGAGCGTGGGGCTTGCCGATCAGAAGGTCAGTGGTTCGAATCCCCGCGACGGGGTGAGCTCCCCTTGCTCGGTCCCTGCTCCTGCCAACCTAGTAGTTCAGAAGCACGTCAAAGTGCAAGTAGATAAATAGGTACCACTCCAGCGGGAAGGTAAACGGCGTTTCCATGCGCTGCTCTGGTTCGCCAGAAGCGGCTTAGTCATGCTGGCCACATGAGCTGGAAGCTGTATGCTGGCTCCCTCGGCCAATAAAGCGAGATGAGCACCACAACCCCAGAGTCGTCCGCGACTGGACCTAACGGTCAGGGGTCCCTTTACCTTTTTATGCACTCTGCTGGCATGCGGCCCCCGGAAGGCTCCCTACGACAAAATGTGGCCCCTTGGTTTAAAAATAAAGCTTCCCCACTCTGATGTAGATGATTCTAATCTGGATGGACCATAGGGCCAAAGAATTCTAGATTTGGAAGGGACCCCGAGGGTCATCTAGTCCAACCCCAAAGCATCCTTGACAGGTGACCATCCAACCTCTACTTAAAAACCTCCAGGCAAGGAGCGGACTGACTCCTTATTTGCTCCACTCTTTGGGATGAGACATAAGGCTCTTTCTGCTTCCACCATGAAAAATAGGCGCAGGAGTTAACAGGAGGCCAGACTGTCAGTTTGCCGGCTGCACCAGTTCCCCCGGCAAAGCACCGGGGCTCGGCTTCCGCCTGTGCGATAGCCAGGCAGCTCCGAGCGGATGCTTTATTGCCGTCTGGAAGTGTTTATTTTCTGGACATAAATTCAATGGACAGAGTCAAGGCATGTGTAGATATAAAGCATACCATCATTTGAGCTAAGCTGACAAGGACAATTTACTGTACCGCGCATTCGTTTTCGGCCGGTCAGGAGATGCCGGGGCTATTAACATGCTGAAAATTCCCGCTGTTCCCTCCGTATTGTCCCTTCCCTGAACTTTGGGAATGGCATGTATTAACCCCTCGAGAGCCTTTGAGGCACAGCACACAGCTGGGGGAAGAGACACTTGCTCAGAGCCTGGTAGGCATATGCACAATGTCCAGAGATTATTGACGGTTCCCGCGTTGCCAGCCTGGGAAGGAAAAAAAGGAAGGAGAAAAAAGGCATGGCCTCTTAGCATGCGGCTGTCGAGAGGCCCAGCGGAGGGGTTGTGGCATTTCCCCGGAGGAGATTTCAAGTCCAGCATGTACATCGACTCAACTTGTTTCTGTAACAAAGTTCGTCTGTTGTCCTGACCTTGTTTTCCCTCAGAAAGAAAGAAAGAAGAGGCAAAGGTTGGCCTTTTTTCTTTAAAAACAAAACAAAACCTAAAACCAGACAGCACAGGGTGTCTCTGTATTCTTACATTTTAGATGCCAAGTGGGGGTTGACACAACTGGAAACATTTTTTTAAAAAAAATCCTGCAAGTAGAAATGGAGCACGTCAGGGAGAAATCTACTAACTTTCTGTGTGCAAGGTGCTCTCTCTCTCTTAAAAAAACTCCCAATGTTGTTTTTTTACAGGGGAAAATTGAATTGCGTGCCCCACGCCTGTAGCCTGGAGTGATACAGTTCAGAAAAAGGGCAGTGAGGGCAGAAATGATAGGGACCACATCGCCAATAATAATAATAATAATAATTTATTATTTATACCCCACCCATCTGGCTGGGTTTCCCCAGCCACTCTGGGCGGCTTTCAACAGAACATTAAAATACAGTAATCTATTAAACATTAAAAGCCTCCCTAAACAGGGCTGCCTTCAGATGTCTTCTAAAGGTCTGATAGTTGTTGTTCTCTTTGACATCTGAAGGGAGGGCGTTCCACAGGGCGGGTGCCACTACCGAGAAGGCCCTCTGTCTGGTTCCCTGTAACTTGGCTTCTCGTAGTGAGGGAACCGCCAGAAGGCCCTCGGCACTGGACCTCAGTGTCCGGGCTGAACGATGGGGGTGGAGACGCTCCTTCAGGTATACTGGACCGAAGTCAAGCTGTGTGGTGGCCACTAACCCCTTTCCTGTGCCATAATTTTCCTGCTGGAAATGCGTGAATATTCTGTTAGTCCCCACAGAGATTCCTGCTCCAGGAATCTCCAGAGTCAGCCCTCTGGCCCATCTATCTCCTGACTGCCTGCTCTGACTGGCAGAGGCTCTGTAGGCTTCCAGGCCAGAGATTTCCCCAGTCCTGCTCGTATTGGCTGCACGGACTGGCAGTGACTCTTCTTGCGTTGCAGGGGGTTGGGCTAGATGACTCTTGATGTCCCTCGCAATGCTACAATTCTACAAATTCCTCTAAGCAAACGCAGGGAGTCCTAACTTTATCGGAAGCGCTGGCTGTTTCAGAGGCCTCAGTTGCCATCCTCTGTTTTCTCTCGGAAATGGCAGGCAGCCAACTCTTTTGAGTCACTATTTACCAATCGCTAAATATAGAGTCTAGATTTCGACGGACAAAACAGATTGGTCTTGTTGCAGAACCATGAATAAGCACTAGCCCAGGCGCTGGCCTAATGGTTTATTCTCCCGGAGTATTGCTTAGTGTAAACTGCCCTCTATCTCGGGGAGGGAAATTCGAGATAGCGGAGATATAAACACACAGACACACATTTCCTTTAAGCTGAAAACATACTGGGGGAAAGCTTTTCATTTTGTTGATAAGACAAAGGAAGCGATAAGAAGGAGAGAGCACTATTGCTTCTTTTTTCTTCTTCTTTTTTTCGGCGGGGGTGGCGAACGGGGAGCAGAGAGAGCGCCAAGGCCTAACTCAGACCAATAACACCGAATTTCTCAACTTAGATCTGAAATGGCACACACAGTTTGTGGTGTGCGCTGGTGGAGAAGAAGAAGAGGAGTTTGGATTTGATATCCCGTTTTATCACTACCCGAAGGAGTCTCAAAGTGGCTAACATTCTCCTTTCCCCCACAAGAAACACTCTGTGGGGTGAGTGAGGCTGAGAGACTTCAGAGAAGTGTGACTAGCCCAAGGTCACCCAGCAGCTGCATGTAGAGGAGCGGGGATGCGAACCTGGTTCATCAGATTACAAGTCCACTGCTCTTAACCACTACACCACACTGGCTCTCACTGGAGGCTACTTGATTCTCCTGGGAAGCTCTGCCTCATGCAAGAGGGGGTCTCCCTCATGAGCAGGCATCGGCAACCTCCAGCCCATGGGCTGGATCCGGCCCACGGAGGCCGTTTTACCAGCCCATGAGCCGCCCCGCCCGCTGCGCTAAACCGGCACAGCGCGGTGTGGGGACTCTGCCAGCAACGTCAGAAATTGTGTCTACGCATGCGCAGATGCTGAAAATCGCATCTGCACATGTCCAGACGCCGAAAATCGCTTCTGCGCAGGCGCAGTTTTCGGCATCTGGGCATGCGCAGAAGCTATTTCCGGCACCACGGACATGCGCATACATGATTTCCGGCATTGCGCTGCGCATGTCTGGCCCACGGACGCTCTCCGTGGGCTTGATCCGGCCCATGGCTGGATAACCTTGCAGACACCTGCTCATGAGTATCCAGCACGGTAGCAGGGGGGAATCTTATAAAGCATAAAAAATGTGGCTAGAGAGGCTGGCACCCATTGGTACTCCTAGGGTGGAAGGCCGGAAGAGCAACAGTAGCTGGTGTCAGAGTGAGTGAATGACAGGTTGAGACAACTACATAAGAACATCAGAAGGAGCCTGCTGGACAGTGTTTAATTAAATATGTGGTTGGGAGTGAGGAAGGGGGGAAATTTAGTGATGAATTCTGTTCATTGCTGTCAACTTTCGGATTTGAAAATAAGGGATTTTTTCAAACTTTCGGATTTGAAAATAAGGGATGCCGCGAGGGCGGTGCAATGGCACCAAGTAGCCTCGCCACCCTGTGCTCCAGAGGCTGCGCGCAAAACAGGTGAGCGAAAGAGCGAGCGCGTAGACGGCAGGCAGGCTGTCTGTCTGGTTGGGCGTGAGGGTCTGGCTGCACAAGGCATGCAAGCTCCGCCCCCAGTCGGTCTCAGACTCCTTATTGGCAGCCGAGCAACGCAGCTGAGGAGCCTCTCTGGCCGGCAAGGAGGGAGAGGAGCTGCTTCCTTGGAAATCCGGGAAATTTAAGGGATATCAACAATCCGGGATAGCAGCGGGAAACGGCATTGGAATAAGGGAGTTTCCCGCAAAAAAGGAAGGGTTGACAGGTATGATTCTGTTGGTGACTCCTTAAAAAAAAAATAGAACTGCACACCACCCCAATCTCTGAGCACTGCAATATTCCAGGAGTTCCAAGCGCTTACGGTATGCTTTCTTCGGAATGAGGAACAGCAGGAACTCTGGTGTCTTTATGATATATGGTTTATTCATCAAAATATACAAAAAGAGCAAACAATGGAGGAGTTTGCAGCATTAACCCCCCGAAAAGGTCTTTTCTCTCCCATAGCCACAGTCCTGGATTCAAGCAGAAATCAGGCATGGCTCTCTCTCTCTGGCTTCCCAGCCTGCTGCTATGCTTCCAGCTTCTAGCTCACATAACACATCTCTCCACTCTGCCCTCTGTCTTTTCCCCACCCATTTGTTATCTGGCACAGAGCCACTTCCTTTGTTACCTTAATGGTCCATACTTAGAGGGCCATTACCTCACCAGGAAGCTAGCTTGGCTATTCCAGGAATTGAATCTGTGCTGGATCAAGGAATTAGAAGGGGGTTCAGGCATGCAGCCTACCCACCAACTCAGAACAATACAAACTGTTGTTGTGATTTTGGAGAACTGGAATTAAGATTGGTTAGAAAGAGAAACTGGAAGAAACTGAGTCAACAGTGTGATGCAGCAGCTAAAAAAGCCAATGCGATTCTGGGCTGCATCAATAGGAGTATAGCATCTAGATCAAGGGAAGTAATAGTACCACTGTATTCCGCTCTGGTCAGACCTCATCTGGAATACTGTGTCCAGTTCTGGGCACCACAGTTCAAGAAGGATACTGACAAGCTGGAACGTGTCCAGAGGAGGGCAACCAAAATGGTCAAAGGCCTGGAAATGAGGCCTTATGAGGAACGGCTTAGGGAGCTGGGTATGTTTAGCCTGGAGAAGAGAAGGTTAACATGATAGCCATGTTCAAATATATAAAAGGATGTCATATAGAGGAGGGAGAAAGGTTGTTTTCTGCTGCTCCAGAGAAGCGGACACGGAGCAATGGATTCAAACTACAAGAAAGACGATTCCACCTAAACATTAGGAAGAACTTCCTGACAGTAAGAGCTGTTCGATAGTGGAATTTGCTGCCAAAGTCTCCTTCTTTGGAGGTCTTTAAGCAGAGGCTTGACATCCACCTGTCAGGAATGCTTTGATGGTGTTCCTGCTTGGCAGGGGGTTGGACTGGATGGCCCTTGTGGTCTCTTCCAACTCTATGATTCTATGAAATTGTCAGAAATTTCACCCATTCTTACTGGAGAGTGACCATATTCCTTCCTGTTATCAGTGAAATTCTACCATATTTCCAATGAAAGGATCCCTCTGGCCCACAGCATTTGTACATTCAGAGTCAGCTCCTGCAGTGGGGCTATTTGCCCCACTTTTGGGTGCCAATAATGAAGATCTACTGAGTAAAATCCACCCCAGCCTTCTGCTATTGTGGCTGTGTCAGCTGTTCCTTGTTAACCTGGGAAGAAGTGACAAATGAGCTACCACAGGGTTCTGTCTTGAGCCTGGCGTTATTTAATATTTTTATACATGGATGCAGTAGCAGAGGGGATATTCATCACAGCTGCATGTGTCACCCAACAGAAAGAGGATCCAAGACAGGACGGAAAACTGTGTCAAAACGAACAAAAAGAAACGTCAACTTTACGATAAACGTAAAGTCCTTCCTAAAGGCAGGAAGAATCAAATGCACAAATGCAGGGTGAGACATGGCACCTGGCTTGACAGCAGGACATGAGGAAAAGATCTGGGGGTTTTAGTAGACACAATCTAAACATGAGCCAGCAGGGTGATGCAGCAGCTAAAAGGGCTAATGTGATCCTAGGTTGCATCAGCAGAAGCACAGTGTCTATTCTGCTTTGGTCAGACCTCACATAGAGTACTGGGCACACTTTTAGCAATCAATCAATCAATTGGATATTTATTTATTTATTTATTTATTTCCAGTATGCATATACAGTGGTACCCCGGGTTGCGCACTCAATTCGTTCTGGGGTGCCGTTTGCGCCCCGACAGTGCACAACACGGGCGGCGCTTTTGCGCATGCGTGAGAGCGTTCGAGATCTCACGAGAGCGCGCGTGATCTCGCGCTTCTGCGCATGCGCGAACTGCGCAGAACGCTTCTGCGCATCCACGGACCGCGCGGACATGCACAGAAGCATCCGCGCTCCGTGTTACACTTCCGAGTTTGTGGAGTGCGCAACCCGAACGTTCGCAACACGGAGAGTACGCAACATGGGGTACGACTGTACAGTGGTACCTCGGTTTAAAAACTTAATCCGTTCCAGAAGTCCATTCGTAAACCGAAACTGTTCTTAAACAGAGGTGCACTTTCTCTAATGAGGCCTCCCGAGGTACCAGTGTACCACTTAATATCCAGAATTTCTAAGAGGTGTGCATATAAGGTTAAAAAGAGAGAGAGTAATCCTAACAATTAAAATTCACCAGAGTGAAAAAGTACCTTAAAATGCCTGCTGAAATAAGGAAGTATTTGCAAAGCGCCTTCAATTTTAGTAATGAGGAGCCCTGTCGAAATGCAATCAGGAGGGAGTTTCACAGAATTGGGCTCACAATATTGAAGGGACGCCTTCTGGTAGTGATGAACCATGCATTTGAACCAAGGGGGACTCATCCAGCGATCTCAGTCACCAGGCATTGCGTTAGGGGAAATTGCTGGCGGAAATGCAAATATGAGGCCAAATTGCATGCAAAAATGCATTTGTTAGCAGAAATCAGCACAAAAATTGATGCAGAGGCATAGTATACAGAAATTAAGGGTGGGGAAAATGAGAAATTGAGAGAAACCGAAACGGACCGATTATCCTTTCCCAAGCTATGGTCCTTTGACATTCTGCAGGGATTCCTTCAACCAAAGCTGTCGGTGACACCTGACTTGAGAGCAGTACATGTGAAAAGGATCTAGAAGTCTTGGTAGACCACAAACTTGACATGAGTCAACAGTGTGATGTAAAACAGCCAATGCAATTCTGGGCTGCATCAATAGGAGTATAGCATCTAGATCAAGGGAAGTAATAGTACCACTGTATTCTGCTCTGGTCAGACCTCACCTGGAATACTGTGTCCAGTTCTGGGCACCACAGTTCAAGAAGGATACTGACAAGCTGGAACGTGTCCAGAGGAGGGCAACCAAAATGGTCAAAGGCCTGGAAATGATAATAAATAATAATAATAAATTTTTATTTATATCCCGCCCTCCCCAGCCAAGACCGGGCTCAGGGCGGCTAACAACAAGTATAAAAACAGTTGATTAAAATACAGCTTAAAAACAGAATTAAAAACAACATTAAAGTGCAGCCTCATTTCAGTAGTACTCAAATCAAAACTATTTGGGGAAAAATGCCAGGGAAGTCCCCAAATAGGAGTTCCATCTCAGGAGGAAAAAAGGAAAGAGGGGGGAGGGGATCAAATTGATTTCAAGCCAAAGGCCAAGTGGAAAAGCTCTGTCTTACAGGCCCTGCGGAAAGAAATCAGATCCTGCAGGGCCTTGGTCTCATGAGACAGGGCATTCCACCAGGTCGGAGCCAGTGTTGAGAAGGCCCTGGCTCTGCTTGAGGCTAATCTAACTTCCTTAGGGCCCGGGACCTCTAAAGTGTTGCTATTTATGGACCTTAAGGTCCTCCGTGGGGAGAGGCGGTCCCGTAGGTACGAGGGTCCTAAGCCGCGAAGGGCTTTAAAGGTCAAAACCAGCACCTTAAATCTGACCCTGTACTCCACCGGGAGCCAGTGCAGCTGGAAGAGCACTGGGTGAATATACTCCCATGGCAGGGACCCCGTGAGGAGCCTCGCTGCAGCATTCTGCACCCGCTGGAGTTTCTGGGACAGCTTCAAGGGCAGCCCTGCGTAGAGCGAATTACAGTAGTCAAGCCTGGAGGTGATCGTCGTATGGATCACTGTGGCCAGGTCGGGTGCCTTATGAGGAACGGCTTAGGGAGCTGGGTATGTTTAGCCTGGAGAAGAGAAGGTTAAGGGGTGATATGATAGCTATGTTCAACTATATAAAAGGATGTCATATAGAGGAGGGAGAAAGTTTGTTTTCTGCTGCTCCAGAGAAGCGGACACTGAGCAATGGATTCAAACTACAAGAAAGAAGATTCCACCTAAACATTAGAAAGAACTTCCTGACAGTAAGAGCTGTTCGACAGTGGAATTTGCTGCCAAGGAGTGTGGTGGAGTCTCCTTCTTTGGAGGTCTTTAAGCAGAGGCTTGACAGCCACCTGACAGGAATGCTTTGATGGTGTTTCCTACTTGGCAGAGGGTTGGACTGGATGGCCCTTGTGGTCTCTTCCAACTCTATTATTCTATGATCCTTTCCCAAGCTATGGTCCTTTGACATTCTGCAGGGATTCCTTCAACCAAAGCTGTTGGCCTTTGAGTCTGTTTCATCTGTTTCTGGGATGCCTGGCGCACTCGCAAGACAACAAGTTAGAAAGAAAAAAGTTTTCTGATCACAAATTGGATGGTCTGAATTGCTTGTGTGCCTAGTCACAAAGCTGAATCATTATGGGCGAGAGGGCCCTTCCAGGACTACAATACCCATAATCCATTGGAAGGAAATGAGAATGTCATCAGGACAGGTTCGAACGCATGGCATCCGCTGTGGGGCCACGCCCACCTTTCCCTTGGCAGCATTCACCTGCTCCTCAGGAGAAGAAAGCGCCGGCAGATTTCAGAAAAGGGTTAAAAGAGTGGGGAGCGAGGAGAAGGACTGACAAAATCCTTACAGCATGTACCATATGGTTTGACATTTACCAGATTAGTTAAACATTTCTACTGGGGATAAATATGCTGAGATATCTATGTAAAGAAATTGCATGAGACAAGGACACATGCAGAATATTTATGCTACGGAGTCATTTCTTCCTCCCTCCCCTCCCCTCTTGGAAGAAGCACCCAGGGGCCTGGATGCATCAGGTCCAAAGAGCAAAAATAGAAAATAAAATAAAAAATTAGCCCTCCTAGAAAGGACCAGGGGAAAGGCAGGAGGGATCCCCCTTCAAAGTTCTGAATGAGACTTTTTTTAAAACAAAAACACAAAATCTGTCCCATCCAGAAGCCGTCCTTTCGGAGAGGCGAAAAGCATGCAAAGTTTGTCAGAATCTATTTTCAGGGTTCCCCGCTGCCTTCGGAGAGAAGACGGCGATGGCTGCCAAATTGATTCTAGGCCGGCTGATGCAGAGGAGGGGAGGGGGACTGCCGGTGCCCAGCTTCTGGTACAAGCACGGCTGCTCCTCGGTGAACAGCCCTAAAGCCATAGATTTCATTTGATCTTTGCAAAGGCTAACATCTGTCTGCTGTCATTTTAGTAAGATTGATGACAGGCTGGGAAAGGGGGGAGGAGGGAGGATTGGTGAGAGGTGGGGGGCAGAGGAGGAGGAGGAGGAGAGGACGAAGGGAAACCGAGCAGGAGGACGGCATTTCTCATGGACCGGCCGGAGCTGGCAAGGGTCACCTCCGGTCCTCTGTAGCAAGCGGTACCAAGCGGCCGGCTCAATACCCTAACCAGCAATTGTGCCTGGTTGTTAACAGTTGATCGCCACGAATCAGAGGCACAAAGGCAGCTGGGTCTCCCCCTTTCTCTCCCCCCCTTCTCTCCCTCCTTCCATTCTTTTGCACCTTGCATATCTCCATCGATTACTCACACAGCAAACCCTACAGAGCTAAATGTTATGACAGCCATAAGAATGTGGTTTACTGTTATCTTAATGTAGCTGGGCAGTGCTAGGTAAAACTATCAAACACTATTATTCTTTCTGAACACTGCAAGAGAAGCTAACTGATATGGACATCAAACCGTCCTTTTTTCGGTGGAGAGGGGTAAAAACCCTCTTGAATATTGGGTGTGAAGAAGGGAGTGTTCTCTAGTTGCATCTGAAGTTATTCACACTTTCTTTTTTTTTTTCTTTTGGGGAGGGGCAGATTCCTGAGCTCCATTCACACAGCAATATATTTCCATTTCCCTGATGTCCCCCTAACTGTTAATTTCTGCACCATACTTGAGCTTTCATACAACGCAAAAGCCACTTCCAGAAATTTTGTGGAATTTAGCGCACGTTTCGGGCTCGTTTCCATGTTTTTGGCAAATGGACTTTTTTTTCAGGAAGCAAGTGACATAAATGAGTGCTAAACTATTCTGCGATATATCCAGATGTGGCTTTTATGTCACGTGAAAGCTCAAATATAATGTGGAAACTAACAGTTAGGGAAACATCAGGAAAGCAGAATAAATGGCCTCTTTCCATATGGCCCGACCTGGATCCTGCAATCATCACTCTTCCCAGTAAACTCTTGAAGTTTTAGCTCTGTGGTGGGGAAAGGGGTCTTCTAACAAATTTTGGCATCCTTAGAAAACTACAGTTCCCAGGATTTTTGGGGGGACTCCTCAAGTGTTATAAGAGTACATTAAAAGTATGGGGCAGGTGTGGTCTGAGTCTGAAATGAACTTCATCTTTGTTTAATATCCAGGAACTGGGCTGTTAAAGATTGAGATGGACAGATACATCCATATACCCAGTGCAATGCAAGAAGAGATAACAGATTGCCATGCACTATGTAGTATGTCTCACGAGTGATGGAAGACTAAAGATGGACTTCCAATTCTTGTGAAATATGACCAGATATCGCTTGTAATTATGGGTGCTGGTCTGGACTTCTTGAATGGCTTGTTTTTATGGATCATGGCATGCTTCTGGCATGAGGCTTGATATAAAATAAACAGATGCATTCATTAATTACTTCATTACGGGGCGGTCATTATACAGTGGTGGAGGTTGGGTGGTCTGATGGTGAATGCTTTGATGTCAAAGGTCAGCCAAAGTACTGTGAAGGAGAAGGAGAAGGAGAAGGAGGAAGAGGAGGAGGAGGAGGAGGAGGAGAAGAAGAAGAGGAAGAAGAAGAAGAAGTTGTTGCTTGAAGTGAACTATGGTTTGTAGTTTTTGCTATTACCTGCACAAAAATTTGTCGCTAACTGAAGATGCAAGATAATTTCGAACCACCCGGCCTTAATTCAGGGGTGGAGAAGCACTCTCAGCTTAAGGACTGGATTTCATTCTGACCAACTTTCGGTGTGGGTGAGAAGTTGCCTTCTGATGGTGGGCAGAGGCCAAAGTGGTTGGGGCCAAAGGTCACCAAAGCAAAAGACTAGAACTCAAAATAGTCTTGTCTTGCCTTGGTAATGGACTGGATGAGAGCCAACAAACTGAAGATCAATCCAGACAAGACTGAGACACTGTTACTGGGGGGTTCCCTAGACCAGAATGCTGGGAGGTGGCCTGCTCTTGGTGGGGCTACACTTCTTCTGAAGGAGCAGGTATGTACTGTAGCTTGGGAGTAATTCTGGATCCTTTGCTGTCACCTGAGGCTCAGGTGGCCTCAGTGATGCTGAGTGCCTTCCATCAGCTTGGGCTGGTGGCCCAGCTGCACCCCTGTCTGGACAGGGATAGCCTATATTCTGTTGTCTATGTTCTGGTAACTTCTACATTAGATTACTACAATGCGTTATATGCAGGGCTGCCTCTGAAGACGGTTCGGAAACTTCAGCTAGTGCAGAATTCAGCGGCCAGGTTGCTCACTGGAACAAAACGGCTTGAGCATATTACACCGATCCTGGTCTGACTGCATTGGCTACCAATTAGTTGCTGGGCCCAACTCAAAGTGCTGCTTTTGACCTATGAAATCTTAAATGGCTCAGGACTGCAATACCTCAAGGAGCAGCCCTCCCCTGGACCTGGACCCTGAGATCATCACCTGGGGCCATTTTTAATATGCCTCCTCAGTCCAGAGGGTGGCAACATGAGAAGGGCCTTTTCTGCAGTGGCTTCCCACCTGTGGAATGTGTTGGGTCTGTTCAAGTGATGAACACGTTTGTGGGTTCAGACAAACACCTCACAACACGCTTCCCAAATCAAATCATAGCTCTGCAATGTTGACCTTGGCTTGTCACTACGGCACATTTATTTAATTCATCTTGAAAATTATCTGACTTGCCTTGTTTCCTGAAGGAAGCCAAGGCGGCCTGCAGATCAGCGAAGAGAAGTAAATAGCCATGCCCAGATTAAACCAAACCAAATATTTTTGTCAAAATGTTCACCCTAAATTGTGGTGCTCCTTCCCTGCAGAGACACATCTGGCAACTTAATGACACAGTTTTCAGCAGATCCTGAAGATGGCCCTCTTTATGCAGGTCTTTGCCAACTGAAGGACTCACCCTGTTTTTCTGATCATTTTTGAATTGCAATTTTTTTCAACTCTATTTTAATCTGTTGTAACCCACCCTGGGACCTTAGGGTGATTGATTGATTGATTGATTGATTGATTGATTGATTGAATTTATATACTGCCCTATACCCAGAGATCTCAGGGAGGATCACAGAATAAAATCAAAATATAAAACCACAAAATAAAAACAACAACAACCTACCCTGTTTCCCCTTTTTTAATACGTAGTCATAAAGTAAGCCATGGCAGGGTTTTTTTTACCTTTGTGAGAAGTAAGACGTACCCCAAAAGTAAGCCATGGTGCCGATATTGTTCCCGTCGCCTCCTCAGCCCCTCCTGCCTGCGCAGGGAGCCAGCGAACCAGTGAGAGGCACGGGGGGGGGAACGCGCCTCTTGCGGAGTTCTGCCCCGCCTGCTCAGCGCGCAGGGGGAGGCTGTACCATACCATACTCACGTAATAAAAATAAGACATCCCCCCCAAAATAAGCCACCCTGTGTTTTTTTGAGGAAAAAAAATTATAAGACGGTGTCTTAAAAAGGGGGAAAGACGGTAATACCTCCCCAAACCACCCCCCCCATTTTAAAAGGGCATATGATGTCAATCAAATCAACCCAAGGCCTGGTTAAAAAGGAACGTTTTTGCCTAGCACCTAAAGGTGTATAATGAAGACGCTAGGCGAACTTCATTGGAGAGAGCATTCCACAGACAAGGAGCCACCCTTGTTGCTACCCTTGGGACCTTGGGACCTTAGGGTGATGGGCATGCAAAACGTAAAAACATAAAAATAAAACAAGTGCTGTCCTTTTAGTAGTACTCTATGAAAGAACATCTCATTCCAGTTTCCCCAGTTTTAATTCAGCTTTGCAGCACTTAGAACATTGGGCAAGCAGCAACAGACCCGTGAACAATTGTAAAACAATAAGACAATGATAAAATACCCTTTGTGATTTCGCAGATAAAAACAGAGATGTCCTTGCATACTTGTAAGACCTTGAGTCGCACGCAAGGGTGAGTGTCAGTTCTCCCCACCCCCCAAACAACACTTAACCTCTCTCAAAGGATTCTCATCCACCTCTTTTATCCGTTTACTCTCCCATAAGCCACCCCACTTTGGCTCCTGAAGCAGACTATGGCGACCTTCACACCATGCATTTAAAGCACTAGGATGGCTTCCCCCAAGGAATTCTGGGAGCTGTAGTTTGTTCAGGATGCTGGGGGCTGTTAGGAGACCCTTATTTCCTTCCCAGAGATACAGACTCAATCCCTCTTCACAGAGAATGCCTGGAATTGTAGCTCTGTGAGGGGAACAGGGCTCTGCTAGCAACATTCAGCACACTTAATGAACTACATTTCCCAGGATTCTTTGGGGGAAACCATGGAAAGCCATGGCAGTGGAAGTAAGGATGAGTAAACATGGCACCTTCCAGTAACATCATTAACAAGAAGGTGGTGCATTTGTTCAGTCGTTCAGTCGTGTCTGACTCTTCGTGACCCCATGGACCAGAGCACGCCAGGCACGCCTATCCTTCACTGCCTCTCGCAGTTTGGCCAAACTCATGTTAGTAGCTTCGAGAACACTGTCCAACCATCTCATCCTCTGCCGTCCCCGTCTCCTTGTGCCCTCAACCTTTCCCAACATCAGGGTCTTTTCTAGGGGGTCTTCTCTTCTCATGAGGTGGCCAAAGTACTGGAGCCTCAACTTCAGGATCTGTCCTTCTAGTGAGCACGCAGGGCTGATTTCCTTTAGAATGGATAGGTTTGATCTTCTTGCAGTCCATGGGACTCTCAAGAGTCTCCTCCAGCACCAGAATTCAAAAGCATCAATTCTTCGGCAATCAGCCTTCTTTATGGTCCAGCTCTCACTTCTGTACATCACTACTGGGAAGACCATAGCTTTAACTATACGGACCTTTGTCGGCAAGGTGATGTCTTTGCTTTTTAAGATGCTGTCTAGGTTTGTCATTGCTTTTCTCTCAAGAAGCAGGCGTCTTCTAATTTCGTGACTGCTGTCACCATCTGAAGTGATCATGGAACCCAAGAAAGTGAAATCTCTCACTGACTCAATTTCTTCCCCTTCTATTTGCCATATACTTTGTGAATCTGTGTCTCATCTTGCCCCTTTCTAGAAATTCATGTATGTTTCTCTTTTCGTGAACCTACCGAAGAATAAAATCAAATCAGGATTAAGTGGTTTTCTAAGGACAGTGGAGGGCATGGGTGCTGTGTTCAAAAGCTGTGGACAAACGCTGGCTCCCTTGGCCTGAAGCGAAATGAGTGCCGCACCCCATAGTCGCCTTTGACTGGACTTAACCATCCAGGGGTCCTTTTAATGGTGGCGGCACTCGCCCTTCTTCTGATAGGAAATGCTGGGGGGGTGGACAAAAAATGCTGGGGGGGGGATGGACCGAGGAGGGTAAGTTGTGGGGACTGAGAAATGTTCCTATTTTCATCTGGGGAATGTTGAAGTGTATGCGGTTGTGAATCCCATTGGATCCAACCTTCTATCTATATCTATCTGTCTGATAAACAGTAAATAGTTGAACTAGCACATGCTACCTTCTTGATCCTTGTCAAGATCAATTCTGAGGTAAATTCCCTCCCGTCATAACCCTAAGAATAGAGCACCATGCACACAGCATTTATATTAATCTGGATACATTTTTGCTGCTTAGGTTTCTGTCAGGGATTCTCTCCTGATTGAAGGCGCTTTGCTGGGCCCCCTAAAACACACCATTAAGGATTTCATCCTTGAGGACGAAGCATTTATTTTTATTGTGAGGAGTGGAAGAAGAAAGAGGGCATATTTATTCCGGTGACACGGATAAATATGATGTGGCTATTTCTACATTAGCAGAATTTAAATTCCACTTTGTTCAAGGCCCCTCAGCGCACGGGCAGCCTGTGTTGTAAGTGTTACCAAGAGATGTTTACTGCTTTGGGATATAATTAACTTTAAAAGAAGAGGCCCCGATGAAGAAAACAAACTTAACCTGACAAGTCTGATATCATCACATTCTGCCTTTCTGTCTCTGAGAGGTGTGTGGCTGCCTTCATTTCCACCAAGCTGTGCTTCTCCATTTAAGGCCTTTCATCTGGTTTTTATAGCATTTTCCTATTTCTATGTCTGAAAGTTAAAGTAAACGGGGGCTCATGTTTCTGGTATATAATAGAAGCGTATAATATTATGCTTTCCCCACTGCATTTTGCTAACTGTATTCAACAGCATCTTAAAAAGCAGAGACATCACCTTGCCGACAAAGGTCTGACTATGACAGACCAACATGGCTATCTACCTATAAAAGGTCTGTATAGTTAAAGCTATGGTTCCCCAGTAGTGATGTATGGAAGTGAGAGCTGGACCATAAAGAAGGCTGATTGCCATAGAATTGATGCTTTTGAATTCTGGTGCTGGAGGAGATTCTTGAGAGTCCCATGGACTGCAAGAAGATCAAACCGATCCATTCTGAAAGAAATCAGCCCTGAGTGCTCACTGGAAGGACAGATCCTGAAGCTGAGGCTCCAATACTTTGGCCACCTCATGAGAAGAGAAGACTCCCTGGAAAAGACCCTAATGTTGGGAAAGATGGAGGGCACAAGGAGAAGGGGACGACAGAGGGCGAGATGGTTGGACAGTGTTCTCGAAGTTACCAACATGAGTCTGACCAAACTACGGGAGGCAGTGGAAGACAGGAGTGCCTGGCGTGCTCTGGTCCATGGGGTCACAAAGAGTCGGACACGACTAAACGACTAAACAACAAACCGTATTTTTATACTTAAGACATTTCCTGTAAATTTCTCTGATGTTGAGGAGGAATCTCCAAGTTGACTTCGCATTTTGTTTTTAGGTGAAATATAGAGGTAACTTAATCTTTGCTTAGCCTTTCCCCCCCCTTATGAAAATGCCATGGATGTTCCTGGTAAGGAGGTGACCACCCCTCCAACTTTATTTTTTCTTGAGGCGAAAATATCAGGGGTGTCTCTACCTTTTCACATAGGTAACATCAGGACAGGGTTTAAGGGTGGTTTTTATGCCCAGCATGTTTAGAAAAAAATATATATGTGGAAATTCCTACAGAAGGCATAATTCAAGATGTGTAAATTTTGACCCAGTAGCTCTCCTGCGAGGACAGGTTGCAGCGTTTGCGATTTTTGAGTTGATAGAAGAGGTAAGTAAGAAGTGGCATGAGAGAAATGCACAAAATTATGCCAGACATTGAGAAAGTAGAAGGAGAGAAGTTTTTCACTCTTCTGATATGAAAATTCGGGGACATCCAAGGAAGCCGAATGTTGGAAGATTCTGGAAGGACAAAAGAAAGTTAAGGTATAGGCCAGGGGTAGGCAACCTAAGGCCCGTGCGCCGGATGCGGCCCAATCACCTTCTCAATCCGGCCCACGGATGGTCCGGGAATCAGAGTGTTTTTACACAGGCAGGCTGCCTGTCTGGTTGGGTGTGAGGGTCTGGCTGCACAAGGCATGCAAGCTCCGCCCCCAGTCGGTCTCAGGCACCTTATTGGCAGCCGAGCAACGCAGCTGAGGAGCCTCCCTGGCCAGCAGGGAGGGAGAGGAGCTGCTTCCTTTGTAATCCGGGAAATTAAAGGGATATCAACAATCCGGGAGAGCAGCGGGAAACGGCATTGGAATAAGGGAGTTTCCCGCAAAAAAAGGGAGGGTTGACAGCTGGACATGTCCATGTCTGGCTGCACCCTCGGAAACTTTCAGCCATCAGAAGCTGTCAAAGCAGATTCCATTGCATGCCAACCACCGGAATGCAACCGTGTACCCAATTCTGAGGGGAGAAGCATTTTAAACACAGCAAGGTAACTTGAGTCTAAGGGATCAGCCGAGGTAAATTCCACCGGCAGCCGGACAGAGAGATGCGAAGCTTTCTCTCGATTCAGAGGGAATTCAGAATCCTGTCAATCTCCTTTCCCCCTCCGCTCTTTTGCGTCCTGGTTTCCATTTTACAGGGAACGACGCTCTCTCCTTTGTCTCTCCAACAAAGTGCCCTTTCGTGCATCTGCTATTGATTCTGCTCCTTCCTCTGTGGTCTGCAGTGTCATGTCGGTGAGGCTCCCGACATCCACTGACCTGGAAATCAGGAGAGCCTCCGCCGTTGCAGCAAGACATCGCCGGGCTCCCACGTGGTCACCGGGAAAGGAAAGTCGCCTTGAGTCACTTGCTCTGTCCAATTTGCTTAACTCCGTGATGTCACTCACGTCAAGTTACGCCGTGCTTTCGCTGTACAGCGCCCTGTGGGTTTTGTCTTAGTGGCGAAGCCACAAAGGCTAAAAAGGAGAAATCGCATTCAGGATGATTCAGTCCTAACCTGTGCTTCCAGTTGCCTTTGCAAGGCAGCTGAACCAAACAGACCCGATCTTGTTCAGTTCGGTTCGTCAGAGAAGGTGAGCGGCAAAGCATTGCTTGGCATGTAGAAGGTCTCAGGTTCAGGGCCGTCTTAAGCATATCCGGTGCCGTGGTGCAAAGATCCCTCCGGCGCCCCCCGGCAACTCCAAAACAAGGGAGGGCCCCACAGAGATGGTACCTATGCTTCAGGCTTATAGCCTGATCAGACCTGATCAGCTATCTAGGGATATTGCATGCTTCCTTATACAGCAGTGATGGCTAACCTTGACACTCCAGATATTTTGGGACTACAACTCCCATCATCCCTGGCCACTGATCCTGTTAGCTAGGGATGATGGGAGTTGTAGTCCCAAAACATCTGGAGTGTCAAGGTTAGCCATCACTGCTGTATAAGGAAGCATGCAATATCCCTAGATAGCTGATCAGCCATCACTGTTATACAGAGACAATTAGTCTAGCTAGCTCAGTTCTGTCTGCACTGAATGGCAGCAGCTTTGGAGGGTTGCAGACAGAAGCCTCTCCCAGGCCTATCTGGAGATACCAGGGATTGAAACTGGGACCTTCTACATTCAAAGCAGATGCTCTACCACTGAGCTATGCACCTCCCCAACTGCAGCCCTCTCCCTGAATCTCATCCCTTTTGGGAAATTGGATGTGTCTCTGGGGTGATGATCTGCTGTGCTTCTTTCTGCCCTGAAAAGCCGAGCCTTTACCCCTCTCCCCTGACCTCCAGAGGCCCCTGTAGGCCAAGGTGCTTGAAGGCTCCCCAAAGTGCAGAAGCCAGTGCCACTTCTGTTCTTGAGATCAATGTCAGAGACACCCTCCTTGACCCAGCAAGGAGGTCGCTTGCCCCTCTTCCGAGAAGCTGGGATGGTATCTCAGTGTGACTGCTGCGAGATTGCCTTGTTATCATAGGGACTAAGGTGGATTCATCTCAAACAACAAGGAAAGCAAACAAAACCCAGGTGCTCCGTTCTATTGGCAGAGCTCTAAGAAACTAGCTAATGTATACTTCCTAAGACAGCAGTACTAACTAAACGCAGTGCAGAGCAAACATGGTGAGGCTCGTGTTCCATACTAGCTAAATATTGTTAAAATAGAACGTCCTACTCTATTAATAATAATAATAATCATTAGCATTAGCATTAGCATTAGTAGCATTACGGTAGTAGTATTAGTAGTATTATACTTATACTCCGCCCACTGGCGGAGCTTCATGCTCCGGCACTGGGGGCGGGAAGCAGGCGGGGGTGGGGCTGGCGCACATTTTGTGGGCGTGACACGCTGTCCTTAGGGGCGTGGCATGCGTTTTGGGGGCGTGGCGTGCAGTGCGGGTGGGGGGCAGCCAAGATGGAGCCCTACCGGGCGCACTGCCTTTCCTACGCCAGTGACTCTGCCCATCTGAGTGGGTTGCCCAGCCACTCTGGGTGGCTTCCAACATATATAAAAACATAATAAAACATTAAACATTTTAAAACTTCCCTATACAGGACTGCCTTCATATGTTTTCTAAAGGTTGCATAGCTGCTTATTGCCTTGGCTCAGGGGTCTCTTAACTCCATACCCGCCAACATTTCTCTGATGAAAATAGAGACGTCCCAAGGAAAAGCAGGACATTACATTCCAGATCAAAACAGATACCAGTACGGATTCTGTAAATTCGGGACTTTCCCTGGAAAACAGGGACACTTGGAGGGGCTGTTATCAATATCTATGACTTGAAGCTGAAGTTGGTGAGTTGGGTGTGGGTGGGTATTTTGTTTAAATGATTGCAGGAATGATAGAGGCATTGCCTGTTTTCTTGGAAGCAAGGGAAGTTATTTACCGAAGGCCAGGGGAGCGAGAAACTATTTTCAGCCCCAGGGCTCCATTTCGCTTGGCCACAGGTGGACCTACTATGAAATTAATAAAGCTTAACTTCAGTGCCCCTAAACCCAGAGGGGCCACAGAAGGGATTTTAGTCCATACTAGCTGACCCGGCCACGCCTTGCTGTGGGTGATTTGTTGAAATGGAAAAGTAAGATAGAGTATGAAAGAGAAAGTGTATGCTTACCTACAGCTTATCTTGTTGAAGTTCAGTCTGCATGTTCTCCGTTTGTCCATCCCGTTTTTGTCTTTGTTTCTACAACTTATTATTACTACCATATTATTTTAGTCTATGAGGTTCTTTGTCCCAGCAGTAGCGTTTGCGGCTGCTCTGTCTGTCGATTGGATGGTGGCAGTGACATCGGGAGAGGAGGAGGAGGGGTCGGAAACTGGTGTGCTGTGCTGTTTAACGTCCACTGGAGGGCACTATATTTTTTTACACAATATCACATTTTTACCTGGGAAAGGTGTGGTATTTGTACAATGTAAGTACATGTGATCTCTCCCATATGGCCATGGAACGTTGTGCCCAAATTTGAACGGAATCGATCAAGGGGTTACGGAGAAAGGCGATCGTTAACAAACATCCAACTTCAACGATTTTTTTTATATAGATTGCTTACAAATTATGCATGCATATAACATTTCCCTAATTTTAAAGACCTCTCACTGAAGAAATTTGCAAAAAATTAAGCACCACCCCCAAATGACACGCCCTGCAATTGAGTACAAGCTCTCATTACAACTCTAATGTATTGATGGTTGATGCAGAGCTGAATCAAAGAGGCTATTCTAGAAGGAGAACAAAAGGTGGTACGGGTCTTCTCAAACTAAAGGGAGAAAGATGCTCAAAGGAAGGGATATGTATACTCAAATTTTCCTTTGAAGGAGTCTGTTTTCCCCTGTACTTTCTCAATTATCAAATAAAACCAGCACTACATTCCACAAAGCATCCAGCTACATGAAAGGATTTGCTAGATCCTATAGCAAAAAAACACACATTGCTACTTCTGCAACAATTTTGATTAAACACAGTCTGCTATCAGGAAAGCAAAATAATTTTAGCAGCATCTAATGAAACTACGGCAGATGCAAACAATTGCTATTAAAAAAAAAAAAAGCGTATCTGCAGAGAAGTATCATAGACATGTTGTCAAAACTTAAATGATACATAAGAATGTGTCCGGTTCATAACTGAGCATACCAGAAGTATCAATGTTAAAAACACATAAACAAAACTTGTTTAACTAATCTATAAAAGTGGCTTGATTAAGTTAGGCCAGTTCAAGCTTTTCTTTTTTCTAATAGGGGACATAGGTGTAGTGGTTCAAGACAGAGAATGCGGAGTAGTGATGCACATGTCTGGTAGGCAAGCCTGAAAAGATAGAAAGATGCCCCTTTTCCACATTTTAATATGTTTAATGGTGTTGCATTGGGGGTAAGGAATATCAGCCAGAAAAGCTGATCTAGTGTTTCTGGCAGCCACCCCAATGCTTACAAAAATGGGTTCAGAAGTGGGAATATTTTCCGCAGTATTATACACATACAGTGATCCCTCGACTTACGAGTGACTCGACTTCCACATTTTTCGAGTTACGAGAGATCAAAGCGGCCGCCGCTTCCGAATTTTTTCGACTTCTGAAAGGAAGCCGCGACCGTTTTAGATGCAGTTTCCTCAACTTACGAAGTTTTTTTCGACCTACGAAGTTTTTCTCCAATGCGTTCCTATGGGGACTCAACTTACAATGATTTCGACCTACGAAGTTTCCGGCGGAACGGATTATCTTCGTAAGTCGAGGGACCACTGTAATATATTTGTTGTTGTTTAGTCGTTTAGTCGTATCCGACTCTTCGTGACCCATGGACCAGAGCACGCCAGGCCCTCCTGTCTTCCACTGCCTCCCGCAATTTGGTCAGACTCATGTTGGTTTGGTTCTCGTCCTCTGTCGTCCCCTTCTCCTTGTGCCCTCAATCTTTCCCAACATCAAGGTCTTTTCTAGGGAGTCTTCTCTTCTCATGAGGTGGCCAAAGTATTGGAGCCTCAGCTTCAGGATCTGTCCTTCCAGTGAGCACTCTGGGTTGATTTCCTTCAGAATGGATAGGTTTGATCTTCTTGCAGTCCATGGGACTCTCAAGAGTCTCCTCCAGCACCATAATTCAAAGGTATCAATTCTTTGGCGACCAGCCTTCTTTATGGTCCAGCTCTCACTCTTTCATGGATCACTGCCTTGCCGTGGCGAAGGGGCTTGAATAACTCAGAGAAGCTATGAGCTATGCCATGCAGGGCCACCCAAGATGGACAGGTCATAGTGGAGAGTTTTGACTAAACGTGATCCACCTGGAGCAGGAACTGGCAAGCCACTCCAGTATCCCTGCCAAGAAAACCCCATGGACAAAGACACATAATATATAATTCTGCATAATGAGTCGGGTTTCTTTTATTTTTTAAAAAATGCAATGTGCAAGTAGCACAGGTGTGCAATGCCAGAGGTGTTCTGATGTGGGCAAAGCTCAATCAGGTTGGAACAGCCAAATTCCACATAGAAATCCAGAAGCCGACAAAAACCAGTTGCATGTCGAGGTCACCAAGCCACTCCCACCAATAATTCACACAAGAGACATAATTTTTTGTTTGGGTTTTTGGCATAGTTTTGGCCACAACTTTATTGAAATACAAAACATGTGAGTGGTTGCGTAGGCATTGGTTCACGCTGTCCGACGGGACAGAGCTGACTGCATGTCAGCGAAGACTAGTTGTCCAGCGGGACAGAGCTGACCACGTGCCAGCGGAGGGAAACCATTAGCTGGGGAGAGTTAACGGAGGCTGGTAATCAGAGCCTCCCCCTCCCCAGGGGTCCCAGGGGCTCATGCGCGGCCCTGCAACCCTACCAGGTTCAGACAAGCATGTCGAGCCCCTGGATTCCTTTAACGGAATTCCCATCACCATCATCACTTTTGGAGGGCTACCGCCCTCCCATACCACAGAACCAATGCCTAACCGCCAACCTTACAAGTTGTGACTAGTTGCTACGTAGTAGGCGAAAACCAAATGGCACAGTCAATTAGCCAAATGGAAAAATTCCTACTAGGCCTCTACCTTAAAAGCAGACGACCGCCATGACAGGCAACAGCAAGGTCAACGCACAAGCCTATACCAGGGAGGGGGGGCGGGAGATCCGAAGCTCGCAGCAAAGAGGGAAGGTTGCACCACGTGCAATCCTATTTAACGGATGCTGGGCTGTCCATCACAAATGAGCATGTGACTTTCCCCAGCAACAGTCTGGGTCAATGCAAGCTGTGGCCAGCAAGCCAAACCCACTACAAGGGAAGATGGCTTTTTTGCCCCAACCGCAACACAAGCTCTCCTGTACTGCAGAACTCGCTTTCCTGTCTGACAAGCTTTCCGCAGGTTTCTGAGCTCAGTGAGGTGGTTTCAGAGCACAACTCCAGAGTACCCTCGCACCGCCCCTATTGCAACTTCTGTCAATCCTTAATAAAGGCATGAACAGTCTAAAGTGATACAATAAATAAATTTCCCCGAAAAGCTGCTGTTCTTGAGAAATATCCTCTGCTTGAAAAATGCTCAAACTTTCCTGATAATGGTGGCGCAAGTCGACACCGGAATGTTTGAGCTAAGGCTTTGTCCTGTGCATTAGATTGTCTGCACAATTCCACGAAATGTTTTCAGAAATGGTTGAAATAGAAGGAGCCTGGAGGTTTGAAGTAAATGGCTGAAGCTCAGCAGGAATGTATTTATTTATTGTGAGAAATAGCAGCGAGCATGGCTTTGGCACTTAAAGTTTTCAAAGCATGACACATGCATTATCTCAGCAGTCGCAGAATCGCAGGAATCCGCCTTATCCTGAGTCAGATCATTGGTCCATCTAAGAACATGAGAAGAGCCTGCTGGATCAGGCCAATGGTCCATCTTTAGCCAGCATCTTGTTCCCACAGTGATCACTCCTGCAGTTTCCAGCAATACCAGCCATGGAGGCAGAGGGCAGCCATCATGTCTAGTCGGCATTCACAACCTTATCCTTTCAATATTCAGTGGAGAAAGTGGGGTTAACGCAAGTACAATTGATTTCAACGGGACCAAAATTTGACGAATGTCTGCCGGATCCCACCCACAATTTGCAATTGTAGTGTTTAAGACATGCCCGAGTCATAGGGGTGTCTCCAAAGGAAAGTTCTACCAAGAGTAGAAATCAGTGAACCTAAGTTACGAATGTCCATCAATGTCTGTCCTCTGCTCTGGGCTGTTATTGTGGTCCAAGTATCACGTACACATGAAGGTGCTAGGTGGTTGGTGAAAGACCCTGAGTGAGATACAGGAAGGGAAGATCTCCCAGGGTAAAAGACTGGGAGAAGAAAGGAAAGCTCTCAGTTGAGATCTGGTCGAGTCTACCACTGTCAGACCCTCCAAGTGTCCCTGTTTTCCAGGGACAGTCAGATGGGTGGGGAATAAATAACAAAATTATTATCATGATGGAATAGGACATAGAATCATAGAATCATAGAGTTGGAAGAGACCACAAGGGCCATCCAGTCCAACCCCCTGCCAAGCAGGAAACACCATCAAAGCATTCCTGACAGGTGGCTGTCAAGCCTCTGCTTAAAGACCTCCAAAGAAGGAGACTCCACCACACTCCTTGGCAGCAAATTCCACTGTCAAACAGCTCTTACTGTCAGGAAGTTCTTTCTAATGTTTAGGTGGAATCTTCTTTCTTGTAGTTTGAATCCATTGCTCCGTGTCCTCTTCTCTGGAGCAGCAGAAAACAACTTTTCTCCTTCCTCTATATGACATCCTTTTATATATTTGAACATGGCTATCATATCACCCCTTAACCTTCTCTTCTCCAGGCTAAACATACCCAGCTCCCTAAGCCATTCCTCATAAGGCATCTTTTCCAGGCCTTTGACCATTTTGGTTGCCCTCCTCTGGACACATTCCAGCTTGTCAGTATCCTTCTTGAACTGTGGTGCCCAGAACTGGACACAGTATTCCAGGTGAGGTCTGACCAGAGCGGAATACAGTGGTACTATTACTTCCCTTGATCTAGATGCTATACTCCTCTTGATGCAACCCAGAATTGCATGGGCTTTTTTAGCTGCTGCATCACACTGTTGACTCATGTCAAGTTTGTGGTGTACCAAGACTCCTAGATCCTTTTCACATGTACTGCTCTCAAGCCAGGTGTCACCCATCCTGTATTTGTGCCTTTCATTTTTTTTTCATCCCTATTTTCATCGGGAAAATGTTGGAGGGTATGGTACAATTACGATTTAAATACAAATACCCTTTGCCATTGTAGGAGATGATATCTCACAGCAGAGCTTTCATCTACAGTGGTACCTCGGTTTTGGAACGTCTCCGTTGACGAACATTTCGGTTTTGGAACGCCGTAAACCCGGAAGTAAATGGTTCGGTTTACGAACACGCCTCGGAAGTCAAACATGCTACACAGCTTCTGCTGTGTGCAAGATCCTGAAGCCTAGCTGTCGGCTGTTGAGTTTCTGGTTTTCGAACGTTTCGGAACTCGAACGGTCTTCCGGAACGGATTACGTTTGAAAACTGAGGTACCACTGTACTGAACTACCAAACTCTGTTCAGAATGGGTGGGAGAACCTGTGGCCTTTCAGATGCTGCTGAACGGCAACTCCCATCAGCCCCAACCAGACTGGCCAATGGTCAGGGGTGATGATGATTATTTATTAAATTTGTATACCGCCCTTCATCTGTAGGTCTCAGGGCGGTTCACAACATCTGGAAGGAAACAGATTTATCCTCCCAGCTGTCCACTTAGTCCTAAGGGATGTGGAAAACAGCGGATTGTTTTGCTGCCTTTCAAGGCTACTTGCTTCATTTCCCTTAACTTCTCCTTCTTAATTACTTTTATTTATTTCATTTTTGCAACTTTTTTCTCCCTTTTCCAAAGATGAAAACCTCGCCACCTAAATAGGCGGCAGTTTAGAGCACAAACATGCAGAGATAACAATTAGCGGAATAATTACACTTGTTCTGTCAGCGTGACCCCGTGACCCAGAAAGTATTACAAATCCATTTTAAAACATATTAAATGTTCATATTAATGAAGAGAATGCAGTACAAGTACCGGCAAACTAAATATTGTTAATGATTTTGAGCTATTAAATTCATTACCGTTTCTTTTCATAATAAAGCGGTTACTCGCTAATTAGACCTTTTTAAACTCCCCGTTATTGAATTCATTATACGGCATGCCATTAACTCTTACCGATCTGTCGGGGTACACACACCGCCACAATCAGGACAATAGTCATAATGGTTTCGAGACCATATTCGGAGGGATGCAGGACTTGGAATTCCTCCTGTGGTTTTTGACAGTCACTCCATGTTCTTTTTCTCAGAGTACATTTTCTTGACACATAATGCCTAACAGCTTCTGAGCTGTCACAGTAACTTTGACAACACACATTCTAAAAAAACACACATGCTGTATTCATTTAATTTAATGTTTAAATCCCCCAAGTTTGGCCACTTTCCTTCCTTCCTTCCTTCCTTCCTTCCTTCCTTCCTTCTTTTTTCTCCTCTCTTTCTCCTCTCTCTCAGGTCAGCATATAAATAAGGTGGATTCCTCCCCCCCCAAAAAAAAAACCCAAATTGTGCACTGGGGGTTGAAATACCCTCTGTGATTCCGCCCCTCCCCAACTGAGCAAAAGGAACACACTTCCATTTAAAAAAACCCCCACAATTTTAATCTGTGACATGTTTATGTATTTTAATATTTGCTGGAAGCTGCCCAGAGTGGCTGGGGAGACCCAGCCTGATGGGCGGGGTACAAATAATAAATTATTATTATTATTATCATTATTATTATTATTACTTTCATTGATGAGCATCCAAAGTAGGAGGGGTGAAACAAATTGAAATATACTCAGAGTCGAGTGTGGATTTCATGCTCTTTATTCAGCTCATAGTAGCGAGGAATGCAAATTCCCCCAGAACGTATGCTTTATATACATTATTTACACAATGGGCCCCACGTGATTGGCTAATTCCGGGATACTCCTGTAGGCCAATCAGGTTGCGGATTCACTTCCACCTGGAGCTGGATTGGGTGGCTCATGCGGACCAATCAGACTGCTGCATTCTGGATCCTATTGTTCTAGGACCAATCAGACTGCTGCATTTTGGATCCTATTCAACTCAGTACATAACACAAATGCACCAAATTCCACACATTTTGTTGCAATCAACCAACTAATTCCACAGGCAGGAGCCAGTACCATGGATCCCACCACAGCAATGGGACTTTCCCTTGTTTTCTGCCTCTCTGCCACCCCCACCCCCAATTGGCTCTAGGCATTGGAAGAACCCACAAAGCAGCACACATGGGGAGATCATTCCACCTGCTAAGCAGAGATGCTTGCATGATATATTAGTGTGACGCTGAAATCTGCTCTGGCTGGTGCCTCCCACCAACCCTCGGCTTCCAGCCAGTCCATGGCAGTGCCAATCCTGGCATCCGGTGAAATGTGGGCAAGTTTGAAGGGTGTGTGTGTGCTGTGTCGGTGGCAGGGCAAACAGGAACTGAGCAGGAACAGCAACCCTGGATTTCAGAGGGGTTATTTGCCAGGACCTTTCCTGGTCACCACATGAGGTCCTGGCTGGCCCATGGGTGCCTGCGGGCACCACGTTGGTGACCCCCTTCGGTGCCACGGTGAGATCCGTTCCTCAAATGGTTTGCCCTAAGCTGAAATCAGGAAATGCTCCATGCGGCGCCATTCAGTGGGACTGATGACGGATGTCCGGATAGTCCTCAACACCCTGGGCCTGCCTGCTTGTCTCCTCCTAATGAGGCAGATCTGGCAGATAATAAGGGGTTTGATCTTCTGCGAAGGGGGATAAGCTGTTTCGCGGCAGCTGCTAAAGCCTTTGGCAGTTGGGCAGAGCGAGGCTGTCCTCCCCACCCTACAAACGTGCCTCCTGCAAGCCCCGGGAATATTGCCACGAAATCATCCCCGACAACGAGTAATTTTGCCGGTGAAGGCCAGGTTTATGTGACATCGACTTGACACCCTGAAACTTTGCTGATGGGCAGGCCCTAGAAATATGATTGGTAAATAATAGACGGAAGATGTGTACGTCACACATGGTTGTTTAGAGGCGACAGTGGGGTCTTTAGCAAAATAGGGGCCTCCCCTCCCCTCCTGCCAGTCCGGACGCTGGGATGTGTGTTTGGGAGAGAGGAGGCTGTGCATTATAACACAGGGCAAATGATATCCTTACGCTCAGCGTCGCTCAAACGATTCCTGCTCCGTGTCACATATAATAACAATAACTCGGCGCGTTTGCAGCCTGTGTTTTTATTTAAAAGAGCATCCCATTCACCTGTGAAAAGCCAGGACGCAAATGTACCTCAGTGATTGCTCTATTGAATAGTTATGGCGTGCAAGAGCTTTCTTTATCTCTGCTCCTCCTCTACCCTTCATTTATTATTATTTGGAGGGTAGAGCTGTGTGATTATCCATTCTTGCTTTGGGCCTAGTACGCCATCTGGGATGCTTATTAAACCCACAGGCAGATCAAAAGGATATAGCTCTGCCGCGGTACCTGAATGGAAACAGTGCTTCATCAACAGAGCCCTGCCTGGTCCTCTAATGATGTACTAGGTATTTTCAGCAGGTACAGATTACCCACATGGAAGCACAATAGTAGGTTGGTTGGTTTGTTTTCCCTTGGAATAGACGAAGCAATTAATGCCATTTTGCTTCGTTAGTTTGTTAGATTTCATAGTCAGGCCCATAGCCTGAAATAGTGTATATATGGGGCAATGACACAGATTAAAAAGCATCACTTTCGGGGTGAGTGTGTGTGTGTCCATGAATAAAATTTGTTCCCAAAATTGCCATTGATTAATCGGGTCCTCCCTAAAAGAGGGCACACATTGCGGTGCGACCTGGCAACCGAGCCCAGTGAGTGGAATCGATTGGATGGCCACAGCACCCTATTGGTAGGTCCCTCGATGCTGGGAGCAATCTGGCCAATGGCATGCAGGTAAAAGACATCAAGGGACCTATTTAAGCCCATGCACGTGCGTCTGAGCTTCCTCTTTGGGCCAGTGCATCGGAACACCCACCCACTTCTCCCTATATTTAGGGCTTGCGCTTGACCTTGCTATGCCGTCGTGTGTCGCCTGTTGTTGGCGCAGGGGCACGGCAGGAATTTTCCCCACTTGGCTGATTGGCTGTTGCCACTTGGGTTTCTCATGCCATGTAGCAAATCATCACAACTTGTAAGGTTGCGGATAAGCTCTAGTTCAGGTGATAGGGGTGGCAGGATGCTCTAGCTATCCCTATGCGAAGGGTATTCCGGTAAAGGAATCCAGGGACTCAATGGTTTGGCCAACCCTGAGAGGCATTGTGCCCGTGCCCGAGTCCGGGGACATCAGGGTAGCATACTGGTGGGGTTCCCACCTTCTGCTGTCCCTGGTGTTCACCCTTGGCTGACCTACGATAGAGCTCTGGGTCAGCGCTGCCTGCAAGGGTGCAGGGAGCTAGTCAAACCAGAGCCTATGCAACCACTCACTTGATTGTAATCAATAAAGTTGTGGCCTAAATTCTGCCAAACCAAAAACCAAACCAAATATCTGAGTCACGTGTGAATTTATTTCTTGTTGTTGTTCAGTTGTTCAGTCGTGTCCGACTCTTCGTGACCCCATGGACCAGAGCACGCCAGGCATGCCTATATATCCTTCACTGTCTCCCGCAGTTTGGCCAAACTCATGTTAGTAGCTTCGAGAACACTGTCCAACCATCTCATCCTCTGTCGTCCCCTTCTCCTTGTGCCCTCAACCTTTCCCAACATCAGGGTCTTTTCCAGGGAGTCTTCTCTTCTCATGAGGTGGCCAAAGTACTGGAGCCTCAACTTCAAGATCTGTCCTTCTAGTGAGCACGCAGGGCTGATTTCTTTAAGAATGGATAGGTTTGATCTTCTTGCAGTCTATGGGACTCTCAAGAGTCTCCTCCAGCACCAGAATTCAAAAGCATCAATTCTTCGGCGATCAGCCTTCTTTATGGTCCAACTCTCACTTCCATTTCTAGGGGTTGGTAAAAGGTCTAAACATGCAAACACCTATCGTCAGCTCAAATTTATCTGCAGTTGCAACAGATGCGGCAGTTTGGTGGTTCAGCGACTCACCCAAGGAAGATAATTCCAGACTCGTCAGACAGTTTCTGAGAATGCCTTTCTTATTAGGCAGGATGTTGCAACTTGGCAAACGGGCGAGAAATTGTGTTTAGCATGGCTCTGCATTGACACCTGGGTTTTCAATGTCTTTAAAGCGCTTCACTTTAAGGATGCCAGAGTTATTTGTGATTGGCAGTGGGGTTGAGAATGTGAAAACCTCATAATTTGCAGGTATATGAAAGTGTTATGAATCAAGCTACAACCTTCCGGAAAAAAGGAAAAGAAAGTAGTTGTACTGTTGTACAGTTAAGCCAATTGCACAAACGTGAGATTGTGGTGTGTCCCTGACTCTGGACGGGTTGGTTGCAGAAAAGACAGTGAAGTGTTTTGTGGAGCCTTAAAGATTCAGGCAGTTTGTTCCATTTTCCTGATGTTTCCCTAACTATTAATTTCCACCTTACATTTGAGCTTGCACATGGCATGAAAGCCGCTTCTGGAGATCTAGCAAGGGGTAAAATAGCAAGGCGAAAGACTGGGGTAGCGATGGCTGGGGGATCAGAGCTTGCGGAATATTGTGGCGTCACAGATTAGCTGCGGGAGAGAAACGTTTTGCTCCTGAATTTACTGAGTTCTAAATAAAGCTCTCCTCAAAGGCGTTCACACCCCATATTGCACATGCAGCCGATGACAGTTCAGCTTTGGAGAAAATGTGTTTAACGTCTTGCAATTTCGGAGAAGCAGATTTCTTTCTTTTTTTTAATGAAGAATCTTTATTTATGGATCTAATCATGAACTGTTTTTATTTAATCAGATCACACCTGACATTTGCTTTCACGTCTACTCTGTAAGGCCGTTGGAGGCAATCTCAGGGATGAATGCAATGCTTTTTCATGATGGTGTTCATGAACACCATCACACCTCTCTCTCTCTCCCTCTCTCTCTCTCTCTCTCTCTCTCTCCATAGCTGTCAACCCTCCCTTTTTTTGTGGGAAACTCCCTTATTCCAATGCCGTTTCCCGCTGCTATCCCGGATTGTTGATATCCCTTCAATTTCCCGGATTTCAAAGGAAGCAGCTCCTCTCCCTCCCTGCCGGCCAGGGAGGCTCCTCAGCTGCGTTGCTCGGCTGCCAATAAGGAGTCTGAGACCGACTGGGGGCGGAGCTTGCATGCCTTGTGCAGCCAGACCCTCACGCCCAACCAGACAGACAGCCTGCCTGCCGTCTACGCGCTCGCTCTTTCGCTCTCCCGTTTGCACGCAGCCTCTGGAGCGCAGGGTGGCGAGGCTACTTGGTGCCATTGCACCGCCCTCGCGGCATCCCTTATTTTCAAATCCGAAAGTTTGAAAAAATCCCTTATTTTCAAATCCGAAAGTTGACAGCTATGGATTAGTAACTGATAAAAGTTGGGGTCTCTTCCTGTTCAGGACCTCCATCTTGCTTCTTCTTGTGGTGGGTGGGGGTCCTGTTGCAACAGTTCTTTCAATAATAAAGACCAAGCCTACTGGCTGCTGTTTTGCTCTGGCATTCCTGGCTGGTGTCCTTGTTTTTTTGTCCAAGGGAGCCCTCGGATTTCTCCTTTAACAGTTTAATTAGCATCAAGTCTGCCATGGGAATGGGACTCCCTTGCCTTCCCATTGAGGCCAATTCCCTATGGATAGCATGCCCTCTGCAGGCCACCTCCGACCTCCTTAACTTTGGCACGGTGACTCTACGGAGATACATAAAAGCTCAACAGCTCTAGCTCAGCAAGCTCTCTGTGGCCTACAGCAGCTTGAGCATTTTAGATCCCCAGTATTGCCTCTCATCAGCTAATCTAATCTGCTGAGAGAAAGTTCTTCCTCTTCTTCTTCTTTTTTTTACCGTCTTCAAGTCCTTACGAAAACATTCGGAGCTAATTGAGACATTCCCAAACAATTAAGATAACCAGATGTGTCTGTTATTTGTAATTACCTGAACATGTATTCTTTTCTTCAACAACAGTTCCAATTTTTTCCCTTCCCGAAGCTTTTTGAACTACTCCAGATAATGGCTATAGGAAGATTAACTTGTCGCAAAAGTAATCTCTTGTATGTGCCTACTGTGTCTCGTTTGGATGTGAAATCGCCTACTTTCTGAATTAAGCCACAAAGCTGCAGACATTAGGTAGAGAGGATTCTGTAATTTGAAGCATGTGCGTGATTTTGGTTTTGTTTAGAGCTGAGCTGAAATGGGCTGTGCTTTTCCAAACGGTTCAGCCCCCTTTGAAATACACATCCCTGCAGTGACGCCCGAGGGCAGCAAAAGTGTATGAAGTCCAGCTCCCTCCCAGAACCACTCCGAATGAGAATCGCATTTCCTTCTCTTGCTCTGAATTTGCTTTCTGGTTAAATCACATATCCAAGTCTGATTGGCTATAACAATCAGCTCTGGTTTCATCAGACTGAGTATAGGATCCCTGGTTGGCTAGGATGCTTTAGCAAGTAAGAAGAAGGAATGATCCTGAGGCTGTAGCCAATCAAGGCTGCAAGCAGATTAGAAGAAGCAGCAAAATGAAAGTTTAGTGGAATGGGCTTTGGGGAACATCCTCCCTTTCCATTTTCACAGCAAACAAAAAAACTTTGCTTACTCTTCTTGGTGTTAAATCACAGCAGTGGAGGGTTTATTGTCAAGTTAACAGCTCCATTTAAGTTGTCCTTTTGGTCTTATGTTGCTCTCCTTCAGCAACAAAACGCCAAACCCAGAGCTGTTCTGAACTCTGCAGGCAGAAGTACAGACAGTTTCATGATGCAAGGCTTATCAGAGGATTACAATGTGTGTTGGAGGAATCAAACCAGCCACCAGATCAAAGTGAAGATAGCACCAAACAACTCAAGAACATGTTACAGGTTTTTTTTGTTTTTGTTTTTTAATGCACGGAAACTGAAACAATGTGAATTGTAGGACCTGTGTACCCCCACCTTGTTAGAGCTGGCAAATCGGAAGTTTCATTCTGCCTGACCAGTTTTGCATAGCCTTATGCCAGGGTGGAGAAGAAGAGTTTGGATTTGATATCCCACTTTATCACTACCTGAAGGAGTCTCAAAGCGGCTAACATTCTCCTTTCCCTTCCTCCCCCACAACAAACACTCTGTGAGGTGAGTGGGGCTGAGAGACTTCAGAGAAGTGTGACTAGCCCAAGGTCACCCAGCAGCTGCATGTGGAGGAGCGGAGGCGCGAACCCGGTTCACCAGATTACGAGTCTACCACTCTTAACCACTACACCACACTGGCTCTCCACTACACCACTACACCTGTTGCCCTCCAGATGGGGGTTTTCAACTCCCATTATCCCTGATCATTGGTCATACTCAGTGTTCCCCCAGGGGGCACTCATGGGTACGCAGTACTGGCACATCTTTTTGTTGTTAAAAATGTGGCACTTACTCTAACAACTTCTGGTGAGTCCCAACTCCCGGCATCTATTTTTCTAGAAAAAAAGCACTGGTGGAGCTGATGGAGTATTGTTTACAGGGGGGTGAGAGAGCTGTTGCTGTTACTGATATTATTGTTGTATCTTTCGTTTTACACCTTCTGATTTATGTGGAAATTGTTTCCATTAGGTTGTGTACTTTTTGATGTGCTTTATTTATTGCTTATGACTTCTGTTATGTTGGTAATTATGCAAATCTTGTCATGTTGTAAGCCGCCTTGAGCATAGTTTCAACTGTGGAAAGGCAGCATACAAATAAAATGACGATGATGAGTCAACATCTGGAAGGCCACCCCTATCCTTTACTGTGACCTTGACAGACTCTGAGACCTAATCATGTACAATATCCAATAAATCATTAGGGCTAGGTCCCAACCTCATCTCCAGAGTCCCAAGGTCTTCATAAGCGATGCCATTGAGATCCAGATTTCTGGTCTTTGTCTATCACCTTCTTCTCCCTCTGACACCCACTTTTCTCACTCTTCAAAACCTCCTTAACATAGGAAGAGCCTGCTGGATCAGGCCAATGGCCCATCTAGTCCAGCATGCTGTTCTCACAATGGCCAACCAGATACCTGTGGGAAACCAGCAAGCAGGATTCGAGCACAATAGCCATCTCCCCTCCTGCATACCCTCCAACGTCTTGAAGCCAAAATCTGGGTCGCCATCTTCCAGACACCATCTTCCTGTTTTTTTTATCGTCAGAGCATAGGGGCCATTTGGGTTGCCCTGATCTCACGCAATCTCCTGCTATGGTTCCCTGCCCCCCAAAGTGTGCTTTTGGGGCACAAGGTCACAGCCCCAAAAATGTGTGTGTGTGTGTGTATGTGTGTGTGTGTTTCTGGGAGAAAATGTGCTGTGAAATCGTGTTTTGTCGTGGCAACCAAAATGGCCGCCATTTTTGCATGATAAAAAGACAGGATGCCCTTGTTTTCCCACAACACTTGCAGGGCATGTTCCTGGTATTGTGTTGCTGCCTCCAACCTTCTCTCACACTCCTTCTTTCGCCTCTTCCTGGCCTAGTGGGCTGTCAGAAGAGGAATGTATCCGGCATCCCAGATATCTGAACTCATTGCTTGCAGAGGGCTTTTGAAATTAGGCCAAGGGCTACCTAATGTTAGACCAAGGGATCTTTCTCATGTGAGCTGTGCTGCTCCTCTTGGGAAATGCTGGGTGTGTGTGTGTTGTTTTTCCACCAGCCCAGAAATAAGCAGAGCTTTTTTCTTGATGTATTGGGAAATAGCTCTGCCTATTTCCAGGCCCATCGGATGGGAGCCTGGGTGGGCGTTCTACCTATCACTGCCCCTCACAGATACTTTGTCTCGGCCAAGCCCTGTCTTGAAAATTCGAACATTCCCAGTAATTTATGTCTTTCCAGTATCCCTTTCTTTCCCCCCTCGTCATACATTCATACCTGAAAAATACTGTACATGAATTTTAATGGCCCGATTCCCATGCTAATATGTAAGACCTTCACCGGTCCCTGAAATTGCACACCCCAGCATTGCGTTGCACATGGGCAAACACTGAAAAAAAGAATGACTTTGCAACGGAGGGGAAAATTGGAAAGTCTTTAATTTTAACACCAAGAACTACCATTTTGCCAACAATAGGAACTGTGCGCTGGCATTATGTGCGCAAATGGCGCTGTGCTTGGAAAATAACGTGAAGTGTAGCTAAATATCAAAATGAGAGTTATTACCATGTTCAGTCTAATACCCACTTTCACCTATCGATTAGCAAAACAGAAGGAAACAGTACTTCTCCCTAGCCCGGCTTTTGGAGTAATTGGATTCAAATTCACATCTGGAGCTACTAAAACCAATGTTTTCAACCTTCCTTCTTGTCTCTGCTCCAATCCAACCCCCAGTTGTTTTAAGTTCCCGATTCCAGCTTGGGCGCAAACGCCGAGCCTTTATTTGCCGAATATTCCGATAAGCACTTTGCCTCCAACGATATTGTTCCGGCGCTGGCATCATTGTTATAGCTGTAATTGTTACTATCAAGACACAGTTCTTTGTAATTAGAAAGTCAAGATGGTATTCAGCGGTATGGCAGCCCAGATCCTCATTTGTTAGGCTATTAGGGGATAAAAAAAAATGTTTACAGAGAAAACAGTGTCATTGTTTAGTGCTCTTAATTGACCATCTGCCTGGCGAAGAAGGATGCCCAAAGAAGGATAAATAAGACGGAGGCACTTTTTTTACTTATTTATTTTCCGTTGTGCATGTCAGGGTAAATGAAGAAGAGGGAAGGAGGGAAGTGTACCAAGCAATATGGTGCTTAAGCAGGCCTGAGAGGAAAAGGCACCTACCACTTATATGATGGAAAGATAAGGAGTTGCTCCCTCTTCATACTTTCTTGGGGTAGGGGAAAACCCTACAGCATCTCTGTAGCTGTAATAAGAACAAAAGAATAGCCCTGTCACATCAGACTCTCCAAGTGTCCTTGTTTTCCAGGGACAGTCCTGGATTTACAGAAGACATCCCGGTTTCTGATTTGATTCTGGAATGTCCCGCTTTTCTCAATTTTCATCAGAGAAATGTTGGAAGGTATGGAGTTATGCAGCCACCGGGCCAAGGAAATAAATAAGTATGTTATCAAATCGGCTCCTCCTCCAGCACAGAGGGGCAGGCAACAGGCAGCCCGGTGAGGCAGGGGCTTGAGGATGCTGCTGAGAGACCCAGCGAGTCCCGCGAAACTCGCTCAGAGGGGAGCACGCCACTTCCGTTGCCCCAATTGCGCAGAGGGGTCAAGAGGAGACAGGGGAGGAGGCGCTTAGGTACCCCCCAAGTTCTTATGTTGGGGTAGCAGCCGGAAACCGGCACTCCCGGATTCTGCTAGCGACTGAGGCAGTCATGTTTTCACCAGCTCAGCAATGTAAATAGTTTGTACAATAAACTTGTATATAGACAAGACGGACTTTGTCGTTACTTGTGAGCAACCGCTACGCGGACCTAACAGCATGCAACCTTTGCTTTTAGTGGTTCTTGCTTTTATCTGTAAGCCGCCTCGGGTCCCGTCAAGGGAAAAGGTGGGGGTAAAAACAACAACAACAACAACAACAACAACAACAATTAGCAGGGGTCAGTAAACTTTTTCAGGAGGGGGCCAGTCCACTGTCCCTCAGACCTTGTTGGGGGGCTGGACTATATTTTGAAGGGGGGGGGATGAACGAATTCCTATGCCCCACAAATAACCCAGAGATGCATTTTAAATAAAAGCACACATTCTACTCATGTAAAAACACGCTGATTCCCGGACCGCCTGTGGGCCGGATTTAGAAGGCGATTGGGCTAGATCCGGCCCCCGGGTCTTAGTTTGCCTAGCCATGAATTAGAGGCTCCCAGCAGGAATAGGGTTGAATGTTTTAGTACAGTGCAGTCTTCCCCAACCAAGTGTCCAAAGTTTTGGACTCCAACTATTGTCACTCTTGACTGTTGGCCATGATGGTTGCGGAGTTGGAGTCCAGAGCATCTGATGGGCACCATGTTGGGAAACACTGTACAGTAATAAAGCACTCAAGAAGCCCCCTGCTGGAGCAGAAGATTATTGCACGTAGGAGATGAATAAAAGGCCTTCTATCTAAATACGGCCCAATTAGAGTGGTGATTCACATTGAAAAGTCTGCATTTCCTCTGTGGGAGTCTTGAATCGCCTACGAGTGCAAGGGGAAGGAATAATTATGGGATCAGATTTAGGATTATAGCTGCGATGAGCAGCGTTCCCTTCGAACTTGTTGGTTTCCGGGGTTGACTCAGCAAATCTGAATCCCAAATGCCATTGCCCTCCTCCGCCCGTTCATATTTACACAAGATTCCATTTAGACTTGATTTCAATTCACCTGATTAGTTCTGACTCCGGCCCTGATTAGTTCCAGTTTGCGTTTGATTCGTTCGGCTAATTTGCTTAAAATTGGCCGAATCTAACTAACTCACGTCAGGGTAATTGAAACAATGGAAGATGAGGTCAATGCCTACATGGTGGGTGACGCTCAAATGCAATGTGGGCCAAACTGGGCTGTGTGCTTCTGTGTGGCCCCAAATCAGTGGGGAGCTGAGTTAGGCGCAAACACCACACATTCCAAGTGGTTGTGCATGTCAGAATCAGACTCTCCCCACCTTCAATTTTTGTCACTTCTTGAGTGTGTATTTTGAAAGCTGAAAGATAGTGACAACAAAAGAGTGAAGAGTTTTATAAAGGCAGTGACCATTTCCCACATGTCTGATTGATACGCAACCGCTGACGTGTACACTGTTTTTGACCCCAGAATGGGGTGGCAGCAGAACAGGCTTGCAGCCCCAGTGCGAACAGGGAATTGACAGCAATATGAAAATGAAGTTTTTATTCTTATTAAGACCTGAATATTCTTATTTAGACCTGAATATTGTCGCAGCTGGTGGGATGCAGTCTAAACCACTTAGCCTCTTGGGCTTGCCAATCAGAAGGTTGGCAGTTCGAATCTCCACGATGGGGTGAGCTCCTGTTGCTCTGTCCCAGCTCCTGCCAACCTAGCAGTTCGAAAGCACGTCAAAGTGCAAGTAGATGAATAGGTACCGATGCGGCGGGAAGGTAAACAGCGTTTCCGTGCACTCTGGTTTCCGTCACGGTGTCCTGTTGTGCCAGAAGCGGTTTAGTCCTGCTGGCCACATGACCCGGAAAGTTGTTTGCGGACAAACGCCAGCTCCCTTGGCCTGAAAGCAAGATGAGCGCTGCAACCCCATAGTCGCCTTTGACTGGACGTAACCGTCCAGGGGTCCTTTACATTTTTTTACCTTATTGTCGCAGCTATGATGGGAACAGGGAAACCTGCCCTATGCTCAGTCAGACCATTAGTCCATCTAGCTCACTGTTAGCTCCCCAGGGTTTCAGATAGGGTGTCTTCTAACCCGACATGGAAATTCCAGGGTTTGAAGTACATTCAGCATAACGTTTCTGCAGACTGTCTCTGAGAGTGGAGGCAGAATGTAGCCATTGGTGGCATTCACAACATACATACTATGATATAACATTAAACAACCACTGCACCCCCCACAAAGAATTCTGGGAGCTGTAGTTTGTTAAAGGTCATAGAAGGCCCCTATTCATATCCCAGAGCTACAGCAGACCCTCCAAGTGTCCCTATTTTCCAGGGACATCCCAGAGTTACAGAAGCTGTCCCAGTTTTTGATTTGATCCCAGAATGTCCCACTTTCACAGTGATGGCTAACCTTGACACTCCAGATGTTTTGGGACTACAACTCCCATCATCCCTGACCACTGATCCTGTTAGCTAGGGATGATGGGAGTTGTAGTTCCAAAACATCTGGAGTGTCAAGGTTAGCCATCACTGCTTTAGGACATCCCTATTTTCATTGGAGAAATGTTGGAGGGTATGGAGTTATGTGACACCCGAGCCAAGGAGTTAAGTAACTTTAGGACTCAGCTACACTGGCAAAGAAAAAGCTCTTTATAAGTCTGGTTTATGCATTTAAACACTGTGCCACAAGATGGTGCTGTGGAGTCCTGCTTTTGCCAACCCGATTTCTCATGCAAAGTTTACAGCGCGTTTAACTGAAATGCTTCTTTGATGTGTCTAGATCCAGCCTATACAGCCATTACAAGACATCTGAAGGCAGCCCTGTAGAGTTTTCATGTGTTGGAAGCCACACAGAGTGGCTGGGGCAAGCCAGTCATATGGGTGGGGAATAATAATAATAATAATAATAGTAGTAGTAGTAGTAGTAGTAGTAGTAGTAGTAAAATGTGATGTCCATATTTCCATTAGAGAAATGTTGGAGGGTATGGCTACAGTTTCTAGAGCTGTGTAATGATTCATCCTGAGAGCCAGTGTGGTGTAGTGGTTAAGAGCGGTAGACTCGTAATCTGGTGAACCGGGTTCGCTTCCCCTCTCCTCCACATGCAGCTGCCTTGGGCTAGTCACAGTTCTTTGAAGTCTCTCAGCCCCACTCACCTCACAGAGTGTTTGTTGTGGGGGAGAAAGGGAAAAGGAGATTGTTAGCCGCTTTGAGACTCCTTCGGGTAGTGATAAAGCAGGAGATCAAATCCAAACTCCTCCTCCTCCTCCTCCTCCTCCTCTTCTTCTTCTTCTTCTTCTTCTTCTTCTTCTTCTTCTTCTTCTTCACAAAGAACTCTGAGAATTGTAGCTCTGTGAGGCAAACTCGGTGGGGAATGGAGGTTCCAAACACCACTGTGCAGCTTTAACAAACACCCAGAATTCTTTAGGGGAAATCAAGTCTCTTTAATAGGCTATCCTAGTGTTGTGAATGCAAGGATGGGAACATGGCTAAGCAATCCAATAGGCTACAAAGGATACCATTATTATTTTTTAAAGGATGGATAATAGTATATTAATATACTTCAACATGAAGAAAGGGTCTTCTCTCTCTGTGTGTTTGCTATCTAACTGATTTAATTTCCACAAATCTTCCCTTTTCTACTAACGGATCAAGTTTCAATTGCACCTGGCCATTTATTGTGGATGACAACCTAATAAAATGAAGTCCCTTCAATAAACACTGTATCGGAATATCCCATCTTTTTATGTGGCAGTGTAAATTTCCACTCCTGAAAGAAACATTTAACATTCCCGCTATTTTAATACTTTTAATAAATATTTACAATTCCTGCGATAAGGCAGGGGGGGAAATGCATCGGCTCCCAAATTTATGTGGCTGCTGGCAGGTGGCCATTTTCCAATTTTCTGTCTCACTAATACACATTTATTATGTATTTCCAAATGCCCCCGTTCCCTATTTGGCTTGTCATTAAAATGCCATTCCCTTTGCGAGAGACAAAGGGAAGGAACTCTCACAAAGGAATCTTGACTGGCCTCGGCCTTCGGATAGAGAATAGAAACCAGGGGAGAGAAAGCAGAAGTTGTCAGGTCGGCCTCTTTGCTGAAAGACATAATACATCTGGATCCGAGATTCCATTTCCAAATGAGTAACATGAAAAACTCCTGATTTTTAGCATCTCCTCCCCCATGGAGTATATGTGCTGCCTTGTCACATAACAGGCATAGCGTGACATGAACGTGGCAAGAATGTAATGTTTGCCCCACACTTCAAGCAAGCGGCAACTTTGGAACTCCCCTCCCATTGAGACTGGACAGGCGCCTTTGCTGTACTGCTTCTGGTCCCTGCTAAAAAAAACTTCCTTGCTTAGAGACGCCTCCCCAAGGCATGTAAATCCAATGTGTGTTTTAATATGTAGTTTTATTTTACATTGTTTTGAATAGTTTTGGTTTTTTTAAGAAACTGGCAATTTTATCTTTACCTTGCTTAAAGCTACTTTGTTTTTCATATTTGTTTCTTCCCTCGTAATTTTGATGTGTTTTTAATTTTTCATTTCAGCTGCTGCCACGCACTTTTCTCTCTGCCTGGTTCAATTTCAACAGGGCGTGCGGCACCTTCGGGACATCAGGTGATTGACATGTAGACCCCACCCACCTGTCAAACGTGGCCCCACAATGTGTGTGAAGATAAGGATCTGGCCTGCAGGTGTGGGACCCCTGATCTAAAAAAAAAACAATCCCCCCAAAGACAGTACAAATTCCCCCCTCCCCCAAAAAAACCCCACAACTGCAAAGCCTGTGGGAGAAAAATGCACATCACCTCTCAATTTCCCAAAGTCACTCAGCAGCACATTTTTAACTAATTCAAAATAAGCCATTTCTTCGCCATTGTTACCCCAATTTTGGTATGAACCATCCTCAAAACACACCCTTAACAAAAGGTGATGTAATTGACTCCACAGTCCCAGCATACATTCAAAGCCATGTCATTCCACTTTTATAAAGCCAATTCTTCCCCCAAAGGATTATGGGAGCTGTAGTCGGTTAAGGGTGCTGAGAGTTGTTAGGGGACCCTCATTCCCCTCCCAAGGCTACAGTTCCCAGACTGGTTGAACAATTAACCACTCTTCACAGGGAACTCTGGGAATTGTAGTTCTGACGATGCCTTGTTTCATTTTTCAGAGGCTTCACCATGCATAACATGAGTCCTGAAACTTCAGAAGATCACCAACAGGATAATTTTTGCTTCAAATAAGTCAGCTGACAAGCCCATGGGAACTACTGATGCTCTGAAGGAGGAGGATAATGTTTAATGCTCAAATAGCATAGGAAGCTATGTTGGACCATTGGTCTGTCTAGCGAAGTGTTGTCCACACTCATCTCCGAAGGTGGCCTTCCAAGATATCAGGCAGAGGTCTCTCCCAGCCCTACCGGGAGATGGCAGGTATTGAACCTCAGACCTTTGACATTCAAAGCCAGTGCTCCACCACTGAGCTATGGTCCTTCCTCAAGAAGGGAAAACACTGAGAAATCTCCATGCCCAATACAGCTTCCAGGCATGGAAGGCTATTCATGGAGGTGTGATCAGATCAGCATTATTTCCACCCTTCCTGCTCGACTAATGTATGGCCACATCGCCATTACCTGCCTGCAATTCCGCTGAGAGGTTCTGATAAACGTAACAAATGACGAGAGGGGAGCCAGAGCCATTTATATGTGTTATCAGCTCCTTGGGTCCCAGCCCACCTGGCTGAATTATGCTCTCCGTAATGGCCGGTGGCCCATGAACTTTTATTTATGGTGTCAGCTATGCTAATAAATAGAGCCATGAATAGACCACGGTGCAGAAAAGGTGACCTATGGGCCTCGTTTGCTGAGATGATGGACAGGGCTGTGTGTGTACACTAAATATGTCCACCGCCAAGAGTCTGAAAACATTCCTACTCTCTTACACACAGGCCAAGTGGACTATCTTCAAGTCGATGACTCTGTGGGGTGGGTGGGATGATCAGTGGGGCAAGCAACCTGGATTTGGTCTGGCCAGGCTGCTTCCATTAATAATAATAATTTATTATTTATACCCCGCACATCTGGCTGGGTTTCCCCAGCCACTCTGGGCAGCTTCCAACAGAACATTAAAATGTAATACTCTATTAAACATTAAAAGCCTCCCTAAACAGGGCTGCCTTCAGATGTCTTCTAAAGGTCTGGTAGTTGTTTTTCTCTTTGGCATCTGGTGGGAAGGCGTTCCACAGGGCGGGTGCCACTACCGAGAAGGCCCTCTGCCTGGTTCCCTGTAACTTGGCTTCTCATAGTGAGTGAACCGCCAGAAGGCCCTCGGGGCTGGACCTCAGTGTCTGGGCTGGACGATGGGGATGGAGACGCTCCTTCAGGTATACTGGACCGAAGCTATTTAGGGCTTTAAAGGTCAGCACCAACACTTTGAATTGTGCTCGGAGACGTACTGGGAGCCAATGTAGTTCTTTCAGAACTGGTGTTATGTGGTCCCGGCGGCCACTCCCAGTCACCAGTCTAGCTGCCGCATTCTGGATTAATTGCAGTTTCCAGGTCACCTTCAAAGGTAGCCCCACGTAGAGCGCATTGCAGTAATCCAAGCGAGAGATAACTAGAGCATGCAGCACTCTGGCGAGACAGTCCGCGGGCAGTTAGGGTCTCAGCCTGAGTACCAGATGGAGCCTGCGTACCCCTGCCCTGGGCTTTGTGGTTTAGACCACAGCTCCACCCATGTCCCTAAGGCAGAATAGAGTGGTCCTATTACTTTCCTTGATCTGGACACTATATTCTTGTTGATGCAGCCTAGAGTAGCATTAGCTTATTTTTGCTGCTGCCTCACACTGTTGACTCATGTTAAACTTGTTAAGCACATTAAGACCCCGATATCCTTTCCACATGTACTACTGTCAAGCCAAGTGTCCCCTGCCTTCTCTGGAGTAAGAGATAGGATAGGGGCCCTGACTGCATTCTGAGAAAGTGTGATCGGTGCATCTGGAGCAAAGAAATGAAGAAAAGTTTCACCAAAAGCCAGTGACATCCCCCCCCCCGCCCCCCAGGGGCTGCACACACACAAGGGTTTGTTTCGACCCTCAGAACCCACTCAAAGTTTGAAAAAAACACAGTGTATGGAGAAGAGAAATTTATAAGAATGCAAAAGTTAATTGCAGTCCTAACGACCCAGGTGACAGTACATACTTTTTTGTTCCCTTTATTTTTAACACTCCAGATACGTAATTTAATGTAGGCCTAATGACAGACTCAAACATCCTGCTTTAATCGATTTTTTTTTCAGACTGTACACTCCAAAGAGAAGCTTGCAGGCCACCGCTGAGGCTGCCCATTTCCTCAGCATCGATAAGCAGGAAAAAAGGGGGGAAGAGAGAGGGTGAGAGAAGGAGAGAGAAAAGAGAATGGGGGAAATTTGAACTTACATTGCTATTGATGTGTAATATACAATAAAAACAGTTAAATTTCAATTACCCACAGGTAATTATAATTTTATTGTTTGACAGTGCTGTGGGGATTTTTATAATTCCCAAGACTAATAATTTTCTATAATTTTACAGGTTGTCAAATAAACTATTAGAGATTATCTTTGAAAAGGGTTCTGAAATTGTAAGGACGTATCACACTGTTCATGTACATTATTAGTAATTAGAGATCTCTAGATAGTGAAATATCCACTGGTGTTCTGACGGCAGGATACCATATTTTCTCACAGGCTTCTATAATCTTGAACCGAAGCATTGAAACTTCTCCGAAGCGGACTGAATCACGTCTAAACTTTTATTAGCGTTCCTTGAGCTCTCATTAAGCCATTGTGAAGTGTTTGATAAGTGAAATCTGGACTTCCTGATGGGCTAAAAGCAAAGACAGGCTGCACTCCTCTCTCCTCAAGTGAGGGAGAATTTCGTACACACACACACACACACACACACACACACACACACTTGGGCCTCACGAACTCTGCAGACAACTTTGAAGGTACTTCTATAACAAATAGAGAGCTGATATCTGCTTTACCTATCCCAATTAGTTCAAGTCAAAATATGTGGCATGCATTGATTCCCCCCTGCCCCCAATTTTTTACTTTTATTTTTAGTTCATCGAATTAATAGGAAAAGATACTGCATTCCAAAATTATGAAAGGGGTGACAAAATGTGGGTGGAATTCTTTCCAAGGTAAAGGTAAAGGGACCCCTGACCGTTAGGTCCAGTCCTGGATGACTGGGGTTGCTGCGCTCATCCCGCTTTACTGGCTGAGGGAGCCGGCGTACAGCTTCCGGGTCATGTGACCAGCATGACTAAGCCGCTTCTGGCGATCCAGGGCAGTGCACGGAAACGCCGTTTACCTTCCCGCCGGAGCGGTACCTATTTATCTACTTGCACTTTGACGGGCTTTCAAACTGCTAGGTTGGCAGGAGCAGGGACCGAGCAACGGGAGCTCACCCCGTCGCGGGGATTCGAACCGCCGACTTTCTGATCGGCAAGCCCTAGGCTCAGTGGTTTAACCCACAGCGCCACCCGCGTCCCTTGCAGAATGATGTACATTGGGGCAATCTCTTTCTCTCTCTCTGTATGTATATATCATATAGATTCATGGGGGTCTGAACTGGCGTCGTCTCACCATGAATGAGATGTTGCGAGTCATAGTGAACACATACCCTCATTTCTCCAATGAAAATAGGGACGTCCATCATCGTCATCATTTTATTATTTATACCACGCCCATCTGACTGGGTTGCCCTAGCCACTCTGGGTGGCTTCCAACCTATATAAGAACATAATAAAACTTTAAACTTTCAAAACTTTCCTCTGCAGGGCTGCCTTCAGATGCCTTCTAAAGGTTGTAATTTCCTTATCTCCTTGGCTCGGTGTGTGTGTGTGTGTGTGTGTGTGTGTGTGTGTGTCACATAACTCCTTACCCTCCAATATTTCTCTGATGAAAATAGGGACGTCCTAAGGAAAAGCAGGACATTCCCGAATCAAATTGGAAACCAGGATGGCTTCTGTAATAATAATAATAATAATAATAATAATAATAATAATAATAATCTGGGAGTGTCCCTGGAAAATAGGGACACGTGGAGGGTCTGGTGGACAGCTTGATGTTGGACCACTTTGAGGGAGCTGTGAAAAAGATGATTAGGAGAGGAATGTAAAAGAAAGCTGCTGATATTGTAGTGATGTAAAACAAATCTGTGGTTTGGCACTTGGGATGGTACCGCTTCACATAGCACATGGGGGCCAACCCTACCTGGAGTTGCCAGGAACTGAACTCGAGACTGGGTTACAGCCCTTTCCCAGAGGGCATGTAAACAATGGTAGCGGCCGCTATAGCTCTACCAAGACTGGAAGAAGAAGAAGAAGAAGAAGAAGAAGAAGAAGAAGAAGAAGAAGAGAAGAGTTTGGAGTCTCAAAGCGGCTAACATTCTCCTTTCCCTTCCTCCCCCACAACAAACACTCTGTGAGGCGAGTGGGGCTGAGAGACTTCAGAGAAGTGTGACTAGCCCAAGGTCACCCAGCAGCTGCATGTGGAGGAGCGGAGACGCGAACCCGGTTCACCAGATTACAAGTCTACCGCTCTTCACCACTACACCACACTGGCTCTCTGAACTGGACTGGTCTGAACAGGGTGGGGGACTCAGCAGAGAGGGAGAGGACAGTAAAGGGGGCACAACTGACATCCGGAAGCACTGGGGTGTTGTCTAGGTAACAGCAAGATTCCTGTTCGGATGCAGGTCTCTGAAGATGACAATAATCAGCGCCAATATCTGCCTCCTTTCCAGCCCAATAGTATGTCCGGTGATGTTCTGTTTCCAGCCCGCCTGGAATTGCTGAAATTGTCCCTGATCAGGACAATAAGCTGCTGTTTATCAGGGCTTTGTAAGTGCAAGGCAAGTGACCTTGGTGTCGCCTTCAGCTTTAGGGCACTTCTCTCTTATCAGACTCGGTTATCTCGAAGCAAACACAGCATCTTTCGCTATTATCTCATCCGATTGAACTTTCCAAAAGGGACAACGCCTCTTGCAAGGACAAAGCGACAGAAAGCCTAAGTTCCAGGTGTCACGTACATAGGGTTGTGCTCGGCTCACTCCTACTCCCAAGTAGACCCGGTCAACTTAATGGCCATTAACTTCCATAGGTCTACCCTGAATACGATGTCGGGCAAGGAATTTCCATTTATTTATTTATTATGGGATAATGTGATGCTAACCATCAGTACCAAGATGAAGGTCTACCCTTTATGGAAGTGAGCTGTGGACAACTTACACCCGCCAGGAGCGACACCTCAATGCCTTCCGCACGCGCTATGACAGGAATATTTTGGGCGTCCCATGGCAGGACAGAATCTCAAAGAAAGATGAACTCACCCAAGCCCACATTCCCAGCAGTTCGCACTCCTGTCTCAGCAATATCTATACAGTGGACGCTCGGGTTGCGAACATGATCCGTGCGGGAGGCACGTTCGCAACCCGCAGCGTTCGCAACCCGCAGCGTTCGCAACCCGCAGCGCCGCGTCTGCGCATGCGCGGTTCGCACTTCGGCTCTTCTGCACATGCGCAAAGCATGGTTTAGTGCTTCCGCGCATGCGCGAGCGCCGAAACCCGGAAGTAACCCATTCTGGTACTTCTGGGTTCGGCGCAGTGCACAACCTGAAAACGCGCAACCTGAAGTTTCTGTAAACCGAGGTATGACTGTACCAGCTTAGTCATGTCCACAGAATGGAAGATGGGAGAATCCCCAAGGATTTTTTTACAGGCACCAGCAGCTGCATGCGGAGGAGCGGAGACGTGAACCCTGTTCACCAGATTACGAGTCTACCGCTCTTAACTACTACACCACACTGGCTCACTGGAAGACCGTTCGACTTCTGAAACGTTCAAAAACCGAGGCGCAAAGGGTGGTCTGCAAATTCAACAGAGAACATTGGGGGGACAGGGCGGACACAGCAGAAGCTGTTCAACTTCCAAGGCGCGTTCGAAAACGGAAGCATTTACTTCTGGGTTTTCGGTGTTCGGGTTCTGAAACGTTCGTCCACGGAGACGTTCGAAACCCGAGGTACCACTGTATGTTGCTGCCCAGAGTGACTGGGGCAACCCAGTCAGATGGGCAGGGTATAAATAATAAAAAGCATTCTAATTATTACGGAATAAGAGGTCCCTATTTTCATCAGAGAAATGTTGGAGGGTATGAACCTGAGACCTTCTGCAAGCAAAGCAGGAGCTCCACCACTGAACCACAGCCCTTGCAGAGTGTCCTGGGGTGCTGGAAGCAGAATTTGGAGGCTGCACACATAGTGCCATCTAATGGTAGCATATCAATGCTATCTGCAGAGGGGTTGCATGTCAAGTCCTGACCCTGAGAAATAAAGACACAAGACTCAATAATTAAGGTTAATGGGCATAGAAAGGCCACAACTTTATTGGTTACGGAATGTAGAGAGGTATTGGCTTAGGCATTGGATCTAACCGACTATATCTGACTCCAGTACTCCGTGCTGACAGTCCGGGAAGGGTTAACCACCGATGGGAGAGTCCTGCTGCTGCACATCAGCTAGGAACTCACCCTGGGGTCACCGATATGGGGCGTGCCTTTGGCCCTCACCTACCACGGCTTCGGACAGGGACACGCCCCCCGGACTCGTTTAACGAAGTACCCTTCAGCATTTTGGGGGAGGTGATGGCCCAACCTCCCCCCCCCCCACCTTCAGCCTTCCCGAGATAATCCAATGCCTAGCCGCCAACCTAAGTTGTGACGAGTTGCTACGAGGTAGGCGAAAACCACCAGGCTCCAGCCAATTTGCCAAGTGGGAAAATTCCTACGCCGCATTGTGCAGCAAAGCCCCTTCCGCCCATAGGAAGGAGGGGGGGTTGCAGGCTTCACGAGCCCTTCACTTGCACAGGGGATGGCTTAATCGCCTGCCGCCCTGGGCGCGGCGCCTGGCAGGCCGACCAATCGGTGAGGCCGGCAGGCGTGGCTTGCTGCATTTAAGCAAGCGCACGGCCAGGGCTCAGCCTTGGAGGCTGAACACAGAGTGCCATCTAATGGTAGCATATCAATGCCATCTGCAGAGGGGTTGCTGCACAATGCGGTGGCAGAGCTCTGCGGTACCAGGAAGCTGACTGACTCAACTGGCTACTCACAGTGCATTTGGGTTAGAAGCAGTCCACAAATCTCCCTCTCTTTTTACTGCAAAGCTCTTGAGAAGATGTTGAGTGATTGGACCGCCAAGCCATCCCGCAAGCAAAACAGTCTTATTGACCTCGTCAGTGAAAGGCCTCCTAACATTACGTAGAGTCAACCGTTTTACTTTGATTGCAGCTTCTTCTTCTTCTTTTTACTTAACCATGAGAAAAGGGCAAGCAATGTACAGTGCAAGCTCCCAGAGTGGTTTTACTTTACTGCTCTCGTCTGCAATAAATCTGCTGCACCGCAAGAGCCTCGGTTTTCAGCGCAGGGCTCAGTTGCTTCCAACATTTGTCTTGCTTTCTTCCAGAGTTTCATGGAGCAAGGCTTAAGGAGTCATGATACAGCAATGACATTGAAGGCACCCTGTCCAATTCGCAAGAAACACTTCTTTCTTGAAAAGTTGTTCTTTTCCGTAATGGAAGTAGGAGCTTCCCCCCTTGCCTTTCTGAAAATCAAAAATTTGTGGGGGATTTTTCATGCTTTCCCAGTGATGGAGATTTCGAAATGCAAAAATCTGGACAGAAAAGTTGTTTTTGCAAAATGGTCAACAAATTGGACATTTGGGAGCTATTTCTGAGGAAAATCGGCAAAAACAACACTGCCGACATGGACTGCCATATGTCCGGATTTCCCTGGACATTTCGACAATTTCTACCCCAGACACTGCTTGTGGCTACAGTGTTCTGGAAATGTCTAGGAAGTTCCGGACCAGTGGCGTCGCAAGGGGGCGGGAGGCGGGCCACCCCGGGTTCCAGGGGAGGGGGGTGACACTTGGGCCGGCCCTGCCCCACCCCGCCCCACCCACGGGCCCCGAGCAAGCCGCGTAGCAAGACGGAGTGTGCATGCGCGAAATGCCGCGCATGCACACTCTGTCGCTGGGCCACCGCTGCTCCCGCTGCGACCTTGTGAGCCGCTGCGCGAAAAGCACAGGGGTGGGGCACCCCCACGAGCCGCCGATTGCTTGCAAGGGCGCCGCGGAAGCAGCTGCCGCCGGGAGCAGCGACGGCCCTGCAATGGAATGCGCCCGCGCGGCAATTTGTGTATGCGCACTCCGTTGTGACGTTGCGTCGTGATGTCACTACGTAACGTCACGGCGCCCCGCCCCCAGGGGGATGCCTCGGTTTGCTGCCCCGGGTAGCGAGGAGGCTTTCTCTGCCCCTGTTCCAGACGTATGCCAACCCAAAAGATTCAGTAGAAAGAGCAGTTGTGCTGCATGCAGAATGTCCCTGGTTCAATCCCCAGCGTTTCCAATTGCTGTTGAGCTGGGAAAGTCCCTCATCTGAAACGCGAAAGAGCAGCTGCCACTCAGTGTAGACAATGCTGAGCTATAGGGTCCAATGATTCTACTGAGTAAAATACATCTTCCTGTGTTCCTTTAATCCAGGCATAGGCAAACTCAGCCCTCCAGATGTTTTGGGACTACAACTCCCATCATCCCTAGCTAACAGTGCCAGTGGTCAGGGATGGTGGGAATTGTAGTCTCAAAACATCTGGAGGGCTGAGTTTGCCTATAATCTTTGTCGACATGTGACCAGAAAAGTACAGTATCCTCTTCCCGAGATTCTGCAAAGCCATTGAGAAGTCATACTAGGCAATAATGAGATATACAGTGATACCTCGGGTTAAGAACTTAATTCGTTCTGGAGGTCTGTTCTTAACCTGAAACTGTTCTTAACCTGAGGTGCCACTTTAGCTAATGGGGCCTCCTGCTGCCGCCGCGCGATTTCTGTTCTCATCCTGAAGCAAAGTTCTTAACCTGAGGTAATATTTCTGGGTTAGCAGAGTCTGTAACCTGAAGCGTCTGTAACCCAAGATACCACTGTATACAGACGCTTCAGGTTACAGACGCTTCAGGTTACAAACTCCACTAACCCAGAGTTAAGAGTGCCTGCCCCTCCAATGCTGCTGTGCGGGGAATTCCGTTAAAGGAATCCAGGGGCTCATCATGCTTTTGTCCGTTCCCCTGGTCAGGGGCTAGGGCCACACAAGAGCCCCTGGGAACATTAGGGGAGAGGCGAGGGCCCGGACCCCGGACCCCCATTCTCTCCCCCAAGTGTTTTCCCTTTACTGACTTCCGCTAACCGGGCGGATGTCAGTCTGCCCCCAGGAGGGGGCAGATAGTTGGAACCAATGCCTAAGCAACCACTCACATTTTTGTATTTTAATAAAAGTTGTGGCCAAAATCATGCCAAAAATAGTACCTCGTGTTAAGAACTTTGCTACCAGGATGAGAATAGAAATTGCGCGGTGGCGGCGCAGCGGCAGCAGGAGGCCCCATTAGCTAAAGTGGTACCTCAGGTTAAGAACAGTTTCAGGTTAAGAACGGACCTCCAGAATGAATTAAGTTCTTAACCCGAGGTACCACTGTACTGAAAAACCTAACCTAGCTTCAGTGACCTTGAATCTCCAAGTTGGAATTTGACCAATCCGAGGTACAGTGAGGCCCCATCTGCCCTGTAGATTTAAAGCAGCATCATACAACTTGAAACAGTCATGGCTTCCCCCAAAGAATCATGGGGGATTCTTTATCTCCCTTTATCTTGCTATGCCTGTCATGGGGTCGTCTGCTTTTGGGGCAGGGGCCTGGTTGGCTGGTGCCATTTGGTTTTCGCCTACTGCGTAGCAAATCGTCACAACTTTTAAGGTTGGCGGTTAGGCATTGGTTATGAATTTGGTTGGTGGAGGGGTAAGGATTGGCTGCGCCTGCCCCTCCAATGCTGCTGCGCTGGGAATTCTGTTAAAGGAATCCAAGGGCTCACCATGCTTTTGTCCGTATCCCCCGGTAGGGGGCCAGGGCCACGCAAGAGCCCCTGGGAACATTAGGGGAGAGGCGAGGGCCCAGACCTCTGACCCCCATTCTCTCCCCAAAGTGTTTTCCCTTTACTGACTTCCACTAACCGGGCGGATGTCAGTCTGCCCCCAGGAGGGGGCAGATAGTTGGAACCGATGCCTAAGCAACCACTCACATTTTGTATTTTAATAAAGTTGTGGCCAAAATCATGCCAAAAACCTTAAACTTAAATTACTGTGTGTAGAGAGCCAGTGTGGTGTAGTGGTTAAGAGCGGTAGACTCGTAATCTGGTGAACCGGGTTCGATTCCCCGCTCCTCCACATGCAGCTGCTGGGTGACCTTGGGCTAGTCACACTTCTCTGAAGTCTCTCAGCCCCACTCACCTCACAGAGTGTTTGTTGTGGGGGAGGAAGGGAAAGGAGAATGTTAGCTGCTTTGAGACTCCTTTGGGTAGTGATAAAGCGGGATATCAAATCCAAACTCTTCTTCTTCTTCTAGTGTGAGTTATTTAGGGGGTGGCTTGGGGGACCTCGACATGCAAATAGTGCCCCGGTTTGCAAACTTTACCTCGGTCTAAGAATAGAATCCGAATGGCGGAAGGGCACCAGCGGCGGGAGGCCTCAATAGGGAAAGCGTGCCTTGGTTTAAGAACGGTTTCGGTTTAAGAACGGACTTCCGGAACTGATTAAGTTCGTAAACTGAGGTACCACTCTATTTGCGAAACAAGTCATAATTCTTATGTATGTGAGAATTCGGTCCTCGCGACACGGCAGAACAAAAGAACAATCCTGTAACAACCAGGCAGCGGATTAGCTAAGAGGGCACTGGCAATTTGTACTGAACCCTGGATGGAAATGGGTTACCTGTTTGTTTGTTTTTCCTGTGTTGATCCCATCAATTGGTCTGCAATGTTTCTTCTAGAGATGCTATCAGAGACCCTGAACGGAGACAGAAAACAAGCCATCCTGAATTGCATTTAAGAGCATCTATGGTAATATAAAGTGTCAGAGAACAGAACAAGGCATCAGAACCCGGCAGAGTGAAGAGTCTGTTCTGAGCAAGGTGAATAGGCTTTGGTTTATTTGTGCACAAAATCCAGAACTGCATTTCCAACGGGGAAACTGTTCTGAAGAAGCTTACATTTAAAAACCTGCTTTTTTTTCTCTTTCCTATTTTGAAGAATGGAGAAAAAAAATCCACTCTAGGGAAAAGGTTCCCTCTCGTCTCCAACTAGCAGAACCAGGTTTGAGAATTTTATTGTTTTAGGGGGGGAAGAGGGGAGATGCCCTTCTTTTGGTTAAATTGGGCTCTATCTCATTAATAAGAAAATGGTATAATGGAAAGGAGTTTCTAAAATTATACCAGCATCTCTGGCTGGCTCTACGCAGCCTGGAGAAAGCGAATATTCCAAAGCATTAAACTTACTTTATCAAGCATTACACCTGACAAGCTCTCATAAATTTTACATAGATTTTAACTTATTTTAATATTATGCGGCCCTGGTTTAAAATATTCCCGTGAAATAACGAAAATGTAGCTGCTCAGCCATAAATTAGATCTATCGCCCGGGACACACGCACGCACACACATGCCAAATATATTCACACACAACAGCATGTATGGGGATGAGAAAGGGCAGATGGCGAGGTAAGACATAGAGGTGGGCCGGCAGGCAGCTAGATTGGATCAGACAGGATCTAATCCTGTGTCGCCTGGTGCTCTCCTTTTGGTATGTCCAAGGAACGGGCTCGGGGGCCCATCCTGTGGCCACATAGGAAGACCATTTCAGTTGGATGCTGGTCCTCTTCAGGGGGGCAGGGACATGGAGAACACAGAACCCCTGGATAATATTTGCGGCAGGAAATAGGGCTCCTGTGGCCCCCCAGATGCGGTTGGAGTATACAGCTCATCAGGTAGAGCATGGAACTCTTAATCTCAGGGTCGTAGGTTTGAGCCCCATGTTGGGCATTAAAAGATTCCTGCATTGCATGGGGTTGGAGAAGATGTTCCTCATGGTTCCCTTAAATAAATTGGAGTTCTTGTTATTAGTTATACTGAAAGGAAATACACAACCAAGAGCTCTGGCCAGAAATTTCAATACTAGGAATAAATCCTACTCGTTTGTTTGATATTACCAGCTGACGAAGACATCCATATCGAAACAGGGCCCTGTCCTGGTTGCTTTTCCTGAATCGACTCTTCACTCCGGCTTGACTTATAAAACGATCCTTTTGAATACTTTTGAATACGAACTGATATACATTTATTGTTACTTGAAATTTCTTATGTTCTCGCACTGTAACGAATTATTGTTTACTCACACTACTGTGAATTTGAAGCGGTATTTTTCATTTGAAGCTACACATATTATTGTGAACTTGAAACTGTTTTTCTTATTGGAATTGGCATTCTCTGCCTCATGGCTCCCTTTCAGCTCTACACTTCTATGAACTCTCATCAGCTGCAGCTGGCATAGCCAGTGTTTCAGGACAACGGAGGTTTCAGTCCAGAAATAGCTGGAGGGCCACAGGTTGCCCATTTTTGATGCCAGAAGTTGCATCTCACAAAGTGAATGGACTGGATGGAGGACTTAATTTAGGTGAGAACCATCACGATCCCCTTGATTTCAGTGGGTCCGCACAGAGTAGGATGGATGAGAAGGCAAGAAGAGTCGGCTGGATCAGGCCAACGGGCATCTGGTCCAGCGTCTTGTTCACACAGATGCCTGTGGGGAACCTGCAAGCAGAGCACAATCTCAAGAGCACCAATGCCAAATTTAGGACAGTCCCCTAACACAGGGTGCTAAGCCAAGGGGTCAAAAATATATTGGGTTATTGATAAACATATCTGTACTAGGATAATAACATTTTACACATCTGTATACTAATTAAAGGGACCCAGGTGGCGCTGTGGGTTAAACCACAGAGCCTAGGGCTTGCTGATCAGAAGGCCGGCGGTTCGAATCCCCGCGACGGGGTGAACTCCCGTTGCTCGGTCCCTGCTCCTGCCAACCTAGCAGTTCGAAAGCACGTCAAAGTGCAAGTAGATAAATAGGGACCGCTCCGGCGGGAAGGTAAACGGCGTTTCCGTGCGCTGCTCTGGTTCGCCAGAAGCGGCTTAGTCATGCTGGTCACATGACCTGGAAGCTGTACGCTGGCTCTCGGCCAATAAAGCGAGATGAGCGCCGCAACCGCAGAGTCGGACACGACTGGACCTAATGGTCAGAGGTCCCTTTACCTTTATACTAATTAAGGGAATGTAACTGAGTATTTTCCCCGCTTTCCTTCCTTCCTTCCTTCCTTCCTTCCTTCCTTCCTTCCTTCCTTTCTTTCTTTCTTTCTTTCTTTCTTTCTTTCTTTCTATGAAGTTCTTCTAATAAAATATAAATAAATCATTATAATAACAATGGGGTGGGGGGAATGAAAAGATCCATAATTGAGAATATCCATTTATGGGCGCCAAATTTTGGCTTCGCACCGGGAGCCACATTACGATGACCAAAGTTTGCCCCTGAGAGTACTCTCCCTGCTACAGTTTCCATCAACTGGTACTCAGAAGCATTACTGCCTCTGACCACGCTGACAGAGCACAGCCGTCCTGGTTAGTAGCCATGAAGAGTCTTGTCCTCCATGATTTTGTCCAACCCGACATACACCCCATGGCATTGCCTCCTGCTGTGGCAGAACTTCCTCTGCCTTCAGTCCTTCCCATTCAGAGGTACCTGGTGAGATGGTCTACTTGGGGAAAATCCTAGCACTACAGCAGGGCATTTGAGGAGGCAGTTAGTGATGGATGAAGTCCCTGTAATTCAAGATCATGTATCCCATCTGTCTTGTCTTTCCGGCACCTATTGAAGACCTTCCTTTTTTTCAACCAGCCTTTCAAGTGGTGATCGTCAATCCAATCTTGTACTGCATTTGAAATTATTTTGACATATGCAATTGCTTTAATAATTGCAATGGTTTCTATATGCGGAGTAGTTTTTATTGATGATGTCTTTTTTCTCTGGCATCACTTGGAGGTGCTGTATGGGAAGCAAACAACAAATGGAGTCAAAGATAAATATATTTGGAATTGGATGTGGCAAGCTCTTTCCATCCTCCCCTCTCTCCCCACCCCCCAAACTACCAGTAATTCTGAGCCCAGTCTTTAGCTGTCAACCCTCCCTTTTTTTGGTGGGAAACTCCCTTATTCCAACGCCGTTTCCCGCTGCTATCCCGGATTGTTGATATCCCTTAAATTTCCCGGATTTCAAAGGAAGCAGCTCCTCTCCCTCCCTGCCGGCCAGGGAGGCTCCTCAGCTGCGTTGCTCGGCTGCCAATAAGGAGTCTGAGACCGACTGGGGGCGGAGCTTGCATGCCTTGTGCAGCCAGACCCTCACGCCCAACCAGACAGACAGCCTGCCATGCGCTTGCTCTTTCGCTCACCCGTTCGCGCGCAGCCTCTGGAGCGCAGGGTGGCGAGGCTACTTGGTGCCATTGCACCGCCCTCGCGGCATCCCTTATTCTCAAATCCGAAAGTTGGGGAAAATCCCTTATTTTCAAATCCAAAAGTTGACAGCTATGGCCCAGTGCTGCATCCAATTTAGACCCATTGTACTTCTGATGATGTCATCAGGAGGGAGGAAAAAATGGGGTCTGATGCCTTCCCCGTAACCTGCTCCCCAAGGCCTCCCTTCATCCCTGCCTAGAGGTTGTGTTGGTGCCATTGGCCTTCCCTTCCTCCTTGCTTAGTGCTTGGAAATGGGAGTGCTGGCATGGCAGAGCCCTGGGTGCCAAGGATTCTGGGAAATGTAGTTTCCCCAGGAATATGGAACTTTGCATTGGAAAAAAAAAATCACGCATGGGAAATCACGCCTTGCAACAAAGATGGAGTTCCGAGGTGTCGTCTTTGTCAATGAACTTTGCTTTCAGATTTCAATAGTTTCCCCCGTTTACCTTGAGTGTGTGCAATTTAACAATCTGCACACTCCCCCCACCCTTTCCGTCTTGTCATTAATGATCAGAGGAAGCTCCACGACATGTCATTATCTCCTCTTTCTCTCTCTCTCTTTTATTTCGCTACCCACAGACCTAAGATAATCAAACATTTTTGCCAGCATCCTCTAATTGCAGTCCTGTGGTTATTCAACAGTTCAAAACATTGAGGCTATCAGAGGATCTCCGACGAGGGCTTATGCTCTGAGTGTGTTTATGGATGCATATCAAGATGTCCTCTCAGTACATGATTGCAACAGGCATTAACATGCAAAGCCCAACCAGAAGAAAAGGGGAGGGGACCTTATTTCGAGGTACAATCCCTCGGTGGGCAGTAAATTACCCATAATATCTCCCACACTAGCAATTAGCCCTGTTTGCTGACTGTCTGAATTGTTTCACAGTAGTTCAGTACAGTTACCACCATACTTAAATTAGCATAGATCTAGCGTAGGAGATCTCCTGCCTTACATACAGAATGGCAGCGATGCCAGGTAATCTGTCCTCTCCCCGGTCTTGTTCTGATTTTTTCCCGCAAGGGTCTCGCACATCAGGGCATGAGCCAACCCCCTTTGATGCCATTCGAAAGCCCCGGATAACTTTATAAACAGGAAGAAGGCTTATTCCTGCTTTTCCCAGTGCAACCGACAGGATTACATGGGCCGCAACTTTGTCTGGGTGGTGTCTCTGTGTTTCAATTTAAGTTCTGGAGGTGTGACATTATTATCATTATTCTTATTATTTAATTTATTACCTGCCCTTCACTCAAAGGTCCCAGGGCAGCTTGCAGTGTCAAGGCACAACATTCCAACGCAAGGTTAAAAGCAGTTTGAAGCAACTTGTGATTTCCAAAAGAAGGTATGTACAGTGGTACCTCGGGTTAAGAACTTAATTCGTTCCGGAGGTCCGTTCTTAACCTGAAACTGTTCTTAACCTGAAGCACCACTTTAGCTGATGGGGCCTCCCACTGCTGCTGCGCTGCCAGAGCACAATTTCTGTTCTCATCCTGAAGCAAAGTTCTTAACCCGAAGTACTGTTTCTGGGTTAGCAGAGTCTGTAACCTGAAGCGTCTGTAACCCGAGGTACCACTGTAGCAATTTTCTGACACAAGTTAGCCAAAGCTACAGTAAGTGGTAACAACAATGACAATTTATGAATTCTTTTCCTAGGAAGCATCTTTGAGTTATTTCACAATACAACAAATATCATATACAAAACAATTGCATATATAAAACAATTGCATACTGAATGGGATTGTAACAACAACAACCACTCTGCCACTCTGGGCGGTTCCCAGCAGAATATATTAAAAAGTGCCAAAACGTCAAACATTAAAAACTTCACTAAACAGGGCTGCCTTCAGATGTCTTCTAAAAGTCAGATAGTTGTTCATTTCCTTGACATCTGATGGGAGGGCGTTTCACAGGGCAGGCGCCACTACTGAGAAGGCCCTCTGCCTGGTTCCCTGTAACCTCACTTCTCGCAGTGAGGGAACTGCCAGAAGGCCCATGGAGCTGGATCTCAGTGTTTGGGCTGAACGATGGGGGGTGGAGACGCTCCTTCAGGCATACTGGGCTGAGGCCTTTAGGGCTTCAAAGGTCAGCACCGGCACTTTGAACCTGAGTATTCTCCCCATCTTAGGGCATACTGGAAAGGCCATCTTAGGGGAAGAGTTGGCAGGCTAATTTCCTGTCTCTGCCTAATTGTTCTGACTTTTCAAACTCTGGAGGCCCTGAGTTGGCACTTGCTCTAACTTTCCAAGCTATGGATGCCCTGTGTTGGCACTTTGTCGTGGACTGCATATTTTGTGCTGAGGAAGCCAATATGGCGAAACAAGGATTATAATCTGGGTAACCTTGTCCTTCTTTTGGTTTGCTGTGTTCCCTCATGGCAACACCACTTACATATCTTTCACTAGCGAGACCACAGCTCTACCGTCAGACCCTACAGTACCTGGAACCATCATCGTGACAACCAAACCCCCTCATTGGACTGGCAAGATTACATTATTTATGTTCATCATTACCTCTTTTGACTTTTGGAACCTCCACTAGACACGTGTGGGTTACACGGGACTTTTTGAATTTTGATCTTACAGCTCTATGATAGCATGTTTATGCATACTTGTATGTTTGGATTTTTGGTTTTGTGACTTTATACTGTACATTTCGTTACTATTGCATATGTTTAGTTGGTTCTTATATTCAGTAATTATGTTAATTGGAGACTGATTTATCAGCTGGTCACGTTTTTGTGTGTTTGGTAGGACTCAGCATTTTCAGCATCCACTGGCCACAACTCTCCACCGTTCATTGAATGGAAAGGTTTTTATCAGGCACTGAAGGGGTCTGCCTAATATCAATGGGCAGGGAGTTCCAAAGTGTAGAAAAGGATCACTTTCTTCCAAGTGCAGAAGCGAACATGATGGAGCAAAACCCTTTACATGTCTACTCAAGAAAGCGATAATAACCCTGATCCAGCATCCTTTTTTCACACTGGGCGACCATACTCTTGACTGCAGCTGGTAGCATTACTGTCAAGGTTATTCAAGGTAAGATTTTATGCTCTCCCTTTTAATGGTTTGGTACCTCATATACATTTCCCTGCATCTTTTCACCTTCATTATTTCATTATTTCCTTTTATTTCTTCCATTATATAATCAGAACATACTTAATTAGAGAATATGCGCTATTTATTCAGGAAATATGAATTTCCAAATACATTTTCTCTGTGCTGATTGCAGATAATACGAGTAAGCGTTCCCTCTGATTCATTAGCCTAGTAAAAGAGATGTTCAGAATTATTTGGTATAATTCACAGCACTTAAGAAAGCATATATTTTCATAATACTCTAAATCCATTGCTTATGGTAGTAACTCAGGCGTATTATGACTAGCTTGCCATAGCAATGTCATCTTAAAATTGTGGGCCTGCCATTTTTTTATTGTAACTGGCCAAGGCGCCCACTGATTTAGGACATTACTTTCTGCAAATGAGATGATATGGATGCTGGCTCCTCATTTAGGAAAATTAAAATGGCAGCCACAGGAACTTTGTGCTGTGGGAATTAGGCTGAAAGGAGTCAGGATCCAACTACTGAAGGACAGGCTAGTGGGGCCAAAGGAACGAATCAGGTCTGAAGGACACCAGGTGGCAGGTTGAGGATTAAGGTCAGAGTCATACCCTCCAACCTTTCTCTGTTGAAAATAGGGATGGTCCATTCCATACCCTCCAACATTTCTCCAATGATAATAGGGACGTCCTAAAGAAAGGTGGGAGAGGGACGCAGGCGGCATTGTGGGTTAAACCACAGAGCCTAGGGCTTGCCAATCAGAAGGTCGGCAGTTCGAATCCCCGCGCTGGAGTGAGCTACTGTTGCTCGGTTCCTGCTCCTGCCAACCTAGCAGTTCAAAGTACAAGTAGATAAATAGGTACCGCTCCAATGGGAAGGTAAACGGTGTTTCTGTGCGCTGCTCTGGTTCGCCAGAAGCAGCTTTGTCATGCTGGCCACATGACCTGGAAGCTGTACGCCGGCTCCCTTGGCTAATAAAGCGAGATGAGCGCCGCAACCCCAGTCGTCTGCGACTGGACCTAATGGTGGGGGGTCCCTTTACCTTTAAAGAAACGTGGGGCATTCCAGGATCAAATCAGAAACCAGGACAGCTTCTGAAAATCTGGGGCTATCCCTGGAAAATAGGGACACATGAAGGGTCTGAGTATTATTAGCATAAACAACATGATCATCATCTGATACCTCTCAAAACCAGAATTAGATTTGTAGGTCCAGGATGGGGAATGCATGTCTTCCCAAACGTTGTTGAACTCTGACTCCCATCAGCCTCAGCCAGCATGACCAATGCTTCAGGATGATGGGTGTTGGAGTCCAACAAAATCTGGGGGGCCAGATGTCCCACTTCCCTGCTCTAAGCATTTTTACAAGTTTCGAAACCAATGACACCAGTGAGAGTATGCTGTGTGATGCAGCAGCTAAAAAAGCCAATGCAATTCTGGGCTGCATCAATAGGAGTATAGCATCTAGATCAAGGGAAGTAATAGTACCACTGTATTCCGCTCTGGTCAGACCTCACCTGGAATACTGTGTCCAGTTCTGGGCACCACAGTTCAAGAAGGGTACTGACAAGCTGGAACGTGTCCAGAGGAGGGCAACCAAAATGGTCAAAGGCTTGAAAACGATGCCTTATGAGGAACGGCTTAGGGAGCTGGGTATGTTTAGCCTGGAGAAGAGAAGGTTAAGGGGTGATATGATAGCCATTTTCAAATATATAAAAGGATGTCATATAGAGGAGGGAGAAAGGTTGTTTTCTGCTGCTCCAGAGAAGAGGACACGGAGCAATGGATTCAAACTACAAGAAAGAAGATTCCACCTAAACATTAGGAAGAATTTCTTGACAGTAAGAGCTGTTCGACAGTGGAATTTGCTGCCAAGGAGTGTGGTGGAGTCTCCTTCTTTGGAGGTCTTTAAGCAGAGGCTTGACAGCCACCTGTCAGGAATGCTTTGATGGTGTTTCCTGCTTGGCAGTTCCCGAGAAGAGGAGGACAGTATAGATTCACAACGGTGGTTTGCAGAGGGTCACAGCTCACAGATCATCAGGAAGAACTTTCTGAGAGTAACGGTCTCCTTTGGAAGGTGGTGAGTCCACCTTCCTTGGAGGTTTTTCAGCAAAGGTTGGGTGGACATCTGTCCCGGATGCTTTAGTTGAGATTCCTGCACTGCAGGGGGCTGGACTAGATGACCCTCAAGGTCCCTTCCAACTCTACAGTTCTATGATTCTTTAATCCCGCAGGCCTCTGCCTTTGCTCTTATGCTCTAGATTTTGCTGCCTCGTTTGAACCTATGGATTTGGATAGCTGTAAATACATTCTAGTGATTGGAAATTTGCCTAGGAATAATTCACGACGGCACCCATGGCACTTTTACCACTATTGTACCAAAACAATCTCTCTCTCTCCAAACAAAGAAATTCTAATCTGACTATTGAAATTGGGGACACAGATTTTCCTGAATTTAGACATTGTAGAGAGTGAGAGCAGGGGAGAGAGTCCAAGGCATCACGGAAACGACAAATTGCGAAAAGATTTCTTGGGGAAACAGAGCATTTAACCCCATGAAGAAGTGAGCTTCACATTTCTTCAAAGTTAGTAGCCCACAAATAATAGTTATAACATATTTTTTACCCCCCCAAAAAAAATTCCTACCGCCTATGCTTTTATTGTTTCTGATCTGAAATATAATCCCAGGAGGCTACGGAAAGTCTTCAGATGACGGAAAGCTAATTTCCTCCAGCGGTGACACCTCCCATGTAGTTGGGAGGTCGATTAAAACTAGTCCTCGCTCTGTTATTTGCATATTAATAGCACGTGCTAAAATACTTGGGGATTTACTTGCCTTGCCAGCAGAGGGATGAAAGCTCTCCCCCCCCCCCCACAAAAAATATGTGAAATGCTTTTCGTTCAGCTATGATGGGTCATAAACTATTGGGGAATCTGCTACGAATGCTGAATTCACGGGGTGGTTTTAAATTGCAGATGGCATCTGTGGTTTTTCATGGGGGGGGCGGAGAGAGGGAGCCTGCAAACAAAGTCACACACACACACACACACACACACACACACACACACCTCGTTGTTAAAAGCTAAATAAACCCTCTTTGGGGAACGTCCTGCCTTGTGTAAGTCGAAATCAAGCACTTGGCTCAGACTTGGCAAACCGGGGGGGGCAGGCGGGGGGGGGGAGTCAGCTAAGGAAATCCAGACACAGTGACAAAAAAAGCAAACGAGAGCAGGCCTCCCCTTTCCCCCTCCCGCCCTGAAAAAAAAGTCCTCTGATTAAACATCTACAAAATTCCAGACCCTGATATTAACCAGACCCACAAAGCCAAGTTTCTTTTTTTGCACATAAAACAAAAAATAAATTAAAAACAGCCACAGGCTGGGATTTACTTAACAATCCTCTCCTTATGACCACGGCTTCCCCCATTGTGGCCCTCTCGTTTTTTAACTGTATAATAAAAAAATACCCTGATGCATTTCGGGACCTTTTAGGGGGACGTGGGTTCTAGAGCCGCACACAGAAGAAAAGGGGATTTGCTCGTTAGGAAAGAAGAAGGGGGGGTCTTGTTAAATGAGTCTCTAGTGCACTTAAAAGGGTCTGATGCAGATTTACAGGGCCAGCTGCCCTCTGACAAGCTCAAGAGAGAACAGAGGCAGACTCAACATTGGCGGAAGCAGACCAGAGCCACATCGGCTAGCGACGGGGGGGGGGGGGGTCTGGTGCTCCTGACCTGGGGAGCATACGCTGCCTTGGAGAAACCATCTTTAAGATTGGCAGAGGTATATTCAGTTCTGACTCTTTAACACAACTGAAGGCAGAACAGAGTCCCGAAGGCATTGTTTTTAAACTCACCCATTTTGAAGTTAGCCTTGAGATTTCGAAAGCAGTGCTCTTGAGCATGTGCAGAGAGAAGGATGAAGGACAGGGAAAGGTGTGTGTCTTTGGATGGGGGTCACCAGCAAACAGCAGTAAGATGGAAGCAAAGATGCAAGAAGATGGATCGATGGAGTTTACTTAAACACCACTTTCCCACAAGGAGCTGAGCGGCTCGCAGCAAACTTACAAAACATCAAAATACAAAGCATTGAAATCACAAATATACAAATATAGAGCACATAGATTTTTTTCCAGGGAATTAGGCTGCAAAACCTTGTTTTGAGCAAGTCCAGCTTTGATGTAAGCTGGCTCTCCCCTTCTTACCCCACTGAACAAAGAATCAGGCAACCACTTGGGAAGTAAGTTTAAAAATAAGTTTTACTTTATAATCACACCTTGGTTCGCAGCAACAGTAGCACTAAAAACCATGCAAGCAAAATGCTAACATTTACTGTATAACCAGCTTCAGGCATCTGTCTGAAGCTGGAGCAATCAGAGGCATGTTTGCAACCATCACTGATGGAAGGAAGGAAGGAAGGAAGGAAGGAAGGAAGGAAGGAAGGAAGGAAGGAAGGAAGGAAGGAAGGAACAGGAAGCTCTATAGGCTCTTTCCTCTCCAGGAGAGGATGGGAAATGACATCACACAGAGTCCTCTCTACCAATTATGTTTTTATGGTCTGAGTAGCCCCTTCTCACAATAACGAGCAAGAATATGTATTTGTTAGGTTTGGATGCTAATTTCCCACAAACCCCAGGTTGAGGAACATGGATGTAAGTTCAGTTCCCTGCTCGATGTGGGAAAGACTTAGGTTGTGGCGTAGACTTTGCCAAGACCTTGAGATATGTTCTTGAACACATCACAAATGTAACAGATGAATCTGAAACAGCCTCACTTGGCATCTTAGAGCAAAAGGTCCTGAGAAGGATCCTTAGAAGCTTGATTTCCTGTTTATTTTATTTTAATTTTTCAACCTGCACATTTCCACCTGTGCAGGGTTCTTTATTCATTTTTTCTCCTTTTCTTTTCTGGAGATACAAAATTTCCCATCTCTGAGGCTATTGATTGTCCAGACGATGTCAAGTTCTGTTGCATTATTCCTGGGATGTTGGCTTTATTTATATTATTTTGCTTTGGTTGGATTGAAAAGTGGGAAAGAGAGAGAGAGAGAGAGAGAGAGAGAGAGAGAGAGAGAGAGAGAGAGATTGGCGGGGGAGGGGGAAGAGATGGGGGATTTACCATCCCAGTAATGACTCAACCATCCTGAATGCGAGTGTCTGAATTGGTACTTTTGTACCTGCGATTTTCAGCAGCAATTAGCAAATGAGATTCTTCCCATTTTATTTTTGCTCGAAAGAAAGAAAACCATTGTCTTGTTTTTATTCTTCCACAGGCGATGTTTAGCAAGAGAATGATACTTTTCTTTCAAAAAAAAAAAAAAGCCACAAACCAGATAATATTTTTATATATATTTCACTTTCTTTCCTCCCCAGAAGTTCATGACAGCCAGTGTTTTACCATCTGCACATTTTAAAAGGAATAAAAAAAGAGAAAGAAGGGGGGGGGAACCAATATTCATGAAATGTTTATATTCAAGGAGGGTATATTTCAGGACGAAGAGGCTGTGATGTGTGTATTTGCATTGTCTACAGGAACATCCTCAGTCCTGATGCAGCTGCATAAAAATAAAAATAAAAACCAACCTCCCAAAATCCAACATAATGGCAGACTGAGGGGAGGAGCTCCAGTGACAAACTTTCATCTCCTACATTACAATTATATTGTCTAAATTGATACCTTTGGCTGCAACGAATCTGTGAATTCTGGTGAAGGCAGGATTGCAAAATTTCTCCATTGGGAGGCTGCAGAACCTGATCTCTACCAAACTTGAGCCACAGCAGGGATTGTGAGCAATGATTTGCATTTCAATTCTCTGGCCACCAGAATCTTTAAATCTCACCTCTCAGCTGTCACAATGGAAATGTGTGTGTAGCTTCTTTGTTGTTGTTTAGTCGTTTAGTCGGGGGACCCAGGTGGCGCTGTGGGTTAAACCACAGATCCTAGGGCTTGCTGATCAGAAGGTCGGCGGTTCGAATCCCTGCGACGAGGTGAGCTCCCGTTGCTGGGTCCCAGCTCCTGCCCACCTAGCAGTTCGAAAGCACGTCAAAGTGCAAGTAGATAAATAGGTACCGCTCCGGTGGGAAGGTAAACGGTGTTTCCGTGCGTTGCTCTGGTTCGCCAGAAGCAGCTTAGTCATGCTGGCCACATGACCTGGAAGCTATACGCCGGCTCTCGGCCAATAAAGTGAGATGAGCGCCGCAACCCCAGAGTCGGACACGACTGGACCTAATGGTCAGGGGTCCCTTTTACCTTTTACCTTTAGTCATTTAGTCATGTCCGACTCTTCATGACCCCATGGACCAGAGCACTCCTGTCTTCCACTGCCTCCCGTAGTTTGGTCAGACTCATGTTGGTAGCTTCGAGAACCCTGTCCAACCATCTTGTCCTCTGTTGTCCCCTTCTCCTTGTGCCCTCCATCTTTCCCAACATCAGGGTCTTTTCCAGGGAGTCTTCTCTTCTCATGAGGTGACCAAAGTATTGGAGCCTCAGCTTCAAGATCTGTCCTTCCAGTGAGCACTCAGGGCTGATTTCCTTCAGAATGGATAGGGTTGATCTTCTTGCAGTCCATGGGACTCTCAAGAGTCTCCTCCAGCACCATAATTCAAAAGCATCAATTCTTCGGCAATCAGCCTTCTTTATGGTCCAGCTCTCACTTCCATACATCACTACTGGGAAAACCATAGCTTTAACTATACGAACCTTTGTTGGCAAGGTGATGTCGCTGCTTTTTAAGATGCTGTCTAGGTTCGTCATTGCTTTTCTTCCAAGAAGCAGGCGTCTTCTAATTTTGTGACTGCTGTCACCATCTGCAGTGATCATGGAACCCATGTAGCTTCTTGGTGAGTTCTAAATCTACATTAAACACAATGAGAGCCAATAGGGAAGCCAATGAGAGCCAATAGGGAAGAGTGCGTCTCGATGCTCAGGGACTCTTGCTGGTGCCAGTCTGTTCACTCATTTCCTCTAGCTCTACCACTGCACTATGGCCCTTGCCCAGTTTCCAATGGACTAACTCTGTGTTTCTCAAACTTTGGTCCTGTCCAGCTATTGCTGGACTACAAATCCCATGATCCCTAGCTAGTGTAGGTTTGGCATAGGTCAAGAATTTCCTGGACATGTCTGAGATTCCAATGGTGAAATTGGTATCGGGGGGGGGGGATGTTGAAAAATTGGCAAAATGTGTGGGTTTTTGCCAACAGTACAAGGAAGTGTGTGTCTGAGTATCAAACTAAGCTAATGGGACCAGTGGTCATGGATGATGGCAGTTGTTGTCCCACAACAGTTGGGGACCCAAGTTTGAGAAACACCCGTGACTTAAGTCTACTGATTCCATTTTAAGCACACAACTCCCTCTATAGATTCCTGGGGACTTTAGTTTACTCCTCACTGATCAGAAATTCCCAGCACCCTTAACAAACTGCAGTTCCAGGGATATTTTTGTGTGTGAAGACATGTGATTTGAACGTACAATGTGTACGTTCAAGAAGCTGCCTCTCATATTGAGTCGGACCCATTGGTCCAGCTAGCTCAGTACTGTCTACACTGACTGGCAGCTGCTCTCCAGGGCTGCAGACAGAGGCCTCTCCCAGCCCTACCTAGAGATGCCATGGGATTGAACCCGGGTCCTTCTGCATGCAAGGCAGATGATCTACCACAGAGCCACATCTCTTCACTAACAGTCCTTTCCATTGCAGTCTGACTAGGGTGCCTAAAGGTAAATATAAAGGACCCCTGGACAGTTAAGTCCAGTCAAAGGCGACTATGGGGTTGCAGCACTCATCTCGCTTTCAGTCCAAGGGAGCTGGCCTTTGTTTACAGACAGCTTTCCGGGTCATGTGGCCAGTATGACTAAACTGCTTCTGGCGCAATGGAACACTGTGACAGAAGCCAGAGCGCACGGAAATGCCATTTACCTCCCCGTCATAGGGCTACCTATTTATCTATTTGCACTGGCATGCTTTCGAAGTGCTAGGTTGGCAGGAGCTGGAACAGAACAATGGGAGCTCACCCCGTCACGGGGATTCGAACCGCCGACCTTCTGATCAGCAAGCGCAAGAGGCTCAGTGGTTTAGACCACAGCGGCACCCGTGTCCCTACTAGGGTGCATAACAGGGGTTGGGAACTGGATATATCCAGTGGGTCAGATCCATATCTCTCCCTCCACCCTGTGGGTCATGTCTGACAGGTGGACAGAGCCCTTAAACTCTCATCCTCTGGTACCATGGCAGAGGCATACACCACCAGCTAAGCAGGTGGAGCAGACAGACACACTTTCCAACTATTGACCCCTCATTCTCCTCTGAAAGAGGGTCCTCCCTCAAAGAGGGAACGTGCGGTGCGACCTGGCAACCAGACCCTGTGTTGTGGGTGGGGTCGTTTCGATAGCCACAAGACCCTATTGGTAGGTCCCTCGATGCCGGGAGCAATCCAACCAATGGGGAAGCACGTAAAGGACATTGAGGGACCTATTTAAACCCTTGCATGTGATCCTGAGCTTCGTCTTGGGGCTAGTGCATCAGAACACCCACCCACCTCTCCCTATATTTAGGGCTTGCCATCTATGCCATTGTGTGTCACCTGTCGTTGGGACAGGGGCACGGCAGGAATTTTCCCCACTTGGCTGATTGGCTGTTGCCACTTGGGTTTCATCTGCCACATAGCACGTCGTCACAACTTGTAAGGTTCTGGATAGGCTCTGGTTCAGGTGATAGCGGTGGCAGAAGGGTCTCGCTACCCCTATGCGAAGGGTATTCCGGTAAAGGAATCCAGGGACTTAATGGTTTGGTCAACCCTGAGAGGGGTTGTGCCCATGCCAGAGTCCAAAGGGGGCATCTGGATGGTGGACTAGTATGTCTTCGCTTTCCACTGTTCCAGGTGTTCACCCTTGGCTGTCCTACGATAGAGCTTTGGGTCAGTGCTGCCTGCATGGGTGCAGGGAGCTAATCGAACCAGAGCCTATGCAACCACTCACTTGCTGTAATCACTAAAGTTGTGGCCTAAATTCTGCCAAAAACCAAACCAAAAATTTGCGTCTTGACTGAATTTATTTCTAGGGGATGGTTAAAAGGTCTAAACATGCAAAGAGGGTGATGGTCATAGGTGCCAACTCCCTGGGGCCCTGGGTGCCTGAGCACTCACAAAATTCCCCATAAATTTCGGTGCCAGGGCCATGCACACTGCATGGCACCCATGGCCCCAGGCACCCATGGTCGCAGAGCCAAGCTGGCATTCCTGGAGATATTGTCTATCCATAGCCTGATTTTATTGGAGAGGCTCTCCATTGGTTATATTTTTAAAAACACAAAAGATACCCCACAAAATTCCTTATTCTCTAACTATTGATGGGAGATAGTAGCTCTCAACAGGACTTTTGTTGTTGTTCAGTCGTTCAGTCGTTTCCGACTCTTCGTGACCCCATGGACCAGAGCACGCCAGGCACGCCTATCCTTCACTGCCTCTCGCAGTTTGGCCAAACTCATGTCAGACTCATGTTGGTAGCTTCGAGAACACTGTCCAACCATCTCATCTTCTGTCGTCCCCTTCTCCTTGTGCCCTCAATCCTTCCCAACATCAGGGTCTTTTCTAGGGAGTCTTCTCTTCTCATGAGGTGGCCAAAGTACTGGAGCCTCAACTTCAGGATCTGTCCTTCTAATGAGCACTCAGGGTTGATTTCTTTAAGAATGGATAGGTTTGATCTTCTTGCAGTCCATGGGACTCTCAAGAGTCTCCTCCAGCACCATAATTCAAAAGCATCAATTCTTCGGTGATCAGCCTTCTTTATGGTCCAGCTCTCACTTCCGTACATTACTACTGGGAAAACCATAGCTTTAACTATACGGACCTTTGTTGGCAAGGTAATGTCTTTGCTTTTTAAGATGCTGTCTAGGTTTGTCATTGCTTTTCTCCCAAGAAGCAGGCGTCTTCTAATTTCGTGACTGCTGTCACCATCTGCAGTGATCATGGAACCCAAGAAAGTGAAATCTCTCACTGCCTCCATTTCTTCCCCTTCTATTTGCCAGGAGGTGATGGGACCAGTGGCCATGATCTTAGTTTTTTTGATGTTGAGCTTCAGACCATATTTTGCGCTCTCCTCTTTCACCCTCATTAAAAGGTTCTTTAATTCCTCCTCACTTTCTGCCATCAAGGTTGTATCATCAGCATATCTGAGGTTGTTGATATTTCTTCCGGCAATCTTAATTCCAGTTTGGGATTCATCCAGTCCAGCCTTTCGCATGATGAATTCTGCATGTAAGTTAAATAAGCAGGGTGACAATATACAGCCTTGTCGTACTCCTTTCCCAATTTTGAACCAATCTGTTAACAGGACTTAGAAGTGATTAATTGTGGGGTGAAATTGTTCCCTTAACACTCATTATGTAATGGTTTTATTGCATACATTTGTAGAAAGATTATTTGCAGAAAGATTATTTCTAAGCATGTCATCAGAACGATATCAATAACATTGTCAATATCTTCGAGAGGTAAACTGAGCACTTTTAAATGGTATATATTTCAACAGTTAAAAAACTTAAGCTCAGATCGGTCATTGAGATTAAGAAGCATTTAAAACCAGGGTTGTGATTAATAAATTATATTAATTGCTGGAAAATCTTGTCATCAGGAGAAATGTGCCCCCCTTTATTGTGCAGATGATATATTCATTCATTCATTCATTCATTCACTGAGAAGAATATTGAATATATGGCGGGAAATTGTGCACACTCGAAAATGTTGGCATCATTAAGATAAATTCAACAGTGTAAATAAGTTTTGAAGGATGTAATAATGGAATACTGAATGGTTTAGTTTGTATAAAATATGCAGGCATTTATGTTATGCAAAATGAACCATGGAAAGAGAAGAAGGGAAGTTTTTGATAGTTTAAGGTTGTTTAAATGAATATTCCAAATTGTAAAACAGAAAATTGAATGAAAATAAAGTTTTGTATTTTGTATTGAATCAGATTGTTATTAGGTGTGTGATCTTTGCTGTCACTTTTGTTGTTCCTTCCGGTTGCAGACTGCCTTGTGTATAGGATTATAGAAAGGCAGGATACAAATTAGAAATGAAATTCCATAGTCCATCAGTATGGGACTGTGCTTTAAGAACATCAAATACATAAGGAGAATCCTGCTGGATGAGGCCAAAGGTGCCGGTAACCCAGGATCTTGTTTTTACAGTGGTCAACCAGACACCTCGTGAGCAGGGCATGAGCTTAGCTGGGCTCTCTGCGCTTGCGATTCCCAACAACTGCTTTTCCTGCTTCCCCCAACAACGGAGACGGAGCCCAGCCATCGCGGCCAGCAGCCATCGGTGCAGCTTTATTCTCCACGAAATTTGTCTAATCCTCTTTCGCACAGCCTGTCCCCAGCAGCACCCGGCGCAGCCAAGACAATGTCATTTGCAAAGGACCTCCTAAAATAAGCTCATTTCAAAGAACGAGGTCGGTGCCCAGCATATGTTGGATTTTTTTTTTTTTTTTTTACGACTGCAAATAAAAAGCTCCGGCAAGAAGTGGGCTACGTCAGAACTCTGCGGGTTTCCCTCTGTCAGGTTGTTCAACAAGCACGGGCTGCCAGCAGCGTTAGCCAAGAGCTCCAAATTGTCTCCTCTTCACTCCCATGTGCCAGCCATGGTCTCCATCCAGGCCAGTTCGCCTAATAAATAAAACAAGCACAGAGACAAATGGGTTTATGTGGACGGGCTTGTTTAGGTTCTATATGACCATATTATTTCTTTTAATGGGACACACGCTGATTTGTTGCCGCCGCCTTTGGCTCTCGTAAAATCAGATTAAAAGAATTAGTGGTGTTATTAAATCTGTTTGTAATATGCTCACTCGGAAGAGGGGACATTAATAAGGGGGCGAGGAACAGGGAGGGATAAGACCCGAGAATTAATGCCTTTTAATAAGAATGGTAAAATTGAAATGTCATCATTTGCATGGTGGGGAGCAAAGGGAATTAGCAGGTTTGGGGTTGGCCTAGGAGTTCTGAGTTCGGATCTCTCCTTAACTTGTTGGGTCCACGCAAGGCCTAGGTAGGAATAAGAGAACTCCCCACATTCCATTCCTATAAAATTAATGTGGAGTTGCCAACTGCTTTTCATAGGAACATAAGGAGGAATTCAACTTCATATCAAAGCAATTGCTCTTTGAGGGCAAGCATTTCAGCTTCCCAGACAGAATGACCCCTTCTCTCCTCCTCCTGCATGCTGTTTCAGGGGTTCTCCTGATAACCCTTGGGTCATTTTCGGGGATGCACGGGGCATACAGTGGAAGGAGAGGGGAGCAGCCCTGTTGCACAAATGGAAGTCCTAGTGCAGGGTTTCTGCTGATGGAACTCCTTAGCGGAATTCCACCCATAGAAAGCTGTCACGTTGGTCCATTTCATAGAATCATAGAATTGTTGACTTGGAAGGGACCCCAAGAATCATTTAGTCCAACCCCCTGCAATCAAGGAATCTCAGCTAAAGCATCCATGACAGATGGCCATCCAACCTCTGCTTTAAAACCTTCACCTCTCCAGGGAGCCTGTTCCACTGCCGAACAGCCCTTACTGTCAGAAGGTTCTTCCTGATGTTTAGTCGGAATCTCATTTCTTGTAACTTGAAGCCATTGGTTTGAGTCCTACCCTCCAGAGAAGGAGAAAGCAAGCTTCCTCCATCTTCCATGTGATCGGAATATCATTTCTTGTAACTTGAAGCTTCCTCCATCTTCCATGTGGCATCCCTTCAGATATTTGAAGGTGGCTATCATATCTCTTCTCAGTCTCCTCTTTTCCAGGCAAAACATACCCAGCTCCTTCAAAATTTCCTCATAAGGCCTGGTTTCCAGACTCTTCATCATCTTGCTTGCCTTCCTCTACAAACGTTCTGGCTTGTCAAACTCCATCTTAAATTGTGGTCCTCAGAACTGGACATAGTATTCCAGGTGTGGTCTGGGACCAAGGCAGTCATAAAATTAGAATACGCCTGCTTCTTGGGAGAAAAGCAATGACAAACCTAGACAGCATCTTACAAAGCAGAGACATCACATTGCCGACAAAGATCTGTATAGTTAAAGCTATGGTTTTCCCAGTAGTAATGTACGGAACTGAGAGCTGGACCATAAAGAAGGCTGATCGCCGAAGAATTGATGCTTTTGAATTATGGTGCTGGAGGAGACTCTTGAAAGTCCCATGGACTGCAAGAAGATCAAACCTATCCATTCTGAAGGAAATCAGCCCTGAGTGCTCACTGGAAGGACAGATCCTGAAGCTGAGGCTCCAGTACTTTGGCCACCTCATGAGAAGAGAAGACTCCCTGGAAAAGACCCTGATGTTGGGAAAGGTTGAGGGCACAAGGAGAAGGGGACGGCAGAGGATGAGATGGTTGGGCAGTGTTCTTGAAGCTACCAACATGGGTCTGACCAAACTACGGGAGGCAGTGGAAGACAGGAGGGCCTGGTATGCTCTGGTCCATGGGGTCACGAAGAGTCGGACACGACTCAATGACTAAACAACAACAACAAATTACTTCCCTTGATCTGGACACTATACTTCTGTTGATGTAGCCTAGAATAGCAGTAGATTTTTTTTTGCTGCTGCACCACACTACTGACTCAGTAATGTCTACAATGACTGGCAGAAGCCCTCCAGGTTTTGACATTCCCAGCCCGCTACCAGGGACTGGACTGTGATTTCCTGCATGCAAAGCATTTGCTCTGCCTCTGATCCTCATGCGCTCCCCTCAAGATTGCCTCAGACCACCGGGATCCATGAGATCACAAAGGTTTCTGTGCAAATCCCCCAGATAGTAATGTGCCTTCCTTACAGTAGGCAATATGTTTACATACAGACATTTTGCATATAAAAATATAAATAGTCCATCATGTATGTATGGACACATACTCTCGCACACTCACACAAAGGAAGCCATAAAGCCTTCTATTCAGCTGTCCCTCCTCTGCTGTCTTTTGATGGATCTCATTATTAAAGAATCATTTAGCTTACATAATTGTCTTCTGCCATACATAATTCCAACCTTTCAATGTCTCTTCAAGTTGGCTTATTAGCCAAAATGCAGTCTTTTGTTTTTGTGTCTTCATCTATCAAACTTGAAGGTGGACAGGTTCATCCATGTGCTAAGTTGTTTGGTTTTTTTTGTTATAAAAAGGTGGTGATAATAAAAACGAGGAGGGGAGGGTGATGCGATTTTTATGTACATTTATATCAACTCCTAGCTGAACCTGTCCTGAAATTTTCATTTTTATCCTATTAAAAAAGCAAGTTTGTTTAATATGTGGTTGGGGAAAGCAGCCAGCTCAGCTGCAAGGGATGGGACAAAAGTCTGAAAACCAAGCCTGATGAGGAACGGTTGAGAGAGTTGGGGACATTTAGCTTGGTAAAGAGGAGTATAAGAGGAGATATGATAGCCATCTTCAAATATCTGCCATATGGAAGATGCAGCAAGCTTGCTTTCTCCTGTTCAAGGGAAAACTGCACATGTTCCATCTTGTCAACATCCTTCTTAAATTGTGGTACCCAGAACTGGGTACAGTGTGGTCTGACCAAGACAGAATAGAGTGGTACTATTATTTTCTTTGATCAGCATTGAAAAGTAAATCTGATTTAGGAACATTTGCATGAGACGTTTTCAATTATGGGAGAGGGGAATAGTACAGATTTCTTTTTGAGTAATTAACCAAGTTTTACCCAGGGTCTTAAATGAAATCAAAGTTGGCACTGGGTGGATCTCAGAGGCAAGGATGGGGGGCTTACCCCCTTACATGTGAGCTTACCTAATTCATACTTTCTAAAATGATCCACAAACAGAAACGCAGATAGCCTTTGATATTCACACGTGTCTGAATTTTGCACCCAATTAATGTGCACAGAAATGCATATATCAGGGGTTGTGTGCTTTCAAAAGCATATATTCATGAATATAACATTAAAGAATGCATTATGTCAGGGGGGAATTCTTTGCACTAGGCAAAATTGCATATAGGGATGTGCATACTGCAGGAAATTTGTGCTAAAATGCTGGTATTTTTTCAGGAGGACTTTAAAAAAAATAATAAGAATTATTGCAAACTGATGTGGAAGTGTGGAGAAGATTGGAAATATGAGAAACTGGGAGAAACTGAAATGGACGTATCTCCGCAACCCAACTCAGAGGGCCCTCAGCATGTGTGCTACCACTATGGACCAGAACCTCTCCCATTCCATCACATAGAATTCAGAACATGCAAGCATGAGAAACCAAGATGATCTCCCCAGAAATGCTCACTATGGGGAGATTCGCTCCTACACACATTGGCATCTCCAGCTGATAAAACTGAAGCCTATGGGTCTTCTCTATGAGTAGGCACGTATGCCATGCCAAATTCTTTATTTACTTCTGGGCAAATCAGCTCACTTTTATTTGGCAGCAGGACAAACTCTGAATCGTATTACTGTTACAGGAGCATCCTACTCTCGAGTAGGACCCTGGCAGAGACACATGCCCGACTGGCATGTTCTCTCCCTCCTGGTCGATCGTTCAGGAGCTTCAAAAGCTTTCTTCTGCCCGAACATCACAGCGACTGATACCAAGAAGCATCAGCACACTTAGGGATCCGCAGAATCTTCGCAGCATGCGTAACAGACCTCAGCAACTCAGCATTGTGGCTAATATACTTTATTTACATATAAACACACACGGAGCGCTGCAACATGGCTCCCTCTCTCTCTAGCATCAGACAGCAAAGAGAAAGAGCAAAGGACAATAGTCTCACTTCATGGAACACAGTAACACAAACATCCTGTCTCCTTCACTTCCCACTCTGTGGAATGTAAACACACACCGTCATGTGATAGATAACAATCCATGACTGTAGACACGGGGAATGAATCTCCAACACTCTCAACTTGGGACACTGGCACAAGAGAATCTGTGGACAGGGCTGTGTGGACATTTGAAGCCTTCCTTAGATGTTTTGCTCTTCTAATGCAAACCTGGCGCTCCCTTCAGAATGATGTCCCTCCCATGCAGCAACCTCCAAATTCGCCTTGATGTTTTGCTTTAGGTGAAATTCCACAGCGGCGTTCATCCTAGGTCTCGTCAACTTTCCCCTTCGCCACTCCAGGACCTCTGGTGCTGCTGAGAGGCAGAGGACATCCTCTCCACTCCTTTGGATGTACACAGAGCACCGTTTGGCTGTCAACCTGAATTCATATTTTTGCAGCTCTCGGGTGGATGAAACTACCTACAGAAATCTCCCTAGCTGTCCTGAAATATTCCCTGAAGGATTCTATATTTGTTCACCTAAGGATTTAGTGATTTACTCTTAGTAGCAATAGCTAGCTGCTTCCCCCCCTCTCATTACATAAGAGTAATAGTCAGTGTTAGAAGTCAGTTCCATTGAGTTCAATGCACATTACTCCCAGGTAACTGTGGTCAGGATTGCAGCCTTAGCTGGATTTCAGCATCTGTCTATCTGCATTTCTCTTGCACCAGCTGCAGGATTCAACTTATGCCTATATAACCACAGCTTTGGGAAGGAACTCAAATATATTTTGGAGCTGTGTGCCTCACTATTCATACCCAAATTAGGTTTGCTAAAAGCGCTGCATCTCTCTTCCCCATTCATTTTATTCCTTCCCCTGGGGATGGAAGAGAAACATTTAAAGGCGAATAGACCGAATTTGCAGTTTTTGAAACAATATGGGAACTAAGACAGCCATCTCCAGAAGGTGGTGGACTCTCCTTCTTTGGAAGATTTTAAACAGTAGTTGGATGGCCAACTGTCAGGGATTCTTTAGCTGTGGTTCCCACATTGCACAGGGTTGGACTAGATGGCCCTTGGGGTCCCTTCCAACTCTGCAATTCTGTGATTTGAAATACGTCCTTATCTGAATTTTGTGGTGCAGTCCTCCTAGCAAACTATGCTTACAAAAATGCACATATTAGTGGAAAGAGGACCCAAAAAATGTCATGAAGCTAGCATACAAAAATTGCATTAATTTAGGGAAGACAGCTTGTGATAAATCTGTACATTCATCAAAATTGCATAAAGCAGATATAATGAGAGAATTTTGCACTAAGACGCTGGCGAATTTTCGCGAGTGTTTTTGTTTCAATCCAGAAATGGCTGCATAGATGTAAAGAACAGAATGCAAAACTGGGACGACAGAGAGAGATCTGAAATGGATGGATCTGCCCGTTCCTATTTCCCACCCTCCATAATGAACCTGATCGACCTTTACCATGACATCTCTCTCACCCCCCCAAAAAAGTCCCCAAAACACAATCCCTTTTACTACCAAATGTCACTTTCAAAGTTGCCATGTGTGTGTGTGTGTGTGTGCAGAACGGCGTTATAAAAAATTCATGGCCACAATGATCTGATAATGTGGCACTCCAATACCAGCAGATGTTTTGTCTAACATGTTCCCCGGAGCTGTAGTCTGTGCCTCGACATCTTTCATTTCCACTTGCTATCTGCTGACGGTGGGTTGTCATAGATGTACCCTATAGCTACGAGCACCACTTCGCATCTGAGGAGGCTGCTGCCGCTGCCGCCGCCGCCGCCCGTAATGAGCTTCACAAGATGCTTGTCGCAATAACTCCGCAATTTTCCTGGCCTTATGGAACCCAACGCTCCAAAGCCCACAGACACCCTTCTCAATTCTCTCCCATCTCTCTTCCTCTTTTATTACAGTTCAGATTCCTAAGCCATAATCTGCGCGGTATCTACGCGAAGGTGTGCGAGGAGCCGCCGCAAACAAACTCAACACTTGTTCGCATCATCTGTTACAAATGTCCAATTTGGGACAATAAATTTCCTGGGAACCTAGGCTTTTGCTGACTCGCAGCTTTATCTTTTCCTCTCCTTCTCATGTCGTGTCCCCCCCCCCTTTCTTCCCCCTTTTTCTTTTTTTTTATGAACTATGCATATGTATTAAATGGGATTTGTTGTCCCTAGGTACCAATTTGCATAAAGTGCAAGCCATCATTGGTTGGAGAGAAGCAAATTACTTCTCTAGCAAGATCACACTTCTCCCCCCCCTCCCATTTTTCTTCTTTTTTTAATTTTAACAAACCGCAGGCAGAGGTTGTTAACAGCACTTAGGCAGATATGTGAAGTATCACTTTCTTTCTTTTTCCAAAGCAGTTTGATCAAGGGGGGAGGAGATAAAAAAAAGATGCTATTCAATTAAGTCAGAGGCTGAAATGGTCCAGAACTCAAGTTCTTCCCATATACCTGTGGAAAGCTGTCTTCTACTTTTCTAATAAATTGAGATCTAATTTACTATCGGGGATTCAAGCTGCGACTACTATCTATTAATTGCTAATATTAACTACTATTAGCTATTAATATTAGACAGGTGCCTTCGTTGTACAGATTTTTGATGCCTGCTAAAAACTTGTTTCTTAAAGCACATCTACACAGACATGTAATTTGCAATCCTGGTCTTCTTCAAGAAACTCCACACTATTTCTCATTTCCCCCCCTTTTCTTCCCCTGGTTTCCTCAGCCAATTTGCATTTCCTGCCCAATGAGCATGCCTAGTCTTCATTAGCCTGGTTGGGTTGTTTTTTTTAAGGTGAGGGTTTTCGTCTCTCCCACCTAAATATTTTTGTACTTCTGCAAACCTTGGGTTTCCGTCAAATTTTGTCTGATGCCATTTGAAGAAGAAGAAGAGTTTGGATTTGATATCCCGCTTTATCACTACCCAAGGGAGTCTCAAAGCGGCTAACATTCTCCTTTCCCTTCCTCCCCCACAACAAACACTCTGTGAGGTGAGTGGGGCTGAGAGACTTCAAAGAAGTGTGACTAGCCCAAGGTCACCCAGCAGCTGCATGTGGAGGAGCAGAGACGCGAACCCGGTTCACCAGATTACGAGTCTACCGCTCTTAACCACTACACCACACTGGCTCTTTGGGGTTTCATAAGGACCGACACTCACCTCTGAGCATTGGAGGTAGAGGGGATTATGTCAAAAACCACCAGATATGAGGAGACTGGAACTGGCTGCCATCCCAAACCATAGAATCATAGGAGTCAGAAGGGACTCCAAGGATCATCTAGTCCAACCCCCCTACAATGCGGGAATCTCAACTAAAGCATCCATGACAAATGGCCACCCAACCTCTGCTTAAAAACCTCCAAGGAAGGGGAATCCACAACCTCCTGAGGGAGTCTGTTGCACCATCAAACAGCTCTTACTCTCAGAAAGTTCTTCCTGACGTTTAGTCATAAACTCCTTTCTTGTAACTTGAAGCCACTGGTTTGAGTCCTACCCTCCAGACCAGGAGAAAAGAAGAATGTCCCCTCTTCCATGTCACAGCCCTTGAGATATTTGAAGATGGCTATCATATCTCCTCTCAGTTTCCTCTTTTCCAGGCTAAACATACCAACTCCCTCAACCGTTCCTCATAAGGCTTGGTCTCCAGACCCTTGATCATCTTGGTTGCCCTCTTCTGCACATGTTCCAGCTTGTCAATATCCTTCTTAAATTGTGGCTCCCACAACAGGACACAATATTCCAGGTGTGTTCTGACCAAGCCAGAATAGAGTGGTACTATTATTTTCCTTGATCAGCGTTCAGTGAGGGGCAAAGAACATTGGGAACACTCAAGGAAATGGTTGAACAAAAAACAGATTAAAATACATGCCAACTTCTATTTATTTAATTATTACTATTGACAAACAAGCAGACAAATGAGGACCCTATCCTCACAAATCTGATAACAAAAACTCTGCACATATACTTAGGAAAATAATGAAAGATAATTAGTAAAGGTAAAGGGACCCCTGACCATTAGGTCCAGTCGTGTCCGACTCTGGGGTTGCGGCGCTCATCTCACTTTATTGGCCGAGAGCCGGCGTACAGCTTCCGGGTCATGTGGCCAGCATGACAAAGCTGCTTCTGGCGAACCAGAGCAGCACACGGAAACACCGTTTACCTTCCCACCAGAGCGGTTCCTACTTATCTACTTGCACTTTGATGTGCTTTCGAACTGCTAGGTTGGCAGGAGCTGGGACCGAGCAACAGGAGCTCACCTCGTCGCAGGGATTCGAACCGCCGACCTTCTGATCAGCAAGCCCTAGGCTCAGTGGTTTAACCCACAGCAAAGATCATTACCTGCCTTCTTTTTACCCCCCCTCCTCGATTCTTTCCCTCCACAACCTCACAATGTCTATGACAACAGTGTCTCACACTGAATTTAACTGACCTGTAGAAAGGACTCTATGAATTGAAAACAGACGTTGCATGTACCCTTGTTAACCATGAAAATGTTTTAATAAAAACAATTTTTAATAATAATAATACAAATAATGGTGATAATGATACTAACTCAGCCGTCAAAGGCTAAAGAGGAAAACTGCATCTGTAAGGCAATTTGATTTTATAGTTCTAAGTCATTTGAGTCTTACTGTATTGGGTCTCCTGTATTGTGCTTGGAGGCAATTGTGATTAAACGGTATACAAATTGTTGAAATAAACAATGAGCACCTAAAGATACGAGGAGACGGCACCCCAAAAAGGAGCCAATCTGTAGGGGGACCCCACTCTTAAAAGTATCTGAGGGCAACCAAAATGGTCAAAGGCCTGGAAACGATGCCTTATGAGGAACGGCTTAGGGAGCTGGGTATGTTTAGCCTGGAGAAGAGAAGGTTAAGGGGTGATATGATAGCCATGTTCAAATATATAAAAGGATGGCATATAGAAGAGGGAGAAAGGTTGTTTTCTGCTGCTCCTGAGAAGAGGACACTGAGCAATGGATTCAAACTACAAGAAAGAAGATTCCACCTAAACATTAGAAAGAACTTCCTGACAGTAAGAGCTGTTCGACAGTGGAATTTGCTGCCAAGGAGTGTGGTGGAGTCTCCTTCTTTGGAGGTCTTTAAGCAGAGGCTTGACAGCCACCTTTCAGGAATGCTTTGATGGTGTTTCCTGCTTGGCAGAGGGGTGGACTGGATGGCCCTTGTGGTCTCTTCCAACTTTATGATTCTATGATTTTGCCGTGATACTTACAGCTCCTGCCCACGGAATGTGAACGAAACAACTCCATCTGTGAAGCTGGAGTCAGAATCCATGTTAGGTTTTTGCCCAAGCAAAGTAAACCAGTTTAGGGCCTCATATTAGGAAGGATCTCTAAATGTGGAAAATAAACCTTGTCATACGCATGTTGCATTGCCTCTTCCATTTCGCAAATACTAAGTGGTTTGTACCTAACTGCTCCTTATAGACTAAGTAAGAAATCATTCAGCATTTTCATTTAGAGGTATTCCATATGCAAACAGGTATATTGCAAGACGATTTGTTTTAGTTAGATTGTGAGTTTTGAGTTGCACCCTCACCTGTGCAATTGTCAAACTCTATGATTTATATTTTCTGTTAGCTTATTAATGTACAATTTCTTTTGCAGGGGGATGGGGCGCAATGCTATAGAGCTTCTTAAAATGGTTTAGGGCCTCTTCGTATCTTAATTCAGCTCTGGGTGGAATGGTCCCCATGTGAGGACTGTACCACTTCAGAGACATTTGCACCAACGAACAGAAAACAGCCTGCAGGAAGATACCGGACAGGAATCAAATACACCGTGCCTGATATGCCACAGCGTCCGAATCAAAGCTTGAAAAGATCATTAAAATAAAAGACCATTTTCTTTACATCTTGCCTGAATCCTTCTGGGTTTGTACCAGAGTGATTATTAGCCCAGCCGGTGACATCACTCACCTCTCGGCAACCTTTTATCAGGAGCCATTCTTCAGACGCCTTCACACTTTGGCGCAATTTGTACATCGGGCTTTGTTATGGTTGATTCTGCCAACCAAGAGGTTAACAGCCTTCTGACTTAACGGCGTGGTCCCCAGCAAAGGTTGAAGCGAGGTGGAACAGTTTGCTAGAACAGGATCTGAAACTCTGAGGCATAATAGACTACGCTATCCTGGGAGGCAGGGCAGGACACAGAAGGCGGGTGTGAGAGAGTCGGCATTCATGGTCCATCCAGGCTCAAATCTTCTTAAATGATACACAATTCGGCTTCAAAGCTCTGCCCGTAGCATCCTGTGGCTTTGGCCAGGGTCCTCACTGTGTGAGGAAACTTTGCACCGGGTCTGCTGTAATACCAGGAAGCAGCAGGAGCCAATGAAACTTCAATAGTTGTATTAGTTGTTCAACAGGTCAACCACTCAGCACACTGCCCTAGGACTTGCTTCACAGGCAAGGTGAAGGTTCTCAGAGAGAGTTTCTGTTACGGGATGTGGCAAGCCACGAAAACACCACATTCCCTGCTCCTTCTTGGATGCCTAGGGGGTTTGCTGATGAAAAGCATGCACTCTGCACATGGTTAGAGGACTGTTTATCAGACAAGGCATGTCTCTCCCATATTGGTCTCTACAACCACAGTAGGCACTGTAACTCTTCAGTGACTTGACTTCACCCTCAAAGATGCACCCTTCCACTGTCTCCTGAGACGGAAGGGTGTTATAGAAGAGTTGGAAGAGACCACAAGGGCCATCCAGTCCAACCCCCTGCCAAGCAGGAATCACCATCAAAGCATTCCTGACAGGTGGCTGTCAAGCCTCTGCTTAAAGAAGGAGACTCCACCACACTCCTTGGCAGCAAATTCCACTGTCGAACAGCTCTTACAGTCAGGAAGTTCTTCCTAATGTTTAGGTGGAATCTTCTTTCTTGTAGTTTGAATCCATTGCTCTGTGTCCTCTTCTCAGGAGCAGCAGAAAACAACTTTTCTCCCTCCTCTATTTGACATCCTTTTATATATTTGAACATGGCTATCATATCACCCCTTAACCTTCTCTTCTCCAGGCTAAACATACCCAGCTCCCTAAGCCGTTCCTCATAAGGCATCGTTTCCAGGCCTTTGACCATTTTGGTTGCCCTCCTCTGGACACGTTCCAGCTTGTCAGTATCCTTCTTGAACTGTGGTGCCCAGAACTGGACACAGTATTCCAGGTGAGGTCTGACCAGAGCGGAATATAGTGGTACTATTACTTCCCTTGATCTAGATGCTATACTCCTATTGATGCAGCCCAGAATTGCATTGGCTTTTTTAGCTGCTGCATCACACTGTTAACTCATGTCAAGTTTGTGGTCTACCAAGACTCCTAGATACTTTTCAAATGTTGTTCACGTGTCAACAACAACTTCACAACTTCGTGATCCCTGGTTCGATCCCTGGCATAGGGCTGAGAGGGACAAGGCAACAGACATCCCAGAGAGATAGTGCCATTCAATGTTGACCATACTGAGCTAGATGGACCAATGGTCTGACACAGGATAAGACCGCTTCTTATGTACCTATGCTCTCTCTCTCTTTTCCTCAAGAGGGGTGAAGAAGAATTTGTTGGCACCCACCTGTCTTGGGGGACAATGGAGTGTTCCTCCAGTGGTGAAGTCATATGTTTGACACTAGCTGGGCTGCAAGAGTTGCCGGAAGAAGGCGTACAAGGCACCATCCAACCATTCTAGGGAGTCCCCTCCGGATTTGTGTAGGGTTTACTTCTTAGCCTTTTCTTCTCCCTAAGATATCCTGCAAGGCAGCGGAGGTTTCGGATAAGAGTTTTCCTTCTCCTAGATGGTGACTTTCTCAGGTTGATGAGTCCCACCTGCCCCTCACTTCCCTCCACAGCATGTGGACTGTTGGACCCAGTATTTGTCTCATCTGCTCAATTCGCCAGAACCTGTCTTTGCATGCAGGGAAAGTCCCTAACTCCCCAAGGGTTTGAGACCCATCGGCTACCCTCACCTGGTTTAGCTGGACAGTTGTGGCCGTTACCCAAGGTGTGGCCGCTGTCTCATACTGACAGCTTCTAGGAGCCACAGGTGAAAGCTGAGCGCAGGATGTGAACCAAAGGTGGACAAACTACCCCAGAAGGAGCATGGCATGTCCCCTACCAGATGTACTACCCCTCCCCTAATACCCCATACTCCTTATGCAGAACCATAGCAAGGGAATGTGATGGAGAAGATGGTGAGGAGGAAAGATGGCCTGAGGAGTCTGAGGTCTAAGTCTGAGGTCCAACCGAATGTCAATAATGAAGATTTGCTTGGCTTGGCCTGGGAGATGCAAAGAACACAGAGGGGGTTCCTTGCATCTCTCACCCTTGCCTTTCCCCGGTGGGCCCTGAAACCGTCCGCTGCTGCCCTCTGCCCCCCCCCCCCGTGCCAGAATGTACCTGGCACAGTTCATCCTCCTCCCATGCACAGTGGCAATCGTTTAAGCAATTCCCTTGGCTGCCTTTGTAAGAAGCCTCTCTCTTAAGCCTCCGGTTTAAGAATTTAGAGTAATCATGTAAAAATGATACCCCTGTGCTCTATGATCCGCTGAATCTCGCTAATGCCGGATCCCAGAAGAGGGCTTATTAATGAAAAGATGCAATGCCTCACTCTCGGCTCATGTTTCACACGAATCTCTCTCATGGATTCAGCCGTAAACCTCGCCGCTGATAAAGCGAGTATAATGAATCCCTGTGCTCTGCAAGAGGGGCAGCAGGAGGGAAGAGCACTGGACAGGCAGAATCACGACCTGCTCTGTTTTCACCGGCACAACAAGGATGCACTCAGCGACCTCAGGAATCGGGGGCAGTATCCCACACTGATGGGAGCAGTGCTTCAGTTATGATTTTACAGTGGTACCTTGGCTCTCAAACGTAATCCGTTCCAGACGTCCATTCCAAAACCAAAGCGTTCCAAAACCAAAGTGCGCGTTCCCATAGAAAGTAATGCAAAACAGATGAATCCGCTCCAGACTTTAAAAAAAACAACCCCTAAAACAGCAATTCGACATGAATTTTACTATCTAACGAGACCATTGATCCATAAAATGAAAGCAATAAACAATGTACTGCAGTCACACAATCTATCAATCAAGCAATCAGTAGCTGAACTGGGTTCCATACAGTCACAAAAACAAAACAAAAAAGAGCAGCAAAAACAAAAATGCAAAATAAATAGCAAAAACAGACAGACCTTAGCGTAACACTCAAATCGGAAGTGTGGCACTTAAATCGGAAGCGTAACACTCAAAATGGAGCAAGTTCGGCTTCCGAAAAAAGTTCGCAAACCGGAACACTTACTTCTGGGTTTGCAGTGTTTGGGTTCCAAGTTGTTTGAGTACCAAGGTACCACTGCATATGCTTCAACCTGCCTTTGGACTTTCTTTCTATATCGCAGAATGGTAGAATTGGAAGGGACCTTGAGGATCATCTATTCATGCAATGCAGGAATATGCAGCTGCCCCATATGGGGATTGAACTTGCAACCTTGGCATTTTCAGAATCATGCACTAACCAGCTGAGCAATACATTGAAGGGGATCCAGTCTGCTGTAGGAGTCTGGGTTTCTGGCTAGGACCTGGGAGACCAGGGCTCAAATTCCCACTTACCATTAAGCTCATTGGGTGACGTTGATGCCAGCCTAACCTACCTCACAGGGTTGTTGTGAGGATAAAATGGGCAGGAGGAGAACGAGGTAAGCCACTTTGAGCTTCTTGGAGGAAAGGTGGAATATAAAGGCAACCAACCGCTCAATCAATTGGTTGGATTTGTCAGCGTTGTGAATGAACAACTGGCCATGTTGGTTGAGCATCGGTGAAGCTAGGGCTGGACCAAGACTAGACAACACTCTCCCCACCCACCCCGATGCAGTGATGGCTTCTGGGAGCAGAGTCCATAGGTGAGCCACTTGCTGTCTACTCCTTCACACAACACAAAGTTCAGCTATGGAATTTAGTGATGGGCACCAACTTGGATGGCTTATAAATAGGATTAGACAAAGAACGAGGCTTGCTAGCCATGATGCTTATGCTCTGCCTTCATGTAATGCTTCTGAATACCAGTTGCTAGAAACCAGAGGTGGGCAGAGTGTTGTGCTCAGGTCCTGCTTGTGGGTCTCTCGCAGGTAGGGTTGCCATGTGTCCTCCTTTTCCAGGACACGTCCTCTTTTTCAGGGGTAAAATTTCTGTCTGGGTGGATTTTTTAAATTTGCCAAAATGCCTCTGGCTCTACTTTCTGGATGTGGCATAGACATAACTGGTGGCTGAAGAGTTGCTTTCCTCTTCTTTTCTCTTCTCCTGCCCCCCCCCCCCAGCTTCTATAGCCTACATACAGAAGGGGAATTTAAAATGAGAGTCATCATAGCTCTTCAAAATATGGCAAACCTACCACAGGCATTAGGTTGGCCACTGTGACGCAGGACTGTTGTACGGTCATCTGTCATGGATGTTTTAGTTGAGATTGCAGGGCATTGAGCTAGATGACCCTTGAGGTCCCTTCCAACCCTAGAATTCTATGATTCTATGACTAGATGGGTCACTGGCCAGATCCAGCAGGTTCTGGATCTGGAGAGCCAGTGTGGTGTAGTGGTTAAGAGCGGTAGACTCGTAATCTGTTGAACCGGGTTTGCGTCTCCGCTCCTCCACATGCAGCTGCTGGGTGACCTTGGGCTAGTCACACTTCTCCGAAGTCTCTCAGCCTCACTCACCCCACAGAGTGTTTGTTGTGGAGGAGGAAGGGAAAGGAGAATGTGAGCCGCTTTGAGACTCCTTCGGGTAGTGATAAAGCGGGATATCAAATCCAAACTCCTCCTCCTCCTCCTCCTCCTCCTCTTCTTCTTCACATGTTCTTATGTTTACATTTTTGGACCATAAGAGTTCTGTCTCCATGCTATCAGATTTCAGAATGATTCTGTCTTAGAATTACAGTGACTTGGAATCACAAGTAAGCAGAGTGCTGTTGCACAGATGCCTGGCTTGTGGGTTTCCTTCTACAGGAAATCAAGTTGGCCACTCTGAAGACAGGATGCTGGACTAGATGTGCCTTTGGCATGACCCAGCAGAGCCCTTCACAAGCTCTTATAAAATCTTGAGGGTGCATGGTTCGTATCCACGAGGAGCCATGTGTTTATTATTGTGGGTCCAGTTTTATAGAACTTCCTTCCAGTTGAGGTTAGACAGGCCCTTCCCTACTGAGCTTCTTGTGCCGACTAAAGCCTTTTTTATTATTATCCCAGCAGACATTTTAACTGAAGTTTGATTTTATAGTTTTAATCTGTTTCCCTTTTTCTTAATGAATCACTTAGAGAGCACTGTTTAAATAAAAGAAAGAAATGTACTCATTACAGCACCTCCAGACTGGTGTTTTCTTGCAAAAGGATTCAGCGCAAAATGTTCTTGACACATTAATAGTGCATTAGTGGTGCATTTGGTAGAAGATGAACTGCAGAGTAACGGAAATAGTGATGCATGCAATCAATACAGGGCAGAACGGAAAATGATGCCTTCTTACATTGGTAATGGAGATCTATCCCTGATGCCACAATTTTTCATGATTTTTAAAAAAACATCTGTGTCTTACTACATCTTTCTGCCAGTGGAAGGGAAGACCAGTGGAAAATTTGGAGAGCCACCAGGGGCTTTCATGGTGCTAGGTAATCCAACTCCTTTCATACTGTCAGCTGCATTCTGGGAAAGCAAATAAACCCACCGCTTGCTGTTCAGGAACGGGAGGAATTTGTGCTGGAGGGCGGCCATTTGAATCCTTGCCTCCTCCCTCCTTGCCCATGAATATCATTTATGCTACCAAGCCCATAATCTCCATTTATGGTTCCAAATGATCCTACGCAAAGTTTACCCTTGTCTATTTAACACAGCACAGCGTCCCTGTAAGGGCAAATTCAAACACACTCAAACTTTGCGGAAGGATCTAGAGTTGAGCTTTGTCACTCAAGACCTTCTCATCTTATTAACTGAGGCCTAAATATCCCTCGTGTCTTCGGGGAGAAAGTGAGTCTTGCCTTTAACATTTTGTCCGACCACTCTGCTTTTACATTTCCTCAACATGCACACAGAATGTATTTAACCCGGAGTTTATTGAATGAGGGATTAGAGCTATTTTTCTTACTTTACTGAACTTTGGTTCACTTCATCCTGCATATATTATGTGGTTTCTGGGCTTCTCTTGCAAGGCACAGCCACTCAGGAAATGTCTGTACTTGTGGCAAAAAATAGCTAGAACTCTGATACCATTTCATTCATAGGGGGTCCTTTCTTTATAACAATGGTTGCCATGGCTATGAAGAAAAGGTGGGGCCCATTGCTCTCAAAATGGAGGACACAGGAAGTTGCCAGGGACAGTATGCATTCCTTCCTGATTCTGTTCCCAGTCAATTTTTCAGGCAAAGCAGCAGTGGGCAGGGTTACTTAGAAAAACAGGAAATTGCATTCTACAGTGAGCTATGCGCCATCTAGCTTGGTATTCTCTACACGGACTGGAAGTGGCTCTCCAGAGTTTCAGCCTTCTTCCTCTTCTTTGGCGATCACTCGTAGCCGAGTAAGATTGACATCTTCACTATATATTTAAGCACCATGAGGTTGCTTTAACAGTCGTGACTTCCCCCAAAGAATCCTGGGAAACGTCGTTTGTTAAGGGTTCTGAGAGATTAGGATACCGCTATTCTGCTCAGGGAGCTACAATTCCCAGAGTGGGTTAACCACCAACTCGTCTTCCTAGTTTAGTGATATTATTATTATTATTATTATTATTATTATTATTATTATTATTATTATCTGACAGGGTTGCCTCAGCCACTCTAGGCAGCTCCAAACAAAAAATAGTAAAAGCACAATACAACATCACAATACAATGCAGATGTTGTATCTGAAACCCAGCCAGATTGGCGGGGTATAAATTTAGTAGTAGTAGTAGTAGTAGTACAAAATTTGGAATTCCCTGCCTATTGACATCAAGCAGGTGCATTTACTATGCTCTTTCCCGTGCCTGCTAATAACATTTTTGTTTAGCCAAGCCTGCCCAGAATTGTAATATTCTGACATGTCCTTAAAACTGTTTTTAGTTTATCGCTGAGTTTAATTTTTAATGGTTGTTTTAAATTGTTTACTATTATTATTATTATTATTATTATTATTATTATTATTATTATTATTATTATTATTATTATATCGCCCTATACCCAGGGTTCTCAGATGATGTCTAGCGATGATTTTATTGTTTTGTTCTTTTCGTAAGACGCTTTGAGGTGGGCTTTTTCTTTCTTTCTTTCTTTCTTTTCTTTTTACAAACAAGCAAATCGTAAAGTTCATAAAATACTCAACTCAACTCAACTCAACACCTTTATTGGCATATATAAAAAGGAGACATACAAACCATCTATTTATATAATATTTCTATATAATATAATATTTCTTCGTAAAATAAATAAAGGATAAACTTCCGTTTCGCATGAGCGTAAGCATCTTGTACATAGGACGCTGCCCTAAAAGTGAACTGAGGTTTTTGATAAATAGAGACAAGGAAGTAATCTAATATACCTGAATAAAAGTAACTGGAGGCTTTGATTTCACCCCGAAGGAAACAACAGCAGCATTTCACAACGGGAACAAGCCAGTTTACCTTATTTGCTCTTGTGGCCAAATGGGCAGTTCTGCAAGCAGGAGAGCCGGCAAGGACCAAGATGGCCGCCTCCACAACTTTGTGGCACGACAACACAAACTTTTGGCAGCTGCGGCGTTTTGCTCTTTCTTGTGGGATTTATGGCTCGGCTCCCGCTGGATTGTTTTCATCTTTGTTCCAACAAGCCATGCTTGTTGGAGAATCACACCCTGACACTCTCCTCACCTCGCACTCAAACGGAGGAGATTACAAAGGGGTCAGAATACCCCAGAGGGATCCCCTTGGTAAGAACCTTCCTTGTCAGTTTGCCTTCTCATTTCCCGAGCTTCTCCTCTGATTATTAGTGCACTGACGGAATAAAAATAACCTCATATTCCTACCTGAATCATAAATAAAGCCCTTTTATTTCATCAAAGCGGTTGGCAGGTTTATAGTCCTCTGCAACGTCTGTGCAATGCGAATGACATACCTTTAATTTTGCCGACAGGCTTGTCAGGGTCCAAATGAAAAAGAAGGGAAAAGTGGGGGGGGGGGGGCTTCTAAAACATTTCACTGTTGCTGTGTGTGTGTGTGTGTGTGTGTGTGTGTGCGTGCTAGATATATATAAATATGTTCCACTGCAATCAAGAAGCCCAACTGATCTTGTTAAGCTGTGAAATGGTAACGTTCGTAAATGTTCCTACATGTCGAGCATTGGAATCTGGTCTCCAAAGGAGAATGTTGCAAATCTGAAATGCCATGCAACGTTCATTTATAGGAAGCTACCTTATACCACAGAGCCTAGGGCTTGCCGATCAGAAGGACGGTGGTACGAATCCCCAGGATGGGGTGAGCTCCCGTTGCTCGGTCCCTGCTCCTGCCAACCTAGCAGTTCGAAAGCACAAAGTGCAAGTAGATAAATAGGTACCACTTCGGCGGGAAGGTAAACGGCGTTTCCATGCGTTGCTCTGGTTCGCCAGAAGCGGCTTGGTCATGCTGGCCACATGACCTGGAAGCTGTACGCCGGCTCCCTCGGCCAATAAAGTGAGATGAGCGCCTCAACCCCAGAGTCGTTTGCGACTGGACCTAATGGTCAGGGGTCCCTTTACCATTACTTTACCTTATACTGAGCCATACTGCTGGTCCGTCTAGCTCACTATCGTCTGAACTGACCGGCAGTGGCTCTCAAGAGTTTCACATGGGGAAGGGGGCTCCCTCATCCCCTCCAACATTTCTCATAGAATCATAGAGTTGGAAGAGACCACAAGGGCCATCCAGTCCAACCCCCTGCCAAGCAGGAACACCATCAAAGCATTCCTGACAGGTGGCTGTCATGCCTCTGCTTAAAGACCTCCAAAGAAGGAGACTCCACCACACTCCTTGGCAGAAAATTCCACTGTCAAACAGCTCTTACTGTCAGGAAGTTCTTTCTAATGTTTAGGTGGAATCTTCTTTCTTGTAGTTTGAATCCATTGCTCTGTGTCCGCTTCTCTGGAGCAGCAGAAAACAACCTTTCTCCCTCCTCTATATGACATCCTTTTATATATTTGAACATGGCTATCATATCACCCCTTAACCTTCTCTTCTCCAGGCTAAAGATACCCAGCTCCCTAAGCCGTTCCTCATAAGGCATTGTTTCCAGGCCTTTGACCATTTTGCTTGCCCTCTTCTGGACACGTTCCAGCTTGTCAGTATCCTTCTTGAACTGTGGTGCCCAGAACTGGACACAGTATTCCAGGTGAGGTCTGACCAGAGCGGAATACAGTGGTACTATTCCTTCCCTTGATCTAGATGCTATACTCCTATTGATGCAACCCAGAATTGCATTGGCTTTTTTAGCTGCTGCATCACACTGTTGACTCATGTCAAGTTTGTGGTCTACCAAGACTCCTAGATCCTTTTCTGTATGTATGCCGCAGAACTTTGCAATCAAAACCCTCCTTCCCATTCTAATAACACCGCAGCCACTCTCCCCCCACCCCACCTCATATTCCCAGCCTTTCTAAGATAGAAAAAGAACAGCGTGAGTCTCCGAAGAGCAGTTAAATGCAGGAACTCAGATCTATTATCGGAGCGGAGCTATATAAACCCTGCTGGATCACCAGGACAGATGCAGGAGACAACAGGACATTTTGGTGCAGTGCCAGGAGTGAGAAGCAGTCGGGGGGAAGGGAGCCCTCAGAATTACAAGAAAGACATGATTGCTTGAGCAGCAGGTGGAGAGCAAAAGACACTTCTGTAGCCACGAGCGCCCAAACCCAGAGGACCAAATGCTTCCAAACCTTTTTAGCTCATCTCCTCCGCATCTAGCAGACAGAATCACCTCAGGCCAATCATCTCAGGATACTGAATGCATGCTGTGTTGTGGCCTATTTGAAAACATACCATGCACTTTTTTCCTTAAAAGACAACAAGCAAGGGCTATACGTAGCCAAATAGATGTGTGTGTGTGTGTGTGTGTGTGTGTGTGTGTCTGTTGAAATCATAAAGTGCTTTCTCTAATTGAAGTGCATCCCTTCAGCGCTTCAGAAGAGAGGAGTCAAGAAATGTTGGTTTTGTAGGGTTTCCCCTCACCTCAGGCCACACGGCGTCAAGACGGGTAGCAAACGGCATGCACATAAAATCCACAAATGACACAAAAATGCCAAACTATAATAAATACAAAAATTCCTTCCAGTAGCACCTTAGAGACCAACTAAGTTTGTTCTTGGTATGAGCTTTTGTGTGCATGGTATCTGAAGAAGTGTGCATGCACACGAAAGCTCATACCAAGAACAAACTTAGTTGGTCTCTAAGGTGCTACTGGACCCAGGTGGCGCTGTGGGTTAAACCACAGAGCCTAGGGCTTGCTGATCAGAAGGTCGGCGGTTCGAATCCCTGCGACGGGGTGAGCTCCCGTTGCTTGGTCCCTGCTCCTGCCCACCTAGCAGTTCGAAAGCACGTCAAAGTGCAAATAGATAAATAGGAACCGCTCTGGCGGGAAGGTAAACGGCGTTTCTGTGCTCTGCTCTGGTTCACCAGAAGCGGCTTTGTCATGCTGGCCACATGACCCGGAAGCTGTACGCCGGCTCTCGGCCAACAAAGCAAGATGAGCGCCGCAACCCCAGAGTCGGACATGACTGGACCTAATGGTCAGGGGTCCCTTTACCTTTAAAGTGCTACTGGAAGGATTTTTTTTTTTTTTTTTTTTTTTTTACTATGGCAGACCAACACGGCTACCTACCTGTAACTGAAACTATAATAAAATGAAGTAGGATTCAAACCAGAGTACCGCAAGAGATGCTCTGATCTGAAAGTTAAACACAATTCAGCTCTCGGGTTTGTTGAAACCTACGGGTTGCAGCCAGCCCTATCTGGAGAAGCCAGGGATCAAACCTGATACCTTCTTCCTGCAGAGCAGATACCCTGACGCAGAGCTGTGGTCCTTTCTCACCGCACTTAGTTATGATTAAAGTGCCAGTTGAACAAGAGGTGCTGGCAGCCCTGGTCTTCACGTCTGTCCGATGCCCCCAGAATCTCAGGCTCTCGGGGTATTTGTGGGGCAGAATATTATCAGCAGTGACCTGTTCACTGAGGCAGTGATTTCAACCCACTTTGGTGATATTGTGAAGGACTAATTCCCCACTGCCTTACCTTGCACTCTTAATTGCATGTATTTAGCCCTCGGCTGAAGAATAACTCAGCTTCCAATTTTGTAAAGAAACAGCCCTAGCCTTGGTTATTTTGGCATATAAGTCTCCAATATGACTCTGTTTTCTAAGCAGACATTAATGATTCTAAAACTAATATTCATTGTTTGAAAAGCCATAGCAGCCTTGGCATTTACTTAACCTTTTGTCTCATGTATGAGACTGAGGCGGCCTAAATCCGTTTCTTAATTAATATCTTCCTCTCTCTCTCTCTCTCTCTCTCTCTCTCTCTCTCTCTCTCTCTCTTCTCCTAGACCAATGTTATTTATCAAATAATTTGCATGTCACTATTAGAATGAGGAGAGCCTGGTGCTGATGGTGGGGACATCTTGTATGCAACCCCCGCCTGCTCCCCTTTCAGAAAAGGACAGGGCAAATTGAAGTAAAGTGCTGAGGATGATCAAATTTATCCCTATTTCTTGCATATTCATCTGAATTCCACTGCCTACAAGCTGGTCCTCATCAAATTTAAGTGAGAAATCAGGTTTCAAAACCCCTCCAAGGTGGAACATTTGGGCATGGTCCCCTTGGAACAGTTGACGAATAAGGAAAATGTTGGTGTTGTGATTCCTAATCAAACACAGGGTGTTTCATGTGCCCATAAAGAGAGGCATCATTTAGAGGACATAGGAAACCGTCTTATACTGAGTCAGACCATCTAGTTCATCACCACCATCATAAAAATAAATTATTATTATTATTATTATTATTATTATTATTATTATTATTATTATTTGTACCCTGCCCATCTGGCTAGGTTTCCCCAGCCACTCTGGGCGGCTCCCAACAGAATATTAAAAACATGATAAAACATCAAACATTAAAAACTTCCCTCAACAGGGCTGCCTTCAGATGTCTTCTAAAATTCAGATACAGTGGTACCTCTGGTTGCGAACGGGATCCGTTCTGGAGGCGGTAGCAGCAGTGGCGGCCTGGCGACGGAGTGCGCACACATGGCATCCGTCTTCACCGGCGCCGCTGCTTCCACGGCGGCCTTGCGAGCCACCCCGTGAAAAGCAGCAGCGGTGGGGCACGCCCACGAGCCGCCAATCGCACACAGCAGCGGCAGGCGGGCGGGCTCCGGGCGGCCCGCAGGGCAGAGCAGCCTCGCTCCGCAGCTTGCTCGGGGCCCGCGGACGGGGCAGGGCGGGGCCGGCCCAAGTGTCACCCCCCCCTCCCCTGGCAACCTGGGGCGAACCACCCCCGCCCCCTTGCGACGCCACTGCCCCATCCATCCTCTGCTTGAACATCTCCAGTGAAGGAAAGTCGACCCATTTCAAATTTCCAAGGGCAGGGTAAAGAAGTGTATCTTCAAGCATATGACAAAAACTGTATAGTGATGGTGCCAGATGGACTTCTGTGGGTGTCTGCCTTCGGGGAATCGGCTTCATCCCCCCGTGGCAGCAGATATGAAGATCAAACGAAAGGAAGGTCTTACTAGCTAGAATCTTTAATAATCACAGTGAGAGAACAAAGAACAAGTCTCCTAGAAATGGCGGTGCTCCCAATTAAGGCTCACACCCCTCTCCGTCCCTATTAATCTACGTCACCTCTACGTTTTGTAATCTGAGTTTGTACCCTCTGCGCTTTCTGTGCTGACACTTTCTGAGCTCTACATGTCTTTGGAGACTGTCCAGGGACTGTGAATCAGTTAACTCTCTCTCTTCCAGTGTTTCTTCTTCTTCTAGCTGTTCTCCATCCAGTACTTCCCAGCTTCTGCCTTCTGAACTATGCCCCTCTGCAAACCACTCTTCCAAATCTATTCTGTCCTCCTGCTCCTGGGAAGATTCAGGATCAGGGGGAGGGGTGGCTCCCACCATTCCTCCTCAGTGCAGCCCTCCTCAGCATGGTCCCTGACATCAGGGAGGGAATTCCTCAACTTAGGAAATAGAAAAAAAGTGTTTTGTTTTTAAAGAAATTAGAAAATCAGTGGAGAAGAAAAGCAAAAACTTGCATGCTAACAGCAAACGCAATGGCTGCATCCCTTGCGGATTTTTTTCTTCTTGCTTGATTTGGCCGGTGCTTCATTTGCTTCAATTTCAGAAATGAGATTCCTCTTGACAAGTGACAAGATACTGAGCTTAAGAGAGGTAGCTCTGTCTCCCCACCCACTCCCCTCGGCAGACGTGTAATTAATGGAAGCCATTAAAGATACTTGATTCTGATTTTTATATATGATGACTAAGTAACCTATTATTGCTCGTCCCGGTCAGAGATTAATGGGAATTTGTTAAAGGATAAAGGAATTATTAAACAAGTTGCGGCAAATGTATGACCTGGAATACACTATGAGATATTGTGAATAATACAGAAATGGAGCTGTTTGTTTCCTTGACTAATGAACCAGTGTTAAATCCAGCCGAAGTGAAGTATCAGACTGAAGGAGGCACAAAGGGTGACCCTTCTCCCCCAGCCAGCTTCCAAATATAATTTTCAATGGAAAGACACGTCAGTAAACTCAGGATCCCATATGCTCAGTCGTCCCCTTCTCCTTGTGCCCTCAATCTTTCCCAACATCAGGGTCTTTTCTAGGGAGTCTTCTCTTCTCATGAGGTGGCCAAAGTACTGGAGCCTCAACTTCAGGATCTGTCCTTCTAGTGAGCACTCCGGGCTGATTTCCTTCAGAATGGATAGGTTTGATCTTCTTGCAGTCCATGGGACTCTCAAGAGTCTCCTCCAGCACCATAATTCAAAAGCATCGATTCTTCAGCGATCAGCCTTCTTTATGGTCCAGCTCTCACTTCTATACATAACTACTGGGAAAACCATAGCTTTAACTATACGGATCTTTGTCGGCAAGGTGATGTCTCTGCTTTTTAAGATGCTGCCTAGGTTTGTCATTGCTTCTCTCCCAAGAAGCAGGCGTCTTTTAATTTCGTGACTGCTGTCACCATCTGCAGTGATCATGGAACCCAAGAAAGTGAAATCTCTCACTGCCTCCATTTCTACCCCTTCTATTTGCCAGGAGGTGATGGGACCAGTGGCCATGATCTTAGTTTTTTTGATGTTGAGCTTCAGACCATATTTTGCGCTCTCCTCTTTCACCCTTATTAAAAGGTTCTTTAATTCCTCCTCACTTTCTGCCATCAAGGTTGTGTCATCAGCATATCTGAGGTTGTTGATATTTCTTCCGGCAATCTTAATTCCGGCTTGGGATTCATCCAGTCCAGCCTTTCGCATGATGAATTCTGCATATAAGTTAAATAAGCAGGGTGACAATATACAGCCTTGTCGTACTCCTTTCCCAATTTTGAACCAATCAGTTATTCCATATCCAGTTCTAACTGTAGCTTCTTGTCCCACATAGAGATTTCTCAGTTATTCAGTTATTGAGTTATTCAGGCCCCTTCACCACCACAAGGCTGTGATCCATAAAGGGGCCCGGCCTGCCTAGCAAATGGTTTAGGCATTTCTTCCTTCATAAACCCATGAAATGGCTCATGGGTGGTAACAATCTCAGTGCCGGAGTCAAGAGGGCTGGGTAGGAAAGGTTTTAAGAAGACTGATGTGAGGTATATATTTTTGCAACGTTTGATTTTTTTCCTTTTTTTTAAAGCATTCAATCAGATTTCTCACTAAGAGGATGAGAGAAGAGGATCCCTTTGTAACTGAGCCAGGAGGCCAAAGTCTTTTATCCATTGTTGCACAGCTTTTCCCCTGAGGCGGTTTGACCAAGGCCTGCTAGACCTAGAAGCTTAACTAGGCTACAACGCAGGGGGGCTTCCACCCTCCCCCCCACACTCAAATCAGAAGTTGGTATAGACAGGAGCTTGCCCTGTTCTGAGCACATTAGCCATAAGAAGCAATTAGCAAAATGAGAATTAAATTGGCTCATCTTATCGGAGGTGTTGTGTAGGAATGATCCGCATCTAGAACATGATGTTATGCGTTTGTGGGGGTGGAGAGATCCCCCTAAATTCTTAAATTTAGTCAATGTTATAATTTAGCTATTATTTGAAGTATTAAGTGAGGGTGCCAGGTGTAATGTAAAAATTCAGTTTTCCTGTTTAGGAGATTGACTGACGGAGGCTCCGTTAAGAAACAGAGACAGCAGAATTCTAGGCCATGAAGAGTGAATGACAATGCAAATACAGTGGTACCTCAGGTTACATACGCTTCAGGTTACATACGCTTCAGGTTAAGAACTCCGCTAACCCAGAAATAATGCTTCAGGTTAAGAACTTTGCTTCAGGATAAGAACAGAAATTGTGCTCTGGCGGCGCAGCGGCAGTGGGAGGCCCCATTAGCTAAAGTGGTGCTTCAGGTTAAGAACAGTTTCAGGTTAAGAACGGACCTCCGGAACGAATTAAGTACTTAACCAGAGGTACCTAAGGGACCGCCTCTCCTGGTATGCCCCGTGTAGGACCTTAAGGTCCTCAAATAATAACATTTTGGAGGTCCCGAGCCACAAGGATGCTAGGCTGGCCTCAACTAGGGCCAGGGCCTTCTCAGTACTGGCCCTGACTTGGTGGAACGGTCTGTCACAAGAGACCAGGGCCCTGGGGGATTTGGCATCTTTCTGCAGGGCCTGCAAGACGGAGCTGTTCCGCCTGGCCTTTGGGTTGGTTTCAGTTTAACCCTGATGTTTCATTCCTTTATGGTTTGATTGGTGGGCTACTTAAAAATGAGGCTGCATTTTAAACTTTAAATCGTATTTTAACCTGTATTTTAATTGATTGTTTTGTATGTTTTGTTGTGATTTTATGGGTGTTAGCCACTCTGAGCTCGGTCTTGGCTGGGAAGGATGGGATATAAATAATTTATTATTATTATTATTATTATTATTATTATTATTATTATTATTATTTATTATCACTGTACTGTCCTTCCTCTGGTCCTGAGTATTGGGCAGAGACAAAAGAGTTGGGAGTGGGAGGTTGCTCAAGGGTTATAGGGGGTGATGTCAAAAGTTTCCTTTTGCAGGGTTTTTTTTATTTTAAAGAGTGAGTGGGAAGACAGGGAGCAGAACTCCATGTTGGCCGGCTAGCAGAAGCTGTAGCCCATAAGAGTCAACTCCTAGGGGCCGAGGAGTCTTTGCCCCCCCCCCAATAAAATATTTGAGGGGGCTGGCCCCTCCAAGTTGATGGGCATTGCCATTCAAATAGTGTGTGTACATCGGTTCATGTGATCGGTCATGTGGGGTGGGGCTGGCCTGGGGGAAGATATATAAAGATTGGAAAGGAATGTGGAAAATGACTGTTGTTAAAAAAAACAAAAACTGAAGTCGTGACACTGAGATGTACAGGCTTTGCTGAACTTATTGAACAAAAGACTTTGTTCCTGTACCCAAGAGTGGACTGCAGGCCTGCCCTTATAGAAGGAAGAAGCCTTCTCCAAGGAAGATAATGAAGGTTGGTAAAATATACCGTTGAAGAGTGGAAGAAATTTAAAGTGTATTTGGAAAAATATTGCAATTTTAGGTAGACCCTAGGGAAGTTAATTTAGGCTATTGGCGCAGATTTAGAATTTATAGGTTAATTCTTATATAAGAGTAATTTTTGGTAACTTTTTTTAAATATATAAAACTGTCTTTTATGATTAGTAATGAAATTCAGATGGGGCGGGGGGAGTCATTTAACAAGGTTTAGGAAAGATATGATTGTTTAAGAACTATTTGTGTTTTGTTTGTTTTTATGTTTGTATGTCTTTTTTTCTTGTTATAAAATGAATAAAAATTATTTACCTATAAATAATACCTATAAAATGAATAAAAATTATTTAGTCCAGTTGTTGCTGGACTACAACTCCCATCATCCACAAACATTGGCCATGCTGGCTGAGGCTGATGGGAGATGGAGTCCCGCAAAGACCTGGAGAACCCCAGGTTCCCCATCCATACTGTAGGACACCTTGTGACAACTCCTCCTGTTTTTGAGATTGTACTGGGCAGTTCTCCTCTTCTCCCTGCCAACAAGAATGCAGCCAGGCAGCGGCATTTTCAATATGTTCTACTGAATAGTTTTTAATAAATGCACTACTAAGAGATGTAAACATAAATAACACCAAAGCGTAATCACCATAGTTACCATTATAGATCTGCACAAGTTGCTTCACATGAATGCCTGTCTCATAAACTACAAATTACATTTAATTAAAGTAATCAAAATATTTTTCCAATTTCATTTGATTGTCAATTAAATAATTTCTTCTTTTAAAAAATAATAACAACTCAGTTCCCCTTGAATTCATCTATTTTTTCTATCCTCCTTTTATCCACATGTTTAAAAGAGTTTGCAAATAATGGTTATGTTTCATAAGAAAGCTAGGGTAGTCATTAAAAGTGCTGGACTAGGACCTGGGAGGACTGGGTTCAAATCCTGACTCAGCCATGAAATTCACGGGGTGACCTTTGGACAATCATTGCCTCTCAGCCTAACTTACCTCAAAGTACAGGATTGTTGAGAGTCTGGCTGGGTTTCTGGGTGGCTCCCAACAGAATATTAAAAACACAATAAAACATCAAACTTTAAAAACTTCCCTAAACAGGGCTGCCTTCAGACGTCTTCTAAAAGTCAGATAGTTGCTTATTTCCTTGACATCTGATGGGCGGGTGCCACTACCCAGAAGGCCCTCTGCCTTGTTTCCTTGTAACCTCACTTCTCACAGTGAGGGAACCACCAGAAGGCTCTTGGAGCTGGACCTCAGTGTTTGGGCTGAACAATGGGGGTGGAGACGCTCCTTCAGGTATACTGGGTTGGTCTAGTGGGCTGGTGGACAGAGGCAGCCGGCAAGGACCCTGTTGCAGGCGGGCTCCATTCACCCTCTGCATGTGCTACCCTGGCATGAGCCCCCACCCCAGCTGCCCAGTCCACCAGGAGGCATAACACTTGCCCTGTCCCGGGTGCCAGCAACGCACGCTACGGCACTGTGTTGCACTCAGGTCCCACTTTCTGTCTTCTCTTGGACGTCCAATTGGCCACTGTGAGAACAGGATGCTGGACTAGATGGCCAGTGAACTATCCCAGCAGGCTCTTATGCTGCCATTCTGGTAGTGTAGGAGTGAATTGTGGCTCTGTTGATTTATTTAAAGCATGTACCTGCTCTCAGTCTTCAGAATGGTTCTGGCTTCAGCGAAGAACAATACCTCCCCGCTGCTCCTCTATAACCATGGCATGATCACCATTCCCTTTGTTGCGTGCTCACCACGAGCTGCTTCCGCGATTGCTCCCTCTCTTTTGCTGTCGTCGGCGTTTAATCAAACTCAGCAGCTGTTTATAGCAATTACTATAAAGCAATAGACATTATCCCTTAACTAACTGTCTTATTAATATAGGTAGTTACACAGCTATTTCATAGTTAGTCTTAAATAACTGCCTTTAATTATTTTATTAACATAAATAACCATCTCAATAAATTTCAATTAAATGCACACGCAAGAAACAATTTAAAGCATCACACTAAATTGCATCTGGTTACTGTCGTTTAAATTAATGGCACTGAGTCATTCAGTTAAAGCACAACCTTAAGTTATTTGGGGTAATGGGTTTTCTTTTTGTTTTGTTTGGAATTGGGAGAGTAAGGTGCTATAGGACTTTATGTGGAACAGAGATGGAAATCTCCCATCAAGTGGACAGAATCATGCATTTTTGGTAGGAGAGCCATAAAGGTGCGTGTTTTTTCCTTCCTAAGGATGGTGAGTGACAGGTCTATGTGTATTATTATTGTATCAGGGAGTTTTTAATGTTTGACATTTTCTATTCTTATATGTTTCTACATTTATTTTTTATTAATACGATTATTTAATACAAAAATCTAAAGACTAAAGCAGTCTATATATACAGAAATATTATATAAATATTAAATGCACACTTTGCAAAAACATTCAACATCATATAGTGTAACATAACCTGATCGTTCCTTTTAATTTATTAAATTATCACAGTTCTACAAAAGGAATTACTAAAGCCATGGATATTTCACATAAAACTAGACAACAAATGTATTTTACTCCGTATCTCCCCAATAATCTAGATGCCTCCTGTATTCATTCATTCCAATATGATATGAAAAAGCTCAATTTTTCTACAGATATACATCATCATCATTTATGAATCGTTCCTATGAAATGGTAAAGCAATGCTGATATAAAAACAATTTCAAATCGAATGCAGATACCTACAGGGATAACAATGTCTAATTAGAAAGTTGGTTGAAAGAGAAAACTCTTCAACAAGTGCTTTTCAGATATGTAATATGAGGTTAGGTGCCACCACACTAAATGACCAGTCCTCACATGGTGTGGAAAGGACCTCTTGCTAAGACCCAACTCTCTTTTGACTTGGAAGTTCTCTTGTTCACGGATTTATGGGAAAATTCAACTTGGGTCATGACCCAGGGATTCCACTCCCAGTTCTTAGAGGAAAAGGCCATGGATACAGAGGGCTTCTTGAACTGGGAGAAGGATTTGCCCTCAGAATAGCATTCAGCATCTCTAGATCCCTCAGGAGTTCCAGCAACAGAACATCTCCAGCTTGAAGAGATTGCACTTAAATCCTCAGACTTCATCTTGGAAACCATGGTAGAACCCTGTCCTCGGCTGTGCTGCTGCAGTATAAGGCTACTAAAACAGACTGGTCCCATTTGAGAGGTGGGACTTGCTACCCAGAGAAAGCTGTAGTAAGGCACAGTCTGAGTTTGCTGGTAGGACATTGAGGCTCATATTTTCTGATTAATAATAGCCTGGCCTTCAATTGGGACTCTGTAGGGTGTTGTTGTTCAATAGTACAGTTGTGTCCGACTCTTCGTGACCCCATGGACCAGAGCACGCCAGGCACGCCTATCCTTCACTGCCTCTCGCAGTTTGCCAAACTCATGTTAGTAGCTTCGAGAACACTGTCCAACCATCTCGTCCTCTGTCGTCCCCTTCTCCTTGTGCCCTCAACCTTTCCCAACATCAGGGTCTTTTCTAGGGAGTCTTCTCTTCTCATGAGGTGGTACCTACACCCTAACATGAGTTTGACCAAACTGCGGGAGGCAGTGGAAGGCAGGAGTGCCTGGCATGCTCTGGTCCATGGGGTCACAAAGAGTCAGACATGACTAAATGACTAAACAACAACAACAAGGGTGTTACCTGATTTTCCTTTGTGGACCTTGATCTTCTTCTTTCCATAACTGTCCTAATCTTGACCTACTTAGTTATTAATTTTCAATATTGCCCTTCATCTGAGGATCACAGGGAGGTTACAATATAAAAATACAATAAAACAACAAACCTGCCACTGTTTAAAAAGCCATAGGTTGTTTAATGGGCCAAAGGCATGGAAGAAGAGGAATGTTTTTGCCTCAAGATAGGTAATGAAGGTGTCAGGGGAGCCTCCCTGAGGAATGCATTCCACAAACTGAAAGCCACCACAGAAAAGGTATGTTCGTATGTTGCCACCCTCTGGACCTCTCATGGAGGAGGCACACAAAGAAAGAAGGGCCTCTGATCATGATTGCAGGGTGTGGGTTCATGCTTTTGGCTTTGTTTGACTGACCTCTCTGAAAGACGACCTTTGCTTTGCCTGACCTTGCTCATTGGACTAGTTGGAACTAGACCACTGTGTGACATTGACTTTGCTTGCTGGATTCTAAACCGGAACAGGTGGCATGTGACCTGAACTCTGTGCCCATCACATGCAACTGATGAGAGAAGAAGAAGAAGAAGAAGAAGAAGAAGAAGAAGAAGAAGAAGAATTTATTTATACCCCGCCCATCTGGCTGGGTTTCCCCAGCCACTCTGGGTGGCTTCCAACAGAATACAATAATCTATTAAAGATTAAAAGCTTCCCTAAACAGGGCTGCCTTCAGATGTCTTCTAAAAATCTGGTAGTTGTTTTTCTCTTTGACATCTGGTGTGAGGGTCCTCTGCCTTCCACCTTTCGAGTCTCCTGTCTTGACAACATGACCTTGTCTTAAACACTGCTGTGTGAACACTCTGTATGACCAGAAGGTATTTTTTCTTAGGAATGAGTTGATTGTAATAATAATAATAATAATAATAATAATAATAATAATAATAATTTATTATTTGTACCCCACCCATCTGGCTGGGGCCCCCCAGCCACTCTAGGCGGCCTCCAACAGATATTAAAATACATTAAAATATCACAGGTTAAAAACTTCCCTAAACAGGGCTGCCTTCAGGTATTTTCTGAATGTCAGATAGTTGTTTATCTCTTTGACCTCTGCTGGGAGGGCGTTCCACAGGGCGGGCGCTACTACCGAGAAGGCCCTCTGCCTGGTTCCCTGTAGGTTTGCTTCTCGCAGTGAGGGAACCTCCAGAAGGCCCTTGGCGCTGGACCTCATCCTTGAAAGCTGATGACTTCAACATGGCTCTCTTTAGCAATCTTCACCAGAACTAGATTTTCCAAATTCACTGGTGGTGAAACATAGAATCATAGAATCATAGAGTTGGAAGAGACCACAAGGGCCATCCAGTCCAACCCCCTGCCAAGCAGGAACACCATCAAAGCATTCTTGACAGATGGCTGTAAAGCCTCTGCTTAAAGACCTCTGCTTAAAAACCTAGAGATATATGGGAAAAAGCCTGTCCTCTTACCTCTGATAATATTTCCCCAGGCTTCTCTCAACTCTCTTTGGACTCCTTCAAAATGCCCTAGACACTTCACCTGGGCAGGAATTTCCATATTTGTTTCAAATTTCGCTTTAGGATGAGATGCTGGTTGCAATTCTTAACGTAAAACCAACCCCCTTTGAATGATTTGCCAGTGTGCTACAGGCTACCTTTGAATCTTATCGGCGCATCTTTCTCAGGCTTTTTGACTTTTTATGCAGTCTGGAATCCAGAAAGCTCTGTGTTTGGACAACTAAATTATTGCTTGTCAGCACAGCCTCGGATGAGAGACAGGTGTTTTGTTTCAGGGTAACACTCCATTCAGATGGCCAGGCTCACGTTCTCATTTTGCCTTCATGTTCCTCCTGTGTCTTGCATATTGCTGACAGTTCAGACACCCCGCAGTGAATCCATACACAATCTTTCGTAACCTCTCCATCAAATGTACATATTCCAGCTAATAATTAAAAAAAAATAATGATTGAGATCAGTCACTGTCAAACACGAAATTTTGAAGATATCGATGTCAAGAAAGATAAGATAAGAATATATTTTTCATGCATTTGGGTGAAATTTGATTATTAAACTACTTATCCCTTAGCATTTGCAGAGCTAGGTAACAACCCTCCGTGTTGGCAGGATTCAGAGCGGGAATCCAGACTAGGGATGGAGGAGAAAGTCACTTCAGTTTGCATTTGGAGTCAAGCTTGTTTAATTTGCACAATATGCAAACCGAAGCAACTCTATCCTTTAAAATTCACACTTCTCTGAATTTTGCAGTGTTGTTCTCCAGCCAAATAAAGGTATATATAAACACATTTAGTTAGGTAAAATATTCATAAAAATTGATATTTATTCATGTAGATCGCATACAACATAGAAATTTGCTTGCAAAAATGTGGATATGAGGCAACATTGTATTTTAAAATGACTATATTAGGAGAAATTCGCATTAATATGCTGGTGAGGAATTCTTTTGAAAACGAATCATAATCTGATGTGGAATTATGGAAGATGTTTGAAAAATGAGAAACTGAGAGAAACCAAAATCGATAGATTCACTCATTTGTAGTTTTCATCCAAGACGCACACAGAAAATTTCATCCCTAGACCCCTTAAATTTTCCTAATCTTACAGGAGGTCTTTGACATTTCAGTGGCTGTTTCTTCTGACTAGGGCTCCCCAGATTTGCCACAAATTTCACTTTAGTGGCACTTCTACCAATTTATGATTTTCTTTTCATAGCTTGGTCTAAACCACTGAGCCTAGGGCTTGCCGATCGGAAGGTCAGCGGTTCAAATCCCCGCGGTGGGGTGAGCTTCCGTTGCTCGGTCCCAGCTCCTGCCAACCTAGCAGTTCAAAAGCATGTCAAAGTGCAAGTAAGATAAATAGGTACCACAGGAATCTCAAATGGGAAGCACATCTTTGCCCTCAGATCCAACTTGCAGCCTTCCCAAAGGAATCTGGTTGTCCACTGGGTGAAAAGGTTGCTGGGGTAGATGGGCCAGATCCAGCAAGGCTCTTCTTGCTATCTTAAGCTCAGGGATTTGAAGAACTGGTGTCGCATGTTGGCTAAGAATTTTAATAAATAATTAGGCGTACGAATAAATGAATATTCTCCACAATAGGCGTCATGTCTGCCAGTGGCATCATCTAATGCTACTATGATTCTCTCCCATTCTGCTAAATCATAGTCTATGTCAGGGGTCAGCAGGGGGCTGGTTCACTGTCTCTCCTTGTGGGGGGCCGGACTATATTTTTTTTGGGGGGGAATGAACTAATTCCTATGCCCCCCAAATAACCCAGAGATGCATTTTAAATAAAAGGACACATTCTACTCATGTAAAAACACCAGGCAGGCCCCACAAATAACCCAGAGATACATTTTAAATAAAAGGACACATTCTACTCATGTAAAAACACGCTGATTCCTGGACCGTCCGCGAGTCGGATTTAGAAGGCGATTGGGCCGGATTCAGCCCTCGGGCCTTAGTTTGCCTACCCACGGTCTATGTTGTACTGTGGTAAAGGAATGTAGCCCAGTTGTAGAGCCTTGCATTCAGAAAGTCCCAGGTTCAATCCTCGGCATCTCCAGACAGGACCATGGAGACTCCTGCCTGAAACTCATGAGAAATATCGCCAGTCAGTGTTGGCAATATTGAGCTCGATGGACCAATAACCTTATATTGTATAAGGCAGCTTCCAGGGTCTATGCCTTTGGGGAAGGACCATACCAGACTTTTAGAAGACATCTGAAGGCAGCCCTGTTTAGGGAGTCTTTTAATATTTAATAGATTATTGCATTTTAATGTTCTGTTGGAAGCCGCCCAGAGTGGCTGGGGAAACCCAGCCAGATGGGCGGAGTATAAATAATAAATTATTATTATTATTATTATTATTATTATTATTATTATTATTATTATTCTGGTATGGCACCTGCTTCGCATGCAGAAGGTCCCACGTTGAAACATTGGCATCTCCTGGTAGAGCATCGGAAACCCTGGACATTTTCTGCCAGTGAGTGCAGACTACATTGAGTTGATGCTTTTGAATTATGGAGGGAGGAGGAGACTCTTGAGAGTCCCATGGACTGCAAGAAGATCAAACCTATCCATTCTTAAAGAAATCAGCCCTGAGTGCTCACTAGAAGGACAGATCCTGAAGTTGAGGCTCCAGTACTTTGGCCACCTCATGAGAAGAGAAGACTCCCTAGAAAAGACCCTGATGTTGGGAAAGATTGAGGGCACAAGGAGAAGGGGACGACAGAGGATGAGATGGCTGGACAGTGTTCTCAAAGCTACTAACATGAGTTTGGCCAAACTGCGAGAGGCATTGAAGGATAGGCGTGCCTGGCGTGCTCTGGTCCATGGGGTCACGAAGAGTTGGACACGACTGAACGACTGAACAACAACAACATTGAGTTACATTGGGTATAGGGTTGCTTTCTATGTTGGTAAACAAAACTGAGTGCTCCGGGATTGCATAGAGGAGCATGCCTTGTTTCTGATCATGTTAGCAGCAGCACTGAATGCCAGTTGTCTTTGTTCATACACATGAAGCCTAGAGTTCATTGCCCCCCCTCTCTTTCTCTCCTCCCACCACCGCTTTGCCGTTATCCTGCCCAACGACTCAAGAATTCTCCCTGGACTTGGCTAGCTGTGCACACATCACTGCCAAAGCTTTGCTGCCTCTCTGGCACCCAGCCAAGCTCTGGACCTTAATTCCTTTGTTTATGCCATTAAGCAAGCGCGCAGAGGCCAAGGCAACACCAGCGTCAACACACTGACCTGCCAGCAACCTCGCTGGTGACCTGGAAGGATCACCTCCTTCGCTCGGAGAGGTTAAGGGACTCATTTAATTTTCGAGCTTTAAGCTGGATTTGAACTACGGTTGCCCCAAAGAGAAAAGCCAACATGGTTTTGATTCCCCCCTCCCTTTATTTGGGTCTTATATCCACCAAGCTATGCAAGGCTCCCATTTCTGTGAGTGGGGCTTACGACATCACAACATTGGTAAACCAATGAGATATTAACCTTGTGTTCTACTTTGCCTGGCCTATAATTATGGCCAGCCAGCCTAAGCCACTGTGTGCATGTTTTTTAGGGAGGGCAATGTTCTAATAATGCTCCAATATCTGTACTTCTAGTGTGTCATCAAGCTGCAAGGGAAAGCAAAGAGTTATCATAGACATAGCATGTAGGGGGAAAATGGGGGTGGGGCTGAGGGCTGGGGAAAGGGTTGGATGTGTTGTGTCCTTTCTACAAGGAGCAAATGGGGACAGGACTGCTCTCAGTGCTCCAACAATAATAGTGGATTAGCTGCTACTTTAGATACAAGATCAACCTTAGTTGATAAAGCCAAGAGATGTTGGAGAATTTGGATGCAAACTTGTTGGTCCCAGGTCTGAAACATGCTTCATAGTTCTGGTGGGGGCATCTCCAGACACACCAACAGCTGGTGGTCACCATGTTTTTATTTTGCTTTTGCCCAGAAGTCCTCTGGACTAAGAGGGGACACGGGTGGCGCTGTGGGTTAAACCACAGGGCCTAGGGCTTGCCAATCAGAAGGTCTGTGGTTTGAATCCCCGTGACGGGATGAGGTCCCATTGCTCTGTCCCAGTTCCTGCCAACCTAGCAGTTTGAAAGCACGCAGTGCAAGTAGATAAATAGGTACTGTTCTGGTGGGAAGGTAAATGGTGTTTCTGTGCGCTGCTCTGGTTCGCCAGAAGCGGCTTACTCATGCTGGCCACATGACCCAGAAGCTGTACGCTGGCTCCCTCGGCCAATAAAGTGAGATGAATGCCGCAACCCCAGAGTCGTCCGCGACTGGACCTAATGGTCAGGGGTCCCTTTACCTTACCTCTGGACTAATTTTAATTGGTTCCAGAGTGGTGTAATGGGAGTGAGTGCAGGGTCTCCTACCGTCATGTTAAGAAAGGGGTGGGGGAACCCGCAGCCCATGGGACTAATTCTGGATATTGACCTGAATCAAGCTGATTTAGGTCAAGTCAGGATTTGGGGGCCACAGCACTCCTCAAATGTGGATCCCTCAGGGGGTGCCCCATTTGATGTAGGTCATGGAAACCCCACCCCACCCTAGAGTGGAGGTGACCCTAGAAACACTCCCAGCTGGCAGGCTGGAGTTCAAGTGGCATACCCAATGCCTATGCCAAACCTTTCATATTTGTAATCAGCAAAAGTTTGGGCTTAGTTCACCCAATTTACAATTACACTATTTGTCCTGTCTGGTTATTTCATTACAACGGGGACGGTGGGGCCATCAGTCCTTGGCATGCAATGTACTCCCCATGCTGTAGAGGCTCAACTATGCTGAAATCTGTCACCAGTGTACCCTTTTAGGACTGAATGGATCCATTCTCTTGTGTAGGCCCATTTCGGAAGCAAAGGCGGAGGTCTGCAATAGCCCCAATAATGGATGGGAACAGGGGATAGTCACAGAGCAGCGGGTTTGTCAAAAATACAGGCATACCTTGGAAGCCGAACGGAATCCATTCCAGTTACAGGTAGGTAGCCGTGTTGGTCTGCCGTAGTTGAAACAAAATAAAAAAAATCCTTCCAGTAGCACCTTAGAGACCAACTAAGCAGTTCTTGGTATGAGCTTTCGTGTGCGTGCACACTTCTTAAGATACACTGAGACAGAAGTCACCAGACCCTCATATATAGTGAAAGGGTGGGGAGGGGTATTTCTCAGAAGGGTGGTGGGAATGGGTGATTGGCTGATAGGTGAGGTAAACCTGTTGACGACTGTTAACGACTGCAATAGGACTTGCAGGAAAAAGCAAGGGGTGAGATGGCTAAGAATAGCTTTGTCATGTATAATGAGATAAGAATCCAATGTCTCTATTCAGACCAGGTCTCTCCATGGTTTTAAGTTTGGTAATCAGTTGCACCTTGCCTTGCCTTGCCAACAAAGGTCCGTATAGTTAAAGCTATGGTTTTCCCAGTAGTAATGTACGGAAGTGAGAGCTGGACCATAAAGAAGGCTGATCGCCGAAGAATTGATGCTTTTGAATTATGGTGCTGGAGGAGACTCTTGAGAGTCCCATGGACTGCAAGAAGATCAAACCTATCCATTCTTAAAGAAATCAGCCCTGAGTGCTCACTAGAAGGACAGATCCTGAGGTTAAGGCTCCAGTACTTTGGCCACCTCATGAGAAGAGAAGACTCCCTAGAAAAGACCCTAATGTTGGGAAAGGTTGAGGGCACAAGGAGAAGGGGACGACAGAGGACGAGATGGTTGGACAGTGTTCTCGAAGCTACTAACATGAGTTTGGCCAAACTGCGAGAGGCAGTGAAGGATAGGCGTGCCTGGCGTGCTCTGGTCCATGGGGTCACGAAGAGTCGGACACGACTGAACGACTGAACAACAACAACAACAATCAGTTGCAATTCAGCAACTTCTCTTTCCAGTCTATTCATTCCGGAAGTCCGTTCGACTTCCAAAACATTAGGAAACCAAAGCATGACTTCTGATTGGCTGCAGGAAGGTCCTGCAGCCAATCGGAAGTACCGGAAGCCCCGTCGGACGTTTGGCTTCCAAAAATAGTTCGCAAACTGGAGCAGTCACTTCCGAGTTTGCAACGTATGGGAGCCAAAATGTTCGGGAACTAAGCTGTTCGACTTCCAAGGTATGACTGTACTGGAACTGTATCTGCTTTTCTGCTCACTGCTCACTTGGTGGACTTTTGGCTAATAATTTCAAAAGATACAATAGTGCAGAGACATACATACACAGACTTAGTCTCATTCGCTAATAATAATAATAATAATAATAATAATAATAATAATAATAATAATAATGCAGTGTTTGCCCCCTCCACATAGGAACCACTCAGAGGGGCTTTCAAATATAAAAGCAACGACTGACAAACAGATTTGATAAGGTGGGTGATCAGATCCCCAATTAATGTCAATCCTCTTCCCTTTAAGGCGGGTGGAACACCTAGTGACTAGCTCTCCTCTCCTTGGACCCTACTACAGTGGTACCTCGGGTTACATACGCTTCAGGCTACAGACTCTGCTAACCCAGACATATTACATCGGGATAAGCACTTTGCTTCAGGATGAGAACAGAAATCGGGCAGGGGGAGGCCCCATTAGCTAAAGTGGTGCTTCAGGTTAAGAACGTTTTCAGGTTAAGAACGGAGCTCCGGAATGAATTAAGTACGTAACCAGAGGTACCACTGTATTATTATTTGCACTGGGTGATGGTTAAAAGGTTCCCCTTTCCTGACAGTAAATATTACACAAAGGGGCAAGCCGCCTGCTTTGCCGGCACAACTTCTAAGCCGGTAGACTCAACGAAGCTGCCGTCTTTTGTTTCAGATGCACATCGATAAAACTGTGCATCTTTAAAAATAAAAATAAAAATCCATGAGTGGTATCATGCAGAATATCTGCAAATAATAATAAAAAAATGAAGGGGGGGGGAGAGAGAAAGTGGAGGGTAAGAGAGACTGGGAAAGCTCCTGGGATGTCTTTCAGCAGCCGGGTATTCTCTGAGAGTTCTGTCCAAGAATAATCTAGTGAAAATGTGGACAGAGTACCATTCGACCCCGGCTTTCCCCCGAACATATGCAGCTCTGATCAGTCTGGAATTTCAAGAAAAACAAGGTCTTGAACTCTAATCCTCAGACACATAACAAAGCACACTTCACAGCTGCGATGCGCGGCAACTATCAGCTCCGAGGCCTGAGTAGGTCCCAAGACAATGCCTCTTTTATCACCCAGAGGACAAATATCTAGACAGCAATATTTTCTGCATGAATGCTCCGAGCATCTCGCGCAACTCCTGACTGAAAGGGAAAACTGAAGCCGAGAGTGTTTGCTGAGTGATCATTTTAATTTACTACTTGATGTAAATCTAAATGAACTGACACCCGGCTTGAGATGGACAGAAAACAATCATCACAAAGAAGAAGAGAGGGAAAGAAAAGAAGGGGAAAACAAAGGGCGGGGGGGGGAGGAGAAGACGGAAGGCTAATATTGCAATATTATATGACTGGCAGAGGTTTAAGCAAGTTTAGCCATGGTACCGTAATAGAGAGTGAGAGATGGGGTGCGGGTCCCATTTCTGCAACTCAATTTCCATAATAAGTTCTGTATTTTTTTTCCTGCAGTTGATTTATTAAACTGTGGGAACAATGGAGGGGGCAGCAATGGTTGCCGGCGTTGAAAACATTTCATTACGCAAAAGCACAAATAGTCTCGCCCCCCACCCTCCCCCAAGCAGAAAGGATTTGGGACCCCACTAGGCAAGATGCTGGTACCATCAGGAGGAGGAGGAGGGGGAAATCTGTAGGTAAGTTGACATTAAGTTGCAACATCCATTCTCAATTATTCTACGTTTCAGGTAATCTTGGTGCGAACAATAGATTGTGTGAAAAGCGGGGGGGGGGGAGGTTTTTTATACTTTGTTGTGCCTGCCTTTGCCAGCTGAATCACATCCAATTTTTGATAGCATGCCAAGCGGGGGAAGATGATAACCTAAACCTCTGTGGTTTGTTTATTTATTTATTTTAAAGCTATGATTTTGAAGTTAAATAAAGCAACGTTCTGGAGAAACTACCCTGCACAGTTTTTGGCCCTCAAGATCATGTTGTTAATTCATGATCTCCAAAGCAGTTTTTGTGTTTGTGTGAACTTGTTCAGAGTGTTTTTGATTTCGGATGGAACTTACCTTCCAAAAAGAAAAGAAATTTACATCGAAGCCTTTATAATTAAAAATTTGCAAATGTCCCTCACTTTCTTATCCAGGAGGAACGGAGATACCTGTCCCTCCCAGCTAGATATCTATTCCATCTCGAAACACCCTCGCATAGAAGAGCATTCACCCTAGCCCGAAACTGCATTATGCCATCAGCTGTTTTGCAAGGGAAGTTCAATCGGGTCGCATTGGGCGAGAGATGTTGCCCATGCGGATCCGGAGAGGTGGAGACTATTGACCACATGCTTCTGCGATGCTGTATCTACAAGGACGTGCGAGGCGGTCTTATCCATACAACGCTGTCCGATCTTCCAGGACGTTCGGACAGTTTTTATATAGAATGGCTTCTTTCAGATGTTAACTCTAATGTGACAGCTAAGGTAGCTAAATTCTGCGCTAGAGCCATAAAATTTTGGTCCGTTTTAATTAGCAGTATCCATATAACTCCAGGATAGAGCTAAAGAAGAATCAGTGCCACTATTAGTGGTAGCCCATCCTCTAAAGTAGTGATATCCTTTTATCTAATAATTTCATATAATGGTTAAAGTTTATATTTCTAGTATATTTTATATTTTAGATTGTATTTTGGATTGTTTTTATGTATATCTGTGTGTGCTGGTCGAGGACCGTAACAATAAATCTGAATCTGAATCTGAAAAATTTGCAAGCCTCCCTTGAGCTAATAAAAATAAAAATTAGCTGCTCCTGCCCTAAGGTTTCTATCTGAATGAGAAAGACATGGTATAGCAGACATTGGCTTGGTATAGCAGACTGGCTAAACCACCAGAAGGCAGCTCAGGATGATAGTCTTTGAACAAGGGACTTTTCCATTCGCCAGCCCTTTGTTTCAATTGTCTCATTGCTGGACCTCTTCACTTCCCCAGAGTAGACAACCAAGACACGAGTTTTGGCAAGGTTTCCCTGGGAAGCCACAGAAAGGTCAGACATCCGGATGGTCTCATGACCAACACGTCTTCTACTTGCCTTCCTCACAACTCCACCAGACAGAGGTCTAACTCTCTGATCAGGGAGCAGAGAAGCAGGAGACATCATCACTGTTCCAAGAAGACCATGGTACCATTATCAGTAAACCTAAACTTATCCAACAACACCAGATGTTCTGTTGCAGGTGCTGTGTTGCCCAAATTTCAACCACCTGACCTTGGAGGGTGAACAGCAATGCCTGTTAGAGTTGTGACGCTTGCATCATGCACTACAGCCGCTGTCAGCGTCTAGAAGAAGCCTTGCCAAGTGGGCCTGTTCCATTTCCTGGAGGGGCTTTGTAGACTGGTGTGGCTGGTGCGAGAAGGTCTCACGATCTATAATTGTGGCTGCTATGTTGGACATCCTTCAAGCAAACTTAAAAGGCTGGCTTCCAACCAAACATCTTGAAAAGACAGACCTCCTCAGCTCTCAAGAGTTATAGGCTGCCTTCAAGGCAAAGCCTTCTTAGAGTACCCACACATCAATAAATTGCTTCCCTCATCTCTCAACCAGCTGTTTGCCATTTTCCTACATGGAACTTAAATATAGCTCTCTTAGGGTTGCCATACATCCGGAATTCCCCGGACATTTCCGGAATACTGCAGTCAGAAGCAGTGTCCGGGCTGAAATCGCGAAAAAAATGACCGGGAAAATCCAGACATATGGCAACCTATGTTGGCAGTGTTGTTTTTGGCGATTTTAAAAAATAAAAATAAAAATATGGCAGCCCTAGTTCTATGAACCTTGGCTAGGCTCTCCAGTTGAACCTCTGAGAAGGGCTTCTCCCAGGAAATAGGATGTTTGACTGATAATGTAAACTTTCTAAACCTGGATACCTTTTCCTCAGAAATGAATCTATGTATTTGCCATAAGATGGATAATGCCATTGTTATTTCTTCATCCCCCATGAACTCCTTCTGTCCTCAGCCTAGCAGTGAAACATACAGGACCCTGAAGAAGCATCTCTTAACTAAAGATAGAAGAGAAATATGATCCGAAACAATACGTGAACAAAATGACAGTGATCTTTTGAAATTGGCATTTCTCTGAATTTTGCAGTGAAGTCCTGCAGCCAAGGAAGGTGTTCAGAACTGCATATACTAGGATAAAATGTGCATTAAAACCATCTATTACTTCTCTTAGCAATTATGTACTGCAACGCAAAGATAACATACAAAAAACAAGAAATATTGGGGGTCCAAAATGGCTTGGCCTCCTTGAGTAGGCACTCCTGGACGGAGCCCAGTTTTGGCTTCTCAGAGTTGGCAAGATTGATCTCCATCGACCCAGAACACCACCACCACCAACAACAACTTATTTATACCCCACCCATTTGGCTCAGTTTCCCCTCAGTTTCTCACTCTGAGTGGCTCCCAACAGAATATTAAAAACTTTTAGGATAAAAGATCAAACATTTAAAACTTCCCTAAACAGGGCTGCCTTCTAAAAGTTAGATACAGGGGACGCTCGGGTTGCGAACGTGATCCTTGTGGGAGGCGTGTTCACAAGGATCACAGCATTCGCAACCCACAGCGCCACGTCTGCACACACGCAGGTCGCGATTCGGCACTTCTGCGCATGCACAAAGCTCTATTTAGTGCTTCTGCGCATGCGCGAGCTCCGAAACCCAGAAGTAGCCCATTCCGGTACTTCCGGGTTCGGAGCGTCTGTAACCCAAAAATGCGCAACCTGCAGCGATCGCAACCCGAGGTATGACTGTAGTTGTTTGTTTCCTTGACACCTGATGGGAGGGCATTCTACAGGGTGGGTGCCACTACCGAGAAGGCCCTCTGCCTGGTTCCCTGTAACCTCACATCTCACAGTGAGGGAACCGGCAGAAGACCCTTGGACCTGGACCTCTGTGTCTGGGCTGGACAATGGGGGTGGAGACGCTCCTTCAGGTATACTGGGCCAAGGCCATTTAGGGCTTTAATGGTCAGCACCAACACTTTGAATTGTGCTCGGAAACGTACTGGGAAATGTAGGTCTTTCAGGACCGGGGTTAAATGTCCCTCAGACAGTGGCAGAGGAAGGGGGTGCAGGGGTCACTCCAGGTGTCATCTCTGAGGGGGGTGACAAAATGACAAAAATATGAGGGTTTTTTTTTTTAATGGACTCTCAAAACTTTTTAGTTCAGTCAACAAACGTAACAAAAGGCGGCTGCCTTCAGATGCCTTCCAAAAGTCTGGTAGTTGTTTTTCTCTTTGACATCTGGTGGGAGGGCATTCCACAGGATGGGTGCCACTACCGAGAAGGCCCTCTGCCTGGTTCCCTGCAACTTGGCTTCTCGCAGTGAGGGAACCTCCAGAAGGCCCTCGGTGCTGGACCTCAGTGTCCGGGTAGATCGATGAGGGTGGAGACGCTCCTTCAGGTATACTGGACCGAGGCCGTTTAGGGCTTTAAAGGTCAGCACCAACACTTTGAATTGTGCTTGGAAACGTACTGGGAGCCAGTGTAGGTCTTTCAAGACCGGTGTTATGGTCTCGGCGGCCGCTCCCAGTCACCAGTCTAGCTGCCGCATTCTGGATTAGTTGTAGTTTCCGGGGCACCTTCAAAGGTAGCCCCACATAGAGCGCATTGCAGTAATCCAAGCGAGAGATAACTAGAGCATGCACCACTCTGGCGAGACAGTCCGCACTGCCTGAAATGGCAGCGTGGGGCTTGCGTCTGCCCACTGCCTCTCCCTCAGCTGCCCTACAGCTGAGGGGGAGGCAGCGGAGAGGCTCCACACAGCGTGCCCTGCTCCCATGGGCAGCACGCCCCATCTCTGGCTGCAGGACGCGTGTGCCGCCCCCGGCACCCAAGCAGCTAGCTACGCCGCTGCCCTCAGATACCTCAAATATTGAATTAGACTGAGTTCTCTCTTCCACCTCACTTTTTTGTATGTCCCACACTGGCTTTTGACCTTCTTCATTTTCACCGCCCCCACCAAAACTCGCAAACATGAATTTGAAGCTTGCGAAGAACTTCCCATTTTTATTTTGATTTATTCTGATATTAATTTGGTGAGCGAAGAAGAAACCAAAGCCAGTTTAGGGAAATGAACGTTCTTTTTCTTCTTTTTAGAAGTAAAGATGGCTATGGCGGTAAGGGTGGGGGGAGTTGGAGGCAAACATATGGTTTAAATGCTCCAGCCTATTTCAGATCAAGCTGGGAGAGTTGAGAACGGTTGGTTCAGAGATCCAGTTCACTGCTCATTCCTACTGTGCTCGCCTGCTAATTGCATCCCATGTTTGTCAATCAAATATTTGCAATTAACAAAAATATTCCCTTAAGAGACATATAACAGAGGCTGGCTAAGCAGCCATCGCGTTGCTATTAGAGTCAGCACCAAAAGAGGAAGGGAGGGGGGGAAATCCCACAGTGATAGAAGTTCATAAAAATATTCTGTTGCTGATGACACTTCCTGAAATTTCCAGTCAAAACATTAACAAGCAGACTAAGAGAGCGTGGGGGCTTGTCAAAAGGATCATTTTCCAAGGAAGAGAAACTTTGATCTTGGTGTTTCTGACCCGTCTTCCACCTCGGAAGCTTCATTCTCAGAGAATGTCTAGTGGTTTATTCTTATTCCCCCCACCCACAACTCGGCGTTTCCATTGCTCAAGGACAAGAGTTGGCTGAGCTTTTTTCCCATTTAACTCCAATTTAACTAATGTCGTGAAGCCCATCCTCACCATAACACGCAACCGTGTATTCGGTTTCAAGTCAGACCTGAAGGGAGGAGGCCGGAATAATTAGACTGATGTTCAGTTGAAAGGGAAGCAATAGTTCCTAAACAGCCAGGGGTGCAAGTAATTTGCAGAGGACTGGAGAGTTTCCATGTGCAACTACAAATGCTCAGTGTTGGATCTAAAGACACACGTTTTGGGGTGTTGCGCAAGTAACAAGAGAGAAATACACATGGCCCCATTTTAACAGGAGGCTGGGGCTGTGCTCTGCATGCCCACCCCCCACTGTCTGCCTCCCACCCAAATGCGGCTTTGAGAACTCTTGGGTGGGTGCCATCCAGACCTGGCAATTTGTCCGTTTTGATTTTGCCTTTTTACTACACAATCCTTGACTTGCTAGGATTGTCCCCGTGACTGATACAGGAAGGCCCGATGTTTCTCAAACCTGGCTTCCCAGCTGTTGCTGGACTACCACTCCCATCGTCCCTGACCACTGGTCCTGCTGGCTAGGGATGATGGGAGTTGTAGTCCAACAACAACTGGGGACCCAAGTTTGAGAAACACAGCAGGAAGCCTTCTTCTCCCTCTCAATTATTTGCATTGGTGGTGATGATGATAATGATTTACGTGTGTTTGGGTTGCCACAGCCACAATTATGTCATTGCATAGCCATACCCCATTGGCTCTGTAATGTTTCTCCATTCACTACATCACCCCCAATTGGCTGGGAAGGTAAAAGGTAAAGGGACCCCTGACCGTTAGGACCAGTCGCGAACGACTCTGGGGTTGCGGCGCTCATCTCGCTTTACTGGCCGAGGGAGCCGGCGTACAGCTTCTGGGGCATGTGGCCAGCATGACTAAGTTGCTTCTGGTGAACCAGAGCAGTGCACGGAAATGCCGTTTACCTTCCCGCCAGAGCGGTTCCTATTTATCTACTTGCACTTTGATGTGCTTTCGAACTGCTAGGTTGGCAGGAGCAGGGGCCGAGCAACGGGAGCTCACCCCGTGGCGTGGATTCGAACCGCTGACCTTCTGAGGCTCAGTGGCTTAAACCACAGTGCTACCCGTGTCCCGCTGGGAAGGTACTTTCAATTAAACTTGCCAGAAGAGGACAGCGTCACCTGACGAATTTAAGCATGGTGCAAGAGCAAGTGACGGCGCAAAGGCTTAAAATTCAGTGAATGTTCTCACAGTAATGAGGCCTGGGGAAAGTCTTTCAGCCTCTTCCAAAGCACCACTTCCAACAGGAGCATTCGGCGCAGCCTTAGCTCAGCTAACCTGAGGGCTCAGCAAAGCAGCCACAAACAAAGCAAACAGCAGCGTGGCTTCCTTCCCCTCTAATTCCACAGCAAAAGCAAGGATGACGCTGGAACCGGCACTTTTGAGCCTTGTGAGGGGGTGGGGGGTGTAAATCCAGCCATCCCCTTGATTGTCTGTCCCTTTATCATGAAAGGAAGCAAAATCCCATCCCGGAATTTGTAAGCGCATGGAGGACAAAGAGGCAGGGCAGCTGCACGGGAGCCTTTCCCCACAGATAACCGTCCGAGTGGCCAGTCAGGGGCTCACACGCCACCGCAAAACAAAGGGGAGGTATAGTTTGGCATCGGTGCCGCGCAGCTGCCTAGGTAGCCTTCCACATGGCCATTGGTGTGTGCGTGAAAAAACGGAGGAGATAAAAGGGAAATTGGAAAGCTGGTCAACGTAGATAGCAATGAAAACAAGGCTGGGCTGATCCGGCATCCAAATCAGGATGTGATGGGGACGTCCAGAATTGGAAAGGCAAGCTCCGCAGGCCTTACAGAAGCATCTGCTTATTGATTTGGGTCGGGTCTCTTACAGAATTCTCTCATCCAAATGGAGAACTTACATGGCGTGAGTGCATTCTTGTTTGTCCTTTCCTCCACTCCTTTGTTCATTTTCATTCAGTGTTTCACATCCTGTACGCTGGGTCTAAGAGGATATTGGAGCTGCTAATCTCATGTCTAATGATGCAATGAAATGAGCGATGTGGATGCAACTAATAAAGTTGGGAGCCAGCCCACAATTTTAGGCGGATGAGTTTGTTTCATAAAAGACACCTGGGAATTCCTTTCGGGAGAAAGAAATCCAGGAGGAAGGTGTCACTTGCTGAGACAACAGAGATGAAAGGGTCATAGCTCAGGGGTAAAAGCATCTTCTTCCTGCGCAGAAAGTCACAGGTTCAATCCCTGGCATCTCCAGGTAGGTGTGGGAGCAGGGTCCCCAACATTTTTCATGGAAGTGCCTCCCAGTGTTTAAAAAAAAGGGGGTCAAGTGCAGAGCTGAGCACATCATGCCAGTGTGGTGTAGTGGTTAAGAGCAGTAGACTCGTAATCTGGTGAACCGGGTTCGCGTCCCCGCTCCTCCACATGCAGCTGCTGGGTGACTTTGGGCTAGTTGAACTTTTATTTATTTGTTTATTGAATTTGTAAACCGCCCTTCATCTGAAAATCACAGGGAGGTTAGTAACATAAAAATACAAAATGAGAACACAAAACATATAATAGAACAAAAACAAACTAATAACCGTCCTGCCACAAACACATTTAAAAGACCATGGAATGTTAATCAGCCAAAGGCCTGGATCTAGAGAAATGTTTTCTCCTGGCACCTAAAGATATGTAATGAAGGCACCAGGCGAGTCTCCCTGGGGAGAGCATTCCACAAATGGGGAGCCACCACAGAAAAGGCCGGTTCTCGTGTTGCCACACTCCAGCACTCTTGTGAAAGAGGCACATGATCACAGGATCTGAGTTGGTTCATATGGGGAAGGCGGTCCTTGAGGTATTGCGATCCTGAGCCACGTAAGAACATAATTGGGAGTTTAGGATTTTGTTGGGCAGAGTGGGGTGCCCTCTCCAGCAGCAGAGGAAGCCTCTCAGGTACCTGGGGCAGTGTGCCCAGGGGCGGGGGGCAGTTCCCATAGGGGCAGGGCATGTGGTGCACATAGGGGTGGGGCATGCAGCGGGGCCTCAGCCGCCCTACAGCTGGGGGAGGCAGCGGGCGGATAGCGTGGAACCTGCGGGTGCCGAGAGGTGCGGATCATGCGCACTGCAGGCCCCACGGTGACAAGTGCTGCCCGCTATTTTGTCAACCTCGTCAGGGTGACACCTGAGGAGGACCGCACCCCTGCACCGCCCCCTTCGTACGCCCCTGGCCCTCTCCTCCTCACCCTGCTGTTGATCTCACACATCTTCTTTCTGCTGTGCTGGCAATGTACTATCCTATATTTACAGGTCTCAAGCCCTGCAAGTTCCCCTTCCTGGTAAAGTGAGGTTGGTGGCCTAGTGACCTTTTTGGTTGTGGTGCCTCACTTATGGAATGTGCTCTTCTTCCAGAGAGTTTCACGTGATGTCTATAATGATGGTCCCTTTGTGACCAGGGGAAATCCTTTTTATTCTCCAAAAAACTTTTAGGTATGCCATTGTATATTCGTGGTGCATTGTAGATTCTGAGCACTCAACTTTTTTCTCACTTGCTGTTTTTCAATGCTGATTCAATATTGATTTTATGCTCCTTGTGCTGGCTTTAAGATTGACCGTCTGCTGATTTTTCTGTGGTTGGGTGTTGATATTGTGTTGCTACTGTTTTCAGATCAACCCCCCCCCCTTTCATGGTCTGTTTGTATTTGTTGAGGAAACCACCCAGAGGTCTTGATTTTGCGGGGTAAAGGTAAAGGTAAAGGTAAAGGGACCCCTGACCATTAGGTCCAGTCATGTCCGACTCTGGGGTTGCGGCACTCATCTCGCATTATTGGCCGAGGGAGCTGGCGTACAGCTTCCAGGTCATGTGGCCAGCACAACTAAGCCGCTTCTGTCGAACCAGAGCAGTGCACGGAAACGCTGTTTACCTTCCCGCTACAGCGGTACCTCTTTATCTACTTGCACTTTGACATGCTTTCGAACTGCTAGGTTGGCAGGAGCTGGGACCAAGCAACGGGAGCTCACCCCGTTGCGGGGATTCAAACCGCCGACCTTCTGATCGGCAAGCCCTAGGCTCTGTGGTTTAACCCACAGCGCCACCCACATCCCTTGATTTTGTGGGGTGCTATATGTTAAATCACACAGCCTAGGGCTTGCCGATCAGAAGGTCAGCAGTTCAAATCCCTGCGACGGGGTGAGCTCCCGTTGCTCAGTCCCCTGCTCCTGCCAACCTAGCAGTTCAAAAGGACGTCAAAGTGCAAGTAGATAAATAGGTATCTATTTAAGTAGATAAATAGGTATCTATGCAGCGGGAAGGTAAACAGCATTTCCGTGTGCTGCTCTGGTTCGCCAGAAGCGGCTTAGTCATGCTGGCCACATGACCCGGAAGCTGTACGCCGGCTCCCTCGGCCAATAATGCGAGTTGAGCACTGCAACCCCAGAGTCAGACACGACTGGACCTAATAGTCAGGGGTCCCTTTACCTTTACCTATAGTAATGTCACAAATGAAATGAAGCAAATAATATGTCCTGCGCTCATTGAGCAGGAAGAAGGAGAGATCAGACAGGAAAGACATTTGGAAAGTAACATTCTGCACCCCACATGCACCCACCACCCCTATCTTCTCCCTGGAAGATTTAGCCAGCCCAGTAGGACTTTCTATTGCTAGACCTTCTTACTGCTGCTTCTTCCTTCTCACCAACACCGGCTTCTTCTTCCTGCCAGATGCCCATCCCCAGACCACTATCGGTGGCCCAACCCACAGTGATCCCGAACTGCCTTTCCCTTCTCAGGCACAGCCCAGATCCCTTGCATCTGGCTGATTTGATTTGGGAATATGCTGCACAGCCTTACCAGGTTCCTATTTAGAACCTGATCTTGGGAGACAATGGAGGGGTGTGCCTTTGTGAGTGGCATCAATCTGCTGGAGAGTTACAGCGCCTGCTGTGGCTGTAGAGGCCGATATAGGAGAGACATGTTTTGTTGCAGCTGGGGCAGATGAAGAGACCCACTTGTGCTGCTACAGATGCAGCATGGCATATTTTCTCTCTGCGTTCCTCCCAGCGGTCATTCCTTCTCTGGTACACAGCATGTCTCCAGGCACCGTGATCATCTGCAAGGCAGGGTTGATGTTGCCACTGGCTTTGTGACAGGACTCCTATTATGACAAACAGCTGGAGAATTATTATTTTTTTAAAAAAACCATCCTGAATCTTCATTAGTATATGTATTTCCATTAAACGTTTTTCAGGATATGCATGCCACACCATTTCCAACAATGGCTTCATTCCAGAAATGTTTTAAACGTCTTGAACGATGCCTTGTAAAAGTCTCAGAATTCCTCCTTTGCTTTCTTCTGAACAGCTCTCTCCAATTTGGAACTTAAATTTTACTTGAGGGGGACATTTGGTGGCAATTGAGCGTGGTTTTCTGAAATTCTACCACATTGCAAAGGGGTGGTGAAGACTGACCAGCGACTTCAGCTCTTGAATTCAGCGACATTACTAAGTATGCCCCCTCCCATCAATGTTGGCTGCAAAATGGCATGTTTAATAAAATAAAATAAATAACATAAAATGAAATGAAATGAAAGGCATTTTCATCACACTTGCAAAGTTTGCCAGTAACATGTCAAGAATGTCTATAGCAAGTGTGTATGGAATGGAGAATGCAAAGACTAACATAAGAAATCTTTTCGTATGAACAAATATTTTGTGAAAATAAATGGGAGAGTCTAAAGAAGAATTAGCAATTTGTTTAGCCAGATGAAATACTAGGCCGGCTGAGATCAGCACTTAAATGTTTTGGAAGTCTTCTCTAACCTCAAAGGTATGCTATTTGCCTCCTGCTTTTTACTGTAACTTTTCATTTCTGCAAATTGGACATGTTTATAGCCATCACACTTTCCCTTGAACTTCATTTGCAGTTTCCTGCATGTAAAGTGTTGGCAAGGGGCATATATATATATATATATATATATATATATATATATATATATATATACACACACACACACACACACACACACACATACACACACACACACACACACACACACACACACACTAATGAAATGATTAAGAAACTAGAATGAAGTCACCATTCCTTACCAAGGGGGGTGGGGGGAATCACTTAAGGAAATAATCAAACAAAAATGTCTCTTAAACATATTGGAAAGCCACCAAAACTACAGAGTCAAAATGTGTTGGATTAATCGCCAAGACTATTAATACAATGCTTGCTCTGAATCATGATACCAGGGCAGAAATGTGGCCTCTTCAAAATCTCACCTTTTATTTTCAAAAGTAAGGCATAGAATTTGATACAAAGCTAAGGCAATGCTATTCAATAATTGGAATAGAATTACAGTATTATGCAGCTCCTTTTGGAGTGTAACATTACGGGAGATCAGGTGGGAAAAATTAACAACAACCACCACCTCCTGTCCTTCAAAAGCAGGTCCTGAATTTCAAATTTAGTATTAAAAGCTGTTAAAACAAATTACAGTCACAGGAATAGGGTGGGTCCTAAAAACACACCTCTCCTGTCTAAGGACAGGAGAAACAGGTGCGTCTTCAGCAAGGACCAAAAAGTGTGTGTGGCGATTGTCCACTCTTTGGGAATATGTTTGTACATATGGAGGTAAAAAGGTTAATATGTTGACCAATAGGAAGCCCAGGGGTGGAGCCTAACTGTGTTTAAGGCTCAGCACGGGTTTTATGGCAGTTAGTTCAGTTGGGAATAGAGGGGGAGTTCAGTTGGTGTGGGCAGTTGGTGGTTGGTGGTTGTGAGGGTGGTGTGTGGAACTTTGTGGTGGGAGGTAGAGGAGGTGCGTCCCTCGCTTGCAGATGTGTTGAAAGGGGGAAAAGAAGGGGAAATAAAACCTCAGGCGGCCGCACAATGGCTCATTGTGAGGAAATAAAGGGGCCAGTTTATCTGGGGAAGAATTATCCACCAGGCTGGTTTTAGGATATTATTCTTTTTGGAGGTGGGGGTGGGTGGGAGAGGAGATGCCAAGAGACCACCAGGGTTTCATAGTCCCCTGAACCAGCAAGTGGCAGTCGCTGGAAAATATGCAAATGGAGGGTCCATCTTAGGCCACAGTCACCTCATAAATTTAGTTACTCCCAGGTAACTAGGTAAAGACTGGGCAGCTTTATGCTACAACCCTAAGCATTTTTACTCAGAAGTAAGTTCCATTAAGTTCAATAGGATTTAGTTTCTGGTATGTTCCTGATCATCCTCACAATTCTTCTTCTTCTTCTTCTTCTTCTTCTTCTTCTTCTTCTTCTTCTTCTTCTTCTTCGTCCTCTTCCTCTTCCTCTTCCTCTTCCTCTTCCACTTCTTCCCTGCCTTTTCCCCTGACAGGGACTCAAGACAACTTACAGATAAAAATTCCATTCCATTCCATTCATCTGTGGAAAGTGTTGTACACAATCCCTTTTCCTTGCCCCTTTTTTCTTTACAACAATCCTGTGAGGTTGGTTCAGGTTGTAACTGGCTCAAGGTGACCGATGTCGATGTGTCAATGGCGTCTATGTGTGTCAGAAGATCAGAGGCAGGAGAAGCTTCCTGATGTAGAATAGGATGTCCAGTGTGGTGCAGTGGTTAAGAGCGGTAGACTCGTAATCTGGGGAATCGGGTTCGCTTCCCTGCTCCTCCACATGCAGTTGCTGGGTGACCTTGGGCTAGTCACACTTCTCTGAAGTCTCTCAGCCCCACTCACCTCACAGAGTGTTTGTTGTGGAGGAGGAAGGGAAAGGAGAATGTTAGCTGATTTGAGACTCCTTCAGGTAGGGATAAAGCGGGATATCAAATCCAAACTCTTCTTCTTCTTCTATTTTCATGGGAGAAATGTTGGAGCATATGGCATGGCAAGACCAAGAGGGGCAATGAAAGGATGGCGTGTTGCAGCCTTCAAAAAGGCTGGTGAATCAGCCTCACTTCAAAATATCATTAACACCAATAACACATTTGACCGAGTCTGCTTCTAAGGGGTGTGTGTGTGTGTGTGCGTGTGTGTGCGTACGTGTGTGTATGTGTGAGAGAGAGCGCGCTGCTGATTAAGACCTTTGATATAATGCTTTAAACGCTTAACAAAGGCATCTTCTCCAGCGAAGAGCAACTGCAGACACAAATTGCCCCCGTTCCTGCACCTTTTTCACAAAAATCAATAGCAAAGGAGTAGCCGCTTTAACTCTCCCATAGACCACGTAAGGAGGAGAAGGAGAAGAAAACCACAGCCGTGCCTAGGAGAGTTTAGGTCAATAAGGAATCGATACTGTGGTTGAATTTGCAGAAAGATAAAAGACTTCAAACTCGCAACTGTGGTGCCCTATTGTTTCTCTCTGATTCTGAAAAGAAGCTGGAGTATTCTCCCTTTAAGCAGCAATGTATTTAGGGTGCGTGGAAAGTAAGAGAGAGGTCACCCAAGACTGCATATGGCTGCAGCGTTTGTAGGCGAGGGCTTTCTGATCCAGCACCTGAGAGCTTGTCAATTACAGGGAGGCAGGCCAGGATTGCAATGCAGAGACTCTGAGATACCAGCAAAAGCCGAAAGGAGTTTCTAATGAGGCTGGGGAAAAGAAGCCTACCTCGTTCATTAACTACGGAGCCGCTGCCTAGCAAGCCAGTGTCATGGAATGGGGGGAGCAGCCTTCCCCAACCCAGTGCCCTCCAGATGCTTTATTTGACCAGGGGGTTATGAGCCATTTTCAGTCCAAACTCCACATTCCCTTATGGGTAACCTTTGCAGGGAGGGGGCACATGGCAACAACGGTGGGGCTAGACGAGAAAAGGTGGGAAGAGCAACTGGTGAAATTCTTCCCTCTGTAGAGCAGGTTACAGCAGCTGCAAAGATGTCTATTCACATCTACACACCTCTCTGTTCTCCGCTGAGGAGAGCAAGAGGCATCATCGTTCATAGAATCATAGAATTGTTGACTTAGAAGGGACCTCAAGAGTCATTTAGTCCAACCGCCTGCAAGGCAGGAATTTCAGCTAAAGCAACAATGACAGGGCGACATACAACCTCTGCTTTAAAACCTTCACCTCCCCAGGGAGTCTGTTCCACTGCCGAACAGGTCTTCTTCTTCTTCTTCTTCTTCTTCAGTGTGGTATAGTGGTTAAGAGCGGTAGACTCGTAATCTGGTGAACCGGGTTCGCGTCTCCGCTCCTCCACATGCAGCTGCTGGGTGACCTTCAGTTAGTCACACTTCTCTGGAGCCTCTCAGCCCCACTCACCTCACAGAGTGTTTGTTGTGGGGGAGGAAGGGAAAGGAGAATGTTAGCCGCTTTGAGACTCCTTCGGGTAGTGATAAAGCGGGATATCAAATCCAAACTCTTCTTCTTCTTCTTCTTAGCTGCTTGGGTGCTGAGGGTGGCGCGCGCGTCCTGCAGCCAGGGATGGGGTGTGCTGCCCATGGGGGCAGGGCACGCTGTGTGGAGCTTCTCCAAAGCCTCCCCCTCAGCTGTAGGGCGGCTGAGGGAGAGGTGGTGGGCAGACACAAGCCCCACGCTGCCATTTCAGGCAGCACGGAGCCTACAGGAACCCAAGCCACCATGCTACTTCCAGGAGAGACGCTTGGCTCAGGCCTGCGGCAGGTCCCGTGGTAAGTGCCGGGCCCCTGCTGTGTGGCGACCAGTGCCAGCCGCGTTTTGTTACGTTTGTTGACTGAACTAAAAAAATTTGAGAGAACATTTTCTTCTTCTCTAAACAGGGCTGCCTTCAGATGTATTCAAAAGTCAGATAGTTGTTTATTTCCTTAACATTTGACGGGAGGGCGTTTTACAGGGTGGGCACCACTACTGAGAAGGCCCTCTGCCTGGTACCCTGTAGCTTCACCTCTTGAAATGAGGGAACCTCCAGAAGCCCATTGGAGGAGGACTTCAGTGTCTGGGCAGAACGATGGGGGTGGAAATGTTCCTTCAGGTATATTGGGCCAAGGCCATTTAGGGCTTTAAAGGTCAGCACCAACACTTTGAATTGTGTCCGGAAACGTACTGTCAGAAAGTTTTTCCTGATGTTTAGTCGGAATCTCATTTCTTGTAACTTGAAGCCATTGGTTCGAGACCTGTCCTCCAGAGCAGGAGAAAGCAAGCTTCCTCCATGTGATAGTCCTTCAGATATTTGAAGGTGGCTAGAATATCTCCTCTCAGTCTCCTCTTTTCCAAGCTAAACATACCCAGCTCCTCCAGCCATTCCTCACAAGTCTTGGTTTCCAGACCCTTGATCATCTTGGTGGTCCCCCGATGGCATACCTTCCAGCTTGTCAATATCCTTAAATTCTGCTGCCCAGCCTGGAAGGAGTCCAGGAATAAATTGGTCCCATAATTTTGACACATTCCTATGACTGTAAATTGTTTTTAACTGTTTTTAACTGTTTTTAACTGTAACCCAAGGACCCATGTGGCGCTGTGGGTTAAACCACAGAGCCTAGGGCTTGCTGATCGGAAGGTCAGCGGTTCAAATCCCTGCGACGGGGTGAGCTCCCGTTGCTCGGTCCAAGCTCCTGCCTACCTAGCAGTTCGAAAGCACGTCAAAGTGCAAATAGATAAATAGGAACCGCTCCGGCGGAAAGGTAAACGGTGTTTCCGTGTGCTGCTCTGGTTCGCCAGAAGCGGCTTAGTCATGCTGGCCCCATGACCTGGAAGCTGTATGCCGGCTTCCTCAGCCAACAATGCGAGATGAGCACGCAACCCCAGAGTCGGACACGACTGGACCTAATAGTCAGGGGTACCTTTACCTTTAACTGTAACCCAGCCTCCGACCTGATTTTGAAGGGTGGGTAATAGATTGAAATCCCCATTCTCATCTTAAACATTTTAAGGATTTCAAGGGGACAAACATGAGTTTCAGTACAATTTTTGAACTTTCCAGGAGATTCAATACCTTAGTTTAGGGAAGACCAGAAAACAAGGTGGCAACCTTGCAAATCTTATTTATTTCATAAAATTTATATACTGCTTGGCTGCAAACAGCAACAGCAACAACAACTCCTCTCAAAGAGGTTCATAAAAAGGATAAAAAATAACATTATCAGGAAAAACAGCTATTAAAACATTCAAAAAAATTATTTAAAATCAATGATAAACTAAAAGCACACGTTAACGTTTTACCCATCTCAGTAAAGGTAAAGGTAAAGGGTTCCCCTGACCATTAGGTCCAGTCGCAGACGACTCTGGGGTTGCAGTGCTCATCTCACATTACTGGCCGAGGGAGCCGGCGTACAGCTTCCGGGTCATGCGGCCAGCATGACTAAGCTGCTTCTGGCGAACCAGAGCAGCACACGGAAACTCCGTTTACCTTCCCGCCGGAGCGGTACCTATGGGCAGGAGCAGGGACCAAACAACGGGAGCTCACCCCATCGCAGGGATTCGAACCGCCGACCTTCTGATCTGCAAGCCCTAGGCTCTGTGGTTTAAACCACAGCGCCACCCGCATCCCTACCCATCTCAGTAGTCATTTCTAAACAAAAATGTTTTTCACAGGAGCTGAAAAGAGTGCAGTGTGGGTGGGTGCTGGATGTCAACAGAAAGGGAATTCTGATGTGTTGGTGCTGCCACACTAAAATATTGATTTCTTATCAAAGTTGAATGAAGATTACATGTCACCTATAACAGCCCCAGGTCTGCACTGGGGTTTATGTAAGTCTTTGAAGGCTACTTAGGTCAAGCCTCCTTCATACTAAGGGAGGACAGGTATAGCATTCCACTTGTGACTTTAGTTTTAAATGTATCTTTTGACTGGAAAACACAGAGAAACAGTTTTCAGGGGGAACGACGAACAAGCAACGGATTCTCAGGGTCTCTGAGCATCTGGCTTCCTTTGTCAAGTATATCGTTCGTATTTCCAGCTTAACTGGAGGTCAACGATGGCATTTCCAAGTTTTGTTGGACTGCATTTGAACCCTCCAGTGGAAAGAGAGAGAGAGAGAGAGAAATATATGGCGTTTCCAGGAAGTAAATATCTAGTAATCACAAACATGCAGCTTAGATATTGTTCTTCCTGGGTTTTTCTGGGTGCTATGTTTCATTTGAAAGCCCTGCAACCACTACAATATACCTGTCAAGATATTCACTAAAAATGGAAGGAAATATATATATTATCTCAGGTGGGCTGGAGGGCTCCGATAGGAACAATTCATGAGTCTAAATCTTTCAAATGCTTCACTGTAAAGTGTCATTATAGTATAAGGGGCATATTTTAATGCACTGTGCTTTATAGCAATACAGTGTGTGTGTGTGTGTGTGTGTGTGTGTGTGTATGTGTATATATATATATATATATATATATATATATATATATATTTGCGTACTAATTTTTTAATTAGAGAAATGAAATACTATTTTCAATTGGTTTTAGCCTAGGTATTTTTAAAGGGTTTTTGGGGTGTGTGTGATAATTATGGGGAAAGTTTCCTTTTTTTTAAAAAAAAAATGTTTTTATTAAATATTTTCTTGTGTTACAAAACAGACAAATAAGCAGAGAAAAGTACAATGGGGAGAGGGAGAGAGAGGGAGAGAGACAGGGGTGTTGTTTTTTCATTATGTTGCATAGCGTTAGTGTATTGGGTTCTGTCAGCATCATGTGGATAGTTAGGTACGCGCGCGCGCGCGCACACACACACACACACACACACACACTGCAAGAGGTTAGGGGGTCCAGAGCTTCGTTGGTTGCATTCAGATGGTTGCAATGGGGCTTGTTTGTATGCGTCTCCCTTCCAACAGCATACAAGTCCATATGGAAATGTTTCCTTTTAACCTCATCCATGTCCTGCTTTGTGTATTGTAAGATGAAGGGGCTGATTGTGTTACCAGGAGATGAATATTGGCCTCGCACCCATGGATCACTGCCCCCTTCATGGATCACTGCCTTGTCGTGGCGAAGGGGCTTGAATTACTCAGGGAAGCTATGGACAGGTCAAGATGGACAGGTCGTAGTGGAGAGTTTGGACCAAACGTGATCCACCTGGAGAAGGAACTGGCAAGCCACTCCAGTATCCCTGCCAAGAAAACTCCATGGACAAAGACAACAGGCATATAAAAGATATGACGCTGGAAGATGAGCCCCTCAGGTCGGAAGGCGTCCAACATGCTACTGGGGAAGAGCAGAGGACAAGTACAAGTAGATTCAGAGCTGATGAAGCGGCTGGGCCAAACCTGAAAGGACGCTCAGTTGCGGATATGCCTGGAAGCGAAAGGAAAGTCCAATGCTGTAAAGAAAAGTATAGCATAGGAACCTGGAATGTAAGAACCATGAACCTTGGTAAGCTGGATGTGGTAAAAAACGAGATGGCAAGAATAAACATTGACATCCTGGGCATCAGTGAACTGAAGTGGACGGGAATGGGTGAATTCAGTTCGGATGACTATCATATCTACTACTGTGGGCAGGAATCCCATAAAAGAAATGGAGTGGCCCTCATAGTCAACAAAAGAGTGGCGAAAGCTGTACTGGGATGCAATCTCAAAAATGATAGAATGATCTCGATACGAATCCAAGGCAGACCTTTTAACATCACAGTAATCCAAGTTTATGCACCAACTACCAGTGCTGAAGAAACTGAAATTGACCAATTCTATGAAGACTTACAACACCTTATAGAAATGACACCAAGGAAGGATGTTCTTCTCATTATAGGGGATTGGAATGCTAAAGTAGGGAGTCAAGAGATAAAAGGAACAACTGGCAAGTTTGGCCTTGGAGTTCAAAATGAAGCAGGGCAAAGGCTAATAGAGTTCTGTCAAGAGAACAAGTTGGTCATCACAAACACTCTTTTCCAACAACACAAAAGACGACTCTACACATGGACATCACCAGATGGGCAACATCGAAATCAGATTGATTATATTCTCTGCAGCCAAAGATGGAGAAGCTCTATACAGTCAGTAAAAACAAGACCTGGAGCTGACTGTGGCTCAGATCATCAGCTTCTTATAGCAAAATTCCAGCTTAAACTGAAGAAAGTAGGAAAAACCACTGGGCCAGTAAGATACAATCTAAGTCAAATTCCTTATGAATACACAGTTGAAGTGAAGAACAGGTTTAAGGATCTAGATTTGGTGGATAGAGTGCCTGAAGAACTGTGGATGGAGGCTCGTAACATTATACAGGAGGCAGCAACGAAAACCATCCCAATGAAAAAGAAATGCAAGAAAGCAAAGTGGCTGTCAAATGAGGCCTTACAAATAGCGGGGGAGAGAAGGCAAGCAAAATGCGAGGGAAATAGTGAAAGATACAGGAAATTGAATGCAGATTTCCAAAAAATAGCAAGGAGAGACAAGAGGGCCTTTTTAAACGAGCAATGCAAAGAAATAGAGGAAAACAACAGAATGGGAAAAACCAGAGATCTGTTCAAGAAAATTGGAGATATGAAAGGAACATTTCGTACAAAGATTACCACAATTAAGGACAAAAGTGGAAAGGACCTAACAGAAGCAGAAGACATCAAGAAGAGGTGGCAAGAATACACAGAGGAATTATACCAGAAAGATATGGAGGTCTCGTACACCTCAGGTAGTGTGGTTGCTGACCTTGAGCCAGACATCCTGGAGAGTGAAGTCAAATGGGCCCTAGAAAGCCTTGCTAACAACAAGGCCAGTGGAAGTGATGATATTCCAGCTGAACTATTCAAAATTCTAAAAGATGATGCTGTTAAGGTGCTACACTCAATATGCCAGCAAGTTTGGAAAACTCAGCAGTGGCCAGAGGATTGGAGAAGATCAGTCTACATCCCAATCCCAAAGAAGGGTAGTGCCAAAGAATGCTCCAACTACCGCACAATTGCGCTCATTTCACACGCTAGCAAGGTTTTGCTAAAAATTCTACAAGGCAGGCTTAAGCAGTATGTGGACCGAGAACTCCCAGAAGTGCAAGCTGGATTTCGAAGGGGCAGAGGAACCAGAGACCAAATTGCAAACATGCGCTGGATTATGGAGAAAGCTAGAGAGTTCCAGAAAAACATTTACTTCTGCTTCATTGACTATGCAAAAGCTTTTGACTGTGTCGACCACAGCAAACTATGGCAAGTTCTTAAAGAAATGGGAGTGCCTGATCACCTCATCCGTCTCCTGAGAAATCTCTATGTGGGACAAGAAGCTACAGTTAGAACTGGATATGGAATAACTGATTGGTTCAAAATTGGGAAAGGAGTACGACAAGGCTGTATATTGTCTCCCTGCTTATTTAACTTATATGCAGAATTCATCATGCGAAAGGCGGGACTGGATGAATCCCAAACCGGAATTAAGATTGCCGGAAGAAATATCAACAACCTCAGATATGCTGATGATACAACCTTGATGGCAGAAAGTGAGGAGGAATTAAAGAACCTTTTAATGAGGGTGAAAGAGGAGAGCGCAAAATATGGTCTGAAGCTCAACATCAAAAAAACTAAGATCATGGCCACTGGTCCCATCACCTCCTGGCAAATAGAAGGGGAAGAAATGGAGGCAGTGAGAGATTTCACTTTCTTGGGTTCTGTGATGGCCTGGGATTCAGACTCAGACGCTGAACCTGAGGGATCCCAGCCTGCACAGGATTCCCTGCCTCCAGAACCAGCAGAGCCAGGGCTGGGGCCTGAGTCTGAAGGGGACTCATCTGTGTTAGATCCTCAGGTGCAGGCATCGGCTGAGTTTGATCTGGCCTCTGATGGAGCAGAGGACTCATTGCCTGCAGGTGTTCCACTCCCCACCCAGTCAGGGGAAGCTGAGGTTGCCTCTGGGTCTGGTAACCCTCCAGCTTCTCCTGAGCTGCAAAGGCTAAGGGCAGAGAGGCGAAGGGAACTAAGTTCCCGCAGGAGAAGTGCTCGCCTCCAAGCCAGGAGAGGAGAGGCACCTGAGGATCGGAGCCGCCCTTTGCCTCGGGGCAGATAAAAGCCAGCCAGTCCCAGACCCAAGTTGCAGGAGCAACATCGGTGCTGCCTAGTTCCTGTTCCTGGTTCCTGCGTTCCTGACCTCAGCTTTGTTACTTCGGCTTCCTGACTTCGGCTTCCTGACTTCGGCTTCCTGACTTCGGCTTCCTGACCTCGGCTTCCTGACCTCGGCTTCGTGACCTCGGCTTCGTGACTTCGGCTTCGTGACCTCGGCTTCGTGACTTCTGGCTTGGACTGACCTTGGACTGGACTAGACCTTGCCTATCGGATATCCCTCGGGACCAGCACAGTTTGCTCCTGCCACACCCGCACTCCCCCTTCGTTGGGGTGCGTTCGGGAGGAACCTGTCATGACTGACCAGGCGGCTGCGCTGGTGGCATTGGCCCAGGAGAACCAGGTCTTGACCCACACAGTGCAGCAGCTAAGCAATGCGGTTACGGCGCTTCAGCAGCGTTTGGACACCTTACCGGCTCCTGGTGCCGGCGCCCCAGCTCCAGGCAAGTACCCAGTGGCCCTGCCAGAAAAATTCGATGGGTCCCCGGGCAGCTTTCCCATGTTTCTCGCCCAGGCCAAACTGTATATTCAGGGGCGAGCCCGGGATTTCCCCGACGACCGCACCAAGGTGCACTTCCTGATCAGCTTGCTGAAGGACCAGGCGGCCAAGTGGGCGTTGCCGCTGCTCCGACAAGACTCCCCCTTGCTGACAGACTATACGGGGTTTTGCAACCATTTTGAAACCGCGTTCGCCAACCCTCAGAAGGCGAGTCAAGCCAATCGGGCAATTCGGCGGTTGAAACAGGGCAAGTCCACGGTGGCCGCCTATGCCACGGAATTTCGGCTGTTGGCGCAGGACTTGACCTGGAACGATTCCGCACTTCGGGACCAGTATCTCGAGGGGCTTTCGGACGAGATACTGGACCAGCTGGCCACCTTGGATCGCCCCGCCACGCTGGAGGCCCTCATCCAACGGAGTCTACAGATAGACGATCGGTTGGAGGACCGGCGCCAGGCCCGGGTCCGCCAGCACTCTGGGCGCCCGACTCCAGTGCTCCCCAGCAGTTCCACGGCCAGAGCCGAGTCACTGGAGGAGCCGATGCAGCTCGGGGCAGCACGGCCTCGCCTCTCCCCATCGGAGAAGACACGACGTCGGGAGGGAAACCTGTGTCTCTACTGCGGGGGGAGTGGACACTACGCCCGAACCTGCCCCGAGAAACGCCAGCCGCAGGGAAACCGCCAACCCCAGTAGCCAATGGCCCAGGCTATCTGGGGTCCCAAGCATCACATGATGGGCCCTCACCAGTGGAATTGCAACACCTCATGATCCCGGTGCGTCTATACCCCCCAGGCGGGCCCTGGATTCTCACCCACGCTCTGGTGGATTCAGGGGCAACCCGCTCCTACATGGACTCTGCCTTCGCCGCTCAGCATCGGGTGCCGCTCCAGAACAAGCCAGAACCGGTGCAGGTGGAGGCAATCGACGGACGGCTCTTGCGGTCAGGCGCCATTACTCGGGAGACCCAGCCCTTGGTCCTGTGCCACCAGCAGCACCGGGAGGTACGCACCCTGGACATTGCCACCATGCCCCGGTTTCCCCTGGTGCTGGGGATGGACTGGCTGGAGTCTCACAATGTGCAAATCGATTGGGTCAATCGAACTGTACGCTTCCCCGACTCGGGTTCGATTGCTCAGTCCGAGATGCTTTCGGCCACCTCCATGGGGGAGGCTGCGTCAACGCTCCCCGCCGTGTACCGGGACTACGTAGACGTGTTCGAGGAACAGGGGGCAGACCGGCTGCCTCCTCATCGGTCGTTCGACTGCGGCATAGACCTCCAGCCTGGGGCGCCCCTGCCTGTGAGTCGCCTATACTCTCTTTCGGAGCCAGAGCGTGAAGCCTTACAGGACTTCCTTCACAAGAACTTGGAGCGGGGGTTCATTAGGCCCTCTACCTCTCCCACCGCCGCTCCAGTACTCTTCGTTAAGAAGAAGTGTGGGGAGCTTCGCCTCTGCCATGATTACCGAGCCCTGAATAAGATCACCATCCCAGACCGGTATCCTTTGCCCCTAATTGCAGAGTTGCTGGAGCGGGTGCAAGGGGCGCAGATGTTCACCAAACTGGACCTCCGGGGGGCTTACAACTTGATTCGGATCCGTGCCGGGGATGAGTGGAAGACCGCATTCGGGACCCGTTATGGGCAGTTCGAGTACCTGGTCATGCCGTTCGGACTATGCAACGCGCCCGCGGTGTTCCAACGGTACATCAACCACGTGTTCCAGGACTTGCTCGACAAGTATGTGGTGGTGTACCTCGATGACATTCTGATTTATTCCCGTGACCCAGCTCGCCACGAGAGTCATGTCCGGACCGTGTTGCAGCGCTTGCGGGAGCACCGCCTGTACGCTAAGCTCAGCAAGTGCGAGTTCCACCAGCGGTCACTGGACTTCCTCGGACACCGACTCTCCCCTGACGGGGTGCAGATGGACCCCGGGAAGGTGTCTGCGGTTCGAGAGTGGGCGGCGCCGCGGAATCGCAAGGACCTACAGCGGTTTTTGGGGTTCGCCAACTATTACCGGACATTCATTGCGGACTATGCTCATCGCACCACCCCGTTGACCCGACTGCTGCGCCCCAAGACGCCCTTCGCCTGGGATGAGGAGGCTGAGGTGGCATTCCAGGGATTGAAAGCCTGTTTCCAGAAGGCGCCAATTTTGCAGCATCCTGATCCCTCTCGTCCCTTCGTGGTGGAGACTGACGCCTCCAGTACGGCTCTCGGTGCCGTCTTGTCCCAGCAACACGGACCTGATGCGCCACTGTTACCCTGCGCCTACTACTCCCGGCAGCTCCTTCCGGCGGAGCGTAACTATACCGTGTGGGAGCGGGAGCTACTGGCCATCAAGGTGGCCTTTGAGGTCTGGCGCCATCATCTTGAGGGGGCACGACACCCGGTGGAAGTGAGAACCGACCACCGGAATCTGGAGTACCTCCAGACCACCCGCAGGCTAAACCAGCGGCAGATCCGGTGGGCACTGTTCTTCTCCCGGTTCCAGTTCCGGATCCGCTACATCCCCAGCTCCCAAAACCAGAAGGCGGATGCACTGTCCCGGAAACCGGAGGACATTGCAGAGACGGTGCAGCAGGCGGCCCCAACAACGATCATCCCACCAGCAGCTTTCCTGGCTGTCCATGAGACTGAGTCGCTACTGGACCGAGTGCGGAAGCAGCAACGGGTCGACGCGTGGGCTCAGGAACGGATTCAGGAATTGGCCAGTGGATCATGTCCTCGATACCCAGAACTGGTTGTGCACCAGGGTTTGCTGATGCACCGTGGTCGGTTGTACATCCCACCAGGGCCTTTGCGGGCCGAGGTACTCCAAATGTCACACGACGCCCCGGCAGCTGGCCACTTCGGGAGGTATCGGACCACCCACCTGGTCAGCCGGGAGTTCTGGTGGCCCCGCTTGAAGGCCGACGTGGCACGGTACATTGGGGGGTGCGAGGTCTGCCGGCGAGCCAAGGGATCGACCGGGAGACCTGCGGGACTGCTACAGCCACTGCCAGTTCCCCCTCGTCCGTGGCACACGGTTTCATTGGATTTCGTGGTAGACCTACCCCCATCCCGTCAGTGTACCTGCCTCCTGGTATTCACAGACCACTTCACTAAAATGGTGCACTGCGCCCCGTGCCCGTCTGTACCCTCAGCCAAGGAGACGGCGCAACTGTACCTGCAACACGTCTTCCGCTTACATGGCCTATCGGAACGTTTGATCTCCGATCGTGGTGCCCAGTTCACCTCCCGGTTCTGGCGCGCTCTACATCAGGCTCTCGGGACGGAGGTCTGCCTATCTTCGGCCTACCATCCACAGACGGATGGACAGACCGAACGGGCAAACGCGGTGTTGGAACAGTACCTCCGGTGCTACTGCAGCTTCCACCAGGACGATTGGGTCGACCACCTGGCGTTGGCCGAGTTCGCGTATAACAACGCAGTGCACGCTTCCACCCAACAGACCCCGTTTCAGGCGAATTGTGGGTACCACCCGCGGTTGTTTCCAAGTGTGCTGCCGGCATCCGCAGTTCCCGCAGTAACAGACTGGCTACAAGAGCTCCAGTCGCAGCAGCAGCTTCTGACAGAGCAACTGAGCCAGGCCAAGGACGCGTATAAGGCCCAGGCCGACCGTCACCGTCAGGAGGGGCCGGAACTCCGTGTTGGTGACCTGGTATGGCTCTCCACCCGCCACTTGCACCCCTCTCGGCCTTCGCGGAAGCTGGATGCCCGCTTCACCGGCCCATTTCCGATCGTGGACCGGGTCTCACCTGTGGCATTCCGTCTCCGATTACCCGCGACCCTGAAGGTCCACCCAGTATTTCACCGGTCCCTACTCAGTCCGGTCGCCCCGCCCGATGAGTTCCACCCAGACCGTCCACGACCGCAGCCAGTTCTGGTTCAGGGGGAGCCCGAGTACGAGGTGGAGCACATTCTCGACTCCCGGTACCGCAGGGGGAAGCTCCAGTACCTCATCGACTGGAAGGGGTATGGGCCCGAGGATCGTTCGTGGGAACCAGCGGAAAACGTCCATGCGCCTGCCTGCCTCCGTGAGTTCCATGCAACTTACCCCAGCAAGCCTGGTCCGGCCCCTCGGTTGAGGGGGGGGCCTGGGAGGGGGGATGGTGTGATGGCCTGGGATTCAGACTCAGACGCTGAACCTGAGGGATCCCAGCCTGCACAGGATTCCCTGCCTCCAGAACCAGCAGAGCCAGGGCTGGGGCCTGAGTCTGAAGGGGACTCATCTGTGTTAGATCCTCAGGTGCAGGCATCGGCTGAGTTTGATCTGGCCTCTGATGGAGCAGAGGACTCATTGCCTGCAGGTGTTCCACTCCCCACCCAGTCAGGGGAAGCTGAGGTTGCCTCTGGGTCTGGTAACCCTCCAGCTTCTCCTGAGCTGCAAAGGCTAAGGGCAGAGAGGCGAAGGGAACTAAGTTCCCGCAGGAGAAGTGCTCGCCTCCAAGCCAGGAGAGGAGAGGCACCTGAGGATCGGAGCCGCCCTTTGCCTCGGGGCAGATAAAAGCCAGCCAGTCCCAGACCCAAGTTGCAGGAGCAACATCGGTGCTGCCTAGTTCCTGTTCCTGGTTCCTGCGTTCCTGACCTCAGCTTTGTTACTTCGGCTTCCTGACTTCGGCTTCCTGACTTCGGCTTCCTGACTTCGGCTTCCTGACTTCGGCTTCCTGACTTCGGCTTCCTGACCTCGGCTTCCTGACCTCGGCTTCGTGACCTCGGCTTCGTGACTTCGGCTTCGTGACCTCGGCTTCGTGACTTCTGGCTTGGACTGACCTTGGACTGGACTAGACCTTGCCTATCGGATATCCCTCGGGACCAGCACAGGTTCCATGATCACTGCAGATGGTGACAGCACTCACGAAATTAGAAGACGCCTGCTTCTTGGGAGAAAAGCAATGACAAACCTAGACAGCATCTTAAAAAGCAAAGACATCACCTTGCCAACAAAGGTCCGTATAGTTAAAGCTATGGTTTTCCCAGTAGTAATGTACGGAAGTGAGAGCTGGACCATAAAGAAGGCTGATCGCCGAAGAATTGATGCTTTTGAATTATGGTGCTGGAGGAGACTCTTGAGAGTCCCATGGACTGCAAGAAGATCAAACCTATCCATCCTTAAAGAGATCAGCCCTGAGTGCTCACTAGAAGGACAGATCCTGAGGTTAAGGCTCCAGTACTTTGGCCACCTCATGAGAAGAGAAGACTCCCTAGAAAAGACCCTGATGTTGGGAAAGGTTGAGGGCACAAGGAGAAGGGGACGACAGAGGACGAGATGGTTGGACAGTGTTCTCGAAGCTACTAACATGAGTTTGGCCAAACTGCGAGAGGCAGTGAAGGATAGGCGTGCCTGGCGTGCTCTGGTCCATGGGGTCACGAAGAGTCGGACACGACTGAACGACTGAACAACAACAACAACCCTGATTGTGAGCTTCTCATAGGTACCTTGTTGGGATACAGGATACTGAACTAGATGAGCATTTGTTCTGACCCACTTTTTATATTCTTAAGTCTCTAACCTCCCCAAAAAAATTTCAATAAAATGACATGGGTCAGATAAAGCTGAAATAAAGTGTTCAGTGTGTGTGTGTGTGATACACACACACAGAGAGAGATGCTACACATCAAAGTTAATGGGGGAATTAAATGCCTCCAGAATGATGAAATCTAAGACTACCCTTTTGTATTTATTACATATCTATGCTGTGGTCTAAACCACAGAGCCTAGGGCTTGCCGATCAGAAGGCTGGGGGTTCGAATCCCTGCAACGCGGTGAGCTCCCATTGCTCGGTCCCTGCTCCTGCCCACCTAGCACGTCACGTTCAAGCAGATAAATAGGTACCACTCCAGCGGGAAGGTAAACGGGGTTTCCGTGCACTGCTCTGGTTCGCCAGAAGCGGCTTAGTCATGCTGGCCACATAGAGCGAGATGAGCGCCGCAACCTCAGAGTCGTCCGCAACTGGACCTAATGGTCAGGGGTACCTTTACCTTTTTAAGTCTCATTGACTCAGCTCTGAGTCAAATTGGCTTCGTTCTGTTCAAGGACAGTATTTTTGCGGCTCTTTTATATTTTAGTGAAACTGAAGTGCTTGGCAAATGCATCTATATTTGGGGCTTATTCGCCCCAATATGTGTGACAGTAAAGTGGTGTTTTTTTGTTTTGTTTTTTGTTACAAGAATAGACAAGTAAATGAAAGCGAGGAGAGGAAATGTATTGATACCTGGGAGAGGGCGAAGTGAAAATAGAGATAAATCAATGTTTTGGAATATCCTGCTTGCCCTCTCCTCCCACCTGTTTTGGAAGGACGAAGGTAGCCAAGATTCATTTGCCTTCCTTTATGGATGGTGTACGGAGTGTGCTGCAATTCTCTTTGCTAATACAGCCCCATTTATGGACAAAACAATTCGTCTCTCATCTAATTTTGTTTTTTTGTTTTTTTTAATGTTCTGAAATGAATCTTTGCCCAGGCCACCTGAGGGGGTATTTAATAGGGCTTCTCAATCTATTTGTGATCTGCTATTCCCAGCTCCCCAAAGTTTCCATGTTAACAGCGGAACATCTAGGGAGCCCATATGTTGTGGGATCAAGGAAGAGCCAGAGCAAGTTGGGGTGGAATTGAGAGAAAGAGAAAGAGTGAGGGATGAGGGGAAGATAATGTGTTTGATTGAAATCGTGGGACAGAGCAGCACCCACAGAGACCTTCCTTCATCTTTTTCACCTGGGTGCCAAGGGACAGAGCAGTCATCTCAACCTCATTTAAGTGTGATGTTCCTTTTGAGGAAAAAGCGCACAGTGGCGACCTTGACATTAACTGATGCTGGTAGCATCATTGCCAGCTTCGTAATTGGGTGATTTTTTCCAACTGACAGTCAAAGAAAACCCCCAGTATAATTTTAACATGATTGCATCATGTGCAATTTTAACAGAATTGCCAGTGTGGTGTAGTGGTTAAGAGCGGTATCTTGTAATCTGGTGAACCGGGTTCGCGTCCCTGTTCCTCCACATACAGCTGCTGGGTGATCTTAGTCTAGTCACACTTCTTTGAAGTCTCTCAGCCCCATTCACCTCACAGAGTGTTTGTTGTGGGAGAGGAAGGGAAAGGAGAATGTTAGCCGCTTTGAGACTCCTTCGGGTAGTGATAAAGCGGGATATCAAATCCAAACTCCTCCTCTTTTTCTTCATCATCATCACCACCATCATCATCATCATACTAATAGCTGGAAAGGCGCCGTGCAGAAAGACCCCCACAAAGGCCTTGCAATGCAACTCGAAACCTCAGTTTGATTTAAACTCGACGCAACAACACCGTGTCAAAGTGAGGTGCAGCCTCAAAGTGGCACTGCAGCCAAGACAACCGCCTGGGGATCACAGAAATATAGAATCGTAGAGTTGGATGGCACCCCAAGGGTCATCTAGTCTAACCCCTCGCAATGCAGGAATCTCAGCTAAAGCATCTATGACAGATGGACATCCAACCTCTGCTTAAAAAGGAGAGTCCACCCACAAGGGTGTCCATTCCACTGTCTAATAGCTCTTACAGTCAGAAAGTTCTTCCTGTTGTTTGGTCGGAATCTCAATTTTTGTAACTGGAATCCATTGGTTCGAGTCCTACCCTCCAGAGCATGTGAAAACAAGCTTGTTCCCTCTTCCATGTGACAGCCCTTGAGATATTTGAAGATGGCTATCATATCTCCTCTCAGTATCCTCATTTCCAGGCTAAACATGCCCAGCTTCTCAGTTGAGTTTCAATGCATGGGGCAACCCAACTGTACTGAGTAGAGTGGTGGTGTCTGCCTAAACTGCCTACGTCATTTTTGCCTAATGGTAGGGCCGGCCACATGGAAGAGTCCGGCCTCCTGGACTCAACCTATCATTAGCAGTCCACCACATTCCACTGTTGAACAGCTCTTACTGTCAGAAAGTTCTCCTGAACGTTGAGCTGGAGTCTCCTTTCTTTTTAATTTGAATCCATTGGTTTGAGTCCTACCCCCCAGAGCAGGTGAAAAAAGCTTGCTCCATCTTTCATGTGACAGTCTTTTAGATCTTTGAAGATGGCTATCATATCTCCTCTCAGTCTCCTCTTTTCCAGGCTAAACATGCCCAGCTCCTTCAGCCGTTCCTCATAAGGCTTGATTTCCAGACCTTTGATCATCTTGGTTGCCCTCCTCTGTGCATATTCCAGCCTGCCAATATCCTTCTTAAATTTTGGTTCCCAGAACTGAACACAGTACTCCAGGTGTAGTCGGACCCAGGCAGAATGTCAATACTTGTCAACACCGGGGCTGCTTTTGGTCCATGACACCAAGACTGTGACAATGATGGCTACAGCTTTGAAGAAAGTAGAGTCCTACTGTTGGTGAGAAGGACGGTGGCGACTTACAGGTTCGCCCTTAGTAAGGAAAGGATATGGATGTCCTTAAGATTGGTTGGTTGCTGGGATTTGCATGGCAATGTCCCTCCCCTCCCTGTTGAGAATAATGACACTGACACGTTGTATAATTTTAATGGGCATGAAGGCCACAACTTTATTGGTTACGGATGTTGAGCAGTATTGGCTTAGGCATTGGACCCTAACAGACTATATCCGACCCTAAACCGTGTGTTGGAAGTCCGGGAAGGGTTAACCACCAGTAAGGAGCCCCAGTGATGTACATCGACTGGAACTCCCCCTGTGATCACCGTTAGGCGCGTGCCTTGGGGCCCTAACCTTCCTAGGCTTTGGACATGGCCACGCCCCCGGAATCCTTTACAGGAATACCCTTCAAGATAAGGGGCAGGTGATGGCGCTACCTCCCCTCCTCACCTCTATGGAGACTTCTTCCAATGCCTAACCGCCAAACCAGGAGTTGTGACGGATTGCTACGAGGTAGGTGAAAGAACCCAATTGGCTAGTCCAAGTGGGAAAAAGAACTACCAGGCCCCCTGGCCAACCAAGGCGACCAACCGAAGTCCATAGCAAGGTCAAAGCTAGAATTAAGGGCGGGATGGTGGGTGAACCTAAACAGCTGGGGAGCAGGGCGAAGATGGAGGATTTCCCGCCCGCTTTTTGCTTAAAGGAAGCAAGACACGCCCCCAGGTTGGCCTGATTGGTCGGCCTGTGAGTGATGCGGGCGGGAAATCCACCAATCGGACAGGGCTGAGCTCTCAGCCCGTGTCTGAATGATCGGGTCGTGACGCCTGCAATTCCACCTCCTGCTCAAGGGAGGTGGGCTTATATTGAGAGAGAGAGAGAGAGGGAAAGAGAGAGCGAAGGGGAGAGAGAGAGAGAGAGAGAGAGAGAGAGAGAGAGAGAGAGAGAGAATGCAATGCTACAAAAGGTGCAAATATGGTGTGAGATTCTGCGCTTCAGGTTTTTCCCCAGCTTCAGGCTGGCTATGAATAGATCTCCCTGGAGGAGAGGGGGAATGGGAACTGTAGCTCTACATGGCGAGAGATCTTTAACTACAGTGGAATTAGTTGAAGCTGCTCGAACAATGGACATGAAAGGAAGCAATTCAAAGGACCTGGAGTTGGATTCAATTTGGAAGAAGATGTGAGACTTTCAATTAGCACATTTTATGTGAGATTTAAGAAGAAAATATTCAGGAACGGTATTTATTTAGCCCGCAGCCAAAGTCCATTACTGAGAATTATTCTTAATTAGAGCCGTGTGAGGTTGGGAATACCCACTTGCGTCTCTATCGCCTCACCTACCAAAAGCGCCATCCTCTTTGCCTCTGCCTCTGGCATTTGGGAAGAAGATGATGAAAGAATAATTTAAGTAAGATAAGTCTACCATGGGGGGGGGGGAGAGTAGAAATATTTGCTTTACTTTGTGTGTCTCATATTCATAGCGTAATCAGAAGGGCACCATCAAAGGGTCTGAGCCTAAGGGAGGTGCTCCCATTGGGAAAACCAATAAGGTCTCAGAATGGATCCAGAAAATGGAGGCATGCCTTGCATTAGCCACAGTCAACATATAGCAGAAAGTCAGCCGTCCAATGGTTCTAAGTCTGCAAGGGTGATTGCCAGACTACCTCTGATTTAAATTTATATTTTATATGCGTACAGTGGTACCTTGGTTCTCAAACACCTTGGTACTCAAATGCCTTGTTTCTCAAATGCTGAAAATCAGGAAGTAAGTGTTCCGGGTTTTGAACGTTTTTCGGAAGCTGAATGTCCGATGCGGCTGTCGGCTATTGTTTCCGGGGCGCCTGCCCCAATCAGAAGCTGCGCCTTGGTTTTCAAACATTTCAGAAGTTAAACGGACTTCCGGAACAGATTAAGTTGGGCACTTTTGTTTTTGCTATTTATTTTGCGTTTTTGTTTTTGAGGCTTTTTCAGTTCATTTGTTTTTGTGACTGTGTGGAACCCAGTTCAGCTATTGATTGATTGATTATGTGTCTGCAGAAATGGATTAACCCCCCCCCCCATCCAAACAATGACTATCATCAGTGCAGGTAAGAAAAAATAATAATTTTAAATTTTTATCATCTACAATACTGTCTTTTCTATTTTATAGTACAGTACATTGATTATTGAAAGACCTGCACTGGCTCCCAGTACGTTTCTGAGCACAATTCAAAGTGTTGGTGCTGACCTTTAAAGCCCTAAATGGCTTCGGTCCAGTATATCTGAAGGAGCGTCTCCACCCCCATCGGTCAGCCCGGACACTGAGGTCCAGTGCCGAGGGCCTTCTGGCGGTTCCCTCGCTGCGTGAAGCCAAGTTACAGGGAACCAGGCAGAGGGCCTTCTCGGTAGTGGCACCCACCCTGTGGAACGCCCTCCCTTCAGATGTCAAAGAGAACAACAATTACCAGACCTTTAGAAGACATCTGAAGGCAGCCATGTTTAGGGAGGCTTTTAATGTTTTATAGACTATTGTATTTTAATGCTTTGTTGAAAGCCGCCCAGAGTGGCTGGGGAAACCCAGCCAGATGGGCGGGGTATAAATAATAAATTATTATTATTATTATTATTATTATTATTATTATTATTATTATTATTATATTATTATTATTATTGCTTTCATTTTATGGATCAATGGTCTCGTTAGATAGTAAAATTCAGGGGAATTCAGTTCAGTTTGCTTTTTAATGTGAAACTACCAAATTTGTGCTTCCTGAAACAATGCACAAACGAAAAACGCAGCTCTCTTTTGAAATCGGTTCTTCTTCAAATTTTGCAATGCAGTTCCCGAGTCCAGAAACAACAACAAAAAAGTTTGTGAAACTGAATATCAGGGTGATATCTGCATAAAAAGCATGCATTTATAAAAACAACATAAAAATGTGCATTACACTAGACAAAATTGCTTGAAAAAATGTGTGCATTAGGCTTTGGGCGAGACACTTTTTAAAAAATAAAACAAGCTAAAATCACAAACTGTTGCAGAAATTTGCAAACTGAATTTAAGACTGGGGTGGGGGGAAATGAGATACTGAGAGAAACCAAAATGGGCCGATTAGGGAAATGAAGAGAAATGAAACGCAAGCAAACATTCCTAATTCAGACGACACCTTCAACCACTGAAATCTATATTCTCTAAAACAATCAACATTTGGGTGTTCTATGATTTGCTACAGAATTTAAACAAACAAACAAACAAATAAAGCAAGAGTAACTTTGAGATTGAGCAAAGAATGACATTACTTTACAATTTTATCAATATAGGTTTTGTGCAGGGAATTGTGCCAAACCAGATCTCTTGCCGCACACTGATTCCTTTACATTTATTTAACTGCACCACTCAGGGAAGCTTACAGCACACAAAATTACAATGACGTTAAAGAAGAATCAATGGAAAAATAAAGATGGAGTCAGCAGCTAAAAGGATAATGCTACTAAGGAAGCATTGCTTCATAAAAAAACATGTGTCAGAATGAAACGCTTTTCCATAGCCAGTGGAAATTAGTGAGCGGGTGGGTGCAGCTACTGGAAAGGCCCTCTCTCTTATCCCACACAGAAGGGCTTACACCCTAAGTGAGATACAGAGAATGATTCCAAGCCAATGGCCCATGTTCTTCAGCATCCTATCCCTGAATGTTCACCTAGAATCATAGAATCATAGAGTTGGAAGAGACCACAAGGGCCATCCAGTCCAACCCCCTGCCAAGCAGGAAACACCATCAAAGCATTCCTGACAGGTGGCTGTCAAGCCTCTGCTTAAAGACCTCCAAAGAAGGAGACTCCACCACACTCCTTGGCAGCAAATTCCACTGCCGAACAGCTCTTACTGTCAGGAAGTTCTTCCTAAAGTTTAGGTGGAATCTTCTTTCTTGTAGTTTGAATCCATTGCTCCGTGTCCGCTTCTCAGGAGCAGCAGAAAACAACCTTTCTCCCTCCTCTATATGACATCCTTTTATATATTTGAACATGGCTATCATATCACCCCTTAACCTTCTCTTCTCCAGGCTAAACATACCCAGCTCCCTAAGCCGTTCCTCATAAGGCATCGTTTCCAAGCCTTTGACCATTTTGGTTGCCCTCCTCTGGACACGTTCCAGCTTGTCAGTATCCTTCTTGAACTGTGGTGCCCAGAATTGGACACAGTATTCCAGGTGGGGTCTGACCAGAGCGGAATAAAGTGGTACTATTACTTCCCTTGATCTAGATGCTATACTCCTATTGATGCAGCCCAGAATTGCATTGGCTTTTTTAGAGCAAAATGAAGCAAAATGTGAAACAAACATGAGGATTCCTCAGGCAAAACATCTGAGAACGTTCTTGTGATGCCAAAGGAGTTTCAACTAGTGAATTTCCCTCAGGAGGTTGTTAAGTATAGTAGTTTAATTCACTGAAATTGTGAATGCTTGTATGCATTGCTATGTGTTTAAATTTGATTGGTTGGTAACTGAATTCTAGAGAGTTCTCTAGTAGTTATCATGGGATTGGCTAACATTCATCACATGGGAGGTATCTAGTGAAGGACACACTCCATTTCATGTGAAGCAAGATTACTGTGTTTTAGAATCCACTGTGAACACTGCTAAGTTGAATAGAGCGTTGGAGTGCTGCTTCTCTGCTTAAAAGAGAGCAAAGCTGTAGGAGAAGTGGGAATCTCATAGGAGCTGCAAGGCATGGCCTAACTGAGATACAGAAGGCTGAGTGCTGAGCTCTGGAAAGAGAGGAAAATGCAGTCATTTGGAAGTTCCAAGAAGAGACTGGAGTCCCATGCTTGAACAAGCATGTGGCTGTAAATATTGTGATTTAATTCATCTGTAAGTAAAGTTTTTGAATGTTAGTCTGGACATTGGCTTGCTTTCCAAAGAAGGGTGTCAGTCATATATATGATTTGAGCTTCTTAGCTGTGATTTTGCTACTCTTACATCAACAGAGGTGGGGAAGTGTCTACAAAGACACCCGTACATAACATTTTAGAAACGAGCTACCTTTTTTGTTTCCCAGAAAAGGAGTCCTAACGATAAAGGAACACGGTTTTAAATTCCTCCTTCAATAATCGAGAACCCAAACCAAAAATAACCTCTTCCTTGTACTTTTTTTTTAAAAAAAAAAAAGCTGAAAACTTTCTGCAAAAACCATTTGGAGAAGGTGCAAGTAATCCTACTGAAGAATAAGCCTATTCCCTCGGGACCTTGGGAAATGGCAGGTCCCTTGTCTCCCTTAGCGATTTCAGCAGAAGCGTTGTAAAAGAGGTGAAGGTCAGGGGGAAGAGAAGCACTGAGCATTTTCTGTTCCATGTAAAACATAAAGGTTGCTAATATGAAGTCAGCAATGGAGCTGGTGTTAATTTTTACTCTCTCTCTCTCTCTCTCTCTCTCTCTCTCTTTACAGTTCTGACATCATATTCCTGCTGGGTGACTTCATGGCTTCAAAGGTGTTGTGAGGGTCAATTCTGGGCAGCTTCATGGAGCTTGATTTTTCTCCTCTTTTCATTCTGCGAAATGAAGTTGAAGGGTGGGTTTTCGACGTCGCCGTTCAGATGCATTCTTAAGTGTTTAGTAAGTGCTAGTCCACCTTGTGAATAACACCTTGTAAAACCGTATCCCGGCCTGAAGGGGCACCTTTCAGAAGTCGGGGAGGTTAGGAATACAGTTGTAACTACAGAGACAGTCTGAGCTGAACCAGGAATGCCTTATTTGTTTTTTCCACGGCCCCTTCATGGCTTCCTCCAGACGTCCCAACCTGACAGCTACACCTATTTATAACAGCCCCCCCCTTTCGAGCCGACTCTGCCCACATCCATAAACATGGGCAACCAGAAAGGAACAAACAGATTCACTAATATCGAGTCACACAGCAGCAGTGTTCCCCAAACTTTGGATAGCTGGAACACTTAGTCCTTTTGGGGCATTCCTTTTCACTGTTCAGAAACCCAGTCCTCCTCATTAGTTCTCACCATGCCTCCAACATTATAGAGGGTGACTTGAGTCAAGTGGGGAGTCTCCCGAATCCATTGCGGGTTCCCATTTATTTTACAACCCTTTTACAAATGAGGATCGATAGCTGCAGACCCTCCAAGTGTCCCTATTTTCCAGGGACAGTTCTGGATTTACAGAAGCTCTTCCAGTTTCTTATTTCATTTACGGAATGTCCCACTTTTTAGGTAAAGGTAAAGGGACCCCTGACCATTAGGTCCAGTCGTGGACGACTCTGGGGTTGCGGCACTCATCTCACTTTATTGGCCGAGGGAGCCAGCGTACAGCTTCCGGGTCATGTGGCCAGCATGACTAAGCCACTTCTGGCGAACCAGAGCAGCGCACAGAAACGCCGTTTACCTTCCCGCCGGAGTGGTAACTATTTATCTACTTGCACTTTGACGTGCTTTCGAACTGCTAGGTGGGCAGGAGCAGGGACCGAGCAACTGGAGCTCACCCTGTCGCGGGGATTTGAACCACCGATCGGCAAGCCCTAGGCTCTGTGGTTTAACCAACAGCGTCACATACACATACGGTTTCTTATTTCATTCATGGAATGCCCCACTTTTCCTTAGGACATCCCTATTTTCATCAGAGAAATATTGGATGGTATGAGGTTATGTGACCCCCAAGCCAAGGAGATAAGTTACTGTAGAACCTTTAGAAGACATCTGAAGGCAGCTCAGTATAGGGAAGTTGTTTTAATGTTTAATCTTTTATTATGTATTTATATATGTTGGAGGCTGCCCAGAGTGGCTGGGACAACCCAGTCAGATGGGCAGGGTATAAATATGATGATGGTGGTGGTGGTGGTGGTGATAGAAGAACGTCCCTATTTTCATCAGAGAAATGTTGGAGGGTGTGTAGCTGCGACATTGTCACAGTGGCAATGTTCCAACTCCACTGTCGGAGGCAGTATGCTCGGGATCACTGTTGCTGGGAATAGCAGGAGAGAGTTGATGTTGCATTCAGGCTTCCTACAGGCATCTGGTTGGACACTGGGGTGGGGGGAGAGACTGTATGGACATTCATTTGGTCTGATCCAGCAAGGCTTTACTTCTGTTCTTATTTACTTATATAAAATAGTTAAAAATAGTTGCATATTGCAATTTCATGAAAAAAAAAATCAAAGAAGGTTGCTGCAATTAAAATACAAAGAGAACAATACAAAAATTAAAGCAGATCCCCAGCTGACTTTTATGGAGCAGGTTTTCCTTAATTGTTCGCATAAGCCTGGCAGCAAAGAAAAGTCTGCAGCAAATGCCCGAAAGACAACATTGAAGGCCAGGCCCAGCCCTCAGATGATGGAAGCTCCCAAGGCACTGTCACTGTGGGCGTCCCCACCCACTCCACTGCCTCCACCACTGGCATTTCCGGTGAGATCTCGCAAGATCTTGTGGCGCGCATGAGATTTTGGTGAGATCACGCTGGAAATCCACCAGCGGCGGAGGCAGCTCTTCCCAGTTCACTTCAAGCAGTAAAATGGAATGTGGCGCGCTGCTGAGGGCACTGGCAGAATCTGCTGGAAGCATAGGTGCCAACTCTCTCTCTCTTTTTAAATCATTTTTTATTGGTTTTATAAAAATACAAAAATAAAGTTCACATATTTATCTTCACATCTTATAACATTTTGGCTTTTTATAGCCGTGACTTCCGTCAAAACTTCCTCATGATGTTCTAATATCTATTCCTTGTATCTATATTTCTTATATCAATCATTGTTTTATATTTTTACTTCTAAAAATTAATCACTGTATATTCGTATTAACAACAATATTTCTCCCTTACTCTACAAAGCTTCTTGCAATCCTACCAACGTATTCAATTGAGTACTATTTTCCTTTAGATAGTCTGCAAATTTAGTCCAGTCTTTGATGAACTTCTGGTTCCGCTGTTCTCGGATTCTCCCCGTCATCTTGTCCAATTCTGCATCCTCCATTAGTTTCACTATCCATTCTTCCTTTTTCGGTGTTTGTTCTTGTTTCCATTTTTGTGCTATTAACATTCTCGCCGCAGTCACAGCATATTGGAAGAGCTTATAGTCTTGCTTTTTAATGTCTATAGTTGCCAACTCTTATGGGGTCAGGTCTTTTGCTCACCCCCCATAATTTTTTGGAGAAGCCAGGACCCCCCATCCAATGTTCAAAACAACAACAACAAACTAACTAGGTGGCAGAGAAGGCCAAGTATGGAGCCGAGAGCAGCACACCTTCAGTGGCCGGTTCTTCTTCTTCCTCCTCCTCCTCCTCCTCCGGCCGCATAAGGGAAAGATAGGGGAGCAGCCCCCAACCAGTAGCAGTGGCAGGAGGAAGAGGAGGAGAAGTAGGCCAAGTGTCGGAGAGGAGGAGCTGCTGGCCATCGAAGCCGTGCTGCCGCAACGTTCAGCTCTGCCCCCTGGCTCCTCCTGACGCCCTGACATTGCGTGCGTGATGTCATGTGCGTGACGTCACATACACGTCATCAGCCCCCCCCCATCTCCTTCACAAGATGGAGCCTCTGGTTATAAGTGCACACCACAAGAGTAGACAAATGACACCAAACGCTCAATGTTATGTTGGTGTCCAAGGTGCTTCACTAACTTGGGGCTACAACCAATAATGCATCGACAGATGATGGTATTCATCAAGCTGGTGTCAGTGTTGCTCTTGAGAACTCAAGAGGAAGGAGGAAGGGAGGAGGAGGAGGAGGAGGAGGAAGAAGAAGAAGAAGAAGAAGAAGAAGAGTTTGGATTTGCTATCCCGCTTTATCACTACCCGAAGGAGTCTCAAAGCGGCTTACATTCTCCTTTCCCTTCCTCCCCCACAACAAACACTCTGTGAGGTGAGTGAGGCTGAGAGACTTCAAAGAAGTGTGACTAGCCCAAGGTCACCCAGCAGCTGCATGTGGAGGAGCGGAGACGCGAACCCGGTTCACCAGATTACGAGTCTACCGCTCTTAACCACTACACCACATTGGCTCTCAGAAACTAGAATTCATAGTTTCTGCCTGTCATTGGCTCCAGGTTCCCTTGTCGTTGGATCTAGCTCCACCTACTCTTGGTCTCCCTGCTTTCTGTCCTACTAGTCCAAACAGTGCCTGGGGCAGTGAGTTCCACAGGCTAGCCGAATTCTGCATAAAGGATGTTGCAGGTGCTCCCTTGTGTTTTCTTCAGGTCTCCATTCAGGCATCCATTGTCATTTTCACTGAGAGCTACCTGCAGCTGCCAATTCCAACTGCAGAGGCTCATTGAGGAGGCTCTTAAATAAGCCACCCGCGCCCCCAGCTTAAGCGAGCGAATAAAGAACAAGGGGAGGGAGGAAAAACAACCTTTCTGGAGCATGAATTACCTCTCTCACCTCTAGGGATGTGATTATTCTTGGCAGACTGCTCTTGTGAAGCTGCTGTCCACACAGCTGTCAACAGCTTGCTCTCGAGCCGACAGAGCTGCAGAGGGAGCAGCTTCAAACGCGGAGGTGCCCTTCCCTGCCGGCGGTAATATTTGCTAAAGAGGAAGGCGTCGTGCAGACAATCCTCCTCTCCAACAATTTTGCAGCGCTGCACCCAGCCATGGGCAACTTCGCTGGGCCCTGAGGATTGGGGGCGACACATGAGTGCACTGCACACACACACACACACACACACACACACACACACACACAGCAGGAAAGAGAAGCCACGTGGCAAGATATCAGCAATCCCATCATGCCACTCTGCTCAGCTGATTAGTGCTGGGAAGGGTTGCCAATCAGCACACTCCTCAGCTACTCCCAGTACCAATCAGCTGAGCGGGGGGGGGGGCTGTTGTAGCATGGGTTAATGATTTCAGCAAGTGATTTCAGCTCTCTGACATAGCAGGCAGGAGACAGCGTCTTCATGTAACAACTCTTTATTCAGGCAAACAAGACTGAGGGAACTGAGGGTAGGGAAGCTACATTTATAGGGACAAAGGACTGGCTAGGAAAAGATACATTTTGGAGGGAGCAATCTCAAGCAATCACACAGCTGCTTTTTGGTGGGAACCAATAAGACTGAGGATCCAAATGCAGCAACTTGAATGCACCAATAGTAACTGTTCCTTCTGGGACAGGAAGGCAGTTACTTTACCCTAATGTGATTACAGACAATAGTAATACAGATATGATAACGCTTTGAATCAATACACAACAGGGACCACCCTTGCCGATTGGTGTAGACAATCATAGTCATAGAAGTGCAGAGTTGAAAGGGATTCTGAGGGCCATCTAATAGGGATCGTCCTCCCCTGAGCCAATCCAAGAGTTATTTCCCGGGCAGCACAGAGAGCACAAGGCTAATAAGGAGGAAGGCGTGCAGCAGGGACGATTCTCCTCCCTGGTCAACAGCCTCCCAACCAACCCATTTGGGTTGCAGAGACCCTGCTTGGGGGGGGGGGTCAGCTGCATGACACCATCCCACCCACCCAGACACTCCTGACAAAAGAGGAACCAAAGGTGGATCTAATGTCATATCAGTGGTGGATCACCACCACCATCATTTTATTTGTATGCCGCCTTTCCACAGTTGAAAGCAATGCTCAAGGCGGCTGACAACATGACAATATTTACATAATTACAAAAGTCACAAACAACAAATAAACCCCATCCAAAAAATACACAACCAAATGGAAAACAATTTCCACATAAATCAACTTCCTGCCAACATACACACTTTGGTAAAAGAAAAACAAAGAGTTGCACAGCTAAAATGCAAAAAAGTGTGGATTTTGAACAATATCCGCAATTCAGCTTGCATATAGTTTTGGAATGTGTAAATTAGGTTGTATCATATAAAAATGTGAACAATTCCCAACGGTAGTGGTGGAGCTAGCCACTCGGGCACCCGGAGCGGAGTGCACCTGGGAACGGGGTGATCTGCCTACGGGGGCGATTGTCGCAGTGGCGCGATCCACCCAGGGGGGATTTTGTCACCCCCATCTGGGATGACACACGGTGTGGACTGCCCCCACCACACACCCCTTCCTACGCCCCTGCCCAATGGAAAGATATGCCCTGTGCAATCTGCTAGTCCCTAATGGATCCATGTTTGTCCAACTATAAGCAGTTTCCTCTGACTCCGATGTCCTCACTTCACTGGTTTTTTCCCCTTTCCTTTTTCCTTTTGCAAGTGGGGAGGGCAAATGGGATCAGCAGACACTCGGGGGTCTGGGGTATATGGAAGATGCAGCAAAACATAACTCCCTTTCAGAAGCCTGCATTTCTACGATCAGAAACATCTGTGCCTCCTTTAATGCTGTCCCAGGACTCGTATGGCTGTGACGTCGCACACAGCAATCAAACCTGGGCCCTTCACATTTACTAGCAATATGCTTCAAACTTTAGGGATTGGGTTACCAATATATGTGTGCCACGATTTGCTCCTGAATAGAAACAGCAACCAGAGGTCTCCCACTGTCTTTGTTCTTTTGTAGGGACTCAAAAAGGGCCATAAATGCATTTCTTCCCCTTCCCAGCCCCCCCAAAAGGGGGGGGGAGCTCATTTTTATTTTATCTTCCTGCTTTATTTTATTTTTAAGCCTGCAACCATGGGTTGGGGGAGAGTAAATAAATGAGCAGGCCTCCGTTAGGTTTTATGATGTGTCTCGTCCACTTTCCCCCTCCCTCCTTCCAAAAAAAAGAGAGGAAAGAATTCAAGATCAGAACAGTAACAGGGGCCAAGTAGGAGGAGCTGAAGGGAGGGGGAGAGTTTGTATTCTAATTTCAAACTGCAGGAGTCCCAGGTGTATTGTCTTGGGTTTCCTGTAATTTACTCGCAGAATAAGCAGTCTGGAGGAAAATGTTTGCAGCACTGTACATGCGTATTAATTACACAGCAGGATAAAATGATTTCTTTGTGATGGAAAAGGTAAGCGATTTACAGGGAAAAGGGGGTGGGTGGGTGGAGAAGTGGCTCTCTACATTCGCTGACAGACAATCTCCCGTTTGGAAGATGGGGCTCTCTCTTCAACTCAAGCACCCGTTGAATATTCTGGGGTGTATTTGACTGCTCCACAACTTCCAAATGCAATGGCGAACTCCAAGACAGAGCAAACAAAGTGCATTATATGTGGTGTGAATGTGGCCAATGACTCCCCGAGAAGCAGATCACCTATAGGAAGAGCATTCTGTGCCAATGGCTTCTGGAGTTGTTCCTGAAAACTCATGGGGAACCCACAGCCTCCCTAGAGAGGCTCTTTGGTCCCTATTTGTTACATTTGGCCATTTGCCCCTGCAGTGGCAACTTGCTTTGGAGATCTGGTAGCCCAGTCCCTCTCCAAACGTCTCCTCCCTTTCTTGCAAACGTGAGAAAGGACAGCGGGTGGGTGCATCAACCCCCTCCATGCCCTCTTGTGCGTCTGCAGATTCTTTCGGGAGAAAATAGAAGCTTAATTTCGTGGAGGTGTTTTGTTGACACCCAAATGGAAAGCATGTGTCTCTTGCCTCCCTTATTGTGCTTCCAAGTAATGAAAGTATTTAAGAAGGTGCAATTATGGATTTGGCAAGCACCTGGGGTTCCTGGAACCACTTTTTCACACTGCATAAGCACTTGCGCTCAGTCTGTTTATATTACGACGTGCAGGAGAACTGTCTACAGCAAATGGGTACAACCAGCATGTTCAACCCTCTCTCTTCCCTTCTATTTATCTCTGTACTTACCTTGTGTTAATGAGACATCGGGAGCATATGGACTGCAATCCCTGTTTCCCCAGGAACAAATAGTGGAGGATATCGTGGCGGGGCCATGGAGCTGTCTTCCCAATACTGGCATTGCTGCAGATAACCTGGGTGGGTCCAGGCTAGGGTGGCAGTGATGCTGGGGCTGACTGGAGGCAGGGTCAATCTGGTCCTCCTGCCAGGGTATCTTGCTGCTGTTTCGCCCTGGCCATAAAAACATAAGAGGAGCCCTCTGGATCAGGCCAATGGCCCATCTAGTCCAGGATCCTGTTCTTAGAGTGGCCAACCAGATCCTTGTGGGACGCCTGTCAGCAGGACCCAAGCACAAAAGTCCTCTCCCTTCCTGTGCTTTCCATGGTGATTGACCTAGAGCAGGGGTCTGCAACCTTTAAGACAAAAAGAGCCACTTGGACCCGTTTCCGAAGGAAAAAAAAAAAACTGGGAGCCGCAAAACCATTGCGACATTTAAAACAAATATAACACTGCAATCACCAGTTTGTTGTTCTTTAAATAAATTAATAAAGACACAGACAATGAAGTTCCCGGCCAATTTGTGTTTAAGTACAAAGCTGACGTTTTCAAACATTGTGGGGGGTGGGGGTGGGGTGGGTGTAAAATATTTTTTTCTGGTTTTCCTCCTCTAAAAGGCTGGGAGGGGAGGGAAGAGAGAGAGAAGGAAGGAAAGGAAAGAAAGAAGGAAAGAAGGAAAAAAGGAAAGAAGGAAAGGAAAGAAGGAAGGAAGGAAGGAAGGAAGGAAGGAAGGAAGGAAAGAAGGAAGGAAAGAAGGAAGGAAAGAAAGAAAAAGAAAGAAAGAAGGAAGGAAGGAAGGAAGGAAGGAAGGAAGGAAGGAAAGAGAAGGAAAGAAAGAAGGAAAGGAAGAAGGAAAGAAAGAAGGAAGGAAGGAAGGAAGGAAGGAAGGAAGGAAGGAAGGAAGGAAGGAAAGAAAGAAAGAAGGAAGGGTGAGGGAAGGAAGGAAGCAAGCAAGCAAGCAAGCAAGCAAGCAAAGGGTGAGAGAGAAGGAAGGGAAGGGAAGGGAAGGGAAGGGAAGGGAAGGGAAGGGAAGGGAAGACCGGCAGCCAGCCACCCTCCCTCTCCCACCCGATTCAGCAAGCGATGGTACACAACAAACCTCTTCCCACCTCCTCCGTTTACACGGGAACCACCGCTCCGCACCGGGCCATTGATCCGCCCACGTGCGCAAGCGGCGCTCCCTGGGACAAGCAGGGGAGAGCGGCCCTGGCGCCGCGATGCTTCCTCCAGGCGGGGGCGGGAGGAAAGGGAAGGGAAGGGAAGGGAAGGGAAGACCGGCAGCCAGCCAGCCACTCTCCCTCTCCCACCCGATTCAGCAAGCGATGGCACGCAACAAACCTCTTCCCACCTCCTCCGTTTACACGGGAACCACCGCTCCGCACCGGGCCATTGATCCGCCCACGTGCGCAAGCGGCGCTCCCTGGGACAAGCAGGGGAGAGCGACCCTGGCGCCGCAATGCTTCCTCCAGGCGGGGGCAGGGCGGGAGCTTCCCCGCAGAGGCTCGGCCCCTTTTCTGGGCTGGCCTGGCCTGGGCAGCTCTGTTTCCCCGCTTCCGAGCTTCTGGGTCAGCAGCCGGCAGCGCCAGAGCCAATTTGCCCTCCCTCTCGGCGACATGGCGGAGCCGCGGCAAAGGTGTTACAGAGCCACATGCGGCTCCGGAGCCGCGGGTTGCCGACCCCTGACCTAGAGCTCACACATTGTGGATGCAGGATTCACCTAACACACCATATATCTCATTCCATTCTGCCCATCTTGCCTTCAAACCCTGCCCTCCACGAATTAGTCCAATCCTCTTCTAAAGCTGTCTAAGTTGGCAGCATCCTGGAGCGAGTTCCATCCTTTAACTATGCACCCCTTTTAGGAAATGGTGGGGAGTCGGGGGTCTAGAAATTGGGGTGTGCCCACAGCTCAGTGGCAGACCACCTGACTTTCATGCAGTAGGTCCCAGATTCAATCCTTGAGATCCCCAGGAAAATCGCGAATGCCCCACATCTGAAACCTCAGAGAGCCACTCAGTGAGGATAATGCTGAGCTAGTTGGACCAATGGCCTGACTTGATGAAAGGCAGATTCATGATGTTTCTATTTGACTGCCTCTGTTCCTATTTTAAAACTCTTCCTTCAGAAAAGTGGTGTGTGTGTGTGTATGTGCGTGTGTGCGTTGGCTTTCCAGGGAAGGCGCAAGAAACCGGTTGAGAGCAGAGAAATCCTGACTGTGTTTCCAGCTCCAGTTTCCCACTGCAATATCAACTGTGCCGCAATTGCCATTTTGCTTTTTAATGTCCTCAAACAGGCATTTATCCTCTGGAGCCACTGCCTGGCTTCTCCCCCCGCAAGGCGAGGCGAGGCAAAGCAAGCAAGGCCTGCAAGGCAGAGAGACAGGCAAGGCTGCCTTTTGTGGAGACGCCACCATGGCTGCCTACCAAGCTGGCTCCACCCTCGCCCTCCTCATTACAGCCACTTTCCATATGGTGGCACTTGCACTTGCCCGCTCCCTCAGGTTGCTGCGAGCAGCCGACACATTGATTTCTGCAGGTTGCCGTGCCAGAGCCATTCCGGATGGCATGGGGCCATTCTTTGACTTCTCCCTCTCCCTCCCTCTCTCTCTCTCTTGCTTCCCGCTCGCACTCGATGCTGCTGTGTCAAACTCAACACCTTCCCCAACACTCGCCTCTTCCTCCTTAATAACAAAGCACCCATCACCTCCTCCTCCTCCTCTCTCGAGCATTGTCAGCAGTGGCGGCAGGAGGAGGCTTGGAGGCAGCTGCGTTTGTTTTGACAGTGCCAGCGCTCTTTTAAAAAAAGAGAAAGAAACAAGGAAGAAAAGAAGAAGAAGGCTGGGCATTTCCTCCCTCCCCGCTCACTTTATTTCCCTTTCCATGATCAAACTAGTGTTGGTGCTTCCTTTCCAAGAGCAGCTCGTCTTCTGAACCTACCATATCCGCATTCTGTGACATGCCCTTCCCCGCTTTGAATTATGCAGGTGGGGACAACGCATGGACCATAGCTGTCAACCCTCCCTTTTTTTGTGGGAAACTCCCTTATTCCAACGCCGTTTCCCGCTGCTATGCCGGATTGTTGATATCCCTTAAATTTCCCGGATTTCAAAGGAAGCAGCTCCTCTCCCTCCCTGCCGGCCAGGGAGGCTCCTCAGCTGCGTTGCTCGGTTGCCAATAAGGAGTCTGAGACCGACTGGGGGCGGAGCTTGCATGCCTTGTGCAGCCAGACCCTCATGCCCAACCAGCCAGCCAGCCTGCCTGCCGTCTACGCGCTCGCTCTTTCGCTCACCCGTTCACGCGCAGCCTCTGGAGCACAGGGTGGTGAGGCTACTTGGTGTCATTGCACCGCCCTCGCGGCATCCCTTATTTTCAAATCCGAAAGTTTGGAAAAAATCCCTTACTTTCAAATCCGAAAGTTGACAGCTATGGCATGGACTTTTGTGTGTGCTGCAAAACCTTATTCCGTCCCCATGCTCCTTTCTGAAGTCAACACAGGACTTTTATACTTGTTGAAAATCTGGGGAGAAAACTTCTGTCTATGCAGCAGAGCTTGTTCTATTAGGGCAAGTGGGACCTACTAATCTCAGCCTGCCCTTAGCCAGCTTCTGCCAGCCTGCCTTAAGAGTATAAGATGAGCCCTGCTGGACCAAGCTGGTGGCCCATCTAGTCCAGCATCCTGTTCTCACAGTCACCAACCAGATGCTCATAGGAATCCTGCAAGCAGGACTTGAGTGCAAAAACCCTCTCCCCCCACTTGCGATTCCCAGCAACTGGCATGGTGCCTCTAAGACTGGATCTAAAACATAGCCATCATGGTTAGTGGTCATTGATAGCCTTTTCCTCCATTAATGTGTCTAAGGAAGAGGACAACAACTATCTGACTTTTAGAAGACTTCTGAATGCAGCCCTGTTTAGGGAAGTTTTTAATGTTTGGACCCAGATGGCGCTGTGGGTTAAACCACAGAGCCTAGGGCTTGCTGATCAGAAGGTCAGCGGTTCGAATCCCTGCGACGGGGTGAGCTCCTGTTGCTTGGTCCCTGCTCCTGCCAACCTAGCAGTTCGAAAGCACCTCGAAGTGCAAGTAGATAAATAGGTACCGCTCCAGCGGGAAGGTAAAAGGTGTTTCCGTGTGCTGCTCTGGTTTGCCAGAAGCGGCTTTGTCATGCTGGCCACATGACCCAGAAGCTGTCTGCGGACAAACGCCGGCTCCTCGGCCTATAGAGCGAGATGAGCGCCGCAACCCCAGAGTCGGACACGACTGGATCTAATGGTCAGGGGTCCCTTTACTTTACCTTTATTTTATTGTATTTTTAATATTTTGTTGGAAGCTGCCCAGAGTGGCTGGGGAAACCCAGCCAGATGGGCGGGGTATTATTATTATTATTATTATTATTATTATTATTATTACCTTCCAACTCTAAAATTCTGTGATTTATGTGGAAATCGTTTGATTTGGTTTTGTATTTTTTAATTTATTTTTTATAACTACTTTGTTATGTTGTAGTTATGCTTTTTTTTCATGCTGTAAGCTACCTGGAGCATGGTTTGAACTGTGTAAAGGTGGCCTACAAATAAAATTATGTCTGTCTGTATGTATTGTTGCCCTTGCAGATCTCAGGAGCAAAGAGGATGGAGACAAAACGAAAATTAGTTGTCCCTGCCTGTTACTGTTTCTGGTGCCACCTACTGTTAGACTCCCTGCCATGGCCACCAATCACCACTGGATCTGTGTGCTCTGAAGAACAGAACTAAGCTAAGGGCTACCACTGATGTATAAAAAACTTTGGGGTGAAGATCCTTCAGTCCGTTTGAAGCCTGGGTGGGATCAGTATTGGCCCTTGCTTCTTTTGGTTGGAAAGTTTGGGGCAGACGAAAGGAGGTACTTTTTCATGCCACACATAGTTAAACTGTGGCATCCTCTCCTACAAGTGGCAGTGATGGCCAGCAACTTGGATGGCTTAAAAGAGCATTGGACACATTGGTGGAGAATGAGACTATCAGTGGCTACTAACCACAATGCCTATGTTCTATCTTCACTGCCAGTGGCGCCATTCCTCTGGACACCAGTTGCTGGGAATCACAAGTGAGGAGAGCCCTGCTCTTGCACTCAGGTCTTCTTCTTCTTCTTCTTCTTCTTCTTCTTCTTCTTCTTCTTCTTCTTCTTCTTCTTCTTCTTCTTCTTCTTCATTGAATTTATATACCACCTGGAGGTCTCAGGGCTGTTTACAGAAAAGATCAACATAAAAACCACAATATATATATATAATCAAAATAAAAACAACCCAATAACAAACACCCCCCCCCAAAAGAGCCACATTTTAAAAGGGTATAGGATGTCAATCAGATCAACCGAAGGCCTGGTTAAAGCGGATCGTTTTTTCTTGGTGCCTAAAGGTGTATAATGAAGGCGCCAGGCAAACTTCCCTGGGGAGAGCATTCCACAGCCGGGGAGCCACCGCAGAAAAGGCCTGTTCTGGTGTTGCCATCCTCCGGACCTCTCAAGGAGGAGGCACATGAAGGAGGGCCTCAGAAGATGATCTCAGGGTCTGGGTAGGTTCCTATGGAAAGAGGTGGTCCTTGAGGTATTGCAGTCCTGAGACGTTTAAGGCTTTATAGGTCAAAACCAGCTCTTTCAATTGCACCCGGAAGCCAGTGCAGTCGGACCAGGATTGGTGTAATATATTCAAACCGTCTTACTCTGGTGAGCAACCTGGCCACTAAATTCTGCACTAGCTGAAGTTTCCGAACTGTCTTACGTATAATGCATTGCAGTAATCTCACCTTGAGGTAGACAACAGTAGTTAGGCTATCCCTGTCCAGGTAGTGGCATAGCTGGGCCACCAGCCGAAGCTGATGGAAGGCACTTCGGGCCACTGAGGCCACCTGAGCTTGTTGGCTTTTGACAGAAATCTGGTTGACCATTGTGAGAATTGGACTAGGTGTTCCCTGGGCCTGATTTAGCTTGGTTCCTTTTATGGTCTTAACAACACCCCCTGAAAAACGGCAGCCCCCTGTGCCCCAGGACCACCTCTGAAAGTCATGTTCCCTCAGCCCTAGCTAGCATAGATCCAGACTACAACAAAACAAGGCTCTCATACAACTGGTGCCCCATCAAGCTGAATGCAACCCATGAGCCATTAGGGACACAATAAGCCTTCTGTTCTTGTTCCCTGCCAGAGTTTGCGAAACGGGATGGGGAGTTCTGTGGGGTCATTAGGCATCTAGCAGGCCTTAATGCTTCACCCATCACCTCCATTCAGCCCCGAGCTGAGCTGGCCTGGTTCTGCCACGGGCCTCGTTCACGGACGCCGGCTCCCAGTCCTCTACTCCCCCCTCCACTGTTGTCCTTTCTGCTTCTTTAATCTGCCGCCTTTGCCGGCCAAGAGAGTGATGGAGACGCACAGCCCTTTGGCTCTCCTCTGCTCTTTGGGTACAATTAAGCAATTCCCGAACACATATGCACATAATAAATAACCCAAACATATTCTTAGCCATAATGAGTACCTCGCCATAAAGTTAATGCGCTGTGAAACAACAGGGAAGTGTGGGGGGGGGGAGAGAGAAAAGCTACATAGTCTGTGGCAGCTGCCGCTGATTTAATCTCTGGTCCTCTGCAGAAGTCCTGGCCAAACTAGCAGAAGCTTGCAAAAACAGGGAGGGTTCCAAGCACCTGGCAGGCATCCATGCGTGGTTGGTGGGCTGCGCTTGGCTTGACTTGGCTGGTCGCACATTCTGCATGCCTGCTCTGGCTCATCGGTGCATGGCGTTTCTCTAATTCGGCGCTGCAGCTCAGTCAATGAGAAATGGAGGAAATGACCTCTTGACTTCCAAAGACGGCAACCATAGCTGTCAACTTTCGGATTTGAAAATAAGGGATCAGCAGCCTCACCTGTCCCGGGGACAGTCTATGGTTCTCGGGGACAGTCCACGCCGCGGTAATCCCTCCAGGCTACAAATTAATTTACACCAGGCTGTTGTTGTTGTTGTTGTTGTTCAGTCGTTCAGTCGTGTCCAACTCTTCGTGACCCCATGGACCAGAGCACGCCAGGCACGCCTATCCTTCACTGCCTCTCGCAGTTTGGCCAAACTCATGTTAGTAGCTTCGAGAACACTGTCCAACCATCTCATCCTCTGTCGTCCCCTTCTCCTTGTGCCCTCCATCTTTCCCAACATCAGGGTCTTTTCTAGGGAGTCTTCTCTTCACCAGGCTACACACCATCTACACACCATCATCTTTCCCCACCTCAGGATCTCTTTTCCAGGGAGTCTTCTCTTCTCATGCAATGCTTCAGGATCTGTCCTTCCGGTGAGCAGCCAGGGCCGATGTCCTTCAGAATGGATTGGTTTGATCTCCTTGCAGTCCACAGGACTCCAGCACTACAATTCAAAAGCGTCAATTCTTCATGGGGGGATTGATCAGGTTCACTCTTTTGGCTCTCTGGCATCCATTAATGACTTCTTATACAAACGTGTTGCAGACTTTGCATCCTTTAACACTCTTTTGGAAGGAGTGTATTTGTGGGCTGGGCCAGAGTGGTTGATTTTACATGCAAGCAAAGCACAAACAGTGCTGTTGTCTAATGACATCCTATTCTCTGTAACTGTTGGTGAGCAACGCAGCCGAGCAACGCAGCTGAGGAGCCTCCCTGGCTGGCAGGGAGGGAGAGGAACTGTTTCCTTTGAAATCCGGGAAATTTACGGGATATCTAACAATCCGGGATAGCAGCGGGAAACGGCATTGGAAGAAGGGAATTTCCCACCAAAAAAGGGAAACAGTGACAAACGGCGCTGGAATAAGGGAATTTCCTGCCAAAAAAGGGAAGGTTGACAGCTATCACGGCAACTGAGCCAAGCCTTGTTCACGAGGCGGGGGGGAAGTGCAGACTTATGGTTCACAGGGGAATGTTACCCGGGCACTCAGAAGAAGAGCTCTGCTGGGTTAAGTCAAGGGCCCATTTGTTCCGGTATCCTGTTCTCACAGTGGCCAACTGAATGCCTCTGGGGCTCCCAACTGTGGGGCTCCCAACAGCACTCTGCCCAACTGTGAATGCCACCAACTGATACCATACTTTCCAACACAATGTTGCCCAAATCTGGGACACAGTCTTCCGGTTCCGAAATCCCGCACAAAATCATGGACCAGGGGAAAGCACTTTTCTAGGCATGGCACCCTAAACCACGTTGTTTGGGGTGCTGTGAGAGATCGCAGATCTGAACACAGTGCTTTTGGGGGGACAAGGTCTTGGCCTGAAATCAAGAGAGAGCAAGGCGCCCCCAATGGCCACCTTACTCTCACAGGAAAAAAACAGGATGTCCAGAACAGTTGATGGGGGTGCTGGTATTCAGAGCCATGCTACATTTGACAGCTGGTCTAGGACATAGTCTTTATGGCTGGTAGCCATTGACAGCCTTAAGCTCCAAAGTACTTGTCTTGCATGCAAAGGGGCTGAGGTTCAATTCCTGGTATCTTCAACATTGCCAGGAAAAGTTTATTTTTGCAATCAAATAAATAAATCAAATAAAAGCAGGTGGCGCTGTGGGTTAAACCACAGAGCCTAGGGCTTGCCGATCAGAAGGTCAGCGGTTCGAATCCCCACGACTGGGTGAACTCCTGTTGCTCGGTCCCTGCTCATGCCAACCTAGCAGTTCGAAAGCATGTCAAAGTGCAAGTAGATAAATAGGTACCGCTCCGGAGGGAAGGCAAACAGCATTTCCGTGAGCTGCTCTGGTTCCCCAGAAGTGGCTTAGTCATGCTAGCCACATGACCCAGAAGCTGTACGCTGGCTCCCTTGGCCTATAGAGCAAGATGAGAGCCGCAACTCCAGAGTCGGTCACGACTGGACCTAATGGTCAGGGGTCCCTTTACCTTTACCTAAATGCTGGAATCAACATGAATGTTTTTAACATCCCCCTCATTGTAAATAATGAGGGAGATTAGTGAACCTCACAAGGGAGGGCCTTTCATAAATGGGGAGCCACTCTGGAGGAGACCCTGACATGAGTCACCACCAACCAGGCAGCATTCAGTGGCAACAGCGCCACCAAGTCACTTCCTGCTAATCTTAGGATGCGTACACCATATTTATTCCACTAGACTGGGGTGTTCAGATCTTCATTGCCCTCTCACAGGGAAGTCCAGTCATATGTCAAATGAATCAGAGGTGAAGGTTCAATCCAAACTGCCTGGTATTTATGGCAGTTTCCAGCCATTATGAAATTCCAAACTTTGAATCAAAAAATGAACTTGACGGACCTTTGCATCTCCCGTACCCACAAAACCTCCCACCTGCAATGTCAATGTTATTAGGAATACAGCAGATTTCTGAACATAAAAAGAAAATATCGTCTCCCTTAATGCCATCATCATTTTTAGAAAAAGCAATTGATGTCGCCTGGAGCAGTGGCTATGAAGTCCAATTATGCCATATTTCATTCAAGTGTCAAAAATTGGAATAATAATCCCCAGCCATAAGTAGTCCCCCATACCGAATGAGGGTACCATCTTCTTTTGTTTGGGGCTCATCATTTTCATAAATTCATGCTTGGAGCATGCCCTATTCTAAGTTCCTTCAAGGACTATCTTGTTTGCTATTGTTTTCTGTTCCTTACAATTCACTTCCCTCTGTACTTTTCCCGATGTTGACAACTGCTCACTGAGCTTCCATATGCTCACTGCATCAGATGGTCAATCATTTGTGAATTACCTACCCAACTAAATATCTGAAGGAGAGCAGCGGCATTTGTCTGTGGAGGCTGTTTTCAAGAGACACAGAAGACACCAGATCAAATGCACAGCAATAACTACATCCTCAGAGTATAGGCAGGGTAAGTGGAGATGGGCGAGAAATTTGATTTGGTTCACATTTTCATTTGAACCTGTCTAATTTTCACTCCTTGGAATAATATATGAATTGAAGGGCAGAGATATTTTGAAATTTGCACTTCTCTGAATTTTGCAATTCAGTACCTTAAAATGCATATAGGAAGGACAGTGTGGATAAAAGTGCATATATATTCATGAAAAGAACACACACAAATGCATGATTACTTATTGTCAAGTGGGAATGTGTGCAGAGGAAGGCAACCAAGATGATAAGGGTCCGGAAACCAAGACTTATTAGGAGCGGCTAAGGGAGTTGGGAATGTTTAGCTTGGAAGAGACCATATGGTAAAAAGGTAAAGGGACCCCTGACCATTAGGTCCAGTCGCGAACGACTCTGAGGTTGCGGGCTCATCTCGCTCTATAGGCCAAGGGAGCCGGCATTTGTCCGCAGACAGCTTCCAGGTCACTTGGCCAGCATGACTAAGCTGCTTCTGGCGAACCAGAGCAGCACACTGAAACACCATTTACCTTCCCGCCGGAGCAGGACCTATTTATCTACTTGCACTTTGACGTGCTTTCGAACTCCTAGGTGGGCAGGAGCTGGAACCAAGCAACGGGAGCTCACCCTTCAAATATCTGAAAGGCTGCATGGAAGATGGAGCAACCTTGTTTTCTGCTGCTCCAGGGGGTATGATCCAAACCAATGGATTCAAATTACAAGAAAGGAGATTCTGACTCAACATCAGGGAGAACTTTATGATGGTAAGAGCTGTTCGGAAGTAGAACCAACTGCCTTGGAAAGTGGTGGAGTCTCCTTCCTTGGAGGTTTTTAAACAGAGATTGCATGGCCATCTTTTAGGGATTATTTAACTATGATTTGTGTATTGCGGGTGATTGGGCTAGACGACTCTCAGGGTCCCTTCCAACCCTACAGTTCTATGATTCTATAACATACAAAAGAAAGGAAGTTGCTTGCAAAAACGTGTGTATTATAAATGCACACAAATGTTGAATTTTCATGACAACTTTTCTTTGTGAAGCAAAGTGATGAAGAACTGGGTTGAACTCAATAATGAGAAAATGAGGGGAAGTGAAAAGTACGTATTTGCTCATCCTCTTTTTAAAAAAAAAAAAATCTGTTTTTATTTATTTTAATACATATATCATACATTATTCAACTTAACCAAACAATTGTTTTATAAATTCCCCTCTCCCCCTTGGCTTTCCTCCGGTTCTGTTTCTGGTTTGTTAAACCACTTGTTGCATTCTGCTGCTTATATATAGTAGTATATTATCACATTGTTGTCTTTCTTGTCCTCTCTAATTACATTATGTATGTTTATTTAAACCCTGCCAAAGAGTCCATACTTTTACAATGTTTCTGCAAATATGTTACAAAAGTATTTGCCCATCCCCAAGGAGAAGAACCTCAGATGAAACATAGCACCCTGCAAAGTTCTGTGACTTTTGCAGCAAGGATAAAAGAGGAACAAAATATTCCATGGTGGTGCACAATGGAAGTGTTAGGCATATCTCACCCCCATGAGATATTTTAAGCCCACCTGATTTTACTTCCTACAAAATTCATTGGACATGTAGGGAAGTTGAAATTTGCATGTGTTTCTCTAGCCACTTCTGTGTCCAACCCCACACATCTCAGGTGGAAGGAAATGCAGCTCACACGCTGAAGAAATAAATATGAGTTCAAATAATGAGCTCATTGTGGTGAATTTACTTCAGTGGTCTTAAAGCTTTATTGCTGTGCTCCACCCCAGCTATTCCTCTATTTCCCTGGCTATTTCCCCCCTCTCATCTTGGATATTTTAAAACACCCACAGCCCCTGCTACAGACGGTACAAGGGACGAGAGTGTGAAGAACGAGACAGGCACTCTCCGAGGTTGCCTGCTAAAATACAAGGCCACAAATAAGCACTGAGTGAATTTTGATATGCTACAACATTGCAACAAGCCAGTCAAAGAGTCTGACCTCAGGCATCAACAACATGATGCAGCTAGGTTCCTGGTTTTGATACTTTCAATAAAAAAAAAACAAACCTTTCCCAAGAGGGCTGGGGAAGAGGAAAGATGTGAAAATATCTTATTCGCTCTCAATGAAACAGGAAGCCACTTGCACCGTACAAAAGCAGGCGAATAATTGGATAGTGTTCTCTAGTGGCTTTTATCAAGCTCTCGCTCAAGAGTCAGCCTCTCCAAGGGATTCCAGGAAATGCCATGGCTCTGCAGGGAAGCAAAATAGAGACCCTGAACCACAGATCCTTGAACACAGATAGGGGCTGTAGGTGCCCATGGTGCACTTTGGCATCTCTGTACACGCACCCACTGAACTGATGTTTTGCACACCAGACCTTCATGGTGCTGCATGAGCCATCCCAGATTTCATATGTGTTCACCAGAAAGCTACTGCTGTGGGCAGGAGGCTCCAAGTCTTCTTGACCAGCACAAAAGAACAGGAGAAGAAGAGTCCTACTGGATCAAGCCAAAAGCCCACTCGGCCCAGCATCCTGTTGTCACAGTAGCTAGAAGGACTCGAATACAGGAGCACTCTCTCCTTTTGTAATGCCCAGCAACCAGTAGTGTTGTGCTGGAACTTACACCCCAATTTCTTCCATTGTGAAGGAGGGTTTCCAAGATGCTCAGGGTAGTGTCAGGCTTCGGGGGAATCAGGTCCCTCCCCTGGTGGCAGCAAAGAAGCAGATAAAAAAGAGTTCTTACCAATTTGTTGTTGTTTAGTCGTTTAGTTGTGTCTGCCTCTTCGTGACCCCATGGACCAGAGCATGCCAGACACTCCTGTCTTCCACTGCCTCCCGCAGTTTGGTCAGACTCATGTTGATAGCTTTGAGAACACTGTCCAACCATCTCATCCTCTGTCGTCCCCTTCTCCTTGTGCCCTCCATCTTTCCCAACATCAGGGTCTTTTCCAGGGAGTCTTCTCTTCTCATGAGGTGGCCAAAGTATTAGAGCCTCAACTTCAGGATCTGTCCTTCTAGTGAGCACTCAGGGCTGATTTCCTTCAGAATGGATAGGTTTGATCTTCTTGCAGTCCATGGGACTCTCAAGAGTCTCCTCCAGCACCATAATTCAAAAGCATCAATTCTTTGGTGATCAGCCTTCTTACCAATTAGTTTATTGAATAATCACAGCGAGACACAAAGGAATGTGGTCTCTCTTCTAGAAATGGCGTTGCTCCAAGTAACGTCCCCCCCTTCATCTCCCCTATTCTGCATCAATCCTGTGTTGGCTAATCTGAGCCTTCTGCTGCTGAGCTCTCTGTTCTACTACCCTCAATGCTCACCTGGTCCCAGGGGAAGGGGGGGTCAGGAATGCTTTCCAAGGACACTGAGTCTGCCAGCTGTATCTCCCCTGGTGGTGCTTCTTCTTCTTCCTGCTGTTCCTCTTCCAATATTTCCCAGCTTCTCCCCTCTGCAGCCTCTGAACTATGCCCTTCTTCAAACCACTGATCTAAATCTATACTGTCCTCCTATTCTTGGGAAGTTTCAGAGGAAGGGGGCGGGCCCCACCATTCCTCCTCAGTCCAGCCGCTGACAGGCAGCCCTTAAGAACATCCGAAAAGCCCTGGTGGACCAATTACTCCAGCATCATGTTCTCAATGTGGACAACCTGTGAGAAGCCCACAGTGCATCAGTGCTCTACCAAATTGTGATCCCCCAGAGACTGGCATTGAGAGGCATACTGACTCCAACAGCCGAGGTAGAACACAGTCATTGTGACAGGAAGACCAACAGTAGGTGGCGCCAGAGAGCCAACAACAGACAGAGACAACTAATTCTAGCCTTGCCAACTTCCTCCCTGTTAGATTACAGAAGTGAAACAAGGAGGAAGTTGACAGGTGGCACCGCCCCTTGGACTGCTTGTCAGTAAGGCGAGATTGGCAGAAAGTTTGTCCCACCCATATTGCCACCCTTATTAATGTCAGGAGTCTGGTTTCACTCAGCTTTCTGCCTGTCATTGGCAATCTGCTGCCACCTACTGTTGGTCTTCCTGTCTTGTGCCCTGCCAGTTCCAATTGCCACAAGCCAACTCTGCTTTGGAGGTCAGTAGGTCACAGACCATCTGGCTCTTGGGTCCCCTGACAATCCTGTACCTCCTCACAAGTTCTTGAAAGAAAGAATGGTTGTGGGTGCTTAGTGCGACTTTCGGTAGGTGGACAGCAGCATGAATCATTGAGGCATAGTTTCCAATGTAATTAAAGCTTTCCACTGATTCTTCCCAGTGGCAATTGTTATTTCAAATGCAAATTAATAAATCATGTCCATCTATTTAAGAATTAAAACCAGGCTCAATGATTCCTGCTTAGAACAGCAAACTTAAAATGCACCAAGAATATATTGGAAGGAAAAAGGAGGATCCACCTGTCTTCTTTCGGTGCACCCTGTCTTCTTTCGGTTTCCCTTGGCATGAAAAACATCTGTAAAAATCAGGACGGAGGGACACGATTCAGGGCGTTTGTTTATTGTTTGCGTTTGTCTGTTCAGTCCAACAACATGCAGATGGTCTCACGCTTTAATTGATGAGTGGTCACCGACATGCACACACAAAACACACAAACACACACACACAACACACACACACACACACACACACACACACAACACACACACACACACACACAACACACACACACACAAAGCTGAACAGTCCTCAGTGCTCTGCTCCAGAAGAAATCCTCCAGGGTTTCTGGTCTCTTGTGGTTATACAGCAAAGCACTTTAGCTTTCACTGTGAATTAGTGTAAGGGCCAGTAATGCATCTTAAAGGATGCGATCCCTTTGAAGGCACTTGGAGGTCAAGACTGTGGCTATATAAAGCACAACCTTTGCAACATTACTTTTCACTTCCCAGGCCAGAGGCTTTGATGGCAATGCTAAAAGGGTCTCTCTCTGTGTAGGTAATTTCGCCGAAAACCCTTCGGATCTCCAAACCGTTGACTTAATCCACCAGCCGACCACAAACATAGAAGGGCGGTAATAAAAACCGACATCAATATTTACAATATGCAACCAAAAGAGGAGCGCGAAGCACATCTATGTATTAAAGAGACAACAGCTGTTGGGTGGGGGCGGAATAGAGGGGGGATCTTGCGATGTAGCACAAGCAAAATGGCCTCTGACCTGGAAGCCATTTCATTCGGACGCTTTGATCTCGCACTTTCATCCTGCTTTCCTGTTTAATAGCAATATCTTTCCGCCTCTTTGCCTCGTGAGTGGGATTTCTGCCTAAGGTGAAAGATCATGGCAAATTTGGGAAGTTTGAGAACTGGGAAAATGTCCAAGGAATTTGGAGGATTTGAAGGGTTGAGTAGAGATCAGGAGTGCTATTGCTTTTGTTAAGAGTTTATTTCATGGGTAGGCAAACTAAGGCCCAGGGGCCACATGCAGCCCAATCTCCTTCTAAATCCGGCCCGTGGACGGTCCAGGAATCAGCGTGTTTTTACATTAATAGAATGTGTGCTTTTATTTAAAATGCATCTCTGGGTTATTGTGGGGCATAATAATTCATTCTTTTTCCCCCTTCAAAATATAGTCCGGCCCCCTACAAGGTCTGAGGGACAGTGTACCGGCCCCTTGCTGAAAAAGTTTGCTGACCCCTGGTTTATTTCAATGCCACCTTTTTTTTTTTTTACTAAACAGGCCCCCAAGGTGGCTAACAAGGGTTCACACACAAGTAAAACAATGCAACCCACAAAAATTTTAAGATAACAGATTTTCAATATTTGGTTTTTTAAAAGATTGAAGTCAAATACATCCATGTTCCAATGACCTGTGCAGATCACTGCTCGTAGCAAGATTTTTGATTACAGTTCTTTTGTATAAAAGGAAAAAACGTTTTACTTTATGACTACTGATATCCCAACTCTATTACCTGATTTATAGTGGAGATCTCCTGAATTAAAATGTACTGTCACATCTATTTTAGTTAAAGAATTTACATAAATCAATTCGTATATATGTATTGAATTATTTTAGCTTAGCTTATTTATATATTTTTGCCTTGTTTTATTTGACTCTGTTGTATTCAGTGTAGATGTATACTGTTTTGCATATGGTTTTATATTATGGGCCTCTGGCCGTAAAAATAATAAAAAAGTACATCCATGTTCCTGACCAAATTAAAGGCAGGGGAACAAAGGGAGTGGCTCCGTGCAAGGAGACAAATGGGTGGGGAACCCTGGCTTGATTGGCAGGTAGTTGAGAGTGAAGTGATGTGAGCTGGAAGCAAGAAGCAGGCAGAAGCCAGGGAATCTGGGCAATGTCTGTTTTCTGTTTGAATCCAAAGCTGCAGCTATGGGGGAAGCAACTTGGGGTGCTAATGCAGTGAACCCCTCCGTCGTAGGCTCAGGTTGTATATGTGTGTATATAAACCACATCATGAAGACACCACAGTCTCCTCTCTGCCTCATTCCAGAGGAAACACGGACCCTGGAACCCCCGGAATCTCGCACCGCTCAGATATTGGAGCGGCGTGCGGCAGTATTTATTGCTTTCCCTCCCCATGGCTTTTTATGGAGAGAGAGCATGAATGCTACAATAGATATATTTTAAAACACACACAAAGCAGAGAGAAAATGATATGTTTAGTGGAAAACAAGGGCGCTTTCTGGAGCTGATAAAAGGTGTCATAACAGGCTAGTGCCAACATGTCTCTGACAGGAGGCTGAGAGAGCAGATGTCCAGGCCGGAGCTCAAAGCTGACAATTGCGAGATTGCCTGGCTTAAGCGGGAATGAACATTTTTCTTTTGTCCAGACATGCCCTGAAGCTATGGGAAGAACTCCCTGAGTTGCAGACATTTCCATAAGGCTCACTTACCAAACTGACCACAAGATGCCTGGATGCAGAACAAAAAAAATAAATCCTTCCTTCCTTCCTTCCTCCCTCCCTCCCTCCCTCCCTCCCTCCCTTCCTTCCTTCCTTCCTTCCTTCCTTCCTTCCTTCCTTCCTTCCTTCCTTCCTTCCTTCCTCCCTCCCTCCCTTCCTCTCTCTCTCTCTCTCTCTCTCTCTCACCCTCCCTCCCTCCCTCTCTGTCCACAATGGAGGTATGCACTTGTTTTTCCACGGACACCACTGAAGTCTTGACAATATCTTGGCTAAACTCTACTTGGCAAAGACAGTCTCTCCAACCCAGAGATGTTTGGGGCTTGGCTTCAAACCCATGGGCCTTCTCAGTGGCTTAGAAAAGTTTGATCTCCCTGCACTGACGGCTCTCAAAACCAGTGGCAGTAGATTACAGAAGGGGAGGGGGCACCCCATTGTCATTTAATATACCAAACTCTGGTGGTAAGTACCAACAAGATTGTAGGCGAAACAGAGACACTGAAAAAATGTGCTTAGCTAAACCATGAGTTTTGCAGAAGTACGAAAGAAATATTTTTGTGTGGAGGGGGAGCCTAAGGAAGCAACAACCCCCCCCCCCCAAAACACCCCAATGGGGTGGCCACAGAATGCTGTGAGACTGTTGGGTTTCTGTGTGTAAAGCTGGTAGAGGGGAGACTGGAATGGATTGGGTCACCCTAGAGGAAGCCAAGACTGACTAGTAGAGCTGCAAGCCGCATCTGGGCAAAGCCTGAATCCCAAACAAAACTGTGCTCCGAATTGGATCCTGGGTCACAATGGTTCACCTGAAATGATCTGATCTGAGGCTGTGAAAGGGGGTGGCCATGCAGCAGCGCGAGGGAGACAAGCAGCTGCTGCAAAGAGCAGCATGGGGCTGTTTACAAGGGGCTGTCTAAATAGCCCCCCCCCGAGGTGCACACAGTCAAGCGGAGCAGGAATGGTGAGTGGAGGGTTCGATCCTGCTAGCTGCTGAGGTCCACTTTGCCAAGAAGCACACTGCTAAAGCTGCGCCCAGCAGTATCAAACCCTTTGCTCACCACTGGGTGGCGCTGGGGGTTAAACCACAGAGCCTAGGGCTTGCCGATCAGAAGGTCGGCGGTTCGAATCCCCGCGACGGGGTGAGCTCCCGTTGCTCAGTCCCTGCTCCTGCCAACCTAGCAGTTCGAAAGCACGTCAAAGTGCAAGTAGATAAATAGGTACCACTGCAGCGGGAAGGTAAACGGCGTTTCCGTGCGCTGCTCTGGTTCACCAGAAGCGGCTTTGTCATGCTGGCCACATGACCTGGAAGCTGTATGCTGGGCTCCCTCGGCCAATAATGCGAGATGAGCGCCGCAACCCCAGAGTCAGTCACGACTGGACCTAATGGTCAGGGGTCCCTTTACCTTTACCTTACCCTTGTTAAGGGATTTGTAAATTAGTACACCATTTACACCATGATTTACACCATGCGGTCATGGTTCCTCTCAAGGAAATGGGGAGCGCATAAGTATGTTGAAGAGAAGAGTCCTGAATTCTGTCAAGAGCCCAGTTTTGGGTCCATTTCTTGTCCGCAAAGCAGAACTCCATTGCCTACAGATTGTGCGTTTCAGCTCTCTGATTACTCCAAGCTGTCTTCTTCCCCCACATAGCTCCTGTAACAGTTAATTTAATAATTTGAGTTAATGGAGTCATACAATGCACTGTCAGATAACACTTGAGTCTAACAGGCTTCTCTTTCAACGTAGCCCTTCACTGTCAACATTTACCACTCACTGCTATAATTAAGCAAGGAGTCTTGCGTGATGAAGAACACCCGCTCCCCTTGCTTGATCCCCATCCTTGCCTGCTCTACAGAGATTGTCGTAGCATAGCATCGTGGTGAAGCAAAGGAGTTATGATCTTCTAGACAGAAATGCACTAGTTGGGGTGCACGGGGCTCGTATAGATCAGTCAGGAAGTACCTGCTCCACTTGTCCTGAGATCTCCAGAGGATCTTCTGCAACAGAGCCAGGTGGAGGATCCAAGAGCCCAGTGGACCATCACCAAGCATAGACAACACGGGAGAAGGCGTGGCACTCAGGCAAAATATGACAGGTTCAATCACCATCACTTGACCTGAGCTCCACTTCTGGAACAGGTGGACAATAGAAGTAGCTGGCTGGGTAGGGTGGAGCCTTTGCATAGTCTTGCAGATTTCCTGTAGGTATCTGGTTGTCCACTGTGACAGCAGGATCCTGAATTTGATGGGTGACTTGCCTGATCCAGCAGGCTCTTGCTATGTTCTTATGCACACCAATTTCCCGCTAGGAAGGTTGCTGTTGCTTACTGGGAGGGGTGAGGCAGAGGGGTGCAGTGTTGCTTATCAGGAGGGGCGAGGTGGTCAGTGCTGTAAAAACTCACCAGCAAAGTCAATATAGCACTTCCTTTCCTTGGGGAAGGGACATAGCTCGGTGGTAGAGCATGCGGACAGTCCCTGGTTCTTCAGGTAGGCATCTTCAGGTAGGACTGGGGAAAAGTCCTGTTGGGAACCCTGGAGAGCCATTGCCAGGTGGTGTGGACAGTAGTAAGGTGGATGCACTACTGGTCTAACTCCATATGAGGCAGCTTCCAATATTTCTCTCCATCCTGGTAAGCAACTGTGATGGCCTGGAATTCAGACTCAGATGCTGAACCTGAGGGATCCCAGCCTGCGCAGGATTCCCCGCCTCCAGAACCAGCAGAGCCGGGGCTAGGGCCTGAGTCTGAAGGGTCCTCACCTGTGCTGGATCCTCAGGTGCAGGCATCTGCTGAGTCTGCTCTGGCTCCTGATGGGATGGAGGACCCATTGCCTGCAGGTGCTCCACTCCCAGCCCTGTCAGGGGAAGCTGAGGTTGCCTCTGGGTCCAGTAACCCTCCAGCCTCTCCTGAGCTGCAGAGGCGAAGGGCAGAGAGGCGAAGGGAACTGAGTTCCCGCAGGAGGAGTGCTCGCCTCCAAGCCAGGAGAGGCGAGTTACCAGAGGATCAGGGCTGCCCTCTGCCATGGGGCAGATAAAAGCCGGCCAGCCCCAGCCCAAGTTGCAGGAGCAACATTGTTGCTGACCAGTTCCTGCCAGTGTTCCTGCTTGAAACCTGTCCTGCTTTCCTGCCTGAGCTCCTGACCCGCCCTGGTTCCCTGCTTGCCTACCTGTTCCTGACTTTGCCTGACTCCCTGCCCTGCACCCAGCTTCAGTGACTACGGACTGCCTTTATGTTGTACCTCTGACCATGGACCGGACTTACCTTTCGGGTAACCCACGGGACCAGCACAGCAACAGAATCTCACTTGCTAGGAAGCTTATGTAGTGGCTCTACTTCTGGTGGACTATCCTACAGGGCTGATGTCAATATTACTGGTGGAAGGGAAGCAATCCGACCACTGTAGCACTATGTGCGTTTACAGTTATGGTTGCTTTATGTTGGCATCTGTCTGTCTTGAGAGACAATGGAGTGCACCTCCAGGGGTGCAGGCAAACCGCTGCATTAAAAGCACTGAAGTGATTTCCACGGGGCGCAAGCCTGGGCAGCGTGTATGGAGGTCCTGGGCTGCCCAGATGACATGACCCCCTCGCTGATGTGGTCCAAAGGAAAGCAGAGCAAGACTTTTGGCACCAGCTGGGCTACAGGAATTGCTGGAAGGAGGCACCCAAGGTGCCATCCCAAACACCTTAGGGAATCGACTACAGATCTGAGGAGGGTTTACTGCTTAGCCCTTTCTTCTCCCAAAGATGTCCCACAAGGCAGTGAAGGTTTAGGATCAGAGTTTTCCTTCTCCTAGATGAGCTACCTTTCCAGGTTGACAAGCTCCATTTGCCCCTCACTTCTGTTAGGATGCCAACAAGTTGGCGCGCTGAAGAGCAGCAGTCAGTCTGATAAAGCCGAGGTTAAACAGTCTGGGTCAGAAGCCAGCCAGTCATTTCAAGCCAGAAGTCAGGAAGCCGAGGTTAGGATTAAGCCAGGAGTCAGAAAGCCGAAGTCACGAAGCCGAGATCAGGATTAAGCCAGGAGTCAGGAAACCAAAGTCAGGAACCCAGGAACAGAATGAGCAGGCACAACTACGTGCTTCAGCACAGCAGTTGCAAGTGCTGGTGAGGGAAGCAGCCGGCCTTCCTTAAGTAGCCAGCTCATCACCATGCCTTTTACGAGCTGCAACTGCCTCCAATTGCTCCCTCCGTTTCTCAGCTCTACGCTCTACAGCTGAGATGGGAGGAGGGGAGGGGGCCCTCTGGCTCCTCTCCTCACAAGGACCTGATTCTGGCTCAACTTCCTCCTCCTCCTGTTCTGGCCTTCCCTCTTCCCCATCTGCTTCTTCCTCTTCTGAGGAGTGTCGCCACCAGTCTTCTTCAGGTAAGAATCCCTCCATTCCTCTGGACTCTTCCATGGTTGCCGCTTCGCCTAGGGGGGCTTGCCACCACTCCTGCTCATCTGGTGCAACCCTGACACATACGTCTTCAAACAACATGTAGTTAAACTATGGAATCCGCTACCCCAAGATGAAATGATGGCCACCAGCTTGGGGACTAGGCAGAGTCATGAAGGATAAGGCTATCAATGGCTGCTAGCCCAGATTGCTATTGTACTACCTCTTGTAGCAGAGGCAGTATTCCTCTGAGTACCAGTTGCTGAGGATCACAAGTGGGGCAAGCACTGTTGTACTCAGATCCTACTTGTGGGCCTCCAAGAGACATCTGGTTGGCTATGGTGAGAACAGGACTGGATAGACCTTTGGCCTGATCCAGCAGTGTTCTTTGGTTGTTGTTTTTATTAGAAAATATATTGCAAGAAGGATTAAACAACCAACACACAGAGAGAACACATATATTTTATTCCCCACATTCCTTTCTCTCCCCCTCCCCTTTTTACTGAACCTTTGGTGTTTGGTCCCCATGCAACAAGATTTGTTGAGATCCGTGGGGGTTTGGTTATTTCTTTAAAAGGAAGGGCAAGACGCATGGAGCACAAATTGGAAGCAGAGTAGGACTGAAATGTGAAATGTCCACAGGGTTCAGTGAGAAATGACAGCATCTTTCATGTGCAAGACTGAAATAGCAAGTGTCTGGGAGATTTTAGCTGGTCAGCAAATGTCTGATACATTATAGGATAGTCAGCAGATACAAGACTGACCACAGAAAATTGCTATTTGAGACTGATCCATAACGTATTAGTAAACAGATGTTAAGAGGCCTGTGTTGGCCTGGCCTGTGCTACAGACACCTGCTGTATCAGTTACTCAGGCTAGGAAACAAACTCATGCAAGGGTACCTTTCAGACTCCCTCTCTACCACCACCCACCACTGCTTTTGACAGACACAGAGGACCTGTTTGGAATGGACTTTGCTTATAAGTTACAGCAGGGTGATGACAAACAGTGTAATCTGGTACGCAGGCTGAGACCCTACCTGCCCGCGGACTGTCTCGACAGAGTGGTGCATGCTCTGGTTATCTCCCGCTTGGACTACTGCAATGCACTCTACGTGGGGCTACCTTTGAAGGTGACCCGGAAACTGCAATTAATCCAGAATGCGGCAGCTAGACTGGTGACTGGGAGTGGCCGCCGGGACCACATGAGAGATCTACATTGGCTCCCAGTACGTTTCCGAGCACAATTCAAAGTGTTGGTGCTGACCTTTAAAGCCCTAAACAGCCTTGGCCCTGTATACCTGAAGGAGTGTCTCCACCCCCACCGTTCAGCCCGGACACTGAGGTCCAGCGCCGAGGGCCTTCTGGCGGTTCCCTCACTGCGAGAAGTAAAGCTACAGGGAACCAGGCAGAGGGCCTTCTCGGTAGTGGCGCCCGCCCTGTCGAACGCCCTCCCATCAGAGGTCAAAGCAATCAACAACTACATAACATTTAGGAAATACCTGAAGGCAGCCCTGTTTAGGGAAGTTTTTAATCTGTAACATGTTAATGTATTGTATTTTAATATTTGCTGGAAGCCGCCCAGAGTGGCTGGGGAGACCCAGCCAGATGGGCGGGGTACAAATAATAAATTATTATTATTATTATTATAATCCAATATATATCTACTCAGAAGTTGGTTTCACTGAGTTCAGTCAGATTTACTCCCCGCTCAGGTAAGTTTTTACAGAGTCTCAGCCATAAGTGTCTCAACAGTGAATCTCTGGCACGTCACCATAGTCTGGCCCCCTTGCAGTAAGGGTAAAATTTTACTCGCCTCCCTTATCAGCATCATTGCAATGTCCCTGTAGGTGCAACATCCTTGCTCGATACAAATGAGGAAATCTCAACCTCTGAAAGGTAAGAGGATGCCCCGAACTGGAGAGCCACGTAGAGAAGGAGGAGTGCTGTGGCAAGGAGGTCAGGGGGGTGAAAGTGCACTGGCAGGACCACGGGAAAGTTTCTGCAACTGCATTTGCACTGCACTGACCTCTCTCCATCCCTCCTAGTAAGCAGCAATGACCCTCCTGCCATGAAGCTCCACCTCACCTAGTGAGCCATGTCTGTATTTTAAAGGCATTTTGAGAGGGATCGGTTTTCAGTGAATTTGTGGATTTTACTGTTGTTTAGAAATGATTGTCAGCTTCATTGTAATTTTCCTGCTGGTATTTTTAAGGATGCTTTTAGGTCTGGTTTGAAGTGCATTGGTGAGCTCTATTGATTTTTTGAACTAATTTTCAATTTTGTTGTAATTTTATGCTGACACTTCTAAGGATGTTTTAGGGCTGGTTTTTTAAGTCTATTTGAGAGTTTTATTGATTTTTAAAATAATAATAATAATAATGATTTTCGGTGTTGATTGTTGTGATTTTTATTGTTGAAGCCTGCGCTGATTGCTGGATGAAACTCCGCTGAAATTGTAAAGAAAGAAATAGCTGCCACCAAAACTGCATACTATCATCATAGCCCATTGTTTAATTTGCCCTCCTATTTTTCGGGGAAAGTGCTGGCAGGTGGGTAGCCTGTGGGAAGGGATGTAGTTCAGTGGTATAGCATCTGCATTAGATGCAGAAGAACTTGGTTCAGTCCAGGTATGGCTGGGAAAGACCCCTGGTCTGAAACTCTGGAGAGCTGTTGCCAGTCAGTGTAGAAAATACTGACCAATGGTTTGACTCTGTGTAAGACAGTTTTGTATGTTTCTAAATCAGCTATTCAGTTGTCTGTAGACTCAGAGAGAGCCCTGTATATTCAGATATGTGTCTATGGGTGTCCTTGCAGAAGTGTGACCATTCCTGGTATACAGATATAGGTGCAGTAGTGCAGACGCAGTTCAGAAGCTGTAGGGAACAGTGTTCAGAGTGTAAGCCAGGGATGGATGGATACCTATTTCAATTTTGTTTACTCCCAGTTTCTCATTTTTTCCAATTTTAAATCCAGTCCTTCATATTTCCAGAGCAATATGCAGCTTCTGCCTCTGATTCTGGACTTTTCTCTGCCACAGAGTCTCCCAGCTCACGATGCCCTGTTTCCTCTTCAGCTTCCACCACCTCCACCTCCCATTCTTCTTCCTCTGACCACTCATCATTGTTCCACCACCAGTCCCCTGGCTCTGAGTCTTCTTCCCTTGAAGGCAGAGCCGTCTTTCCCATAGGGCTTAGTGGCGCGTCGCACCAGGGCGCTGGCCTCTCAGGGGCGCTCCAGCGAGTGGGAGAGCTGCGGTGGCCTCCCCTTTCCCTGCACGCCCGCCAGCTGCGCCCCGACAACTATACGGCTGGCGGACGTGCAGCTTCCTTCCCAAGCCTCCTCGGGAGGAGAGCGATCCCCACAAAGGCTTGGGAAAAAGTCGACAACTCTGGGAAATGGGGGGAGGGGGGCGCTGGAAGGATCTTTGCACCACGGCACCGGATAGTCTTAAGACGGCCCTGCTTGAAGGTCCCCCAGCTTGTTCCTCCCATCATTCTGGGCATTGAATTACAGGAGGATCTGTCCTGGAGTGCAAACATAAGGGGGCTTGTGAAGAAGGCGCAGCAGAGACTGTACTTCCTGAGAGTTCTAAGGAAAAACCATCTTCCACAAAAGCTGCTGCTTGCCTTCTATCACTGTGCCATTGAGAGTGTGCTCACCTATGGCTTATGTGTGGTACGGAAGCTGTACCACCAAGGACAGGATGGGGTTGTGCAGAGTTGTTAAGGCAGCAGAGAGCATTGTTGGCTGCTCGCTCTCCACCTTAGAGCAGATTTATGCCATGAGGTGCCACAGAAAGGGACTGGACATAGTGAAAGATCCATCGCATCCTGGTCACCGTCTCTTTGAACTTTTGCCATCGGGACGGAGATACAGGACGATGACAACAAGAACAAGCCGTCTTAGAAACAGCTTCTTTTCCAGAGCGATCGCGGCCTTGAATGGGAAGCCTGGACTTTGAAGTCATCTAATCTTACCTGTTATGTTTTATCATTGTATGGTTTTAATCAGTGTGTATGGTTTTAATCAGTGTTTTTGTAGTTGTTTTGTCTTTGCGTGGAGTGCCCTATCTGGGTGGATGGAGCAGCCAAGTAATTTCGTTGTCCCTGAAGGGGACAATGACAATAAAATCTATTCTATTCTATTCTATTCTATTCTATTCTATTCTATTCTATTCTTCCACAGCTAACCAGTCCAGGACATTGGTTTTGGCCACGCAAACAAGAACATTGTGGTTTCTGGAAGCTGCATCTCGGCAGTTTGGTGGGCCTGCCAATAACCTGTTACCCAAGCTCTCCTAAATACCTAGCATGTGCCTCCCTCCCAGTTTGAAACCAGAAAGGTGAGAAGTCTACATGCCGGGAAAACACCCCTTCCTCTTTCGGCTGCATTTGAAACCCTGGCGATGAATCTCCGCACCATATTCTATGGACACAAAGGAACGAAAGGGTGAAGGACAGTGGCTGTGTGGTGTCTTAATCAGATGCAGATCTTCCTAAGAGCACCAGACCATCAAATCCCTCCCCGCTCTCCCCCTCCCCTCGCTTTCCCTCCCAGCAGTCATGTACCCTCAGCCAAGCCCTGAATAGGCAGAGATGGATTCGGGGCTTTATTGAAAGATCATACAGGATGACTGCAAAATCCCATTACTTGTTGATTAAGTATTGATTGCCTCGGTATTAACAAGCTAGCTAATATGAAGTGACCTCTGAGGCCACTGGTTGGGAGAAGGGAGAGGAAGGGAGACGGGGTGAGGTGGGGTGGGGGGGAGAGATGCGGGGGGGGGAGACAGAAAGACAATTTACTAAAACAGGCAGGCAGATGAATCAGAGGGTCAGCTCCACTCTTGGCTTTTAGCTTCGGTTAAAATGTCACACTCGACAGTGCAGATCAATGGCCTCTTTATTTCTTTGCAGCCGTCTTATTACCATCACGAGGCTGCCTCCTTTGATGCTTTTTAATGACCCTCTGAACCGCGTGCTCTGCTTACCCACTGCCTTTGACTAAAAGGAGAGACCTGTCTCTCGCTCCCCCCAGCATGCCTGGGCCTCTCCTCATTCCCCCCCCCCCAGAGCTTTCTCCCAACACAGCTTTTGGAGTGTCTAAGAAAGCCATATTGTGCACCCCTCTTTAACTGGAGCTACGAGGTTTCCTGGGTCACCAGTGCCGGGCCTGTGTTCTTGCCTGCCATTTTCCCATCTTCCCTCTTCCTTCCTTTCTTTCTCCCCCGCCCCTCGCTTTTTTTTTTTTTTAAAGAGTCTTGCTCCTTTTCAGAACTTCAAAACCAGCAATATATTAAGGGACCACCTACTGTTAGCTTCTGTCGACAGCTCTTATTTGTGTGTGTGTGTGTGTCCTTTCCAAAGCGTATTAACACTCAGAATCTCCCGTTGCATCAATGCTCCCAGAACAAGGACCTCGCGGTTGAAAGTGCAATGTCGCTTCTTGTTACCATTTTGTAAATATTGAATCGTCGTTTTAGAAAGCAGCAGAATGACATGTTTCAGACGTGTCTGGGTTTTTGTTTTGTTTTGTTTTAAGGCAACTGTGTAGACCTTTTCCCTTGCGCACACCCACCCACACACCAGAGCATGAATTTGATAGAGAGTACACATCCTGTTCATAAACTTGTACATTCACACAGCTCAATTTTGACATGGATTAGACAAGAAATCTGTATTCCATGCCTTCTTGCTGCGAGGATTTTGTCTTTCGCTGCCAAAAACCAGGTTCTATCAACAAAGCTGGTGTTTCCGCTACAGGTTCACATTTCCTTTTCAATCTCTAATTTTGAAATCAAGAAGCAAGGCAGATAATTCCTCAGCTTGCTTCAGCATTCCTGTGGATGGGCAAAATGTCATGGTAATGAGGACAGCGAGTGATGTGGGCTTTTTCAGATTTGCAAGAGAAATCTCGCACACTTTGCTTGGAAAATTCACTTCTCAACTAATTTTTCTCACAGCCCTCAACTCAAATGTCGAAGTTATTAATTGTAGAAAGGAAACAAATTTAACAGGGGGGATGCACACATTTTCCTAACTTGCAGAAGTTTGAATTAGTATTCTCTTCCTCTGAGTTTCGGAAACCTGCTAGTCATGGATGTCATTGGATTAAGAGAATTTTGGAAATGAGGGTGTAAAGGGTGGAAATTAAGTACGGGGCTTAAACTTCATCACACTCAAGGACCATTTCCTTAAAAAAATGGGTGCAAAACACTTTTTAAAATTCAGTAAAGCTTTATTTAATTTATTGGTTGTAGCAATTGCTAGGGCTAAGAGTTAAGGACCACCTTGATTGCCTTTCTAACCTCATTTGGTGCTGAGGTGGAATGGAAAAGAAAATGCTAGTGATGAGATCTTGTTTAAAAAGTAATTATTTGATCATTTATTATAACCCACCCTTTCACACAAAAGATCCCAGGGCAGCTAACAATATTAAGAAATGCAACACACAACAGCATTCAAATCACAGTTACATTAAAATGTATATATAGATGCAATTTTGTTTATTTTTATTCATTTGTCAGATTTTACTCCTACAACTTAGATACTGCTTAATATAGGTTTGCATGAAATATATTAAATACAAGTCATAAGTTGATCCTGGGAGGATCAATACAATACTAATATAATGCAATACAATGAGTAAAATTCATTAGGAGTATATATAATTCAATAAAAATTAGCAGTGAATAATATGAATAAGTTAAGAGTTGCAGTCCATGGAAACCTGCATAAACACCCATGATTTTAGGGTGTGTCTAAATGCTTCTGCTTCACCCCAAACTTGTCACTCAGTCAACCAGCTACAATTCCACCTAGCAGTTATATCATCCAGACCCCATTTTTCCAGCTTCCCCAAAAAAGAAATCATGAGGGACTTTGTCAGAAGCCTTACTGAAATCAAGATACACTATGTCCTCAGCATTCCCCTGATCCGCTAAGCATGTAACACTATCAGCTGGCTGGGTTTCCCTAGCCACTCTGGGTGGCTTCCAACAAAAGATTAAAAATACATTAAAACACCAGTCCTTAAAAAACTTCCTTAAGCATCCCTTTCAATTTAATTATGTGTTCTTGGATCTTTCCTGGTGTTAAGCTGATTGGTCAGATGTTACCTGGGTCTTGTTTTTCTCCCCGTTTTGAAGATCGAGACATTTGTCCACCTCTATTCGGCAGTGACCTCACCTGTTCTCCAATAATTCTCAAAGATTATAGACTGAGGCTCTGAGATTGCATCCATGAGGTATTACAGAGCAATTTAAAAGTCAGGGAGGAAGGAGAATAAAAGGTGGACAAACAACATTTCCCTATGCCCTGTTGGGTTCACACTGGCATTTTCATTGGAAGTGTGTAGGGGGGCATGGTTTTCCTCATTTTTGTTAGCTCTATGGATCACATAATTCATGTCCTTTTCTTGGGGGGAAATCAAAGGAATGCCCAGCATGCCCCTGGCCTGCTTCCTTTTCACCTTCTCTGACATCAGAGCTTTGACATCAGAGGTAAGCTGACTGCAGACTATTGCACAGCCTTGCAGAAGAGGTTAGAACTCCCTCTTTGAGGATGCACCAGTTACTCCACAGCTGAGGAATCCAATGATCTCTGGAACCACAGGAGGGTTGCAACCTTAATCAAGAAATCAGTTTCCCAGCAGATGATTAGACTATGAATCAGCTAAAATGTCTCCAATAGGATGACAAGCCGAATAAGAAAGTGCACTTTAAGAAGCTAGTATTAATAGATCTGGAATTTATCCCAAACTTGAATCCTACTTTGGAAAGTTTTGCTTTCATTTAAAAGAGATGAAAAGTGCTGAACGTTGACAGCGTATAGAGATTTCAGAAGCGGCAATGGTAATAATCTTGGTGTTACTTAATAACCTATGTTTTCCCTTTCCGGAAAATGAGATACTGTGCTGTTGATGTGTGTTCTGGTTGTTAAGTTGGCACATTAAACAAATGCCTTTCCTCATTTCCATGTTTGAATTCTTCTGTCATTTTGGATCTCCCACACAGCTGGACTTTCTTCCCCCGGTTATTTTATTTGTTCAACTGGTAACAAACACACTAACTTTATCGGCTCCCAGCTTGGCTCTCAACACTAGATAATTATCTCGTGCGAATTTCTCATATCTGATGTTGTCAGGTTTCAAACGTCTCTTGGTAGGCTGAAGTCCTGCAGAAGGCAACATGCCGCATGTTCAGATCCCATGCTTAAACACCGTCTGTGGAAACCTCATTCCCCCCAAACCCAGTGTTTAGATGAGAACTAAGATTTCTTTGCAAAAGTGATGACTTAATGAGCAGTGGTCTTCCCCAAGATCTAAATTGTTTCCAGAAAAAGCACCACCAGTTGAATTCACGTCTGCTACACAGATGCTAAAAGCATACATAGATATTCCCTCCGAGGCAAAAGCCTGTATATACTTTCAAACATTAAAGTGCTAATTCAAAGTGCAATATTTAGTGTTGCAGATGGTTATGCAAAGTCCATCAGACATATGGGTCTATATTTCCAGTGCTAAAGATGGTTAAGCAAAGTCCATCAAACGTATGGGTCTGTCTTCCCATACAGGAGCATGGCAGCATCTTGTCCCTTGAAGCAGAGCATTGTTTTTTGCTCAGAATGAAGAGGGCATCTGCATCATGTGTCTCCTGAGGACAGAATGGGCTCTTGACCCCACAGCTGAGTCATGACCACCGGCCCTGAACTCAATGGGAAGACGGGCCTTCCAGGTTGGAATCTGAAAACATGTTGGATCTCTGACACCACTTGCATGTTACAAGCTCTGCAGTCACTGAAACATTCAGGTCTGAGAAGTATCAACAATTTGCTCCCCACCCTCCCTGTTTCCAAACATGCTGAGCAGCTGGATGGCTGATGGCGAAGTACAATAAAAGCTGATTGTCTTTTCTTACTTATCTGGCCTACTATTCCCCATGTATCTATTCTCTTCCTCTCATTTTAGCCCACTATTTTTCATCCCCATTCTTTCCCCCCTTTTGTCTTGTTTGTATAAGTTTTCTTTTCCCCGTTCTCTTTTATGCCTTTCTCTCCCACTGGGGGAAGAAGAAGGGGGGAAAATGCTTCCCTTGTTTCATTGTAACACAGATCATTAGCCCTTATTCTTTTAGTTTCCTCTTTCTCTTTCCTCCCCCCCCCCATGTCCCATTGTCTTGCTCCAGTGGTCAACTTTCTGCTTTCCGTTTTCTGTGATTCACGTTGATTGACAATGTTGTCCATGCACAGAGCTTGACGACATGAGAACACGGGAGTGCCGTCCATGCACAGACAACATGACAAGACAGCGCTAAGGTTAGGCTGATAGTCATAGTTGTCAACCTTCCCTTTTTTTGTGGGAAATTCCCTTAATCCAGCGCCATTTCCTCGCTGTTTCCCTTTTTTTGCAGGAAATTCCCTTTTTCCAGCCCCGTTTTCCGCTGCTATCCCAGATTGTTAGATATCCCGTAAATTTCCCGGATTTCAAAGGAAGCAGCTCCTCTCCCTCCCTGCCGGCCAGGGAGGCCCCTCAGCTGCGTTGCTCGGCTGCCAATAAGGAGTCTGATACCGACTGGGGGCGGAGCTTGCATGCCTTGTGCAGCCAGACCCTCATGCCCAACCAGACAGACAGCCTGCCTGCCGTCTACGCGCTCGCTCTTTCGCTCACCCGTTCACGCGCAGCCTCTGGAACGCAGGGTGGCGAGGCTACTTGGTGCCATTGCACCGCTCTCGTGGCATCCCTTATTTTCAAATCCGAAAGTTGACAGCTATGCCCAGGTGTAAGCTGACAGGTAAGGGACACAGGTGGCGCTGTGGGTTAAACCACAGAGCCTAGGGCTTCCTGATCAGAAGGTCGGTGGTTCGAATCCCTGCGACGGGGTGAGCTCCCGTTGCTCGGTCCTACCTCCTGCCCACCTAGCAGTTCAAAAGCACGTCAAAGTGCAAGTAGATAAATAGGAACCACTCTGGCGGGAAGGTAAACGGCATTTCCGTGCGCTGCTCTGGTTCTCCAGAAGCGGCTTTGTCATGCTGGCCACATGACCCGGAAGCTGTACGCCGGCTCTTGGCCTATAGAGCGAGATGAGCGCCGCAACCCCAGAGTCAGACACGACTGGACCTAATGGTCAGGGGTCCCTTTACCTTTAAGCTGACAGGTAGCAACTCTCCAGGGTTTCATACAGAGCATCTCTTCCACCCCTACTTAGAGATGTTGGGGATTGAACCTGGGACCTCATGCATGCAAGGCAGATGCTCTACCCGTGAGCTACATCCCTTCCCCTGAACAAACCCATCCAATCTCAACGATGCCAGTGTTGTTTGTGAACAAAGCAATCTGCATTTATTTTTCAGCTGCAGTGCTTGTCTGTAGGAGAGACAAGGCACTATTTCCCCTTGTCTTTATATGAGGCAACTGGCCAGCCCTTGGAAATCTTTTGCTAGACGAAGATAGGGAAATTAATCTCCCTCTCTCTCGCTCCCTCTTTTTTTTTAATTTTATGTTTCCTGCGTCTATGCAATTGGAATAAACTGTAAATTAGGAGTTACAGCACTGTAGTTTGGGGAAATCTGATGGCTTCAAAATGTAGCTTTGGTTTGTTAGACTATAATAGTAGCTTTCTTTGTTGTGACAGTAGCAATAAAGTTATTCCGACATGTAAGGATTAGAAATGAAACTGCTCCCACAGTTTTCAGTTATTTCTTCCAAAACAACCATCATATTTTCTATATTTTCCAGTGGCCTTTATATACATATATACATATAACACAAATATTGATAGCACTAGACATGGGTTGAATCTATAACTTCCAATTGTGCTGATTGACATTCTAGAATAGATGCAAAACCTGTGACTTTCAATTGGGGTGGAGTGGATGGGGGTCAGCCTTCTGCTTAAATCAGAGATGGAAAACCTGTGACCATTTGCATATATATATATATATATATATATATATATATATATATATATATTGGACTACAACTCCCATCATCCTTGGCCATATAATTAAACATAAGAAAACCTCAAACATTAAAAGCTTCCCGATACAGGGCTGCCTTCAGTTGTCTTCTAAAAGTCTGGTAGTTGTTTTTCTCTTTGACATCTGGTGGGAGGGCGTTCCACAGGGCGGGTGCCACTACTGAGAAGGCCCTCTGCCTGGTTCCCTGTAACTTCGCTTCTCGCAGTGAGGGAACCGCCAGAAGGACCTCGGAACTGGACCTCAGTGTCCGGGCTGAACGATGGGGGTGGAGATACTCCTTCAGGTATATGTTGTTGTTCAGTCGTTCAGTCATGTCCGACTCTTCGTGACCCCATGGACCAGAGCATTCCAGGCACGCCTATCCTTCACTGCCTCTCGCAGTTTGGCCAAACTCATGTTAGTAGCTTCAAGAACACTGTCCAACCATCTCGTCCTCTGTCGTCCCCTTCTCCTTGTGCCCTCAATCTTTCCCAACATCAGGGTCTTTTCTAGGGAGTCTTCTCTTCTCATGAGGTGGCCAAAGTACTGGAGCCTCAACTTCAGGATCTGTCCTTCTAGTGAGCATTCAGGGCTGATTTCTTTAAGAATGGCTAGGTTGGATCTTCTTGCAGTCCATGAGACTCTCAAGAGTCTCCTCCAGCACCATAATTCAAAAGCATCAATTTTTCGGCGATCAGCATTATATAGTGTGCATTATATTTTGGGAAATTGCTTTCATAAATGTGTATACAAGCAGACTGATGCAGAAATGTGGAAAAATGAATGAGAAAGCAAGAGAAACCGAAATGGAAAGATTCATCCCTCTCTCACACTTACTCTCTCCCTGATAATACTGAAACACATGTCCACAAATGGACATCAACACAGGACTCAGCTGAAAGTATATTGCCACAAAAAATGAATTCAGCACAGTGAGAGTTGATTCTGTTTATAGACTAGTCAGAGGTAGGTGGGTTTTCTTTTTTCTTTTGGTTGGTTAAAAAACTGACAGGCTGTATTACAGCTAACATTCCTATATTGATTATACCATTTCTAAACCTGCCCTCTGTGTGACAGGAGCAGCATAATTAGTTTTGTTCCTTGTTAAATATTTGTAAATCATTCGTACTTTTACGGGTTACATAACCTGGCTGTTACCCTTCAAATAATCTTCTTGTAACTTGTTTAAACAAGAAATATCTCCTGTAGCTGTGGCGCCATTTCTGGGAGAGCACAATATCAGGCCTTTGAGGGAATACCTTGTTGGTGGGAAAGGATAAAGAGCCTGCAGCGTCCCTTTTCAGCTTACGGTGTCTCTCAGCCTGTCGTGAAAGGAAACAGAAGACATTCAGGGATGCTGAATTCACAACCTGCCCATCTCACACTTCCAGAAACAGAACATGAACCAAAACAAAGCCTTCTGTAGAAAACTGTTCTTCTGCAAATTTTGCAATGCTGTTCTCCAGCCAAGTGATGTGTACAAATATGCACATACAAGGGTGAGGGTGTGCCTAAATATGCACATGTCTGCGAAAATAGTATACAGAAGTGAATTATATTCGGGACAAATATGGTACATATGTCCACTTCTCTGTTATGACAGTCTTCTCGCTCCAAGGTAACTGTGAAACTGGAACTAACCACAGACCCCTTAACCGTTCTGCTAAAACCAGGACATTCTTCTTTTTTCATGCAAGAGCATGACAGCCATTTTGGGTGCCATGATCTTGCACGATCTCGTGCTGTGATTTTGCCCTGAAAAAACAACAACACTTTTTTCCAGGCCACGATCTTGCACTGCTTCCGAAAATGCATGCTCAAAGACAGAGGGCACATAGCAGCACCCATAGAGGAGGTGATGAGAATGACGAATGAGGATGTGGGAGAGACAGGGGTTGGAGATTCACTCGGGACAACGCCATTATCCAAGAAGCTCAGTCCTATAGCCTCTCTCTATAAAGCTTGAAATAAAAAAGGACAGTAAGAAACTTTCCCTTGTCTTTATACTTTCCTGGGCAACCAGCCGGGAGCCGCTGACTGCATCCTGATACTACTCAACTTGACCAATGGTTATAGTTGATGGGCACAGTAGTCTAACAGGTTTCCCACCTGTGAATACCCTTTTTCTTGCAATAGTCTTTATGGGTGAGTGTGACTGTGAATTCCGCTTCATACAGGTCAGGATTAAAATAATAATTGTACTTTGGGTTCTCATAGAAAACAAAGAATTTCTGTTTAATTTACATAATTAAAAAGATAACCGCCAAGCCAGTACTACAGATTCTCGGTGGATGGGCTTGGAATAATAAGGGAATCGTCTTGTGATGTGGAGTAGATAAAATTGCAGATATTGGTTGGAAGCATGCAAGTGCTAATTTGCTAACTCTGCCATTTATTTTATAGGTGATATCAAAGCCCATTTAATAAGTGCAATAAACATAAACTTTGGCGCTTATAATGCTATTCACTAGATTAATACCCGATAGTATTTTCTTTAAAAATGCCATTTAGAGTGGGATAAATGGCCAAAGAGATATTTCTCAGATTCACTCGTATCTACACTGAGTCAGCCCGAAACCTTGAAAGCAATTACAGAGCCAAAATCAATATATTTTCCATTCATCTCTTATGCACCAAAGCCATTTTATCAGAAAAGCAAGAAAGTTGAGGCATTCCTGCAGTAGTGAAATGCCCAAAGCCTTTCGAGAAGCATTATTCAAGCATATGCACATGTGTGCTGCAGTACAGAGTCAGGCCATTGGTCCAGGAAACCAATAAACCTCTTGAGGACTAGCAGCTCTCCGAGGTTACAAGGCGCTTTATTGTCACCTGCTACCTTTATTTTATTAAAGATGCTATGAACTGAATCTGTATAATGAAGCTATAGCAAGGGATGGATAGAACTTCTCATTTTCAGTTTCTCATTTTGCGGGAAGCAGCGGAGGATTGAGGGCTGTGCAAGCAGTGCCCCACCCCAGATGTTGCTGGACTACAACTCCCATCATCCCTGACCATTGGCAATGCTGGCAAGGCCTGATGGGAGTTGGAGTCCAGCAACATCTGGGGTGGGGCACATGTTCCCCACCCACACTTTCTTTTTCTTCTCGTTTTTGCTAGTTTTTAGTTCTTTTGCTTTTACTGCTTTATTATCTTATGCTGCCTCGTGATGGTTTTGCTGGCTCCAAGCAATGTTTATGCTACTATGGTTCTTTGCATTGGGTTTTTTTTTAAGCTTTGATTTTATTTATGCTTTATTGATTGATTTATTTTTACATGTCTGAGTCACCCAGAGGACATGGTTGATTGGGCAGTATGTAAATGTCCAGAGTGAATACATAGAATCATAACATTGTAGAGTTGGAAGGGACCCTGAGGGTCATCCAGTCCAGCCCCCTGCAATGCAGGAATCTCAACTAGAACATCTATGACAGATGGCCATTTAACCTCTGCTTAAAAGCCTTGAAGGGAGGAGAATCTACAGCCTTAATTAACTTAAACAGGATCTTCCAAATTTATTTTCCCTTCTTTCTGGGCAAAATATCGTGGGAATTCTAGTCACATGAAATATTACAGCAATCTAAAGAGTTACTAATAGTTATTTGACTATTGAGAGCCAGTGTGGTGTATTGGTTAGAGTGTTGGACTAGGATCTGGGTGACCAGGGTTCAAATCCCCATCAAACTCACTGGGTGACCTTGGCCCCGTCACTGCCACTCACCTTTCTCTTGATTGAAAGTGTTAAAGGACCGGGGCATTTGCAGGGAAACCAAAATGCTTTTTTACAAAGCTATTGTACTACCAATCTAAATGTATGCTTGTGAAACGTGGACCACTTATAAACACCATCTCCAACTCCTGAAAGATCCCAGCAATGGTGTCTCTGAAAATTTTTACACATCACTTAGGAAGACAGGCGAACAAATGCCAGTGTACTGGAAGAAGCAAAGACACCAGTGTCAAAGCAACAATTCTTCAACATCAACTTGGTTGGACTGGTCATGTTGTGCGGATGCCTGATTATCGCCTTCCAAAGCAACTACTCTATTCTGAATGTAAAAATGGAAAGCATAATGCTGGTGGTCAACAAAAGAGGTTTAAAGACTCTCAAACAAACCTTTAAAAATGTAGTATACACACCAACAACTGGGAAACACTGGCCTGCAAGCGCTCCAAGAGTGGCTGGGGAAACCCAGCCAGATGGGCGGGGTACAAATAAAAAATTATTATTATTATAATTGGAGAACAGCCTTTACCAAAGGTGTCATGGACTTTGAAGATGGTTGAACTCAGGACGAAAGTGAGAAACGTGCTAAGAGGAAGGCACGCTAGGTAAACCCTCACTGTGATCAACTCCTGCCCGGAAACCTATGTCCCCACTGTGGAAGGAAGTATGGATCCAGAATTGGCCTCCACAGTCACTTATGGACTCACTGTTAAAACCCTGTTCATGGAAGACAATGTTACTCTGCTATGACTGATAGCCAAAGAAGAAAGAAGAAGGGGGTTAAGTGAGGAGGGGGGGGAGTACTGTGTATGCAATTAGGGTGTGTCAATCATATCATTTTGCATCATATCAATTGGCAAAGGACAAATACTTCCATCCTTCCTCACCAGGGCCAAAGCTACTTTTTAGAAATTAAAGGTAAAGGTAAAGGGACCCCTGACCATTAGGTCCAGTCGTGTCCGACTCTGGGGTTGCGGCGCTCATCTCGCTTTATGGGCCAAGAGCTGGCGTACAGCTTCCAGGTCATGTGGCCAGCATGACAAAGCCGCTTCTGGCGAACCAGAGCAGCACACGGAAACGCCATTTACCTTCCCGCTGGAGTGGTTCCTATTTATCTACTTGCACTTTGACGTGCTTTCGAACTGCTAGGTGGGCAGGAGCTGGGACCGAGCAACAGGAGCTCACCCCGTCACAGGGATTCGAACCGCCGACCTTGTGATCAGCAAGCCCTAGACTCTGTAGTTTAACCCACAGTGCCACCTGGGTCCCTTTTAGAAATTACCAAAGGTAAAACAGAGAGTTGGGTAGCATGCAACATGGGCAGGGCAAACTTTCAGAGCAGCGATTGAGAGGCAGGTAGAATCTTCTCAAACGTTCATACTGAAATGCAGCACACTGAGAAGAAAGCTCAGAAATGCAGAAGGCGTCGGCACTCCTCCAAAGAAAATGCAACCCAAAGTAAGTCGTAGGTCAAAACTTTTAGTGATAACAATCGGATTATTTTTATGCCTGTACCAGAGAGCAGAACCCAGGGCGTTTGACTGCCAATGTATCTATAATGAATAGGTTCTTAGAATTCCCCGCCTCCCTGACTGCCAGAGGATATGAAGAAGAAGGGGGGGGGGATGCACACATCTGACTCAGTAATTACCAGCCAAAAAAAAAAAAAAAAATGTAGCTCAAGTGGTCGTCAGCCAAATTAATACCTGACAAAGGACATTTTTGGCAGGGTTGTTGGGCGCGGGAAGGGGAAGCAAGTCACAAAACTGAAAACTTGGAAATAATAACAGCTTTGGAGTTCAACTTTCGCTCCCCTCCAAGTACGCAGGGGGGAAGCCGGCGGATTGTGGCATCTTTATCCAGAGCGGGCAGCATGCACATTTTCCCAACAACCCTTGGTGAGGTGCTGGAATGCTGAGAACAGTAAAGTTCTGGGATGCTGCTCTGTGCCAGAGGTTCCTAAACATTTTTGCACCACCACCCCTTGGTTCCATAAACTCACCCCCAGTTCCCCATACCTTATGAAAAGGATTGTTCAGAATAGCAGCTTGCATGACTCACTAAGGATGGTAGGAGCACAACAAAATCCAGACAAAATGAAATTCAGAACCGTAACAATTAATTACACGTTTGTTCAAAATCCAATCACAACTGTTCCATTAATGCCACAAAACTGATGAACTTGCAGGGGGTGGACTGGATGACCCTGGGGGTCCCTTTCAACAATTCTGTGATTCTATGAACTTGATGTAGTGATACCCGCTTTTCAAAGTCTGATAGTTTAGAGCCCCCTGGTACAGTGGCGTAGCGTGGGTTGTCAGCACCCGGGGCAAGGCAAGTAATTTGCGCCCCCTAACCCGTGGATTTTAGCACTCAAGTCTCTTCCACTAGATTAGTTAAAGAAATCATCCCTTGGAGACGTCACCCTTTTCTCCTCTTTGCTTGAATCCAGCTGAAACTGTTGCATCACTGTCTGCAATCATTCATCCAGGAGTGTTGCTAGGTACCTCAGGGGCATAGGCCCACAACACAAATGCCAGTCAGCTGTGCTTCTCTGCTGCCACACACGGGATCACACTTTGCACATATCCCTGCACAGACAAAGTAAGTTTGGGCTGCCAAGCAAAAGGGGCGATCTGCTCTGCAACGGCTGCTGCACATGATCAGGGCGGGCCAGCCCTGCCAAGAGGGAGATTGAGGCAGAACGTCACCTCAGGCGGATGATTTGGGGTGTCATGAAAGGGCCAGGAAAAGTTATTTGTTTATTGTGTTTTTCGTATTGCCAGGGCCCCTGAGGAATTTTCTTCCAGAGCTGCCAAATAACTCCATTGGCATTGGGTACCACATGCCACTTGAGGCCTTAACTGGCTGCTCATGAACAACCCCCCCCCCCAGATGTCCTTTGTGGGGTTCAACCTTGCAAAGGCTGCTCAGATGCAGTGGAGAGGACTTCTATCCCTCGACTCTCCACAGCATCTGAGCACCCTTTTAGGACCTTTATGTATTTCATTTATTTATTAAATTTGCATACCGCCCTATACCAGAAGGGCCTCTTCCTTGGCAGAGGAAGGAATTTCAACAGGTGCAGCTTGTCAGGCTTCACGGCCTTGCAAAAAAAAAAATCCCCCATTTCCCTCCAAACAACCATTGGGGGGGGCATCCGCTGACTTCCTCCCCCCCTTTCTGGCCTAAGGAGCCAAGGCCGAGCTTTCTTTCTCCCCGCGGGTGGGCGCGCCCCGTTACCTGCAGGAGGCAATGGCCAGCCGGGGCGTGCTTGGCCAGGCTGGCGTTGTAGACCTGGTGCTGGAAGACGGGCTCATTGTCGTTGGCATCCTCCACGGCGACGCTCACGACGCACGAGGCGGACAGTGGCGGCTCGCCCAAGTCCCTGGCCAGCACCAGCAGCTCCAGCGCCGCTTGGCGCTCGTGGTCCAGGCCCGCCTGGACGCTGAGGGCGCCGCTGAGCGGGTCGAGCTGGAAGAGCGCGCCGTGCGCCTGGCCGGGGCCCAGCGCGTAACGCACCTGGGCGTTGCGCGAGCCCGGCTTGTCGGCGTCGGAGGCGCTGAGGCGCAGCACGACGGTGCCCGTCGAGGCGGCCTCGGAGACGGCGGCTCGGTAGCGCGGCTGCGCGAAGGCGGGCGCCTGGTTGTTGAGGTCGGCCACGCGGAGGAGCAGCGCCCGCTGCGAGGAGAGGGGCGGCGCGCCCGAGTCGACGGCCACCAGGCGGAGCTCGTAGGCGTCGCGCCTCTCGCGGTCCAGGGGCCCCTCGCACAGCCAGCACTGCAGTGAGAGTGAGTGAGCCAGGCAGGGGCAGAGAGCTGCGAGTGCGAGCGCGCCCCCCCCAGATGTTGCGCCCGGTGCGGCCGGCACCCCTTGCACCCCCCACGCTACGCCACTGCCCTGGTAATCCTGCCACACCTCAGGGGGAGATGCTGCCCTCTCTGAGAACCAATGATCTAGAATGTGGCTCTCCAGGTCTCTCTACCTGGCCCCTGGGGGTCTAAGTAGGCCACGCCTACTTCCCAGGCCACACCCTTCAGCATCTCTTTTCTGCAGCTCCCCATGTTCTTTAGCCAGGCTGAACTGCAATCATGACTTTTGCATGGATGGAATGGAGACATGCATGTGTAGGAACTTCTGGGTTGTTTTCAACATAGTGCTAAGCAGATGGTTCTGCTAGGACAGCTTTTGTGCTTGCCTAACCAAAGTGTCTCCCATCTCCTTTCCCACGTGCAGTTCTGAAGCAGATTTGGTGAAGGGCACACAAGGAGGAGAGGCAGAGGGAGTCCCGCTGCTCTAGCAGGAATCATAGAATCATAGAATCATAGAATCATAGAATCATAGAGTTGGAAGAGACCACAAGGGTCATCCAGTCCAACCAAGCAGGAAACACCATCAAAGCATTCCTGACAGGTGGCTGTCAAGCCTCTGCTTAAAGACCTCCAAAGAAAGAGACTCCACCACACTCCTTGGCAGCAAATTCCACTGCCTAACAGCTCTTACTGTCAGGAAGTTCTTTATAATGTTTAGGTGGGATCTTCTTTCTTGTAGTTTGAATCCATTGCTCCGTGTCCTCTTCTCAGGAGCAGCAGAAAACAACTTTTCTCCTTCCTCTATATGTACTTTTCCGAGCACAATTCAAAGTGTTGGTGTTGACCTTTAAAGCCCTAAACGGCCTCGGTCCTGTATACCTGAAGGAGCGTCTCCACCCCCACCGTTCAGCCCGGACACTGAGATCCAGCGCCGAGGGCCTTCTGGCGGTTCCCTCACTCCGAGAAGCGAAGCTACAGGGAACCAGGCAGAGGGCCTTCTCGGTGGTGGCGCCCGCCCTGTGGAACGCCCTCCCATCAGAGGTCAAAGCAATAAACAACCACATGACCTTTAGAAAACACCTGAAGGCAGCCCTGTTCAGGGAAGCTTTTAATCTGTGATATTTTAATGTTTTTTTTTTTTAATATTTGCTGGAAGCCGCCCAGGGTGGCTGGGGAGACCCGGCCAGATGGGCGGGGTACAAATAATAAATTATTATTATTATTATTATTATATGACATCCTTTTATATATTTGAACATGGCTATCATATCACCCCTTAACCTTCTCTTCTCCAGGCTAAACATACCCAGCTCCCTAAGCCGTTCCTCATAAGGCATCGTTTCCAGGCCTTTGACCATTTTGGTTGCCCTCCTCTGGACACGTTCCAGCTTGTCAGTATCCTTCTTGAACTGTGGTGCCCAGAACTGGACACAGTATTCCAGGTGAGGTCTGACCAGAGCGGAATACAGTGGTACTATTCCTTCCCTTGATCTAGATGCTATACTCCTCTTGATGCAGCCCAGAATTGCATTGGCTTTTTTAGCTGCTGCATCACACTGTTGACTCATATCAAGTTTGTGGTCTACCAAGACTCCTAGATCCTTTTCACATGTACTGCTCTCAAGCCAGGTGTCACCCATCCTGTATTTGTGCCTCCCAGGTGTCACCCATCCTGTATTTGTGCCTCCCAGGTGTCACCCATCCTGTATTTGTGCCTCCCAGTGCAGGAACCCCTGAACTGGCTTCTGCTAGCGGTCTGGGTTTGGTTGAATATGGTCCTCTGGCTTTTGTGTGGTTGGTGTACAAAGAAAAGAGTAGCAAGTCCTGCAGCATCCATCACTGGCCTGTGGCTCACAGAAAGTTGCCCAGGAGGAAATGTGGCTCTTCGACAGAAATAAGGTCCCCTGCTCCTACTCTTATCCTCTAGGCGAGAAGTAGCAGGGTGGAAAATAAGACTCTGTTTGAGCATCGCAAGGGGCGAAGCTGTTTGCACCTTAGGGAACATGATGGTCATGGGGCCTCAATATGCAAGAGGATGCTGGATTTGATGGGCCACTGGCCTTATCCAGCAGGACGTTGGATAGCTCAGTTGGATAGAGCGTGGTGCTGATAACGCCAAGGTTGCAGGTTCGATCTCCGTATGGGACAGCTGCATATTCATGCATTGCAAGGAGTTGGACTAGATCAGGCTTCCTCAACCTCGGCCCTTCAGATGTTTTTGGCCTACAACTCCCATGATCCCTAGGTAGCAGGACCAGTGGTCAGGGATGATGGGAACTGTGGTCTCAAAGCATCTGGGGGGCCAAGGTTGAGGAAGCCTGGACTAGATGATCCCCTTCTAACTCTACAATTCAATGATGTAATACATGCAACTATCTCTCTGTTTTAGCTCTGCAGTTTTCAATATAGGGATAAACATCCTGACCTTATGGAGTACTGTAGTGATATAATTTATATGAAGTGCTTTGGACACTCAACTAGCGTTGCATAATTTGCTCACCAATGCCCTAAACGCACTGGGAATAGATGATCCTCAGGGTCCCATCCAACTTTACAATTATATGTAGAGCAGGTGGCACTGTGGTCTAAACCGCTGAGTCTCTTGGGCTTGCCGAACAGAAGGTTGGCAGTTCGAATCCCCATGACGGGGTGAGCTCCCGTTGCTCGGTCTCTGCTCCTGCCAACCTAGCAGTTCGAAAGTATTCCAACACGAGTAGATAAATAGGCACCGCTGCGACAGGAAGATAAATGGTGTTTCTGTGCACTCGGGCACTTGCCCCAGTGTCCTGTTGCACCAAAGCATCATGTTGGCCACATGACCTGGAATGCTGTCTGCGAACAATCTCAGCTCCCTTGGTCTGAAGTGAGATGAGTGCCACAGTAATAATAATAATAATAATTTATTATTTGTACCCCACCCATCTGGCCGAGTTTCCCCAGCCACTCTGGGCGGCTCCTAATCAAATGTTAAAACAATACAGCATTAGATATTAAAAACTTCCCTAAACAGGGCTGCCTTCAGCTGTCTCTTAAAAATAGGATAGCTGCTTATTTCCTTGACAGTCCATAGTTACTTTTGACTAGACTTAACCGTCCAGGGGTCCTTTACATTTAACTACAATTATATGATTCTATGAATAACTTGAATAAATAATAATAATAATAATAATAATAATAATAATTCCAGTTGTGATGGAACTTTAAGATTCAGGCCATCTCAGCACTCAGGACGTTTTGCTTTCTCTTTAGATTTCGCCCCTCTATACTGGACATCTTTTTTTACAATCTGTATTGGGAGACCTTTGGAGTGTCCCTCCCCACCAACCTGCCCTCCGTCCCTCCCTCCCTCCCTCCCTTCTGCCTGCTCTCCCAGCACTCCTAAACTATTACACTGCATTAAAAAAAAATATGAATTGTGTGCAATGACATTACAGAAGGGGGTTAGGTTTCCGAAGCTGCTACCAGTGACATATGACTGCCATGACAGGCAGGTAGTGGTATTCAAACTGAATTAATCTGAAAAAGCAGTAGACTTCAATGTGGAGTTTAAGGGGGGAGGCTCAGCAGCTGTGTATTTACAAAAGGAATGTCACTGAACTGTCTCTCTATCCGGGGATAGCCTATGGCTACTGAAGACTTTGAAATCAGTCGTGGAAAGATTAAATACACCTGAAGTTATGACTTTGTGGCCATTTCCCTCCTTTGCATTCTTCTTCTCCTTAACTTGCCTTGTCCCCCCTCCCCCCCTTTTTCCCTTATTCAACAAGAAAGTATTTGTAGTTCGGGGGCCTTTTATTAGAAGCTGTGCCGTTAGATGTCTTTGGGAGGGTAAAGCCTCGGAGGGCCCGATCCGAGATCGGCCGCCAGCCCTGAGAGAACAGACGAAGTAGAGTTTCCGCTGAGACTCCACGCTGGGGCTTCCTTCCTGGACAAAGCAGGCGAAGAGTGCCGAAGGAAGGCAACTCGGTGACAATAGCAACATTTAAATCTTTCAGATCCATTTGGCCTGGGAGGCAGAATGTGACCCTCAAGGACTTTTCCCAGGCCATTCCATTAATCCTGCTCTCAGCAGCTCTTCTCTGCACCCCGCCTCAAGTACTTTTTCCTGGGGGGGAATATGTCACTGATCTGTAAAAATGCCTAACAGAGGATGGAGGGATGTGTGGGTAGACTTGCGCCGTCCCGATTTAAGCAGGACAACTCAGATTTACAGAAGCCGGTTCCCAGAATGTTCCATTTTTTGGGTCAAGTTATCTAGTGTAAATCAGGTGGCTCGCAACACCGGACCAAAAGGTGCTAGTTTTTTGACCTCACACTCTTGTGTGAGGCAACTGAGTCCTGTGAGAGCTCAGGACCAAAAAAATGAGCATCCTGATTTTGATCAGCGGGATGTTGAAGGGTATGGTACCCACAGCGACTTTTGGATGTCTGAAACGTAGCCCAGTGTCACATCCATTTTGCCACCTATTTTAGCTACCAACCACACCCACTTTTGCCTCTGGCACTCCCCTCCACTGGAAGCTGGACTAGATGAGCCATTGACCTGATCTAGCAGGCTCTTCTAAAGCTCTGATGGCTGTGGACAAATACAATGGGGACAGCTTGGTGCTCCCCAGAGTACTGGAAAAGTGGGTCAAGGTCTCAGCAGTGGTGGGCCTTAGAAATCTGGCCAAAGAAGCCATCTGCTGATGCTGACTACTCACATTGTTGTCCCCTCGCTTTGGAGTTAATGCCATTAATTCATATTCAGAAAATGGTGGTGTTAATGATAGGCCACTATTAATTATACAGTGGTATCTTGGTTCTCAAACGCCTTAGAACTCAAACAACTTGGAAGCCAAACACTGCAAACCCAGAAGTGTGTGTTCCAGTTTGCGGACATTTTTCAGAAGCCAAACATGCTCCATTTTAAGCGCCACACTTCCATTTTGAGTGTTACTGTCAGGGATATGCCTCCCCCTGCCAATCCAGCTCTGAGTGTTTATAGGGAACAGCCACCTGTTTTGACTACTGATTCATCTGAGAGTGAAACCAGCAGTTCCTCGGTGGAGAAGCAGTTAGTGGCTGGGAGCCAAGGGGTGCCAGGGGTCCAGAGATTGAGTGAGAGGCCTGGCACCACCCAGCAGGCTTGATCGGAGGGAGAGTCGTCAGGTCCGGTGTGGAGATTACGGAGGAGGCAATTTAGAATGCCAAGACTGTGGTGTTGGCGCCAAAACCGGAGGAGGGCACTTCTGGATTATGCTAGTGAGTGAACAGACATGATAAGATTAAGCTCTGCACTGTATATAATTAAGCACTGATTAAAAGAACTGAAAAACAGATGGTGTGGCTCTCTTATTGAACAACCGACAAAGGGAAACCTGACAGTTACGCTGAGGTCTGTCTGTTTTTGCTATTTATTTTGTGTTTTTGCAGATTTTTTGTTTTGTTTCTGTGACTGTGTGGAACCCTGTTCAGCTACTTTTTGACTGTTTGTGTGACTGCAGTTCGTTGTTTATTGCTTTCATTTTATGGCTCAATGGTCTCGTTAGATAGTAAAATTCATGTTAAATTGCTGTTTTAGGGGTTGTTTTTAAAAGACTGGAATGGATTAATCCATTTTGCATTGCTTGCTATTAGAAAGCGCGCCTTAGTTTTGGAACGCTTTGGTTTTGGAACGGACTTCCGGAACGGATTAAGTTTGAGAACCAAGGTACCACTGTAATGGCCCTCCAAACGCGTTTGAACTTCTGTCAGCTCCAGCCAGCATGGCCAATGGCAGGGGGTGATAGGAGCTGTAGCTCGACCACATATGGAGGACACCAGGTTCTCCACACTCTGGTACAGTGGTACCTTGGTTCTCGAACGTCTTGTGACTCAAACGTTTTGGCTCCCAAATGCCGTCAACCCGGAAGTGAGTGTTCCGGTTTGTGAATGATTTTTGGAAGCCGAATGTCCAACACAGCTTCCGATTGGATGCAGGAAGCTCCTGCAGCCAATCAGAAGCCGGACCTTGGTTTTCGAACGTTTTCGGAAGTCGAAAGGAGTTCTGGAACAGGTTCTGTTCGAGAACCAACTGTATGTGGGTGAAATGAAGGGTGATCTTGGGAACCCCACTGGAATGGGAGTTGAACCTGTTGCTTCGCGCCAATGACTGCACACTCTCGTGGATATGACTTGCTCTCATCCAGGGTTACGTCCCTTGGTCCCTCTGGAGTGTGATGGAATGTTGGGCATCTGGCTTTCATACTGAGAGAGATTTGTTAATGTCCTTTCACGAGGGCTTTCTCGCAAACCCAGGCCAAGAGTCCTCCATCAAACAAGACTGTAGATCACAACTTGGCAGGGAGCACAAAGGAAGAGGCAGTCAAAACCCATTTACATGTGAATCGCCAACATCACATTTAATTCTGCACTCCAGACAGTTTCTCAGCTAGAAAGCTTTCATGAAGGAAAGGAAACAAGACAACTCTTGAGTTTGGGTGGTCATATATAAATGAAGTGATCCCCTCCACCCTACAGGTTTCCCTTTCTACAAATGTCCATTTCAGGCATCTCAAATGCACCCAGAGAGATCAAATTCCCATTCTGACGGATCTAAGCAACAATTGCCTCTCTTTCTGTCCCTTCTCTCTCTCCCCCCCACCCCATCTATTCATTACTTAACTTCCTTTTGTGACCAGAGAGAAGAAATGGGAGGTGGATTTCCACATCACAACAGGATTCTCCCACTCATGTTTCTCTCATGAACTCCCATAATTTACTCATGTCCTGTTGAATTTAAGGTATTTCCCAAGCATTTATGCAACTCTGGTGGCGTATCCAAAGCACTAAAGAAAATCTATAAAATTCGGTTCCTCATTTTCTAATCTTGAATTCAGTTCTCCACATTTCCTTTCATTTTTTTAATTTTTTTTTTAATTTTTATAACAAACATAAGAAAAGAAAACAGTTACATAAATTATCATATCACAAATCTTGCAAAATACAATTAATTACAATTAAATAAAGACATTTTGCATACCACAACTTTTGTCTATTTGTGTTATTTGTATTTACATATATGTATGCTTTAACATTTTCAGTCTTGTTGAAGTGAAATAGGACCATAACAAGCCACCTTCGCTCCCTCCCCCCTCCACCCCAAACTCACACACACACACACACACACACACACACACACACACACACAGACTCCACATTTCCTTTCAAACTTTAAACTTAGCAAATGCCCTTCTGGAAATGCATCAGGATTTTAATGCAAATTTCCCACAGGTTTAAAATCCTGTGGTTTTTATGCACGTCTGCATGCCACTTTGCCAAAGAGAATGCAGTTCTGCAAGGCAATTTCCCCAAAAGCAATCTATTTTTCTTTTCTTTTTCTTTTTCTCACAGTTCTTTTCACTGTGAGGGGAGAGACTCCATCAGGCAAGGCCTCTTTCCACCTGCCTTGCCCCACCCTCTAGTCTTTGCTTCTCAATTTGTATTGTATTATTTTATGTATTTTATGCCGTTGTTTTATTGATTAGTTTAGAAATTGTTTGTTGTAAATGTTGAGTGGATTTCTGTTTAACTTTTATATGTTGATATTGTTTTATATTACTCTAATGATTGTTGAAGGGACCCAGGTGGCGCTGTGGGTTAAACCACAGAGCCTAGGGCTTGCTGATCAGAAGGTCGGCGGTTCGAATCCCTGCGACGGGGTGAGCTCCCGTTGCTTGGTCCCAGCTCCTGCCCACCTAGCAGTTTGAAAGCACGTCAAAGTGCAAGTAGATAAATAGGAACCGCTCCGGTGGGAAGGTAAATGGCGTTTCTGTGCGCTGCTCTGGTTCACCAGAAGCGGCTTAGTCATGCTGGCCACATGACCCGGAAGCTGTACGCCGGCTCTCAGCCAATAAAGCGAGATGAGCGCCGCAACCCCAGAGTTGGACACGACTGGACCTAATGGTCAGGGGTCCCTTTACCTTTACCTAATGATTGTTGAACATTACTTTTTGATGTAGTTTGTTTATTTTGAAGTTTTGTATTATCATATTTTTGTATTGCATTGGATTGTTGTGAGATTTTTTGTTTCTTCTGCTTGTAAACCACCTTGAGTATCGTAAGATAGAAAGGTGGTATACAAAAAAATATTATTATTATTATTACTACTACTATATGTGTTTTTACTATATGCATTTTTGTAAATACGTATTACTTGGCAGGAGACCTGTATTGCAAAATTCAAAGGATGGCGAATTTTCAATTTGGAAATGGAGACTTAGGCAAGTTCACTTTTAAACTGAATCACGTTCCTTTTGCATCCCTATAGCACAGGACATATGTCCACTTTTGTGATGGTTGTTGACACATCTGTACATAGTGGGCAGGGCAAGAGGTAGATTGGATCTTGCAACCCATATTAGGGAGACGGCAGGCAGAAAAGGCCAGCTGCTGCTGCTGCTGTCATCCATAGCTGAGGGCTCTCGATTTCATCTGAAGCGGCCATTGGGTGCCATCAACTCCTATGCGCTGGCCTGTCACTGCAAAGAAGGAATTTCACATGGCCTGAACAACTGACAGAACATTTCACCTTTCTGGGGAACGTAATATTTTCTGATAAGGAGCTTATGTTAGTTTTCTTTGCAAATAGCCCGGGAGCATTTCTGTCTGTAGCAGTTCCCGATGTGATAAGTTGAAGGAAACATCCATGGCCATGACTTAACATAACAGGCCATTTGTTTGTGAGGGAGGGAGGGAGACGCTGGGAGAAATCTAAATAAATGGCAAGTTAAGGGATGATATCAAAGGAGACGGGTGTAGTGGCAGCACCGCAAATTGTTCTTGCAGCCAAAAAAAGTGGGGGGAGGTACACATGGAAACAATTGAGGGAGGAGTATTATTTTTTAAAGTACATGATTAATTGGGTTTTTTAACAGTTTGCCCAGTGAATTTTATCCTGCTAATCTGCCAAAAAATATTTATCATATTTATTAAATTTGTAGGCCGTCCTTCATACATAGATATCAGTGTGGTTAGCAAGATAAAAACACAAAATGCATAATAAAAATAAGGATGAAAATGAAACACACCAATAACCTCCCTTGCCCCTCAACAATGTGCATTCATAGAGATAAAAATTAACCCATGCTTCAATTAAATATTCCTAAGGTGCTCATCAGGGGACCCAGGTGGCGCTTTGGGTTAAACCACAGAGCCTAGGGCTTGCTGATCAGAAGGTCAGAGGTTCGAATCCCTGCGACGGGGTGGGCTCCCGTTGCTCGGTCCCAGCTCCTGCCCACCTAGCAATTCGAAAGCACGTCAAAGTGCAAGTAGATAAATAGGAACCGCTCTGGCGGGAAGGTAAACGGCGTTTCCGTGCGCTGCTCTGGTTCGCCAGAAGCGGCTTAGTCATGCTGGCCACATGACCCGGAAGTTGTACGCCGGCTCCCTCAGCCAGTAAAGTGAGATGAGCGCCGCAACCCCAGAGTCAGTCATGACTGGACCTAATGGTCAGGGGTCCCTTTACCTTTACCTTTAAGGTGCTCATCACAGGTAACTAGTGTGTGCCGACTTAAAGGTGCCAGCGATTGAACCACACACCCTTTATGTGTAAAGCGATTTTTTACCCTGCTAGTCAGCCAAAAGCATTTCTTTTCTTATCTTCTTTATTCAATCTGTATATTGCTAAGCTATGGCCCTTTCTTTCCCTTTTATGAACGCAGAATCTATTGCCTGCCCTCCAGAGCGTTTGGTCCTATCCTAGCCCTTCAGTTAAACAAATTGGTGTCACACCAAAGTTTAAAACTTCATGCTGGAAGGTGCTGGAAAACACAGAGCTACCGATTTATCATGTTGTGCATATTATCCTTTCGAGACTGAAAGTGGCGAAACAACAACATATGAACAGAGGAAGTTGCCTTATATTTTTAGACCACTCATCCATCTGTCAGAACATTGTCCACGCTGACTGGCAGCCGCTTATCAGAAGTAAGACAATATCTCTCCCATGCAATGCCGGATTTATGTATAAGCTAAACAAGCTATAGCTTAGGGCCACATTCTCTTGGGGGGCCCCCAAAATATAACGGGGGGGAACTGGATGTACATTTCCAAAATAAAATATAAAAAACAAATAAAATGGCTTTAAGGGTAAAGGTAAAGGGACCCCTGACCATTAGGTCCAGTCACGGACGAGTCTGGGGTTGCGACACTCATCTCGATTTACTGGCCGAGGGAGCCGGTGTACAGCTTCCGATTCATGTGGCCAGCATGACTAAGCTGCTTCTGGCGAACCAGAGCAGCGCACGGAAATGCCGTTTACCTTCCTGCTGGAGTGGTACCTATTTATCTACTTGCACTTTGACGTGCTTTCGAACTGCTAGGTTGGCAGGATTAGATACCTATTAGGTCCATAAATTACCATATAGCATATATTCAACAACAAAAAACAGCGACAATTTGTTGTTGACAAATGGACATATAAAGGGCCCCATTACCTTCAGTAGCTTAGGGCCTCATCAAACCTAAATCCAGCCGTGCTCCCATGCCTACCTGGAGATGCCAGGGATTGAACCTGGGCCACAGGCCTCTCCCCTTGCATCCTGAAGGGTCTTCCTTCCAATCACAAGCCACAGAGAACCAATGTTCCTTGCACATCCTCCACATAGGAGTGGCCCAGGGAGCGGATGAAAACATTACTGTATAGCCACAAAAGAGAGGGGGTGATTAAGGTTCCCCACCATCAGAAGAGGGTTCCCTCCCTTAACAAAAATCAGCCAAAATTGAGATCTGAAGAACATGGACCTCCCAGTCCTACTTTAAAATGTGTTGTGACTCTTTCAATCTCATAGAATCAAATAGGCATAGAATTTTAGAGTTGAAAGGGACTCCAAGGGTCCTCTAGTCCAACCACCTGCAATGCAAGAATCTCCGTGACAGATGACCATCCAACCTCTGCTTAAAAACCTCCAAGGAAGGAGATCCCAACACTTCTCGTAGGAGCCCGTTCCACTGACAAACAGCTCTTTCCTGTCAGATAGCTCTTTCTGAGGCTTAGTCAGAATCTCCTTGAAGCCATCGGTTGGGGTCCTAGCCTCTGGAGCAGGAGGAAACAAGCTTTTGCCATCCTCCATGTGGCAGCCCTTCAGATATTTGAAGGTGGCTGCTGGAGGAGACTCTTGAGAGTCCCATGGACTGCAAGAAGATCAAACCTTTCCATCCTTAAAGAAATCAGCCCTGCGTGCTCACTGGAAGGACAGATCCTGAAGTTGAGGCTCCAGTACTTTGGCCACCTCATGAGAAGAGAAGACTCCTTAAAAAAGACCCTGATGTTGGGAAAGGTTGAGGGCACAAGGAGAAGGGGACGACAGAGGATGAGATGGTTGGACAGTGTTCTCGAAGCTGCTAACATGAGTTTGGCCAAACTGCGAGAGGCAGTGAAGGATAGGCGTGCCTGGCGTGCTCTGGTCCATGGGGTCACGAAGAGTCGGACACGACTGAACAACAACAACAATCCTATCTCCGCTTTGTCTACTCTTTTCCAGGCTAAAAATACCCTATTCACTCAACTGTTCCTCATAAGACTTGGTTTTCAGAATCTTGATCTTCTTGGTTACACTTCTCTGCACATGTTCCAGCTTGTCAATATCCTCCTCAAATTGTGGTGCCCAGAATTGGACACAGTATTCCAGGTGTGGTCTGACCAAGGCAGCATAGAGAGGTACTATTAATTCCTTTGATCTCAGCACTCTACTAATGCTGATGCAGTCTAGAATAACATTAGCCTTTTTTTTGCTGCTGCACCACACTTTGTGCATCTCTCTGTCTGTGAGGAAGGATGTATTTCTTGGTGCACCTATTTTAGGACAGGCCACAAGAGCGATGGCTATGAAGTGAGAGGGAATTAACAAGAAAATCTCATTGAAAGCTGTGGTGCCAAAAATAAATGCGGGATTTCCATCCGGGAATCGAAAATAGCATTTGGCGCATAAAAGCATTTCCTCCATCATAGGGCGTCTGACCTCTCTCCAAAGTTTATTTCCTATTCCTTAAGTGTGGGAAATACTTCCTGTCCAACCTTGTGCCAACTTTTTTGAAAAGGACTATTGTTATGATAAAACACAACGTCTCTCTCTCTCTCTCTCTCTCTCTCTCTCTCTCTCTCTCTCTCTCTCTCTCTCACACACACACACACACACACACACACACACACCAAAGATGCTTAGGAACCAGAAGAGAAAAAGCAGAATAGATCTCAAAGCAGAGTTTAATTCCCTTCTTTGTTGTAGCTTTGACATTAGAGGGTCTCCTAACCTGTTCTCTTTGTTCTGTCCAAGTCACAGGGATTTGTGTGTGGGATTGTATTAAGGGGCTTCTGAACTCCATTAAAATGATGGGCTTCTTCCCCTCCACCCCTACAATCTTTGCCACTCCTTATGGAAGTATTTGCTTGCCCATTTGCATTGCCATCGCTTGCTCTCACTTGACTTCACTTGCCCTTGCTGACGTCATCCTATGGTCACATCAGTTTGACTACACAGCATTGTAATTTCAGGTTGTCAAGGAAAGCCATATTCACATGCTCGCTGGACGTGTGGAGGGATGCGTCGGTGCGGCAGGACAGGATCATAGCTTGCTGTTTTCTAACCTGACCTCTAAACGTTCATTTGAAGCTCAGAAGAAAGCTGATGTTTACAGCTGATGCATGAAACGGTTGAAGGAGTTGGGTATGTTCAGAGGAGATATGATAGCCAACTTCAAATATCTCAAGGGCTCTCACATGGTACAGCAAGTTGAACAGTGATAAATACTGCTGGAGGCAGGAAATGCTTCTGAAAATTAGTTGCTGGGAACCACAGGAAGGGAGAGTGCTGTTGTGCTGAGGCCCACACATTTGACACCACCTTGAACACCACCCTTACATACTGAGCCCCCTAAATACACACACAACATTGCAATGACCCCCCCCCAAAAAAACCCATCCTACACCGAAACACCTCCATCCAATTGGAAACCCCTACAAACCCTGCCCACACTGGACCTGAACTTTTGTGTCACTCAGTCTAATTGTGGAGACACACAAAAAACCTCTTCCGAAGTGATCCACTGTCAGGATACGGCAGGGGTTCCCCTCATGCTTTGTAGCCCAGCCTACCAGCTACTGATGCAAGCAACAGATAGGTACATGTCAAGTCCCAGGAAAATCCTTCTAACAATACCGTAAGGCTCAGATGCTTCATAAGGCAACACAGGACCAGGGCAATGTTCTGGTTAGAGGCACTTTATGATCCCCACCTCCATTCAGAACTGAAAGACCAAGGGAAAAAATGTGGGTAACTATCAAGAGTACCTGCAACTCTTATCATTGAGAGCCAGTGTGGTGTAGTGGTTAAGAGTGGTAGACTCGTAATCTGGTGAACCGGGTTCACATCTCCGCTCCTCCACATGCAGCTGCTGGGTGACCTTGGGCTAGTCACCCTTCTCTGAAGTCTCTCAGCCCCACTCACCTCCCAGAGTGTTTGTTGTGGGGGAGGAAGGGAAAGGAGATTGTTAGTCACTTTGAGACTCCTTTGGGTAGTGATAAAGCGGGATATCAAATCCAAACTCTTCTTCTTCTAGGGTGATTCTGAGGATGAGCTCGCCTTATGTCATACCCTCCAACATTCCTCCAATGAAAATAGGGATGTCCTATTCCAGTGATGGCTAACCTTGACACCCCAGATGTTTTGGAACTACAACTCCCATCATCCCTAGCTAACAGGATCAGTGGTCAGGGATGATGGGAGTTGTAGTCCCAAAACATCTGGGGTGTCAAGGTTAGCCATCACTGTCCTATTCAATAATCATAATCATAATTTTACTATTTATGCCGCACCCATTTGTTTTGATTGCATCAGCCATTCTGGGTGGCTTCCATCATATATAAAAAACATAATTAAACATTTAAAAACTTCCCTTAACAGGGCTACCTTCAGGTGGCTCGAGGGGGTCACATAGCTCCATAAGCTCCAACATTTCTCCTATGAAATAGGGACATCCTAATGAAAAGTGGGACAATCTGGGATCAAATCAGAAACCGGGGCGGCTTCTGTAAATCTGGGATGTCTCTGGAAAATAGGGACACTTGGAGGGCCTACTGTGTATGTACAACTGTTTCCAAATGTATTCCATTTAGACATGGAACACATGTAATTAAATAGTGAAATCTTGCTTAGCACTTAAGCCCTCTGGTTTTCACATGTAATGTAATGCTATGGCTTATGTAAAGGAAAAGGACCCCTGGACGGTTCAGTCCAGTCAAATTTGACTACGGGGTGTGGCGCTCATCTCCGTTTTCAGGTCAAAAGAGCCGGCGTTTGTCCACAGACAGCTTTCTGGGTCATGTGGCTAGCATGACTAAACCGCTTCTGGTGCAACGGAACACTGTGACGGAAGCCAGAGCGCACGGAAACGCCATTTACCTTCCCGCTGCAGTGGTACCTATTAATCTACTCACGCTGGTATGCTTTCAAATTGCTAGGTTGGCAGGAGTTGGGACAGAGCAACGGGAGCTCACCCCATTGCACAGATTTGAACTGCCAACCTTACGATTGGCAAGCCCAAGAGGCTCAGTGGTTTAGACCACAGCGCCACCCGTGCCTCTAAGGCCAAATATTGGTCTCTTCAGTCCAGCCGTTTGACTTTACCCCCTAAGGCGCACTCTTCCATTGTCTCCTGAGACAGATGGACGCCAACCACAATTTGTGACATAGGGCAGGATCATTACTGATCACAGGGCACATGTGCGAAGGCATCCACCTTAGTTTTCTATTCCCCAGCTTTGTTGAACATGAACCAACATTTGTCAGCTTTAACTCCAGTCTTAAACTGGAAGGTTTCTTTTTTTTTTCTTTTCCTTCTTTCCATTTTTTTTAGCACTGAAATTCTTTTCCGCGTATCACTGAGAAATCGCATTTGCTTTTACAGCCTGCCTATAAAACTCTCGATTATAATAAATGTGTGCTTAATTAATACATTAGGATGTAAAGACATTTATTCTCTTCTTATTTGCAACCGTTCTGGGCAAATTTAATAACGCAGGAAAGCCTTCTCAAGATGCTAAGTGGAAGAAATTACAAAATACCAGCCCTCATTGATATTGAAGGCATATATCCCTGGCATGGCTCCTGGCATGAGAAGTGGAGGAAAAAATCCCTCCCAGTCAGCAAACCCAATGGGCACTGCCCAGGAATCCTGACACTTTGCTGGTTTTTGGGTAGCTTTGCAGATACAGTTACAGTTACAGGTAGGTAGCCGTGTTGGTCTGCTGTAGTTGAAACAAAATTAAAAATAAACAATTCCTTCCAGTAGCACCTTAGAGACCAACTAAGTTTGTTATTGGTACAGTATGAGGTGAAGTGTGCATGCACATGAAAGCTCATACCAAGAACAAACTTAGTAAAGGTAAAGGGACCCCTGACCATTAGGTCCAGTCGTGTCCGACTCTAGGGTTGCGGCGCTCATCTCGCTTTATTGGCCAAGAGCCGGCATACAGCTTCCAGGTCATGTGGCCAGCATGACTAAACACAAACAAAGTAGAGTATTGTAGTGGTGCTGGTAAGCAAAGGCAACAACAAGAACCAACAAGTGGTTCTTGTTGTTGCCTTTGCTTGCCAGCATGACTAAGCCACTTCTGGCGAACCAGAGCAGCGCACGGAAACGCCGTTTACCATCCCGCCAGAGCGGTTCCTATTTATCTACTTGCACTTTGACGTGCTTTTGAACTGCTAGGTGGGCAGGAGCTGGGACCGAGCAACGGGAGCTCACCCCGTCGCAGGGATTCAAACCGCCGACCTTCTGATCGGCAAACCCTAGGCTCTGTGGTTTAACTTAGTTGGCCTGTAAGGTGCTACTGGAAGGAATTTTTTATTTTTTATTTTGTTTGCAGATACAATTCAAGATGCCAGTTTTGTCCAATGAACAGATTGATTCCTATGACCCAGGTTGTTGAGTAGGCACCATTTTCAGCAGAGAAGACAAAGATATTTCAGCTTTGGGTAGGGATAGAGGAGGAATTACATGCTGTTTGCACTGAAAGGTGAACTGAGCTAATTCTCATGTCCCAAAACAAGACACAACCCAAAACACAGCCATTCCCCAAAATTCAGACTTCTCCAATTTTTGCAGTGCAGTTGTTGGGCCCAGTAATAATGCATATGTCTTAAACTGTGAATATTCGTGAGATGATAATGATAATGTTGTTGTTGTTGTTTGTTTGTTGTTTATTATTATTATTATTATTATTATTATTATTATTAGAAACTGATTAAATGGCAGAAAGACATCCCACTGCTGGATAGGGGGATCAGGCTCAATTCTATGCTGGGTGTGTATACCAGTTCCACAGAGGTGAACAGGGGGTTAAATCCTGCTCCATTTGTCTGAGCCTGTTCTCTGTGGGAAACTGGTTCATGAAGCTGACACAGCAGGATTTAACTCCCCATACACACTGATCTGCTGATGAGTGGGGGTTTAAGTCCTGCTCAATTGGGCCGGTTCCATGCAAACCCCATTGAATGAAACCCCTTTTTCGCCTCCATTTTAAGCAGTGATTTGAAGTCCAGACTTTGGGACGTCAAAGCACCAGATCACCTGATATCATTGTGACATCAAGTAAATGGAAGGTGGTGGGGCCCATTCACCTTTCAAATCTGACTTGTTGTGAGGCCAACCCTGGTAAGGATCTGGTAGATTCCCCCTTAAATGTGGACTGAATCTAATTTCACTGCCATCCCTAACTAAGAGACAGTGACCTCCTCAGGGCCATCACTTCACAGCTACATTGGCTCTTAAATCCCTATCTAAGTGCAACACTGGGACGCGGGTGGCGCTGTGGTCTAAACCACAGAGCCTAGGGCTTGCCGATCAGAATGTCGGTGGTTCGAATCCCCACAATGGGTTGAGCTCCCATTTTTCAGCCCCTGCTCCTGCCAACCTAGCAGTTCGAAAGCACGTTAAAGGCCGCCCAGAGTGGCTGGGGGAACCCGGTCAGATGGGCGGGGTACAAATAATAAATTATTATTATTATTATTATTATTATTATTATTATTATTAAGTGCAAGTAAATAAATAGGTACCGCTCCGGCAGGAAGGTAAACGGCATTTCTGTGTGCTGCTCTGGTTTCAGTGTTCCGTTGTGCCAGAAGCGGCTTAGTCATGCTGGCCACATGACCTGGAAGCTGTCTGCGGACAAACGTCAGCTCCCTCGGCCAATAAAACGAGATGAGCGCCGCAACCCCAGAGTCGTTTGCGACTGGACTTGACTGTCAAGGGTCCTTTACCTTTTTTTTTTCTTTTAGCCAAATAATGATAATAATAATGAATATTAATTTATCTTTACTAAGTGCAACACTCTGTCCTCCACACTCTATTCAGTGGGGAGGGGGTGTGTGGCCTGGGAAGTGCTCCAGGGGCCAGACAGAGATATATGGAGGGCCGCATTTCACATCTGGGCCTGAGGTCCCTCCACCTTACACAACAGCATGAATATATCCAACATGCAGACCCATATTTGCTGAAAATAGCACATATAAAACTAAGGAGCACGTATCCACTTCCGGAATGGCTCGAAACTATCCAGGAGAGATAGCATCCCATTCCAGCTCTGAAAATCTACAATGAAACAGGCGAAGAAAGTCTTTGAAAATGGCCATTATTATAATATGCAGGTTGCTGGTGTGTGTGTGTGTGTGCGTGCGTGTGCGTGCGGAAGAGAGACAGAGGAGGGGGGCAGGAGAAAAAAGCTTTCAAGACAGTTAAATTCATGAGGGCTACAGAGCTTCAAATTGAAATTATCTCTCTCTGCACTGATAAATAAACTAGCTCTGGTACCTAAATCATGACACTAACTATACGATTCGATTTTTTTAAAGTAGTGATTAGGTAGATACTCAAGGGAACCTGCTAGCCTTCCCAGAGATAACAGACTCAACTTAATATCAACTTAAAAAGAGACTTGAATTCTAACCAATCTCATGTAATGAATTGAAATTCTATAGCTTTCAGAGAAAGGGGAAAGCGAAGGAGAGGGAGAGAGAGAGAAAGGGAGGGGGGCAGCCCTGTGATGCGGCGCCATTCTCTAACTTGCTGTCAGGAAATATAATTTGTGTTCTCGGTGATTCACCTAGCTCCCATGCAGCATGCAAATTTATTTCCCTAATAATCAGACCAGGAGATTGCCCGAGTGGATTAATAGCATCATTCCTTATGACCGCCAGAATATTATGCACCTATGACATGGAAAAATTGTGTTAGTTCTACAGAGAAAACGTAAAGATATTTGTCCTCGTAGACAATATAATAGACCGGTGCATCATCAGATTACAATGTCATTTCAAAAACCTTGAATACAAATAATGTACAGTGGGGGGAAATATTGGTACAATCTCCCTTGATTCAGTAGCCTTGGATTCACATGTATTTTTTTTTACTGCTATTTTATTGGGGGGGGCAACACCCCCCGCCTTCATTGCTTTTCAGCGCTGCGAGCAAAAGGCAGAGGCATTTTACATTAAGACAGTATCTCTCTGTTGTTCTTAATGCTGTTTCTTTGAGATGGCTCCAAAGGAGATGCTCACTTCATGAATCCATGCGCGAGGCGCATGGAGGTGCACACATTGTGCATAGAAATCTATGTGTGAAGACCTGAAGCCATTTATTTGCGCAAAGCAAGATGTTTGTGTGTACATATCTGATTCTCAAAGGGTTTCACTGGGAAGGGGTGGACCCTGAGTGGATCCAGAATTTTCCAAAAGGGAGATGAACATCTCCCCTGTCGTACCCTACGCAAGGAAAGGAGGCAGCCTCGGAGACAAGACAGGGGGAAAAAATCATTATTATGCACTCGGGAGCAATGAGATTAGCTCCTATTGCTGGCCCTGAGGTAGAGCAGCAGGAAGAACCAATGAGATGACGCTAATGGAGAATGTTAATAGCATTCTCTAAGAAGAAGTTAGGATAATTAAACATGTACCGTCTCTTTAAAACCAAACGGCGCACATTTTCTCTGGCTGGGTGTTTACAAGAATTCCAATTTCAGGTCACAGTCATTTCAGAGATTGCTTAAGAAAGGGATGGGAATAACTTATCTTATTCATGTATTCAAGGAACCTTATAAAATGTGCAAAACAGAACAGTTAAGGGCTAAAGCATGTGTCTTATCTTGACAGGCGTATTTTATTGCACGGAGTTGTTGTGTACTGACCTAATATATGGAACATTTTTAAGCTAATATACCTTGCAGGAAACCAACCCTTAATGTGATGGATTTTATAGTATCTCATTAGGGTGTGTTTATATAACCTGGTACTAAACACATTTCCAGATTCATGTTCCTTATTAAAATAGTGAGCTTCACTGATTTCTCTCCTCTCTCTCTCTCCCTCCCCGCCCTCCATATCTCTTATTTTTTATTTTGTTTTGGGATGGTGCAAAGTCATTTTTCCTATTAAGCAGACCTGCCCCCGAAGTTATTTTCACAGATCACAACTAGAAAGTTGTGTATCTATTTTCTATCTTTACAGCGTCAATTATAAGAAACAATAATTGCCTGATCCACCTGCTTTCCGATTGGAGGAGGAGAGAGACGGGCTGATTAAAATTCAAGGCACCATCTCCCCACCCTCCATTTCTCCGTCGCTTTAAGAAATATAAACATTTATACAAATCCTGCCCACACAGTATTTGTGGTTGCCTCTATCAAGAGTCATATTCTTTTAACTAAAAAGGAGAGAATCGCCCCCAATCAAAATCTTTTTTGCAATGCTCCCTCCTCCACCCGCCGTTGCACAACGTACGGCGGCACAAGTGATGTCTAAGGTGAAACGGCAAGCAGACACTTAGAAACTTAGCATTCCAAGAGCCGGGTAAATATTCCCTTGCTTAACATCTTCCTTGTACACTTCAGTCGGTCCTTCTTGGGGAAATCAGATATTGAAAACATGGTCTGCACTTGCTCCGAGTCCACGTGAGGAACGCAGAAGTGTTGTAAGGCTGTTAAGGTGCTTACGTGTGTGTTGCGTGTGTTTGTGTGTGAGTAGGGCTGGCCAACTCAGTTTGTTTCCAGTCTGTGTTAGTTTCACTCATCTCCATTCGTAGGTCTGCCCCACCCCACTCTCGCGTTAATCTGTGATTACTATTTCTTTCGTAAAGCTTGCAAAATTCATTGCCAAATATATGTGTCTAAAGATTTTTGTCACATCGTTTATATTGAAACTTGCATTTTATCTTTCTGGATGCCTTTGATCCTAAAGCACACCTTTTCTGTGCATTTTGACACACTTTCTGAGCCCAAAACGATATTACAAAATTCAGAAAAGTGTGAAATCCACAGGGCAATTAAATTCTGATCCGGTGTGGATCTGGTCAGTTTGCACTGAGATTAGGAGAAATAAAAAATTCCAAGCATTGCTAAATGTGATCAAAAGTGTGTATGTGTGTGTGTGTGTGTGTGTGTGTGTGTGTGAGAGAGAGAGAGAGAGAGAGAGAGAGAGAGAGAGAGAGAGAGAGAGAGACCAGGCTCTTGCTCTCAAGTTAGAGGTTTAAGGTTGTAACCTTTTGATAACACCTTCATTAGTAAAACTGCACTCCTATATAAGCCTCATTGACATCAGTAGGACTTACTTGTGACAAGACATGCACTGTAAGTTCCACCCAAATCAGTGAGTGAGCTGCTTAAGATCTTGCTGTATAGGCTATCACGTAAGAATCAGAATTACAATGCAGGTAGTAGTAGTAGTAGTAGTAGTAGTAGTAATTTATTATTTGTACCCCGCCCATCTGGCTGGGTTTCCCCAGCCACTCTGGGCGGCTTCCAACAAAGATTAAAGTACATTAAAATGTCACACATTAAAAGCTTCCCTAAACAGGGCTGCCTTCATATGTCTTCTAAATGTCAGGAAGTTGTTTATTTCCTTGACATCTGATGGGAGGGCGTTCCACAGGCCGGGTGCCACTACCAAGAAGGCCCTCTGCCTGGTTCCCTGTAGCTTTGCTTCTCGCAGTGAAGGAACCGCCAGAAAGCCCTCGGAGCTGGACCTCGGTGTCCGGGCAGAACGATGGGGGTGGAGACGCTCCTTCAGGTATACTGGTAGGCAAACATACCACATTTCGCTCTTAATTTAATTCTCAGGCTCTTTATGCAACGGGGGGGGGGGGAACTGGCTTTCTGTTTAAGTTCCCACATGGTTACAACCAACCTTCACTTTTTTCAGCCGAGTAAGGAATGGGATCATCCTGCAACAAACAGAAGTCTTCTGCAGTGGGCCTCAGAATATTTTCATTCAAAAGTGATTTCCCAGAAGGACAAGAATTCCCTCTCTGTCCCCCAAGACTTTTTTTTAAAAAATGCCCTCAGCATTCAATTCATTATTAAACATTAAATTGTGTCAATTACTTATACTCAATGATTATCCTAGCTATTCTGCCAGTCCTTCGAAATCAGGTTTTGCAAGGACTCCAACTTGATGTTGGGAATATAATTATTCGTGCAAATTCCATTTTGTTTCTTGTTAACCACTGAAATTGCTTAATTATTTTAATCCACACAATGTCTAAGTAAGCCACTGCCTTGATTTGCCAATTATTTTTTAATCAACTGTAAGGCTTGGACTTTAAAAAGTTTTCTTTTCAGATAGAGAACACAGTAGTATGGGCAGAATTTATGGGGGAGACGGACGCGGCGCGGGGGGGGGGGGCAAGAAAAAGAAGACATTGAGCTGCCTGAAAAAAAAGAGAAAAGTATCCGTAATTCAGCAAGAGACTCCACAGTGTTGGAGGAGTGGGGAGGCAGCCCAGCAAGTCTGGTTCGAGTTGTGATTATTTTGCCATTTTTTAAAGGTATGGTGCTTTTATGCCCTTTTTCCGTGGCGAGAGGGGAAATTTATCGCCTGCAGTTTGGTCACCAGCCTGCTATCCAAACAGTTGGCCACTGGTGTCCAATTTCACTAGGGTTAAGCAACATAACTTTAAATTAGAAATAAGCTAATGTTTCTTCATCAGGAGCCTGCTGAGTTTTCACGGCTGTTTATGAGATGATGCTAACTGTGGATATGGAGTTTCTCACACAGGGACCAATTCCTTTTGGCTTGAAAACGGGGGGGGGGAGAGAGAGAGGGGGGGAGAGGATTCTCGAGCTTATTTCAGGTCCAGAGCTAATTAATGGGATAACATCTGCTTTAAGAAATTACAGCTGTGGCAGCGGGCGATCAACTTCCCTGCAAAGGTGCCGGGGAAACTTATCCGGGAACTGAGTCTTTATCACAGACGGCATTCATTGGTTAGCGGGTCTGAACTCGGTGCATTTCATTCTCGCTAGGCATAATCTTTGAGGTTTTGCTTTTCTTTTCCCTCCCCCTTCCCGCTTTGTAGATTATATAGATACTTACCCATCACCTTGCAAATGAAATACTCATTTGTATTTCATGCGGATACTCTATGAATGGATTGCATGTCATTCATATAGGGTGGGGGTGGGTTTTGTGTGTGTGTGTGTATGTGTTGCCTCCTTTTTTAATTTAGAGCCTGCCCCATCCCAGAAGGCTCAGAGCAGGTAACAATAGATTAAAAAGCAACGGTAAAATGCCTTGTTAAAATGCAATTAAAATCCAATTAAATAGCTACGGAGATAACATGTTCTGAAACCTAAGGCCCCGGCTGGCTTAACCTCTGCTCCCCAAAGTCGGAGCAAATAGTAAAATCTTGCATCACTTCTGAAAGCTGCTCAAGATTTGGATTAGCAGCATCCACACACATCTCCTGGGTGTGGCCCCTGTTTCCCTGCAGTGAGAGCCAGGACTTTTTCCATAGTTTGTTAGTATTGGAATCGAAGCAGGACTGGACACAGCAAATTCCAGCAGGCTCTTTCTATCCAATTTAGACAAATTCATTGGAGATCAAGGCTATCAACTAGCCACAATATCTATGTATGTACTACTTCTACGGTCATAGGCAGTATGCCTCCAAAGGCCAAATGTTGTGAATCACAAGTTTGTAGTTTGCTGTTGCCCTCATGTCAAGCTCACAGGTTTCCTACAGACATCTGGCTGGCCATTGTGAGAACAAGATTCTGGTCTAGATGGGCCATTGGCCTGTTCCAGTAGGCTTGTCTTATGTTCTTAATAATTGTCTTCATGCAGTCCACATAAGAATCATCTGGGAAATTGTCAAGAACTTGGTCCTTCTCATCTGTTTCCAGAATTCACATGGCAGGAAACATGGAGAATCCTGGTTGGGGAGGTCAGGTATAAAGACTAGGAACCCACCCAGCTGCCTTCATGCAGTCAATACAGCAGTTGCTGCTTCTTGCTGCATTTCAGATGGAAAACGCACAGAACAACTCAGATGCATGCTGATCTCTTCATTCTCAGACACTACATTTGAAAAACAAGTTACATGATACTTCCAAATGCACTCTACAAATTAACATGAACTCAAAAATTAGCTGACGAAGACATCGAAACAGGGCCCTGTCCTGGTTGCTTTTCCTGAATCGACTCTTCACTCCGGCTTTACTTATAAAACGAACCTTTTGAATTTGAAGTTGTATTTTTGAATTTGAAGCTGTATTTTTCATCTGAAGCTACACATATTATTGTGAACTTGAAACTGTTTTTCTTATTTGAATTGACATTCTCTGCCTAAGACTGTAATTCTTAACAGAATACATACTTTTATTTAACTATAACTCACGAGTAGGATTTATTCCTAGTATAGAAACTTCTGGCCAGAGCTCTTGGTGTGTATTTCCTTTCAGTATAGCTAATAACAAGAACTCCAATTTATTTAGCATTTCAGATGTCATCATCCAGTCAACCAACTAAACACTTTTGGCCTGCACACCCCAAAAATGGGGCCTTCCTCCTCCTAAAAACAAGGGGGGGGTAGATCACTGCCAATATTTAACTCTGTGAGTAGATCGCAGTCTCTTGGGAGTTGGCCACCCCTGTTTTAGAGGGTGTGGCTGTCCACAACTCTGGCCTACCTCTGACATACCGAACAGCAGATTTCAACAAAATTAAGGTAAAGGGACTCCTGACCGTTAGGTCCAGTCGCGGACGACTCTGGGGTTGTGGCACTCATCTCGCTTTACTGGTCGAGGGAGCCGGCGTACAGCTTCCGGATCATGTGGCCAGCATGACTAAGCCGCTTTCTGGCGAACCAGAGCAGCTCACAGAAACGCCGTTTACCTTCCCGCCAGAATGGTACCTATTTATCTACTTGCACTTTGACGTGCTTTCGAACTGCTAGGTTGGCAGGAGCTGGGACCGAGCAATGGGAGCTCACCCCGTCGTGGGGATTTGATCCGACGACTTTCTGATCAGCAAGCCCTAGGATCTGTGGTTTAACCCACAGCGCCACCCGCGTCCCTTCAACAAAATTACAGCCCCCTCAAAGGCTAGAATCACAAAATCATACAATTGTAGAGTTGGGGGGGGGATCCCAAGGGGTTTAGTGCGATGCAGTAATTGCACTAAAGAACCCCGATGGTTGGCCAGCCCACCTCTGTTTAAAAATCTCCCATGAATGAGAGTCTAACACCTTCCCGTGAAGTTTTCCCTCTTTACTGCTTTCGCCAATAGTTACCAATGGATTTATGTTATGCGGGATTGTGTTTTGCTACGAAGAAAGGACAGGAGGCTGGCTGGAAAATTAGCAGCTCAGGAGAAATGGCTTTCTAGCTCATATTGTGCTTTCAAACAAATAGGTTTCTTGTGCCAATCCATCAGCAGGTAAGGAGTGGCCACAGAATATATATTAGGAAAGCAGGGGAGAGCAGGAGGAGCCATTGTTTTCTTTTATCACCCCACCCCAATTGTATCCTGCAGATTTCGTATTTTCAATAAAATGTGTGCAATGAATTGTGTGAAAACAAAACAAAACGGGAAAGATCTCCAAACAATGAAAACCACATTAATGAACATACATCCTTAGCGAAGAGGTGATGAGTTCAAAGGTCTTCTCCGAAGTAGATGTCCCCATAATTTGTTTGCCATTGTGCATATGCTGTTTATTTATTTGCTGAAATATGCAGGCTATTGGGAATTAAATACTTATTTGACTAACAATGCTTGTACAAATTAATGGCATATCCTTGTAAAAACCCATTATTCAGTGACACTTTGGGAAATGACAGAGACAAGCATCAAGATCTTTCAGAGAATAGTAATACCCCTGGATACGGGGTGAGAGAGAAGAAAAATATTTATTCTCATTTTTATCCATCTTTACAATGGTATGAATTGCTGAAATGAAACTATGATTGCAGCCCATTTGGATAAATTATGATTACATGCTTATACAATGATTCACCCTACTGGGATGGTCACAATACCTGATGTTTCGCTCGCTTTCATGTAGTCACTGCCACCAGATGTGGTTATGACTATTCGTTTAGAAGGATTTAGGGTTAGAGCAGTATCTGCATACGAGCCATTGCAGGTATGGATTGCAAGAGTTCCAAGATACCACAGGCAAATGATTGTCGCCTCATTCGAAACTGAAACTGAAGCTGACACGGCCACTCTATGGCTACTCTGACTCCACCCTTTGTCTCCTCTTCCTCCTAGCAACTTCCTGTGTCTTTAACTACTACTCCCATAATGCAATTCACCTGTTAGAAGACCTGTTAGAACTCTATGGAATGTCCATGCTCACAGCCTGTCATATAGAGCAGTGCTCCCCAACCTTGGGTCTCCAGCTGTTTTTGGACTACAACTCCCATCATCCCTTGCTAGCACGACCAGTGGTCAGGGATGATGGGAATTGTAGTCCAAAAACAGCTGGAGACCCAAGGTTGGGGAACACTGATATAGAGTATTTGGACCCCAAATGCTGGAGAACAAATGAGAGTGTGTGTGGGTGATCTCCTCTTAAGGCGCTGCTTTATTGGTTTGTGAGGGGGCGTGTTCTTGTAGTTATTATTATTATTGTTTTGTTTTTATCTTACATTTTCATGTTGTGAACCACCTTGGGATCTATGGATGAAGGGTGGTATATAAATCTAACAAAGAAACAAATAATAGCATGCTAAACTAGATAGACCATGGGTCTGATCCAGCAGGCTCTTTTCCTGCTCTTCTATGTCAACATTCTTATATCAGTTTTCAAGGCGTCAATGGAAGCTGTGTCCAGGATTGTCCCTCCTTAACTGTTTTGGTCTGGTTGGAATCTCAGAATCTCCCTTCCAACTCCAACAGAGTTTGAAAGGATTTCTAGGGTCTCTTGGTCCAGCAATGCAGGAAACTCAACTAAAGCAACCACAGCAGATGGCCATCCAACCTCTGCTGAGCCAGTGTGATGTAGTGGTTAAGAGTGGTAGACTCGTAATCTGGTGAACCGGGTTCACGTCTCCACTCCTCCACATGAAGCTGCTGGGTGACTTTGGGCTAGTCACACTTCTCTGAAGTCTCTCAGCCCCACTCACCTCACAGAGGGTTTGTTGTGGGGGAGGAAGGGAAAGGAGAATGTTAGCTGCTTCGAGACTCCTTCGGGTAGTGATAAAGCAGGATATCAAATCCAAACTCCTCCTCCTCCTCTTCTTCTTCTTCTTCTTCTTCAACAACACCTCCAAGGCAGGAGATTCCATAACCTCCAGAGGGAGTCTGTTTCACTATCGAACAGCTCTTACTGTCAGAAAGTTATTCCTGATGTTTAGTTAGAATCTCCTTTTTTGTAACTTGAAGCCATTGGTTCAAGTCCTACCCTCCAGAGCAGGAGAAAACAAGCTTGCTCCCTTTTCCTTGAGAGATTTGAAGATGGCTATCATGTCTCCTCTCCGTCTATTCTTTTCCAAGCTAAGCATACCCAGCTCCTTCAAGTCTACCTCATAAGGCTTGGCTTCCAGACTCTTGATCATCTTGGTTGCCCTCCTCTGCACACTCCTTTGGCTTTCCTGGATGGAGGACACACATAGAGAGGTGTGAGAGTATGTGAAGAAACCAGCCTAGTGGACAGAAGTAAACTTTACATAACATTTCTTCACCATCTTTTTCTTCTGGCCCCATGCACCACTGCCATGTGGCCCCCAGAAGGTTGCAAAAAAGGAAATGTGGCCTTTGGGCTACTCTACCCCTCATAGGCATTATTATACAGGCAACTTTACCATCAATCCCTTTCCTAATAGTTTCGAGCTTTGAGTTTGCCTTTTGCACCTTTGCCGTGCCGTTCACTGGCATATTCAGTTAGCTGTCCATCATGACACAAGGATGCAAGGCAGGGTTCTTTCAGTGGTGGCTCCCTTTTGTGAAACTTCCAGAGGCTCTTTGGATCATCCCTACGATGGATATATCAAAACACCCATTGCAAATGTTTTTGCTTCTTCTGGCTTTGGGATCATGATTTGTTTTACACCAGGGGTGTGGTATTTAGGTATTTTATGATGTTGCTCTGTTGTAATTCAAGTGATGTGATGCCTTCATGACTGTTAAATATTTTACACGGTCAGTTCCTCATGTGAAGGTGTCCTGTGCTCCAAGATGGAGAAGGGGGGGGAGTATAAAACCATCTAATTAATAAAATAACCTAACCTCTAATAATGGTTGATGCATTTCATTAAGTAGCATCTTCAGAAAATTCAGGAATGGCTTAGTCGAATATATCACATACTGCAAGCTAAGCAGAGCAAGGGTAAGAAATGAAGTGGATAAAATAATGTGTGTGTGTGTGTTTTATTTAAAAAAATATGCTTTGATCAAATTAGAACTAAGTTGATGAAAGAAACTGCCTTGGGTTCTCCTCTTGAAGTTCTGTGTTCTACAAAAAAGCTCTCAAAATGATCCAATTTTGCACATGTCACTCAACAAGTTTAGGCCAGGCAAGTCTCCCATGGCAGGGAGATGCGTCTTTCTTCAGTTGATTAGTTCAGCCTCCTTGTTTGCCCTGTGGGTCTGATGATTTGGCCAGTATCAGAGGAGAAAAGACCATGACAGAAATCAAGAGGATGGTTCCAAATTGAAGATGTATGTTGTGGCTTTTGGCACTCTTGCAAGCATGTGGGAACCCTTGAGACTCTCAGAGGTCACAAACTTTTCAGGAAGACTGCTCCAAAATCATATGCAGTCTGAGATCCTTGAGCAATATTTAGGTTCCCCTTGACCAGAAAAGGGGCACTTCTCTGAATTTTGTGATGCAGTTCTTCCACCAAAAAAGTTCCCCCCAAAAAACCTCCACATATATTGGGGGAAGGGTGCACACAAATGTACATATTAGTAATAGTGCCGTTGTTGTTGTTGTTGTTGTTGTTGTTGTTGTTGTTGTTGTTGTTGTTGTTGTTGTTTTTAAATGCTTCTATTAGGGGAAAGTGTGTACAAAAATGTCATTTGTTAGGGAAATGCACACCGAATTGTCAATTTCAATGTAATTTTATTTCCATTTCTTCTCACATTGCAAACTCATGCAGAAGTGGGACAAACCAGATTTAAGATTAGGGAAAATATGAAACTGAAAAAAACTGAAATCAACAGATTGACCTATCCCTACCCAATATGTCATAGATCCATTGTGTACAGAAGGCCTCAGGTTTAATGCCTGGCAAATCTCCAGCTATGGTTGGTAAATATAAACCATGTCTGAATCCCAGGAGGAGCCCCTGCAAGTGAATGAGACAGCTGTGAGCTAGATGAACCCAGGGGCCTGACGCAGCAGAAAGAAGCAGGTTTATATATAACCCAAACTGTCCCATTGGGGAAGTGATGACCACCAGACCCTCCAAGTCTCCCAATTTTCCAGGGACAGTCCCAGATTTACAGAAGCCGTCCCAGTTTCTGATTTGATCCCGGAATGTCCTGCTTTTTCTTAGGATGTTTCTATTTTCATCAGATAAATGTTGGAGGGTATGGAATTATGCAACCCCCAAGCCAAGGAGAAAAGTCACTATACAACCTTTAGAAGACACCTGAAAGCAGCCCTGTATGGGGAAGGTTTTTTTTAATGTTAACTGTTTTGTTATGTTTTTATATATGTTGGAAGCTGCCCAGACAGAGTGGCTGGGGCAACCCAGTCAGATGGACGGGGTACAAATAACAACAACAGCAATATTAAATAAGACATGCCTATTTCAATGGGCTACCAACTTGGATGACTTTAAAAGAGTAGATAAATCCATGGATGATAAGACTATCATTAGCTGCTAGACATTAAGTGTCAGAGGGGAACTCCAGACTCCCCCTGCCAAACAAGCTCTGAGCCAATACAGACTGCAGCCAGAGCTTCTGTCAACAGACTCATCGTCCTCCTCATCTTCTACGTCAGGAAGCAGTGCCGGGGAGGAGGAGGGGGTGGTGAGGCTTCAGCCAACATCACAGAGTCAGGTTCCCAGGGGTCACAGGAGAAGGAGGAACCGGAAATATTTCTTCCCGCGCTGCTGTACCTCACACGGAAGTTCTGCTTCGGACTGAGCAGACATGATTAATGTTCTCTGTACATGATTGTAAATAACATAGATAAAAAGCCTTTGGCAGAATGAGCCTTTGTCTTTCTTGGAACGTCCAGCCGACGGGGAAGGGAACCCCCTACGTGTGACAGCAACTTCCGTGTCCCAAGCTGGCCGTTCATCAAAGGAAAGGACAGTAAAGAAACACCACGCACCCCCCCTCGCTATCTCCGGAGGCGGAGAAGCAGGAGCAAGATAAAGAATGTCTGCAGAGGAAAGAATGGCTGCAGCCGTCAGAGAACAAGTGGAAAAAGTAAGTGCTGATTTACGGCGGGAGGCAGAGCGTCAGCTAGCAGAGCAGCGTAAGCTCTTAGAAACTCAGCTGTCTCAGTTAACCCTTCAGGTGCAGCAATTGCAGACTAGGAACGCTCAATTAGAGGAGCATGCTAAGGAAGCTGCAATCAGGTTAGAAGAGCGGCGGAGGGGAGGTGGAAGCCCGGCCCCAGTGGGGAGGAGACTGCAGACGCTTATGTCCAAGTTCACAGGGGACCCCAGGAAATATGAGGGGTTCAAAACAGACTTACACTACTGTCTCAAGATGCAGGAGGGGGAATTCCAGAATGATGAGCAGAGAATTGCCTTCGTGGTGGCGCATTTGGAGGGTGCCGCCCGAGATTGGGCCCGCCCACTTATGTCAGCAGGGGGCGCAGAGATGCAAGATCTCAAGAAATTCTTAAAGGCGATGGACACCATGTTCGCCAATGAAGCGGAAGGCGAAGCCACCAAACAGGAGCTCCTGAGGCTGAAGCAGGGAGGAGGCTCGGTGCGCGCGTTCTTCTCGCAGTTTGCGATGTTGGCGCACAGATTAAATTGGAGTCTGGAAGGGGAGATGATGCAGGCCCTGTTTAGGGAAGGCCTGAGTTCCAGTATTAAAGATGAACTGAGCAGGGCGCCCATCCCCAAGAATATGAGCGAACTGGTGAGAATGGCTATGTCCATAGACAACAGAGCCCAACAGAGGAGCTGGGAAAGGGGGCAGCCCAAGGCAGAGAGGCTCACCTGGCAGCGTTACCAGGGCGGAGGCAATGGAGGCAACCCCCCGGTGGAAGACGCGTCTCGCAGGCAAGCTGAGGAGCCGATGGAGATTGGGGGGGCACGCGCCAAACGACCCAAGGGAGGGGATGGGAGAGAAGGCAAGGGTGCTCGGAAGTGCTACGTTTGTGACGCCCCCAACCACCTCGCCAAATTCTGCCCGCAACGCCGCGTATGGCAAGCAAAGGGAGCAAGAGCACCGGAACAGGAGGAGCAAAGCGGGGCGCAACAGGGAAACGACGAGGCCTGGGTCGAGGAGATACTGAGGGGCGAGCGCACCCAGGCCGGCAAGCAGTGAAAGCCCCGCAAGACGTTTCAACCTCCCCCCCTCATCCACCCAAAGTAGGCATTGTAGTAAGGGTGGTGCTGGAACTCCCCAATGGACACCCCCTAGAGGTGGAAGCGTTGATTGACTCGGGGGCCTCAGCGAATTTTATGAGCAGGAAATTCGCCTTAGAGCATCAAATACACTTACTTCCTCTGGACTTCCCCCTGCTAGTAACCACCATTGACGGGAGGGAGCTGCTGGGGGGAGAGGTGGCACAACAAACGCCCCCCATGAGAATGCGCATCGCCCAGCACTCTGAAGTCATCGCGTTCAACGTCACCACGCTGGCGGGATGTCCTATCGTTCTAGGGATGAGCTGGCTAGACCTACATGACCCCGTCGTGGCGTGGCACCAAAGATCGCTCACGTTCGGATCAGGGCACTGCGTGGAGAACTGTCTGCAAGAAAGGAGTCCACCAGACAGCAACATGCAGGCGGCGACGGTGAAGTTGGAAGCCACCAGAGGGATTCCACCCCAATACGAGGATTACAAGGATGTGTTCTGCGAGAAGGAAGCGGACAAGCTTCCGCCGCATCGCTCTTTCGACTGCCAGATCAACCTGGTGCCAGGAGCCCAGTTGCCTGCGGGGAAGCTTTACTCCATGTCAGAGCAGGAGCTCCAGGAGCTCAGAGAGTTCATAGACAAGAATCTACAGAGGGGATTTCTGCGAGAGTCCAAGAGTTCCAGAGGCAGCCCGGTGTTCTTTGTGGACAAGAAGGGGACCACCCAACGACGTTTGGTCGTAGATTACAGGTCGGTCAATAGGCTCAGCGAACCAATCGCCTTCCCCATGCCCAGGATCGACGACCTGCTGGCGGTGGTGCGCAGAGGAAAAATCTTCACCAAGCTGGACCTCAGAGGGGCGTACAACCTCATAAGAATGCGGGAAGGAGATGAGTGGAAGACGGCGATGTTTACTCCCCTCGGAACGTTCGAGTACCTAGTGATGCCATTTGGCTTACAGGGGGGATCCCCGGCCTTCCAGTCCTTCATGCATCACGTGTTGGGATCCCTGCTGTACAAGAGCTGTGTCTGTTTCCTTGACGACATCTTAGTGTTCTCAGAGAGCGAGGATCAGCACGAGCAGCATGTCAGGCAGGTGCTGGAAAGGTTGAGAAAACACCAGCTGTACGCCAAACTAGAGAAGTGCCAATTCCACGTGAAGCAAGTGGAGTTCCTAGGTTACCGAGTGTCGGACAGAGGTTTGGCCATGGACGGAGAGAAGGTGAACGCGGTGCTGGATTGGAAGACCCCCCGAACCAAGAAGGACGTGCAAAGATTTTTGGGCTTCGCCAACTTCTACCGCAAATTCATCGAGGGGTTCGCAAAGCTGACCGCACCCATCACCGACTGTCTGAGGGGCAACAAGAAGTTCGTCTGGACACCGGAAGCCCAGAGGGCGTTTGAGGCCCTCAAGAGAGCTTTCGCGTCCGAGAAACACCTCCTGCATGTGAACCCGGAGCGACCGATCAAATTAGAAACAGATGCATCGGATCGAGCCGTGGGAGCGGTGCTTTTGCAACAGAACCGCGACGGAGAGTGGAGACCGTGCGCTTTCTTCTCGCGCAAACTCAGCAAATCGGAGAAAAACTACACCATTTGGGACAAGGAACTGTTGGCCATCTTGGCGGCGTTCAAGAAATGGCGCCACTTCCTAATTGGGGCGCAGCACCAGATCCAAGTGCACACGGACCATAAGAACTTGGAGTACTGGAGAACTGCCAGAATACTCAACCAGAGACAAATCCGATGGGCAGAGTTCTTCGCGAACTTCAATTTCCGGATCCACTACGTGCCGGGGGAGCAGAACGTACGAGCCGATGCGCTGTCCAGGAAGCCACAGTACATGGAAGAGGAGGAGCCGGCGGCAGCGAGGCACATGTTTCCCATAGAACAATGGGCGTGTGGCGGCACGATGGAGCAGGCCTCGCTATTGCTGCGGCTCACCCGAGCGGATTCCTTCGCGCAGCAGAAATTTCGAGACCTCAAGGAAGGGAGGGGGGTGGAAGAAGGTTTTGTGGAGAAAGGGGGGCTCCTGTTTTTTAAAGGAGCACTGTATATCCCGGGGGACCAGTTAAGAGCGAAAGTCCTCAAGCAACTCCACGACAACCCCTCGGCAGGGCATTTCGGGCAGCAGAAGACCCTGCTCCTGGTCACCCGAGATTTTTGGTGGCCAGGGGTACAGGACGATGTCAAGGACTACGTGAGGGCATGTGACACCTGTCAAAGAGCCAAGGGGGACAATAGGGCACCAGCGGGGCTGTTGCAGCCCTTACCCACCCCCAGCAGACCCTGGGAAATGGTGAGCATTGACTTCATCACCGACCTGCCCATGTCCAGAGGGAAGACAGCAGTGCTCGTGGTGGTGGACATGCTCACAAAGATGTGCCATTTTGTAGCCTGCCCCAAGGTGTTGTCCGCAGAAGAAACGGCCAAGCTCTTTGTAGATCAGGTGTTCCGCTTGCACGGAGTGCCGTCGAGAGTTCTCAGTGACAGGGGGAGGCAATTCACCTCACGGTTCTGGCGCAAGCTCATGAGCTTGTTGCAGGTGGAGCTGAGTTTCTCCACAGCCAGACATCCCCAGACCAACGGCCAAGCCGAGAGAGCCAATGCCATTCTGCAGCAGTATCTGCGTTGCTATGTCAACCAGAGGCAGAATGATTGGGCGCAATTTTTGGGTCTGGCAGAGTTCGCCTTTAATAACTCTGTCCACCTGTCCACAGGAATGACTCCGTTTTTTGCCAATTACGGTCGCCACCCCAGAGCCTTCCCAGGGCGGGAGGAGGAGCCCAGTGTACCAGCAGCAGAGAATTTTGCAGAGGAGATGCAAACGGTGCACAAAATGCTCAAGAGCACTCTGGAAAGGGCCAAGGAGGCATACAAGAGGGCGGCGGATGCCCATCGCAGAGAGGGCGAGGTCATTCGGGTGGGGGACAAGGTGTGGTTGTCGTCCAAGGGTCTACCCATCAGAGGGAGCTGCAGGAAGTTAGAGCATCGCAAGCTGGGACCCTTCGAGGTCATTGAGCAGGTCAATCCGGTAGCCTTTAAGCTATTGCTACCGGACACCATGAGAATTCACCCTGTCTTTCACAGGTCACTGCTTTCACCATACAGGGAGGGGCACCGTTTCCACGGGGAGGGTGGGACACCCCCCACACCGCCCATTGTAGAGGAGAGAGAAGACGGCAACGAGGCCACGGAGATTCTGGACTCCAGATGGAAGGGAGACAGGGTGGAGTACTTGGTAGCATGGGAGGGGGGAGCACCAGAGGACAACACGTGGGTGCCCTCCAACCAGATTACGGAGGAGTATCTCACGGCGGAATTCCATTCCCTGTTTCCGGAGAAGCCCATGCCACCAGATTTCTTTTTGAGGGACGTGTGTGCCACCACGGAAGACGACGAGGAAGATTTCTGGGGTTTCAGGTCCAGTACAGAGAGGGAAGGGAGGGAGACCCCAGAGGTTTCACAGGAGCAGCCAGGGGGAAGCCAGCCCTCGTCGCCGGTGGGGGAAGATGAGGGATGGCAGGACTTATTCGCATCGCAGGAGGACGACGACACAGACTTCCTGGGTTTTGTCACCTCCCCCGAGGGAGTGGTTGGGGGGAGGGAGGGTGAGCCGGCAGAGCAGGAATCTCCCACCTCACCGGAGGGGGAGGGGGTTTTGGAGGGGGGAGTGGATGTCAGAGGGGAACTCCAGACTCCCCCTGCCAAACAAGCTCTGAGCCAATACAGACTGCAGCCAGAGCTTCTGTCAACAGACTCATCGTCCTCCTCATCTTCTACGTCAGGAAGCAGTGCCGGGGAGGAGGAGGGGGTGGTGAGGCTTCAGCCAACATCACAGAGTCAGGTTCCCAGGGGTCACAGGAGAAGGAGGAACCGGAAATATTTCTTCCCGCGCTGCTGTACCTCACACGGAAGTTCTGCTTCGGACTGAGCAGACATGATTAATGTTCTCTGTACATGATTGTAAATAACATAGATAAAAAGCCTTTGGCAGAATGAGCCTTTGTCTTTCTTGGAACGTCCAGCCGACGGGGAAGGGAACCCCCTACGTGTGACATTAAGGTTATGCTGTACCGCCACATTTGGAGGCAATGGGTCTCTAAATGTCAATCGCTGGGTATCACAAGCGGGGAGAGTGCTGTCATGTTTTAAGTCCTGCTTGTGGATTTCACACAGGCATTTGGCTGGACACTGTGAGAACAGATGCTGGAATAGGTGGGCCTTTGGCCTGTTCCCAGACAGGTCTTCTCAGGTACTTATGTTCTCATGAGTATGGAATCTTCTTCAACGAGGAAGAGCCTAGGGCCTGTCGATCAGAAGGTCAGCAGTTCGGATCCCTGCGACGGGGTGAGCTCCGGTTGCTCAGTCCCTGCTCCTGCCCACCTAGCAGTTCGAAAGCATGAACTGCAAGTAGATAAATAGGTACCGCTCCAGCGGGAAGATAAACGGGCTTTTCCGTGCCCTGCTCTGGTTCTCCAGAAGTGGCTTAGTCATGCTGGCCACATGACCTGGAAGCTGCACGCTGGCTCCCTCGGCCAGTAAAGCGAGATGAGCACCGCAACCCCAGAGTTGTCCGTGACTGGACTTAATGGTCAAGGGTCCCTTTACCTTTGCCTATAGCCCTGCCAACAGCTAAGGGCATTGTTCCCATCAGTGCTTCCCATCAGTGCAAGGATATCCATTCGCTCAGTGGAACTTGCACACTCTTCCCCAATCTTCTCCTGAAGGTTGGTAGAAGCTGGTAGTAGAAGATTAAAGTTGGTAGAAGAGATTAAAGGCAGTGTGAGGGACGGCAGAAAGGTAGGACATTCCTTTGTGCAAGGAGAAAGTCTTGTACCGATCGAACAAGATGCTTGGCACTATGTTTAATTCCACCTGAAATGGTTTGTGTGATGGCCTGGGATTCAGACTCAGATGCTGAACCTGAGGGATCCCAGCCTGCACAGGATTCCCTAAATAACATGAGGTTAGTTAAATGACACATTACAGAGGAGATGAGAAGCCCCACTTTTTCAGGCCTAGTGGCATTCCTGCCTGTTGAGAACAGCCTCTTCCCACCTTTCTGAGGAAATGTCAGAGTTCATTGGCCTCAAGTGGCTGTGGTCCTTTCCCCAAAGCCATGTAATCTTACAAACAGCTTGCACATGAGCATCTCAAGTAGAGCCTCATTTATTTATTTTTTTAATTTTTCTATTAGAAAATCTCCCTTTCTGTTTTCTCCCCTTGCAGGTGTGGCCCTTTAAAAAATAAAAAAATTGCCTGATTTTACAGCTCCGGCAGATGTTTCCCCGAGCAGGGAGAGCATGAGTGCCTATTGTGTAGCAGCTGCGGGTGGCACCCTGAGCTCCAAAAGGCACCCTCCCCTTCACAATCTCTGATCTCTCTGGGCCCAGCAGGCTGGCATTCGTCTCAGTTGCCAGGTTTTGTTTTCTTGGCAGTGAGGAAGGGAGGAAGGCATGCCCTCATTGCGCCACTACCTGAGAGAAGGAGGTTTTCCACAGATCTGAAGATGCTGTCTGTTCACTATCTGTTATTGTATGTAATCATTATGCTGCTGATGAAGCCGAAAGTGGCGAAACAGGGATAAATAATCCAGGCATCCTTGTCCTGCTTGCTCCGAATCTCCATGAAAACTACATTCACACTTTGGAGTGTTGCATCATCATTGTCTTATCAAGCTCAACTTTAGTTGGAACTTTTATTTGCATTATATGGAGGACACCGAACTTGGGACTGTTAGTTGAATTTACATGGAGGACACTGGACTTGTGATACTTGCTATGTACCTCCACGTATGAACCTTTAAGCATATAGACTTTTGAAACGGATTATATTCACATGTTGTTTTTTCGCGAGTTTATACCAGATTATACACAGATTTTGGTCCTGTACATGCATGTGCTTCTCATTATTTATATCTTGAGTTATCAGAATTAATTTCTGCCAGCCTGTTACGTTTGTTGTTTGGTGGTATAGATATACGTAACTCAGGTTTATCGTGTGTTGCTCATTGTGCCACTACCTGAGAGAAGGAGGTTTTCCACAGATCTGAAGATGCTGAGGCCTCTGTCCCGTAGTCCAATTACACCATATTAGTGCCCTCGCTAACGAGTCAGAGCCAGGCTCAGCCTGAGGCGCTCTTTCCGTTGCGAGTTATATGGCACCTCTTTAATTTTTTCTCATTTCCCAAACCTTATTCATGCCCCACAGATTTCTCTCTCCTTTCCCCTCACCCCCCACTCCTTATAGTGAAATTACACTTCGGTTATCTTGTCATTCCCGGCGCCAGGCAGCCTTTTTCGGTTACTGGGGGGACACCAATCAAACTTCAAAAAGAGACGCTTTGGTGGCGAGAAATGGGCAGCTATTCAGAAAGCCTCAGTCCCCGGCATGCAAAAAGATCCCCCACAGCAATTTGAGGTAATTGCACACAATACAGAATCAGGAAACCTCGGTGAAGGTTGCTGTCTTCATTCGTCTACGTTGCCATCATTATGGGAAACGGTGTTTGGGAGGTATGACAACTCACAGGGAGGGTGGGGTAAGCTGCCAATGTGGAAGATGTAGGGAAGGGAATCATAATACCTAAAAAACACTTTCCGTTCAGATATTTCTGTACTCAGGTAAAAGGAGGGGGGGCGAGGACACACACAGCAGCAACAATCCGGATGATTATTTTGACAGCCACACTGGCTACAGGGCAGGGAAGGGAGGGCTTGTTTACACGATTGGTTATCCAATTGCAATGCTCCTTTTACTTCTGTTTGCAGAAGCAAAGGGTTAATCCAAGGCTGAAGGTGGGCTTCAAGCAAGGGAAATAGATTCTTGGGTAGATGGGAGCCATTCCGCCATGCATCCGGGAGAGGAGAAGGGGTAACAGTGTTGCAGGGTGGTGGTTTTTTTTTGGCAAGGTGTAATGAGGCTCTGCGGTGAGAGAACACTAGAACTCGTGGACATCCAACAAAGCTGAATGTTGGAAGATTTTGGGCAGGTAAGAGAAAGTGGAGTCTCCTTCTTTGGAGGTCTTTAAGCAGAGGCTTGACAGCCACCTGTCAGGAATGCTTTGATGGTGTTTCCTGCTTGGCAGGGGGTTGGACTGGATGGCCTTTGTGGTCTCTTCCAACTCTATGATTCTATGATTCTATGATTCTAAGTCCTTTGCCATGCAGAACATATTTAAACTATGGAACTTGTTCCCTCCAGAGGGCAGTGATGGCCACCAACTTGGATGGCTTGAAAAGAGGAGGGGAGAAATTCCTGGAGGGGAAAGCTATCAAGGGCTGTTAGGCATATTGGCTATGATCTCCCTCCACGGTCAGAGGCATATTGGGTATGATCTCCCTCCACTGTCAGAGACAGTAGAAGAGAAAAAGAAGAAGAGTTTGGGTTTGATATCCCGCTTTATCACTACCTGAAGGAGTCTCAAAGCGGCTCACAATCTCCTTTCCCTTCCTCCCCCACAACAAACACTCTGTGAGGTGAGTGGGGCTGAGAGACTTCAGAGAAGTGTGACTAGCCCAAGGTCACCCAGCAGCTGCATGTGGAGGAGCGGGGAAGTGAACCCGGTTCCTCAGATTATGAGTCTACCGCTCTTAACCACTACACCACACTGGCTCTCCATACCAGTAAAGCTTCTGGATACCAGTTGCTAGAAATCAGGGGCGCCAACTTGCCCTGCACATTGAGGGGTTCGGCATCATGTGACGCGTCCTGCCCTGCCCAGTGTGATAGTGCTCACCAGGCGGCGGCGGGTGGTGGCACCCCCTCAATATAGGGAGGGGACTCGGGGCCCAGCCCACAAATATTGAGGGGGCTGAAGCCCCTTCTGTCTCCTATAGTTGGCATCCCTGCTAGAAACCCAAGAGGACAGGGTTCTCTTGGGCTTCCTGCTCAAGAGTTTCCCACAGGCATCTGGTTGGCCACTGTGAGAACAGGATTCTAGACCAGATGGGCCATGGGTCTGATCCTGCAGGCCCTCCTTATGTTCAGAGGCCATGGGATAGTACACTCTGTTCCAGAATTACAAAGCCTGGTGTGCTCCTCCAGATGTCATTGCACTACAACTCCCATCATCCCTGATCATTGGCCATCCTAGGTGGGGCTGATAGGGGTGTGGTCCAACAATATCTGGAGGGCTGCTGTAGTGTTCAACCCTTTCTCACATAGACCCTGCGAATGCAGACATACTGCTCTTCCCTCATTCAGAGACTTCTCAATTCAGTTTTAATTCAGTTGGGCAGCCCAACTGTACTGAGTAGAGTGGTGGTGTCTGCCTAAACTGCCTACATCATTTTTGCCTAATGGTAGGGCCGGCCACATGGAAGAGAAACCCTCCTGGACATAACCTATCATTAGCAGTCTACCACCTTCCACTGTTGAACAACTCTTACTGTCAGAAAGTTCTCCTGAACGTTGAGCTGGAATCTCCTTTCTTTTTAATTTGAATCCATTGGTTTGAGTCCTACCCCCCCCCCCCGAGAGCAGGTGAAAAAAGAGCTTGCTCCCTTTTCCATGTGCCAGTGTGGTGTAGTGGTTAAGAGCGGTAGACTCGTAATCTGGTGAATTGGGTTTGATTCCCCGCTCCGCCACATGCAGCTGCTGGGTGACTTTGGGCTAGTCACACTTCTCTGAAGTCTCTCAGCCCCACTCACCTCACAGAGTGTTTGTTGTGGGGGAGGAAGGGAAAGGAGAATGTTAGCTGCTTTGAGATTCCTTCGGGTAGTGATAAAGCGGGATACGAAATCCAAACTCCTCCTCCTCCTCTTCTCCTTCCTCCTCCTCCTCCTCCTCCTCCTCCTCCTCCTCCTCCTCTTCTTCTTCTTCTTCTTCTTCTTCTTCTTCTTCTTCTTCTTCCTCCATGTGACAGCCCTTTAGATCTTTGAAGATGGCTATCACATCTCCCCTCAGTCTCCTCTTTTCCAGGCTAAACATACCCAGCTCCTTCAAGCATTCTTCTTAATGCTTGGTTTCCAGACCTTTGATCGTCTTGGTTAACCTTCTCTGCACATGTTCCAGCTTGTCAACACCCTTCTTAAGTTTTGGTGTCCAGAATTGGACACAGGACTCCAGGTGTGGTTTGACCAAGGCATAATAGATTGGATATATATTACCCAAACAACTTTGTCCCTCTCCCTTTAAGAATATCTGCCTGAATAATTTCATGGTGTGAATATGGCAGAAGAAACTGAATTCTTGAATTAAAATGCATATATATATATATTAGCACATAATCCTGAGGGTCACATTGCATTCTTGTGATGGATGCAAACTCATAACTAACTATGGCAGGAATAAAAGGGCAGTGTGTGAGAGAGAGCAGGGTTCTGGCTTTTATACTCTTCTTCTGGACTTATTTATTTATTTATTTTGCAAATGAAGCCAACACTTTCAGAGCCACTGTATTTCAATTACCTCTAATTTCACACATTTTATGCAAATTCACAGCATTTCAATTGCAGATGAGATGGGGGCTTAATTTTTTTTTTTAAAGGAAAACAGCCATGTTTTAGATTGATCTTGATTTTAATACCAAATTCTTCTGGGGACTTGTTAAAACTCTTTAAAAGTTTGCTTTGACTCTATGACTTCATAGGATGGTGCGATTTTAAAATTTGGGAAGCGTGTGGTGTGGGAGGGAGAAGGGGGGAAGTCCCATTGCACAAGCAGAAATCCTCGTACTGGTGGGATGTGTTAGGTGAATATCACCCTTAAGCATGGTAAAAGTGTAAATGAATTGAAGGGTCATCAGCCTTATGGACAATAAATGCAAATAGCATCATTTAATAGGGATGTGTTCATGGAATTCTATCTTCATCCCTTTCTCAGTATTCCAAATAGGAGAAAGTGAATCATTTATTTAAGTCCTCATGAAAATTCATCACTGCTTCACTGTGAATATCTCCTAATTTACGCAGGTTTACACCTAACATACCTATTTTCGCAAAGTAATTTCTCCCAATATAATGCATTTTTGCATATCATTTTCAAAAACATATGCACTCCTTTGCATGCTTTCTATATGCATGTTTAAATGTATTAGTTGGCTGGCAAACTGCACTGCAAAATTCAGGGGCATGCGAATTTGGAAGGGCGGTTGGGTTTCAGTTCACATATTGTCCAGGAAAGTGCAAATTGGGTAGGTTTGCCTTTGCATGCAAACGGAATCAAATATCCTCCGCATCCTTCGCTCCGCTCTCCCTCTGTAGTCATTCCTATCATCTTTCAACTTATGGAAGCTGACTGCTGGCAGAGCTGAGATCTTTTGCATTCGTGGAGGTTCCCTGTGAGTTTTAGCAATCTAGAACAATCAGGGTGCTGAAATGTGTAGGGAGCTTTCACCAATACAAAAACAAAACAAAACTGACCACTGTACTTTTCAGAAGAAAACAGAATTAAAGACCAAGGATTCATACGTAAGGTAATTAGCCAAAGACCTTGGAGAAAAGGTATATTTTTGCCTGGTGCCTAAAAATATGTAATGAAGGCACCAGATGATTTTCCCTGGGGTGAGCATCCCAGAAATGGAGATGCCTGCTCTTGTGTTGCCACCCTCCAGAACTCTCATGGAGGAGGCACATGGAGACGGGTCTCAGAGGGTGATCTTAGGGTCCACATCAGTTCATATGGGGTCCTTGAGGCATTGCAGTCCTTAAGGCTTTAAGCAGCACTTTGAATTGGGCCCTGAAACTAATTGGCAGCTAATGCAGTTGGGACAATACTTGCATTCTATGCTCAAGCCATCTTGCACCAGTGAGCAATCGGGATACCAACTTCTCGACCAGAAGAAATTTCCAAACTTATTGTTGTATTTTTAGGTTGTTGTAACTGTTGCTAGGCAAGAGGACATTGCTCTTGTGAAACCTGGGATGTATTTGGGGGAACAGGTATCTCAGATTTCACCAGCCCCTTATCTGGCGGAAATCCACTATGTGGAATACCGTAGGCTCCTTACAGCTGCTAGGTTAAACGTTCTGGAATCGGCGGTTTTGTGGGGAAGGTTCAGGGGAGTCCCATACGCCTAGAGACTTTGCCCCTGTGCTCTGGGAGTGGTTGAGTCAACTGAACATCTTCTTTTGATCTGCCCATTCTATGCAGATCTTAGACAAAAACGTATAGCTCCACTCCTATGCCAACATAGCCCAGTAGACAGAGAAAGACTGGTTTTGTATTTGCTGAACAAGTTCACTGGAACAACAACCTTCTCGGTGGCCAAATTTCTTTTTTTTGGCCTTTAAGTGCCGTAAGGCTAAAATTGACTGTATTGACACTGGTCTAAATGTACTTTTCGCTGTTTCTAAGTGTCACGGTTTTCCAGATGTTTAGACGTTTTAACTTTTGTATGGATAATATGTGCTGTCTGACTGATGGTCGAATAAATTTTATTGATTGATTAGGTTGTTGTAACCAGCCTTGAAACATCATGGTGAAGAGCAGTTAAGAAATTAACAGCAACAACCCCTTTTGTGTAAATAAACCCTCAAGAGAACCAGCTGAAAGCTTTACCCACGTGCAAAATCTGACAAGGACAGAGCCATCATGTTTGAACAAGGCCTACGTTTTTATGCTAGTAAAGAATTGGCTTTAGCAAGGTACACATCCCACTTGAACTATTGAATTGATAGCAGGCAGAACACACACACTTCAGGTTAAACCTGTGCTTAAAAGCAGCCATGCCACACATTATGGGCTATAAGTGCTGTGTAGCATTTCACCGATTCAGTGGCAAACTATAGGATAACTCTACTCGCTTAGATAAATGCGAGAGCACTTTGGCTTAACACCATAATCCTCTTCCCCACTGTAATCAAACCTAAGGATGCGTGACTGCATTTGCTCACATTCATCCCCTCCTCTCCTTGTCAACTTGTCTCTTCCTCCCCACCCTCTATTGATTTCTGATTGTAAGCTCCTTGGGGACAAGGCCTACCTGGTCTCTCCTCCCCCCCCCCACTCATGGAACTCAGCACAGCACTGATGTCACGATAAGCGTGTGGCACTGTAGTAGGACTGCCAGTGGTAAATAGATTTAAACCTATAAGAAGAGCCCTTTTGGATCAGACCAAGGACCTATATAGTGCAGCAGTGGCCAACCAGATACCTCTGGGAAGCCAACAATCAAGGCATGAAGTCAACAGATCTCCCTCAGCAACTGCTATACAAAGGTATACAAGGAAGTTCCACTTAGCAATGGACTTAGGTTGCTCTGAGGAACATCAGGAGAAGTTGCACCCCTGGCAGCTGTCCACGCCTTGCAGTCCTCGTATCTGGCTGACTTCCTGCCTTGTTGTTTCTCTGGATTTCTTCACTGAATCTCCAGCTTCAGTCATTATCCCTTCCTGCCTCCCATATGCCTTGGAATCACTTCTTAGCTCACCAAAGAGCTAGATAAGAACAGAGAAGCAGACCCTCAAATGAGCCTCTTTCAGTCTATTATTATTATTATTTATTGAATTTGTATACTGCCCTGTACCCGCAGGTCTCAGGGTGGTTTACAGTCTGGCCCAAGGCCTTACCAGATTGAATAGCTTGCATTTTGATAGCAATCTCAAAGCAACTGTAGAGAAGGCTAGCAAGATCTGGAGACTCCAAGCTTTGCCACGGTATTCCTGTCCTGAAACCTCTGGTGCAATGCAGCTCTGTAGGCAACTTTTTAGCTCCTTGTTCCCCCAGAGCTTTCTGCAGTATACTACACAGTTGTAGAGATTTCCAGCTTGACGACTGGCCAATCATGGCAACACTCCCACACTTTACAGGAGATCTTAGAGCATGTAGAACCAGGCCTTGCCTCCCGTGTTATTTTCACTCTGTGCCAACACCCTGCTGGAAAGCCATGGCTTTTAATCCGTAAAACTGTGCGTGCCAACCCAGGAATCTGGCTTGAATTCTGGCAAGGGTAGGATTTAGAACCATCCATCTGGCAACCAGACTACAAACATCTGGAATGATTGTTCATGCCCATCCAACAGTCAGAAACACTTGGGAGCAGAAACACATGCAGCAGAGCACATAAATCAGGAGTGGATAACCTTTGTTTCCAACCTGAGGGCCACATTACCTTGTGGGAAGCCTTGGGAGGAGGCACATGTCAAGGGGTGGAGCAACAGAAATGACTCTTAGCTCAATAGATTAGGCTACATTCCCTCCGTGCAAAAATATAATATAATATAATATAATATAGACACGCAGAGAGGTCTATCTAAGTAAGAAAGAAGAAGAGTTTGGATTTGATATCCCGCTTTATCACTACCTGAAGGAGTCTCAAAGCGGCTCACATTCTCCTTTCCCTTCCTCCCCCACAGGAAACACTCTGTGAGGCAAGTGGGGCTGAGAGACTTCAAAGAAGTGTGACTAGCCCAAGGTCACCCAGCAGCTGCATGTGGAGGAGCAGGGACGCGAACCCGGTTCCCCAGATTACGAGTCTACCGCTCTTAACTACTACACCACACTGGCTAAAAGCACTTGAGAGGTCTCTGAGCAGGGTCAGTGAGGGTGTGTGGCCTGGTGAAAGTCCTAAGTAAGCGTGGAGGAGAAGTTTGATTCAGTTCACATTTAAAAACGAATCAAATTTCAACTCTCCCAAACAATACAAGAACCAAAACCAAACCATGCTTTGCAATTTCACCTGTATTCGAGTGTTCAGTTCTCCAACCAAGCAACATTTACAGAAATGCATGTTAGGTAAAAGTGTGTGGAAATAAATGAACATAGTGGAGGGAAATGACATTATTATGCATTATATTAGGGGAAATTGCTTGCAAAAGGCTGTTGGACTAAGACCTGGAAGACCAGGGCTCAAATCCCCACTCAGCCATGAAGCTCACTGGGTGACCTTGGGCCGGTCGCCATCTCCTAGCCTAACCTCACTCACAGGGTGGTTGTGAAGATAAAATGGAGAGGAGGAGAACCATGTAGACACTTCTTGAACTCCTACATTGGTGAAAATGCCGTGCAAAAAAATGTGTTTCTTAGGAGAAATGTGTGCTAAAATGCTGATGAGTTTTCATGAGGACTTTAAAATTAATTTTTACTGCAAAGATTTTAAAGAGAAAAGCGCACATGCAAAAGGGAGGGAAACAAACAAATTAATCATCTCAAATTGCTGCAGAAATGTGGAGAGCTGAGTTTAAGAATTGAAAAGAGAGAAACAGAACTTTAGAATAAACCCAGATGCCAACTTTGCTGCCACATACACCTGGACAACACCATTACTGGCCCCAACAACATCAAACATACCATCTCAGGACTATTTAATTGCTCATCGTCTAACATTGTGTATGTCATCAAATGCCAACAGTGCCCTTCAGCTCTCTATATTGGACAAACAGGCCAAACCCTACGCCAAAGGATAAATGGACATAAATCTGACATCAGGAATCACAAGACAGGGAAACCAGTAGGAGAGCACTTCAATCTCCCAGGACACACTATACATGATCTCAAAGTAGCTGTCTTATTGCAAAGGAATTTCAGAAATAGACTGGAAAGAGAAGTTGCTGAATTGCAACTCATTACCAAGCTTAAAACCATGGAGAGACCTGGTCTGAATAGAGACATTGGATTCTTATCTCATTATACATGACAAAACTATTCTTAGCTATCTCACCCCTTGCTTTTTCCTGCAAGTCCTATTGCAGTCGTTAACAGTCGTCAACAGGTTTACCACAGCTATCAGCCTATCACCCATTCCCACCACCCTTCTGAGTAATACCCTTCCCCACCCTTTCACTATATATAAGGGTCTGGTGACTTCTGATTCAGTGTATCTCAAGAAGTGTGCATGCACACGAAAGCTCATACCAAGAACAAACTTAGTTGGTCTCTAAGGTGCTACTGGAAGGAATTTTTTTATTTTGTTTTGACTATGACAGACCAACACGGCTATCTACCTGTAACTAGAACTTTAGAAAGTGAGGCCTGGTGGTCCATCTTTGGAGATTGAGGTTCCTCATTGCTGATGTAAAGTGTGGGGACCTGTGTCCATACTGAGGTGTCCACCTCGAGGCCTGACAATGCGATGGTGTTTCTCCAGGCCAGACAAGTCAATTTTAATTCCTAAAAGGCATTTATCTCCTTATTTTGTAAAGTAATAACAATGTTGTCTCTGTACGAGGATGGATGCCAAAGCATAACCAAATTGGGATGTAAAGGTTCTCCATTACAATAACAATTACAGAAATATAAACACATTTGCATTGATTTTCCTGTTCCTATAGCCCCCAACCAATATGAAGGCTATTGGTCTAATTGCAACATCTTCATTTAATATCCATACTTTATTACTTTGTAGAGCTAGCTTATATGACTAGACAGTTTAATTCTCTTAATGGAACGTATTCCGTGAAGTCAAGGCGGCCTGCTTTAGCCGTCAGGGTTCTAAAATGCATGGCAAATCATTTTGTGTTGCTTTGTGTTAATGGTCCATCTTTCCCTCAAACTCCCTCTTGCTTTGAAGTGAATGGGCATCTTCCTTTTCTCCCTCTCTGTGGAACACTTCATTGGCCAAATCTGTTCAAGCTATGAAGAGCCCTGCCAAATCAGGCCAGGGCTGCATTCAAAAGCCTCTTTATCCATCTTCCTGGTGCTTCCATAACTGTTAATTTCTGCATTATATTTGAGTTTCCACATGACGTAAAAGCCACTTTCGGGAATACAGCAGAATATAGCACAGGTTTAGGGTTCATTTCTGTGTTATTTGTAAACATGCCCCCCCCACTTTTCTGGAAGCAAATAACATGGAAATGAGCACTAAGCTTGATCTATATTCTGCTGTGTTTCCAGAAGTGGCTTTTTTTGTGAAAGCTGAAATATAGTGCGGGAATTCACAGTTGAGGAAATGTTGTGAAAATGGAACAAACGGCTGTGTGAATGCAGCCCAAGGTAAAATCTAACCAGGTGCCTCACAGTAACCTCCTTGCAGGTACAGGTAGATAGCCGTGTTGGTCTGTCATAGTCAAAACAAAATAAAAAAAATTCCTTCCAGTAGCACCTTAGAGACCAACTAAGTTTGTCCTTGCAGGTTGCAAAGGAAACAGCTCTCTCCTCATGTCTGCTCCCTCAGGATCTGGTATTTGGAACATAGAAGGTCTGTATATCTAGCCAGGGGCGGAGCAAGCTGATTGGGCGCCTGGCGTGGCGCACGTGCCTGGGGGCGGGGCCTCCGAGGAGTCTGCCTGCCTCCTCCCACTCAGCCACCCTACAGCTGAGGGGGAGGCAGCGGGCGGATCGTTTGGGGCAGCGCAGTGAGTGCTGCCCAACATTTTGTCACCCCCCTCAGCGGTGACACCCAGGGTGGCCCACCCCCCACCTCCTCTTCCTCCGCACCTGTATCTAGCAGGGGTGCCATCTCACCCTCATGATTGTGAGTGCCTGCCACCACAATGTGGTTGTGATGCCACACATTTGTGTTGCGGCAGGCAGTGATGGTGACTCCTCTTCTTCCTCCTCTCCTCAGCCATCAAGGCACCTTTTTCTGTGGGGAGGGTCTCGAACACAGAGGCAGAGCTAAACTGCTGGCTGGCTGCGGAGGGCAAAGCTGAAGTGCCACCTGCCAGCTTTTCTCATTGATTTTGTGGGTGCCCAACCCCCACAATTACCATATTTTCCTGTGTATAACAACGCCCCCGTGTATAAGACACCCCCTATTTTGGGGGACTCCAAATTAAGAAAATGATCTTAGTTTTTTTTATGTTGAGCTTCAGACCATATTTTGCACTCTCCTCTTTCACCCTCATTAAAAGGTTCTTTAATTCCTCCTCACTTTCTGCCATCAAGGTTGTATCATCAGCATATCTGAGATTGTTGATATTTCTTCCGGCAATCTTAATTCCAGTTTGGGATTCATCCAGTCCAGCCTTTCGCATGATGAATTCTGCATATAAGTTAAATAAGCAGGGAGACAATATACAGCCTTGTTGTACTCCTTTCCCAATTTTGAACCAATCAGTTATTCCATATCCAGTTCTAACTGTAGCTTCTTGTCCCACATAGAGATTTCTCAGGAGACGGATAAGGTGATCAGGCACTCCCATTTCTTTAAGAACTTGCCATAGATTGCTGTGGTCGACACAGTCAAAAGCTTTTGCGTAGTCAATGAAGCAGAAGTAAATGTTTTTCTGGAACTCTCTAGCTTTCTCCATAATCCAGCGCATGTTTGCAATTTGGTCTCTGGTTCCTCTGCCCCTTCGAAATCCACCTTGTACTTCTGGGAGTTCTCGGTCCACATATTGCTTAAGAATTTTTAGCAAAACCTTGCTAGTGTGTGAAATTAGTTATCAGGAATAATTACTTTCATCCCCCCCCCTTTCTTAACCAAGCAAACTGACTCAGGAAGGAAACTCTGAAGTACCAAAGGGTTGATCTCTGCCCTTCCTTCTACAGCAGATCTCTTACGTTACAAGCAATCCAATTGGATCCGTGTTGCATTTCTTTTATGGACTATGCATGTGGTGGGTGGGTGGGTGGGTGGGTGTCATCAATTATATCTCTCTAGTTTGATTTGGATTTGGAGGAACGAAAACCAAAATCTCAATAAAAGACCCTTAAGACAAACGCAATATGTTTGCATGGTCTCCCCACCACATGGAGTTTGTGGAAATGTCACATATAATTTTATGGTGTGTTCTCCCCTTTGTCACGGGTTTTTGTTCTTAAAATGCACACAGATGTGACTGATCTGTCTATTCTTCAGGGGAAGTTTTACCTTTAAAAAGAGATATGTATCCACAACAGCAAATATCCGCTAACCCACATGGTCAGTGATTGCTGTTTTAATAGTCCTCCGATTACAATGGCGGATAGCAGCAGTCAGAATTACCAGTAGAGTATTAATACTCAGGAATGAGTTAATAGTGCATAAAGACCTTCTAGTGGAACAGTGGGGGAGTTGAATATTCTTTTCTTAAGTCAGCTGTAAGTAATTACGACATGGTGTGCTTCCAACTATTACCATAACAGAGCAATTGAACATGAGGAATGGATAATAGTGCGGACCTAGAGGTATTTTTAGAATGTCGGCAGTCAAGCAGGTGGATCCGTTACCTTGAAGGAAGGCTTGGAATTTGGCTATTGTTGCAAACACAGCCTAATGGGTTCTTTTAAAATGGCTTTGCAGGGCAGTACTTAGGAGATGGAAATGAGGGGAAGAAATCTAAATAAAACAAAGGCATCTAGACACTATGGAGCTGGTCACAAATATTTGCCACCCATCTGTTTTCAGTCTGTGGTTGTGGGTTTTTTTTTCTTTTGAAAGAAAAGGAGAAATAAGAGCTCCACGTTTTGTACCAGGCAAAATTCTGCAACCTGCATAAATTATGACATTGAGCACGTTTGTATGATCTCACTCACTTTGCATAATTCATTCGTACCTCACTGCATAATTTAGTCCAGTTTTGCTGGTCGCAGGGAATATGGAGGATTTATGCAGGACTCTGGAGAGCTTTGCGCCTCTGACTGATTGAGATGTAGTTTAGCCATGTCGCCGGCTTCGGAGATTTCAGTCAACATTGTTCAGACACTTTCAGGGAGGTCTGTGCTGAATCTGTTTAAAAAGGGGGAAAGGAAGTAGATATTTCAACAATTAATCAATAAGATTAATTGGTACATTTGGGGGGGGATCCAATTGTGTATGTGAAGAAGCAGAAAGGATTTCCACTCACCTAAGGGACTTCCACTCATGCAACAGACTTCCACTCGCACTATCCATTCCTCTCTGCCCCACAACAAAACTGTTCTAGGAGATGGGTATCCCCAAAGCATAGGGTATGTGGCAGTCATAGACTCATAGAGTAGGAAGAGACCTCAAGGGGCATCTCCTCCAACCCCCTGCAATGCAGGAACCTCAACTAAAGCACCCACGACAAATGGCCATCCAACCTCTGCTTAAAAACCTCCCTTGAAGGAGAGTCCACAACCCGAGGTAGTCCATTCCAGTGTCGAACAGCTCTTACTGTCAGAAAGTTCTTCCTGATTTTTAGTCGGAATCTTCCTTCTTGCAACTTGAATCCATTGGTTCGAGTCCTACCCTCCAGCGCAGGGAAAATAAGCATGATCCCTCCTTCCTGTGACAGCCCTTGAGATATTTGAAGATAGCTATCATATCTCCTCTCAGTCTCCACTTTTCCAGGCTTGGTTTCCAGGCCCTTGATCATCTTGGTTGCCCTCCTCTGCACTCGTTCCAGCTTGTCACCATCCTTCTTAAATTGTGGTGCCCAGAATTGGACACAGTATCTTAGGTGTGGTCTGACCGAGGCAGAACAGAGTGGTACTATTGCTTCCCTTGACCTGGCACTATTCTTCTGTTGATGCAGTCTAGAGTAGCATTAACTCTTTTGGCTGCTGCATCACACTGTTGACTCATGTTAAGCTTGTGGTCTACTAAGACCCCCTAGATTCTTTTCACATGTACTACTTGTGAACCAGTTGTCCCCCAGATTCAAGAAGAAGATGAAGGGAAAATCACATTGGATGTGTGGAGGTTCATTTGTACAACATTAGATTCCACCCTTTCTCAATTATATAGATCAAGAAACTGTTAATTGATTAATACTGTCTTTTCCCCCAATTGTAGGGAATCTGTCCCCCCCCCGATGTTGTTAGATTAAATCTCCTAACCATTCCAAGACAACATTTATTTATATGCTATTGTGTTTGATATTATAACGATTGCCATAACTGCTCAAAATGGCATCATAGTTCTTTAAATGCATGGAATGAATGTGGTCTGAGTTTCCCTCATTGAGCCTTATTGTAAAAAGGTAAAGGTAAAGAGACCCCTGACTGTTAGGTCCAGTCGCGGACGATTCTGGGGTTGCGGCGCTCATCTCACTTTACTGGCCGAGGGAGCCGGCGTACAGCTTCCGGGTCATGTGGCCAGCATGACTAAGCCGATTCTGGCAAACCAGAGCAGCACACGGAAACGCCGTTTACCTTCCCGCTGCAACGGTACCTATTTATCTACTTGCACTTTGACGTGCTTTCGAACTGCTAGGTTGGCAGGAGCTGGGACCGAACAACAGGAGCTCACCCTGTTGCAGGGATTCGAACCGCCGACCTTCTGATCAGCAAGCCCTAGGCTCTGTGGTTTAGACCACAGCGCCACCCGCGTCGTGAGCCTTATTGTACTTGACCTCAAATCTGATTGGCTACCTGACAATTGGGATGCCATCCCATTCCTATGTGATTTGGTGGGATAATCCATCTGATCAATCCAGGAAGGAGGAACAAAGAGTGAGAAAGAGAAAGTGCAAGTGCTAAAGCTGTGACAGAAAGGGGGGAATAATGGTTTCAATGGGATTCTCCCCTCCTCTACCCCCCGCCATTCCTTTTTTGCAGGTGGGGTGAATATCCTCACAATATTTTCCAGGGGGAAATGTCTACCCCATTGCAATTGCTATGCCCTTGACGCAGCGTTCATTTGCAGTGGTTCCTTCAGAAACCATCTTGGCCATATCCCCAGTGATTGTTTTCTTATAATTTACTTAAAATATTATTAAAGGACCTTTCACATAAGACACAATGTTCTTCTTCTTTTTTTTTGTAGGGCTGCCCATGATATTATCCAGCAAGGCTTGGTTTTCTCCCTTTCTCCCTTTCTCCCTCTCTCTCCCTCTCTCTCCATATACAGCTATTGTCTTACCAATTCAACATATGCGCTCAGATGAAAACAGCTTGAGGCTTTTGATTCGGAGAGTAGTAATTTTGCAAATGCACAAAAATATAATTTAAGGATTGATTTGATTCCTCTTCTCCCCCTCCCCTCCCCCCCTCCCACCTCAATGCAATAGGTCCTTCTCCTGTTACATTGCTGCACAGGGCAGATGTTGAATTTTTCAATTTGCAGGTTTGTTAAGCATCACAGAATGTTTTGGTTCTCAATCAAGAATATTCTTCCCAAGTGGTTCCAAAGACTTATGCTTGAAAATAAATGTGCGTCCTTTTTCCCCTCTTCTCTTTTTGTTCCCTGGCAGCATGTGGACTCTGTTCAAGGGATGAAGGAGAGAGGGGGAGATAATGTGATGCTGTTTACTAGACCATCATATATGTTTCAAGCCACCATAGGCTCTCCAAATTCAATAGGATGCTTTAGTAAACATCTTATAAAAATATGCCGTTGCAACTTATGCTCTGACTTTATTCACTATGTCCACATCACCCTTCCTTCAAAAAGCTCAAAGCAGGGTACATTATTATTTGTTATTTCTATAGCGCCATCATTATGAATGGTGCTTTATAAGGTGAAGGAGGGCAGCTCTCTGCCCCATGGAGCTTACAGTATAAATTTGACCCAGAGGGAAAGGGAGGGATGTGGAGGCAGTACCAAACAAGGAGAGAACATGTAATTGTTTTCCTCACACGGGGTTGTCCCCAACTAAGTTTTACTCAGAATAAATCAATGGAAATTAATTGACTGAAGGTAACTATGGCTGTTAGTTTTCAAGGAGTCTACTCTATGTAGGGCTAGCATTGGATACAACCCATAGTACTTAGGGCTAGATTCAACTAAGCCTGTGTGCTGGTGGAAACCAGTGGAGGGATTCCCACTAGAACAACGGGGCATCCCTCTCCTCCTTCTGCCATGCCCTCATTTCTTAACTAAATCCACTTTGGAGGGTCAGGAATGCCCTGGAATGGTGGGGGGTGTTAGGGGAGGGGTAGTACTTCTGGTGGGAGACACATTGTGCTTCTTCTGGGGTAGTTTGTCCACCTTTGGTCCCCCACCCTGCACTCAGTGTTGGAGATTCATTCCCTGTGTGTAGTCATGGGTTTGTTGTCTATCACATGACTGGGTGTGTGTTTTGATTGCACAGGAATGGGGTGTGACATAGACAGGATGTTTGTCTTACTGTGTTCCCTGAAGTGGGACTATTGTCCTTTCTCTTTGCTGCCTGATGATAGAGCGGGAGCCATGTCTCAGAGCTCCATGTGTGTTTATATGTAAATAAAGTAGTTTAGCCCAACATGCTGTGTTGCTGAGGTCTGTCACGCAAGCACCAACATCAGTTCCATAGGTGGGAAGAACCTGGAGGACCTGAGATGGACATCTTAAGTTGCAGACTTCCTTCAGAAAGTAGCAGCCAAGGAGAATGAAAAGTAAAACAAATGTTGGGTGAAGAAGCTCAAGTCTTCTTGTTCTCTTCTGGTCCCATAGTTCCGCATCAATAGGAGTATAGCATCTAGATCAAGGGAAGTAATAGTACCACTGTATTCCGCTCTGGTCAGACCTCACCTGGAATACTGTGTCCAGTTCTGGGCACCAAAGTTCAAGAAGGATACTGACAAGCTGGAACGTGTCCAGAGGAGGGCAACCAAAATGGTCAAAGGCCTGGAAACGATGCCTTATGAGGAACGGCTTAGGGAGCTGGGTATGTTTAGCCTGGAGAAGAGAAGGTTAAGGGGTGATATGATAGCCATGTTCAAATATATAAAAGGATGTCATATAGAGGAAGGAGAAAAGTTGTTTTCTGCTGCTCCTGAGAAGAGGACACGGAGCAATGGATTCAAACTACAAGAAAGAAGATTCCACCTAAACATTAGAAAGAACTTGCTGACAGTAAGAGCTGTTCGACAGTGGAATTTGCTGCCAAGGAGTGTGGTGGAGTCTCCTTCTTTGGAGGTCTTTAAGCAGAGGCTTGACAGCCACCTGTCAGGAATGCTTTGATGGTGTTTCCTGCTTGGCAGGGGGCTGGACTGGATGGCCCTTGTGGTCTCTTCCAACTCCATGATTCTATGATTCTGCTCACACTGCAATGAAAGGCAGCAAAGACAAGGCTGCAAAAGCAGACCAGATGTTTCCCTAGTCAGATGCATCTATCTCCCTTATTATTAACTTGCAGGAGGAATTTGAAAACATTCCTGTTTACCCAGGCAGGAGAACCCTATTCCTGGCAACCTCAGGAACATTGGATGGAAGTATGTTTTAACTGTAATTGCATTGAGAATGTTTTGTTTCTGTTTATAAATTGTGCCTCTTTTTGCCACCCTGGGCTCCTTAGGGAGGAAGGATTGGATATAATTTAAATAAATACTGTCTCTGACCTTAGAAGTAGAACGTAGCCATTAGGGTTAGTAGTCGTTGATATCCTCCATGAAATTGTCTAATCCTCTTCTCGGAGACTACGCATCACACTCTTGATTTGGAAACTGTGTGTTTTTGCATTGAGAGATTCATCTTTGCCAAGAGTTAATTTGTGTGGGTAAATGCGTATTAAGTATTGACAGCCTCTTGGCTTTCGGCGCACAAGTAGCAAATCTGTAATGGGAAGAGGGAAATGAAAACATGTTGCAGATGACACAGTAGAAAGGGCAAAATCCTCCAGAAAGTGAAAACTGGCCCCGGTCAAAGCGCTTGGAAACAATGTAGTTTGTCCCACTTGAGAAAATGGTCAGGAGTGTTTCATTTCTTTATATTTAAACATGTTTGTCTAGTGCAAAATAAACAACTTTTCGCATAGCATGCATGTAACTTGAACTAGAAGGACCACCTACCATATAGAGGTAAAAAAGAGAGAGTAAAGGACCCCTGGACTGTTAAGTCCAGTCAAAGGCGACTATGGAGTTGCGGCGCTCATCTCGCTTTCAGGCTGAGGGAGCCGGCATTTGTCCACAGACAGCTTTCCAGGTCATGTGGTCAGCATGACTAAACCGCTTCTGGTGCAACGGGACACCGTGACAGAAACCAAAGCGCATAGAAATGCCGTTTACCTTCCCGCCGCAGCGGTACCTATTTATCTACTTGCACTGGTGTGCTTTCAAACAGCTAGGTTGGCAGGAGCTGGGACAGAGCATCAGGAGCTCACCCTGTTGTGGGGATTCGACCTTCTGATCAGCAAGCCCAAGGGGCTCAGTGGTTTAGACCACAGTGCCACGCACGTCTCTCACTTACCAGCGGCTATTGCAGCCCGGTGCGGCCACAGGGGAGCCAGGGGTGGGGGTGGAGATCCTCTCCCACACAACCGCCAGTGGTGCCTTCAATCTCGGTCAGTCATGGGGTCTTCTGGGGCTTCCCAGCAAAACTTGAAATATGAAACGGCCAGTCACGGCTGGACTAGGGGGCGTGGTTGTAGAGACAGACCTGAGGAAACCATATTATTTCAGCTGCGCTGTGAGCGGGTAACACAGTCAACAATGGTCGTGCCCAGTCTTCTCTTCTCATGAGGTGGCCAAAGTATTGGAGCCTCAGCTTCAGGATCTGTCCTTCCAGTGAGCACTCAGGGCTGATTTCCTTCAGAATGGATAGGTTTGATCTTCTTTGTAGTCCATGGGACTCTCAAGAGTCTCCTCCAGCACCATAATTCAGTGGCTACATTCTCTGAATACCACTTGCTGGAAACTGGAGGGCAGGGGAGTGCTGTCATGCTTGAGTCCTAACTTGTGAGCTCCATTTGACTCAATGAACCTGTCCCTGCCCAGCACTTGCATCCCTCAGTTTGACAACCTCTAAATAAGAATTTCGTCATCATCTCAATAATTCTTGGTGGACTGTTAATTAAGCACATCTGAGTCTTAGGAGCAGTCAGCTATTTCCTGCTTTTATAGACAAGTGTTTCTGTTGACACAAAGGGGTGGAGTCAAATTATATATTTTTAAAAAAATAAATAAAACATGTGGGTTAGTAGATTTTCACATCATAAATGGTGATGGTTGAGCTGAAATGCTAAACTCAAAACAAACAAACAAACAAACCACCCTGCCCCTTCCTCCACAATTCCTTTCTTTCACCAGTTCCCCCACCCCCCTAAGAGTTTATTTAACACAAGCAATAATTTTCCTGCTTTTGTTGTTGTTGTTCTGTAGAGGAAGAGGAGGGAGAGGAGGCCCCGAATATGTTAAGCCACCTCGTTCAGGAAGATTTGCTCTCCTCCCGTAAACCACACCAGTCCCATCTTTCATTATACATTCTTCTTTAACAGGGTCTGTTTCCTTCTTTTGCTCCCCCCCCCACCCTCGTCTTCGATAGATCTTCCTGCAAATGCAAGGCTATGTGCAAAAGTCCATAACATCAGTCATACACCAAGTGTGTGCTGTGTGTGTGTGTGTCTATATATATATATATATATATATATATATATATATATATATATATTTAAGTCCAGCAGTTAGAAATGTACAAAGTTCCTTCTAATAATCCATTCATTCCATTCTCTCCTGATTCTAGGAGTAAGCCTGCACAATTATTCAAATCCCGGCTTTTAGCTCCAACATACACCTCGCCATGGGGCTATGGGCCTGTAATCTCACTTTGGTCTTGCATGTCAAATGGAATTAACTCCCCTAAGAAATGTATGCAGAGACAACCTAGAGTGTCTAATCCTTGAAGCTGTCTTAAATTTTCTGAAACTCAAACCTGTCATCTCTTTTTTTTCTTCTTCTTTTTCCTCCTCTCTATTCCTATAGCTTTGTTGAAGTTCTCACTTAGGGTTTCTCTTTCTTTCTTTCTTTTTTTTAGTCCAAAGTTTAGGAAGAAAATTTGCATTTTTATATTCTCTTCCTCCCCCTCCCCTTCTGTCTCATACTCCTGTGGCCTTTTCATATGTTTTCTTTTGTGGAAATATTTCTCTCTCCCCCCCACCCCAAAGCAGCCAATCAACACCATCCCTCCCCCTGATTTTATTTTTTTCACTCGAAGGGATTCCTAACAAAGACAAATACTGGCTTTCTGCATCTGGCTGAGATGACAGAGGCTCTGAGATAAAGAAGGATCCTTGGATGCACCACCCTGGCCCAGGCAAAACAGAAGGCGATGGGAGTAGCTGGCCGGGAATAATGATATCATTATTACGGTACCTTAACAGCCCAAACCAGCTAATCACAAAAACTAATTTGGACTTGATTAAATCTCAGATCACATTGTCTCCATGAATAAACCGCTTGGAGAAATTAGCTTTGGTTAGTATAACTCGGTTGCCTGCATTCCGTATTATGAATATATTAACTTGGGAGGGTTCTCCTTTCTCCTTGTTCAATAGGGAGTCTTTTGTTAAATCTATATCTATCTATCTATCTATCTATCTATCTATCATCTATCATCTATCTATCAAATCTAGCATCTATCTATCTAATCTATCTATCTATCTATCATCTATCTATCTATCTATCTATATCTATATCTATCTAATATCTATCTATCATCTATCTATCTATATCTATCTATCTATATCTATCTATATCTATCATCTATCTATCATCTATCTATCTATCTATATCTATCTATCTATCTATCTATCATCTATCTATCATCTATCTATCTATCTATCTATCTATCTATCTATCTATCATCTATCTATCTATATCTATATCTATCATCTCTCTCTCTCTCTCTCTCTCTCTCTCTCTCTCTCTCTCTCTCTCTCCAGGGCCAAATTTAGGTTTGATGAGGCCCTAAGCTACTGAAGGTAATGGGGCCCTTTATATGTCCAGCTGTCCTTTGTCAACAACAAATTGTCGCTGTTTTTTTTTTTAGTTGAATATATGCTATATGGTAATTTGTGGACCTAATAGGTATCTGTCGTTTTTGTCCATGGAGTTTTCTTGGCAGGGATACTGGAGTGGCTTGCCGGTTCCTGCTCCAGGTGGATCATGTTTAGTCAAAACTCTCCACTATGACCTGTCCGTCTTGGGTGGCCCTGCACGGCATAGCTTCTCTGAATTATTCAAGCCCCTTCGCCACAACAAGGCAGTGATCCATGAAGGTTGGACAGTGGTTGGACAGTGTTCTCGATGCTACCAACATGAGTCTGATCAAACTGCGGGATGCAGTGGAAGACAGGAGTGCCTGGCGTGCTCTGGTCCATGGGGTCACGAAGAGTTGGACACGACTGAACGACTAAACAACAACAACAACCACTACAGAAATGCAGGGCATCGCTCTTCTTCTTTTAGGTTTGTAAATGAGAACTTTCTCTTGGTAATCAAATTCTTCTTCGGTGCACCTCTGCCCGAGCGTTCCCCTCTCCTGTACTCAATATAAACACGCCTACCTCTTTCATTAAAGGTCTTTAGAGTGCCACACTTAATTGTGTTCATTGGCTCCAAAATCCTTGTCCTTTACCAATTTAAAACAATGGAGGTGATGGGGATAAAGGTAAAGGGACCCTTGACCGTTAGGTCCAGTCATGACCGACTCTGGGGTTGCAGCACTCATCTTGCATTATTGGTCGAGGGAGCTGGCGTACAGCTTCGAGGTCATGTGGCCAGCATGACTAAGCCACTTCTGGCGAACCAGAGCAGTGTACGGAAACGCCCTTTACCTTCCCGCTGCAGTGGTACCTATTTATCTACTTGCACTTTGACGTGCTTTCGAACTGCTAGGTTGGCAGGAGCAGGGACTAAGCAACGGGAGCTCGCCCTGTCGCTGCGATTCAAACCGCCGACCTGCTGGTCGGCAAGCCCTAGGCTCTGTGGTTTAACCCACAGCACCACCCGCTTTGCAGAAAGCTTTTATGGGGATAGGTAGGCTCGTAATCTGGTGAACCGGGTTCGCGTCCCCGCTCCTCCACATGCAGCTGCTGGATGACCTTGGGCTAGTCACACTTCTTTGAAGTCTCTCAGCCCCACTCAACTCACAGAGTGTTTGTTGTGGGGGAGGAAGGGAAAGGAGAATGTTAGCCGCTTTGAGACTCCTTCGGGTAGTGATAAAGCGGGATAGCAAATCCAAACTCTTCTTCTTCTTCTTCTTCTTCTTCTTCTTCTTCTTCTTCTTCTTCTTCTTCTGCAACAGTGCAAAATGTACCTGGTTGTCGGCGGTGTGCAGAATGGGACACTGTTCCCTACATGATACCTTAGCGTTCAAACACATGCATTTATGCACATTTAACTTAGAGTCTGAAAATCGAGAGCAATAGCACCTCAAAGTAGTGCATTTAAACGAGGCAAAAAGTAAGGACGTGGTGCACTCAGGACAGGGATCATGACATAGAGACTGTGCAGGACAAATAGGGATAGTTAGAGTGTATGCAGCTAAATTGCCACCCAGAGGTTTTCCTGAATATGTCGATTCAAAGGGCTGTGGAAAAGCTTTGAATTCTCCCCGTGTGGACTACTAAATTCTCATTATGGAAGCCACAGAAAAGAGCAATAGGAAACAGGGAGGTATCACAAAAATGGTGTAATTTAATCCCAACTGGGATCCAAAAGGGTGCAAATGAGATCAGGAGTTGTATAAGGAGTCATATTAACAAATGCACTGAGAAGGGAAATTTCAGTGGGAATACCAAGATGAAAGGAGATAAAATGTGCTTCCCCACAAGGCAGAGGGGCTGGAAATCACTCCTGAATGAACGTAATCCATTAAAAAAAGGGAAAGAAAGAAAGATGAAGAAGTAGTAATAAAATATACTACTAAGCCAGATGGCATAATATCCTGGTGTGGATGGCGTCCTTTCCAGTATGCTGAGAGGTGGATAATTGAACATAAGATGAAGCAAAAATACAGAAAAGGCCAAATAGGCACAGAATAATAATAATAAAAAAAAAAGATTCAGAATGGGGAGCAGCTCCTGAGAAGAGTGTTGCTGCTTGGGAGGACTGATTAATAACAGCAGCGACTGGTGCAGAGTGGATTTGCAGAGATTAGAACGTCGAAAGCTTTATCCAAAAGATTGTGCACAGTTCGTATTGGGTTTGAATTTAAATAGGGCAAACTCTGTCTATCGCCATTAAAAGTTTTCCCCTGACCTTTTGGTACATGTCAGCAGAACAGCCTCTCTTTCCCCGTGAGAAAGGTCATTTCCATTTTTTGAAAATATTTACGTTCCATAATGAACCGCCAGCGTGTGCGCGACAGTATGCATGTGGGGAAGTAGTCAGGCGAGAGCCGGACAGTGCTATCACTAATTCTTGGCATGATTGGACAGGTTCCCAATGCCACATGTACACACCAGGAACTGATATTCTGGAAGTTAAAAATGGTTGTTGACCTTTAAGGGTACTAGCGCAGCTGAACATCAATGTTCTCAATAGGCTCCCTGGAAAGGTGGGTTTGAGGAAGGAAGGGTAGAAATCCAGGGATCTGTCCTAGGCCCCAATCTTGCTAAGGCTCTAGAGAACTCTCAACCAAAGGCTCATTCGAAAACAAGGTAGGCAGCTTTTACCCTCTCTATGAACATGTACATTAACTGTGTTTGTAGCTCCCCAAGTGGGGATGAGGGAAACCCTCCAGGAAATTCCACTAGCCTATGTGAGGACGCGGGTGGCGCTGTGGGTTAAACCACAGAGCCTAGGGCTTGCCGATCAGAAGGTCGGCGGTTCGAATCCCCATGACGGGGTGAGCTCCTGTTGCTCGGTCCCTGCTCCTGCCAACCCAGCAGTTCGAAAGCACATCAAAGTGCAAGTGGATAAATAGGTACCTCTGCAGCGGGAAGGTAAACTGCGTTTCCGTGCGCTGCTCTGGTTCGCCAGAAGCGGCTTTGTCATGCTTTCTTAAACAAGAAGAGAGCACACATACACAAACCCAGATAAAACTTAGTCTGGTGCCATCTAGTGACTCAACTGTATAATGACATTATCCACCGAATCCCTAAAAATAATAATTTTTTTAAAAAATTCCCCCAAAAAACTATTGTTGTCAAAAAGGCAGTTCAAATGCAATTTTGGAACCAGATTTAAACTTATATCCTAATTTATTTTTATGAGAATTTTTCATTAGGTGCTGGAATTATCATCTGAAAGCTCCTGCTAGCTTCCTTAGCAGTTGGACCTCCCTGATCTTTGGGGCTGAGTTCACCCCCTGGGCTCCAACTTGGTACACTGAAAAGCGAAGAAGCTTAAGGTTTAACACAGACTTTACTGATAACGCAGCTTCACACAAGCAGAGGGGAATAATAAACTTACCCAAGCATATAAAGAAGATACGAAAGAGACATTTCTTGCAGAGCTAGTGGAGGTGGCCTGTCAGCCTGGATCCCAGTGGACTATCCAACACAGCAACACAACCAATAATCTGATGAAATGCCGGAATACCCTGAAAGTCCATGTCAAGAGATTCACACTGAACTTTCTCTCTCTACAGCAACAACACACATTTGTATGAACCTTAACTCTGGACCTTTCATTCTCTGATCGGCTTCTCCAGGTTTCTCCTCCTCCCTTAATGATGAATGTTTAGTGGCAGATGGGGCTTGTCAGCCTGGGAAGGTAGACCATCAAAGAGAAGGAAACATCTGATCTTAAACCTCTGATACCCTGCTGCTATAGTCATTCATGAGAAAGGCTTTGGGAGTAAACCCCAAGGAACAATCTGCACCCATAGAATCATAGAATCATAGAGTTGGAAGAGACCACAAGGGCCATCCAGTCCAACCCCCTGCCAAGTAGGAAATACCATCAAAGCATTCCTGACAGGTGGCTGTCAAGCCTCTGCTTAAAGACCTCCAAAGAAGGAGACTCCTTGGCAGCAAATTCCACTGTCGAACAGCTCTTACTGCCAGGAAGTTCTTCCTAATGTTTAGGTGGAATCTTCTTTCTTGTAGTTTGAATCCATTGCTCCGTGTCCGCTTCTCTGGAGCAGCAGAAAACAACCTTTCTCCCTCCTCTATATGACATCCTTTTATATATTTGAACATGGCTATCATATCACCCCTTAACCTTCTCTTCTCCAGGCTAAACATACCCAGCTCCCTAAGCCGTTCCTCATAAGGCATCGTTTCCAAGCCTTTGACCATTTTGGTTGCCCTCCTCTAGACATGTTCCAGCTTGTCAGTATCCTTCTTGAGCTGTGGTGCCCAGAACTGGACACAGTATTCCAGGTGAGGTCTGACCAGAGTGGAATACAGTGGTACCCGCTGCCTTGCAGGCATCTTTGGGAGAAGAAAAGGCTGAGGAGTAAACCCCACACAACTCTGGAGTGGACTCCCTCTGCAGCCACAGCAGGTGCTGTGATTCTCCAGCAGTTTGACTTCACCCGTGGAGGCGCACTCCATTGTCTTTTGAGACAGAGGGATGCCAGCAAGTGCCTTGAAGATAGATGTATACAGTGTTGGAAGTGAAGCATTCAGCTTGTAACTTGAGTGTCCGTTCTGTTAATGCTAGAGGTAATTTCTTATTTATTCTATTAGAATAACAATAACAATAATATATTTATACCCCGCCCATCTGGCTAGGTTTCCCCAGCCACTCTGGGTGGCTTCCAACAAAAGATTAAAAGTATATTAAAACATCGGTCATTAAAAGCTTCCCTAAACAGGGCTGCCTTCAGATGTCTTCTAAACCTCAGATAGTTGTTTATCTCCTTGACATCTGATGGAGGGCGTTCCACAGGGCGGGTGCCACTACCGAGAAGGCCCTCTGCCTGGTTCCCTGTAACTTCAGTTCTCACTGGCAGAGGAAGAGGAGTGCGGGGGGAGCACATCACCCCCGGCAGTGCGATCCCGGTGGGGTGCCATCGTGACGGTGCCCCATCTGCACTGGGCGTCACACCCCCAGGACATGCGCCAGCCCCGCCCCCACCTGCTCTCCACCCCCCGGTGCCGGAGCATGAAGCTCCGCCACTGTTCAGGTATACTAGAATTCTGTATTAAATTTCTATACTGCCCTTCATGCAAGGATCTCAGGGTGGTTTACAATATAAAAGCACAGAAATTTAGAACATAACAACAAACAGAAACAACATCCACTTCCAGTTTAAAAGGTCATGGATTGTTTAATTAGCCAAAGACCTAGGAGAATAGGAATGTTTTCAACTGGAGCCTAAAGATTTGTAACAAAGGTGCCCGATGAGGCTTCATAACTAGACATGAGGATGGCTGTTACTTAGCAACCAAGCAGAGTGGCATGATCTTAGCTGAGACAGCACATGCTCTGACTGACTGCACAGTTCTGAGGGAGTTTTGCTCTGTATGTTTGGTTGACTGTCTCCCTGCTATGTACAAGGCCTGAGCTAAGAAGGACAACCTTTCTCATCGAGTTGTATGCTGTTTTTGGTTCAGCTGGCTCAGTAAAGAGTTATCGGGACTTTTCTCCCTGGATTCCTTTCTCATTATGTAACTTTGCTGATAGAACCCACATGTCCAACCCAGATGTCCTCCACAGGTTTTGTCTATGAATCAAATACTTCATACAGTTCCTAGATGCTTCCTTCTCATTTCTGTGTTTGTATGTGTCACACCCTTGTGTAGCTTCTCCCCTGCGTGGTCTGGTTCCTCTTTCTTGAATTTGCTTCAGTTTGACCACATTCTATGTTTCCTGTCCTGACCCAGCTAGCTTCTTGCTGTGCATGTGTTGAAACAGCATCCGAAATAAAATTATCAGGTGGAAATTTCTGCATTTGGCCTGTGGGCTGCAAGGGGGCCAGTTTTGCTAGACCACACCAGCTGAAAGACAAAGGGAGGCTGCAATTTAGGACCTGCCATATTCTCTATAGCCGTTTTAAAGTGGAATTTTACTTTAATATGATTGTAATACGATCCAAAAAAAAAATGACAGTAAGAAATGCATTTAGAGGATGTTAAAGCCTCCCCATTAAAAATTCTGTATGCATTTTATATTCTAATTCATGTACAGTCAGAAGCCCCTGATAAAATCACAGCGCTGATTTGACTGCTGCACTCATCATATTAATGAGGATACTTTGTGCCTTTTAAAAATTGGGATAGCGCCCATTATGTGATTGTACATGATGTGATTGTTATCGGATCACTTTGTTATTCAAACCCACCCCTCCCTTCAGTCAGCTTTGTATATAAGAAGAATTGCCAGCCATAGCACGCTGGAGGCAGGAGAACCAAACTCAAAATACTGAGCTTCTTATTTCTCATTCTTTGTTCCTTTCTTGCATTTTAAAAGGGCTGTCTCCTTGCGATGAATCTCGACAGTTCCCCTTCTTGGCAGGGAAAGAAAAACTGGAATTCTACAGCGACTTAGGAAGCTACCTTCTACCGACTCAAGACAGTTGGTCCACCTAGCTCAGTATTTCTTACACGGACTGGCAGCATCTCTCCAGGGTTCCAGGGATTGAGTCTTTCCCAGCCCCACTAGAAGATACCAGAGATTGAACCTGGGACTCTCTGCACGCAAAACAGGTGATCTACCACTGACCTATGACCTTTTCTCAAAGATGAACAAAGGGCATAAGTCCAAGGCATCCCTTCCAGAGTCATTTTTGCCACCCCATTTTCAGGAGGCGAAATGTAGGTGTCGTTTGGGCAATTTTTTAGAGGACGGGCAAAATTCCAAGGGACTAAGTGTGTTCTCCAATGCAAGAGAGCTCATGTTGCGATAGGGGCAGAATAAGCCACCCCCTGTGGGTTTGGCTAGCTGGCCACAGCCAGCAGTGACCAGTGCTGTTGCTGGGCAAAAGCACATGTAGCCAAATTTGATGGACAGCCCAGCATCCATATATAGGTCTGCACGTGGGTGCGACCCTCCCCTCTTTGCTGCGAGCTTCGGATCTTCCGCCCATCCCTCTCTGCTTTGGCCTGTGCGTTGACCTTGCTGTTGCCTGTCATGGGGTCGTCTGCTTTTGAGGCAGGGGCCTAGTAGGAATTTTTCCATTTGGCTGATTGGCTGTGCCATTTGGTTTCCGCCTACTATATAGCAACTAGTCACAACTTGTAAGGTTGGCGGTTAGGCATTGGTTGTGTTGGTTATTGGAGCGCGGTAGCCCTCCAAAAGTGATCATGGTGCGTGGGAATTCCGTTAAAGGAATCCAGCGGCTCAATATATGCTTGTCCGAACCCGGTAGGGTTGCAGGGCCGTGCTTGAGCCCCTGGGACCTCTGGGGAAGGGAGAGGTCTCTGCAGCCCAGCCTCCATTCAACTCTCCCCAGACTGGTTCCCCCCCGCTGACGCGGTGTCAGCTCTGTCCCGCTGGATAGCTAGTCTTCGCTGACTAGTCGTCAGCTCTGTCCCGTTGGACAGGTGAACCAATGCCTACGCAACCACTCACGTGTTTTGTATTTTAATAAAGTTGTGGCCAAAACTATGCCAAAAACCCAAACAAAATTTATGTCTCATGTGTGAATTTATTGGTGGGGTGGCTTGGTGACCTCTGTACACAACCAGTTAAAACTCCCTACCTGGCTCTTGGTTGCTAGACATCATTTTGATCCTCCCAGAGTCCCCATTACTTAACATCCATTGGTCAAGAGCATCTGGAGTTGAGAATGGCAGCCCTGACGGACAACGTCTTTCTCCACAAAATTGTCTGTGGATCAGGTCCACAGGCTTTTAGCAAAATGGATATCTAGAAATCTTAGCCATTGTGCTCTCTCTTCTGGCTAGACCTGATGCTGGACGGACGCTTTATGGCAGCTCTGTCTTACTGAGATGGCAGCAGAGATTCTCTCTGCACTTTTCCTACAATAAATAGTTTAGCCTTAATTATGGCTTGTGTGTGTTGTTCTTCATGCTGGAAAACAATCACATATGACAGCGCCACCATACTACTCAAGTAGCCGGAGGTGTGCGCACACGGCTTTGCTCTGGCTTTGGGGCTCACAGTCTCACAAACTGCCCCAGGCGGGGTATTTGCTGACAGTTTTTCCTTCCGTGGAGGTTCCTTGGAAGGTTACCCTCCCTGCTGAACTCCAGGCACACGACTAAAGCCACATTTGCACCATGCATTTTGAACACTATGATACCACAGTTAAATAGTCACAGAGTCCCCCAAAGAATCCTGGGAGCTGTAGTTCCCAAAATGGTTTAACAACCCGAGAAAATTGGTTGTTGTGCCTCTGTGAGACAATTAGGGGCCTCCTAACAACTCGCGGGTGGCGCTCTGGGTTAAACCACAGAGCCTAGGGCTTGCCGATCAGAAGGTCAGCGGTTCGAATCCCCTCGACAGGGTGAGCTCCCGTTGCTCTGTCCCTGCTCCTGCCAACCTAGCAGTTCGAAACCATGTCAAAGTGCAAGTAGATCAATAGGTACCGCTGCAGCGGGAAGGTAAACGGCGTTTCCGTGCGCTGCTCTGGTTTGCCAGAAGCGGCTTAGTCATGCTGGTCACATGGCCTGCAACCGGCTTAGTCATGTTGGCCACATGACATTATTGGCCGAGGGAGCTGTACGCCGGCTCCCTCGGCCAATAATGCGAGATGAGCGCCGCAACCCCAGAGTCGGTCACGACTGGACCTAATGGTCAGGGGTCCCTTTACCTTTACCTTTTAACAACTCTTAGCACCTGTAACAAACTACAGCTCCCAGAATTCTCTGGGGCAAGCCATGAGTGCTCATAGTGGTATCATAGTGCTTGAAATGTAGGGTGTGAATGGTGAATGTGGTCCAAGGCTTTATTGTTCCAGCAGGTGTTTTAAAGTACTGATTTATCTTATCTTATCTTATCTTATCTTATCTTATCTTATCTTAAGCTTGTTTTTCAGCTGGAACTCACTGAAACCTAGCTCCCGCACCTCTCAGGCAGATGCCATTGCCATTATAAGAGAACAAGGTGAGTTCTGGCACCTCTTTTTCTAGAACAAAATAACTGGTAATCTATCGATCTATCTAGTTATTGTCCCATTTTCAGTGGACTGCTTTTATGTACCCTTCTTGGAAATGCAGATAATGAAGAAATGTCTTAAAACATTATATTTAAAACAAAAACAAAGCTTTCACTGGCCATCAGTAGCCTCAGATGGCAGGGTGTGGCCAGGTTTGGCAAGCGGCAAATTGGTGAAGGGAAAAGTCACCAACTCTGATTTGAGATCTCCCCCTCTTTCTCTCTCCCTCTCCCTGTATATTTACGTCTCCCTACCCCCTTGCTAGAAACATAACTTGCAATGCTGAATTCCCTTCTGTTTTGTGACTTGGGTGCACTTTGAAGATCCCTAATGAGAGGCCGCTATCAGCTAAGTTTTAAAGCGGGGTGCGGGGTGAACTCGAAATCGCCTGGGGAAGGTTAAACACCATTCCTCTTTAAAGTCCAGGTTTAAAGTTACGGCTCTGTTTGCCCAGCTCTGTGATTCGGCGGACGTATATTATAAACCTGATCTTGGCTTGCATGCTAAAAGATGTGTGTCCCTTTGCTCTGCTGGCTTCCTGATTAGCGGCTGTTGGTATTATTATTTCTGATCCCCGCCCATTTCCCCGCTCCCTCCCCCGATTGACATCTGCGGGTCTCTTTTGATAATGAAAGCCCCCAGAGAGCGCGGAGATAAGGCTGGATCTCAGACGTCGAGAAGTTTTCAATCAAAGATGGTTTGCTAATAATAAAGTAAGGAGGGCGAAGGAAAAGGCGCCGTGGCTCCTTTCTGCTGCGAATATGGCGCTGACCCTTCCTTGGCCCTGCTAGGCCCGTCTGAGCAGCAGTAGAGGTCAGTGGTAATTAAAGCAACACTGTTGCAGGGAAAGTGCGAATTACTTTTACAAGAAGGCTTGGATGTTGCTACCGACTGACAAAGCACAGTGGGGGGACTCAGCTGGATATTAAAGAGCGACGGTAGCCTCAGCATTGTGAGGTTGCTTTCCAGCACAATACAAAAAAATTGTGACTTTTTACGAGTTTATATCTCAGGAACCATTTGAGTTAGCGGGTGGGAGGGGGGGGAATGGATGTTTGGGGAGAAAGTGATCGCCATTTCAGGCTTCGCTGGGGTGTAGGATTCAGCAAGGCCTTGTGGGTTCCTCTTGCACACAGTTGTTGTTGTTGGGTTGTTGTTTGTTCTTGATTTACAAAGGTATATGCAATGTCTCTTTCGTGTTCTTTCCATGTAACATTTTTACACATCAGATTTAATCCCAGCAGCCAGAAACAACATAACCAAACACTGGAAAGACCTGTCAGGAGTAAGCATGGACCAATGGTACCAAATAGTATGGGAAACAGCCCTACTAGAAAAAGTAACCAGTAAGCTGAAACTGACACGGGGACAAACAGAAGAAGACACCTTCATCTCCCCTTCATCACACACACAGCCCAAATAGACAATGACAAAAATTTACTGACAGCATACAAATCAATATGGCTAACCTGATCAAAAACACTCACCCACCCCACTCACACAGGAAAACAAAGACCAACACAGCCAACCACAAAAGAACAATCACACCCCTACGCCAACTCCGACCTCTCTCACCGCCAAAGGAGCACACGCGAACAACAGAGAACCTGCACAAATGATGTTATTGTTTTTTTAAGTGCATTTTAAGTACAGTGGTCCCTCGACTTACGAATTTAATCCGTTCCAAATGGACATTAGTAGATCGGAAAAAAATCATAAGTTGAGTCCCCATAGGAATGCATTGGGAGAAAAATGTCCGAAAAAAATCGTATGTCGAAAAAAATCGCATCTAAACTTCATAAGTCGAGGAAACCGCATCTAAAACGGCAACGATTTCCATTCATAGGTCGAAAAAATTCATAAGCGCGTGGCCACTTTTTTCACTCATAACTCGAAAAATACGGAAGTCGGGTCATTCGTAAGTCGAGGGACCACTGTACATCTGTTGCAATTATTTCCTTGCTTTCCTATTTCCTTTCTTGGACAGCCATGCACACAAAGATGTCCTTCCTCATTGAAAGCCGGAACATTGTGGTTCAGGCTAGGTTACAACGGGCTCTCCGGACCAGTTGGTTTGCTAAGCAAATGAAAAATGTCCCTTCTGCTTTGAAGGAAGCCTGACGGGTCAAGTCACGGGCCCATTTGGTGTCTTGTTCTCACCAGATGCCCATGGGGAGCCCAAAGGCAGGTCCAGAGCATAACTACGTTCTCCCCACTTGTGAATTCCTGCAATTGGTATCCAGAGGTATCATCTCCTGCTGCAAAATCCACACCAAGTCTTCACCCCACTCCCAATTATTTGAAAAGTAACAAACATGATGTTTGCGTACAAATGTATGAACCTGTCGATTTCACTTTCTCATTTTTTTCTAATCTTAAATTCAGTTCTCCACATTTCCATGTCAATCTGCATTTTTAATGCATCCATATTTTACAGCTAATGCATATTTTGCATGCAATTTCCCCTAATATACTGTATTGGCCCGAATATAAGCCACACTTCCCCCCCTCCCCAAATTCTGACCGCGTAAAGTTTAAGTGTGGCTTATATTTGCAACCTTACAAAAATGGGCTTCTACGATATCCCTGCTGAAACAGCTGCCCTAGGTCCGTGGCCCTGCCTTGTCTCCCAAGGCTAGAATAAAGATCACCCTCCCCACCCCATGCTCAGGATACCACCATGAGGGCCGTTGGTGCGGGACAAAAGTGCTGGTCCTGACCGTGGCTCCAAATCCTCTCCTGAACCACCAGAAATAAGAGGGAAGGGGTGGAGACTGCCAGCAAAGCAGTGGGAAGCAGCCTGGGAGCGTGGACGAATAGGACCCATATAATTTTCTTCTACATTTGCAATTTATGGGTGTGAGCACCTGAGGAATTTTAAGGGAGCGGCTTATATTCGGGTATTGTCTCCCTCCCCCCCCCAATTTTTTTTAAAAGATGTGGCTTATTTGTGGGTACGGCTTATATTCGGGCCAATACGGTGTGTGTTTTTGCAAAGAAATTTCCCCTAATATCTTCTTCTCTTCTTTGGCGATCACTCGTAGCCGAGTAAGATTGTCTTCCATAAACACGGTTTTAACAAAGAGTCCGTAAGAGACTGTGGAGGCCAATTCTGGATCCACGCATCCTTCCACAGTTGCGACATTGGTTTCCGGGTGGGAGTTGATCACGGTGTGGGTTTGCCAAACTGTGCCTTCCTCTTAGCACGTTTCTCCCTTTCGTCCTGAGTTTGAGCATCTTCAAGGCCCATGACACCTTTGGTAAAGGCTGTTCTCCAATTGGAGCGCTCACAGGCCAGTGTTTCCCAATTGTTGGTGTTTATACTGCTACTAATAGAATGCATTTCTGTATGTTATTTACACTAATATATGGTTTTTGTGCACAATTTAGCACATGCAGTTTTGTGCACATCTCTTGGCCGGAGAAAGCCACGCCTCTCATTACCCATTAGTGGCGGTGGTGTTCATCTAGGATGGTTTTTGCCCAGGGTGAAAAGTGGGGTGTTTCTCTCCTTGCTTATACTTCGCCCATCAGGCAGGATGACTGTCTGCAGATCCTGACCTCGTATGAACAAGTATAACCTTTAACCGTATATATTGTCCCGTGAGTCTTCTTCTGGATGAGCGGGCAATGAAGCTACAAGCTGGAAACAATGGCAAACAACCATGCACTGATGCAAAAATCCCCAGGTCAAGCCAGAATTTAAGCAGAGTAGAATGCAGGAGAGAGCCAAGCCACGAAACAGCCATAAAATGGGATGGGAAACATTTGTTCTTCCCCATTTGGCCAAACAATGACAGAAATATTGAAGTGCGCGGCCTGAAAAGGACAGATCCAATGAATTTCATTCTGGCTCTCCATGTAAATGCTGTCCTTTACGGGCTGCAGAATCCACCGCTAGACTCTAAATCCGAAGATCCTCTTTAGAGCAGAAAGCAATGAGGAACTGACCCACGAGACTATCCAATTAACGATGAGACTGACAAGCTTTGTGGCGTATTTCATATACCTTTATCTAAATGCAAACATAACTGATATGGATGCTTGTGACATGTCAACCTTAAAATCCCAGCAATTGTCTAATGGTGTCAATTAAAGCACAATTAAATCATAGTTATCTCCCAGACAGGCGGGAATGAAATCACAGTCACTTACCGACTGCACTGTCTCAACTGCACTCCTTAGCAGTTAGCTGTCCCTTGCTGAGGCAGCTCGGCACAATTATTTCATTGTGTTATCGTTTCATCCAGAGGGCACCTGACACTGCAGCCAAGTGAGAGCTAAATCGTGGGAAGAGGCAGTCAATATGATCGGGGGGCCTAGAGCATTTTCCGTAGAAGAAACGGCAAATAGGTTTGTGATTGTTGAGTTTAGGCACACTCAGAGCCACAGCTTGGTCAAATGGTGTAGGCAGAGTGCAGCAACTGTCAGATGAGGAAAGCTCACAACATCTGTGGGTCATTGTTTTTTAGCTTAGGTGAAAAGGTGACTAAGGAATGTGTGCAGAGGAGGGCGACCAAGATGATCAAGGGTCTGGAAACAGAGCCTTATGAAGAACGGTTTAAGGAGCTGGGTATGCTTAGCCTGCAAAAGAGGAGACTGAGAGGAGATATGGTAAAGGTAAAGGTAAAGGTAAAGATAAAGGGGTTGTGGCACTCATCTCGCTTTATTGGCCGCTCATCTCGCTCATCTCGCTTTATTGGCCGAGGGAGCCGGCGTACAGCTTCCAGGTCATGTGGCCAACATGACTAAGTCACTTCTGGCAAACCAGAGCAGCACACAGAAATGCCGTTTACCTTCCCGCCAGAGCGGTACCTATTTATCTACTTGCACTTTTACGTGCTTTCGAACTTCTAGGTTGGCAGGAGCAGGGACCGAGCAGGAGCAGGGACTGAGCTCACGCCGTCGCGGGGATTCGAACCGCTGACCTTCTGATTGGCAAGCCCTAGGCTCTGTGGTAGACTACCCATGGTAGTCATCTTCAAATATCACTAGGGCTGTTACATGGAAGAGGGAGCAAGCTTGTTTTCGCCTGCTTTGGGCAGAGGGCTTGAACCAATGGCTTCAAGTTACAAGAAAGGCGATTCCGACAAGAAAGTTCATCAAGAAGAACTTTCTGACAGTAAGAGCTGTTCGACAGAGGAACAGTCTCCCTCTGAAGGTTGTGGACTCTCCTTCATTGGAGCTTTTTCAGTAGAGGTTGGATGTGGGGTCTTGGTTTGCTGTTAAGACAGAGTGTCTCATGGAGAAGGATTGATTATTAAACCACTCTGGGAATTGTAGCTCTGGGAGGGGAATAGGGGATTCCTAAGAACTCTCAGCACACATAGCAAACTACAGATCCCAGAATTCTTTGGGGGGAAGCTGTGGTTCAAAGTGGTGTCACAGTGCCTTCAATGTATGATGTGAATGCGGTCAACCTAGTACTGTCCACACAACTGTCAGAACTGTGAGATGAGCATTGCAAATCTCATTTGCCCGATGATTGTTTCTAAACATAAAACCCACGCCTTCTTGTTTTCTGGAAACAGAGATCTAATTCCAGCCTGAGATTTCTAGACTAGAGATTAATAGAATACGTGTCTTCTCAAACAAGAGTTGATTGCCCGATTGTGCAAAGTTTAATTAGTATGTAAATAACACATCCGTTTACAAGAGTGACATTCTCCCACCTCTTCTCCTGCTAAGCTGTCAGGTCCTGCAATACTGCAAATGTCCTGACACTAAACATTGGTCTTATAAAAGGATCCTTCAGGAAAATAACTTAACTAAAACTGAAAAGGTGGGAAAGGTGATAATTGCTTTCCCCACCAACCACTTCACCCACAGTGCAAGTACAGAAAATGTCATGCCGAAGGGATGACACTATTATAATATCAATCTAACTGAAAAAAATGTTTTGAAAAGGGAGGGAGGAATTAACACCTGTTAAAGTGTAAATACTAAAAAGTTGTTGTGGCGCTCAGCCTTCCCCACTGATGGGATTGGCAACCAGCACAGTACTTTACTGGTCTCAACAGTAAAGCCTTGTTCAGTACAATAACCAGGATTGAGGCTGAAGGAGTAGAGGATGTCCATTGACAAAATAGCCTGAGCATTGGAGGAGGAAGAGGAGTGCAGGGGGAGCGCACCGCCCCCGGTAGTGTGATCCCGGTAGGGTGCCATCATGGCTGCCCCCCGCCCGCGCTGGGTGCCACGCCCCTGCAGGTGGTGTGCCCTGCCCCCAGAACGTGCACTACTCCCCTGCAGGCAGCGAGCCATACCCCCAGGATGCACGCCAACCCCGCCCCCTCCTGCTCTCCGCCCCCCTGTGCCGGAGCCTGAAGCTCCGCCATTAAGCCTGAGACCAGGATTCCTGAACCTTGTCCACTTTGAAGCTCTCCATCAGCTGGAATCATCTCTGAAGGCCCACTTCCGGTTCCCTGTGGATGTTAGAGGTATGGTTATGGGGGAAAGTGACTTCTCTGTGGCAGCGCCCTGTCAAGGGTGCTCCCTCCTTTGAAAGACCTGCACACATTTAATTCCCATTTAAGAGCAAACTTACCAAATTTTCACTTTTTGTGCACCCATTGAAATCTGCTCCTCTCTGAATTCTGCAATGTAGTTCTTTGCAGATAAATTCGCTCAGATTCGGAAGGAGGTAGACTCCATTGTGGGAGCAGGGCTGGGGCGGGAGAGTGCTAGAGTCCTGTCTAGTCATGTTACATGGGATCAATTCCAATCTGTTACCTCCAAGGATGTGGACAGGCTGCTTGGACGAGAGAAACCGACCACCTGTCTCCTTGATCCTTGCCCATCCTGGCTAACAAAAGCGAGCCAGAAAGGGCTGGGCGATGGGCTCTAAGGGGTGGTGAATGCTTCCCTCTGTGAGAGAGCCTTCCCAGACCCACTGAAAGAGGCGGTCATTAAACCGTTTCTTAAAAAAAACATATTTAGACCCAGCCAATATGGCCAACTATCGCCCAGTCTCAAATCTACCATTCTTGGGCAAGGTGACTGTAATAATAATAATAATAATAATAATTTTATTATTTTTACCCCGCCCATCTGGCCGAGTTTCCCCCGCCACTCTGGGCGGCTTCCAGTCAAATATTAAAACAATACAGCATTAAATATTAAAAACTTCCCTAAACAGGGCTGCCTTCAGATGTCTTTTAAAAATAGGATAGCTGCTTATTTCCTTGACATCCGCTGGAAGGGCGTTCCACAGGGAGGGCGCCACTACCGAGAAGGCCCTCTGCCTGGTTCCCTGTAACCTCACTTCTCGCAATGAGGGAACCGCCAGAAGGCCCCCGGTGCTGGATCTCAGTGTCCGGGCTGAACGATGGGGGTGGAGACGCTCCTTCAGGTATACAGGACCGAGGCCGTTTAGGGCTTTAAAGGTCAGCACCAACACTTTGAATTGTGCTCGGAAACGTACTGGGAGCCAATGTAGTTCTCTCAGGACCGGTGTTATGTGGTCCCAGCGGCCACTCCCAGTCACCAGTCTAGCTGCCGCATTCTGGATTAATTGCAGTTTCCGGGTCACCTTCAAAGGTAGCCCCACGTAGAGCGCATTGCAGTAGTCCAAGCGGGAGATAACCAGAGCATGCACCACTCTGGCGAGACAGTCCGCGGGCAGGTAGGGTCTCAGCCTGCGTACCAGATGGAGCTGGTAGACAGCCGTCCTGGACACAGAATTAATCTGCGCCTCCATGGACAGCTGTGAGTCCAAAATGACTCCCAGGCTGCGCACCTGGTCCTTCAGGGGCACAGTAACCCCATTCAGGGCCAGGGAGTCCCCCACACCCGCCCGCACCCTGTCCCCCAAAAACAGTACTTCTGTCTTGTCAGGATTCAACCTCAATCTGTTAGCCGCCATCCATCCTCCAACCGCCTCCAGGCACTCACACAGGACCTTCACTGCCTTCACTGGTTCTGATTTGAAAGAGAGGTAGAGCTGGGTGTCATCTGCATACTGATGAACACCCAGTCCAACCCCCCTGATGATCTCTCCCAGCGGCTGCATATAGATGTTAAAAAGCATGGGGGAGAGGACGGAACCCTGAGGCACCCCGCAAGTGAGAGCCCAGGGGTCCGAACACTCATCCCCCACCACCACTTTCTGGACACGGCCCAGGAGGAAGGAGCGGAACCACTGTATAACAGTGCCCCCAGCTCCCAGTCCCTCTAGACGGTCCAGAAGGATGTTATGGTCGATGGTATCAAAGGCCGCTGAGAGATCCAGCAGAACTAGGAAACAGCTCTCACCTTTGTCCCTAGCCCGCCGGAGATCATCAACCAGCGCGACCAAGGCAGTTTCAGTCCCATGATGAGGCCTGAACCCTGACTGGAAGGGATCCAAATGGTCCGCATCCTCCAGGCGTGCTTGGAGTTGTTCAGCAACCACCCGCTCAATCACCTTGCCCAAGAATGGTAGATTTGAGACTGGACGATAGTTGGCCATAATGGCCGGGTCTAAAGATGTTTTTTTAAGAAGCGGTTTAATGACCGCCTCTTTCAGCAGGTCTGGGAATACTCCCTCGCCAAGGGAAGCATTCACCACCCTGCGAAGCCCATCGCCCAGCCCTTCCTGGCTCGATTTTATTAGCCAGGATGGGCAAGGATCAAGAAGACAGGTGGTCGGTTTCACTCGTCCAAGCAGCCTGTCCACATCCTCGGAAGTAACAGATTGGAATTGATCCCATGAAACATGACTAGACAGGGCTCTAGCACTCTCCCGCCCCGGCCCTGCTCCCACGGTGGAGTCTACCTCCTTCCGAATCTGAGCGACTTTATCTGCAAAAAACTTTGCAAAAGCATTGCAGGAGATCTTGGGGTCCCTACCAGACCCCGATGACGGAGGTGGTTCTGCTAAATTGCGAACCACCTGAAAGAGTCTCCTGCTGCTGTTTTCTGCAGATGCAATGGAAACGGTGAAGAAGGTCCTCTTCGCCGTCGCCTGTACTGGTGGTTGCTGAACAACTCCAGGCACGCCTGGAGGATGCGGACCATTTGGATCCCTTCCAATCGGGATTCAGGCTTCATCATGGGACTGAAACTGCCTTGGTCGTGCTGGTCGATGATCTCCGGCGGGCTAGGGACAAAGGTGAGAGCTGTTTCCTAATTCTGCTGGATCTCTCAATGGCCTTTGACACCATTGACCATAACATCCTTCTGGACCGTCTAGAGGGGCTGGGAGCTGGGGGCACTGTTATACAGTGGTTCCACTCCTTTCTCCTGGGCTGTGTTCAGAAAGTGGTGTTGGGGGATGAGTGTTCAGACCCCTGGGCTCTCACTTGTGGGGTGCCTCAGGGTTCCGTCCTTGCATCTATATGAAGTGGCTGGGAGAGATCATCAGGGGGTTTGGGCTGGGTGTTCATCTGTATGCAGATGACACCCAGCTCTACCTCTCTTTTAAATCAGAACCCATGAAGGCGGTGAATGTCCTGTGTGAGTGCCTGGAGGCGGTTGGAGGATGGATGGCAGCCAGCAGATTGAGGTTGAATCCTGACAAGCCTCCCAGAGTTGCTGGGGAAACTCAGCCAGATGGGAAGGGTATAAATAAATTATTATTATTATTATTATTATTATTATTATTATTATTATTATTATCATCTGCAGAAGGACCCAGGTTCAATTCTTGGGACCAAGAGTTCAAAGGATCATTTCAGAAGAACCCGTCTCCACACGTAGGTCATCAACTGATGAGGTGTGATGAACACCCTGGAGCAAACACTTTCAGGGTGACAAGATCATGGGTCTCACCAACACAAAAAATCCTACAGGAACTCTAAGTCCCATTTCGCATCACCTTTACCCCAGTAATGTTCAATATTAGCAGAACCTCCACATCCGTTTATTATGGATTTTTCTGATGCTCAGGTTCTATCTGTTGCCGTTGACCAGATCACAAGTTACAGAAAAGTTTCTTCGCAGTAGGCCAGGTATCTGAATTCTGAAACCATATTTTTTGCCATGTTCAGTTCTTGAAGGTATCTTATATACCAGCTTAAGTGGTAAGTAAAATAAAGAGAATGTGATGACATTCTTCAAGAAACAGCTTTAGGTCCTTGAAAATGATTATTTCAGTTTGCCTGCAACTGTAAAAATGAGTTTCAGGTAATAGCTTTTTCTTTTATATAGCAAATGATGAATGAGCGCTTAAGCAGCCACTCATCCACCAACAAAGACATAAAGAACATAAAAACTCCCCATGCTAACAGGGACTTGGAGGACTAAAGTCTCTTGATTTTTCAACCTGACGATTACACCATAAGGATGGTCATTTATCGTCACTTCTGTTTCAAACTATATATAGATTTTTACAATGAAAATCAACCCCTTCGGCACTTGCTGTTTTGTAATTCTTTTTGGAAATCCAACCCGCCAAAAATGAGTTCTGATGGTTTTTGTTGTCCATATTCCATGTATCGTTAAATGACTGGAAGAGATGAGATCCTGCTTTAACATTCCACCCAACTTTTGGCAAAATGTGACTTGCGGCTAACTTTTAAGATGCAGAAAAGTCACCATGAGGGGTCTTCACTAGATCCTTTCCATGTGGTGTGTATGCAGTCTGGCTGTGCCATCGTATGGGGAATGCATGGACTTGGAGAATGGCATCTGTCTCACCATATGAAAGGTTACAGCTTTTGGTGCTTTCTAGTATAGAGGGAACAGGACGCGGGTGGTGCTGTGGGTTCAACCACAGAGCCTAGGGCTTGCTGATCAAAAGGTCAGCGGTTCGAATCCCCGCGGCGGGGTGAGCTCCTGTTGCTCGGTCCCAGCTCCTGCCAACCTAGCAGTTCGAAAGCATGTCAAAGTGCAAGTAGATAAATAGGTACCGCTCTGGCAGAAAGGTAAACGGCGTTTCCGTGCGCTGCTCTGGTTCGCCAGAAGCGGCTTAGTCATGCTGGTCACATGACCTGGAAGCTGTACGTCGGCTCCCTCGGACAATAATGCGAGATGAGCGCCACAACACCAGAGTCGTCCATGACTGGACCTAATGGTCAGGGGTCCCTTTACCTTTACCTAGTATAGCGAAAAGGTGAGTAAAAGCTGGATGTTGGACGATTCAGGACAGATAAAAGAAAGTACCTATGCACAGTGCATAGTTAAAACTGGGGAACTTGCTCCCTCAGGAGTCTGCGATGGCTACCTGCTTAGATGCCTTTTGAAAAGCATTGGAGAAATTTGTAGAATACAAAGCTATCAATGGCCACCAGCCATGATGTCTATGCTCTGTCTCCACAGTCGGAGGCAGAAATGCTTCTGAATACCAGTGGCTAGAAACCACAAGAGGGGACAATGCTCTTGCGCTTGCCGGTTCCCCACACAACTGCTTGACCAATGAGAGTACAGGATAGATGGGCCATTGAGCTGATCTGGCAGACTCTTCTTAGGTCCTTGAGGGAGCTCAACGTGGTTTAAGGGCAGCACCGTCAACAATCCAATGGTCCTCTCTGCATGCCATGCCTGCCTTTCATTCACCTCACCACACCTCCTTTCAAGCTCCTGGTAAGTGGCAGGGGCACTTGGTGTTCAGAAGACAGGGGCACAACACCACCCTGCCTTCATTGCCCCACCAACTACTAAAGGTAAAAGGTAAAGGAGCCTGGACAGTTAAGTCCAGTCAAAGGCGACTATGGGGTTGCGGCGCTCATTTCGCTTTCAGGCTGAGGGAGCCGGCGTTTGTCCACAGACAGGTTTCCTGGTCACGTAGTCAGCATGACTAAACCGCTTCTGGTGCAACGGAACACCGTGACAGAAACCAGAGCACACAGAAATGCCGTTTACCTTCACACCACAGCGGTACTTGCACTGGTGTGCTTTCGAACTGCTAGGGCCAGTGTGGTGTAGTGGTTAAGAGCGGTAGACTCGTAATCTGGGGAACCGGGTTCGCGTCTCCGCTCCTCCACATGCAGCTGCTGGGTGACCTTGGGCTAGTCACACTTCTCTGAAGTCTCTCAGCCCCACTCACCTCACAGAGGGTTTGTTGTGGGGGAGAGAGGGAAAGGAGAATGTTAGCTGCTTTGAGACTCCTTCGGGTAGTGATAAAGCGGGATATCAAATCCAAACTCTTCTCTTCTTCCTCTTCTCGGTTGGCATGAGCTGGGACAGAGCAGCAGGAGCTCACCCCGCTGCGGGGATTCGAACCGCCGACCTTTTGATCAGCAAGCCCAAGAGGTTCAGTGAATTAAAGGAATTGTGATGTAAGGCATGCTGTTCTGTTTTCACAGATGAGTGTCCTGAGTATATGATGCTGAATTGTGGAAAGGTGATCTATCCCCATAAATAAAGAGATGAATGCCCCTAATCATAATACAGCATTTGCATGTGGCCACTTTTCCCAGCAAGAGGTAGAACTTGAATTCCTAATCATCATAATATCAACTTCCATCTTAAATAATAAAATACAGATTATCACATCACTTTTTTTTATTATTAAAAAAAAAATCATATGTCTTCCACATTTTCAAGCTATGGGTGATCTGGATAAATCTTTTAATTGCTGTGGATCCCTGCAGTTTGAGTTTCAACGGCCTAAACATTAACTAATTCAGAGGCGAAATGAAACCTTATAATGCAATATTCTAAATATGTTTAGGCATGCTCCTGCCCCCGCCCCCCACAATAATCAGATAATTATACATAACTAGTCATCATTGCTGCTAATGAATTATGCTCTGTTGAAGCATGAAAAGAGGGGTCTTGGCACTCTTTGGAGTTCAGCAACTATTATTATTACTGCTATTACTATTACTACTACCGGTATGACTACTATTAGACAAAAAAGTGCCTGCATGTTAAACTTGTTAACGGCAGTTCGTGGTTTATGAGGATGACATCTCATTTCAGCTGGGCTTCTTGGTAACTCCAGCCTAATGATGTGGTTCCTTTAAATAAACATTTGTATCTTTTATCATGAAAGAGCTCAAGTTTCCCAAAACTTGGCAAGTATAGAAGCTTGGCAAACATGAACATTTCAGTGCCCAATGTGTGGGCCTTTGTTCTTTAGCAGACTCAAATTGCTCATGCTGGAGCAACCTCAGAGTTCTCCACCACAGCCTGCCTGCCTATCTATCACTGTGCCATTGAGAGCGTCCTCACTTATGGCTTATGTGTGTGGTATGGAAGCTGTACTACCCAGGACAGGATGGGGTTGTGCAGAGTTGTTAAGGCAGCAAAGAGCATTGTTGGCTGCTCGCTCTTCACCTTAGAGCAGATTTATGCCATGAGGTGCCACAGAAAGGCACTGGACATAGTAAAAGATCCATCGCATCCTGGTCACCGTCTCTTTGAGCTTTTGCCATCGGGACGGAGATACAGGACGATGACAACAAGAACAAGCCGTCTTAGAAACACCTTCTTCTCCAGAGCGATCTCGGCCTTGAATGGGAAGCCTGGACTTTGAAAGTCATCTAATCTTACCTGTTATGTTGTATCATATTGTATGGTTTTAATCAGTGTTTTTGTGGTTGTTTTGTTTTTGCGTGGAGTGCCCTATCTGGGTGGATGGAGCAGCCAAGTACTTTTTCTATTCTATCTATCTATCTATCTATCTATCTATCTATCTATCTATCTATCATCTATCTATCTAATCTATCATCTCTATACACACAGAAGAGATGGACAGGTAAAACTCCGTAAAGCAGCAATGTGTAATTTTTTAAAAATTTAATTTATAGACAGATCATGAAAACAAACCGATATAAAACAATCTAAACATTCCAAAGTTTGTTTGTTTGTTTTATTAGATTCATATACTGCCCTAGGTGGCGCTGGGGTCTAAACCACTGAGCCTCTTGGGCTTGCCTTTCGGAAGGTTGGTGGTTCAAATCCCCAAAACGGGGTGAGCTCCCGTTGCTCTGTCCCAGCTTCTGCCAACCTAGCAGTTCGAAAGCACACCAGTGCAAGTAGATAAATAGGTACCACTGCAGCGGGAAGGTAAATAAGATAAGATAAGATAAGATAATTTATTGTCATTGCACAAGTACAAGCACAACGCTATACAAGTGCAACGAAATTGCATGCCCCCCGTAAAAGCAGAAAGAAAAAACAAAACAAAAAGCAGCACAAAACACACACACACCAAAGAAAGCCACACATACACACACATACACCCATCACAGCTCTCCAAGGTCATATTATCTGGTTACAGCGTTTAAGATGGTTATAGCTCTTGGGTAGAAACTGTTCTTCAATCTATTTGTTCTTGATCTAATTGTTCTATATCTTCTACCCGAAGGCAGTGGTGCAAAGAGGCTATGTCCTGGATGAGATAGATCCTTTAAAATATTGTTAACATTTTTAAGGCAACGGGAACTGTATAGTTCTTCCAGAGATGGGAGAGGATGACCAATAATATTTTGGGCTGTGGTTATAACTTTTTGAAGTATCTTCTTCTCCCTGGCTGTGCAGCTGGAGAACCAAGCACAAATACGGTACATAAGAATGGCATTTCCGTGCGCTCTGGCACTTGTCCCGGTCCTCCATGCAACAGTAGTGGTTTAGTCATGCTGGCCACTTGACCCGGAAAGCTGTCTGTGGACAGACGCCGGCTACCTGGCCTGAAAAGTGAAATGAGCATCATATCCCATAGTCGCCTTTGACTGGACTTAACCATCCAGGGGTCATTTACCTTTGCCTTATACTGCCCTTCAATACAACATATCGGGGCTGTTCGCAAGATAAAAATGCAAAGTAATGCACAAATAAACAGTTAAAACAAAAAACAACAACAACAGGACAAGCCCTAGCTCAGGGGTCGGCAAACTTACCCCGCCTCGGGCCGGTTCCTCTGGCGCTTATTGCACGGTGGGCTGGAGGGCGGGGATGCTTTTTCTGGCGCGGCACCGGAAATAGCTTATGCACATGTGCACGGGCCTCCACAGACCCGGAAGTGCACCGGAAATGATGCTTGCGCATACGCACAAGCTATTTCTGGTGCCGTGCCGACCCAGAGATGGGCAGCCGCACCGCACCGTGCCGGTAAGAGTGGGCGGCGGGCGGCGGGGGTCATCGGGGGCCAGATAATTGGCTCGCGTGGGCTCTACCCAGCCTGCGGGTCTTAGTTTGGGGACCCCTGCCCTAGCTTATCCTCCTCTCAAGGTTCGGCGACAGTTGCACTGGCAGGGAAAATAGGGGCATTCCAGGATCAAATCATAATTCTGGGACTGTCTTTGGAAAATTGGGACACTTGGAGGGTATGCTAACATTTAGAGCAGGCATAGGCAAACTCAGCCCTCCAGATATTTTGGGACTACAATTCCCATCATCCCTGACTACTGGTCCTGTTAGCTAGGGATCATGGGAGTTGTAGTTCCAAAACAGCTGGAGGGCCAAGTTTGCCTATGCCTGATTTAGACTTATGACTTTGGTAGAAGGAGGGCCACTGCTGACTGAATGATGGCAGTTAACCTATTGTGCCTGGTTCAGATGTTATGGGATATAAACAGAGTATTGTTGGGTCAGACCAAACACCCATCTGGTGCAGCATCCTGCTCTCAAAGTGACCAACCAGATGCCCATGGGAAGCCCACAGGCAGGATCTGAGTGCAACAGTGCTCTCCCCTCTTGTGATTCCCAGGAACTGGTGTATAATAAAAAATAAGAATACAATAAACTATTATAATAATTCATAATGATTCCTATAAAAAATGAAATCAAGGTAAGGACTGCCTGCAAGTTCTTCCCAGCCTTGTCTGGACAAAGTGCTCAGAAATTATTGTCTTATACAGACTTGCCTGCAGAGATGATATTCTGGCTTATTTGGACTCCCATCAGAAATAAGCAAACAAACCCCAGCCGTCAAATGTTGCCGCCATGTTATCCCTTCAGATGTAAAAACCCTGATGGCAAAATATATGTGCACATAAGTTTATATGTCACACCAGTGAGTATGAAAAATAATACAATTGCAGTAAATAATATCTCCTGTATATTGTTTCTCCAGCATGGCAGTCACAGCAGACTCTTTTGTGATGCTCTCGTGTGCATTATGACTTCCATAAAGGAGCCTCCGTCATATCTGGGAGCTACCATGCCTACTGTAGAGATTATAAGAGCTTCTCAGTCCTAGTGAAAAGGGAAATAGCAGCAGTTTACAACCTGTGTCTGTCAAGAAATAGAAGAAACTCCAGATGGCATTAGGCAGGTGCATGCCACTGGTATGAAGCTCTGCATCAGATTTATTGTAACGACAATGCTATGCTCGGTGCCTTGTCTTTTCCAGATGGAAAGAGAAGAATTGCATACAGTCTAGGAGACGGAGTGCTGGGCCTTCCCAGCCTCCTCTGCTCACATTTGAATAAACATGTGTGTGTGAACCAGTCCTGAGAAATGACTTTCAGGGAGCATCACCATAACTGAGATCCACCTCATGCATCAGAGCAGAGCTTCCCAAACTTTTTGTGTTGGCGACACACTTTTTGGACGTGCATCATTTCGTGACACAGTAAATCAGTTTTAATAGCAAACCAGAGGTTAAACTAGTCATTTATAAGAGATACAGACACATACATACTGCAGCCAACACACTAACGTGTCGTGGCACACAGACTGGAAAGCAGGTAGGTAGCCGTGTTGGTCTGCTGTTGTCAAAACAAAATAAAAAATAAAAAAATTCCTTCCAGCAGCACCTTAAAGGTAAAGGGACCCCTGACCATTAGGTCCAGTCATGACCGGACTCGGGGTTGCGGCACTCATCTCGTATTATTGACTGAGGGAGCCGGTGTACAGCTTCCAGGTCATGTGGCCAGCATGACTAAGCCGCTTCTGGCTTAGAGACCAACTAAGTTTGTTCTTGGTATGAGCTTTCGTTTGCATGTGTATTTGAAGAAGTGTGCATGCACACGAAAACTCATACCAAGAACAAACTTAGTTGGTCTCTAAGGTGCTACTGGAAGGAATTTTTTAATGTTTTATTTTGTTTTCACTTCTCACAGTGAGGGAACCGCCAGAAGGCCCTTGGAGCTGGACCTCAGTGTCTGGGCTGAACTATGGGGGTGGAGACGCTCCTTCAGGTATGTTCACTATAGCTAGTCTGGAATCAATTAAATTTGTCCCTAGAAATAAAATTGCCCACTGCCAGGAGTTTATCCCTGCCCCACCAAGGAATGAGTCCCCTCTGAGGAGTCAGTCCTCTCTTCCTTACAGTGATGACCTCCTTCCCTGAGACCCTCATTCTCTGTGATGATAGAGGAGCTATCACCCTGGGGGGTGGGACACCACCTTCACTTCCCTGAAGACCTCATATACCATTGTTGTACCACTCATAGCTGTCAACTTTTGGATTTGAAAATAAGGGATTTTTTCAAACTTTCAGATTTGAAAATAAGGGATGCCGTGAGGGCAGTGCAATGGCACCAAGTAGCCTCGCCACCCTGCGCTCCAGAGGCTGCGCATGAACGAGTGAGCGAAAGAGCGAGCGCGTAGACGGCAGGCAGGCTGTCTGTCTGGTTGGGCGTGAGGGTCTGGCTGCACAAGGCATGCAAACTCCACCCCCAGTCGGTCTCAGACTCCTTATTGGCAGCCGAGCAACGGAGCTGAGGAGCCTCCCTGGCCGGCAGGGAGGGAGAGGAGCTGCTTCCTTTGAAATCCGGGAAATTTAAGGGATATCAACAATCCGGGAGAGCAGCGGGAAACGGCATTGGAATAAGGGAGTTTCCCGCAAAAAATGGGAGGGTTGACAGCTATGGTACCACTTCTCTCCCCACCCCAGTGTCTACAGCCCCTCTTGCCCCCAACATTTTCATCTCCATCTTGAGGTCGCTGATCCCCTGAAATCTACTTAATTGAGCCCCCTTGTCTCTTTTAAAAGAACGGCTCATCTGCATTTCGCCGGGCACTGCTATAATTAAAGCCTGTTGTAAAGAGAGTTATTACAGGTATGTTTTATGACTTGTCAACGACCGGCCGAACATAATAAGGAGCCTAAATGAGTTTTCTTCCATCGTACGTACCGTGAGCCTGCATGCTAGCGCCGAATGAACAATTCAGCCACATCCTTCTAAATGGGGAGGCCGCAGTTCGCAAGAAACAAGCAGGTTCTTCCAAACCAGCCTGTGTTTCATTTGGTGCGCTTAAAACACAATATAAATGATTCATTTTAGGAATGGTTATTGCTGATTTATTGCGGATTTGATAATTTGTGGAGTAACTTCACTTGCAGATATCACAAATGTAAAAATATTGCACATTCAGGAATCGGCAGAGGGATAGATAGTTGATGGTTAAGGATAAATACGTTTAAAAACAACACAAAACTATTGCAATTTAAGGTTATCTGTAAGGAATGGAAACAACTGAGAAAACAAAACAGCAACAAGAGGAAACCTTGGATGTATCAAGAACGGAGTGCGGGAAACCCATTTTTGGAAGAAAAAAATGCATTTGTCTTAATCTGTGACTGATTTGGTAAAATTTGGAAAATCAATAAAAACAATTTGGCAAAAAAAAAAAAAAAACAACCCACAAAAAATCCACACAAAGTATAAATATATCTCCCCACAGAACTACAGTTCTCAGAGTGGTTTAACAGTCAGTCAATCTTCATAGGGAACTCTCAGAACTTTAGTCTGTGAACCGAATAAGTCCTTACATCTCTCAGCATCCTTAACAAACTACAGCTCCCATAATTCTTTTGGTTGTGGGGTGGGGGGAGGCAGGGATAGATGACTGTTTAAAGTGGTATCACAGAGCTTTAAATTTATGAGGTGACTGTGGCCTAAGATGGACCCTCCATTTGCATATTTTCCAGCGACTGCCGCTTGCTGGTTCAGGGGACTATGAAACCCTGGTGGTCTCTTGGCATCTCCTCTACCACCCACCCCCACCCCCGAAAAGAATAATATCCTAAAACCAGCCTGGTGGATAATTCTTCCCCAGATAAACTGGCCCCTTTATTTCCTCACAATGAGCCATTGTGCGGCCGCCTGAGGTTTTATTTCCCCTTCTTTTCCCCCTTTCAACACATCTGCAAGCGAGGGACGCACTGCATCACAGAGACAAGTACATCGAGGAGTCATTTTCAGAGGAGAGGTCACCGGAGGAGACTCCAATTCGAGTTCCTGGCTTCCCAGGAAAGTGATCTGCCACCAAGCAAAAGAAGCTTTCCCAGTCGCTCCGCCATGCAGAGCGAATTCTTTTACAGGTGCTTTGTTGCCTACCAGCAGATACCATCCATTATCGCTGCAGACAATGGGATGTGGAGAAGACGGACGCAGCGGTCACGTCGGCAACATGAATTATCTCCTGATCCTGTCCTCTGGTAACGTTTTGGCCGCCAAACACCCCACTTTGAAAAGGAGTCGGGAACTGTCTGGCTGGTACACACACACACACACACGCGCGCGCGCGTTCTATGATTCTATTCCCATTGTTGGATCAGGAAGACAATCTATAAATAGCCCTCCCTCTCTGCACACACTTTTCTCCCTTTGCGTTTTCCTTCTTAGGCATTGAGGAGGGGTCTCCAAAATTCCTTCTCACCCAAACTTTGGCCTAGAGTTAAGAGAGTTGAACCACCCGGACTTTTCCTTCTTTCTTTATCAAATTCCTGCATTAGAAATCCTCCACTGTTTTCTCTCCCTCTATGTGTGCTTCAAAAACGCTCAGATTTCATCCATAAAAGTTCTCCAGCTTTCAGCAAGTGCCTTTGCCATCTCTTCCACCCATCCTATATATCGTGGGCAGGTGCATTGCTCCCTCGCAAATGAGGAAGCAAGCGATCTTGTGATCTTGAGTAAGATTTTACTGATGTGTAGGAGCATGAACATATTAGCATACACCCACACCCACCCACACATATAACCATATCTTCCTATATAAACATAAATGTAAGGCTGTCGTCACATAAATCTGATTGGAGGATATGTATTGTTTCGTCACAATCCTGGATTTTCGTGAAGTATAACACCATAAGCCTCATGCTTGGCTACATTAGGAGTAGAGTATTCAGATAAATAGGATGCGGGTGGCGCTGTGGGTTAAACCACTGAGTCTAGGGCTTGCCAATCAGAAGGTCGGCGGTTCAAATCCCTGCGACGGGGTGAGCTCCCTTTGTTCGGTCCCTGCTCCTGCCAACCTAGCAGTTCGAAAACATGTCAAAGTGCAAGTAGATAAATAGCTACCGCTGCAGCGGGAAGGTAAACGGCATTTCCGTGCACTGCTCTGTTTCTCCAGAAGTGGCTTAGTCATGCTGGCCACATGACCTGGAAGCTGAACACTTGCTCCCTCGGCCAATAAAGCGAGATGAGTGCCGCAACCCCAGAGTCATCCACAACTGGACCTAATGGTCAGGGGTCCCTTTATTCAGATAAATATTGCCTGCGGTGGCAGAAAGAATAAGGGGGATTCAGTGAATCTGGCAGCCCCTCTTCGGGGGAGGAGCAGTTAGTGGCTGGGAGTGCCAGGTGTCCAGGGAGTTGCTGAGAGACCTGGCACCACCCAGCAGACTCGCTCGGAGGGGGAGGCGTCAGTTCCGGCGCCTATCTCACGTAGGAGGAGAAGGCGGCAATTCAGGATGCCGAGGCTTTGGTGTTGGCACCAAAACAGAAGGGGGGCACTTCCGGATTCTGCTAGTGACTGAGCAGGCATGATAAACTGAACTCTGCACTGTAAATGCCTTTGCACAAAATAAAGAGACTTAAAGACAAGATGGCTTGGTCTTACTATTGAACAACCGATAAAAGAATCTGACAGTAGCCCATCTAGGAGATGGAAAACTCTGATCCTAAACCTTGCTGTTTACTTCCTTGCCTATCTTCAGGAGAAGAAAAGGCAAAGGAGTAAACCCTACACAAATCTGGAGTCCCCAAGACAGTTGGATGGCATTCGGCAACTCCTGCAGCTAGGGCCGGTGCGTCCATTTAGGTGAACTAGGCAACTGCCTAGGGCACCAAAATGGAGGGGGTGCTGGCCAGCCTGTCCCCCGCCGCCGCCCACCACCGCCCGGTTCCGCCCCAACCAGCGGCGGAGCAAGCAGGTTGGGGCGAAAACCGTGGCGGCGAGGGCACCAAAATGGAGGGGGCGCTGGCCAGCCTGCCCCTCGCCCCCCGCCGCCGCCTGGTGCTGCCCCAACCAGCGGCGAAAACCGCGGCGGCGCGGGGTGCCCGGCGGCAGGGGGCGGGGCACCGCACGTCATGCACAATGACGTCACATGCCCCGCCCCCTCACCTAGGGCACAAAATTTGCCAGCACCGGTCCTGCCTGCAGCCAAGCTGATGCCAAACGTATTGCTCTGCTTTCCTTTGGAGCACATCAACAAGGCGGAGACGAGGGTCTTGTCGTCTGGGCAGCCCAGGACCTCCACACATACTGCCTAGGCTTGTGCCCCAGGGAGGTCACTTTGGTGTGGCTAACAAAGCGGTTTGCCTTCACCCCTGGAGGTGCACTCCATTGTCTCTCGAGACAGCCAGATGCCAAACAACAACAACAACAACAACAACAAACAAACAAACAAACAAACCACAAGTTATTGGGAATGCTGCTGCAACGAGAGCATCTAAAAGAGCAAGGAGCACCAACCAGCACTGGTAGGAATTTCACAAGGAAGAGAGTTTGGATGTGTATCTGTACACAGAGCCTGCAGTGAGGTACTTATGCCTCCCCAGATATCCATGCAATGCATGAGAGACAGAGAGGGAGAGGAGAGGGAGAGAGCACTGTCTGTCTGTCTATCTCCATATACATATTTGTGTGTACATCTATTAAGCGCTGGAGCCTGGCCTGTTAAAGGCTACATCTGGCCACTGCTGTATGCATACTAATAGCATCATTACAGCCTAGTGGCTTGGAGAGGGTGTTTACTTTGTTATGGTTTCCATCACCTTCTAGAGCAGAATTGTTAATAGGAGGTTTTAAATTCAAATAGCATACAGGGCTAATTTTCTTGTATTTGCCCAAAAAATTAGGTTACACGGTTCATCTCATTTCTCCCGTCCATTTCCCTCCCCCTCCCCACCCTCGGCTTCTCTCCCATATGGGGGTGGCACTCCTTTCTGGAGAGTACTTCTTTTTCATGACATTGAACTTGACCCCGTCTGACCTCCTTATAATGAGTGAATTGAAAACATCTCCCTTTGGAATGTGGCTCGCAGATCCTGGCTGTGCCAAAAGGGTTGCTGCCTGCCCCTCCGTACACACCCACCCACCGGCATTTGAAATATTAAAGGGGCAGGATCCTTTTTGGAGACAAGGGCCAGAGTGATTACTCAATCCCATTGAAGACCCGCAGACCCACAGTTCCTTGTTACAGAGTCACTTTTCTTAATTAAACATCCCCTCTGCTGGAGATTATAGCTTGGGGTCTGTGCATTGTGAAAGCATTCCCTTGGCATTTGATAGTCATATAGAAGCAAGCAAATATATCTCTGAATTTAAGGACACCTCCCTCCCCTGATACACACACAAATTTGCAAGAGGGACATTCCAGCCTTTCACATAGGTATGGAGAACCTTATTACTGGCATAATAACAACTGGGATCCTAGTACACACAGCAAATGTATATTTACAACAAAATAAAATAAAAAAATTCCTTCCAGTAGCACCTTAGAGACCAACTAAGTTTGTTCTTGGTATGAGCTTTCGTGTGCATGCACACTTCTTCTTTCGTGTGCATGCACACGAAAGCTCATACCAAGAACAAACTTAGTTGGTCTCTAAGGTGCTACTGGAAGGATTTTTTTTATTTTATTTTGTTTTGACTATGACAGACCAACACGGCTATCTACCTGTATATTTACAAACAGGGATGGGGGTTGATCTACGCTACTTAAAACCCTGCATGAACCAAACCACAGCTATCCCTTAAAATCTGCTCTTCTTCCCAATTTTTGGTGTAGCTTCTCCGGCCAAAGAAATCTGTGCACAAAAATGGGGTGTGTGTGTGCATATATTTGTGCAAATAACAAAAAAAGGCATCATATTAGGACTGCATAATAATAGGCGGTTCGAATCCCCGCGACGGGGTGAGCTCCCGTTGCTCGGTCCCTGCTCCTGCCAACCTAGCAGTTCAAAAGCACGTCAAAGTGCAAGTAGATAAATAGGTACCGCTCTGGCGGGAAGGTAAACGGCGTTTCCGTGCACTGCTCTGGTTCGCCAGAAGCGGCTTAGTCATGCTGGCCACATGACCTGGAAGCTGTACACCAGCTCCCTCGGCCAATAATGCGGGATGAGCACAGCAACCCCAGAGTCGGACACGACTGGACCTAATTGTCAGAGGTCCCTTTACCTTTACCTAAAGCATCATATGACCAGTGCAAATGGGTGGTTTACGACAAGGAAAATAGACTTCCCGGAAAAGCAGATTTCTAGAAATAAGTTCTTCTAGAGAGTTTGTGCACAAATAACCATCATTTAGAAATTCTGCTGAAATTGGACACTGAATTATTCCTGCTTTGCAGCAAGTGGAAAGAACAGGGAGCTGCAGAGGGTGATTGACCTGCAACAGAGCAGCTCCTTCCTCTTCGAAGTCCCCCAGAATCTGAACTGGAGCCCCTTTCTGACTATTGCAAAAGGTTTCAGTGCAGGCTTAGCTTTGGGTCATTTATTTTAAAACGCCGCCTTTCCTCAAAAAGGAGTTCAAATCAGCTTGCTATCAATTAAAGCTTGTTAACTGGGGAATCGTTGAGCCTGCGTCTTTTGTAGCTCGAGGTTCGATTCTGCACTTCTTCTCTGTGTTTAATAACTCACCCTGAGCCTTTTGAACAGGGCAGGCATCATATCCAGCATGGCTCCAACGCGTCAAGCATCGTCAAAGCCCCACTGATTTCAATGGGAGCGAGATTTAAGCTCATGTGTAACGTCCGTTCAAAATGCATCTCTGTGCTTCTTTCGTGCCTGTCACGATCATGTCAAAACTGAAATTTCAACATTGGTGGCATTCTCAATGTTCTAAGGGCCAATAAACAGCAAAGGTGAACATTTTCAGTTTATCTTCGTTGTTCACCGTTCCCCCAGCTTTAAGTATCAAAATTTCAAATTTCTCCCGTTATTGAAATTATTTTGGGATTGCATATCAGTTCCATATTTTTCTTAGACAAGTCTTTTTTTTATATAAATAATTTTTTATTGAAGGTTTTTACAGTCTTTTAAATCACATTCAACATTCATATGTTATACATATACATTTTCCTGACTTCCATCAACCCTTCTCGAGATTTTCACATTTCTTAACTTCTTTTTGTATTTCATACTTTACTATTACTTTAAATAAACAATATCCAATATTACTTTCTAATATTATTTCTATAATATTTCTTACAGTTAACCTCACAAAACTTCCTGCAAGCCTATTAGTGTGATTTGTTGTTTACAATTGTCTTTCAAGTATATCTCAAATTTTGTCCAATCTTTTAAAAATTCCTGGTCCCGTCGGTTTCGAATTCTTCCTGTCATCTTATCCAATTCTGCATAGTCCATTAACTTCATCTGCCATTCTTCTTTTGTCGGTAAATCTTCCTGCTTCCATCTTTGTGCCATTAACATTCTTGCTGCCGTTGTTGCATATAAAAATAACTTTTTATCTTGTCTCTTAATGTCATTTCCTACAATTAGACAAGTCTTTTTTTAAAATAATAATAATAATAATAATAATAATAATAATAATAATATAAAAATGCACCACAAATAAATGTTTTTTTCCTTCCTTCCGTTCTTTTTTATTTATCCTTGTGGGTGGGGATCGAGGTGGGCTTGTGTCTTGTTCTACGTAATGCACACAAAAACTGGAGATGAATCCAGGACTTAGCAGTGCCAGGCAATCGGAGAACAAACTCTTCCTTTTTAAGGCATCGACCGCAAGCCTGTTCATGTTTCTTTCGTTTTAAAAAATAAAACACACGCACTTGCACACAAAGGCTGCGGCGCAGAAGAGGAACTGATGGGAGACAGCTGAAAACAGCCAGCCGTTACAAGGTCCACCCTGGCTGCCATCTGATCTTAATCATAATATATTCTATGTCTGGTTTGTCAGAATCTATCACTCAAGAGTCCCTTCAACGGACAGTAATTTGAGGTGTGGCTTATTAGATCACACGATCTTATGAATAATAAAAAGTTATGGAAAATTGCGCCTGGGCCCTGCTATCCAATTTCCACCGGTGTCACCCACTTTAGAGGCGAAGCGGCATGTTTATGCATGATTCTCTGTTTCATATGTATTGACTAGATCATTTTCCCTGTTGTCCTGAGAATTGATGACACACACTGTATTAAGAATGATGACCTCCACAAGGGGGATAAGCACTTTCTCCAGATTACACTATTGTCAAAACATATTGAAATTTCCTTTACACATGTTAGGGCTGTATTTTTCTGCCTGAAAAAACCCCCGGCTCGGGTAGATTCTTGTCAGATTCAGCAGATCCCGAGGACTGCTGGTTTGGCTCGTGTGTGTGTGTAGGGGGGGGGGGACATTTCCGCGTGACCAATATCAGCAACAGCCCTTCTGAGACATTCGGGAAATGCCTCACAGATAGGCGGAGAGAATGGTGTAGTGTTTTCACCATACATTGAAAATACTACAACACCATTTTAAAATCATTGTGGTTTCCCCTATACAATTCTGGGAGCTATAGGGTGTTTTGTATTGAACTTTCATTAAATTTCTAGTCCCCAAGCAAGACCAAACTTTCTTTATGTATGCCACAACAGCAGCCAGAATATTAATTGCAAAAAACTGGTAAACACAGAATATACCTACATTGGAAGACTGGCAAATGAAAATGATGGACTATATGGAACTTGCCGAACTGACCGGAAGACTCCGTGACCAGAGGAAGGAGACGGTGGAAAAAGACTGGAAAAAAACTGAAGCTGTATTTAAAAAACCATTGTAAGATTTAAAGATCGGAATAAAAGTTGGAATAAATGAGAGACTGCAGATTAGAAAAATAGTAATAAGCAATAAGGACTGTTGATATAGGTTAAGACTGTGGATTAAGGAAAGAACACAAGTGAGAAATATTAAAGGATATCTAAAGATGGTAAGAGATTACTAAAATGATTTAAAATGAAACGCAGCGGGGGGGGGCAGAGGAAGTCACCCAAAATATGTGTATAGAAAATAGAAGTGAAAATAGGTTTATGTTTGTGTTTGTATACTTTGATCAAATATTAGTCAAAATGTTAGATATGATGATTTTGTAAGTTGTTTGTTTTTATCATAAAACCCAATAAAAATCTTTTTTAAAAAAGAACTTTCATTAAATTTCAGAAATTTTAACAGATTATCTTCAACGAAGATACACATTCCCATAAACAGTTTGACTTCCCACCCTTACCTCCAGAACACTTTCATTATTCCCACCCTGCTGCATTATGTAGCATATTTGTATCTCATCCTTTATTTCCGCTATTGCAATTGCTGTCATTTATTTCCCTTCCTCTGCTTAAATTTCGAATCCTGCTCGCAACTTCATTTTGGCTAGAATACTTCCCCAGAATACTTCCAAAGGGGGTCTCCACTCTTTAATAAAAAGTTCGTAGTTTTGATCTTGTGCTCTTGCTGTCGATTTTGCCATTTCCACATAATGGATCCCTTCCTTGTTTGGAAGTTCTCCTTCCTTCCATTTCTGTAGTTTGTTGAAGGAGCTGGGAGTTGTTAGGAGGTCCCTTTCCCCCCTCCCCTCATAGAGCCACAATTCCCAAAGTTCCCTGAAAAGAAGTATGGGTGGGCATCTTCTTCTTCCTTGGTGATCACTCGTAGTCGAGTAAGATTGTCTTCCATGAACACGGTCTTAACAGTGTGTCCATAAGTGACCCTGGAGGCCAATTCTGGATCTACACATCCTTCCACAGTGGGGACATCGGCATCTGGGCGGGAGTTGATCACGGTATGGATTTGCCAAGTGTGCCCTCCTCTTAGCACGTTTCTCCCTTGCGTCCTGAGTTCGAGTGTCTTCAAAGCCCATGACACCTTTGGTAAAGGCTGTTCTCCAATTGGAGCGCTCGCAGGCAAGTGTTGGTGTTTATACTACAATTGTTGGTGTTTATACTACATTTTTAAAGATTTGCCTTGAGACAGTCTTTAAACCTCTCTTGTTGACCACCAGCATTACACTTTCCATTTTTAAGTTGGGAATAGAGTAGTTGCTTCGGAAGACGATAATCAGGCATCCTCACAACATGACCAGTCCAACGAAGTTGATGTTGAAGAATCATTGCTTCAACACTGGTGATCTTTGCTTCTTCCAGTACACTGACACCAGTTGGCCTGTCTTTCCAAGTGATGTTTAAAAATTTTCGGAGATCGTTCCCCATCTGGGCCCCACTCCCAACAGCATTGGCCAATGAACAACTCCGGATAAGACATCTAGTCCAGTCCAGTTCTCCATTGGATGGCTAATGGTTGGAAAGTGGAGGGCGGCTGGACCTCTCAGTCTCATCTCTAGACCCGCCTCCCAACGGAATTGCCCAATGAGAAATGTCCGTGCTGCATTTGTTTGGCACAATTCAAATATTCAAAGTCCTGCAGCACCTTCGTGTGAGCATGGCCATTGGAGAACAGCTTGCAGAGGCCACATAGTGGGGCTCGGAAGGCAACCCTGCCCTACCGTACGCATGTTAGCCCTCTAATTCCAAGCACCAATATTCCTCAAGAAACAAAGTTTGCATGATGTTTGGGAGTTACAAAAATGGATTAATTGATTCGAGGGCAAGCTCTCTTAGTGGCTTGTTCATTATGGAGCATTAAGAAAAAAGAGAACTCCTCCACTTTTGAACTGATTCAACAACCTCCCACCCACCGCCCATATTTTCCTATTGTCTTGCAGCCAAATTACACTAGTCAGTGTGTGAGCTGTTATCTTGTGACACTTATATCACCACGAGCAGCATAAATAGCTTTTTTTAAATAACAAAAATCAGATTGAAGAGATTCTATTTTAAGTGAATTATGCAAACAAACTTCTTATCCGAAAAGCCAGGAACGAAATCCGAAAGCTTAACCTAAAGGTACATCGAAAGTGCTTATGTGCATGTGTGTGTGACTTATACTGAATATTCAGGTATTTACCTAAGTCCTGAGATAAGCACTACTCAAAGAACAAATAGAAAGTTGGAATAGTGACGCTGTCCATCACTTCTTCCTTTGGAAGAGAGATGCTTCCTGGGTTAAGTTATTTAACTAATGTCTTTGTTATATACAGTCATGCCTCATGTTGTGAACGCTGCGGGTTACGTTTTTCTGGGTTGCGCTCGCGCCGAACTCGGAAGTACCAGAACGGGTTACTTCCAGGTTTCAGCGCTTCGCGCATGTGCAGAAATGCCAAATCGCAAGCGGCACTGCGGGTTGCGAAAGCTGCGGGTTGCGAACACTGCGGGTTGCGAACGCGCCTCCCGTATTGATCACGTTCGCAACCCAAGCGGCCACTGTACAGGGGGAAAGTTGCATTAGGCAACATTACATAGAATACAAAGAGGTGTATTTTAAGATTTTTAAAAATGGGTTAAGGGGTGATATGATAGCCATGTTCAAATATATAAAAGGATGTCATATAGAGGAGGGAGAAAGGTTGTTTTCTGCTGCTCCAGAGAAGCGGACACGGAGCAATGGAGTTAAACTACAAGAAAGAAGATTCCACCTAAACATTAGGAAGAATTTCTTGACAGTAAGAGCTGTTCGACAGTAGAATTTGCTGCCAAGGAGTGTGGTGGAGTCTCCTTCTTTGAAGGTCTTTAAGCAGAGGCTTGACAGCCACCTGTCAGGAATGCTTTGATGGTGTTTCCTGCTTGGCAGGGGGTTGGACTGGATGGCCCTTGTGGTCTCTTCCAACTCTATGATTCTATGATTCTATGATTCTATGGATTAAAGGGTTTACTCAGGACAGTGGCGAGCACGTGCACTGTGCCTCATTGGGGCAGTGGTGGTGGGATTCTTCTAGCAGGAAATGATTTTTATTTTGGGAGGGGAGGGTAAAAAAAAGAGGTGTCAAGGAGGGTCAGTTGGTAGGGAGTCAGAAACATTCCATTTGAGGAATGTTGGACCAGTTGCACAGCCTGGGAGTCATTTTGGACTCTCAGCTGTCCATGGAGGCACAGGTCAATTCTGTATCCAGGGCAGCTGTCTACCAGCTCCATCTGGTACACAGGCTGAGACCCTACCTGTCCGCGGACTGTCTCGCCAGAGTGGTGCATGCTCTAGTTATCTCTCGCTTGGATTATTGCAATGTGCTCTAGGTGGGGCTACCTTTAAATGTGACTCGGAAACTACAACTAATCCATAATGCGGCAGCTAGACTGGTGACTGGGAGCGGCCGCCGAGACCACATAACACCAGTCTTGAAAGACCTACATTGGCTCCCAGTACGTTTCCGAGCACAATTCAAAGTGTTGGTGCTGACCTTTAAAGCCCTAAATGGCCTCGGTCCTTTATACCTGAAGGAGCGTCTCCACCCCCATCATTTTGCCCGGACACCAAGGTCCAGCGCCGAGGGCCTTCTGGCAGTTCCCTCGCTGCGAGAGGCCAAGTTACAGGGAACCAGGCAGAGGGCACCCACCCTGTGGAACACCCTCCCACCAGATGTCAAAGCGAAAAACAACTACCAGACTTTTAGAAGACATCTGAAAGCAGCCCTGTTTAGGGAAGCTTTGAATGTTTAATAGATTATATTGTATTTTAACATTCTGTTGGAAGCCGCCCAGAGTGACTGGGGAAACCCAGCCAGATGGGCGAGGTATAAATAATAATAATAATATATTATTATTATTATTATTATTATTATTATTATTATTATTATTATTCTGCCACCATGCAGGGAAGGCACCCAGTGTTGTGGGCTGCTTTTGAGTAGGAGAAAGCACAAGTCTCAGGGCTCCCCCCCTATCCTTTTTCTCTCCCTCCATCTCCCTCTTTCAACCCCTCTCTTCTAAACGGAGGCCTCTTGTTAGATCCTTGCACCAAAGCGCCAGGTGAGAAAGCTTATGCCACCAAGAGATACATGGAGGCTTCTAATTGAAATTAATTACATACTCTTCTTTTCCATTTCCCATTTCCCCCTTTTTCTTTTCTTTTTTCGAGAAAGGGAAAAGGGGGGGGGAGGAATTCAGACAGGTGGGATCACTCCTGACTCTTAAGTTACTGAATCCAGTTCGGGCCCCTGTAAATCCATTCCAGTCAAACGCTTGACTCTTGGGCTCACCTCCCCCAAAGTCAAGCTTTGTCCTCCCGGAACATTCCTTCACGACCTTCCCCTGCTTCAAATCAGACGCCGGGGGCCCTCCCTCCCTCCCTCCCCCCCCAGGTCATCCTGGCTGGGTGCCCATCCACACATTTGTGTCTGCCTTTTTGAGTGTTTTCAGAAGCCCATTAAATTGTGCCTTGGCAGGCCAGACATATTCAACTCGCCCTAAGACCCGACGAGAGAAGGTTATCGAATTCCCTCGTTCTTGCCAGATGCATAAAAAAGGAGGAAAGAAAGAAATCCTCAGTGCAGCTACAAAAAGGAGAAAGAGAGAGAGAGAGAAAGCAGCGGGGGGAGGGGGAAAGAAAAGCTTTGCTGCTGCACAGAATGAGGCCATGGGGCTTGTAAACCTGTCTGTGGGTATGCCCAAGGGGCACGGCTTCGTATAGAGCTTTTAGGAGGGCCTGGGGATCGGCGCTTGCCCTCCTTGACGGAACCATACTAATGTGCATTATGATAATTGTTAGGTCCTTTCTTGAGGGTATTTTGGAGGAAACAGGGTTGGCATTATTTGCGGAAAAGGGCTGGCGCTGGCTTTAAATCTCCCAGGCTCTGACAGCTTCCTTTTGATGGGGGTGTCTGTTCTGAAATAGAGGCCTTGACACGTTACCACGGGGCAGCGGCTGAATCTTTCCCAGCCCAGGGAAAGAGAGATAGAGAAAGGAAAAGGCAGAGAATGAACAGCGCAATTCTGTAGATGTCTGCTCAGAAGTGAGGACCATTAAGTTCAGTGGAACTGTCTCCACCCTCTCTTAGGTAGAGCCTATGACTACAATCTTCCGTGCAATGTTTGGAAGGAACACACTTCATAAGAAGGCTTTCTATGACCAGCTACGAGAGACGTAGCTGGATAGGGCGTAGAATGAGTGGCAATGCTTCTAACTGCAACTGGGAGATCACATGTCTGGACGTTCTTCAAAAATCCCCACAAGCAGGAAGGGTAGCACAGTCAGGCTAGAGCCTAGCTGCCTGACACACTAGCTTTCCGTTTGCACAGGGGGCTTTTTGTTTTGTCCGTTTGTGTTGGGAGGCGTTTGAAAATGGTACGATTCACCTGTATTTTCTGGGGGGGGGGGAAATAATCAGGCGGTCCCATTACAAAGAGGGTTCCCTGTTCTCAAAATCAGAAGCTCTGCCAAGGAGTCTTCTGGGTTCAGTAGTAGAGAATTCAAAGTCCTAGCAAACCTTACAATGGATTCAAATTACAGTACAAGAAAGGAGATTCCGACTAAACATTAGGAAAAACTTTCTGACGGTAAGAGCTGTTTAGCAGTGGACTCCCCTTCCTTGCAGGTTTTTAAGCAGAGGTTTAATTCTTAATTCTCCTCAATCCTATGCTTCTGTGAGATGGGGAGCCAGGAGTCAAAGGAAGATGGTGTTTTTGTTTTAGTCCATCCATGGGTGATAGTCCTGCCTGCCCTAGAGAGAGTGTGCCACAATTTGTGACCTACTGTTGTTAGGATGATCTTTGGTCAACCCAAGATAATCTTCAGCTCACCTGATCGGGATCATATTTGACCGGGCTTGTGGTTGTCGTTTCTCCTACATTCCTTTCTGTTAACCCCCTAATCCGCCCTTGTCTGTGTCATGAGAAATGCATGCAGGTGAGTTCCCTGCCAGAAGATGCAAATAAAAAAAAATACGCCTCCCTTTCTGTAGCGAGGCGAAAGACCGACTCAACTTTGGAACACGGAGCAGAATCGCCGTCTTCAGAAAGATGTCATTCATGCACCCAACCTCACAGTCAGCGAGGATCAGAGCGCAAATTCCAGATGACAGCAATTTGGACCTTCAACGTTGTTTGTCTGTTTACATTTAAATGCACCAGCCCCTGGGATCTGGAATTGTTGCAAGTTGATGCAGGAGAAGAACTGGGAGCAAAATCATGGGTGGAAGAGGTGTTTCAGGACCAAGATGAAACTCTAAAGCTCTCTTGTTGTTTTTTGCTCTTGGATGCTGGATGTCATTTACATAAAGGTAAAGGTAAAGGGACCCCTGACCATTAGGTCCAGTCGTGTCCGACTCTGGGGTTGCGACGCTCATCTCGCATTATTGGCCGAGGGAGCCGGCGTACAGCTTCCAGGTCATGTGGCCAGCATGACAAAGCTGCTTCTGGCGAACCAGAGCAGTGCACGGAAACGCCGTTTACCTTCCCGCCGGAGTGGTACCTATTTATCTACTTGCACTCTGACGTGCTTTCGAACTGCTAGGTGGGCGGGAGCTGGGACCGAGCAACGGGAGCTCACCCCGTCGCAGGGATTCGAACCGCCGACCTTCTGATCAGCAAGCCCTAGGCTCAGTGGTTTAACCCACAGTGCCACCTGGGTCCCTGTCATTTACATAAACTTGTTATATTTATAGCATTCCCTCTGGAAAATAGGGACACCGGAAGCATCTGTTATAGTACTGAAATGTTGGGTGTTTTTGTACATCATTATACAGTGGTACCTTAGGTTAAGTACTTAACTCGTTCTGGAGGTCCGTTCTTAACCTGAAGCGTACTTAACCTGAAGCACCACTTTAGTTAATGGGACCTCCTGCTGCCGCTGCGCCGCCAGAGCACCATTTCTGTTCTTAGCGGAGTTCTTAACCCGAAGTGTACTTAACCCGAGGTACCACTGTAGTTGCCATTGTTTTGCTATAACGAAATTGCTTTTGCACTGTTTGCTTTTGAAAACACACCCCTGCTTTCTTTGCTTTCAGCCGTTTCGAGCGTGAGTCTTTTGCGGAAAAGTGGTGTACAAATAAAATGACAGAAAGAACAAACAAAATAATGGTGGTGGTGGTGGGGTTTCCAGGTCTGGACTCAAGCAATGGAGGAAGCCACCAAAGGATGGAATGCAGCGAAACAATAATTTCTCTCTTATTATTATTTTTTCTTGGGATCCTGGACATACACTTCCTAGTGATTTTTTTATTTTTTTTAAAGAAACAATTTGCTTGAGCAGTGATCATATGAGAGTGGGAGGGAGAAAAAGAGAGAGAAGGGGGGAAAAGAGAGACTCTGAGTCATTTCTCCTGCCATTATGGAAATGAAAGGGCCAAGGCTTTAGTTCGTTGCTGACACCGCGGAGGAAACACGCGGCTTGCTAACCTCCAGTACAATGTACCCATAAGGTACCAGGCATCAAAGCATATTAAAAGATATTAACTGCATATTTGCTTATGAACAAGATAAAAAGCAGTAGGGGCCTCCAGCTTCTCAAGCTGTGAGTGGAACAGCTTTGCAATTTGCCTGCAAAACTGCATTTTGATCTTAATGAATATAAAATGGGTACCATTAAAAGTAAAACAGATTATTCCAGGCCTTTCAGGGCCCATCGCTCTTTGACGGTCATGGAGGGCCACTATGATCTTTCATTAAAATCTCACAGCAGGCCTCCCTCGCTGGCAAATCAAGGCTTGGCTGTCGAGGCGATTGGCTACATTTAAAAGTAATTTCCCCGAAAATCTACACAGATTTTCAATTTGGTAATGAAAGCCGTAAGAGAATGCAGCAGGCAGCGTTCTGTCGAATGTCGTTACTAATCCGGCGCTTGCATTCATTAGGAATTCAACTGCCCCCGTAACTATCCGGCGGATGGCAGGCTGCCATCGCGGCTCCGTTGTAATCTCCATTTGTTAATGAGTAGCATGTGTTAATTGTTGTCGGCATCTCTGCCACACATCCCTTCCATAACAACATATTTTACCTGCTGAAAGGTGACGGCAAGGCGCAGGCTGTCAGCGTGCCGTCTTCCCAGGGAAGCAGGGAGTGGGGAAGGCTGGGACAAGGAAGGTTCGAAATCTTCTGGGACCAGGGGGATTGGGCCGGTCTGGGGCAAAGAAGTGGACCTGCAGATGTCCAGCAGAGCTACTGCCTTGTGGAATTTTCTGTGCTGGTCCCGTGGGGTATCCAATAGGCGAGGTCTAAGTCCGGTCCAAGGTCAGTGGTACAGGTAAAGGCAGTCCGTAATAACTGAAGCAGGGTCCAGGGCAGGGAGTCAGGCGAAGACAGGAACGGGTGGGTAAGCAGGGAACCAAGGCGGGTCAGGAGCACAGGCAGGAGAGCAGGACAGGGATCAAGCAGTAACACCGGCACGAACTGGTCAGCAACGATGTTGCTCCTGCAACTTGGGGCTGGGGCTGGCCGGCTTTTATCTGCCCCGAGGCATAGGGCGGCTCCGATCCTCAGGTGACTCACCTCTCCTGGCTTAGAGGTGAGCACTCCTCCTGCGGGAACTTAGTTCCCTTCGCCTCTCTGCCCTGAGCCTCTGCAGCTCAGGAGAGGCTGGAGGGTTACTGGACCCAGAGGCAACCTCAGCTTCCCCTGACAGGGCGGGGAGTGGAGCACCTGCAGGCAATGAGTCCTCCATCCCATCAGAAGCCAGATAAAACTCAGCCGATGCCTGCACCTGAGGATCTAGCACAGGTGAGTCCCCTTCAGACTCAGGCCCCAGCCCTGGCTCTGCTGCTTCTGGAGGCAGGGAATCCTGTGCAGGCTGGGATCCCTCAGGTTCAGCGTCTGAGTCTGAATCCCAGGCCATCACATTGTCCTCCCTCTCACGTTTGGGGTAGTTTTTTGGGGAGGGGCAGCTATACAGCATGGGAGTAGACAAATTCTTGGCGGAGTAGGCAAATTCTTGGCGGAGATGGCTATTGATTGCTACCTGCCACAATGGCTATGCTCTGACTCCATGGTCAGAGGCAGTGATGCTTCTGAACACAGGGAGGAGAAGGGGAGCAAAAGAAGAATGAGTTGGCTGTCTCTTGCTAGCTCTGGCGCCACCTACTGTTGGCCTCCTTGCCTTCTTCTCCAACACATACAAGCCACCACTACCGGGGACTGAGCATGGCCTCCCCTGAAAAAATTATATATTCCACAGTTTGTGTTCTTTGTTAACAGTTATGATACGTCAATGTAACAAAGAGAGAGGGAGGAAGATGTGACACTCTTAGCAGCTGAGGTTGCAACTGAGGCGGATTTTACAAGACTGCAGTGCGATCTGCAAGTGGCCTCTCTTGCTGAGGGGGAAGCTGAAACAGGACACTGTTGAAAGGCAGACCTGATGTGGTTATTTTAAAAGGTGGGGGAAACAACCCCTGAAAAGAGGAAACCTCTGAAGAGAGGGCTGCAGCCGCCACGCCAGTCAAATTGGCCTGAGGAAGGGAAGGTTACATCTTCAGCTCAGCCAAACTTTTGCTGGGAGGTGAGAGCCATGCTGCCCTCAGGTGGCTTTGCAAAAGAAAGATTACCCAAATCGTTTCTTCGTTTTTGTTCCAAGTGGAGGGAAACAACAAAGCAAAGGAGGAGAGAATGGATGCTGGTAAACAGATGCACAAAACACATATGAAACCTGCCTAATGAAGAAAACAAAACACACGTAGGGTGAACCTACCAATTTCAATTTCTCTCTGTTTCTCTTTCTTCCAGGCTAAAGTTCAGTTCTCTACATTTCTACAGCGGTTTGTTTTTCTTTTTTTTAGAAAAAAAGTCCTCTTGAAAATGTGTCAGCCGTTTCATGCAAATTTCCCCTGATGCGCACTTTTGAGTAGGAAATTTTGCCCTACATACACATTTTCCAAGATGTTTTTTCCCAATATACTTAACTGTTTTTCATGGTGAATTATAAATTGGTGCAATCCAGTCTGGGACCTATTGCTGAAGGGCAGCTAATAAATTTAATAAATAAGTACAATAATAATTGTATATTATTTCCATGAATATATGCAACTTTAAGTACCCTTTACCCCTGGATAGGCATTGCTCTGAGACATTATTTGGCCAGAGAAACTGCACTGCAAGATTTGGAGTGAAACAAAAAATGAGAAAAAGGGGCCTTTGCATAAGGAGTGTTGCAAATATCACACATTTACTGGAGGGAAATTGCTTTCTGTGGATTATCAGAGGCAGTTCTTTCCCTGCATTATGGAAGAGAGGCTTTCCTCCCATTACGTTGCTTTACCGCCCCCCCCCTCCCAGTTTGCTCTGCCCTTTGTTCTGTTCCTCCTGAAGTCCTGATGTCCAGATTAATGAGAAAGAATTTCTTAAAATCAATTCCAGAATTGGAGATGTGCACTTTGCTGTGACTTCAAGTTCCGTTGTTGTTGTTGTTTGTGTTCTTTTCCTCACCTGTCCTACTGATAAGCATCTAGGTATGGATAAGAAAAATGTCCACCTTGATGTGATCATGATTATGGTCGCATCAGTGTTAGTTTGATGCAACGCATGGGTAGAGAACCTTAGGTCTAGGAACTGAATCTGGCCCTCCAAACCCCACGCACCCCAGGCTACACCTCTCACTACTGCAATAAGGCATCTTGACTTGATGGGATTTTGTCTCTCTCTCTCTCTCTCTCTCTCTCTCTCTCTCTCTCTGTGTGTGTGTGTGTGTGTGTGTGTGTGTGTGCGTGAGAGAGAGAGAGAGAGAGAGAGAGAGAGAGAGAGAGTCTCCTATTTTTGCATGCCTAGAATTTAGCTTACTGTTGCTGGCATCTTCCTATCTCGAGAGACAATGGAGTGTGCCATGCGGGGTTAAGTCAAACCACTGCGTTGGCAGCAGACCTCTCTGGGACACAAGCCTGGGCAGTGTGTCTGGAGCTCCTGGGCTGACAAGACTCCCCTCTCGGCCTCGCTGATGTGGTCCAAAGGAAAGCAGAGCAAGACGTTTGGCACCAGCTTGGCTGCAGGAGTTGCCAGAAGGAAGCATCCAAGGTGCCATCCAACTGTCTTAGGGACTACACTTTGGATTTGTGTTGGGTTGACTCCTTAGCCTTTTCTTTTGCTGAAGATGCCCTGCAAGGCAGAGGGTACACAAACATCTACATATCTCAATAAACGTACGAATATAGTCGTACCTCAGAAGCCGAACAGAATCCATTCCGGAAGTCCATTCAACTTCCAAAACGTTCGGAAACCAAAGCGCAGCTTCCGATTGGCTGCAGGAAGCAGCTACTGCAGCCAATCGGAAGCCCCGTCGGACGTTTGGCTTCCCAAAGAACGTTAGAAAACTGGAACGCTCACTTCCAGGTTTCGATCGTTCGGGAGTCGGTTTGTACGGGAGCCAAAGCGTTTGAGATCCAAGGTACGACTATATTCTAAAAGTAACAATCACGAACTTGGCCAGGTAACAAATGGGCATCCAGTGCAGCTCTCTAAAAGTGTTACATTCCGACAAGGCCTCCCTTCCATCAGCAATTGTGCTGCAGCATTCTTCACTAACTGTGTGAAGCCACTCTAGAGTGAACTGCATAAATCCAGTGGACGAAGGAATAGGCATTGTGAACATACCTCTGTGTTCAGCAGGCTGTCTTGGAGGACACCCGCTTGGATGAACTTCAGAGGTGACTGGTCCACTGGTACTTTCCCACCAACATCCATCTGTCCTCAACAGTGCTCCACCTGCCTTCTTACTTACAACCAGCCCAGGGAGTTGCACTGGTTTTCAGCTTCCCCCTCCTCGATCTCAGTTTTGCCCTGGTAGAACTCAGCCATGAGGAAGATGGGGACAAAAGGAGCATCAGTTGGCTCTGCCTGTCATGGGCTCTGGCGCCACCTACTGGTGGCCTCCCAGCTTTATGCCCAATGGTCACCCGCCATCACTGGTGAGCTGGCCCTTGTTTCGGAGACCCCTGTTCTGCCTGGATTTATGGGGCAGTAGGGCCTCCTCTTGACACTGAGCATCTCTAACAATTTTCTTCCCTCCTGCTTTCAGTCACTTTGTTACAAACTTATAAACGGCTTCAATAAAAATGATATCTCTCTCTCGGTCTCAATAATGTTTCAGAGAAAGAGAGAGAGGGAGAGAGAGAGACAGCAGAGAGGCTAAAAGGTACGTGACATTCACAGATTTCTTCCCCGGAGCCACAGAATCCTACACGAGCAATTTCTTCATTTGACCAAAATGAATGGTCATCACAAAAACAAATGTAAGTTGGGTATCACTGATTTGGGCTGAGACAGCTTAGGGGCTTGAACTTAATAGACTTTCTCTAACGGATTAGGATCTCCCAGAGACGCCTGCATCTTCCTGTCAAAACAGATAGTCGCGTCCAAAGCGCCAGCTTTGGGGTCGCCCTTGATCCACGACCTCAGAATACAAAATAAGAGGCGCAAGGACGGAGGGAGGGAGGGGCTGCACTGGAACTTTCTTTGAAGCTGATTCATTTTAACACGATGGCCTTTTAGAGAGGGTGGGGTTGTGGGCGGAGGAGAGAGGGAAATGGACGGCAAGAAGACAATTAAGCATTAAAGGTCTGATTGATGCTTAGACAGAATGCCTAGCAGTGAAAGCCCATTTTCTCTATTCCAAAAGGACGAGACAAAGCTATCCCTAAGAAGGGATTAACCGCTATCAGATGATATTACTATAGGATTACTGATGTTTTGCATTCACTATATTTATGAAAGAAAGAAAGAAAGAAAGAAAGAAAGAAAGAAAGAAAGAAAGAAACCCTTTCTCTTTTAAGGCTGCTATAATTTACTTGTACATATCCCAAATGCCGCCACCCCAAATTGGTTTGATTCTTTTGTTCAATAGGTTGATTATTATTTTTTAATGCCGTTATATCTAATCACTAGTTGAACCGATTTTGGATTGGTGGCTAGGCATTGCTCTTCCTGTAAGGTAAAAGGTAAAAGGTAAAGGTAAAGGACCCCATGATGATTAAGTCCAGTCAAAGACGACTCTGGGGTTGCAATGCTCATCTCGCTTTCAGGCCGAAGGAGTTGCTGTTTGTCCACAGACAGCTTTCCAGATCATGTGGCCAGCATGACTAAACCACTTCTGGTGCAACAGGACACTGTGATGGAAACCAGGGCACATGGAAACACCGTTTAGCTTCCCGCCGCAGCGGTACCTATTTATCTACTTGTGCTGGTATGCTTTCGAACATGCTGGGTTGGTAGAAGCTGGGAAAGAACAACAGGAGTTCACCCCGTTGTGCGGATTCAAACCACCAACCTTGATTGGCTAGCCCAAGGGGCTCAGTGGTTTAAACCACAGCAGTCCACCCATGTGTGTTGCTCTTCATGTAAGGCGTTTCTACATGGGCTCCATGGCTAGTGGCACATTGGAAGTGCAAGTTGTGCGAGATGATGTGCCAGGGCACTGCACTGCATGCGCAAGAATTCAGAATGATGCCATGCTGCTTTAGGGAGTTCTCTGTGCTTTTGGGGGGGAGGGAGCATATGTTGGGAAATGAAGTTACAGGTAGGTAGCCGTGTTGGTCTGCCGTAGTCGAAACAAAATAAAAAAATTCCTTCCAGTAGCACCTTAGAGACCAACTAAGTTTGTTCTTGGTACGAGCTTTCGTGTGCATGCACACTTCTTCAGAAACAGGTATCTGAAGAAGTGTGCATGCACACGAAAGCTCATACCAAGAACAAACTTAGTTGGTCTCTAAGGTGCTACTGGAAGGAATTTTTTTATTTTGAGAAATGAAATCTATCACGTATTCATAGCTCTCTAAGCTCCAGTCCTCCCATCCTCAGGATGGGGATTATGATTATCACCTACCTGGCAAGGTTGGTCCAAGTATTAAGGAGAAATAATGCTTGGATCCAAAGAGGCTTGGCTTGAATGGAAAGAAAATTCTCGTCATGCAACAGGGAGATTGATTTTGGCTAGTTCCCCCATGCCATATCCCATGATATTCTGGAGCAGGCCTGAGGAACCTCACACCTGGCAGTCAAATGTAATCTTCTGGAACACTCTGCCAGACCTTCATGACTCTTCTCAGACCACATCCTCTCCCCAGTCACACCCCACATGGGGGTCTTGCCTCGGGCCCCAACCACCCCTGCCCTGTGAGCTGCAGAACTTCATCCATGAAAGATCATGACCTTTGAGCTGAATAGGGTTCCCTATCACTGCTCTAGGGGGACTTACCCCCCTCCCAAGATCAGTGGCGGAGCTTCATTCTCCGGCACCTGGGGTGGAGAGCAGGTGGGGGCGGGGCTGGCATGCATCCCGGAGGTGGGGTGCGCCGCCCGCAGGGGCATGGCGTGTATTCTGGAGTGCAGCGCGGCGCCGGCGGGGGTGGGGCGCGCGTTCTGGGGGCGGGGTGCCCAGCACAGGCGGGGGGCAGCTGCGATGGAACCCCCCCGGGATCATGCCAATGGGGGCGGCACACGCCCATCGCTCCCCCTTCCTCCGCCCCTGCCCAAGTTGTGTGTGTGTGGTTTCAATGGGATCAGGGGGCAGCTGTTGGGGAAAGTTATGATTCAAGTCAATGAAAGTAAAGTATGCAAGGGATTATTATTATTATTATTATTATTATTATTATTATTATTACCAACATAATAATAGCAGAAGCTTCCATGAGCCCCAGGAGCTGAGTACAGGGTAGGGACCAAAGGTGGACAAACTATGCAGAAGGAACACGACGTGTGTCCCCCCCACCAGAGGTACGTGGCCCCATTTTTGTTGTTGTTTAGTAGTGTCCAACTCTTCGTGACCCCATGGACCAGAGCACGCCAGGCACTCCTGTCTTCCACTGCCTCCCACAGTTTGGTCAAATTCATGTTAGTAGCTTCGAGAACACTGTCCAACCATCTTGTCCTCTGTCGTCCCCTTCTCCTTGTGCCCTCCATCTTTCCCAACATCAGGGTCTTTTCCAGGGAGTCTTTTCCTCTTATGAGGTGGCCAGAGTATTGGAGCCTCAGCTTCAAAATTTATAAACAGATTATAAATTAAGTAAGTAATGAAGTAACTAACTATATATGGGGGACCTCAATCCTGAGGGTGAAATGTGGTCCTCCAAGCCTCTAGCTGGCCTGCAGAATTCTTCTCAGGACTTATGCCCTCCCCAGTCACAATCTACTTAAGAGTATTTGCCTCTCTGTCTGACTCTCCCCAGGCCACACCCTGTCCCCAGCCACACTCCTTCTTCTCCTTTTACTGGTGGTGCTTCACAGCCTCCATGTTTTTGCCTGGCTGAAATTTGTCACTGGATTCTAATGACGCCTTCTGCTTGCCTGCATGTAAGATAGATGAGGGTGTGTGAGGCAGAAGCTAGCCTACTGCGCAAAGGCAGAATTTATCATTGTTGTTCCTCTCACTTCTGCCTCTGGCCCCGCCCATTTCCGGCCCCCGGAAGGCTGCCCAGAAGGGAATGCGGCCCTCCTTTCCTCACCTCAGATATAAATAATTTTTTTAAAAAATAATAATAATGGGCACATCCATTGAATGATCCACGGCAAACGATGAAATATCATCCGGGTGGTGAAGAGACTGAAAGAAAACAAAAGAAACTGAATTGTCCCGGCAGAAATACAGTGCTCTCTCCTCAGTGTGATAGATGGGGATAATCATTCCCAACAATTATCAGATTATTCTGCGGATGTTGATATGGTGATATACAATGCAGATGTCTTCCGTAGGTGCATGTGTGTTTTAAAATCTCCTGCATGGAGATTCTCTGCTGGGGATGGGGAGAAAAATTAATCGGCTCTCTTTATTATTTTAAAGCTAAAATAAGATTTTCCCCCTCCTTTTTTTAAAAAAATAATAATAATAAAATAAAATAAAAGGCAAATAAGGAGTATAATATAGTTATAAACGAAATACACCATAAGGAGCCAGGCTAAAATACATGCCTCATGCAAAAGAGATCCGGTGTTGCGGGAGATTAACAATTATGACCGCCAGTCTTCTTCTGTTTCTGTAATACACCACACAATCTTTTTTAAATTACTTTATTAACCTTTCCTCCTACCACAGAAGTGCCCGATTATAGATAATATTTCAAAATCATCTGAGGTGTAAGTGTGTTTGATTTGCTCGGTAATTATTTGTCTACTTTATTACAGTGGCCAAGCACACAGGCTCCTCGATCAAGACTCATTTTCAAGTCCAGTTAAGAAGTGGGTCAGATCATTTTGTGCGATCGGAGCCCTCGCTCCTCCCCCCGGGGGATGTGGGATTTTGCACCGGAGCACGTAGCACAGGTAACAACCAGATACGGAGTCAAGCCAATAACCCATCTCTTGCCCCAGTATTCTCCACATTCACTAGCAATAATAATAATAATAATAATAATAATAATAATAATAATAATAATTTATTATTTGTACCCCGCCCATCTGGCTGGGTCTCCCCAGCCACTCTGGGCGGCTTCCAGCAAACATTAAAATACATTAACACATCACAGATTAAAAACTTCCCTAAATAGGGCTGCCTTCAGGTATTTTCTAAATGTCATATAGTTGTTGATCCCTTTAACCTCTGTTGGGAGGGCGTTCCACAGGGCGGGCTCCACCACCAAGAAGGCCCTCTGCCTGGTTCCCTGTAGCTTTGCTTCTCGCAGTGAGGGAACCGCCAGAAGGCCCTCGGCGCTGGATCTCAGTGTCTGGGCTGAATGGTGGGGGTGGAGACGCTCCTTCAGGTATACAGGACCGAGGCCGTTTAGGGCTTTAAAGGTCAGCACCAACACTTTGAATTGTGCTCGGAAACGTACTGGGAGCCAATATAGATCTCTCAGGACCGGTGTTATGTGGTCCCGGCGGCCACTCCCAGTCACCAGTCTAGCTGCCGCATTCTGGATTAATTGCAGTTTCCGAGTCACCTTCAAAGGTAGCCCCACGTAGAGCTCATTGCAGTAGTCCAAGCAGGAGATAACTAGAGCATGCACTCTGGCGAGACAGTCTGTGTACCAGATGGAGCTGGTAGACAGCCGCCTTAGACACAGAATTAACCTGTTCCTCCATGGACAGCTGTGAGTCCAGAATGACTCCCAGGCTGCGCACCTGGTCCGTCAGGGGCACAATTACCCCATTCAGGATTAGGGAATCCCCCACACCCGCCTGCCCCCTGTCCTCCCAAAACAGTACTTCTGTCTTGTCAGGATTCAACCTCAATCTGTTAGCCGCCATCCATCCTCCAACCGCCTCCAGGCACTCACACAGGACCTTCACCGCCTTCACTGGTTCTGATTTGAAAGAGAGGTAGAGCTGGGTATCATCCGCATACTGATGAACACCCAGCCCAAACCCCCTGATGATCTCTCCCAGTGGCTTCATATGGATATTAAAAAGCATGGGGGAGAGGATGGAACCCTGAGGCACCCCACAAGTGAGAGCCCAGGGGTCTGAACACTCATCCCCCACCACCACTTTCTGAACACGGCCCAGGAGGAAGGAGCGGAACCACTGTATAACAGTGTAATCTGGACACTTCCCTGTGTGCCCCTTCCAAGGGTAGTCCAGAGGGTGGAAACAAGAGGACAGGCCCCTTTTTTATGGAATGCTCCCCCAGACCCTCCAAGTGTCCTTATTTTCCAGGGATGCCCCTGATTTAGAGAAGCCATCCCAGTTTCTGATTTGATCCTGGAATGTCCCACTTTTCCTTAGGATGTCCCTATTTTCATTGGAGGAACATTGGAAGGTATGAAGTTATGCAACCCCCAAGCTGTCTGAAGGCAATGCTGTATAGGGAAGATTTAAAAAATAATAATATTGATGTTGTATTATGTTTTTATATGTGTTGGGAGTTACCCAGAGTGGCCGGGGCAACCCAGTAAGATGTGTGGGGTATAAGTAGTAAAATTATCATTATGGAATGGGACTTCTCTATTTTCATTGGAGAAATGTTGGATGGTATGCTCTCCCAGGAAGACCCATGTCATTGTTTTGGCACCAGGAAAATACAAGAATTGCTTCAGGACTTCTAAGTGGGAAGCAGTAAAGTAAAGGACCCCTGACCATTAAGTCCAGTCGTGACCGACTCTGGGGTTGCGGCGCTCATCTCGCATTATTGGCCAAGGGAGTCGGCGTACAGCTTCCGGGTCATGTGGCCAGCATGACAAAGCTGCTTCTGGCGAACCAGAGCAGCACACGGAAACACCGTTTACCTTCCCACCAGAGCGGTACCTATTTATCTACTTGCAATTTGACGTGCTTTTGAACTGCTAGGTTGGCAAGAGCAGGGACCGAGCAACGGGAACTGACCCGGTTGCGGGGATTCGAACCGCCGACCTTCTGATTGGCAAGCCCTAGGCTCTGTGGTTTAACCCACAGCGCCACCCGTGTCCCTGGGAAGCAGTATACAAATCAAATAAACACAACCCTACAACTTAGTGTAAAAGCAGGAAGTTGAGGAAATGAGGCATGCTTCTCCAGATCTCTCTATAATTCATGCCCGTTAACATCACCAAACTTCAAAACGTGCTTACAGGAGCAGGGAATAGCAATTGAAGCATCCTTTTCAACCCAGGTGTTAGGGAAAATAAGTTCTGCTTCTATTTCTTAACTTTGCAGGTTGGAGGGAGATATATTTACATATCTTCAGAGATGAGAATGCAGTGAGATGAACAGAACTGATTCCTGAGGGCCACCGCCAGGATAAAAAAAGAGTACAAAGCCTAGAGACTTTGTTTGCTGCCCACAAATCAACAAATTCCAGCTATCTCAATGTAGCTCCCGGGTTTCTGGAGGTAACACTGCCTATCGCTAGTCAACTCAGTAATCCACAGACTTGTAGCAGAAGGTAAGGATGCCTGGTGTTCAGATCCAAACTGCACATTCTTTTTTTAAAAAAAGAAAAGAAAGAAAGGGGGGAAAACAGCCCACAAAGTAAAATTCAATGTCAGCACAAAGTTGACAGCGAATGATTATAACAGCTTCGGTGCTTGAAAAAAGAGTGTAAATAACTCAGATCCCCTGCGGGCTCTCTGAGCCTGCATGCATAACAACTGTGATGGACAGCCAGGACTGTAAAGCAGAAGAGGGAGAGGGAAAGAAGTCGCCGAGAAGATGCAAAAATCTCCCCTGCTTAACTGTCACCTTTCTGACTAAATCAGCTACTTTTCATAGCAAGGGAGCATTCATATTGCAAACAGCTCATTTCCAGTACAAGCTGCTGCTTTAAGCTGCTGATGTGTGTGTGGGGGGGTGCGCTTTCCATACTGTAACACAGCCATCATCAGTAGCAACTGCATGCGTATAAGTGTAAATACACGGCTTAGCACAGATTTCCTGCAGGTTGTTCTGCAGACCGCAGAACCGGTTGAAAGCAACAAGACATTCCCGCCCCAAATTTCTCCATTGAGACATTTTTTCCTGTTGAATGTTCTCCAGATGTTTTTGGCATGATCAAATATTTCTTTTTTTAGCTTTCAAGTGTCGCAAGGCTAAAATTGACTGTATTGACCTGGGGCTATCTGTCTAGCCCATTTTAGTGTTGGTTGTGTTTTAAAAACCCTCTCAGATGTTTTAACTTTGTATGGATAAATGTATCTTTTTCTGACTGACTGTCGAATAAAGGATGATGATGATGAATATTTGTCAATTAAATAAAAAAAAACCAGTTCAGAAACTTTGTTGCTCTAGAAATTTCCAACTATGCATCACAGGACTAGCTGTTACAAAATTATTGTCCAGTCCAGAGTTGGGATGCCTCAGACCTGGTGTGTGTGTATGACTGCAACCTTATAAGATTCTCTATTTAGCACCTAAGACTCTCTCCCTAGTCATACCCTCTACTTCTTCTAGGACATCAAGGTTGCAAAGTATCTTGCATCTGATGCAGGACAAATGTATTAGTGATCTTCTGTTTTTGTTTTCAGATTTTGTTTGGATTGCTCTGCAATTGACTGTAGTTTTCAGTGCCTACCTTCTTCTTTTCCCCTTATAGGTTATTGATGTGCACCAGCTAATACCATCTTTTTTTAAAAAAGAAAGTCATAGCACAAAAAGGAAATTTGATCTCTTCAAGCTTCCTTTCTGTACTGATTGACCCAATGTGGTCATATACCATGGCACATCAGCAACATGTGAGAAAAGCAACGTGTGTGTGTGTGTGTGTGTGTGAGAGAGAGAGAGAGAGAGAGAGAGAGAGAGAGAGAGAGAGAGAGATGAAAAATTAATTCCTCACATTAAACTGGGATAGAAGAAGCATGTATGAAAGGTTGGGAAAGAAATGTAAAGAAGCACTAACAGAATGAATGGAGTGAAATGATCACCTCCCTAGTTTTTGTCATGTTTGATGACTCTGAACACCCAAAAATGGCATGGATGAGGAGTGTCCATCCCACTTACTGGGTCCTTCCAGAGCAGAAAATTTGTTGTTACTGTATCACTGGCATTTTTAACATTAGTGTTGGAGAACCTTCTTCTGGTGTATTCCCCTCCCCCCCTCCCACTTCTTGTCTTTGTCATCACTGCTAAAGATGATTTAATAAGGTAATGGCCCTTCAAGATCCTAATGGTGCCAGAGCCAAAAGCGTTACAAGGCTGGCCAATCATTTAAAGGTTAACACCCTGCTGAAGGACACGGGTGGCACTGTGGTCTAAACCACTGAGCCTAGGGCTTGCTGATCAGGAGGCCGGCAGTTCGAATCCCCGCCAACGGGGTGAGTTCCCGTTGCTCGGTCCCTCCTTCTGCCAACCTAGCAGCTCGAAAGCACATAAAAGTGCAAGTAGATAAATAGGTACCGCTCTGGCGGGAAGGTAAACGGCGTTTCCGAATTGCTCTGGTTCGCCAGAAGTGGCTTAGTCATGCTGGCCACATGACCCAGAAGCTGTACGACGGCTCCCTCAGCCAATAAAGCGAGATGAGCGCCACAACCCCAGAGTCGGTCACGACTGGACCTAACGGTCAGGGGTCAGCTTCCCTTGCAGTATAGACAAAGAGTTTTCAGCTAGTGAGCTGTCCAAGGTTCTGATCAGCTAGTTTTAACCTGATTCTGCTCTACCCACTGAGTCTCTGGACCTTGCAAACGGAAAGGCCACATTGTCCAAGCTCACCTTTGTTTTACTTTCTGAAACATTGCTTCAACGTCTGCTCTGAAGGCACTGGAGAGACTTTATGATCTGATAGACACATTTGATCAGTCTCGATTGATGTGAAAGCTCAAACTGTGGACGGGAGGCATGAGTGCACAAGCAAACTTCATCTCTATGTGTAAGGTCTACCCCCAATGCCTTTGCATGCATGAATCCTGTCTGCTCCGTCCAATAACCCTTTGCATGATTGGGAACCCTACACTAGATATGGTCCCCAACTGCTCAGAGGGTTCTACTTGTGTTGAAGCAAATATGAGAAAATCTCCTGCAGACTGCACTAAACACAGGAAGTCGACTGGGGCCAGTTACAGGGAGCATATTACTTCCTTGTTAAAACAGCTTCACTAGCTACTGGTCTGTTTCTGGGTAGAATTCAAAGTGCTAGTTATGAGCTATAAAGCCCCATATGGCTTTGGCCCAGGTTACCTGAAAGATTGTACACATTATATCAGGCATCCCCAAACTCAGCCCTCCAGCTGTTTTGGGCTACAATTCCCATAATCCCTGACCACTGGTCCTGTTAGCTAGGGATGATGGGAGTTGTAGTCCCAAAACAGCTGGACGGCCGGGTTTGGGGATGCCTGCATTATATGAACCTATCCGGGTGCTAAGAACCTCAGGTTTCAATGCTTCAAGTCACCTTGAATCCCAATGTGATTGTCCTTGTCACTGGTCACTGTGCTGAGGAGCCACCTAGACAAGGGGTGTTTTAAGACATTTTTTTAAATGTCTAAAATTTAGACATTGCAACTGTAATGCAAGCTTGCTGATATCTTGAATCCACAACCTATTAAACAAGGATGACTTGGCAATTAAGCTGCCCATTCATCATTCTCCATTGTATGTTGGTACCAGGGAGATAGATATAAACAGGACACTTTATCTTCTTTTGAAAATGAATTATAATTCTAATCAATTATTCAATTATATGTCTTTTTATCCCCTCCCCCTAATATGTTCCATTTGAGATTTCTATCTGCAAAGAACAATGGCAAGTGACTGGTGTTTTTCCCCCTCTGTTTTAATGTCTTTCAAAGAGTTTGTTTTAATTTGTCTGTACTGAACAGTTGAGCTGTAACACAGCTGGTCTGTTGGATCTGGGCTCTTATTAGAGGCATGATTAACCTTTGATAATTCATGAATGATCCAGGCAGTGGTTTCCAATTGGTGGTCCGTGGACCCCAGAGGGTCTGCATAACCCACCCAGGGGGCCTGTAGCTTCATTCACATAACAAAAAGTACCGTAGATACACATAGATTTTGAAAAGTTGGGTTCCATGGTTTGGCTTCTGAAAAACAGGGGGTCTGCAGTACTTAGCTAATTAGGAACAACTGAATTCTAGGATGATCTGTTGCAATACATCAAAATAAGAGAATGCCCAGCTTTCATCCATTGTTATGTAAAAAGGTAAAAAGATCACCAGTGTTGAAGCAATTATTCTTCAACATCAACTTCGTTGGACTGGTCATGTTGTGCTGATGCCTGATTATCGTCTTCCAAAGCAACTACTCTATTCTGAACATAAAAATGGAAAGCGTAATGCTGGTGGTCAACAAAAGAGGTTTAAAGACTGTCTCAAGGCAAATTTTTAAAAATGTAGTATACCACTGTGGAAGGACGTGTGGATCCAGAATTGGCCTCCACAGTCACTTAGGGAATCATTGTTAAAACTGTGTTTATGGAAGACAATCTTATTCGACTACGAGTGATTGCCAAAGAAGAAGGCAAACAGGATGAATTTTAACAGGGAGAAATGTAAAGTACTACACTTGGGCAAAAAAATGAAAGGCACAAATACAGGATGGGTGACACCTGGCTTGAGAGCAGTACAAGTGAAAAGGATCTAGGAGTCTTGGTAGACCACAAACTTGACATGTGTCAACAGTGTGATGCAGCAGCTAAAAAAGCCAATGCAATTCTGGGCTGCATCAATAGGAGTATAGCATCTAGATCAAGGGAAGTAATAGTACTACTGTATTCCGCTCTGGTCAGACCTCACCTGGAATACTGTGTCCAGTTCTGGGCACCACAGTTCAAGAAGGATATTGACAAGCTGGAACGTGTCCAGAGGAAGGCAACCAAAATGGTCAAAGGCCTGGAAACAATGCCTATGAGGAACGGCTTAGGGAGCTGGGTATGTTTAGCCTGGAGAAGAGAAGGTTAAGGGGTGATATGATAGCCATGTTCAAATATATAAAAGGATGTCATATAGAGGAGGGAGAAAGGTTGTTTTCTGCTGCTCCAGAGAAGCGGACACGGAGCAATGGATTCAAACTACAAGAAAGAAGATTCCACCTAAGCATTAGGAAGAACTTCCTGACAGTAAGAGCTGTTCGACAGTGGAATTTTCTGCCAAGGAGTGTGGTGGAGTCTCCTTCTTTGGAGGTCTTTAAGCAGAGGCTTGACAGCCACCTGTCAGGAATGCTTTGATGGTGTTTCCTGCTTGGCAGGGGGTTGGACTGGGTGGCCCTTGTGGTCTCTTCCAACTCTATGATTCTATGATTCTAAGATTTCCATCTACCTTTTACTGTGTTTCCTTAACATGCTCTCAATGATATAATCATGCTTGCTTACATTTGATCATTCCAATTATATCCCGCCTTTCCTCCAAGGACCTCAGAGTGGCATACGTGGTTTCTTGCTTTGCCTTCTCTCCTCACGACAACCCCGTGAGGTAGGATAGGCTGAGAATGTAATAACAAAAGAAGAATCTGCTGGATCAGGTCAGCGGCTCATCTAGTCCACCATCCTGTTATCACAGTGGCCAGTGATGGCCACCAACTTGGATGGTTGGACAAATGAATGGAGGAGAAGGTTATCAATAGCTACTTTCCACAATGGCTATCCTCCGTCTCCACAGCTTCTGAATACCAGTTGCTAGAAACCTCAGGAGGGGAGAGTGTTTTTGCACTTCAGTCTTGCTTATAGGGGACGCGGGTGGCGCTGTGGGTTAAACCACAGAGCCTAGGGCTTGCCGATCAGAAGGTCGGTGGTTCGAATCCCCGCAACTGGGTGAGCGCCCGTTGCTCGGTCCCAGCTCCTGCCAACCTAGCAGTTTGAAAACACGTCAAAGTGCAAGTAGATAAATAGGTACCGCTCTGACGGGAAGGTAAACAGTGTTTTCGTGTGCTGCTCTGGTTCGCCAGAAGTGGCTTAGTCATGCTGGCCACATGACCTGGAAGCTGTACGCCGGCTCCCTTGGCCAATAAAGCAAGATGAGCGCCGCAACCCCAGAGTCGGTCACGACTGGACCTAATGGTCAGGAGTCCCTTTACCTTTTTACCTTGCTTATGGGCTTCCCACCAGTATCTGGCTGGTCATTGTGAGAACAGGATGATGGAGTAGATGGACCATAGGACTGATCCAGCAGGCTCTTATGTTCTTACCTACTGTACATTCATTTATTTAATTGCTACAAGAGGCTTCAGTGTCAAGGCAATTTTGTGGAGAGGAGAGATTTTTCATTTTACATGTGTGTGCAAGTGTGTATGCTTATTACTCCTTTCTAAATGTTCCCAGTTCTGCTATTGAGCACTGGAGAATATGATGTTGTGATCTGAAGCAATTTAAAGTCAGAGTAAGCCTTGTTCTCTCCGCGAGTCTCTGCTTCGCTTCGGAATGGGCTTAGAAAATTAACATGTTATGTAATTAACAGCAAAACCAGGGAGTCGCATTGGTGGCATAAAATCAATACAAACAAGGACCTTCTGCACTGAGTCACCTTTGATTCATTCTCCATGAGCACCGCTAGTTACCCATACTAAGGGCTGCTGAAATTGGAATTTCACCCAAAAATAAAAGCTGCATTTTCTTCTCGAAGAATTAGCATAACCCAGCACATCTGAATATTAAATTTTAACAAGGGAATTCAAACCGCCCCTGCGTTATCAGCAGAGAGCCATGACAAGGGGCTGTTGGTTTTTTTGGTTTTTTGTTTTAATCGCTTCTGCTGCATAGATGTAATTGTATCAATATTTTAATGCTTGATCCATATTGCCCATGATAAATTGGGCACATAAATAAAGCCTACCCAACAATGCCAAAAAGAGCAAATATTCAATTGCTGATGAAATAATTGCATGTGCTAGATCTTTATTGCACTATGCATTATTTAATTACAATGATCAGAATCCTTTGCCAACGTTTTTTTTTTTTTTTTTTTTTTTAAAAAAAAAAAACACGATTAGGAAAAAAAGGGGGGTTCAGTATAGTGGATCTATATATTTGATTTACACTTTCGATGTTAGCTTTACATTAAGAATTTATAAGGCATCCATTCAAAATGGTGATATTACGATGAGTTTATTCCTTTTGTAATTAGTGCAGTCCCCTTAAAGTTCTCTGGCTACAGGAGATAATATTTCAGGGTTTTAATGAGCTTTTTAAGTATAATTGATGTAACAATCGTCAAATTACACATTCCTACCTGTAGAATAATGAAAGAAACAATTTAATGAGAAATGCAATCATTATTAGCAAATGAGCTGCTAAGCCACCGCTGATGACATTAAAGGGGGAAAAAACATGTAATGGTAGAAAACTAGTTTATACATCCACAGCTTTGCAGAGTAATGTCACATCTCAGGTTTTCTATTTCCATTTTTATTTTGTTTAGGGCTGCACTCAATATTCTCTCGTTTCAATTTTCAAGTTGAAAATAGCTATTCTCGTGCAGTAGAAGAGAATCATAATGTTGGAAGGGACCTCAAATGGCATCTACTCCAAGCCCCTATCAATGTAGGGGGTACCCCACACCATGATTTGCTTTTAAAAAAATACATTTTATTTTTGCATTTTCTATTTTACATCAACAAATGAATTAAATACATAAACATATAAGCCCTTTTGACGTCCCTCCCCCACATTGTGGATCCTAATGTAATGATTTCCCCCTCTGCATCTCTTAAATAAGTCTATTTTTTATAAATCCTTTGTCAATCCATAGTTCAATTTTTTTACTACAAGTTTTCTGTCAGTCCTACCAACGTATGCAATTGTTTACAATAGCTTTTCAAATAAATTATAAACTTTCCCCATTCTTTATTAAAGGCCTCCTCTTCCTTGTTTCTAATTCTTCCTGTAAGTTTTGCCATCTTGGCATAGTTCATCTATGCCAGTGTGGTGTAGTGGTTAAGAGTGGTAGACTCGTAATCTGGTGAACTGGGTTCGCGTCTCCGCTCCTCCACATGCATTTTCAAATCAAAATGAAAGGATCCTGGACATCATTAACACTGGCTGAGGATCTACCGATGACTAGTGACATTGGACGACTTCCAGAAATGTGTGCCCTTAATTCCAGAGCAGATTAATTGCAAGGTGTCCTCTAATAAATGTCTCCTTCAGGTCCATTAGCCATGGAGTCAGTTCAGACCGGTTTGGTTTCTCTGTGATCAGGCCAGCAGATAACAAAAGTTGAATGGTACAAACCTATCACAAGATAATACCGATAGAAGGGCCTTGGTGTCAGAGCTCACTAGGTGAAACTGACCTTAAGGGAGTAGAATACAGGGAATACACCTTCCCTGTAGCCTTTCCCTTGCAACATCTTCTCTGGGCTTCCTTTATTGGCTCACGACAAAGATCTGCTGGTGGCTCACACTGAAAAGCATTAGGATGAGATAAGCTGTCCCTGTGCTTAGCTTTACTCATCTGTTGTGTTGACTGTGCTTATCGGTGAATATTTGCAAAATTAAAACAACAACACAATCATCTCATATGGGTATTGTGCAAGTTCATCGGGAAAAGGTCCATTAATGGTTATCATCAGCCATGCTTATTCAGAGGCTCTAAGTAAAGGATGCTGGGACAGATAACAGGGAAAGGCTATTGCCTTTATGCCCTGATCAAACTATCAACACAGAATAATAGAATTACAGAATTGTAGGGTTGGAAGGGATACAGAGGGCCATCTAGTTCAACCCCCTACAATGCAGGAATCTCAACTGAAGCATCATAAAACGAAAGCAATGTCAGTAGAGCCATGAAGCATGGATTGGACCAAAGGCCCATCTAGTTTAGCATTTAGAAAAGGCTCCAACGAGCAGTAAGGATTGCAGAAAGGGTAATTGGTGCTAGCTTGCCTTCAATAGAGACACTCTATGCTACCCGAGTCAGGAAGAGAGCAGAGGGAATTTTTGCAGGTCCTTTGCATCCCGGTCATCATCTGTTTGATTTACTTCCATCTGGACGTCGCTACAGGACTTTATACACAAAAAGGACCAGGCACAAGAACAGTTTTTTCCATTAAATTGTTAAATTCGTAGTTGTGTAACGGAAGGGGAGGCCAGTTATGGGTGGGGTTTCTTTGCTGTGTCATTGTATTGTATTGTATTGTGAGTGGAACAGTGTTTGTATAAGGTATGTAGCCGAAGCAAAATTCCAAGTATGTTGGAAAATGTACTTGGCCAATAAATTATTCCTATTCCTATTCCTATTCCTATTCTGTTCCTGCAGTGGCCAGCCAGATGCCTATGATGCCTGCAAGCAGGACATGAGCACAATAGCTCACTACCCCATTTTCAGAGGCAAACTGGGAGGGATCATTTGGTCGTTCCATCAGCACAAAAACTTCTGCTTGCCAGATGGGAAAAACCCCCACTTTCCTCCTCTTCCCCTACTGCTCTAGGGGTTTTCTTAGCTCTCCAGAGTGGATTTGAAGTAGGAGAGGGAAAGCCCCATTCTGCTAGCAAGAGCCCTAGTGGCTAGATTAATCTGGACCACTGTCTTTGACACCAGAAGAGCATCAGAAGCTGCCTCTTATGCGGAGTCACATTACTGGTCCATCTAGCTTAGCATTGCCCACACTGCATGGCAGCAGCTCTCTGAGATTCCAGACGGCCAGTCTTTCCCCAGCCCTACACCCCCAGCTTCCAGGCACTGAACATGGGAACATGCAGAGCAGATGTTCTACAACTAAGATATGACCCTTTGCTCTAGACATCAGGATGGCACTGACGTGATCCAGCAGGGTTCTTCTCATTCTGCTATGATGCAACTGACCTTACCTGCAACCGTGTCTTTCCTGCAACATCTGCCAAGGGCATGGGCGATGGGTGGGCAATAAAGGCAAGGAGAGAGCCAGGAACCTCCAGCCCACCTACTGCCATGTGTTTCCATTGCTAAGAAACAAGACCGTTAATTCTCATCTGCTTAATTCCAGCTCAGCGTCCCTTTTGATATATCTTTGATAATTTCCCCTCTAATTAGAACGAAAATAATTTTTCAGTGCACTTTTGCAATAAAAATATTTCCTTATTTCTCATTACCGATGGAAGACAATCTCTCATGGTCCCTGCCGCACGCTTTCCCTTCTGTGTGGCTCACGCTTCTCCCCTTAGCATTTAATCTCTTCATAGTCTGCCAGTGTCAAGAGGTTCAGATTAAGCTTGTTAAAGATCTGCTTCACTCTTACTCACTGATGATTATTTATTTAGCAGTTTTATGTAACCCTGTCATTGATAAGCACTCTATTAATTTGCTGAGGGACAAATCAACTCTAGTTATTTTTCTACCAGCTATTAGATTCAGTTGGTGGCTGTTCACAACAACAAAAAAACTGCTTGCCCGTTAATTATAAATTATGGGTCCTCTTTACCTATATTAATTGATATCTCCTCGGCTTTGTAATACTAGACAAATAAATTGAAGGCAAGATTTATTAGGCAGTATAATGCCTTGTGTCTCTTGATTAGTACTCTTTACTTTCAGAACATTTATACTTGTTTAGATGGATTTGACGGCATCGCACTTGGTTCAAGAGCCAGTCCCGGGGTTGCATTTTAATTCACGGGGTGCTGGAAGAGGAAAGAAACAAACAAACGCAGGCACGTCACACATTTACTCAACCCACACACCCAGCTTAAATGCTCTCTTTGCATTAAGAACATAAGAAGGGCCTGCTGAATCAAGCCAATGTCCCGTCTCGTCCAGCACCCTGTTCTCAAAGCGGCCACCAAAATGCCTGTGGGAATCCTGCAAACTGGATCCTAACCCAAGAGCCCTCTCCCTTCCAGTGGCTTCCTGCAACTGGCATTCCGAATTATTGCAGGCTCTGACCACGCAGGCAGAGCGCAGCAACCGTGGCTGATGTTCATTGATGGCCTTCTCCTTCAGTGTGGTGTAGAGCCAGTGTGGTGTAGTGGTTAAGAGCGGTAGACTCGTAATCTGGTGAACCGGGTTCGCGTCTCCGCTCCTCCACATGCAGCTGCTGGGTGACCTTGGGCTAATCACACTTCTTTGAAGTCTCTCAGCCCCACTCACCTCACAGAGTGTTTGTTGTGGGGAAAGAAGGAAAAGGAGAATGTTAGCCGCTTTGAGACTCCTTCAGGTAGTGATAAAGCGGGATATCAAATCCAAACTCTTCTTCTTCTTCTTCTTCTTCTTCTTCTTCTTCTTCTTCTTCTTCTTCTTCTTCCTCCATGAATTTGTCCAGTCCTCTTTTAAAACCATCCAAGTTCCATCCAAGTGTGGCTCAGCTCCAGCACCTCACAGGTGGGCACCATTGTCATTCAACTCAACTCAACACCTTTTTTGGCATATATAAAAAGGAGACATACAAACCATCTATTTATATAATATTTCTATATAATATAATATTTCTGAAAGCATGCAATAAATAGAAAAAGATAAAAACATCCTCATTAGTCACCATTGTCATTCTAAGAGAACAAGGGAGAAGTTCGTGGTGAGCCCTGGCACACCTCTTTTCCTAGGAAAATAGCACTGGATATAGTGAGCCTCGAGGTGAGGGTGGGGTGGTGATTTGGTGGTGGATTGAAACAGGAGAGAAGTTCTGTTTGGTTCACAAATGAATACGGACCTGTGAATTTTCACTCCCTGAAACAATAGGCGAAGCCAAATGGAGCTTCTCCTTCAAAATCCCAACCTCTCTGAAATTCGCAATGCCGTTCTCCAACCAAAAATGGGATACGAAAAAGTCACCTGTTATTTATTCATTTCTTTGATTTCTCTCCCTCCCAAAGGAGCCCATTAGAGGAAGTATGCGGAGAGGCTAAATGCTAAAATGTGTATATTTGGAGCAATGCTCAGTAAAATGTGGATAAATTTCAGGGAAGACTTTTCTATAAAAAAATAAAATAAATAGATAAATCATAAACTGATGTGGAAATGCTCCACCTTCATTCACTCCTGGTGTGGGGCAATGAACAACTGAGAACCAAACCAAAATTGACTAATTTTCCATTCCTAATGGACCCATACCTGGGAGTTTATCTCTTCTCTCAAGTGTGTGGGTCTGTGAGTTAGAATATATTCTTATTTTATTTCCTCTTTCTCCGTTTCCTATTTCCATTCAGAAGAGATGCAAAATTGAGGCCTTGACCACTCGAGGTCACCCCCCAAAATCCCATTAACCTTTGTAGAAGGTAGGGCTTAAGTTGGGTTAATTACGAATTATTGCTTCACAGTACCTGAAAACGTTTTGATGTGTCAACAGGCTGGCCCTCCTTTCATTAGGCTAGACATTAAATATACCCCAAAACATGAGTAATGAGGAGAAAGTCCCTTTAAAAAGAGGGTGGGAGAAAGGGAGAGCACGCACAAACAGAAGCATCTTCCAGCATAGAATGAATCGAGGAGAGAATGTCCTTTCTCCCCGCACCAAAGTCCATTGCACATGTTTATTCATGTACAAATGGACACATAGATGGAGCTGACGAAGGTTATGGCTGCTGGGTGATCAGTGCCTCATTTTCCCATGACCAAGCTCACGTTTATGGATGCTGGGAATCACAGGAGGGGAGAGAACTGTTGTTGCGGCTTAGGACTCTCGTACTTACGGGACCGCCTCTCCTGATATGCCCCACAGAGGACCTTAAGGTCCATGAATCACAATAGCTTAAGGGTCCCGGGCGCCAAAGAAGCCAGATTATCCTCCACAAGGGCCAGGGCTTTTCCAGTGTTGGCTCCGACCTGGTGGAATGCTCTGTCCCATGAGACCAGGGCCCTGCAGGACCTGACCTCCTTCCGCAGGGCCTGTAAGACAGAGTTATTCCGCCTGGCCTTCAATCTAGCCTGATCCCCTATTCCTTTTTCCCCTTCCCTTTTTTTCTGAAGAAACCCTTCTGGGTCCCCACATTAAAATTCTTCCCTGGTCTCCCTACTGGCCTAGCAAGACTAACTTGGCAGTTATCCCTGGTAATCCCATTGATGATTGTTTTTTATGCTGTTTTTAAAGTTGTTTTTAATCATTGTTTTGTATTTGTTGTTAGCCGCCTTGAGACCGGTTTTTGGACCGGGAAGGACGGGGTATAAATAATAAATTATTATTATTATTATTTATTTTGTGCTCAGCTTGCAGGTGTGCTCATAAGAGCACTGCCTTATACAATCACAATTCCTCCCCACTTCTCCACCTCTCTCTTCCAACAAGCAGAAAGAAGGATCAGAGCCAATCCCCTGGCTCTGATCCTTCTTTCCCCAGGGGTTCCTCACCTGGTTCCTCCCACCATTCCTCTCCGTCTAACCAGTCCCTGACACGCCTCGTCTCTCCAGGACACCCCCTCACAGGCTCTACATTGTGCCCCCTCTCCCCTTGAGGGTTTTTCGACTGGCTTGGAACATGTCCCTGATCTGATAACCCCTCTTGTTTCCTTGGGCAGAGAGGAGTGTGCAAGGGCGAAGAGAAACCAGCCACTGCCCCGAGGAAAAATGTACACTGGTTGCTTTAAACAAAATATAAAATTAAAAAAATGCCTTCCTGTAGCACCTTAGAGACCAACTAAGTTTGTTCGTGGTATGAGCTTTCGTGTGCATGCACACTTCTTCAGATACACTGACACAGAAGTCACCAGACCCTTATATATAGTGAGAGGATGGGGAGGGGTATTACTCAGAAGGGTGGTGGGAATGGGAGATTGGCTGATAGGTGAGGTAAACCTGTTGATGACTGTTAACGACTGCAATTGGTCTTGCAGGAAAAAGCAAGGGGTGAGATGGCTAAAGATAGCTTTGTCATGTATAATGAGATAAGAATCCAATGTCTCTATTCAGACCGGGTCTCTCCATGGTTTTAAGTTTGGAAATCAGTTGCAATTCAGCAACTTCTCTTTCCAGTCTATTTCTGAAATTCCTTTGCAATAAGACAGCTACTTTGAGATCTTGTATAGAGTGTCCTGGGAGATTGAAGTGTTCTCCTACTGGTTTCTCTGTCTTGTGATTCCTGATGTCAGATTTATGTCCATTTATCCTTTGGCGTAGGGTTTGGCCTGTTTGTCCAGTATAGAGAGCTGAAGGGCACTGTTGGCATTTAACGGCATACACAATGTTAGACGATGAGCAATTAAATAGTCCTGAGATGGTATGTTTGATGTTGTTGGGGCCAGTACCAAGAACAAACTTAGTTGGTCTCTAAGGTGCTACTGGAAGGATTTTTTTATTTTGTTTTGACTATGACAGACCAACACGGCTACCTACCTGCAACTGGAACTGGTTGCTCTGTCCATTTTTGCCTCCGACCTTGATTCCCACAGGCATGTGGCCCTCAGGAGGCTATAGATCATAGAAATGTAGAGTTAGAAGGGACCCTGAGGATCATCTAGTCCAGCTCCCTGCAATGCAGGAATATGCAGCCATCCCATACGGGGATCGAACCTGCAACCTTGGCATTATCAGCACCACGCTCTAACTGACTGAGCCATCCAGGCTGCAGACTGCAGGACATAATAATAATAATAATAATAATAATAATAATAATAATAATAATAATAATTTATTATTTGTACCCCACCCATCTGACCGGGTCCCCCCAGCCACTCTGGGCGGCCTCCAAAAAACACTAAAATATATTGAAATATTACAGATTAAAAACTTCCCTAAACAGGGCTGCCTTCAGGTGTTTTCTAAAGGTCATGTAGTTGTTGATCGCTTTGACCTCTGAAGGGAGGACGTTCCACAGGGCGGGCGCCACTACCGAGAAGGCCCTCTGCCTGGTTCCCTGTAGCTTTGCTTCTCGCAGTGAGGGAACCACCAGAAGGCCCTCGGCGCTGGATCTCAGTGTCTGGGCTGAACGGTGGGGGTGGAGACGCTCCTTCAGGTATACAGGACCGAGGCCGTTTAGGGCTTTAAAGGTCAGCACCAACACTTTGAATTGTGCTCGGAAACGTACATAGCCAATTTGTACCTTTATTCTGTTGGTAGCAATTTTTTACCACTACTGCTGCTGCTACAATTTGGGGGAGGTTTGCAAAAGCACAGAGTAATATCTTAGTTTGGAGCATGCAGGTCTGCCGGTCCATGAACTCCAGACTTTTTGCGATAATTTGGGTCATTTCCAAAAGGAATGCAACACCAGGTGTCAGTGGTGAAATGCCCAGAGGCAGTCAGAATACCTGGTGGTGTCACCTTGTCCTCCTAATGATCCTTATATATTTAAACATAAACATAATAAAAAACAAATAAATGCTTAGCCAAGCAGGACAGCTGCATATGCTTACCTGGGTATGAGTGTCTCTCACTTGCTGCTCTGAGAGCGAAAGAGGAGAGAAATAGATGTCAGCGATGGTTAAACCAAACAAAAAACAAAAAACCCAACATATGGGGTGTATTTGCAAATGTTTCCCCGGCTCCCCAGTCAAAACCTTATCAAAACTTGCAAGGTAATTGAATTTTGTTTTCATCTTTAGCAATTTCCCATTGCGTACATGTGGAAGTCTGGAAAGGGAGTGAGATACCCAAAAGCAATACAAAGGCTTCCATCCTAGTCCCATTTTTACCTGGGAGTAAGGCCACCCGCTCCAGTGGGGCTCATTTCCAAACAGACACCCACAGCACTGTGCAATAACCCTGCTACGGGTTGGGGTGAAATTTGATTAAGTTTGCATGTAGGGGCAAACCTACATAATTTCCACTTTCTGAAACAATATGCAAACTGACAAATCGGCAGCCTTTGAAATTTGCACTTCCCAGATTTTTGCAGTGCAGCTCTCCAGCCAAGTAATCTGTGCAAAACTGCATATAGTATGCATGTGCATATTGGTGCTAATATTAGTGAAAGCAGCAACATACAAAGACGCATCATATTAACATTTGTAAGAATTAGATTGCTTAGTGTGGCAGCAGCTATACTCCGGAACTCCCTGCATATTGAGATCAAGCAGGTGCATGTTTGGTGCCTGCTAAAAGCATTCTAGGGACCTAGGTGGCGCTGTGGGTTAAACCACAGAGCCTAGGGCTTGCTGATCACAAGGTCGGCGGTTCGAATCCCTGCGACGGGATGAGCTCCCGTTGCTCAGTCCCAGCTCCTGCCCACCTAGCAGTTCGAAAGCACGTCAAAGTGCAAGTAGATAAATAGGAACCGCTCTGGCGGGAAGGTAAACGGCATTTCCGTGCGCTGCTCTGGTTCTCCAGAAGTGGCTTAGTCATGCTGGCCACATGACCCGGAAGCTGTACGCCGGCTCTCGGCCTATAGAGCGAGATGAGCGCCGCTCATCTCAAAAATAAAAAAGCATTCTTGCTTAGACAAAACTGCCCCTACCTGAAACCCAGTCAGTGTAGACAATTCTGAGCTAACATGGACCAATGGCCTGACTCAGTATGAGGCAACTTCCTATGGTTCTCCTGTGATTAATTTGTAGCTACATGGCTAAGGATGGTTCTTCTTTGCTTGAACCTGATGTTCTACCAACCACACAAGGCTGGTTCAGGAAAAACACGTTCGGCTATTCCAAAGTTCCAGCACAGAGCCGTTTGCTCTGTATACTGGAGGGAAATAACCTAAGAAGACCCGATCAGGTGAGCTCCGTTCCCCCCTCAAAAGAGTTTTGTTTCAGCGAGGGAGCAGGAGGCCTGTGGCACTGAGTGAGAAATGTAATTGTCCATATAATCACTGTTCTGAGACTATTTCCGGATCTGACATTGCTCCATGCCCAACGCTTAATCGGGCTATTTGTATGCTGCACATTAATTCTTGCAACACCCCCGTTGGTTACGGAAGCATTATTATCCCAATTTGACAAGTGGGGGATTTGACGAAAGTCCCCCAAGGGCGCCCAGCAGGCCGCTGGCAGAAGCCAGATTAGAACACGGGAGAGACATCCTACCAGCCGGAGGTTCTCAGTGTCCACTGGTTCGGACGGCATTTTCTCTCCGGGTGACATCCATTAGAGGTTTTCCCAACAACTATTTCCCACACCGAGCAGGTGTTGCCCACCTTTTCATTACTCAAATAACAAGAGGAGTCCCAAAGTTAAGATGCTATTCGTGAAGCGGGAGGCCGCGAGCTTGATCTCCTTCCTCACGCAGAAAGGGGCTTCAGATTCTATGCCAGTGCTGTGGGTTAAACCACAGAGCCTAGGGCTTGCTGATCAGAAGGTCGGCGGTTCGAATCCCTGTGACGGGGTGAGCTCCCGTTGCTCAGTCCCAGCTCCTGCCCACCTAGCAGTTCAAAAGCACGTCAAAGTGCAAGTAGATAAAGAGGAACCGCTCTGGCGGGAAGGTAAACGGCGTTTCCGTGCGCTGCTCTGGTTCGCCAGAAGCGGCTTTGTCATGCTGCCACATGACCCGGAAGCTGTACGCCGGCTCTCGGCCAATAAAGCGAGATGAGCGCCGTAACCCCAGAGTCAGACACGACTGGACCTAATGGTCAGGGGTCCCTTTACCTTTTAAACACCTTCCTTGTTCTCTCATAATGGCAATGGCGCCCACCTGAGAGGTGCCAGAACTTAGTTCCGGCAAGTTCCGGCTGAGGAAAAGCCCCGACTCTTGCGTTCTGAGACAATGTCATGAGGTTGCTGACACGTTAACCAAAGGGTCTGTTGTCTTTGTCCACGGAGTTTTCTTGGCAGGGATACTGGAGTGGTGTTGGAGGAGACTCTTGAGAGTCCCATGGACTGCAAGAAGATCAAACCTATCCAATCAGCCCTGAGTGCTCACTGGAAGGACAGATCCTGAAGCTGAAGCTCCAATACTTTGGCCACCTCATGAGAAGAGAAGACTCCCTGGAAAAGACCCCGATGTTGGGAAAGATGGAGGGCACAAGGAGAAGGGGACAACAGAGGACAAGATGGTTGGACAGTGTTCTCGAAGCTACCAACATGAGTCTGAGCAAACTGCGGGAGGCAGTGGAAGACAGGAGTGCCTGGCGTGCTCTGGTCCATGGGGTCACGAAGAGTCGGACACGACTAAACGATTAAATAACAACAACATAACCAAAGGGCACAGGTCCATTGGTTTCACCGTGGCTGCAAACTCTTGAAATTAACGTAAGAACACAATAGGAGCCCTGTCTTATCGCCATAGCTGCTTCCTGGGAGGGCATGGGGAAGGGGGTCGATGCAATGCAGGAACAAAATAATAATAATTTTATTATTTATACACAGCCACATCAGTGGGAACACTGGATTGTCTCCATTAATGTGCAGACACAGCACCAACCTCATCACCACCTCATCCCTGGGCAGAAAACGTAGAGACCCACACAAGGTCATCTTCCCTTTCCTGAAAACGTGAAATCTTAGTAGGTTGTGCTTTTCGCCCTATATGCTTATCTTTTAGTTTTCATACTTCAGGATGTTGAAAGCTGCTTTCTTGGAAATTTGAAGCGGTGTAGAAATCACCTAAAAATAATAAAGAGGGTTGGAGTGTGCAGGACTCTGGCATTAGCAGACTATGAGATATGGCAGCAACCACGACTTTTAGGTGGCTTTGAGAAATGATTGGACAAATTCATGAGGTGGTGGGTGTTGTTGTTTTTTAAAGCCCTGATAGTTTGTTGGAAGCTCCATGTTCAAAAGCATTATTGCTCTGAGTTCTGAATGAAGAGGGAGAGAGAGAGAGAGAGAGAGAGAGAGAGAGAGAGAGAGAGAGCAGAGAGAGCAGAGAGAACCATTCTGGAATGATGTGTTGTCAACAACCCAACCCAGATAAGGAAAACACAGACAGATAGTTGACTCTTTATTGGCAACAGAAACACTTACAGCAGCTTCCACGGTGGACTAGATAAACACAGACAACTTCTAGCCTCAAGGCAACTGTCCACAGGTCTGGGCCCTATGGAGCAGTTGCAGCAACAGGAGAACTCCTGTTCTCTTCCAGCTTATATGCCCTCCTCTGATGGGTTGTGTGCTCACAACCTGAGATTTCTGCACGAAGGTCGTAGCTGCTCTTCCATTTCCAACCCCCTCCTAGATTTAGGAAATAGTGGGGCAGGGGAAGGTGGGGAATCTACTGACCTGTCATAAAATCATAGAGTTGGAAGGGACCTCAAGCATCATCTAGTCCAACCCCATGGAGTTCAGGAATCTCAGCTAAAATATCCATGGCAGATAGCCATCCACCCTTTGCTAAAAAAAAACCTCTAAGGAAGGAGAGTCCACAACCTCCCAAGGGAGACTGTCCAACAGCTCCTACTGTCAGAAAGTTCCCCCATATGTTTAGTTGGAATCTCCTTTCTTGTAACTTGAAGCCATTGGTTCAGGTCCTACCCTCCAGAGCAGGAGAAAACAAGCTCTCCTAAACCGCCCCATCTTCCTCTGCCACATCCTGCGCGCCTCCCTCCATCTTGGACTGTCCTGGCTCTCCCTCTTCCCCTGGCACCTGCCTTGCAGGTGACGTCACATGTCATATATTCCCCCCCCCCCAAATTTTTTTATTGAATTTTAACAAATAATAACAAACATCAAAAAACATCATTAAACAAACATAAAAGAAAACAACAATAATAAACATAAAAAACAAACATACATCCTTTTAACCTAATCATCCTTCCTATCATTGTCGGTTGACTTTCTCCTTTCCTCCGTTCCTGCGTTCCTTGTATATCATCTTTAGTAATTTCTTGACATCATTTAACCCTTTTTTGTTTAATTAACACATTATCTCTTCTTATCTAAGATCATTTACATTAATTCCAACAGTCATAAACCTTATATCCATCTTCTACATCTACAGCCTCATTTATCTTCCAGCTTACATCTACTCTTTCATCTTACAATACTTTTTTAAATATAATTTGAATTTCTTCCAATCTTCTTCCACCGTTTCCTCCCTCTGGTCATGAAGTTTCCCAGTCAGCTCAGCAAGTTCCACATACCGGTAGTCCATCATTTTCATCTGCCATTCTTCTATCATTGGTAATTCCTCTGACTTCCAGTATTTAGCTAATAAGATTCTGGCTGCTGTTGTGGCATACATAAAGAAAGTCCTATCACCTTTTGGGATTTCCTGGCTTACCATACCCAGTAGGAAGGCTTCTGGTTTCTTATTAAATGTGTTTCTCAACACCTTTTTCAATTCATTATAAATCCTTTCCCAGAAGTCTTTCACCTTTGGGCATGTCCACCACATATGGAAAAAAGTTCCTTCTGCTTCCTTACATTTCCAGCATTTATTACTCTGTGCATGGTACAGACGTCACATGCTATACCACACACCCTGCTAGTCCCTGACATGTGACTGGCTCCAGCTGGACCTTTGAGTTCACCCAGGCAAGCAAATTGTACGTGAAGCAATGATCCCCTATAGTTAAATGCATAGTAAAGGAGAAGTGTTGTGGCTTGGTGGCAGAGCAGGATCAATCCCTGGCATCTCTGGGTAGGGCTGGGAACGCCCCCCTCTCCGGAACCCTGGAGAGTTGCTGTCAGTCACTGTAGACAAGACTGGGCTATTATTTATTTTATTTCATTTATTGAATTTATATACCGCCCTATACTCGCAGGTCTCAGGGCGGTTCACAAAATCAGGGCAGTTCACAGACATACCAGTGCTCTGACTTGATGTGAGACCCCTTCCTATGATCCTACGCAAGTTAGGATGCGGGTGGCGCTGTGGTCTAAACCACTGAGCCTCTTGGGCTTGCCGATCAGAAGGTCAGTGGTTCCAATCCCCTCTATGGAGTGAGCTCCCATTGCTCTGTCTCAGCTCCTGCCAACCTAGCAGTTTGAAAGCATCCCAGCGCAAGTAGATAAATAGGTACCACTGCAGCGGGAAGGTAAACGCCGTTTCCATGCTCTCTGGCACTCGTCACGGTCCTCCGTGCGCCAGAAGCGGTTTAGTCCTGCTGGCCCTATGACCCGGAAAGCCGTCTGTGGACAAACACCGGCTCCTTTGGCCTGAAAGCAAGATGACCGCCAAAACCCCATAGTCGCCTTTGACTGGACTTAACTGTCCAGGGGTCCTTTACGCAAGTTACCATCCAAAGGCAAGCCCCACCAGGTCCCCACAGATCTGGGAATCGGGGAAGAGAATGGGGAGCAAATCACTCCAGGTAGGATTAAGCCCTGCTAATTCTATGCTGAGAAAATGAACCGCTGTGTAGTAGCAAGTCCTAAGAACAAACATTAAGAGGATAGAGCAAGGTTAGAAGTTATTAAATTAAGCACTTGTGAAAACAAGCCTCCGAGATTGTCGATGTGATTCAAGTGGAGGAAAGGTTTCTTTCTTTTCTCTTCCCCCCTCTTTCTTCCTAAGGTGTAGGAAAGAAAAACCACATAATTTCCCAGGGTACTTGTTATTCTTGCATATACATATATTTCTTTAAATATGTCAACAGGATGTATCTTCGTCGTCCGCCGGGAAGCAGGTCTGCGAACACAGCTGCTGATGCAAACAGAGAAATTACTCCGGCTAAGTCCTTCCCGAGAGTTATTAAGCTGTTGACAATATGTGAATCAGATGAATTTACCACTGGTTCAGTAATTGTCTTTCATATATGAACAACTCTGCCTCCCTCCCTCCCACAACTTTTATGATTCATCATATTTATTTTTTGTTTCCTCAAGCAACATCTTTTATTAGTTGCACACTCACTACCGAAAATTTAATTTCTGCGAAAGAACAACAAAGCAGTTGATTATTATTATTGAGAATCTGGTACAACACACAGTGAAATAAAATCTATAAGGCATTAAAATGACAGATTAGGCGAGGGCTGTGCTCATTTACAAGTGTTAGAACATCATGTTAATGCCTCACAAGCACAACATAAAATGAAAATCAAGTCTTTCATGCTGCTTTACTAATTCCACAAAGCTCAGAGGAGCACAAACTGTGGGCCTTGTTAAAGTGGCAAGGTCCTTTTCTAATTTCCCCGGCAGAAGATTTGTCGCTAGCACATGTGAAGCGACCTGGCATAGGCTACCGGTTTCTGACAACCACAGCAGTAGGAGCTGCTGTTATTGTTATGCTCCAGCCCTGGGCAGAGATCATAGAATCATAGAGTTGGAAGAGACCACAAGGGCCATCCAGTCCAACCCCCTGCCAAGCAGGAACACCATCAAAGCATTCTTGATGCTTGAAGCACGTGCAGATCAGAGACTTGGAGGCGGCAGAGACCCCCGCAGGTCATCAAGTCTGACCCCCAATCTGGGGAAGGACTGTAGCTCAGTGGTAGAGCAGCTGCTTTGCATGCAGAAGGTCCCAAGGTTCAATCCCCAGTGACATCTCTAGGTAGGGCTGGAAGAGACTGCAGTCCTGGAGAACTGCTGCCAGTCAGTGCAGGCAGTGCTGAGCTAGATGCACCAATGGCCCGTCTCACTAGAAGGCAGCTTCCTATTTTCCCTTGCTCAATCCAGGATACAGAGTTCTCCTCCCAAGCAATAATAATAATAATAATAATAATAATAATAATAATAATAATAATAATAACAACAACAATTTATTATTTATACCCCGCCCATCTGGCTGGGTTTCCCCAGCCACTCTGGGCGGCTTCCAACAGAACATTAAAATACAATAATCTATTCAACATTAAAAGCCTCCCTAAACAGGGCTGCCTTCAGATGTCTTCTAAAGGTCTGGTAGTTGTTTTTCTCTTTGACATCTGAAGGGAGGGCGTTCCACAGGGTGGGTGCCACTACCGAGAAGGCCCTCTGCCTGGTTCCCTGTAACTTGGCTTCTCGTAGTGAGGGAACCGCCAGAAGGCCCTCGGTGCTGGACCTCAGTGTCCGGGCAGAATGATGGGGGTGGAGACGCTCCTTCAGGTATACTGGACCGAAGCCATTTAAGGCTTTAAAGGTCAGCACCAACACTTTGAATTGTGCTCAGAAACGTACTGGGAGCCAGTCTAGGTCTTTCAAGACCGGTGTTATGTGGTCTCGGCGGCCGCTCCCAGTCACCAGTCTAGCTGCCGCATTCTGGATTAGTTGTAGTTTCCGGGTCACCTTCAAAGGTAGCCCTACGTAGAGCACATTGCAGTAGTCCAAGCGGGAGATAACTAGAGCATGCACCACTCTGGCGAGACAGTCCGCGGGCAGGTAGGGTCTCAGCCTGCGTACCAGATGGAGCTGGTAGACAGCTGCCCTGGACACAGAATTAACCTCCATGGACAGCTGTGAGTCCAGAATGACTCCCAGGCTGCGCACCTGGTCCTTCAGGGGCACAGTTACCCTATTCAGGACCAGGGCGTCCCCCACACCTGCCAGCCCCCTGTCCCCCCAAAACAGTACTTCTGTCTTGTCAGGATTCAACCTCAATTTCAAGCAAGGGAAGTGGCGGACTTGAAGGTCTATATCAATGTACACACCCAGAGCTGCACCATGCAAGGAATAATCTTATACAGTCCCTTCCCTGTATAGAGGAGCACTCTATGTGTACATTGGTCATAGCTGTCAACCCTCCCTATTTTTGCGGGAAACTCCCTTATTCCAATGCCATTCCCCGCTGCTATCCCAAATTGTTGATATCCCTTAAATTTCCCGGATTTCAAAGGAAGCAGCTCCTCTCCCTCCCTGCCGGCCAGGGAGGCTCCTCAGCTGCATTGCTTGGCTGCCAATAAGGAGTCTGAGAGCGACTGGGGGCGGAGCTTGCATGCCTTGTGCAGCCAGACCCTCATGCCCAACCAGACAGCCAGCCTGCCTGCCGTCTATGCGCTCGCTCTTTCGCTCACCCGTTCGCGCGCAGCCTCTGGAGCGCAGGGTGGCGAGGCTACTTGGTGCCATTGCACCGCCCTCGTGGCATCCCTTATTTTCAAATCTGAAAGTTTGGGAAAATCCCTTCTTTTCAAATCCGAAAGTTGACAGTTATGCATTGGTGTACACACAGAACACAGACCTGTGGTATGGAGACGTGGGTCTTGCCCACATGGCACGTCGGTGACCCTCTGCTTCACACCTTCCATCGATATGTGGAGGGTGCTGTGCGAAGCCCTCTCTCTGTGGCCTCTTAGACTGGGGTGCGTAACCTCATTTGAGCCAAGAGGTGCATCCATCCTTAGCCAACCCTCTGGAGACTGCCTCTCGGCACATTGGCATGCACAATCACTTGCCCTAATGTATCTGCCTACATTATCGATGTTATCACATAACCGTGCTCATTCTAGGCATATATCTAGGCGTATGTGGTGGACATCCAGGGAAGCTAAATGCTGCAAGATTTGCAACAGATCACTCCTTCAATCAGTGCATTGTTAAGCTATTGAACTCACTGCCGCAGGAGGCAGTGATGGCCACCAAATTGTTTGGCTTGAAAAGAGGATTAGACAAATCCATGGAGGAGAGGGCTATCAAAGGCTAAGCCTCCATGGTCAGAGGCAGCAAGGCTTCTTAATAATGGCTGTTGAAAAAAAGGGAGAGTGCTCTTGTGCCACTGTGAGAAAAAGATGCTGGACTAGGTGGGCAATTGGCCTGATCCAGCAGCCACTTCTTATGTTCATTTTGGATTTCATATTAGAAACCAACCATTCTGCAGCTCCTTCAGCATTTTCCGGATACAGCACGGACCCTTCAGTAATGCACATTCAGGGTCTGCATAGTCCAAACAACATTTTTGGAATGAAAAATAAACAAATATGTGTGAGCCTACATTTGGTGTCATTTATTAGAAGGAGCTCTAGTGAAATGGACTGTCTAATTAGCAGCTCGTTCCTGCCTTCTGTTTAGGCCACATTAACCATTTGGTTCCTTCTAATTCTAAAAAAAAACCAGTGGGTGGGTGGGTGGAAACAAGTCAGTAGCAACAGTTGCTTTACTATAGCTCAGGATAGGACTTTGGATTAAAAAAAAAAAAAGAATTATCAAGGCTTCCGCCCAGCTTTTATTGCCTACGCACTGAAAGAAAAACAAAGCTGCAGAAGAATAAACTGGAACTAGCATAGCCCTTGGCCCGACATTTATTAGCCAACGCTTGCGTCTTTGAGCTGAAACCCTCGGAGATGAAAGCTGTCCCGCGGCCCGGTCTGTAACAAGTGGGCCTGCTAATTCGCTCTCTGTCTTTGACATAATGGTGTCTTTAGCCATCAGACGCACAAACTATTCAGCTGCTGGTCTGAGAGCCTTGAAATAAATTCAGGAAATGGCAGAGAGATGACACTGCCACAGCCAAACTCAACTCCAGGCTAGGCTTTTGATGGATAGAGCTAAAAGGTATTAGGAGTTATATGAAGCACACCTGCAGGACCTACTGATCATCTCTTTTGCAGTATCTGTGCAAGAGCTGGTACAATGAAGTGGTTAAGTACATCAGCCATGAGCTGGGAGGGTCTCCGATTCAAAGGGCCTTCTCGGTAGTGGCGCCCGCCCTGTGGAACGCCCTCCCATCAGAGGTCAAAGAGATCAACAACTATATGACATTTAGAAAATACCTGAAGGCAGCCCTGTTTAGGGAAGTTTTTAATCTGTGACATTTTGATGTGTTTTAATGTTTGTTGGAAGCCGCCCAGAGTGGCTGGGGGGACCAGGTCAGATGGGCGGGGTACAAATAATAAATTATTATTATTATTATTATTATTATTATTATTATTATTATTATTATTATTATTATAAATCTAAACCACCTCAGCTATGAATTTAGTGACTGGTTTTCAGGAAAACACAATTTCTCACCCTCGTCTTACCAACCTATGATCTCTAAAATGGGGATAATGGTAACCTCTGCAAAATGCAGGTTTTCTTTTAACCAAGCCCAATTGAAGAAGACAAATGAAATGGTGATTTTCTGTACTCAAGCGCATGATAATCCACAATATGCATTTGGTCTCTTGTGCTAGCTGGGACATTGGTTTCCTTCCCACATGTAGTAAATCCACTATGTTGTCATCAGCATATTGAAGCTCTATGATGGAAGTTATGGTGACCTTGCTCTTTGCTTCCAGCCTACTCAGATTAAAGAGCTTTTCATCTGTTCGATATATACCGTAATTCTATCAGGGGTGCGCGGAGAACACCGAGGGTCCCAGGGGGCGGGGCAGGGGTGGCCGCGATGTCACCCCCCGGATGGCACCCAGGTGGACTGCCCCCCCCCGCCCCTTCATCCGCCAGTGATCATTCTGATGAAAATAATAAATAGAGCTGGGGCTGATGACTGGGAAACGTTGGCATGTGAGTGATCCAGTTGGAGAATAGCCCTTACCAAAGGTGTCATGGACTTTGAAGAAGCACGGACTCAGGACAAAAGGGAGAAACATGCTAAGAGGAAGGCATGTTTGGCAAACCCTCACCGTGATCAACTCCCGCCTGGAAACCTATGTCCCCACTGTGGAAGGACGTGTGGATCCAGAATTGGCCTCCACAGTCACTTACGGATTCACTGTTAAGACCGTGTTCATAGAATCATAGAGTTGGAAGAGACCACAAGGGCCATCCAGTCCAACCCCCTGCCAAGCAGGAAACACCATCAAAGCATTCCTGACAGGTGGCTGTCAAGCCTCTGCTTAAAGACCTCCAAAGAAGGAGACTCCACCACACTCCTTGGCAGCAAATTCCACTGTCGAACAGCTCTTACTGTCAGGAAGTTCTTTCTAATGTTTAGGCGGAATATTCTTTCTTTAGTTTCAATCCATTGCTCCGTGTCCTCTTCTCAGGAGCAGCAGAAAACAACTTTTCTCCTTCCTCTATATGACATCCTTTTATATATTTGAACATGGCTATCATATCACCCCTTAACCTTCTCTTCTCCGGGCTAAACATACCCAGCTCCCTAAGCTGTTCCTCATAAGGCATCATTTCCAGGCCAGACAATCTTACTTGGCTAGGAGTAATCACCAAAGAAGAAGAAAGTAAATCCAGTGGGATTGCTAGGAGTTTAAGGATTTAAAATGTCCATGTTTGTTTACTGAAAAATTGTAAATTGTAAACTGGGTCCAAAAGTAGCTGAGCCAATGGTGCAGCCCTGATGCTGTCAGGTGACCATTGATGGACCTGGGCTGCTTTCACATGGCAGTTTATTCTGCTTTCCTGACATTTCCCTTTTGATTTCTGCATTATATTTGTGCTTTCACACAATGGGAAAGCCCATTCCAGAACTATAGCACAACAAAGGGCGAGTTTAGTGCTTATTTCCGTGTTATTTGCAAATGGACTTTCCCCCCTACAATCAAATACCGTCTTTCCCCCTTTTTAAGACACCATCTTATAATTTTTTTTCCTCAGAAAAACACAGGGTGGCTTATTTTCGGGGGATGTCTTATTTTTATTACGTCAGTATGGTACGGTAAAGCCTCCCCCTGCCCGCTGAGCAGGCAGGGCAGAACTCCACAAGAGGCGCGTTGCCCCCCCCCGCGCCTCTCGCTGGTTCGCTGGCTCCCTGCGCACGGGGAACAGGTGGGGCAGGAAGAGGTGCCTCCCCCCCGCGCCTCTCCCTGCGCGCTAAGCAGGTGGGGCAGAACTCTGCAAGAGGCACGCCCCCCGTGCCTCTCACTGGTTCGCTGGCTCCCTGCGCAGGCAGGAGGGGCTGAGGAGGCGACGGGAACAATGGCGGCACCATGTCTTACTTTTGGGGTACGTCTTACTTCTCACAAAGGTGAAAAAACCCTGCCATGGCTTACTTTATGACTACGTATTAAAAAAGGGGAAACAGGGTAGCATGGAAACGAGTACTAAACTTGCTATATTCTGCTTGATTTCCGGAAGTGGCGTGTCATGTGAAAGCTGAGTTATAATGTAGAAATTAACCATTGGGGAAACATCAGGAGATGCAGCCTTCTGCTACATTCCTCTGTATTTCTGGAAGTTGCTTTTAAGTCATGTGAAATCTCAAATATAATGCAGAAATTAGCAGAAATGTGGAAATTCTGAAATCACTGGCAGAACATTCGAAAACCACAATCACATCTCCTCTTAATCTTTTCTTCCCCAAGCTAAACGTATGAAGTACTTTGACCATTCCTTGCAGGACTTTCCACCTGACCCAAATTGGGCTGATTTGAGTTGACCTGAAATTTGGCCAGATTGAGTTTAGGCAGCCCTGGGTCACCCCAAGTCCGTCTGGAACTACCTGGAGTGAACCAGGACAGTCAAAAGGAAGGGAAATCTAGGAAGAAGGAGGAGGAGGAGGAGGAGGAGGAGAAGGAGAGGAAGAGTTTGGATTTGATATCCCGCTTTATCACTACCTGAAGGAGTCTCAAAGCGGCTAACATTCTCCTTTCCCTTCCTCCCCCACAACAAACACTCTGTGAGGTGAGTGAGGCTGAGAGACTTCAGAGAAGTGTGACTAGCCCAAGGTCACCCAGCAGCTGCATGTGGAGGAGCGGGGAAGCGGACCCGGTTCACCAGATTACGAGTCTACCACTCTTAACGACTACACCAACGACTGGTGGAATAAAATATCATGTGAATGCGGTCCTGGTCTCCCAGAACAGCCAAGGAACTGGTCCTTGTTCTCACCTGAAGCCTGATCTTCCTACTTTGCCTTACAATTTTTTGCTCACAGGATCGGGAAGAGGGGAGAAGTGGTTTGTGATATCAAGGGTACTACATAGCACAAGTCCTCCTCAGAGAAGAAAGTTACAGCCAGGTTTCTAATCATTGTGCAGATCTTACAATGTAAGATACTGTTGAGTCGGGGACAAATGAAGAAATACATTTTTTTAAAAAAAGGCTTGGCAAAGTTTTGTAAATGATGCTAATGATATCCAGACTGTTCTAGCAAATTACGCCAGCTTTTGAAATGCCTGATGCCTGCCAACTTAACACTGTTGATGGGTGCTGACACTTTGGATCCCAGATCTCCTGTAAGAACGTACAAAAGAAAGAAAAAATGAAAAAGTTTAAATTTATGTCAACACCCTATTGCTTCCCTGACATGGTAGTCACGGCTTGTTGGTCTTCTTTCATTTCTCTCTCTCCCGCTATTATTTCAGTTAAAATATGTATGTGTACCTATCCGATTATGGAAAAAATAAATTAATTTTCTTTTTAAATATCCCTGCATAACTCTCTTTTTTCCCCTAACCCCAAGAAGCATGTTTTGACAGTAGAAAAATGCCTAAAAGAGCTGCCTTTCAAAGGTGCACCTGTCTTCATCTTCAAAAGCTCTGAGGCGATGGGAAGTCATTTATCTAAGGTCCCATTAGCTCCAAACACTTACATCAGTATGGTACCACTTTAAGCAATCATGGCTTTCCCCAAAGCATTCTGGGAGCTGTAGTTTGTCAGGGTTGCTGAGAGTTGTTAGGAGACCCCTATCCCCCCCCCCCGGAGGAGCTACGATTCCTAGAGATCTCTGGGAAGAGAGACTGGTGGATAACCCACTCCCGGAATGGTAGCTCTGTGAGAGGAATAGGGATCAGAACCTGTAATAAACTACAGTGGTACCTTGATTTTCGAACAGCTTAGTTCACTAACAACTTGGAGCCCGAACGCTGCAAAACCGGAAGTTGGTCTGCCAGTTTTTGAACTTTGCACGACAAAAAAAAACCTGCGTGTTGCACTCTTTAAGCAGAAAACCAAAAATAAGCAACACAACGGCTAATGATGGTTTGAAAGTGATATATATATATATATATATATATATATTCTCTTATGAAATAACAAAAAGGCAACGAACAGTGTTCCGGTAATGCCACTGTTTCGTTAGTATCTTCTTCAGCACAAAATAACTGTAAGAAATAAACAGAAAAACAACTAAACACCTGTATGGATATGCACCTCAGTAATCCATGAAAACAATACAATACAGTGATATAAATATACATAACATAATGTTCCAATATAATAACAAATAATAACATACCTAACTATACGATAGAATTTTCACGGAGCAGTGGTCATAAAATATGTAACCACTGCTAAAGGTAACCAGAACTACAGAGGCTTATAAATCCATTCATGACACCTGGTGAGTTACATGATAATCAAGACTGACTGCAGTTAAAGTGACATCACTCCTACAGCTGAACTAAATAAAACAACCAAGATCCATTTCTGAATTCAACCCTTCTGGATGAAGCGTCCTAAACATAAAAATAAATTGGGATTCCTTCTGTCTTAGCCTTTTTACAAAGTCACATCTGTGATTGGAGGTTCTCCTGTTGATCCACAGCACTGTGAAAAGTAAATCCGTGTTAGAGTGGTTATGTGACAAAAAATGCTCAACCAAAGGAGCTTCTACAACTGCATTCCGAATGTGGGAGCGGTGTTCACTTATACGTGTGCCCACTGATCGTGTAGTTGAACCAATATACAACAAATTGCACGGACACCTGATTAAATAAACCACCTCCAGTTTGCCTCGGAAACCGAACATGCTCCGTTTTGAGTCCCCCTGTGTTTCCTGTTGCACTGCTAATTGCCGTCCTCCCATTGTAATTCAAACCTTCCATTTCCGATTGCAGTGTTCTGAGGTGATATTTGGAGATTATATTTGGTGCTTTTGATTTTGCTATTTATTTTGCATTTTTTTGTTTTGAGGCTTTTTCAGTTAATTTCTTTTTCTAACTGTGTGTGGATCCCAGCTCAGCTACTGATTGATTGATTGATTGATTGATTGGTGGATTGTGTGACTGTGGAATGGATAAAAGCCCCCCATCGAAACAATGACTACCATCAGTGCAGGTAAGAATTTTTTTTATCATCTACAATACTGTTTTATTTATTTTATAGTACAGTACATTATTGCTTTCATTTTATAGATCAATGGTCTTATGAGATAGTAAAATTCATGTTAAATTGCTGTTTTAGGGTTTGTTTGTTTTTTTAAAAAAGTCTGGAACGGATTAATCCATTTTGCATTACTTTCTTTGGGAAAGCGCACCTTGGTTTTGGAACACTTTGGTTTGGGAACAGACTTCTGGAATGGATTAAGTTTGAGAACCAAGGTACCACTGTACAGCTCACAGAATGCTTTGGGAGGAAGCCATGACGGTTTAAAGTGGTATAATAGTGATTTAAATATATGGTGCTTATGTGGCCGAAGTCCCACCCTTCTTGTTGAGGCCAGCACTTTGGCGGCAGTATGGAGTCTTGAGTCCTTGCAGAACACACCCAGCTACAAGAATTTCAGATCCAAAGTGGAAGGAGAAGATAATCACTATTTTTTTTCCTTAAAAAACAACAACAGCCAGCAGTCTTTTTCTTAGTCTGTCCCCGGCCACACACACACACACACACACACAAACACACATGCACACACACACACACATCTTGGTTATAGGGGACTAACACGGCAGTAGCATAAGCACTTCTTCCCAGTAGGATGCCATTATGTGATTTCTGAGCAGCACTCTAAAAATGTGTAGTGATTACCTTTTACGAGTCATGCTAGCAAAGCGCTATATTTAAAGCAGGCACATAAGAGACACCTGCTGTTCAGGTGAGCACATTAGAAATACTCTCTAGATGCACGCACGCACACACACACAAAATTAACAAGCTTCAGAGAATGCTGAATCACATCCCTCGACAGCGCCCACCCTTCAAAGGCACTGGAGAGAGAGAGAGAGAGAGAGAGAGAGAGAGAGAGAGAGAGAGAGAGAGAGAGAGAATGAACAGAGGGGAGGTGGGGAGGCTCCTTGCAATCTCTCGGAACCAGGTGTTTTTGTCATAATGTAAACACTTCTGCCGACGGTTTTCCATACTGGGAAATTTCAAGATTGCTTATTGCAGAGGGCGTGAGATGAACAAGCAGGGGAAAGAAAACTGCAGACAGGACTCATTTGGGATTGTCATCCTGTAAACCCCCCTTGGCCGATTCTGGAAACTGGGTACTGCCACAGATGTGGCTGTTTATTCCGAAACCAGCATGTGAAATTTGGGCTGCCTCACCCGCTCTGCACCAACAGGAAGCAATTGCTTCTCTTCCTTGGCTCTGAGTGAGCATGTTCTCTCTCTCTCTCTCTCTCTCTCTCTCTCTCTCTCTCTCTCTCTCTCTCTCTTCGCCTTTATAAGCCAAGGAATGCCTCTCCCATGTCCTCATCTGCATCCAAGCTGCCCCTTCTCTCCCAAGCCCTGCGGAAGGTTCCTCTTCGACCTCTGCAACCAAAATTATGTCTCTTTTCTATGTGAGAGCTGGACCATAAAGAAGGCTGATCGCTGAAGAATTGATGCTTTTGAATTATGGTGCTGGAGGAGACTCTTGAGAGTCCCATGTACTGCAAGAAGATCAAACCTATCCATTCTGAAGGAAATCAGCCCTGAGTGCTCACTGGAAGGACAGATCCTGAAGCTGAGGCTCCAATACTTTGGCCACCTCATGAGAAGAGAAGACTCCCTGGAAAAGACCCTGATGTTGGGAAAGATGGAGGGCACAAGGAGAAGGGGACGACAGAGGACGAGATGGTTGGACAGGGTTCTCGAAGCAACCAACATGAGTCTGACCAAACTGTGGGAGGCAGTGAAAGACAGGAGTGCCTGGCGTGCTCTGGTCCATGGGGTCATGAAGAGTCGGACACGACTAAACGACTAAGCAACAACAACAACAAGGCCAATCCACACGGACCTTTTTGTCTCACACTTTCTAGGCACAGGTCCATGCTTTAAAGTGCGCACCTTTTTTTACCCAAGTGCTTTCCTCACAAAACCCTGTTCTTTAATGCTGAATCGGAACAAACAGCAATTCAGGTTTACCGTTTGCTCGAATTCAGCGATAAAGACCAGGTTTTCATGGGGAAAGTGCCTGGGAGAATTGGAATAGCACTCAAACATGGTGCTTTAAAGTGTTTATCTGTGCCTAGAAAGCATGAGGCAAAAGGAAGTTTGGATGAGCCCTCAGTTGGCTTATATATTCTGTGGCAGCAGACACAGGTTCAGCAAATGGCTCAAAAGGGCTCACAGACTGATAAAAAACAGTGATTAGCCTAGCTGTAAATTATTATTATTATTTGTGCAGCTGGCTCTTCCTGCCTAAATGTAGACCCTAATGAAATTCATTTTGTTAGTTTGGCCTAGTTCTCCAATCTGTTAAGATCAACTTGAATCCTAATTCTGTATTCTACAGTATTAGCTCCCCCTTCCAGTTTGATGTCATCTGCAAATTGGATGAGCAGCCTCTCAGTTCCTTTGTACAATTCATTTTATAAAGACTTCGAATAACAGCAGGCCCAGGACAGAACCCTGTGGCACCCTTCCTTGTCACTTTTTTCCAGGATGATGAGGAACCATTAGTCTTTGGGTTTGGTCCGTCAACCAGCTACAAATCCACCTAACAGTTACCTCGTCCAGACTACATTTTATCAGCTTCTCTAGAATATCAATTGGGAATTTCTCAAAAGCCTTACTGAAATCAAGATACACTATGTCCACAGCATTCCCCTGATCTACCAAGCTTGTAACTCTATATTAAAAAATGGGATTCATCAGGCATGACTTGTTTTGAGAAATCCATGCTGTATCTTAGTAATCACAGGATCCTTTTCTAACTGCTCACAGACTGACCATTTAATTACCTGTTCCAGAAACTTTCCAGGTATCAACATCAAACTGACTGGTCAATCCCGATAGTTGAAGGCCTATATGGTCTATGTCCAATTGAAGGATAAAGTACCATAAGAAGCTTTGAGGTTGCCTCTCAAACATTAGCACCTGAACAGCAAGAGAAGCAGCTCTCGGGGTGGGAGCTCTATGTTAGCTTCCCAGCAGATGGGTCACTGTCACGGACCAGGAAGGAGAGGGGGAGGTGGCGGGGAAGTTGACACAGTGCAAACCCATTGGCAGGAGCACTGGCTTGGCTATGCCAGTGTGTTTGCACCGCACTGAACTCTCCACCAACTCCCTGCTCCTCTCTCCCTTCCAGCAAGCAGTAGCAACCCACCTGCCAGTAAATTAGCGTAGTAGCTCGGCCCCCACCCATGAACCAATTCTGGACAGCCGGTTACCTGCTCACAATATTCCCTACTGTGGTGAGCTCTGTTGTATTCCTATGCAAATCATAGTAATTAATTTCAAAAATTGCATCTGTACCTATAAATTAGCATATGCAAATGTTATGCAGATCTACATCTCCTTTTGTCCTTGTTCCGTGATGCATTTTGTGTGTGTGTGTGTGTGTGTGTGTGTGTGTGTGTGTGTAAGACCGACAGAGAGAGAGAGAGAGAGAGAGAGGAGGGAATCCTGACATGGCCAGCCTAGATCCCATCCTTCCATTACATATGCATACGCTAGAGCAAAGTTAATTTATAATGGTGCAATTTGTTGAGGGGGAAAGGTAAGCCTTTGTGAATCCAGACAATCCTAGTCAGCCTTCGAAGGAGGTGCTATAATATATCCTGTTTCTGGTGTCCCCCCCACACACACACTTTGAAAGAAATAAACAAACCCACAACAACTAGGATTTCCTTTAGCGGCAAAGCAGATTATTTGGAACTTCGGCAGTTGCTAATAACTTCATAGATCAATGTACAGTTTAATTGATGGAACAGATGGAAGATACAGACTCTGCTGCATTAAAGACTTATACTTAATGCATCGGAATAACTGCGCCTGTGTTTTAAAATGTGCTCTTTCCAGGCTGCTAAATAGAAAAGCCCAATTGCTCGGGATGCAATGACTCTCGGATTGTCCTAATTGTTTCCAATACAATTCGGAATAATTGATATCTGTCATTCTTTTGTTAGGGAGAGGAGGAGAGAATCACTTCCCCTGACAAAGAGATGGATGAAAGAGGAGCTAATATAAAGAGTGTGAGATATGTAAGTGAGGGCAATGCTTTTTATACCTTGAAGGTGTGTGCTCAGCTCCTACAAACAGTATGGCTACTGTTCTTAGTAGGAATGCATTTGCAAAAATCACTTAAAGCCAGTTTTCCAAACAGCCCTCTAATTAATGGAGGAGCGACAGATAAAACACAAGAACCAGCACATCTGCCTGATGTTAACTGAAATTAAAAAGTCTTCAAAATTCTCTCCAAAAGTCAACATCAAAGGGCCCATGCATATTTCCCTGGGGAGGGAATGGGGCCACCACAAAAAGGCATTGTCTCTGATAACTGCAGTCAAGTAGCACATCTCCCCGAACATAGAAGGGACTTCATAAATCCCAAAGCAGATCCAACACTCTAAGGCAGTGGTGGCTAACCTTGGCACTCCAGATGTTTTGGAACTACAACTCCCATCATCCCTAGCTAATAGGACCAGTGGTCAGGGATGATGGGAGTTGTAGTCCCAAAACATCTGGAGTGCCAAGGTTAGCCACCACTGCTCTAAGGTGATGAATTTAACAATTACTTCAGTAATTTGGGACATTAAAAAACTTCCCAGGGATCTTGCGTGTGGAAGGGTGGGATATAAGAAAGATGGTGATGAACATAATGAGAACCTGCTGGATCAGGCCAGTGGCCCGTCAGTACCCTCATCCTGTTCTCACAGTAGCCAACCAGATGCCTGTGGATTCAAGCGCTAGAGCAATCCTACCCCCTTCTGCTGCTTCCAGTAACTGGTATTCAGAGGTATTATTGCCTCTGGCAGTGAAGGCAGATCACAACCATCATGCCTAGCACTTGTCAATAGCCGTCTCCGCCATGAATTTGTCCAATTCTGGTTGGTGGTCAGTCCTGATGACTGGTAAACACTTGACCTTTTGCAGATAAAGTACTGAACTTTGTAGTATTGGGGGAGTATTTAGAATTAGAAATTCTTAGTTCCCCAGGCCAAACTACACTTCCCAGGATTCTCTAGGGAGAAATATCTGCGAGTAAGCCTGTTTTAGTGGGACGCGGGTGGCGCTGTGGGTTAAACCACAGAGCCTAGGGCTTGCCGATCAGAAGGTCGGTGGTTCGAATCCCCGTGACGGGGTGAGTTCCCGTTGCTTGGTCCCTGCTCCTGCCAACCTAGCAGTTCGAAAGTACGCCAAAACGTGCAAGTAGATAAATAAGTACCACTCCGGTGGGAAGGTAAACAGTGTTTCCGTGCGCTGTTCTGGTTCGCCAGAAGTGGCTTAGTCATGCTGGCCACATGACCCAGAAGCTGTACGCCGGCTCCCTCGGCCAATAAAGTGAGATGAGCGCCGCAACCCCAGAGCCGTCCGCGACTGGACCTAACGGTCAGGGGTCCCTTTACCCTTTACCTTTAAGCCTGTTTTAAGCAATAGAATCATAGAATTTTAGAGCTGGAAGGAACCCAGGGGTCATCTAGTTCAACGCCCTGCAATGCAGGAATCTCAGCTAAAGCATCCCTGACAGATGGCCACCCAACCTCTGCTTAAGGACCTCCAAAACCTCCTGAGGGAGACCGTTCTACTGTCAAACAGTTCTTACTGTCAGAAAAGTATGTCTAGTCGGAATCTTCTTTCCTGCAACTTGAAGCCATTGGTTCGAGTCCTACCTCCCAGTGCAAGAGAAAACAAGCTGGCTCCATCCTCCATGTGACAGCCCCTTTAGATATTGGAAGATGGCCCATGTCAGTTTTCAATTCCAGTTGAAAAGGAAATTCATTGACATGCCCAGGATAGGGAAAAGACCAGCAGCACCAATAGGTATCCCAATGTCCAGGGCACGTTTGTAGCAAATGTTAAAACCCATTGTGCTATGTTGTTGTTATAGTTCCGGGGAATCTCTCTCTCTCTCTGACACACACATGCCGCCTGAAAAGCTTCAGGAGAAGCCGCCTGAGGATGATGTGAGAGATTTCTAATACAAATTTTATTTTTATGTGATACTATTCAAATGCCTCTGTACAACATGAACTACCTGAACCAAATCAAATCCCCAGGTCAATCCCTTCTTCCGAGTGCTCCTTAGATAACACAGTCTTGTTCTGTGAATCTGTTCAATATATTAAAGTTGATTCACTCGGACAGTGTGTAAGATATAATACATTAATCTGGCCCATTTCAATTTCTGAGCCTGGGACTATAAAACCGGTGTGCTGCATATCTAATTTTTCTTCTTCTTCTTTTTTTGAATACCTGATTTATGCATCAGTCTCGTGCGGAAGTGTCGATGGCACGGCGGACGCCGCGGCTGCATTAACAACGGGCTGCATCAGCACTCAAATCTTATCTTGTTAAATCAGACAAATGTAGCTCAATGAAAAGGGAGGAATAAAGGCCTAGCTTGGTTGAAAGGAGTGAATTTTAATCCTGTTTGTTAGGGGAGTTTCGTGGCGTGGGCTGAATCACCAAAGACTCGGCTGCCCACCAAACGGGGAAGCACTCAGAGGTCTTAGGGAAATATACATATATGCACACGCAGACGCACACCATAAGGGCACATGCAGTATACAGTACATGCAATGCCTTGTTTTGCACATCCATCTCCCCCATTTCAGAATTGGCCAAAAGGTGTTCTTAATGCTTTTTTTTAATAATAAAAAATTAAGCAAATATTTTGCTACATCTTTTCATCTCCGACACAATAAGCAGTTCCTTATCCATTACTTAACTTGAAAACAAAGGAAGAAATGCAGGCAATTAAATGTACTGTGCATTCCATTGTAATATTTTGAATTTCATTACCACTGAATACCACAGGATGACAAAGCAAGGAAAAACAGAGGACTAGTGATTGGCAGGGAGGTACAGAGGGATGATGAGGCAATGTTGGAGTGTTCTGAAAGAGCTAAGAAGCAACTTCTTCCTACTTCCTGATGCAGGGGCTTCTGGGAGTTGAGAAGGCAAACAATTTAGCTGCAACAAAATAAAAAAAATTCCTTCCAGTAGCACCTTAGAGACCAACTAAGTTTGTTCTTGGTATGAGCTTTCATGTGCATGCACACTTCTCAGATACCTGCAGGTATGTTTCAGCTTCAACACAGTAGGACAGATTCAGGGAGCAAGTCTTCACACACACATAAACACACAAATTAACACACACCCCTTTATTATCTCTGCGATACATTTCCTGCATAATTTTAGGGAGAAAGAACCAACAAACAAACCAGCACCCCTTTTCAGAATCATTATAGGCATTCTCAGGTGTGACACTGAACACAGGTCAAGCCATCTGTACACCGGGAGGTAAATTTGTTGTTTAGTCATTTAGTCGTGTCCGACTCTTCGTGACCCCATGAACCAGAGCACGCCAGGCACTCCTGCCTTCCACTGCCTCCCGCAGTTTGGTCAGACTCATGTTGGTGGCTTCGAGAACACCGTCCAACCATCTTGTCCTCTGTTGTCCCCTTCTCCTTGTGCCCTCCATCTTTCCCAACATCAGGGCCTTTTCCAGGGAGTCTTCTCTTCTCATGAGGTGGCCAAAGTAATGGAGCCTCAGCTTCAAGATCTGTCCTTCCAGTGAGCACTGGAGAAGATCAAACCTATCCATTCTGATTTCCTTCAGAATGGATAGGTTTGATCTTCTTGCAGTCCATGGGACTCTCAAGAGTCGGTAAGGTAAAGAAAGGTAAAGGACCCCTGGATGGTTAAATCCAGCCAAAGGCAACTATGGGGTGTGGCACTCGCCTCGCTTTTCAGGCCGTGGGAGCCGGTGTTTGTCCACAGACAGCTTTCCGGGTCATGTGGCCAGCATAACTAAACTGCTGCTGGTGCATGGAGGACTGTGCCAGAGCACACAGAAGTTTACCTTCTCGTTGCAGTAGTACCTATTTATCTACTTGTGCTGGTATGCTTTCCAACTGCTAGGGTTGGCAGGACCTGGGACAGAGCAACGGGAGCTCACCTTGTTGCGCCGATTCGAACTGCTGACCTTCCGATCGGCAAGCTCAAGAGGCTCAGTGGTTTAGAGTGTGCGCTCGTCGATTTGCATAGCTCAATGTTTTGTGCACACAGATGGTACCCTTGTTGTCTGTAATGTGTGAACACCCCTTATATCTTACTTTCCCATTCCCCCCAACAGAAACAGAACTCCATCGTTTTCCCCAGACAGCCAATATTAATTCTCAAAGAAAGACACTATCATGATGTCAGAACCAACATTTCCTTCCCAGCGACCCCCGGGCAAAGTAAACAAGGCCATGCCAAGGATGGAAAGAAGAGACAGAGCAAAGCTTCCCTCAGAATATTCAGCCAAATCAGTGTAGGCATTTGCAGGAAACCAGTGACTGCATAGCAGGAATTAATTCTCAGGGAAGAACTTCTGATCTTCTGTTTAAACTCCCTCCCCCTGCGCGTTCCTCTTCTAATAAATTACTGTAGTTCAGACTTTGCAAATCTCATGTCAGCGTAAAGGCCTTGTGTTTATTTCGCTAATAAAAAGGTATTTGGGAAATGGGGGAAACCCAACTGAAAGCAGCTTCAAAATAACAATACAAGTAGCTATTAAAACCAAACACTGCCAAGTAGAACAATTATGTAAGGAGCCAACTTGGAGCCGGAATGACTTAATTGGCTCAAAGATGCTCTTTGGTGCTCAACGCCGCTCGAGAAGCATATTATTTAAGCGTGAGTCTCTGCAGCTTTTTGTTGGTTGTTCTCCTTTCTGCTGCAGTTAATTACCGGAGGAGGAGAAGGACGGTGTCGTTTGGCCCTCTCCTGCCCACAACCTCTCTCACATGCTATGTCTGCGAGGTCAACATCCCCTGTTTATAAAGTGATTATTGGTGGCTGCGGGAATAATTGTGATGTCACGAGGAAAGGATTGAGGTTGATTAGTATTAATGAGAAGGAGGCAATTGGAAAAAGGAGACCATCAGGGGGCGGAATCAGGGAAGGGTGAACATTTGAATTTCAATTCTTTTGCTGCGGCTCCGCTTCCCAAGCATATTTTCTCGGAAGTTTCAATCGAGGGGACGTAAGAACGCAAGAAGAGCCTGCTGGATCAGGCCAGTGGCCCATCTAGTCCAGCATCCTGTTCTCACAGTGGCCTGTGAGATGCCTGTGGGAAGCCTGTGGGAAGCCCACAAGCAGTTTTCGAGCAAAACAACTGGGATCTGGAAGCATGGCTGCCTCCAACTGCAGAGACAGAACATAGCCATTATGGCTTGTTGTTGTTTAGTCGTTTAGTCATGTCCGACTCTTCATGACACCATGGACCAGAGGATGCCAGGCACTCCTGACTTCCACTGCCTCCCACAGTTTGGTCAGACTCATGTTGGTAGCTTCGAGAACACTGTACAACCATCTCGTCCTCTGTCGTTCCCTTCTCCTTGTGCCCTCCATCTTTCCCAACATCAGGGTCTTTTCCAGGGAGTCTTCTCTTGTCATGAGGTGCCCAAAGTATTGGAGCCTCAGCTTCAGGATCTGTCCTTCCAGTGAGCACTCAGGGCTGATTTCCTTCAGAATGGATAAGTTTGATCTTCTTGCAGTCCATGGGACTCTCAAGAGTCTCCTCCAGCACCATAATTCAAAATCATCAATTCTTCGGCGATCAGCCTTCTTTATGCCATTATGGCTAGTGGCCACCAATAGGCTTCTCCTCCATGAGATGGACCTTACAACTTCTGCAGTGAAGACTAATGCAAAGAATCCATACCGCTTCTCTGCAATCTCCCTTTGCCTCACTTGCTATTCAAAGATGGTTTCCTGCTTCTGATGTTTGTTTTTTTAATTATTGTTTGTCTTTATGGGTGGAATCCAATGTATCACTAAGTGTCTCATTCCATCAGTGCAGGGATTTCTCCTCATGCAAGAGACTTTCTTTCCCCTCCTTCCCGTGTTACCCCTTAAAGCTGTTCTAAGAGTTCCTTCAACCCCTCTAAAGCAGATGTGGGCAGAGGGGACATGTGCAGGAAGGAGAAGGGGAAGGCCCATTCTCTTCTTCATTTTTAGCAAGTCTTTCATTTTCCAAAGAAAGCCTTCTTCCATTAATAGCTTCATTGACTCTTCTCATAAACTGTGCTGGGACGCAGATCTGTGGTATATTCTAGCTGAGCTTCTCTGAACTCTAAAGCATTCTTGAAAAACTGGACACTCCTGACTTCAACTTTATTTTTTTTTTAATCAATCCCCTTATTTTATTTTATTTTATTTTATAGAAGTTTCCTCTTTTGAAGTCAAATGTGACTGTGCTGCATTTTCTGGGCAATAGTCCATTTACATATATATTGAATTTGATAGCACTATGGTCAGTGTTCCCAATCGACTCAGCAAGATGTAGATCTCTCATTATGTCCTGGGCATATTTTAAGATTAAGTCCGGGGTCAATTCCCTTCTAGTCGATTCAGTGATTGACTCTTCTAGAGCACAGCAGGGGTTCTCAAGCTGTAATTTGCAGTGGTCCATCAGTGGTCCATCAACTTCATTCAAGTGGTCCATTGTGTGTCTGTAGATTTGTGGCTGAAGACAGGAGATAGCATATTCATCGTGCTAACATCCACACTGGTTTTTTATTGTCTTTTTTATTGCTTCTTTTATTTCTGATATTGCATTTTATTTCATTGGAATTCTATCGAATTCAAATACAATATATAATAAAGAAAGAAAGGGAAAACATTAGTTAATGTGGCATCTAGCCCAGTGCTTTACAATTACTACAACTGGAAGAAGAAGAAGAAAAGGAAGCAGAAGCAGAAGCAGAAGCAGAAGCAGCAGCAGCAGCAGCAGCAGCAGCAGAAGAAGAAGAAGAAGAAGAAGAAGAAGAAGAAGAAGAAGAAGAAGAAGAAGAAGAAGAAATATTAAGTGGTCTTCCAAGACCGTAAGCAATTTTCAAGTGATCCATGGGGAGGAGAGTTTGGGAACCACTGATTTAGGGTATCTGGGCATTTTACTTCTTCATCATGACTGGAACACACATTTGCAGAATCTCTGTGAGTGTAGTTGAAGTCACCCATTCTGAAAATATTTCTTCTTTCTGATGCCTCCTTGATTTCATTCTCCATCTCAAGGTCACCCTAGGCATTTGGTAAGTGGGGTGATGGTGTGTTCCCTGTACCAAATCTGTCTTGAGACCTGATTGGGTCCACTGATTCCATGGAGGGGACTTTGGGGATCTCGACCTTCTTGGACTTAATGTCCACTTTGCACTACGGTAATGCCTGCCATTTCAATGGCTCACAATGCCCTGACCCCAGCACAGTGCTACTCGAGGCACTACGGTCAATTTTAATGGTGGCTGACATGATTGCTGGAGCAGTCCACCACTGCCACCACATCAGGGACCATCATGATAGGAGAGGTGTCCATCAAGATAGCTGTGGGCCAATCAAAACCACTTTGCTCAAAATCCATCCTATAAATCGACCATCAGCCATAACAGTATGCATCTGAATACTAGTTTCTGGGAATCACAAGTAGGGACAGAGGTATTGTGTTCAGGTCTTGCTTGTGGGCTTCCCACAGGAACCTGAGAACAAATTGCTGGACTAGATTAAGTTGTTGTTACTAGTGAATGCTTGCATACTATTGGTGTTTTAGTGTTTGTCGATTTGAGGATGCATTGAGTTTCAATGCATCAGATTGTGACACACTCTGCAACTGCTTTTAGCAGTGAAGAACGGGTGATAAATGTCTTAAGCAAAAGAATATAATAAAATAACCAGCAGGAACAAATCTATTTCTGTCCTTTCTGCTGGAACCTAATACATAGACGGTTTGGTTAGGTGGGTGCCTTCACAAGGGGCCCAGATATAGGGCACACCAGAAGAGGCCAAACTGAAGATTTAGGGTGCTTCCAGGTGGTTGAGGTTTTTTTTGGGGGGGGGGATTCAATCACATACTGGCAATTTCAGAATGGCACAACAATCCCACTCCCCAGAAGGTTGGACTTTTTGCAATACGGAACGTTATGGGAAAATGCACTACAATGTGTGGGATAAAACTTGCTTTTACACAGGTCATCTAACCTCAAACAAGTCAGAATGTATGCTCATTAAATAACCATCATCTCCCCACAAACAAATCCTAATGAACGCTCAATAAACAGGGTGTCAGGAAGCACCCTTAGAATTTGCAAAGCTTAATAAACAGCCTTTGTTTCCAGGGTTTAAATATCTTGCAACCGTCAATGTTGTTTCAGAACAATATTGCTCAATATTTGCTTGGTGCACCCCCCCCTTTCTGTTTTATGGTGTTGTGTTTTAAACATAAATTGGGGAAATGGATGTTATGTTTTATACATTCATTATTGATAGGCATTGTGTCACTACAGGAACTTTTGAGCTGAGAAGCAGGAAAATAAATGCTGGGAATTGGAATACTATTGATGAAGGATAAGGTTACCTGGGCTATCGTGTGTGTGTGTGTGTGTGTGTGTGTGTGTGTAACATATAGATAAATAAATAAAAATTAATATACATAATTCATTTGATGTCTGTTCCATATATACAATGAGCTAGTCATCTCCTTGTAAAAACTACCAGACCAGACCAAAAACAACTATTCAGATGCACAAACACATGTGGTGTTTAGGCAGGCAAGTTTTGTCACACCCCAAAATGAAGCAAGTCAATATTGCCACAATGCTAGTTTGGATGGCCGAATCCAAGATGGAGTCCAGAACAGCCTCAGGTGATGCAAAATGAGGCACAAGTGATATGACTCCCCCAAAAATGTGGAGGTACTTAGGCCACACTTGGCCATGTTCTGCACGCATGAAAGTCTCTGACACATTACTGTATTAGTGACACCATTGAACTTTATACTTTTATAATGTGTAGAAGAAAGACCCTTGAGTTTCATAGGTTCTAAAAAGGTCACACACCCAGGAATGAATTTTTCTTTTGTGTAATAGTACCACAAACTGGAGGGGACGTGGGTGGCGCTGTGGTCTAAACCACAGAGCCTAGGGCTTGCCGATCAGAAGGTCGGCGGTTCGAATGCCAGCGACGGGGTGAGCGCCCGTTGCTCGGTCCCTGCTCCTGTCAACCTAGCAGTTCAAAAGCACAAACTGCAAGTAGATAAATAGGTACCGCTCCGGTGGGAAGGTAAATGGCATTTCCATGCGCTGCTCTGGTTTGCCAGAAGCAGCTTAGTCATGCTGGCCACATGACCCGGAAGCTGTATGCCTGTTCCCTTGCCCAGTAAAGCGAGATGAGCGCCACAACCCCAGAGTCGTCCGCGGCTGGACCTAATGGTCAGGGGTCACTTTACCTTTACCACAAACTGGAAGGGTTTAAGAAAGGCTCATCTTCCGTCCCCACATGATTTAAACACAAAGCCATGCCTTTCCGTAACAGGGCAGGTAAAAAGCAAAGCATGCATGTGTCTGTCACATGTACGACCACGTGAGAGAAAATTTCAAAGCAAGATTCCCCCTCCCCTCATGCGGGCCTTTAATGGTACCCTCTGGTATCGCTGGCTTCTCCCGTCCTTGTCCGAAAGCGGAGAAGGCCTTGTTAAACAGAAGGAGAGCAAAGGCAAATCAAATGGTCAAACCTCGAGGCCAGGAATAGTGCTAAAAATGAGCATATATCAAGATAATTGTGCTAATTGCCATAAACAAAACAATCTTGGCAAGAAGGCATTTTCTTTTAAAATAAAACAAAAAGCAAAATGATAATTTTTCTCTGCAGTTTTGTACCTGATTCCAGGGCTGCTTTCAGGGCAAATGAATTGAGTTCCAGGCCTCACTCGATGCCTGAATTTCTGTCTAAGTGGCTCCATTACATATGTCTCCCTCAGGGTCAGACTGCATTAGTAGAAGCCTTTATTCCATACATGATAAACTAAGAAGGCAATGGAGTGTGTGTCTGTGTGTGCGTGTGTAAGAACTTCAATCTAAAGTGCATTTTAAACTTCAGTTTAAAGCGCATTTCTGTTGCGAGAGGAGAGGAAATAGACAATGCGCGTTTCTTCGCCCACCCACCCCCACCCCTCCAAAAAATAAAATAAAATAATGTTTCCAAGGTCACAATGCATTGACCCCATTGGCTAGGCTAATTTGATTGTCCCTCGAACAATCGCATTGTACTCTCCGTCTGGAGAAGTGCATGTTAATTATGCGATTTGCCCTTGATAAGACCTTGGTGGGTCATGCGGCAGTTGTGATCTGTCACTGACTTCTAATCATGTATTATCGTCTGGGTGAGTCAGAGTGGTAGCCGAAGCTTTCTGTCTCTACAATGATGTGGCATTCTAATTACCTTATGCCAAGTGGAAAGGCAGAGACTGAATTAAGTGATCATCATGATTGCCTTCAAAAAAAAAATATTCTCTTTATCCTTTTGTGTTGCTCTGCTGCAATTTACATTTTAAGATGCTGCACATGGATTTTTTTGGGGGGGCAGGGCGGGGAGGGAGGTTATGATGGTGGAAGAGAGATGGGGGTAATTCTACTCCAGAGAGGGGTGAGAAATAACATACCGCTTATGTTCGAGTCACGCTGATCCTTTTTACGTCAGGACGTAACAATGTACACCAGCAGATTATGCGATAATCGGCAATGATTATTGCAACGTTTAAACGCAACCTTGGAAACCTATAGCATCGCAGAGGACCCTTGCGTATTTAAAGCAGCCTGTTTTGAATAAAAGGTCTTGTTTGTATTTTAAGGTACTAAGATGAAGAGCAGGAGTAGACTAAGCAGAAGCACTTGGAAAACAATCTCAAAAAAATAAAATCAACACGATGATCCACAAAGGATCCATCTAAAATTAAGCCACGCTCCTTCTTCTATATTTTTGGCTTGGCAAGTATTATTTGCAGGGTCTCATTCTGTTATAGCCAATATTCCTTTGAAATTTACAGCATATCTTACAGGGTTCGCTATATATTTATCACTACCCCTAAAAATATGACCTGAATATTTGAGCCAGTAACATTAAGGTAAAACCCCCATAATTTTTTCAGGGTTAATTAAAAATAAATAAATCAGATATATTCAAATTAAAATATATTTCAATACGATCTTTTCTTTTAAGGAAAACTTGATGCAGTTTGGTTGTTGTAAAAGCTGAAGGGAACTGAAAGCTGAGGAACTTGCTTTTGCCTGATGTTTTATGACACCTTTGTCCATAATCCCGCTAAACTAATTGGCTACAGTTGGCCAAAACCTAGTTCAGAAAGGCCGTGATGAATGGGCAAGCATAATGCTTAAAAATCACTGTTAGGGGGTATTACAAAACGTTCAGGAGAAAAGGATGAATGGGCCCTTTTTTTTAATTTGGCAGCAATTTTTCTAAAAGCAACCGCAGGCACAACCCGAACCATGGACAATATAATTTTGCGGCAGATTCTGAGATTGCCATGCCTATTTCGATCTGAGGTGAATTTACAGTGTATTTATGATGCGGATGCTCCTTGCATTGTTTTAGTAAATTATTATTATTATTACTTAAATGAGAGCACCGTTTCTCGACGGTTGCATAGCAACTCTCCCAAAACTACAAAGCTATGGATGTTTCAGGCAAGCCAGTGGTTGCAACATCTGCATTTTGCCTGCACTGTGGTGCTTTTTTCTCTTTTTTTGAGTTGGGGGGTGGGGGAGAGAGAAGATGCAGGAAGACACCTGCAGGTTGAATCCACAAATTAACAACATCCCAAATTTCAGAAGGGGAAAAAATGACACGGGAGATAAGGTACCAACTCTGAAGCTTTGCTTTAAAGTTTCTCTCTGTGTGTGTTTGCGTATGTGTTTGTTTGTTTGTGTGTGTGTATTTGTATACATGCACAACAATGCACAACAAACTCAGGTAGGACACCAAGGAAAAACTGCACAGACACACATATTTAACATCCCACGTATACGTAAAGATTTTCATAGCGGTTTCCGCAACGTATGTCAATATTACAGCGTTTTAATAGTAGCAAACTATATATACACATATATATTCGTAAAGGACAATTGAGGGGGTGGATTGTAAGGCTTATTTTTTCACGAATCACATGGTAATGCGCGGAGCATTATTTACTGAAACCGTGACTTGTCAGGAGAAAGACTGGGCGGGAGGGAGGGAAGAAAGCAGAGAGATGGACGAGGGGGGGGGGGGCGGGGAGAGAGAGAGAGAGAGACAGCCTAGGAATAAGATGCATTCCCGGGTGGCAAAACAAAAGAGCTGAAGGAGAAGTGGGGGGGGGGAGCTGGAGAGAGAAAGTTGACACAGCCAAGAATAATAGCTAAATCTATCAAGTTTGATCAGGTCTGCTATAATGAAGTGGGGCTTCATATTCCAAGCAGGGACAATGAAGACAGAAGTCAGCCAGTGGTTTTGTGGCATTCACTTTGTGCTCAGAATATGCAGTAGCCAGCGGGGAGCCGGCAGATAATTACACAGTATTTGTGTGGATTCATGGAAGCTTCCTGCGCAGGTTGAATGCCCGTGCTATATTAAAAAGGCAGCCCAGTGAAATGTTTTTAATGAATATTTTTGTCAGGGAAAGAAAAGGCATTTGAATGATTTTGTGTCTCTCTCTGCGTGTGCATGTGTGTGTATGTGTGCGCATAGGGAGCCAGAGGTTGCAAGGAACATCACTGTCCAAATGCAGGCACCTTTATTTACATCTGTCCTTTTCTCTTCCGATTGTCTGAATTTTTCGGTAATAATGCAATCGTTAAAAAAAAAAAAAGAGGGACGCTCTACAGACATAGATATTTGGGAGGCTAATTGCCACATGGAATCATGTTCCTCTTGCTCTGTTGCACTATATATATATATATATATATATATATATATATATATATATATGAGTGAAACGAAATCCAGCAAGCTGACATCAAACCGTGGATTGCAACAATTTCTTTCTTCTTTCGTTTTCTGCATTTCTGATGGCATCTGAAATGTTTAGACATGTTTAATCAGAAAAGCTCAAAGGAGAAGTAACACAGATGTTGAGACTCACTATTCAGTAGCCCTTGGCGGTGCGAGATTTATAAAAACATAAGAGTCCCTTATTCCAGCGCTCTGTAATTCTCACCTAACAGATGTGAATAATCCACTGAATTGAAAAACCCAGCCATGATATTCATAAGTGACTCCCTTCTCCATTTGTCTTGCAGCGCAGGAACAGCAGTGATCAAAAGCCCGACTTTGCAGGAAAGTAAAACTGATTATTATTTTTTTCCCTCTGTCTGATTAAAAATAATATTATTCACACATAGAACATCACTGATCTGGCTGGCTTGTTTGTGAAATTCGGAGGAGTTCTTGTACGGAAGCAATTTACGTCTGTGCACTCATTCAGTAAGGGTGATTTGAATGTATATAGGAATGTTTTATTTCTTACGTTTGCCATATGCGTGTGTACATACATGCACACACAGAGACACACACCCCTCTTAAAAAATGGGTGAGGACTTGCGCTGGTAGTCGAAAGATAGAATCGCCCACTCCACATACATGCCCAGTTTCATTTTGATATCTCCTTTTACATGGGAGATGCCATATTGCAAATGCACCAGCATTCAAACAAAAAGAGAATCTCAAAGATGCAAGATAAAGGAAAGGCTTCATTTTGCATCATCAACGATCAGTTCTGTGGAAGCAGATTTGTGTGTGTGTGTGTGTGTGTGTGTGTGTGTGTGTGTGTGTGTGTGTGTGTGTAGAAGAATTCTACAAAGACTAGCTAAGCCATCGGTAGCCAATATGATGGCCTTCACTTGTGGACTGTAACTCCCATAATCCCTGAGCATTGGCCATTCTGTGCTCACTGCAGGGGGAGAGGGGGGGCTGTTTTTGGTGCCTAATAATAATAATAATAATAATAATAATAATAATAAATGGACTGATGCCTAACTACATATATGATTTAGTCACACCTTTATATCGCAGAGTATTTATGCTGGCCCGTTTAAATGCCTTTCCGTCTTCCGTGCTATTAGGAAGGTTCAAAGGCATTCCCTACCAGAACAGACTCTGCCCTTGTGGCCAGAAAGTGTCGGACTCTATGGCCCACATGATACTGGATTGCCCTCTTTCTAACATTTTTGATTTTGGCCCCCCGATATCCTTTATGTGGCTCAGGGCCCTCTACAACAAACAACTTGCGGTCCAGCTCTTGTTAAGGGATGACTCCCCTGAACTCACCAGAATTATGGCTCACTATTTGACTAGGAGCTTTTGAATTATGGTGCTGGAGGAGACTCTTGAGAGTCCCATGGACTGCAAGAAGATCAAACCTATCCATTATTAAAGAAATCAGCTCTGAGTGTTCATTAGAAGGACAGATCCTGAAGTTGAGGCTCCAGTACTTTGGCCACCTCATGGGAAGAGAAGACTCCCTAGAAAAGACCCTGATGTTGGGAAAGATTGAGGGCACAAGGAGAAGGGGATGACAGAGGATGAGATGGTTGGACAGTGTTCTCGAAGCTACTAACATGAGTTTGGCCAAACTGCGAGAGGCAGTGAAGGATAGGCGTGCCTGGCGTGCTCTGGTCCATGGGGTCACGAAGAGTCGGAAACGACTGAATGACTGAACAACAACAAAATTTGACTAGGATCTATTAAGTTAAAGCCAGTACATCTGGACTACCTAATAATGACTGATGAGGATTCCTTATTTACAGAGGGTTTGTATGTTTTTTGTTTCATTTTATATATGTCAATAAAGGTGTGGATTGATTGAATAATAATAATAATAATAATAATAATAATAATAAAGACAGGGCTTAGTCCAGAATTTATCTTTAACTCAGAAGGAAGAGTAGCACAGCACTGCAATAGAAATAAAAATCCTAGGTGGAAATCTTGCTTGCTGGTGTGATTGTCTGGTTCAGGGTCACCAACATTTTGTGGGTGACAACTTCCATCAGCCCAAGCAAGAGGAAACAAGTGGTTCCTTGTTCCCCAAGCAGCCAAAAGCAAGGCAAAAGTCAGCACTTTGGAAGGAGATAAGAGTGTACGTTCAGCACCATGGATAGTGCTCCTGAAGCTGAGACCAAATGTGCAAGTTGTCTCAGCAATGTTCTGGAGCAACTGCCTGAATTTTACAGGTATGTATGTAGCCATTTACTGGAAGCCCCATCCCATGAGCGAGGCTTTCTGGTTAGTTAAAAGGCTGGTGCATTCTTTTGTAGCTGTTGACTCTTCAAATTAATGGGGTTTCTCACTGTCAGGATCCCGAGGAGTCTGGGAACCAACCCAAAGAGTCTGGCAGCAGAGGTGTTTCTTCAAGGCTCAGACATGGGGAAGTGGGTTCCAGTGCCCATGGACCCACACAGAATGGGTCAAGGCATGGATCCACATCCATCTCCTCAGAGCTGCAGTTGCTGGATAGTCCTAGTCTGGCACCATATCTGTGCTGGTCCCAAGGGATATCCGATAGGCGAGGTCTAGTCCAGTCCAAGGTCAGTCCAAGCCAGAAGTCACGAAGCCGAAGTCAGGAAGCCGAGGTCAGGAAGCCGAAGTAACAAAGCTGAGGTCAGGAAGCCGAGGTCAGGAAGCCGAGGTCAGGAAGCCGAGGTCAGGAAGCCGAGGTCAGGAAGCCGAAGTAACCAAGCTGAGGTCAGGAACCAGGAACAGGAACTAGGCAGCACCTATGTTGCTCCTGCAACTTGGGTCTGGGACTGGCTGGCTTTTATCTGCCCCGAGGCAAAGGGCGGCTCCGATCCTCAGGTGCCTCGCCTCTCCTGGCTTGGAGGCGAGCACTCCTCCTGCGGGAACTTAGTTCCCTTCGCCTCTCTGCCCTTAGCCTTTGCAGCTCAGGAGAAGCTGGAGGGTTACCGGACCCAGAGGCAACCTCAGCTTCCCCTGACTGGGTGGGGAGTGGAGCACCTGCAGGCAATAAGTCCTCCATCCCATTAGAAGCCAGATCAACCTCAGCCGATGCCTGCACCTGAGGATCCAGCACAGGTGAGTCCCCTTGAGACTCAGGCCCCAGCCCTGGCTCTGCTGGTTCTGGAGGCAGTGAATCCTGTGCAGGCTGGGATCCCTCAGGTTCAGCGTCTGAGTCTGACTCCCAGGTCATCACACCATCCCCCCTCCCAGGCCCCCCCCTCAACCGAGGGGCCGGACCAGGCTTGCTGGGGTAAGTCGCATGGAAATCACGGAGGCAGACAGGCGCGTGGACGTTCTCCGCTGGTTCCCACGACCGATCCTCGGGCCCATACCCCTTCCAGTCGATGAGGTATTGGAGCTTCCCCCTGCGGTATCGGGAGTCAAGAACGTGCTCCACCTCATACTCGGGCTCCCCCTGAACCAAAACTGGCTGCGGTCGTGGATGGTCTGGGTGGAACTCGTCTGGCGGGGCGACCGGACTGAGTAGGGACCGGTGGAATACCGGGTGGACCTTCAGGGTCGCGGGTAACCGGAGACGGAATGCCACAGGTGAGACACGGTCCACGATCGGAAATGGGCCGGTGAAGCGGGCATCCAGCTTCCGCGAAGGCCGAGAGGGGTGCAGGTGGCGGGTGGAGAGCCATACCAGGTCTCCGACATGGAGTTCCGGCCCCTCCTGCCGGTGACGGTCGGCCTGGGCCTTATACGCGTCCTTGGCCTGGCTCAGTTGCTCCGTCAGAAGCTGCTGCTGTGACTGGAGCTCTTGTAGCCAGTCTGTCACTGCGGGAACTGCGGATGCCGGCAGTACGCTTGGAAACAACCGCGGGTGGTACCCATAGCTTGCCTGGAACGGGGTCTGTTGGGTGGAAGCGTGCACTGCGTTGTTATATGCGAACTCGGCCAACGCCAGGTGGTCGACCCAATCGTCCTGGTGGAAGCTGCAGTAGCACCGGAGGTACTGTTCCAACACCGCGTTTGCCCGTTCGGTCTGTCCATCCGTCTGTGGATGGTAGGCCGAAGATAGGCAGACCTCCGTCCCGAGAGCCTGATGTAGAGCGCGCCAGAACCGGGAGGTGAACTGGGCACCACGATCGGAGATCAAACGTTCCGATAGGCCATGTAAGCGGAAGACGTTTTGTAGGTACAGTTGCGCCGTCTCCTTGGCTGAGGGTACAGCCGGGCACGGGGCGCAGTGCACCATTTTAGTGAAGTGGTCTGTGAATACCAGGAGGCAGGTACACTGACGGGATGGGGGTAGGTCTACCACGAAATCCAATGAGACCGTGTGCCATGGACGAGGGGGAACTGGCAGTGGCTGTAGCAGTCCCGCAGGTCTCCCGGTCGATCCCTTGGCTCGCCGGCAGACCTCGCACCCCCCAATGTACCGTGCCACGTCGGCCTTCAAGCGGGGCCACCAGAACTCCCGGCTGACCAGGTGGGTGGTCCGATACCTCCCGAAGTGGCCAGCTGCCGGGGCGTCGTGTGACATTTGGAGTACCTCGGCCCGCAAAGGCCCTGGTGGGATGTACAACCGACCACGGTGCATCAGCAAACCCTGGTGCACAACCAGTTCTGGGTATCGAGGACATGATCCACTGGCCAATTCCTGAATCCGTTCCTGAGCCCACGCGTCGACCCGTTGCTGCTTCCGCACTCGGTCCAGCAGCGACTCAGTCTCATGAACAGCCAGGAAAGCTGCTGGTGGGATGATCGTTGTTGGGGCCGCCTGCTGCACCGTCTCTGCAATGTCCTCCGGTTTCCGGGACAATGCATCCGCCTTCTGGTTTTGGGAGCTGGGGATGTAGCGGATCCGGAACTGGAACCGGGAGAAGAACAGTGCCCACCGGATCTGCCGCTGGTTTAGCCTGCGAGTGGTCTGGAGGTACTCCAGATTCCGGTGGTCGGTTCTCACTTCCACCGGGTGTCGTGCCCCCTCAAGATGATGGCGCCAGACCTCAAAGGCCACCTTGATGGCCAGTAGTTCCCGCTCCCACACGGTATAGTTACGCTCCGCCGGAAGGAGCTGCCGGGAGTAGTAGGCGCAGGGTAACAGTGGCGCATCTGGTCCGTGTTGCTGGGACAAGACGGCACCGAGAGCCGTACTGGAGGCGTCAGTCTCCACCACGAAGGGACGAGAGGGATCAGGATGCTGCAAAATTGGCGCCTTCTGGAAACAGGCTTTCAATCCCTGGAATGCCACCTCAGCCTCCTCATCCCAGGCGAAGGGCGTCTTGGGGCGCAGCAGTCGGGTCAACTGGGTGGTGCGATGAGCATAGTCCGCAATGAATGTCCGGTAATAGTTGGCGAACCCCAAAAACCGCTGTAGGTCCTTGCGGTTCCGCGGCGCCGCCCACTCTCGAACCGCAGACACCTTCCCGGGGTCCATCTGTACACCGTCAGGGGAGAGTCGGTGTCCGAGGAAGTCCACTGACCGCTGGTGGAACTCGCACTTGCTGAGCTTAGCGTACAGGCGGTGCTCCCGCAAGCGCTGCAACACGGTCCGGACATGACTCTCGTGGCGAGCTGGGTCACGGGAATAAATCAGAATGTCATCGAGGTACACCACCACATACTTGTCGAGCAAGTCCTGGAACACGTGGTTGATGTACCGTTGGAACACGGCGGGCGCGTTGCATAGTCCGAACGGCATGACCAGGTACTCGAACTGCCCATAACGGGTCCCGAATGCGGTCTTCCACTCATCCCCGGCACGGATCCGAATCAAGTTGTAAGCCCCCCGGAGGTCCAGTTTGGTGAACATCTGCGCCCCTTGCACCCGCTCCAGCAACTCTGCAATTAGGGGCAAGGGATACCGGTCTGGGATGGTGATCTTATTCAGGGCTCGGTAATCATGGCAGAGGCGAAGCTCCCCACACTTCTTCTTAACGAAGAGTACTGGAGCGGCGGTGGGAGAGGTAGAGGGCCTAATGAACCCCCGCTCCAGGTTCTTGTGAAGGAAGTCCTGTAAGGCTTCACGCTCTGGCTCCGAAAGAGAGTATAGGCGACTCACAGGCAGAGGCGCCCCAGGCTGGAGGTCTATGCCGCAGTCAAAAGACCGATGAGGAGGCAGCCGGTCTGCCCCCTGTTCCTCGAACACGTCTACGTAGTCCCGGTACACGGCGGGGAGCGTTGACGCAGCCTCCCCCATGGAGGCGGCCGAAAGCATCTCGGACTGAGCAATCGAACCCGAGTCTGGGAAGCGTACAGTTCGATTGACCCAAGCGATCTGAACATTGTGAGACTCCAGCCAGTCCATCCCCAGCACCAGGGGAAACCGGGGCATGGTGGCAATGTCCAGGGTACGCACCTCCCGGTGCTGCTGGTGGCACAGGACCAAGGGCTGGGTCTCCCGAGTAACGGCGCCTGATCGCAAGAGCCGTCCGTCGATTGCCTCCACCTGCACCGGTTCTGGCTTGTTCTGGAGCGGCACCCGATGCTGAGCGGCGAAGGCAGAGTCCATATAGGAGCGGGTTGCCCCTGAATCCACCAGAGCGTGGGTGAGAATCCAGGGCCCGCCTGGGGGGTATAGACGCACTGGGATCATGAGGTGTTGCAATTCCACTGGTGAGGGCCCATCATGCGATGCTTGGGACCCCAGATAGCCTGGGCCATTGGCTACTGGGGTTGGCGGTTTCCCTGCGGCTGGCGTTTCTCGGGGCAGGTTCGGGCGTAGTGTCCACTCCCCCCGCAGTAGAGACACAGGTTTCCCTCCCGACGTCGTGTCTTCTCCGAAGGGGAGAGGCGAGGCCGTGCTGCCCCGAGCTGCATCGGCTCCTCCAGTGACTCGGCTCTGGCCGTGGAACTGCTGGGGAGCACTGGAGTCGGGAGCCCAGAGTGCTGGCGGGCCCGGGCCTGGCGCCGGTCCTCCAACCGATCGTCTATCTGTAGACTCCATTGGATGAGGGCCTCCAGCATGGCGGGGCGATCCAAGGTGGCCAGCTGGTCCAGTATCTCGTCCGAAAGCCCCTCGAGATACTGGTCCCGAAGTGCGGAATCGTTCCAGGTCAAGTCCTGCGCCAACAGCCGAAATTCCGTGGCATAGGCGGCCACTGTGGACTTGCCCTGTTTCAACCGCCGAATTGCCCGATTGGCTTGACTCGCCTTCTGAGGGTTGGCGAACGCGGTTTCAAAATGGTTGCAAAACCCCGTATAGTCTGTCAGCAAGGGGGAGTCTTGCCGGAGCAGCGGCAACGCCCACTTGGCCGCCTGGTCCTTCAGCAAGCTGATCAGGAAGTGCACCTTGGTGCGGTCGTCGGGGAAATCCCGGGCTCGCCCCTGAATATACAGTTTGGCCTGGGCGAGAAACATGGGAAAGCTGCCCGGGGACCCATCGAACTTTTCTGGCAGGGCCACTGGGTACTTGCCTGGAGCTGGGGCGCCGGCACCAGGAGCCGGTAAGGCGTCCAAACGCTGCTGAAGCGCCGTAACCGCATTGCTTAGCTGCTGCACTGTGTGGGTCAAGACCTGGTTCTCCTGGGCCAATGCCACCAGCGCAGCCGCCTGGTCAGTCATGACGACAGGTTCCTCCCGAACGCACCCCAACGAAGGGGGAGTGCGGGTGTGGCAGGAGCAAACTGTGCTGGTCCCAAGGGATATCCGATAGGCGAGGTCTAGTCCAGTCCAAGGTCAGTCCAAGCCAGAAGTCACGAAGCCGAAGTCAGGAAGCCGAGGTCAGGAAGCCGAAGTAACAAAGCTGAGGTCAGGAAGCCGAGGTCAGGAAGCCGAGGTCAGGAAGCCGAGGTCAGGAAGCCGAGGTCAGGAAGCCGAAGTAACCAAGCTGAGGTCAGGAACCAGGAACAGGAACTAGGCAGCACCTATGTTGCTCCTGCAACTTGGGTCTGGGACTGGCTGGCTTTTATCTGCCCCGAGGCAAAGGGCGGCTCCGATCCTCAGGTGCCTCGCCTCTCCTGGCTTGGAGGCGAGCACTCCTCCTGCGGGAACTTAGTTCCCTTCGCCTCTCTGCCCTTAGCCTTTGCAGCTCAGGAGAAGCTGGAGGGTTACCGGACCCAGAGGCAACCTCAGCTTCCCCTGACTGGGTGGGGAGTGGAGCACCTGCAGGCAATAAGTCCTCCATCCCATTAGAAGCCAGATCAACCTCAGCCGATGCCTGCACCTGAGGATCCAGCACAGGTGAGTCCCCTTGAGACTCAGGCCCCAGCCCTGGCTCTGCTGGTTCTGGAGGCAGTGAATCCTGTGCAGGCTGGGATCCCTCAGGTTCAGCGTCTGAGTCTGACTCCCAGGTCATCACAATATCTCTGGGCCTCTTTCCTATTCTCCTCTCTTCTTCTTCCTTGCCTCTTCCATCTCCCCACCCCCACCCCCTCCTCTGAACTGGTCTTCTATTTCATTTCTAGAGGGAACGCCAAGATGGTTCACAAACAAAGAAAGCAATACTACAATGAAAGCAACAGCAAAAAACAAAGTTAGAATGTCAAGGAAATCAGGAATGGACAGACACAGTCCTGAAGGCCAGGAAAATTCCAGGCTTTCTGTCCTCCAGACAACTCCATTTCTCATTTCTCTCAATAGGAAACACCTAGCTTTTAAGTTACCTGTATGGCTGACTAGCAAGAGAACTGTGTGGCCATGGTCTTGAGCTTGTGCTCTTAGGAGCCGAGAGAATTGCAGAATCCTGTCGTGGCAACAGACGTGACTTCAGGGAAGTGAATGGAAGTGGCAACAGCTCTGTTGGGTTGCACTCTGGCAGCACTCAACACAGAGTATGGTTTTGCAACGACCACATTATCTCAAAAATCCATACAGTTACTCCACAGGGCTCAGCACAGAATCTAATGTACAACCTAAAATAAAACAGTGTGTGCTGCAGCCCTATATCAAAATGCATACCTGAAGGAATCACTAGTGCTGCTGTGCTTTGAGTCTGCTTATGGACTTCCTATTAAGGCCATCTGGTTGGCTGTTGTGAGAACAGGTTGCTGGATCAGATGGGCCTTTGGCATGATCTGGCAGGACTTGGTCTTCTTATGATGATAAGTTTTAAGTGATCCATTAGACCAGGGCTCAGCAACCTTTTTCAGCCATGGGCTGGTCCACCGTCCCTCAGACCATGTGGTGGGCCGAACAACATTTTTTTTGGGGGGGGGGGGGGGAGGAATGAACAAATTCCTATGCCCCACAAAGAACCCAGAGATACATTTTAAATATAAGCACACATTCTACTCATGTAAAAACACCAGGCAGGCCCCACAAATAACCCAGGGAGCCAGTGTGGTGTAGTGGTTAAGAATGGTAGACTCGTAATCTGGGGAACCGGGTTTGAGTCTCCACTCCTCCACATGCAGCTGCTGGGTGACCTTGGGCTAGTCACACTTCTTTGAAGTCTCTCAGCCCCACTCACCTCACAGAGTGTTTGTTGTGGGGGAGAAAGGGAAAGGAGAATGTTAGCCGCTTTGAGACTCCTTCGGGTAGTGATAAAGCGGGATATCAAATCCAAACTCTTCTTCTTCTTCTTCTTCTTCTTCTTCTTCTTCTTCTTCTTCTTCTTCTTCTTCTTAAATAAAAGGACACATTCTACTCTTGTAAAAACACGCTGATTCCCAGACCGTCCGTGGGCCGGATTGAAAAGGCGATTGGGCTGCATCCGGCCCATGGGCCTTAGGTTGCCTACCCCTGCATTAGACAATGGAATTCATGGGGGTTGGTTCAGATTCAGCTGGCTCGTACCATTTTCTTAAGGATTTACATCCTTATGATCCAGGGGTTGGACTGGATGGCCCTTGTGATCTCTTCCAACTCTATAATTCTATGATTCTACATGTTCAGTGCAGTACATATGCACCAGTGGAGACAATTTGCCACTCCTGTCTGTGAGTTTGCACCATGCCAACCTCCATGTCTCCTTCTCTTTACCCTCCATCTTCTGGTAAGCAGCAGCAATGTGCCCGACCAGAGGTCAGGTGAGTGGTGGTTCCCCCACCACGCTGTCTGCTACTGGCAGCCTCATTTGAATGCCTGCTGTGTTATGTGTGGTGCAGGTTACAAGTAGGGATCGGGGCAGGAATTTGGTTCAGGCTGCATTAAAAGATCAATCTACTTCATTCAAATTCCCTGAAACAATACGTGAACCCAAACACAGTCTTTCAGAATTTGCACTTCTCCAAATTCTGCAATGCAGTCCTCCAACCAGGTAATGTATACAAAATGCAGGGCTTTTTTCCCAGCCAAAACTCAGTTCCACCACCTCTCAGGAAGGCGCCACTGCCGTTATAAAAGAACAAGTGTTCAAGGTGAGTTCTTGCACCTCCTTTTTTTTCTAGAAAAATAACACTGACAAAATGTATATGCTATGTGAATTGTGCATAAGGCTGTTCTGTTAGTGAAAGGCGCCTACAGAAATGCATGATGTGTAGATGTGTAAATTAGGGGAAGCTGCACAGAAGATGTGCATATTAAGAGAAATTCGCACTGAAACACTGACAATTTTTCATTCGGAAGTTGTTGGTCTTTTTTTAAAAAAATAAAATGAACTTACAAATGGATGTGCAAATGTGGGGAAGTGAAGTTATGACTGGAAAAAATAGAAATTGAAATTGGCAGATTCGCCCATCACTACTTACAGGTTGCACCAACTGCTACTGAGAAGAAGGGGCATAAAATGGTGGAGGTCCTGATATTTTGGAATGCTGTTACCCAGGTCTGTCACCATTCTAACATAGCACACACAGAGAAAACTTGGTAACCTTTACATTAACAGAGGAGAAAATTAATTTTATGTTGGTCCGTTAAGTATAATAATAATAATTCAGTAGAATTCAAGTTGGATAGCTTTTACTTTGCAGTTGGAGGGAAAGTTGCCTCCGAGAAAAAAGTCCCATCTTCAGGTGGTATGAGGCTAGTAACTTTTCCCAAGGGAGCTCTGCACATCCGTCTTAATGAATCACAACCCAAATGGGAAAATGATTTTTTTCTCCAGCCTTTACTTAATGACAGCCTCCCAAGCTGTGAATAACAAACAGTTATTCACTAGAATGTCAGCTGTCAAATACTGTCACATATTAAATATCATTGTGTGACAACTTCCAAATGCAGTCAAATATTCACTGTCAATTATCAAATGGATTATCAAGTGTCAATTATCACTTATCAGGTATCAAATATTTTGTGGATATATGAATGTTAAGAAGGCATTCGGGGACTATTCAATATCACTTTTTTTCCCCCAGGGAAGAATTTATGCGACTCCTAAATCCATGATGCAGTGCACAAATTCTAGGAGGCAAACACTGAGGGCTTTTAACTGAAGTAAGCCCCTTTAGCAGTATCAGAAAGGCAGCCAGATTGCTCCCTCGAATCTTATTTTAACATCAAAATTTGCAGAGGAGAATCCTGCTACTTCAAAACCCATGGTGCAGTGTGTGACTCCCATGTGGAAGAATCCAGAGCTTTTCATCAAAGTGAGCCTATGGCAATATTTGAAAGGCAAGCAGATTGTTCACAGATCTGTTGCTTGGGGCTAGGTCGGGAAATGGAGTTTTAAAAAAAGGAATTTTGCCTGCAGGCTTCTATCAAACAAGTGGGTTGCAAGTTGAATCTGGATTGGACTGGAAATGCTCAGCAATGGATGGCTCACCAATTTCTATATATTCTTGTGTTCCTGGCATCATAGAGCTCCTCCAGTCATCTGCCCTCTCCACATTCATTTCTCATGTCTCAGTCATTTCAATTTCAAAGAAGCACAAGACCAAATGAGGGCCCCAAAATTCACCACTCCATTTGAAGGCGCCAAGAATGGGGGTCACTTTCAAAGCTGAATGGTTTTGGCAAAAGAACTTTCAGCTCAGCACACATTTAAACATTTTGGGGTTTTTTTTGTTTAGAGGAATGAACACAGTATTGAAGGGACGAAGCAAATTTCTGCCTGACCGCCAGCATATTGTTTTAGAGACATTGCTCTAACATTGCGTATGCCATCAAATGCCAACAGTGCCCTTCAGCTCTCTATATTGGACAAACAGGCCAAACCCTAGGCCAAAGGATAAATGGACATAAATCTGACATCAGGAATCACAAGACAGAGAAACCAGTAGGAGAGCACTTCAATCTCCCAGGACACTCTATACAAGATCTCAAAGTAGCTGTCTTATTGCAAAGGAATTTCAGAAATAGACTGGGAAGAGAAGTTGCTGAATTGCAACTCATTACCAAGCTTAAAACCATGGAGAGACCTGGTCTGAACAAAGACATTGGATTCTTATCTCATTATACATGACAAAGCTATTTTTAACCTTCTCACCCCTTGCTTTTTCCTGCAAGACCAATTGCAGTCGTTAACAGTCATCAACAGGTTTACCTCACCTATCAGCCTCTCACCCGTTCCCACCACCCTTCTGAGTAATACTCCTCCCACCCTCTCTCTATATATAAGGGTCTCGTGTCTTCTGTTTCAGTGTATCTGAAGAAGTCTGCATGCACACGAAAGCTCATACCAATGACAAACTTAGTTAGTCTCTAAGGTGCTACTGGAATTAATTTTTTTATTTTGTATTGCTTTTCAAGACGTGTTTTGGAGGAGCTTTGGAGAAGTTCAGAAGCTTTTCTGGAGTCTCTCAGTGAAAAGTTTCATGATGGCAGGCAAAGTCCACCATGAAACGTCTTCTGCATTCCCTGAAGGCGGAAAGTTTGTAGACGGCTGTTGTTTTTTTTAGAGAAAGGTGACAAAGGATGTGAGGGTGAGAAGCATGTGATAAATCCAGTTTGTTCCTGCATTATTATTTTGCAGTAAAGAGAGTGAGAGAAGGGATCCCAAATAAAAACCCCAACCTAATCAAAAGGCTTTTCAGTCAAACGTAGCAGCTCTAAGACTTACCAGAATGTCATATTTTGCCAACGAATGCAATACGACTCATCTTCATCTACAACTGCTCCAATTTAACAGGAAATCTTTCAGTTACCAGATGAAGAGGTAAACAGCTGTCATAGCGAGAGTCCAAACAAACATGATAACCTACATACTAATCCCTCGAGCATTGAAAATCATCCTGTGTTCTCTCAGGCTGCAACCAAGCATAAGGCCTTAGGTGTCTGGTGATCATTTTCACTATATATTTCAGAGGAAAGCGCCTTCAATGTTTGTCCTGTGGCTTCTTTTTAAAGGCAGACCTTGGAGATTTCAAGAGGGGCTTACGTTTAGCTGCATGAAGCGAAACTGCCACGTTCCAAGGTTTGAGCGAATGAACACCATACAATTGAAGCACATTCGAGGCACATTTAAAACGCATGACTCCCCTGAGGAATCATGGGAACTGTAGGGTTACCCTCACAAACCTACCATTCCCAGCACCTGGGATTCTTTGGGGGAGAAGTCGTGCTCTTCATAGTCTCGTAGAATCTTAAGAGTTGGAAAGGAAGGACCCAAGGGTCATCTAGTCCAACCCACTGCAGTGCAGGAATCTTCAAAGGTGTACTGAATGTGAAATGCATGGGGTGGATCTGACCTGCGCATGAGTATCATCATTAAATCCCATTTGTGCATTTCCCAGTTCTGTCTAGCGGACAAGTGGCGCAAGACAGGATGCTGAGGAAGATGGGCTGTTCTCTCTGGACCAATAATGATCATTTGGTAAACAATACCATTTCAAAATAAATAAAAAATTCCTTCCAGTAGCACCTTAGAGAACTTTACCTTGGTCTAGGAATGGAATCCAAATGGTGGAAGGGTACCAGGAGCAGGAGGCCTCATTAGGAAAAGCGTGCCTCGGTTTAAGAACGGTTTCAGTTTAAGAACGGACTTCCAGAACGGATTAAGTTCATAAACTGAGTTTCATGTTCAAACCCAGAGACCTCCCCCCTAAATAAATACACACTTGACTCAAATTTTAGTTTTGGTTTTTGGCAGAATTTAGGCTACAACTTTATTGATTACATAAAAAGTGAGTGGTTACATAGGCTCTGGTTCGACTAGCTCCCTGCACCCTTGCAGGTAGCGCTGACCCAGAGCTCTATTATAGGTCAGTCAAGGGTGAACACCTGAGGTAGGTGAAAAGCCCGGGAACAGACTCTGTTCACTCCCCCAGATGCTCCTCTGGACTCAGGTACGGGCACAACCCCCTCTCTGGGGTTGACCAAACCAAGTTGAGTCCCTGGATTCCTTTAACGGAATACCCTTCACATAGGAATGGCGAGACCATTCTCCCATCCCTATCACATGAACCAGTGCCTATCCGCAACCTTACAAGTTGTGACGATATGCTATGCGGCAGGCGAAACCCAAATGGCAGCAGCCAGTCAGCCAAGTGGGGAAAATTCCTGCCATGTCCCTGTCCCAACGACAGACAACATACGATGCCATAGCAAGGTCAATCGCAAAATACCCTAAATATAGGGAGAGGTGGGCGGGTGTTCCATTTGCCCGATCCGAAAGAGAATCTCTGGGTCACGTGCAAGGGATTAAATATGTCCCTCGAACTGTTTAGACTGTACCCCATTGGCCAGATTACACCCAGCAACGAGGGACCCACCAATCGGGTGTTGTGGCTATCCAATAGACCCACCCACAACCAGGAGGTCAGTCTCCAGGTCTCACCGCAACACGTGCCCTCTTTTAGGGAGGACACAATGTACCACAGTAGTTGTTTAACTCTTTGATATCTGACAGAAGGGCGTTCCACAGGGCGGGTGCAACTATTGAGAAGGCCTTTCCTGGTCTCTGCTTCTAGGTATTTTAAAGGGAACAAGCAACTATTTAGAAGTCTGCAAAGAATGGTGATTTAGACTTTTACCCAGGATCCCACAGCTATTTGACCTGATCAAGGCCCTCCTAATGCACCGCAAATTTTATCTCTTGTTATCCATAGCTGCGTGCACACACACACACACACACACACACACACACACACACATTTACAGTGTTGTGATTGTACTATGAGCCCAGCTCTCCTTTTCCTGGAACTAAACACTATAAAGATACAATTTTGGAGGAAAAGGCAGAATGAAGATATTTGGCAGGTGGGGGGAGACTTTGATGGTGTATCTCTGTGTGTGTGTGTGTTTTGCCCATCCTTTATTCACTATCTGCCTTTTTCTCACCCCGCCCGCCTCGCATTGTTATATCGAACGATGGAGGCACAGTTGGGTTCATAAGAGCACCTAAAGTGTGATTGTAAGACTCCGAAGCAATGGTTTTACACTGTATAATCTATCAAAGGTGTCAAATTTACAAAATGCAGATTTTTCTGTCACATTTGGGCATTCTAAGCACTGTGTCTTTCCGCCGAGGTGCTGACTGGTGTTTTAATGAGGCCCTTTGGTGGCTGTAAAAAAATATGAGGCATTGGGAGGACGGCGCGGGTTACCCTTCGTATTGTCTATTTGTCTTACAAATTTCACACTAACTACCAATTACATTGTCATAAAACTTTGGGCTTCTACATGCTCGATACCGTGTAGCGCATATATATATATATATATATATATATATATATATATATATGCGCATTAACCTCTTCCATTTTATAGAAGTAACTATAGCCATTGATGCAAGTAACATATCTAATGAAGCTAATAATGAGACACTTTAAAAGTAGCCTTGTTACTGGAATAATGGGCGTGCAGTTCAGTTAAAGGCTAAGGTCCATTATGGCACGCTTTGCTTCCTGGTGTCGTGTGGTCCCCTGATCTGAAAAGATGCTGACGAACCCTTTCGAGTTCAGAGGGGGCATTAATCTCGCAACCTTCTCCTTGTCGTGCTTAATGGGACATCTTACCTGGGTGAAATGAACCTGACGCAGCCCAGGTAAACATAATTTAATAAGGAGCAGAGTCAAGAAATATCAAGGGTCCAATGTTAACGGGGAGGGAGACGCTATTTGCCATTTGCGATTGATGTAGCGAGAGGAGGCGTCGGGGGGTAGCGGGAAGTAATTAATGCACGAGGCTGGGAAAATAAGCAACACAAACAAGTGGGGAGGACGCGGGGAACTGTTGGTGAGCAGTTGCTTGTGACTGAGTTGCTGATTTTGCTCATTTGTGGAGCTGGAAGAGGCAGCCACCAATATGGGAGCTGGAGCACGTGGTTCGGAAGCAGCGCCTGGGATGATATTTGAAAAGCAAGCATGAATGTCAGTGGGTAGCTTCGCATTCTCCTTTGGCTCTCATCAATCATGGATCTAATGAGCTACCTAAATTTATGTCGTAGGCTGAAATAGGTTTGAAATACTACCAGGCGCCGCTGCTGGGTGGGTGGGGAAGAGCATCTATCTAAGAACATGTCAGAAGATAAGATCAGGCCAAAGGCCTACCTAGTCCAGCACTTTGTCCTCACAGTGGGCAAATTGATGCCTACGGGAAGCCCACAAGCAAGACTTGAGCGCAAACGTGCCTTATTCCACTTGTGATCCCAGCAGCTGGTATTCAGGCACACTCTCCGAGTCAAACAAGATGAATTTTAACAGGAAGAAATGTAACGTACTACACTTGGGCAAAAAAAAAAAAAATGAAAGGCACAAATACAGGATGGGTGACACCTGGCTTGAGAGCAGTACATGTGAAAAGGATCTAGGAGTCTTGGTAGACCATAAACTTGACATGAGTCAACAGTGTGATGCAGTAGCTAAAAAAGCCCATGCAATTCTGGGCTGCATCAATAGGAGTATAGCATCTAGATCAAGGGAAGTAATAGTACCACTGTATTCCGCTCTGGTCAGACCCCACCTGGAATACTGTGTCCAATTCTGGGCACCACAGTTCAAGAAGGATACTGACAAGCTGGAACGTGTCCAGAGGAGGGCAACCAAAATGGTCAAAGGCCTGGAAACGATGCCTTATGAGGAATGGCTTAGGGAGCTGGGTATGTTTAGCCTGGAGAAGAAAAGGTTAAGGGGTGATATGATAGCCATGTTCAAATATATAAAAGGATGTCATATAGAGGAGGGAGAAAGGTTGTTTTCTGCTGCTCCAGAGAAGCGGACACGGAGCAATGGATTCAAACTACAAGAAAGAAGATTCCACCTAAACATTAGAAAGAACTTCCTGACAGTAAGAGCTGTGAGACAGTGGAATTTGCTGCCAAGGAGTGTGGTGGAGTCTCCTTCTTTGGGGGTCTTTAAGCAGAGGCTTGACAGCCACCTGTCAGGAATGCTTTGATGGTGTTTCCTGCTTGGCAGGGGGTTGGACTGGATGGCCCTTGTGGTCTCTTCCAACTCTGTGATTCTCTGATTCTCTGTTTCTCTTTGCATGCCAGGATGAACATGCCATCTACTTCCTCAAAGGAAGCAAGCATACAAGAATGAAAGACTGTCACTTAGTGGTAGAGCATTTGTGTTGCACGCAGAAGGTCCCAGGTTCAATCCCAAACATCTCTACGCAGAGCTGGGAGAGAGCTGCTGCCAGTCAGTGCAGACAATATTGAGCTAACTAGACTAAATATGGAGAACATAAACTGAGCAAGGATATTACTGCTTACAGCTGCTACATAATGATTAGGGGGATCCAAGTAGTCAACAGCTGCCAACATACCATTATCTATGTATTTCATCCATTTATATCAGGGTTTCCCAAACTTGGGTTGCCAGTTGTTTTTGGACTACAACTCCCATCATCCCTAGCCAGCAGGACCAGTGGAATTCTGCTTGCCCAACAGTGCTTCCTCTTCTCATCGTTCGACCTACAACCCCAAATTCTGCTCTGGAGGGTTTCCCAATCCTCTGGTGCAAATGTGCACCATGATGGTGGGACTTCAAGATGGGAGGAGAGGAAGGAGAAGTTCCACAGAAGTCTGTTGTGTGAACAAAAAAACAGCAACATAGGATGCAACCCCTTCTCACAAATATAATTCATTTCCCTACATTTACAGTCATTTCATGCACTGTTATACAGAGTGGGAGTTACGTATGTGGTGTCATGGGAGGGGGCCTTTTCTGTGGTAGCACCCCAACTGTGAAAGATTTGTTTGTGCAACAGGAAATCCCCACCTCCTGTTTAGGGAAGCTTTTAATGTTTCATAGACTATTGCATTTTAATATTATGTTGGAAGCCAGATGGGCGGGGTATAAATAATAAATTATTATTATTATTATTATTATTATTATTATTATTATTATTATACGCACCACCAATAGTTGATTGGAGAAGAGGGTTGAGAGAACATCTGGAACAGTGTGCAGAAGAAGCAGAAGTGGGTGTTGTTCCATCTTACAGGCAAGCCAAATTGTCTGCCCAGACAGAACCATCACCTTTGAGGAATGTTGAGTTCCTCTCTGTGGGTTGAGTTCCTCTCCCGTTCGGCTTCCAAAATGTTCCACAACCGAGGCACAGCTTCCGATTGGTTGCAGGAACTTCCTGCACTCAAGCAGAAGCCGCATCGGATGTTCGGCTTCTGGAAAACATTTGAAAACCGGAGCATTTACTTGCGTGTGGAGGTCACCAAGCCACTCCCACCAATAATTCACACAAGAGACATAAATTTTTGTTTGGGTTTTTGGCATATTTTTGGCCACAACTTTATTGAAATACAAAACACATGAGTGGTTGCGTAGGCATTGGTTCACGCTGTCCGACGGGACAGAGCTGACTCCTAGTCAGCGAAGACTAGCTGTCCAGCGGGACAGAGCTGACCACATGCCAGCGAAGGGAAACCATTAGCTGGGGAGAGTTAACGGAGGCTGGTAAATCAGAGCCTCCCCCTCCCCAGGGGTCCACAGGGACTCATGCGCGGCCCTGCAACCCTACCGGGTTCGGACAAGCATGGCGAGGCCCTGGATTCCTTTAATGGAATTCCCATCACCATCATCACTTTTGGAGGGCACCGCCCTCCCACACCACAGAACCAATGCCTAACCGCCAACCTTACAAGTTGTGACTAGTTGCTATGTAGTAGGCGAAAACCAAGTGGCACAGCCAATCAGCCAAATGGAAAAATTCCTACTAGGCCCCCACCTCAACAGCAGACGACCCCATGACAGGCAACAGCAAGGTCAACCAGGCCTATATCAGGGAGGGGGGGCAGGAGATCCAAAGCTCGCAGCAAAGAGGGGAAATAGATCCACATGCAGATCTATTTAAAGGACACTGGGCTGTCCATCACAATTGCAACATGCAAATTTGCCCAGCAACAGGCTGGTCAATACTGCTGTGGCCACAAAGGGAGGTGGCTTTTCTGCCCCACCGCAACGGGAGCTCTCTCTGCATTGGAGAACTCGCTTTCCGGGTTTTTGCTGCCAAAACATTCCAAAACGGAGCCATTCAAGAACCGAGCTTTCACTGTATTGTTTTAAACTAATTTTTGTACCTTAGCCCAAGATGAATATGTTATGGTGTGGACTATACATATGATGATACATTTTTTATCATAAATAAAACAAAAAAAACCACAAAATAAATAAATATTGGTGCCTTATTAATGTTGTTTAAGGTTTGTATAAATTGTACTCTATGTATATCTATCTATCTATCATCTATCTATCATCTATCTATCTATCTTCTATCATCTATCATCTATCTATCATCTATCTACTCTGTCTGTCTGTCTATATCATCTATCTATCTATCTATCCATCTATCTATCTATCTATCTATCTATATCTATTTATCTATCTATCTATATCTATCTATCTATCTATCTATCTATCTATCTATCTATCTATATCTATCTATCTTTCTCTCTCTCTCTCTCTCTCTCTATCTATCTATCTATCTATCATCTATCTATCATCTATCTATCTATCATCTATCATCTATCTATCTATCTATCTATCTATCTATCTATCTAATAATAATAATAATTTATTATTTGTACCCCGCCCATGTGGCTGGGTCTTGAACCTGTAATTTTACATTGTTTATCGAACCTGTAATTTTACATTGTTATGATGCAAAGTGCCTTGGGAGAATTTTTACTAAGAAAGGTGGCCTATAAATATTTTAAAATAAGAGAAATAAAAATAAAAGAAAGGCAGCTTCCAGTGTCCACCACTGTGAGGATGCCCGGGGGCTGTTTCACTGCAGTGTTGTAAAGAGAGATACTTGTGTGAGCTCTTTTTTAAAAAGAAAAGAAGAAAGGTCACGCAGGTTTTCAGTACAGCTGAGCTTCAACATGGACAACCCTCTGCTACATTTACAGATTCTTTAAGAATTGAAAGTTACCACAAGATCCATATCCATCTATCACCTTCTATCATCTATATCATTTATCTTATCACCTATCAACGTATCCAATCTACTCCCATGTTTTTATCCTACCCTTATTCCCAGGGGATCTGGAAAACATACATCGTTCTCTCTCCTCCTCACAACAACCCGGAGAGGTAGGTTAGTCTGAAAGGATTCGGACCCAGCATTTTCTGGATCTAATATAACCACTTAGACCACAATGCACCACAACACTATTTAATTGGTTTTCATTTATTTATTTATTTATTTATTTATTTATTTATTTATTACACTAAATGCTGGATCAAATGACTGCAATACGCAGCAATGACTTCATTTTGGAGCAGTCATTGTAGGAAGACACGGTGTGAAATGTCAGTTGGTTTGCAAGTTAATTACAGTCATATCTCGTGTCACGTACACTCGGTGTTGTGTTTATTCGAGTTACACAACTCCGCGACTCGGAAGTCCTCCACGGGGAGAGCGTGATACGCGGGTGCGTTCGGGTGCGCAGAAGCGGTCTGCGCACTTTGCGCATGCGCAGAAGCGCAAAAAAACCATGAACTTCCGGGTTTTATCTTTTGTTGTTGTTGTTCATTTGCGTTACGTACGCCCGGGTTACGTGGCGCGACCCGGAATGGATCGCGTACGTAACGTGGGGTACCACTGTATTTGATGTCAAAGTTCAGTCAAAGGACTGGAAGAAGGAGAAGGAGAAGGAGGAGGAGAAGGAGAAGGAGAAGGAGCAGAAGGAAAAGAAGAAGGAGAAGGAGAAGGAGGAGGAGGAGAAGAAGAAGAAGAAGAAGAAGAAGAAGAAGAGGCTTTAGATATAGACCAGATATAGTACCTTTTTGGGTTTAGAGTGGCCTCAAAGTTACAGAAATTTGCCCCCCTTAAGGTAAAGGGCTGAATCTATAGTAGCTCCCAGTTATGTCAATGGGATGTAAGTCAGGACTAACTTGTCCCATTGGTTTCAATGAGAAGTGCTTTCAGGGGAGACATCCATTTTCAAATACACAGTTGTGACTCCCCTTTGCTTGACCACTCCATGCACTTAATCCTTTGAGAACACGTGTCTCTCATTCGGTCGTGATGTAAGCCCAAGAGCCATGTGGGTTGCCTGGCATGACGTTTGCCCTCGGGCAAGGGAATTGGTTAGGATTTGGCGTGTAAATACATACACATCATATATAATGAAAAGGGTTTGTTTTTAATGTGCGCTCCCTCCCCCCAACACAACACATCAGGGCATTGTCTACACAAATAATGGCTTATTTTAAGCCATTAAAGCAAAACAATATAAATCTCCAGGCAGGTGTCTCTTGTGGCGTGAGTCTTGAAAGTTGTAATGCAAACAAAATCTAATTTTAGCATCTCTGCCGAGCACGGAGTAAATTTACTGATCACTGATGCATTGAGCAAAGGGAGGCTACAATCAGCAGGAGCTTTCAGCAAGATTATCCTATTAAAGCAGGAAGCCTTCGTGCGGCTGTTAAGGAAGTCATCGGAAGCAGGTGATGGGAACGGGGGCTTGGATGGAGACAGTAGGCTGACTGTACACGCTAAGTTGTTGTTTTCTGCTCAACTAAGCAGCAGAGAATTGATATGTTCGCAATGAAGTGCAATGACAATTAAATTGTAACTGACCTACATGTTACCGTCATTATGCTTCCTCTTTTTTTTACGGCTTTCCCTCTTATTTAATCACACAGTATGGGGTTTTTATTAGGCTGGGATGTTAAAATCTTCATCCATTTAGCCATAAATGTTTGACTGGAGATCTATCAGACTTCTCCGGCACTATACAAACAAAACCATTTTGCTGAATCATTGTTGACTTGTTTGTGGCGCAGTTTAATGAGCGCAATAACTTACACAACTACCCGGTTAACATTTCGGCGCCCAGGAAGGGGATCTGCTAGCATGCAGCAAGCTACTGTATCCGTTTCCTATTCACATCACTCCCCTTTGCAGTAAATTTCGCACAATGATATGTTGTATGGACTGTTGTTGTATTAGGCAGCCTCGACAAAAACTTCCATATTTAGCGAACGCGGCTTAATTTAAAAACAAACAAACATTTGGAACATAGTTTTCGTGTTTCTAGGCTTCACCAATCTAAAAGGAAGGGGAAATTGTGCTTACAGACAGAAAATGATGCCTTGGGCAAAGGATGACTCTTGCTATATTTTTGCCCGTGTAGCCATTTCTCCCATTATTTCCATGACTAGAAGGGATCCAGCCCTTTTGAGAGTCAGGTGGTATAGAGAGCCAGTGTGGTGTAGTGGTTAAGAGCGGTGGACTCATAATCTGGTGAACCAGGTTCGCGTCTCCGCTCCTCCACATGCAGCTGCTGGGTGACCTTGGGCTAGTCACACTTCTCTGAAGTCTCTCAGCCCCACTCACCTCACAGAGGGTTTGTTGTGGGGGAGGAAGGGAAATGAGATTGTGAGCCGCTTTGAGACTCCTTCGGGTAGTCATAAAGTGGGATTTCAAATCCAAACTCTTCTTCTTCTTCTTCTTCTTCTTCTTCTTCTTCTTCTTCTTCTTCTTCTTCTTCTTCAGGGTGGCTTAGAATATTGAACAGAGATGGGTAATCTGTGGCCCTCCACTCTGGCTCCAGATGTTGTTGGATCACAGCTCCCATAATTCTTGACCATTGGCCTTGTTGGCTGTGACTGACAGGAGCTGGAATCCAACAAGTTGCCGGGGTCCACAGGTTCTCCATCCTTGGTACAGATTGTCAGATTGGAGGAGGATCAAATCTACAATCAGCTAGGAAACTCATCGGATGAAGTTGCGTCAGACACTATTTAACCTACTTTATTTTAAGCATAGTAATTTAATTCACTTAAATTGTAATTGCTTGTTTGCATTAAAGCTAAAGGGACCCCTCACCATTAGGTCCGCTCGCAGATGACTCTGGGGTTGCGGTGCTCATCTCGATTTACTGGCCGAGGGAACCGGCGTATAGCTTCTGGGTCACGTAGCCAGCATGACTAAGCCGCTTCTGGTGAACCAGAGCAGTGCACGGAAACGTTGTTTACCTTCCCGCTGGAACGGTACCTATTTATCTACTTGCACTTCGTGCTTTCGAAATGCTAGGTTGGCAGGAGCAGGGACCGAGCAACGAGAGCTCACCCTGTCGTGGGGATTCGAGCCGCTGACCTTCTGATCAGCAAGCCCTAGGCTCTGTGGTTTAACCCACAGCGTTACCCGCATCCCTTTTTTGCATTACTATGTGTTTAAATTTGATTGGTTGGTAACTAGAGAGTTCCCTAATAGTTGTCATGTGATTGGCTGACGTTGGTCACATGACTCCATTTTTATGTGGAACAAGATGACTGTGACTGGATCTACACTGACCTTTTAAACACTATTACAATGATATTAGCTATAAATGTTCTAAAATGTCACAGAGCATACTATAGTATACCTGAGAGTCTCCACCCCCATCGTCCAGTCCGGACATTGAGGTCCAGCTCTGAGGACCTTCTGGCAGTTCCCTCCCTGCGATAAGTGACGTTACAGGGAACCGGGCAGAGGGCCTTCTCAGTAGTGGCGCCCATCCTGTGGAACGCCCTCCCATCAGACGTCAAGGAAATAAGCAACTATCTGACTTTTAGAAGACATCTGAAAGCGGCCCTGTTTAGGGAAGCTTTTAATGTTTGATGTTTTATCGTGTTTTTAATGTTCTGTTGGGAGCTGCCCAGAGTGGCTGGGGAAACCCACCCCAGCTGGGTGGTGGTATAAATAAATTATTATTATTATTATTATTATTATTATTATTATTATTATTATTATTATTATTATTATGAAAAAGTTCATTACCTTAGCGTTGTTCTTCCATAACAGCAGTTTCCCTTACCGCATAGCTCCTTGTTGCTCTGTAATGACCTCTGGTGTCACATTTTAATAACACATTGTTAACGTTCTAGGCTAAAGGTCATGTGACCCTTACGTTCTGAACATCTTTCCTTAGCCCTTTGTTAACGTTATAAACCATGAGTGTAGATCCGCCCCGTGTTTCAGAATCCACTGTGAACACTGCTAAGTTGAATAGAGTGTGGGAGTGCTTCTTCTCCGCTTGAAAGAATGAGAGCAAAGCTGCAGGAGAAGGTAAAAGTGGAAATCTCTCATGGGAGCTGCACATTGGTTTAATTTCCAAAGAAGGGTGTCAGTCATAGATATGATTCGAGCTTCTTAGCTGTGGTTTGGCTACCCTTCCTTCAACAGTTTACTGGATTTTTGTGGGGATAAAATGGGACAACTCCTCTATACTTCCCTAAGTTTTATTCTGTGAACCGCTCTGAGAACCCCAGCTATAGGGTAGTATATAAATTCAATTATTAATAATTAATAATAATAATTAATAATAATAATAATAATGCTCACTGGAAGCTGAGGCTCCAATACTTTGGCCACCTCATCGGGAACAACGAAATTACGTGGATGGAGCAGCCAAGTAATTTCGTTGTTCCCGAAGGGGACAATGACAATAAACTATATTCTATATTCTATTCTATTCTAGTCTATTCTCATGAGAAGAGAAGACTCCCTGGAAAAGACCCTGATGTTGGGAAAGACTGAGGGCACAAGGAGAAGGGGACAACAGAGGACAAGATGGTTGGACAGTGTTCTCGAAGCTACCAACATGAGTCTGACCAAACTGTGGGAGGCAGTGGAAGACAGGAGTGCCTGGCGTGCTCTGGTCCATGGGGTCACGAAGAGTCGGACATGACTAAACGACTAAACAACAACAACAACAACAACAATAAGTCCTCAGAAGGAAGGAAGGGATGCAAGAGGAATTAACAAGTAAGAATACCTTTGTTTTGCACCACCGTTGCTTGTGAGTAAGAGCAAGTAGCTGGGTGCATTGGCACATGTACTGGTGGGTGGGTGTCAAAAGGCAGCCTTGAAAGCTTCACGATCTCTCCACCCTCAGCTACAAACAAGCTGCCTTGGTAGCAGGAACAATTCGTTGCGAGCCATCTGCTGCTTAGAACTGCCTTAGGATTTCACTGCCACCTTGGTCTATCAAATGGCTGATGCAAGAAAAGACAGAAAATACCAGAAGGTCCCAGGTTGGGCTGGGGTGGGACGTGGCTCACAGGACCATAGCTCCATGACAGCGCCTCCTTTGTGTGCAGAAGGTTCTAGGCTCAATCCCTAGCGTAGTTGGCAATAGGAAAGCAATTCTGCCTAAACCCCAGACAGCCACCAACAGTCAGTATGGACAAGAGTAGACATGATTGGCAAAGTCTGACCTGACATACACCTCTGACAGCTTCCTCTGCTCCTCAACACTAGGAATGGGAGGAAAATTCAGTTCACTTCACATTTAAAAGGGAACCAACCCAATCCACTTTCTGAGACAAGAAGCTAACGGAAACAGTCACCTCTTGAAATTTTCGTTTTTAGAAATTTGTATGTAAGAAATTTAACAAGGCTGTTCTTCAGCCGAGGAACACGTCCTAAATATAGCTATTTGGGGAGGTGTGCATAAAAACTCATATATATATTTAGTGAAAATGACATGAAAATGAGGAAACTTGGTTAAATGTGTCTTAAAATGCTGGTGAAGTTTCTTGAGGATTTTTTTTTTAAAGATCACAAACTAAGGAGAAACTGAGAGAAACTGGAATTGACAGATTTTCCCATCCCTACCCACTTCTGCCCCTTGAATGCACCTCAGGCTGAAGTAGATGCTTGGAAGGACTGTATGTGAAAAGAATGTGCCCCTTTGGATGATATTGGACTCAAGTTCCCATCAGCCCCAACCAGCATATCCAATGGTCAGGGATGGTGGGAATTGTAGTTCAGCAACACCTAGAAGCCCAAGGTGTTTGGCTAGAATGTGCAACTCTGCTCCCTGTGATTATGTTGATTTGAATATGTGAGTTGTTTTCTGAAGTGGGCTCAAAAAACACCATGTGAGCCAGAAGTCTCTGGGCACAGGACACGGGTGGCACTGTGATCTAAACCACTGAGCCTCTTCGGCTTGCCGTTCAGAAGGTCGGCGGTTCAAATCCCCGCGACGGGGTGAGCTCCCATTGCTCTGTCCCAGCTCCTGCCAACCTAGCAGTTCGAAAGCACATCAGTGCAAGTAGATAAATAGGTACCACTGTGGTGGGAAGGTAAATGGCGTTTCCGTGCACTCTGGCACTTGTCACGGTGTCCTGCTGCACCAGAAGCGGATCATGCTGACCACAAGACCTGGAAAGCTGTCTGTGGACAAACAACGGCTCCCTCAGCCTGAAGGCGAGATGAGCGCCGCAACCCCATAGTCGCCTTTGACTGGACTTAACCATCCAGGTTAATACTTTGGCCACCTCATGAGAAGAGATGGCTCCCTGTAAAAGACCCTGATGTTGGGAAAGATGGAGGGCACAAGGAGAAGGGGAAGACAGAGGACAAGGTGGTTGGACAGTGTTCTCGAAGCTACCAACATGAGTCTGGCCAAACTGCGGGAGGCATTGAAGTATAGGCGTGCCTGGCGTGCTCTGGTCCAAGGGGTCACGAAGAGTCGGACACTAGAATCATAGAATAGAATCATAGAATCATAGAGTTGGAAGAGACCACAAGGGCCATCCAGTCCAACCCCCTGCCAAGCAGGAAACACCATCAAAGCATTCCTGACAGGTGGCTGTCAAGCCTCTGCTTAAAGACCTCCAAAGAAGGAGACTCCACCACACTCCTTGGCAGCAAATTCCACTGTCGAACAGCTCTTACTGTCAAGAAATTCTTCCTAATGTTTAGGTGGAATCTTCTTTCTTGTAGTTTGAATCCATTGCTCCGTGTCCGCTTCTCTGGAGCAGCAGAAAACAACCTTTCTCCCTCCTCTATATGACATCCTTTTATATATTTGAACATGGCTATCATATCACCCCTTAACCTTCTCTTCTCCAGGCTAAACATACCCAGCTCCCTAAGCCGTTCCTCATAAGGCATCGTTTCCAGGCCTTTGACCATTTTGGTTGCCCTCCTCTGGACACGTTCCAGCTTGTCAATATCCTTCTTGAACTGTGGTGCCCAGAACTGGACACAGTATTCCAGGTGAGGTCTGACCAGAGCGGAATACAGTGGTACTATTACTTCCCTTGATCTAGATGCTATACTCCTATTGATGCAGCCCAGAATTGCATTGGCTTTTTTAGCTGCTGCATCACACTGTTGACTCATGTCAAGTTTGTGGTCTACCAAGACTCCTAGATCCTTTTCACTTGTACTGCTCTCAAGCCAGGTATCACCCATCCTGTATTTGTGCCTTTCATTTTTTTTGCCCAAGTGTAGTACTTTACATTTCTCCCTGTTAAAATTCATCCTGTTTGCCTTGGCCCAGTTCTCTAATCTGTTAAGGTCATTTTGAAGTGTGATCCTGTCCTCTGGGGTATTAGCCACCCCTCCCAATTTGGTGTCATCTGCAAACTTGATCAGGATGCCCTCAAGCCCATCATCCAAGTCATTGATAAAGATGTTGAATAAGACTGGGCCCAAGACAGAACCCTGTGGCACCCCACTAGTCACTTCTCTCCAGGATGAAGAGGAGCCATTGATGAGCACCCTTTGGGTTCGGTCAGTCAGCCAGTTACAAATCCACTGAATGGTAGTATTGTCTAGCCCGCATTTTACCAGCTTCTTTACAAGAATATCATGGGGCACCTTGTCAAAGGCCTTGCTGAAATCAAGATAGGCTACATCCACAGTGTTCCCTTCGTCTACCAGGCTTGTAATTCTGTCAAAAAATGAGATCAGATTAGTCTGACATGACTTATTTTTCAGAAACCCATGCTGACTTTTAGTGATCACAGCGTTCCTTTCTAGGTGCTCACAGACCGTTTGCTTAATGATCTGCTCTAGAATCTTTCCTGGTATTGATGTCAGGCTGACTGGGCGGTAATTGTTTGGGTCCTCTCTTTTCCCCTTTTTGAAAATAGGGACAACATTTGACCTCCTCCAGTCTGCTGGGACTTCACCTGTTTTCCAAGAATTCTCAAAGATTACTGCCAGTGGTTCTGAAATCACCTCTGCCAGTTCTTTTAATACTCTGGGATGTAGTTCATCTGGCCCTGGAGACTTGAATACATCTAAACTAGCCAAGTGTGCTTGTACTACCTCCTTACTTATTCTGGGCTGTGTTTCCCCTGCTGAATCATCTGCTCCATATTCTTCAGGTCGGGCACTACTAAGTGACTAAACGACAACCGCCCAGGGGTCCTTTACCTTTAACCTTACTTATGGGCACAGTATTATAGCCCTCTTATCACACCCTCTTTACAATTACAAAGATCTCCCAAAGTTGCAACCTTATTCCCCTCCCCTAATGAAATTGGAGCCGATTCTTTCCAGTCCTGACATCCCGCAACCTCTGAGATTACAAGCTTTCCCATGTCACTTCCAAACAGCAATTTATTTATATAGCTTTGCTTCATTAAAATGCAAACATCTGCTCCCGGAATAAAAGAGTACACAGATTTCAATAGCTCAGAAATCTTTAGATCTGCAGGTGAAAAGACAAAGGGAGAGCCCTGGCATAAGAGTCACCACAGAACAACCAGAATGGTGCAAGGAATTGGAATAATCAAGCTTTTAATTCCTGACTTCTGCGTACACTCGCTGGCTGCCCTTGAACACAGGTGACTTTTCCGTTTGATACGCTGGAAGGTGAAGATGATAATGCCTTTTCATTCCAAGGAGAAATTAATTCATGATCATCAGTCATTCAGATGCCATGGCAATAGGCAACTGGAAAAAGAATAAGTAAACTAGAAACAAAAGCACATGGCTAAGGCCACAAGATGGTAGGGTGCATGTGGAAAAAGAATGAATTGTTTTATTGACAGAGGGGCCAGTACATAAGCTGCAGACATACATCAGAAGATCCATTAGGGGTACTCATTCAGAAAAGGCCACCTGGAAGGACGAAGGCTCTTTTTAAAAACAATATGCACGGTCCAAATTTCTCAGCATTCAATATAGCTACGCAAACGCACCTTACATTGCTAAACAGAGGCATTCATTGTCCACAGAAAGAATGGAAGAAAACTCTCTGGATTTGAGATACAGAGCATACTGATGTTTTCGAGCTGGTGGGATGAGGAAATAACAAGCTTTTTATGATCCAAGTCGAAATCAATTTGAATATTGGCTTACCCACTAAGTTTTGCCCATTGTAGATTTGGGCCCTCAGTAAAAACCCAGAAGTTCAAGGACACTACAATTCATTCCCAGACATTTTTTGTGCGCAGGGAATGCCCTTATGAAGGAGGAATGGCCTCAGGAGAGCCCCCAGGCCCTTGATATCTGCAGTCTGTCTGCAAATGGAAGTCCCCCATCTTTGCCTTGCGGCCTAAGGGTGGCCAGAGATAGGGAACCTCGTGGCGAACCTTCCATAAGCCACATGCCCAAGGTATGGGTGGTGACACACACATAAGTGGGATGAGTGGGACTTTTCTTTTGTATAGTAGGCTACATTTCATGCACACAAATGCCAGAGGTATCTTCCAAAGATGCAGACACACCTCTCCATTCAGGCAGGAAATGACTGTTGTCACAGCAGAAGGATGGGCTCCTGCCAGGCAAAAGCACTCACAGAAGTCAGGGGAAATGTCTGAGAGGGTCCCAAGAGTTGGATAAAAAAGGTCTGCTTAGAATCATAGAATCATAGAATCATAGAGTTGGAAGAGACCACAAGGGCCATCCAGTCCAACCCCCTGCCAAGCAGGAACACCATCAAAGCATTCCTGACAGGTGGCTGTCAAGCCTCTGCTTAAAGGCCTCCAAAGAAGGAGACTCCACCACACTCCCTGGCAGCAAATTCCACTGTCGAACAGCTCTTACTGTCAGGAAGTTCTTTCTAATGTTTAGGTGGAATCTTCTTTCTTGTAGTTTGAATCCATTGCTCCGTGTCCGCTTCTCTGGAGCAGCAGAAAGCAACCTTTCTCCCTCCTCTATATGACTTCCTTTTATATATTTGAACATGGCTATCATATCACCCCTTCACCTTCTCTTTTCCAGGCTAAACATACCCAGCTCCCTAAGTCGTTCCTCATAAGGCATCGTTTGCAAGCCTTTGACCATTTTGGTTGCCCTCTTCTGGACACGTTCCAGCTTGTCAGTATCCTTCTTGAACTGTGGTGCCCAGAATTGGACACAGTATTCCAGGTGGGGTCTGACCAGAGCGGAATACAGTGGTACTATTACTTCCCTTGATCTAGATGCTATACTCCTATTGATGCAGCCCAGAATTGCATCGGCTTTTTTAGCTGCTGCATCACACTGTTGACTCATGTCAAGTTTGTGGTCTACCAAGACTCCTAGATCCTTTTCACATGTACTGCTCTCAAGCCAGGTGTCACCCATCCTGTATTTGTGCCTTTCATTTTTTTTGCCCAAGTGTAGTACTTTACATTTCTCCCTGTTAAAATTCATCCTGTTTGCCTTGGCCCAGTTCTCTAATCTGTTAAGGTCATTTTGAAGTGTGATCCTGTCCTCTGGGGTATTAGCCACCCCTCCCAATTTGGTGTCATCTGCAAACTTGATCAGGATGCCCTCAAGCCCATCATCCAAGTCATTGATAAAGATGCTTGAAGGTGACCTCTTGGCTCTATTTGAGCCACTGTCCAGTTCAAAGAGAAAGAACTCTAACAAGGGACAGGAGGAATCCATCTGCTGATGGGCCTCTGGATGGAAGACTGAGCAGGAAAAAGTAGGGATGTCATCCCAGTCTTCCTCACTATGGCATGATGTGCATTTCTTGTTACATCACAGTCATTATTTCCAAATGTGCATCCATGCATGCTTAATTAGCATGTGTAAATTTTATGCAAATCTGTGCCCCCACACTTCTTTTTCGGTGACGTGTTTTATCTTTTCTGGTGGTCCTTGCAAGTCAATGGAAGGAGGTTCCCTTTATTTCACTCTGTCGGTACAGAATATGAAAACAGTGTTAAAATAAAGGTGGGGGGACATTGAGGGAGAAACACAGTCGACTCTCGGGCAGGAATATGATTATTATTTTTTGGGTATCATCCTTGGTGGTTACTAACCAGAAGCCTGAAAGCTACAGGCAAGGCCTGTGGAGCTCAGAATAACTAAGTGATTGTAAAGTCAGATCAATGAATCATCCAACTTTCGTGCGCAAGTAGAAGTCTCTTAAAATACATATATATTTCCTTAAAGATATTCAGTGTGTTGCTTGGAAGAGTAATAAGCCAGCAGGGTCATATACATGAAAGTGACATTTATAGACCTCTTCCAAACATCTTAAGTACTTCACAAACTCAGCTCACTAGAATAAAAATCAGCCTCTTCGTGTGTTACTCAGTAGTTAAGATGAGTGACTGTGCTGGTGGGTTCTTTTTTTAAAATAATAATGCTTGCCAAAAAAAAAAAAAAAATCTTTCTTTTTTTCGCAAAATTTGAGTTTTAACAGACTGGCATGAGCATCGATGGGATTATTAACAAATAAAAAACACGAGCATTTAAACAATATGCCATGTTATTTAGTTCCCCTTAAGTATTTGGTACCGCCTTGCTTGATTTCTCACCAATTGATTATTCAGCAATTGATATATTGCATGTGAGGGGACGCGGGTGGTACTGTGGTCTAAACCAGCGTTTCTCAACCGGTGTTCCGCGGCACAGTACTGTGCCGCGAGACGTCGGCTGGTGTGCCGTGGGAAAACCGTTAGGGACCCACGCCGCAAACGCGTAGCAGCGGCTCCAGTGGGGGAAAGGGAGCGCAGAAAGCCACCGCTGAGAAGAGGCACCGCGGAGAAGCTGCTGGGCTCTACCGCGCATGCGCAAGCTGGGAGCTCGCCGCCGAATCTGATTGGTTGCCAGGGACCAATAGGAAGTCAGAGGAAGGAGACGCGAGGGCTGCCGGTAGCCACCCGGTCAAAATGGCCGCCACCCTAAGGAGGAACGCTCTGCAAGCGCTCCAACCGCCAGCCAGCCAGCTGAGAAACCTCCCCGGCTCCACTCGCCGTCCTCACTCGCTGCCTGGGATCAGCTAAGTCTTTCCTTTCGGGTTTTCTTTCACAGTCCCAGGGGCGGGCTTTTCATACCAGTGGGGCTGCTTTGGGCGCATAACTCCGTGATTTCCGTTACCATAGCAACGTTGCCGCCGCCATTTTGTGGGTGGTGTGCCGCAAGATTTTTTTCATAAAACAAGTGTGCCGTTGCCCAGAAAAGGTTGAGAAACACTGGTCTAAACTACTGAGCCTCTTGGGCTTGCTGATCGGAAGGTTGGTAGTTCAAATCCATGCGATGGGGTGAAGGCAGCCCTGTTTAGGTAAGTTTTTAATGTTTGATCTTTTATTGTGTTTTTAATAACCTGTTGGAAGCCACCCAAAGTGGCTGAGGAGGCCTGGCCAGATGGGCGGGGTATAAGTAATAAATTATTATTATTATTATTATTATTATTATTATTATTATTATTATTATTGCTCCAAATGAACCCCGTTGATTGTGCTCATTGCTGACCACTCTTACTGGAGATCCAAGACAACTCATGAATTCCTTTTAGAACTGCCCTGACCTTCAACTCTCACAGTAATGTATCCAAATGTTGTGACACAGTTCTCAGCAGTTTAAATATATCAAAACTGAGGTTAGATGAATCAGTCTACTTTTAGTCCATGTCATTTTTGCATATGTTCATTGTGATGTCAATTCCAGCCTTCATTTGCGCATTAATCTGCATTTTAAATAATAATAATAATAATGAAAACGTGCATTCTGTCTTTAAATATGTATTTAAATATGTGTTTTTGAATATATCACCTCTCAAAATACACATTTCCAAATCTATTTTAGCTCAAAATATGAATTTTAAAGCCCATTTTGACATCTATTTATTTTTAGCTGAGAGCTGCATTGCAACCTTGGGAGGAGTGTGGCAACTTTTGGGGGGCTACTTTCAGAGCCACACTCCCCCCCCCCCCGGGAGACGCAAATCAGGTCCATTCCTATCAGGACGTAAGAAAAGATCAAATTCCTCAAGCATCCCTAACTAAAAGATGGGTTTAAGAACAAGAGATTTATTTTGAGAAACAATTCATATTTAGATACCATTTTTAATCTCTCTCTCTCTCTCTCTCTCTCTCTCTCTCTCTCTCTCAGCAAATCTAATGGAATGATTGGAGGGAAAACTGTTGAAACTGACAAGGATTGGAAATAGACCCAAATCCTAAATTGTTTCTTTACTCTTGTCCTCTGAATTCAATTTTAGAAGCCTGCGTCCCACAATGGCCAGATACTGGTGAGCATCAGGTTAGGTCTAAAAATTTTATCACGTAGTTGATGGAGCTATAGGTCTTCTGTTCTGACACGGATGCTGCATAGCTACTGTTATACCCCAATAATGTGGTATACTAAGGTTGTAGTTGCATTTTTAAAATCCTCCCCACCCCACCCCCTTGTTGGGTTTTAAACGGTATTATTTTAACAAGGTTTGGGGTAATAATCACGCTTATTGTCTAATCAAATGCCAACAATTCCCCGACTATTGTTCTATTTTAATGGTAAAGCTTTCCCTCTAACCCTTAGAAATCTCCTTTAATTATTTAATCAGTTTGGCTGGAACTCACAAAGCATTAAATTGTTAGTTGCTACTTAACATTCCTTATAAATTGCATTTATTAATTTCTGCAAAAAAAAAAAAGACTTGCCCATTGCTACAGTAATTTAAATTAGTACCACATGGTTACAGACTGGCACTGAATTATGATTAAGTCTGCAGGGGTAAATTCCGTCCTTTGAAGATCTTTAAGTGATATGGTAGGGAGGGGGTTTCCAAAGTTCTGTCCAAGAAGTTAACATTTATCAGAAATGTAATGATCCCCAGACAGAATGTTTCATTTTAAGCATTACCTAATATTGCCCATCAAAAGCCATTTTAAGCTTACTGCTCACTCTAGACATACTCAAGTTTGCTGACCAGTCAAATAAATGCCACGCTGACGCTTAATAAGTTTCCGATTTAGGCTTGCCGCCTCCTTTCATACTTTTTTAATGGATTTATCCATTGTTTTGGACTTCTGTCCACAAAGAGAAATTACGGGAAAGGGCTTGTCTGTAGCTATTGAGGACTGCCACCTTCTATGAGTTGAATGTGTAGATTAATCAACCCAAATGGTTTTGTGGGTTGATTAATCAACTCAAATTTTAGTTGCTCTGTAGGGGCCAATTTTAATTGGTGGAGAAGAGGTATAAGAAGCAACAGAAGGGAATAATAACTGAGGACATTGTGATTTTAGAGACAGCAAGAGGGAATCAGTGCTGTTGACTGGATTTACAGACCCTAGAAGATACATGCTGAGAGAGGTAGGTGTCTACATTATTATTATTATTATTATTATTATTATTATTATTATTATTTATTATTATTATTATTATTTATACCCTGCCCATCTGGCTGGGTTTCCCCAGCCACTCTGGGCGGCTTCCAACAAAACATTAAAATACAATAGTCCGTCAAACATTAAAAGCTTCCCTAAACAGGGCTGCCTTCAGATGTCTTCTAAAAGTCTGGTAGTTGTTTTTCTCTTTGACATCTGGTGGGAGGGTGTTCCACAGGGCGGATGCCACTACCGAGAAGGCCCTCTGCCTGGTTCCCTGTAACTTGGCTTCTCGCAGCGAGGGAACCGCCAGAAGGCCTTCGGCGCTGGACCTCAGTGTCCAGGCAGAACAAGGCAAAATATACAAAAAAAATTCAGTTTGTCCCCATTTCTCATTCCCCCCCAACTTAAATTCAGTTCTCCACATTTCCTCCTTTGTTTGTGATTTGTGCGAGGCGAGTCCTCATGAAAATCCACCAGCATTTTAGTATGGTTTTCTCCTAAAGCACACATTTTTGGGTGCAATTTTGCCTAAGACAAGGGTTCTCAAATGAGTGTATTTTAAAGGGTACACAAGTATCTGCGAATAACAGAAGCAGCGGCAGCTGAAGACAGACCAAAAGTGGTGGGCAGGAGGGGTGGAGGGAGAATTCGGAAGCTGAAGGACAACAACAAGAAGAAAGAGAAAACAGCGAGGAAGAGAAATGAAAGGGTTGCTGCTGATTAATTGTTTAACGAGTAAAACAAATGAGGTATGTTTATTTTGTGAATTGGTTTGCTAGAATTAGGGGAACTAGCGGGAAGAGGTATTTATTTATTATAGAGGGAGATTGGCTTAGCCCTGCTAAAAAAAGTTTGGCTACAAAAAGTGCTGAGGCAGTGTATGTGATGAGATGGAGTCATGGAGCTGTTCAGCGATTCAGGAACGACACTCTGCACATGCTCAGATATGCATTTCATTGTATTTTATTGCATGGCAATTTGAACTTTTGGAATGCAAATTGTCACACACACAAAATTTCCAAGAGTTGCATGGGGAGAAGGGGAAGTTTGGCTTAACATAATGCATTTTTGCAAAACAATGTCCCCCATTTGGGTGTTCTCTTCATTAATATATGCATTTTTATTCTTACTTTACATCATCAGCATTTGCAACTTTACACACAATCCTTGGCTATAGAAGTGCATTGCAAAATTCAGAGAAGTGTGGCATTGGAAGGATGACTATGATTCAGTTCATGTATCCTTTCAGAAAGTGTGAATTAGGCAGGTTTGCCTTTGACTGTGAAATGAATCGAATTTCCCCTGCATCCACAATTGACTTGAGATTCCAGAAACAGGGAAGAATTCTTGAAGGGCTTTTCATCAGTTGTTTATCATTAGTATACAGAATGCTTTCGCTATAAATACAAACCAGATATGTGGAGGACCTAAATCTAAAGGACTCTGGTCCTCTTCCTCCCCCCCCCCTGCAAAGTAGATAAGGATTTTTCTCCTAAAACAGAAGGGATTGGAGTGGGAGAGCTGCCTTTTTTTTTTTTTACAAGTTTCTAACAGGTCAAGGTGTGGGATGTGGGTGGCGCTGTGGGTTAAACCACAGAGCCTAGGGCTTGCCGATCAGAAGATTCGAATCCACGCGACGGGGTGAGCTCCCATTGCTTGGTCCCTGCTCCTGCCAACCTAGCAGTTTGAAAGCACCTCAAAGTGCAAGTAGATAAATAGGTACCGCTCCAGCGGGAAGGTAAACGACATTTCCATGTGCTGCTCTGGTTTGCCAGAAGCGGCTTAGTCATGCTAGCCACATGACCCGGAAGCTGTACGCCGGCTCCCTCGGCCAATAATGCGAGATGAGCGCCACAACCCCAGAGTCGGTCACGACTGGACCTAATGGTAAGGGTCCAGTCTACCTTTACCTTTACCTTTTAACAGGTTAATACACTGGGGCCAAATAAAGATGTCAAATCCTTGGCAACTATCTGAATATCTGGAAGATGGTCCAGATCAACCTTTTTCCGAGGGAGCACATCTGTTTCTGCTCTTATGAATCACATTCCTTTTTCACAATTCCATCGTGGCCAAATACATATCAAGATGCTGGAGGAGAAAACAGGGCTTCAGCATTCAATTGATTAATCAGTTTGTCATCTGGGAACTGCAACACAAGGTTGTGTAGCTCCATGCCTTTCTTCCTCGCCAGCGCCCCAACTCCACCAGTTGTCACATGGAAGATGGACCAAGCTGGTTTTCCGCTGTTCCAGAGGGTAAGACTCAAGCCAATAGACAAGAAAGGAGGCTCCGACAAAACAGCAGGAAGAACTTTCTGACGGTAAGAGCTGTTCAACAGAGGGATGGACTACCTCAGAAGGTGGTGGGTTCTCCTTCATTGCAGGTTTTTAAACAGAGGGTGGCCATCTGTTAGGATTCTCCTGGGTTTTTGTACTTTTGCAGACTTTGGTGTTCTCCAGAAGCCTGTTGATATTTTTCTCTTGTGTGTGGATGCTGCTGTTTTGACTGCATAAAGGTGGACCTTGGAGATCTACACATCACTTGGGAAGACAGGTGAATTAATGCCAGCATACTGGGAGAAGCAAAGATCACCAGTGTCAAAGCGATGATTCTTCAACATCAACTTCGTTGGACTGGTCATGTTGTGCGGATGCCTGGTTATCGTCTTCCAAAGCAACTACTCTATTCTGAACTTAAAAATGGAAAGCATAATGCCAGTGGTCAACAAAAGAGGTTTAAAGACCCTCTCAAGGCAAATCTAAACATAAAACTATCAGTAATTTTAAACAGTGAAGAACAGCTATTTAAAACATTAAAAAATATTTGAAATAATTAGAATCGTAGAAGAATAAGATTGCAGTTGGAAGGGACCCCAAGGGTCATCTAGTCCAACACCCTGCAATGCATGAATAATAAAATAATTAGAAAAATTCATGGGGGAGAGGACTGTCAATGGCTACTAGCTTGAGAGCAGTACATGTGAAAAGGATCTAGGAGTCTTGGTAGACCACAAACGTGACATGAGTCAACAGTGTGATGCAGCAGCTTAAAAAGCCAATGCAATTCTGGGCTGCATCAATAGGAGTATAGCATCTAGATCAAGGGAAGGAACAGTACCACTGTATTCTGCTCTGGTCAGACCTCACCTGGAATACTTTGTCCAGTTCTGGGCACCACAGTTCAAGAAGGATACCGACAAGCTGGAACGTGTCCAGAGGAGGGCAACCAAAATGGTCAACAGCCTGGAAAAGATGCCTTATGAGGAACGGCTTAGGGAGCTGGGTATGTTTAGCCTGGAGAAGAGAAGGTTAAGGGGTGATATGATAGCCATGTTCAAATATATAAAAGGATGTCATATAGAGGAGGGAGAAAAGTTGTTTTCTGCTGCTCCTGAGAAGAGGACACGGAGCAATGGATTCAAACTACAAGAAAGAAGATTCCACCTAAACATTAGAAAGAACTTCCTGACAGTAAGAGCTGTTTGACAGTGGAATTTGCTGCCAAGGAGTGTGGTGGAGTCTCCTTCTCTGGAGGTCTTTAAGCAGAGGCTTGACAGCCACCTGTCAGGAATGCTTTGATGGTGTTTCCTGCTTGGCAGGGGGTTGGACTGGATGGCCCTTGTGGTCTCTTCCAACTCTATGATTCTATGATGACTATGCACTGCTTGTGGGTTTCTGTCCCTGCTTTCACTAGCGCTAAATCAGTCACGTTAGGGCACCCTTTGGTTTTCGTTTGCTTTGTTACAGTGCTGGAAATACATTAACTTTGCGGCTAAGTACACTGAGGACAGCAGGGTGTTGAGGATATTTTGCTGTCCTTCCCGTCTCCCATTCCCACTTCTTAAACTTCCGATCACCTTGGAGACTTTGAAGCATACAGATTTATTTTATTATTTTTGTCAAGCTGCCGGGGGGGGGGGGAGAATGCTTGCGGCCGCTACCTGTGTTAGGAGCTATGCATTGCAGATTTTATTCATTTTTTAAACCCAGTTCAGGTAAGAATACCTCAGCGCCTCCTACAGGAACCTAACAGCTGAGAAGTCCACGCGGAGAGAAAAGAGAGAGAGGGGAAAAAAATACCCCCTCAAAATAAACTTATAAAATAATAGATTCATCTTCCTGCAGCTAAAGATAAATATTAAATAAGCCTATCTGCTTCTAGCTGAAAATTAATTTCTTCTAAGGCAAATAGTGTAATACGTAGACTCGTTTCAATTCCCATTTGGCAAAGAGCCCATTTTCTGCATACCGTGGACTTTTGAAATACTAGAAATACTGCTTTCATCATGAGTGTGTGTGCGTGCACACACACACACCCCTACTTTAAACAAACACAGTTGCCTTTCTTTGGCATCCCATCCGCAGCAGTGAAGAGAAAATGTCTTACGGACATAAGAAGAGGCCTACAGGGTCAGGCCAGGGTCCCCTTGAGTCCAGCATCCTGCTATTACAGTGGCCAGCCAGTTGTCCATGGGAAGCCCATAACACAGCTGTCAACCCTCCCTTTTTTTGGTGGGAAACTCCCTTATTCCAATGCTGTTTCCCGCTGCTACCCCGGATTGTTGATATCCCTTAAATTTCCCGGATTTCAATGGAAGCAGCTCCTCTCCCTCCCTGCCGGCCAGGGAGGCTCCTCAGCTGCGTTGCTCGGCTGCCAATAAGGAGTCTGAGACCGACTGGGGGCGGAGCTTGCATGCCTTGTGCAGCCAGACCCTCACGCCCAACCAGCCAGCCAGCCAGCCTGCCGTCTATGCGCTCACTCTTTTGCTCACCTGTTCGCACACAGCCTCTGGAGCGCAGGGTGGCGAGGCTACTTGGTGCCATTGCACCGCCCTCGCGGCATTCCTTATTTTCAAATCCGAAAGTTTGAAAAAATCCCTTATTTTCAAATCCGAAATTTGACAGCTATGGCGTATAAGTAGGAGCTGAGTGCAACATTCCAACATTTGTCCGATGAAAATAGGGACTGTCATGGAATTCTACTCAATACAGTTGTACCTTGGTTCTCAAACGCCTTTGTACTCAAACAACTTGGAACCCAAACACTGCAAACCCGGAGATAAGTGTTCCAGTTTGTGAACTTTTTTCAGAAGCCGAATGTGCTCCGTTTTGAGTGTTACGCTGACATCTGTCTGTTTTTGCTATTTATTTTGCATAAACCTTTTTTGTTTTGTTTTTGTGACTGTGTGGGTCCCAGTTCAGCTACTGATTGGTTGATTGGTTGATTGATTGGGGGGACCCGGCCAGATGGGCGGGGTACAAATAATAAATTATTATTATATTATTATTATATTACATTGTTTATTGCTTTCATTTTATGGATCAATGGTCTCATTAGATAGTAAAATTCATGTTAAATTGCTGTTTTAGGGGATGTTTTTAAAAGTCTGGAACAGATTAATCCATTTTGCATTACTTTCTATGGGAAAGCGCGCCTTGGTTTTGGAACGCTTTGATTTCGGAACGGACCTCCGGAACGGATTAAGTTTGAGAACCAAGGTACCACTGTATTGATCCAGAGCTGATTCCAGTGTATAGTTAGCAGAGTAAAAACTTAAACACGTTGCAGGATTTCCCAAAAATAGACCAGAGGCAATTGTATTTCATCCAGCAGAGCTTTACTGCTACTGAAGGCAAATGACCATAATGGTCACAAATCCACTCAGGATTGGCACTGTCCATAAGAAATCCAGTTGCAGCAGATTTAACTTATTAACTTATAATAAGACTAAACCAGGGGTCAGCAACCTTTTTCAGCCATGGGCCGGTCCACTGTCCCTCTGACCATGTGGTGGGCTGGACTATATATTTTTGGGGGGGGGGAATGAACAAATTCCTATGCCCCACAAATAACCCAGAGATGCATTTTAAATAAAAGCTCACATTCTACTCATGTAGAAACACGCTGATTCCTGGACCATCCGTGAGCCGGATTGAGAAGGCGATTGGGCCACATCCGGCCCCCGGACCTTAGGTTGCCTACCCCTGGACTAAACCTTAACACTAAGCATACTACGTACATTACAACACACCAGAAAGGAAAAGAGATAGAAAGAGAAAGTGAAACCCAGGCTCCTTCTGGCCAAGACATGGCAAATCACCTTTCGGGGGGGGGGGGTCGGATTCTCATTAGCTACAAAATGCATTTTCACACAGCACATGGTTAAATTATGGGATATTTTCCCACAAGCAAAAATTCAAACCTTTTGAAAGAATATGTGGACCAAAACACAACCATCCTTTGAAATTCTCAGTTCTTTAAATTTTGCAGTGCCGTTCTCCAGCCCAGTTATGTGTACAGAAGAGCATGCACTCAGGTGGGGTGTGCATAAAAATGCAAATATTGGTGAAAATAACAAAAAAGAAATTCCAATAGGGGGGAATTGTGTAGGAAAATGTGTGCATTGGGAGAATTTCACACACAAATTGAAAGCAGCTTTGGAAAAGTGGAGAACTGAGCTTAAGGTTGGAAAAATGAGATACTGAGAGCAACCAAAATTGACAGATTTGCTTATCCCTAACTCGGATAACCCAGGTGGCGCTGTGGGTTAAACCACAGAGCCTAGGGCTTGCTGATCAGAAGGTCGGTGGTTCGAATCCCTGCAATGGGGTGAGCTCCCGTTGCTCGGTCCCAGCTCCTGCCAACCTAGCAGTTCGAAAGCACGTCAAAGTGCAAGTAGATAAATAGGAAACGCTCTGGCGGGAAGGTAAACGGCATTTCCGTGCGCTGCTCTGGTTCGCCAGAAGCGGCTTTGTCATGCTGGCCACATGACCCGGAAGCTGTACGCCGGCTCTCGGCCCATAAAGCGAGATGAGCGCCGCAACCCTAGAGTCGGACACGACTGGACCTAATGGTCAGGGGTACCTTTACCTTTAACTGTTGGGCAGTTTCAGTTCAGGCTGTGTAAGCAACCAAAGGTTGCCATTCAGTTCTGATCAAAACCAAGCCCTTTCTTAGGATTACCAGAATACTTGTGAACCACTAAGAATCTTCAGTATTTTGAGAGGAGATGTTAAAAAAGAGGTTGTTTTGTCACAGAGCCCCACTCAGCGTTCTTCATTTGCTTCCACGAACCCTGAGGGAATGGGTCCCCTTCGCCACTGGTGGGCTGGAAATCATTCCGCGTTTAGACAGTGTCTCCTTTTGTGATTAAACCAAATTACCTCAAGGCTGATAGGATGAGCCGCGCTCTTGTTTCCAATTTGACTTTTACAGCTCCGCGGAGACCATCTCTAATATAGGTGATTACTCCTTTCAACTTTGTGGGAACTGTTCAGGAAATAAGTAGGCCAAAGATTTAGGATAAATGTGCATATTTGACTACTGTACGTTTCAGGGAGGGGAGAAAGGAAGGGTAGGGGAATGAAGCAGGAACAAACAAACCAAGTCCTTTTCACTTTTGATTTCGACGTGGGTTTTGTTAGTGGAACAATCCATCTCTTTCCATCAGGGGAGGTTCCACTGATGGGCAAAGTGGGGAATTTCCCTGCCATGAATCCCCTCCAAAGCCATGGTCCAACTTTTGCCCTGTCGCCCATGGCAACAGCAGTACATTTCCAGTATCTGAGGGTCTTCTGTCCCTCTTCTCTGCTTAGGCAGTAATAAAAATAAGTAGTAGTAGATCCCTCCTCTCTCTCCAGGGACATTCCCTCCAACATTTCTCTGAGACATCCTGTTATTTGTTGTTGTTTAGTCGTTTAGTCGTGTCTGACTCTCTGTGACCCCATGGACCAGAGCACGCCAGGCACTCCTGTCTTCCACTGCCTCCCACAGTTTGGTCAAACTCATGTTGGTAGCTTCGAGAACACTGTCCAACCATCTCGTCCTCTGTCGTCCCCTTCTCCTTGTGCCCTCCATCTTTCCCAACATCAGGGTCTTTTCCAGGGAGTCTTCTCTTCTCATGAGGTGGCCAAAGTATTGAAGCCCCAGCTTCCGGATCTGTCCTTCCAGTGAGCACTCAGGGCTGATTTCCTTCAGAATGGATAGGTTTGATCTTCTTGCAGTCCATGCGACTCTCAAGAATCTCCTCCAGCACCATATATATATATATATATATATATATATATATATATATATATCTATATCTATATATCTATATATCTCCCACTCATTCTGACTGGGTTGCCCCAGCCAATCTGGGCAGCTTCCAACATATAGCGGTACCTCGGGTTAAGAACTTAATTCGTTCTGGAGGTCCATTCTTAACCTGAAACTGTTCTTAACCTGAGGTACCACTTTAGCTAATGGGGCCTCCCGCTGCCGCCACCGCACAATTTCTGTTCTCATCCTGAAGCAAGGTTCTTAACCCGAGGTACTATTTCTGGGTTAGCGGAGTCTGTAACCTGAAGTGTCTGTAACCTGAAGCTTCTGTAACCCGAGGTACCACTGTATATAACAACCATAAAACCTTAAACCTTAAAACAAAACAAAAAAACCCTCCCTATACAGGGCTGCCTTCAGATGTCTCGGGGTTCAGATAACTCCATACCCTCCAACATTTCTCTGATGAAAATAGAGGTTTCCTAAAGAAAAGTGGGACATTCCGGGATCAAATCAGAAACCAGGATGGCTTCTGTAAATCCAGAACTGTCCCTGGAAAATAGGGACACTTGGCAAGTCTGAGAAACAGTTGTTAAAAAAACAAAACAAGTAGAAAGAGTGAGGGAGAGGGGGCAGGGTGATTCTTGTCTTCTCTCCTCTTTTATCTCTCTCAGAAGCCACACCTGGAGGCCAAATTTAAACAATACTTGAGTTCTCTGACCTAGGTGAGGGAGTTTAGTCAAGTGGGGCATAGCCCCAGGGGTAAGACTAAATCTGTTTGCTCTTGTGAGTGCAATGAGAGGTGAAGAAGGACGTCTGTCTAGGTAGGGATAGGAAGGGGAAAAGTTTTTTCTTGACATTTATTTTAAAACTCAGGTGAGAGAAATGCAAGAGCCCAGCCCTTCCTCCTTTGTTAAAATGGTTGTGAGAAAAACGTGGGCATTTGCTTGCATAGGGACACAATATTTCTGATGTGGGGGGGCCGACAGCGGCGGAAGAAAATTCTGGAGGTTTATGTTGAAATTGCAAGCTATCTGATACCATTTTCTTTGCAATTTTTTTGGGAGCTTCTTATGTTTGAATTGTTTAACTTAGTATTCAACGACGTCCGTCTCAGAGAAAACCCACTGAAATTAATGAACCTAAGTGATTCATGTCTATTAACTTCAATAGGCAAAAGTTACTTGAATACCATCCGGTGTGTGTGTGGATTTTTTTGGTCTCATAGCACATAGTTTAGCTAGGTACTAAGTATTCTAAAATTGCAATTCTTAAATGTTAACAGTATCTTTGCAAGCTGCCCTACCAAGTCTAGTAGAAACCAGCCACAACTGCTTTCAATAGGACAATTTTAAAGCATTATGAGTAGGGCCGGATTTAGGTTTGATGAGGCCCTAAGCTACTGACGGTATGGGGCCCTTTATAAGTAAGTAAGTAAAATATTTAATATAATTATAATATTTATATATAGTATTATAGCAGCAAGTGGGGGTAATAGGGAACTGGACTAGTAAGTAATAATATAGGTCTACTAAATAATAAAGATGAATATTTTTCTAAAGTAATTTTATAATGGGATCAAAATAAATAAATTATGTATTACAGTCGTACCTCGTGTTGTGTTCGCTGCAGGTTACGTTTGGCGTGGGTTACGAATGCGCCGAACCCAGAAGTACCGGAACGGGTTACTTCCGGGTTTGGCGGTTTGCACATGCACAGATGCATCAAATGATGTCGCGCGCATGCGCAGAAGTGCCAAATCGCATCGTGCACATGCGCAGCCGCAGCTCTTCAAGTTATGTGTTGCTCATGTTGCGAACGGGGCTCCGGAACGGATCCCATTCGCAACCAGAGGTACCACTGTACATTAAATCAATCAGTAGGAATAAGACTCATACCCTTAGTCTATGCTGCTTGACCATCAGTCTACAAGCACTCTTTAGTATTAGATAACAGGTACAACAGCTTGGGGACGCGGGTGGCGCTGTGGGTTAAACGGGGTGAGCTCCCGTTGCTTGGTCCCTGCTCCTGCCAACCTAGCAGTTCGAAAGCACGTCAAAGTGCAAGTAGATAAATAGGTACCACTGCAGCGGGAAGGTAAATGGCATTTCCGTGCGCTGCTCTGGTTCGCCAGAAGCTGGCCACATGACAAAGTGTTTAGTGTTGTGTTTGAACCAGGTGAGTATGTCCTTATGAGATAGCTCTAAAAATAATCTTGGGGAAAATCATGGCAGATAGGTCTAACCAGAGCAATGTGCTACAGTACTGAAATTGAACTTCTGGGTAAAGGTAAAGGACCCCTGGACGGTTAACTCCAGTCAAAGGCGACTATGGGGTTGTGGCGCTCATCTCGCTTTCAGGCCGAGGGAGCTGGTGTTTGTCCGCAGACAGCTTTCTGGGTCATGTGTCCAGCATGACTAAACCACTTCTGGCGCAATGGAACACCGCGACGGACGCCAGAGCACACAGAAACACCGTTTACCTTCCCACCACAGCGGTACCTATTTATCTACTTGCACTGGTGTGCTTTCGAACTGCTAGGTTGGTAGGAACTGGGACAGAGCAACGGGAGCTCACCCTGTTGCAGGGATTCAAAACACCGACCTTCTGATTGGTAAGCCTAAGAGGCTAAGTGGTTTAGACCACAGCGCCACCCGCTGTGTCTGGACAAAATGATAGAGAGCAACAGCAAGAGACGGTCATCGCACCCAACTTGTGAGCTTTCTAGGCACACCTGAACAGCTGCAAATGGGCACAGAATGTCAAACTAGATGGATCTTTGGCCTGATTTAGCAATATTTCTTAGAAGACCATCAATGAGAAGTAGAAAGAGAGGATCTGGGGCAGTGTGCATCTATGGTGTTGCCGTAACTGGAGTTGCACCATTAGCTTGAGTTAATTCCCCATTGTGTGGCCCACTACCCTAATCTGCACAACAAGATTAAGAATGGTAGACGTTGGTAGACGTTATGTGTGACATGATATGGCAATAATAACTCCCAGAGATCTGTGGCCATTGCTGGGCAGAGTTCCACACCTGCTCATTTGCTGCAGTTATCCTGTTTTCACTCTTTCAAATTTAATACTTTCTCTAATATATTACATGTTACCTCCCATGTATTTAAACTGTACTTAAAAGCATGCTAAGAATGGGTAATTCTTTAATGGTTGTTCACTTACAAGCGATTGTGGGTCATTACCCAATCATTTAAAGGGCATTAATGAGAAGCATTTAATGGTTTTAGTAGAATATCATCGTAAGGGACAGGGGGAAAGTTACTGGCTGTAAATTTTTATGACCATTTCTTATAAAATGTATTACGTTTGAGATTTATGTATGTAACAAGGAGTACAATAAAAGCCGAGCTCAAAATAATTTGAAATCAAACTAATGCATATAGATAAGGCTCTAGTTGGTGCAGAATTGCATGCAGTTCAGCTCGCTTCTCTATCTGCAGTGATTTGGAGATTATTCGAAGGGAAGAAAGAAAGAAAGAAAGAAAGAAAGAAAGAAAGAAAGAAAGAAAGAAAGAAGGAAAGAAGGAAGGAAGGAAGGAAGGAAGGAAGGAAGGAAGGAAGGAAAGAAAGAAAGAAAGAAAGAAAGAAAGAAAGAAAGAAAGAAAGACTGCTTCCAGACTGTCACTATGTCTGAGCAGGATTCAGAGAAAACATGGCCACTGTACTCTGCTAACTTCCAGATTTGGCTGCTCTACGTGGGCTGACCTTGAAGATGTCTTGAAGAGTAGTCCAAAATGCCGGAGCCAGATTACTGACTGGGGTTTCAGTTACAGTGGTACCTTGGTTCTCAAACTTAATCCATTCCGGACGTCCGTTCCAAAATCAAAGCGTTCCAAAAGCAAGGCGCACTTTCCCATAGAAAGCAATGCAAAACTGATTAATCCATGAAATAATAAATGCAATTTACAGACAATTGATTAAAATTAAGATACAAGTAAGGTATAGGGAAAACATATGGGAATAATTTTGAGATGATTATTGAGAAAGTATGACTATTATTAGTTTTTCAATTACGAAATATGAATACATAAAGAGTGTAAAACCGCGAAAGTTATAATTGTTTTTGTAAAGCAGAAGAGGGAAGTGTAGAAGACAATTTGTGGTGAGGACTGCAAGTGTAGAAGACAATTGTGGTGAGGACTGCAAGGCCTGCTCCCTGCAAGGCCTATTTCCAGCTGGCCTAGGGGGCGGGGCCCAAGCCCTCCCACTCCAGCTATAAAAGGGACTCCTGCTGCAGAGAGGCCTCAGACCATCGGCTGTGGTGAGGACTGCAAGGCCTGCTCCCTGCAAGGCCTATTTCCAGCTGGCCTAGGGGGCGGGGCCCAAGCCCTCCCACTCCAGCTATAAAAGGGACTCCTGCTGCAGAGAGGCCTCAGACCATCGGCTGTGGTGAGGACTGCAAGGCCTGCTCCCTGCAAGGCCTATTTCCAGCTGGCCTAGGGGGTGGGGCCCAAGCCTCACACTCCAGCTATAAAAGGGACTCCTGCTGCAGAGAGGCCTCAGACCATCGGCTGTGGTGAGGACTGCAAGGCCTGCTCCCTGCAAGGCCTATTTCCAGCTGGCCTAGGGGGCGGGGCCCAAGCCCTCCCACTCCAGCTATAAAAGGGACTCCTGCTGCAGAGAGGCCTCAGACCATCGGCTGTGGTGAGGACTGCAAGGCCTGCTCCCTGCAAGGCCTATTTCCAGCTGGCCTAGGGGGCGGGGCCCAAGGCCTCACACTCTCAGCTATAAAAATGACTCTAGTGCTTAGAGTGGGGCTGGAAAATGTCCTAAGCTGTCGATGGCATCTCAATTTTATTTATTTTTTATTTATTTTTTGACGTTGGGGGGTAGCTGGGTGGGGTGGATATTTTGTTTGGGATTAATTTTAGTATAATTGTTATGTCTTTGTTTTTTATTTTTATTGGTTGCTGTATAGTTTGTGGTCTGTTTTAAGGGGTGGGATCAGGGCTGCCTGGGAGTGAGCCCCAGTCAACAGAATGGCTGGGGCAGGTTCCACAGGAGGGGATGCACTGGGACACCCGATCTCAGTGATCATGGGCAGGAGGAGGAGTTACGCTAAGGCCAGACCATGTCATTACCGAGGAGGCAGGCTTAGTCGTTGTTTGAGGACTATCCCTGCCTCCGGGTCTGGCCCTGACCGGACGGGTACTGGAATCAACAAGGGATACCCACATGACCTGAAAGTGCTGCTGTGTAATGCCAGGTCAATGATGAACAAAACAACTGCCATCCACGACTTGATTGTGGATGGAGGATTTGACCTGGCATGTGTGACAGAGACTTGGTTGGATGAGGCAGATGGGCCAATCCTTGCCGCTGCTTGTCCACCAGGTTTCTCTTATGCACAGCAACCCAGGCCATCTGGGCGGGGAGGGGGGGTTGCAGTGATTTTTAGGAAGTCATTAGTTTGCACCAGGCGTCCTATTGGAAAGACCGAGTTTTCTGAGTGCATGTTCTGGAAGTTGGGCAATAGGGGCAGTACAGGATTCCTTTTGGTGTACCGACCTCCCCGCTGCACCAAGGATTCCCTGCCCGAGCTGCTTCAGGTCGTGGCGGATGTGCTCCTGGAGACACCTAGCTTGGTTGTCTTAGGAGATTTTAACATCCATGCCGACACGACCTTACAAGGGGCCGCTCGGGACTTCGTGGAAAGCATGGCCTCCATGGGGCTGTCCCTGAATAAGTCTGGCCCAACTCATAGCCGTGGACATGCCTTAGACTTGGTGTTTACCTCTATGGATGTTGGTGATCTGACACTAAGTAAAAGCGAAACAAAAGAAGTGCCATGGTCAGATCACTTCCTGATGCAACTAGACTTCTCCGCGACCCTTCCCCTCTGCCGGGAGGTGGGACCGATTCGGATGGTCCGCCCCCGCTACTTAATGGATCCAATTGGCTTCCAGAGAGTGGTAGGGGATGTTTTATCCCATGTTGATGGCCTTTCAGCTGATTCCCTGGTGGCCCGCTGGAATGTGGAGTTAACCAGGGCTATTGACTGTCTGGCTCCAAAGCGCCCTCTCCGATTGCATGGAGCCCGGACAGCCCCGTGGTTTTCCCCGGAGCTGAGGGCGATGAAACAGTCGCTGAGACGGCTAGAGCGCCGGTGGCGAAAAACTCATTCTGAATCAGACCGGACACAGGCTAGAGCTCAACTTCGAGCCTACCAAGTGGCGGTAGCGACGGCGAAGAAGACTTTCTTCACCGCCTCTATTGCATCTGCAGAAAATAGCAGCAGGAGACTTTTTCAGGTGGTTCGCGATTTAGCAGAACCACCTGTTCCATCAGGGCCCAGTACGGGCCACATGCTCTCCTGCAATGATTTTGCAAAGTTTTTTGCAGATAAAGTCGCTCAGATTCGGGAAGAGGTAGACTCCACCGTGGGAGCAGGGCCAGGGCGGGAGAGTGCTAGAGTCCTGTCTAGTCCAGTTGTGTGGGATCAATTTCAATCTGTTACCTCCGAGGATGTGGACAGGCTGCTTGGACGAGTGAAACCAACCACCTGTCTCCTTGATCCTTGCCCATCCTGGCTTATAAAAGCTAGCCGGGAAAGGCTGGGCGATGGGCTTTGCGGGGTGGTGAATGCTTCTCTCTGCGAGGGAGCCTTCCCAGACCCGCTAAAAGAGGCGGTTATTAAACCGCTTCTTAAAAAACCATCTTTGGATGCGGCCAATATGGCCAACTATCGCCCAGTCTCAAATCTTCCATTCTTGGGCAAGGTGATTGAGCGAGTGGTTGCTGAACAACTCCAGGCACGCCTGGAAGAAGCGGACCATTTGGATCCCTTCCAATCGGGATTCAGACCCCATCATGGGACTGAAACTGCCTTGGTCGCACTGGTCGATGATCTCCGGCGGGCTAGGGACAAAGGTGAGAGCTGTTTCCTGGTTCTGCTGGATCTCTCAGCGGCCTTTGACACCATCGACCATAACATCCTTCTGGACCGTCTAGAGGGTTTGGGAGCTGGGGGCACTGTTATACAGTGGTTCCACTCCTTCCTCCTGGGCCGTGTTCAGAAAGTGGTGGTGGGGGATGAGTGTTCAGACCCCTGGGCTCTCACTTGTGGGGTACCTCAGGGTTCTGTCCTCTCCCCCATGCTTTTTAACATCTATATGCAGCCGCTGGGAGAGATCATCAGGGGGTTTGGACTGGGTGTTCATCAGTATGCGGATGATACCCAGCTCTACCTCTCTTTCAAATCAGAACCAGTGAAGGCGGTGAAGGTCCTGTGTGAGTGTTTGGAGGCGGTTGGAGGATGGATGGCGGCTAACAGATTGAGGTTGAATCCTGACAAGACAGAAGTGCTGTTTTTGGGGGACAGGAGGCGGGCAGGTGTGGAGGACTCCCTGGTCCTGAATGGGGTAACTGTGCCCCTGAAGGACCAGGTGCGCAGCCTGGGAGTCATTTTGGACTCACAGCTGTCCATGGAGGCACAGATTAATTCTGTATCCAGGGCAGCTGCCTACCAGCTCCATCTGGTACGCAGGCTGAGACCCTACCTGCCCGCGGACTGTCTCGCCAGAGTGGTACATGCTCTAGTTATCTCTCGCTTGGACTACTGCAATGCGCTCTACGTGGGGCTACCTTTGAAGGTGACCCGGAAACTACAACTAATCCAGAATGCGGCAGCTAGACTGGTGACTGGGAGCGGCCGCCGAGACCACATAACACCGGTCTTGAAAGACCTACACTGGCTCCCAGTACGTTTCCGAGCACAATTCAAAGTGTTGGTGCTGACCTTTAAAGCCCTAAATGGCTTCGGTCCTGTATACCTGAAGGAGCGTCTCCACCCCCATCGGTCAGCCCGGACACTGAGGTCCAGTGCCGAGGGCCTTCTGGCGGTTCCCTCGCTGCGTGAAGCCAAGTTACAGGGAACCAGGCAGAGGGCCTTCTCGGTAGTGGCGCCCGCCCTGTGGAACGCCCTCCCTTCAGATGTCAAAGAAAACAACAACTACCAGACATTTAGAAGACATCTGAAGGCAGCCCTGTTTAGGGAGGCTTTTAATGTTTTATAGATTACTGTATTTTAATGCCCTGTTGAAAGCCGCCCAGAGTGGCTGGGGAAACCCAGCCAGATGGGCGGGGTATAAATAATAAATTATTATTATTATTATTATTATAATTTTTGTTTTATGTTATGTTGTTATATTATTGTATGATAAGGGCAAAAGTACATATAAATGTATTGATACAAGAGTTAAAGCAAATTTTTGGTAAAAATAAGTGTACATATGTATGTATGTAAACTGTTAACCCAGGTGGACCAGGTGGCGCTGTGGGTTAAACCACAGGCTTGCTGATCAGAAGGTCAGCGGTTCGAATCCCTGCAACGGGGTGAGCTCCTGTTGCTCGGTCCCAGCTCCTGCCCACCTAGCAGTTCGAAAGCATGTTAAAGTGCAAGTAGATAAATAGGTACCGCTCCGGCGGGAAGGTAAACGGCGTTTCCGTGCGCTGCTCTGGTTCGCCAGAAGCAGCTTTGTCATGCTGGCCACATGACCCGGAGGCTGTCTTCGGACAAACGCCGGCTCCCTTGGCCTATAGAGCGAGATGAGCACGCAACCCCAGAGTCGGACACGACTGGACCTGATGGTCAGGGGTCCCTTTACCTTTGTATGTATGTAAACTGTTAATAAAAATCTTTAAAAAGAAAGAAAGAAAGAAAGAAAGCAATGCAAAACTGATTAATCCATTTCAGACTTTTAAAAACAACCCCTAAAACTGCAATTTAACATGAATTTTACTCTCTAACGAGACCATTGATCCATAAATTGAAAGCAATAAACAATGTACTGTACAGTGGTACCTCGGGTTAAGAACTTAATTCGTTCCGGAGGTCCGTTCTTAACCTGAAACTGTTCTTAACCTGAAACACCACTTTAGCTAATGGGGCCTCCTGCTGCCACCGCGCTGCCGCCGCACGATTTCTGTTCTCATCCTGAAGCAAAGTTCTTAACCCGAGGTACTATTTCTGGGTTAGCGGAGTCTGTAACCTGAAGTATCTGTAACCTGAAGCGTCTGTAACCCGAGGTACCACTGTACTATAAAATAAATAAGACAGTATTGTAGATGCTAAAAATAAAAAAAATAAAAAAAATCTTACCTGCACCGATGATAGTCATTGTTTGGAGGGGGTGGGGGTGCTTTTATGCATTTCCACAGTCACACAATCAATCAATCAGTAGCTGAACTGGGTTCCACACAGTCACAAAAACAAATTAACTGAAAAATCCTCAAAGACGCAAAATAAATAGCAAAAACAAAAGTGCCAAACTTAATCTGTTCCGGAAGTCCGTTTGACTTCTGAAACATTCGAAAAGCAAGGCACGGCTTCTGATTGGTGCAGGCACCCTGGGAAGAATAGCTGACAGCCACATCGGACGTTGAGCTTCTGGAAAACGTTCAAAACCCGGAACACTTACCGGTACTTCCGGGTTTTCAGAATTTGGGAACCAAGGTCAAACAAATTATTAGAGAATATTTAATAACACAATATCTAATATTCTGATACAAGGTTTGTCCATGGAATTGCATATTAAGGAATCCAGGATCCTTCTCTAGCCAGTCCTCTTGCATAAAGAAGGGGGGGGTAGGGAACCATTTCTAATTTAAAAGGCAGACTTAGCATAGTCCATGAATCAAACAGAACCATATCTCTGGAAATGCCAAGATTTTTACAGTTTGCATTAAGCAACCGTTGTATTTCTTTTCGGCTTCTGACCTGCTCCCCGGTGCCTGATCAGATAAGATTTAAGATAACCCGGTGAAAGGAGAGTGCACTTTTTAATTAAAACTGGAAGAAAATAACTTTCCTTAAAATAAAAGCAGCAAGTGACGCTTCTGTGATTATTCACCTTGGATGCAGGAAACAATAAAAGTCAAACCTGAGCAGGAAGGCGGTTGTTTTACAGTGCAATCCGGAGTGAATCTGCTGAGAAGTGAGTCCTATTGAATTCAGCAAAGTGGGGTAGGATTGAAGGCTTCAGTGGCTCTATTCTGAGCATGGTTAAGTTGCAGGAGCGGAACATCCCATTTTGCCGCCCGAGGCAAAGTGGGAAAGTGATGCTGCCCTGCTGCTACACCCACAACCCAAGCTTGTTAGCAGGAGCGTCCTACTCTCGTGTAGGACCCTGGCAGAGATACATGCCCGGCTGGCATGTTCTCTCCCTCCTGGTCAGTCGGTCAGGAGCTTCAAAAGCTTTCTTCTGCCCGAACATCACAGTGACTGATACCAAGAAGCATCAGCACACTTAGGGATCTGCAGAGTCTTCGCAGCATGCGTAAACAGACCTCAGCAACTCAGCATTTTGGCTAATCTACATATAAACACACGCGGAGCACTGCAACATGGCTCCCTCTCTCTCTAGCATCAGACAGCAAAAAGAGAGAACAAAGGACAATAGTCCCACTTCACGGAACACAGTAACACAAACATCCTGTCTCCTTCACTTCCCACTTTGTGGAATGAAAACATACACCGTCATGTGATAGACAACAATCCCATGACTGCAGACATGGGGAATAAATCTCTAACACCCTTACCTACGGTAGGTTGCATAGGGTTCCGACGAGGTCACCTGAGATTTCAGCAAGATCTTATGAGAAATGCCAGCACTGTTTCTCTGGAGGTGGCAGAGGCGGCAGAGCGGGTAAATAAATAAATAAATAAATAAATGGAACTAATCAATAAAGGAATAGAGTGGTACCTTGGTTTGCATACGTCTTGGTTTGCATACGTTTTGGATTACAAACACGTCAAACCCGGAAGTGCGTGTCCCGGTTTGCAACCTTTTTTTTGGATGACAACCCCCCCCCCCTTTTGGGGATTACGATAAAAAAAAAATTGGAAGCCCCATTGGCTAAAAGCGCTCCTTGGGTTACAACCTGTTTTGGTTTACAAACAGACCTCTGGAACGGATTATGTCCAATGTATGTCCAAGGTACGTCCAATGTATGTCCAAACCAAAGTCCTATGCCATTGGAATTGCAGCAGAAACTCCAAAATTTATTTCAACCCCTCCACCCCAGCAGCAAGCAACGATTATATTTTAGAAAGCGGGTTGTCCTTCATGGAGAGCACGTGTTGCGGTGGGGGCCAACAATTCACCCCTCTGTTGCTGTGCGGGATAGTATAGATGGCCACTGCTGTGATTGGGTCCTGAGTGTCGTTGGGGAGATTTTCCTGTTGCCATTTGTTGATGGACAGCCCAGTGACTATATATTGTTTGGTTCGTAACGTGTTATTCCTCTTTGCTGAGTGCATTGGATCACCCGCCGCCCCTTCCCTATTATTAGGCCTCTGTGTATGACCTTGCTATGCCTGTCATGGGGTCGTCTGCTTTTGGGGCAGGGGCCTGGTAGGAATTTTGTCCATTTGGCTGATTGGCTGGTGCCATCTGGTTTTCGCCTACTGCATAGCAATTAGTCACAACTTGTAAGGTTGGCGGTTAGGCATTGGTTATGTTATTAAATTGGTTGGTGGAGGGGTCAGGGTTGGCTGTGGTCTGCCCCTCCAATGCTGCTGCTGTGCAGGGAATTCCATTAAAGGAATCCAGGGGCTCATCATGCTTTTGTCCGTATCCCCCGGTCGGGGGCCAGGGCCAGGGCCAGGCAAGAGCCCCTGGGAGCATTTGGGGAGAGGTGAGGGTCCGACCCCCAGCTCCCATTCTCTTCCTAAAGTGTTTTTCCCTTTACTGACAAATGTCAGTTCTGTCCCCAGCGCATAGCTGTCAACCCTCCATTTTTTTGCGGGAAACTCCCTTATTCCAATGCCGTTTCCCGCTGCTATCCCGGATTGTTGATATCCCTTAAATTTCCCGGATTTCAAAGGAAGCAGCTCCTCTCCCTCCCTGCCGGCCAGGGAGGCTCCTCAGCTGCGTTGCTCGGCTGCCAATAAGGAGTCTGAGACCGACTGGGGGCGGAGCTTGCATGCCTTGTGCAGCCAGACCCTCACGCCCAACCAGACAGACAGCCTGCCTGCCGTCTATGCGCTCGCTCTTTCGCTCACCCGTTCACGCGCAGCCTCTGGAGCACAGGGTGGCGAGGCTACTTGGTGCCATTGCACCGCCCTCGCGGCATCCCTTATTTTCAAATCTGAAAGTTTGAAAAAATCCCTTATTTTCAAATCCGAACGTTGACAGCTATGCCCCAGTGGGACAGATAGTCTGAACCAATGCCTAAGCAACCACTCACATATTTTGTATTTTAATAAAGTTGTGGCCAAAATCATGCCAAAAACCTTAAACTTAAATTTCTGTCTGAAGTGTGATTTATTTGAGGGCTGGTTGGGGGACCTCGACACACAAATAAAACACCTGAGATGGAGGGGCAGGAGTCGAAAGTCTTTGAGCGAGTGGCAATCCAGATTCCTACAAACAAATGTTGGAGATGAAGCCCTGGCTTTTCTCACTCGTCGTGTGCCTGCCTGCGATCCAGAAAAGACCTTCAAACCTTGGAGCCTCACGGTTTTCTTAACTGCCATTCATTATCGACAATGCATCCATCAAGTTGTTGACAAACAAGTCTGTGAGAAACAATGGATCTCTAATGAAGAATGCCACACTGGGCAGGGGGAGTCACGGTCACTCGTGACACAACAGGTAGCATTCTGAATACCCCCGGATAAATGTCCTTGTCCGTATTATAAACCGCCCCCTCCCAATTGTTTTAGGGAACCATAGAAAATGGTCGGAGGATAATGGGAGAGCACATTGCAATTGTGCCTTGAACAATACCATAAACATTCAGTCCTTCTCATGAGGCCTCAGAATGAGAATCAGCACTGAGCGAAAGCACATTTTTCCCCTACACAAAAGCATAGCTTAGATTAGAAGATATAAACTGGCACTGATATCAAAATTGTAAAGGCACTTACCTGCGAGCGAAGGTTTCACGTGCCAGCCAAAATTGTCCCCAGAATCTTAAAGTGTGTCATTTGCACAGTTCTTCTCATCGAAGAAGAGGACAAGAATGGCATACCTAAATCAAGGATGGGGACCCTCCAATTGATATAGCAACAACAACAACAACAACAACAATTTATTATTTATACCCCGCACATCTGGTTGGGTTCCCCCAGCCACTCTGGGCGGCTTCCAACAAAATATTAAAAATATGATAAAACATCAAACATTAAAAAATGTCCCTAAACAGGGCTGTTTCTTGGTCTGTTTCTCTTGTCCCTGACCATCAACCCAGCACTGGAGGCTGATGGGGGAAAGGGGAATGACAGAACAGTAAATCACACAGAGATTAAAGGGGCAACCCCCTCCGAGGGTGGACATTTAGCACTTAGTTCTTGAAATTGGGTTGTAGCCAACTTATTTTCAGTGCAGCTTCACTGAAATCAATGGGCACGGCTAGTGTCGGGCAATAGATTTCAATGGGTCTACTCTGTACATTCACACCATATGTTTCCAGCACCAAGATAGCTCTTTAAATAGCCATGGTTTCTCCCAAAGAATTATGGGAGCTGTAGTTTGTTAAGGGTGCAGGGAGTTGCTGGGAGACCCCTGTATCCCTCAGCTCCCAGAGTGCTTTAGCCATTAATCCGCATTCACAGGGAATTCTGCGAACTGTGGCTCTGTGAGGGGAATAGGGGGTCTCCTCACAACCCTCAGCAGTCTTAACAAGCCAGAGCTCCCAGAATTATTTGCGTATCATAGTGTATGAGGAGAAAGAAAATTCTGATCCTAAACCTCTGCTGGCTTGCAGGATATCTTCGGAGAAGAAAAGGCTAAGAAGCAAACTGAAATATACTCGGAGTCAAGTGTGAATTTCATGCTCTTTATTCAGCTCCTAGTAACAAGGAATGAATCTTTCCCCAAAATGCCTGCTGTATATACATTATTTACACAATGGGCCCCACGTGATTGGCTAATTCCAGGCTACTCCTGTAGGCCAATCAGGTTGCGGATTCACTTCATCCAGGAGCCTGATTGGCTGCTCTTGCAGGCCAATCAGGTCGCTGATTCACTTCCACCTGGAGCTGGATTGGGTGGCTCCTGCAGACCAATCAGGCTGCTGCATTTTGGATCCTATTGTTCTAGGATTCAGCTCAGTACATAACACAAACCCTATGCAAATCCAGAGTGGAGTCCCTAAGAGGGTTGGATGGTGCCTTCTACTGGACCTAATGATCAGGGGTCCCTTTACCTTTAATGAAAATAGAGGGACGCGGGTGGCGCTGTGGTCTAAACCACTGAGCCTCTTGGGCTTGCCAATCAGAAGATCAGCAGTTCGAATCCCCGTGATGGGGTGAGCTCCCGTTGCTCGGTCCCAGCTCCTGCCAACCTAGCAGTTTGAAAGCCGGCGAAAAAAGTGCAAGTAGATAAATAGGTTCCGCTCTGGTGGGAAGGTAAATGGCGTTTCCATGCGCTGCTCTGTTTTCAGTGTTCCATTGCGCCAGAAGTGGTTTAGTCATGCTGGCCACATGACCCGGGAAAACTGTCTGTGGACAAACGCTGGCTCCCCCGGCCTGTAAAGCGAGATGAGCGCCACAACCCCAGAGTCGTCTGCAACTGGACTTAACAGTCAGGGGTCCTTTACCTTTTTTCTTTTTTAAAAATGAAAATAGGGAAATTTTGGGGTCAAATCAGAAACTGGGATGGCTTCTATAAAACCAGGACTGTCTCTGGAAAACAGGGACACTTGGAGGGTCTGTGCTTTCCTTTCGACCACATCAGTTAGGTTGAGAGGGGGGTCTTGTTGCCTGGGCAGCCCAGAACCTCCATACACACTGCCCAGGCTTGCACCCCAGGAAGGTCACTTCGGTGCTGCGCTAATACAGCAGTTTGACTTTACCCCTGGAGACACACTCCCTTGTCTCTCTAGACAGACAGATGCCAACAACACCAAAATTTGGGCAACCAAAATGGTCAAAGGCTTGGAAACGATGCCTTATGAGGAACAGCTTAGGGAGCTGGGTATGTTTAGCCTGGAGAAGAGAAGGTTAAGGGGTGATGTGATAGCCATGTTCAAATATATAAAAGGATGTCATATAGAGGAGGGGAAAAGGTTGTTTTCTGCTGCTCCTGAGAAGAGGACACGGAGCAATGGATTCAAACTACAAGAAAGAAGATTCCACCTAAACATTAGGAAGAACTTCCTGACAGTAAGAGCTGTGAGACAGTGGAATTTGCTGCCAAGGAGTGTGGTGGAGTCTCCTTCTTTGGAGGTCTTTAAGCAGAGGCTTGACAGCCATCTGTCAAGAATGCTTTGATGGTGTTCCTGCTTGGCAGGGGGTTGGACTGGATGGCCCTTGTGGTCTCTTCCAACTCTATGATTCTATGATTCTAACATAGTGCATGATACAACTCCTTAGTGAGATGCAACTCCTAATATATTTCTTGCAACACACTCTAAATTGTCTCCCAGCATGCTAATATCCCCAAGTTCAGAGTGTGAGAATTGCTGCCCTAAAGCAATTGTGCCAGGGATAGGGGACATGCAGCAGGTGGTAGGACCTCACCACCCCAGAAGCAGCTGCAGACAGGATGACTGAAGTCTTCTAATTTTTACCTTATGAACAATGGCAATTTTTTGTTTTCTTGGGAAACCGGCACCAATCGGATTGCTTCCAATGAGAGTATCAGCGCCTCGTTGCGATGCAACTTGAAAGCGAGTCAACCCCTTCTCCGTCGGCTGATTATTACAAATTATTAAAAGTTAGTACAAAACATTTCCGAAACTGCTTTAAATATCTTGAAAGGGATTCGAAACAATGGCTGTCATTAGACGTTAATTGCCGATACACCATGTGCCAGGCATCAAAATGCCTCAAGATGTAACAAACAAAACAAAATAATAAAAGAAGAAGAGGAAGAAGAAAACTTGGGACGGCTGCATGTGAGGGTGGAGGGAAGATCTGGCAGCTATTACACATTGCATCCTATTGGATTTCTTGAGGGCAGCTTTTGCTGTCTTGGACGGGGTGTGTTTCAGGCTTCAAGTTTCTGCTTTGTGGGGAAGTCTTCGAAGAATAAGAACCTCAGCCCACAAGTGGAAAACATCCACACCATACTTTTAAAACACTATTATACTCCTCTAAGAGTCTTGGCTTCCTCCAAAGATTCCTAGGAACTGCATTCTCTTAAGGTTCTCCTAAGAGAGCCAGTGTGGTGTAGTGGTTAAGAGCGGTAGACTCGTAATCTGGTGAACCGGGTTCGCTTCCCCGTTCCTCCACATGGGTGACCTTGGGCTAGTCACACTTCTTTGAAGTCTCTCAGCCCCACTCACCTCACAGAGTGTTTGTTGTGGGGGAGGAAGGGAAAGGAGAATGTGAGCCGCTTTGAGACTCCTTCGGGTAGTGATAATGCGGGATATCAAATCCAAACTCTTCTTCTTCTTCTTCTTCTAACAACTTTCAGCACCTTTCACAAACTACAGTTCCTAGCATTGTGGTTTGTTGGCTTTTTTTGGGGGGGTGGGGGAACCACGACTCTTAAAGTGGTTTAAGAGTAATTTAAAGATATAGTGTGGATTTCACCCTTTGCCCTTATCCTTGCAGAACTTCCCAAGACTGGAGTTTTGAAACCACAAGTAGGATCTTGTGGAAGGGTCAGGATGGGGAGGCGGTCTCCACAATTCCTCCTCTACCCAGTCCCTGAAGCCCACCCCTCTTCTTCCTCTATCCAGACCACTGAGCAGCAGAATCAGCATTCAAACCAGGCAAAAGCACTCATAGAATCATAGAATCATAGAATCATAGAGTTGGAAGAGACCACAAGGGCCATCCAGTCCAACCCCCTGCCAAGCAGGAAACACCATCAAAGCATTCTTGACAGATGGCTGTCAAGCCTCTGCTTAAAGACCTCCAAAGAAGGAGACTCCACCACACTCCTTGGCAGCAAATTCCACTGTCGAACAGCTCTTACTGTCAGGAAGTTCTTCCTAATGTTTAGGTGGAATCTTCTTTCTTGTAGTTTGAATCCATTGCTCCGTGTCCGCTTCTCTGGAGCAGCAGAAAACAACCTTTCTCCCTCCTCTATATGACATCCTTTTATATATTTGAACATGGCTATCATATCACTCCTTAACCTTCTCTTCTCCAGGCTAAACATACCCAGCTCCCTAAGCCGTTCCTCATAAGGCATCATTTCCAGGCCTTTGACCATTTTGGTTGCCCTCCTCTGGACACGTTCCAGCTTGTCAGTATCATTCTTGAACTGTGGTGCCCAGAACTGGACACAGTATTCCAGGTGAGGTCTGACCAGAGCGGAATACAGTGGTACTATTACTTCCCTTGATCTAGATGCTATACTCCTATTGATGCAGCCCAGAATTGCATTGGCTTTTTTAGCTGCCATGACTCTTAAAGTGGTTTAAGAGTAATTTAAAGATATAGTGTGGATTTCACCCTTTGCCCTTATCCTTGCAGAACTTCCCAAGACTGGAGTTTTGAAATCACAAGTAGGATCTTGTGGAAGGGTTAGGAAGGGGAGGCGGTCTCCACCATTCCTCCTCTACCCAGTCCCTGAAGCCCACCCCTCTCCATCCTCTATCCAGACCACCGAGCGGCAGAATCAGCATTCAAGCCAGGCAAAAGCACTCATGGATGATGGGGAAAAGAGATGGGGTGTGCCTAGGGCCACATTGCTTTCCAGGTTACTCTCTGGGGGCCGCATGCCACTGGTGGGTGGGGCTAGAAGCAAAAGTGGGCCGATCAAAGGGTGTGAAGTCTATCTTTCAACAGTAGACTATTTTCCACACTCAGTCACATGCACATAAACCCTTTTTCCTCCATCCAGACAAGCAAAAGGCATTAACAGTGTACAAAGACTGGCACATGTACTCAAGGAGGCTGTAAAGTACTGCAACATGCTCTACATGGGGCTACCTTTGAAAGCGACTTGGAACCTACAACTAACCCAGAATGCGGCTGCTAGACTGGTGACAGGGAGCAGCCACCAATACCACATAACACCGGTCCTGAAAGACTTACATTGGCTCACAGTATGTTTCTGAGCACAAGTCAAAGTGTTGGTGCTGACCTTTAAAGCCCTAAATGGCCTTGGCCCAGTATACCTGAAGGAGTGTCTCCACCCCCCATCGTTCAGCCCAGACACTGAGATCTAGCTTCAAGGACCTTCTGACGGTTCCCTCACTGCGAGAAGTGAAGTTGCAGAGGGCCTTCTCAGTAGTGGCACCCACCCTGTGGAACACCCTCCCGTCAGATGTCAAGGAGATGGGTATCTATATAACCTTTAGAAGACATCTGAAGGCAGCCCTCTGCTTGAAAACCTCCAAGGAAGGAGAGTCCACAGCTCTTACTGTCAGAAAGTTATTCCTTATGTTTAGTCGGAATCTCCTTTTTTCAACTTGAAGCCATTGGTTCGAGTCTTACCCTCCAGAGCAGGAGAAAACAAGCTTGCTCCCTCTTCCATGTGACAGCCCTTGAGACATTTGAAGATGTCTATCGTATCTCCTCTCAGTCTCCTCTTTTCCAGGCTGTTCTTCTGTGCATGTGGTATCACAAGGGACATTTTGGCAAATGCATCTCGTCATACAGAAAATCTGTAGCTGCTGAAGTTCCCATTCTTTAAGCAGAAAACCAAAAAATAGGCAACACAACGGCCAACATTGGTATAAAAGTGATATATGTATATTTTTCTTTATTCTCTTGTGAAATAACAAACAGGCAACGGACAGTGTTCCGGTAATGCCACTGTTTCGTTAGTATCTTCTTCAGCTCAAATTAACTAACCATACGATAAACTTTTCACGGAGAAGTTCCCATTCTGACACAGGTATGAAATCTGCAGGAGGTCTTCCCTACTTTTCAGTTTGCCGGTCAAACGACTTGACCCAAGACACATATTGAATGTAAGGGAGAGATGGAGATGAAAGTCATTTCATTATGCTATGAGCCACACCGGGTCATATTTGCATTCTTCGTTGAGCCGAGTTCTGTGTAACATGAGCTGGGCAAAGGCACGGAATCCATCCCTCGCCTCAAAATTATCAAATCCCTTATGAGTTGACTACCTGGATGTCTTCCCCGTGGATGTGTAGGGGAAGTGTATGTTTATGTAAAGGGAAGCACTGATTTACTAGAACTGATTGCTTTGCAGTCTAATTACTTTTCAACTGGCTGTTCCAAATTAAGATGTCATCGATGGCTTTTGGTGATATATTTCATTTTAAGCAAATTTATTCTATAATAGAGCACATCATAATGGGAAGCAGAGTCCCCACTCTTCCCTACTCTTTGTAGCCGGATATCTTGACAAGTAAATTAAATTTAGCAGTTAAAATGCTTCCATTAGTAATTTTATTAAGTTAATTAAGGACTTTCTCTTTCTGAATTTTAACTACCCTCATTTCAGAACAACCTTCATTTTTAAAAAATAAAAACTAAAATAAAATAATGCCACATATTTAGCAACCACAAGAGTTTGAGAAAATTTCTCTATCCTATAAATTGCTTTGGACTCTTATCAAAACAAATAGGAGCCTCTGCTTGAAGACCACCAGTGGTGGAGAAATCACCACCCCTCTAGGTAATGGGTCCCATTGTCAAACTGCTCTCACCATCAAGGCATTTGATGCTACTGTAAGTAGATGTGCTTTTCATAGCTAGGAATATACAGCCAGGATAGGTGGTTCTGTTTTCCTTTGAGTCCCATTCCCAATAGCTCAAGGCTGCTTAAAATCTAACATTAAAAACTGGAATAGAAAAATAATATTTGGGGTGGGTGAGTGTGTTTTAAAATCAACCTTTGGTGATCACAGCAGAAGAGTAAAAATAAGATTGCTCCAAACTATTCTACCGCCTTACCGCTCAAAGCAAACTGCGCTTGAATTGTCTGTTTGCAGAACATTCGGTACTCTGTGTTTTCCATGGATAGATTCTTTATTCAACATTAGTACCAGTATCAAACTCTATTTCGGCAAAGTTCCCTAAGTCCATGATCGGTCAGAGAAGAATGGATGGAGGCAGGATCCAGTGGAAAGCAAGGCAGATCTTTATTTTTCTGTTGCAACAGAGTTCCCTCCCCTTCTTCCAAGGACTTCTGACTTCTGTTTCAGTGTATCTGAAGACATGTGCATGCACACGAAAGCTCAAACCAAGAACAAACTTAGTTGGTCTCTAAGGTGCTACTGGAAGGAATTTTTTTATTTTGTTTCGACTACAGCAGACCAACACAGCTACCTACCTTGTAACCCCATCAACCTGTGTTCATCCTTTCTAAAGATTTAGAGCTTTTGTCACTGAAGGACTTTTCTTTACCCTTGGGCTGCTCTTTAAAGACTAAATCAAAACAATTTGTGAACATTTGGAAAGGGAGGGGGGAGGGAATCAAATCTACCCTCCCATAATTTGATTTGTAGAAAATTGACGAACAAAGCTTTGCTGAGTGGTTTTAAATAAATCATAATTAATTACATGTGCAAATGCATCAACCAAATTTGGATGCACAATTAAATAACTAATCACAGTTTGGAAAAGCTGAAAATTGAAATTGCATGCTGAAATAGACAAGCATGGCCCCAGGCTCACTCAGGTGTTTCCGTTTTGATCGCTGAAGCATGCAGCGGTTTCTTGCAGCGAAGGACCACTTGTTGAAGACAGAAGAAACTCCTCTTGCTCTTCAGCTAGACCTTTTTGAATGCTTCGAAGGGGTTTCTCCTGCTATAGACATAGAAAACTTGAACTCATAAGACCTGTAAATTAGCTTCTGCGATTGGCTTTGGGATTAGGTGGCTCTGAGAGAGCATTTGATTTTGACAAATTAAAGGAGACTAGGTCCATCAGCAGGCATCTTCCATGGCTCTCCATTATCAGCGGCAATAGATCTCAGATTAAATTCTGGGGATCCCAGAATGGACACCCACCCTGCTCACATCAAGCCATGCATGCATGTCAGCTTCCAAGTATTTAATATTTGAAACATTCTTATCCTCTCCCCAGACAAGTTTACATTTACAAGCAGGTTTACAACAGGCAGAAGGGTGAGCAGCACCAAAGGAAAAAAAGGTTGGGAGGGAGGAGGAAAAAAATGAGCCAAATTCACTACTGAGAGCAAAATACTGCACTGGTGCTCAGGTTCTGCTTGTGGGTTTCCCAAGGGATCTATAAGAACAGGATGCTGGACTAGACGGGCTATTGGCCTCATCCAGCAAGTCTATTCTTATGATCTTATAGTTTTATGACTAGATGGGCCTTTGGACTGATCAGGCAAGAAAATGTGCCTGCAAATTAATCCTAGATAGATTGTAAGCTCACCAACAGATTGTAAGGTCACAGCTTTGATGCCACGGTCTGCGCTCATTCAATTTTTGTACAAACATAATCAGCATTGCAGGGGGTTGGACTAGATGGCCATTGGGATACCTTCCAACTCTACAATTCTGTGATTGTGTGTGCATTACCAAGTACAACAACAAAATGCAAATACAAAATAAAACAATACAGAACAGATCAGGAAATGTGGTATGTTCATGTAGGTCAACAGAAATATACTGTAGGTCATCTTCAAAATAAGGCTAACATAGGTAAGAGATAGGGCCAGCCTAATCTCAGTGGGCAGAGAGCTCCATCATCTCAGTGTCATCACAGTGAATCCACTATTTCTGGTTGACAGTATCATGACTGTCAATCATGCCTCTGCAAAGCAGCATGCAAAACAGCCTGGGGTCCAGGTTATCTGACAGACTGCCTGCTTCTGAATATTAGTTGCTGGGAATCACAGTTGCAGGGCGTGCTGTTTTGCTCAATTTCTGTTTACGGGATTCCTGTGGGTATCTGGCTGGCCATTGAGAAGAAAGGGCACTGCACGAGATGGGCGTTTTGACCTGTTCCGGCAGGGCCCTGCATGTATTATGTCCTGTTCTGTTGCATGAACCTGAGCACTCGAAGGCCCTTGTTCCACATCCCACTCCATTTGGTGTGGAGATGGAAAATAGAGTTGATCCGTGACCTAAGTAAAGGTAAAGGGACCCCTGACAATTAAGTCCAGTCGTGAGCGCCTCTGGGGTTGCGGCACTCATCTCGCTTTATTGGCCGAGAGCCGGCGTACAGCTTCCGGGTCATGTGGCCAGCATGACTAAGCCGCTTCTGGCGAACCAGAGCAGTGCACGGAAACATCGTTTACCTTCCCGCTGCAGCGGTACCTATTTATCTACTTGCACTTTGACGTGCTTTTGAACTGCTAGGTTGGCAGCAGCTGGGACCGAGCAACGGGAGCTCACCCCATCGCAGGGATTCGAACTGCCGACCTTCTGATCAGCAAGCCCTAGGCTCTGTGGTTTAACCCACAGCGCCACCTGGGTCCCTTAGGTGCGAATATACACAGGTGTCAAATAAACCAGATCTCTTAAAGCACTACAGTCTGCTCTGTGCCTTGATCTCCCAAAAGAAACATGACCCTCGATGAGTGCATGTAACCCCCTGCTCAGATAGAGATTTGAGGGTGGCACACAACCTCTGTAACTGTATTTTCCTCTCTTGGAAGGTTGCTGCTCCTTCTGCCTTGAACTTTATCCCAGCTTCCTTCTCACCCCTTGCTTTTTCCTGTAAGACTAATTGCAGTTGTTAACAGTAGTCAACAGGTTTACCACAGCTATCAGCCTTTCACCCATTCCCACCACCCCTCTGAGTAATACCCCTCCCACCCTCTCACTATATATAAGGGTCTGGTGACTTCTGTTTCAGTGTATCTGAAGAAGTGTGCATGCACACGAAAGCTCATACCAAGAACAAACTTAGTTGGTCTCTAAGGTGCTACTGGAAGGAATTTTTTTATTTTGTTTCGACTACAGCAGACCAACACAGCTACCTACCTTGTAACCCCATCAACCTGTGTCCATCCTTTATTTTTTTATTTTGTTTTGAAGCAATGATTCTTCAACATCAACTTCGTTGGACTGGTCATGTTGTGCGGATGCCTGATGATCGTCTTCCAAAGCAACTACTCTATTCCGAACTTTAAAATGGAAAGCGTAATGCTGGTGGACAACAAAAGAGGTTTAAAGACTGTCTCAAGGCAAATCTTTAAAAATGTAGTATAAACACTGACATCTGGGAAACACGGACCTGTGAGCACTCCAGTTGGAGAACAGCATTTACCAAAGGTGTCACAGGCTTTGAAGTGATCAACTCCTGCCTGGAAACCAATGTCCCCACTGTGGAAGGACATGTGGATCCAGAATTGGCCTCCACGGTCACTTACGGATTCGTTGTTAAAACCGTGTTTATGGAAGACAATCTTACTCGGCTACGAGTGATCGCCAAAGAAGAAGAAGAAGCTTCGAGGAGCCACAGGTGAAAACTGAGTGAAGGGTGGGGGGGCCAAAGGTAGACAAAGGGAGCCAGTGTGGTGTAGTGGTTAATAGCAGTAGACTCGTAATCTGGGGAACCGGGTTCGCGTCTCCGCTGCCCCACATGCAGCTTCTGGGTGACCTTGGGCTAGTCACACTTCTTTGAAGTCTCTCAGCCTCACTCGCTTCACAGAGTGTTTGTTGTGGGGGAGGAAGGGAAAGGAGAATGTGAGCCACTTTGAGACTCCTGCGGGTAGTGATGAAGCGGGATATCAAATCCAAACTCTTCTTCTTCTTCTACCTCAGAAGGAGAACGACGTGCCCCCCAGCAGAGGTACAACCCCTCACCTAACACCCTACACACCCCTAACACCACCAGCCACAGCCTATTTAGCTATGTGTTGACATCACTATGGGGAAATATTGTTTCTTTCAGTGCTCCATATAGGTCAAAAAGAGAACTGCCCCCATAAAGCCATGCCGAGCCTCTGCAGACCATGGCAAAGGGACATAATGCAAACCCTTGTTTGGTTCTGAAGTCTCGGCCTCCCCAGAAACAGTGAGTTTTTGTCTGCTGCAAATGCTGATCTATGGCAAAGTGGGCGGATTGCAGCGAAGGGCAATGACAGGTCTCTTTGGAAGGCTTACTTTTGGTTGAATTATGGTTCTAATGAAATTGTCAATAGTAATCCTGTTACCAGGAACTCGAAAACCCTGCTTAATGAACTAGACACTAACAAACAAAATAACAATTCTTAAAAAAAAAAAAAAAATACTCTATTGAGAACGGGGTAATTGCTTCAGATTTCAGATGGATAATGGAATGCAAAGGAACTGTACGACCTGGTCCAGCGCATTAAGGAAATAATAAAAGTGTACAAGGCTGTGTGTCAGCCCAGCAATGTCTCTTTATGTCCCCAGTGCCATCTACTCAACAGAATACTTTTGTATGACACCTTAATTAATCCCTTTCCCACCATTCCCACAACTCACGACCGGCGATATAATTTCGAATCCCCATGTCACCTATAAGCAGTACCAAGGTTGAAGAACAAGAAGAAAAAAGCAGTTTCCTCATTTTGTGAGTGACAAAAAGGACCTTCTGTTCAGGGCAATGCTCAATGCCTGCAAATGCACCTCATGCTATTCTTTTTCCTTTTTAAATGTATTTCGAGCATTTTTAAAATCTGCTGCTAGGGTGAAAGGCTCCCGAGAGCCCGACATGCAGTCAATAAAAAGAAAGTCCCTGCCTGCAGGCTTATGATCTAAAAGACATGGCACAAAAGGGAAAAGAATGAGGAGGGAAGAGGAAAGAGAAAAACTCAAGGCCTAATTCTTAAGCTGGACCCGAGTGCAGCCAAACCCAACCCACTTGTGAGTCTCAGCAACTGGCATTCAGGGACTTCCTGCCTCCATGGCTTGAGGTAGAATGTCACCATTATACATGCCTTATAACCCCCAAACAGTGGTTCCAGTAGCAGGCAGCATGGTGAGGTGGCGGCACTGGCCTGCTGTCAAGGCTGCTTACCAGCCAAAGGAGTACGCACGGCAGATAGCAAAGTTTTTATTGTCAAACATAACACAGTCTAGGGCTGCCATACGTCTGCAATTTCCCGGATATAGCCGGGATTCACCCGTCAAAAATGGCATCCGGGTGGAATTTTCAAAATCGGTTTAAATGTCCGTGTTGATTTTATGGCAAATTTCCTTTAAAAAAATTAGCTTAAAAATGTAATTTGTTTTTGACCAAAGCTCCACAGCTTTTCACTTTTTGAAATATGGCAACCCTAACACAGTTTCTTCTACAACTCTGGATATCTTCACATACCAATCTCCTGGCTAGGCAGCCACTGGTGGAGGAAAGGAGGCGGGGGAGCACACCACCCCCAGTACCATCGGAGAGGAGGGTACCATCGCAGCTGCCCCCCAGACACACGACAAGCACCCCCCACCTTTCCGGGTGTCAAGCCCCTGCGGGCAGCGCACCACGCCCCCGGGACATGCACCATGCCCCCGCAGGCGTCATGCCACGCCGCCAGGACATGCACCAGCCACCCCCCCACCTGCTCTCTCCCCCCCTCCCAGTGCCGGAGCATGCAGCTTCGTCACTGTAGGCAGCTATTCCCAGGTCTTTGCTATATGGAACACTCCTCCACCAGTTTATGTACCTTCCCTCTCCGGGATGTGTGTACTCAGCTGGAGATTGAGTCTGCACAGAAACTTCCTCTGCTCCTCCCTTTTCGACCCCCTCCAGGTTCTGGGAGACAGTGGTGCAGGAGAAGATGGGGAGGCATGTCCTTACCTGACCTGCCTCTTCCTCTTCTTCTTCTGACCCCTCCAGTCCTGAAGCTTCCCCTGCCTCTGATTCTTGCTTCCTGGCTGGTACAGGTTCCCACGATGCCCTGCCTGCCTCTCCCAAGTCCAGACCCCCTTCCCCCAGTGGACATTCATCAGCATCCTGCCATTCCCTGCCACCTGAGCTGAGTTGCATCATGGAGGTCAGCATGTTGCAAACACTCAGGCAGAGCTAATCCAGCGCTCCTAACAGTGTGTTTGCACCACACCGACCTCCCTGCCAACTCCTCTCCTTCCTGATAAGTAGCAGGAGCTACGGATTGATTCCCCAATGAAACATCTTCTGTCTGAGATGCCACAAATGTTAGCTGAACTAGTTCAGAAAAAGGCATTCATAACATTAGGGAGAGATTATTCAGATGCCAGCACTCAGATCCCAGTGTGCATGCTGTGACGTTGTTAAGCGGAGACCCAACGACGCATAGAAATGAAGGTGGCCCGTGGGGAACTTTGAGCAGAATCTTTCCTAGGAAGGGAGAAGCAATCAATTGAAACCCCACTCAGGATGCAGAGTTGGCGACTGTCAGGCAAGAGAGGATGAGACCGGCTCTCAGCCTCTGTACACCACAGCTGAAGATGTAATGTAATGTAAAGTAACTCATCCATCCCTAATTTAATAGGAAGTGACTTAAGATATTTTTAACAGCCCTAGGAAAGCACTGCGGACTGGAGGATGCATGCATGTATGTATGCATATATATATATATATATATATATATATATATATATATATATATGGATTCAGGGGGGAGAGAGAGAGAGAGAGAGAGAGAGAGAGAGAGAGAGAGAGAGAGAACCCACAACCACATTGTAAAATTAGCATTTAGATAGTGAGCAAGGGAGTAAAATTGGCATAAAATCTTGAAAAACTAACTGGGCTTGCCAAATTATAAATCGCTCCCTAGTGTCTAATGCCTCAGACACAATAACAAGTTTTTTCCCTTCTCTATCGTGGACCAAAAATTCTTTCCCCAACTTTCACCTCTTTCCCCTTTCCTCTCTCTCCTCTCCCGTTCGGAGGGCTTTCCAAAGGCTTGCTCACAAGTCACACTGAGTGCTGGTACAGGATGTTTAAGGGGTTGTGTGAAAGAGGGAACAACTTTTGATTCATACAGCTCATCTACTGTATGCAGCATATACTCACAGGACCTTACACAGGAAATACTGTTCTTGTTGCTGTCATCGGTCTGTCCTGAGAGAGGATGGAGTTCCCTCCAGGGCTGAACTCAAACCACTGTGTTAGCATCACCCAAGTGACCTTCCTGGGGTGCAAGCCTGGGCAGAGAATTTGGAGGTCCTAGGCTGCCCAGATGACAAGACCCCACTCTTGCGCAAACTGTATACTCCTTGAATGTTGCACATGAATCATTGCATGTGTGTACAGCTCAAATATTTATGTACACAGGTACACAGATTTTACTCTTATTCAATGTAATGTGATCACCCCTTATCTGTCCAAAGTCATGGAAATCCAAAAGATAATACAGTGGTACTTCGGCTTACAGACGCTTCAGGTTACAGACGCTTCAGGTTACAGACTCCGCTAACCCAGAAATAGTACCTTGGGGTTAAGAACTTTGCTTCAGGATGAGAACAGAAATCTTGTGGCGGCAGCGGGAGGCCCCATTAGCTAAAGTGGTACCTCAGGTTAAGAACAGTTTCAGGTTAAGAACAGACCTGCAGAACGAATTAAGTTCTTAACCCGAGGTACCACTGTATGCAGGGGTTCCATGAATTTAATATCGTTTCTGTATATAGTCTGGGCTGCCAAAAAACAAATACCTTTTGCTGACAGGTAAGACATTCATGTTTCAGAATCTGGCAAGGCTTTTTTTTAAAAAAGAAAACAGAAAAAAAGAAAACGAAACAAACCCCTTTTAAGCTGTGTAGCCACAGAAGACTCTTAATAATTGATTATAATTGATTTTAACCTTGTCCTAACCTGGACGGCGTCTTTTGTCCAGATGGGATACGAGGGGAGGGGGAAGCCCCAATATGCCTCTTTAAAAGCTCCAGACAAGAGCAGAAGATAAAATATTTAGTCTGCCAAAGCCTTGACCTCCGAATTCTAGCCAGTTTTGAACCTGAATTGATTTCCGACAAGGCAACTGGGAGATGATTACAACAAAAAGCACTAAAAGGCAGACCAGCCTCTCTCTTAACATCCCAGCAGCTTAGCTAGTTAATAACAGCAATTGTTTTAGATATAATACCAATCCCCGTTAACTGACACTAGGAGAAAAGTAATAATAAAGGGAGAACACCGCAAAAGCGAGAACATTTTGCAGTGGGCAGAATCCAAAGGTGGTGCATGGGGGTGGTGCCAGGAATTCTAGAAAATAATATTTAAAATAGACAACTTTTAAGGGGTACGTGAATGGAGCATCACTGGTGGAATGTGGCAGAAGGTGACAAGTGATGATTGTGACAATATTATATGCACAGAAACGGAAAGAAGAGACTGTTCAAATGAAGAAGGAGTAGCTTTTGCAAGTAATGCACTATGCAGAAATGGCGAAGCTGACAGAGAAATTGAGAGATTGTTATGTACTGAGTTGAATAGGATCCAAAATGCAGCAGTCTGATTAGTCCTAGAACAATAGGATTCAGAATGCAGCAGTCTGATTGGTCCTAGAACAATAGGATTCAGAATGCAGCAGTCTGATTGGTCCTAGAACAATAGGATCCAGAATGCAGCAGTCTGATTGGTCCTAGAACAATAGGATCCAGAATGCAGCAGTCTGATTGGTCCTAGAACAATAGGATCCAGAATGCAGTAGTCTGATTGGTCCGCAGGAGCCACCCAATCCAGCTCCAGGTGGAATTGAATCCGCAACCTGATTGGCCTACAGGAGTATCCTGGAATTAGCCAATCATGTGGGGCCCATTGTGTAAATAATGTATATAAAGCAGATGTTCTGGGGAAACATCCATTCCTCGCTACTATGAGCTGAATAAAGAGCATGAAATCCACACTCGACTCCGAGTATATTTCAGAGATCAAAATGAAGAATTTTTATAGAAGAACGTAGGCCTTTCATGGACTATTTAAAAAAAAAAATATAGTCAAATGAAATTACAGGAAGGATTTGAGGTAAAAGCGGTGGGGGGAAATGAAAAAATAGTTGTAATAGAGAAATCTTTTTGTACTAGATAAAGATATAATGCAGTGTTCATTCTGTGTTGTTTCAAAATCTATACTTGTTTGTTGTTGTTTGTTTGTTTTTTAAAGCTGTAAATCGCCATGGGACATGATCAAGAGTGGGGAAGCCAAGCCTTATGAGGAACGGTTGAAGGAGCTGGGTAAGTTTAGCCTGGGAAAGAGGAGATTGAGAGGAGATATGGTAGCCATCTTCGGATACCTCATTGGGGATGGAGCAAGCTTGTTTTCTCCTGCTCCATAGGGCAGGACGTGAACCAATGGCTTCAAATTACAAGAAAGGAGATTCCGGCTAAACATCAGGAAGAACATTCTGACGTTAAGAGTTGTTTGGCAGTGGAACGTTCTCCTTCGGGAGGTTGTGGATTCTCCTTCCTTGGAGGTCTTTAACGAGAGGTTGGATGGCCATCTGTCATGGATGCTTTAGCTGAGATTCCTGAATCACAGGGAGTTGGACTGGATGATCTTTGGCATTCCTTCAACCCCTAAAAGTCTGTGTTTCCATAACTTTCTTATTTGTTTTACAAGTGTATATTTTACTATTGTAACCCACCTAGAGACCTTCTGATGAAGGGCAGGTAAGAAATCTTATAAATAATTAACCCTAAGGGCCAAATGTTGCTTTTTATTTGCATTTTTTATAATTAATTATTACATTTATATCCCCAAAGATTTCAGGATGGTGTTCATGGTTCCCTTCCCCCTCCCCTTTTCTATATATATTAAAAATCACAACATCCATAGGTTTGCAAAGTTAAAATAAGTCCATGCATCCCCTAGATCATTTTGGTTTCCTTTTTCTGAAGCTTTTGCAACTCTACAATATCCCTTTCAAGATGAGGTGACAAAGTATTCCAAGTATAGGTTGGCATGATGTATTCCAAGTATTCCAAGTATAGGTTGGCATGCCATAGGTTGGCATGATGCCCTTATGATATCGGCGGCTTTGTTTTCAATTCCATTCCTAATGATCCCTAGTGCAGAATTTGCCTTTACAACAGCCACCACAAACTGGGTCAACATCTTCACTGAGTTATCCAATATGGCCCCAATATCTCATTCTTGATCAAAAAAAATTCTCAAGTCAGGAATGAGATATTGAGGGGGGTCATATTGCAATTGCATGTATTGAATTTGCAATTCTATCGCTCGTTCAGTTTGGATAGGTCCTTTGGGAATCTCTTCTTGTGCCAACAGCCCTGAACAATCCAGTACCATCAGCAAACTGGGCCACCTGACCGTCCACCCCAAACGCTAGATCAGGCTTCCCCAAACTCGGCCCTCCAGATGTATTGAGACTACAATTCCCATCATCCCTGACCACTCGCCCTGCTAGCTAGGGATCATGGGAGTTGTAGGCAAAAAACATCTGGAGGGCCAAGTTTCAGGAAGCCTGCTCTAAATCAGTGTTTCCCAAACTTGGGTCACCAACTGTTTTCGGACTATAATTCCCATCATCCCTGACCACTGGTCTTGCTAGCTAGGAATGATGGGAGTTGTAGTCCAAAAGCAGCTGGAGACCCAGGTTTGAGAAACACTGCTCTAGATGTTTTTTGAACCTTGTTAAAATGCACAGGCCCCGCTGTTGATCCTTGGCAGACTCTACTTCCTACCCTTCTCCATACGAATAACTCTCCCACTCTCTTAACATGTGACCTTTCACTTTTTCGGAGAAATATCTCATTTCCCCTCTCCACACTGGTATCATTGACGCCGGTATGCTTTCTTATTTTGGTGATGGGTAAAAATAAAAGCTTCCGTCCTAAGTGCCTCCCGCTTTAGCTGTAGGCAAAGGGGGGAAATGGCTGTCTAGGGGAAGGAAGGAGAAAATTCCAAAGCCAAATCTGCCCGTCTCCTTCATTAGACATAGTTTAAACAGTCCACCGGGTGCCTTTTATCCTCATTGTGCTTGTGTTTCTCTTCCCACGGAGTATCCCATATCTAGCAACATCCACCCAGAGTGTACAAGAATGCTGAGTTGTCATGTAGGATTTTTACCTCACACTGGGGAGGTATTAGTTGATAACATCCACCTTGTTTTGGATTTACTGCTTTAGCATATTTCATGCTGGAAGTATTTTTTCTCTCTCCCAACCATCTGCTAAGATTAGCACTCTAGTGGTGTAATAAATTTACCTACTCGGCTCCCATAGTGTAGCCTGGAACTGACTTACACTTTACTCGGCCTAATTGAAAATAGGGGAAGATAAATGATGCACTTTGAATTTCTCTCTCAGATGTACCATTGTTCATTACTACAACAAGGGAATGAGTGGATCTGATAAGAAGATCAATTGTTCCGTAAAACAAAAGTTTCCATGGCAAGAGAACGGTACCGACAGCTGTAATTGTCTATGGGTAACTTGTAGGGAAAGATCTCAATATTGTCATCGTAAGGAATGCCGAGTTGTTTTCTGATTTGCACACTTGTTTCTCCTGGGGGTGGGGTGCGGAGAGAAGAAAGTGTGTGGAAACGAAAGAGGAGCCAGTCAGTCATTGTTCAGAATATCAAATCATAGTGAGGCCTCAAGTAGTGATAAGAGTGAATTCGGGAATGGGGAAGTTCAGAAATCGTTCTGTTTATGGTAAGACCTGTTCAAGAGAGAGGGATGGACTCCCTCAGAAGGTGGTGGACTCTCCTTCACTGGAGGTTTTTAAGCAGAGGTTGTATGGCCATCTGTCTGGGATTCTGTAGCTGTGATTCCTGCATTGCAGAGGGTTGGACTAGATGACCCTGGGGACACCATCTAACTCTACAATTCTACGATCCTATAGATCTGCAAGTTTCAGTTGCTGTCAGTTTCTCATTTTTTCCAATTTTCGGTTCAGTTCTCCACAATTCTATATTCATTTGCAATGGGGGGAGGGGACGCCTCCTGAAATCTCACCCGTATTTTAGGGCGACTTTCTCCTAATATGCACATTGGTGTGTACAGTTTTGCCTAATGCGTCTCTTTTTGCAAAGTGTTTCCCCTAATATACTGTAGTTCATCTTGCATGCTATTTTCACTAAAATGTGCATTGCTCTTGCATCCTTTACCCTCATATATCTGATTGACCCTAGTTGATCTGATTGACACCCTTTTAAAATTTGTCACCATTCTAGCTGCCACATTTTGGATTAATTGTAGTGTCCGGATCACCTTCAAAGAGCTCATTGCAGTAGTCCAAGCGCGAGATAACTAGAGCATGCACCACTCTGGCGAGACAGTCCGCAGGCATGTAGGGTCTCAGCCTGCGTACCAGATGGAGCTGGTAGACAGCTGCCCTGGACAAAGAATTGACCTGCACCTCCATGGACAGCTGCGAGTCCAAAATGACTCCCAGGATGCACACCTGGTCCTTCAGGGGCACAGTTACCCCATTCAGGACCAGGGAGTCCTCCACACCTGCCCGCCTTCTGTCTTGTCAGGATTCAACCTCAATCTGTGAGCTGCCATCCATCCTCCAACCGCCATCCATCCTCCAAATACAAGACTGAATTGAATTTATTCCCCCCACCGCATCCTTACCTGGAAGCCTAGCTGTTACCACCCATCAACAATTGGCCCCTCACTGCAACATGCAATATGTCCATGAAATAAGTTTGCAGGGAGGTGGTTTCCCCCATTGATGCTTGTGGACAGCATCAACTTAAAGCAACACTCTGCGTCTTCTTCCTTGACCTGGTTGCATAGCTGCGCAGCAGTGACAGATTTGCACTTCTGCTTGAAGCAATTTCCTGCAGCCTGTGGAAAACACAAAAGAAAACATTGGGCCAGAGCGAGTGCTGAGTCACATAAAGCTGACGAAACCCAAATACGGCCCACGATCACCCAAATGCATTATTTATCGCCACAACCCATTGATGGCTTGCTTACACAGGAACCCTCCTGCGGTATTGAAGGCCAAAGTGCCGCCGCTCTCTCTTTAACAACAGCGTTGTATCTTTGGCAACTCTGGAAGGGACTCAGGGAAGGAGGGGGGGAGAGGAAAAGGAAAAATCAATAGCACTTCATGAGCGAGGTCTCGGTCTTCTTTTTTACGAGGATTCTGTCAATGCAAGTGGCCATTACAGTACTTGAAAGGCATGATATAAAATTGCTTCAACAAGATATAAGACACAGGGTCTGAAAGAACCTGGGGAGAGTATTTTAGCCAACGTTAAATAGTATCATCACATAATTACTTCCATTGGCACATCTTCAGCGGGATGCGCTCACACGGGGTAGGAGCTTTCTATTATGGGTGTGGAAATTGGTAGGGAAGGCTGTCGATCTGATGCCGGCTGAGCTACCCAAGGTCAAAGCGAGCCACAAAATGGAGCCTCTGCTGTTATTGGTGGTAGCGCAGAGCAGAATGGCTGTTGACAAATAGGTCTTTTTTTGTCTTCTTCTTTTTCTCCTCCTCCTCCAATTGTAGAGTTGGAAGGGAGACAAGGGTCATCTCCCCCTCCTCCTCCTCCTCCCTTCTTCCTTGTCTTCTTCTTCCTTGTCTTCTTCTTCTTCTTCTTCTTCTTCTTCAGCTTTGTTCCTAGTATCATTGAAAGATATGCTAGTCCGGCTAGGCTAGTCCCAGAAGTAAATGCTAGATAGACAACCACTGTTGGAGATGCTCTAAGCTCTCAACTGTCCGCATTGATCGGGGGTTGGAGTAGATCAGGAATATCCAATGTGGATCCCCACCACCACCACCAAAATTGTTACGCTATAATTCCTATCAGCCCCAGCCAGGTTGGTCAGGAATGATGGGAGTTGTAGTCCAGCAACATAAGGAGGTCAACACATTTGCTTCCCCTAGTCTAGTGGATAATAAGGTTGTCCCCCACGTGGACAACATCCAGGTGTTCACCTAAGATATACCTTTTTGTTCGGGCCTATGGCTTAACGACTGGCTCCAGTGGAGTTGGTTTGAAGGTGCATGAGGCCACCACGTTGCTCAGCAAGTTTGTGCCTAGTCAGTGTCTGGGTGGGTGGCCTCCTATGCTGCTTTCAGGACTCGTCGAATAGTCTGACTCATTAAAAGTAAGCTGTGTATATAATTGAAGACCTAAACTGACTGAGTCCTGCTTAACTTCAGGAATCCCTTCTCCATAAGATCTTCTGAGGAAGCCATGGTCAGGGGTATATTCAACATCTGAGGTGTGACATCTATCCTAACATGTTATAGGGCCTACTTTGTTGTGGCACCCTAAGTATGCATTGTCCTATCCACAGAGGCTTGCCTGGACATCTGACTACAGTGTATGGTTCAGACTGGTTCCTTTTTTATTAGGTCTGCCTCTTTGTCATAACCGATTTGATTACTTATATGTGGCTGTATTCTGAAATTGATTTTATGGTTTCCTGCTGCTGATTCATTGTGTGCTGACATTTTATGACTCGCTTAATTGTGTTATGGTGGGGTGCTTTACTATTCTATTGTAGAAGTTGTTGCTGCAGTAGCTGTAACCCCTTTGGAGAGCTTTGGTTAGGAAGAAGGGCGTAAATTCCAGAATTAATTAATCAATTAATTAATTGAAGATGCACAGCCAGAGCTTCATCTTTTATTTTCACCACTGCTGATCCCACTACCAAAGAGAGAAATCATTCCTAAATAAAAATAATTAAGAATGAGAGAACATTTGCTGATGCAGAGCTAGCAAGCGAGGCTCATAGCTGCTTAAAGGAAAGGACTTGAAGCTCAGTAGGTGGAGTATCTGCTTTCCAAGTAGACAATGTTGAACTTGATGGACCAATGATCTGATTTGGTATAAGGACATTGTCCACATTCTTCCTAAATTGCCTTGTGGCATGATATCCCACCAGTGCTAGTCAACTCAGAGCATTAAAATCACTGAACTTGACTCACAGCATGACTAACATCCAATATCACTCATGTTTTCTTTGTCTCCATGCATTTTTACGGTTGCTGCATGATGGGTGAGATTTCCAACAATGTCCATGGGCCTCATCATCCTGTCTTTCAAGAAGTAACCCACTTTGCTGGGTGAAGAAGCAGCTCCACTCTGGTCTCCACTGAAATCCAGAGTCTTCCTTCCTTCCTGGATCTTGCTTTATCTGAAGAAAAGCTCTGTATCCATGCAGCCCAACATACAGCCCACATTTCATCGTTTCCTGTGAGCAGCTGATAGGTCACCTTCCCACTTCATAAGGTAATGAACTCAATGGACCTGGAAACCTTCACAGTAGGGGTGCAAACTTGAATAAAATATTGTGGGGCCCAGCTAAGTCCTGCCCTGCATAATCGGTCACATGACATGGCACGTACACAACATTTGAATGGCAATGCCCATTAACTTGGGGGGCATCCTCAAATATTTTATGGGGGGCAAAGGGAGCTTGACCTCTAGGAATTGGCTCCTATGCTTCATATGATGGGCAGCCATCCAGACAAGGGGCTGTCTCTACCTGAAAAGTTCCACTACTGCAAGCAATTTTGGTTGCCCAACACGGCTTCCCCTCCATTTTCTCTCCCTGTGGGCCTCCTTGCTCGCTCCTATATTCTCCAGAAGGTTAATGGGCATCCAGAATAATTAATATAATAATAATAATAATAATTTATTTATATCCTACCCATTTGGTTGGGTTTCCCCAGCCACTCTGGGTGGCTTCCAATGAAATATTAAAATACAATAATTAATCTAATATTAAAAGCTTCCCTAAACAGGGCTGCCTTCAGATGTCTTCTAAAAGTCAGATAGTTGTTTATTTCTTTGACATCTGATGGGAGAGCGTTGCACAGGGCGGGTGCCACTACCGAGAAGGCCCTCTGCCTGGTTCCCTGTAACCTCACTTCTCGCAAGGAGGCAACCGCCAGAAGGCCCTCAGAGCTGGACCTCAGTGTCTGGGCAGAACGATGGGGGTGGAGACACTCCTTCAGGTATACTGGGCTGAGGCCATTTAGGGCTTTAAAGGTCAGCACCAACACATTGAATTGTGTCTGGAAACGTACTGGGAGCGAATGTAGGTCTTTCAGGACTGGTGTTATGTGGTCCCGGTGGCCACTCCCAGTCACCAGTCTAGCTGCCACATTCTGGATTAGTTGCAGTTTCCGGGTCATCTTCAAAGGTAGCCCCATGTAGAGTGCATTGATTTCTTCTTCTTAGGTTAATAGGCTCAGTGCTTACAGCACCTGATTTGTAGGTTCAATCCTCCATCATCTTCAGGTAGGGCTTCTTCTCCTCCTCCTTCTCTTCTTCTTCTTCTTCTTCTTCTTCTTCTTCTTCTTCTTCTTCTATCACTCGTAGCTGAGTAAGATTGTCACCTTCTACAATGGGGACATAGGTTTCCAGGCGGGAGTTGATCATGGTGAGGGTTTGTCAAGTGTGCATTTCTCCCTTGCGCCTTGAGTTTGAGTGTCTTCAAAGTCCATGACACCTTTGGTAAATGCTGTTCTCCAATTGGAGCGCTCACAGGCCAGTGTTCCCCAGTTGTCAGTGTTTATACTACATTTTTGAGATAGTCTTTAAACCTCTTTTGTTGACCACCGGCATTACGCTTTCCATTTTTAAGTTCAGAACAGATTAGTTGCTTTGGAAGACGATAATAAGGCATCCACACAACATGACCAGTCCAGCGAAGTTGATGTTGAAGAATCATTGCTTTGACACTGGTGATCTTTGCTTCTTCCAGTACACTGACATCAGTTCTCCTGTCTTCTCAAGTGATTTGTACAGGGGTGCTGTGCAGGGAGTGAAGAGGAAGAGGAAGTTCCACTGCATGCTAGTGGAACTGTTCAGCTGGATATCACCCAAGGTTACTGTGGCCACATTCACCTGAGTCATTTAAGACAGCGCCACAGCAAGTTAAACCATCATGGCTTCTCCAAAAGAATTCTGAGAGCTGTCAATGACGCTGGGACCCTCTATTCCTCCCCTCCCCAAGCTACAATTCCCAGAATTCCCTGGGAAAAGGGATTGGCTGTTAAACCACTCTGGGAATAGGAGAATAGGAGTCTCCTAAGTATTTTCAGCACCTTTAACAGACTACATTTCCCAGGATTCTTTGCTGGAAGCCACGGCTGTTTAAAGCAGCATCATACTGCTTTAAGTGTATGGTGCAAATGTGGCCTGCGCCTCGGAGTACCTGGATGTGGGTGTTTCGTTTGCTGGGAATTGAGATCTCAGAGATAATATTTGAAATAACTAACTATTAAAGTCAAGAGATATAGCTTTATCATACTTGGCCATTTCTTTTTCTGAAGCTCGCCGGTGCACACAAACACATACGGACTCGTACATTTCTTTAAAAAATAAAAATCATTGGTATTTCTTTTCTTTTTAAGTTATATGTTCTCCCTCCCCTGTGCCCTACCCCCAATGAAAAAGAACAGTTAGCGCATTTGGCAGGGCAAGAGAGCATAAAAATAAGATCTCTGTCAAATGCATGCTAAATGATGGAAATAATAACGGGAATATATGTAATTTGAATAACAGCCTAGGAAACAAGAGGCAGAAAGCTGAGTGGTTATGAAAATAAGCCGGGCTGCAAAGTGAAGATGTCTCAACATATGAGAGAGAGAGAGAGGGAGGGGGAAGAAAGGGGGGGAATGAAGATTTTGGCAGTTGTTCAGTTGAAAACACACTTACTAGGAAATTACCATAAATACATTTCACCTAAATTGCTTTCCCTTAAAACTAAAAGCCTTGGGTAAATTTCATTTTTATTTTATTTTTCTTAATGCACAAGAGCTCAGCCAGGGAAACTTACTATGCCACCATCACCAAGTGTTGTTTTTTTCTTCAGGACTTTTGAACAGCAACTTTTTCTTGGGTGCCTCTCAGCTGCACAGGCTTGGTACAGATATCCATGGACATCAAGGGAAGTAATAGTACCACTCTATTATGCCTTGGTCAAACCACACCTAGAGGACTGTGTCCACTTCTGGGCACCACAGTTTAGGAAGGATGTTGACAAGCTGGAACGTGTGCAGAGTTCCATCACAAGTAAATAATTTGAAGATAATCTCCTCCAGCTTTCAACACTAACCTGTCTTAGATATGCCATTACTGACCCCCAGATTTGTGTCATTAGGCCTTACCTAGCCAAGAATATCATTGGGACAAGTGCTGAGCTTGGGGGTAGGGGTGGAAATCACAACATAATTACAGCGATCTCCTAAAAACTGAGTGCCAAAAAAGAAACGGAAAAGTTACGTATTAATTGTAGGTTACGGCTGAAAATCAAATCCTCCTCAGCTTGAAGTCTAGTTTCTACTGAATTAAATAAGCACCATCTCCATTAGCTGAACAAGCAGCATATGGTACTGGTAGTTTGCCAAGGGAAATATGACTCTGACTCAACATAGTTAGATATACGGCCTTGTTTCCTACATTCCACGGCACTCTCTGAGATCAACTAGGAATACAATCATATTTATGTATTTATTACATTTATACCTTGCCCGTTTCCTCCAAGGAGCTCAAGGTGGCATGTGTGGTTCTGTCCCTCCCCATTTTTTAATCCTCACAACAACCCGGTGAGGTAGGTCAGGCTGAAAGACTGCGGCTGGCCAAGGTCACCCAGTGAGTTTTGTGGCTGAATGAGATTTGAACCCAGCTACCCCACATCCTAGCCTAACACTCTAACCATGACCCCACACTGGCTCAATTACAATGTGTGTGTGTAGGGGTGTTTTAAGGTAAAGGTAAAGGGACCCCTGAAAATGAGGTCCAGTCATGTCTGACTCTGGGGTTGCAGTGCTCATCTCACTTCATTGGCCGAGAGCCGGCGTACAGCTTCCGGGTCATGTGGCCAGCATGACAAAGCCGCTTCTGGAGAACCAGAGCAGCACACGGAAACGCCATTTACCTTCCCGTCGGAGCGGTACCTATTTATCTACTTGCACTTTGATGTGCTTTCGAACTCTAGGTGGGCAGGAGCTGGGACCGAGCAACGGGAGCTCACCCCATTGCAGGGATTCGAACCGCCGACCTTCTGATCAGCAAGCCCTAGGTGTGGTTTAACCCACAGCGCCACCTGAGTCCCTGTTTTAAGGTAGGAGTGGGTATTTTTTTTATTTAAAAAACATACTAAATTTCTATACCACCCATTATCAGTAGATCACAGCGCAGCAAGTAAAAGGGTCCTTTCAATCTGCAAATCATCTCGTTGGTGGTCTGCACTCTGTAGCCTCCCAGATAGAAGAGAAGAAGAAGAAGAGTTTGGATTTGATATCCCGCTTTATCACTCCCCGAAGGAGTCTCAAAGCGGCTAACATTCTCCTTTCCCTTCCTCCCCCACAACAAACACTCTGTGAGGTGAGTGGGGCTGAGAGACTTTAGAGAAGTGTGACTAGCCCAAGGTCACCCAGCAGCTGCATGTGGAGGAGCGGAGATGCGAACCCAGTTCACCAGATTACGAGTCTACCACTCTTAACCACTACACCACGCTGGCTCTCATGGATACTCATGCTTCCATTTAAGACCCCCAGTAATCCTTTACAACAGCCCTGTAAAGTAGATCAGTGTCATGTTGGTTATACCCATATTGACTTGCCTTAGTTCGCTGAGCGAACTTAAGGGTGACTCACAATTTAATCTGCAAACCTTCCAGCTGATATCTGAGAGCCTTAGCCACTGCTGCTCATCAGCTCTTTAACAGAAGCATATTCCCAACTTCTTTGCCTCAGGGGACAGAAGAAATAGAGTTATAGTTCAGATGAGGTGCTCCCCCCCCCTTTTTCAGCATTCTACCATCACTCTTTCAAAACTCAGCTGGAAGACAGTCTTGAAGTTTTGAAAATGCATCGCGTAGAAACTTCCCGACTCCCTCCCAGCACGAACATTTCCTCCTCTTGTTGTTCTTGTGTAGTCATGAAGGGTGAGTAAAGGGCACCTAAAATGCTAGTCAATAGATCCATTATTATGATTGGCTGAAAACCATAAAATGCATCCATCAAACCCTCGCATTGAATCTCGCACTGAATTATGGTGATAAATAGGCTCTCTTCCATGACGTCACCTGCTAATCTATTCTGAAACCCATTCCCTGCCACCATTAGACATCACTCACATGTGTGCCAACTTGTTCTTGAGGGAGGGGGGGAAACCCTCACTCAGGGCAGCCGTGAAAGTTTGTGGCAAATCCTGTCGACAGAAATACGGAGAACATTTCTATCTTCATGCTTGCAGGCAATTACAGAGAGCAGGATTTTGCTTCTGGCATTGGTTCCAGAGTATCACAGAACTTTATTATTATTATTATTATTATTATTATTATTATTATTAAACTCATGTGGGTTGTGCTGTGGTCTAAACCACTGAGCCTTTTGGGCTTGCCGATCAGAAGGTTGGCGGTTCGAATCCCTGCAACGGGGTGAGCGCCTGTTGCTCTGTCCCAGCTCCTGCCAACCTAGCAGTTCAAAAGCACGTCAGCGCAAGTAGATAAATAGGTACCACTGCGGCAGGAAGGTAAACAGTGTTTCCGTGCGCTCTGGTTTCCATCACAGTGTTCCGTTGTGCCAGAAGCAGTTTAGTCATGCTGGCCACAAGACCCGAAAAGCTGTCTATGGACAAACACCAGCTCCCTCGGCCTGAAAGCGAAATGAGCGCTGCAACCCCATAGTCGCCTTTGACTGGACTTAACCATTCAGGGCTCCTTTACCTTTTACCTTTTACCATGGTAATAAGAGATTGGTTGTAAATTCTGCTATTACAGTGGTACCTCTAGTTACGAACTTAATTCGTTCCGGAGGTCCATTCTTAACCTGAAACTGTTCTTAAGTAGAGGCGTGCTTTCACTAATGGGGCCTCTTGCTGCCGCTGTGCCACCGGCACACAATTTCTGTTCTCATCCTGGGGCAAAGTTCTCAAATCGAGTTAACTCTTCCAGGTTAGCGGAGTTTGTAACCTGAAGCGTTTGTAACCTGAGGCGTTTGTAACTCGGGGTACCACTGTATTGGGATTCCAGCATACCATCCAAGTGTCCAGATTTTCCAGGGACAGTCCCAGAATTATGAAAACCACCCCAGCTTCTGATTTGATCGTGGAGTGTTCCAATTTCCCCTGCCAGCGCTGTCGCCACTGATATCAGGGAGGAAAATGATCCACTGCTTTTCCTGAGCCATGACAATGGCAGCTGCAGTGGCTGAGAGGGAGCATCCTGTTATCTATCTATGGCTACCACTGCCGGCCTCCTCCCTTGAAACAAATAGCTATACCAAGAACTCTGGCCAGAAGTTTCAACAAAAGAAATAATATCTACTCATGAGTCAAAATCAAATAGGGTATATATTCTGTTAAGAATTATAGTCTTAAATGCAGTTGCCGATTAGAACAAAAATTATAATTTCAAACAAAGATACAGGCTCAAACTCACAATAATATGTGTAGTATGATATTATGTATAATATAAGGCACACAAAATACCAAATACAATGAATATAAATTCGTATTCAAAAGTTCAAAGAGAGCGTTTTGTATGTAAAGCCGAAATGAAGAGTCTATTAGGAGTCGAAAGAAGGACTTCCGGAGTGAGGACCAGATGTACGATGCAAAACTAGGGACCAGGACAGGGCCCTGTTTCGGAGCAGACGCCTTCTTCAGCTGGTAATTCGACATATTATTTGATTATATGAGTATGGATTAGCTGTGCTCCACCGCCACGCAAACTGGTTAAATGGTCTAAGAAGGCATTTGACACTTTGACTGATATTTTATTATTGAATATAGAATTTATTATTTTATTATTTTATTTTTATTTTTATTATTTTATTTTATTATTGAATATAGAATCATAGAATTGTAGAGTTGGGAGAGACCCTGAATGTCATCTAGACCAACCCCCTGCAATGCAGGGATCTCAACTAAAGCATGCATAAAAATAGCCCTGGTGGAGGAGGCTAGTGGCCCATCTAGTCCAGTATCCTGCTCTCACAGTGGCCAACCAGATGCCTGCAGGAAATACACAAGCAAGATCTGAACCCAATAGCACTCTCCTTATATTTTTCAGTCGAAGTTTTCATTATTAAAAATGAATGGTTTTTATTTAGAATTAACAGAATGGGCCTCAAGAAAGTAGTGTGAAGACAGTTATCAGATTTGTTGTATTCTATTCTGCATAAATTAAGCTGTAGGTTGTCTATTTTAAAAAATGCACAAAACTTGGGACTTTTGTAACTTATAAAAATGATGTGTTGACAATACTGAGCTAGATTGACCATAAGGTTGTTTCCTATGTTACCAGGATGGTGGCAGATTATGTCTGGTCCAGATGTTATACAAAACTATGCTTTGGTGCTATAGGAATGAACATTTAACGACAATGCTAAGCATTGTAATCTTTATTTTTCTGTTTTTGAAGGAGCCCACATTGAATTACTGAAGGCAAAAGAAGTATCCAAGTGAAGTACAGAACACACAGATTTGTTTTTTAAAAATAGAGTTTTCTAATTTCTCTGGGAGGGGGGAACACAGAGAGAAAACTTGGCAAAAAGGTGGGGAGACACCAGAGCTAAACACCGGCTGCAGAGTTTGAATGCTTCTTTGCTATTGGCTGCATGAGTTCTAGCTTCCAGAAACTGAGATGAGCAATCCCTGACCATTGGCTCAGCTGTGGAGGTGTTACAGAATGTGTTTCATCATTCCAACTGCTCAATTTTTTTTGTGTGTGGGTTTTTTTTGGGGGGGGGTCTGTCTGCATGCAATGCTGAGGGACAGATGGGTGCTGTTGATAGGAAGGGGTGCTGAATTATCTGTAGCCAACTGTTCAACTAAGGACTGGATTGCAATCAGCTGCTGCTTAGTTCCTAAATAATTGTTTCACAAAGAATCTCTTTGGTTTTATTTCTGAAATTATTTCATAAAAGGAGGGTTCTGCTGCTGCATAATGAATAAGGTTAATAGGCTCAGTGCTTACAGCACCTGATTTGTAGGTTCAATCATCCTCAGGTAGGGCTTCTTCTCCTCCTCCTTCTCTTCTTCTTCTTCTTCTCCTCCTCCTCCTCCTCTCCTCCTCCCACCTCTTCCCCTGACAGAGACTCGTGCCTGTTATCAGAAGTCCAGCACAGAACTACCGACAGCCAAACCACTTTTCCTCTTGAGGTCACCAAGATGTAGAAGGCAAGTTTGCAGTCTCTATTATGTTAATAGTTTTTTGGTGACAAGGACTATGCCAATTAAACTTACTGAAAGCAACTTGTCATTAAAGGTAACGAGAATGAAAGTCTAGTACACTTACAGTCTGGCGGCTAGACTGGTGACTGGGAGTGGCCGCTGGGACCACATAACACCGGTCCTGAGAGAACTACATTGGCTCCCAGTACGTTTCCGAGCACAATTCAAAGTGTTGGTGCTGACCTTTAAAGCCCTAAACGGCCTCAGTCCTGTATACCTGAAGGAGCGTCTCCACCCCCACCATTCAGCCCGGACACTGAGATCCTGCGCCGAGGGCCTTCTGGTGGTTCCCTCACTACGAGAAGCAAAGCTACAGAGAACCAGGCAGAAGGTCTTCTCGGTAGTGGCACCCGCCCTGTGGAACGCCCTCCCAGCAGAGGTCAAAAAGGTAAACAACTATCTGACATTCAGAAAATACCTCAAGGCAGCCCTATTTAGGGAAGTTTTTAACTTGTGATATTTTAATGTATTTTAATGTCTGTTGGAGGCTGCCCAGAGTGGCTGGGGAGACCTGGCCAGATGGGTGGGGTACAAATAAAATATTATTATTATTATTATTATTATTATTATTATTATTATTATTATTATTACAGTCACTTCTATTATCACACGCACAGACTGGATGCCACCTTTCACGGGTACGGAAATACTTATTTTATCAAAACCCATCCAACTAAGTGACCACAAGGCAGTAAGGCGGTTGGAATGGAGAGGTGAAAATAGCTTAATCCATTTCCCTGTCCGATTGTCAGATCAAAATAGGTGACAGTATCATATTGACAATGGTGTTCATGGTCATCATTTGTACAGAATATTCAAAGCAATTTACATATATTGTTTTAGCTATCAGTACAACAGTCTCCTAAGGAAGACCACATATTATTTTGCCCATACCGCAGCTATGAAGATGAAAACTGTAACTTTACCTAAAGATAGATTTTACATAAATGTTGCTCCGCTAAGGATTGATTCAGCAGTAACATCATACCATGGTTTGACATTATATGAATAAGTCTTGTAAATGAACACTGCCTCCTTCCCCAACTCTTTTAATTCCTCTGGGGGGTTTTAACAGACCATAGTTTGTTTGCAGTAACTAATTGGAAACCACAAGCCATAGTCTGTGTGTGCATGGATAGCATAATTATAAGGCTTAGTCACTAGATGGCACTGGACTTAGTTGTATATGGGTGGTATTAGGGATTTCCTATTGCTGTTATAATTTTGCTTAAAAGTTATTGTATGTCATCTAAGCCTTCCATGACAGCACAGTACAAATGCAGGAGCTGTTGGAGAGAAGCAAATACACTTCCTTTTCCTGGGCTTAATGCATGAGTTACTTCAAACCATACAAGGGCACTCTTGGTCTAGCAATCTAGCCAGCACTTGTTTTTAGCCTCTCTGTATAAGTTAACTCTGCCCCCAAAAGCTGAACCATTTTCTTGTTGTTCTCTCCAAGAAGTCTGCTATTTTCTCTCTGTCATCTCCACTCATCCTGTAAAGAGTTCCTGCATGAATAAAGCCTTTGAATTCCAGAAATTGTAAGTGATTATTCCAATCCAATTCACTCAAGTTGCAAAAGTTTCTAACAAGAGCTTATCATTATTTACCACAAAAGTGTGGGAAGACTTGATGGGGATGTGGAGAGGGCACAAACCCAAGGTTCCTTCACTTACCACTAAAATTATTTGGCATTATCTCATTCAAGCCTAAGACCCAGGCTTAAAATCCTGTTGTCTTTTTTTAAAAGCCTTTTAGATGTCTTATAATTGCATCACATTTCAGTTTTGCTGGGGCTCAATCATAGGATCATTTTGACTTGTGTTGGGCATATTTTGCGCTGAGTTTTTATGCATTTTGTATGCACTGTTTCATAAAACACACATACTTTTATTCAGAATACTTATTTTTTCCTGCATTGTACTATTGTTTTCTGCACAAGTCTTACACCAAACACATTTACAGTACGTGCACATAAAATCCAGATTACTATATAATCAGACTGGGAATTCTGTTCCAGCCTGTAAGCAAGTTTCCTAGTGTGGATTCGGGTTCATCCACTGTGAAAAGATTTCCTCCTCCATCCCCAGTAACGCTACACATACAAGGGGATGAGCTAACCTCCCTCCTATTCCTAGCCTACCTGAGCAAGTGTGCTTTTGCACATAAGTTAGAGCACTTTATTATGACAGCTGCATCTCGCTAGCAAAAGACAGTAACTAGAAAAGAAAGAGAGGGAAGTGTTCAGACTGAGCCTCATGAATACATTCAGCAGCAAAGAATGTAGGGAGGGAAATACAAAGGAGTGAAATTAGCATCTGCAATTCATTCGTGGGCATGGATTTTTTTTTTGGGGGGGGGTGTCTCATTTAAACAACATGTTTTACTAATCTGACATGCTGCAGACCTAGCAGAAGAGTGGAGCAGAAACTAAGCTCTGTCAAGGCTTGGGGACCCTCAAGGGAAGTGGTAGCTATTGCCTGAGTGTCTTCCAGGGGAGAATAGGCAGATCAGGACCTTGGACAGTTCACAAGGTGCCCTGCTGGTTGAGGTATGGAAGATGTTGCCTCAGCCAGGGGCCAGAGTTATCTGAAAGTTTAAGGCAGGCATAGGCAAACTCCAGCCCTCCAGATGTTTGGGACTGCAATTCCCATCATTCCTAGCTAGCAAGACCAGTGGTCAGGGATGATGGGAATTGTAGTCCCAAACATCTGGAGGGCTGGAGTTTGCCTATGTATAGTTTAAGGAGACTGGCAGGTCCTCTTTTCCAGTAGCTTCTCTTTCTTTGGAGAGCTCACCAAGCAGGATGGTAGGGGAGAACTGGTTCACATCTCGGACCCCAACCACTTAGGATGGTCTCAGATGCGTGACTCCCAATAGAATATTAGAAACATGATAAAACATCAAACATTAAAAACTTCCCTAAACAGGGCTGCCCTCAGATGTCTTCTGAAATTCAGATAGCTGTTTATTTCATTGACATCTGATGGGAGGGCATTCCACAGGGCGGGCACCACTACCAAGAAGGCCCTCTGCCTGGTTCTCTGCAACTTCACTTCTCGCAGGGAGGGAACCACCAGAAGACCCTCGGAGCTGGACCTCAGTGTCCGGGCTGAACGATGGGGGTGGAGACGCTCCTTCAGATATACTGGGCCAAAGCCATTTAGGGTTTTAAAGGTCAGTACCAACACTTTGAATTGTGCTTGGAAACGTACTGGGAGATGATGATGATGATGATAATAATAATAATAATAATAATAATAATAATAATAATAGAAGCCAGGTCATGGATGCTGTAGTTGAGATTTCTGCATTGCAGGGGGTTAGACTACATGATATTTAGGGACTTTGCCAACTCTACAATTCTGAATGAGTTTATGTGTGTGCTATTATATTTCTCTACAGAGGCATGCTTCTTAATAAAACCATCTTTAATAGTATTTTTTCCTTTTAAAATGAATGCTTAAAAATATTCAATAGTTTAAAATGTTGACTCAATAAACATCATCATCATTGATTCTGTTAAAGAAAGATGGCATACAAATGAAATAAACTAACCCAAGGTAGTATCCAATAAAGTCACACAGTGATTTCCTTCTACTTGCGCAACAGAACCTCCCCTCCCTCTCCTCTCACACTCCCTGTGCTGCCCCCCAAAATTTGCCTAGGGCTTGCCGATCAGAAGGTCGGCGGTTCGAATCCCCGTGACTGGGTGAGCTCCCGTTGCTCGGTCCCTGCTCCTGCCAACCTAGCAGTTTGAAAGCACATTAAAGTCCAAGTAGATAAATAGGTACCGCTCTGGCGGGAAGGTAAATGGCGTTTCTGTGCACTGCTCTGGTTCACCAGAAGCGGCTTAGTCATGCTGGCCACATGACCTGGAAGCTGTACGCCGGCTCCCTCGGCCAATAAACCAAGATGAGCGCCACAACCCCAGAGTCATCCGTGACTGGACCTAATGGTCAGGGGTCCCTTTACCTTTACCTTTACCTCAGTTTATGAAGTTAATCCGTTCTGGAAGTCCGTTCTTAAACCGAGGCGCACTTTCCCTAATGAAGCCTCCCGCCACTGGTGTCCTTCCACTGTTCGGATTCCATTCTTAGACCGAGGTAAAGTTCTCAAACCGAGACACTACTTCCGGTTTTGCGGAGTTCGTAAACTGAATTTTTCATAAACAGGGCTGTTCTTAAACTGAGGCACCAGTGTATTTGTTTGAATAATACCCAGCATTTTCTCCTTTGAATTGGAGTAGGGGGAGAAAGAATTTCTGCTTCTTTCTCGATTTTCCAAACTTAAGTTCATTGTCCCACATTTCCACATCTCTTTAGGATCAGGGTTTTGGGGGATTTTTTTTTTTTTTAAGGATGCACATCATCAGTATTTCAGCACAAGTTTCTCCTACTTACCGTATTTTTCTGTGTTTAAGATTAGGTTCCCCCCCCAAAAAAAAATGTCAAAAATTTGGGTGGTGTCTTATACACGGATACATCCCCGTCCGATTTTCTTAAATCAGAGTCCCCCAAAATAGGGTGCGTCTTATACATGAGGGCATCTTATAGACGGAAAAATACGGTACTTGCAAATTTTCAAATTTACATATTGCTTGATTGCAAGGAAATCTCCGAGCAAAAAGGCAAATCGTGAAAATTCTGGATAAAAGGGTTAAAAGCTTTTCTCTTATTATTTATTTATTTCATGAAATTCATACACCAACTCGACTGTAGAAAAAAAAAACTTCAAGAAGGTTTACAAAGAAGGTAAAACAATTAAATTAGTGAAAATAAGAACGAACAATTACAATTCAAAAATTAAAATCGACAGTAAGTGACAATCTATAAATTAAAAGCAACAATAAACTAAAAACAAATTAAAACATGCATCAGCATGATATATATCTGGGAAGGCCTATCTAAACAAAAATAAATTTTTAAGCAGGTGCTGAAAAAAGTACATTGAAGCTGCCTGCCTTATATCAATAGGCAGGGAGTTACAAAGGTAATATAGCGAGATCTTCCCAATGCAGAACAGGCATTATACAGGCAATCTTTTTGATATGCTACAATTAGTATTTAATAAAAATTATTTTTAGAAAGCTAAAAACCAGTATTTAAAAACATTCTAAATATGATTAAAATCAACAGTGGATTAAAAGGGATAAATCAGAAATAATTTCAGCATTTCTGGATAGCCTCACCTAAATGAAAATGTTTTATGCAGGTGCCTAAAACAATGCTGAGAAAGCACCTGCCTGATGTTAAAAGACAGTGGGTTCCTAAGTATAGGTGCTCCCACACCAATTGACTGTTTTCTTTCAAGGGTGGAACAGATATTATTTGGCACCTGTTACATCGTCAGCTCTGTAGATCAAAGTGTAGATTAAATTCACTGGGCAAATATATTAGGCATTAAATATATTATGCCTGATATACATGTTTTCGCAAACATTTTTTCCCTAATATAATGCATTTTATATTATTTTCACTGATATATACATTTTATGCACTCTGTATCTCTTATTTGGCTGGAGAATTGCATTACAGAATTCAGACAAGTGCGAATTTCAAAGTCTGGCTGTGTTTCTGTTCGCATGATGTTTTTGAAAGTGCAAATTAGTGGATTTCTCCTCCATTCCTAAACTGTAGGCTTCCCAGAATCCATTTGCGCTACACATGAGCTACTGGCAACTCGTAGATGTGTATGTGAAAACCCCCTGCGAAATTTTGTCAGGAATTTGCAGGTAAGGTTTCGAAATGGGGACATTTGCGTTCCGAGTCTTTGTGTTCCGAGAGCACTTTTGTGTTTTGTTTGTTTGTTTATATCGGGCGAAAAAGACTTCTGCACTTATGCATGTCTTGATAAATCAGTGCTAAGAAAATCTGCTTGCAACCTTCCCTTAAATGGGGAAACACACACACACACACACACACACACACACACACACACCATTCTGCTTTTCTGAAACATTGACAGTCAGCAGTAAGGCATCTATAAGAAGCCAAGGGCTAGTGACAGAAAGGAGGATACACAACCAGCCCATTCTTCCACCCTCCCACCCTGCATTTAGATATGTCGTTGCCAGAAGGTGATGTTGCTTGATTTGCTCACAAGCTGCTTGGCGGGCTCCCGTAATTGATAAATGCGGGCGTTTCCCAATAACCTTATAAATCACGTCATGCAAATGGGCTCGTCCCCTCACTCGCAGGAGCACGTTTGATGTTCATGCAGTGAGCATAACTGCCTGCCAATAAGGAAGGACGACGGCCCAGCCTTGCAATAAGAATGCAAAGACAATGTCTTCAGAAGGAAATGGGGGGGGGGGGAGAGACCGAAAGAAATTGCCACGCCGTGAATTCAATTCCAAATTAGATACAAGCTAGAAATATGACACTCCCCAGGTGCAGTTATAAAGAAAATAATTAAGATTCTGGGTTTTTTTGGGGGGGTGGCGGCAATATGAACAAGGAGATACATAAAAATATAGATATCCTAATTTAAAAGAAACGCCTTTAAAAATGTTTACCAGTCATTCGTGAGTTAATGCTAAACGCACCACGCAATCCCAAGGACCTCAGCGATTAAGGAGTGAAGTAACATTTTCCCTTAAAATAAAGGGGGGGGGGATTCCACCTAGCTTAACTTTTTGTTTTCTTTTTTTCTAAAAAGGAAATATTAAATTATTCCCAGAAGATTAGCAAGCCCAGATTGTGGGTTTCGGCATAGCCACACCGCTGCGGATGGTTTCCGAATGTGGAGAAATTCAAAAGAAGAACTGAGTTACTAAATAGGTTGTAGTCCTTCCCACCCCCCCCCTCACTGAGATTTCAACCCCATTTCATGCTCAGACGGGCAGATCTTAATTATACACAAAAGGATACAAATGTTATTAGCATGATAATAATTATTTGGAGACGTTGTCCTCTTTAAAGAGAGAGAGAGAGAGAAGGGGGGAAATTAGAGCTGGATTGTCATTCACTGACGCTTCGTTTTTCAAGCAAACGACAGCACAGCCAGTCCTAAGATATGTTCAAAGTACATATACAATATTCAAAGCTCTGAGCCGCTGCGTTATCAGAATGAGCTGGAAGTACCGCTGGTAAAAGACTTGCCGCACACTAATCATTACGTCCTGCCTGTGGTACTACATACAAATACAATCCTTTGTGACATTTTGTCAAACATTTGGAGCTTCCTATACTTATCTTCCTTCTCGCCTCCTCTCCCCCCCCCCTACTCCGTTTGCATTTATTAGCACGCAGCCACTCAGAAACCATACTTGTGTATTGTGGTCCATCTCCTTGCCGAGATAATACCACGAGCGGTTCGCAAATGTATACGTTTTAACACTTAAAGGAGGGGAAGGGAAGGCAGAAGTAAGAAGGCAAAAGTTTCACACAGGAGGAAGGGGCACGCGAGCGAAGGCTTCGGGGAAATGATATTTTTCATCCTCAACAATGTAAATAAACACTGGGTCCAACATATGGAGCAATGGATAAATCAGATTGGGGAGCATTTGCAAAATGAGTCTTGTTCACCTTTCCCACATGGGTCAATAAGGATCGCCCATGATTCTGTGCAACACGAGCAATTTTTGGGGGAGTGGCAGAGGGGAATACAGAACGAGAACAGGAGCAAATATTTGGCTGCCGTACAAAAGATGCATTTCTCAGCATTGATTTACCAGAAGTGTTGTTCTGTCGCCTTGTTGCTGCAGGGCAGCAGTTTTAATTATTTCTGGAAGAAATGCATCTCGGCTACACAGGAAATCTGTAGGGCTTCTCTGCACATTAATAAAATAATTATGAGAGCCACGAATGTCGGACTGCCAACTGTCAAAACACCTGAAAGCTCTATCGCGAGCCAAATTGGCGAGCTTTCTTTCCTATTATTATTATTAAATGCTTCTTTCTTATATTCAAAACCCTGTGCCTTGTGACATCAAATCAACTGATCAGGGACCGTAGTCAGCCATGGCATCAACTGTGGCAAAACAACTCCCTCTGTAATCCATAGTCTCACAGCTTCCCCCACAAAGATTATAATGTGAATCCTAGGGATGGGCGAACTGCTCAGTTTCAGTTCCTTACGTTTGCGGACCTCAGTTCGGTTCTTCACATTTCCATATTGTTTTGTGTTTCTTTTGAAGTCCTTGTGAAAATTCATCAGCATTTGCATGCAAATTTCTCCTAAAATACAATTACGTTTGGTATACATTTCCCCTTAATACACACCTTTTTTTTTTTTTTTTTGTAAATCCATGTTCCCTGGTATAATGCATTAGTGCAGGTTATTTTCACAAATATATACATTTTTATCCACACGTTACCATAAGATGTGCACACATTGGCCAGAGAACTGAATTGCAAAATTCAGAGAAGTGCAAATTTCGAAGCATGGCTGCTGTTTTTCCCACTTGGTGTCATTTCGCCTTTAAATCCAAACTGAAACTAATTTCTCCACCATCCCTAGTTATTTGTTTTCTTTTTTAAAAAAAACATTTTATAATAAAAATGCAGCTGTTAAATAGCATTGCCTGCAATTCTCACTTCAGGCATCTCTCTCTCTCTCTCTCTCTCTCTCTCTCTCTCTCTCTCTCTCTCTGTGTGTGTGTGTGTGTGTGTACATAGTTTTTTCATGCAGAACAGGCAACCACCATTTAAAATTCCTCCGAGGTCATGCTTGGTCATTGTGCTGAAGGTTTGTCCCTTCCCCCCGCCCTTCCTTTTTTATTTTATTTTTTTGCCACTTAATAATAGATGTTTTAAAGTTTAAGTGCAGCCCGAGGCGCTCATAAGCATTTATTACAAATCGCTGGCTGCCTCCCTTATGGAGGGTAAGGAATAACATTTACATACAGTAGCATGGATTAATAAGGGGAGGAGGGGGAGAGAACCTGGGGAAAGCCGTCAGTCAGGGAGTGAAATCAGCAATAATAAAGCCGACTATATTCTTTGGAAATATCATGCCGTCTGTTGTAATATTTTGCCATTCCCCAGGAGGTATACAAATCCAAATCAGATAAGACTTGTGCAGAGCTGGAGACATACTGCTACGCTCTCCAGCGGCAGACACACTGCCGAATCTTTTATTTATCTTCAGAGCAATTGTACGATTCAAGGAGGCTGGAATCAGCTGAAAATCGACCCACTGGAAAGTTTCATAAAAGGGGATGGGGGGGAGACGCTCCCTTCCTTGTTTGCTAAATCGCTCACTGTGCTGAAAACACAAGGAGGGGCGGGGGTTGGAATTTAGGAAGCAGCTAAAACTAAGCAACTGTGGAAACTCTCCAGGAAAAGGAAAATGCTTACCATGTTTCATAACCTGACGCTCATTTGGAACTGATCAAAGAGGGAATTGACTTGTTCTTGAGCGAAAGGAAGGAATCTCGCCCTTTTTCTTGAGTTGATGCTGTCAGGGGGGAAGACATCTCATCAAAGACCCGAGGCATGCTCAAAAGCTTTGCTAGTAGATAAAGAGTAAGACAGCCTTCGCATGATTCTGGGACATGGCTCGCTCATGAGGATGTGAGCTGGGTTTTGGTTACTTGGTGCAATGAACGGGGTGAAGGCAGGTCACAATTTGCCCCTCTGATTCTCACCGAGCAAAAATGTGAGGATGCATCCATCTCGAAGAACATGTTGCCATGCACAGCACATGGATATATAACAGCTCAGTCATTGCTGGATTCTGTAAGTGGAGAATATAGGAAGCGACCTTCTAGCAGCTTGGATTATTGCTCCATCTAGCCCAGCATTGTCTTCTCTAACTGGTGGTCGATCTCCAGCATCGACGCAATATGGAGGAATCATAGAATCATAGAGTTGGAAGAGACCACAAGGGCCATCCAGTCCAACCCCCTGCCAAGCAGGAACACCATCAAAGCATTCCTGACAAGTGGCTGTCAAGCCTCTGCTTAAAGACCTCCAAAGAAGGAGACTCCACCACACTCCTTGGCAGCAAATTCCACTGTCGAACAGCTCTTACTGTCAGGAAGTTCTTCCTAATGTTTAGGTGGAATCTTCTTTCTTGTAGTTTGAATCCATTGCTCCGTGTCCGCTTCTCTGGAGCAGCAGAAAGCAACCTTTCTCCCTCCTCTATATGACATTCTTTTATATATTTGAACATGGCTATCATATCACCCCTTAACCTTCTCTTCTCCAGGCTAAACATACCCAGCTCCCTAAGCCATTCCTCATAAGGCATCGTTTCCAAGCCTTTGACCATTTTGGTTGCCCTCTTCTGGACACGTTCCAGCTTGTCAGTATCCTTCTTGAACTGTGGTGCCCAGAATTGGACACAGTATTCCAGGTGGGGTCTGACCAGAGCGGAATACAGTGGTACTATTACTTCCCTTGATCTAGATGCTATACTATAATTCAGCTTAGGGCCAGATTCATGCAAAGTATGTGCTCTAGCTATGGATGCATGGATCAGCCTTTCCAGGTCTTTCACTGTTTATTGCATTGTTTCCAAAACTATTTTAGTTGTATTTATTGTACGCTCAGGATTCGCCTTGATGTGAAAGACGATTCATAAATTAGCAAAATAGTACTATGTACATTCGTACATCTGTTCTGTCCCATTTCTTCATTTTCTTTCAAAAAGGAATAAATAAAAATGCATACTAGTCAGACACATTTTTTAAACTATGAATTATATAAGAAAATATGTTCTGAGCCCACCAGCAGGCATGGCCTGTGCTGCAGTACCTACAAACAGGTCCTTGTCAGTGGCAGCTCCCCAACTGTGGAATTCCTTCTCTGGGAAAATGTAAAAAAATTCCTTCCAGTACCACCTTAGAGACCAACTAAGTTTGCCATTGGTATGAGCTTTCGTGTGCATGCACACTTCTTCAGATACACTAAGACAGAAGTCACCAGACCCTTATATATAGTGAGAGGGTGGGGAGGGGTATTACTCAGAGGGGTGGTGGGAATGGGTGATAGGCTGATAGCTGTGGTGAACCTGTTGACGATTGTTAACGACTGCAATTGCTGTTACAGGGGAAAAGCAAGGGGTGAGATGGCTAAAAATAGCTTTATCATGTATAATGAGATAAGAATCCTATGTCTCTATTCAGACCAGGTCTCTCCAGCTACTTTGAGATCTTGTATAGAATGCCCTGGGAGATTGAAGTGTTCTCCTACTGGTTTCTCTGTCTTGTGATTCCTGATGTCAGATTTATGTCCATTTATACATGATCTCAAAGTAGCTGTCTTATTACAAAGGAATTTCAGAAATAGACTGGAAAGAGAAGCTGCTGAATTGCAACTTATTACCAAACTTAAAACCATGGAGAGACCTGGTCTGAATACTCTCCCCCCCCCCCCGGCCCCACTTCCTGGGTCTTAACTGTGCCGTTATTGTGCTCCTGCCTGTTGTTATTATTTTAGTTGCACTGATTTTTAAATGTGTTTATTTACTGTTTTCAATTGGTGTGCTTATTATTACGCTGCTCATTGTCCCGGCTGCCGTTGAGAGAACGAAAGTAAAAAAATAATACATTATTGACATCATCATCGTCGTATGTCACTGTACACATTTCTAAATGCATCTCATTCTCAAATGTGCAATTTGGTACTTTTTTTTTTTTTTTGAACCGAGAACTGTGTTGCAAAACTCAAAGAATTGTGAACCGAGGAGCAATTATGTTCCGATCCCTGCATTACACTGGTGTGCAAAGCAGATCAGTTTTCATTGGAATTAACAAAAACAAACTTTCTCAATCATCCCTGTCTCCAGTAGCTGGCTATTGCCCCCTTTATAAGGAGATAGAGAAATGGCTACCCAGGTCCCCAGCCTGCCCATCGGGGGCTCCCCGTCTATAGGCATGGAGGAATCTGACCGTTTCAGTTCTCTAAGTTTCTCATGTTATTATGTTACGTGCAATTTTAACAAAGAAGGGGAAAGGAGAAATTATTAAAGAAAGGAAGACGGGGGGGGGAAGTAATATATGAATAATACCAATAACAGCAGCAAAAAAATCCTATTACTCATCATCAGTGCACATTATGGAAAGAGTAACCACCAGTCAGAGGCGGATTTAGGGGAGCATGACTGCTTCGGACACACTGAGCGCAGAGCCTCGGAGCCGCCACATGGGGCGCCACAACTGTGATGTAGAATGAATAGAATAGAATAGAATATTTATTGTCATTGTCCCCTTTGGGGACAACGAAATCACTTGGCTGCTCCATCCACCCAGATAGGGCACTACACTCAAAAACAAAACAACCACAAAAACACTGATTAAAACCATACACATTGATTAAAACCATACACACTGATTAAAACATAACTGGTAAGAGTAGATGACTTCAAACTCCAGGCTTCCCATTCAAGGCCGCGATTGCTCTGGAGAAGAAGCTGTTTCTAAGACGGCTTGTTTTTGTTGTCATCGTCCTGTATCTCCGTCCCGATGGCAAAAGTTCAAAGAGACGGTGACCAGGATGCGATGGATCTTTCACTATGTCCAGTGCCTTTCTGTGGCACCTCGTGGCATAAATCTGCTCTAAGGTGGAGAGCGAGCAGCCAACAATGCTCTCTGCTGCCTTAACAACTCTGTCCAACCCCATCCTGTCCTTGGTAGTACAGCTTCCGTACCACACACATAAGCCATAAGTGAGCACGCTCTCAATGGCACAGTGATAGAAGGCAAGCAGCAGCTTTTGTGGAAGATGGTTTTTCCTTAAAACTCTCAAGAAGTACAGTCTCTGCTGCGCAACAGGCAGGGGGTGCCAACAGGCAACAGGCAGGGGGTGCCAAATTTTGGTGTCACACAGGGCAGCACTGAAATTTGAGGCCCCAAGATCCGCCATTGCAACAGTGCGTGCATCTTAACTTAAACAGATAAGTTTATGTACGGTCTCCAGATGTCTGTATAGGTTTCCGCATGAAAACGAAATCTATATGAAATATGTTCAAATGTAGTCAGGGCAGTGAGGGCCTCAGACCATTATGCAATAGGACAGAGTCCTTATCCTTCCAGGCTCTATGTGTAAGTTTAGTGCAGGCATCCTCAAACTTCGGCCCTCCAGATGTTTTGGACTACAATTCCCATTATCCCTGACCACTGGTCCTGTTATCTAGGATCATGGGAGTTGTAGGCCAAAACATCTGGAGGGCCGCAGTTTGGGGATGCTTGGTTTAGTGGCTCACATTCGCCACTTTTGTTAATCTTCTGCCGTTAATCCCTATACTGCAGGAATATAATTTAACATCCACATCTGCAAATATCAAGGATTTCATCAAGGCAAAACCGAATCTTAAATTCAGTTCTTCACATTTGTGCAGCAATTTGCAATTCTAGAGGGTTAAAAAATAATCCACATGGAAATTTTCTGTGTTCAGATTTTCTTTTTTGCAAGAATTCTTACCCAATATAATCCATTTTGTATGTTATCTCTCTAAGATATATACCTTTTCATGCACAGTTCCACCAACAGCTTCCTTTTGTGTGTGCATATTGTTTCATTGGAGAACTACATCGTAAAATTCAGAGAAAGGCAAATTTCAAAGGAGAGCTGTGTTTTGGTTTGCACATTGGTTGAAGAAGTGCAAATCAGATAGTTCCTCATTTCAATGCAAGCATCTCTCCATCTGCTGCAATTACTTTTCTTTGTTATGCACCTCAGCTGTATGTTATTGCAGGTATCCTGTTACCTGGCTGGTAATTCTTACCTGCTCCCTACTTTCTTTGCACTAATAGCAAGAGAGATGTTGGCAAAGAGGGATTTCCTCCCACTAGCTGTCAGTCATAATCCTATGCATAGTCCGCTTTGTACTGTTTTGAGGGTCTCACCATTTCTTAGGGTTTTTCTTTAAAATATATTTTCATCTTCTACAAACTTTGGGGTTCTCCCAAATCTGGAGATTCCTCACTTTTCTGTATGAGTGGTACCATTTTTAGCACACAGATAATGACACTCACAGTTTGAATATCAGAAATGAAACAAATAACTCTTTTGCTTTTGTGTACCTTTAAAACACACACGCACATGGCAATGGAACAAGTTATTTTCATTAAATAGGTAAGGTAAAGGGACCCCTGACGATTAGGTCCAGTCGTGTCCGACTCTGGGGTTGCGGCGCTCATCTTGCTTTATTGGCCGAGGGAGCCGGCGTACAGCTTCCAGGTCATGTGGCCAGCATGACTAAGCCTTCTGGTGAACCAGAGCAGCGCACGGAAACGCCGTTTACCTTCCTGCCAGAGCGGTTCCTATTTATCTACTTGCACTTTGACGTGCTTTCGAACTGCTAGGTTGGCAGGAGCTGGGACCGAGCAATGGGAGCTCACCCTGTTGCAGGGATTCGAACCACCGACCTTCTGATCAGCAAGCCCTAGGCTCAGTGGTTTAACCCACAGCGCCACCTGGGTCCCTTTTCATTAAATATGATTATATTAATCATATTCAAAAGGGGGGAAGAGGAAGACCCAGGTAACTACCAACTGGTGAGCTTGACATCAATACTAGGGAAGGTCCAAGATCAAATAATTCGACAGTTGGTCTGTGAGCATTTAGAAGAGGATGCTGTGATTACTAAGGCCCAGCATGGGTTTCTCAAAAATAAGTCAAGCTGGAACATGAGCAGAGGAAGGCAAGGGTCTGGAAACTAAGCCTTATGAGGAATGGTTGAAGGAGCTGGGTATGTTTAGCCTGGAAAAGAGGAAACTGAGAGGAGATATGACAGCCATCTTCAAATATCTAAAGGGCTGTCACATGGAAGAGGGAGCAAGCTTGTCTTCTCCTGCTCTGAAGGGCAGGACTCAAACCAATGGCTTTAAGTTGCAAGAAAGGAGATTCCAACTAAACATTCAGAAAAGCTTTCTGACAGTAAGAACTGTTTGACAGTGGAACGGTGTCCCTCGGGAGATTGTGAACTCCCTTCGTTGGAGGTTTTTAAGCAGAGGGTGGATGGACATTAGTTGAGATTCCTGGATTGCAGGGGTTGAACTAGATGACCCTCCAGGTCCCTTCCAACTCTAAGATTCTATTACACACACACACACACACACACACACACACACACACGGCTGCCATAACTTTTTGCTGCAAAACCAAGAAGAGAAGAAGAAGAGTTTGGATTTGAAATGCCGCTTTATCACTACCCGAAGGAGTCCCAAAGCGGCTAACATTCTCCTTTCCCTTCCTCCCCCACAACAAACAGTGGGGCTGGGAGACTTCAAAGAAATGTGACTAGCCCAAGGTCACCCAGCAGCTGCATGTGGAGGAGCGGAGATGCGAACCCGATTCCCCAGATTACGAGTCTACCACTCTTAACCACTACACCACACCGGCTCTCCAACAAAGAATATTTGGGCACCTTAAAAGCTTACACATTTTATTGCAATAAAATAATGCTAATGCTGATGATATTAATACTGCTCATGGTTCCACCATTGTGTTTTGGTCAAATGATAGCTGGCACAACTTTTAAGCGATTAATCGTTTTTGAAACCAGGTGATGAATTAATCAAATATTTTAAATCCGCCGATAGCTCTCCTTAGAACAAATCGCCTAGTTAAGTGTAGGATCCTTCTTTCCTCATCTCTCTGTTTGCATGCTACACAGCCAGCAATTTTTAAAAGGGCCACATTAAGATGTCTGGAGAAGAACATCTGTTATTCTTCAGGCAAGATAATCGCAGAAGATTAGACAAATGCACTAACGCTCACATTAATATTATTAGCATTTCCTGATAATTGACAATTGCTTTGACTGCTTAGGGTATTTTTGTCTTTTAAAGGATGTGCGTGGAGGGATGGGACAAGGATGCGGATGATTCAGTTGGTACCCTGTCCAGCTGAACCAATGTGCTGAGATCGAAATGAAAGCCAGGGTAGGGTAGCTGATAATAGCCCACTCCTTTGCAAACTCACTCAGTAGCATATCCCAGAGTTCCCTGGGAAGAGGGAGCGATTGTTAAACCACTCCGAGAAGGTACCCTGGCAACATTGTCTCAGTCTTCTGCACCATGGCAAGATGTCTTCCCCCCTATTGAAATTATTGTAATTAATTCCTTAGTGTGGATCTATAGGTATAAAATAGCATTCACATTTTATGCAAACCTACGTTCCCAGTAGTGATGTATGGAAGTGAGAGCTGGACCATAAAGAAGGCTGATCGCCAAAGAATTGATGCTTTTGAATTCTGATGCTGGAGGAGACTCTTGAGAGTCCCATGGACTGCAAGAAGATCAAACCTATCCATTCTGAAGGAAATCAGCCCGGAGTGCTCACTGGAAGGACAGATCCTGAAGCTGAGGCTCCAAGACTTTGGCCACCTCATGAGAAGAGAAGACTCCCTGGATAAGACCCTGATGTTGGGAAAGATGGAGGGCACAAGGAGAAGGGGATGACAGAGGATGAGATGGTTGGACTGTGTTCTCGAAGCCACCAACATGTGTCTGACCAAACTGCAGGAGGCAGTGGAAGACAGGAGTGCCTGGCGTGCTCTGGTCCATGGGGTCACGAAGAGTCGGACACGACTAAACAACTAAACAGCAACAATGTTCTCTTTTGTCTTCCGTTTTTGGGGTGGGGGGGTGAAGTTGCCATCCTCTTTTTTTTCAATAAATTTTTTTTATTGGTTTTACAAAATTTTATACATTTTAACTTTAACCATTTCAAACAATAAAAGGAGCTTCTTCTCTCCCTCCATGGGTTCCACATTTAAAATAAAAATTTCCTGCATCTTTTACAGTACCATTATCCACCTGTTGTATATCCATAGTTACCGCAACTAGTTCCACATTACAAATGCCATTACATTCCTGCCAATGATTTTAACTGTTTAAAGTGGTCTTTTAAATAAATTAAGAATTTACTCCAGCCTTTTAAAAAAATGCTTGATCTTCCTGGTTTCTGATCTTCCCCGTCAGTTTCGCCATCTCTGCATACTCCATCAGTTTTGTCTGCCGTTGAAGTTGCTGCCCTCTTAGGCTAGCGTTGCAGAAATGGAGCTCAACAACGGTGCGACCTCCCAACCTGAGGTTCTCTGTAGCTGGTCTTCAGAGACATACTGCCTCCTACAGTGGAGGGAGAAGATAGCCATCACAGCCAATTTGCTCTGCTTTCCCTCTTAGGCTTTCAATTTGCTTTTCGCCTGTGGAGGGGGGTTGAAGTTAGTATTGGGAATGTGCCTTTAGACTGGAAAGAGAAGTTGCTGAATTGCAACTTATTACCAAACTTAAAACCATGGAGAGACTTGGTCTGAATAGAGACATTGGATTCTTATTTCATTATACATCACAAAGCTATTTTTAGCCATCTCACCCCTTGCTTTTTCCTGCAAGACCAATTGCAGTCATTAACAGTCATCAACAGGTTCACCACAGCTATCAGCCAATCTCCCATTCCCACCACCCTTCTGAGTAATACCCCTCCCCACCCTCTCACTATATATAAGGGTCTGGTGATTTCTGTTTCAGTGTATCTGAAGAAGTGTGCATGCATATGAAAGCTCATACCAAGAACTACTTAGTTGGTCTCTAAGGTGCTACAGGAAGGATTTTTTTTAATTTTGTTTCGACTACGGCAGACCAACACGGCTACCTACCTGTAACTACCGGTATATCTATCCAGTGCTTTTTTTTCTTTAAAAATGTTTAGGGGTACTCTCATCTTCCTACTCATATTGAAATAATGCCCCTCAATGAGGCCAAACTTAGATTCACAAAATGTTTAGTGGTATGCGTCCCCCTCTGTCCCCCCAGAAAAAAAGTACTGTGTATATATGTGTGGGTGTTATGTGGGTGTGGATGTGGGTGTGTCTGTCTACAGTGGTACCTTGTGTTATGTACCGTCCCCCTTATGAATGCTGTGGGTTACATGCTCTGCTTACCCGGCAGTAGATGCCCCTTGTCGCCACCCTTGCCCGCCCCGAGTGGAAGTCGTGCTCTGGTGGTGTGGCAGCAGCGGGAGATGCCATTAGAGAAAGCGCGCCTCATGTTACGAGCAGTTTCCTGTTATGAACGGACCTCCGGAATGGATTAAGTACTTAACACGAGGTACCACTCTATCTATCTATCTATCTATCTATCTATCTATCTATCTATCTATCATCTATCTACCTACCTACCTACCTACCTACCTACCTACCTTCTGGTTGACAAATATCTTTCCTAGTGTGCACTGAGCCAAGAATACAAAGGGTTTTGTTTTTGTTTGTTTTTGTTTGTTTGTTTGTTTGTTTGCATATTGTCACTTGTTCTCACCGAGGTGCTAAATCTGCATCCGGGCTGCACCTCTTCTGATTGATTAGTACTCCTCCAGACTGAGAGAGGGGGGGGGGAGAGAGAGAGAGAGAGAGAAACAAAGAGAGAGCAACCAAATCATAATAAAAATAAAAATCCCTGCAACGTAGTACAGTAGCTTGGCAGGGAGAATGGCCCTAGTTTAGCTTTCTCCCTGACATCTAATTTTCAGAATGCAGGGATTCCCCACCCCATATTGAGGAGCTGTTTGCTTCATGAGCCATTCTGAAGTGAAACAGTCTGGACACAGGCTTAAGGCCAGTTGCAATGAATGCAAAGGCAGAAATGTTTGGAAATGATTTTCGCCTCACATCCTTGCAATGAATAGCGGACAGAGCGCCCCTCCCCTTTCAGATAAGAACCGTAACTTGTCTAATCAGAAGTGTCAGTGTATTGTTAATTAGACTTGAGGGTCTATTATTATTATTATTATTATTATTATTATTATTATTATTATTATTAAAATAATAATAATATTTCCAGAGCCATATCTGCAAAGCATAGAGGCTTCCACCCCGTTCTGTTCCTGGGCTAACTGTGAATAGTGCCCATTTTAAGATTACCAGATTAGGTTATTCATCATACTGCAGGTTCCCTGCTGTGCCTCCGCTATCAGTGTGCAGCCAAATCAAAACATCTCTGGAAGGCATTTCAGAATAATTGAATGCATCATAATTTCCCTATTAATACATATCTCATATTACAGATTATGCATGAAATGTTCACATTATCTGTTACTTTTTGTTAACGCCTTGCTCCTTGCCAGAAAATTTAATACACAGAGTGAATCAGCAGGCCATGATAAAGGGGTGTAGGTTACCGATAGCCGTGTGTGTGTGTGTGTGTGTGTGTGTGTGTGTGTGTGTGTTCCTGGGATTCAGTAGAAAATTAAAGTAAATCGATCATTTTATAGCCCCACCGGAATGTCGGGAAGGGCATGTTGCTAAGCAAATGGTAATTTAAATGTACTGTGTAATTTCTCTATGCAATTTACTGAAGGCAGATACCCACCCCCACCCCCCAAAAAAGAAAATTCACTGCATGTTTAATATCAGATGCTCTTTTATCTCTTGGTGTGTGATGTATCGGTTATAGGCAAATTATTAATCTCTGTTTTAATCAAACGGAAGGCAATCTGGCGATCTGACAGCTCGTCATCCAGCAACAAGGATGAGTTAATTCCTTAGGAACCAGATGGTTATGGCTGCTCTTATCACCTCGAAAGGCACAAGGTGGTTTATTCAATTATATATCAAGGAAGTTGCTCTGTTTCCAAATTTGCAACAATGCACATACGTTTGGGCAGGTGGGCAGGGCAGGGAGGTGTCTGTTCTACCCAATACTTAAGAGTTTTATTTTGATTTCCATACGGTGCTTTTCTGTTAAAGGGGGGGGGAATTAGCAGGAAGGTTGATGGCTTAAAAAGTGGATTAGACAAATTCCTGGAGAAGAGCGCCACTTATGGCTACTAGGCATGATGGCTGTGCTCTGCCTCCACACCTGGAGGTGGCAACGCTTCTGATTACCAGTTGCTAGAAACTGGTCTTGGGCCTTGCTTGAGGTCTTGCTTGTGGGTTTCCCGCAGACATCTGTCTGGCCACTGTGAGAACAGGATGCTGGACTCCCAATCCAGCAGGCTCAGGGTCCCTTCCAACTCTACAATTCCATGAGTCTATGAAAGAGGGCTCTAACCTTCGTCCGTGTTTATTGAATAGGATTCAAACTACAAGAAAGAAGATTCCACCTAAACATTAGGAAGAATTTCTTGACAGTAAGAGCTGTTCGACAATGGAATTTGCTGCCAAGGAGTGTGGTGGAGTCTCCTTCTTTGGAGGTCTTTAAGCAGAGGCTTGACAGCCACCTGTCAGGAATGCTTTGATGGTGTTTCCTGCTTGGCAGGGGGTTGGACTGGATGGCCCTTGTGGTCTCTTCCAACTCTATGATTCTGTGATTCTGTGATTCTGTGATTCTATTGCAACAGCTGTACTGTTGGGTGGTGGGCTGTTCTTTACCATTTTGGGAGTCCTGCCAAGTGCCCAGTTCTCCACCCTCATGGGGCAATGGCTTTTCCCACCTGCCTTGCCCCCACCCTCCAGCCATAGCTGTCAACTTTCGGATTTGAAAATAAGGGATGCCACGAGGGTGGTGCAATGGCACCAAGTAGCCTCGCCACCCTGCGCTCCAGAGGCTGCGTGCGAATGGGTGAGCGAAACAGCGAGTGCATAGATGGCAGGCAGGCAGGCAGGCTGGCTGACTGGTTGAGCATGAGGGTCTGGCTACACAAGGCGTGCAAGCTCCACCCCCAGTCGGTCTCAGACTCCTTATTGGCAGCCGAGCAACGCAGCTGAGGAGCCTCCCTGGCCAGCAGGGAGGGAGAGGAGCTGCTTCCTTTGAAATCTGGGAAATTTAAGGGATATCAACAATCCGGGGTAGCAGCGGGAAACAGCATTGGAATAAGGGAGTTTCCTGCAAAAAAAAAGGGAGGGTTGACAGCTATGCCTCCAGCCAGTGTGGTGTAGTGGTTAAGAGCGGTGGACTCGTAATCTGGTGAACCGGGTTTGCGTCTCCACTCCTCCACATGCAGCTGCTGGGTGACCTTGGGCTAGTCACACTTCTCTGAAATCTCTCAGCCCCATTCACCTCACAGAGTGTTTATTGCAGGGGAGGAAGGGAAAGGAGAATGTGAGCCGCTTTGAGACTCCTTCGGGTAGTGAGAAAGCGGGATATCAAATCCAAACTCTTCTTCTTCTTCTAGGAGCCTTTCCCAGACCCTGACTTTGAGAACAGCGGAAGCAACTGGGAAGAGAGGAGTATATATTTTTAAAACATATTTTGTAAGTTGTGCGTCCTTGTTTCTCAATTTGATCCTTTTACATGGTTTTGTATGTTTCGTGGCATTTTGTGCATTGTGACTTGCTGTTATTTTTATTTATTCTAGTTTAGTACCGTATATTCTGGCGTATAAGACGACTGGGCGTATAAGATGACCCCCAACTTTTCCAGTTAAAATATAGAGTTTGGGATATACTCACCGTATAAGAAATACAACCTGGAGTATAAGACGACCCCTGACTTTTGAGAAGATTTTCCTGGGTTAAAAAGTAGTCTTATACGCAGGAATATACAGTAATTCTTTATGGTCATTGATTAGTGCAAACTGTTTAATTATTATTTGCTGATATTTAATTTTACTGTTTACTATGATGGTCTAATGGATTATTGAATATTGCTTCATTTTATATAAGTTATTGTGACTTTCTTATATTGGATCAGATTGTTATTACACATGTGATCTTTGCTGTATAATATTTTGTTGTTTCTTCAGCTTTTATGCCACTTTATGTATAGTACTATAGAAAGGCGGTATACAAATTAAATGTGAAATTAAATGAAGGGGTAGCCAACAGTATATTCCAGATGATGCAGACTACAACTTCCAACATCTCTGGGATTATCAGATTGTCTGCCTCTGTCTGATGGGAATTGCAGCTCACAAGGTCTGGGGGACATTAGCTACCCCTGCTCTGAGGTCTGCAGGAGCACCTGACTGGAAGTGTAGTCTTGTCAAGGCTTCAGGGAATCCTGCCGCTCCCATGGTGTCAGCAAAGAAGCAGATAAAAGAAAAGAAGAGTTCTTACCAATTAGTTTATTTAATAATCACAACGAGAGAGAAAGGAATGTGTCTCTCTCTAGAAATGGCATTGCTCCAAGTAAAGTCCCACCCCCTCCGTCTCTACTATTCTACATCACCCCTGCGTCGGCTAATCTGGGCTTTCTGCTGCTGAGCTTTCTGTTCCACTGCCCTCAATGCCCACCTCATCATGGGGGGGGGGTCAGGAATGCTTTCCAAAGACACTGAGTCTGTCAGCTGTCTCTCCCTTGGTTTCTCCTCTTCCTGATGTTCCTCTTCCAGTATTTCTCAGCTTCTCTCCTCTGCAGCCTCTGAACTATGCCCTTTTGCAAACCACTGTTCTAAATCTATGCTGTCCTTCTGTCCTCGGGAAGGTTCAGGAGAAGAGGGGTGGCTTCCACCATTCCTTCTCAGTCCAGTCCCTGACAAGACCTGGATGGAGGAAGAAGGAGAAGGAGGAGGAGGAGGAGGAGGAGGAGGAGGAGGAGGAGGAGGAGAGGAGGAGGAGGAGGAGGAGGAGGAGGAGGAGGAGTTTGGACTTGATATTCCATCTTTCACTCCTCTTAAGGAGTCTCAAAGCAGCTAACAATCTCCTTTCCCTTCCTCCCCCACAACAAACACTCTGTGAGGTGAGTGGGGCTGAGAGACTTCAAAGAAGTGTGACTAGCCCAAGGTCACCCATCAGCTGCGTGTGGAGGAATGGGGAAACGAACTCGATTCACCAGATTATGAGTCCACCGCTCT